>JALGPY010000001.1:171410909-173910909 GCA_023055425.1 Linanthus parryae | reverse complement strand
AGAGAAAACCAAAATACTTACTCAAACCAAACGTCCACATTGCTATAGATCTTTCTACATGGCCGTAAGTATAAACTGATTGCAAAAGCCATCCATCTTCCAACAAACTCTCCAAGAACAGTTCTCCTGCCAAACATTAGCAAATCATTTCTTGAATGTCAAGCTAAAGCATGACTCTGTACCATTGCTTCTAAGTAGCGACAGCATATTTAGGCCAACTTAGAAATTAACTCGGAAAAGCTAGGAATGGACAATAACCTCTCTCAATCTCAAGTTCAACCAGTGAATTCACTTTATTATCCACGAAAGACTGCAAAAGGCCACAATTTTCAACCTCGTGAAATACCAACTCTGGCTTAGGTTTCTGCATTACAGAAAAAATCATGATCATAATCTAAATAGATGGGAAGTTAAATACTGAGTAGTCGCAAAGTTCCTGTTAGTTAGATGAAAAAAGCACCTGATATCCAAAAACTTGAAGACCCCACATGTCGATCTCATCATCCCCACTAATTTGCCCCATCTACAAAGATAGGTTAAATTATGAGTTCAAAGAAGTTACATGGAAAGAAAAATATTCGTAAGTAAGCAAATTGGAACCATGAAAGAAAAGAGAGTGCCTGCCTTCTGTTGGCATTTTTCAACACATTCTGATAGCTTGGCTACTTTGTGGTCCTCATCGTCATCAGAATCATTGTTTTTTTTAGCCTTTGCCTGTTTCGACTTTGCGTCCAGTACTTTATTCTCCTTGAAATGTGCAGTCAAAAGGTCATCCAGACCTATAACCTTTTTCCTAACAAATTAAGATGAACAACAAAATAAATTTGACGCAATTCATCAATTGCTAAATACGTAGCAGTAGTTGTCATGATACATGCAATCATGCTAAAAGATGCTGCCAACAGGAATTTAAAATAATGTACATGTAGACTCACATAAGGACAGAAGTCAACTCATAACATGGCGTGGTATCCCCCTTAGTTACCCGCACTCATAAATCTCGGCACTATACACGTTTCGGACATGATCCTTGTGGAAAAGGGTGTGTGATATGTGGCAGATTTGACAGTCATATATCGGATACTCCACGGCTTTAAATCATGGTCAGATAGCATCCTTCTTCATTTCATCATCTTCAGCTGTTCAAAGTTACCATCCTCTAACCTCACTAACATGTCTCTATTTGTGATTGACTGATGAGTCCCAACGCTCATGTCATTCTTTGGTCAAAATAATCACTGAGATTTATTTTTTGCTTATGAATGTAAGCACATAATATGCAAAATAATAGGATATTTGCAATGACCGTATCCAACATGTGTGTCCAAAATTTAGATACTTTTAGGGGAGTCCCCGAATCCTAAATTTCTGCAAGGGGGTAAATCCGATTCCCGGATACACACCCGACATGATTTTTGCACCCTAGTCAGGCCTCAGGGTAACACATACATATCAACCCCCTTGAAACTTCACTTTAGTTCTCAATTTTCACCCTTTCAAACACTAAACCATGAGTAGATTGCCAAGTTGTATTAAGAAACAAAAATCGTGTTCTACAACTAGTAACCATGAACATGGGTAGATTGCCAGTAAACAGAAAAGAAAAGTCGCAGTTCTGATATAAGATACTACAGTACGAAACTTATATGGGCCTACTTAGTACTTAAGTTTATAGGTCAAGTAATAGATTGATCATAAAAGAATAATTATAAGAAGAAAAACATATTGATCATTATAACTTTATTTCAAAGCCACAAACACAGACTTTCATTATAGAATTAGCTTATGCTAAAAGATCCTACCCCAAGGAATTTAAGATTATTGGCCCCGTTTGAATGAGCTTAATTTAGATTTTGAGATTTTAGATTGTTGAAATGAGTGGTTGGTGTTAAAACAGTACACTTCCCTTAAAAAAACACTCTCTCTCTCTTCACCTCAACCACTTGTTCTAATAAGCTACAATCTCATAATCTTAATCTAGCTCATAAGGACAGAGCTGAACTTCACCTCAATTCTCAAATTTCACCCTTTCATAGCTGAAGTGTTGAACTAGTAGTTTTCTTAAATCTAGTCTTCGCACTACAGAGAGATCGAACCTAAGAAGCACGGATACGGATACAAGTGTCTGATACGATACGGGAATGGACACGGGATACGTCATTTTCTAAAAAAATTGAGGATACGACACGGCAGGGATACGTCGACATTATTAATATATATTTTATATACATTTGAATTTTTATGCTAATAGATGATAAAATATTGGTTCAACTTCTTTGATATATTTGTAGCTTAAATATCACGAAAATCATAGATGTATAAAAATGAGACGAGAGAGGAATAGCTTATGTGGGTTCGAGTTTGATGAATTGTGTCTGGGAAACCCTTGAAGTTGTCGCATGTGAGAACTTAAAACCTCGCTTAAACTTTTCTTTTAAAGGGCAACTTTTTCATATATTGAGCCTTTAATTATTCATATATATTATATCTACCTTAGCTTAGTTATATTTCAAACCAATTAGAGTGTAAGAGTCTAACAAATTTCCCTCATTAAGTGTCCCTAAGTTGCCCTCCGAGTGTCCAACATAACAAAATTCTCTACAATATACGGACACTTCAACTAGTGTGTCTGGCACGTGTTGTTGGAGTGTCGTACGAGTGTCCGAGTGTCCCAAGTATCCGACACGGATACGGCCCCTGTTTTGGAGTATCCATGCTTCCTAGTACCGAACCATCACCAGATTCACTAAAATTTAAATTCCAGAATATCAAGAAACACAAGAATTCACCATGAACAGTAGTAGACTGTCCAGATGGATTACGAAACACAACCTATCTATTAGCTATTTTCACCGAGTAACACCGAACATGAAAGAAAAATGCCAATGAAATAGCCTATGGTCCGCAATTCTGATTAATAAGAGACTACACTATCATGTTTACTAAATTTCACAGTTATACCCAATCAAGAACTTATATTTCCCCAACACAGAAACCTAATTATGCGAAAAGAGCGGAACCAAACCCTAGAATTGCAAATCAGCGAAACATTGGAAAAGCTTCGAGATACGTAATTGGAAGCAAGAAAGTACCTTCTTTTGGTGGGAGCGAGGGTCTGAAGAGCTTTGTCTTCAGACTCAAAGTCGAGGGGTTCGTCGAAGTCCATCTTCTTCCTCTCTGTGCCTTGAACTCCCATGGCCGATACAAAGAAAAGTTGCAGAGAGAAACTGAACAGATGAGCGCCAAACGGAGAAAGCAATTTCAAGAAGGCTTCGTTGTTGCCGCTGAGACTTCTTCTATACGCTCAATGGACCAGCCGGTCCGGCCGGAATAGTGCTTGTTACAGAGGGTCCGGTTCGGAGACTGGGTTTTCTTCAATTGGGCCGCCATAAGGCCTAAGGCCTGGTAAAAGAGAAAAATAAGAGGCTTTTCACTTTTGTGAAAGTAGAAAAAGAAAAGGTTGAACTGCCATGTTTGTATGGGGCAGATTCATATATTGGGTGGGTTTGGTGTGGGTTTTTGTGGATTTTAACATTTCTTTTTAAGATGGAAGTCAAGAAACTCTATGACACAAAAGTTTAAGAAAAAAGATGCATGAGTTTTATAAAAAAAAATTGATGTTGCTAAAAAGACGGTGAAATTACAGTTTTGTTGTTTAATGAAAATTATCATTATATCAATGTATCTTAATGAAAGTCAGTTATATGACAGTATTGTTATTTAGTGAGGACGTTTTATTTTAAGTTTTTTTGTGCTTCGAGAATATCGGGGAAAGTTTTTTCCACAGGCGTTCCCTAGGGTTTCAACAACTCTTCGGCGGCAAAGCTTCTGGTTTTCCTGCCATCAACCACCACTCGTAGAGGCTTTTGCAACAGCTACTGCCACCAATGGCGAGCACCGAGTACACATAGAAAGAGAAGAAACGGGTAGCCCTGGACGACGAGTTCTGCAACACAGCCGAACAGAGCTTCAAAAATGTTCTGATTGTTTTCTTCGCGACGGAGGAGAAAGTTATTGGATCCACCATGAGAACAGTGTTTAGGAATATTTGGAACAAAGGTAATGAAGTGAATATGATCAAAGTTGATTTCAATACTTTCCTTTTCGTTTTTCTGAATCATGCCAGTATGGAACGGGTTCCTTCGGGAGGATCTTGGGCTATTAATGGAAGCATTCTGCTATTGAAACCATGGAAGTTAGGGGAGCCAACAAAATTTGTGGAGTTTTCATCCTTTGAAGCGTGGATACAGTTAAGCAATATCCCTATTCACTTTATGAAGAAAGAAACGGGACAGTTAATTGTTGACTCTGTTGCCGAAACAATCTATATAGACATTCGTATAGAAAGCGAAGACGACATCAATTTTATACAAGCTAAGGCTCGGTTTCCTCTTAATGAACCAATCCCTAGAGGTGTCAATTTAGTTTTCAAAGGCGAAGACATATGAATCGATTTTAAATATGAGCGCGTACCTAGCGTGTGTAGATGGTGTGGCTGCATTACACGCCTTAGCGATGATTGTGGGGTGTACCCGAAGGAAGCGCAGAATGAGATGGAACCGGGATACGGGGACTTCTCGCTATGTCACCCACAGAGTTTCAGACGTGTTGCTACGAGGAAATCACCAGCGGGCAAGAGAAATGAGAATGGGACGGAGAAGGCAGAAACTACAAACCCGGTACTTCCAGGAGATAAGTCCACTGACCCCTCAATTGGCAGTGGTATAGAGACTCAGAAGGAGACAAACGGCACCGATCATGCACAGGATGGTTTTTGAGATGGGTGAGGTTGATGTTGAAGAAAGACAAAAATGGGATAATGGCACACGAGGCAGTGAAGGGGTGAATGACGTGGGCACTATAAATGCAACGATAGCCACAGAAGCATTTACAAAGGACAGTGCACCAATAGGGAGTGGTATTCTACAAAAGATAAACCGCTACAATTCTTCTGCAATGAAGATTGCGGCGAACAGCGCGAAGAACGATATGGGTAAGAGGAAGAGTCATATGATGAATTTCAGTCCCCCTAACAACCAACAAAAGTTGCAGTGGTAGAAGAGGGTACACCTTCGGAGATGGAGAAGACAAACCTAGAGGGCAGCGTGGTAACGTACATGGCGAAGAAGAATGTCTCAAGGTCACTCAACCCTGATTTGGCGGTGGTTGTGGTGCAGCCCCGCCATCCCCAATGAGTCTTTTGAGTTGGAACGTACGGGGGTGGGGACCCGTGTACGTTCCTATCGCTTCGCGACTTAGTGAAGCGAAAATCCCCAGATGTGGTCTTCTTAATGGAGACCAAACTGTCCAAGTAAGAGATGGAACAGAATATTGTGAATCTAGACTTCTACAATGGATATGCAGTTGACTCCAAAGGTAGAAGCGGTGGCCTAGCAATGTTGTGGAAAGATAATATGCAAGTTCAGGTTATTAATCATTCTTTTTACTTTATTGATGCTATTGTAAAAAGAGTTGATGATGCAGAGTATTGGAAGCTTACCGGTTCTACGGTGACCCAGATAGAGCGGAACGTTCTTGTGATACCCTATTTCTTTTTATAGGGTGTTTGCATTATTTTTCTTAAAGTTTGGGGTTTATAGTATTCTTTTCTAAATGGGGGTGTGTATTTGTAGTTTTCTAAACTTAATTGTGGGGTGTATAAGTATCATTTCTGAAAGTTGAGTGTAAACCCACGTAACCGACCTCCTGTGCCACTATCTCCTCTCCCTCTAATTGATCGAAAACAAACCTGGTTGTTTCTCAACGTCTCTCCCCGATCATTACCACGTCCATCTCCCACGTTCTCCTCAATTCAACATATTGTCAACATATATCAGCCTCTCTTTCCCCTCTTCGTCACCTCCATCTCACCCACACTCTGTTTTGCCGAAAGAAGAAACCCAGTGTATCTGTTTTTCCGAACACCACCACCACCTCTCCAATCGCCATCTCCGGCGAACCGACCTCCTGTTTTCTCGTCGAGCCAGCGCCGCCCAAGTCGCCTCCTCCTTCTCTTTTTACCGGCAAACCAACAGAGAGTAACAGAGCCCATCGTCGGCTCTGTTTTTGCTCAAACCCGACGTCGACTTGATTGGGAACCCAGTTCCGGCTCTTCTCTGTCGTCGACGTCTCTTCTCCTTCGTCTGTCGTCCTTCCACCCTCTGTCGCGTCCCTCTGCTTCGGCGACCGCCAAGGAAGCGGCGGTCGTTTTCGTCATTTCGCCTTCGTCTTCTTCAATCGGTACACACCAAGAACCCACCTTTAATTCTCAATTTTGTTCATTGTTCTCTGTTATTCCTGAGACTATTTAGATTTAAGCCTGTATATATATTCTGAGAATGTTGGGTTGAAGTTATTGTTGTTGGGTGTGGGCGAGGAGAAAGAAGAAGACACTGTTGGTATTACAGTGTCATGTCTGGGGGTCGTTCTAGTATTATATGAAATCTGCTGGGGTGGTTGTTGTTGTAATACCCCGTATAATCACTAGGGGTTATTTAGTAATTAAGAGACCAAAATATAATAATAATAATAATAATAATAATAATAATAATAATAATGATAATAATAATAATAATAATAATAATAATAATAATAATAAAAATTGTTGCGAAAAAAGAAATATATATAAGTAATTTATCACGTTTTAACTGTATAAGATTTTAGAGAAACGTTACATTAAAAATCGCAAGTTAAAACGTAAATATTTCCTTCCATTTAGCTCTCACCGCGTGTACGACCACTGCAAACTTGTTTGTGTGTGCCACACCTAATCACTCTAGCAACTAGTACATAAGCTACACACAATAATTTCTAAAAACTCTATATTTTATTTGAGATATTTTCTACAGAAGAGTTGTTTCCTTCTCAACTTCTTCCTCTTCCCTTTTTCTTCCACGACATCACCACCGCCAACAACACCTTCGGCAAAAATATCTTCACCGCCACCGCCACCGCTCCACCGTTCTCATCATCATCACCTCTCTATTTAATCTCAGTCCTCATCTCCTCACAACACAATCATCATCATCTCCATCTTCATCAAGCCATCACCACCGCAACCACCACTTCCACCTTCGGCCACCACCACCAAAACACCATCGTCCTTCTCTCTCTCAACTCACTGCTTTCTCTCTCTCTGACCCACACTAAAACAGAGCAAGAGATAGCAGCGGCAGCAGTTGGCAAAACCCAACCACCAACCACCGCCGCTGCCACCAACGGGAAAGAGGCCGAGAGCCACCCCCTGTTACTTCTCTTTCCCTTTCTGTCACGAACTCACTTTATCTCTCTCCCTCCATCTCTCTCTGTTTCTCTGCCCCAGAACAGAGCAAGAAGCAGCAGCGGAAACAGAGCCGCTGCCGCCGCCGTTGCCGTCGGGAAGACAACCCGAACCACCACCAACCCCACTTTGCTTCACCTTTGTCTTCTCTCTCTCTTTCCCACCCTGTTTCGACCCCATAAGCAGCAGTAGAAAGGAGAAACAGAGGTCAAAACCAGCAGCAACAGTAGGTGGAGAAAATCCGGCGAACTCCATTTTCCCGGCCAACTCTTCGGCCAACTCAATCCAACGCCACCCATCTCCTTCCCTCGGTCTCACTAGCCTATATATGGTCCGACCAAGCTATTGGAGCCCTCAGCCGACGCCAGAACCAACTGAAACAGCTCCGGTCGAGCTCACCTCCGGCGACCCGTTTCGGCGACTTGACCCGACTCGATTCTCGACCGTTTCTCGCGTTTCTTGGGTTGGGTAAGCTCTAAGTCTCGTCGTGAATTGATTTCAGTAGTCGTGTTTTGCATGCTTTAATCCGTGTTTAGATCCTTCGATTTGAATATGCATATTTGGGGAGCTAATTGTATTTTAAAAGAGTAGTTTTCAAAAATTTAGGGGTTGTGTGTGTCTTTTGAAGAAACTGCTGGGGGTTAGTTGTACTTTATATTTCTGGAATTTTCATTAATCAAATTATTAGTTTAGTAATGTTATATTAATATGTGTTTCAAATAAATTAAATAAAAATTGACGTTTTGGAATAAAAATATAATTGTGGCAAAATAAATTATTTTCTTAAAAATAAAAGAATGTTTTAATAAAATAAGATTATTCATTTAGTAGTAAACACATGATATGAGTAGCTCTTTATTTTTCTTGAAAATATATAGTTTTAATGCTAAACGTCACTTTAAATAGTGATTTCCGAGTATTTGCTCAATAAACTCTTCTTAGAAAGAAGCCTATTTGAGATAATAAAATAATTTTCATTGATAAATATTTATTGTGTAATATTATTATAGTTTTATTATCTAATGAGTTTGAATTATTTATTTAATTACTTATTAATAAAATATATTTATTTTGATATTGTTTTCTAGCTAAAATAACTTTTTATAAAGAAGATAATGCTATTTTCTTAATATTGCTAGTAATTAGAATTAGTTTATTTTGGAAAAGTATTTATTAATGTTGATTTAATAATAATCAAGTTATTTCAACATGCCTCTTTATATAAGAATATGACGAATTGGGGATCGTGAGAGAAATAACTAGTATTCGACATAACCGAGTAATTTATAGAGTTAGTGCATTCGTTTATTCCGAAATAGCGCCGTTATGACTAGAGATTTGTAAATTGTAGGAGACGGATACGTGAACGTAGGATTCGTCGAACATCCGTTGTATGATTGCTGAGTTGACCTCAGGTGAGTTCACATGCTTAGCCTAGCACGCCTAGCTCCTTTCGTGTCAATGACTGATTTTATAATATGTCTCAAAATATATTTGTGAGTTCACATGCTTAGCCTAGCAAGCCTAGCTTCGTTCGTGTCGAATTGGGTTATTTGTATTTCTTGTCTCAAAATGTGTTTTGTGTTTCACATGCTTTATTTGAGTTGGTTACATTTTTGAAATGATTCTTTGAAACCGTCACACAATATTAATCCGCTCATTATGAAAAGTGAAAAGAATCGCATGTACCAGAGCAAGTAGATTTACTTTGATCGGCTCCGGCCGGGAATACCGACACCAGCGAGTTCCCCCTGCTTACTTTTGTAGGCTTGGATCTTGAATTATTACAGTTGGCTCCGGCCGGGAACACCGACACCAGCGAGTTCCCCTTGGCTTTCACGCCTTGGACTTATTTTGATCGGCTCCGGCCGGGAACACCGATACCAGCTAGTTCCCCTTGGCTTCTACGCCTTAGATCTTTACGGTTATATGCTTAGGGGCTTCGTGTGCCCTGACATCTAGATAACACTCATAAGATTGACGCTCTTAGGAGGGTGTTGCAACACTTAAGGTCTAGTATGTCTGCTGTGGTCACTGGTCTACCCTGGTACAGCGAGAAGAGATAATAACTGAACATCTTTGCTTCTGTGTCTGGAAATGTGCAATGGAACAAAATTTCGACAAATGGATTTGTTTCTGAAACGTTCATAAATGATTATTTCTGCTGCAAACTCTGATATTGTTTTACTCGTACTCTTTTACTATTTTACTTGACTCGTGAATCATCAACTATTTCATCTTCCCTGTTTTACACGCTAAGGTGTATCTCACTCAGCATTTCAAGCTGATTTTGGAAACTGCGGTTCTTGTTTTTCTTCCCACCGCAGGCCTAGGAGCTGGATTGTAAGATAGAAGGGGCGCGAGACTCATCTAGAGTATGGACGTCACCAGTAGACTGTCTAATAAATGTTAGATAAGTTCTGTGAAATAGTTTTGTGTAATAATAGCAACTAGTGTGTAATACTCTAAGTTTGGTGTTTAATAATATGAATAAGTGTTGTGAAATGTATTGCTTTTGATCTCCGCCGCTTCTATTAAGCATCGCCCTCCCGGTCTTGTCCCGAGCCGGATAAGGGGGTTTGCAGTTGTATTTTCAGAAATTTTGGGGGAGGCCTTAATTATTAACTAGAATCTGTTTTCTTTTAAGTTTATTATTTTCATACTTATAATTATTGGTTTCTTTATTAATATTTAACTATAATTAAATTAGTTTCTTTAACATGAATTTAAATATAAGTTTATATGGTATGATTTCATAAGAGGAGTTTTTATTAATACAATTATATATTTATTAATAAATAAGTGTATTGTTTCTTAAGATATTACTTAGCTTTACATTTATGTTTTATTTCAATATTCTTCCTTATAAAAATATATATTGTTTATAATTGATATAATTAACTCTTCCCGTAATTAAATCAACTTTCTTTAAAATTAGTATATTTTTCTAAATATTATAGTCTTTTCTAAATAATTGTTTTCAATAAATTTTAAGTAAACTATTGTTTTAGTTTTACTATTTTTCTATAATATCTTAACTTTATAAATTAATATGCTTTTCTAATACTAGAGTCGTGTAAATGTTTTTTTTGAGGAAAAGAGTCGTGTAAATTTTATTGCGACTTGTCGGGGAAATATTCTTTTCATTTGCATATAGGGCATAATTGCATTTGTTGTATGAGATTGGTCGTGTATTAATGTTAGGATTATTCGACTATTGTAGATTCCGGGTTCGTAGACGATCAGTTCATTGAGGACCCGTACTAAGAGTGCTAGTGTAACACCCCTAATTTTCGAGAGAATTCTTAGTGCAATATCAAGACTTGGGGGGCGAATTTGTAAATAGTTTGTCACGACTTTAAAGTTTGAATTTTGGAGTGTTAGCAATGTTTGGAAGTTGTTCGGATGATTTTAAAGCGGTAGAAGTGTTTGGGGTTGTTATGTAGTTATCCAAAATTAAGCAGAACTTGTAATTCTAGTTTGTACACTAAAGTTTAGAAAACTACACTTTCACCCCCTTTTTGCATGCTTGACACTTGTTCAACCCAATTAGACACCTCACTAGATGAGAAGTCAACTCCTCCAACTCCCCTCTTCACCAGCATACTCTGAGAAAAAAAAAAAAAAAAAAAACATTCTCTCTCTCACCTTACATCTTCATCCCCTTCATCTTCATCCTACTCAAGAACAACCACCACCACTACCACCCTAGCACCACCACGACTTTTCCATTTCAAAAACTGTTATAGCTGGAGGTAGAGGGTGATCGGGGGAGAAAAACGCACAAATCAATTTCATGGGAGGAGGCATATCGAGGGAGAAAACCCGACTTGAAGGTATGAACCCTAGCTTTGTAATCGATCGAATTCTCCTCCTTCGTTGTGTTTGAGCCTTTCTAATCGGTCTTGCTGTGTTCCCGTGATGATCGCGAGCCCAACGCACCAAGTTTCAGCGTCCAATTCATTGTTTCTCGTCATTCGCCGGAATCTGGGTCGTTTTTGGCCGCCGACAACCACCATGAACGGAGAGGATCGGTAATCTTCTCTCCCCACGATTTCTTCAATTTAATTGCCTTCCCTGAGGTCTCTAGATGATTCATAACTCATTAATTGGCCTAGGAATCGCTGGGAACCCGTGGAACAGAGCAGCTCGCAGCCGGAAGCTCCCCACGTCGCCGGCGAACCGCCATGGACGGCGAAGCTTGGGTAAGCTTCGTTTCTCCCCCAAATTTCGCATTCTTTACATCAAATTGCACCATATCATGTCGTGAGTCCTCTAGGATCATCTAAACAAGCCCAGATTCATGTTTGAATGATTTTTGATTCGGATTTCATGTGTTTCCGAATAGGTTTTTACACCCTGAAAATCCATCGATAACTCCCTCAATTCTTGACCAAATCATGCGTGGTTTCTTCCAGTGTACTCCTGGGTGTGTTGTCTACAAGTTTTGTTTTAATTTCGTCCTTCAATTCAGTCTCTATCGCCCCTGAAATCGAGCTTGAACATGGCCAGTGAGAATTGCGGTTGCTATGTTCTTGGCTGCAAAATACTCAAAAAAATTCTAAGTATAAAAGAATATGGTGAAACATCCATTTTGTGATCCTTGTATCTTCTTCAAAACTTAATGAAATTTAGATATGTTTTCTCCTACGTAAAGCTGGTGTATAATACTTCATTTCATCGTATCTGGGTCATCTTCAAATTTATAACGGATTTCTCACAAAACGAGCCTAAAGTTGCTAGTTTGAACTCGTGAAGCACTATCGAATTTTTTCTAAGTATTGAATCGTAATTTTCATCCAACTTTGGCTAGCGATATTTCTTTGAATACTTGGAGTTTTTAGGAGTTCAAATATGTTCTGGAATCCTTGAACTGTCATCTTCAAAACCCTATTTCCAGTTTCTCAAAACTCCTTCTCAATTGATCAGAAATCAGCTGCAAAGTTGACCACTTGAAACGACTTTTTGCTATCTTTGATATCCGGTTTTGACCATTTGAATGACATTTCTGGCCTTAGCTTTCTTCACGAAACTTGTTCATATTCATATTCTGAGGCTAAATTTCAAGTTTGACTATTCGAAAACCCTAGTTTGACTGAACTGTATAGGAGGGGCAAAATAGTAATTTCACTTAGCTTTGAATTGAGATTCGTTTAGTAACTTGGAGTTTGTCATCATGTCTTGTATGCGTATTTGGAGTACTTCTATGTAATTCTGGGCTAGTGTTGACCAAGTCAAATTGTTGGCTCTTTTTGCAATTTTACTAAACTTTAGGGGCCTAAGTGCAAATTATTGAAAGTTGTAGATTTCGATGCTAAGTACATATGGGAGAGTTTAGAGTCATTCTTACATATTCTTGGGCCAATATGATTATAATTTTGGGACCGGGCAACTAGACAGTTTTGGAGTATGAGGGGCGTTTTAGTCATTTATCTTGCACGACCCGCATTCCATGGCATTATTGCATACAACCTCATATAGAGGGTAAATTCTAATAGACTATATACTTGACTTGTTTATATCCAGCCGACGTTAAGGATCGTTCGAAGTAGACGTATGTATTGTGTTGCTGCATTTACCGTAAGACCCGGAACCAATATGGGACGAGAGTTGTAGGAGTGCTAGCTTTGCGTTGCGCCTTTCATGGCTCAGAGGTAAGTACATATGTACGGCCTTTTCATATCAAATTCTGCGTATGTGCTTGATGTTTCAAATTAATGTTTGTTATATGAAATAGTATGAGAATGCATGTTTTCCACTCAAAAGTTGTTAAATTATTTTATTCATCTCCTTTGAGAACTCTCGGAAATTACTTGTGAAATTTTGATATTCCGATTCTGGTTATGTGAAAGAGAAGAAATAAAATACCTCTAATAGACTTAGGACGATGTACAGAGTACTGTTATTAGTGGGAGGCGTCAAGCGATCCTCCATTTTCTTATGGCTAAGACCATTGAAGCAATGCTTCTTATTATTGGATAGAACGTCAATGTTCAAAAATCCGCCCCCGATGAGCCAAAATGTACCAAGTTATTGAGGCCACGGGTTTTATAGAGCTATAGAGTGCTACTTATACTTGTAAGGGTCACTACGGTATAGGGGTGTCGACACTTAAGGCCTTTTAGCTAATGTTATGAGCGGGGTTGACGAATGGGCTCCCTTAACGCTCGGGTGAAATAGGGTTTGATAGACCCTAGAAGGAACCCTTAGTGATTATTTCGTGATCCCTCTGTTTACATCGATCCTGCTGGTGGCTCTTGACACGCCTCAGCTAAATTAAACTGTTTATTTAAGTCGAAATTCAAAATTGGCTACTTATTAATGTTGTTTGTGGCTCTGGATTGCCCTAATAAATTGAAATGATTTGAAATGCTTTGGCTTCTCATGAACTAAGTTATTCTCTTAAATTGACTTGTTTACTCTGGTTGTATTACCAACTACTCGTGGTTTCTCAATTTTATTAAATTAAGAGGTTTTGTTTCTCGGTTACTTCCAGTTGTTCCAAATTCTCTAACATGATAGTTTTACTATTTAAATCTTCTGATTTGTTTCAACTCATGCTTCCGCGCCACCTGTTGCTTTTACATGTCGTAGTATGTATTTACTCAGTTTTTACTGATCATTTCTTCAAAACTGCGTCGGTTTTTGCCATTTTAAAACCGCAGGTCATCAATCAAGGTTGGGGAATAGGAACGCGAATCGAGACGAAGCTGCGTGCTTAAGTTAGATCATTTAGAATATCGCACACTTTTTATTTATTTACTTTTTTGTAGACTTATTTCGAGAAGATTTGTTGTATACACTAAATGAAATGTAATCTTAATAGCATAATTCTACTTTTGGTTATCGATTATCTCTTTAACCCTGAACCGAGATCTCGGGATGTTTTAGCTGGTATCAGAGAATCGGTTCTCCGGTTAAAATGACTTTTCGATTTCCATTAGTAGAGAATAAGAAAGATAAAACGTTTTCGAACTTTAAAAATTAACTAGGATAACTCAATTTGAAAATAAATGAAATAAACAAGTCGTCTGGGTGTTTGGGTACTTTTCTATAGTTAAACTTGGTTTGTACTGTACTTGTTGATTAAATGTTAACGGCTATTTGTTATGTCAATCATGCATTATTTGCTTGTCTATTTAAACGCGCAGTACTTATGTGACATTTATTTATATCGAATTGTTTGTCCTATTTGTGAATGCGTATCTTTGACTCTTTATTATGTAAGTAATTTCTCGACGAGAGAGTAACGAAGTTGTGACTTAGAAGACCCCGAGACCATTCTTTCGCACCTACGAGTGACGAACCTTAAAACATTAGTTTGAATTTGGTTTATTTTGAGTTAGCTTGACATGGTTCTTTCCAGAATTAGAAACTTTTGAAAATAAAGTATTTATTACAAAAAAAAAATGGTTTCTGAAAATTATTGACGTTTCGAGCTACCAAATGCCAAGTGATATGGACCACTTTGTTTATCGGTCCGCTGGCGCGACTCTTAGTACGACGGTACTGTAAGTTGTACCCGCTGTGTAGACTAAGTTGGAACATTTGGAGCACATGCGAGTTGTGTTAGAAAGGCACGTTGTGTGACGACACATAGTGTTCTTTCTCCCTCGTATGCGTGGAACACTTTAGGTGATTGGTTTATCTAACCCTATAGAGGTAAGACAACATTTTTAACGCGTATGATTCAAGCAAAATGACATATTAGTCTTGATAAAAGTATTTGTCTAAAAGTTTCGAGATTTGTATAAATTCTAGCAAATTTTGGAGTCGTTTCTGAAATTGAGAACTTGTAACTTCCAAAATCTTGTTTCGAACTTTTACTTGTACTAATCATATACGAGACCCAATTGTGGTGCGAGTCTAGGCTGGATAGTAGTATAGACCCATAATAGACCCCATCATGCGGAGAGTAAGAATGAGAAATTTCTACCGGTTAAGGTGTTTCTAGCTGACCAACTAAGGAAGCCATCTATTGGGAACATAACATCCGACGAGAGCGGTTTATGTACTTGTCTGACTTAGTCAAATAGACTGAGTCACTTTGTTTCATTTCATGTATGTGGGTAAGTATAGTATGAGATCTTCGGGGACGGAGATTCTTTTAAGGTGGGTAGACTGTAACACCCCTAATTTCCGAGAGAATTCTTAGTGCAATATCAAGACTTTGGGGGCGAATTTGTAAATAGTTTGTCACGACTTTAAAGTTTGAATTTTGGAATGTTAGCAATGTTTGGAAGTTGTTGGGATGATTTTAAAGCGGTAGAAGTGTTTGGGGTTGTTATGCAGTTATCCAAAATTAAGCAGAACTTGTAATTCTAGTTTGTACACTAAAGTTTAGAAAACTACACTTTTACCCCCCTTTTTGCATGCTTGACACTTGTTCAACCCAATTAGACACCTCACTAGATGAGAAGTCAACTCCTCCAACTCCCCTCTTCACCAGCATACTCTGAGAAAAAAAAACAATCTCTCTCTCACCTTACATCTTCATCCCCTTCATCTTCATCCTACTCAAGAACAACCACCACCACTACCACCCTAGCACCACCACGACTTTTCCATTTCAAAAACTGTTATAGCTGGAGGTAGAGGGTGATCGGGGGAGAAAAACGCACAAATCAATTTCATGGGAGGAGGCATATCGAGGGAGAAAACCCGACTTGAAGGTATGAACCCTAGCTTTGTAATCGATCGAATTCTCCTCCTTCGTTGTGTTTGAGCCTTTCTAATCGGTCTTGCTGTGTTCCCGTGATGATCGCGAGCCCAACGCACCAAGTTTCAGCGTCCAATTCGTTGTTTCTCGTCATTCGCCGGAATCTGGGTCGTTTTTGGCCGCCGGCAACCACCATGAACGGAGAGGATCGGTAATCTTCTCTCCCCACGATTTCTTCAATTTAATTGCCTTCCCTGAGGTCTCTAGTTGATTCATAACTCATTAATTGGCCTAGGAATCGCTGGGAACCCGTGGAACAGAGCAGCTCGCAGCCGGAAGCTCCCCACGTCGCCGGCGAACCGCCATGGACGGCGAAGCTTGGGTAAGTTTCGTTTCTCCCCCAAATTTCGCATTCTTTACATCAAATCGCTCCATATCATGTCGTGAGTCCTCTAGGATCATCTAAACAAGCCCAGATTCACGTTTGAATGATTTTTATTTGGATTTCATGAGTTTCCGAATAGGTTTTTACACGCTGAAAACCCATCGATAACTCCCTCAATTCTTGACCAAATCATGCGTGGTTTCTTCCAGTGTACTCCTTGGTGTGTTGTCTACAAGTTTTGTTTTAATTTCGTCCTTCAATTCAGTCTCTATCACCCCTGAAATCGAGCTTGAACATGGCCAGTGAGAATTGTGGTTGCTATGTTCTTGGCTGCCAAATACTCAAAAAATTTCTAAAGTATAAAAGAATATGGTGAAACATCCATTTTGTGATCCTTGTATCTTCTTCAAAACTTAATGAAATTTAGATCTGTTTTCTACTACGTAAAGCTGGAGTATAATACTTCATTTCATCGTCTCTGGGCATCTTCAAATTTATAACAGATTTCTCACAAAACGAGCCCAAAGTTGCTAGTTTGAACTCGTGAAGCACTATTGAATTTTTTCTAAGTATTGAATCGTAATTTTCATCCAACTTTGGCTAGCGATATTTCTTTGAATACTTGGAGTTTTTAGGAGTTCAAATATGTTCTGGAATCCTTGAACTGTCATATTCAAAACCCTATTTCCAGTTTCTCAAAACTCCTTCTCAATTGATCAGAAATCAGCTGCAAAGTTGACCACTTGAAACGACTTTTTGCTATCTTTGATATCCGGTTTTGACCATTTGAATGACATTTCTGGCCTTAGATTTCTTCACGAAACTTGTTCGTATTCATATTCTGAGGCTAAATATCAAGTTTGACTATTCGAAAACCCTAGTTTGACTGAACTGTATAGGAGGGGCAAAATAGTAATTTCACTTAGCTTTGAATTGAGTTTCGTTTAGTAACTTGGAGTTTGTCATCATGTCTTGTATGCGTATTTGGAGTACTTCTATGTAATTCTGGGCTAGTGTTGACCAATTCAAATTGTTGGCTCTTTTTGCAATTTTACTAAACTTTAGGGGCCTAAGTGCAAATTATTGAAAGTTTTAGATTTCGATGCTAAGTACATATGGGAGAGTTTAGAGTCATTCAATATGATTATAATTTGGGGACCGGGCAACTAGACAGTTTTGGAGTATGAGGGGCGTTTTAGTCATTTATCTTGCACGACCCGCATTCCATGGCATTATTGCATACAACCTCATATAGAGGGTAAATGCTAATAGACTATATACTTGACTTGTTTATATCCAGCCGACGTTAAGGATCGTTCGAAGTAGACGTATGTATTGTGTTGCTGCATTTACCGTAAGACCCGGAACCAATATGGGACGAGAGTTGTAGGAGTGCTAGCTTTGCGTTGCGCCTTTCATGGCTCAGAGGTAAGTACATATGTACAGCCTTTTCATATCAAAATCTGCGTATGTGCTTGATGTTTCAAATTAATGTTTGTTATATGAAATAGTATGAGAATGCATGTTTTCCACTCAAAAGTTGTTAAATTATTTTATTCATCTCCTTTGAGAACTCTCGGAAATTACTTGTGAAATTTTGATATTCCGATTCTGGTTATGTGAAAGAGAAGAAATAAATACCTCTAATAGACTTAGGACGATGTACAGAGTACTGTTATTAGTGGGAGGCGTCAAGCGATCCTCCATTTTCTTATGGCTAAGACCATTGAAGCAATGCTTCTTATTATTGGATAGAACGTCAATGTTCAAAAATCCGCCCCCGATGAGCCAAAATGTACCAAGTTATTGAGGCCACGGGTTTTATAGAGCTATAGAGTGCTACTTATACTTGTAAGGGTCACTATGGTATAGGGGTGTCGACACTTAAGGCCTTTTAGCTAATGTTATGAGCGGGGTTGACGAATGGGCTCCCTTAACGCTCGGGTGAAATAGGGTTTGATAGACCCTAGAAGGAACCCTTAGTGATTATTTCGTGATCCCTCTGTTTACATTGATCCTGCTGGTGGCTCTTGACACGCCTCAGCTAAATTAAACTGTTGATTGAAGTCGAAATTCAAAATTGGCTACTTATTAATGTTGTTTGTGGCTCTGGATTGCCCTAATAAATTGAAATGATTTGAAATGCTTTGGCTTCTCATGAACTAAGTTATTCTCTTAAATTGACTTGTTTACTTTGGTTGTATTACCAACTACTCGTGGTTTCTCAATTTTATTAAATTAAGAGGTTTTGTTTCTCGGTTACTTCCAGTTGTTCCAAATTCTCTAACATGATAGTTCTACTATTTATATGTTCTTATTTGTTTCAACTCATGCTTCCGCGCCACCCGTTGCTTTACATGTCGTAGTATGTATTTACTCAGTTTTTACTGATCATTTCTTCAAAACTGCGTGGGCTTTTGCCATTTTAAAACCGCAGGTCATCAATCAAGGTTGGGGAATAGGAACGCGAATCGAGACGAAGCTGCGTGCTTAAGTTAGATCATTTAGAATATTGCGCACTTTTTATTTATTTACTTTTTTGTAGACTTATTTCGAGAAGATTTGTTGTATACACTAAATGAAATGTAATCTTAATAGCATAATTCTACTTTTGGTTATCGATTATCTCTTTAACCCTGAACCGAGATCCCGGGTCGTTTCAACTAGTTTCTGTGCTTGCTTGTGTGTGTGGGGCTTTCTTCAATCCAAGTAATTTATATGTGTTGATTCAAAGACCCTTGAATGTGTTTTGGTTGGTAATTGTTTTGAGTGATGAAAGACAAAGACATAAGCAGCAAAGCATTTCAGATAGGCCAAGGCCTTGAGATACTGACAGAACTCCAAAGCCTTGAGAGTTATTCTATTCTGCTATATGTTCTAACAGTTCTGTGTTGCAGATTGGATATCTGATTATACAGATCAGGGATTTACTGCATATACTTATGGATTACACTATTTACATATCTAACACAATTGCAGATGATTAGAACAGGAAGAATCAAAGTTATCTGGGTTTAACTTTGAATTTCTGTGAAGCAGGTTCAGAGTTCCAAGGCCTTGAGATGTGCCTTGAGTTGTTGACAGTTTTTACAGAACTAAGTTGATTCATTCTTGCAGGTTGTGATTCTTAGTATTGTGATTATTTACTCACTTCTAAGAGTCTTAAACTTGTTTTTCATGATTTATATGTATTAGAAGGTATACATGTTGTTTTTCTAATCTGTTAACCAGTTTTATTAGAAACTGGATGACCAAGAAGTCATAGCAGTGTTATCTTTTCGGATTTTGTTGTCGCTGTGTTTCAATGCTGTTGCAGGGCTGTTAAACGTGCAGGAGCAATCTCAACAAACTCCAACGGATATACACTTAGAGCTGTTTGAATTTCATTTGAAAACAGAAAGAGGATTTGTAGGAACTGAGATCCTAAAATCTCTCAATCAGTTGCAGCTGTGGATAAAAGAGACTGGTTTGAATTTTGAAGATAGTGAGGCTTGCAGAATACTCATAAAGGTGTGAAAAATTCGTGGGAGATCATTCATTCAAACACACAAACATTCAAGCTTCAATCCAGATTCCACAGATCAAATAAATCCAGTTTCCAGAAGAACACATCCAGGCTTCAACAGCTTATCTTTTCTACTGTGTTCTTCACTTGTTCTTTAATCTGTGTAGCTTTAGATTATCTTAAACCTCACTTAACCTAGTGGTTGGTTGTTCAAGTGAACAACAAGAGGTTCTTGTTAGCTCAACAGTTAGTAGCTGGAACTAGATAGGTTTGGAACCACAAGCTGTATAGGTGTAAGGAAAATCACTTATGCTTGAAGATATAGGGCTGTTTTTTTGTGAGTAATAAGAAGTGTTTGCCCAATCCTGGTGGGATTAGATCCCTCAGGCAGAGATTAGGTCCATTGGGACTGAACTCTGTAAATTGCTTTGTGTTCTTTACTTTACAGTTTGATTATTATCTGCTGCATACAACTCAAATCAAACTAGGGTTCAAAAGCTGTTTAGAATTGATTTTAGTTCAAGGCCTTGAAGCTTTCTATTTTGCCTTTGAAGGTTTCAGACAGTTTACTAAAATCTCAAGGCCTTGAGATTTGAGTTTCACACAAAGTTATTCTGTTAAACTTTGAGTTTTGAAAAAAGTTTCATACTCTATTCACCCCCCCCCCCCCCTCTAAAATAGTTAGGTCATGTATTTAGTCTACATTACACACTTTCAATATTCTCGACTCTTCTATTATCAAAATGAGTTTCCAAATGTGTTATGTGCCGAATTGTTTTATTGGTTTTGATTATCGTACTATCTATCTGTTTAAACTCTGAAAATCATGTTTACTTTGGCACAAACTGTGAACTGAAATCTCTCTCTCGAAAACATGAGTTATGTTTAATCCATACCTTCCTTCTTGGTTTTGAATACCTGGTTTGGATCGAGAATCACTGTATTTCAAGAAATACTCATAAGATACTAAGTAACGTAAAGTGAAATATAACTTGTACCAGCTTTTCTTTAGTTCACTACAGTGATTATATTGTTGAGGAACATACGTTATGGTCAAGATATTTTGGGAGCCAAACTCCGGTGTACCCTTGGTACCCACAGTCCTACACTACCATGAGGACTTGGGGGTTCCTAGTTGTACTACTCTAGCAGAGTTGTAAACCTCTAGGGGGTGTCGACACTTAAGGTCTTGTAGGTAAGTATTGAGGCAGGCATGCCATATTAAGAGGGGCTTTCACAGCTGTCGGGTCGAAGTAGGGTTTGATAGACCCGCGAGGTATTATTTCCAAGGCAGACGGGAACTCTGCATTCGCTCGTACAATGTTTAATTTCTGGGGCTCATGGGGTAGTAGAGCTAGCTGCTCCCGTGGCACGTGGCCAGGTGGCCGCCAGAAAAGTTTTAAAGGAGTACTTTAATAAGAAATATCAAGTTGGAATATCAAATCTAAGTTTATCCCTTTACCTATCTTGATTGCCTTTGTGATCTCAATCTAAAGCTTTCATCATTTTTTTCTTTACTTATTAATTTACTTATTCTTGAATTATGTGCCCAATCATCTGTTTACATGTTGAGGTATTTCTTACTCAGACTAAGCTGACTTTCGAAAACACTGTGGTTGGCTTTTGCCATTTGAAAACCCATAGGTTAGCACTGCTGCATGCTCTGGGGGAACGAATCACTAGCTTGGATCGAGGAATCACATTAGCTCTCACGAAATAAATCACTAGATCATATTTTTCAAACAATTCGGTTTTGTTTTCAAGTTTCCACGTTAAGGACCACGTTTGATCATTTCCTTTATTGTAATAAAGTTGATTTTGAATTAAATTTGAAGTTTTGTTCTTTATGGTTTGTTACGAGGCCGACGTTCTACTTCGTTCACAATGAGGTAAAACTCCTCGTGCGAGGGACATCTTAGCGGTTTGGGGAATTGCTACGTAGACTGACACCCCAACCAGAAATCTTGTGGTGTGTTATCGGCGAATTTAATGCAATCGCCTCTTTTACCGAGAAGGATGGAGGAGCAGGTGTTCCTTTTAGTCAAGTAGAGCAATTCAAGGAAGTTCTTAATGATGTGGGTCTACTTGATCTCGGCTTTCAGGCTCAGAGTAATACGTTTATCTGGAGAAACAATCGGAGTGATGATGGTAACATCAGGGAGAGACTAGATCGCGTAGTCTCCAACATTTTGTGGATGGATTTGTTCCAAGGAGCCAGGGTCACTCACCTGTGGTGGCCAAACTCTGATCACATTCCAATTCTACTTGAGTGGCAACAACAGAACGCAGTCTGCAAAAGGATGAGGAGATTTCAGTATGAGACAATGTGGGAATCGCATTCAGGTTTCCAATACGTCGTTACCGAGAGCTGGAATTCCCAACAAGGGCCGGTTTTGGCCAAGCTCGACAGACTAGCCAATCGATGCACAAGGTGGAATAGAGACACGTTCGGATAAGTTAAGAGGAAGAGCAATCAATTGCGTGAACGGGGGCGTTTTCTTGACAGTATGATACAAAATCAGCATGTGATAGCAGAAAAAAGAGCGATTACAACATAATATAATGAATTTCATAAAAGAGAAGAAATTATGTGGCGGCAACCGTCCAAAATCGACTGGTTAAACTAAGGTGATAAGAATACTCGGTTTTTTTTTTCATTTGAAAGCCACTATTCGTCGTGCCATGAATAATTTTCAGGGTATAGAATATGTGAATGGCAAATGGAAGACGACCGAGGATGGGGTTTTGTCACGTCCTAGAGAAGTTCTTCTCTAACCTGTTGTAGATAGTGCTTTCTGAGTTGACAGATCTTGGCCACGTGGCAACCATCTAGCACACTTATTGTGCTCCACACACACTGGATCACCATCCGCGCTGATCCATGTGGGGGCTGCGAGACAGGGCCCTCGCATACCACTGCACGGGACTTGTAGGGACTTAGTGGTTTGGAGGCTAGAGTAAGTCCTGTCGCGTGCGAGCCAAGCCCGCACGCGACGTTTAGTAACTGCTTTTGAGAGATTTATGGCACGAGCTCCATAAACCCGGTCAATCCGGTCAAACCTGGTCAACCCCATAACGGTTCCGGTATTCGCGCATAACGTGTTGTAACGGTCCTTATATACAAGGACGAACGTGCCGTTGTGGTTAAGCTAATTAAGCCGCCATTGATGGGCGCATTAACCACACTGCAACGGTCACATTCTCCGTTATATATAGGACGTTAACCTTTCCATACAGAGGAGAACACACCAGCCATACGCGGAAGCTCTGTCAAACCCCTGTCTCTCTCTCAGACATTACTAGTGCCTTACTCTCTCCTTACACACAACCCAACTCTTCCTGTGCTATTTTCGATCCCCTACTTACGGTGTACACAGAGTACTCCCCGCCGGAATCTCTTGTGCACATTTTGGTGAACCCGACGTGAACCTACCATCTTAAGCAACCTTGTCTCAGGAGGATGATGTCAGCAACAGATCGCCTTCCACGGAGGCCGCCTCAGAAGAGGAGATTCGCCGTACTCCTACAACCCCGGTGAAGCTCCGACGCTAGAATCCTTGGACGCCACCATCCAAAGTCAGGCGAAGGCTATCAAAGCTCAATATGCGCAGCTAGAACGGATCATGGCTGTCTTGGGGACTCTTGCTCCAAACCCCGCACCTGCCACCGCCGTCTCTCAGGGAGGAGGAATATCCACCGCTCAAGGACTGGGAGTGTCAGCCACACCACCCAACCCTAATCTGCAAACTCCATCGGCGACTACGCAGCTACCCTCAATTCAAGGGTCAACAGCTCAAATGTTGCCTCTCACCGCTCACGCCCCTCAGCCCCCGGCTTTAGTACCTAATCCGGCCTCACAGTATCCCTTGCCTCCTCCAACGGCAATCTGGGGTAACGTGAATTCGCAATACATCCCTAGCCCTCCTGCGGCGTATGTGTCGCCACCACCTGCGACAAATCCTTCCCCCGCTGCCGAGGGAAGTACTCCGGAGTGTATGACATCACTCCAACGGCGCATAGACACCATTCTGGCTCATCAATCATTCGCGGATACTATCATCCCGAAGCTCGACAACGATCCACCTATCCCACGAGAGATCTATCTCATGCCTAACCCTCCTGGGTACAAGGCTCCTAAATGGGATAAGTTCGAGGACGTCAATGGGAATGCCCAGAGCATGTCATGCGTTTCATTGACGTGATGGGGCCATTTGGAGCCGATCCCAAACTGCTGATGCGCGAGTTCCCGAAATCCTTGGGAAACGTAGCATACAAGTGGTACAGGACGTTGGAAGCCGGGTCCGTGAAGACTTGGGACGACATGGTCCAGAAGTTCTACACCAAGTTCTTCTAGATGGAGGAAAAGGTAACGATGATTCATCTCTCGCGCATGTATCAGAAACGCGAGGAGGACGGAATAACTTTCATCAAGAAGTTCAGGGCCAAGTCCTTGGAATGCAAAGACGTCATACTCGAAAGCAGACTCGTGGAGATATGCTTGTAGTGCATGCGAGATGAGTACAAAGGTATGCTTATTAACTTGCAAACGCCTACGTTTTCAAAACTAATCGAATGCACGAAGAACATCGAGCCTATAGTGGAGAGGCAGAAGAAGAGAAACGCCCCTGAGCGACCCTCGGATGGTACTACCTTCAAGATCGGGAGATTCATCTATAAGAGGGGGCGCGAGGCTGAAGTGAATGTAGTCTCACCCCAAAAGCAGGCGAAGATTGTGAACTTTGATGCACCACCTCTGCCATGTTCGGTGGAAGAGGCAAGCGACTTGTGCAGGCAATGGCGTAAGGATGGCGTCCTACCGCCGCTTGAGAGGGCACCCTCCAAGGAGATGGTGAGGGACCCGAAGTGGTGTGAATACCATGGCAAGGTCATGCATCCCACGGCGGACTGCAAGAAGCTCAGAATTGTGTTTAGACAAAAGATGAAGAATGGCGAACTGATTGTTAGCGACCAAGGGCAGGATGTGCGCAACAATCCACTCCCTGCCCATGCGGAACAGGAATCGAAAGGAAAAGAGGTCGCTATGATCTCGATTGTGGATCTGGAAGAGGTCGCAGAGGATGGTCTACCCATTATTGCCGAAGTCCAAGACGATGAGGACTACAGCATAGACACGGAGGATGAGCGTGCCGATCGGATGAAGGGGTCGCATGGCTTCAGCAGGTTCTTCGACGAGATGAACTTCTCCGAAAAATGTCGGACGGAAATGACAAAAGCGATCTTAAGGATAGCAGAAGATTACGAGGTGGATCTCGTAGTCTCCAACGGGAAAGTTGTTAGGGCGTCTCGCCCTACAGAGAAGGTCATCACCTTTTCCGCAAGCGACAAGAGGACAGACGTGAGCCACCAGAGGCCTCTGTATGTGACGGCCATCATCAATGGCGTTGAGTTTAAGAGAGCGTTCGTTGATGGAGGAGCAGCAGTCAACGTTGTTTCGCTCCATACCTTGAAACTAGCGGGAATTCCAGAACGCAAGATTGTCAGGCGTCCATCTCCGCTGATGGGATTTGGAAGCGACTCCAGAATGACGATAGGATGGATCCGCCTAGGAATTCAGATCGGCAAGATCAAGTGCTCAGCGAAATTCTATGTGATAGATGCGAACACTACGTATCACATGATCATAGGACGAGCCTGGATTCATCGCTTTGATGCTGTCCCTTCAACAGCTCACCAAGTGATGAAGGCTATTTGGAATGACAGAATAGTCGAGATACCGGCTTCCATAAATCCATTCAACATGGATGAGGCGCATCTCAGCGAGGCGATGTGGTTCACCGAGATGGCAGATGAGCAAACACCGGGACCATTCAATCCCACTCCTTTACCCCTATGGGAAGATATCAAAGATCAGTCACCTGCGGGAGTGATGGTGACAAGGGAGGATGCCGAGGAAAAGCCTCCCACGCGAGAAGAAGCGCCGCGGTTTGCCTACCAGCGAAAGAACGTGTACACTCTGAAAAGAATATCAAAGCATGACCCTGAAGGCAAGGAGATAGAGAGTTTCTACGCCAATGGGAAGAAATGCTATCGCATATGAAGGTGCGCGGGGGTGTCCTCACACAGGCATGGGGATATCCCCGAGCAAATCAACCAAATCGGGCAGGTTGCGGAGACAGAAAGACCAACGCAGAGCACTCCAGAAGAGAAGCTCAAAGAAGCACCGGAATGCATGGAAGACAAACCCAGACCACAAAAGCAGGAGCTGAAGGAGGTATTCCTAAGCCCAAGCGCAGAAAAGAAAAGACCGGTCTTTCTAAGTGCGGACCTCACGAGCGAAGAGGAGGAAATATTGCTACAACTCTTGACCGAATACAAGGATGTATTCGCATGGGAGTACGACGAAATGCCGGGCCTCGACACGAGCATCACCACGCACTGATTGGATGTGATACCGGGATCCAAGCCGGTAAAGCAGAGCACAAGAAGCTTTTGGCCCGAGCTCAACATGAAGATAAAGTAGGAGATTATCAAACTCTTGGATGCTAAATTCATAGAGCCAAATCATCATCCCACGTGGCTAGCCAACATTGTGCCTGTGGTAAAGAAGAATGGGCAGCTTCGCATCTGTGTGGATTTCCGGGATCTCAATCGTTTCTGCCCCAAGGACGATTTTCCGCTCTCCAACATCGATTTGCTTATCGATTCGACAGCGGGTCATCGCATGTTCAGTTTCATGGACGGCTTCAGCGGGTACAATCAGATCAAGATGGACCCTGAAGATTCACGGAAAACTGCATTCATCACCCCAGTGGGAGTATTCAACTACACGGTGATGCCCTTTGGTCTCAAAAATGCAGGTGCAACCTACCAGTGGGCCATGATGGCCCTGTTCCATGACATGATGCACAAGGAAGTGGAATTCTATGTAGATGACTTGGTTGTCAAATCCAAGCAAGAGGCAGATCATCTGGCGGATTTACGGAAGGTGTTCAATAGATGCAGACGCTTTCAATTGAAGATGAACCCTATGAAATGCGCATTTGGGGTAACGTCAGGGAAATTCTTGGGATGCGTGGTACATCGTCAAGGAATCGAGCCTGACCCTGCAAAAGTTTCAGCCATCACTAGCATGACTCCGCCACATGACCAGAGTGCCTTGAAGACATTCTTGGGGAAGCTATCGTATCTGCGAAGATTCATCCCAGCGATTGCCGAGATTACTTTCTGTTTCAGTAATCTTCTCAGGAAAGATGCTGCATACAACTGGACTCCGGAGCACGAAGCTGCGTTCGAGAGACTAAAAGAGTTGTTGATGTCTTCAAAAGTGATGATCGCACCTCAGCTAGGATCACCGCTTTTGCTGTATCTAACGTCAACAAGGTAGTCTATAGGAGCTCTTCTGGCCCAGGAGTACGAGGGAAAAGAAAGACCCATCTACTATATCTCTCGCATTGTGCAGCCCGCAGAATCAAGATTGGCAAAATGGTATATGACCATTTCCCAATTTGACATCACATGCGTTCGACCGCGGGCGATCAAGTCGCAGGCGGTAGCGGATTTGTTGGCGCAGTTCCCCGATAACAGTCACGAGCCTGTGATCGAAGAAGAATTGGAGGGACCTGAAATTTACGCAGTTGAGTTGCCTTACTGGACGCTTCATTTTGACGGTTCGTCCACAAGGAAAGGCGGAGGCATTGGAATAGTCTTGACCAAACCAGATGGGGAAGTCATACAGATGCCCGTGAAACTTGACTTCGCAGTAACCAAAAATGAAGCAGAGTACGAAGCTCTCATCGCAGGGCTCCGCGCAGCAAGGGCCTTGGAAGTAAGCAACTTGACGGTTATGGGGGATTCCAAGCTGATCGTCAAACAAGCCTCGGGCGAGTATGGTTTAAAGGAAATAAACTTATTGCCCTACAGGACCCTAGTGCAAAGATTGGTGCAACAATTCTGCGATGTTAGATACGAACACAAACCCCGAGCGGATAACAAGCATGCTGATGCTTTAGCTACCTTGGGATCCAAGGTCAGTGTGGACAAATGTCCTGCAAGGATTTTCATTGAGGTGCGAACGTCCTCGGCGTTGACGGAAGACGCGTGCGACGATGAATGCACGGACGAAGCGGACTGGAGAAAGTCAATCTTACGCGCCATCGCGGAGGGCACAAGCAGCGAAAACTGGGCACCCACAAAGGGATATTGCATACATGACAACACCCTCTATTACAAGGGCCCTGGCGGAATACTTATGCGATGCGTCTCCGAGCGAGAGGGACAGATGCTGTTAGAAAAGATTCACCAACATGCCTGCGGGGAAAGTGAGGTGTAAATCTATCGGAAAGCTCAGAGATATGGCATCCATTGGCCGGACATGTCAACGGCCGCAGCGCTGATACAAGGAAGGTGCGAGAGTTGCGCATTGATTAAAGACTCTTTACTCATTGCTCTAACCGACGATGATGCGGATTGGAGGAAACAACTTTTTGGTTTTCTTACCCAGGGTACTGTACCCGAATCAAGAAAAGAAGCTGAGAAACTAAAGAGGAAAGCCGCCCGATATGTGGTGCAAGAAAATCTGCTTTGGCGAAGAGGCCATGAAGGTAACTTGCTGGGATGTCTAGACAGCAGGGAAGCACAAGAAGTTATGGACCTTTCCCACCAGGTGGAACATCAGGGAGGTGCGAAATTATGCAGACAACTCCTCTCGATTGGATATTTATGGCCCACTATGGAGGCCGATTGCAGCACCAAGGTAAGACGCTGCCAGGAGTGTCAATTTAAAGGTAACCTAGTGCACGCTCCCGCTGTAGATCTACATGCATTGGGAACGCCGTGGCCGTTTCACACATGGGCTCTGGATTTTATTGGTCCCATTCGACCAACCTCACATGGGAATCACTTCATTCTCACCGCGACTGAGTTGTTCACAAAGTGGGTGGAAGCAATACCACTGAAAACGGCAAATGCGCTAGCTGTGGTCCATTTCATCCAAGAAAGCATCATATGCAGGTTCGGAATTCCTAACACCATCCTTTCGGATAATGGCACTCCTTTTGTTAATCGCCAGGTGGCTGCGAAGCTAGCAGAATACAACATCAGGCAGATATGCTCCACCCCATACTACCCGAAGGGGAATGGGCAGGCAGAAGCGACCAACAAGGCGCTGTTGAGAATTTTGAGCAAGATGGTCGCAGATGACCACAAGAAGTGGGCTGATTCTTTGAACATAGCCATGTGGGCTTACCGGACTTCTCCAAGGACACCCACAGGGGTCTCACCATTCCTACTATGCTATGGAGCTGAGGCTGTGGTACCTGCGGAAGTAAAGGTTAACTCTGCAAGATTGGCTTTCCACGCATTGTACGACAATCAACGCGACCATGACTTAGTCCTGCTAGAAGAAAAGCAGGAACAAGCCAAAAGAACCAATAAGCGCTACCAAGAAAGGATTGCTCGTGCGTACAACAAAACAGTCCAACATCGAGATTTCGCAGTTGGAGATTTGGTCTTACGCGCATCTGATCATTGCATGCGAGAAGCGGCTCACCCAAAGTTCGCAGCCAATTGGGAAGGACCCTTCGAAGTCACGGAAGTCTTCGACAGTGGCTACTGCAGCATACGGAGGTTACATGGCACGACCTCAACCCCAAGCTCAGTCAATATGCGCTGGATCAAGAAGTACTATCCATAACTTCTCTTATTTTACGCGTTATATTACAACGTTTGCTCTATGCCCCGTATTGCCATGATTCGCATATTTTCTCTCCCATATGAGAGCATTGTAATCTCATCTCTCCCATATGAGAGTTCTATAATAAAAGACTTCTCCCAAATGAGAACTTTATACTTATAGCTATTTTTATCGCTTCATTTAGTCAAATAATATTGTTAACGAAAGCCTATCTGCCACGATAGCAACTCATGCGAAAACAATCTTAATTGATCTTCTAAGCCTATCTGCCACGATAGCAGCACATACGAAAAGGATCTTAACTGATCTCCTAAGCCTATCTGCTACGATAGCAGCTCATGAGAATATGATCGTAATTGATCTTTTTTAAGCCTATCTGTCACGATAGCAGCCGATGCAAGTGCGATCTTAATGGATGTTCTAAGCCTATCTGCCACGATAGCAGCCCATGCGAAAATGATCTTAATTGATATTTTTTAAGCCTATCTGTCACGATAGCAGCCGATGCAAGTGCGATCATAATGGATCCTCTAAGCCTATCTGCCACGATAGCAGCCCATGCGAAAATGATCTTAAAATATCTTCTAATCCTATCTTATATGATAGCAGCCTGTGCGAACATGATCTTGAATGATCTTTCAAGCCTATCTGCCGCGATAGCAGCTCTATACAAATGCGATTTTAAAATCGTTCTTAAGTCTATTTGCCATGACAGCAGCATTATGCAAGATGATCTTAAATGATCTACAAAAGTCTATCTGGTGAGAAAGTATCTGCACTTGAATCTAAGACAAATCACAAGGCTACCAGTCAAGGTAGCACAGCTGCGTAAACACGATCTCGAACGATCTAAAAACATATTCAAGCGACAATGCAAAGTGTGTATATAGCACTACACAAGATAGCAAATCTTACAAAACGCTTTATCATTATGAGTCAAAAAAGACTTACAATTTATCTTTCTAGATAACAGCTTACAAGCGAAAAAGCTCAGTTCAAGCTAACTACGCACCCAACATGGCTTACAATACATCTACATAGTAACTCGCATACAGAAGTTACTCATCGGGGGAATCCTAGCTGAAAAACGATGGACCTAACGGTCCTGGCACAAGCTATGCGATACACAGATCTGTGGCCAAAGATCTGTAGCAAGTAGGGCGCTCCTGCGAGAAGATCAGCCCGCCATTCGCTATGTCTACAACCGCAAGACCTGGGTGATGCTGCGTCCAAGATCTCAGGTTCTGACAAGGCCTCTGTCTGATCAATATATGTGCCAGAGGAACCACCTGTTTCGGCGTATGCGGCCGTGCAAAACAGGGGAGCAGTTATTCCTCGGGCAATGGGCTCCTTGTCCACGAAGACGAGCACATTGGCTCGCCCCCCTGAGTTCAAGAACGAGGAGGCAAGAAATTCTCCTCCGGGCATGCTGGAGGAGAATACCGCCGTTCATTACGAGTCGGTAGCAAGGTAACTACGGCGCTGCACCTCGCCGGGAGGCGGCCGGAAACATGACCTGCAAGCATAATAGACGAAGAAAATTCTTCGAACAAAAGTGAGGTATTATCTGCATCTTCTCTATGAAAGTTACAAAGATCAGTAAGCCTTATAAAGCGGATCTTGGAAACTATTTCTATAGCACAAAGCGCAAACTCAGGTTTCACAACTTGAAGTTTCCATGAATCAACGAAAAACAAGCGTTGAAGCCAGCAGTCGTAAGGACTCACGGCAAACCACATTTTGGGATGAAGAACCCAAATAGCAATAGGCAGGGGTTTATATGGACCTTGCGGAGACTCTTCAGTTGCCAAGATGAGTCAGCAGAATTTGAAAAGAGGGTAAGGTCAATCACTTACGCCTTGAAAAGCGGTAACAATCAATTACCCTACTAAAGGCTACGACGATTCGGTTGCGTATCCTAATTAATGACGGATAGTCGTGATACGGATGGACTTCCCAAGGAAGGCGTGCTTATCTAATGAATAATTAGCGCGAAAATCAAGGCAGAGTATCAATTGCTGACGTCATAAATTGATATACACAGATATATTCGAGCAAATCCCGGAAAGGGCAAAACGGGCACTTCAAGTAATTTTGAAAAAAAAGGGGGGGAGAAACCCTAGCAACATTACAGTAATGTTTTGCTACTTTTCAAAACAAGCCTTTTATCAAGGAATCGTTAGGAGTAAACTGACGGCTAAGATTTTCTATTTGCTCCACTTCTTGTTTCAATTGCTCGCATTTGGCATTCATCTCATGAAAAAGCTTCATAGCTTCTTCAACCTTTTGCCTTTGCTGCTCTACCTTCTGCTTCTCAGCTGCGAGGTTTTGGTGGCCGCGTTTTAAAGTCACGGCTGCGCGAATCAGGGTAACTCTTTTCATAAGAAACTTGAAGCCCAGCTTGCCTTGAACTTTGGCAAGAAGATTTTGGCACATGCCAAAAAGCAATTCCGCGCTCTGAGGAGAAATGGTCGCAGGTGTGGCTGCGGACAGCTGCTCCAAAATCCAAATGGCTTCAGTAAGAAATAGCCTCCTGTCGAAGGGCCCTATCTCCAGAGATCTCACAAATGATTGGGGGTAGGTGAGGCGCATTCGAACTAGCCAGTCCACGTCGGCTTGCTTCAAACCTAAAGTAATGTCAAAGCCAAGTTAGACTATCAAACTCGCAAATGAAGAATGCAAGATGCGAACAGCAAATCACGACATACCAGTTCCTTCAAGGATCTCGCGCAGAGAAGGAATGCGCATTGTTGGGGTAGTTGAAGATTGTCCTCGCTCCATTGCCCTTTTATCAGCTGCGAGCTCTAACTCCTCATAGTTGGGGGGAAGAGTATAAGCCGCGCCAGGTGCGATTGCAGCCCCGACCTGCGAACCCCAAAAGTTCCACGCAGGAAGAAGTGCCGCAGGCTCAGTCATTGCCGGGGGAATGGCAGCAGCAGAAGTTGCAGCTTGACGAGGAATATCTTCAGGTGCGACAGCATCAGCATCATTCGTTCCTATTTCCTCAACACCAGTATGGGCATCTTCCTCCATCAACACAGTGTCAGCCTCGGCATCATCAGAAAGTTCGATGACGTCCTCAAGGGGCTCTCCTGCATATTCAGCAGCTGCAACGGGCTTCTCGGTATGAGAACTCGGCACCAGGATATAGGACGCAGAAGGTTGACTCCTTTGCTCCAACACGGGTTCATCAGCATTGCCTGCGATACAAAATGCGATGGTGTGAGGTAACTCGTGTCGTACGTTATTTTACTATCTTTGTTAAGCTAAGAGCAAGCACCTCCACGCGAAGGTGGGATTGCAGTATCCTCGTCATACGCTAAGGACGTGGAACCTTGCCCTATTAACGTGTCTTCATTAAGCATGTATTTAAAGTGAGCGTGACCTGGGGCGCGAAGAAACCAGTCATAATTATGATTGAGGTGCTAAGCCTAGTTCTCTCATATTGTCCAAATGATTACCTGAGGGTTCACCGCACTTGCCTACTAGCCAACGGCGAATGTTAGCTTTTGACACACCGTGCTTTAATGCACCAACAATAACATCTCGATAAGTTACTGCGAGATTAAAAATCTCACCTTCATAGCCGCCTGCGATTTCTTCAAAATCTGCTTGGGCTCGCTCTAAGGCTGCCGCATCTTCTTCTGGAGCCACATCCTCCTCTTCCACTTGAGGAGCCACCTCTTCGGGAAGCACATCTTCCTCATCGGTTGGACTCACTAAGTCGTCGACGTGTTGTTCTTCTAGGCTCATCTGCTTCACGCGTTCGAGCTCCTCTTCCTCTCGCTTCCTTCTTCTTTCAGCAGCCTCCGCAGCTGTCCTCCTGGACTCGGCGAGAATGTCCTCGCTTATGGTTTAATCAGAAACGCCAGCATGAGAACCTCTTTTCTGCTTCTTGGCCAAGAGGCCAACGATGGTCTCGTCATCATCATCATCTGCGAAGAAGCAATTCGTTCAAACCAGATTATACAAGAGTTAAGATAGTGAGAAGAGAAGTACGATAAAGATACCTCCTGATTCTTCCTCATATGTCGCATCTTCCTCTCTGATATCTTCAACTCTTTCTTCTTCTTCTTTATCTCCTTCTCTCGGCTCCCGCCTCTCCTCTTCTTCCTCCTGGCCGAATGGAACGAAGGTCTCCACTGCGAGCTCCTTCCGCGCTTTACCGGTCATGCGACCTTTACCTTTGTCCCTGGCAGAATGGGGCCTCGCAGGAGGGGAATTCGGAGCGCTTCTAGGGGAAGAAATTGTAATTCCTCTTTGCCTGGGCCTCTTCGCTTGTGGCACAACAGTCGCCGGAGGAGACGGATCGTCTCTAGGGGGAGACAAGGCTGGGGTATTGTCTATCAGCGAATCGGCAAAAGCATTCATGACCTCGCGTATCCTGGCCTCGACCTCGGGATCCATTCTCGATGCCAGCCGAAACGGCTGTCTTTGCCTTCTTGAAGTAACAATGGTGGTAACCAGCGATTTGGAACGCTCACCAGATGCAAACCTCCGCACATGGAACTACAGCAAAAAAGTGTAATATAAAGTCTTCAGTATATTGAAGTAAAGAAGCTTAGCGTGTGCAAGAGAAGTTGCTTACCTTAGCAAAAGTTTCGCTGTATCTGATGACATGCGAGTCGCCTTTTCTAACCGCAGCAATCTTTTCATCTAGAATGATGGAGGGACACAGATGGTTCTCGCGATCTAGCAATGAGTAGCAACCATACTCAGACTCGTCCAAGCTACAATTGGGACGAAAAGGAAGAGAATTCCTTTTGATCACAGGAGCTCTGCTTGGCTGGGGGATCGACTGCGTCTCAAACCTTGTCTGCTGGGCGTTCCAGTATGCGAGCCAGTTTTTGGAACAGCCGCCTTCACGGTTACCTGCAGGTTGCTCGAAGGGGAGGTTGCTCAGCAAGACTGTTTACACTCTTTTGACAACAAACGCTTATAGCAGCCTCTGATGATAGACTGCGGCCAGATTGATGGCGCCACTGCATCGAAGCCGAATTGGGGAGAAACGCGAGTGGGATCAACATCCACGGTAAGCCTCTCGTACCTTGGCGCGAGCTCGCGAACATGCTTTGCGAGAGCAGGAAGGGAGCCTCGCAGGCACCAGCAAAAGAATTCACGATAGCGCTCGTGGAAATGCTCTCCACCTTCGAAGAGGAGCTCTTCTGAAAAGACAACACCCTTAGAAGGATACAGTTTTGGAAACCATCGCACGTTTTCAATACGCATGGCATAGGGCCTGGCTATGAACTCTTCTCGATTGTCACACATCAGGCTCCAGACGCACTTGGGGTAGTTTGTTCCGAACCACCTCGCAGCTCTGCCGCTGTTACGTTCCTCTTCCGTGCCTGGGGGACACCATTTGCTGGGCTTGGAAGCGACTGGGGCATAAGAGGGCCATCGCTCGAAGACCCACATTGTCAAGAAAGCAATGTTGATGTAAGTCAGTATGTCGAGGCGGCCACGCGACTCCTTCATCGCCACAACCAGCTGATCCAATCTGTAGTACAATGTGCCCAAGACTAGAGGTCCGAGTGCGACCTTCTGACCAAGGGCCAACTTCACAGCAAGAGGCAGAACGTGGTAAAAGACTCCATCGTGCGGGTGGCCATCGATTAAATACCTCGACAACCAGGCACAGAGGAAGGCGTACAGGGTCAAGTGATAACCCTTGTCATCCACATAGTTCTTACCCTTCGGGTTTCGACTCAGAAGCTTCTTGGTGATACTGCTGTTCGCATAGTCACGGAAAAAGTACTGGACCCACTTGTTCAGGTATTCTTCGCAGATGTGTCAACCAACTGCCAGTCAGGAAGGACTTCTGTAGGAGTCCATTGGGTGGAAATTTTCTTCACCTCTGCCAAGCACTCCTCCATCTTCGTGTACAGAGCGAGCTCCGCATCCGTTCCCAATGGACTCAAAGGATCCACCTCACCCATGGGAGACAGATCGTACAGCATGTGAACGTCCTCGAGCGTGAGGGCAGCCTCGAACTCAGCAAAATGGAAGGTGTGAGTCGCAGACGAGTAGCGGGAAAGAAGGTTTAGAAGCATGGACTGATCCAGCTTCACGGCAGCACCCTTCATAGCACGAACTGCGAAATATATGCCAGCATCGTTCAAAGTCACAGCATGATTGGTCAGCACATGGTCAATCCACTCATCCATGTAGTCCAATTTCTGAACAAAAGCTTGGGTGGAAATCGCAGTATACGGGAAGTACCCATTTTCGACTCCCAATCGAACCACGTCTTCGGAGCCAATCAATTCGAGCAAGGCCGAGTTAACTGGAGGGGTTAATGTTTGCAACCCTTCACCAGAGACAGGGGCAGGCAGTTTCTTTGCCTTAACCCTAGCATGGTAGAAGTCTTTGCCACCCAGGTAGGGGGCTTTTCGCCATAGAGCTTGCGGCAGATCAGGTATTTCTTCGTCCTCCTTAGTGGGTCTAGTTCATTTTGTTTTTGCCATTCCTGCGGAAAAGCAAGAAAAAGAGGGGGGGAGAAATATGCACACTTCAGTTTGAATTTCGAGATTCAAGATCTATGGGAAGAAAGATGAACAGTCTGGCACCAATTTCAGAAATCAGAAGTTGGAATCGTTTGCATTATCAAGGATTTCAAAAGCTCTACATTCAAGGTCTTTATCATTGGGGGATTAAATCGAAATTCGGTTCAAAGATTGTGAGCCTCTTCACAAGTTTTCAGCAGATAATATGTTTGCAGATCCAACGCAGTTCAAAGCATATACTAGCATATTAAATCAAGATTGAACAAGGCCAACCTTGTTTCTGTAAAGCTTGCTTGGATGCAGACAATTGAAGAAGACGATTTGCAATTTTGAACTGGTGATTGATTATCTGAATCTGCTCTCGAAGACTTTAGGGTATCATCCACTTTTTGAGAAAGAAGTTATGCTTTGAAACAATGGAGAGTACAGAGTATTTATCCAAAAACAATGAAGGGTTGCGTCCTTTCAGTAGTCGAATCGCAACCGTCACCGTCGAATCGCGCAATCACAGGACAAGCTGACATCACGCCTAAAACCCTAAAGGCCAGACGGCACGACTCTAGGGGTTTTTAGGTCATAATGGCACGCATGGGGGCTGAATCTACATACATTTGAATTGGTGCGTGGTGGCGACGCGTATGTTGGTTTCTGCGCATGGAAGTCAATCCGGTTATGAGTCTTCACGCGCAGAAAGGGGGCTAATGTAGATAGTGCTTTCTGAGCTGACAGATCTTGGCCACGTGGCAACCATCTAGCACACCATATTGTGCTCAACACACACTGGATCACCAGCCGCACTGATCTATGTGGGGGCTGCGAGACAGGGCCCTCGCATACCACTGCACGGGACTTGTAGGGACTTAGTGGTTTGGAGGCTAGAGTAAGTCATGTCGCGTGCGAGCCAAGCCCGCACGCGACCTTTAGTAACTGCTTTTGAGATATTTATGGCACGAGCTCCATAAACCCGGTCAATCCGGTCAAACCCGGTCAACCCCATAACGGTTCCGGTATTCGCGCATAACGTGCTGTAACGGTCCCTATATACAAGGAAGAACGTGCCGTTGTGGTTAAGCTAATTAAGCCGCCATTGATGGGCGCATTAACCACACTGCAACGGTCACATTCTCCGTTATATATAGGACGTTAACCTTTCCATACAGAGTAGAACACACCAGCCATACGCGGAAGCTTTGTCAAACCCCTGTCTCTCTCTCAGACATTACTACTGCCTTACTCTCTCCCTACACACAACCCAACTCTTCCTGTGCTATTTCCAATCCCCTACTTACGGTGTACACAGAGTACTCCCTGCCGTAATCTCTTGTGCACACCTGTTCAGATCTTCCAACCCGTGCATGGATGGCATAGCCCCACTACCTGTCCCTTCAGCGGATATGATTTCAGCTAGTGATCAAGCTCGGTTAGATGGTTTCTTTTAGGAGGATGAAGTCAAAACGGCTTTGCTTCAGATGGCTCCAGACAAATCTCCTGAATTTGACGGCTACAATGCAGATTTTTTCCAGAAACATTGGGGAGTTGTTGGAAAAGATGTCACTGTAGAGATTTTGAAGGTGTTGAATGAAGGCTATTCAGTCAAAGATTATAATGACACGCTCACTGCCATGATTTCTAAAGTCAAACAGCCAAGGAAGCCTGGTGAGTACCGTCCCATTAGCTTATGCAGGTCATTTATAAAATCGTTGCAAAATGTATTGCCAACCGACTGAAAAGTGTTTTACCTGCGCTGATATCTGAAAATCAAAGTGCTTTGTTCTTGATAGTTTGATATCTGATAATATCCTAAACGCGTTTGAAGTGATTCACTCCCTCAAGACCAGGAAAAAAAGGGGAAAATGCTTTCTAATTTTGAAGCTTGATATGAGCAAAGCATATGAAAGAGTCGAGTGGAAGTGTCTTAGTGAAGTCATGTTCCATATGGGTTTCGGAACCCGCTTCAGGAACCTTATTATGGATTGTGTGTCTACGAAAACTTTCTCAGTGCTCCGCAAGGAGACCCTTCGGGTTACATTGAACCTGAAAGAGGGCTTCGACAAGGGTGCCCTCTGTCCCCCTATTTATTTATGTTGTGTATCGAGATGTTATCCCGTTCAGTTACTGCTGCTAAAGAGGAAGGGAGATTAACTGGTGTAACAGCCTCCTGGGGAGGACCAATGGTCTCTCGTCTGTTTTTGCTGACGATAATATATTTTTCTATCAGGCTCATACAGAGAATATATCAGTGCTTTTGGAATTATTGCAGGCTTATGAAAGAGCTTCTGGGAAAAGGATAAATCTGGATAAATAAGCACTCGCTTTCTCCCCGAACGTTTCTGATGAGATTCACAATAGTGTTCTTCAAGCAGCTGGAATCCTAGAAGTGATTAGTATTTGAGCCTCCCTACTACGATGGGTAAGAACAAAAGCATCACATTCATGAAGCTGATTGAGCGATTGTGCAATAAACTGAAAGGGTGGAAGTAGAAGAATCTTTCAGCAGCGGGCAAAGAGACGATAATCAAGGCTATAGCACAAGCTCTACCCACATATGCCATGTCTTGCTTCAAACTTCCAGATGAAGTTTGTGACAAGATGGAGATGCCGATAAGGAAGTTATGGTGGAGCAAATCTAATAGAGACAAAGGAATTCATTGGATCGCGTGGGAAAAGTTGCAAAAAAATAAAAGATTGAGGGGGTCTCCAGTTTAAGGATCTGAAAAACTTCAACAAAGCGATGCTAGCGAAACAAGGTTGGTGTTTGATTCATGATAGCAATTCTCTTTGTAGTCGTGTTATTTAAGCCAAATATTTCCCGAATGACAACTTTATGAATGCCAAAGAAGGGTATGCGCCTTCTTATGCATGGAGAAGTATTCTAGTGGGTCGCGAAATTTTGCGAGTTGGACTGAGATGGAAGATTGGCGATGGTAAAAGTATTGACCTAAAGGATCGGTGGATCTCGTCGTCTGACTTCAGAAGATCATTACGGCTTCCCCCTGGCCGGAATTATAAAGTTGTCTATATAAGTAATCCCCAGTTGGGCTGCTGGGATATCGTCAAAATGAAACAATTACTTTGGGATGTCGACATTGTATCAATAGAGAAGATCAGAATTCCAAGTGTCAGCAAGACCGAAAAACTGATTTGGCAATTCACAACTGATGGAAAATACTTGGTCCGCTCGGGCTACGCAGTTTTGATGAGGTCGACCGTGGTTCATTCAATCTCTAGAAGCTCATCAAGTGGTAACCGGATATTCTCGAAGCTGTGGGATGTTAAAGTTCCCAAAAAGGTCTCCCATACAGTATGGCAGGCAGCCCAGAACGCTCTCCCGACATGTAATGCGTTGCGTAGGAGGGGAATGAAAGTCGAAAGGAAGTGTGGAATGTGCAATAATTCAGATGAAAATATTACTCACGTGTTTCTTCCCTGCCCAAATGCAAAGAAGGTTTGGTCCTCCCTCTTTGAAACAAATTCTCTAAATCTGGACACTATGTCTTTTGCGGACTGGACTGATTATCAATTGAACACAAGAAATGAGGCTGAGTTACAAATTATGTTCTCTACAATCTACTCTCTGTGGATGTGTAGAAACAATAAAGTTTTTAATGGTATAATGAGACCACCAGTAGCTGAGGAGATTTTGATGCGAATTGCTGAGTTCTCCAGCGCGCAGGGCCTTTCCACTGGGCATCAAAGCTCTCCAAATGATCACACAGTCAGCTGGTCGAAGCCCCCAACCGGATGGTTTAAGATTAACGTGTGTTGTAACAGAACTCCTGTTTCAGAGCTCTGAAACAAGTTTGTCGTAACCTGTGGGTATTCGAGCAAGAACGGCGAAAGCAAAAACAAGAACGAGACAAATATTTAACGTGGTTCACTATCGAATTCTTAAAGAACCCGCTAGCTACTCCACGGCCAGAACCAGATATTTTATTGAGAAGAGAACTCGATTACAATGCACGTCGTGGCCAAAACGGCCACGGCGGCCACCCGAAACACCCACCGAGACACACAAAAAACTCTCAAAAGCTAATGCTCTCACAAGCTACCAACCCGTGTGTGTGTTGTATATGATAGCCAAAGCCCCCTTTAAATACCCATGTGATGGGTGAGTAGTGGCGCACAAAGGAAACACTTCCTAATTGATTACTTGCTCCCAAAGCAAGTCAAACTTGGAAACAATTGAAGGACTTTGACTTTGACCCAAAATAATTACCAAGTTGAATTCAAGTCACCAATTCTAACAATCTCCACCTTGACTTGAATCAACTCAGCAACCTGAAACCTGAACCTGATGCTTCCCTTCTCAAACCCGAACCGGATGCGTCTCCCAGAACCTGAAACGAGCACGCCTCCTCAAACAGATTTTTCGCAGCTGTATGCGAAACCCGAATCGCCAAATCGTTGCTCCAACTACCATGCGTTCCTACAACGAATGCGCCAGATGTGGTTGCACTTCCGGAAACAGAAACAAGTGCTCCACCCAGAACCAGACTTGAATACATTCACTGAGAAAGCAGGACCGAATGTATTCCAGATGCACCCTATTGCGCCAGACAGATGCACCATGACAAGTGCCCAGATGTCATTCAGACCAGATGCACCAATGACGAGTGCCCAAATTGTCATGCCAGATGCGCCCCGTATGCCTCATATGCGCCAGATGCTCGCCAGAATCAGATCGCGCCAGATGCGAGCTCAATCGTGTGTCATGGTACACGCCCAAAAACATAATAGATGCACGCCAGAATAAAATCGTGCATAATGCGTGCCAGAACCTGAACCAGATGGGCGTGCCAGAAATCTCACGCGCCAGATGATCCATGCTATTGCTCCAACTCCAACGAGTTCTTGCAACACATGAGCCAGAACCATATTCAATTCACACGCTAGATGCTCCACGCCGGGAGCCAGATTGCGCCTGAACGTCAATCGCCAGAACGCCAAAATGCGCGTGAACTGCCAGATTCACGCCAGTACCAAATTCGTGCTGGATTTGTCAAATCCCTTGCACGCCTGACCAGATGCGCGCCAGATTGCTCCGAACGGAGCCCGGATAGCCCCCTCCACGGGGCTGCAGATGGTGGGTAAACCTGCTTCTCTCTCAGGAACATATCGATCTTGATCGCCAAACGTGACATTGTTCTTGGCGGAATCTCAAAGCCCAACCTCCCGATAGTCTGCTCCACCTGAATTGTGAAACCCTAGCTTTGAGTTCCACCCGGATCTTGAAGCCTGGTCTCTGATACCAATTTGTTGTAACATAACTCCTGTTTCAGAGCTCTGCTACCAGTTTGTTATAACCTGTGGGTATTCGGCAAGAACGACGAAAGCAAAAACAAGAACGAGACAGATATTTAACGTGGTTCACTAATGAATTCGTAAAGAACCCGCTAGCTACTCCACGGCCATAACCAGATTTTTCTTGAGAAGAGAACCCAATTACAATGCACGCTGTGGCCAAAACGGCCACGGCAGCCACCCGAAACACCCACCCGAGACACACAAAAAACTATCAAAAGCTACTGCTCTCACAAGCTACCAACCCGTGTGTTTGTTGTCTATGATAGCCAAAGCCCCCTTTAAATACCCATGTGATGGGTGAGTAGTGGCGCACAAAGGAAACACTTCCTAATTGATTACTTGCTCCCAAAGCAAGTCAAACTTGGAAACAATTGAAGGACTTTGACCCAAAATAATTACCAAGTTGAAATCAAGTCACCAATTCGAACAACGTGGATGGGGGTTGGGATTGCAGCACTGGTACGACCACATCCGATGCTGTTATTCGTAATGCAAATGGAGATTTTGTTTCTGCGATCTCCAAAGTTTCTGGTCACTGCTGGTCTTTAGGGGAAGACGAAGCTAAATCTTTTTTGGCGGGGCTGGAACTAGGGAGAACTACTGGGATTTCCAATATTTTGGTTGAAGGGGACGCGAAGTTGGTTGTGATGGAGATACATAGACGACTGGAACACAAGACCCCTGTGGATATCACGGAAGTGGAAGATGTTGTTGATGAGATTATGGCGATTTCGAGAGATTTTGCTTGCTGTAGGTTCCGGTTTGTTAAACGTGGAGGGTACAAAGTTGCGCACCACTTAGCTGACTACAGGAGGAAGACGATAGATGATACAAGCTGGTTAGATAATCCACCAGTCTGGCTCAATTCTTATCTTTCTGATGATTTAATTGCTACTTCCTTCCCTCTTTGAGGTTTCTATTCAATCTACGATTCTCAAACAAAAAAAGGACATGTGAGGGAAAAGAAACACACAAAATCCACTCAAACCCAACTTTTTTCTTCCACAAATTCTACACTACGACTTGAAAATTCAAAATTAACAATCCACTCTAAAACGTTGATACCAAACATTTACAAACAGTCCTAAAAGCAAAAGAAACTTGAGTTTTAGATTAAAATCCACAAAAAAATCTACACAAAATCCACTCATCTCGAGATTGTAGATTATCGGAATATATTCTAGCCCCGTCCAAACAGCACCAATACCACAAGAATGTGTGCAGCAGCCAAGCCATAACATTTCGTGGCATTGATCTTTTGGAAAGTGATGCTTTGGAGCACTTTCTGATAGCTCAAAAATGATGTTGATGGTGTGATCAAGAGTTTCTGCAACGACACATTCTTTGGTGAAAGATAACCTTACAAAAACAACTTGGGTGAAATGAGTGTATGGTTGCAGATATTAGTATCACTTGAGATTAAAATTAGCCAAAAAAAATTAATTGATCCCGTTTGTTTCGTAAAACTTTTTGAGTCCAATTTTAATATAAGTTAGTCTATAATCTGTAGATCATATAATCTTTTGATTTTGGAGATTTTTTGTATAACTTCTTAAATACCATACACTACCATCTCTTTTATGCTTGAATTATAACATTTTTTAACCCAAAAACACGTTAGCCGTACCATAAGATGAAATCTAAAAAAAAATCATAAAATTAGTAGTAAAAGCTATAAGTGTCGCCAAATACACTGAAATTTTAATCCAGACGTTCAACGTATGTCAAGCAGTTCAAGATTATAATTACAACCAGCTTATTCACCTCATATTTTCATCAGAATATTATTGAGATTTTAGGTTGAAATCAAACAAGCTCTGAATTACTTGTGGTGTTGCATCAATTTTTAAAGGATAACCTTAAGAATGCAGTATCATGTACAGCAACTTTGGCGCTGGGAGTGGGAGCCTGCTAGCTAACATGGCCATGCTGCTGGTTCCCTTGCATCAAATGCAAAACTAGAAGCAATAAATCACATGCTCCCTTTACCCTCCATTGATCTGCATTAGCATGTGCATGAACAGCTCATACTTCCCACAGCAGTAGGGTCAATGTCCTTTGAATGTTTTTGATGTTTAAAGGCTCCATGCCCTTTGTCATGTGACAAGTGAAAAGCCCCAACCCCACACACACCCCCATCCATCTTTCAGTACTCCCACCAAAAGTATGAACTTTTTCCTCATCTAGAGTTTGAGAGTTATTGTGGTCTGTCCCAGAAGAATAAAAGTATTCTCCATGTAACTAGTTGGGATTTGATTAAAGGAGGGGCATAAGTGGACCTTAATGTTACCCAATTCTTGATGATGCCTTGGTTATTTGATTGGCCCATCATTGTCCCAAACTCATACATGGAGGGCTAAAAGAGATTTGCTAATGTGGTAATAATCCCTTCTTTCACCACCATATAGACAACATGCTCTTTTAAGGATTTCACATTTTTGGGCAGTCACAAGGAGTGTGTAGCCGTCTTTGACTAGGGTTTACTCTCATTTACCGTTTCAATGGTGGAAAGAATGCGCGTTCTCATTCACATGTCTCAAGAGGGAGGAATTCATACTTGCAGGGTGGGCAGCTTCTCGGACACACATCATTTTCAGTTTTATTATTTACTGTTCCATTTCAATCGAATAAGTATATAAATAAACAATCACAAGTCGTCACATGACAGTGTTGCATCCGATGAATAAAAAAAAGAATTCACATCCAAAGTCAATCAACGTGATTGTCAAATTGTGGATGATTATTCAAATTATGCGTTAAAATTATAGTAATTTTATTCATTTTTATTTTACACATGTACGTGAGTGCATGGGTCGTCAATTCTAGACTAGCTCGAGTTCCTTCATTTGTAAACTTCTAGTAACCTTTCTAAAAGTTGCTTTATTCCAACATTACCGATTAAACAATCCTTTATAGTTTATACTTTGTTCTAAGTCACTATCAACTATAGTGATCCAAAATTGGGAGAATAATTTAAGAGCAATGCACATCAAGAATCCTTCACGAGGTAGTCGACTTGGTTGAGTACGCGTAGTTAAGTTTGTTAAAGTTTGTTTGGAAGTATGAAATAACTTTAGAAAATTTAGAGCATCTCTAATGTGGCAGGCAAATTTTAAGTAAATTATAAATATATATATATATATATATATATATATATATATATATATATATATATATATTTTACATTTTTAGCAGTGAGAATTTGAGTGTTCTTCTCCAACACTAGTTATGCAAAAATTAGGCAAACTATTTTTTTCCCTTAATTCTTTCCGTGCAAAAACACTGCACACAAGTAAATTGTAGATGAGGGGAGAGAATTTTTAAGAAAATAATTATTATCATGTAGAAAATATATGACAAGTGGATGAGAATTTGTAGGATACATGTACTAGAATATAAAAAGTATGAAAAAATGTAAATGACCACTGAGTAATCATAGCTAAGTTTTATAATATCAATTTTGTACTTTGCATAAGAGGATGCATACTATTTTTGTCAAACTTATTAATTTTTTACTTAATAAAACGTGTTTGCTAAATTCATTGGAAATGCTCTGACATACTACTATCTTCTAAACTATAGTATTCTAATAAAAAAAATTATAACGTGAGAACCCTCTGCCGTTACCTTTCAGCTACGTGCAAGGAAATCAACGTTTTAGTGCAATAGTGTGCAATCACACCACAAATTAAACAAAACAGAAAAAATCCGGATTAACGGACTTGCATTTGAAAAAGCTTGTATGACTCGCTTACCATTAACATTTCTGAACGAACCCAGAAATCAAAAACTTTTATCAATGTTCCATTTTCTCCACCATGGATGGTCCATCTCCTCTCTCCTCTTCATGACCTCCATCATTAAATATTTATCTCGAAAACCACCAAACTCGACCAAACCCACAATAAAAACTCTTAAATACCCTCCATTAAAGCTGTCATTTGATTTCTCTGTTTCTATTCATTTATCTACTCCATTTATTTATTTCTCAAGCAAAAACGAAGCACCAACTCACCCATCATCTGTCTCCTCCCATTTCTTCATCTCCAATTCAACTCTCCACCCACAACCCGAAAGAATCACCCCAACAACAACAACAACAATGGCAATGAATGCTTCAAAAACAGAGCCCAATGAGCTCAACAGAGTACCAAGAAACAGAGGATTCTATGTGAAAATGAAGCTGTTACACAGGAGAGAAACAGAGAATAAGAAGAAGGCCTATTGCTACAGATTCTTGAAATGGGTCCTCTGGGTTTCTCTCTCTTCCTATTTCTTCACCTCTTTTCTCATCACTGAATACCCCAAAACCCCCAAATCATCCTCTGTTTCCAACCCTGTCTCTGGCTCTGAAACGACAACGTTTCCTGCTCGCACCCTTTTCGAATCCATCAACGATACAGCTTCGCAACATCTCAGAACCCACAAAGGTCGATTCAATTCACTCCAATTTTGTCCCAATCGAGCTGTTCACTCTCTTCAATGCTCTGTTTTTTATTTATTTTTTTTTTCTTTGCAGGTTTATTGAAGGATCTGAAGGTGTTCGTCTACGATTTGCCATCAAAATACAACACAGATTGGCTATCGAACGAGAGATGCAAAACCCATCTCTTCGCTTCAGAATTCGCCATACACAGAGCATTGTTGAACAGCGATTTTCGTACTCATGACCCAACTGAAGCCGATTTCTTCTTCGTCCCCGTTTACGTCTCCTGCAACTTCAGCGCCGTGAATGGCTTCCCGGCGATTGGTCACGCCCGGGGGTTGATCTCGTCGGCGATTGATTTTATCTCGTCGGAGCTTCCGTACTGGAACCGGAGCAGAGGCTCCGACCATGTCTTCGTCGCTTCTCATGATTTCGGAGCTTGTTTTCACACAATGGTGAGTGAAAAAGCAAAACCCATATCGATTCTGAGATTAATTTTTCTGGGTTTATCTTGATTTTTCTGGGTTTTGAAGTTTGATTTGAGATTGGTTGTGCTCTGTTTTTGTGCTCTGTTTTTGTGAAGGAAGAGGTGGCGATACGAGATGGGGTACCGGAGATTTTGAAGAGGTCGATCGTGTTGCAGACGTTCGGCGTGGAGTATCGACATCCGTGTCAGGAGGTGGAGAATGTGGTGATTCCGCCGTATGTATCGCCGGAGAGTTTGGAGTCAACGCTGGCTGATTCGCCGGTCAACGGCCGGAGGGATATATTTGTGTTCTTCCGGGGGAAGATGGAAGTCCACCCGAAGAACATCAGCGGGCGGTTTTACAGCAAGTAATTACTTAATCATTGCCTACTCATTATTTTGTGGCTAAAAGACGATGTTTAGATTTTTTTTATTTTGACCCTAAACAAATGACTTCTCAAATACAAAATTAAGCTTCACTAAATTGATTTCGTTTTTTTAGAGGGAAAAACTGATTTCTTTTTTTTTTAGAGAGAAAAATTGATTTCTTTTTTGAAATGTCACCAAATTGATTTGTTTGTGAAACAAAACGACATTAACTAGTTTACTATATTTATGCTTAATTATCTATTTTGGTTTTATGGTAGACTTTTTCTTAAGGAGTACTGTGGGAGAGTTGAAAAATGGTAAAAATTTCAAATTGTTTTGTATCTGCCACCATATCACTATATAATTAGTCACTTATACTTATGCGCGATTAAGTGTTTGTTGAGAGAAAAGTTTTCTTTTATCGTCAAACCGGTTTGTACCTGTGACCTCATGCAAGGCCTGCCAACACTCTACCACTTGAGTTACCGCCTCAGTCGCACGTTTGCGATTATTTAATAAACAAAGTTTGTAAAAAAAAAACACATTTCATATCCATATTTATACATCACGACTTTTATTTTATTTTTCCTCTAAATAGATTTATGTTATTTCTCAAAATTATCATTAATTAGAATTTAATGATGTATTTGGGAACTGAGCAAAAAGAAACAACATATTAAAGGACAAAGTTTCTTAAATGAAATTCACAACCTATTTATTTGACCTTAAATGCACATGTACTTATCCGAAAAATATACACGAGTCCTCGTCTTATATTCTTATTTTTCACATAATTGTTTTTGACCTTTTCTTTAGAGCAACAAATTGGTTGACATTTTCTCTAAAATAAAAAATAAGATATTGACTTTTTTTGGTCAAGAAAGTTTTGAGAATTGACTTTCATTAATCTTTCTTCATTGACAAATTGGTAAATTATCATTTAAATTTTCAGAAAAAATAAACTCATTAAATCATTGGAATTTCTCTCATTAGAAAAAAAAAATTATTTAAAAAAGTTAATTGTCAAAGCACATCCCCTTATTTGCCAAACTGATCTAATCATTTCATATCAAATTACTAATGATGTTACCGAAGTACCAGTAATTATATACACTATCTCCGTTGACCGGTCAATTCATCCTTCTTTTTGTTTGCAGGCGGGTGAGGACAGCGATATGGCAAAAATACGCCGGCGACCGGAGATTCTACCTAAAGAGGAACAGATTCGCCGGCTACCAATCCGAAATCGCACGTTCCGTTTTCTGTCTATGCCCACTGGGGTGGGCCCCATGGAGTCCGAGATTAGTGGAATCCGTCGTCCTCGGTTGCGTTCCGGTCATCATCGCCGACGGCATCAAGTTACCCTTCCCAACCACCGTGAACTGGCCGGAGATATCCCTCACCGTCGCCGAGAAAGACGTCGGAAAACTAGGATCGATTCTCGGACACGTGGCGGCCACCAATCTCTCCACCATACAGAAGAATCTTGCGGACCCCACCGTTAGACGGGCCCTTCTATTCAACGAAAATGTGCGTGAAGGAGACGCCACGTGGCAGGTTTTGGATGCGCTTTCTAAGAAGCTAGAGAGGTCCCACCGGAGATCAGCGGCTGTGTAGGGGAATGAGATGGTGGAACGTAGGTGGGTTTTGATTGGGTGGTCGGAGAGGATAAATTCCTTGTTTTGAGGGAGTGGACGGTGGTGATTGAATACAGCTGGGTTGCATTATCTCGCTGCCGCCCCAGAGGAATATGCCTGCCTTTGTATCCGTGATGATGGGGTCCACACTGAAGCACAGACACTGCTGATGTTTTGATATGACGTGGCAGTAGCTCATTTGGTGTCTATTCGGTTGTGACAATCGGAGTCAAAGTCACAAGGAAAACGGACCACCCGACTCGGTTCAATCGCACACGGGTTTTGTACGGATTCTGTAAACGTTACCTAGCTATAGAAAACATTAGATTGGTATAAAATACCAAAAAAAAACATGATATATAAGAACAGTGTTGATAAATGCGTGTTTAGAAACAAATAATATTTTGAGATCACATTTGCTTTAGAACAGAGTAGCAAAGATAGTAGCATGTGGAAAACTTATTTGCATGACATTCTTGATTTTTACAAACTAGCAAAATGGTGCAAGTCATGCGTACACCCCAACATATGGCACTCTAGTGAAGTAAAACAACTATAATCAATTACAAAATAGAATTCGATTCGAATAACTGCAAAAAAATAATAATAATACTAGTTTTAAAAATCTCACGCTTTGGTTTAATTCAAAAGACAATCTCGTATCTCAGTCTTCTCGTACTGCCTTGATCATGTCCCTTGTCAATTTATTTGGAAAAGACAATTGTTACATATCTTTAAAAATTGAAAGAAAAACACAAAACAAAAAGTATAAATGAAGAACCTGATTCTCAAAGAAAAAAATGAAGAACCCTAATATGATTAAAATTACGGAATAAAAGAAAAAGCGACAAGAACGTAATTGCCTTAACTTCCTTGAAAACGTAATTGCCTTACCCGAGTTTTGTACAGGATAATTCTGATAACGTGGTCTAGCTATAGAAAACATGAGATATAAGAACATTGTTGATAAAGGAAAAATGCTTAACATGAGATATAAAAACATGATAAACGTAATTGCTTAACGTAATTGCCTTACACGAGTTTTGTACAGTAGAATTCTGAAAACGTTAAAAACCTTGTTTGAAGTTGATAGTGGTAAGAGAGCATGTTTTTGAAATTGCTTGAAGTTGATAGTGGTAAGAGAGCATGTTTTTTAAATTGCCTTAACTTCCCTTTTCTATAGGCAAAAGCATTCTGTGGATTGTGAAGCATGTGTAGAGTATTTTATGTCGTGCTAAATATTTGTGCCAACTTACTTTGAAGTTTGCATAATCAATTAAAAGGAATCAGTCAGTGGGTGGAATTAATTAGGGATGCAAGTTCAAATAGGCAAGCCGGGCAATTTGGTTCGGTTTGGTTTGGTTTGGTTTGGAAGCTATTACGGTTCGCTTCAGGTTTGCGAAAATCTCAAACCGTGTAATACAGTTCGGTTTCGACTTGAGATACCTCAAAAACGTAAAAACTGAATCGAACCGTTAATGTAACATATTAGGCTATACAACTATCCACACTTGATAAATTCTACACATATATCATATGCAATAGGTACGAGAAAAGGATGTAATGCTTGCTACTTTTTTTTTACATTGCTTGACATTAAATTTTCAAATGAAATAGTATATTTTCAAAGTTCAAAATATAACTAAATCGGTACTTTACGATTTGGTTCGGTTCGGTTTGAAGCCATGAGGGGTTTGGATTAACTTTAGATTTTGCCCAAACTGTTACATGCGGTTCGGTTCGGATGGGTGCCAAAATCAGACCCAACCGAACCGTTTTCATTCCTAGAACTAATATTGTCGTAGTGGACATAATCGAGAGTAAATCCCATTTTAGAAAAATTAGCCATTGTGGGTTGTAGCTAGTAATTCATTTGCATTGTATGATTTTTTTTTTAAAGTACTTTTTAAAATAAAAGAAATTGACATACTTCAAGAACTGATTTCAGTACGATCCTCCCTTTAGCACTCGTTTCAGGTTTGTGTTTGAAGTAAACTGGAAAACGAACCTCTTTGGGTTGACGTGATCCACACTGAAGTCCTCTTCCTCTTCCCAGATCTTCATAAAAATCTTTTTCATTGCCCGATTATTGAAGCTGATCGGTAGAGCAAACGATCCGATGAGGCTTGGACCCAACAGTTGAAGAGTTTCGATACAGTGGTCATCATCAAAGCTTTCAACTAATTCGTCGACAACTGTTAATGGCGGCAGCCGCCAATTACTAGCCCGAGACACCCGTCGCGCCATTTCGGGTACCTTGCGATATCCGAAGTAGTTGGAGCATTTCAAACCCTAAAACATTTGAACTTTTGACTAGAATTGTATTGATGATTAAGCAGAGAGAAAAAAGCATTTACATTGTTAAAAAGTTATGTCTACAAACAAATTAGAAGCTTATAGATAAAATGTTGACCCTTGCGAGTCTCAAGGCGAGTTTACCCTCCATCTACATGTTTATATTGGCCAACATGCAGAAAAACCTTGAGCTATGAATATTTTGCTTGAATCGGTAAGAACATCAATCCATTATTAAAGATCGACACAAGTAATTTTCAAAAAGTCCTTTTAACTGAAGCACTCATAACGAACATTATGATCAAACTGGTACTGATACTAATGCATATCGTAAAAACTACAGATCTAAAATAAAAAAGAACACATCCTTGTCCAGGTCACGAAGAAGCATTTGCGTAAAGGACACATGGTAGATAGCTTTATTTTATGTCATCGCAATAGAGAAGTATCATCACGGTAATTTAATAAGGATTCTTTTTTTCCTTCTAAAAAATAAAAATAAAAATAAAAATAATGAGGACTCTTTTTCCCTGGCAGAGGGCAAAAACAATTAGGAAAAAGCAAAAATTAAAAATCCGACCTGCCGGATTCGAACCAGCGACCTAAGGATATACTGTTTGTGAACAACTACAGTCCTCCGCTCTACCAACTGAGCTAAGGTCGGTTTTGCAGTGCCTACTCAATTTTATTAACATTGTGTAAAGATATCTAACTCTGTAATTACTCCAACAGAGAGGGGCTGCAACTGCAATTCGCTCAGAAAGTTCACCAGCCTCAGACCAACCTCTCTCTCATGTGAAGCAACCCCATCTCCAAAACCAGACCACTGGGAATTCGAATTGCGATCAAACGACCTCAAGCAACGGTCAATCGCATCAACCGATTCGACCAATCCCATTCCTCATCAATCGTAGACTCCGATCGTCTTCATCAACCTGATCAGAGATAGAGATGGAGAAGGTGAAGAATCTGTTGAAGCCCAAGGTGAACCCGCAGCAGCAATTGAGAGACTGGCAGCGTCGTCTCCGCCAAGAGTGCCGCAACATCGAACGCCAGATCCGAGGCACATCTCTCTCTCCCTCTCAATTTTAATTGCTTATATTTGCTTGCCCTAGCTAGTTCTGATTAGGGTTTTGTGGAATATAGATATACAGAGGGAGGAGAAGGGTGTGCAGAAAGCTATTAGAGAAGCTGCCAAGAGAAATGATATGGGCTCTGCCAAGGTATTTATTTCTCTCTTCCCATTATTTGCTTTAACAATTAACAATTCAAGTTCAAACCCATGAACTAAGTTAATTTAGCCAGTGACTGGTAATTAGCCTTAAGGCGGATTGTACATAGTATGAAAGCCAAATTAAAAACCAATTGGTATGCTGAAGTCTAGTGACGGCAATTAGCCTTGAAGACGGAATAGAACATAGTTTGAAAGCCAAACCAAAAACCAATTGTGCGGAAGCCGGTAGTAGATAGTAGCAATTTCTAAGGGTCTTTTTCTTGTTTTATTTCTTTCTTGCTCCGCCAAGAAAGTAGCAATTTCTCAACACTTAGATTGAACATATCAAATTCATCATCGCCATAGGAACAGATCAAGAGAAGTGGTAAAGATAATTCCCAAGAACAAGTTTAAAAAACCCAGAAATTGAGCTTAAAAGGACCACCATCAAACAGATTCAGATAAAACCCAGGTGGAACAAGAACACAAGCGAAACCATTGGTTTCTTTGGGATCTCATTCAACCAGACCTTCCCAGCACTCCATTAACAGCCTTCGTATCGCAGAGAATGAGTAAAGAAAGGGCTGGGAGGCCAGAGACAAACCAATCAGTGGCTGTCTCTCTCTCTCTACATTTCACCACAGCCACTAATTCGAACAAAAATCAGGTTGATGGTCAAAGATTGTAATCGAAATCGGAGAGAGAACTGAGCTCTGTCGATTTGGGCCACAAAGTGTGGATCTGTTTAACCACCAGAGACAAACCAGAAGAGGCACCGACCCAAATCGACAGCCGACTGCAGCCCAAAAGGACAACCATCAAACATATTCAGAAACCCACCCTAGCACAGCCGCCGCCATCACCACCAGATATCCCAGGAGTGGCTAGATCGTCTTGCTCACCTTCGGACTCTTCAAAGATGACCTCCAATGGCGCATTCACGTGCCATTTGACGAAAGAAGCTCCTGGATCTGAATCAAACCCATGACCCTCGTGGATTTCGTGGTCGGCATTCGATTCGGCTGTCGAATATTGGTGGGCTATGTTGCACGGGTGCTTCTAATTGGTCGCACACCCGCACCGGGTACTTCTGGGTGCTACGTGGGTGCTTGGGTACTTCGTAGGTGCTTTGCGGGTGCTTTGTGGGTAAGGCATGGTAATTTTTGAACGTTTTAGTTGAGATGTCTTCCAAATACAACTAGAATTTAACAAAGAAACGTGCATCTATGTGAACATTTTTAACACTTAGATTACTCATCTGTCCACTGCTAAGAACAACAACTTGAAGAGATTATACTATTGATATAGTATCTTCAAATGTGTGTATGAATTTATGTTCGACTATAACATGATCCCTATTATTGTCGTTATTGTATTAGAATAATGGTAGCACTAATAATATCATATAAAAATATAAATAGCCGCACCTGCACTCTTGATTTTTGGGAATTTGCCGCACCCGCACCCAGTTTCCGAACCAGCACCCGCACCGCACCCGCACTCGTGCTACATAGTTGGTGGGTTTGTTCTGGTTGAACGGAGTTGGATTCAGTTCCCCTTTTTTTGTTAACTTCTGATTGCGCTGTTTCGGTGGGATTGAAAATCTGGGCTGCGGCATGGTTGAAGGAGAAGGAAGAGAGGAAAGGGGAAGGAGAAGAACTTCTGATGGTGATAGCAGTGGCGGTGGAGGTGGGTTGTGTCGGTATAGAAGAGAGGAGGAAGAGATAAGGTTGGCTAGGGTTGGGAAATGAGGAGGCGAAGGGAAGGAAATGGTCTTTATAGTGGGGTAATTTCGTTAAATTTCAGGGGTATTTTTGTCCTTTTGCCCCTCCGTTAGTGTGCTGTTTTTTCCCAACTCTGACAAGGGGGTATCCGTATTTAACCATACTGCAGGGGGTATCTGTATTTAACCCGTAATGCAGGGGTGGAAACTGTTTATACAAGTAGTCGCTTGAGGGCTTAGTCGGGCTGAAGAATTATTTTTATTTGTTTTACATTGGAGATTTTACAGCTGGGTTGATTGGGGAGGTTGAATTGGTTTTGAAGTTAAGTAAATCAGATCCAAAGCTGATTCTATCTTTCCCATGGCGATTTAGAAGATTGAGGGCTCATCATGTGAGGTCGACACTGACGCCCTCTATGTTTGTGAATTTGAAACTTAATGGTGCAGTGGCTGGCTGGACCTCTTAATTGGTAGCCTTTTGGCTCGGCTTTCAAATCAGTTGCAAATTAGATGGTATTTATAAAGTTTGTATGAGATCGGTAACAAAGGGTGTTAAGGTGGGAGAGAATAGGATGGTATTTATAAAGTTTGTATGCGATCGGTAACAATGGGTGGTAGCTCAGTGGTAGAGTGTTTGAAGCCCCTGCATGAGGTCCCGGGTTCGAATCCAGCTATGATGTAATTCCAAAAAAAAAAGGTTGGAGAGACTGTCGAGCACCCAGGTTGATTGGTTGACAACTAATTGAGGAAGAAACCTTTTAGTTAGTCTGACACCTTGGTTGGGGTAGATAGGGGTCATCTGCTGTTCAGACTTTGATTTTTTTTCCTGGTTGCAGAGCTCAGATCTAGTGAACTATGTTTATTATTGTGTTCATGATGGGGGTGTAGTAGATAAGAGGATGACTACGATTATGTCTACCTGCTGGTATTGATGTGGATATTAAGGAAATCTGATTATAGTCAAATCTGCATGTGGGAGAAGTAGCAGACGCAAGAGTTATATGAAATTTTAACATCACCCGCTGATGGGGGAGGTATTGTGCGGATGCTGATATTGAGGTAGGGGAATAATCGCTTTTCACGTATATTTGAAATTAAGATTATGCGTGATGTAGTATGGGTTTGAATGTTATTTTGGAGTTGTTGATACATCATTTTGGTGGTATATGATTGTATATGCGGTTCATTTTCTTGGAGATATTTGAATAATTGTATCATGTCTATATCTGCTGCATTGTAATTGGATACTTTGCAGCTATGCGATCCCTACTGGGCTTTTGGATCACCCTTTTGTTTTGCAGGATTCAAACGAGATGATTTCGAGACGGTAGAGAAGCTAGATATATAGCAATTTGGAGATGTTTGACGATATGTCTGTATTCATTTTTTGTATCAAAATATTGGTCATGATATAAAGTATTGGTTTTCAAATTAAGATTCACGTACAGCTTTATCAGATTTTATGAAGTAAACGAATAAGTTTTTATTTGAATATGATGTTGTCTTTGGTACCTGAGCCGGTGGCTCAGAAGGTACCTGATTGGCAGACGAGTCTTTGTTTTGGTACCAGCGGTGGTGATCAGCAGGTGGTGCCGGTTGGATCGTCGTGCTGGTTTATATTTGTCACTATTTTATTTTATAATTGACCCTTGGGTTCCGGGGCGTCACAACATGGTATCAGAGCACGGTAACGCTCTGTTTTGGGATGACGGGCTAGTATGGGTTTTTACTACGTTATATTTCTAATGATTTTGAGTTGCAAATCCGATGACAGAGCTCTACCAAAGTGGGAAATGGAGTGGAATCAGTGCTTAGTTGTGGATGTTGAATCGTGGACTCGGTTTATGACTAATTGTGATACCAGCTGATTAGAGATTAGGGTTGTGCAACTAAGGCTGTATGTGACACATTCCCCAAGTTGGTACGAGTTTGTCAGAGGTGTTGACTCAGGTACGTGACCGATTTTGAGAGAAAAAAATGGGTTTAGTTTTAAATTTTGAGGAAAAAAATTCTTTAAGGGGGTAGAGATGTAATGATCGCTTTTTTTGTGAAGTTTATATTACTTCTGTGAATTTCATGTTTAAGAACTTAGTAATTTGATGTATCCATATCTGCCAAACTATAATAGTTAAACTCGTTCAAAAATACACCAGAAGTCCTAATATCTTCTTTAGACGCTAAATTAAGGATAAAAATATTTGAAATAATTAGTACTAATCATTTGTTTAAGTGTTGATTAGCCTAATTAATCGTGATTAGTACATAATGACAGGTATTATAGAGTGTGTTAGCTTGTATACACGTTAATTACAGGAAAGACACGTAGGGGGGCACGTGTTATGCTACCAGACCCTTGTCAGTACATGTTTGACACACAGGGGTACACATGTCGCATTTTGGTGTATTGCTCTGCATGCCTGACACGTAGGGGGCATGTGTCGCGATTCGGTGACCTGCTTCGCATGCGTGACACCTATGAGGGCGCGTGTCGCGACTTGGTGACTTGCTTTGCATGCTTGACACGTAGGGGACACGTGTCAGCGTGTGGCGGCTCTTCTGCTGCATGAGTGCCACATGTCATGATGACTCATCACAACCTGATTGGTCGATCACTTCTATAAATAGAGCATAGTGCTATAGTTAATTCTCATTTTAGATTCGATTCAAGTATTGATAAGTAAGAAAGAGGGAGAGAGACTTACTCCGGATATTGTGAGATTTATGGAGCTGCTCTCATCATTTCAAAGCTATTTTGCGGATGCTGATATTGAGGTAGGGGAATAATCGCTTTTCACGTATATTTGAAGTTAATATTATGTGTGATATTGTATGGGTATGAATGTTATTTTGGATTTGTTCATACATGATTTTGGTGGTATATGATTGTATATGCGGCTCATTATCTTGGAGGTATGTGAATAATGGTATCATGTCTATATCTGCTGCATTGTAATTGGATACTTTGCAGCTATGCGATCCCTACTGGGCTTTTGGCTCACCCTTTTGTTTTGCAGGATTCAAACGGGATAATTTCGTGACGGTAGAGAAGCTAGATTTATAGCAATTTGGAGATGTTTGACGATATGTCTGTATTCATTATTTGTATCAAAATATTGGTCATGATATAAAGTATTGGTTTTCAAATTAAGATTCACGTACCGCTCTATCAGATTTTATGAAGTAAACGAATAAGTTTTTACTTAAATATGATGTTGTCTTTGGTACCTGAGCTGGTGGCTCAGAAGGTACCAATTTGGCAGACGAGTCTTTGTTTTGGTACCCGCGGTGGTGATCCGCAGGTGGTGCCAGTTTGATCGTCGTGCCGGTTTATATTTTTCGCTATTTTATCCTAAAATTGACGCCTGAGTTTCGGGGCGTCACAAACCCCTCAATTGACAGTGGTATAGAGACTCATAAGGAGACAAACGACATCGATCATGCACAGAATGATTTTGAGATGGGTGAGGTTGATGTTGAAAAAAGACAAAAATGGGTTAGTGGCACACTAGGCAGTGAAGGGGTGAATGACACGGGTACTATAAATGCAACGATAGCCAGAGAAGCATTTACAAAGGATAGTGCACCCAAAGTGAGTGGTATTCTACAACAGATAAACCGCTACAATTGTAATACTCCGTTTTAATACGTAGGATAAATTAATAATTGGGGCAAGAACTTATATTATAATTGTGAACGACGAGGTGGATTATTTTTAGATTCAAAATATATTCGGAAAGTTCATACAATAATTCTATAGAAAATGATATTTTATTGCGTATTTTATTTAGCATTTTATGTAGTTTATTTAAATATAACATAGTGTGTACCAAATCCAATAGATTGACCCATCCATTTGGTACTCCTAAAACACTCTAGCCCATAGTTTTCAGAACCGGACCGTTCTCTGAACCGGTCGGACCGGTGGTTCAACCGGTTCGACCGTATATTTATATAATAATATTAATATTTTTTTAGGATATTTTATAAATTTATTCGTAGGATAAATATTTTTTTACTATGAAATATACCAAAATTTGTACATTCCTATCCATTTTTTTTTAAACAGTACATTCATATCCATTATTATTATGAAACATACCAAAAAATTATCTATTCCTCTCCATTATTTCGGGATTTGGTGAGATAAATGAGGAAGTCAAATAATTCAAAACAGTATTATCTCATTAATTCGGTCAAAAACTCACATATTTGCCTTACAAAGAGGTAACTGAATCATTCTTTCTCTCCCCATTATCTCCCATTAATAGATCCTTATCTTCCTCTTTAATCGTCTCTCTCTCTCCACCTTCTCCATCTACTCAAATCTCGACAACAGTTTACTCTACCAAACAAAAAAACTTGATTGGTTCGTTTCTTACCCTATATTGCAAAACAAAACAATCTCGTCTTTCTTCCATTTCCTCGCTGCAACCTCTTACCCTCTACAGTGGTGCTCTCCCTCTCCAACCCTCTCCAACCCTCTACAATGGGGCTATCCGTCTCCAACTCTTGCTGCAGCATTCAAAATCTTCTTAAACAATCACCCCTTGATTGCTTCGTTTCTTCTCGACTTTGATTTAACTAGCTCTATCATCCTTGGATCGAGCGCCAGTGTGGCCGCCTGAGAACGCAGTCGTCGGAAAAATCAAAAGTTCATAAAACCGGTCGAAACCGGTAAACCGCCCGGTTCACTGGTTTTGTTCAAAACCGGCCGAATTTTGACCGGTTTTGACCGGTTCATGCATATACGGTCTGAATCGCGATCCGAACCGGTCACCGGCCGGTTCGGTCCGACCGGTCGAACCGGCCGGTCCGGTCCGGGTTTTAAAACTATGCTCTAGCCTAACAAGTAGAGGACAAAAAAAAGGCAAGTCGGTTGAGGAGAATGACTTCTCCAGTAATGGGTTCATTATTTAATTCTCTCTCTCATTGTTTCTCTCACACACAAAACAAATCAGACCAAAAAACTTTCATTCTCTCTCTTGCAAACCCACGGGTAGCAACCACTACCACCACCGTACCCTCCATCACCACCCGAACCACCTTCACCACCACAGCCACCTCCTCCTCATATCTCCCTCTCCTCTCCCTCTCTGCCACACATCAACAACAACAGCAGCAACAGCTCCCCGACGAGGAGGCTGCCAGCCACCGCCGGTGAACCAACCCCGACGGGAAACCACGCCGCCACCCCCGTCTTCTTTCTCCCTCACTCTGTTTTGAACCTCCGACCTTCTCCTCCTATCTGTTTCGTCGCAAGGAGAAGAAAGAACAGCAGCAGATCGCTGCAGTGTACCCAAAACCACCACAACCGCCGCCGGCCACCATATTTTCCGGCGAGAAGCTCAACCGAGCTAACCGGAGCGACCCACTCTCTCGCGTTGGTACCAATCAACACCTGGAGGTCCGAGGAGTTCATTATCAACATCAAACAGATCCAAGAACGTCGGATTCATCGTTGGTGTTCATCACCGCCTAGCACCACCTTCGGAGACGTGACCCGCTCCGTTTTTTGACAATTTCTCGCGACTTTTTGCGTAGGTGAAAAGTTCGTAGACGAGGGCTACGTATATCCGTAGAAACTTTATCGTGATAATTTAAGTGCTACTCGAGGTGAGTAAATAAGTCTAACCTAATGTGCCCGTCCTTCTTTCGTGTTCAATTATTTTTATGATTTTTACGTCTCAAAATGTGACTTGTGATATACGTGCTCGACTTGAGATTTCAAATACTTGTCTAAACTATTCTTTTGGAAACTATCACATGGAATTAATTATACGTAATAACTTAAAGTGAAAACAGTTGTGCAGTGGAACCATATGCGGATTATTATTTATTGTGGTTATGATATTTTGCTCGGTTGCAATTGTCCCGGGCTGCTCCATGTACTCACCTCTCTGGCCGCAAGAAGTCTTAGAGGGGTGCCGGCACTTAAGGTCTTGGATGCATGGGATATGGTTGGTTTCTATATTGTTGGATTAGTTCGTTCCCCGCTACAACTAAATAAAAATGTGGATTTGAGATTTGGATGATGGAAGGAATTTTTTTATTTTGAAAAAACATGGAAATGGATTGACAAGTCTAAATAATGAGTTGGATAATTTATATTTGGTCATTTAAAATAATATGTAACATTATGGATTGGAAATGTTTCCTTTGGATAATTGTCTATTTGTACTGCGATGATTTGAGAACCCGTTTCTGGAAACAAAGAATTAAAAGTTGGAAAATATATTTATTTTCTCACATGAGAACATATTTGTTTACTTCTTACATATCATCCTTATTTATTAAAATAAAAATATGCATCTTTCCGGTTTACACGTTGGGGTGTTTACTTACTCAGCATTTTTGTGCTGACTTTGGAAAAACTGCGGTCCTTGTTTCTTTCCCCCGCAGGTCTAGGTGAAGGGAGCTCGGCTTAAGGGGAAACGCGGACTCATCTAGTTGTGATTAGTATTAAATACTTGAAACACTTAGATAATATTTCATCATGTTTAATAGTATGTATTATTTCACTGTTGAAAACATTACGGTGTGTAATATACATAACTATGACGATGTTTGTTTTGATTACCATTGTACCTTGCACCCGGGAGCGATCTTGGGGTGCGGAGTGACATTTCCGTATTTCTCCCACGACAAAGTACGAGGGTGTCACAGGTGGTATCAAAGCAGACAATCCAATAAGGAATTAAAACCTGTAGGGCAACTTAAAATTGATATAGGGAAAGATAAAAAAACTGGAAAAGCCGATCGGGTTATGGGTAGTCTAAGTGCTGATATTGATCCCACCCACGTTCTTTGTTGCTAATTGTTATGTGATCAAATTGTGCTTGGATTATTTCGTTTGAAGTGGTATCCTCATTTCTGATGGATTGATTTACCAGTGTTATGAGAAATATGGATTATTGAAATCAAATTTTTGATCATAAGTGATTTGAACAGATGGGTTATATGCGAGAAAAACTATATCCTCCATGATTTGAGCTATATAAGGTCGTTGATACTTGGATTATTTGGTGTCTTCATTTTGATTGGTTGCTAGATAAATAATGCTCTTAAAATAAGAGGGAATTGATTATGAGTTATAGAATTTACATTGTGAATTATGAATGTTGTATTGCCCTATTTGAAAATTTATATGTTGTGTATGAGATTCAAATGAATTTCTAAATGTGACATGATAGTTATGCATTTATAAGATGATTTAAAACTCTGAGGCTGGTATATAACAAACAAAGCTACAATAATTGAATACAAGAGAATTTAATTGATGAACCACTGCGATAATATGCTAGGAGGACCCGATAAGGATGGACGGTTCAAAGCAACAATCACATGGGGTACTTCTTTATTCGATAGTAATGTTTGTAGGAATACATCACTCTTGTGGCAAATCTGGGGGAGAAGTATTAGATTTCGACTATTGGAAACTTTGAGTTAATGAGACGTGACGGAAATGCCGAAACATTTAACTAGTGAACACTAGTTTTATTAACTAGATATGTGAAGACTTTGGTAATATATTTGAAGTACCTATTGAGATATTAATTTAGATTCAGTGGTCGAGAATAAATTCATTTTTGGAGACTTTTCTGGTAATGAAAAAAAGTTATTTGAGGAAAGGTCCCACCCACCCACACCTGAGAAACTATGAAGTCAAGCCGTTGAGTTTTGACTCATTTTATACACAATTTTACAACCTCGGTGATTAAAGGGATTATGATGTGTTAATGGCTTATTGGAGTGTACTTCTTCATAAACTTTATTCTGATGGTTATGCTAGACTGCCTTATCATTCGAGATACTGGTGATATATAACTATTTTAGGCGTTACTCTTATTCTGGTTACTCTTATGTTGCTTGATGATTGGGATGTCTACTCGGTTACGTGTTATTTTAGGAATCATAGGATTCACTTGGGAGACATGGTGGGTAAACTATGAAAGAAGTATTGTTGGTTCATTGATGGTCTCTTATAATATTTGGACGCACTGATGCGCAATTTAGCGTACTATTCGCAAGTATACGAATCAAGTAATATAGAGAGTATTTTCGACTCGGTTTATCGATCCCACAGGGACTTTGCAGGTTTTTCTAGTAATCAGTTTTAACGAACAGAGTGTAAAAAGGAGGAATATTTTGAGAGTTTGCTTATTAACTAAGTTCTGAAATTAAATAACTGACACGTAAATCTTTTTGTGAGAATTTTCTGAATAATCTTAAGGTTGTAAAAATAGGGTTTGAGATACTAGGTCCCGGGATCCCCTAGGGTTCTTCAGATTTTCGTTCTTTGTTTGACATGAAAACACACAGCAGTCTCGTTATCCGTGCCACGTACCAATTGTGCAGTATCTTTTCTTTTCCTGCACGTTATCACAATCCTGCAGACTGTCGGATTCCTGTTAAGCTGCCTAAATCTGCAGTCTCGTTCTAAGGCTGCTAGGGTTTCTAACCTGTCCTGATGGCCCGGGTCAGATTCTCTAACAGTTGGTCTCAACGATTTCATGCTAGTCCTAACTCCCCTTCGCTAGTCGGCCCATCGGGGTAAGGTGCTAAATTCTGTCTTCTCTTCCTAACCCTAACCGGACGTTTTCACCTACCGGCTCGGGTCTGTAGCAATTCTGGTTCGCGACTCCGATCATGCATAAACAGTAAAATTCAAAGACAGAATAACTGATAAAGCTGCTGATATTAAGATAACGTAATCATGAATTCATAGTCAAACGTAGAACTAATCTCTGAGTACGAAACCCTAGGTTCACCGAGAACCTAGGTAGAAGTTTAGCTACTGAAATTCATAACGTAAATAACACAGTTTTTGAATAAGAGAGAAGAAGAGCAAACGGGTGTCTTGAATCTGGATTCACGTTTCCGTGCTCTCCCGGGATGCTCTGACTTCTCCTTCGGTTGTGCTGTCTTGTGTTGATGTCTCAAAACGAGTCTGGACGAGTCTTTAAATAGTGCTGTTTTTTCCCGAAAACGCTTGCGCCAGAATTTACGAAAACTGCCATCGGTCCACCAACTCGGGAAAAAAAGTCAAACTGGCTGCGTATATACGCAGGGTTGCGTATATACGCAACCAGGGCCCAAAAAAAATCATCATCCCCCACCCCCTGCCTGCGTATATACGCAGCCCTGCGTATATACGCAGACAGGGCTGTTTCCTGGCCCGGCTTGGTCCTCTGGTGGGCCCGGTTGGGTCTTCTGGGTCCCACACTTCTGCCTGAAATTTCCGGTTTTCCTTCCTCGGTGTCTTCCTGCTTTCCCGTGTTCCCGTCTTGCGTTTTGACCCGAAACTTGTCAAAATTACCAAAATACCCCTGGGTCAAAACCGCTCCAAATTCTGTCCAATCCTGACTCTGGCCATAGGAAAACTGCTGACTGAATTTGGGAGACAAAATCTGAACTTTACTCCGGAAACCCGGGCCCGGTGCCAAAATGACCAAAATACCCCTAGGCCAAAACTGTCCCGGAAATTGTCACGAACATGAAATAGTTGCTCCTGACTCTGGACACCGGGAACCGAGACCCCTTACTCGGGCGTGGCCTGTCTGGGACCCACACTTGACGGGAGTCGGTTTTTCGGCCGGACTCCGTTTCAGCATTATAACCTGTTTTCGGAAAGCCCTTGACGTCTCCGTTCTTTTGCCCCTGGTTTCACTTCAAAATTCCAAGTCAAGCTCAAGATATTGTCAACCGAGCGTATGCCGGTGATTCTCGGTTTTGGCGTTTTCAGCTTCCTCGGTCGGTTTTCACTGCTCGTTTTTCCTCCAGTCTTTCCGTTTTCCATTCCGCTCTCCCTTTTTACCAGTCTCGGTCAAATCCTGCTCCGAACATTTTCTGCACGTTTCCCGAGGCGATCCCGGTTCTGTCTCGGCACGCATCCCAATGCGCTTTCCGAACCTGTTCCTGTAAAGACATGAAAAAACCCGAGATCATATCCAATAAAAGTACAAAACATGCAGAAATTCACGAAGAGCAAATAAACGTCTCGTTCCTAAAACCGAGGCTTTCCGAGGGTGAATTCTGGCTAAAACGCGGCTTTCCAGCACACATACACATCTTTTCAGGCTATAAAATAACCCCTATTTGGCGTTATCAAATACCCCCACACTAAACTTTGCTCGTCCCGAGCAAACTCCAGCAATATACTACCAATGCATACTATCCCGAATCAATCCAGAGCGGTGTAACTGCACTTATTTAAAAACAATATTACTATTATAAAAACAGTTTATGTTTTTTTTTTGGTGAAACTGGGCAATCTCTTCAACTCAAACTGAATATCATCAAGTTCTCATATTCCCCTAAATTTCAGAAACTGCGGTGATTGGAAGAACTCGCGGCCAGCCTAGGTTAGGAACAAGCAAGAACACCACTTACTTCCGCTTTTGCACGCAAACCGAACGTATCCCTAATGCCCACCTTCCGTGCTTTTACTCTGGGTGTAATGTAAATCTGTCGGCTTTGGGACGGTAGGATAAGTCATTTAGAAGCGATGTCCTAAACGTCACAGCACACTCACACATACCCCAATCTCACACTCCCTCACCATGATGACAGAAACTGACCCAAATCACCTAAGATTCTAGACACTCAATTTCCCCAGTCCCGGTGTAACTGCCGTTCTCGCGGCCACAACTGTGAACGAATGTGAAACTGTGATAAAAATTGCCGGCCTGACGTTTTGAAATAGAATCAATCAAGCACCCTGAATTTTCTGCCTTTGATACTTTTTTTTTCGTTTTTTTTTTCTTTTTTTTTGCGGGGCAACACAATAAACAATATAAACCAGGCCAACTCTATGATAAACCAAAAACGTGGGGTGGCAGAAAAATACTGAAATAAAATCTAAAACGACCACCCCCACACTAATTTCGAACCATGTAGTCAATCTGTAAAATAATCGCGCTTTTCCAACCAATCCTCCTCACTGCAATGATGTCTAAATTGCACAGCGCGTCCTCCAATAACCCTGTCAACCCAAAGTCCCCCATGTCGTGCGGAAAATTTTACGCACTACGGCTCTCCTCCTGTGGTCACGGTGTAATGTCGTGAGTCACCGCCGCACCGAAGTGTGCTGCCGTCACTATCTCACCCTTACACACCCTCAAATATAAAAATAAAGCTCATCCACTATTAAATATGATAATTTTTCTCTTCCCCAGAAAATCCCCCTCAACTCAACTCCCTCGTGCCATGACGCGTAGGAAGGGTCAAAATACTAACAATGATGCAAGTATCAAAAAACGGCTTCCTAGGTCAAACGGTTTACCAAGAAAAGGATTAATGGATCAACGGGGCTCACTAGTGGACCTAAGGTGCGAGACAGGACGTGAGGTCCCCTATGGCCTATCACTCCACCAAATGATGTGGTGACCGTGATGGCGGGTTGACGACTACCTGGTGACGGTGGTCTGGCAGCTAGTCGGATACATTGCTCGGGAGACAGCTACTTGCGTTTTTATGAAGTGCATTGGCTCTATTAACTCCCCTAGACAGATTCTTGCAGCTCTTCCTCACCTAAGTTCGTCCACTTCGGGAAATTTTATATCATTAAGCTCTCTCCAATTTTAAGTTAAATCCTTCGCCCAGTCTCAAAATTTTCATTTTTTTTTTAAAGTAATGCAGTTACAACGCCACCACCCCCACACTGGATGGTGCCATGCCCTCATGGTACTAATCATTAGGCATATAATCTGGATTGGATGAGCTGGCTTGCCTCATCGAATGGGAACAACTGGCAGCATACGCAGAAAAATAAAGCGAGAGACAGAAATTGAACCTGTGCACCCGGAGTCAGTTCTGACAGGTGCAGAATTTTTCGCAGATTCCGGTGTAGCAGGACCGTTGACTGTTCGCCAGAAAATTTCTCGCCGGAAGTTGTCAACCTTCCGGGTTCTATGTGCGCTCTTCAAACATGCAATCCCCGAGCACCATTGTGTTTGACAATGTGCTCCCATACGGTCGAGTATACTTTCGTACACCGGGGTCGATTGCTCCGTTGTGCCGAAAAATTGTTCCTGAACAATCCCCAACTCGGACGAGTCCCTGTGACGGTCGAGTGTGCCAGAACACACCGGGGTCGATTATTCAAGATTTTGAAAATCTGCCTTTCCTTGTACGAAATTTTCTGAATTCGCACCAAACTCCACGGATCTGTGTATGGAGGGAGAGAGAAAAATGGGGAAAAAACGTGCTCCTATCCGAAAAAAATATATATTTTTTTCTTCTGCCTGCATATACGCAAACAGGAAGCATTTTGAAAAAGTTTTTTTTTTTTTTTTTTTTTTTTAATTCCATATTTTCACTGCTGGCTGCGTATATACGCAGGCAGCAACAAAAATAATTTTTTAATTTTTTTTTTCAAAATTCTGAAATTTTCGCTGCTGACTGCGTCTGCGTATATACGCAAGCAGCAGGTAAAAAAATAAATTTTTTTTCCAAAATTCTGAAATTTTACTGCTGGCTGCGTATATACGCAGGCAGCAGCAAAATTTCAATTTTTCCTTTTTTTTTTCTCTCTACCCCCAGTGTGCGTATTATACGCACAGGATGCACGTAAAATACACACACAGAGTATTTCGGCTCCGTTTTGTTCTCGTTTTCTGCTCTGCTGTATCTGCACATGCTCAATTCAAAGTCAATACCCACTCATCTTACCTCTCTCAAAATTCAAAACTGAAAATAAAACTGAAATAATTTAATCTGACTTACTACGTTGGGTTGCCTCCCAACCAGAGCTTGTAATTTACGGTCGACGGCCCGACCCAGTTACCTCATGTTTGCTCAAGGGACGTCAAAACCGCCAGGGTCTACCTTGACGTCTGCTTCCGGGCCCAGATATGGCTTGACCCGGTTTCCGCTCACCCTGCAAGTTGTACGGTCATGCGGATTCTCCAATTCGACCGTATCCCATGAAAGTACTTCTTTGATGATATACGGTCCTGACCACCGGGATCTTAATTTTCCTGGGAAAAGCTGCTTCCGAGACTCGCCGAGAAGTGCTTTCTGCCCTACTTGAAACGGCGTTGGCTGTGCTGAAGTTTGAAGGCTCGGGAGCGGTTTTCGCTCTCGGGTCGGTGGCTCTTTGAGTGACGGGACCAGGGCCAATTTCTGTCCAGTTTTTCCGTCCAGCTGTAAACTGGTCCGGTTTTCAGCTTGCATGGCCTGCTCCTCCTGGAATCTCTCCTCGTTCTCTCTGTCCACTCTGTCAATTTCTGCCCATAGCTCGTCCATCTCCTCGTTTTCCCAGCCTTCTTCGACTACCTCCACTACGAAGATATCTTCATGCTCGTAATAATTCGGTAGTTGCGGATTTTTGAAAACGTTGAACTTCACCTTGTCTTCATTAATCTGCATAATCAGTTCTCCGCTCTTGCAGTTTATCATGGCTTCTCCAGTGGCCAGAAACGGTCTGCCCAGAATGAGTGGTACGTCTCCTGCCTCCATGTCCAGAATCACAAAATCTGCAGGAAAAATTAATTCTCCGACTTTCACCAGAATGTCTTCAATAACTCCGTAAGCCTGCTTCACGGATCTGTCCGCCATCTGGAGCTTGATTCTGGTGGGCCTGAGTTCACCAATTTTCAAAGTTTTGAAAATTGATAACGGCATAAGATTGATACTGGCCCCTAGGTCACACAGAGCCTTTCCTGTGTAAGCATCACCTAGGGTCACCGGGATGACAAAACTGCCAGGGTCCTTCCTCGTCCTTGGTAGCCCATTCTTCACACAATTGCTCACTTCTGCCGTCAGATTCATTGTCTCGAAATCGCTCATACGTTTCCGTCCGTACAAAATATCTTTGAGGAACTTGGCATAAGTGGGCATCTTTGCCAACGCCTCCGCAAAGGGTATGTTGATCTTCAGCTGTTTGAAAATCTCGAGAAATCTGGCGTAGTCCTTGCTATCATCCCTCTTTCGTGTCTTCAAAGGATACGGCACCTCCTTAGAGACAGGTACCGTTTCTGCTTCCTTCTCGTTCTGCACTGCATCCTGCTCAACCGAGCCCTTCGGCTGGGGGCGGTCGGCTGAGCTGCTATCCTGGCCAAATACTTCGCGCTCGATTTCCTTCGACTTTTCTGCACGTGCATGGCTAGGATACGGCGGATCCTGTAGTGCTAATCCACTCCGAGTGGTGATGGCATTGACCTGAGCACGTGGATTATTCACTGTATTCGAGGGCAAGTTTCCTGGCTGTCTCTCCGTTAGCTGCTGTGCTAACTGTCCAACTTGTACCCCCAAAGCGCGCAGTGACGTTTTGGTCATCTGCACGTCGGCTGTCAGGGCGTCCATGTGCTTGAACCGGGACTCCATGGTCTGGAACAGGGACTGGATCTCCTTCATCTGAGCGTCGTACTGCTGTGCAGATGGGCCCGACTGAGCCTGCTGCGTCGGTGCAGCCTGCTGGGCTGGTGGCCTGTGCTGGAACCCCGGTGCATAAACTGCTGCATTCGGATTTCCGTACCGGAACCCGGGATGGTCTCTCGTACCCGGTCTGTACCAGCTCGGGTCCCACTGCTGCTGTACGTAATTGGCATCTTCGTTTCTGAGCCCCTCAATGGCTGTGTCCAAATCGGGCCCGTCCACCACTGCAACAATCTTCTTTTCCGAGTAAAATTTCTTGACCAAATCTTGAACGATCTTAGCCAGATTGTCTATCCGGTCGTCTTCCATTGGCTCGACTCGGGCCGTGATCCTGCGATCGTCATACAGGCGAGTGTCCTGTTTGGCTAACTGCTTCATCAGCTCATAGGCACCGTCTTTGTCCACATGGTATAGGAAGTTTCCCCTGGCTTCTCTGTCAATCCTGTCAGCACTCTCCCTATCTAGAGCATGGTAGAATACCTGCAGGATTTTCGGGTCTCCAAAACCGTGGTTCAGGCATCTTTTCACCAGTCTCATCAATCTGTCCCATGCGTCTACCACTGTCTCTCTCGTCTTCTTCTTGAACGACAGAATCTCGCTTTGTAATTGAATGACCCGGGAGGCGGGGTAAAATTTGGCAAGAAAATCTGTGACGCATCCTTCCCATGTAGTGATCGATCTGGGTGGTCGGGATTCGAGCCAGTCGTTGGCCACTCCGTACAGGCAGTATGGAAAGAGTATTAGCATGAGCGCCTCTGCTCCAACTCCCTTATACCGGACTTTGTTGCAGTAGTCCTCGAACTTCCCGATGAAGTCGTTCGGGTCTTCGTCGGCTTTCCCAAAAAACGGGCAGAGGGTCTGAACAGTCTGGATGGTGGAGGTTTTTATGTCAAAGTGTTCTGCGGTGATCTCGGGCACCACAATAGCGCGTTCATGTCCTCCCGTCGGGACCTCAAAATTTTCAACCAACGCCTTTCAAGACCTGTTGTATGTCCTCTGGTTGCTCCGGGCAGCGAATCCTGCTGCGATCAGATCCTCGATGTACCGAGCCATCTCGGCTGGAGTACGTGTCTCGGGCAGTTCTGGCGTTCTCTCGGTATTGTCGCCCATCCTGAAAAAGTAGAGATCTCAAGAGCAGTGAGATAACAGAAAAATAAAAATAAAATAAATATAAAAACTCTGAAAATTAATTCGGAATACTAAATAAACCCTAAAAAGTCCCCGGCAACGGCGCCAAAAACTTGATGCGCAATTTAGCGTACTATTCGCAAGTATACGAATCAAATAATTTAGCGTACTATTAAGCTGCCTAAATCTGCAGTCTCGTTCTAAGGCTGCTAGGGTTTCTAACCTGTCCTGATGGCCCGGGTCAGATTCTCTAACAGTTGGTCTCAACGATTTCATGCTAGTCCTAACTCCCCTTCGCTAGTCGGCCCATCGGGGTAAGGTGCTAAATTCTGTCTTCTCTTCCTAACCCTAACCGGACGTTTTCACCTACCGGCTCGGGTCTGTAGCAATTCTGGTTCGCGACTCCGATCATGCATAAACAGTAAAATTCAAAGACAGAATAACTGATAAAGTTGCTGATATTAAGATAACGTAATCATGAATTCATAGTCAAAACGTAGAACTAATCTCTGAGTACGAAACCCTAGGTTCACCGAGAACCTAGGTAAAAGTTTAGCTACTGAAATTCATAACGTAAATAACACAGTTTTTGAATAAGAGAGAAGAAGAGCAAACGGGTGTCTTGAATCTGGATTCACGTTTTCGCGCTCTCCCGGGATGCTCTGACTTCTCCTTCGGTTGTGCTGTCTTGTGTTGATGTCTCAAAACGAGTCTGGACGAGTCTTTAAATAGTGCTGTTTTTTCCCGAAAACGCTTTCGCCAGAATTTACGAAAACTGCCATCGGTCCACCGACTCGGGAAAAAAAAGTCAAACTGGCTGCGTATATACGCAGGGTTGCGTATATACGCAACCAGGGCCCAAAAAAAATCATCATCCCCCACCCCCCTGCCTGCGTATATACGCAGCCCTGCGTATATACGCAGACAGGGCTGTTTCCTGGCCCGGCTTGGTCCTCTGGTGGGCCCGGTTGGGTCTTCTGGGTCCCACACTTCTGCCTGAAATCTCCGGTTTTCCTTCCTCGGTGTCTTCCTGCTTTCCCGTGTTCCCGTCTTGCGTTTTGACCCGAAACTTGTCAAAATTACCAAAATACCCCTGGGTCAAAACCGCTCCAAATTCTGTCCAATCCTGACTCTGGCCATAGGAAAGCTGCTGACTGAATTTGGGAGACAAAATCTGAACTTGACTCCGGAAACCCGTGCCCGGTGCCAAAATGACCAAAATACCCCTAGGCCAAAACTGTCCCGGAAATTGTCACGAACATGAAATAGTTGCTCCTGACTCTAGACACCGGGAACCGAGACCCCTTACTCGGGCGTGGCCTGTCTGGGACCCACACTTGACGGGAGTCGGCTTTTCGGCCAGACTCCGTTTCAGCATTATAACCTGTTTTCGGAAAGCCCTTGACGTCTCCCTTCTTTTGCCCCTGGTTTCACTTCAAAATTCCAAGTCAAGCTCAAGATATTGTCAACCGAGCGTATGCCGGTGATTCTCGGTTTTGGCATTTTCAGCTTCCTCGGTCGGTTTTCACTGCTCGTTTTTCCTCCAGTCTTTCCGTTTTCCATTCCGCTCTCCCTTTTTACCAGTCTCGGTCAAATCCTGCTCCGAACATTTTCTGCACATTTCCCGAGGCGATCCCGGTTCTGTCTCGGCACGCATCCCAATGCGCTTTCCGAACCTGTTCCTGTATAAACATGAAAAAACCCGCGATCATATCCAATAAAAGTACAAAACATGCAGAAATTCACGAAGAGCAAATAAACGTCTCGTTCCTAAAACCGAGGCTTTCCGAGGGTGAATTCTGGCTAAAACGCGGCTTTCCAGCACACATACACATCTTTTCAGGCTATAAAATAACCCCTATTTGGGCGTTATCACGCACCCTATGACAGATCTAAGCAGGCTTATTATGAAGTTACACATTTAGTGTTGCATTGGAGTCCTGACTCAGCTTTTAAAGTTCATATTTAGAGCCTAATAAATATAAATTTGGAGCCTCATATTTTAAGACGATTGCTCGGGAGATATTATTTCATGAAGAATTATGGAATCTTATAATATTCAACTATCGCATACTTGGAGTGTCATAGCAATATTGTTTCTCATGGTAGGGAATGTGTTCAACTATGAATTGTCTCTAAGGGATGTATATTTAAGCATATGTCATTTTAAAGTGCTAACGTTTTGTTGGGCTTAGGGGAAAAGTTGTACATTCTTTAACTTCACGTTATTTGGTTTAGTGTGTGATACGAACTTTATGGAGATGATACTAGCAGTTACCTAGGAAGAAAGTGTTAAGAAAATTTTGGAGTTCGTGTAGGAAATTGGAGGCCCATTACAGCTTTATGTTTGGGGATTTGTTTCAATATAGGCATGATGTCAGTGTTACAGGTTATTTGGTTGGATTTGCATGAATCTACATTATCCATTTGAGTGACAAATTTGAACTAAGAAAAGTTATGGATTTAAATGGTTGATTGGGGTCAATTGGAATACTTGGTAGAAGCAAATGGGTAATTAGCACCAAATCGAATATGAAGACTTTAGTAAGACATACTTGAAATCTTAGGGAGTAACTGCTTCGGTGCTTGATTAGATCAACATGATTTGAGGTATATTTTGGTAACTTGCGATTAACATGGTACTCTGTCATGTGGAATTTTGAAGGAACTTCGAAGAAATGTTGACAGTTGGATCAAAGGTCAGGGGGCAATCCACTAAGTTTTAGATCCTCTCGGTTAACTTGGCTTGGAGACACTAAGTCCGGTTTTCAGATGCCTACTTGGAGTTCTATTGTTCAAATCAACTACCCAGAGGAATCTGGTTATTGATGTGGTCGGAAATTCTCCATAATGTGTGTGGACTAGTAAGTCTTTATAAGCTTTCTGGAGTTGTGTAACACAATACTATATCTCGGCAGCCTAACTTTTCCTTACTTGGGGTACATACTCTTGCCATAAATCTTAATTGAGGTCTTGTTGTTAAGTTCTTGTTGCAGTATAAACTGTTCGCTTGATCGAGGTTTGGCTACGAGTATTGAATCGTATTAAGTTTCTTGGGAGTTCGTCTTTTGAATCGAGCCTTTTCTAATCATCTGAAACAGTACTATGGAATTCATGAGTGGCATCGCGGAATTTGGTTTGGTTGCTAGATTTCTAAGATTAAGGAGAACTATTTATTTAAATTCTTGCTTGTTATTTTCTTAAGTCAAGTTTAGAGTGAATAGAGCGCTTATGTGTCTAGGTAGTTGATAGTTTCTTTGCCGTTACTGTATGGAGTTTTGTCACTTGAACATCACCAGAGGAGCCTAAATTTTGAGTCATGAATTACTGTTGGAGTCACGGAAACAACAGGATTACGTGTTATGTGTTTGGGGAATACATTTTAAGTCCTTTGTTGATTCACGTTCTGGACTACTGGTAATAGCTAGTGCGTACTAAAAGTGACTTTAGTAGTTTATCAAGGCTTTGGAAGTTTATTGAAATATTTCAATCACTTGAGGGTAAATAGACTATTTCTATCGAAATATGGTACAGATTCGGACTTCAGATAGTTAGTACGATTTACCAGTGCAAGTGTGCAAATGGGAGTGTTATCACTAAATAGATGTTTGGGTTCATGGGATGTTTGTTCTCTTACTGATCATTTTTGAGTGTTACACAATTTTATGGGATAACTCTCAGTCTTATTTGTTTGAACCAAATGTTATAATTTTCTTTAGCAGACCTTGTGAAACGAGTTATCTACAGGAACTAGGCTAGTGAAGACGATATCTTACGTGGTATTCGGGTGAAGCAACCTCCGACTGGATGATCATGTGCTTATAAACTATATATGTTTCAATAAGAAATAGAAATATGAAAACGACTTCTAATTGTCATTTAAAGCCATAGGATCTTGGAGGGTAACTAAATTTCCGGCTCAACCTATTTTGGAAGATAGACTTAGTTTCAAATAAGGATTTACTTTGGAACAAAAATAATACGGTCTATATGCTACAACTAAAGAAGTATACCCACGACTTGTATTTGCCAAGTATGACAATCCATCCGGGCAGAATATATAGAAATCCGGAGACGTCACTCCTCTAAGGGGGAGAGGATGTAACCGTTCGTTTAGCATCCTACGTTCAGAACTGCTACGTGGGACTGCTACATGATTAGAACCTCAGTATCATTAGGTCGGGTCTAGAATTTTTCATTTTTGTAACTTAAATGAGTTATAGCATTACTTGATATTTCATATACATTTCATATTGCAATATGCGCGTAAAATGAAGATTTATCGCTTATGAGAGATTTCATGTTTCTCACTTCGAGAATTAGTGATTGGTTGCGTGGTTTCAGCATCACAAATATTTGTTAAATTTTAGCTTCGAGGACGAAGCTCTCTTTAAGGGGGGAAGGATGTAATACTCCGTTTTCAATACGAAGGGTAAATTAGTAATTGGGGCAAGAAATTATATTTTAATTGCGAACGACGAGTTGGATTATTTTTAGATTCAAAATATATTCGGAAATTTCGTATAATAATTCTATAGAAAACAATATTTTATTGCGTATTTTATTTAGCATTTTATGTAGTTTATTTAAATATAACATAGTGTGTACCCAACCCACCAGATTGACCCATCCATTTGGTACTCCTAAAACACTCTAGCCTAACAAGTAGAGGACCAAAAAAAGGCAAGTCGGTTGATCTCTCTCATTGTTTCTCTCACACACAAAACAAATCAGACCAAAAAACTTTCTCTATCTCTCTCTTGCAAACCCACGGATAGCAACCACCACTACCACCGTACCCTCCATCACCACCCGAACCACCTTCACCACCACAGCCATCTCCTCCTCATCTCTCCCTCTCCTCTCCCTCTCTGCCACACATCCGCAACAGCAGCAGCAGCTCCCCGACGAGGAGGCTGCCAGCCACCGCCGGCGAACCAACCCCGACGGGAAACCACGCCGCCACCCCCGTCTTCTCTCTCCCTCACTCTTTTTTGAACCTCCGACCTTCTCCTCCTATCTGTTTCGTCGCAAGGAGAAGAAAGAACAGCAGCAGATCGCTGCAGTGTACCCATAACCACCACAACCGCCGCCGACCACCATATTTTCCGGCGAGAAGCTCAACCGAGCTAACCGGAGCGACCCACTCTCTCCCGTTGGTACCAATAAACTCCTGGAGGTCCGAGGAGTTCATTATCAACATCAAACAGAGCCAAGAACGTCGGATTCATCGTTGGTGTTCATCACCGCCGAGCACCACCTTCGGAGACATGACCCGCTCCGTTTCTTGACCATTTCTCGCGATTTTTCGCGTAGGTGACAAGTTCTTAGACGAGGGCTACGTATATTCATAGATGCTTTATCGTGATAATTGAAGTGCTACTTGAGGTGAGTAAATATGCCTAACCTAATGTGCCCGTCCTTCTTTCGTGTCCAATTATTTTTATGATTTTTACGTCTGAAAATGTGACTTGTGATATACGTGCTCGACTTGAGATTTCAAATACTTGTCTAAACGATTCTTTTGGAAACTATCACATGGAATTAATAATACGTAATAACGTAAAGTGGAAACAGTTGTGCGGTGGAACCATATGCGGATTATTATTTATTGTGGTTATGATATTTTGCTCGGTTGCAATTGCCCCGGGATGCTACATGTACTCACCTCTCTGGCCGCAAGAAGTCTTAGAGGATTTGAGATGTGGATGATGGAAGGAATTGTTTTATTTTAGAAAAACATGGAAATGGATTGACAATGCTAAATAATGAGTTGGATAATTTATATTTGGTCATTTGAAATAATATGTAACATTATGGATTGGAAATGTTTCCTTTGGATAAATGTCTATTTGTACTGTGATGATTTGAGAACACGTTTCTGGAAACAAAGAATAAAAAGTTGGAAAATATATTTCTTTTCTCACATGAGAACATATTTGTTTACTTCTTGCATATCATCCTTATTTCTTAAATTAAAATATGAATCTTTCCGGTTTACACGTTGGGGTGTTTACTTACTCAGCATTTTTGTGCTGACTTTGAAAAAACTGCGGTCTTTGTTTCTTTCCCCCGCAGGTCTAGGTGAAGGGAGCTCGGCTTAAGGGAAAACGCGGACTCATCTAGTTGTGATTATGACTAAATACTTGAAACACTTATATAATATATCATCATGTATAATAGTATGTATTATTTCACTGTTGAAAACATTACGGTTTGTAATATACATAACTATGGCGATGTTTGTTTTGATTACCATTGTATCTTGCACCTGTGAGCGATCTTGGGGTGCGGAGTGGCATTTCCGTATTTCTACCACGACGAAGTACGGGGGTGTCACAGGTGGTATCAGAGCAGGCAATCCAATAAGGAATTAAAACCTGTAGGGCAACTTAAAATTGATATAGGGAATGATAATAAAACTAGAAAAGCCGAACGGGTTATGGGTAGTCTAAGTGCTGATATTGATCCCACCCACGTTCTTTGTTGTTAATTGTTATGTGATCAAATGGTGCTTGGATTATTTCGTTTGAATTGGTATCCTCATTTCTGATGGATTGACTTACCAGAGTTATGAGAAATATGGATTATTGAAATCAAATTTTGGATCATAAGTGATTTGACAGATGGGTTATATGCGAGAAAAACTATATTCTCCATGATTTGACCTCTATAAGGTCGTTGGTACTTGGATTATTTGGTGTCTTCATTTTGATTGGTTGCTAGATAAATAATACTCTTAAAATAAGAGGGAATTGGTTATGAGTTATAGAAATTGGATTGTGAATTATGAATGTTGCATTGCCCTATTTGAAAATTTATATGTTGTGTATGAGATTCAAATGAATTGCAAAATGTGACATGATAGTTATGCATTTATAAGATGATTTAAAACTCTGAGGCTGGTATATAACAAACAAAGGTACAATAAGTGAATACAAGAGAATGTAACTGATGAACCAATGCGATAATATGCTAGGAGGACCCGATAAGGATGGACGGTTCAAAGAAACAATCACATGGGGTACTTATTTATTCGATAGTAATGTTTGTTAGGAATACATCACTCTTGTGGCAAATCTGGGGGAGAAGTAGATTTCGACTATTGGAGACTTTGAGTTAAAGAGACGTGACTGAAATTTCGAAATATTTAACTAGTGAACCCTAGTTTTATTAACTAGATATGTGAAGACTTCGGTGATATATTTGAAGTACCGATTGAGTTGGAACAGAATACTCCGAGGCTAGACTTCTACAATGGATATGCAGTTGACTCCAGAAGTAGAAGCGGTGGCCTAGCGATGTTGTGGAAAGATAGTATGCAAGTTCAGGTTATTAATCATTTTTTTTTACTTTATCGATGCTATTGTAAAAAGAGTTGACGATGCATAGTATTGGAAGCTTACCGGTTCTACAGTGACCCAGATAGAGCCGAACGTTCCAGTTCTTGGGAATTGCTACGTAGACTGGCACCCCCAACTAAAAATCCTGTGGTGTGTTATTGGCGAATTTAATGCAATCGCCTCTTTTACCGAGAAGGATGGAGGAGCATGGGTTCCTTTTAGTCAACTAGAGCAATTCAAGGAAGTTCTTAATGATGTTGATTTACTTGATCTCGGGTTTCAGGGTAATACGTTTACCTGGAACAACAATCAAATTGATGATGGTAACATCAGGGAGAGACTAGATCGTGCAGTCTACAACATTTTGTGGATAGATTTGTTCCAAGGAGCCAGGGTCACTCACCTGTGGTGGCTTAACTTTGATCACATTCAAATTCTACTTGAGTGGAAACAACAGAACGCATTTTGGAGAAGGAGTAGGAGATTTCAGTATGAGACAATGTGGGAATCGCATTCAGGTTTCCAATATGTCATTACCGAGAGCTGGACTTCCCAACAAGGGACGGTTTTAGCCAAGCTCGACAGACTAGCCAAGCGATGCACAAGGTGTAATAGAGACACATTCAGATCAGTTAAGAGGAAGAGCAATCAATTGCGTGACGGGGGGCGTTTTCTTGACAGTATGATACAAAATCAGCATGTGATAGCAGAAAAAAGAGCGATTACAGCATAATATAATGAAATTCAGAAAAGAGAATAAATTATGTGGCGGCAACGATCCATAATCGACTGGTTAAAACAAGGTGATAAGAATACTCACTTTTTTCATCTGAAAGCTACTATTCGTCATGCCATGAATAATTTTCAAGGTATAGATGATGTAAATGGCAACTGGGAGACGACCGAGGAGGGGGTTTGTCACGTCCTAGAAAATTTCTTTTCTGACCTGTTCAGATCTTCCAACTCGTGCATGGTTGACATAGCCCCACTACTTGTCCCTTCAATTGAGATGATTTCAGCTAGTGATCAAGCTCGATTAGGTGGTTTCTTTTAGGAGGATGAAGTCAAAACGACTTTGTTTCAGATGGCTCTAAACAAATCTGCATGATTTGACGGCTACAATGCGGGTTTTGTCCAGAAACATTAGGGAGTTGTTGGAAAAGATGTCACAGTAGAGATTTTAAAGGTGTCTAATGAGGGTCAATCAGTCAAAGATTTTAATCACACGCTCATTGCCATGATTCTTAAAGTCAAACAACCAAGGAAGCCTGGTGAGTACCATCCCATTAGCTTATGCAGGTCATTTATAATATTGTTGCAAAATGTATTGTCAACCGACTGAAAAGTGTTTTACCTGCGCTGATATCTGAAAATCAAAGTGCTTTTGTTCCTGGTCGTTTGATTTATGATAATATCCTAATCGCGTTTGAAGTGATTCACTCCCTCAAGACCAGTAAAAAAAGGGAAAAAAGGCTTTCTAACTTTGAAGGTTGATAGCAAAGCATATGACAGAGTCGAGTGGAAGTGTCTTAGTGAAGTCATGTTCCATATGGGTTTCGGAACCCGCTTTAGGAACCTTATTATGGATTGTGTGTCTACGGAAACTTTCTCAGTGCTCCGCAATGAGAACCCTTCGAGTCACATTGAACCTGAAAGAGGGCTTCGACAAGGGTGCCATCTGTCCCCCTATTTATTTCTGTTGTGTAGCGAGATGTTATCCCGTTCAATTACTGCTGCTAAAGGGGAAGGGAGATTAACTGGTGTAACAACCTCCAAAGGCGGACCAATGGTCTCTCATTTGTTTTTTGATAACGATTCTATGTTTTTATCTCACGCTGATACAGAGAATATATCAGTGCTTTTGGAATTGTTTCATGCTTATGAAAGAGCTTATGGCCAAAGGATAAATCTGGATAAATCAGCAGTCGCTTTCTCCCCGAACGTTTCTGATGAGATTCACAATAGTGTTCTTCAAGCAGCTTGAATCCTACAAGTTAATCATCACGATCATTATTTGAGCCTCCCTACCACGATGGGTAAGAACAAAAGCATCACTTTCATGAAGCTGACTGAGCGATTGTGCAACAAACTGAAAGGGTGGAAGGAGAAGAATCTTTCAGCAGCGGGCAAAGAGACGATGATTAATGCTGTAGCACAAGCTCTACCCACATATGCCATGTTTTGCTTCAAACTTCCAGATGGAGTTTGTGACAAGATGGAGATGATGGTAAAGAAGTTATGGTGGAGCAAATCTACTAGAGACAAAGGAATTCATTGGATCACGTGGGAAAAGTTGCAAGAAAATAAAGATCGAGGGGGTCTCCCGCTTAAGGATCTGAAAAAGTTCAACAAAGCGATGCTAGCGAAACAAGGTTGGCGTTTGATACATGATAGCAATTCTCTTTGTAGTCGTGTTATTAAAGCCAAATATTTCCCGAATGACAACTTTATGAATGTCGAAGAAGGGTACGCTTCTTCTTATGCATGGAGAAGTATTCTAGTGGGTCGCGAAGTTTTGCAAAATGGACTGAGATGGAAGATTGGCGATGGTAAAAGTATTAACCTAAAGGATCGGTGGATCTCGTCGTCTGACTCCGGAAAGATCATTACGGCGATTCCCCGTGACCGAAATTATAAAGTTGCCGATAAAATTAATCCCTAGTTGGGCTGCTGGGATATCGTCAAAATGAAACAATTACTTTGGGATGTCGACATTGTATCAGTAGAGAAGATCATAATACCAAGTATCACCAAGACCGACAAACTGATTTGGCAATTCACAACCGATGGAAAATACTTTGTCCGCTCGGGCTACGCAGTTTTGATGAGGCCGACCGTGGTTCAGTCAAGCTCTAGCAGCTCATCAAGTGGTAACCAGATGTTTTCAAAGCTGTGGGAGGTTAAAGTTCCCAAAAAGGTCTCCCAAACAGATTGGCGGGCAGCCCGGAACGCTCTCCCGACGTGTAATGTGCTGCGTAGGAGGGGAATCAAAGTCGAAAGGAAGTGTGGAATGTGCAATAATTCAGATGAAAATATTACTCATGTGTTTCTTCGCTGCCCAAATGCAAAGAAGGTTTGGTCCTCCCTCTTTGAAACAAATTCTCTAAATCTGGACACTATGTCTTTTGTGGACTGGATTGATTATCAATTGAACACAAGAAATGAGGCTGAGTTACAAATTATGTTATCTACAATATACTCTTTGTGGATGTCTAGAAACAATAAAGTTTTTAATGGCATCACGAGACCACCAGTAGCTGAGGAGATTTTGGTGCGAGTTGCTGAGTTCTCCAGCGCGCAAGGCCTTTCCACTGGGCATCAAAGCTCTCCAAATGATCATACAGTCAGCTGGTTGAAGCCCCCAACCGGATGGTTCAAGATTAATGTTGACGGGGGTTGGGATTGCAGCACCGGTACGGCCACATCCGACGCTGTTAATCGTAATGCAAATGGAGATTTTGTTTCTGCGATCTCCAAAGCTTCTGGTCACTGCTGGTCTTCAAGGGAAGCCTAAGCTAAAGCTTTTTTGGCGGGGCTGGAACTAGGGAGAACTTCTGGGATTTTTCGGTTGAGGGGACGCGAAGTTGGTTGTGATGGAGATACATAGACGACTGGAACACAAGACCCTTGTGATATCACGGAAGTGGAAGATGTTGTTGATGAGATTATGGCGATTCCGAGAGATTTTGCTTGCTGTAGGTTCTGGTTTGTTAGACGTGGAGGGAACAAAGTTGCGCACCACTTAGCTGACTACAGGAGGAAGACGATAGAGGATACAAGCTGGTTAGACAATCCACCAGTCTAGCTCAATTCTTATTTTTCTGATGATTTAATTGCTACTTCCTTTTCTCCTTGAGGTTGCTATTCAATCTACGGTTCTTAAAAAGAAAGGACATGTGAGGGAAAAGAAACCCACAAAATCCACACAAACCCAACTTTTTTCTTCCACAAATTCTACACTACGACTTGAAAATTCAAAATTCACAATCCACTCAAAAACGTTTATACCAAACATTTACGAACAGTCCTAAAAGCAAAAGAAACTTGAATTTTAGATTAAAATCCACAAAAAAATCTACACCAAATTCACTCATCTCGAGATTGTAGATTATCGGAATATATTCTAGCTCGTCCAAACAGCACCAATACCACAAGAATGTGTGCAGCAGCCAAGCCATAACATTTTGTGGCATTGATCTTTTGGAAAGTGATGCTCTGGAGTACTTTCTGATGGCTCAAATATGATGTTGATGGTATGATCAAGAGTTTCTGCAACGACACATTCTTTGGTGAAAGATAACCTTACAATTTCAACTTGGGTGAAATGAGTGCATGGTTGCAGATATTAGTATCATTTGAGATTAAAATTAGGCAAAAAAAAAATTGATCTCGTTTGTTTCGTAAAACTTCTTGAGTGCAATTTAATATAAGTTGGTCTATAACATGTAGATCATATAATCTTTGATTTTGAAGATTTTTAAGTATAACTTCTGAAATACAATACTATACCCTCTCTTTTATGCTTGAAATATTATTTTTCTTAACGCAAAACACGTTAGACGTATCATATGGTGAAATAAAAAAAAAAAAATCGTATAATTGGTAGTAAAAGTTACAAGTGTGGGCAAATGCACTTATATTTTAATCCATACTTTTAACGTATAAATGTCAAGCAGTTTCAAATTATAATTACAGTCAGCTTATTCACCTCATTTATCCTTTATCATATTATTGAGATTTTAAGTTGAAACCAAACAAGCTCTGGATTACTTGTGGTATTGTATCAATTTTTAAGGATAACCTTAAGAATGCAATGTCATGTACAGCAACATTGGTGCATAATAATGGGAGTGGGACTGGATGAGAAATGGTAGGAGCCTGCTAGCTAACATGGCCATGCTGCTGGTTCCCTTGCATCAAAGGCAAAAACCAGAAGCAATATAAATCACATGCTCCTTTTCCTTCCATTGATCTGCATTAGCATGTGGATGAACAGCTCATACTCCCACAGCAGTAGGGTCAATGTCCTTTGAATGTTTTTTATGTTTAAAGGCTCCATGCCCTTTGTCATGTGACAAGTGAAAAGCCCCAACCCCACACACCCCACAGGCCACCTCCATCTTTCAGTACTACTCCCCCAAAAGTTTGAACTTTTTCCTCATCTAGGGTTTGAGATTTATTGTGGCCTGTCCCAGAAGAATAAAAGTATTCTCCATGTAACTAGTTGGGATTTGATTAAAGGAGGGGCATAAGTGGACCTTAATGTTACCCAATTCTTGATGATGCCTTGGTTATTTGATTGGCCCATCATTGTCTCAAATTCTCATACATGGAGGGCTAAAAGAGATTTACTAATGCGATAATAATCCCATCTTTCACCACCACATAGACAACGTGCTCTTTTAAGATTTTCACATTTTTGGGCTGTCACAAGAAGTGTGTAGTCGGCTTTGACTAGGGTCTACTCTTATTTACCGTTTCAATGGTGGAAAGAATGTGCGTTCTCATTCACATGTCTCAAGAGGGAGGAATTCATGCTTGCAGGGTGGACAGCTTCTCGAACACACATCATTTCAGTTCTCACTTATTGAATGTTCCATCTGCTTCACAATTTCAATAGAAAAATCTATAAATAAACAATCACGAGTCGTCATATGATAATAATATTGCATCCGATGAATCTAAAAAGAATTGACATCCAAAGTCAATCAACATGTTAGTCAAATTGTTGATGATTATTCAAATTATGCATTACTAGTAATTTTATTCATTTTTCTTTTACACAAGTGGTACGTGAGTGCATGGGTTGTCCATTCTAGACTAGCTCGAGTTCCTTCATTTGTAAACTTCTCGTAACCTTTCTAAAAGTTGCTTTATTCCGACATTACCATAAAACAATCCTATTATACTTTGTTCTAAGTCACTATCAACTATAGTGATCCAAAATTCCGAAAATAATTCAAGAGTAATGCACATCAAGAATCCTTCACGAGGTAGTCGCCTTGGTCGAGTACACAGAGTTAAGTTTTTTAATGTTTGTTTGGAAGTCTCGTATAAAATAAATTTAGAAAATTTAGAGCATCTCCAATGATGGTAGGCAAAATTTTATGTAAATTATAAATAAAATTGTTCTTTTACATTTTAACAGTGAGAATTTGAGTGTTCTTCTCCAACACTAGTTATGCAAAAATTAGGCAATATTTTTTTTTGCCTTAATTCTTTTCGTGCAAAAACACTACACACAGGTAAATTGTAGAAATTGTAGTAGATCAGTAGATGAGGGGGAGAGAAATTTTAAGAAAATAGTTATTATCATGTAAAAAAATTATGACAAGTGGATGAGAATTTATAGGATGCATGTACCAGAATATAAAAAGTATGAAGAAACTAGGGTATTGCCCGTGCCCGAGGGCACTACCCCAAACAAAACACGAACAAATGTGAGTTAAAATGTGCATGAAACAAAATGAGACATAGCAAAAAAATGAAGACAACATAGTAAAGAAACGACGAACATCATGCACAGTGGAACTTACCAAACAATCTGGAGTAGAAATAGAACACCAACCTGAAAGAAGGAAAAAAGAAATCACCAAACAAATAGAAAATAATTACAAAGACAGAACAACTAAGCATACCAATCCAAGACCGATTCAGTTGAGTACGTGGAGAAGTAGTTAGGCGAACTTCAGGTTGTTGCAAGGAAACCCAATAATGATGGGATTTAGGCCTAGAGGAAAATATTGGAAACATAAAAAAAAATGCATCTAGCAGAGTATAACAAAATTCAGGCGAAAATCTTAGAACAAAGAAGTATAACAAAATCAGGCGAAAAATGTTTGAACAAAGAACTGAAATAGAAAAGAAATAGATCACATGGACAGAGAATGAAAAATCCATGAATTTAGAACCAGCAACAAAATTGAAAGTGAAGTTGGACTTTGAACCAGCAAACACCATCAAGGATCAACCCAGCAGTAGTCTGTCACCAATTGTGGTAGCGTTATGGTTGATTGGTTTGTGGGAGAGAAGAAGAAGAACTCCAATGTAGAAAACCTAATTTTGATTAGAACATGTTCGTTCTACAGAAGGAACGTGGGTAGTGGGGGAAGTGCCAGAAAAGAGAAGTGGGAGGAGTTACTGCATCTGTGGTCAAGTATAATTACATATTTGAACATAAGTAACAGACCAACTTTCATTAGACTTGAGGGGCATTTTAGCCAACATGAAAGTATGAGGCTGAAAACACACGATCTGCCCTCTCTCCAAATTGTTTGGGAACTCTAACTATAAGTGGGTAGATCTAAGGGTTGGGGTTAATTTAATCTTACGGCTGAAATAAAGTCAACCGTTCTATTTTATAGAATAGATGTTAATGACCACTGAATAATCATCGCTAAGTTTTATAATATTTATTTTGTACTTTGCATAAGAGGATGCATAACTCATTTATCTACTATTTTTGTCAAACTTATTAAATTTTTATCTAATAAAACGTGTTTGCTAAATTCATTGGAAATGCTCTGACATATCTTCTCAACCTATAGCATTCTAGTAAAAAAAGTTTATAACGTGAGGACCCGCTGCGGTTACCTTTCACCTACGTGCTTAGAAAACCAACGTTTTAATGCAATAGTGTGCAAATCACACTGCAAATTAAACAAAACAGAAAAAAATCCGGATTAACGGACTTCGCATTTGAAAAAGCTTGCACGACTCGCTTACCATTAACATTTCTGAACGAACCCAGAAATCAAAAACTTTTATCAATGTTCCATTTTCTCCACCATGGATGGTCCATCTCCTCTCTCCTCTGTACCAGTAAGACCTCCATCATTAAATTTTTATCTCGAAAACTACCAAACTCGACCAAACCCACAATAAAAACTCTTAAATATACCCTCAATTAAAGCTGTCATTTGATTTCTCTGTTTTTGTTCATTTATCTACTCCATTTATTATTTCTCAAGCAAAAAACGAAGAGACGCCAACTCACCCATCATCTGTCTCCTCCCATTTCTTCATCTCCAATTCACCTCTCCACCCACAACCTGAAAGAATCACCCCAACAACAACAACAATGGCGATGAATGCTTCAAAAACAGAGCCCAATGAGCTCAACAACAGAGTAACAAGAAACAGAGGATTCTATGTGAAAATGAAGCTGTTAAACACCAGACATGGTAGAGAAACAGATAAGAAGAAGGCTTATTGTTACAGATTCTTGAAATGGGTTCTCTGGGTCTCTCTCTCTTCCTATTTCTTCACCTCTTATCTCATCACTGATTACCCAAAAACCCCCAAATCATCCTCTGTTTCCAACTCTGTTTCTGGCTCTGAAACGACAACGTTTCCTGCTCGCACCCTTTTCGAATCCATCAACGATACAGCTTCAGACCCACATAGAACTCACAGAGGTCGATTCAATTCACTCCAATTTCTTCCCAATCGAGAGCTTTTCACTCTCTCCAATGCTCTGTTTTTGATTTTTTTTATCTTTTTTTGCAGGTTTATTGAACGATCTGAGGGTGTATGTCTACGATTTGCCATCAAAATACAACACAGATTGGCTATCGAACGAGAGATGCAAAACCCATCTCTTCGCTTCTGAATTCGCCATACACAGAGCATTGTTGAACAGCGATTTCATCACTCACGACCCTTTAGAAGCCGATTTCTTCTTCGTCCCTGTGTACGTCTCCTGCAACTTCAGCGCCGTTAATGGCTTCCCGGCGATTGGTCACGCCCGGAGGTTGATCTCGTCGGCGATTGATTTTATCTCGTCGGAGCTTCCGTACTGGAACCGGAGCAGAGGCTCCGACCACGTCTTCGTCGCTTCTCACGATTTCGGCGCTTGTTTTCACACAATGGTGAGTGAAAAAGCAAAACCCATATCGATTCTGAGTTTAATTTTTCTGGGTTTAGCTTGATTTTTCTGGGTTTTGAAGTTTGATTTGAGATTAATGTGCTCTTTTTTTGTGCTCTGTTTTTGGGCTCTGTTTTTGTTGTGAAGGAAGAGGTGGCGATTAAAGATGGGGTACCGGAGTTTTTGAAGAGGTCGATCGTGTTGCAGACGTTCGGCGTGGAGTATCGACATCCGTGTCAGGAGGTGGAGAATGTGGTGATTCCGCCGTATGTATCGCCGGAGAGTGTGGAGTCAACGCTGGGTGATATGCCGGTCAACGGCCGGCGGGATATATTTGTGTTCTTCCGGGGGAAGATGGAAGTCCACCCGAAGAACATCAGCGGGCGGTTTTACAGCAAGTAATTTCTTAATCATTGCCCACTCATTATTTTGTGGCTAAAAGACAATAATTTGATTTTTTTAATTTTTGACCCAAAATTAATAACTTTTGAAATACAAAATTAAGCTTCACTAAATTGAGTTGTTTGTGTTTCTCAAAAAAAAAAAAAAAAAAAAAAATTGAGTTGTTTGTGAAACAAAACGACATTAACTAGTTTACTGTATTTATGCTCAATTCACTTTCTTTTGGTAGTGTATTTATGGTAGAGTTTTTCTTAAGGAGTACTGTAGGAGAATTGCAAAAATGGTGAAAATTTCAAATTGTTTTGTGTCTGCCAGGATATCACTATATATAGTTAGTCACTTAGAGCATCTTCAACCCATTGCTTTTTCCCCCTTCCCTCACCTCCCCCTCCCCCTCCCCCTCCCCTCACGGGCCCACCATTTTCCCCCTCCCCTTCCCCCTCCCCTTCCGCCAAACTACTAATCGTCTCCAACCCATTTCTTTCCCCCACTCAAAAAATTAATTTGTAATATATATTTAATGATTTAAAAATGAATTAAAAAGTAAATACAAAATTGTTTACCAATATACACACACACACACACACAAAAAAAAAATGTTAATAATGATAACAATGATATATTTTGTATCGTTATCATTGAATAAATTTAACGTTTTTAACCGTGTTTTTTAATTATTGAAATTATAATTGTTAACAGTATAAAAATAAGTTTTATTAAATTTTTAAAAAAAAAATAAGATAACGATGACTTTTCGGAAATATACTTTCCAATAATCGTGAATACATTATTAATTTTAAAAAATAATACAAAATAAAATTTATTAATCATAATAATAAAATACATAATATAATCACAAAATATTAGTATGTGTAATTAAAACTATTAAATATTCAATTAATTAACCATTCCATGTAGGGGGAGGGGGAGGGGATGTCCATGGGGAAATCCCCCCTAACCATCCCTCACCCAAGGCAAAATTTATCCCCATAGCACCCCCTCCCCCTCCCCCTCCCCCCATGGGGTTGGACATGAACCGTATTTTTATACGATTTTCCCCTTCCCCCTCCCCCTCCCCCCATGGGGTTGGAGATGCCCTTATACTTCATGCGCGATTGAGCGTTTGCGATTGCTGAGAGAAAATGTTTTCTTCTGTCGTCAAACGGGTTCGAACCCGGAACCTCATGCAGGGTTTCCAACACTCTACTACTTGAGGTTCTTACCCGAGCTACACTTTTGCGAATGTTTTAAAAACAATGTTTGCCAAAAGAACACATTTTATATCCATAATTATACATCACGACTTTTATTTTTTTCCCTCTTATTTATGTTATTTTTCAAAACTATCATTAATTCAAAAATTAGTGATGTGTTTTGGAACTTAGCAAAAAGAAACAGCAAATTAAAGGACAAAGTTTCTTAAATGAAATTGACAACCTATTTATTTGACCTTAAATGCACATGCACTTATCCAAAAAACATACACGAGTCCTCGTCCTATATTCTTATTTTTCACATAATTGTTTTTGACCTTTTCTTTAGTGCAACAAATTTGGTTGACATATTTTTCTAAAAAAATAGTATATTGACTTTCTTTGGTCAAGTTAAAATGTGTTTTTGACTTTGATTATCATTATTATTTTGAATTGATATTCATTTTTATTAGAGCCCAACTTTCATTTTTTTTTTGAGCGGATGACTTTCTTTTTTTCTTTCTTTCTCTCTCTTCTCTTTTTTTTTTTTGAGAAAGGGATTGGAATTTATCATTTAAATTTTCAGAAAAATAAAATCGTTCAATTATTGGAATTTTATCCCATTAGAAAATAAATTGATTTAGGAAATGTTGATGGTCAAAGCACACACCCTTATCCGTTGACCGGTCAATTCATCCAATGTTTCTGTTTGCAGGCGAGTGAGGACAGCGATATGGCAAAAGTACGCCGGCGACCGGAGATTCTACCTTAAAAGGAACAGATTCGCCGGCTACCAATCCGAAATCGCCCGCTCTGTTTTCTGTCTATGCCCACTGGGGTGGGCCCCATGGAGTCCGAGATTAGTGGAATCCGTCGTCCTCGGTTGCGTTCCCGTCATCATCGCCGACGGCATCAAGTTACCCTTCCCAACCACCATAAACTGGCCGGAGATATCCCTCACCGTCGCCGAGAAAGACGTCGGAAAACTAGGATCGATTCTCGAACACGTGGCGGCCACCAATCTCTCCACCATACAGAAGAATCTTGCGGACCCCACCGTGAGACGGGCTCTTCTATTCAACGAAAATGTGCGTGAAGGGGACGCCACGTGGCAGGTTTTGGATGCGCTTTCTAAGAAACTTGAGAGGTCCCACCGGAGATCAGCGGCTAAATGAGATGGTGGAACGTAGGGGGGTTTTGATTGGGTGGTCGGAGAGGATAAATTCCTTGTTTTGAGGGAGTGGACGGTGGTGATTGAATACAGCTGGGTTGCATTATATCCTGCCGCCCCAGAGGAATATGCCTGCCTTTGTATCCGTGATGATGGGGTCCACACTGAAGCATAGTCACTGCTGATGTTTTGATATGACGTGGCAGTAGCTCATTTGGTGTCTATTCGGTTGTGACAATCGGAGTCAAAGTCACAAGGAAAACGGATCGCCCGGCTCGGTTCCATTGCACACAAGTTTTGTAGTACAGGATAACTTTGAAAACGTTGCCTAGCTATAGAAAAAATGAGGTGTGAACTCAAAAAAAAAAAACAAAAAACATGAGGTGTAAGAACAGTGCGTGTATTCATAAAAAAAATCAAGGACCGTGCGTGTTATTTTAAGGAGTAAACTAGTACTTCTTATTAATGCAAGGAAGAAGGATGAGGTTCTCTAATTACATCGTAGGATGGCTTTTACATTTTTTTAGATTGAGAAATTGTTTTTTTATCAATTGAATTTGAACTCGGACCTCAGACATGATTTTCAACGCTCTATCACTTGAATTACCACTCTAGCTGCAAGTTTTTACATCGTTACGAAGGCTTAGAAGGGCCCAATTTGATGTTAAATCTAGCCGAACATGTACGTTTGGCCAGGGCCGGCCCATCCACTAGCCGGATTAGGTGTTCGCCTAGGGCCCCTAATTTCAAGGGGCCCCGTAGTATTTTTTCAGGAGTAGGGATAATATCGTAAATTTATAATACAAAGTGGAAAAAAAATGTAGATACATTTGTAAGAAAACTAACCGATTTTGAAAATGAAATTACGTGAGAATGATAACTAACTTTGATCATGCTAATAATCAACAATGATCCAAATTTGTAGCAATGAATTAGCGAAGATTATTATTTATTTTTTTGAGAAAAAATTAATGAAGATTTTATCTCTTCACCTATCAATGTTCAATTACTTTGATGGTAACCATAAATCCATAATCAACTACTTACTACTAATCAACGAGTTATTTTTTTATTCACAGTTACGTTTTTGGTAAAAGGGGTCTCTCTTTCAACTATCGCCTAGGGCCTCTTAAAGTCTAGGGCCGGCCTTGCGTTTGGCACATATAACCTAAAATTTGCGAGCTCGTGTAAGTTGGATAAATACGTGTTTAGAAACAAATAATATTATCCTAAAAAATATTTTGAAATCATTGGAATCACATTTGCTTTATAACAGAGTTGCAAAACTAGTAGTATGTCGCTAAACTTATTTGCATGACCTTGATTTTTACAAACTAGCAAAATTGTGCAGGCCATGCGTACACCCCAACATATGGCGCTCTGGTGAAAATAGACTCTGAAAATAACATTTTTTTTTTGATTCACCGGAATAAAACAAGTCTTACAGACAAACAAGAAAAAACAACACCAAACACTAAACAAACGGGGAGTAGAACAGAACTCCCAAACAAAATCTATTTAGAGCCCCCTGAAGAAGTTGGGTGAACATCCGTATTGCCAGAACCAATCATGTCCTCAATGAGAGTACTCTTAAAGGCTTCATGTGGTGTGTTATAGACCAACAAATCCTGGGGTTGGAAAGACCCAATTCTGGCAAGAAGCTCTTCTCTTGGTATGTGGACAATTGTGCTCTTGGAGAGTGTGTGAAGGTTTATGCATTATTGAATGATGTTGAATCTGCAAGGGTTCTTGTCACTTCTGTCATTGATGACTCTAACAGCATCAAGAGAGTCCGTTTCAACTTCAAGGTTGCTAAAATTGCTAGAATAGGCAATGGTGAGTCCTTTATAAATAGCCAAGATTTCAGCTTGAATGACAAAAATCTCGGGTGAACTCCCTGAGAAGCTGAAAATGTGTGTGCCTCTTTCATCTTTCAAAATACCACCAAAGCCAGCACCTCCCACTCCACGATAAAGACTTGCGTCCACGTTCAGCTTAAGAGTTCCTGCACAAGGCTTAATCCGATTAGAAATCTTCACTTCTGGTACTATACATACAACATTCTCAGAGCAAGATTGTTGAATGTTAGTAGCAGTTCTGTAGATGTCAAACCTTTCAACAAAATGGTTGGGATCTTTGTTGCTAAAAACTTTCTCATTCATTTGCTTCCAAATAATCCAAAGAGTAACCAGAAGCATGTTTTGCCAACAAATATCTTGGAGGACCAACTTCCTATCTTTCAGGTTGTCTTCCACCCAACTAAGAAAATTTCTATTTCCTATTTTTTTGAATCTAGTGGATACCTTTCAAGGCAACCCAAAAATTGATAGAAAAATTACATTCTACAGGTGGTCCAAATTCTCATTATGCATACTACATCTAGGACACAACTCAGAAGTGTCAATGCCTCTGTTAACTCTCAAAGAGTTAGTAGGTAAGCTGTTATGCAAGATTTTCCACAGAAAGCTCCTCATATTGGGAGCAGTTTTAATTTTCTTGAAAAATTTCCAGTAACCACTGTGGCTATCATGGTCATCCCCATTCAGGGCTTTATAAGCAGCTGAAACTTTTAAGTTACTATTGGAGGTCCCTTCCCGACACAAACTGTCAGTTTGGATGCTAAACGTGGGTATCTGAATCCTTCTAATGTTATCCAGAATCTGAGAAGGCAACACATTAGTAATAGAAAGGGTATTCCAAGTTCCATCACTGTTAATAAACTTGTCAATTTTGTCATCATTAATGACATTGTTATCCTGAGTAAAATGACAGAGAGGTTTTTCACCACACCACCGGTCTTTCCAAAAAGAAATAAGCTTACCATCTCCTATGTTCCATTTAGATTGACTTTTGATGAAGTCTCTATTGGATATGATGCTTCTCCAAATGTGGGAAGCTTTTCTACTTTTTTTTTCAATTATAAAAATTGGATTTAGAGAGGTACTTCAAATTAACAGTTCTAACCCAAAGAGAGTTATCATTAGTGATCACTTTCCAGCCAAGTTTAGAAAGCAAGGCCTTGTTGATAGTGTTAGCTTTTTTGATCCCCAGCCCCCCTCTTTCTTTGCTTTTGCACACTTTGTTCAATCCCACAAGATGCATTTTTTTATCCACTGTATCTCCCCAAAGAAAATTACGATTGATTCTATCAATTTTCTTGCAAATTTCCATGGGAAACATGACTGTTTGCATTCTATAGTTGGGAATGGTAGAAAGTGTATAGTTAATCAGGGTAGCTCTCCCTAAGATAGAGAGATGAGAGGATTTCCAGCCAGCCAGTTTCAAGTTGAGCCTATCGAAAACATCTCTATAATCTTCATTATTGACTCTAGCATGAAGCATAGGAGCCCCAAGATAGATGCCTGACTTAGCAGTGAGGGGAATACCACTCTGTCTGCTAAGGCTTCTTGCAGTGTGCCTGCTAATGTTAGGAAAGACAAAGAGTTTTGATTTGTGGAGATTCACCGACTGTCCGGAAACTTCACAGAAGTCCCCTAAAGTGTCAAGCATAGTTCTGCACACATTGGTGTCAGCTTGACCAAAAAGAATAATGTGATCCGCAAACATAATGTGAGACAAAGTAGGGCCTTTTTGGGAAACTTTTATTCCTTTCCAGGTGCCATTCTCAACTTTACTTTGGATCATGCTAGAAAGTCTATTTTTGCAAAGGACAAAGAGATATGGATATAAAGGGTCTCCTTGTCTCAAACCCCTGCCTGGGGTGAATTCCTCCAATCTTTTTCCATTCCAAATGACAGAAAGTTTGGTGGTAGTGACACAACTCATGATAAGATTAATAAGGTTATCCTCAAAACCGTAACAAATGAGAGTATCAAGCACAAAAGGCCAAGATAGCTTATCGTAGGCCTTCTCGAGGTCAATTTTGAAAATTAAATCCCTTTTTTTTCCTTTCTTATTCATGGCTGTGTGAATAAATTCCTGAGTAAGAATGATGTTATCAGTTGTATTCCTGCCAGGTATGAAGCTACTTTGCATGTTGCTCACAAGTTGATCCATAAAAGGTCTGATTCTCCCCATAATTTTTTTAGTGAGGATTTTATAGCTGACATTGCAAAGGCCAATAGGGCGAAATTGGCTTATCCAGCAATGATTAACAACCTTGGGGATAAGGGCAATAATTATCTTGTTAATGTCGGGGGGAATTTTACCTTTTTTAAAACAATCATTCACAAAATGGGTAACCTCTCTCCCAATCAGGTGCCAGTATTTTTGTTAGAAAAAGGCTTGAAACCCATCGCAGCCCGGAGCTTTGAAGGGCTTCAGGGACTTCACAATGTTGTGAATCTCATTATAGCTACATTGACTGCCCAAGATGGCATTAATGTTGTCATCAACTTTGCCAAAGGTACGATTATCACAGCTGTTATCAGTATTATAAACCACATCAGTATTATCACTGAACAGCTTCTCAAAATAAGATTGGACAATGTTAGCGAGTTTGTGAGGTTCGCTCTCCCACTCACCATTATTATCCTTCAAACAATTTATACTTTTTTTGTTTTTTCTGATAGTGGCAGTAATATGGAAAAATGAAGTATTCCTTTCCCCTTTAGAGATCCTTCTCTAGTACTTCTCTGCATCCGCATAGTCTCCTCATCTTTGAGGATGTCATTATATTGTTTGATAAGCTCAATTTCCAGACAAAACAAATTGTGGGAGAAACTTTTTGATTGAGCAATTTGGATTCCATGAATCCTGCCCAAAAGCCATCTTTTTTTTTCTATAAACATTGCCAAATTGTTCTTTACTCCAAGTAACAGAACTCTTAGCCACGTTAACAAGTTTCTTCCGAAGTTCGAGATCATTGTCCCAAGCCTTCTTAACAATGTTCGCATAGTTTTCATTTCTAGCCCACATAGCTTCAAATATAAAGTATTTAGGCGAAAGAGAGGGGGAGATTTTAGTACCTTCCGTATCCACCATGAGAGGTGAATGATCCGATTAAGTCCTAGGAAAAGTAGTGATGTTAAAGTCAGGAAAAATACCGATCCACTACCCATTGCTCATAGCTCTGTCCAATCTTTTAGCGTGTTGGCAACACCCTGTCTGTTATTGGACCAGGTGAGTGCAGGGCCAGAATTCCCAAGATCAACAAGCTTGCAGTTACTAACATGATTGCAGAATTTCTGAATCCTTCCATCATTGTTAACTTTCACCAAACTCCTCCTTTCACTATAAGAACCTATATCATTAAAATCCCCTGCAACCAGCTAGGGTTTTTTCCATGCTTGTAGCCATTCCCTCAAGATCCCCCCAAAGTTCTTCTCTCTTGGCTGGTTGAGGGCTCGCATAAATTGCAGAGACTGCCCAACTGGGTAGTTATTTCTCTTCACAATGCCATGCATTCCTTGACTAGTTTTGTTAAACACCTCAATTGTCACCTCATCAGTGTTCCAAAATAGCCATATACCTCCAGATCTTCCCACAAGGTCGATACAGTCTTTCCCATACAGGTTGAGATTATCAAAGAAACTACCCATACTAGCAATTCCAACCTTAGTTTCGAAGAGAGCAAATACCTCTGGCTTGTGTGTGAAGTACAAGCCTTTGAAGTTCCTTTTAAAATCGTCGTTGCCGGTGCCGCGACAGTTCCAGAACATAATCTTCATGGAGCAACAGTTACTGAGGTGCTTCTGTTCCTTCGAGGGAACTAGTTTGGATACCTCGTGGTGGCGCTGAAAATTCTCGCCCCAACCTCTACTGGAGTTCACCATTGCAATCGGAAGGAACCTTTCCTCCACTTTGGCCCTTTCCGGTTTCATTCACGCCTCGTTGACGAATCAAGGAACCTCCACTAGGGTTGGTTCTCGTCTCTCTTCCTCCAGGTTCAATTTGAGCCCCGATAAACTCACTCTTTTGATCTTTGTGTCTTTCAATTCCATCTTCATTTCTTCCCACGGTAGATTCATTCTTCTGGGTTGAGGGATAATCACAATAAGCTTTCCTTGTTGACGGGTTAGGAAAGGGGTTGCGAATCTAAGAAGATAGGGGAGCGAAGTTGATTTCCTTTCCTTTGGCCGCCGCAGAGATTTTAGGGTTTCTATGGGTGCTCGGGTTGTCTCGCGGGTTACTATTCGCCCCGAATTGGAAGTTCACAATACCCGGATTGAAACCATTGAGCATCTCACCTTCAATTCTACCTATTTTTTCTCTAACTGATGGTGTGTAGTGGGCTGATTGTCTGGATCATGGGCTGAGTTATCTTGGAGTCCAGCACACCAATTGCCTTCTGGGCCGTCCTTTTTATTTTTCCTCCGTCTATTCTCATTGGGCTTGGTAATGGAGGAAGGCCCATCCTTCTTTTGGTTGCTGGTCTCACCACTTGGGTTGCTCATGGGTTTTCTAGCTTTTTTTTTTTTTTTTTGGGAAAAGCCAGTTGCCAAATTCTTCTCCGCCATTCTTCGTATTAGCACTTTTTTCCCCTGCAAAAGAAACGTTAGATTTAGCTGTTTCCTGCCGTTGGGGCTCACGCGGAGTGGTAGAGTTGACAGTACTTTTGGGTGCGAGACCCTTCCTTCGGGAAACGAGCCTCCGCCGCCGGAGAGTTGGAATTGAACGGACAATTATCTTTCCGGTGGTTAATCCGGCCACAATCAAAACAAATGGTGTGCACCGATTCATACTCGACAGGAAAAACTTTCCGGCCAATATGATATTTAGGGACAAGCGGCATGCCCAGATTAACTTCAATGCAAAGCCTCGCATACTTTCCTCTAAGACCCGCAATGGAATTGATATCTCCTCTCAATGATTTACCCATAGTTTTCGCAATGGAGTTCAGAGAAATAGCGTTGAAATGTTCATAAGGAAGCCCCGAAAATCTCACCAAGATCGCGGTGGAGATTGCGGAGGCTTCCGAAGGAGCGAAGTTAGGTATCCACTTGCGGATCGTCAAGTAGTGATCAAGTATGACCCAGGGACCGCCGGTGTAACCTTTAAGGCGGTCCTCTGGAAGTTCAAAGTTAAAAATGAAATAGTTTGCCTGGATTTCGGCCGCATCAAAGGAGCCTTTTAGGTTCCAAAGGCGGTGACTCTGTTAACCAGATACTTATACCCAATCTCCTTGCCAAGGAGTTTGATAATCAGACAATTTTTGAGTTTCTTTCTCAAAGTTTTCTTGAGATTGGGAGGAAAAATAACCTCTGGAATTTTTTTAATCTCATCAGAAATTTCCCCTTCATTATCTGACATTACATCGTCATCCTCATCGATCTCATCATTAGATCTAACCTCATTATGGGCATCAAGAAGCATGGATTAATTTGAAAGGCTCTCTTCTGAGAAGAATCCCTTTGATTTCAAAGCTTTACTCAGAGCTTCTTTAAAGCTTTGAGTTTTCACTTTGAATTTTTCAATAGCGCGCTTGTCATTTGTGGACAGAGATGAGATTTGCCAATTTCGCACCAAGATCAAGCGGATCTTGGTTAACATTTGGATTCTCGTCAGAAATATTCATGTTGAAGCTTTTGAATTTCTTGTCAAGGTGAGCCTGATTTTCGTTTGGATGATGGGGGTTAGACGGATCTTAACCCTTTTCATCCATCTCATCATCTTTAATTAGACCCTGCTTGTTGGTTTCTTCCATGGCTTGAGCCATTGGAGTAGAGGAGTGCACATAATACACTTTTTTACCCTTGAAACTAACAAACTCTAGCGGCTGTGTGAAAAAGCCAAAGTGTATGTGGCGAGTAAATCCCATGTAAGACAGCGGGTGGAACTAATATTGCCGTAGGGACATAATGGATAATAAATCCCATTTGACAAATTAGCTATTGTGGGCTATACCTACTGATCCATTGTATGAATATATTTTTTTTGTTAAAAGTACTTTTTCAAATAAAAAAATGACATATCCAAGAACGGATTTCACCGCGGTCCTCCCTTTACCACTTGTTCCAGGTTTGAGTTTGAAGTAAACTGGAAAACGAACCTGTTTGGATTGTCGTGAACCACACTGAAGTCCTATTCCTCTTTCCAGGTCTTCGTAAAAATCTTTTTCATTGCCCACTTATTGAAGCTGCCCATGTATTGAAGATGATCGGTAGAGCAAACGATTCGATGAAGCTCGAACCCAACAATTTGAAGAGTTTTGGTACAATAGTCATCACCGAAGCTTTCAACTAACTCCTTGACGACCGTTAATGGCGGTAGCCGCCGATTACTAGCTTGAGACTCCGGTTGCGTCATTATGTCTACCTTGCGATCTCCGAAGTAGTAGGAAGCCATAGTTTGAAATACCGTACCGGAAGTCGTTTCATTTTTTTTACTAGAGTGAAACATTTCGGTATCGGCATTTTCCGGTGATTCATTTAGGACTAATTTTCTAAAATTATATAATTTCCCAGAAGTTTTATATTTTCAAAATGACCTCAAATTTTATTCTTATTTTTCCAAAATAATCATAAAATGTGTATTTTTTTTTACTATACTTCAATTATTGTTCCTACTTTTTTGTTAAACTATAGAATGAAATGACTGAAAATACTTGGATTTTTTTTTAGGAACATATAATTCTTTCTTTTGAAGATAAACATAGATGTATGTTTTTTTCGTTTATATTAAAGTCCCAAAACTTGTTTAAATCACATACTGACTCCGACCGAAATCCACCCAAAATTCGTTGACTCGTCCGAAACACCCGAAATCGACCGAAACACACCGGTACACACCAGATTTTAGCCCGGTATGTACCGGTATTGGTTATACTTCGCTTTAATACTGAAACGGTACGAATCGACCGAAACGGAACGAAATTTCAAACTATGGTCGGAGCCTTTCAAGCCCTAAAGCGTTTTGATGATAATTGTATTGATGATTCATCAAAGGGAAAAAAACATTTACATTTTTGAAAAGTCATGTCTACATCCCTAAAGTTGATACTCCACAGTATGCGTTCGACTTCCGCCCTATTAGCCTTTGCACAACAACCTATAAGGTCTTATCTAAAACATTAGCAAACTGCTTACGGCTTATCCTCCCGGACATTATTTAACCCAATCAATTAGCCTTTGTCCCGGTTCGACGATGCACTGATAACATCCTCCTAGCTAATGAGCTCTTCTCCCGTATCAAGCGCCAATATTCGGGCTCTCACTTGGCTGCACTCAAGCTGGATATGAGCAAGGCGTTCGACCGCGTTAACTGGGACTTCTTAGAGCACGCCCTTTCTGTTATAGGCTTTCCCCAACGATGGATTCGTCTGCTGTCGCAATGCATCCGCACAGTGACATATTCGGTACTTGTCAATGGCGAATCCTCACCATTATTCACCCCGACTGCAGGTCTCCGTCGGGGCGACCCACTCTCCCCCTATCTTTTCATCTTATATCTGGAAGCTTTCTCCGCTCTCTTCCGGCACCTCCAACTTACTGAAGAGGTCCCAGGTATCCCCCTCTCTAGAGCCAGCCCACCGATCTATCACCTGTTCTTCGCAGATGACTGCCTTCTCTTCTTCAAACCCACTCTTTCCTCTTGTAACAATCTCTCTTTGGCCCTGGACGACTTCAGCACCCATTTGGGTCAACAAATTAAACATACAAAATCAAACCTCTTCTTCAGCCCCAATATCCACCCAGTCCTATCCAGTCAATTCAGCAACTTCTTTGCGAGCTTCCCTGTCTCCCTAACTGCACACTATTTAGGTCTGCCACTTGCAGAAGCAAAGAATAAAACTCGAGCAGCCAGCGTCATCTCTTCTAAGCTAGCTGCCAAACTGGGGGCCTGGCAGGGACGCTTACTCAGTCCAGCAGGACGATTGACCCTCATAAAGTCCTCTCTTTCCTCTTACCCCCTTTATTTCGGTTCCTCCTTCAAACTCCCCACAAGCACCCTTGAAACCATCAATAATCTCACTCTCCGATTTTGGAGAAATCCCAACTCAGCCCGCCCTCTACACCTTGTCACGGATAGCACTATTTACAAATCCAAGACTTAGGGAGGACTTGGCATACGAAACCAGCAATGGGCTAACCAGGCTTTACTCGCTTCCACTTACTGGAGGCTTCTCCAATCCAGTCACTCCTTAGCCGCAACAACCATTAAACTGAAATATCGGCAGCACTTCGATATCCGATGCCTCCATCTCGACTTGCCAAGGGAACCGGCCTCTTCTTGGTGCGAAAAGTATTCTTTTCCGGACGGAATCTTATCTCCAAAGGCTATGCTTGGACAGTTGGGAATGGCTCATCAATCAACATGGGACTTCATAGATGGGTTCCGTACCTCACAATCCCTCTTTCTTCCTTTCTCAATTCGGAGCACCTTAACAACAAGACAGTCGCGAACTTCATCGACACATGTGACGGTCGACAATCATGGATACCCAAGCCCTTCTTCACCAGTTACCCCAGTTCCTTGTCCGAACCATTCTAACAGTTCAACTTCCCCCCCCCAGGAACCCCTGACCACATAGTCTGGCCCTTCACTGCAAACGGTGAATATACCTCCAAATCAGGATACCGCTTCATTGAATCAACCCTTTCTCCGATCTTCAGACCAGCAAGCTACTTCTACAGTCCTCCTTCTCCAATCCCGCTTTGGGGCAGACTATGGGGACTGCGAATACCTGAGAAATACAAAGTCTTTGTTTGGAAGTGCTTACAAGACTCTGCATTGCCTTGTATGGCACTCCTGGCTAGGAAGCTGCCTGGGATCAGCCCCACCTGTCCCCTTTGCCAGTAGGTGCCAGAAACTCCGAACCATTTATTCTTAAGCTGCACCACCTCCGCAATGCTGCCCACGAGCGTTGGATTGACTCACCTACCAAACCGGTTGTACGAATGGATATGCACCCTCCTTGAAGGGCCGACGGATACAATGGCCTCGTCTCTCTCCTTTCTTTGGGCAACTTGGCGGATGAGGAACGATTGCGTCTACAGGCACCTCCCGTGGTCCATACAGACAGCTGAAGAGTTCTATCGTCAGTGTATGCATGATTTCCAAAGCTATCGGAGGCCTTCTCCACAACCCCGAGGCGATAATGAGGCTCCAGCATTTCTCCCTTATTCCCTTACACACACACGGAGCTCACAACCCGTTCTGCCAATTGCAGGCTTCTTAATGGTCGACGGAGCATGGAAAGCCGCTACCCAATCAGGCGCCGTTGGAATTTACCTCCAGCACCCCTCAAGCCCCCCTATTTGCTATTCACGTCTATGCCATGCGGACTCTTCGCTCCAAATGGAACTACTTGCTATTTATTATGGACTCTTAGTAGCACAACAATATAATCTGTCAACTATTATGATTTATACTGACAGTCTCCTCTCATACACTCGACTGCAGGGGAGTAGTCGCAGCACTTATAAGGACGCACCTATTTTTGGCTCATATAAGGCAGGAAGCTAGTAAGTTCTACGACTGTATTATCACCAAAGTCCCCCGCGGGCAAGTTTTGGAAGCTCATCGCCTCGCAAAGGTCGCTGCTAGTCGTTATGGTAGTCGTTTATAGCTAGTGGTTTATCATGCCAAATTTTGTTGTATATAAGGCTGCTAGTGTTAGAGCCGCATTTTGTTGTCTATATGGCTATATGACTTATGCTATTTGTAGTTTGCTAGGACGTAGATTCTCTGTCAGTTTGTAGCTGAACTCTATGGCTTGTACCTCTGTTCCCTGCCTTAGTGCGTTCTTTCAATGAATCCTTACCTTCATATAAAAAAAAAGCCATGTCTACAAATAAATTAGAAACTTATGGGTAGAATCTTGACCCTTGCAAGATATATTGTCCAACATGCAGAAAAACCTTGAGCTAAGGATATCTACTTGCAATCGGTAAGAACATCAATTCTTTATTAAATATCGACACAAGTAATTTCAATCAGTCTCTCAGCTCAAACACTCCTAACAAACATTATGATCATACTGGTAGTGGTACTAATGCATAAACATTATGATCAAAGTGGTAGTGGTACTAATGCATAAAAACTACTACCTCCGTTTCGTCTGCGTTTGACGTTTTAACCCGTAACTGAGTCACTTTGACTTGGTGATTTGGGTACCAAAACGATGTATTTTTGTAACAATTTTTTCATGGTATTTTAGAATAAACTTTCCTCTATAACACCATGCAAAGATTACCAAATTCTTGTGTCGTTTTGTTAATCAAATCACCGGATGAAAGTAACTCAGTGAATAAGAACAAAAAGTGAAGTAGGCTGAAACAGGCGAAACATAGGTAGTACGTAGCTAAAAATCACAAGGAACACATCCGCCGTTACCAAGAAGCATTTGCATGAGGACACACTGTTTTGTAGACAGCTTCATTTTATGTCATTGCAATAGAGAAATATCATAACATAATTTAATAAAAAAAATAATGAGGAATCTTTTTCCCTGCCAGAGGCCAAAAAAAATTAGCCAAAGCATAAATTAAAATCCGACCTGCCGGATTCGAACCAGCGACCTAAGGATATACTGTTTGCAACAACTACAGTCCTCCGCTCTACCAACTGAGCTAAGGTCGGAGATGCACTTCTTCCTCAATTTTACTTACATTACCCATAAATATCTAGCCGCGTAATTAATCCAACAGAGAGGGGCTTCAACTGCAATTCGCCAAGAAACAGTACGCGGAGAGTTCACCAGCCCGAGACCAATTAACCTCTCTCTCATGTAAAGCAACCCCATCACCAATTCGAATTTCGATCAAACGACCTCAGAATCACGCAACGGTATATCGCATCAACCGATTCGACCAATCCCATTCCTCATCAATCGTAGACTCCGATCGTCTTCATCTTCATCCCACTCTCAATTTCAACCCTCCGATCAGAGATCGTTGAGAGATAATAGATGGAGAAGGTGAAGAATCTGTTGAAGCCCAAGGTGAACCCCCAGCAGCAATTGAGAGACTGGCAGCGTCGTCTCCGCCAAGAGTGCCGCAACATCGAACGCCAGATCCGAGGCACATCTCTCCCCATCTCTCAATCCCTTTTTAATTGCTTATATTTGCTTGCCCTAGTTAGTTCTGATTAGGGTTTTGTGTATGATTCTGGAATATAGATATACAGAGGGAGGAAAAAGGTGTGCAGAAAGCTATTAGAGAAGCTGCCAAGAGAAATGATATGGGCTCTGCCAAGGTATTTCTTTCTCTCTTCCCATTCTTTGCTGTAACTATTCATTTTCAAACCTTTAATGAAAATCTGTACTAACTATGCTAATGAAAATCTGTACTAACTATGCCATGGCGCGATCTAGTGATGGTAATTAGCCTTATGTGCAGAGACTAGTACATAGTTTGAAAGCCAAACCAATTGTGCACAATCTTGTAGTGGCGCGATCTAGTGGTGGCAATTAGCCTTAAGGACAGAGACTAGTACATAGTTTGAAATCCAAACCAAAAACCGATTGGTATGCTGCAATCTAGTGATGGTAATTAGCCTTCAAGACGTAATAGAACATAGATAGTTTGAAAGCCAAACCGAAAACCAATTGTGCGGAAGCCTGTAGTAGAAACTAGCAATTTCTAAGGGTCTTTTTCTTGTTTTATTTCTTTCTTGCCCCGCCATGAAAGTAGCAATTTCTCAACACGTAAATTCAACATATCAAATTCATCATCGCCATAGGAACAGATCGAGAGAAGTGGTAAAGATAATTCCCAAGAACAAGTTTCAAAGACCCAGAAATTGAGCTTAAAAGGACAACTAACAGATTCAGATAAAACCCAGGTGAACAAGAACATAGTTGTCAAAATCGAGCGATTCACGATTCGATTCGGTTCGATTCATACCCCATCGATTCAGAATCGTGCATAGATTCAAGGTATAGCTGAATCGTGCCTCTGAATCGTGAATCGCGATTCGATTCGCTGAATCGTGAATTGAGCGATTCAAAATCGTACTTGTCTGGAGGCAGGTCTGGGTTAGAAAAGGAGGTAAACATGTAAAACGATATGGGTCAAGAGTCAAGACCAAAAGCGTCACTTGAAATCCTAATCTACCGTCTCTTTTCTTAAAAAAAAAGTCCTTCAATCGACGCATTCTGTTGCAACACTCAGAACCATTATGGAGGCTGTACTGATCATGTAGATGATTTCGAGTCTTTTAAGATGGAACCTCTTTGTGTTTACATGGAACTGATGTATTTAGAATTTTAGATGCTATCTATACTCGCCACTTTTGCATGGAACTTATTTAGTTAACCTTTTTGGATGCTATGTATGATTTTATCTATTCATGATTTTATCTATTCATTCTCATTAGTTTGGGAGCAAACTTATGCAGTTATGCAGTACTCTCACTTGATGATAATTATGATTTTACACTATTTCGTACTCACTAGTTTCGGATGGAACTTAATGCCATTTATGATTTATACAATTGCATATTTACCATCTTAAATTATTATATATAGCTTCAAAATAGAGAATTGATGGTTGGAAATTTGGATGGATGTTTTATTAGTAAAAAAATAATTAGGACGAATCGTTACGATTCACGATTAGGTACGATTCACGATTCAAAAATTGAGGTTTTGATTCACGATTCGAATCATGATTTGACAACTATGAACAAGAACACAAGCGAAACCATTGGTTTCTTTGGGATCTCATTCAACCAGACCTTCCCAGCACTCCATTAACAGGCTTCGTATCGCAGAGAATGAGTAAAGAAAGGGCTGGGAGGCCAGAGACAAACCAATCAGTGGCTGTCTCTCTCTCTCTCTCAATATATATATATATATATATCTATATGTATTTATATTTCACCATGGCCACTAATTCGAACAAAGTGTGGATCTGTTCACCAGAGACAAACCAGAAGAGGCACCGACCCAAATCCACCGCCCACCGCAGCCCAAAAGGACCACCATCAAACATATTCAGAAACCCACCCTTGCACAGCCGCCGCCATCACCACCATATATCCCAGGAATGACTAGCTCGTCTTGCTCACCTTCGGACTCTTCGAAGATGACCTCCAATGGCGCATTCGCGTGCCATTTGACGAAAGAAGCTCCTGGATCTGAATCAAACCCATGACCCTCGTGGATTTCGTGGTCGGCATTCGATTCGGCTGTCAAATATTGGTGGGTTTGTTCTGGTTGAACGGAGTTGGATTCAGTTCCCCTTTTTTTGTTAACTTCTGATTGCTCTGTTTCGGTGGGATTGAATTTCTGGGAGGCGGCTATGGTTGCAGGAGAAGGAAGATAGGAGAGGGGAAGGAGAAGAACTTCTCATGGTCTGGTGGAGGTGAGTTGTGTCGGTAGAGAAGAGAGGAGGAAGAGATGAGGATGGCCAGGGTTAGGAAATGAGGAGGAGAAGGGAAGGAAATGGCCTTTATAGTGGTTAATTTCGTCAAATTTCAGGGTTATTTTGGTCTTTTTCGCACCTCCGTAAGTGTGCTGTTAGTTCTTAACTCTGACAAGGGGGTATCTGTATTTAACCATAGTGCAGGGGGGTATCCGTATTTAACCCGTAACGCAGGGGTGGAAATTGTTTATACAAGTAGTCGCTTGAGGGCTGAGTCGGGCTGAAGATTTTTTTTTTTTTATTTGTTTTACATTGGAGATTTTACAGCTAGGTTTATTGCGAGGTTGGATTGGTTTTGAAGTTAAGTGAATCAGATCCAAGCAGATTCTGTCTTTCCCACGGCGATTTAGAAGATTGGGGGCTCATCATGTGAGGTCGACACTGATGCTTCCACTATGTTTGTGAATTTGTAACTTTATGGTGGAGTGGCTGGCTGGACCTCTTAAGTGGTAGCCTTTTGGCTCGGCTTTTAAATCAGTTGCGAATAAGATGGTATTTATAAAGTTTGTATGAGATCGGTAACAAAGGGTGTTAAGGTCGGAGAGAATAGGATGGTATCTATAAAGTTTGTATGAGATCGGTAACAATGGGTGGTATCTCAGTGGTAGAGTGTTTGAAGCCCCTGCATGAGGTCCCGCGTTCGAATCCGGCTATGATGAAATTCCCAAAAAAAAAAAAAAAGGTTGGAGAGACTGTCGAGCACCCAGGTTGATTGGTTGACAACTAATTGAGGAAGAACCTTTTAGTTAGTCTGACACCTTGGTTGGGGTAGATAGAGGTCATCTGCTGTTCAGACTTTGATTTTTTCCTGGTTGCAGAGCTCAGGACTAGTGAACTATGTTTATTATTGTGCTTATGATCAGGGTGTAGTAGATAAGAGGATGACTAGGATTATGTCTCTACCTGCTGGTATTGATGTGGATATTAAGGAAATTTGATTATAGTCAAATGCTGCATGTGGGAGAAGTAGCGGACGCAAGAGTTATATGCAATTTTAACATCACCCGCTGATGGGGGAGGTACCGGTAGTCTTAGTAATTAGTATAAATAGTAGGCGATGATGGAAGCTCGAAACAAAATGAAAAAAGAGACCTCAGAGAAAGAATGTGACTGGTAAGGGCAAAGCATTAAGGACAAGATAGGCATTGTATGGAGTACAAGTTAGTTGCTTATATGCAGCGTATTATGTTGCAAGTGTGGATATTTTACATGTTTTGGAGTCAACCCACTGAGGCGCGTAATTACTTTAAAACTCTCAAGGATAGGAGGATGGTTAAGAGAGAGCTTAAGGTGCTGGCTCTAAGTTAAATAGGAAGTATAACTTTATAAGTTAGTTTCTGTTGATGTTTTCTCATCTTGCTCTCTATACTCCATAGGCTTCTTCGTTCTTTCTTTATCTGTGGTGGTGTAATCTGTTGAGGAGTAACACTGTAACATAATATTTTTTAAGCACCACCTGTAAATTTAATGTAATGCAATGTAATGTATTCATTTGCAATTGCATGTAGGAAGGTGGTATATCCATTAGGTTTGTAGCCAACTAAGTAGTACTGGAAAGAAACATTTTAGTCGCTTTGCAGTATGAGCTCATACAATTTTGTTGCTACTATCAATTAATTAGAGATGCACATACGTCTAAGCTTACCTGTGGGAGAGACCATAAGCAGAGGTTACTAGAAAAAAGATAAAATCCCAACTCTAAATACGTAGGTCGTTGATATGGATCAACCTCCTCATGTGCGCCCGTTCCAATGATCTCACCCTTACCGTTTCATTTTATTGTATTTTCATTTAAAATGCTCATTATATCGGAAGGTAATCTCATTAACTATGATACATCTTTAGATCTCTAATAATTTGAATTTTTTCTAGCATCTGTTATTCTAAGGTTGGATCTGTTCTATCTGATTTTTTTTTTTCCCAGTTTTATACTTATTGGTTTTCCCTTGTAAATTTAAAACAGGCACTTGCTAGGGAGCTTGTGAGATCGAGACAAACTGTGAACCGTCTTTATGAAAACAAGGCACAACTCAATTCAATATCAATGCACCTTGGGGAGAGTGTTGGTATACTGCTTCACTACCCTAAGTTTATTACTTAATATTTCATGGAGCATGTCATCTGTCCATGTCAATATTTAACGAAGAAGCTCGTCTGTCACAATTTGTAGGCGAAAGCTCCCTTTCATTTCTTGACTGTGAGACAACGTCATTGCTTTTATACAGTGGGGTGAGATTCAGAAAACATGCATTCAGTAAATAAAAATGGGAACCAGTTCAACATCATCAGGTTGTTTAGGCATTCAACTTTCCGACCTATGCATGCGTGAAAATGAGATATTTTACATTGGTCAATTTATGGGTTACGCAGCAGTGACTAAGCTAGTCAGTGCTAACTTACGCACTAGAGGACCTCTATGTTCATTATCTTACGGCTGAAAAGGTGAAGACATAAACTAATATTCATCTTTATCTGTGAAAGCAATACAGATTATGTGAGTTAAGGACAGTCTTCCTCCTGGGAAATTTGTGAATCTCTGACTTCTGTTCTCCACTCAACTTATTTTATCCGGCGGCTTTGTTTGTTTCTTGTACACTGTCATCAATAAGATAGAATGATTTTTAGGTGAGATTTCTTTGTGAGCTGGATGGTTGTTTCTCTTCTATTCAGTTGTCTTAGCGACCACCTTGTGTTGAAACTAAATACTCATTACTCTCCCAAATAGTATTTTTGGTTCCTGTGTCTTGCTAATTCATCTTGGCCATCTTTTCAAGAGTTGTCAGGTTGTTTTTGGGAGTGTGAGACCATGTTAGCAGCCGTTATACTATCCCGGTCTTCGATAGTGGATTTTGCTTGGAGTTGTTGCAATATTAGAACGATAAGAATCGTTGAGGATGTAGTTGGACTAGGCCATAGGATGGAAATTGGCTTTTCAAAGACTGAGCTTCTGGGGCTATAATGTCTGCAAGAAATTTAAGGCTGTCAGCAAGTCCAAAGTTTTGGAGAAATTAAATAAAAATAGGTTTTCTCAGCAGTATCTGCATGAGGTTTAGAATCACAACTGAATGGGATGAAAATGTAAGGAACTAAGGATGGCAGAAGGGAAATGTGGAAGAATCTTGGAGCAGAAGGGGCCTCTTGAACCTCTTGATTGCTCATGTTCACATTATACCTCCATAATTCCATATCAACACTTCAAGAGATAGTGGGTATCAAACTTCATATACTGAATGATTGAAGATATGTCTAAATGAGAAACTATAAAATTCTAGATTCATGATTCACATTTCAATCTGTATTACAAAATCAGATCGGTGAAGGAACTGAAGATATTCATTACCAGTCAGTTCCTCCGGCATAGCCTAAGTTGGGAGAATTGTTCATTTAGGTCGCAAGGGCCTATTCTCAAGTATATGCTTTTTTTAGTCTCCGAATGGTTGTAATCATAATGCCATCCATATTTAAGTCTGTTTTCCCATCTAAGGTTATGGCATTATAAAGGTTTATAAATATTATGCCACTAAGGAGAGCTGGAACTCGTTTCGTCATTCAAACCTTCAAGTCTCAATGCGATGATAGTGCTGGTAAAATCTTATTATTTACATGTCCATGCAATGGCAAACAATAGTAAAACTGTGGAAGGAAGAAGGAACCCTATTACCAATAGAGATTGCATGAATCTCGAGCATGTTGCTTTTCTTTCTCAAGACTTTATCGTCCTTAGTCCTTGTTACATCTGAATTTCTGGAGACTGAATAGCAGACAGATAGGATTATATAGTATATACCTTACGAGGTACCTTTTAAGTCAATGCTATATATCTGTTGCCCCCAGATATCTGTGTTTTGTGTGTTGAATTTACTTTCCTGACTTTCTCCATTGCATCTGTTCAGTAGTCCAGAAAAGATCTGTGGCTGTAGATCTACTTTGTTACTTATCAGTGTTACCATTCTTTTCTTTGCAAAATGAAGATCTCAGTATGGATAAGCAGAAAAGGATTGGAAAAATTCTCAGGTGTAGCATCACTAGTTAACATGTCTTGGGACATAAATATGGAAGTCTTGCCATTTTCTTTATTCGTCTGGATCATAGTAGAGAAGCTTCCATAATAGGCGATTAGGCGGTGTTGTAAATAATTACATTTTATCTTCTTGGTGCATGCAGCTTCAAACGTTCCAACTAAGGATGGGACAGTCTGCTTTACATTGTTGTGTTTTCAATTCTTTGGTCATTTATACTGATTAATTTTAGTTTGAACCTCTCTGCGTTGTACTCCACTTATTTTCAAGGCTGCTTTAAAGATTTATTCATTAATTTTAATCCTTGATTATGCAGCAATATCCCGCACTGTTGGTCATTTACAAAAGAGTGGTGAGGTTATGAAGCTTGTCAATAACCTCATGAAGGCCCCACAAGTTGCAGTCACCATGCAAGAGTTTAGCAAGGAGATGATAAAGGTGTATTTTCTGTTCTCTTTCCTATAAATGAAGAATGCCATTTCGTTTTGGTGTTTGAAGCGGATTTGTCACTGTTCTTCATGATGTGCCTATTCACCGAAGTCGGTTCCTAACTGCCAGATGTGTGCATATATCACCAAAGATAAATTATGTAGTCTGCATACCTTAGCGATGCTTTTACTCATGTTACTGGGAAGCTATGAAGCATGAATGTTTCTCCTTGATGCCGCACTGCATGTTGGATTTTCTAGATGCAGCGCTTCTTCTAGGAGGATTTGCACGTGACTTGACATAAAGTTCCTCGCCAAATCTTTGCTAGAACCAGATCGAAAAAGAGAATCAAAGTAGATAAAACATGGTTGATCAGTCTACCAAGGCAACCATGTAGCAATGCCTGCATAGTAGTCCAGAGCACATACACGCTGTATATTAAAAGGTGGGTCCACTAGATGTGGCAGTTCATAATTGGCTGGTCTGTCACGTAAGCACTGCGACCTGGTGGTTCTGATCTCTTGGTTCAATAAATACCTTCTCATCAATGAGACATAAAATTGATTGGATAGCTTGGGCCTTATCTAGTTTTCTTGGATGTTCTAAATTTAGCATCTCTCACATTGTATATAGGCAAAATAATATCTAAATAAAAAGTTAAGTACATAAATCCGCTTTCTCCATGAACCAGTGTTCCGATTTTCCCAACTTTGGCTGTGTCTGCTAGTTGATGTCGTACCTCACCCGTCTCTGTGCTTGTAGTTAGGGAGCCTTCCTTGAGTTATTAGTTGTTTGGAGATGTGTCAGGTTGGTATACTTTTTATGTGTAACCATATTAATGTTGAACTCCTCTTTAGCTTGAGAACGGAAGGAGTTGTTTTTTTAGAGAATCAAGTTGCTAACTTATCTCAGGCTCTTTGGTCCACATTTGCATACTTGTTGAGTGACTGATTTCCCTTTACAGAGGTTGCTTCTTTTTCAGTCCTTTATTATGCATGTACTTATCTCGGCTTGATTGCAGCTTTCCTCCGTCCATACTTATCACACTGTCATGGTATTGAATATTGCCATTGGCAATTCCACATAAGTCCGCCTTTAGATTTTAGCATAATGAAATGTGGTATGCTCAAATGACGTACGTCCTCTTGAAACTTGATTCCTATACTTGCTTGAAGCACTCTTTAGCCCACTTTTTGAAGCTTTTCAGGTTTTGGCTATCCAATAGAGCTACTCTTGTTTGGAGTACCAATCTTGCACAGTATTCCATTGTCTTAAAACTCCGGATGCCTTAAACTCATTCTACCTCATCTTTCCTGCATGTCCTTTATGAGCTTAGACAATCGATCTGTGTTGCAGGCAACACGGGTCTACTTCACTAAGAATTTAAAAGGTGAAGATACTAAGTCTGGGTTAAATCCATGTCACGTAACTTCCCTTCGCAGTTCTGAGATAAGTCGGAAGTTATTTGTGAAACTCATTCCGCAAATAGTGAACGTATGTACTTCACTAAGAATTTAAAAGGTGAAGATACCAAGTCTGGGCTAATTCCATGTCAGGTAACTTCCCTTCGCAATTCTGAGATAAGTGGGAAGTTAACTCATTCCGCAATAGTGAACGTGTCTACTTCACTAAGAATTTAAAAGGCGAAGATACCAAGTCTGGGTTAATTCCATGTCACGTAACTTCCCTTCACAGTTCTGAGATATGTGGGAAGTTATTGTGAAACTCATTCCGCAAATAGTGAGCGTGTGCTGAACTTGGCAATCATAGGCTGCAAGATTCTGTTCAACTCAGGAACCACATAAATATCTAAACTTGGCAATCAAGGTTTTAGCAATCTGTTGAGCTTGATATCGCCCTATTCCCGCCCATATAATTCTCCTATAGTATTTTCTTTCCTAGAATATTATAGGGCATGACCCATGGCCAAGGCCACTAACAAAAGTAAAACCTTGACAATTTAAGTTACAGAACTTCCTAGCAAAAACTATTGAAAAAGTTACTGCAACCTTCAAGAAAACAGTTAGTTGAAATCAACATTTACAAAGATCCTTGGGTAAAAGACAAAATGAACCCTCCTTAGATGGGTTATATACAAAAACAACCTTGTTCTTCGGGGATATACAAAAACCACCCCTGACAGTGGACAGAAGGTAACCGAACCCTAACGGAGGGGTAAAAAGACATTTTTACCCTCATTTTGGAAAAACACGACTCAGTATATACTTTTTTTCTTCATCTTCCTCACTCTCCTTGCTCCACCACAGTCTCCTTCCTTACCTGCTTCTTCCCCCTCCCCCCTCTTCTCGTCTCCCTCCTCTTTCTCTGCCCCTCTCCCTCGCCGTCGACGGAAAGAGCGGCGAAGAAGACGGAAATCCACCACCTCCTTCTCCTCCGACTTCAGGGGTTTCTCTCCATCCCCTCCTCTGCTTCAATCAGAGACGGAAAAGAGGGAGAGAGTTCTCTTTACCAGATCTGGTGGCTAGGCTGTTGCATTGGAGAGCAGAGGGGATGGATTTCCTCCAATCGGCGAAATCGAATCGAATGGCTAAGGTCGGTGATTTCTGTGGATGAGGTTCGTCGGACTTGATGGCTGCAGTATAGTGGGCTGATAGCTGCAGCTTTGGTGGTCTGCAGGTGGGTTTATGGGTTCGATGATGGTGACTTTTATCAGGCTTCTGGTTGTTTTGGGTCTGAGAATAGGGTGGCCTCTATTTCTGCATCTTTCTTCTTCGTTTTTGGGTCTAAGAACAGGATGGCTGTGAAGGCAGTGGTTCAGGGGCTGGAGATGGTGGTGATGGTTACTGTTTCAGTGGTGCAATGGTGTTGGGTTCGTTACTGAGTTCGATTGGGTTTTCTTGAACAGGGGGTGGGTTATCTTCGTCGGGGACGATTCAGAGAGAGGAGGTGGTGGTGGGTTTCGATTGGGGTCAGTGTTGAAGTTGAAGTTGCTCGATTGTGTTTGAGTCTCAGTAGTGATTGTGGTGTTGGCAGTGGTGGTGTTGGTCATGTTGTTGTTGTTGTTGTTGTTGTTGTTGTTGTTGTTGTTGTTGTTGTTGGTTGTTGAATTGTTGTTGGTGTTGTTTGTTGTTGTTGTTGTGGTGGTGTTCAAGAACACCAAGAACACAAGAACATGAACAAAGTGAACACAAAAACAGAAATATGGGCAAAATGGTCATAAAAAAATTAGATTGTACTATTTACTAGCTGACACTAACAGAAGGTGGTATTTGTCCAACGTTAGGGGTGGTTTTTGTATATTCCCGAACAACAAGGTTGTTTTTGTATATAACCCATCTAAGGAGGGTGCATTTTGTCTTTTAACCCAAGATCCTATCAAGGGTGAAGACATTTATGAAAGTGTGTGATTCAAATATCAACTTGAATTAACCTAAATAAAGTCAAAGTGATACATTTTGTTCCCTTGAAGGATTGGGCACTCTTTAGGTATTCCCTACAAATTGGTCTCTAGTACATAACTACAGATTAGCGCCGTTGAAGAGGTAGTAGGAGTAATTCGCCACGTTAATTTGATGGTGTTGTTATTTCAGACTCCAACATTGTAGAACTCAATCCAAGCTTAGCGAAATAGTTTGTAGAACTCAATCCAAGCTTAGCGAAATAGTTTGTAGAACTCGATCCAAGCTTAGCGAAATAGTTATAGATTTAAATGTTCGTTGTAGCATTTTGAGTTTTAGCTCATGAAATGTGGGTTTTAGCTCATGAAATGTCAACCACATCAAGTAAGCACGTAAAGATGCTGAAAGGACTAATAGACATTTGAAAATCCGATGTAGAATGCTCCTGTTAACAGCTATAAGTGATATTATTAAATAGGGTAAAAGACAAAAACCACCCCTTGAGTATGGGCGATATACAAAAACACCCCTCGTGTTCGGGGATATACAAAAACCACCCCTGTCAGAGTTAAAACATAACGGTGCACTAACGGAGGAAGGAAAAGTCAAAAATACTCCTGAGATTAAAGAAATTACCCCACTATAAAATCATTTCCTACCTTCTCCTTCTCATTCTCTAACCCTAGCCATCTTATCTCTGCCTCTCTCACTCTATCTTCCCCCTCTTCAAAATTGATACTTTGCAACCCACATGCCTCTCACCCTGTCACTGTCTCTCTCGACACAACCCACCACCAATGCTATCACCCCCTCTGGTTTGAATTACTCTCAAAAGCATGAATCCCACACAAACGAGAACCAAGATCTGCCGGCGAACATTCATCGAAACCGTGAGTTCATCCTTCAAGCTCAGAGTCACTTTGACGTCGCTCGAATTGGTGTCATTGAACTGACTACCTGGACTCCGGCAAGCCAACAGATCCGACTACGGACTCCGGCGAGATCTGAGATCTGGGGAGGCAATCGGGCTCGCTCGACATCATTTCGAACAAGGTCGGGCTCTATCTCGGAGGCGGCGACATTGGATTCAGCAATCCAGCAGTGAGAGCCGAATTGAATTTCATGGACGACGGCTGGTACGAATCGCCATTAACGCCGTCGTAGCTCGGCGATGATAAGCCCATATTCGTATTAGGTGGGTACCAAATCTTGTGATTCGACGGCGAGTTAGCAATTGAAGGCGAAATTGATGGGGATTGAGAAGGGTTCGCAGCGGAACCCAGAGTCGGGTAAGGGTTTGAAGCCGCCGGAGATGGTGGAGAAGGCGGCGGCGGAGGTGGTGGTGGCTTGGAAGTTGCAGGGCAGCACCAGGAGCTGTCAGAGGAGCTGTCAGGGGAGACAACAGTGGGGGTTTCAAGCCTCCGTTGGTGGTGGGTCAGAGAAGCGTTCAAATCTCTGCTTCAGAGCAAGCTCGAAGACAGCGAGGACGAAGAAGCTCCCCAAATCTTGAAGAAGCTAGTCTCGGCCCAACCCAAACCGAGTGGAAGTTCCTATTAGCAAGATTGCTGAACGAACTGGGGAAAACCCAAGTGATTACATGTCTTATTTCTGCAAAGGGGTGATTTATATAGCTTGCTTGATATGATTTATAGAAGCTCATCATCTCAATCGCCGGCGGGGATGCGGTTGAGATGATGAGCTTCTATGATTTATAATTGGCAGCAAGTAGAGTTTGGTTGTGGAGGTTAGGAAGATTGTTGATTTGGGGATTTCTTCTAGGTTTCTTTCATTCTTGGTATTGGGTGTTACTGGTGGTGGTGTTCGAAGTGCTCAGGTGGTAACAAAACAAAATCATCCTCTCCATCTCTCTATCTCTATGGAAATGTGGATATGAGTCTGCTTTGAATTGGAGAAGTCTGGGTGTTTGTGTTGGTGGTGGGTGTTGTTGTTGTTGTTGTTGTTTTGGGTAACTAGTTGTTATTGTTGTTGTTGTGGCGGTGGCGGTGGTGGTCAAGAACACCAAGAACATGAACAAAATAAAATAAAAACTACAAATAGGGGCAAAATTGTCATAAAAAGACAGATTGCACCCCTATACTTACTGAGTGTAACAGAATGGTGTTTTTTGTCTAACGTCCATCCACGGGGTGATTTTTGTCTCGACAGGGGTGGTTTTTGTATATCCCCAAACACGAGGGGTGTTTTTGTATATCACCCATACTCATACTCGAAGGGTGGTTTTGGTCTTTTACCCTATTAAATATATGAAAGATAGAGCACCTTAAGAGATGACAATGAAATACGTATTACTCGAAGTGCTTACCATAACGTCACACAAACATTTCATAAATGTGAGGGAGAATGACGAGACGTGAAAGGAGGCGAATCCCTGCATCAGTTCGATTGCATGTCTGCTATACCGATTAAAACTTGTTTTCAACACGAACACTATAATCCCTACTAGGCAGAATTAGGGTTTATACCTGTGTCCAAGCTCGCTGATGTAGGTCTGAATCACTTCGGATCTTCTCCTGGATTCAAGTGTACTGGGCGTGTTGCTTCCATAATCCTTCTTAGCCTCCAGACATACTGCTCTTACTCTCGAAACCCTAGGTTTCGGTGTGTATATGAAGCATACGAAAATATGAAGGCTAAGGTTACTTGTATAGGCTACGGGAGGGACTGGAGGATAAAATACGAATCAGGCTTCCAACTTTATTAGGACTTGTGGTTCCACCCGAACCTAGCCCAAATACAGTTAATAACAGTTAGCGCCACTAAAAAACTGTTATTGCACTCTTGTCCATATTCGCAAAATAATATTTCGAGCTCCTTACTTATTATCTCCCCATGTTAAGATTATAGATATCCGTCGATTAAATTAATTACTGACTAATTCATCTAATCGACCTCTCCCATTCCTTGATCCATACCACTTAACTTATTTGACATGTCCAGATTCCCAAGTAATCTACTTGCAGGGTTTGACATGAACAAAACTTATAAGTTTCATCAAGGAGATATCATCAATACCTTAATCGGGACATCAGTTTACACCATGGACTTTAGTAGTATTACCCAACTCATCAAGACTGTTGACTCAGTAAGAATCTCACCCACTTGACTTGTCAAAGCAACAACTACCAAATACATGTGCACATTAACTCTCTAAAGATTAAGAGCATAAGTAATCATAATAACTATGAGACACGGCTTGTCTTGTTATGTCAGTACAAAGACAATGATCTCAACTTGGTCCTGTTCAATATACACAAAGTATACTAGCACATTGAGTTGAAACTATAACATGAACTATACTGTTTCCTATAGCGAAGACAAACGTACTAAAACAATGTGCTACAATTGTTCCGATGGTTTGTCCAAGTCCATTTAGATTGTGAACTCATATCTATTATTCCATAAGAATCGAAGATATGATCTTCTCAGTGTAAGCTCGACTCCACACACCAGATCTTCTACTATGTGAAATAATAGACAGCTATGCATAATAATAACATAATGCATAAAACATTGCCCAAATCCATTCTCATAAATGTCAAATTTAAATAATCCAATACAAAAGCATGACTTTTAGTATTCAGTCCAACAAGATGAACATGGACATAGAACTTAAATTTCCTTTCGATGCTTAATGTGTTATAACATGGCATGACAACAAAAGTTTATCCTAAATATAATTAAGAACTTTTGAAAGATTTTTCCCTCGCAGTTTCGCCTCGCTGACACTTAGCTATATGCAATATTGATTTTACCATTTATCATCTTTGTAGTTTGTAAAATTGCGATACTTTGGTCAAATTGACTAACATCGTTAACTTCCGTTATATAAATAAGAAAAAGAAAAATAGGAAAAAAATAAAAACATGAATAAAATTGGAAGAGAGAAAAACGAAAAAAAACAAAGGGGAAAAGACCACACTGCCCATTTTGAAGTATTAAATCATTAAAATGCCTCTCACTTATCTAACGGATGTTAACGGTGTTAGTCAATTTGACCTAAGTGTCGCAATTTCACAAACTGCAGAGACGATGAGTGGTAAAACCAATGCTGCATGTAGCTAAGTGTCAGCGAGGTGAAACTGCGAGGGGGTTTTGTGTCAAAAGTTATATAATTAATTTGAAGTAGGAAAAAACTATATTCTGAAGATGTTGGATCAAGTATGAAAGTGGATGAGCAAAACAAAATGTGAAAGTGATTGTAAGTCTTCAGTGAAGATGCGTTCAAGGAAATCAGCAGCATAACTATTTCATCTAAGTTGCTTCCCTCTAGACTACTATGACTATTATTAACTGCATAATCTGAGAGTTAGCATGTGCTTACCTCTTTTCGTGTTGAAACACTTGATGTTTCCTCATGGGTGGCTGGTCCAGCTTATACACATCTCGACTAATTTATGGGGTCCAGAAGTTATGTCTAGATAACGTTACCTTGAGTGGCTGAATTGGGGGTCTGTGGGGTGCAAATTTGAAGTGTGACTGTGGCCAACTGAAACGACTCTCAGACATACTTTGCGATTCTCCTCTAGCCCACCGACAACCTACGGATTGTCTTTACAATTTGCCTCTAGTACACTGACGGACCTCCAATTTTTCCCTAGTATGTGGCATTTTTTACTATTCCCTTGTCTCCGACTCCACACGGACCACATCCATACTTTTCCGGTAGTCCTTCGCTCTAGTCTCATCTAGGGGTATAAACGAGGCCAGTCGAGGCGAATACTACTTGGTTCGGGCTTGGCTCCATGGAAAAAATTCTAGGCTCGGCCCGGCTCGAGCTCGCTTGTAGCTCGGCATGTCAGGCTCAAGCTCGGCTCTAAAAAAGGTTAAGTTTGAATCGGCTCAAGCTGGCTTGGGCTCGTCAACTAAAGAGCTCGAGCTCAATCTCATTAAATAAAAAATTGTATAACCCTCAACCTAAAAAAAAGCTCAAGATAGTAGATATTATCTTTATTAATAAATGAACTACTAAGTCAAAACACAATCTTATCCTAAATGGATTCAGTCATCGGAAATTCGTCAACGTTCTTTGAAAAGAAAGAAGAATCTAGGTATGTCTATCACGTAGTAAAATGTTGCCCGACAATCTAACACAATAAATACGCATTTTTTAAAGAGAATATAGATAAGAAACCTCATGTTCATTTTCTTTATTTACCACGTGGTTCGGTCCTGGCCCTGTACTGGACCCGGTTCTCGTCTTAACACGAGCCGGTCCTTTGGTTCTCAATATCCCAAACCGGAACGGACCACCTAGAACACGGTCCTGGTCCGGTCATCGACCACCCCAGTCCCAGGCTGGGCCGGTTCAAGGGTGAAACAGGCCTCTCCGGCGGTCCTCCGGCCCACTTGCCAGCTCTAAATATATTGTTTCCAATGGAGCCGTTTATAGCTAATGTAGAAAGAATGTTGAAAATCCAAGGCCAGTTACTAACTGCATACCCAGTTTAGTGAAACTCTCACATTCCAACCCCCACTTTTAGAATATCATTGTTGCAACCCCCATTTTCGATAAACAAGTCAATGTGATTGTTGAATCAATCTTGTTTATATAAGAATATTGTAGCTTCTAGCATTCCTAGGTCCAACAGTTCAATATAGGTTTTAAGCTCTTCAAAAGATTCAGTTTTCTGGACCGTTTCGGACTTCCGTTGAATCAATCTTGTTTATAATACTTCTTTATACTGTGATTTCATTTTCCTCACCTCTTGAGAGTTCTGTTGTGTAATTGTTCCAGCATAAAGTTTTTGAAGTTTAAATGTGTGAAACTGAAGTGAGATTGTTTGATAGCTCCAAACAAAAGAACTAAAAGTTCTTTAGCTCCGAAATATCACCATCTCCCCCTCTCAGAATAGATGGAAATAAAGATGAAACATACGATAGTGGGGGCCTCGCCACCATGTCTTGCCTAATTTTTTATTATCTAATGGTTCGCTTGAGCTGTTGAAACGGTCTATCGTGTATCTACAAGCATGCACCGTATAGGTTTCAACGTTACAAACTGCTGATGGAGTATCGATTTTTTTTCATGATATGATAAATCGTACTAGAAAATGTTCTCACCTCTGGTTAATGTGAAACTCTTTCGATTGGCTAAGCTGGTGAAGAGCATGCTATCCGCCATATATTTCACCACCTTAGCCAATCAAAAGAGTTTCACATTTACCGGCAGGTCGTGGTAGTAAGCGGCCTCACTTTTGAGCCCATCAGCTTATGTATTCTTGTAGTAGGTTGATTTTTCACCTCGTTAGGAGATTATAGACCCTAGAAAAAGGAAGAGATGGATCAAAACTCTAAACCATGTTTACACTAGCAAGTGTTCAGCTGGTAGTTATTGGCTTGCCTGTGGAAGTTAAATAAATGCAGTCTTGAATGAAATTATTGGTTTTACAGGCAGGAATAATCGAGGAGACTGTAAACGATGCTCTTGATTCGGCACTAGACACAGATGATATTGAAGAAGAAACCGAAGAGGAAATCGACAAGGTCTTGTCTGAACTTGCCGTTGAGACTGCTGCTCAGCTTCCTGAAGCGGCAGCAAGGAAGGAGAAACTAAAACAACCTGCAGCTGCTGTAGAGGTATATATAGACTATAAAAACAAAACCCTTGTTTCAGATGAATGTCTGTCATTTTGTTTGAAGCTAAATTCTTTTCTTCATCCGTTGATATCTTTTGCAGGATGAACCTATAGCTGAGGGTGTTGATGACGATGAGGATCTTGAAGAGATTAGGGCACGACTTGCTCGAGTTAGGTCGTAGTGTGTAAATTTTATCCTCCATTCTACTATGCAGCGGGAATGATATTTAAACTGAAACGGCTTGAATTGCTTCTCGGTATTGTGTTGCAGCTTGTATAACCCGAGTAAATCCGAGTAATTACCCAAGAAGAGAATGTGTATGTATCATTATTTCTTACAAAGTCGCTCTTGTAAGAAATATAAATTACTTTTCTTACCCTTGTGCATTATGTCATCCGTGTTAATGTGACACTTGCTCCGTCTCCCTCCAACAAGTTTTGAAAATCTCAATTGGTACCTCTAATTTTGAATGGGTAAAAGACACTTTACCTCCACCGGTTTGATGTAAGGGCACTTTAACCCCTTATAATTTTCGGCAAGGACATTTTCATCCATCAAGTATGCCAAATTTGAGGACATACCCTACATAACTGTGATTTTGTTAGCTAGTCTGAGAGTGGGTTGTCCGTCATTGATAGTCTCTTAGAGTGAGGCGTCAGTCATTGATAGTAGTCTTTTCAACAAGTTGACATCTTATATTATGCAATGACACGAATACAGGGTGCAAGTGTCTCGAAGGCACACTGAAAGGATCGAAGTGTCCTCCAAACTAGAAGGGGTGGAAGTGTCTGTTACTCACCTTGGATATTTGGATATCGGTGTCTTCTTATAAACTACACAGATGCACCGACTGGTTTTGAAATCGTGTACTAGTGTCTATGTTATTGAATATACGAGGTCTTTGACCTTTGTCCAGACTATTCTTAATTCGTAGCTCCGCCACTAGTGAGCCCAACTACTCTTACATACTCGAGTCATTGTAGAGGCCTAAGCTCGAATACACTATCTTCCAGTGCGACTCTAGTACGGAAATTTTATGTGGATGTCCAATTTGGTCAACTTGGGTAAACATTGCTTATAGATTGTTTATGCCTACAAGCGTACCCCAAAGCTTCTTTCTTTATCTACCAGTGCGACTTCTGTTTTGGAGAAACCATGAAAGTTGGTTTAAACTTTTATGTCAAAGAAAACGTCTTAGTTTCTTCAGCTCTCAAAGACCAGGAAATGAATTTAATAACATTTTAGTGAGTTATATAACATCGAATGATTCTAATTATACGAGCAAAGAAACTGAAACAGCAGTAGCGAAAGAAACTATGCATTACTAAAGCATATTAACGAGAAAATGTGAACTCAACCGAGATATTTTTGCATTTTTTTATACCGGGTAAAAGACATTTTCACCCATCTAATATGTCTGAAGGACACTTTCACCCCTTCTAGTTCGCAAAATGACACTTTGAACCGTCAGTGTGCCAACTTTTAGGAACTTCACTCCCGCATTATGACGTCATTAGTGTGAATTGGGCTCTATCACTAAAATTAATTTTGGGGACAAATACGCCCTCACAGTAAATAAAACATGGGGTTATGCAAGGGTATAATATACTTTTGCACGGCATCTGGTGTAAATGTGTCCCTAAAACTATTTTTAATGACAAGCTTCACCCTAGAATAACGGCGGTCCAATGAGTGGTGTAGGTTACTTGAAGTTTGGCACACTGAAGAGATGAAAGTGTCATTTTCTAAATAAGAAGGGGTGAAAGTGTACTTCAGTCAAACTAGAGGGGGGGAAGTGCCTTTTACTGTAATTATAAATGTATTTTAATAATAATAATATTAGTAACCATAATAATAATCAAATGCTATAATCAGATTTGACAAAAAAAAATGCTATAAATGTATGACGGGTTGCTTTCTTACCCGATAACACTAGCTAGGAACCAAATAACATAAGACGAGAACTTATTTCTTTCGCCTTTTCCTAACCATCCAATAGTATACGCCATTTAACATTGCGGTCGTGAAGAAACAATATCGTTCTCACAACGATTTGACATGTATTCTGTATGTTTTCGTTCCTATGCAGGTATACGTTCACACTGTTACAAACCATATAACATAAGGGAGAACGATATCTCTATCGCCTTTTCCTAACCATCCAGTAATACATGCCAATTAACCTTTGTTGTGATCTAGAAACAATATCATTCTCACAGCGATTGACACTCTTTTTTTTTTGTATGTTTTCGTTAGTACATAGTTTGATTGTTCACATTATACGTTTCAAACAAGGAACGATAGTATGTTTTCTAGTATGTTTTCGACGTCAAGTTACGCCGTTGTTATTTTCTTATCTTTGTCAAACTGTCATAAATTAAGATGAATTTGTAGCATGAAAAGTGTTTTGTTTTATGGAAAACACAGAGACACAAGTAAACAGAATTACGTGTAAGAAATTTTTTTGTTTTTGAAAGCATTTGTTTCTAAAACATAAAATCATGTTGAAAAAAAATTAAAAAGACAATGTTGCAAAATGCTCCAAGTTCCAGGAAACAAACACTGTTATAAAATAAATTGCCAAACATTCACTAACTTGTGAAACTACCAATGCGATTCATAAGACTGCATTCTTATTCCATATCCAGCACCTTTTGGTGTTTCCTATGACTTTGGATTTTACCACTTTTACCATTTTTGGTCAGCCTTTACAGTTATTGGCTTCATTCATTTGTAAGTTTGAAAGGATACGCCATGTCCTTGTCACAGTAATATGAGATAAAAATAACATAATTATAGCGACATTTTAATTACATCACTAGTTATCGGTTAATTTATCTGAAAACCCACGCATTAGCATTCTAACTTCACGTTTTGAGCTTGTAACTAAGCCGTGAAATAACATGTGAATTACTAACTCAATCTGAACAGCAGTTTCACTAAAATTGGATACAGACAATAATATGATGGCCTATTAACTCTTTCCGTATATGCATTACATCACAAATTCCGAATCTATGTGTGTGAACCATTCAGCAATGAATTTCTTCTATTTTTGTTGTGGGGACCAGATTCTAATATCGACAGATCCTTTCTAGCCACTAAAGCAAATCGGCGTAAAGTACAACCGTTAAGTTTGCGTATAAGAATTGTGCAAATATCTAAGATGTTATGGTTCACTTGTATTCATTCATAACAGAATTATAACTAATATGTTGTGACGCAGTTTCATCCACTAAAAACTATTCTTCCAAAAGAGACGAGCATTTTTAGCAGTCGTGTCAACGACGAAATTGACAAGAGTAGGAATTTGAGGACTGGAAATGATATTTTACCGGAAAATTAGGGATTGAAGATCAAGGATAACAAGTTTCATGCTATGAGTCTATGAAAGCTTTTTGAGATGGAAATGTTACAAACCCCTTTTGGGTAATGTCAAATGTAACAGCTTTTCAGTTTTGTGGATAATTACAAATTTTCTTAGGTAAACATGTATTTCCAAACATTTGATTTAAATAAATTAAAACAATCGTTTATGGTAAAAGAAGAACCTTAAATGGAAGCTAGAGAGGATATTTCTTCTAATAACCTAGAGAGTGTTTAAATTGCTGTTGAATTATGTACACGGAACAAATTCGATCAATTGACTTCTATTCTACCATCTTAGAGCATCTCCAACAGCAGTGTAAACTTCTCTTTAAGCCAAGTTTAGGCTATTTTTTTACAAAGTAAGTTCTAACAGTTGGTGTAAAAAATTGCCAAAATTTCAATTAGACATATTCTCAAACAAAACTCAAGATTTCTATCCATGGAGGAAAATATATATATATATATATATATATATAAATATTATTTAAATCATAATAATTTTTTAATGATGAAAAGTAGAAACTAATAAAATAATAATGGTGGCCTACTATTGAAACAATGACTCAAAGAGTAATGGAATAAAACTTACTGCCAGAATGCTTTGCTGTAGGTGATACTCTATCGTGGGACTGTCACTTTCTTTTGTAACCGTTACATCACTTATGTTGAGAATGTTATTAGCTACGAATGAATTAAATTGACGTGCAACATAAGTTTCTCATTCAACTTAGATTAACGCTCTAGAACTATATATTTATATATAACTATATATATATATATATTCTGATAAGGACCCAATTAAGATATACTCCTTCCGTCCCAACCAATTCTTGAAAACTGTAATTGGATATTATACGGGTATAGCGATTTGATTAGCAAAATAAGATAATAATTTGATAATTTTTGCATTGCCTTGTAGAGTAAAGTTATCAAATTATTATCAAATCGCTATGTCCGTATAATATCCAATTAAAGTTTTCAAGAATTGGCTGGGACAGAGGGTGTAACTTATAAGACCATGAATACTAAAAGTTCTTATGTGATTGATTTTTTCTCAAGAAAATAGTGAAATCTCATGAAAGAATCGAAAGAACAATTTGCCTCATTTATAACACATCAAAAAGAGTAGAGAAAAGGGCAATCATTTCTTTTGAGAGGGAGAAAAGGGCAATCACTAAATCTATAATTAACATATATTTCTACTACACAGTCGCTACAAAAAGAGTTGGAACGGTCCACGCAGTGCATTGTTGCGTATTGTTCTATTAAACTCTAAAACATCATACAACGTTTTTTTTGAGAAATTATTTTGTCGTCTACCGGGTTTGAATCCGAGACCTCATGCAGGGGCTTCCACCGCTCTACCACTTGAGCTACCACACTAGCTGCAAAACATCATACAACGTTGAGATAGCAATCAGATAACTTTTGAAATTTGAACCAAGATTGGTTCTTGGTGTTGCACCATGGTTGCAAAAACTTTGAGACTAAATTTCTTGTTTTCTACCCTATGTTACGTAACTTGTGATACCTACTACCAAGTAAAGACTACAGGGGTGAAATGTGACACCAACCAAGATTACATGGGTGAAATATATAATGGACATAGATTTCCTACAACCAAAGGCTATACGAGTTCCTGTAACGGGCAACATTTAATATACTAATGTGACATATACAATTATTAAAACTTGTGTGTATATATCTATATATATGTATATGTATGTATATATTTTGAGATCTACGTTTTTGTCGTCTACCGGGTTTAAACCTGACCTCATGCAGGGATTTTTAAATGCTCATGCGGGACTTACTTAATTCTATATGTGAATTGATACCATTAGTGGTTACCCCAAATTTTAAAATCATGCAACACAAGTCCTAAACTTTCAAAATTCGTTCAGCGTGGTACCCTTCCATTAACTTTCCATCCGTATTGGGCAGAATAATATAAAAAGGCTATTGCACTCTTCATTTTAATCACTATTAATTTAAATAAACAAATTCTTAATTTAAATGCCCCTCGGATCAATAAATATCCTTCACCTTACAAAAGAATATGAACTTCTACATGCTCAGTTGTAGGAAATCCATGTGCATACAGAATTATCCTAGGTGTCTTTTGCACCCTATCCCTAAGTCCCTAGATTTTTAGTGTGATTTTACATAAATAGCCTTGAAATGACTTTTTTGATATAAATTCGATAATTTATTGAGGGTTATTTTGGGGAACCCAAGAATACGGAGGGATTTGTTCAAGTATGAAAACTAAGTCAGATGATAGTGAACGTAATATGAAAAGGCCGTGAAAATATTTTAATGGTACATACATATTCAGCATTAAATAAAAATACATGGAACATTAACTAAAACAATTGTGTAGTGTATGAGTGCAATGTTTGATTGCGCCTATAAATAACCCCCCACCAATGTTGTCTAATAAGGCCCACAAAAAGCTAACAATTCAAAGAAGAAGATGTCGTCTCCCTTCTTTCTTTCCCTAGTTGTTTTCTGCTTCTTCCTCCTTCTCTCTCTACCTTCCTGTTCATCTTCTTTAAGATTACAATTGATTCCTTCAAAGTTAATCAGTTCATCAGAATCAAGAGCAGACAAGTTGATAAGAGGGTTTAACTTGTCCCCCAAACATGACTTTAATAGAGGACCCCGCGGCGGTGGCGACGCGGTTGCTCCGGTTATGGTGGAGAGGCCTTTGACGTTGGCTTCATTGATAGATGGTGCCGATTCCGGGAACGCTTCTGTTCAAGATTTGGGCCACCATGCTGGCTACTTTCGTCTCAATAATACTAAAGACGCGAGGTCTGTTTTTATTTCGCAGTTCTTATGTTTGCGTGTGTTGCTGTATTCTGACTAATGAAGCAGTGAGTGACTGAATCAGAAAATTGGTTAAAGTTCGTCAAAATTTGTTTGTATGAATTCAAACTGAGAGGCATAGATTAAGTTTCGTCAAGTGGGTGCTTCCAAAACAATGTGAAAACGTTTTTGGATGGATCCATTCGATGATCCAAAGGGGTCTGATAGAATGTTACGTCCATTTCATGGGGTAAGTTCGTGATTTTGTGAAATCATAGGGACACTTCATCTCCTTGTCCTTTGTAGAGTCCACCATTATGATGGAATAATGGCTGTCAATTTGTCATCATTAGGTAGGATAAATACTCTCAATTATAGAAGATAATCTTCCTCATTGATCACCAATACTTGTAGTTTCCTAAATTAGTCGTACCAAATCTTAATTTCCACTTTTACGACACGTTAAGGGCACAATTGAAAATTTGTCTAAATTTTAAGTCCTTTCCCACCAACCTTAGAAAAGGCAAGGGCTCTGTGATAATTTTGTACAAATGCAAACTCGTTACACTTTTAGGTGGGCAAGAACTCACCCAAGTGGTTAGGAATGATGTCCAAACTCCACAAGCTGACAGTTATCTGGAAATTTAATGGTCAATTGCAGCAAAACTAGGAATACCATAAGCTGGCCTCGACACCACGATTTTTTTTTTTTAATAAAAATTAGAGAATACATAAGTGAAATAACTTGTGTGTTTTTGTCTTTCTGATTATGTTTGGAATGAATTTAAGAAATTATTTTGTCGGATTGACAGAATGTTCTACTTCTTCTTCGAGTCACGGACTAAGAACGCAAGCGCTCCGGTGGTGATATGGCTGACCGGAGGGCCCGGTTGCAGCAGTGAGCTGGCACTGTTTTACGAAAACGGACCTTTCAAAATCACAGACGACTTGTCTCTTACATGGAATGAATTTGGTTGGGACCAGGTAAAACAATTCTCTAATTTTGTCACATCATTAAATTTCACAATACAAAAAGTGAAATATCTGTGACATAATTGTTTTTTATTTTAATTTTTTTGGCAGACGTCGAACCTTATTTATGTGGATCAACCAACGGGAACCGGTTTCAGCTACAGTTCTGACCCAAGCGACATCCGTCACGACGAAGACGGCGTTAGCACTGACCTATACAACTTCTTGCAGGTACCAAAAAACCCATTTTAACATTCTTCAAATCAAAGGTTTGAAGACAAGAACGAAATTTGTTTATTTTAACGTCGTTGATTTGGTTACAGGCTTTTTTCACCAAGCACCCTGAATATGTGAAGAATGATTTTTACATCACCGGAGAATCGTACGCCGGGCATTACATCCCTGCTTTCGCCTCTCGGGTTCACAAGGGAAATCAAGCCAAGGAGGGTATTTTCGTCAACCTCAAGGTACCGTGATCCACAAAATTTTACTTATTTTGCTTCAGTGATTGTATATGTTAAGGCCCATGGGTCCGGCCCGTTCCGTCCAGAACCCATTAGCAATCCAGCTCGGAAAATTGTGTGTGTGATCCAGTGGATTAAATATTTATGGCATATGATGCTCGTTTAAGTATGAAGGCCTTTCAATGGGCTTTGGTTGGGTCTGACCAGACGGTGGCCCGTTAGGTATGTTTAGGTGTCTATGATACACTGGATTAAATGTGTATGGCATATATGCTTGTTTAAAATATTAAGGCCAGTTTTGTCCCAAAAATATATATACGAAGGCCTGTCAATGGGCCTTGTTTGTGTCGGCCCTACTGACCCGTTTAGAAATTTGTGTCGGCCCGACTGAGCCGTTTAGAACTTTGTGCCTATGATACACTGGATTAATGGATTGAGTGTTTATGGTATATCAGCATATGATGCTTGTTATGCATGAAGGGCTGTAAAAGGGCTGGGTTTGGGTCGGGCCGCTGTGAAAGTTGAGTCTGTATATATATATATATATATATATGATTGTTTTAAATATGAAGGCGTGTGAATGTTTTATGATTTTTGATTACAGGGCTTCGCTATTGGTAACGGGTTAACGGATCCGGGAATCCAGTACCCGGCTTACCCCGATTTTGCATTGCAAAACAACCTAATCCAGAAGACCGATTACGACCAAATCGTGCAAGAAATCCCACCCTGTACACAAGCTATTGAACTCTGTCGTAAGTCATCCCAAAACTTATCAACAACATTTTTAGTAATTTCTTGAAACTTAGTACTACTACTACTACTACTACTACTACTACTACTACTACTACTACTACTACGTATAGTTTCATGATGCAAACGTCTTCATTTGCAACAGAAACTGCTGGAGGAAACGCTTGTTTGGACGCGCTGTCTATTTGCCAAGGAATATTCGAAGACATCTTGTCCATTGCTGGCAACATTAACGTAAGGACTTCCCAAAATCCACAACATTGTTTTACACTGATGCCAAAAGTGTTTTAAGTGTCTGAATTGATGTTTTGATGTGGCAGTACTATGATATCAGGAAGCAATGCGTGGGAAGCTTGTGTTATGACTTCTCGAACTTGGAGAATTTTCTGAATCTTGACAACGTTAAAGATGCGCTTGGCGTGGGAAAAATTGATTTCGTGTCGTGTAGTACAACTGTGTACCAGGCTATGCAGACTGACTGGATGAAGAACCTCGAGGTCGTGATACCAAAACTCCTTGAAGATGGGATCAGATCTCTCATTTATGCCGGAGAATATGATCTCATTTGCAATTGGCTCGGTAAGCTAGATATGACTTGGATTGGATTTAATTGGATTGGACTGGACTGGACTGGACTAAATTGAAGTTGTTCTTGGAATTTGGGCAGGGAATTCGAACTGGGCTCAGGAGATGCCATGGTCTGGTAAGAAGAGTTTCAATGCAGCTCCAACTGTTCCATTCATGGTTGATGGTAAAGAAGCTGGATTGTTGCAAACTAGTGGCCCTCTCTCCTTCCTCAAGGTAATTGACCGTGAATTCTCTCTTTGTAATTGTTACTATATTGGTTTGTTGCACGACCTGACAACGCTCAGGGGTGTAATGGAAATAGGTACACAATGCTGGTCACATGGTTCCAATGGATCAACCCAACAATTCTCTTGAAATGCTGAAGAGATGGATTGAAGGAAGCATTTGAACTTATGAAACTGATGATGGTCTATCATTGCACAGAAAGGAAATGAAATCCATGTTCATATATATTGGAGAGGATATAAGTTATGACTAAATGTAGTTTTTATTTTGAATAATAATAGTACAAGGTTTTACATACAATCTTAAGAAAAGTGTCAGTCTTTGTGGTTTAAACTTAAAAGTTTTAACGAAATTTTCATGCCCAGAAAAGGATAAAAAACTGTCTTCTGAATCGCTAGAGTTATGCAGTGTGGTAACTAAATCGGTAGTTCGGTACTTGAACTAAACGTATGTGCCCAGAAGAGGATCACAAACCTTTTCATCATTAAGACACATAAATGTAATCTCAATTTTGAGATTCATGCTATGATTAGATTATAATTGAATTTAATTTCATGGTCATGATGCACCTAGATAAAAAATTAATTGGAGAAAAACAAACTTCTTGTCTTTCTATAAACATTTCTAGAGTAACGGAAGCAGAGTAACAGAAGAATGCTAGCCCCGAAAATAAATGACGCTTGAGCGCAGCATATACTAGACCATCGAAGCAAGCGTAGGCCTCGGTCGAGAGAGACAAAGAGACGGTGTACAACCTCAAGTACACTTTCACTCTCTTCCACTCTCTCATCCAGAGAACAGCAATCTATTTGCCAATCTATTTATTAAAGCAGCTGGCTGGGTCATTTCTGTCCATGAAAGTATGGTTGGCCTCCTCCTAATAGCCATTACATTAGATGAAATCTAGCGGGTCAAATTTGATGACAAGAGATAAATAGTCAGTGGAAGAATTAGAGGAAATGAGGGTAGTTGAAAAATCTATATACTAAAATAGTTAAGGGTTTTCTTATTGCTGGCTAAATATTAACCATTATATTAGAAATGAATTCAACTATAAGAATACAGTTAGTTTTAGCTTTGTGAGCGAGCTCCCTTCTCAGGCCATGAGTTTGTTTAGACAATCTAGACATCCTTTTTTATTGTCCTCCATGAGGGTACTATGATTGTTTGCAGTGGATGTGGTTTTCGTCCTCCATGATCTCTACCTCCTGCATTCAGATTCCAGCACGGTTTCTTCTACTTCTTTGTCATTGTCAGCTGCTGCGATCAATCCAGAAATGTGATATCACAGACTTGGTCACTTGTCAAACAAAAAGTTGTCAGTTATTTTTCCTTGAAATGGATATTCTCCTCTATTTTTTTTCTCCTATCTCCTTTCCTTCATAATATGGTCTGGATAAAACTACATCACTTGCTATCATTTATTTTACCAAACAACCACAAACTACCAATGACCATAGCAAGTAGTGTGGTTTTATCCTGACTATAGGATGAAGGGAAGGAGATAGGAGGAGCAAAAAAGGGAGGAGAGGATCGGTTTCCATTTTTCCTCAATTAAAAGCAACGCTATTCACAATCCTTGTGATACATGTCATGTAGCCATATATAAAAGGCTTTCATTTCATGTTTCTACTTTTATTTCTCCATTTATTTTATCCCATTCATTGTGATATTTGGGGAGCCTTACAAAGTTGTGACTCATGGGGTTACAAATATATTCTTACCATTGTTGATGATCTCAGTAAAGCAACCGAGTTTACTTAATGAAAGAAAAAAATCATAATTATCGGCTATCATTCCAGCTTTTAATGCTCTTACTCATACTCAGCTTGATTGCAAAATCAAAGGTCTAAGAAGTGATATTTGTGCCACTAATGGAATTATCCATCAACGTTCTTGTGTCAAGACACATAAGCAGAATTCTATAATTGAGAGGAAACACCAACATTTGTTAAATGTTGTTAGATCTCTCAAATTTCAATATTGTTCTTTTGACACTTTGGGGGCGAATGCATTCTCATATCTGCCTTCCTCATAAATAGGACACCTTATGTTGTGCTTGGCAATAACTCCTTATGAAATTCGTAATAAACAATCACCTTCATGTGATCATTTGAAGATGTCTGGGTGTCTCTACTGTATATACTTTGATTCATGGCCGGAAAAAAGTTCTCTCCAAGAGCTTCAAAATGTGTCTTTCGGGATTATCTATTTGGTGCAAAGGGGTACAGAGTTTATGATCTCACATCTCACACTATTATCATTAGTAGAAATGTTAATATTTATGAGAATGTGTTTCCCTTTTGTACTCAACCTTCTCAGGACACTTCATCTTCTCCTCATCAACTTCTATATTCTTTGTTTTTGCCTGATCCTCTTGTCTCTTCACCACCAAATACAATTCCTCTATACATGCACCATCTTCAGATTATGTTTTTTCTTATCATGGTTTCTCTTCCATAAATTAATCCTTATGACAGTGTCAACGTCTTATCTGGTGTCTCTACTCATGCTGATAAATAAGTCATATGATAATACTGTTGCACCAAATGTACATGTTAGACACTCGACTAGGCACAAAAATTTGCCTTCTTACTTGCAGTAGGGATGCATGTTGGAATGGGTGCCCTAGAGACAATCTATATATAGCATGAACAATGTTTTTTGCTAGAATATTCATTTATTATTTATTGTGATATTTAATATAATGAAGTCCTTATATACAATGTGTTGTTTATCTTAAATATCACTAGTCCATTATTGGTTAACAAGACAATCCAATATAGACTAGTATGTGTGTAGATTGATATGGAGATATCAAGTCTAACACATGGGTATGCATTAGGAGTAATGGCATACTGGATTGACCGACAACGACAATGATACATTAGATTATGTTAAAGTCACAATCGCTTCTCGTAGTGCTAATATAATTGCAATCCTTAGACTTGAAATCACTAGATACTCTAGTTGTGAAATATCATGCTTTGATATTATCAAACCTTACACCGTAACTGGGTAACTATAAAGGTAGTTATCGGGCATGATAGGAAGCAAGGTTAGAGATCGTAGTGATGTAGAGAGGATTTGTCCCTCCCACATCATGGGACCAAATATCCATGGCCACTCGAGGAATGGTGCTTATTAAATGTCTGGCCAGACTCAGGTAAACCAATATGGAGATATTGATGTTATCTGCTTGCATAAGCATATTCCCATGATCGAATGGATTGGATATACGAGTGACTATTTATGTCTCGTTTCCAATCCGGATATGGAGACAAAGGGATAGTGCGATATGTGATATTGGGCATAAAAGTTTGTCGGGATCACTTACTTATTTCTATTAGTTGGGTTGCATGGATGTGTTGTTAGACACCGCTCAATGTTAGTAATAAGTTACTACCAAGTAAGTAGAAATCTATGGGGTCACACGTCAAATAGAGTTGAACTAGATTTGGGATTAATTATTATGATTAATTAATTAGAAGGATCATTGCAACACCTTGCAAACTTAGTATGACTAATATGCAAGGAAGGGACTAATCCAAGTTCATGAAGAACTAGAAAGGGCCTTATGTAGTTAACAAGGAGTTGTTGGACTATATAAAGGATGCTCTAGCTTCCTTCCCACAACTAATGCTCATAACATAAGTGACTGGGAGAGAAAGCAAAAGAGAGAGCAAGAGACAAGCTAGGAGGCTGACCCCCATTAGCCGTCCCCTACCCGTCGACCACCAAGAGAGAGTCCGAACCTCTCTTTGGTTCGTTGTTGCTTGATTCGCTCTTCCCTCTCCCCCCGGTCCAAGCTAGCACTAGGAGAAGGAAGAATCTAGATCTCACCTCTAGACGTGGATCAACCGTAGAGACGAGGACATTATTCTTCATGTGATCTCCCGAACCAAAAGGTACACATCTTCTATGTACTTCATCATGTTATGAATGTCTCTTCCTGTGATCCTTGGTGGGCTTTGAGTATGAATTAAATTTTTGTTATTACGTTGTGTAACCTACGTCAAAACCCAACAGTGGTATCAGAGCCACAATTCGTAGTACATAAAATGATTTTATGTGTTACGATTTCAGTTTATACACCGTTATATTCATATTACGCGAAACTGAAACTAATTGGCATAGTAGATGCAAATTGAATTTGATTCAAGTAAACAAGATCTAATTTAACATTGGATGTGTAAATTAGTGAGTTTGATCACATAGGATGTGAATAATTGAGTTCTTGGGCAATAGTTGGACAAAGAGTTTTTCAATTATGGAAACAATTATATGGAAACATCCATATGGAAACAACCAAGCTTGGGCAACAAGGAAGGAAGGGAAGGAGACTAGGGCCGCCGTTCGCCCCTCTTCCTTGCGCGCCAAGCAAGGCCGCGGGTCACTAGGGGCAGCCGGCCTAGGGCCGGCCCATGTGACGGGCGGTTGTCCTTTGGGGTTCGGCCTAGGCTTAGGTTGGACTCCTTGGACCGTTGTAACCCTAATTACCCAATTCAACTAAAATGAAACAAGCGGGTTAAAAATTTGTTTTAACTGTATTATGTGCTTTGTTGCATGGTGGATGGATATGGCCTAGATTGTGGATGTTTTGTGTTTGTTGTGGTTTGGTTTACGACCTGCGAGCTGATGAAATTAATGTAATAATTAATTAGGTTTTACGGCCTGCGAGTTGTTTTTCTCCTCAACATGTGAGGATTTATTTATTTGCTTATTCTAGATGTTAGGCTAGAATTAGGAATATTTATATGATAGTCAAGAGCATGGAGAAGAAGACCGGAGAACCAAGAAGACACAAAGACGATGAAGACTCCCTACCATAGGCGCGCGGCTATGGTGGGGCACATGGAGATGAGCTTGTCACTTTAGGGAAAATAAATATTATCATTGGCTCGATAATATTTTAGTCTAGGGGCCATATCCATACCAAGTTATTTTTCCTTTTGTGGATGTTTATTATTTATGTCTTGTTATTTATTTTTGTGTGTATGGCGATACTAGCAAAACGTTAACAAGATAATAATAAAAGATGGTCTTTTGTTGTGGATTGTCCAATCCAAATAGTAGATCTTGTTGATGTGATCAACCAAATGAATAAAGAATGATTAAATCCTCAAATACGATATTGCGTTTTGCCTTCTCTTGCCTAAACACCCTTCATGATCAGGGTATATTAACATTGAGGCTTGCCAAAGCAAGGCGATTTTGATTCACCATGGTGTGTTGCGGACGACACAAGCTAGTAATGTGTGTATGTTGAAGCAAGTGGTTGGACGCAACTAGGTAAGAATCAACTGGATCGATGAACCTAGAGGCATGACAATTAGGTGTTATCTAAAGGATAAAGAATAATGAGTTATTCCCCTAATTGGACCAAGAGTTGCATGGGATGCAATTGGAATGGTTCCTACCTAAATAACCAATTCTTGGGTGACTTGCCAAAGCAAGCTTAAGAAGAAGTGAAAAAGGAATCTTGGACCTACTAGAAAATATACATGATATTTTCCGCATTAATGGTGAGGGCTATTGATCCGAGAAAAAAGTAGGAGCTATATTTAATGATCTAGCCATTATTGAATATAGTTAAATTGTTCAAAATACTAAAATTGCACATTTCTCGTTTTGTAGAATTCCAAATGGCAAACAACAACGCATCGACTTCATCCCTGCGATCTGTCCTTGAGAAGGACAAACTGTCAGGAGCAAATTTCCTTGACTGGTACGGAAACTTAAGGATTTTCCTTAAGCAAGAAAAGAAGCTGTACGTCTTGGACACTCCATTTCCAGCCCCACCCCAGGATGAATCTGTGCTATCAGATGTAAGGGCACGTTAGAAACAAATTGATGATTCTAATGACGTGACTTGCCTCATGCTCAGAACCATGTGTAATACCCCGTCTATTTGTGAAGGGTAAATTGGGAAATATAAAATTTATTTTTATTAGGAGTGGTGAGTTAGATTATTTTTGGGTTGATAATATACTTGGAAATTTCATATAATAGTTTTATAGAAACCGGTATTTTTATTGGGTATTTAGATAGCATATTATGTGATTGGTGTGAATATAGCAACAGTGTACCCAACCCACTAGATGACACACCCATTTGGTACAACAATAACACCCTACAATAATTAGCTAGTTGACAAAAAAAAAATGAAAATATTGGGGCGGTGGAGGAAGTAAACCTCTCCAAGTATCATAGGTATTATTTAATACCTCCCTCTTCACTTGTTTTTCGCATCAGACCAAACACAACAAAGCATCTCTCTCTCTCTCTTCTTTGCACACCCACGGCCGCCACCACCCTCACACCCATCACCACCACCACCGCACCCTTCATCACCACCACAGCAGCCCTCTCCACCTCCTCTCTTCTCCCTCTCTCCCTCTCTGCTAACCACCAGCAGCAGCAGCAGCTGCTGCCATCAACGCCACCAGCCACCTCCGGCGAGAAGCCCGACGGGAAGCAACCCCGCCACCACCTCAGCCTCCCTCTTCCCCCTCACTGTTTGAACACCTGAGACCCTCTTCTCTCCCTCTCTGCTACTCCCTACCAGTAGTAGCAGCAGCAGCAGGCGCCGAGAAGGCCGCCAGCAACTCCGGCAAACCAACCCGACGGCAAAACGCCGCCACCACCTCTGTCTCTCTCACTCTCTCACTGTTTCGACCATCTCAAGCCCTCACCCTCTCTGTTTCGTCCCAAGGACGAGCTTTAGCCGCAGCAGTTGGCTGCAGAACACCCCGAGCCGCCACCATCGCCGCCGCCACCATTAAATCCGGCGAGAAGCTCTTCCGAGCTAACCGGAGCGACCCACTTGCTCCCGTTTGAACCAAAACACTCCTGGAGGTCCGAGGAGTCTAATAGCAACATCAAACAGAGCCCCCATCGTCCGATTCGTCGTTGGTGTACATCACCGCCGACCGCCGCCTTCGGAGACGGGACTCGCTCCGTTTCTTGACCGTTTTTCGCGATTTTTCGCGTAGGTGAGTCCTAAATCACTCTCTAGTTCATTTCCAATCATCAAAATCACATCTTGTTAGCTCTAAATCGAATTGGGTATGTTGGGTTGAAGATGTATGCTTGTGTTCATAAAGGGGGGTAGTTTATGTCATTTCTGAAAAGTTGAGGGCAAGATGTTAACTGCATGTTTAGTTTCTCAAAGATTGGGGGTGATGTGTGTATATTATCAAACTGCCTATTTATATAAACTTTAAAAATGTTATTTTTGTATTAATGATATAAACAAATAGTTGTATATATTATTTTGACTAAATAAAAGTAAATAAGTTGTTAAAATTACATAGAGTTATATTTATATGAAATATTGTTGTTTTGTAAGCAAGTTAAAAGTGTGTGATTTGGTTTAATTAGATAATTTCGGTATATTTAACTAAATAGTTTAAATTGCTTGTAAATTGTTATTTTGAGTAAAATAGATTATTTTGTTAATATTGTTAAAAATAAATAAGTTGGAAGTTAGTTTGTGAAATAATTATAAAGTAGACTTTTTAAATAAAGTCCCTATTAGTATTGTTGATATTATATGATTATTTTTTTAGATATTAGAAATTATTTATTTGACATAAGTTTATAGATATGTATGACTTATTTTTATTGAAATAAGCATTTTTGTGAATTTTATTTGAGTATTTAATTATTATATAAGTATATATATTTCCTAATAAATAAATAGTTATAATTGAATTAGTTTGAATTAACTTTTATAGTCACTTATAAATAAATAGTTTGTTTATTAGATTATTATTTTCTATAAAATAAGAGTGTATAAGCTTAATATTAGTTTTATTACTCAATAATTTTATGAGCTTGTATTTATATAAGTTATAATATTTTTATGAGGAAAATATAAGTGTTAATTTAAATAATTGTTTTATGATATTAATTAATGGGGCTAAGGGGGATAAAGAAAAATGAGAAATTAGGAGATATAGTATTTTTGCATACTTGCATAATTAGACTTGTAATTAATTTATGAATTATAAATTGTAGGTGAAGAATTCGTAGACGAGGGTTACGTGTATCTTTAGGAGCTATCGTGATATTGGTCGTGCTACTTGAGGTGAGTAAATATGCCTAACCTAGTGTGCCCGTCCTTCTTTCGTGTCCAATTATTTTTATGATTTTTACGTCTCAAAATATGATTTGTGATTTAAATGCTTGACTTGATATTTCAAATACTTGTTTAGTGATTCTTTTGGAAACTGTCACATGAAATTAATAATATGTAATAACGTAAAGTGGAAACAGTTGTGCGGTGGAACCCTATTCAAATTCTTCTATATATTTTGATTATTATACTTGGCTCGGTTGCCATTGCCCCGAGTCGCACCATGTACTCACCCTTCTGGCCGCTAGAGTCTTAAGGGGGTGTCGACACTTAAGGTCTTGGTTGCATGCGAGATGGTTGGTTCTATATTTTGGATTGGTTTGTTCCCCGCTACAACTAAATGATAAATGTGGATTTTTCATATGGATGATGGATGGACTTGGTTTATTTTAGAAAATATGGAAATGGATTGGGAATATTAAATAATGAGTTGGATAATTTATATTGGTCATTTAAAACGATTTGTTGTTTACTTACTCATTATTCCTCTTTTTATTAAAATAAAATATGCCTCTTTCCGATTTACATGTTGGGGTGTTTACTTGCTCAGCGTTTGTGCTGACTTTGGAAAAACTGCGGTCTTGTTTCTTTCCCCCGCAGGTCTAGGTGAAGGGAGCTCGGCTTAAGGGACTATCGCGGACTCACCTAGCTATCTAGTATTTAAATAATTGAAACACCTAGACAATTGTTTCATCTTGTTTATTAGTGTGTATAATTTCACTTTGGAAGACTTCTGGTTTGTAATAAATAATTATGCGATGTTTGTTTTGTTTACCATTCGTTCCCTTGCACCCGGGAGCAATCTCGGGCGCGGGACGGCATTCCCGTATCTCTCCCCACGGCGAGGTGCGGGGTGTCGCAGGTGTTATCAGAGCCAGCAATCCAAAAATGAACTAAAACCTGTAGGACAATTTAAAATGAATATAGGATAAGAAAATTAAAATTTGACAAGCCGCTTGGGGAATGGGTAGTATTATTCTTATTGAAGTCCCACCCACCCACGTCCATTTCCAATTTGGAATGACGTTTTGGGACTTGTGATATATGAGTTGGCTGGTTTGAAGCATGAGATATATGTGTTGGTATATGCTTACATGATAATATGAAGAAGGATTGTATGCTTGATTTATTAGATGTGATATATTTGCTATATGAATAGGATACCATGCATTTCACGAAATAAATCGCTTTAAATATTTATCCTTGGTAAAATAAGCAATAATAAAATAGGTGATAGTGTAGGAGTATGACTGATAGACCCCTGCGCTACTACACCAGGAGAGTCAGCCAAGAACAAATGGCAGCTGCAGGAAATAACCAACCAACGGTGGAACAACTAGCTGCGCAAATGGCCCAGATGACGCAAATCATGGACCGAGTAGTTAGTAATGAAGAGCGTGGAAGGCAAAGCTATGCCAAGCAGATAGCTGATCTGAATCCTCGCCAATTCAGTGGGAAGGAAGATCCCGTTGAATTGGAGAACTGGATCAGACATTTCGAGAAGCTGCTTAGGGTTGTGCATTGCCCTGATGATGAGAAGATCAACTGCGCCATCATCCATCTGTCACATGACTCAGATGATTGGTGGACCACCTCTCAAGAAGTCTTGCTGGCTCGACCCAACTTCAACTGGGAAGCCTTTAAGACTGCTCTTAGGACTCGGTTCTACCCATCACATGTCAAGAGACTCAAGTGCAATGAGTTCAACAATCTGAGGCAAGGAAACGACTCAGTGACGGACTACTTCAAAAAGTTCGTGGAACTACTGAGGTTTGCTGGCCACACGGTACCCGATGAGGATGATAAGATCAACAAGTTCATTTCGGGACTACACCTCCAGTTGCAGAAGATCATGCGTAGCAGGACTTACGACACTTTGCACGAGGCATATGATCGAGCAGCTGATATGTGGCAAGTCCAGGAGGTGCAGGATGAGTTTCGCGGGAAACGCAAGGCAGCTGAAGCAGGAGGAAGCAGCGGTAACGTGGCAAGGGACAAGAAGTTGAAGCCAAACAATGGAGGGAACCATCAGAACCAGCAGTGGCAGGTAGCTCAGCCAGTTCGACGCTACATCTGCAAGCGATGTCAGCAAAACCACCCAGGAAGAGACTGCATGGGGAACTTGGTCATCTGCCACAACTGCAACAAGAAGGGACATCGTGCTTATGAATGTCGATCTCGACCAGGCGGGAACCAACAGGTGAACCAAGGAGGGAACTATTAGAGGCAACCCCAGAACAACTATCTGGGAAACCGCCAGCAGCATGGGAACCAGCAACCACCAATCCTGCAGATCGGATATGGAAACAGGAACCCTGGAAACCGCAACAACCAGGGAGATGGCTATGGAAGGCAGCAGAACTACAACCAGGGGAATGCAGGACAGCAAGGAGCTCAGAACCGCAACAACAATGCTGGTCACGGAGGTAATGTGAACACTGGAGCTGGAGCAGGAGGATCTGGAACTCAGAATGCCAATGTGGGAAGGATTGCAGTCATGACAAAACTGAGGCTGAAGCTGCTCACGGAGTTGTCACGGGTACTTTCCTTGTCCATGAGCACCCAGCCTTTATATTATTTGATTCTGGCGCATCATACTCATTCATATCGTCATCATTTGCTGAGAAATTGAGTTTGAATAAGTCTGCTAGAAAATCTATCCCAGTAGCAACACCCACTGGCCACATAACAGTTTGTGACACTGTATATGAAGGAGTAGAAGTCGAAATTCTAGCCTATACCCTGCCTGCGGATTTGATTAAATTCGATCTCAAAGGCATAGACGTCATCCTAGGGATGGATTGGCTTAGCAAGTATCGAGCCGTCATTGATTGCTACGATCAAAAGGTTCGGCTAAGAGGACCCAACGGTGAGAAGATTTCTTATCGTGGAATCAAGAAGGAGCCCTGTATTAGACTAGTGACAGCAATGACCATAGTCAATCAAGTGAAGAAAGGGAATTCTGCCTACTTGTGCTACATCCAAGATGTGTCCAAGAAGGAGAATGTGTTGGAAGAGATACCTGTCGTGAAAGAATTTCCCGACGTATTTCCAGACGAGATCCCAGGCATGCCACCCAAGAGAGAAGTGGAGTTTACTCTGGACTTAGCACCCGGAACCGCGCCGATCTCGAAAGCACCGTATCGGATGGCACCAGATGAATTGAAGGAGCTGAAGGACCAGTTGCAAGAACTCCTACAGAAGGGATACATAAGGCCAAGTGTTTCACCTTGGGGAGCACCAGTGCTTTTTGTAAAGAAGAAAGATGGAAGCTTAAGGCTATGCATTGACTACCGTGAGTTGAAGAATGCAACCATCAAGAATAAGTACCCTCTACCCCGGATTGACGACTTGTTCGATCAATTACAAGGGGCTAGTGTCTTTTCAAAGATTGACTTGAGGTCAGGGTACCATCAACTTCGGGTAGCCGAGAAGGATATCCCGAAGACAGCCTTTAGAACGAGGTATGGCCATTACGAATTCACAGTAATGCCTTTTGGTCTAACCAATGCACCTGCAGTGTTTATGGACCTGATGAACCGATTAATGAGGCCATTCCTAGACCGTTTTGTAGTCGTCTTCATTGATGACATCCTTGTGTACTCGAAGGACGATGATAAGCACGAGGAACATCTCAGAGAAGTATTACAGACTTTGAGACAAGAACGGTTGTATGCTAAACTGTCCAAATGTGAGTTTTGGCTGAATCGTGTTCCATTTCTGGGTCACATTACCTCGAAGGAGGGAATATCAGTGGATCCAGGAAAGATTTCAGCCGTCAAAGATTGGCCCACGCCGAAGAACGTGTCCGAGATAAGAAGTTTCCTTGGCTTAGCAGGATACTACAGGCGTTTCGTGAAGGATTTCTCCAAGATTGCCAGACCACTAACTGCGCTGACGAAGAAGACTGTGAAGTATCATTGGGACGACACATGTGAAGAAGCATTTCAGACCCTGAAGGAGAAGCTGACTACAGCACCAGTATTAGCTCTACCAAACGACTCTGGCGAGTTTGAAGTGTACAGCGATGCATCGAAGAAAGGGCTAGGATGTGTACTTATGCAGGATAGAAGGGTGATTGCCTATGCATCAAGGCAGCTGAAACCCCACGAGGAAAACTACGCTACTCAGGACCTAGAGTTAGCAGCAATAGTTTTCGCACTGAAGATATGGAGGCACCACTTATATGGAGCAGTTTGCAAGCTTTACACTGATCACCGCAGTTTAAAGTACATCTTCACGCAGAAGGAGCTGAACAACAGACAGCGAAGATGGCTAGAGATCATTAAGGACTACGACTTGCGTATCCAATACCATGAAGGGAAAGCAAACGTAGTAGCTGACGCATTAAGTCGAAAGGCGAGCCATGCCGTGAACGCAATGATAGTTTTGCCAGAATGGCTATGCCATGAATTCAGGAAGCTCGAGATCGAAGTCGTGGATCAAGGAGGAATACAGAACCTACTCAGCAGTATGACAGCCGTACCAGACTTCCTTGAGGAAATAAGGAGTAACCAAGCTGGAGACGTGAAGCTAGAAAGAATCAGGAAGAAAATCGCTGAAGGGAAAGCCAACGACTTCAAGATTCACGAGGATGGAAGCATTCGCTACAAAGGAAGGAGGTGTGTACCACAGAAGTGTGCAGAAACTAAGGAGAGATTGATGCGTGAAGCTCACAACACACCTTATTCAGTTCACCCTGGAGGCGACAAGCTCTACAAAGACTTGAAGAAGATGTTTTGGTGGCCTAACATGAAGAAGGAGGTAGCAGAATTCGTAGCCAGATGTTTAACGTGTCAGAAGGTGAAGTTCGAACACAAGAGGATGGGAGGCTTAGTTCAGCCACTAGACGTACCAGTCTGGAAGTGGGATTCCATTTCGATGGATTTCGTGACCGCTTTGCCGACGTCAAAGAATGGACTCAATCAGATATGGGTAGTAGTAGACCGACTGACCAAGACGGCTAGGTTCATTCCGATGAAGGACACCTGGAACATGGAGCAAAGAGCAGACGCATATGTCAAAAACATAGTGAGGTATCATGGGGTTCCAAGTTCGATAATTTCTGATAGGGACCCTAATTTCCTCTCTCATTTTTGGCGAGCTCTTCAGGAAGCATTGGGAACTCAGTTGAGGTTCAGTACAGCATTTCACCCAGCTACAGATGGACAAACAGAACGGACCATTCAGACATTGGAGGACATGCTAAGAGCTTGTGTCATGGATTTCCAAGGCTCATGGGTTGACAAACTACCTTTGATAGAGTTCTCCTACAACAACAGTTATCACGCCAGCATTGGCATGGCACCGTATGAAGCTTTGTACGGGAGAAAGTGCCGATCGCCACTCTGTTGGAATGACATTAGCGAGACTATAGTAATTGGCCCGCAAGTTATCGAGGATATGATGGATCAAGTACGACTCATCCAGCAAAGAATGAAAGCAGCTCAGGATAGGCAGAAGTCTTATGCAGATCAGAAAAGAAGGCCATTGGAGTTCCAAATTGGAGAAAAAGCATTTCTCAAGGTTTCACCTACAAAGGGAGTAACGAGATTCAATCAGAAAGGGAAGTTGAGCCCAAAGTTTATCGGACCATACGACATCTTGGAGAGAATTGGGGAAGTTGCTTATCGTCTAGACTTACCTTCTAATTTGGGACGTGTACATAATGTCTTTCACGTTTCACAACTGAAGAAGTACGTTCCAGACCCATATCACGTGCTAGACCCTGAACCAGTTGAGTTAGACCCGTCTCTTACATATGAGGAGCACCCTGTCAAGATTTTGGACACTAAGACGAGAGACACACGGACCAAGAGCGTTAAATTGGTGAAAGTTTTATGGACGAACCATCAGACAGAAGAAGCTACTTGGGAAGCGGAAGATGAAATGAGAAAAAAGTATCCCCACCTATTTAATGAGGTAAATTGAGTTCCGGGGACGTCACTCCCTAAGGAGGGGAGGATGTAACCTTTCGCTTTTAACACCCTTACGTTAATAAAATAAATCTTAGTATCACACGTTTAACCCTAGTATATTTCGTGATATAATTTGTGCATCATCATATAGACATATACTTGCATTTGATAGAGACGATATGATTATGGAGTATGAGAGGATTTAGCTTCGAGGACGAAGCTTTTCTTTAAGGGGGGAAGGATGTAATACCCCGTCTATTTGTGAAGGGTAAATTGGGAAATATAAAATTTAATTTTATATTGAGTGGTGAGTTAGATTATTTTTGGGTTGATAATATACTTGGAAATTTCATATAATAGTTTTATAGAAACCGGTATTTTTATTGGGTATTTAGATAGCATATTATGTGATTGGTGTGAATATAGCAACGGTGTACCCAACCCACTAGATGACACACCCATTTGGTACAACAATAACACCCTACAATAATTAGCTAGTTGACAAAAAAAAATGAAAATATTGGGGCGGTGGAGGAAGTAAACCTCTCCAAGTATCATAGGTATTATTTAATACCTCCCTCTTCACTTGTTTTTCACATCAGACCAAACACAACAAAGCATCTCTCTCTCTCTCTCTCTTCTTTGCACACCCACGGCCGCCACCACCCTCACACCCATCACCACCACCACCGCACCCTTCATCACCACCACATCAGCCCTCTCCACCTCCTCTCTTCTCCCTCTCTCCCTCTCTGCTAACCACCAGCAGCAGCAGCAGCTGCTGCCATCAACGCCACCAGCCACCTCCGGCGAGAAGCCCGACGGGAAGCAACCCCGCCACCACCTCAGCCTCCCTCTTCCCCCTCACTGTTTGAACACCTGAGACCCTCTTCTCTCCCTCTCTGCTACTCCCTACCAGTAGTAGCAGCAGCAGCAGGCGCCGAGAAGGCCGCCAGCAACTCCGGCGAACCAACCCGACGGCAAAACGTCGCCACCACCTCTGTCTCTCTCACTCTCTCACTGTTTCGACCATCTCAAGCCCTCACCCTCTCTGTTTCGTCCCAAGGACGAGCTTTAGCCGCAGCAGTTGGCTGCAGAACACCCCGAGCCGCCACCATCGCCGCCGCCACCATTAAATCCGGCGAGAAGCTCTTCCGAGCTAACCGGAGCAACCCACTTGCTCTCGTTTGAACCAAAACACTCCTGGAGGTCCGAGGAGTCTAATAGCAACATCAAACAGAGCCCCCATCGTCCGATTCGTCGTTGGTGTTCATCACCACCGACCGCCGCCTTCGGAGACGGGACCCGCTCCGTTTCTTGACCGTTTCTCGCGATTTTTCGCGTAGGTGAGTCCTAAATCACTCTCTAGTTCATTTCCAATCATCAAAATCACATCTTGTTAGCTCTAAATCGAATCGGGTATGTTGGGTTGAAGATGTATGCTTGTGTTCATAAAGGGGGGTAGTTTATGTCATTTCTGAAAAGTTGAGGGCAAGATGTTAACTGTATGTTTAGTTTCTCAAAGATTGGGGGTGATGTGTGTATATTATCAAACTGCCTATTTATATAAAATTTAAAAATGTTATTTTTGTATTAAGGATATAAACAAATAGTTGTATATATTATTTTTACTAAATAAAAGTAAATAAGTTGTTAAAATTACATAGAGTTATATTTATATGAAATATTGTTGTTTTGTAAGCAAGTTAAAAGTGTGTGATTTGGTTTAATTAGATAATTTCGGTATATTTAACTAAATAGTTTAAATTGCTTGTAAATTGTTATTTCGAGTAAAATAGATTATTTTGTTAATATTGTTAAAAATAAATAAGTTGGAAGTTAGTTTGTGAAATAATTATAAAGTAGACTTTTTAAATAAAGTCCCTATTAGTATTGTTGATATTATATGATTATTTTTTTAGATATTAGAAATTATTTATTTGACATAAGTTTATAGATATGTATGACTTGTTTTTATTGAAATAAGCATTTTTGTGAATTTTATTTGAGTATTTAATTATTATATAAGTATATATATTTCCTAATAAATAAATAGTTATAATTGAATTAGTTTGAATTAACTTTTATAGTCACTTATAAATAAATAGTTTGTTTATTAGATTATTATTTTCTATAAAATAAGAGTGTATAAGCTTAATATTAGTTTTATTACTCAATAATTTTATGAGCTTGTATTTATATAAGTTATAATATTTTTATGAGGAAAATATAAGTGTTAATTTAAATAATTGTTTTATGATATTAATTAATGGGGCTAAGGGGGATATAGAAAAATGAGAAATTAGGAGATATAGTATTTTTGCATACTTGCATAATTAGACTTGTAATTAATTTAGGAATTATAAATTGTAGGTGAAGAATTCGTAGACGAGGGCTACGTGTATCTTTAGGAGCTATCGTGATATTGGTCGTGCTACTTGAGGTGAGTAAATATGTCTAACCTAGTGTGCCCGTCCTTCTTTCGTGTCCAATTATTTTTATGATTTTTACGTCTCAAAATATGATTTGTGATTTAAATGCTTGACTTGATATTTCAAATACTTGTTTAGTGATTCTTTTGGAAACTGTCACATGAAATTAATAATATGTAATAACGTAAAGTGGAAACAGTTGTGCGGTGGAACCCTATTCAAATTCTTCTATATATTTTGATTATTATACTTGGCTCGGTTGCCATTGCCCCGAGTCGCACCATGTACTCACCCTTCTGGCCGCTAGAGTCTTAAGGGGGTGTCGACACTTAAGGTCTTGGTTGCATGCGAGATGGTTGGACTTGGTTTATTTTGGAAAATATGGAAATGGATTGGGAATATTAAATAATGAGTTGGATAATTTATATTGGTCATTTGAAACGATTTGTTGTTTACTTACTCATTATTCCTCTTTTTATTAAAATAAAATATGCCTCTTTCCGATTTACATGTTGGGGTGTTTACTTGCTCAGCGTTTGTGCTGACTTTGAAAAACTGCGGTCTTGTTTCTTTCCCCCGCAGGTCTAGGTGAAGGGAGCTCGGCTTAAGGGACTATCGCGGACTCACCTAGCTATCTAGTATTTAAATAATTGAAACACCTAGACAATTGTTTCATCTTGTTTATTAGTGTGTATAATTTCACTTTGGAAGACTTCTGGTTTGTAATAAATAATTATGCGATGTTTGTTTTGTTTACCATTCGTTCCCTTGCACCCGGGAGCAATCTCGGGCGCGGGACGGCATTCCCGTATCTCTCCCCACGGCGAGGTGTCGCACCATGAATGCTGAGCTTCAGAAGCAGCATGAGAACATGGAGGCCTATGATATGATCACACACTTGAAACAATTGTTTCAAGAACAGGCAAGGCATGAGCGATATGAGGTGTCCAAAGCATTGTTCAAGAGTAGTATTGTAGAAGGGAATCCAGTAGGGCCTCTTGTAATCCGAATGATCGGGTACATTGAGAACCTCGAGAGACTGGGGTTCCCACTTAGCCAATATTTGGTCACTGATCTTGTCTTGCAATCGTTGTCTGACAGTTATAATCAGTTCATCATGAACTATAACATGAACGAGATCAGTAAGACTCTGTCAGACTTGTTGAACATACTGAAGACAGCTGAACAGAGCATAAACCAAGGCAAGGGTAAAGCCATAATGATGGTGCATAAAAGGAAGGGAAAATGAGTTGCCTCTACTTCCAAAGGAAAACGCAAGAAAGTTGCAGAATCCAAGGAAACCCTAAAGCCTAATGGGGGCGTGGCTAAAGGTGAATGTCACTACCGTAACCAGCCGGGTCACTGGAGGAGGAATTGCCCTAAATATCTGGAGGATAATAAGCTTGGATAGTGATTCCACCGCCACCATTTATTTATGTTATAGATACTGGATGTGGTTCTCACATTTGTGGGAGACTGTTGGAATGGGTGCCCTAGAGGCAATCTATATTTAGTATAAACAATGTTTTTGGCTAGAATATATATTTATTACTTATGATATTTAATATAATGAAGTCCTTAGATACAATGTGTTGTTTATCTTAAATATCCCAAGTCCATTATATTGGTTAACAGGACGATCAAATATAGAATAGTATGTGTGTAAATTGATATGGAGATATCAAGTCTCACACATGGGTATGCATTAGGAGTAATGGCATACTGGATTGACCAACGACGAGAAGGATACATTAGATTATGTTAAAGTCACAATCGCTTCTCGTAGTGCTAATATAATTGAAATCCTTAGACTTGAAGTCACTAGATACTCTAGTTGTGAAATATCATGCTTTGATATTATCAAACGTTACACCGTAACTGGGTTACTATAATGTGATAAAATATCCATTGCCACTCAAGGAATGGTGCTTATTAAATGTCTGGCCAGACTCAGGTAAATCAATATGGAGATATTGATGTTATCTGCTTGCATAAGCATATTCACATGATCGAGGAACTATGGATTGGATATACGAGTGACTCTCGTGTCCAATCTGGATATGGAGACAAATGAATAGAGCAATATGTGATATTGGGCACAAAGGTTTGTCGGGATCACTTACTTATTTCTATTAGTTGGGTTGCATGGATGTGTTGCTAGACACCACTCCATCTTAGTAATAAGTTACTACCAACTAAGTAGAAACCTATGGGGTCACACGTAAAATAGAGTTGAACTAGATTTGGGATTAATTAATATGATTAATTAATTAGAAGGATTAGTTTGCAACACCTTGCAAACTTAGTAGGACTAATATGCAAGGAAGGGACTAATCCAAGTTCATGAAGAACTAGGAAGGGCCTTTATGTGGTTAACAAGGAGTTGTTGGACTATATAAAAGATGCTCTAGCTTCAATACCACAACTTATGCTCATAACATAAGTGAGTGGGAGAGAAATAAAAAGAGAGAGCAAGAGACAACTAGGAGGCCGAACTGTTGGAATAGATGCCCTAGAGGCAATCTAATTTAGTATGAATTTATTTTGGCTAGAACATTCATTGTATTATTTATTGGATGTATAATATAATGAAGTCCTTAGATTTACAATTGTGTTGTTTATCTTAAGTATCCCTAGTCCAGTATAATCATTATTAGGACAATCATCTATAGACTAGTATAGGGTTGGATTGATATGGAGATATCATGATCCAACACATGGGTGTGCATTACGGGTAATGGGGCACTGATTGACCCATCTCCGAGAAGGCTACATACATGTTATGTTAAGTCACAAGCGCTTCTCGCGGTGCAACGATATTGTCATCCTTAGACTTGAAGTCAGTAGATATTCTAGTTGTGGATTATTGTGATTTTGGTAGCGTCAAACGCTACACCGTAACTGGGTAGCTATAAAGGCGTGTACCGGATACAATAAGAAGCAAGCTTAGAGATCGTAGTGGGCGTAGATAGAATTTGTCCCTCCCACATAATGGGAGCAAATATCCTAGGCCACTCGAGGGATAGTGCTTATAGAATGTCTGGCCAGACTCAAATAAATCAATATAGGATATTGATCTTATTTGCACGGATAAGGCTATTCCCGGGATCGAGAAACTATGGATTCGATATAAGAGTGTGACTTGTATGTCTCGTGTCCAATCCGGATATAGAGACAAAGGTATGTGATAATTATTTGTACAAGGTTTGTCGGATGACTATTCTATTAGTTGGCTAGAATGGATGTTTTGCTAGCAACCGCTCCATATTAGCAAATTGTTGCTACCAACTAGATAGAACCTATGGGGTCACACGCTATATATAGTTGAACTAAATTTGGGAATTAATTAATATGATTAATTAATTAGAAGGATCACTTTGCAACACCTTGCAAACTTAGTAGGACTAATTTGCAAGGAACGGACTAAATTGATTTCTAGTAGGACTAGAATAGGTCCTTTAGGTAGTTGACAAGGACTTGTTGGACTATATAAATGATGCTCCTTCTTTCCTTCCCACACTTATGAGCCTTTTGATCATAACTTGAGTGGGAGAGAACAAAAAGGAGAGAGAGCAAGCAACAAAGGGCCGAACCTGACCCTTTGCCGCCGCCCCCTACCCCGTCGGCCACCGAGGAGGCGCCACCTCCATGTTGCCTCGTGTTGCGTGATTTATTCTTCCTCTTCCTCCATTCCTAGCTAGCACAAAGGAGATGGAATATCTAGATCTCAACTCTAGGCGTGGATCAACCGTAGAGACGTGACACAATTCGCGTTACAAGTCATCAAAAGAGAAACCCTAAGGTGTGTAACATGATTCTTCCTTTAGCATCGTTATGTCCTTGTCCTGTGATCCTTGAAGGATATTGAATGGATAAATTATATTTTTCCGCTGCGTATCCATGATCAAAACCCTACACAAACCCCTTTAGTCGTCCCCTACCCGTCGGCCACCAAGAGAGAGGCCGAACCTTTCTTTGGTTCGTTGTTGCTTGATTCGTTCTTCCCACTTCCTCAGGTACAAGCTAGCACTAGGAGAAGGAAGAATCTAGATCTCACCTCTATACGTTTATCAACCATAGGGACAAGAATATTATTCTTTGTGTGATCTCCCGAACCAAAAGGTACACATCTTCTATGTCCTTCGTCATGTTATGAATGTCTCTTCCTGTGATCCTTGGTGGGATTTGAGTAGGAATTAATTTTTTTTTTATTCCGCTGCGTAACCTACGTCAAAAACCAGCAATGCAAACGGTTCGGTTCGGTTTGAGCACAAAAGATTCAAACCTCGACAGTTTGAATTAGTCTCGGTTCGATATTGCCTCGGTCTCAGTTTTTAAGTGGTTCGGTTAAAACTAGCGGCTTACGTATAAATACACATTGTAACTTAAAATTAGATATTTAACCCAAAAAGGTAAAATTTTGTAAGAAAAATCAAATATATGGAGTATAGTACACTCAATCGATTCTACAACCGTTTTCTTGATTTTCTAAGAATATTTAGCGAAAAACTCAAGCAAGAACTAAAGCAATAAGAACGGAACTTAAACAGTTTACATGAGAGAATAATAATAGTATGTTTTGGGAACATAGATTTTATGTGACGCGGTCTAAATGGTTTAGGGCAGTTCAACCTTTTTCGTGTTATCAGAGCCACAGGTCGTAGAGCATAAACATGGTTTATGTGTTACGTTTTGATAGTTTTACACTTTAAATTTATTGTTTATCGCGTAAAACAAGACAAATCAAGCATATGATGCAATTTGTCAATAATCAAACAAAACAAGACCTAGTTTTTGCATTGGATGCATGAATTAGTGAGTTTGAGAAATTTTAAGATCTAAGATCTAGGGTTTGGGCATCCTATTGAAAGAAGGAGTTCTTTTCAAACAAGGAAACAACCAAACTTGGGCAACAAGCAAGGAGTTGTTTTGAGGTTCGGCCCCCATAGGGGATCGCCCCTCCTTGCTTGCAGCCCAAGTAAGGCACAACCTAGGGCCGGAAGCTGCCCTAGCACACGGCCTAGCCGTGTGGGCTAGGGGCCGGTCGGCCCAAGGCCTTGGCGGTCCTCTTTGGGGTTCGGGAAATTGGATTGTTGGGCCCCTTGGACCGTTTTAACCCTAGAAAATTCCTAAAATCAATTAAAATTGACCAAGCGTGTTAAAATTGGATTTTAACTGTTTATGTGCAAATCGCATGGTGATTGGATATGGCCTTAGGATGTGGTTTGATGTGATAGTTTAATTTTGTGGTTTGGTTTACGGCCTGCGAGCTGATCAATTTGTTGTAATAATTAATTAAGGTTTTATGGCCTGCGAGCCATTTTTTTCTCAACTTGTGAGATTTGATTTATTTAGTATAGTTGTTAGCTAGTGCTAGATAGAATAGATTGTTATCCAAGATTGAAGAAAAGAAGCCCAAAGCCAAAGGAAGCCACAAAAGATGGAGCATATAGCATTCCGCATGACTATGAAGGATGGACCAAAAGATGAAGACGCATGGAGGTGTGTTTGCTTTTAGGGTTCATAGATAATTCCATTGGCTTGGAATTATCTTAGGCTAGAAAAGGCCATATCCACATCAAGTTTTATTTATTTTTGTGGTTGTTTGTTTCACTGTCTTATTATTTTGTGGTTGGTGTATGGATGATGCATGCAATTAGGATAATAAAATAATTAGACAACCCGGATTTATTTATTGGAGTTGTGCCCAAACTCAAATAGATAGATCAGTTGATATGGATCAACAAAACAATTAAAATTGAATTTGAAAATCCCTCAAAATTCAAATATTGTGTTCTTGCCTTCTCGTTATTTAAACACTCATTATCATCATGATTTATCAAGTTCGTGCATGCCAAAGCAAGGCGACTTGGTTCATAATGATGGAATGCGATGGCACAAACAAGTTATGTGCACTTGTTTAAATAAGAGGCTGGACACAACTAGGCTATTAATATGATTAAAAACCTAGAGGAAATCAATTGTGATTATCCATACGAATTGATAAATAAGGAGTTATTTGCCCAATTGAACCAAGAGTTGCATAGGGATGCAATTGGAAATTGTTCCTACCTAAAGTAGTCAAATTATGGGTGACTTGCCAAAGCAAGCTCATAAGGAGATGAAACATGGATCTTGGCCCACTAGAAAATGTAAGGATATTTTCCGCATTAATATCTTGAGGGTTATTAATCCGTAGAAAAATAGTGGGAGCTATATTTGATAAACTAGCCATTATTAAATATACTCAAAATTCACAAATACTAAAACTTGCGTATTTTCCTTTTGTATAATTCCAAATGGCAAACAACTCATCGAGTTCACAACATTCCCTACGATCTGTCCTTGAGAAGGACAAGCTCTCTTGAACCAACTTCCTTGATTGGTACAGAAACTTGAGAATCGTTCTCAAGCAAGAAAAAAAAACTGTACGCAATAGAGGAGCAAGTTCCTGAAGGTCCAGAGAACAATACCCCTGCAGCCCTGAAGGCGTATCAAAAGCATGTTGATGACGCTAATGATGCGGCCTGCCTTATGCTATGCACCATGACTTCTGAGCTTCAAAAGCAACACGAAAACTGTAGGGTTTTGATTCATGGATCGCACAACGGAAGCATAATCAAACATAAACCATGCAAAACCCTCCAAGGATCACAAGTCTAGAGACATAACGATAGTAAAGGTAAGAAATCATAAACACACCTTTGGGTTCTCCTTGATGACTTCAAACGCGGATAATGTCACGTTCTCTATAGTTGATCCACGCCTAGAGTTGATCCTAGATCTCCCAAACTCCTTGGTGCTAGCCCGGATTAGGAAGAGGAAGAACGAATCACGCAAAACGAGACAAAAGGGGGTTTCGGCCCCTTTTTGGCCGACGGGATGAGGGCGGCGGCAAGGGGTCGGTTCGGCCTCCTTGTTGCTTGCTCTCTCTCCTTTTGTTCTCTCCCACTCTTGTTATGTTCACTAATGAGCATAAGTTATGAAGGAAGGAAGGAAGGAGGGTCCTTTATATAGTCCAACAACTCCTTTTCAACTACCTAAAGGACTTATTCTAGTCCAACTAGAATTCGATTTAGTCCCTTCCTTGCAAATTAGTCCCTACTAAGTTTGCAAGGGTTTGCAAAGTGATCCTTCTAATTAATTAATCCAATTAATTAATTCCAAATCTAGTTCAACTCTATATAGCGTGTGACCCCATAGGTTCTATCTAGTTGGTAGCAACTATTTGCTAATATGGAGCGGTTTCTAGCAAAACATCCATTCTAGCCAACTAATAGAATAGTCATCTTGACAACCTTTGTACAAGTAATTGTCTCATCCCTTTGCCTCCATATCCGGATTGGACACGAGACATACAAGTCACACTCGTATATCCAATCCATAGTGTCTCGATCCATGGGAATAGCCTTATTCGTGCAAATAAATCAATATTCTATATTGATTTATTTGAGTCTGGCCAGACATTCTATAAGCACTATCCCTCGAGTGGCCTAGGATATTTGCTCCCGTTATGTGGGAGGGGCAAATCCTCTCTACGTCCACTACGATCTCTAAGCTTGCTTCTCATTGTATCCAGTACACGCCTTTATAACTACCCAGTCACGGTGTTGCGTTTAACGCTACCAAGATCACAATGATCCACAACTAGAATATCTAGTGACTTCAAGTCTAAGGATGACAATACCATTGCACCGCGAGAAGCACTTGTGACTCAACATAACAAGTATGTAGCCTTCTTGGAGATGGGTCAATCCAGTGCAACATTCCGTAATGCACACCTATGTGTTGGATCGTGATATCTCCATATCAATCCAACCCCATACTAGTCTATAGATGATTGTCCCATTTAATCATTATACTTGACTAGGGATATTTAAGATAAACAACATAATTGTAAATCTAAGGACTTCATTATATTATCCAATAAATAATAAATGAATTTTCTAGCCATGTACAAATTCATACTAAACTAGATTGCCTCTAGGGCATCTATTCCAACAGTCTCCCACTTGCACTAGAGCTAATCTGGCGCATCTCGTATGCCCATACTCCTAGTGTGCCCTTCATGCTTCCACTGCGTGAGAGGCTTTGTAAGCGGGTCTGACAGATTATCATCTGTAGGAATCTTGCATATCCGAACGTCTCCTCTATCGATAATATCTCGAATCAGATGAAACTTCCTGAGCACGTGCTTGGATTTCTGGTGCGATCTTGGTTCCTTTGATTGCGCGATCGCCCCAGTGTTGTCACAGAACAACTCCACTGGATCCGCAATGCTAGGGACCACACCAAGTTCAAAAACAAACTTTCTGATCCAAACAGCCTCCTTTGTTGCGCCATTTGCAGCAATGTACTCAGCCTTTGTTGTAGAATCAGCTACCGTCTCTTGCTTGGAACTCTTCCAGCTCACCGCTGCTCCATTCAGGCAAAACACATATCCCGATTGTGATCTGAAGTCATCTCTGTCAGTTTGGAAGCTTGCATCAGTGTAACCCCTTACACGCAACTCTTCCTCACCGCCAAATATCAAGAAAGCATCCTTAGTTCTTCTCAAGTACTTTAGGATGTTCTTGACAGCAACCCAGTGACTCTCACCCGGATTGGATTGGTATCTGCTTGTCATACTCAAGGCATATGACACATCTGGTCTAGTACATAACATGGCGTAAATGATAGATCCTATGGCCGAGGCATAGGGAATCCTACTCATGCGTTCCTTCTCAATCTCATTGGAAGGACAACCACTCTTCGAAAGAGTGATTCCATGTGACATGGGCAAGAATCGCTTCTTGGAATCTTGCATGTTGAACCGCTTCAACACCTTGTCAATATATGTACTTTGACTTAGACCTAGCAACCTCTTAGATCTATCTCTATAGATCTTTATACCGAGTATATAGGCTGCTTCCCCTAAGTCTTTCATTGAGAAACACTTTCCTAGCCAATCTTTCACAGATTGCAGCATGGGAATGTCGTTTCCAATGAGTAGTATGTCATCCACATACAAGACCAGAAAAGCTACAGAGCTCCCACTAACCTTCTTGTAGACACAAGACTCATCTTCGTTTCTGATGAAGCCAAACTCTTTGACCACTTCATCAAAACGTCGATTCCAACTCCTAGAAGCTTGCTTCAATCCATAAATGGATCGTTGCAGCTTACAGACTTTGTTGGCTTGCTTTGGATCCTCAAAACCCTCCGGCTGTATCATATACACATCCTCGAGGAGATTCCCATAAAGGAATGCTGTTTTGACATCCATCTGCCAAATCTCATAGTCGTAGTATGCTGCAATTGCAAGTAGGATTCGGATGGATTTGGTCATAGCGACTGGTGAAAAGGTTTCATCATAGTCAATACCATGAATCTGTCTGAATCCTTTAGCCACCAATCGGACCTTATAGGTAATCACATTACCATCCATGTCGATCTTCTTCTTGAAGACCCACTTGCACCCTATGGGCCGCGCCCCATCGGGCGGTTCCACCAAAGTCCATACTTTGTTGGTATACATGGATTCCATCTCGGATCTCATGGCTTCCAGCCACTTCTGAGACTCTGGGCCACTCATGGCCTCCTCATAGGTAGTAGGCTCATCATCTATGAGCATCGTGTCACCGGAATCGGTTACGAGAAGTCCATACCTCTCGGGTTCCTGGCGCACTCTACTAGATCTACGAAGCTCTTGTGTTACCTGAACAGGTTGATCCACAACTACTTGTGTTTCCTGTTCATGTTCCATTATCGGTTCAGTGGTTTGTGGTTCTTGAACTTCTTCAAGTTCTACATTCCTCCCACTTGCTTCTTTAGAGACAAATTCTCTTTCTAGAAACACGCCGGTCCGAGCAACAAACACTTTGTTCTCGGTTGGATTGTAGAAGTAGTATCCCTTAGTTTCCTTAGGGTACCCCACAAACTTACACTTATCCGATTTAGGCCCTAGCTTGTCTGATTGTAAACGTTTTACATAGACATTGCAGCCCCAAATCCTCATGAACGACAGTGTGGGACGCCTCCCACTCCACATCTCATATGGTGTCTTCATGACTGATTTAGATGGAACACGGGTAATGGTGAAAGCTGCACTTAATAGAGCGTAGCCCCAAAATGATAATGGAAGATCGGTTTGACACATCATAGATCGAACCATATCCAATAGGGTTCGATTCCTCCTCTCGGACACGCCATTCCATTGTGGCGTTCCGGGTGGAGTGAGTTGGGACACGATCCCACACTCTCTAAGATAGTCGTCAAACTTTTGGCTCAAGTATTCTCCTCCACGATCCGATCGTAGAGCCTTGATACTTTTGCCAAGTTGCTTCTCTACTTCATTCTTGAATTCTTTGAACACTTCAAAGGATTCAGATTTTGCCCTCATAAGGTACACAAATCCATATCTACTGTAATCATCAGTAAATGTAATGAAGTAGACATAACCACCCCTGGCAGGCGTGGCAAATGGCCCACACACATCGGTATGTATGAGCGCCAATTGCTCACCAGTCCTCTCACCTTTCTTATTGAAAGGGGACTTTGTCATTTTTCCCAATAAACAAGCCTCACATGTCTCATATGATTCAAAATCAAATGAGTCTAGTAATCCATCCTTATGGAGTCTAGATACACGTTTCTCATTTATGTGGCCTAAACGACAATGCCATAAATAAGCAGGATTTAAATCATTTATTTTAATCCGCTTGGTATTAATGTTGTAGACAGGATTGCTTAGATCAAGGACATAAAGTCCATTAAATAATTGCGCACTAAAATAGTGAATATTATTCAAATAAAAGGAACAACAATTGTTCTTTATTGAAATAATAAAACATTCCTTGTCCAAACAAGAAATAGAAATAATGTTTCTGCTCATAGCAGGCACAAAATAGAAATTATTTAATTCTAAAACTAATCCTGAAGGCAGAGATAGCTCGCACACGCCTATGGCCAACGCAGCAACCTTTGCTCCATTCCCAACGCGCAGATCTACCTCCCCTTTAGCCAATATTTTACTTCTCTTTAGATCCTGCATATTTCGACAAATATGAGATCCACATCCAGTATCTAATACCCATGATGTAGAGACAGTTAAATTGACATCTACAACAAAAATACCTGGTGGTGGTGGAATCACTATTCCAAGCCTCTTGTCCTCCAGATATCTTGGGCAGTTCCTCCTCCAGTGTCCAGGCTGACTGCAGTAGTGACACTCACCCTTAGTCACGACCTTGGCAATGCCACCAACAGGCTTAAGGGCTGGTTCCTTAGACTTGGCAACTGACTTGCCTTTGCCTTTGGAGGAAGAGGCAAACCTTTTGCCCTTTCCTTTCTGCACCATCATAATGGCCTTGCCCTTACCCTTGTTGATGCGCTGTTCAGCCGTCCTCAACATGTTGAGTAAATATGGCAGTGGTTTAACGATCTCGTTCATGTTATAGTTCATAATGAACTGTCCATAACTCTCGGGCAACGATTGCAACACGAGATCGGTTGCCAACTCTTGGCCGACCGGGAACCCAAGCCGGGCGAGATTCTCCAAGTACCCGATCATTCGGAGCACATGGGGTCCCACCGGGTTCCCTTCTGCCAGATGACATTTGAACAGTGCCTTTGAGACCTCATACCTCTCTACCCTCGCCTGCTCTTGGAAGAGCTGCTTTAGATGTTCAATCATATCGACAACATTCATGTTTTTTTTTCTTGCTTGAGAACGATTCTCAAGTTTCTGTACCAATCAAGAAAGTTGGTTCCAGAGAGCTTGTCCTTCTCAAGGACAGATCGTAGGGAATGTTGTGAACTCGATGAGTTTTTTGCCATTTGGAATTCTACAAGATGGAAAATACGCAAGTTTTAGTATTTGTGAATTTTTGACTATATTTAATAATGGCTAGTTTATTAAATATAGCTCCCACTATTTTTCTACGGATTAATAACCCTCAAGATATTAATGCGGAAAATATCCTTATATTTTCTAGTGGGCCAAGATCCATCTTTCATCTCCTCATGAGCTTGCTTTGGCAAGTCACCCATAATTTGACTACTTTAGGTAGGAACAATTCCAATTGCATCCCATATGCAACTCTTGGTTCAATCGGGTAAATAACTCCTTATTTATCCATCCTTGTGGATAATCCCAATTGATTGCCTCTAGGTTTCTTAATCAAATTAATAGCCTAGTTGTGTTCAACCTCTTATCTAAACAATTGCACATTGTTACGTGCCATCGCATTCCATCATTATGAATCAAGTCGCCATGCTTTGGCACGCACGAGCTTGATAAATAATGATGATAATGAGTGTTTAAATAACGAGAAGGCAAGAACACAATATTTGAATTTTGAGGGATTTTAAATTCAATTCTTTAATTGTTTTGTTGATCAATATCAACTAATCTATCTATTTGAGTTTGGGCACAACTCCAAATAATAGATCCGGGTTGTCTAATTATCTTATTATCCTAATTGCATGCATCATCCATACACCAACCACACAAATAATAAGACAATAAATAAACAACCACAAAACAGAAATTAAACGTGATGTGAGCCAATGGAATTATCTATGAACCCTAAGCAAACACATCTCCATGCGTCTTGATCTTTTGGTCCATCCTTCATAGTCATGTGGAATGCTCCATGCTCCATGCTCCATCTTTTGTGGCTTCTTTGGCTTTGGGCTTCTTTTCTCCAATCTTGGCTAACAATCTACTTTATCTAGCACTAACTAACATCTATACTAAATAAAATAAATCTCACAAGTTGAGAAAAAAATGGCACGCAGGCCATAAAACCCTAATTAATTATTACAATTAATTGATCAGCTCGCAGGCCGTAAAACCAAACCACAAAATTAAACATCCACATCAAACCACATCCTAAAGCCATATCCAATCACCATGCGATTTGCATATAAACAGTTAAAATCCAATTTTAACGCGCTTGGTCAATTTTAATTGATTTTAGGATTTCTAGGGTTAAAACGGTCCATGGGCCCAACAATCCAATTGCCCGGGCCCATTAAAGTGAACCACAAGACCCTAGGCCCGGCCCAGCCCAAAACCCGCAAGCTAGGCCCGCGGGTTAGGGCCGCCCGGCCCCTTAGGGCGGCCAAGCTTGGGCGGCAAGCAAGGGGGCGGTCCCTAGGGGGGCCGAACCTCCTCTTGAGAGTTGTTTCTAAAACAACTCCCTTGCTTGGTGCCCAAGTTTGGTTGTTTCCTTGTTTTGGGAGAACTCCTTCTTCCCCAAGGATGCCCAAACCCTAGATCTATGATCCTAAAATTTCTCAAACTCACCAATTCATGCATCCAATGCAAAAATTGGGTCTTGTTATGATTAATTGTTGACAAATTGCATCCCATGCTTTATTTGTCTTGTTTTACGCGATGAACAATCAAATTAAGGTGTAAAACAACAAAACGTAACACATAAACTACGTTTATGCTCTATGACCTGTGGCTCTGATACCACTGTAGGGTTTTGATTCATGGATCGCACAACGGAAGCATAATCAAACATAAACCATGCAAAACCCTCCAAGGATCACAAGTCTAGAGACATAACGATAGTAAAGGTAAGAAATCATAAACACACCTTTGGGTTCTCCTTGATGACTTCAAACGCGAATAATGTCACGTTCTCTATAGTTGATCCACGCCTAGAGTTGATCCTAGATCTCCCAAACTCCTTGGTGCTAACCCGGATTAGGAAGAGGAAGAACGAATCACGCAAAACGAGACAAAAGGGGGTTTCGGCCTCTTTTTGGCCGACGGGATGAGGGCGGCGGCAAGGGGTCGGTTCGGCCTCCTTGTTGCTTGCTCTCTCTCCTTTTGTTCTCTCCCACTCTTTTTATGTTCACTAATGAGCATAAGTTATGAGGAAGGAAGGAAGGAGGGTCCTTTATATAGTCCAACAACTCCTTGTCAACTACCTAAAGGACTTATTCTAGTCCAACTAGAATTCGATTTAGTCCCTTCCTTGCAAATTAGTCCCTACTAAGTTTGCAAGGGTTTGCAAAGTGATCCTTCTAATTAATTAATCCAATTAATTAATTCCAAATCTAGTTCAACTCTATATAGCGTGTGACCCCATAGGTTCTATCTAGTTGGTAGCAACTATTTGCTAATATGGAGCGGTTTCTAGCAAAACATCCATTCTAGCCAACTAATAGAATAGTCATCTTGACAACCTTTGTACAAGTAATTGTCTCATCAATTTGCCTTCATATCCGGATTGGACACGAGACATACAAGTCACACTCGTATATCCAATCCATAGTTTCTCGATCCATGGGAATAGCCTTATTCGTGCAAATAACATCAATATCCTATATTGATTTATTTGAGTCTGGCCAGACATTCTATAAGCACTATCCCTCGAGTGGCCTAGGATATTTGCTCCCGTTATGTGGGAGGTGCAAATCCTCTCTACGTCCACTACGATCTCTAAGCTTGCTTCTCATTGTATCCAGTACACGCCTTTATAACTACCCAGTCACGGTGTAGCGTTTAACGCTACCAAGATCACAATGATCCACAACTAGAATATCTAGTGACTTCAAGTCTAAGGATGACAATACCATTGCACCGCGAAAAGCACTTGTGACTCAACATAACAGGTATGTAGCCTTCTCGGAGATGGGTCAATCCAGTGCAACATTCCGTAATGCACACCTATGTGTTGGATCGTGATATCTCCATATCAATCCAACCCCATACTAGTCTATAGATGATTATCCCATTTAATCATTATACTTGACTAGGGATATTTAAGATAAACAACACAATTGTAAATCGAAGGAATTCATTATTAAATATCCAATAAATAATAAATGAATTTTCTAGCCATGTACAAATTCATACTAAACTAGATTGCCTCTAGGGCATCTATTCCAACAAAAACATGAATGTTGTCGATATGATCGAGCATCTGAAGCAGCTCTTCCAAGAGCAGGCAAGGGTTGAGAGGTATGAGGTCTCTAAGGCATTTTTCAAATGTCATCTGGCTGAAGGAAACCCAGGAGGAACCCATGTACTCCGTATGATCGGATACTTGGAGAATCTCGCGCGACTAGGGTTTTCAGTCGGCCAAGAGTTGGCAACCGATCTCATGTTGCAATCGTTGCCTGAGAGTTATGGAAAGTTCATCATGAACTATAACATGAACGAGATCGTGAAACCACTTCCAGATTTACTCAATATGTTTAGGACAGCTGAAAAAAGCATCAACAAGGGTAAGGGCAAGGCCATTATGATGGTACAGAAAAGAAAGGGCAAAAGGTTTGCCTCATCCTCCAAGGGCAAAGGCAATTCAGTTGTCAAACCCAAGGAACCTGCCCTTAAGCCTGTTGGTGGCATTTCCAAAGGTGTGACTAAAGGAGAGTGTCACTACTGCAGTCAGCCTGGACATTGGAGGAGGAACTGCCCAAAATATCTGGAGGACAAGAGGCTTGGAATAGTGATTCCACCACCACCAGGTATTTTTTGTTGCAGGTGTCAATTTAACTGTCTCTACACAATGAGTATTAGATACTGGATGTGGATCTCACATTTTTCGAAATGTGCAGGATCTAAAGAGAATTAGAAGATTGGCTAAAAGGGAGATAGAATTGCGCGTTGGGAATGGATAAAAATTTGTTGCGTTGGCCGTGGGCGTGTGCGAGCTATCTCTACCTTCATGATTAGTTTTAGAATTAAATAATTGCTATTTTGTGCCTGCTATGAGCAAAAACATTATTTCTATTTCTTGTTTGGACAAGGAAGCTTTTATTATTTCAATAAAGAACAATTGTTGTTCCGTTTATGTTTTACTATTGTGGTGCGCAATTATTTAATGGACTATACGCCCTTTATCTAAGCAATCCTGTCTACAACATTAATACCAATATGATTAAAATACACGATATAAATCATGCTCACTTATGGCTCTGTCGTTCAGGCCATATAAACGAGAAACGTGTATCTAGACTCCATAAGGGTGGATTCCTAAACTCATTTGATTTTGAATCATATGAGACATGTGAGGCTTGTTTATTGGAAAAATGACAAAGTTTCATTTCAATAAGAAAGGAGAGAGGACTAGTGAGCAATTGGCGCTCATACATACTGATGTGTGTGGGCCATTTGCAACGCCTGCCAGGGGTGGTTACGTCTACTTCATTACATTTATAGATGATTACAGTAGATATGGATTTGTGTACCTTATGAGGGCAAAATCTGAATCCTTTGAAGTGTTCAAAGAATTCAAGAATGAAGTAGAGAAGCAACTTGGCAAAAGTATCAAGGCTCTACGATCGGATCGTGGAGGAGAATACTTGAGCCAAGAGTTTGACGACTATCTTAGAGAGTGTGGGATCGTGTCCCAACTCACTCCACCCGGAACGCCACAATGGAATGGCGTGTCCGAGAGGAGAAATCGAACCCTATTGGATATGGTTCGATCTATGATGTGTCAAACGGATCTTCCATTATCATTTTGGGGCTATGCTCTATTAAGTTCAACTTTCACCATTAACCGTGTTCCATCTAAATCAGTCATAAAGACACCACATGAGATGTGGAGTGGGAGGTGTCCCACACTGTCGTTCATGAAGATTTAGGGCTGCGATGTCTATGTAAAGCGTTTACAATCAGACAAGCTAGGGCCAAAGTCGGATAAGTGTAAGTTTGTGGGGGTACCCTAAGGAAACTAAGGGTTAATACTTCTACAATCCAACTGAGAACAAAGTGTTCGGTCTGACGTGTTTCTAGAAAGAGAGTTTGTCTCTAAAGAAGCAAGTGGGAGGACTGTAGAACTTGAAGAAAACCGCAAATCACTGAACCAACTATGGAACATGAACAGGAACCACAAGGAGTTGTGGAACAGCCTGTTCAGGTAACACAAGAGCTTCGTGGATCTAGTAGAGTGCGCCCGGAACCTGAGAGGTATGGACTTCTCGTGACTGATTCCGGTGACACAATGCTCATAGATGATGAGTCTTACTACCTATGAAGAGGCCATGACAGGGCCATACTCTCATAAGTGGCTAGAAGCTATGATATCCGAGATGGAATCCATGTATACCAACAAAGTATGGACTTTGGTGGAGCCACCCAAAGGGGCGCGGCCCATAGGGTGCAAGTGGGTCTTCAAGAAGAAGATCGACATGGATGGTAATGTGATTACCTATAAGGGTCGAGTGGTGGCTAAAGGATTCAGACAGATTCATGGTATTGACTATGATGAAACCTTTTCACCAGTCGCAATGACCAAATCCATCCGAATCCTACTTGCAATTGCAGCATACTACGACTATGAGATTTGGCAGATGGATGTCAAAACAACATTCCTTTATGGGAATCTCCTCGAGGACGTGTATATGATACAATCGGAGGGTTTTGAAGATCCAAATCAAGCCAACAAAGTCTGTAAGCTGCAACGATCCATTTATGGATTGAAGCAAGCTTCTAGGAGTTGGAATCGACGTTTTGATGAAGTAGTCAAAGAGTTTGGCTTCATCAGAAACGAAGATGAGTCTTGTGTCTACAAGAAGGTTAGTGGGAGCTCTGTAGCTTTTCTCATCTTGTATGTGGATGACATACTACTCATTAGAAACGACATTCCCATGCTGCAATCTGTTAAAGATTGTCTAGGAAAGTGTTTTTCAATGAAAGACTTAGGGGGAGCAGCCTATATACTTGGTATAAATATCTATAGAGATAGATCTAAGAGACTGATGGGACTAAGTCAAAGTACATATATTGACATGGTGTTGAAGCGGTTCAACATGCAAGATTCCAAGAAGGGATTCTTGCCCATGTCACATGGAATCACTCTTTCGAAGAGTGATTGTCCTTCCAATGAGATTGAGAAGGAACGCATAATTAGGATTCCCTATGCCTCGGCCATAGGATCTATCGTGTACGCCATTTTATGTACTAGAACAGATGTATCATATGCCTTGAGAAGAACTAAGGATGCTTTCTTGATATTTGGCGGTGAGGAAGACTTACGTGTAAGGGGTTATATGGATGCAAGCTTCCAAACCGACAGAGATGACTTTAGATCACAATCGGTATATGTTAAGTCACAAGCGCTTCTCGCGGTGCAATGATATTGTCATCCTTATACTTGAAGTCATTAGATATTCTAGTTGTGGATTATTGTGATTTTGGTAGCTTCAAACGCTACATTGTAACTGCGTAGCTATAAAGGCGTGTACCGGATACAATAAGAAGCAAGCTTAGAGATCGTAGTGAACGTAGATAGAATTTTTCCCTCCCACATAACGAGAGAAAATATCCTAGGCCACTCGAGGGATAGTGCTTATAGAATGTCTGGCCAGACTCAAATAAATCAATATAGGATATTGATGTTATTTGCACGAATAAGGCTATTCCCAGGATCGAGAAACTATGGATTGGATATACGAGTGTGACTTGTATGTCTCGTGTCCAATCCGGATATAGAGACAAAGGGATGTGACAATTACTTGTACAAGGTTTGTCGAATGACTATTCTATTAGTTGGCTAGAATGGATGTTTTGCTAGAAACCGCTCCATATTAGCAAATTGTTGCTACCAACTAGATAGAACCTATGGGGTCACACGCTATATAGTGTTGAACTAGATTTGGGAATTAAGTAATATGATTAATTAATTAGAAGGATCACTTTGCAACACCTTGCAAACTTAGTAGGACTAATTTGCAAGGAAGGGACTAAATTGAATTCTAGTAGGACTAGTCCTTTAGGTAGTTGACAAGGATTTGTTGGAATATATAAAGGATGCTCCTTCCTTCCTTCCCACACTTATGAGCCTTTTGATCATAACTTGAGTGAGAGAGAACAAAAAGGAGAGAGAGCAAGCACAAAAGGCCGAACCCGACCCTTTGCCGCTGCCCCCTACCCCGTCGGCCACCAAGAAGGCGCCACCTCCTTGTTGCCTCGTGTTGCGTGATTTCTTCTTCCTCTTCCTCCATTCCTAGCTAGAACAAAGGAGAAGGAAGATCTAGATCTCAACTCTAGGCGTGGATCAATTGTAGAGACGTGACACAATTCGCGTTACAAGTAACCACAGGAGAAACCCTAAGGTGTGTAACATGATTCTTCATTACCGTCGTTATGTCTCTTGTCCTGTGATCTTTGGAGGGTATTGAATGGATAAATTATATTTTTCCGCTGCGTATCCATGATCAAAACCCTACACGAACCCCCTTAGTCGTCCCCTACCCGTCGTCCACCAAGAGAAAGGCCGAACCTTTCTTTGGTTCGTTGTTGCTTGATTCGTTCTTCCCGCTTCCTCTGGTCTAAGCTAGCACTAGGAGAAGGAAGAATCTAGATCTCACCTCTGGACGTGGATCAACCATAGAGACGAGGATATTATTCTTCGTGTGATCTCCCGAACCAAAAGGTACACATCTTCTATGTCCTTCATCATGTTATGAATGTCTCTTCCTGTGATCCTTGGTGGGCTTTGAGTAGTAATTAAATTTTTGTTATTCCGCTGCGTAACCTACGTCAAAAACCAACAATGCAAACGGTTCGGTTCGGTCGTGTTTGAGCACAAAAGATTCAAACCTCGACGGTTTGGATTAGTCGCGGTTCGATTTTTCCTCGGTCTCAGTTTTTAGGTGGTTTGGTTAAAACTAGCGGCTTACGTATTAGTACACACTGTAACTTAAAATTAGATATTTAACCCCAAAAGGTAAAATTTTGTAAGAACAATCAAATATATGGAGTATAGTACACTCAATCGATTCTACAACCGTTTTTTTGATTTTCTAAGAATATTTAGCGAAAAACTCAAGCAAGAACTAAAGCAATAAGAACGAAACTTAAACAGTTTACATGAGAGAATAATAATAGTATGTTTTGGTAACATAGATTTTATGTGACGCGGTCTAAATGGTTTAGGGCAGTTCAACCGTTTTCGTCCGGTCCGGTTTGGTTTGTGTTTTATACGGTTTATGCTCGATCTTGTTTATTTCAGTCCGGTTTAGATAGTTCGATTCGGTTTGCAGTTTTCCTGTTTGAACTTGCTTCCCTTTTTGGAGGATTATCATTTTCTTACAAAGGGTTACAATGTCACTAGTACTTGTCATGATTTGGCTACCAATGTGACTTGTGACAATTTTCCTGCTTTACACAAGGCATTCATGGTTGTTACTTCAAATTTTATGAGCCTAAATATTACAAAGAAGCTGTACCTCATCCTATTGGCTATGCAACAAGATTTAGCTTCTCACAATAAGAACAATAATTTGTATTTTGTACATGTCCACTTGGTCAAACACCCATATGCTATAAATGGGTTTATAAAGTTAATCATCGCTCAGATGGGACTGTCAAGAGTTTTAAGGTCAGGTTAGTGGCAAAATGGTATAATCAAACAGAAAGCATGTACTATTTTGACACTTTCTCTCTTGTTGCCAAATTGACAATAAGTGTGTCTTGGCTATTGCGGTCGTGTCTTACTGCCATAAATTTTAATTAGATATTAATAATGGTTTCCTCAATGGTGATTTAGATGAAGATATTTATATGCAAGTTCCACCTGGTGTTGTTCCTCCATTTCAAAATGTTTGAAAATTAGATAAATCTCTCTATGGTTTGAAGCAGGCTTCCAGGCAGTAGTTCACCAAATTTTCATCGGTAGTTGTTTCTCTAGGTTTTCAGCTATCAGAACCACACTATACCTTATTTATTGTTCAACATCATTATGATTTTGCAACTCTTTTAGTCTATGTGAATGACATAGTTTTCACTGGTAATAACCTTTCTTTCCTCAACAATATCAAGGCTCAATTACATCAGCATTTTCAGTTAAAGGATCTTGGCAATCTCAAATTTTTCTTGTGTTTTGAAATCTCAGGACCACTATGGGCATTACTCTTTTAGTGGACACTGTTTTCTTGGTGCTAGACCATTTTCTATTCCTATGAATCCAAATTCAAAACTAACTCCACTTTCATGATTGCTTTGGATGATACATATGTTACTTCATACAGAAATGAATTTGATTGATAGGTTGCTCTACTTATGCAACACCGGGCCTGATTAGACACATGCAATACATAGACAGAGTCAATATGTCTGTGCTCCAAGGACTCCTCGCTTAGATGGTGCTCATAAGGTGAGGTACCTTAAAACTCTTCAGGCCAAGGTAATTTATTTACCAAGACTTCTTCTCTCCATATCAAAGAACTTGTTGATTCAGATTGGGCTAGTTGCCATGACGCACGATCAACAACGGTGTCCCTTGTTTGTCTTGATGATTCTTTGATTTCTTGAAAATCCAATAAACGAGGTGTTATCTCTAGAACTCTGCTGAGGCAGAGTATAGAAGCATGGCTTTCATTTCTTGTAAAATCCAATGAATTCAATACATTTTGGTTGCTCGTCACATTGTACCTACACATGTTCCCAATCTTTATTGTGACAGCCAATCTGCTTTATACATAGCTACTAACCCTGTTTTCCGTGAAAGAACCAATCACAGAGTGCTTGATTGTCATCTCATTAGAGACAAAGTTACTGCGGGTCTTTTGAAGCTTATTCATGTCCCTTCCAAGCATAAATTGGCTTATACACTAACAAAACTTTTGACCGTTGCTGCATTTCAGTTTTTGCTTGTAAAGTTGGGAGTAAATAATCTTTACTCTTAAACTTAGGGGGGGCTATTAGATGTTGGGGTATTCATTTGCAAATAAAGTGTACATTGGACTAGAAAGTTGCCAGATAGTTTTATGTTATTACTTTAAACTTGAAGTATCTATAGTGCAATTAGCAGTCTATAAAAGCACATTCCTTTGCTACCAGAAATTCAGTTTTAGTATTTCTTTCTTCTTCAACTCTCAATAGAAAGTCCAAATTTAATTCAGGGAAAAGGGGAAGCCAAGAGGCCTTGAGTTTCCTAGAGAGAGAAAATCCTCTCTACTGTTCTTCTCACCACCATCCGTGTTCTTCACAAAAACTGCGTTTCTTCACCAATCTCTTCTACTGCAAATCCACTATTTCTTCCACTCTGCTCAAGCCATAATCACTACCTGCAAACAAGCAAACTAACAAGATCTCCAAACTTGGATTCATTAACCTACCTACCCCTAATTTCGCGTTTTCCCAACAGACCCAATTCTCGCCTGCTTCTTCATCAAACCGCTACAACACTTCTTTCATTCAATCTCTGCAGCTAGGTTTTTGGTTCCAAGACAATCATCACTCGCTTGGGAATTGAATTCTGCTGCTGTAATCTCTTCCCCCAAATCTCTCCTTCTCTGATTTTATCTCTCCCAACTTCTCACTCATCCCAACTCCACACGCCACCAGAGACCTTCCCAGTAGCATTATACCACCTAAACTCTAAAACCCACCCTCCATCATTAAACCTAGCCTAAGCCACCCACCAAACGCTTCGGTTTCCACCACCAGCACGCCGGTCTCTTCTCCATCTGAAATCGCCAAGATTTAATGGAGTCCATCAACGGTTTCTCAAGCCATCAACAGCACCACTCTTCTCCCACCAAACCCTCCTCCATGGATAGAAACCCCTATCTTCCGCCACATTGCCGCCAAGACTACCGCCATCCACCGCCACCACCGCCGCCAAATTTCGGCCACCACCGCCCTCCTTCACACCCACAACCACCTCTCCCTCACTACCGTCAAAGAACACCAACACCTTTCACTGTCTACAACCCTCGCCATCTGCATGTCCCCCCCCCCCCCCCCGGCCACCAAACCGCCTATTTCCCGCTCCTCGGATTTACCGCCCTCCTGGAAGACCAGAAGACCCAGCTCGTAGAGGAGTCCAAAGTTACATCCCCAATGCCATCTCCGACTACTACGAACCCACTCCCCATCAAAGTCTCACCATTTGTATTGTTGACGACACCGCCTTCAACCCAGACCAAATACTCCCCCTTTTACGGCAACTTTGGAGACCCCAATCTGACTTGCAGATTATTGGCTCCCTCAACAACCTCTTTGTGGTTCAATTTGAAGATTTTAACGAACTGGTTGGCGTGCTGTACGGAGGTCCATACTCGATCCATGGAGCTCTAATGGTGGTAGACCACTGGGACCCATCCCTGTCGCTAGAAGAGTTGCCACCGCCGAGACTCCCTATCTGGTTCCGTTTATATAATACACCTCTTCGAGCTTTCACCCCAGCCACCGCAGAGTTCCTTGGTTCCCTTCTCGGAGATGTCGCGCGCACTGATATCGCCTTTTCCTCTTCCAGACCTCACGGCTACCTTCGGGTCCAAGTTTGGGTCAACCCAGATGACCCCATCATACCTGGATTTTATCTTATGGATGATCTTGGTCGTATTCGTTGGATTACTTGTCAGCCGGAGAGAGTCTTCAGGTACTGTAACGCCTGCGGAAGAATTGGTCACCTTCACCGTCACTGCACTCTCACCGCTGACCAAGCAAGGGTTCTGATTGACCAACGGCTTCAACGAATGGCGGCTGCCATTAATGCTCCCATAATGGATCAACCCCAACTCAGCCTTTATCGGAATCAATGGAGACGACCACACTCACCGCCTCCTACATCGCCAGCCTCACCAGTTCTCCTCATGCCAGCCCATCTCAATCCTTTCCAGCACAACACGCCTTTACATCCTGCAGTTCATACTACTCAGAACGAGATCTTCATATATCCTCACCCAAACTTCAACGAGACTCACTATGACAATTTCATACAACTATATGACACTCACTGGGAAAATCATGGTGCCCAACCCCATAATCTCTTCAATGTCCAAGAGCAGCCCCCGGATCCACAGCAAGTTGCCCAAAACGCAGACATTTTCCAGGCCCCTCTCCATCCCCCCTTAGTCATATCCCCAAACCACACACCCCCTGCAACTCCATCGGCATCCCCACCCTCACTGCCGCCAAATCCCCCACCCCTTGAGCATAATCATGATCAGTTTGTACCCCACCCATCTCCACTTCCACCCTCTCTGGCTGAAAAGTTATTGGATGGAAATTTCATCCCCTCCGAAGATGAATGGGCACTGATCTCTGATTTTTGGGCGTCCTTCATGGCCTCCAAAGGAAAAAAAACCCATAGTGCTGCACTGCTCTGAAAAAGATTGGGACGATGACATGTTCGACATCTCCCTAGAAGTTGGTACTGATACAGTCAAGGTTCTATCCTCTCCGGCGAACAGAACTGAAAGTTGCCGCCCCATACTGCCACCGCTGCAAATCCGAGAGGCACCCTCACAGAACCGCCAGCCCCTTGCTCTATCCCAAAACTCATCGGACAAAGACCTAGACAAGGGCAAGAGGAAGGTTGTTTCCCCGCCGGGCACTGACTCCTCTGACGACGACTCCCCAATCCGCCTCGGGACATCCTCTCAAGTAGAAGGATCGGTTAAACGGAGCAGGTCCTCTATTCCCCTGCCGCCAGGCTTCGAGCAAGGCCAATCCAGCTCTATGCCAGTTACAGGGAAACGCAGGGAATCGCCAGTCACAGAGCACCAGCAAAGCATGCCCAAGAGTCCTCGAATTTCTGATGTTCTGCCTGATTTCATGCCATTATTCACAGACCCCTGCAAATTCACTGAGACTGATCACATTCTCGCCTCGGTCTTCTTTAAAGAACGCTTTAATACTTTCATGGCCTATTTTGACTACGACTACGACACTGTGATGTACTATCTTAGTGATGGGTTTTATTGTACTGTAAATCGATGGAGGTTGCTCGCCGACCTCCATCGCCGCCATGAAAATATTTAGCTGGAACTGTAGGGGTTTAGGACATGACCTTACGGTTCATTCGCTCGAAAAACTATGTTCTGAACATCAGCCTTGTATCACTTTTGTAATGGAGACTAAGAAGGCGGTGGATGATCTTTTGTTCTTGGGGAATTCTCTTGGATATGACTCTTTTTGCGGTGCGGATGCTATCGGTACTAAAGGCGGCCTTCTAGCTATGTGGCGTTCCACACTCAATATTACTCCGATTTTTACCTGCCTATGGTTCATTATACTACAAGTCTATGATTTGAGACGGGGTCCCTGGAACTTGGTCTTATTTTACGGGCACTCAAAATTCTCGCAGCGGCGACAAATTTTTGACCGTCTACAACACCACTTGGACTTCTTATCTCAGCCCTTTGTTATTATTGGGGATACAAATCAGGTTGCGTCCTTACATGATATACTCTCAGCAAAGGCAACCACCCCGCGTGGTACTCAATTCATACAGTCACTACTTTCAGCAAACCGTTTGATTGAACTCCCGTCCCACGGTGTTTATTTCACTTGGACGAACGGAAGGCAAGGACGGAAAGCCACTTACGAAAAGCTTGATAAGGCATTTGTCCAAGCTGACTGGTACTCCCTCTTCCCCAAAGCACTGCTTGTTAATTTACCCATTCAGAGATCCGACCATAGTCCAATTATTCTACATACGGATGGTCAAGCTTTTAAGCCTAAACGTCCTCTGTGATTTGAATTATCTTGGCTTCTCCACGATGCTTTGAAGCAGATCACTACAAAGGCTCCTCTACTTATGAACACGTCCGTAAGCAAAGGCTCCTTCTTACTCATATGAAAAATTGGGCGTCCACAACTATTATATCTTTGCCAAACCGCATCCTCGCCGCCAACAATGACATGGCTGCCCTCCAAAAACAGTTGGGTTCTTCGCATTTATCGCCGGCTCGACTAATGAGTATTGCAAAAGAAGAGCAATTTTTACGGATCCACTTAGACAAGCTAATGATGGAGGAAGAAATCTATTGAAAACAAAGGTCCAAACAATCTTGGCTTCAACATGGCGACACAAATTCAAAATTTTTTCATCGAGCAGCCACTTTGCGGACAAATAAAGCGACTATTGTGGGCATCAACACTCCAGACGGACGCTTCACGCAGGATCCGACTGAGATTATGACTTGCATGACAACCCACTTTAAGCAACTCCTACGCCCTCAACCCATAGATGACGACGGTCGGGGAGCCACTTTCCATTGCACAGAATTTTTTAATCTTCAGCTGCCCCAAAATGATGCCGCAAGTTTGGAACAACCATACACACCATCAGAGGTTAAAACAGCTGTCTCCCAATTGGGAAAAAATAAAGCGCCTGGGCCAGATGGAATTGTTGCGGAATTTTTCCAAGCCCATTGGGATATTATTGGTGAACTACTTACGGAGGCGGTCTTGAAACCACTCTCCACGGGGTTTATGCTGCGGGAATTAAACTTTACGTACATTACTCTTATTACCAAGCATCGGGAGCCCATATCTGCCAATGATTTCCGTCCAATCAGCTTATGCAACACTATCTACAAAATTATTGCAAAGGTGTTGGCAAATCGGCTGGCCAGTGTTATTCCTCATATTATCTCGCCAACACAAGCTGCATTTCAAAAAGGTCGGCTCATATCAGACAACATCTTGCTAGCCCATGAATTGCTTCACTTCATTCGCAAGAAAAAGCAAGGTAAAACCTCCTTCTTTGCGCTTAAATTGGATATGAATAAGGCTTTCGACCGCGTCTCATGAAGCTTTCTCCAAACGTGCCTACTCAAGCTGGGTTTCGGTACCCTTTATGTCCGCAACATTATGATGTGCATATCCACTGTCTCATCTGCAGTCCTGGTCAATGGACAACCTACTTCTTTTTTTAGCCCATCACAAGGTTTGCGCCAAGGCGACCCGTTATCGCCATTTCTATTTCTTATTATTTCAGAAGCTTTCTCCTCAACCATTAGCCATCTTACGGCCACGGGAAATTTGGAAGGTGTAAGCATTGCAAGAACGGCTCCCTCGATATCTCATCTCCTTTTTGCAGATGACACATTCATTTTCCAACAATATGACGATAATTTTGTTGACAACCTACATGAGGTTCTACAGTGTTACTGCCGCCAATCGGGACAACTTATAAATCTCCACAAGTCGGAGCTGTACTGCAGCCCAAATATGAACCCGCAACATGTTATACATCTGACTGATACTCTTGGAATTAAGCAAGTCTTGCAACCGGGGATATACCTTGGCAGCCCCATGGATTTCACGCTGCCGAAGCATGCCATCTTCAGTCACATTCTTGCCCGTGTTCGTGCCAAACTTACTACTTGGAAACAGTGTTCCCTCTCTTTTGCTGGACGGGTCACACTCATCAAGGCTACACTACTATCGATTCCCACCTATATGCTCTCAGTCTACAAGGCGCCGACTTCTTTTCACAAGGAACTTCAACAAATAATGGCTCGTTTCCTATGGTCTAAAAATTGCAAGCGTGGCATCCATTGGAAATCGTGGAAGTTTCTCTCCCTCGATATTAAGTTGGGAGGCCTCGGCTTTCGCAATATTGAGGCACACAACCAGGCCCTACTATCCAAGACAGCTTTCCATCTTATCTCAAACTCACATACCTTGCTGGCTCGGGTTCTCAAAGGGCGCTACTTCCCTCAAAGCTCGTTCATAGATGCTAAAGCGCCTTCATCTTCCTCATGGGGCTGGCGTAGTATTTGCTGGGGTCGCCTAATTGCTCTTCGAGGTTCTCAATGGCTAATTGGGAATGGAAAAAATACTCATCCGCTAGTCCACCCTTGGATTCCTGATGAGCCAACCCCGCCAGAACCTACGCCGCTTATCTTACACATGTATCTCTCGCTTACGGTAAAAGATTTCATTCGTGCGGATAAGCTGGCTTGGAACACGACTCTCTTGAGTTCGTTTTTTACACCTGACCAAGTTCGGCGTATTCAGACAATCCCACTTGTTACTGCCGACCAGCCGGATACCATTGTTTGGAAAGACACTGCAGATGGCCAGTTTTCTGTCAGCTCTGCGCATCGGCTAGCACTTATGGTTTTCGACCCTGGTATTGTCCCTTCACCTTCAATTCAGCCCATCATGCATATTATTATGAAACTCTCCCTACAGCCGAAGCTCTTTTTCTTCATTTGGAAATTCATAGTGGGTGCTTTACCCGTTAAAGCTCACCTTCAACGACGACAGGTTCCCATGCTCAACCCTCTCTGTGATCTCTGTTCCTCGACCACTGAAACCACCATGCACTGTCTTCTTGAATGCCCACATGCACGTTCTATTTGGTTCGGATCTAGACTAGGTATTCGCCACCCCATGACTATTTCCACTTCCACCAACCAATACCTACTCACCCTTTTCACATCTCTTCCCTCAAAAGACGATAAAATTCTCGCAATTCTCGTCCTCCGGCAAATATGGCTCGCCAGGAACTATTTGACGATGAAGCGCGTTGCTATCACCCCGAAGAATTCTCTCGTAGCCATTTCCGCTGCAGCAACTTGCCAATCAACCCAAATCACAGCCTCCTCCTGCCAGATCACCCTCCCAACACACCATAACCTTCAACCACTCCCCCTCCACGCTTTCTTCACCCTGTGCTACTTTTGTTGTGGATGCTACATGGAAAGCTGGTCGTCGCTCAGCAGCTGCTTGGGTTAATAAAGATGATCTTCATATTCGTGGACATTTCACATTCTATGCATCATCACCTCTTCAAGCCGAAGCGCGTGGTATCTCCCAGGCACTTAAATGGTTACTCTCTTTCATGGATACTCGAATATCCATCTCCAGACAGACTCCCAGCTCCTTATCACACAACTTCGGACATCCAAGTCGCACCCACATACTTTTATGCTTCGCCAGGAAATACTGCAAGATGCAAAGTTTTTTACTTCATGTACTTTCTCTTTTGTTCCTCGTTCCGCAGTGCAACTTGCTCACACTGCTGCACGTAATGTTGCTACGGCTTTCCCCATTGTTGTTGTTTAATGATATAATACGTTTCTTTGTCAAAAAAAAATTAATTCAGGGTTGTTGATTGTTTAACGATGTAACCAAAAATTGATGAATACCGAAATATTTAGGCGTACTACTTGAAGTTCGAAAAGTACTAGAATATAACTTAGGTCTTAACAAATTTAGCTCCAAGAACATTTTGATGTTGGAGATGCTCTAACTCACTGCTAATGTTCCTTTGTCAAAAAGCTATTGGTCGTTAAGAACTTAAATTTTCCACCTGGTGAGAAATTGAGAAGCAATAACAACCCAAAAGTCAAAATGAGACTCAAGGGGTCAAAATGAAGATAGTGACACTCCACCTTTGTTCTTTGTCTCTACAGCTATAAGCAATATATGTACAACTATCAAATGTTAAATCCTCATTTTTTGTTAAATGTCTCACTTCTTTTTCTTTATTGGTTAGTTTGTGACTTCGGGTTTTGAGTAGAAGAGAGATATGAACACAACCATTTGTATACTAATGGTTTCCAACAAACTGGTGGGCTGCTTCATGAAAGAAGACAAAGAAGATAAAGCCATAAAAGGGCCTACCTTGTACAAAGTCACCTACATTGAAGGAAATTTTGTCACAATGAAGTTAATTAATAGTAGTATTTTAGTTCCATTAAACAAATATTTAGTACTACTTGGTAGTTGCCTTGCTTGGCTCACTTTAGGTAGATAGATAGATCGATTTTATTCGCTAAGAATCTGACTTAAAATAGCCTTAGAAGCTACTCAAAATTTGTTAAGCTCTAACTAACTTTACCAAATAAAAGTTGATACGTGTCAGTTTTCTAAATATATATTTATCCCTTCTGAATCAGCAAATGTTTATTACTGTCATACTGTGATTTATGGTCAGTCTTTGTTTCTCTACCTGGCAACACATGACGTTTTCTTATCGTTGAGCATGAAAAACTAGAAGAATCATTTGTTTTATGCGACTTTTTTTCTTGTACATTACTTTTTTTTACAAGATTTGACTTAATAAATGGAAAATGAGAGATAGTAACAAAAGTTGTCAACCTTTTGAAATAAAATACAGAAGGAGACTCTCACAAAAGTAAATAAATTAAAAGCAATAATATGGTAGACCAATAGAAACAAAGTTTGAAATGTTCTTACAAAGTTTGAGACTTTTTTCTTCCTTCTTTCTCTTGCAAAGTTGTAGGGGTGAAGGATTAGAACAAAATAATCTATCTATACAATGATTAACTAAACAATTGCAATCATGTAACAATGATAGAGAGACACATGCATGGAGTACTCATCCAAGATAGGTGATTCACAATGAATATGTCAATATCATAGTGTTCAATAAAAATGTGCGTGTGACACTTCACAAATGAAGCAATCCACTTGTATACAAATTTAACTAATTAATTAAACTGTTTAATTAAGGATGTCAAAAAGTACTAATGGTGACAGTAGGGTTGGTGACTTTTGTTTAAAATCATTAAGAGGGACCAATTACGTACGTGATGACCTAATAATTAATAATCTTGAAATAATAATTTCAACACCTCTTATTCATGTTTATAGTCAAATTATTAGTGGTGCATGTCTCACAATGATGATTTAATAAAATGTTTGCATGTCACACAATGACCGAAAAGGACATTTTAAATTTTCAATGCCATGGCTGCTAGTCCAGTGGAAGGGCGCTTCAAAATTATAGGACGATACGTCCTAATTACTAAGATAACATATTGCTCGAGTGATCAATATTTACTTCAAGCTTAGTAGTCATGCCTTCAAACTACCGGTGTTTTTTTTGCCTGTATTTCAGATTATTTTTAAATTAAAGAAACAACAATTCTATAAGAGATGTGTAGGATATATGTCAACATTGAATGGAGAGTTTTGGGCCATTTTAGAAGGACTGCAGTCTTTGAAATGTCAGGGTGCTACTAATACAATAGTAGAAACTGATTCACAGAAAGTTTCTACTTCAATTTTTCAGGGATCAATTGATACTAAAAACGTATCGATCGGAACAGAAAACAAACACAAACACACACGAAAAAAGCTAAAAAATAAACACGACACACTTGGACAAGCCTTTTTCGAGTTTGATTAAGGGCTAGTTTGGGAATGCTGTGGCGGTGGTAGAAAGCTGCTGTGTGAAAACACAGTAGAAAGCTGCTGTGAGTTCTTGATAAAATGTTGTTTGGTAAAATTACGTAAAAGCTGATGTGAAATATTGATATAGTAATTTTGTGTTTGGTAAAATCAACTGTGAAGTTGTTGTGAGAGGGTAAAATGACAAAATACATGACACGTGTCATTTCCGGAAAGATAACTATTGTTATTTTAAAAAATTGTAAGGTCAAAATCGGTTGTAGATAAATTAATCAAAAGCACTTTCTGAAAAAGCATCTCCCCCCTTGCTTCCTGAAAACTGTTGTGGGACAGCAGAAACTGTCCGAAAAAGCAGAAATTATATATTTACCAAACACACTAAAACTGCTTCTGCTGTCGGAAAACAGGTGTGCTGGCAGCAGAAGCATTCCCAAACTCACCCTAAGTCTATCCAGGAGTTGATCTCTCCTACTGCTAACTCAGCTGTGAAGATCTGGAGAGAACCCAATATAGTTGCTAACATGCTAGCAAAAGCTTGCACTCTAAATTGGTCTAGACAATTTTTTTGTGTTCTGCACTCTTCTTGTATTTCTTAGCTAGATCAGGATGAGGCAGAAATTGATTGCGTTAGATTAATTTTGTAATGACTTTTGGCTCTCTTTGATTTCCAAAAAAGTGATGGTAACAAACTAAAAGGCACATTGGTTGAACGACTCTTTTATCCATGTTGTTTCTGTTGTAGAAATGCTTTCAAAGAAGTGATAAGTACACAGATGAAATCAATGAAATTGAGGTTTACATTGAGCCCTGCTTTCTTTGCCTAATTTTATGTGATTTTTGACATTTTTTTAGGTCATAAGAAAAGTTATATTAAGCTCTTTTTTCGTAGAATTTTTTTAGAGAGCTTTTTAACCTTTTCTTAAGAATAAAAAAATTAGAAAAAATATGTTATTTTTAACTTCAATTTTTGTTACTTTTTACTCCTAAAATCTCCATTTTAGGAGACAAATTAGGAGCAAAGTAAGCAGTCTTTTTTCCTAAAACTAAAATTATAACTTTTTAGAAAAATTAGTTATAGCAAAGTAAGTAACTTTTTTACTTTTTTTAGAAAAAAAAAAAAAAAAAATCACCTGAATTAGACAAAGAAAACAGGGCCTGAAGCTGTGAAATTTCAATTGATTAGTCCGCTCTGAAAATTACACATGCATGGATGATCCAGATTGATCTTTAAAAAGGCCGAACTATCTAGAAGTGGAGCCCATCAACATGATCTCTCTAATTGACCATGCCCGTGTCATTAATTGCATATTTGGTATCCCTGCTTTTAATCAAAATTAATTAAAAACACAATTTTTCCGATAAACTCATTTGTCAGCACTGTTTGTTGTTTGTTTAAGAACAAAAACATGTTGAAAAACAGTTGTTTGTAGAAACAACAATTGGTGTTTTTTTGGTGTATTTTCATACTATTGGTGTATAAGACATTTCAAATCTGATTGAATGCATGATGTAACAAATAAATATCAGTACGTAAAAATGATATTCAAGCAAACATTGAAATTTAATAATGTTGCCAAATAAGTTTTTGTTTTGAACACTGTTCTTAGCATATACTCCCTCCGTTTCGCCAGATTCTTCAAACTTTCCATTTTGGGTGTTTCGCCAGATTCTTCAAACTTTCCAAAAATGGCAACTTTGATCTTGGTAAAATACCACTATACCCCCACTAAAAAAAACAATACCCACATTACAATTGGGCTAAACTAATCAGTTTATATACTAAATCTGATTAATTAAGCCCAATCATAATTGTGGGCTAATTAATCACCCACACCAGCCCAACCACCCCAACCACCTCAACCCTTTCACTTAATGTCCGAAACCCTAAATGAATCAAACAACCCCTCCACTTACCCACCCGTTCGGTGTTCTTCCCCAATTCATTTCATTTGTCTCTCTCTCTCTCTCCATCTCCTTCCGTCTCTCTCTCTGTCTCTCCGCCGCTGCGTCTAGGGTTTCTTGTGTTCTTGAGAAACCCTAGCAATTCACCCATTCCACCGCTAGATCTGATAGTCGGAAGTTGATTCTTGTCACCAAATCAACCGGATTCGATGAGTTCTGTAGTGGAACCAGATGTTATGGACCTGGATGAGTCCGATCTGACATGGTTTAATGATGCATGTTGGAGGCCGATGTCTTTCGAAGAGAATCGCTATGGTCTCTTCCGATTCATGGCTATTTATGTGCCGGCCATGCTTCGAACGCCGCCGGAGTACTTGCCGGTGAATCTATTCATCCTCGAATCGAAGGATTTGCCGGAGAATCTGATCGGCCCCGACTCGGAGGACTTGCCGGAGAATCTAATCGTCCCCGACTCGGAGGAAGATGTACCGGATTCCGAAGAAGGTTATACGAACCGGCGCCGATCAAGGGGGAAGTGAACAGAAACCCTAAGTCTCTACTCCATCTGTGTCATCAGATACTTCAAAAACTTTCAGTGCACATGGATCTGTTTTGTGAGAAACCCTAACTCTCTCTCTCCTTAGATCTGTGAGAAACCCTAACTCTCTCTCTCGTTTGATCTGTTCTGGTATTATGTTATGTGATCTGTTATGCTGCTCTGTTTGCTGTATCTATTTGGTTGTGACCTGTTGAAACAGAGGGAGTACATGACCTGTTAGATGTTGTTATTGTGATCTTGTTATTGTGATCTTGTTATTGTGATTCTGTTCAATTGTATAACATGACCTGTTAGATGTTATGTGATCTGCATAGTGCTGTTATTGTGATCTTGTTATTGGATGTTATGTGATCTACAATGACAATGTGATTGTGCACCTGTTTGTGATGAAGTTACCTGGTTGTGCACCTGTATGTGGCATCATCACTCAATGAGGACATTTCTTAGAGTGTTGATGCAAAGATCACATGTAAACAGGTTCCACCCCCTTGTAATGCAGGTTAGCTAATGGTTGTTAACTCAACCACCTACCTGCATTACATGGTTTGCAGGTTAGCTAATGGTTGTCAAATACAACCACCTATCTGCATTACCTCTTTTGCAGGTTAGCTAATGGTTGTCAAATACAACCACCTATCTGTATTACCTGTAATGCAGGTTAGCTAATGGTTGTTAACTCAACCACCTACCTGCATTACATGGTTTGCAGGTTAGCTAATGGTTGTCAAATACAACCACCTATCTGCATTACCTCTTTTGCAGGTTAGCTAATGGTTGTTAACTCAACCACCTACCTGCACACCCTGTGATGAGTAGTAACCATCTACCTGAGGGTATTAGAAGCAATTGAGATAATTTAGTCCCATTGTGACTTTTAGCAATTTAGTCCCATTGTGACTTTTGTCACTATACACTTGGTCACTTTAACCCGGTGATTTTGCTATCAGAAGGATGCAACTTTTTGATAATTTTTTCATGGTGTTGTAGAGTAAAAGTTGCTCTATAATACGGTGAAAAAATTATTAGAAAATCGCATCGTTTTGCAGTCCAAATCACCCGGTCAAAGTGACTCATATACGAGTCAAAATAGGACTAAAGAGAAGAGACAGAGTGGTGCCAAACAATTTTGTGATTCTATTTTTAAATGTGGTTTTTTAATATGTTTTTTCAAATGTTTTTCTTATTTTTAAACAGATATCAAACAGGCTCTTACTAGTACCAGTCTGTCCCAGCTCTTTGTTCCCATGACGGCTGAGCGCGTGGATTAAGGGTAGGGGCAGAAAGACCAAAATACCCCTATCTTTTCACAGAAATTACACTAGCCACACCGCCCACCAGCCACCACTCCGCCAAAAATACCACCACTCTGCCTCTCTCTGCTTCAACCCCCCCCCCTCTCTCTCTCACTTTTTCACAGCACAAAACACCACTACCATTACCACCACCAGTCCACCGCCATTTGACAAATCCATCACAGGACCAAAACAACTACCACCACCACCAAAGTCCACCACCACACCAAACACAGAGCCAACAAGAAAAGTACTAAACCAGAATACAAATCCAGTTTAGGATCTATATCAACTACAGATCGAAAATCAAAAGGGGAAGAGAAGAATAACAGTGAATATCATTACAGATCGAAACTAGAGGAGGAGAAATTAGGATGACGATGATGAGGAGGACCAGATCTGCGAAGGTATAGAAGACCGCCACCACCGTCGGAGTCATCACGCCATTGCAACAGCTAGGTTTCGCCACCGCCTCCGCCTCCATGGACCGATCGGAAACAGGGTAAGAAGAAGATCCGACGAAGCCGCCGTTCTCGTCGCCTCCATGGCCCAGATCCGCATAAGCCTTCGGTCAACGCCCTCTCGTCGGCGTCTTCAACCGCCACCGGCGCCTTTGAAACAGAGTAAGGAGCAGATCTGACAAAGCCGCAGAAGCTCTGCTCTGCTCCCTCCATCGCATTCACCTCTCTCTCTCTCTTACTGTGAGTTGTGAGTGTGGTTGTGAGAGAAATTATGAGAGATAGGGTAGAGAACTAGAGATAAGGTTAGGTAAATGGGTACAGTTAGGAGAGGGGGAAAATTTAGTGGGGTTGTATTTGTGAGGGTAATGTGGACATTTCATCTGTTTAAGGTTACCATATTTGGCAATGGAAACAAAGAGGGGGGACGTTCCTAAAAGGAATTGGGAACAAAGAGATGGGACGGAGTGGTAGTACACACTTACATGATGCATCTCTCACTATTAGTATCAGGGTACTTGTGTGTAAAAAAAAATGGGTAAAAGACACTTTCACACCATCAAGTTTGATGCAAAGAGACTGTAGACACCTAAAATTTGTCTACTCAAAAGTACTTACGTGCTAAACCACATCCAAATACGAAGACCAAATTGAGAAACACGACAAGAAAAATTCAGTATCAGACACTGCTGAATGGCGAATCGCATGACGCCACGTGTCAATTTACAGCTCAAGATTGACCAGCTCAGTCGCAAACATCAACTCCGATTAAAATGGACGCTATGATTGGAAGTGCGTCTTAAGTGTACGGTTACCGCAAATGTAATTGTATGTTTATTGTTAGGAAAACAACCAAAATACACTTTCTTATAAATACATTAAGCTCCGCTAGACTTCACAAAATTGTATAAGGTACCCTAAATTATTACAAAATTGCACAACGACCCCTCTATCTCCTTATAAATAGAGGAGGAACTTCATAAGAAAAATCACACCTAAGACACTTTCTCTACATCTTTCCTTACAACTTTCCTACTATTTCTCTCAAGCTCAAAGCTTAGAAAAGAGAAGCTAGCAAAGTTATGACAGGAGAAGCCCCCAAATGAGCCAGATCCTCGAAGGCGGAAAGACTTTGAAGGGAGAAAATCCCAAAAGACGGCGAAGCCCTGATGAATAAGTCACAACGATAGTCAAATCTTCAAAGACGGAGCAATTCTGAAGATCAAGCCATCCTCCCAAGAAAATCAAATCTTCAAAGAACATCGAAGTACGGTGAACCCGCGAAGAACAAGTCAAAGTCAAGCAAAAAGACCATAAGCACTTGTGTCGGTTAAACCCCATCAAGGACGTGGAAGATCCAACCGTCCAGAATCATCCCATCAAATTCAAATTCCCCACAAGAATCAGAGTAGTGTTTCTTCTAAAGAAATACGTTTCAGAGATTTGTATCCTGCTTATAAATAATAAAATGACATTTGTCGCCAAATTTCTGTGTTTACCCGCTTAAGCGCAAAATTTGTGTGTACAGACACTTTCACCCCTTTCTGTTTGAGAAACGAAACTTTCACCCCTTATGTGTTCCAACTTCCAAACTTCTGAATACTTACTCTTCTTAGATGTGTTATATCATACTCCAGGGAGCGTTGTTCCCGGAACTACTATAGTGACAGACAACCGTATGCGGACATACAATGTGACAATTGGAGACTTTTAATAGGGTATGAGACACGTTCACCCACTCAAGTTTGATGTAAAGACACTTTGAGCCCTTTCAATTTGGATAATAACGCTTTCATCCCTTTCGTGTTCCAAACTTCAAGACACTTACAGCCCCCTGATTGTGTCATTTCCTACTTTAAGAGATCAAATTCTATTGTTCCCAAATTTTATTGTTGCAAGACTCGGTGAAATTAGAAACGTTTAATTTAGATGGCACTTTCATAACGGTTAGGAGTTGGGTCACATTGTAACTAAGTCAATTTAGTGGGGTAATTTTGTTATAAATAATCTTATGAACACTTGTTTTAGATCTTCACTCTTTTAAAGAGTAAAAACGACTATTATTTTATATTCTCTCCTTTAAAAAAGTATGACAGTATAAATAAGACGGGAGTAGTTCTTTACAAATGTGTGTCGTTTAGCTCAACTGGGTTTGGTGCTTCTCTTCCACATAGAGCCGCTTTTTACAGTGAGTTGAAATCAATTTTGTTGATTAGTTGTGGAACATTAGCGACGCGGGTTGAAGTCAAGCAATTAACAGAGTCAATCTTCTAGAAAGAGTCCCTGAATATACATATGTTATCTTTAGAAAATACATGTGTGACTACGTTGATTCGTTTGCTAAAGTTTTAATTTACTCTTTTAACAGAAAAATATAAAACAATCGTATTTAACAACCAATAAGTCCTGCCATATATGTTATTTATTTCGACGATGATTACTACTACTATTATTATTTATTATCATTGAAAAATGAGTGTAGAGAGAGATAGATACACACACATTTGCATGAGATATGAAGTGAGGAGACTTTGGATTCTCATAAGTAAAGAGACAACAGCTAAGGAAGGTTGAGACAGAAACTTGATAGAATCAAATGTTACTCTATCTATATAAAAAAAACAGCAAATAGTAGTAGCTATTATTGAGATTGAGAGAGAAAAAAAGGTGTTAAAAGAGACTGCTCAAACTGACCTATCGTTTTGACTTGTGTTTTTTTCCTTTTCCTCTCATTTAATTAATTTCTTCTTCTACTGTCTCTCCATAAAAGCCACACCATACCCACACACAGAGAGAGACCCAACCAGCTACTTTGAAAAAACAGAAACACACTTTTTTGCTCATTAATTTCCCAAAGAGAGACTGAGAAAGAGAGATGGGGAGAGCTCCTTGCTGTGACAAGGATAAGGTGAAGAGAGGGCCATGGTCACCTGAAGAAGACTCCAAGCTCAAAGACTTCATTGAGAAAAATGGCACTGGTGGTAACTGGATTGCTCTCCCTCAAAAAGCAGGTACCACCCTAGAGTTATCTTGCAAATCTCTCTCTCTCTCTCTCTCTCTCTCTCTCTCTCTCTCTCTCTCTCTCTCTCTCTCTCTCTCTCTGTTGTTTGATGTTGTTATATTTTTTGTCAGGCTTAAGGAGATGTGGTAAGAGTTGCAGGTTGAGATGGTTGAATTATCTGAGGCCAAACATTAAACATGGTCAATTCTCTGATGAAGAAGACAGGATCATTTGCACCTTATTTGCCAACATTGGAAGCAGGTACACACATACATGTACAGGGGCCGATCCAAGAATTTGTAACAGTGGGATTATTAGAAAAATATTCAAAATAACAATAAAATTTAGTTTTGAATTGATTTTCTCATAATGTTTAACTTTGAAATGTTGAGTGAGAGTTATAATGCAATTTTTGAATAGCCAAACTGAAAACCCAAGCAAACTAGGGAATTTTTTTTTTTTATCAGCCCATGTACATACAAACATTTTCTGTCATACAGAAAGAGATACTTTGAGTAATCCTGTGTTTTCCCAAAGTTTATGTCACATTTTGAACTTTGGTCATGTTAAGACTATGACAATGAACCAGTTGATCTAGGTAGATGTTCTTGAAGTTTATTAGCTTCTTTATGAAGTAATCATGATGATGGTTTGGGCTTATAAGTTGCTTCTCATTGTGTGTAGGTGGTCAATCATAGCAGGTCAATTACCAGGAAGAACAGACAATGATATCAAGAACTACTGGAACACCAAGCTCAAGAAGAAGCTCATGGCTAGTCTTCTTCTCCAACAACAAAACCACCACCACAACCACCACCACATGAAGTTACAGTTTAACCCCCAACAACAGTCACAGCTTCCACCACAACCACCTCTACAACCTAATGCTAATGATCATCATCACATGATCAGCAACAACAACAACAACTTGAGTTTCTTCAACCCTTCTTCCACTTTGCCTTCTATCAGCACTTTCTCCTTTTCTCAAACCCTAGATCAGAGCTTGTATGGTGGTGGTGGTAACAACATGTCGATGCAGTGTCTACCACCTCTTAAAGACCATAATGCCCTCATGCTTGGTGGTGATCAACAAGCAAGTTGTTCTTCTTCTGATGGAAGTTGCAACCAGCAAGTGAACCTGTGGAAGGAGATCAAACAGGAAGGAGGAGATGGTCTTCTACATCATCATCAAAGAACAGGTGATGATGGCAACAACAACAACAACAGTAGTACTACTCTAGTGACTAGCAACCATCATCATTATGGCTACAATGGTGATGATCAGATGGGGAAGGGGTATTTTGGGAATATTGGTGTTGGTAATGGTAGCAATATTGTTGATCCATTGTTAGAGTATGATGTTGATCAAGTTAAGCAGCAGCTTATTGTGAGTGATGATGTAAGCAAGACAGATGAGGATAGGGGAGCTATGTACTTGTACAACAACTACCACTACTACTCTTACTGACAAGTGAATTCAACAAAGATTTTGGGGGAGTACTTGGAAATGGGGGATGGTACTTGTTTTTTCTTTCTCTCTTCCAGTTTGTGGGTTTTTGTGTACTGATGATGGTTTGGATGGGAAATGAAAAATCTCTCTCTCTCTCTCTCTCTCTCTCTCTCTCTCTCTCTCTCCTGTGAGGGGAGTGGTGCATTTCTTTTTGTGCATACCAGTATTTCATTTTGGGTACTAGTGATGGTTTTCTATGTTGGAAGTATATCTAGAAGTACTGTTGGCACTTGATGTTCATCAGAGGTTCAACTGGGTGTTGTGAAAACTAGGAAGAACTTATCATCATTGATGGATTTGACAATAGTCAAACACACCCACACACACCAAGTTTTTGTAACTCAATTGTCTTTTTTGTTTTTTTGTCAAATGTTACCATAGACTTCAAATGTGTATGTACTACTAGTACATTGTATTGTATGTGTAACTTTCAGTATTGATTTTGGAAGATTTTATAGCACTAGAATAAAGTTTGGTTGCTGCACCCGTCAACATAACAAGTCTACTCGTTTTCTTTTCTGTTTCAAGTGGAACCTTGTAGTATTCAAATACAAAAGCTGTTGTTTTATATATATGTATATATATACACACACATACTAATACTTTTGTCCATCTATCTATTTCTTCTCATTTTGACTCATATCACTATTCATTGAGTCACTTTGACACGGTGATTTGATTAGCAAAACGATGTAAAAAGTTGATAAAATTGCATCATTTTATTACCCAAATCACATGATCAAAGTAAACGGATAAAAAAGTCAAAGCGGGAAGAAAGAGAGGGAACAAATGTAGTACATAACTGTAGTGATGGAAAAATCTGATTAATTTAGCTGTTGTAGACCCTCGGGTTTCTAGAGAGTCACACTGATGCAGAGCCAACCCTGGCCATGAGGTGGCACGTGCCCTAACCATCTTTGAAAAAGATCAGTTTTTATCCCTCCTTTGTACAAACTTATTTACAAATGCTTTTGCCAGAAAAATGCCCCCATATAAAAGTTTGAATTGTATCTTATTACCCTTGCAATTTCGATTTCATAACATGTGCTCTAATCTATAAAGTTTTCTGGCTCCGCTCCTGCACGTAATATGTAAAAAAATAGATTATTGCAACCCTAAACAGTGTTCATGACACGGAGTTATCCTTGGCATCTAAATACATAATATTTACAAGTAGAAATGATGTAACAGCGTGTTTGTATAGACAAGGCTAGCTCGATGGAGCTTAAACATTGGCTAAAATCAAGGGCGGAGCCAGCCTCGGGCACGGGTAGGCAAGTGCCCTATCCGATTTAGGAAAAATGCCATTTCGCCCTTATGATGTTAAGATTTATTCTAAAATGCCATGACCATAATTGCAGTAGTGCCCTGATAGGTTCGATTTCTTGGCTCCGCGCCTAGCTAAAACGGAGTACCAACCAAGTATTACTATAAAAACATGTGGGAGGTGGGTTATTGAGAGAGATCAGAGAGAAGCGCCTATCACGCAAAATGGGAGAGTGAGGGTCAAGACAGCTAACTAAAAGGTGATCTGATGGCGACACCTGGACTGGGATTCTCAATAGTTACCACTCCGTCCCAACTCTTTCTACCCATTTCCTTTTTTGTTTGTCCCAACTCTTTCTACCCATTTCCTTTTTTGGTAACCTTAATTTGTTTGAAATGTCAATTTTACCCTCTTCATTAATACTCCACCTGCTTTTTCCTATTCTCAACCCCACCCACCTACATCAAATCTTATCCTCTCATCCTCACAAAAACACTCAGACACCACACGTTAGATAGAGAAAGAGAGGGAGAGAAATAAACACTGGTAGAGATGGAGAAAGAGAGGGTGAGGACGCCGGAGAAAGAGAGGGTGAGGACACTGGTAGAGATGGCGACGCAGGTGAGGACGCCGGTCTGTGGTAGTGGTGAGGCGACGGACGACGGCGGCGGCGGCGGCAGTGGAGGGCGACCTTGTACCAGATCTGTTCTCTCTCTCTCTCTCTCTCTCTCTCTATCTCTCTCTCTCTCTCTCTCTCTCGATCTGTTACTGGGTCGTTGCGGCGATGGTTATGGTGGAAGAGGGCGAAGAGACGACGGGCTCGTTACTGGTTGAAGATGACGGCAAGGACGCCGGTGTTTGGCGGTGAGGACGACGGCGGCGACAGCAGTGGAGATCTGTTCCAGATCTGTTCTCTCTCTCTCTTCTTCTTCATCTTCTTTTCTACACTCTCTTGTAACATTTATGAGATCTGTAAGTTTTTAGTCTAGATCTGTTTTTTTTGGTACATAATTGGTTAAATTTGATGTGTTTGGTTGTGTTCTTGTTTGTGGTGGCATAATGGTGGCTGGTGGTGGCTGGTAGGTGGTGGTGGTGGTGACAGAGTTGTAATAGAGTTGGTAGGTGGTGGTTGGTAGGTGATAGTGGCAGTTGTAAATCACAAACCAAAGTAGGGGTAAAATAGACTTTCCGCCCCAGCTCTTAAAACCCGTGCCCAGCCGCAATGGGTAGTAAGAGCTGGGACGGAGTGGTAAATGTGTGTTTTTCTGATCATTGACCCCTTGTTCTTATTGGTTGGCTACCATAAATCTGCAGAGGAAGCCATACTACCCACAGTTTGACCATTGTTCCCATACATGTCCTCAGCCTTACGTAATCCACAAGTAGAGCCTAGCTAAACCCTAAAATGTTAAACACAAACTTCTGCAATCCCGCAAAAATGACTTCTTTCAACAACCGAGGTCACATGAGCGACTATAGCCCCCTCCTTTTGTGTACGAGATAAAAACAAAACACACAGAATATGAGACATGATAATATATAAGATATGACTTTTTTTGAAATTATATAAGATATGACTTTGAATGAATAGCCGGAGCCTTATAAGAATGGCTTGAGACTATTCACGAGATATGAGACATGATAACATATAAGGTGGGTGGCTAGTGGGCTAACTCAACCGGACAGGATAGGCGATGGACGGATGTATGTGGAGTTGTGTGGGGCGGGGGCTATAAGTTGCACTCATTCTGATTGTTCAGAACATTCATATTAGCCTCAACTGACATTCAAGAATAACCCTTATTACTTGTGTTTAGTCATCAAAACATTGCGATTTTAAAATTTAGCCTAGACTGTCACAAAAACGTGGATCCACCCTTGTGGACAGACTACATGATTGCTTCATCCTGCCTAAGTAAGGATTTGGATTTTGTGGCCTAGGCGTAAGCTTGGACAGTCTTTCCCCTATAGTGGAGGGCATTGCATGAAACAGAAGAACGATAACCTCCTTTTCTTAAGAGCGGGGGCGGATACAGAAATTAGAAAGTGCTAGAACACAATTTTAGAAAAAGTGTGGCATTATCATGTGTTGGGGCACAATCTTAAGTTTTAAAAATAAGTGTGGCATTTTCATGTTTTTATATTCATGAAAATGCCACACTTATTCATGTGTGGCATTTTCTGAAGTGGAGGCTACTATATTCATGTGTTCGGGCACAATCTGAAGTTTTAACAGTTTATAGTTGTTTTTCCAACAGCTCCGCCCCTGCTTGGCAGTGGAAGGGTAACAGAGCAATAAACTCCTAAGCCACATTGCATGGTTGAAAATGAACACCCACTTCAAAAAATATCGACTAACTTAGCGGGAGAGCATTCAAAACCATCTGTATGAGGCGCTTGACCTCCTAAGCTAGTTCCGAAATTTTAATGATGTTTCCTTGCTTATGGCAAAATATAGCCTAAAGGCACTCATAGGGTTTTCTCAGGCCATTACCCAACTTAAAATGTTTAGAGACTAAATAGTGTTTTCAGCGACTGAAAATATAGGTTGTTGGGACGGAAATGCGATCTGGGTGAAGGCTAAACTTAATGACTGAAGAAATGCAGGGTTAGATATTGAAAAACAGAAAACAGCCGTGCCTTGTTTCTTCAGAACCCAGCACGGCTGTTGCAGGAATTGGTATTCGAATCCCTATCTGAAGACAGCTACATGCCGAACGCGCTATTAGTAACTATTGGTCCAATGTTGAGAACGAGGAAATTGCAAAATACTCCTGAGAAACTCTGATCACCGGCAAGTAAAACAGGCCATTGTTGAGCAGTAAATCTCTCTTTGTTCTAGTTGAGAGGGAGGATTACAGTAGAATGGAAGCAATCTCTTTTACAATGGTATTATTCTCATTACTTGAGACCCTAAACTACTAAAGCAACAAGACTAAAACACGCCTGACTATTCCCAGAGTTCCTGCATCCTCTTTCATATGGCGCCTTTGAAATAAGCAACGGAGAGCAACCAAACATATACAATATCCCTGTAAAAAACACGAGTGCTTCAGACATATTTCTCCAAATTTACTACTTCATTGATAGGTGTGGTACACTCAGTTGATGCAAGAAATTATTTAAGTCAGCTACTCAAAGGTATATATTGCATCAATATGGGAACTTTTGAACCAAAATTATAATTGGGATTCAGGGTTTCAGAGAGATATTACTTTTGCTTCTGATGGCTTCCACATAAAAGCTAATGAAACTGCATATAGCTATGGATATGGCTCACTGATTGGTCATTTGTGTTTCGAGATTTTCAGACATGACTCGAGATTGAGTTGGTCTTGCCAGTATGACAGAAAGGGGGCAGTAAAAACAATCATCTGATCCGGAGAGAGAATCTTAATTATAGTAGACACTAACTTCTCTTATTATAGTAGACACTAACTTCTAACACGGGTACTGAAACATTGGACTTACAGGACTGAATAAATGTGACCATAACATAAGAAATTCCGGAAATAGAGGCAAAAGCTCGTGATTGTATTGAGTGTTGATCTCACTCCAAAAAAAAAATTGATGCAGAATAAATGATTAATTTCAGGAATTCAGTCACAGTAGGTACAGGTTTGCCATTTGAAGCACAAACTTCAGTAATCTGAATGACGAGTTTCCATCAATGGGTAAGATGCTCAAAGAAAATGCACTCCGATTTTTATTAGGAGCTTTTGTGTCCCAACTTATCAGCTCGAAATTTATGAGAAACAAGAACTATATACACTTCGTAGCAAAAAAAAAAAAGGCTAGACCAAAGACAAGAGAAAGTATTCGTTGGGTCGTGCATACCACATGGTACACCTCCTAGGTATCCGCACTGATTAAAATCTGACAAATTGTACATTTGTCAAACGGAGCCCACCATATTTTTCAAATGTCATTCTGATTGGTGTGGACCACCAAGCAAGCTTGGCATGTCGTCGCCCACTATCTCGAAAGGGAAGCAAGTAAATAAAGTAACAAAGAGGCTATATGCACCAACATAAATGTCTACATAGTGTTCCAACAAGGCCACATAGTATACTAGAACTCTTTATGGAGCTTGGGTGCTTCCGGGTGCTTTCAGGTGCTGCTGTGGTGGCTTTTCGAGGAAAAAAAATACCTACCCTTTCAGTCTACCCTAGCTGATGACGAGAACAAGAGCAGAGTGCCTAAGAAGAGGTCAAAGAATAATAAGGTGATTGGGCCAGAATTTTACCCATCTTTTCGCTTCTTTTCCACCTCAGGATCTCCATCTGCCCTTTGTCTGCCCTCTTTCTCTACTCTCTAAATTGTAGGGAGTAAACAAGACTATTTAATCGGGGAACTTATATTTACCCCCTGGGTAAAATTCACTTTGCACCCCTATGTTTTGGCGATTTGTCACCCGCTATCCCTGTGTTTCGGACAATGCACTTTACCACCCCTGTAACGGGAAAAAGTGAGAACACTTAGCACCCTTCTGTCATATTCCGTCCAAGATGCCACTTTTTAATATTTTTTTGACCATTTTGCCCTTATGTCTTTTGTGTTTATTGTGTTCATGTTCTTGACACAAACACAAGCCTCCACCACCACCACCACCACCACCACCAAAAACAACAACAACAACAACAACAACAACAACAACAACAACAACAACAACAACAACAACAACAACAACATTATTGCCAGCACCACATTCCTCTTCACTCTTATACTCTTCCACCAAGAACTCATCTTTTTTTAACTCTTCACTTCCAATAATTTCCTTCACATTTTTCTGATTGTGACTCTTCTTCTCCCCATAAGCTCCCTGCTCAGTAGTGTCATCAACTTTCATTGACCCAATTCCATGAATCTTCTTGTTGTTGACCTTGACCTTGTTTTTCGCCACCAATTGGTCATCTTTGTTGGGAACAAAGTCTCTCAACCAATCCGGTTCATCATCTGAACCGTATTTCCGGTTCTCGGATATGGGTTTGGATTTTCGTTTCTCCTTCTGGTCAATCAGCCATTGCATAGCGCTGGATATTATGCTAAGGGTCTTCCTAGTTCCTGTGCCCGTAATTACACACACAATCAATTGAGAGAGAGAGAGAGAGAGAGAGAGAGAGAGAGAGTTACCGGTGGGACTAATGTGACCTTGGGTGACAGATCTGACCAATTAGACTTTCCTTGGTGGGCTTATTTGGTGGAGCTTCGTATTGAGGACAGAGAAGCTGGAGTTTCGTGTCTGTGGTGCTCGGCTGTTACTGTGGCGGTATTGACGGTTGCAATTAATCGCGGTGGCGAAGTTGGTAGTTTCTGGGTCTGGGTTGCAGTCAGTGGGCTAGGTTTTCTCGTTAGATTTTCAATTTTCAATCACCCACCTCCATTTTCAATCACCCACTTCTTCTCCGAAACACCAAACCCTCTCCAGTTGAACTCCCATGTAACGAACGACCAGGTATGGGGAGGACAGACACGGAGAGGGAGAAGAAAGAGCGTGGCGGCGGCAGTGGAGGTTGTGGTCGATGGGGCTTTGGTTGCAGATCTGGTGTAGGAGGTGAAGAGTGAGAGAGAGAGAGGTGGAGGCTAGGGTTAGTGGTGAAGGAGAAAAATGGGGAAGACAGTAGGAGTTTGAAAATATAGTGGGTAATTATCCGGATTCCCAAGGGCAAAAATGTCATTTCCCCTCGCCGTTTATGTTCTGTCAGTTACAGGGGTTGTAGAATGCATTGCCCGAAACACAGGGGTAGCGGGTGGCAAATCGCCAAAACATAGGGGTGCAAAGTGGATTTTACCCTTACCCCCTCAAGCTAACAAGTTTGTATCTTTCACCCTGGCATTATTTGAATATGCCGCTATTGAGTTGAAAATTTACTATTGGCCCCAAAACTTCAATTGGATATCATATATGTAAAATATATAAATATACGAACATCTTGTGAATTATACAGAAAGAAACATATGTATAGTATATACATATAATTAAATTCGTCGCACCCCTGATTTTTTGAAATATGCCGCACCCAACCCGCACCCATATGTCTTAGATCGTATATGATCCATCACAATAAGGAACATTACAGTGGTTTGGACCTTGTAGCTGATGTGGCAGAGTTTGGATGTCGTTGGGACTCTATGTTGGGACGTGTAGCATTACCGATAAAAGTTTGAGCGATACAACAGGTTATATTTACTGATCAATAATTTCAAACTACACCAGATGAGGAGGGTGCTCTGGAGAGCAAGAGAATTAGGAGTTTTACCTGAAATATGATCCGACAATAAATTAAGCACCAACACCTGCTGCACCCCCAATCAGTTTGAGATCAAATATTTCAATCCAGTAGCCATCTGGATCCTTGATGAATGCTATCCCTTTCATTTTTCCTGCATTCAAGAAAAATACAACATATTTTAGCACTCATATAAAATTGCAGTATTATTAACTCAATAAAATACTAGTACTCTACAAGAAGCATTCTGGTCAGAAATTCCTCGCGATTGTCGTTCCAGTAAAATATAAAATGGCAGTCTTCACGTCAATATTCCACTGAAATCATATTCCTTGTAGCTTTGTACTAGGTACATGGCAACTACGTTTACGGTTAGTAGTTTGTCTTTAAGTTATGGCTACTAGAACCCAATATCCAAGCAGAATCAATACTGATGTCCCATTTTGTAATTAAGTGTTGGTTAACCGGCCAGACGTATGGTTAAGTGATGTAGTTTACAAATTCCCTTTAGTTTCCTCCAGCCAAGAACAGTTCAGTTGACATTGCCCATTAGTGCCTTTTGAAGCTTTTTGGCTGAAACTTCTCTATTCTTGTCACAATCTTGCTGGGGATATTGAAGAACATCTTTCAGAAATATCCGCTATATTGACTTTATTCACTAAATTCTTAGGGTCAAGAACAATTCTACCAAGGAAGCATCAGAGTATCTATAGTTCTATACTGAATTTGAAATTTCAAAATATCAATCCTACCATCATCAGGCCTTTTCACAAACTCCACTCCGAGGCGTTCAAATCTCTCGCAAGCCTTGTATGTGTCATCAACAGTGATACCAATGTGTCCTGAAAGTAAAATCAGTGTACCCAATAAAAACGAATTGGAATTCAAACCCCGACATCCATGTCAAAGTGACATAAATTTGTTAAGTCAAAGCAATGAAACTGGATTAAAGATATTGACATAACACTGCGAAAATAGGCCAATCGATACACGATATATTGAAGGCATTGAATGAGTACATTACTGCCTATAATGTCATATGCTGGTATACGGTACCGAATTCTAGGACACATGAAATTCTAGTTAAAGAACCAAATCATTATGTTCTTAAAATATTCTCATAATAACAAATTTCTGCCTTTTACAAGAAGGGTAAGCCGTTACGGTAACCGTCGGATTTGGGGTAACACTGTGTTGCGACATAAATAAATACTATAGTTGTGTGCATAGTTCTGTTTCGGAAAGCTAACATCACGGGTAACATACCGAAACCGCGAGGTTCTGAATTGCCATTATGGTACCCTTTGAAATCTGGATCACTCTCGGTACCCCAGTTACTGTGGAAAGCATTTGCATATTAAGAATTATTAGATACCCGTAAAACAAGACATTCCACTGAAAGAAAAACATATGATATTTCCAAAACTAGAACATACTGGGTGAGCTCAATGGTAGCCTTCCGACCAAATGTCCAAACAGTTCGGTCAACTGGATTGCTTGGAGCTGATGATGGATCCTACAAAATGAAGGGAAAAAGAGATGTCAGCTCTTGATATTGTATACTACCTCTGTTTCTTGTGTATCAGCCTACTTCACTTTGTCATTATTCATTGTGTCACTTGACCCAGTGATTTGATTGGAAAAACGATACAAGAATTTGATAATCTTTGCATGTCTTGTAGAGTAAAGCTTACTCTACAACACCATGGAAAAGTTTCCAAAAAATTACATTGTTTTGCTATCCAAATCAGAAGAAAGGGAGACCGTATGACCAATACACTTAAGAAGCCAAACTCTAACATATTGATCGTATCCTACAAATAAGCAAAAGCATGAAAGTTATCCGCAAGTTCTCTTTCCCCTATCTTTTTGCGAGGAAGTGCACTTGCAGTGACATAACAGGTACACATTGTTCCTCTAAAAGTTTCCTCCATCAAATCTGTTTTTTGTTCAACCATTGGTGGAACTTTGATACAATGCCTTTTCGAAAGTCCACAAATGATAAATCTCTAAACAACTCCAACTCAGAGCTAACTGAAGACATAAATTGTTAAAATCTACCTATTATGTGGCCTCTGAAGAAACAGAAACAATGAACAAGAACTTCTTTACAAACTTTTACTTGAAAGATACTTTGCAAAAGAAAGAATGAAGCAGAACTGTCTGAATTTAGCAACAAAATACATATATATATAGTTCCATTTATAGCAGAGGCACTTGGTATCCAGAGAACCATGCCTCTTTTCCATATCAAGTTACCATTCTATTCCACTTCGGATAAGCAAACATGTTACTATACTTCCATTATAGCAGAGGCAAATTTGAAAAGCAGAGGTACACTAAAGGATAGTTTGCACGTGAGTTCCACCAGAAAAGCGAAGAAAGTGCAAGAAATCATGGACATGGATGTAAGGGTAATGCCTTTTTACCTCATAGCCCATGAAGTACAAGCTAAACTTCATTTCAGGAAAATCCAACCTCTTGAGTAACCTGAAACATGGAAGAAAGAACCTCACTTGTCTGCGTTCAGTAGCAATAAGAGATCACATTAAATGAATAGGGTATATATGGCCAATACATAGCAATGCGACAAACTATTAAATTCACCATTATATTTTCGATCAACCTACATTTCCAGTTTCAGTATGCCTCCAGGTGTAGCCATTTGGATATTGGATTGATGACACAAATTCAAGAATCAGTTCAACTTCTACCATAGCCAGTCTCAAATTTCTTGCATTAATCAATGACTACCAGGGCCGGCCCTAGACTCTCCGGGGCCTAAAAGCAAAATAAAAGAAAAAAGGCCCTCATAAAATGTATAATTATATCATACACTTTCAATTATCTTTTGATTCAATGTAATTTGTTTCATTTTTATGCTAAAAATTATTATTTCGTCTCATTGTTTTGTAAAAAAAATATTTCTTCAAAAGTATGAAAGTTTTTTTTTAGATCCGTAGAGCAATACTGATTTATATGTGTTAGAATTTTGATAAGATATCATACATTCAAGTTTTTAATTGTAAATAGATAAGTTTTTAATAGTAAGGCCTCGTTTGGGTAGAGGATATGGTATGTAGGGATAAGGCTTATGCTGGAATATGAGCAAGGATATGACGTTGTCTGATAAGCCCTGATAAGATATGTTGGTTGTCCGTGTTTGGGTGCTATCGGATATGAATCAGGATTTGTGCCAGACTGACTGTAATACCCCCGGTGCTGTTATTTTGTATAAAAGATTGTACATTTCAAATTGATGAGGAAAAATGTATACAAATTGTATCAGTATTTATGCTTATATTTAAATACTCTTTTTTTCTACACAATAGTAACGTAGTCAAAATATATACAAAATATATATTAATACGCAAAATAAACTTGTAGTAACATGGCCATAGCAGAATATTCATGGATACACCATGGCCATAGCAGAATATGGAGTATAAATTACTAGTACTTATTGGCATATTGGCATGGTATTACAAACCCTACAATAAACAAGTTAAATTAAACCAACGAAATTTCTGCAAGCACGGTAAAATGTCTTCATATTTATCTCAATCATACATTACTCGTCATTTTTTAGAAAGATTTCGATAAACTGAAGTTCACGTCGCTGCTCTCTCCCTCTCTCGGTCGCCGCTGTGTGAGAATGAGAGGAAAGGAGGGACATGAAACGGTGAAATAGTTGAATGGGTTTGGGAACAAGGTGAGTATTTTGTGAACTTACTAGCATCCTAATATGCTATATTTTCTTATCCGAGCTTATACCTCCATGTTTGTGGTATAAAATTTGTTCATTAAAATCTCCATCAGCATAAGGCAACATAACTTATCCCTCTCTTACCCGGCACCCGAACACTTCATAAAAAAAGAGAGGGTATAAGTTATCTTATGCTCCCTCTTTATCCTCTACCCAAACGAGGCCTAAATAGATAAAGTGTCTAGAGAAGAATTGGGTGGAGGTGGAATTCAATAATAAGAAAAGTTTCCTCCGTAAGGCCTCTTTCTCTACGATTTGATTTTTCACCGGGTCAAAGTGATCCGGTGATTTGGACAGCAAAACGATTTAATGTTTTGATAATCTATTAGTGGCGTTGTAGAGAAAAAGTTGTTATACGGGTGAAAAGAAATATCAAAACATCGTATCGTTTTGCAATCCAAATCACCCGATCAAAGTGACTCAGATACGAGTCAAAAAGTCAAAGCATAGAGAAAGAGTGATACGGAAGAAGTATCTAACATATGCATTTGGGGTTGGGGGCCTACGAGGACAGTGCTGCTTAGGGTTGGTACAACATTGCACAGCTCAAATCAATGTGAAACAGAACATCCAAACAACACAGCACCCAAATTGGATAACGGAAGGAGGCAAACAAGAAGACTTACGACATGCCGAGTACTCGAGAGTAGAAATCAAGGCTGACTTTCGGGTCCTTAATCCGAAACATCTGTAAAAACCCAAACCCAAAATCAAATAACCACCCATCACAAACTCAAATTCGAACCGAATAAACACCCATGGACTACTACTTACAGTTTGCTGCATGATGTAATCTTTGGTTGCTTCATCGGGACTAGCATGAAGCCCTGGGTTGTTTGACGGAGATTCCTTCGAATCGGAAGCCATCGCCGACGTGATTAACCGATAAGAGCTCCGATACTGCAAAAAAACCACAATAGAATTGAATATCAGAAGATCCAAGTGGAGAAAGCGGAAGCAATCGACGGACATGGGACGACCTTGGGTGTGGTGGTGAAGATAGAAGAAGTGAGTGAAGAAGGTGAGAAAGAGGCAATGGGTTTGATCCGGGTGAGAGAGAAGCGAGATAACGAAGCCGCGATCGAGTACGCCATGGATAGAGTCATAGAGATTAAGATCGAGAGAAAGAGAGAGAGGCGCACCTTGAGTCGAGTCGGTGACGAAGATCGGGTTGGATTTCTGTCGTCCCCGGACTTAATTTTGCGATTGTAAATTTATTAAGCAAATGATGAATTGCTGTTTATAGTGCTGAAATATTGCCTCACTATTCGACACAGCCCCCAAACTTTGGTATCGGTCTCTCTTTTTTTAACACAAATAGGGATAGCAACGGGTTGGATCTGGATCGGATCAGCCATTTCCATATCCAGATCCGACCAATTGGAGCAAGATCCGGATCCGGTCCGGATCCGTTCGGATCGTCTTCGGATCCGGATCGGATATAAATTAACAAAACCGAATCCGACCCGGAGATCCGCTAATTATGGGTCCGGTTCGGATCGGGTCCAGATAGTATCCGACACAAAATTAAATAAAAACGCCAGTCAACTTATTGCTTTTGGTAACAGACATGCACCAGATCCAAAAGAAAAACACAATAAAATTAACTAGCAGTATCAATCTAAAAGAAACATCATTTGCACAGAAACACAATTAAAACACACGTGATTTGTCCACACAAAAAAAGTGATAAGGTCACTTGTCCACCAAAAACAGTACAAACTTGTCCACCAAAATCCAAAAACAGTACACACTTGTCCATCAAAACAAACTTTGTCCACAAAATTCAGCAAAAGTACATAAAAATTATTCTAAAAGTTCATAAACTGAAAATAAGGAAACTCTTCAATCATCAAAATATTCACCGGGACTTGGAAGCCATTCTTGTCATTCTTCTTTGTGAAGAACCTACAATACGTCACAAATAAGAAATTAAATTTCTTTATTTTATGTCAAGTCAACATATCAAAATATGGAGTAACAAAAAACTAAGCCATACCATAACTCCTCACGAGTCTGTGACAGCACTCTCACATTCATTATTTTCTTGGTCGTCATCGAGGATACTTTGAATATCATCACCGGGACTTGTTGATTTCCCTAAACACAATAATTATGTGAAACATATAACAGATTTAAATATTTTATGAAATATAAAATATACGTGTAAAAATAATTCATAGTTCACTAACCTTTTATTTGGCTCCACAACCAACTTTGAGCACACACCAATGCCTCCAACGTTTTAGGATTGAGTCTACTACGATGATCACTCAAGATCATCCTACCAATGCTAAATGCCGATTCCGAAGCAACCGTTGATACGGGGATTGCCAAAATGTCTCTCGCAAGGGCCCTCAAAGTGGGGTACTCGACCCCATTTGTTTTCCACCAAAACAAGACATCCAATTCCGAAGTTCTAGGTAAAACATGATCCTCAAGGTAGTGGTTCAACTCCATTTCTACATCTTCGGTTTTGTGAGCTTGACTATTAACAAACATATCATACTCATCAAGGGGATCAATACTATTGCTTTGTGAAGCATTAGACTTGTCTTTGTTAGAACCCGAACTAGAAGCAAGTCTCTTAGTGGAATATTCACGCATCAACTCAAGACAAACACTCTTAACCCTTTTGATTTTATTCTTCGCTTGCTCTGACCCATAGATTTTTGCAAACATAAAATCCAAAAATGTCATCTTAAAGCGAGGATCCAACATAGAAGCCACTCCCATAATACCATGTGTTTCACTCCAATAACTCTCAAATTTATCCAACATCAACCTAGCCATGTCACTTATATATGCCAAAGGACTAAATAACCATTTCATCATTTGAATTTTCATTTGGCACACTTTTGAGAAGTAAACATTGGCCGTTGGATAATTTGTTCCAGAAAATACACATGTGACTTCATAAAACAAACCCAACCTCACACATATCTCTTGTGCCCTCTCCCACTCCTCTTCGGTAGGCAAAGTAACATAATCTTTCTCACGTTGCCTTAAGCGAAAAAACACATCCTTATACTCCAAAGCAATAGACAACATAAAATAAGTAGAGTTCCATCTAGTTTTGCAATCAAGCACTAGTTCTTTTGTGCATGCAACGGGAATTTGATCGGCAGTCTCTCTAAATTTTTGTCTCCTATTAGGAGAAGCTATCCAAAAACTCACACTATCCCTCACTTTTTTTAATGCATCCCTCATTCAATTTTAGCCCATCTTGAACAATCAAATTTATGATATGAGCAGCACATCGCATGTGAAAGAATTCTCCACGAACCAACAAAGTACTCAATTGAAGTTTGTCCAAAAGTAAGCTTACCATCAAATCATTTGTGGAGCAATTATCAACCGTCAAACAACCCATCCTCCTGTCAACATTCTAGGCCAACATTGCATCAAGCAAAACTTCTTGCAACACAGCTGCAGTATGTGGTGAAGGAACATAAATGAACCTACATAAAATACAAATTTTTAAGTTAATATTATGAACATTAAGATTATTATTAGATATAATATAAACAAAAAATTCAAAATTAAAATTTACCTCAAAATAATAGATTGCAACCTCCATGACTCATCAACAAAGTGTGCCGTGATAACCATGAATCCTCTCCTTTTGTTCTTTGACGTCCACATGTCAGTCGTCAAAGAAACTCTACCACTACACAAGGACAATAACTTCACCACCTTCTCCTTCTCAATGCCATACACCTTGATTATGTCACTTTTGAGTGTGTTTCTAGAAATCATCTTAAAAGAAGGTTGAAGAGAAAATACAAACTCCCGAAATCCAACATAATCCACAATACTCAATGGAAAATCATGTAGGATAACCATCTTAGCAAGCTTATCTCTAGATACTTCTTCCTCAAAGTTACCCACACTCATAATTTGAACTCCATTAACCGTTTCACCAACCAATGCTTTTTTCCCACCCATCATGCCTTTAATCTCTCGTTGAGTACCTTTATGATTAGGACATCTACGATCAATGTGGTTTAACAAATGACTAGTCCAGGATTTGCTCTCACCCACAAATATCCTTTTGCAATGGTTGCAAATAGCTTTTAGTCCATCCTTAGTATGCTTCTTTGAGAAGTGTTCCCACACCCTAGAAGTAGTTCTCTTAGACCTCTTTGAATTATTCTCTTCCCCTTCTACATTCAGTTTTCTCTTACCTTCATTCTCCCCTTGAGTTTCCCCTTCCATCTCTTCTTCAGTGTCATTCGGAGAAACATCAACGATAGAGGGGTTGCTTCCAACCTTTGTTTGACGCGAGCTTTGATCTTGTGCATCCATTTTACCTACACTTGCAACAAGGAAAAATCAGTATAGTAATTGAAAAAAACAACAACGTGATGATCTTATTGTTTCACGATGATCTTGTTGTTTCATGATGATATTTCGCAGTATACTAAAATGAAACTAAACATATTAACAATGAAAAAAACCAGTATACTAAACTAGAAAAAAAACACCAAGATCTTATTTTTTTCATGATGATACTTCACTCAATGTGTGCTAAACTGAAAACTAAGCTGATTTAACAATGAAAAAGTAAACTGATTCAACAATGCTATATTGAACTGATTCTACCATGAAAAAATAAATTGATACAAGATTGAAAATTATAAGTCGATTCAACAATAACAAACATAATAATCAGTTAAAAAATCTGAAAGTAGACAGACTAAAAAAAATCGTCAACAAATAATTACTAAAAAAATTCGTCAACATATAATCAATAAAAGATTCTGAAAGTAGACACTCACAGTACCTTGACTCCTTCAGGAACCAGTCGAGACCCAACACCCAAGACAATACTGTGCAAAGACCCCGGCTTTTTGTCGCGGCGGTGGAGCGAGAGCACCGCTGGAGAAGGCGTCGCAGTGGAGAGGCCTGGAGGAGATGGCGTCGCAGGCTCACAATCACAGATCGCAGAGGGGACGACCGGCGGAGAAGTTTGACAGGAGAGTGGAGAGTCACCGTGTGAAATAGGAGTAGAAGAGAAGAGTGGGACTCGTGATTGTTTATTGGGAATCGTTGTTTTGGGAAAAAAGTTGGAAGATGAAGCGTGATTTCATCGGGGATGCGAGAAGACAGGGAGAAGAGGAAGGCGTAATTTAGGTTTTCACTTCGAAATGGACGGGATTGTTTTGATTGTTGCGTGGAAGTTGGGATTGGGAAGGAATTTTTTTTTTTTTTTTTTTTTTTTATGTTTTGGGGAAGGAAGGTTGACTCATCGAGGATATTTATTACTATATCAACCAAAACAAGTAAGTAGGGGTATTTTATGTAATACACTATTAAATCGGGTCGGATCGGGTCGGATCCCCGACGGATCTGCTGTCTGATTCGAATCCGGATCCGAATCCGGATCCGAATCCGACCGGGTCTAATTTTCTGATCCAGATCCGATCCGTTTTTATTTGGATCGGATTCGGATCGGATCGCTCGGGTCTCGGATCGGATCGGGCTGTATTGCCATCCCTAAACACAAACACCCAAGCTTGTATTACAAAAAGTTGTCTACAAATAGAGTGGTTGCTCAAGTGGTAAAACGTTGGAAGTCCGCGCATTAAAACAAAAAGTTTTTATAAATACGTACAAACATTATCTCAAGGGGGGCAACAAACACAAAAAATAACCTAGTCCTATCACGTGTAAAACAAAACAACAAGAAGATATTCCAACAAGAAGACTAAACCGAAACTCTGGTTTTTTTTCTAGAAAGTGGTGTTCCATGGATGTCATTGTGTAAAAGACGAGCTAGAGTTGTTGTAATGTGTTGATGTTGAGACTAAAAAGGACTTTGCAATTTCGGTAAATTAAATACTTGAGTTTCAAAAAAATTATAATATTACTATCTCAAATTTACTCTTGAGTCTTGACTTGTTTTTCTTTAATTTTTTAAAAAGTGCAATTTTTGACATTTATGTCTTGTTTGGTTTTTTTTAAGTATTAGTGGTATTAACTAGTATTGAACTAATTATAGTACTGTGATTACTAATACTTTGTTTGGTTTGTTCTGAATTAAATTTAATACCGGTATTAAATAGTGAAAACTTTGGGTTAAATACCCTATTTTAATCTCCTCCCTCAGGAGAGTATTAACAGTATTGGACTATTCAGTATAGTTAGAATTGAACATTAATTACACTAACAACTATTCATAATACTTTGTAAGGTACATAACCAAACACAGTATTAAATATAATACAGCTAATCCAGTCCAATCCTATTCGACCTAGTCCAGTCCAGTACAATCCAGTCCGGCTAGTCCGGAAAATCAAACGTGACCTTAAAGACATAATAGTTTATTTGGAGTTATTTAGTAATTTTTATTTAATGTAAAATTTATCTTTTTATGTGCTAGATGGTAATTGAAAATTTTATTTTTACCCCTCTTCTATGTGTAATCTTGTACTTAGCATCACATTTTTTAACATTTGCATATCAATCCTCTTTTCCTTGATATTCCAATTTGTACCCCAACTAACTAGTTGGGAGATTTATAATTTCTCTCCAAGACTCTTCCCACTAGCTTGGTCAACTCAAATTACCATATGAATATATGATTTCCTCATCATCATGAGACTCAATATATACATATCCCCGTCATTTATTTTCCATCTCCATTAACCCCATCACTCTTTATCTATCTCTCTCAATTTTTCACATGCTTTTCTCCTCAAGAATACATAATGAAGCTCTCTTCTCTCTCATCAAACTCCATTCCTGGATTTGGGGTCGACCCTCACAAAACAACCCCAAAACTTCATTTTTTTACCTTCCAAATCATGGAAAACTTGAGTCCAAGGCTATAGTATTCATTTGGGGAGTCTTTTACTTCATATTCTTCAAGAATTCAAGCTATCTAAGCTCTAATGTAAGCACCAACTTCTTCTTCTTTTCATATACTCGACGCATCATGTTGATAGTTCATGTTCATGGTAGGAAATTACTTGATCTTTGTTTGCATGTGTGTTTTGGGTCTTGAATTGTAACTTTTGAGCATGAAATCCTCAAATCCCTCACATGATTATTCAAATCCTTGATGTGAATCTCTCGTTGCATGTATAATTGGTAGTATCTAGGTATATATCAAGTTATTTTTAGTTGCATGTATCATATAATTGATTTGATCATGTTTTGAGTGTTCTAGGTAAAATTGCATGTTGTTACAATCTGGCCAATTTGTAAAAATGTGGTTTATCTCCATATTTTGCTTCTGTGAAATTTTCACCTCTTGCATATTTTGATACTAGACTCAAAGATGGTCATTTCGAGAAAAAAAATAACTTCTTAGCCGTTGTGATCAGAGAGATAAGCTCATTCAAAGTTGCATGCTTTTTGATACTCTGTTTCTGGACCTGTTTTGCCATTTTTAAAAAAATCCACTTTTCATAAACTTTTGAAACCTCATCACTGAGGGTTAATTCTCGAGAAGATGAGAATCATTGCTATTCTCCAAGTTGTAGTAATTGTCCTTCAAATTTGAAAGAATCTGCCAAACACTTCTCTACACAACAGTGTTTGTTATTTTTGTAACTTGAGTTTTATAGAAGCTAGTCATGACTTTCTTGATGTTTCTGAAAGTAGACACATGTAAGTTGACCCTAAATTAATTTAATGATTTTAGAAGATTCTTTGATATGATAAATGTGGCTCTAAAGTCAGAGCTACAATTTTGTCCAGAATTGTAGTTTCACATGTTTTGGAAAATTTGAATTTTTGAATTTCAAAATATTTTGTTGGACTTATTTTGATATGTGAGCATCATTATATGTGCATTAGTGACTTTTAGAATGATATTCATGTAGATATTTTATTCGACACGTGAGTATGCCACTTGGAACAAGTTTATTTGGACAATTTGGGATGGACTTAGTGCCCGACCTAGACAAACATCAATGCATTCTTTTACTTGGAAGTGGCATCATTATGACTAGAGACTTGTAAGTTGTATGCGATGGATCCGTAGGCGAAGGCTACGTCGGCAACCCGTAAGGACTACTACGACCTAATTGCTATCTCGACTTAAGGTGAGGTTACATGCTTAGCCTCGTGTTCATTGCTTCCTTTGTGTTAAAACATGATTTTATGTCTTGTCTCAAAATGTACTTGTGATATTACATGCTTAGCCTCGTGTTCCTTGCTCTCTTTGAGTCAAAACATGATTTTATGTCTTGTATCAAAATGTACTTGTGAGATTACATGCTTAGCCTCGTGTGCCTTGCTTCCTTCGTGTCAAAATATGATTTTATGTCTTGTCTCAAAATGTACTTGTGAGATTACATGCTTAGCCTCGTGTGCCTTGCTTCCTTCGTGTTGAAATTTGATTTTATAACTTGTCTCAAAATGTGTTTTGTGATTCACATGCTTTACTTGGGTTTGTTTACGTTTCGAAATGATTTTTTTGAAACTGTCATACGAAGATAATAATTCGTTAATAACGTAAAGTGGAATATCGCACGTACCGGAATTCATTACTATTTGGGAGGTCCTTTGTTGATCGTTACTATTTGGGAGGTCCTTTGTTGACATTTACTGTTTGGGAGGTCCTTTGTTGACCATTACTATCTTCGGTACTGTGCATAATAATTGGATTCTTTGACTATATATTGGAGAAGTGATGATTTTACTTGTATACTCGATGGAAAATGACACTTGTGAAATATTTGATTGGAAATGTTGATGATTATCGGGATGTTTCTTATTAGCTCTGTTATTTGCTCCGTTGCACACTCTGTTAATGTATTCCTTATACTCTTTCACTTTTATTTTATTTAACTCATGACCCAGCAAACTATATCATCTTCCTGCTTTACATGCTAAGGTGTATCTCACTCAGTATTTGTTGCTGATTTTCGAAACTGCGTTTCTTGTTTTCCTTCCCACCACAGGTCTAGGAGGTGGGGTCTATGGCATAGAAGGGCGCACAACTCACCTAGATTGATAACATCACAAGTAGTATCTAGTAATGTTAAGTTGTTGTATAATAGTAATCAGATCATGTATAAGACTCAAAGTTTAATTCAGTTGTTTATTATTAGTTTGTCTTGTGGTTTGATTTGCTTCTGAGTTCCGTCGCTTCTATTTAGCATTGCCCTCCCCGTCTTGCGTACGAGCCGAATATGGGGGTTGTTGCAATAAGCCTATTTAACCGAACAATTTCCGGATAAAGAATGTCAATACAGTATATCCGAGTAATCAAAGATTGGAAAATCTTTTTGATTGAGTAATTAAATCAATTATTGGAGGAGGAAGTGTAAATGGAATCAGATCGAAATTCTATGACTTATTTGAGTTTAAAATATAAGATATAATTTATTTTTCGAAATCTGGAGGTGAAGATCCTAGGATGTGATTCCTTCATGGTCAATTGGGTAACCACAAATTCATGGTCATTTATAGTCCGATCGGCAAGGCTTGAGCTTCGGCCTCCAGAGCACCGTGTCCCCAACATAACTTTCTCGCCTCTCTGTCTATCAGCACTTAATGATGATTCCATAGAGCTACTCCAGCACCAGCGATCTTCTGATGATACGACCATGCACCATCAAAATGGAGCACCGCTGTTTCTTGGTTCGTGTTCCGATTTTTGTAGTTTCCCGGTAGGAGGTCAGATTTTGAGGGTGCCTGCTAGTTGGTATCAGTGGTCTTGTAGAGCTCGTGCAAAAGCAGCGTAGATTTAACCATTTGCTAAATAGGACTTCTTTTGCCTCAAAACGTTACATGTCCTTGTTGTTCTAGATTATCTGGAGCTCGACACAGATGATTTTGAGGTCCGAAATGCGCCTGGTGGTGAAGAGATTGCGAATCCACTCGTGCTCCACCCACTATGTGTATAGCTTTTGTATTTGCTTTAGTAAAACCAAGAAATCCACTGCTGAATGGAAATGAAGAAATAGAGGTTCTGAGGGCTAGTTTGGGAATGTTGTGGCGGTGGTAGAAAGCTGCTGTGTGAAAACACTATAAAAAGCTGCTGTGAATTCTAGAAAAAATATTGTTTGGTAAATATTACGTAGAAGCTGCTGTGAGATATTGATGTAGTAATTTTGTGTTTGGTAAAATCAACTGTGAAGTTGCTGTGAGAGGGTAAAATGACAAAAATATATGACACATGTCATTTTCGGAAAGATAACTATTGATATTTTAAAAAATTGTAAGGTTAAAATCGGTTGTAGATAAATTAATCAAAAGCACTTTCTGGAAAAGTATCTCCCCCCTTGCTTCCTGAAAACTGTTGTGGGACAGCAGAAACTGTCCGGAAAAGTAGAAATTTTATTTTTACCAAACACAATAAAACTGTTCATGCTGTCGGAAAACAGCAGTGCTGGCAGCAGAAGCATTCCCAAACTCACCCTAAATCTTTATTCTCTATTTCGCACACCAGCTTTCATTTTGCCAAATTGAATGATGTGGGAAGTATGCAATGGCGAATTCTCCAAACTAGAAATTGGAATTTCTAATCTCTAAAATTTCAACAGCTGTTTTTGCTGACGAGGTACATTGAACATTGAGAGAGGGACCGAATCCTCAATCTCATCTTAAATTTTCCTTCTTTTTCTAGCTATTTTATTGATTGAATCCTCAATCTCGAACTTTCCTCCTTTTTCTATAGGCTATAGCTATTTTATTGATTGCTCAACAACTATCACTCTGTTTCAGCTCTTTCTTCCTAATTTGACTTTTGTCACTTTTCGCATGGTCACTTTGACCCGATAATTTGAATAGCAAATCGATGTAATTTTTTGATAATTTTTTCACAGAGTTGTAGAGTAAAATGTGCTCTATAATATGGTGAAAAATATCAAAAAATCGTATTATTTTATTATCCAAATCGCCCGGTTAAATTGACCCAGATACGAGTCAAAAAAGTCAGATGGGAAGAAAGAGCTGAGACGGACTGGTACACATGCTGAATGCGGCAGACGATCGTTACCATATCTTGTCGACCCAATATTAAAACCTGGAACCCAAAGAAAAAAAGTCCAAAACTACCCCAAACGCTGTAGTCTTCAATTTAATAAACCAACAAAAAAGGATTGTTATCCAAACATCCCTTTACTTAAATGCTATACATATGTGTACTGTTGTGGACACCATTTACGAGCACGATAGAAGGAAGAAAGTAGTTTCACACTTTCCTTTCCTTTCCTCCCCCCCATCAATATAAGAATTATTCACCATTGTTGAAAAAGATATTTAAGAAAAGTATTCGTTTTTTTTTTTTATGAAATGTTATTTTATTTTGTTGAAAGTATAATAAATCTTATTTTTTATATAATGAACAATTATTAAATAGAAAAACACGATAAAAAGCGTCAACATTATTTTTAAATCATTAAATATATATTAAATATTATTTTGTTAGGTGTGGGGAAATAAATAGATTGGAGATGATTAGTAGTCTGGAGGAGGGGGAGGGGAGAAATGGTGAGGCCGTGAGCGGATCAGGATAAGAAGGAAAGAAAAAAAAAGACATGGGTTGGAGATGTCCTAAGAAGAAAATTGATCGATTAAATTGTTATAAACTGAGGCTATAGATTGCTCAACAACTATACATGCTTTTCACTTCATCAAAAAAAAAAAAAAAAAAAACTATACATGCTTTTCCTTAAAAAAAACAACAACTATATATGCTTTTCCTAAAGAAAAGAAAAAACAACTATACATGCTGGCTATGGCACATCGTCACCATATCTTGTCGACCCAATATTAAAACCTGGACCCATTTAACAAACAAAAACGACATCCTCAGTAATCCTCACGGTCTGAAATAAAAAAGTCCAAAACCACCCCAAACACTGCACTCCTCAAATTTCAAAAACAATCAAAAAAGGAAACTCATCCAACCACCCCTTCACCAAGTTCTGTATACAACGAAGTAGTTTCACACTTCTCTTTCCCTTCCTCCCCACCATAAACCCCATCACATCTCTCCCCAAAACCCACCGGAAATGGAGAAATCCGGCTACGGCCGTGACGGCATATACAGATCACTCCGTCCATCGATACCCTTCCCAACAGACCCAAACCTCTCCATGATCCAATTCCTCTTCAGAAACTCAACCTCCTACTCCAACAAACCCGCCCTCATGGACGCCGACTCAAACGAGACCCTCAACTTCGCCCAATTCAAATCCACCGTCGCCAAACTCGCCCACGGACTCACCCAAATGGGTATCAAACAAAACGACGTCGTCCTCATCTTCGCACCCAACTCAATCCACTTCCCTCTCTGCTTCTTCGCCATCATCGCAATCGGCGCAATCGCCACCACCGTCAACACCCTCTACACAGTCCCCGAACTCAAAAAACAGATCAAAGACTGTAAACCCAGATTGGTCATCACTGTTTCTGAATTGCTGGATAAGGTCAAAGGGTTTGGTGTTCCATATCTACTTCTGGGTTCTGATCAGTTTCGCGAATTGGTTAATGGGTCGGTCTCAGATTTACCAGAGGCTTCGATCAAGTCGAGCGACACAGCTGCTCTTTTGTATTCATCAGGGACGACGGGTGTTAGTAAAGGGGTGGTGTTGAGTCACAAGAACTTTATCACGGCGGCTTTGATGTTGACCGTTGACCAGGACTCGGCCGGGGAGATGCACAATGTGTTTCTGTGTTTCTTGCCCATGTTTCATGTGTTTGGGCTGGCGGTGATTTTGTTTAGCCAGCTGCAGAGAGGGAATGCGGTTGTGTCGATGGCGAAGTTCGATTTGGAGATGGTTTTGAGGAATGTGGAGAAGTATAGGGTGTCTCATTTGTGGGTTGTGCCTCCTGTTGTGCTTGCGCTGGCTAAGATGAGTGTGGTGGAGGAGTATGATCTGTCGTCGTTGCGGCAGATTGGGTCTGGGGCTGCGCCGCTTGGGAAGGATTTGATGGTCCAGTGCGCGAAGAAGTTTCCTCATGCTGTGGTTATGCAGGTATGTTATGTGGAGAATTGATGCAGAATGCAATTGATGTTCTGTTTTAAGCATTGTTTTTCGCATCAATATTTGATAATTTGAACTACTATTCGCCTATTACTTTTTTATGCTACAGGGCACATGTGTTGAAGTGAATTACGGAACAAATATATAAAACTATGAATAACCAAGTTAAGCATAGGCCATAACTGGTTTTGGCATTGTTTAAAACTTAGTTATTCAGTTTCAATATTTGAACTAAGATTAGTCTATTACTATTATTTGAATTACGGAACAAATATATAAAACTATGAATAACCAAGCTAACCATTGATGTTCTGTTTTAAGCACTGTTTTTTTGCATCAATATTTGAACTAAAATTAGTCTATTACTATTATTGTACTACAGGGCACATCTGTGTGAAGTGAATTACAGAACAAGTAATATAAAACTATAAAGAACCAAGTTTAGCATAGGCCATAACTGGTTTTGGCACTATTTAAAAACTTAGTTATTCCGTACCATTTTCTTGTTTCAATGCCCCAATCAAAGGAATACTAATGCATTCCATTATGTGACTGACTTATGATATCTTGTCTACATTCCCGCATTTTTTTGTTACTATAAGAAGCTTGTTGATTATTTCGGTCTGGGTTCTAATGGAAACAAAAACTCTTGAATTTCAGGGCCTTGGAATGACAGAGACCACCGGAATTGTTTCTGTTGAGAATCAACATTTTGGTCCCCGACATTCTGGTTCAGCCGGTATGCTTGTCCCAGGAGTGGAATCCAGGATAGTTGGAGTCGATTCTCAGAAGTCTCTTCCACCAAACCAGTTAGGGGAGATATGGGTTCGTGGACCTAACATTATGCAAGGTAGAGTAAATAATTAAATTTCTGTAGTCTGACATATATGCACGAACCATGTTTATATTACAAATACGTTCAGTGGTAATTGAAATCAAAAGAAATCAATTGTTGACATAACACTGCTGATTTTACCCTGACTAGTTGAGAGCATGGTATGATAACGGTCGGATGATTACCACGCCTAATGCTGTGCTGCCACAATTCTCTCAGGCCCCAGCGAATTGCTTTCCCATGGTACACTAGTGTCCACACGAGTGAATCTGATGATTGGAGAACTTTTCTATTTTACGTTAACTATTCCACGATTCGTCAATTCTTTAGTGTAGTCTTTTAAAATATAGGAAGTCCTGGAGTTTTTAGTTGAAATAGTACAGAAAGAAGTTCTTCTTATGTCCATAAATGTAGAAATTTATGTAATGTCATATCTAGCACTCTGTAGAAGGGTATATCCGTAAGAAATCCGTTTTCATCTCACAAAGTGGATTGATCCGTCCTCCTGGTAACATCGGATTTCCTGGAAAAGGCAAGAAGATGCATAAGTTCACACCAGAAGACAGAATTTATAAACAAAAAGCAAGTGTACAAATTCGCAGTCGTATGTGCGAGAAGTAGTTGTATGTTGAGCAATCACCAAAATTTTGGAATTTCATCTGAATGAGGGCTGCGTAAGATATATAAGATCTCAGTTAGTTGGTTCTTAACTTCAGATAGCAAAATGGTAGGTTCTGATAAGAGGTTCTAATAAGACCGTGTGCTTTATGTCAGCCAACTCAATTTCATTTATCTTTTATATACCCATACATTGAATGAGTTCTATAAAATAGCCAAATTGTGTTCTTAGCTTTAGTGTTTATTTCTTTCTTTTCAGAGTTTAGTTGTCGCTTCAACTATTTTGTTGTCAAATAAATATCAATTTGGCCTTTTGTTGCATTAAAGTTAATGAAGGTTATTAAGTTGCTGGATTTCATTTTCAGGGTATTTTAACAATCCACAAGCCACAAAACTCACTTTGGATAGGCAGGGGTGGTTACATACAGGAGATCTTGGATATTTTGACGATGAAGGGCAATTGTATGTGGTTGATAGAATCAAGGAGCTAATCAAGTGCAAAGGATTCCAGGTATATGCTTTATGATCTACTTGCTGAAAGTACGATTAACATTTTCTTCTTGATTTCTCTTTTTTCTGTATGTTCGATCTTTGGTAGTATCTCATTGGGGGAAATATAGGGTATACATCTATAGAAGGCTATATTTACTATAGACAAAACTAACTATTTCCGTTCAAGAGCTTCAGCACTAGCTAGAAAACATATCACTTCAGGAATTTTGTTGAAATTCACCTAACTAATCTTGTTTCCATCTCTTTGTTGGTCCATGCCAGGTCGCACCAGCAGAGCTTGAAGGACTGCTTATTTCTCATCCTGAAATATTAGACGCAGTTGTTATTCCGTAAGAAAATATAAAAGTGGATGTAAATTTGTTGCGCTTCTATGTTGAAAATAGTTAGTAAGTTGAGGTATGCTCGGTCTTGCAGGTATCCTGATGCTGAAGCTGGCGAGGTCCCAGTTGCTTACGTTGTTCGCTCTCCCAGTAGTTCACTGTCTGAAGAAGACGTGCAGAAATTTATTGCAGAACAGGTATGATAATCAATGTCAGAATGAGTGCGACTCTTAATCGGTCTTGACTGCTTATGATCTCAAAAGTGAGGGAAATGGGAAATTTAGATGGTGTAGCTGAACTTGTTGGCATTCAGTTTAGTGGTTTAGGGCTTGGGCACATAGAGAAGATATGAGAATCAAGGAACTCCTTAATTAAAGGAATCATTTAGGGCTAAATACACCAAGCACCCAACTTAAAATCACTTAATTGAAACGGATGAACTATTTGATTTAGCCTTGCAGTAAATACTTTGTGACACTAAAGCCCCAACAGTTTGATCTGCCACTAGAACCTCCCACAGTTCGATGTACGGCGATAACTAAACCCAAATCGTTAATTGCATTCAAAAAATGTAACGAAAACCCATCACATGATGGGCTTGCCGGTCAATTCACATCTCTACATAAACTTTAAAAACACAATAAAGAATTGAGGTAGAAGAGGAAGAAAAACACAGAGGAAGAAGGAGGAGGAGGAATTGGGGATTCAGGTCTAGAATCTGGCGGCGTATTAAACCGGACACCAAAGATTTCCTCTCACTCTGCCTTTTTCTCAACCTCACAAACACAATTCAAATCAAATCCCCAACTTAAGAGAAGCAAACCCAGCCCTTGAAGCACCCACAATCCGAACCCAGTTCGGCAAAGATTCTGTATTATACCCACGTAAATAGATATACTAATTCTCTCCAGATTTTGATTTCCTGTTTTTGAATTTTATTACACAGTTAATTTGTATTTAGCAATTGTGGCTACTACAATCTCGCTTCAGATTCTGGTGATTTCACAGATTAGATCGCTACTTTTTTCTTCTTCCTCCTCTGCTAGACCCGTCTCTGATCAGGATCTCTCTCTCGATTTAAATGCCAGCGGTCATGGCCAAAGTGGGTTCTGGTTGTGGGTGCTTTGAGGGTGGGGTTTGTTGTTCTTGAGTTGGGGTTGGATTTGGTTTGGCAAAGAGAGGGGAAGGCTGTGGCAGAGTTACCAGAAATCGCTGAACAGGTTACTGCAATCCAGACTGCGCGATCCCAATTAGGGGATTTTCGTGATCCAGATCATTGATTCTGGCGAACCTTTGCATTTTTACGCATATAGCTAAATATGCTAACATTATTAAGTATTCACGTCTTTACCTCAAAGTTTCTTTTATTATGATGGAAGTCCCAAGTCCCAACAAGATTTTACCTGATATTACTAGGAAATATATAAGTATATTTTTTACACAACATTCCTAAAAGGCATTCTTCGATCCGGGCAAGCAATTCTCAATCCAACACATCGACCCAAAGAAACCTACCCCCGGCGAACCACATTCCTACCACACCGCGTACGCCTTCCCGATCCCGTTCCGCAAACTTAGTAACCTTAGGCTGTGGTGGTCCGGTTGAATACGTTGCTGTTGTATAGCATTATCTGAATAAAAGAGAAGAAACTAAATATACCACACAAAGCCACCCACTAAACCTAGTAGGATAAGTCGGCTGAAGTTGTGTTGGTTAAGCTGCTGCTGGAGGTGCTCTTGTTGCTGCTGTAGTTGCCACAGCTGCTGCTGCTGCCTCTGTAGTTGCTGTAACTGTAACTTCAGCTGTAACTGGTGCTGACTTATATTGCCGCCTAGTGTTGACAAGGAAGAGCCGGGTTGCATCTGTCTATTTCCTGAAATCCCGCCTGAACTTCATTGAAGTCCATCCAAAAAAATTATATTGGATCCGTGGGTGCTGAAATCACATTTCCACCAAGCCCACTACCACCTCCCATGCGCGTATTCCTACGTATCTCAAACAACTTATAAAATCTAATAAGTTTTCAAAATAATAAAATATAATCAATTCTTAAATTATCAAAAAATTGAAGCAATTAGAATATTTGATTCCCTTTCTCAAGTGTTTCAAACCCTCCTCTGCAGAGTGCAGACGACTCATAAGTTTCTCAGTATTGCTTTCAATTCACTGTCCACTCATCCCCGCACCTCTAAGGCGCCAATGACCTTGAACAAAAGGGATAGCAGGGTGCACGTGAAACTTGGGAATTTTGATCTTGAATCACTGTGAAGCATGTAAATTTCCTTCGTGAATTGCTGAGAAAACTTAGTTGCAAATCGTCATCGATCTCCATCATAAACATCTAGTGTAACTTGCCTCTGGAACTTATTGGTTATTAGTATGTTTGTTTGTTTGGAATTCAGATTCCGTGGTTATAGTATCCGCTATGTTAGGCGAAGTTCGTACCAAGTTAAACTCTTCCGTTTCTTTCTTCTCGGTTTTCTAAACCTTCAGTTCTTCTATTTTCTTTTGCTTAAACCTACTTACCTCTAGGACCTTTCTACAACAAAAAATCTCTTTAGTTTCACTAGTCAAGAACTTCCATTTTCCCTCTCGATTCATTCGTTCAGATTCATATTCATTCTTTCTGATTCAAGTCAGTGCTGTATAGAAATTTAGCGTCAGATTGGGAGGAGGGAAATTGGAACTCTTTAAGGCAACGGGAGTTCAGTATCGTATTGTGGTTCTGCAAGATGGTTAGAGTTTTAAATGTATGCGGCGAAATTGATTGGCGGCATAGGGGGTCTATGTCGCCAATTTGAGAAGCTGGGGAGTTGGACCTCTTTAAAGGTTGGACTTCGATTTAAGGTTGCTAGCGGATAGCGGACAGTAGTTAGAATCTTAGCTTTAGTGAACCGCTCATGTAAAGGAAAGGACCAGGGCTATGTGATAGTATTATTTGAGTGCGACACAATTGGTTGAACATAAATTATTAGTTGAAAAAACTATAGCTGCAAATATCTTCTATTGTTAGTTGATTCATTTACCCAGTCCTTCCTTAATACGAATGGCTTAACCTATTTTGCATCCAACTTTTTTTTCAGGTTGCACCTTTTAAAAGATTGCGGAAGGTAACGTTCATAAATACTGTACCAAAATCTGCAGCAGGGAAAATCCTCAGGAGAGAGCTGATTGAGAAAGTGCGATCCAAGATGTGAAGTGCAATGTTATATGAAAATTAGGGATCTTTTGTAAGCTGGACGGTTAAGTTAGTACCATATTCTTACAAGTCGTGCATGCTAAATGAGGGTTAAGTTAGTACCACAATTCTTACAAGTCGTACATGCTAAATAATGGTGGTAAAGATCTGCAGAATAAGATATGGATTTTCTTAACTTTATTGTGGACATGTCATTTCGAAATTGCTCCCTGGCTGGCAGTAGCTTGTAGAAGTTGGAGGTGTCTCTTACTATTTATTTGCAAGACTTCTGCAGAGGTCAGAAATAATTTGTAGTTCGCGAAACTGTAATCTTATTTGAAGTGTATTTTGATCTCATTTTAACCTTTGTTTTATTCTAAAGGGTCGATCTACATAGCAACGAGAAGAGGAAATAATCAAAACAGCAAAGTTATGTATTGTCCCATAACTTCCAGTCCTAGTGTTTCAAGAAAACCGAAATCTACAGAGAAACAAACCACCGCTCTCCAGTGGTGGTGTTGCCGGTAGTGCAGGGGTGAGCGCGCACTAGTTTGGTCCTGAAAATTCTCAATTCAATAAGTTGATAAATCAGCACCCTATAGAACCAAGATCCCTAATTTTCATATAACATTGCACTTCACAACTTGTAAGTAGCAATTATTGTGCTGTAATTATCAGCACCCTATAGTATAATATTTGGTTGATACTTTCGATGTATACATTCATGCAGAATTTTAGGGGTCATATAAGTTAGGAATGAAAACGGTTCGGTCCGGTTTCGGCACCCATTTAAACCAAATCGCATGTAACGGTTTGGGCAAAACTTAAACCTAATCCGGATCGTTTATGGCTCCAAATCGAACCGGTTTGGTTCGGTTTTAAACCGCGGTTTCGAGAAATATATTATTTCACCTGAAATTTCTTATTAATTCATTCGGAAATCGGAAATTAAATATTTGCTAAAACTTTAATCTCAATCAATTTTAAAATAAAGTAGCAAACATTACATCATTTTTAACACATATTGTATATAATATATGTGTAGAATTATTAAGTGTGGCAGTTGTATAACCTAATATGCTACATAAACGGTTCGGTTCGGTTTATACGGTTTGGGATTTTTACAAATCTGGACCAAACAATATTATACGTTTTGGAATTTTTACAAACCTGGACCGAACCGTAATAACTTCCGAACCGAAGCTGAACCGAACAAAACCGCCCGATTCGGCTCGGATTGCGGTTTTTTCGGTTTGGACTTGCATTCCTAATATAAGTAAGTCTCCAAGATAATTATGCTTTCCGTTGAGACTATGGCAGCCAAAAACAGATTGAATAAATCACCAATGCCAAAAACACAACATTCAAAGAGGCACATGACCCTAGCTCAAGTATTGACGGATGAATTAAGAGCTCTACAAATATAGGACAAAAAATGCGAAAAATAAACAATTATGATGCTAGTTGGGTTCAGTACGGAGTGGCAGGTATTGGGCTAGTGTTAAGAGATCACAAAGGGAGATTTTTGGCGGCTAGGCAACGACGCATTCATCGGGAGAGTTCTAAATTGATGGCCGAGCTCACTGCAATTAGGGAAGGGTTTCTGTTTGTATCGGAAAGAGGCTTCGGATACATCGGGAGATTTTTTTTTTTTTTTTTTTTTTTTTCGCTAAAAAAAAAGAGGCTTCGGATCAGTGTTGAATCAGACAGCTTGGTTGCAACACAATTACTACGGAATGGCGCGACAGGAAGCATCAACGAACTAAATGCCATTTCAGACCTTAAAACAGATTGTATGAGTGTCGTCAACTAAGTGCAATGTTTAGTGTAGTAGAATTTAATTCTGTTAGAAGAGAAGGCAACAAATTTGCCTATTTAGTCGCCTCGAAGGCTATCAACGAGGAAGATATTAGCTACTATGCTTCAGTCTCTGAATGGGCGATTGATGTAAACAATTTTGATTCTACGGAATTGACGTTCCTTGAATAGATTTTACCATTTTTTTTTTAAAGCTCAATAAAAGATTGGAGGTAAGCCCAAATTTCGATTGGGCCAGTTAAAGATGGAGGTAAGCCCATTTGATTGGGCCAGTTGTCTAAGGGTGAGTTTGGGAATGCTTCTGCTGCCAGCACAGCTGCTTTTCCACAGCAGAAGCAGTTTTAGTGTGTTTGGTAAAAATAAAATTTCTGCTTTTCCGGACAGTTTCTGCTGTCCCACAGCGGTTTTCAGGAAGCAAGGGGGGAGATGCTTTTCCAGAAAGTGCTTTTGATTAATTTATCTACAACCGATTTTGACCTTACAATTTTTTGAAATATCAATAGTTATCTTTCTAGAAATGACACGTGTCATATATTTTTGTCATTTTACCCTCTCACAGCAACTTCACAGTTGATTTTACCAAACACAAAATTACTATATCAATATTTCACAGCAGCTTCTACGTAATATTTACCAAACAATATTTTATCAAGAATTCACAGCAGCTTTCTACAGTGTTTTCACACAGCAGCTTTCTACCAACGCCACAGTATTCCCAAACTAGCCCTAAGAATTCGAGGTAGTCGTTCTTATTAAGGGGTTTGATCGGTATTTGCACCAGTGAGGTAGGAGGAGTAGTACTACCAAATTTTTCTCATTTTCCAGATCCAGAATTCTCCCCTCTACGGCAGCCGCCACTCCGCGACGGCGACGGTGACGACGATGACGACATTATCGCGTAGAGTTGCAGCTTCAGTAAATGGTAACATCCGCCCTCCATTCCTCCCTCCCGTTTACTACTCTTCTTTTACCACAACTAATAATATTCATAGCAGTAATTCCATTCATTCTCAATCCCTTATTCATAATCATTCATCGTCATCTACCCACCATAGCGATGCTGTTGATCGGTTTATGCTTCAAATGCGGCCCTTGCCTTCCATCATCCAATTCACTCAACTCCTCACTTCTCTCGTTCGAACTAAGCACTATTCCACCGCCCTCTCCTTGTTCTCCAAGTTGGATCTGTTAGGATCCGAACAACAATACCACAAGGTTAGGCCTAGTTTGTACACACTCAGATGGGACAATCACTACTTCTTTGTTATCAGACTCACAATCACTTCCTCCTCATTGTCGGGTAATATCTCAGATGCAAAGATCACTTTTCTACACATTTCATCACATCTCGTGGACACCTTGTTTATAGCAAAGGCATCTGTCACCCAATCCACTATGATATGGCAAGGTTGCTAAACTCAAGCTCATCTTTGTCATCACGGTAGAGTCTCCTAACAGACGAGTTTGGGAGACTCTCCCGTCATGACAAATTTGGGTTTAACAACCTTGCCAATGATATTATAGTGTATTGGGTGACAGATGCAATGAGGTGGAAAGGATTGTCCCATCTGAGTTAGTATCCGGCACTGTGGAGGAAGTGAAGTGATTGTCCAATCTGAGTTATTATATGGCAGTGTGGAGGAATTGACTGATGATAAGGAGGAACCTTACTGCTTCAACATGAAATCCGGTTACATTAGTCGTGTGCCCCCAATTTGTCTAGGATTTTTTAAAAGGGAGGAGGAAGAGACTGAGTATGACTGATGTCTTAACAGGTATGTGCACTTTTTTTATATATCAAGTTAATTTTTCAATCATTATCCGTAGTTAATACAATCCTCATAATGAATAATTCCAAATGATAATTAAAATTACCAAAAAGTTGGCGAGAAATACTTCCCTGGGTGGGGAAGTACCCCTCACCCCGCATGTCCCCTAACTTGGTTGGAGATGCCCTCATCTAGCTAGCTTACAGGCTTAAATACTCATACCAAACAATAGGAAGCCAAAGGGATTTCTTCCCGAGGCTTAACCACCCCACTTCGCCTTTTCTCCTTCCGCTTCGCCTCATTGGGGTGGTAGACGACCATTTCTGACAGGTGTAACGTAAATACTCATACTAAACTGGAATCATATTTTTAATTCAGAATCTTGGACGAGCTTTCATGATATTTTTTAAATATTCTGATCATAATAATTTTTTTCATTTCATGTAGCTATATCAAACCCATTTGGATTCGGTGGTCACAACTCGGTGGTGGTTTTCGCTCCTTACAAACCTTAGTTGGAACATACTCAGCTTTGCTAAACCCTTTTTCTTTATGAAATAAATGATTATAGGACCATAAAATTGATCAAGGCGTAATAGAGAGATTGTTTAAACTAAAATAAGATACTAAATCAAATATTGGGTTCTTTCATTTTAAAACCGTTGCCAAATTGGCTCTGAAGTCTAAAAAGTAAATAATGATCTACTCCGCCCTTGACATAGTATCTTTCAGCTTTTCAGAGTAATTTTGGAACAAACCACGATACCATTGTGATGCAGGGTGATCCTAACACAGCTTATAGGATTTTCTGGTTCTCATTTAGCAGTTTGATCCCTACAGACCTAATAGTAGAAATTGCATGTTAGTGGGTCCCTCCTACTGCAGCTTTTTATTTACAGCCTTTAGGCTGCAGCTTTTGTAACTCTTTAGCTTATTACTTAGCCAGGGCCGGCTCTACGATTTGTGTTTCCCTAAGCGACAACAAATTTGAGGCCCTTTTATATATTTATTATATGTAAACTTCAAATAATTAAGCATCAGCAACACCTCAAAAACTTTTTTTTTTAAAGAACACCTCAAAAACTTGAGATAACACATAATTAACCGACATTTTTACATGCTCAGAGATCGGTAAATCTTAGTGGTGCAAGTTTGCAGAAATTTAATTGTAAAATTGAAACAAACAAAATTGAAATGACTCATCAAATTTGAGATAAGCTGTATTCTAAAAAAATGAGATAAATTGCATTGTGTAAACAAAATTCTGAAAGTTCACATACCTAAATATTGGTAAATTTGTCGCAATTAGTCTCACCAAACAGTTTTTTTTTATGAATTGAGGGACTGGGGGAACTTCCATGGGAAGAATTTTTTTACTGGAATTCTAATCGGAACAATTTATGAATTATGAAAGCTTAGCTTAACTTTGTAAGCTATCTAACAGAAAAATTAGTGAAACGATTTAAATGGAATAGGAGGATAGAAGTTCATAGAGAAAGGATATGATTGTTAAGAGATTTTAGGAGGAGTTTATGGAGATAGAGAGATCATGTGTGAGAAAGATGGTGTGAGTGGTCAGAGATTTTAGGAGCAAATTGTGGAGATAGAGAGAGATGCATATTCGTTTCGTCATATAAATGGGAACGAAATAATGGGAAATTCAAATGGAATAGAATTTGGGAAAGGAAAATTAATTCTTTTTGAAAGGAAAGAAAAATTAACTAACCGTCAAAATAGTAAGGAGTAATTTTGAAAATATGGTGCCCTCAATTATCGCGGTGCCCTAAGCAAGTGCTTCAACGGCTTACCTATTAAGCCGGCCCTGTACTTAGCCATGAAGAAAGGTCTTACTTAGCCTATAGGTAAGGTAGTTTAAGGTTATATGTCTTTTGTTACATAAGGGAAGCAGCTAGTTGTTTCTCTATAAATAGGGCCATAGTATTATGTTTTAGGATAGTTGAATTTTGAATCAAACCTTGTAAGGTAAAGAACCTAGAGTTCTATTGGGTTTTCACCCTAGAAACCTAGAGTTTCTTTATTTCCCACTTCAATTACTAGTCTTATTGTCATATGTTCTAGTTCTAGGATTACTCTCCTTCTCAAGGTGTATCTTGCACCTATTGCAGCCCATAGATCACAGGTTTCCTTTCCTGCGCTGCATTACATTGCCCCATTTTTTAATCCCTCTGCTAGAGAGTTATCAGTTAGGTATTACTTGCATTTCACTTTGGCTTTTGCATCTACGACTATCTAGAGGGAAGCCTTCAAGAAATAGTTGTAAGTCGACAACAATGATAAAAAGAACCCGTGATTAGATGAAGTATATCTGAATTGCAGATTCTCTTCAGCATCTTATTAGTGTTCATATATTCGTATGGGTTTATTGTTTAGTTATTTGAGTACACTGTTAATAACGACCATCTGGCGCATTTATGTTTAGTTCTGTCTATTGTTGTTAACAATTTGGCAGAGCATGCTTTGGGAAAAACCACCTTTGATTTTATCTCTAGGTGCAGCCTGAAATTGAGGTTTGAAATCATTTAGTTTTATGCTAGCTATGACCAGATGCAAACATATACTGATTCTTCTCTTTCTTTGTCTCCAACCACATTCTGTAATCTGGATGAAGATTTCAGGTACATTCTTCATTCACTTCTCCACACAATCCCAATATCAGATCTTATATATATTTCTCTACACAATAGCAACTTATCTAAAATTTACTAATTCTAATATAGCATTTAGATTCAGCTCAGACTATGAATTTTTGGATGTTAACTTATCACACTATACGATGTGGTATTGTTGCACCTACTACATTCACGGTGTTTTATTCATAGATCCCATTTTGATTGTAAATTCTTCACAGTGATATCTTTGAAACCTTTATGAGCTTGTGGTGCTTGTGCTGATCAAAACGATTGAACTGTTGGAGTTGAACTATCTGAATAGGTTTTACAACTTTTTATCTGATATGTACAATAACTGTGTGAATTGAATTCAGTACATATGATATGCATGGAAACTGTCTGAATTGGTATCAGGACCAGTAAAACCACTTTAACTGTCTGAATTGGTATTATAACCAGTATTTGATATGCATGGCGCTTTCATCTTTAGTTTGTTTTATGGGGTTATTCGTGCAGAGATGTTATGAGTTTTGTTGAACTTAAATGTGCATGTTTTCTCAGGCACTGGATGCATTGCTTGAATTACATGCTCCTTCCTTTGAACGGTCTAACAATGGTTATTATTATGGACTTTTTGCAGACAAGAATTTGCAAGGCGCAATCATCACATGGACAATGTAAGCTTTCATGACTTTGTCAGTCTCTTTTTATTCTTCCAGGCGTCGAATTCACCCAACATAGAAGACAATACATTAGACATCGATGCTGTCTGAGAGAATGAGAAGTAGAGCCCGGGTGTTTGGGGCTAGAGTATTGCAATCAGGGATGCGGTTGTGGTCGGACGAGCGGCACAGTGGTAGTAATGACGAAGGAGGTGGCTTTGATTAAGATGATGGTGAGGTCCAATTGAAGGGAAATTGTTGGAAGCCCGATATCCCCGCGAAGCTGCAGCAAGAGGCGGATGTTACAGTATTGGGCATTGATGCAACAGATAAAAAGAAAACCCCCAATTGCTCAGGGACTGGTTCACCGTAGAAGCAATGATAGGATGTTGGGCCTTATTTATCAGAGAAGGAGGGAGAGGGTCGATCCAAAAGGTCTGAATTCAGATGAAATTTCGAAATACCAGAAGTACGGGAAACATTGCCGGAAGATTGAGCTTCGAAGACCCTGAGAAGATTTTCGTGGTTTCGTTTATCACTGGATTCAAGCAATAGCATTTCTTGGTTTTCATGTGTTTTGAGTTTGATCCTGATGTACACGAGGAAGGGGAAGCCGAGATTGATGCAGCTCTCTGCGTTATTGTTGTCTGAGCCTGTTGCATCATTTTGGGGTCAGTGTTGGCAGTGCCATTGCTCACTGTGACTATTGGCTAATTTGGTCACAGTCTACTGGACCAGCTGTTAGAAAAGTCTGCGGTGCCGCCTAAGTGGAAGAGGCTAAGCCTCTTTATTATAAGTGTCATAGACGTTTCTTAAATACGAATAGTAAAATTATCATATTCGGAACGTATGATGAAAAGCAATCTAGAGTAGAGCTACTGGCAGCTTTTGTGGAGTTATGGAAGTACACAATGGCGGTAAAGATTGAAACGCGGATCTCGTGTGATTGCATGTTTGCATACACAGAGCACCACAATTACAGCAAGGAATCACCAACATAGCGCCATAAAATACCATGAAGCCCCTCAATTAAGTTGTGCACGGGTTGAAAACTAGTAACTCTGAAATTTATTCAAACTTTATTATGGATATTCATTTCCAAATTGCTCCCTAGCACTAGCCAGTACCAGTCCGTCCCAACTCTTTCTTCCCATCTGACTTTTTTGACTCGTATCTGGGTCACTTTGACCGGGTGATTTGGATAGCAAAATAATACGATTTTTTGATAATTTTTTCATCATATTATAGAGCACCTTATACTCTACAACACCATGAAAAAAATATCAAAAAATTACATCGGTTTGCTATTCAAATCACCGGGTCAAAATGACTCAGTGAATAGTGACAAAAGTCAAATTGGGAAGAAAGAGCTGGAACAGTAGTAGAAGTAAAAAACAACTTGTATTGTATGTAGAGTATATATTGCTCCTGGCAGTAGCTAGCAGAACATGCTTTGTCAAATGTTGTTGAAGCCATGGGACGAAGCTTGCAAACTTTATTGTGAAAACTTGTTTCGAAATTGCTCCCTGGCTGGCAGCAACTAGCTAGTAGAAGTTGGAGGTGTCTCTTATCATAACTATAGTCTTTCTTGAGAGTTGAGACCACCTCCATCAGATCTTGCTATCTCCAAGTTGGAGGTTGGAATTCCATTCTCGCGCTCCGCTTGTTGCATATCTCAAAGCTAAAGCTTATGCTAAAATAGCAGAATCAACTTTGACAGAGCTCCAGCTCTAGTCTCTTAACAGTATCACTCGAAACAAGGGCGCGCGCGCGCACACACACACATTACCATTGATTGGTGATGACATTATTGTTATCTGTATACTGTGGGGAAAAAAAAAGACACAAAAAACTACTCAAACTCAACTTTTTTCTTTCCCTCATTTTATACTAGGTGCATGTTTGGTATCCAAGATTTTAATCCAATTAGATTAAAATCGACCTCTTTTCAACAATTCTGTTTGTTATGTTTGGTATCCAAGATTTTAATCCAATTAGATTAAAATCGACCTCTTTTCAACAATTCTGATAATCTGCAGAATAAAATAATCTGTGTGCAATTGTAGAATCTCCAAAATTAGGGATTATGCAGCTGAAAATCTTTAAAAAATTAATTTTGATCTTTTTTTACATTAGCATGATCACAATTTATTTATAAATAGGTGTATTCAGTTACTTGAATTTGTAGCTTTTTAAATTTTGTTAAATGGATCAAGTTAGTAATCTATAATTTCAGCTCATACCAAACAGATTGTGATTCGGAGTTAAGTTCGATTTTTGTTTCAGATTATTTTCAGCTGGTACCAAACATGCTCTAGATGCCAAAAGCAAAAATCCAAGAAGTTCCTAAAAAAAGTTAATACCAAACCTTTAGGTTAAGTCAAAAAAGCAAAAATATATATATATATATATATATATATATATATACATATATATATGATTTTGGATTAAAAGACACAAATAAGTGGATACCAAACCTACCCTATGTCCAACTCTCCAGACTCCATTTGGCTGTAGGATTTTTTTTTTTGAGCAATTTTTTTTTTTTTTTTTTGAACAAAGCTGTAGGATTTTGATTATGCGATGTACGTTGTCTTGATAGATTTGACATTCAGATGTGAATAAATAGGTATCGATTTTGCATTCAAAAAAGTAACATCCGGAAAGTTTCTCAACATGTACATGGGGAACTCAGTGTGGTCCCAACAAACCAAAAACGCATAAAGAGAGATCTGACAAAACAAACAAATAAATAACAAAACTCGTGAATTTGGTTGCTTACATAAAACTTGAAATTCAAGGCAGACACTTAAGTAAACCAACTGCGTTACAACATCAGTTCAAAAAAAAAAAAAAAAAAAAAACTGCGTTACAACAAGACAATTTGTGAGGGAGATTACTACTTGAGGAACATTAATCCCGCAGGCAGTAAATCATTATTATAAAATTCATTGGTTACTACTAATTTCCTGATAACCATTTTGTGGGTACTCCATGGTATTAATGCTGCACTTCATAGACCACAGCCACAAATGGTGTCGGCCCAGTAGCGGAGGGAGATCCATATATGTAATGATCTTCCCCTCTTCCAGAGGATACAACTAGCGGTTCAGTAAGCACCCACCCTCCAACAGGGTAAAGGAACTTCATAGGAAGATAAGGTACATGGTATTGTATAAGATATTTGTCAGATGTCCAAATCTCTGCCGAAATTTCACATTCAAAAAGAAAAACTTGATCAAGTTAGTCTGTGTACTACTTACTACGAAGCAAACTACTATGTGCAAGAAGAAGAAGAAATTTCTTACTCAATATATCGCCTTCTCTAGCCGTTATTTCCGGATCTGGCATTACTTGGTCCTCAGAATTGACTTGAATCACTTTGGCGTTGGCAGTTGATAGAGTTAGACTTAGGAGGACTAGTACCCATGCTGCCAGAGGAACGACGAAGGAGTTAGGAACAAATGCAGATGAAGAAGAAGGAGACTTGGCCATTTTCAGTGGAACAAGTTAATAGATGGAACGGGAATAAACGAAGCTGCTGCTGGTGGTGATGGTATTGTGTGAATGCTAGCCATATCCCTTTTTATGGCCCAACCTAAGGGAACAAGATGAACAGATTCGAGATAGCTTATTAATTAGTAATTAGCAATATTCAATGGTTAGTTCCAGTTTGCAAGATTATTAACTTAACTTTTCTTTTTTAACATAACACGTACATCCCACGAGAAATTCTAGACTCCTCAAATCCAAGTTGACATTTACAGGATTCCTTTTTTTTCTATTTTCTTTCCTAGGATTCCTTTCACCATATTCTAACTTTTTTTACACAGAATCTGGTGAAAGGTCCATTTGGGACATTTTTCTTGAGATATTACACAGAATCGGTACTGCAGTTCATTAGTGTGTTAGTGCATTTGTTGAGAAATTTCTCTTGGTGGCACTTCCACCCCCTTAGGTTTGGCAGAAAGACACTTTCACCCCTTCTAGTTAGGGAAATGACACTCTCATGGCCTCTTCAATCCAGACTTCGTGACAGTTATAGGGTCCGCTTGGCAAACTAGGCTTTTTTGGTTTTTGGTGGAAAAACCAAATAGTCTTTTAAAAATGTTTGTTTAGGTTGGTTTTTAAATCGGTTTTTAAACCGGTTTTTTTCCACTTTTGCCATGAAAGAAAAAACCAAGATTTTGAGGTTTTTTTCCAGTTTATTTTTTAGTTTCTGTCATGACTAAAACGCCATCACACAATTTTCATAATCACAAAGCTACCCTTTGGTCACTTATATGTATTCGTTGCCTTCCCATTTTTTTTATATATATATTCTGAATTAACATATAAATTATATATATATATTCTGAATTAACATATAAATAAATTAGGAACTATAATTGGAGGATTAACAACCCTCCATTACAAATAGTTTGTTGGATCAAAACTTTAGCATTTTAAATTCTACACTACCTGATAAAAAATTTCTCTAACCGATATAGCAGGAAAATGACCAAGGGCATTCTCTCTAGACAAAACTTGCTGCACTTAGGGGATGGTATCAACCACTCTTTATAGCCTCCATTCTAGCTTTCCTATTCCAGTGAGAGCCTTAGAAATGCCACCGCACTCTTTCACCAAAGTTTGGTTCTCACACACATCTCATAGGCTTCCAATTGTTGTTGCCAAACTTCACTGTCAATTCTCAATAGCTAGCAATATGCATTTTCTAAATCTTCACTCCAGCTCACACCTTCAAGAGTCAAGTTATTACCCAACTTATGACATTATCTTTTTTAAATGTAGTCTATTTTGTCATTTGTGAATCTAAAAAAGAAATACATATAGGGGTACACATGTCAATTAACTTCCTGAATTTAGTTTAAAAATCACTACCAAACACATTTTTTTCAGTTTTTAATATGATTTAAAAACCATCACCAAACACAATGGTTTATACAAAATCTCAAAAAAAAACCAAAAACTTTCCACCACAATCTAAAAACCAGTTTTTCCACCAAAAACCATTCTAACAAACTCACCCATACTCTTAGATTATATCTATATTATAAATTAGGACGATTGACTTTAAAATGTCTTTTAGACCGTTAGATTGAATTAACCCCAGCCCTTAGATCTCACCTACCATCCCCTAACTACCCACTACTCAACTACCCACTTAACTACCCACTCCTTTTATTATAATTATATAAAAAATGAGCTTCCTTTATTCCTGATTATTTACTACAATTATTTATGTTGTTTTCATTTTTTGCCCATGTTTGTAGATAAAAATACATATTACATCTCTAACTACCCACCATTAGATTTCACCCACTTATTACATCTCTAACTACCCACTCTCTTTGGACATCCCTAACTACCCACTCTCCTTGGACATCCCTAACTAATAGGATAGAGGTTTTTTTGGAGTACATCCCTAACTAATAGGAGATAGGTTGTGAGAGATTTCCATGTCCATTATAATGTTCATCCCATACTTCGAAGTTGTTCTTTTTTTATTTTATTTTTTTTACCACATTTGTAAATATAATTTTTGGATAACACCTCTAAATTCATTTTTTTTTAAAAACACCTCTAAATTCAAAAACTATCCAATTTTGGGATAGTGCCCTCGGGCACGGGCAATACTCTAGTCATTCCATACTCTAATAAGGTAAATTAACTACCATCAGTGACAGACGCTCACTCCCAAACTAATAACATCATAATCAGGGAGTGTACGAATTCTAAAATTTGACACATAAGAAAAGTGAAAGTGTCAATTAGATCATACACGTGGTTGGACTCGAGTCAACTTCGCATACTCGTGGTTTCATTATACCACTCCGTTCCCTCTCTTTCTCCCCCTTTCTATTTTGGTACGTTCCCTTTCTTTCTCCCCCTTTCCTCATTTGGCATGTTTAATGATACACAATGACGGATTTGCCCTTACATTTAATACCCCGCCTCTACCCAACCCACCCATTTATTTTCTCTCGAAAACTAACCCACGCATTTGCTTCCACCGTGCTTTGCATTTTCACCACACATATGAGAGGATAGAGAGAGAAATAGTCAGAAAGTAGAGCAAAAGAGAGAGGGAGGGAGAGAGAGAGAGGAGGAGGGGGGAGAAGAATGGGAAAGAGACGGAAGATCTCAAGCGATGAGGATCTCGACGGCGACGGCTGCGGCTACGGCGATTACGGTTCGAGACTGAGGCTTCGGCGACGGCGATGACGCGAATCTCTGCTCTCCGGTGGCGAGGACGCCGAATCTGTCCTCTCCGGCGAGGAGGCATGACAAGGATCTGTGCGAGGAGGCGAGGAGACGGTGGTGGCGACCAGATCTGTGCGAGAAGGCGGTGGTGGCCTTCATCTTCCTGTTATCTTCTTCTTTTCCTCTTCCCTTTCTTCTTCCTCTGTGAATTATTTCTTAGATTTGTAATTTCTCTTTTTGGATCTGTAGTTTTATTTTATTGTTTGGATCTGTATTAATTTTACTTAAATCTGTTTAGGTTGTTGTTGGTAGTGGTGGTTGACTGGTGGTGGCTGGTTGGTGGTTGTGGTGGAGCTGTGATAGTTGTTCTTCAGTTAGATAGAGAGAGAGGACATGATAAGAATATTGATAAAGGAAAGGGGCAAAATAGTAAAAAGGGTTATTTTCTTAATTTCTGTGCTTTCTCCAAGGGGGAGAAAGTAAGGGAACAGAGTGGTAATCAAAAAGTATGTTCAAGTTTTCTTTGAGATCTGTAGGGGACAAGATGAGCGAATTCTGGAGATTTCAAATATGCTTTTATTAACGCGCATCTCTCGGTAATAGATATACTATCATCCCAAAATTATAATACTGAATAATTGTGTTATAATAATAATAATAATAATAATAATAATAATAATAATAATAATAATAATAATAATAATAATAATAATAATGTCGTGAATCTAAAAGTTTGAGAGGGAAAAGAAACAAAGAGACGCAATAGTATAGGGAGAATAGTTTCAGATGTATATTTTCTCCAACCCGGAGCCCATTTATATAGCATTAGAGTGCGCTTGTGAGCCAATAAATAAGTACAACATTGAACTTAAAATATGTGGTGGATATTCATCATAAACCTAGTCCATATTTTATAAAAAAAGAAAAAAAAAAAAATTAAAAACTTCGTACCACTAGATCTGCAGATCTCAACATTTAATTACATGTGACAGGATCCCAATTGGCTCTTTAGCTAGGAACTTTCTTAAGATTACTAAGGAATCTCATGACGGACTGCAATCCCACGACAATTATTAATTAAATGGTAATAGACTATTTTTTTTTTTTTTTTTTGAGAAATGAGATATATTATATAATAGACTAATAATTTGAGCTGACATTTACAGGATTGCTTGCTTTCCTTCATGGTTAAAGATTTGAAGCAAGCCAAGTTTGACACTACAGGGGATACATGTTTTACACACCTGCCTTGTTTGAATATGGCTTTTATCTTCTTCGCCATTGTTAGCTTTCTAAATTTAAATGATCCTTTTCTCCCTAAAAAGATAAAATAGTAATTAAAACCCCGTCTAGGAGACTAACTGCCAATGTAAAACATGTTTCCAAATCTAACCCAAGTATAGTCTTTAGAGCTCTTTCAAGCTGCATCAAAGTTAAGCATACGAAGAGAATCTGGTGGAGGTTTCCAATTGTGGTTTCTCTAGATAATAACTATATTCTTCCCTTGAGCCATTTCATTTTGAATAATCAGAGACATTTCTGTATGGGCACTTCTAATCTTCTGAACCATAGAGGTTAGTGCATCTCCAAAATATGGAGAATAAAAATTTGTCCTTGGATCAAGTTTGGTCCTGGAGCAAAATTTGCTCCTCCATTTTGTTGCTTGAGCTCCAACAGTGAGAGCAAAAATTGTCCTTGGACCAAATTGTTTTATTTTATTATTTTATTATTATTAAGTAATTATATTTCTATATTAATTAGTCTTAAGTACCTAAGTAATGTTTATTCAAAACAAATAGTATGTAATTAATATAATATTTTGATCATTTACTTAAAAATACTTGATTTATTAAAAAAAAAAAAAAACTTATTTGATTTTTATCACTATTTCCAATGGTCATATTCCAATACATATATTCTAACACCTATATTCCAGCAATATATTCCAATACATATATTTCAAGGTTTAAAAATGAGGGTGGAATCAATTTTTTAATTAAAAATCATTTTTTTTATGTTTTGCTCCTATGAACAGTAAATCTCAGGTTTTGTCCTCCATTTCATTGTCCTTGGTTTCGCTCCAGCAGAAACCGTATTTTCCCTGATGTGGAACATTCTTTTGGTCTAAATGGTGGTTTGCTCCTTCTGCTGGAGTTGCTCTTACTACTACAACTATATATCTATCTTAAAAGATATGTCAATAACCAAAAAAACACATAGAATCAGCACTTCTTTAGTCATTTAAGCATGCAGCTCCTATTCCACCAACTGACTCGTGAAATATTTTGTAGACAAACAAGTCATGTTCTGGATCGATACGAAGGAGCAATTGATCTAATCAAGTGCCTCAGTGTCGACTCTGACTATTAAACAAAACGAATGTGTTTCTGCAAAATTCGCCTACTTAGATGTAGTGAAGCTTCTTCATGAGAAAATGTCGATTTTCTCAATTAATTCACTTAAAATCAATCCTAAAATTGGAGAGAGACAAATGCCATATAAGGTGATGATGTTCATACAGACATTATTACTCTGAACACGAACATTTCATCAGCTTTCCTCTTTTGTCCTCTATGATAAATCATCTGTGAGATTGTATTATCAAACTGAGAAAGAGAGTTCACAGAGAGATTGAAGATTCGGAACTTTGAAGGATGAACATAGTTCTCTGATTGATTCTTATTACAGAGGGTGAATGTATATATATATATATATATGCAGTGTATATATAATGTATCTAAATAATGACCGTTGGATTTCTTTGACTTTGATCCAACGGCTTATGATCAGATATGGTAAGGATATTTGCAGTGATACACTTTGACTTTTCATATTGCAGAGACAACTTCTTAGTTTGTGCAGGAATGTTTTTTTATCCTTCACAGTGGTGTGGGCTGAGCTGAGATGGCTCATGAGACTGGGCCTGCTGTTTGGGTTGGCCCATAGAGTAGCATTGTGTCCTAATACTCCCCCTCAAACTGATGGTGCTGGGTGAACCATCAGTTTGTGCTTCAATTCTTGAAATTGATTCGTTGATAGTCCTTTGGTAAATATACCTGCTAGTTGCTCAGAGCTGTTGACAAATAAAACACAAAGGTCACGAGTTAGAACTTTTTCTCGAATGTAATGATAGTCTATTTCTATATGCTTAGTTCGAGCATGTAAAATGGGGTTAGCAGTCATGGCTATTGCTGACATATTGTCGCACCAAAGTATTGGCTTTTGAGAAATAAACAAACGAATATCACGGAATAATTTTTTTAACCAAGCCAGCTCTTCGGCGGTGGATGCTAGAGCTCGATATTCAGCTTCAGTGGAGGATCGTGCTATAGTAGGTTGTTTCTTAGCACCCCAGTGAACTGGGTTTAGGCCAAGGAAGACTACAAAACTAGTAGTGCTACGGCGGTCGGTGGGGTTTCCAGCCCAATCGGCATCGGAAAATGCCTGAATGGGAAAACGAGCCTTTTTTATAAAAGAGACCATGAATTTTAGACCCTTGCAGATAGCGAAGTATACGTTTGGCCCCAACTAAATTATTTTCAGTGGGTGTGTGCATAAACTGACAGAGATGGTTTACAACAAAAGCGATATCTGGACGACTGAAAGTAAGATGTTGGAGAGCGTCAAGTAACTGATGAAAAAAAGTAGAATCAACAAGAGGTTTGCTATCTAAAATATGAACTTTGTACCTGCGGCAATAGGAGTGGGTGTCGGTTTGCAATTTTTCATAATAAAGTGAGAGAAGGTCAAAAATGTACTTCGCCTGATGTATGTAAATATCGTCTGGAGTTCTTGGATTTCAAGGCCAAGGAAGTACGTGAGAGAGCCAAGATTTGTCATTGAGAATTCGGAATGTAGTTTCTGAATTAGTGATAAGATAAAGGTCGTGTCGCTACCTGTTACAATGATATCATCGACATATAGTAATAAAATTGTGCATATGATCATGTCTAAGAAATAAAGAGGAATCAACATATGAAGATTTAAATCCAAGTGAAAATAAATAAGACGTGAAGCGTTCAAACCAAGCTCTCGGAGCTTGTTTTAAACCATATATGGACTTATTAAGTTTGCAAACATGATGAGGGAATTGTTTATTTTTGAAACCTTGGGGTTGAGCCACATAAACCATTTCGCGAAGAATGCAATGCAGAAAAGCGTTTTTGACATCTAGTTGTTGTAGAGGCCAATTAAAATTGGCAGCAAGTGCTAAAATAATGCGAACCGTAGAGTGTTTAACAACTGTACTAAAGGTCTCTTCGTAGTCAATTCCAGGATTTTGATGAAATCCTTTGGCGGCGAGACGGGCCTTGTATCGTGATACAGTGCCGTTGGGATTATATTTGGTACGGAATACCCATTTGTTCCCTATTATGTTTGCATGAGGTGGAGGTGGCACCAAAGTCCATGTGCTTTGTTGTGTGAGGCTAGCAAACTCGTCAACCATTGCGGTTCGCCACTGTGAGTGTTTGCTAGCCTCAGTGTAAGATGTTGGATCAGAAATAATAGTTAGAGCGGAAAAACCTGTTTTCCGTTTGCTAATGCCGGATTTACTCCGGGTTTGCATATGGTGAGTAGGCGCAGGCATCTCAGAGGCAGTGTTCGAAGAGGAAGATATCGCAGCTGCAGTGGGTGCTGCCACACCTGAACTGGACATTAGGTTGAGTGTAGAACTGTTCGGATCAGGTGCAAGGACACTCGAAGGTCCAGTAGGCTGCTGCACTGCACCGGTGGGTGCTGCCTCGCCTAAACTGGACATTCGGTTCAGTGTAGTACTGTTCGGGTCTGGTGCAGGGACACTCGAAGATCCAGCAGGCTGCTGCACCACATCTGCAGCTGGGTCCTTCTCTTTTTCGGCCGTATTGTTCATCATCGATGCGGAAATTTCTTGGGGAAGAGGTACAATACCCAATTGATGGAAGTCTAGTCCTGTAACAGAGGACAGTGAGGAAGAATTATTAGATGTAGACATTGCAAAAGGAAAGCAGGTTTCGTGAAAAACGACATCTTGACTAATGTAAATACGGTTAGTAGTTTTATCGAAGCACAAGTATCCTTTATAATTATCCGTGTAACCAATAAATGTGAACATTTTGGTTTTAGAATCCAATTTAGACGAATTGTAAGGCCGAAGGTAAGGAAAGCATGCACAACCAAAGATTCGTAAGCATGAATAGTCAGGAGTAACACCAAAAATAAGTTCAAATGTCGATTTATTGTACTTATTTGTGCTAGGCATGCGGTTTACCAAGAAAACAGCAGTTGAAACAGCATGGTACCAAAGAAAATTAGGCAAGCAAGCACGTTTAAGCATAGTAATGGCCGTTTCCATGATATGTCTGTGTTTACGTTCAGCAACACCGTTTTTGTTGCGGTGTGTGTGGACAAGATTTTTGGTGTCTTATTACATTTGTGCTCAAAATCTGCTGAAATATAAAGGATGTGTATTCGCCACCGCCATCGGTCCGCAAAATGCGAATTGGATGGTTTAAGAGTTTTTCAATCTGATTTTTAAATTTAGTAAAAATAGATGGTACATTAGATTTGTTGTGAAGAGGAAAAAGCCACGTAAATCGGGAAAATCCTCAATAAATAAAACGTAAAAGCGATTACCATGATATGACTTGGAGCTAGAAGGCCCCCAAACATCGCTATGTACTACATGCAAAGGATCAGTAGTTTTTGAGACAGAAGAAGAGTAAGGGAGACGGTGCATTTTCCCTTGTAAACAAGAGTGACAAAGTCCATCAGGATTGTTATTACCGGAAGTAAAAACCATCTTATTCAAAACTGCATCATAGGGGTGACCCAAGCGGTCATGCCAAGTACGAGTACTAACTTTATTACTAACATAAGCAGAAGTAGAAGGATAAGTAGAATGTTTAAAATAAAGCGATTCAATGGGATATAACCCATTTTTACTCAGTCTCTGGTAGAGTATTGTTCCCGTAGACTTGTCCTGAATAAAAAAAAAAGTAGAGTCAAAAATAAATCGACAGTTATTAACCGTGCAAATTTTATGAACCGACAGTAAATTGGTGCTTATTTTGGGAACATGTAAGGTGTCGTGAAGAGTGAAATTATGTGAAGAAGTAGAAAGTAAGGTAGTACCAGAATTGTGTATAGGCAGCGTCTGGCCATTGCCAACCGCAACTTGATCATTTCCCATATAAGGTTTGCGTGTGCTCAAATTTTGAAAATCATACGTCATGTGATTTGTGGCGCCCGTATCCGATAACCAAAAATTGGGCTGATTATAAGACAGAGTGGAAGTTGTTAAGGCGGTGAGATTGTCCACGGTCATTCGCCCTTGATAGGCGTAATTCATTCGATGAGGACAGTCCAAGGCAGTGTGGAAACTCTGTCCACAAATTTGACATATTATAGGCCCTTGATTGTAACCATCGTTGCCACAACCACCACGGTGATATACAAAACTATCACCTCTACCATAATCGGTTCGACCACTACGCATATAACCATATCTTCCTCGGTTAAAATCAGTGTTATAACTAGATCTCCCAGACCGATGATTGTAACCAGAGCCTCTACCATATCCACCCCGATAGTTCCCAAAGGAGTTATTATGTCTACCAGAGCCTCTACCGTTTGACGTCCTGTACAGCGTGGATGAAAACGGTGAACCTGTCCACACCGAATCATTTCCTTCGCCAACTAACACAGCTGGCCATGTGCGGCCGTTTCCGCGTAATGCGCCGCGTGACAGTTCGCGTGCTGCTACGCGTGACACTCAGGCAACGAATCAACGTGCGCCACGTGGATCTGCAAACCCCAATCCGCGCACTCCCTCTACAGCCAATTCCAGAGCGCCACGTAGCGAGGGTAAAGCGGCTCAACAGAATAAGGGTCAAAACTCTCGGGAAGGACTCCTTTGACCACTTTTGACCGTCCACCTCTTGGTAAATTGGACTTCAACAATTTTCCCGCTTTTGCGGGCTTTCAAGCTGGTTCTTCGGGCCAAGCCCATTCCATGGGAGAACTAAGTGGCCATTATTGGAGACCCGGGGATAAAGATGAGGTGTCCATTTTGACAAAGCAAGGGATTATCCCTAGAAGGAATTACCAGCCGGTTGATCGGCCCAATATTGTCAACCCCCAATGAAGGTCCTCTTTTGGAATCACCGGGGCATCGGCAACAAAGAAACGGTAAGATCCTTACTTGATCTTTGCAATTATTATCACCCGTCTATTTTAGTTGTGGTGGAGCCCCGTGTGGATAGTAGTCATGCTAAAAGAATCTGTCGTCGTTCGCGTTATGATGCTACGTATGTAGTTGAAGCCAGGGGTTTTCTGGGGGGATTTGGATCTTTTGGACCACTGAAGAGGTTGAGCTAGAGATCGTCTCGGCTACTCCCCAGGCAGTTACCAGTTTAGTCCATGGGACAGGAGAGCCTGATTGGCTGCTCTCGGCTATTTATGCTAGCCCGTCCACTAGGATTAGAGAAGGTCTCTGGCACCACCTTCTTGCTATCCACGATGCTCATAGTCTTCCTTGGATGTTGGTGGGAGATTTTAACCAAGTCACTTCAGGGGCTGAAAAAAGAGGTGGCAGACAAGTGAATGACAGGACTAGCAGCCTAATGAACAATTGCCTTAACGAATCCTCTCTTATGGATTTGGGTTTTTCTGGTCCTCAGTTTACTTGGAGAAACTCCCAACCTGGGGGTGGCATTATTAGACAAAGGTTGGATAGAGCCTTTTGCAACAAGGATTGACATCATTTGTTTGTTGAAGCCTTAGTTAAACACCTAGTGAAATGCACTCGGATCACAATCCCATTTTGGTTGATACTACTGGTCTTCCCCCCCAACCCCTGATACAAAGCCCTTTCATATGGAGGTGGCCTGGTTTCTTGATCCAGGTTTCAAGACCCTTGTTGAGAATCACTGGCAGGGTCTACGGATGTGGCTACTATTGTGGAGCAGTTCACTAAGGAAGTTAGAGATTGGAATGAGAACTCATTTGGCAACATTTTTCAAAACAAGAGACGTTTGCGTGCTAGACTTGCTGGTATTCAAAAGGCCCTGGCTGCTAGGGAAAATCCGTTCCTCGCCGATCTGGAACTCAAGCTCCAAAACCAGCTGAATAAGAGCTTGTTGGGTGACATGAACACCATATATTTCCATCTTACTACCCTAGCCCAAAGAAGAAGGAATAAGATTGCTATGATTAAGCTCCATAATGGAGAGTGGTGTGATGATGTCGATCAACTGAAAGAGGAGGTTACCAGGCACTTTCAGGAGCTTTACTCTGACCCTGCTAGTGATCATCCCTCAACGTTTCTTTGGATTGGGGGCACGCTTACTATAGAAGATAGACATATGCTCTCCAATCCCTTCACTGAGGAGGAAGTGAAGAATGATGTGTCTTCCATGGGGCTTACAAGTGCCCTGGCCCAGATGGTCTTCCCCCTATTTTCTATCAGGACCATTGGCATGAAGTCAGAAGCACCATTATGCTCATGATTCAGGCAGCCTTAACTACTGGTCGTCTGCCACCAGGCATCAACAACACTCTGCTCACCCTGATTCCTAAGGTTGATTCTCCTACCTCGTTTGGACAGTTGCGGGCCATTATCCTCTGCAATGTGTCGCTGAAGATCATCACAAATTTGCTGACCAAAAGACTTCGGCCGATCTTACGAAGGATCATTCATCCTTTCCAGCTCGGCTTTCTGCCGGGAAGAGCTGCTAGTGATAATATCATGCTGGCTCAGGAGCTCTTCCATTGTCTTCATCACATGAAGGGTAGGAAAGGTGCTCTGGCTATCAAGATTGATTTGGCTAAGGCCTATGACAAAGTTAAATGGACCTTCCTGGACTCCGTTCTCACTCAGATTGGAATTCCCAGTACTTGGAAGGATCTCATTATGGATTCAGTGACTTCGTCCTCCTTCCGAGTCATTTGGAATGGTGAGCAGCTGCCAGCCTTTCTGCCTCAGCGGGGGTTGAGACAAGGAGATTGTAGGGTTTTGATTCATGGATCGCGCAACGGAAGCATAATCAAACAAATAACCATGCAAAACCCTCCAAGGATCACAAGTCTAGATGCATAACGATAGTGAAGGTAAGAAATCATAAACACACCTTTGGGTTCTCCTTGATGACTTCAAACGCGAATAGTGTCACGTTCTCTATAGTTGATCCACGCCTAGAGTTGATCATAGATCTCCCAAACTCCTTGGTGCTAGCCCGGAATAGGAAGAGGATGAAGGAATCACGCAAAACGAGACAAAAGAGGGGCTTCGGCCCTCTTTTTGGCCGACGGGGTGAGGGCGGCGGCAAGGGGGTCGGGTCGGCCTCCTTGTTGCTTGCTCTCTCTCCTTTGTTCTCTCCCACTCTTGTTATGTTCACTAATGAGCATAAGTTATGAGGAAGGAAGGAAGGAGGGTCCTTTATATATTCCAACAACTCCTTGTTAACTACCTAAAGGACTTATTCTAGTCCAACTAGAATTCAATTTAGTCCCTTCCTTGCAAATTAGTCCCTACTAAGTTTGCAAGGTTTTGCAAAGTGATCCTTCTAATTAATTAATCCAATTAATTAATTCCCAAATCTAGTTCAACTCTATATAGCGTGTGACCCCATAGGTTCTATCTAGTTGGTAGCAACTATTTGCTAATATGGAGCGGTTTCTAGCAAAACATCCATTCTAGCCAACTAATAGAATAGTCATCTTGACAACCTTTGTGCAAGTAATTGTCTCATCTCTTTGCCTCCATATCCGGATTGGACACGAGACATACAAGTCACACTCGTATATCCAATCCATAGTTTCTCGATCTATGGGAATAGCCTTATTCGTGCAAATAACATCAATATCCTATATTGATTTATTTGAGTCTGGCCAGACATTCTATAAGCACTATCCCTCGAGTGGCCTAGGATATTTGCTCCCGTTATGTGGGAGGGGAAAATCCTCTCTACGTCCAGTACGATCTCTAAGCTTGCTTCTCATTGTATCCAGTACACGGTGTAGCGTTTAACGCTACCAAGATCACAATGATCCACAACTAGAATATCTAGTGACTTCAAGTCTAAGGATGACAATACCATTGCACCGCGAGAAGCACTTGTGACTCAACATAACATGTATGTAGCCTTCTCGGAGATGGGTCAATCCAGTGCAACATTCCGTAATGCACACCTATGTGTTGGATCGTGATATCTCCATATCAATCCAACCCCATACTAGTCTATAGATGATTGTCCCATTAATCATTATACTTGACTAGGGATATTTAAGATAAACAACACAATTGTAAATCTAAGGACTTCATTATATTAGATATCCAATAAATAATAAATGAATTTTCTAGCCATATACAAATTCATACTAAACTAGATTGCCTCTAGGGCATCTATTCCAACAGAGATCCCATCTCTCCTTACCTTTTTCTCCTTACCATGGAATGTTTAGCCCAGAAGATCAATGATGCTATTGTGGCGGGGGATTGGAAAGGTATCAAAATCGGTAGAAGATGTACTCCCATTACCCATCTTTTCTTTGCTGATGACCTTTTACTTTTTGGGGTTGCTACTACGAGACAAGTTGAAGTTATGAAACAAGTGCTTGACGAATTTTGCTCTACTGCTGGGAAATCTATAAGCCTTGAGAAATCCAAGCTCTTTTTTTCTCCTTCGGTTTCTCGTGCAGTGGCTAGACAACTCAGTGCAGTGCTGGGTATTATCCTCTCCCCTGATTTAGGGATGCACCTGGGTATGCCCCTGATCCATGATAAGTGGAACCATTCTAAGTTCCAATTTCTTGGTGAAAAGGTGGAAAGGAAGCTCTCTGGTTGGCATGCCTCTCAGCTCTCCCTCGCAGGGAGGATCACTTTGGTCGAAACCGTTTTGCAGGCCATCCCGGCCTATGCCATGCAGTCCACCATTCTTCCTGCTTCTGTGATTTCTGCCATTGATCGAATCTGCAAAAGATTTTTATGGGGAGGTACCTCTCTTCAGTCCAAGCTTCCTCTCCTTAAATGAGAAACTGTCACTCTTCCTAAAGACAAGGGTGGTATAGGCTTCAAGAATCTGAGGAACTTCAATCTAGCTATGGTGGCTAAGGCTGGTTGGAGATTGTTGCGTAATGATAGTTCTGTTTGGGTCCAGGAGATGAAAGAGAAATATGGTTCCCCTCTAGCTCCAAATAATACCAGGTCTTCGCACTCTAGAGTTTGGAAGCAAGTGTTTACATGCACCAAGGCTGTGAGGAGTGGCATTGGAAAATCTGTTATCTCTGGCAATAATACTTTGTTTTGGGTGGATTCCTGGCTTGGTAAGTTCAGACTCATGGATGTGGCCCTGGTTGACCTGTCTGAGGATAGTCTGCTCCTTCCAGTTCGTCATTTTTTGGATGGTGATACGGGCTGGAGGCTCGACCTGCTGACTGATGTTCTCCCTTCTTGTTCTTGGACCTTCTTACTGTTGTCACCCTCTCCTCTGATCAGGATATGAGAGATGAGTTTACCTGGTTACAATCCTCTTCAGGAGCCTTTAAAGTGGCTGATGCTTACAAAATTATCAATGAGGGTACAAGCTCCCCTAGTGATACAGGTTGGAAGCGCATTTGGAAATGCAAAGGCTTCCAAAGATGGAAGTCCTGCCTTTGGCTCCTGAGACATAATAGACTGACTACTCAGTGCTTGAAGCAGCGAAGAGGTATTATCTCTTCTGATATGTGTCTGATCTGCCAGCACAATCCTGAGACATCTATCCATGCGATTAGGGATTGTAGTTGGCTCCTCCCCCTCTGGAGAAAGCTGGTTCATAAAGATTTCTGGCCCCAATTCTTGTCTCTGGATGTCTTTGATTGTGTGGATAAGAATCTTAGCGAGAATTGGAGTGTCTACCCCAATGCCAACTGGCCTCTTATCTTTACCACCACTGTCAACTTTGCCTGGATGTGGCATAATTTGCTTCTGCATGACAAGGACTTCAAGTTACCTTCGAACTTCGTTAGCTTCATCTATTATCAGGTCAGGACCACCTCCAAGAGTCTCTCGGTCATCCCGGGTCAGATTAGCTCCAAGCCTGAGCTAGTCAAGTGGTTTCTTCCCCCTCATGGAAAGATAAATTTGAATGTCGACTATGCCTTCTGCCATCGTAAAGGCTATGGTGCGGTTGGGGCTGTGTGTAGAAACAGTAAAGGTGACTGGCTTTGGGGCCTCCAACGCAGAATAGGCGCCGGTACGGTCACCCAAGGAGAAATTTGGGCCATTATGGAAGGTCTCTCTACGTTGGAAGAACTTGGTTATGATAAATCCATGGTGGAGACTGACTCTCTCGATGCGTTCTCCTTGATCAAATCTGCCAATCAAAACCACCCCCTTTGGCATCAAATCTCCAGGATACGAGAGCTCCTCACGGATTTGGAGTGCACGGTTCATCACATTTGGAGAGAATGCAACAGTGTTGCTGATTCTCTGGCCTCTAAAGTTTCTTGTATTAGTTTTGATAAACTTCTCTTATTTTCTGCTCCTGATGTCTGTAGTGACCATTTATTGTTTGACAGTGAGGGCACAGGTAGAGTTAGGCTGCTGTTCTAGGGCTTAGACCCCTCTTTTTGTACGAACGAAAAAAGATTTTATTTGTCATGTGGAATTGCAATAAAGTTTGTTTTATGTTATCGTGAGTCGTACTAACTGTGAACTGGAGATCCTGCTTCGTTCCCGACGTAACTCATCACTAGAGGTGGAGATATCCCACATTTTAGGGTGTGACAGGACTGGTCAGAAGAAATGAACACAATTAATGGAGTGGTAGGTCTATCACGCACTTTCACAACCTTCGACGCTCTTTACACTCATTGAGATACAAACCGTACAACACACAAATTGGCTCAGTTGGCACGTGATTTCGGAGATGTTTCGAGAGAATGGCTTGATGAACTTGGTGGAATTGCAGATATACTTGTGCCTGATGATATGGGTGTATTGAATCTTTCTCTCGAGTAATGAAAATCTGATTTTTTCAACAATAAATAAATAAATAAAACGTTGTTGAATGCAAAGTTGAATTCCCCATCCGTTCAAGACCTAATCTTGTAGGGTCCATTTCAAAAAAGGGATTTTCTTTTAAGAATTTTTTTTACCCATTTCAAAAAAGGGATTTTCTTTTAAGATTTTTTTTTTTACTGAGCTAAGGGAATTTTTGTCGAGATTTTTTTTACGGAGCTAGCTCTCATTTGCTCTAGTAAGAGCATCTCCCACAGTGCATCAAATCCTATATTTGATAGTAAAATTTGGTGTTTTCGGCCTCCCACAATAAATCGCCAAATCACCAAATCACCAAAAATATGGTGATTTTTTGTAGGCCTCCCACAGTCGTTGACCAAAAAAACACCAAATCACCAAATCCTATATTTGGTGTAGCTTTTGTGAAATGGTAAAGTGCATCTCCCACAGTACCCTCAAATCCTATCATATATCACCAAATCCTATTTTTACCATCAAATTTGATGGCAAAAATAGGATTTGGTGTAATCTACACCAAATTTTTAATTAGTGTTTAGGGCATATTTTCACATTACTTTCATGGTAATAATATGCTCTAATTAATAGTGTAGCATTTCGTCTTTACAGTATATACGCCATCCGGTTTTCTTCTCCCACTTTGTATAATACGTTTTTGAGCCATAGCGTGTTACATAATATTTTCAGCATCGTGCTGCGAGATGATAAAATGAAATAACTAATGTAGTTGCAACAGATTTGGCCGAACAGAATACACTGATGTTAAACTTCAAGAACTTCAGTAACCTTCTTGTACATATTTCCATTTAGTATGGCATGCAAATATATAAAATTAGAAAAAAAAATTGAACTTACCCCCCCCCCCCCCCCCCCCCAACCCCCCAAGTAAGATTGAAGTGGGAACAAATTCAGAGAAAGACTTACCTGAACTAATAAGTATGTGCAGACAATTGATTAGTTTTAAAAATATTTTTAACGACTAATATAATTAATCTTAGTGATAAAAAATAAAATATAAACAGAAATGACGACAAGAATAATGCATTATTATAACCTCAGAAAAATGAAAATATATCACATTATTAGCAGAAAAATAAAACACATAGTCAAACTAAGAAAATGAAGAAAGCAGACTGAAGAACAAAGTGACATAATAATGGAATGTGCCATGTCTGCGTGACAATCTAGTTGAAATCTTCGTTTTGGTAGCTGAAATTGGGATAATTTGCATCTGGTCGAGGATACGTCTGATCATTATTGCTAGGAGGTTCCTGGACATGCGATTTACCGTTACTTCCTCCACTCGCCCATGCAATAAAGTTTAAGTTCCTTGCTACTCTAGGCATGTCATCGTCCTCAGAAAGTGCATATTTCTTGCGAGTCCAAAATTTTAAGCTTCTTGGTGTAAGATTACTCAAATTTTTTGTCATAGTATGATTTGGTGATAAATTTGATGATTTGTTGTGGGAGGCCAAAAATACCATTCTCTAAATTTGATGAAATAGTGAAATAACTATTTGATGTAAAATTTGGTGAAAACTGTGGGACCAAAAGCTATATTTTCCCACCAAAAATGGTGAAATGGTGTTTTTGAGGGTTAACTGTGGGTGGCCAAACCATTTTTCTCCACCAAATATAGGATTTGGTGTAAAATTTGATGTCAACTGTGGGAGATGCTCTAAGAGAATTTCGCTATATACATATTCCTTAAAAGAAAACATTGCATTATACACTTACCGAAAGTACTATACTATCCAACTGTTAGAGGGGAAAGGGTAGAGCCCTACTCACCAGAAGGTTCAAGACCGAATTTCTTATCTCCAGTAGAGTTAGTAGTAGTACCCAAAATCTTCGCTTCCTCTGTCCCATCCGCCAGATCCAGGGGTTAAAGACGGCGACGGCCACGACGATGATGAGATTATCGCGTAGAGTTGCAAATGGTAACGTATGTCCTCCACTCCTTGTTCCTGTTTCCTACTCTTCTGTTACCACAAATTATGTTAATAGCAGTAATTCCATTCATTCTCAATCCCTTGTTCATAATCATTCATCATCATCCTCATCTACGAACGATGCCGTTAATCAGTTTGAATCGATGTTGCAATTGCGACCCCTTCCTTCCATCATCCAATTCAATCAACTCCTCACTTCTCTCGTTCGAACTAAACACTATTCCACCGCCCTCTCCTTGTTCTCCAAGTTGGATCTGTTAGGATCCGAACAACAACAATACCACAAGATTAGGCCTAGTTTGTACACACTCAGCATAGCCATCAATTGTTACTGCCGTTTGAATCGCGTTGCCTTTGGTTGCTCTCTCCTGAGTAGGATTCTCAAACAAGGTTACCAACCAGACGTCGTAACATTTAATACTCTTATCAATGGTCTTTGTCTTGCTGGTCGGGTAGATGCTGCCATTCAGCTCTTTGACAAATTAGTCCTCAAAGGCTATCATCCCGACTTAATTACTTGCAATACTATCATCAATGGCTTGTGCAAGACCGGTAGAACAACCGAAGCTATTCGCCTCCTCCGAAGGCTGGAAAGGACTGATGGTTACGAGCCTCCTAACATTGTGACTTACAATACTATCATTGATAGCCTCTGCATTGACCAGGAGTTGGACCAAGCTTTCAATATCTTTTCAGAAATGATTGGTAAAGGCATTTCCCCAAATGTTGTTACATACACTACCCTCATTCTGGGAGTTTGCAACTTCGGACAGTGGAGCCAAGGCACCAGATTGCTATATGAAATGGTTCACATGAATATCTCGCCCGACATCCAGACATTCACCATTATGGTCGACTCCCTTTGTAAAAAAGGGAGGGTCAAGGAATCTTGGCAAGTGGTTGCGTTCATGCTTAAAATGGGCTGCCCGCCAGATATCATCACATACAGCTCCCTCATGGATGGATACTGTTTACTAGGACAGGTTGGCAAGGCAAGAAAGTTACTCAACACTATTGTCGCCAAGGGTTACACTCATAACGTCGTCAGTTACAATACATTGATCAATGGATACTGCAAGCACAAACAGATTGGTGAAGCTATGACTGTCTTTGAGGAAATGATTCGCAAGCAAGTTCTTCCAAATACAGTTACCTATACTACTCTCATTGGTGGATTGTGTCAAGCTGGAAGAACTAGAGACGCACTTCATCTTCTCGGCCAGATGAAAGGTCAATGCATATTTCCCGATGCATTCACTTACGCTACCCTGTTGGATGGCTTTTGCAAAAACCAGCAACTTGATGAGGCGATTACATCTTTGGAACAACTTGAAAGTGAAGAATTTGAGCCTGATATTGTGATGTATAGTGCGGTTCTAGATGGTCTGTGCAAAGGTGGGAGACTTGTCGCTGCTCTGGAGCTCTTCTTGAAACTCTCTGCCGGAGGACCGAAACCCGACGTTCAAACTTACAATATTATCCTGAATGGGCTTTGTAAGAAATGCCTACTTGATGAAGCAAATCAGATGTTACATGAAATGGAAGAAAACGGGTGCTTGCCAGATTTTTATTCGTATTCCACCGTCGCAAATGCATATTTGAAGAACTGTGAAATGTTGAAGGCAACTAAAGTTCTTGAGAGGATGCGTAACAGAGGGATAGCGGTTGGAACAGGCACAATAAGGTATATATTTCAAATGTTGGATGATGATGGGTTAGACGAGACTTCAAAGGAGGTGCTTAAGCAATTTTTGGGTATCACTGTTTACCCGAAAGAAGGTGCTTAAAGTTCTTGAATTCACTTGCAATGCTAAACCTGGTTGTATTACGACTGTCATTAAAAGATGGGTCGTGATTGCGGTGCGAATTCTCTTGATTTTATTTATATCAGGGTATCCGATTTTACGCTTGTTTGCCCATTATATATGTACATTACAATGTGTTCAAGCAAAACTAGACATAAATTAGAATAAACATTTCCGCATTTTGGCATTCTACATGAAAAGAAGGTTCTTCGGCATTCTCTCTCCTTTTTCTATTTTATTTGCCTCATCATGATGCTTGATGCGTGCAGGTCCTGAAGTTATTAGGTTAGCTGGTGGCTAGAAAATGAAAGGCATGTCTACTTATAAGTGTGAGTGAGAGAGTTGGTTATACACTTTATTTCACAGCATGGCAGAGAATTATCCACTGTTCCAGTTTTTGAGTAAAATAGGCGTTTCTGTTAGCTGGGCTTGACTGCAATACATGCTTAAGGTTTGTCATGCTAATTTTCTTGAACTTCCGTTTTGTTAGAGCTGCTTAAATTCTGGAATGCTACTTAACTGGTACTGTTACTCTCTTTTGTCTTTTATGTGCGTACCTAACTTATTCTGGATACTGGTATCTTCCTTTGTCATAACACTGGTCATTGTACCCTGCCCGGTTTAGGAAAGCATGAGACGATAATGGTCAGATGATTACCATGCCTAGTGCTGTACTACCACAATTCTCTCAGGCCCTAGCGAATCGCTTTCCCATGTTCTGAAACATGGTGAATCTGATGATCAGATAACTTTTTTTCTATTTTAGGTTAACTATTCTACAATTCGGCAGTTTTTTGTTTTTTTTTTTCCATTTAAAATATAGGAAATACTGAAGCATTGAGTTGAAAGAACATAAAAAAGAGCTCTTATGATGTCCATAAATGTAGAAATATCTGTAAGAAATCCTGTTCTCATCCCACAAAGTGATTGATCCCCCCTCTAGGTAACATTGGTCTAATGTCCTGGAAAGGGAAAGAAGATGCATAAGTTCACACCCGAAGACAAAATTATAAACTAGAATCGAGTGTAGAAATTGTCAGTCGTATGTGGAGAAGTTGATGTACGTTGAGCTATCACCACTATTTTGAAATTTGATCTGGATGATGGATGCATGAGATATATAAGATCTCAGTTCATTGGTTCTTAACTTCAGATAGTAAGATGGTATGAGTATCTATCTATTTAAAAAGCTAACAACCTATGGCAGGTTCTAATAAGACCATATGCTTGATGTCAACCAACTCAATTTCATTTATCTTTCTTGTAGCCATACATTGGATGAGTTCTATTAAGTAGACAAAATCGGTTCTTAGCTTAATGCTTTATTTTTTCCCTCAGAGTTTAGTTGTCGCATCAACTTTTTTATTGTCAAACAAATATCAAGTTGGGTTTCATTTTCAGGTTATTTTAACAATCAACAAACATTTTTTGTTGATTTTTCATTTTCTATATGTCTGACCTTTGTAAGTATCTCATTGGTGGCAGTACATCTATAGGAGGATATGTTTACTAACCTATGTAATGACAAAACTAACTATTTTCATTCAAAAGCTTCAGTACTAGCTAGAGAACTTGTCATTTTACGAATTTTGTTGAAATTCACATAACAAATCTCGTTTCCATGTTTTTGTTGGTCCTCGCCAGGTCACACCTGCAGAGGGTGAAGGACTGCTAATATCTCATCCTGAAATATTAGATGCTGTTGTGAAGAAAACTTTCAAAGAGTTGAGTTATGTTTGAATATTAATTGTAAGTTGAGTTATGCTCGGTCTTGCAGGTATCCTAATGTTGAAGCTGGCGAGGTCCTGGTTGCCTACGTTGTTCGCTCTCACAGTAGTTCACTATCTGAAGAAGATATGCAGAAATTTATTGCAGAACTCTCAGTAAGTTCTTTACCAAGCTGACTTCTTTTATTTTCTTTCTTCTTGGCTCTCCGTAGCTTGAACAGCCTTAAATGGCAGCATAATTGTCACAGTTCCTAAAAGTTGTTCATACAGCTTTTTCCAACTTCATACAGATTTATTAGCTTTAAAAGAAAACAACCATAACACTGACCAATAAGAGTAAGAACAGCTTTAATCTAATCAAAGAAAGTAGGGTTTATCACCCCTATCTTTTGATAAAAATACACTTTGGTCCCCTGACGTTTGAATAATACCACTTTGCACCTCTCTGACTAACAGACCATAACGGTTATGTTGAAAAGACAAATTTACCCCTAAATTGTAGATAAAATTACCCCATTATATATTACCTAATCTCTCTCTACCCCATTCGGAAGTACCACCGCCATCGCTCCGATCTGAGCAAGGAGGATCTGAAACAATGGTAGATCTGACCGCCTCTCATCCCTCTCTCGTTCTGACCTCTCTCTCTCTCTCTTTCTCTCATTTTCGAGGTCAACAAAACTCAGGACCCCGCCCGCCTCTCGAATCGACCGGCGTCTACCTCCACTGGAACCAAACGACGTGAGTGAGAGAGGCGTCGAACGGCGCAGGCAAACGACTGGTGAATTGGGTCGCCGGTTCTGGTGCAACGGTGGTCTGGGCTTTGGTAAAATAGAGGCAGAGAGGGCAGGTGGGTCCAACTCTCTTTCATCTCTATGCCTCTCTGGGTCTCTTCCCCCATATCTCTCTCTGCTTCTTAATCTCTTTATCCTTGTTCTCGATCTGAGTTTGGTCGATTATTGTCTCTCCTCTCTCTCTCTCTCTTCAAATTAGGAATTCGGTATAGTGGTTTATGTAGCTGCGGTGGTCAATTGAATTGAAGGATGACGCCTTGAGGGCACTAATTAGTGGTTGTGTTGGGTTGCCGCGTGGTGGATGAAAAAGGCAATTTGGAGGTTAAGTTCTGGATGGAGTTGTTTGTGGGTCGAACAGAGGGAGAATTGGGTTTTGTACGTGGGGTGATTTTTCTGATTTTGGGAGTGAACTGGTTCGAACATAGGGAGAATTGGGTTTTGTAGGTAGGGGTTGTTTTCTGATTTTGGGAGTGAATTGGGTTGATCAAACTGGCGGTTGCGCCTCTCTCGTACCCAAAATGGGGGTTGAGGGAGCTTTGTTGTTAATGGTGGTGGTGGTGGTGGTTTTTCTGTCAACTTCCAACTTATGTAACCTGTGCATTTCTTTATGAAATTACCTGAAAGTTGGATCAGGTTACGCCTAGAGGATAATACTCAAAGTTTGATGTTTTGAAATTTAATTGAATCAATCAAATTCAGGTCCAAGTATAGCTTGTTGTGATGAACTCAAGAACACTCAGAAGGAACAAAATGCCTTTTAAGGGCAAATTAGTCAACAACAAAAAAATGTAAAAGTGACTCTTCTAATGGAACCTGACAGAAGGGTGCTAAGTGTCCACAGAATATTCCTTTTCAGGGGTGGAAAGTGAAATTATTCACAGGGGACCAGAGTGTACTTTTATCAAAAGATAGGGGTGGTTATTGTCTTTTGTCCAAGAAAGTATTATTTCAGAAGAGGTCAATTATAACATTATCTGAATAAAAGAGAACAAACTAAATTTATAAGTCATCTGAATCACGGGTTTGCAGGACAAGCTTCCAGATCACTGGTGCTCAATGGAGGCATGCTGCGTTTGTTGGTTCAGTTGAGGGAGAGTGGCCAGGGTGATCCAATAAGTTGCAGAGGCGAGGCTGTTGGGTATAAGGCCTAGTCGACCATAGGAATCGGGCACGTTATTCCGTACCACTTCTGCACCCCCTGAGCACTGCAAATAACCAATAGCTAAATATGACTCAGAATTTGAAAAATTAGCATACTTAGATTAAATAGGAAACAAAACATAAATTCTACCAAAATCTCGAAAACATTCGTTAAACTGAAAATTCAAAGCTAATCAATTCTAATAAATGACTAAAAATGTAATCAATTCCAGAATCAATTAATAGAATCTAATCAATTCTAAAAGTATCTACGATTCAAAGAAATTATAATATCTGACTCTGATTCCCCTCCTTTTGTGAGTCTTCCCAAGTGTTTCGAACACCCCTCTGCAGACGACTCATAACTTTCTCAATACTGCCTTCAATTCACTGACCACCCGACCCCGTACCTCTGGGCAACAATGACCTTGAACAAAAGGGATAACAGGGTGCTCGTGAAACTTGGAATATTTGGTCTTCCATCACTGTGAAATACCGAAAATTCCTCCGCAAATTGCTCGAAAACTTAGTTGGGGATCACCATCGATCTCCATCATAAAAATCTGGTGAAGGCCTCTGGGACTTTGTGGTTATCAGTATTTCTGTTCGTTTGAAATTTAGGCGCAGTTATTAAGTTCTTACCGAGTGAACTCTTCTGTTTCTTTCTTTTTGGTTTTCTAAACCTTAAGTTCTTCTACAATCTTCTTTCGCTTAAAACCTACTTACCCTCGAGGAGCTTTCTACAGGAAACTTTGCCAAGAACTTCCATTTTTCCTCTCGATTTACTCTTTCAATTCATATTCCATTTTACTGAACTCTTTCCACATTTTCTGATTCAAGTCAGTGCTGTATAGAAGAAATTTAGCATCACAGGAAGATCTGGGAGGAAATGTGGAATTCTTTAAGGCAGCGGGAATGAGATGTAAAGATGAATGCCACAAAATTGATTTGTCTATGTGGCTAATTTGAGAATAGTGGACGGTAGGCTCATCTAAAGGAAAGAACCAGAGCCATGTGATAGTGTAATTTTGAGAGCGACACAACTTGGTGCAAATATCTTCATCTCTCGTTTTTTTATTCATTCACCCAGTCCCTCATAGACACAAAGGACTTAAACCACTTTCTTGTTGAGTGGTTTGGGATGCAGTTATTGAAATTTTCTCAGTAATTATTGTTGATTTTCTTAGAAGTGGGAAGCCTAATTTTGTATATGTCATGTGTTTTTCAGGTTGCACCTTTTAAAAGAAAGATTGTGGAAGGTAACATTCATAAATACCATCCCAAAATATGCATCAGGGAAAAGCCTCATGAGAGAGCTGATTGAGAAACTCTGATGTGAAGTGCATTATTATATATTGTGGAACTTTTTTAGGGATCGTTTGTAAGTTAAAGCTAGTACAATTAGTACGAGTAGCACAAGCTAAATGATGGTGGTAGAGATCTGCGGAATAAGAAATGGGACTCTTTCAGACTTTATTGTGGGCATTCCTTTTCGAAATTGCTCCATTCAATAGCTAGTAGAAGTTGGAGTTGTCTCTTACTATTTCTGCAAGACTTCTGCACAGGTCAAAAATAATTTCTATGTAGTGTATGTGTTAAACAAGTTTGATCTTATTTTATCCTGGGCCGATCAGGTTACATAGAGACAAGAAAATGAAATAATCAAAGACATACTCTCCTCGTAATTTGTTCTTGTGCATTTTCATAAGGATAGTGTCTTTTTAAACAACAAAACCTAGGATTTGAGGTTACCGTTCTTTCCATTTTCAGGCTGGTCTATGTTAATGCGTAATGGCCCATCTTACTTGCTAACAGTTCTTCTGGCTGCTGATGTTATCATCAACTTGTTTCTTCATTTTATAATTGTATTTGCCTATTGGGTTTTTATTTGGTTAGGTAGTGAACAACAACACCTGTCCAGAATGGAATGAAGGATTTACACGGGCTTTTGATGAACCATCAAAAGGACAGAAGCTATATATTCAGTGCAATAGCAAAGGTACATTCAGAAAGGTATGTATATTTACCTTTACGACTCTTATGAAATGGTAAAAAGGTACTACCTAGAGCCAAGCCCGTGGCGCATCCAGGACATAGGCTATTTTGCATTCAGCAAAAAACTGCTTTTTCATAAACTTGATATTGCTTAGCATAGGCAATCATTTTGTTGAACAGTCGATGGTATCTTACAACTGTTTTTGTAGAAATAACCAAGTTTATATACAAAAAGAAATCACTAAACGGCAAGATTTATATGGTTTTGAAATAATCTGGTAAATCCAATCAGGCGAGGTTTACCAATAGTCATGTGGAGGTTGCAGCATGGGAACTCTTTGCATGAATCTGAGGCCTCGCCCTAGTAATTCCTAGTTAATCGAATTCTCTGTTTGTTTCATTAAACTTTTAACGTTCTAAATCCTTTATACTCTTGGTGCAAACTGGCAACTCTTTGGCAATGCCATGTGGTGATGTTTATAATGTCATTTTTTTCTTTTCTTCAGACGAGTGGCAATCCAAATCGACCAAGTTCTGCACGAAGGCATGTACAGCGGACCAGTTACCCTCAAAAACGAAAGTAACAAGGAAGATACTTCGAGAACACTCAGACATTGAGCTGACTTGGACCAACAAGACAGAGGAAATGTGTGATAGAACGAAGCAAATCAAGCCTATCATGGCAGTCAATCAACGCCTCTGAGCAAGGTTGTAAACTTAGTAAAACAAAATCAAGTGTGTCAAGCTGCACAGTTGAGAAAAGTCATAAACTAAGCGAGGTCAAGCCTGTCGTGCTACAGCCCTCAGGTAGGTTAATGTGGATGATTAGTTGTCGCCTGCTGCATTCTTGAGTGGCCCAGGAGGTTCCATTTTCTCTCAGGTCATGGCATATTTTGAATATCTAGTGTTGTAGATTTGCAAGGTTTTGTTCCTGTACATATATGTATGTGATATGTATAGTTACATGTGTAGCATTTCTTGTATAGAATTTTGCCCTACGGATCAATTTTGGCCAACTCAGTAAATTATAGAGAAGTTGAAGCTGAGCTCTTGCGCAGGAAGTCTACATCTCTTTTTCTTCTTCCATTTTAGTGTATTGTATAATTTGATTAATATGCAAGCACCTGTGAACAAATTGATTCATTTTTTTTTCAACTGCAGTTAAAAAATAAACATGCGGGAATTGAATCCACAATTATGTTTCCTAGACTATCTCCAATAGATTCTAAGGCATCAAATTTTTTGGAATTAGCAAGGCCATTTACCCATTTGAACATCTTGGAATTGACTCCTACTTTTGGAAAGGGCTTCTAAAGTACAGAGTAGTATTATTGAGGAAAATATCATAAAATCAATTAGTGGTGGAGAGACTGTAGATACTTTGGCAAGACTGTAGATATTATTAAATTGATTGGTGATGATGTCATGAGAGCTCCAAAAAGGGTCCATGACTTAAATGGGAACTAAAGGAAAGGAAGATGGATCTTATTCATAAGTGGTTCACTCCTAATGAAGGTAGTGTCATCTCAAGGATGAAAGTTCCTATTTCAAGAACTGAAGATAGCTGAAGCTGGTCTTGAGTAAAAATGTGTCTTATTCCGCAAAAATATGCATAATATTGGCTTATGAACAAGCAAGCTGGCAGTTTCAATCATAATGATGATATGTGGAAAGGAATATGGAAGCTCAAGATTCATAACAGAGCCAAACTAAATCTTTGGGGAATTTTAGCTAGGGTTATGACTTATGCCTGTGTTTCTCCATCATTGCGATGTGTTTCTCCAAACTAAATGATAGTTTTGGTGAAGAAGAACATCAAAGGTTGGTAAAAGAGTTTTGTTCTTGTTCTTCCTGTTCTACATCAAAGGTTTGAGAGAAAGAATTCTTCATGTGTTCTTTAAGAGGTCGAATCCTGATTTCATGTTCCTTTTTATGCTTCATTTAGTTTCAAGTTGTTTTTATATTGGAATTTCATCTAGATCTAATTCTTCATTTGATTCATAGAATTAAGGTTATGATTCTTCATCTTCACCTTCACGTTCAACTTGACATGCAGAAATTAGGAGGGTAACGGATATACCTCCTAGTTTGCGGGCTGGTTTAGACCAGAATGAAGAGTTGGTTACCCCACATGTTTGATGAAACAACGTCAGACAAAAAAAGTTGTGTTTTAGTTGTTGTCAGCGACTGTACTCTTATTTGAATTGATTATAATACTTGAGTCATAAGTTCCATAGAAATTGAATTTGAAATTCTGGAGTTAAGCAGATTTATACACCCCAAAAAATGCTTATCAAGATGGAGGATGTCGGTGTGGACGGTGAATAAGAACACCATGAACACGAAGACCAAGAATAAAAGGCTCATAGGTACAACAGAAGGCACTAACAGGGGGTATAGCTATATTTCCGTACAGTGCAGGGGGCATCTATATTAAAAGTTAAAACCATAATAGAGTAGTGGAAATTATCTTTACCCTATAAAAAATTTTAAGATTTTGAATTTAAAATTCAAATAAAAGTTCACACCATTTGAAAAAAAAAAAAAAAAATCACATCAAACCCATGCCACAGGTGGTTCGTATACGGTCCAAACTCTTGTCGTTTGTCCATCCACCAGATCCAGAAATTGTCCCTCTATAGCAACAGCAGCCGCCACTCCGCTTGTTGGAAAAGCTCCATTCCTTCCTTACTTGTTCAAGACGACGATGATGAGATTATCGCATAGAATTGCTGCTTCAGGAAACGGTAAAATCCGCCCTCTTTGCTACTCTTCTTTTACCACAATTAATGATAGCAGTAATTCGATTCATTCTCAATCCTTTGTTCAAAATCATTCGATAGCATCATCTTCCCACCTTAATGATGCCATTAATCAGTTTGAGTCGATGCTTCAAATTCGGCCCCTTCCTTCCATCATCCAATTCAACCAACTCCTCACTTCTCTCGTTCGAACTAAACACTATTCCACCGCCCTTTCTCTGTTCACCAAGTTGGATCTTCTAGGATCCGAACAACAACACTACCACAAGATTAGGCCTGATCTTTACACGCTCAGCATAGCCATCAATTGTTACTGCCGTCTGAATCGGGTTGCCTTTGGTTGCTCTCTGTTGGGTAGGATTCTCAAACTAGGTTATGAACCAAACGTCGTAACCTTTACTACTCTTATCAATGGCCATTGTCTTGCTGGTCGGATACATGCCGCCATTCAGCTCTTTGACGAGCTAGTCCTCAAAGGCTATCGTCTAGATTTAATTACTTGCAATACTATCATCAATGGCTTATGCAAGATTGGCAGAACAGCCGAAGCTATTCGCCTCCTCAGAAGGTTGGAAATAACTCCAAGTTATGATCCTGACATTGTGACCTACAATACTATCATTGATGGCCTCTGTATAGACCAGCACTTAGACGAGGCTTTCAACATCTTTTCAGAAATGATTGGTAAAGGTATTTCCCCTGACGTTGTTACATACACTACCCTCATTCTGGGAGTTTGCAACTTCGGACAATGGAGCCAAGGCACCAGATTGCTATACGAAATGGCAGCCATCAATATCTCGCCCGACATCAAGACATTCACCATTATGGTCGACTCCCTTTGCAAAAAAGGGAGAGTTAAGGAATCTTGGCAAGTGGTTGCTTTCATGCTTAAAATGGGCTACCGGCCTAATATCATAACATGTAACTCTCTGATGGATGGATACTGTTTGCTAGGACAGGTTGGCAAGGCAAGAAAGTTACTCAATACTATTGTCGCCAAGGGTTACACTCCTAATGTCGTCAGCTACAATACTTTGATCAATGGGTATTGCAAGCACAAACAGATTGGCGAAGCTATGACTGTCTTTGAGGAAATGTCTCGCAAGCAAATTCTTCCTGATACAGTTACCTACACTACTCTCATTGGTGGCTTCTGTCAAGCTGGAAGAACTGGAGACGCACTTCATCTTCTCGGCAAGATGAAAGGTCAAGGCCTATTCCCCGATGCATTCACATACGCCACCCTGTTGGATGGGTTTTGCAAAAACAAGAAACTTGATGAGGCTGTTACATTTTTGGAACAACTTGAAAGTGAAGAATTGGAGCCTAATATTGTGATGTACAGTGCGGTTCTGGATGGTTTGTGCAAAGGTGGAAGACTTGTCGCTGCTCGGGAGCTCTTCTCGAAACTCTCTGCCAGTGAACCAAAACCAGACGTTCAAACATACAGTATCATGCTGAATGGACTTTGTAAGAAAGGCCTTCTTGATGAAGCAAATCAGATGTTGTATCAAATGGAAGAAAATGGGTGCTCGCCAAATTTTTATTCGTATTCCACTGTTGCTGATGCATATTTAAAGAATAGAGAGATGTTGAAGGCAGTTAAAGTTCTTGAGAGGATGCGTAACAGAGGGATTGCAGTTTGCACGAGCACAATAAGGTACATATTTCAACTGTTGGATGATGGCGGATTAGACGAGACTTCAAAGGAGGTGCTTAAGCAATTTTTGGGTATCACTGTTTACCCGAAAAAAGGTGGTTAAAGTTCTTGAAGTCACTTGCAATGCTACACCTGGCTGTATGACGACTCTTAATAAAAGGTGGGAAAAGATTGTGATGCAAATTCTCTTTATTATATTTGTATCAGGTTATCTGATTTTACGCTTGTTTGCTTATGTGACGTATTTATACATTACAATGTGTTTCAAATACAACTAGTCATTAATTAGCTTAAATATTTTCGCATTCTGGCATTCTACAAATGAAGGTTCGTCGTCATTCTCAATCCCTCCTTAGCTGCCTTCGAAATCAATCATCATTTACTCACCTTAACAGTGTGAGTAAATCAACGCCATTAATCAGTTTTAGACGATGCTCCGAGTGTGACCCTTGGCTACAAGCCTACGATTCAATCAGCTCCTCGCCTCACTTGTTCAAACAAAGCACTATTCCACCACCCTTTTATTACTCACAGAATTTTCTATTATTTGAAAGATATATATTTGAAAGTTTCATAGGAATTAGGTACGAAGATGCCAGAATAAGGATGAGTGCTGAAGAGCAAGGATCACCGATTAGCTGGCTGCTATCCTTTTAAGATTGATATTGTTTTGGTGATGGAAATAATAGATATTGGAGAAATTCTTGAACAGATAGGCCCAGACAAGAGCTTGGTGAATATTTTAGATGGGTCTTGAAAGAGAACTTGACGTTGTATGCACGAGCCTGTAGCACCTAACAGCTGCATTTTCGTTAGAGGGTATAATGAATTTCGAGATATTACTCGATAATGTTCATGAGAGGAAGTCCAGTTTTTGCTTGAGATGAATCCTTTCAAATTTAGGTAGATCACATTCTGTTTTGTTCTTTTGTTTTGTTTTTTTTTTTATTTTTTTTGTGTGTGTTTTTTTGTTTTTTTTGTTTTGTTTTTTTTTTTTTTTTTTTTTTTTTTTTTTTTTTTTTTTTTTTTTTGCCTCTCATCACGTTGCTTTATGCGCGCAGTTCCTGAATTTAATAGCTGCAGACTAGAAAATAAAAGGTACACTGTATTAGAGCATATCATCTGGGGTTTGCGGAATGGATCCACTGTCTGCTGGGAGAACATAATGCTACTTCTCAGGACTGCAATGTATGCTTAAGGTTTGTCTTACTCACTTTCTTGAACTTCTGTTTTGTTAGAGCTGTTTTAATTCTTGAATGCTACTTAACTGGTACTGTTACTCTCTTTTGTCTTTTATCTGCATTAGCAACTTATTCTGGGTACTGGTATCTTCTTTTGTCCTTTTTGCTACGAGTTATTATTGAGAGAATAATTATTATGGTTTATTACTGCCTGGAAAAATTTAAATCTTTATCCGGAAGGTCATAACGAACACCCTCCCCACCAACTAAACCATTGCCTCAAGACTACCACATATCTCCCTCCTTTGCAACCTCTGCCCAAATCAGTACATCCCCCCCCCCCCCCCCACCCATTCTTAATAGGGGTATTTGTGTGTTAATTCTTAAATTTTGGATTATATTTACCTATCCTAAACTGTGAGGGGTTATATTGTAGTTACTTAAACGTTAGTATTGTCTTTTCATAAACTAAAGGGGGTTAAAGTGTTGTTTCCTAAAGTTGGGTGTAAACCCACCTGTAACATCTCTCTCACTCTAACAGATTGGAGAACAAAATTCACTGTTAGAATACACACAAAAATACATATCATAGCAAATCGGTGCTACTTCAATGGTAGGGTGTTTGAAGTCCCTAGACGAGATCTTGAGTTCAAACCCGGCTATATGATGTAATTCTAAAACATACATATCATACAAAATAAATAAAGAACATATAAAATTCCCTTAAAGAAAACAACAAGAACATGTAAAACTTAATTTTCGGTCCAGCTACTTTTAGAGATGCCTACCTCTGTTTCTTCATTTGTCACTATTCACTGGGTCACTTTAATCCTTTGATTTGATTAGCAAAATGTTACAAGAATTTGATAATCTTTTGTATGGTCTCCCCTTAACCTCCACAACGCCATCCACGAATTCAACCCACGTTCTCCCTCATTTCCACGCCTATCAACACCTATATCAACTCACCACCTTCTCCCTCGTCAATTCCATCTCACCCTCTGTGTTCAGAAGAACAAAAGAACCCAGTGCCTTGTTTTTGCAGAACCACCACGAACATCACCACCACCACTGTCCCTGCAGTTTCCGGCGAAAACCACCAGAACAAGCTCGCCTCCTTCCTCTCTCATCTCTGACGAACCAGCAAGGACCAACAGAGCCATCGTCGGCTCTGTTTCTGCGCCGACCCGAATTGCAGACCCGGACCCGACGCCCAAACCCGTTAATTCCCCGGCCATTCTCCGTCCGACCACCAAGGCAGCAACCGTGACGGCAGTAACAACGACGGTCGTCTTCTCCGATTTCGGCTTCGCCTCCTCCAATCGGTAAACACCAAGACCCCAACCTTTGAATTCTTGTTCCATTCAATTGCATCATTTAGCCTTTATAGCTCTGTAAGAGCATCTCCAACAATAGAATTACTATTTAGCTAAATTTTAACTACTATCAACTCAAGTTAACATGATTTTTGATTGTTTGCTCCAATGGTGTTATGTATTATACATAAGTTTGTGAGTATTGAAGTATAAATAAAATATTTTATTAAATTAAAGTAGGAGAGAGATAGACACAAAAAATTTAACTACCTACATTCTAGCTAGCTACTTCTATTGAGTCGGATACATAATATGTAAAATATTGAGTCATTTAGCTAGCCCATTGGAGCTCATTATTTCTTCTACTTATGTATATTATAACTAAACTAATTCTTTTACATAACCATTGGAGATGCTCTAAACATTGATCCTGTATACTAATCTTGGTTGTTTTGGTGAGAATCACGTTTATGTGAATCGTGGGTTTGGGTCACTGTAAATGACTTGGGATTGGGGGTAGTTTTGTATCATCTAAAATCTGTGGGAATGTTTGTGCACTTTCAGAAACTATAGGGGGAGGCCTTAGTTATTTATTATAAACTGTTTTCTTTATTTGAATATTTTATATCTATAATTAGTGTTTGTTTATTAAATAGTAATTCTAATTAATTGGTTTTTTTAAACATGAAAATAAATATAAGTTTTTATTGTATAATTTTATAAATAGTTTTACTAATAAAAATAAATATTACTACTAAAGGTTGTGTTCTTAAGATTTAGTTAACTCTACTGTTTATCTTCAGATTTTCTTATATAAATAAATATTTACTCTTTTAATAAGTAAAGTTAATTTTTATTTAGTACTAATATCAATTTTGAATAATATATTCTTTTCTAAATAACTAGTTGTAATAGATTTTTATAATATAATTAATTAGTTCAAAGCTTGTTTCTATTGTTTTAGTTTTATTATTTTTCTTAATATCGTAACATTATAAATTAATACTCTTTTTAATATTAGAGTTCCATAATGTAATTGGGGTAATAAAAAAGAATATTAATATTACAATTACTAATGCATTTGGTGCAGTTGTGTTTTTGATCTGGAATTATAAAGCTTCAGACCTTGGATGTTGGGGATCTTTAGAATCTGCTGCTAAGTTTGAACGCGTGTCTGCTCAATTAGTCCTGTAGCAGTAGGTGTGACAGACTTGGAGCTTTATTACAAGAGTTGAAGTTAATTTTTACCACACATGTGATTTTGGGTCCATTCTCTAAGGGGGGGGGGGTGAATGCGGCATTGACTTGATCGAGGCTTGATTTGAGGTGTTGGTAGTGTAAAAATGGCCCAAGTAAAATAGTTTTCCTGAAAAAAACAAAAAAAGATATCCCAAGAACCGCTGTTGTAGAAGTTGGCGGCAATGGTGGTGTTCATTCGGATCTTCTGAGCGTACAGCCTCTGCAGCGGAAGATCCGAACCGTCCATGTTCATAGCCGCACCAGATCGTGAAACCTGTTCTGCTTCCCCCAGCTAACAGATTACAAGTAACGTCACTAACTTAGATGACTAACGGCAACAGATAGACGCAGAAGTAGAGAACACGAAGATTTCCTCCATAACGATCATCCCCCAAGGTGCTCCACTTCCGAATCAACTGTGGTTGTGGTTACTACGGCAACGAAGCTTTCAGTCTCCGCCGCAATCCCTCTCGTTAGCCACTTCAGGATTCTCAATATCCCTTCCGATTTTCACTCGCAAGCTGAAATTGAACCCTTTTTTCGAAGAATCTGCCTCGATGCGCCCTCCGCACACCACTCTGCAATGGAAGCGCACCGCCACCGTCGTCTGCTCCGCCTCCAACGACCCCTCTCCTTCTCCAGAGATTAGGTAAACTCCCTCTCTCTCATTCAATTTGAGTGTTTCTGTTCATGATATGAGAAAACTGACTTAATGCTTGACCCTAATTTTGTGTAGCATTAGTTATTCACTTACTGATTAGTTGGTCCATGAAAGCAAACATGGACCAACTAGTTAAAAGTTAGAACTGTAAGTGAAGTGTCTGAGGTTTCGATTGGACATTGAATTTGCAAGGTTCAACATTGTAGTTGAGCTTCCTGTTAATAGCATCCGGATAAGGTTCAAACAACATGTTCTAACATACTGCATCACAATATTAATGCAGCGCAATCCAAAATCCATCCACTCCATGACTGCGCGGAGAAACTCCTATTCCACCTCACAGTCACTCAACGCTGTTTGTCACAAGGATGGTAATTGTAAACATTTTGGCACTAAATAAGGGCGTAAATGTAATTATTGGTAAAAAGGGTAGATATTGCATAACTCCAAAATCCGAGGGTAGTAAGTGTAAATTATCGGTTGGCAAAAAAAGTGTGAATTACCCATGTGAGTTGTTGTAGTTGCAGGTTTAATCCATCGCTGCCTTTGTCAAAATTTTATTTTTTTCCCCATACACCAGATCCAGTTTTTTCTCTTTGTACCGCAACCGCCAACTCCGCTTGCTGGAAAGCCCGGCGACGACGATGATGAGATTATCGTGTAGAGTTGCAGCTTCACGAAATGGTAACATCCGCCCTCCATTCCTCCTTCCTCTTTGCTCTTCCTTCACCACTAATGACATTCATAGTCATTCGATTCATTCTCAATCCCTTGTTCATAATCATGCCTTTTCATTCTAATTTGATTTGATTTCTTGCATTTTCTGGTTATTCTTTCTTTTTCCTTCATCAATTTATTGATGTGGCATGCCACGTCTCATTCGGGGTACAGTTCCGACTACAGGAGTGGGCAATATATAAATATTGGCTTATGAACAAGCAAGCTGGCACTTTCAGTCATAATGATGATATTTCGAAAGGGATATCGAAGCTCAAGATTCACAACAGAGCCGAACTAAATCTTTGGAGGATTGTAGCTAGGGTTATGACTTATGCATGTGTTTCTCCATCATTGCGGTGTGTGTTTTCCAAACTAAATGATAGTTTTGGTGGTGGTGACAGCGGCGACGGTGGTGAAGAAGAACACCAAAGGTTAGAGTTTTATTTTTTTCATCAAGGTTCAAGAGAGAAAATTCTTCATGTGTTCTTTAGGAGGTCGAATTCTAATTTCATGTTTGTATTTATGCTTCATTTAGTTACTTTCAAGCTGTTGCTTTTTATTGGAATTTCATCTGGATCTGATTCCAAATTCATTTGATTCATAGAATTAAGGTTTTGATTCTTCATCTGCACCTTCACGTTCAACTTGAAATGCATAAATTAGGAGGGTAACAGATATACCTCCCAGTTTGTGGGGTGGGTTAGACCATAATGAACAGTTATCCCACATGTTTGATGAAACAACGCCAGAGTAGTGGTTATCTGTCCACCCAACATCCACTGAGAGGGGTCTCTGTCTCTGACAGGGGCATAGCTATATTTCCCTATAGTGCAGTGGGCATTTGTATTAAAACCATAATAGAGGATGGAAATTATCTTTTACCCTATAAAAATAAAATTTTGACTTAATTCACAGATATTCACACCATTTGGGAAAGGGAAAAAAAAAAATAGCCACATCAAACCCATGCCACAGGTAGTTCGTATACGGTCCAAAGTTTTCTCGTTTGTCCATCTACCAGATCCAGAAATTGTCCCTCTATAGCAACAGCAGCCGCCACTCCGCTTGTTGGAAAAGCTCCATTCCTTCCTTCCTTGTTCAAGACGACGATGTGGAGATTATCGCATAGAATTGCTGCTTCAGGAAACGGTAACATCCGCCCTCTTTGCTACTCTTCTTTTACCACAATTAATGATAGCAGTAATTCGATTCATTCTCAATCCTTTGTTCAAAATCATTCGATAGCATCATCTTCTCACCTTAACGATGCCATTATTCAGTTTGAGTCGATGCTTCAAATGCGCCCCCTTCCTTCTATCATCCAATTCACCCAACTCCTCACTTGTCTTGTTCGAACTAAACACTACTCCACCGCCCTTTCTCTGTTCACCAAGTTGGATCTTCTAGGATCCCAACAACAACAATACCACAAGGTTAGGCCTAATCTATACACACTCAGCATAGCCATCAATTGTTTCTGTCGTCTCAATCGAGTTGCCTTTGGTTGCTCTCTCCTGGGTAGGATTCTCAAACTAGGCTACCAACCAGACGTTCTAACATTTACTACTCTGATCAATGGTCTTTGTCTTGCTGGTCGGGTAGATGCCGCCATTCAGCTCTTTGACAAATTAGTCCTCAAAGGCTATCATCTCGACTTAATAACTTGCAATACTATCATCAATGGATTGTGCAAGACCGGCAGAACAACTGAAGCTATCGCCTCCTCACAAGGTTGGAAAGGACTGATGGTTACCAGCCTAACATTGTGACTTACACTACTATCATTGATGGCCTCTGTATAGACCAGCACTTGGACGAGGCTTTCAATATCTTTTCAGAGATGATTGCCAAGGGCATTTCCACAGATGTTGTTACATTCACTACCCTCATTCTAGGAGTTTGCAACTTCGGACAGTGGAGCCAAGGCACCCGATTGCTATATGAAATGGTTCACATGAATATCTCGCCTAACATTCAGACGTTCAACATTATGGTCGACGCCCTTTGCAAAAAAGGGAGGGTTAAGAAATCCTGGCAAGTGGTTGCTTTCATGCTTAAAATGGGCTGCCGGCCGGATATCATCACATACAGCTCAATCATGGATGGATACTGTTTGCTAGGACAGGTTGGAAAGGCAAGAAAGTTACTTAATACCATTGTCGCCAAGGGTTACACTCCTGACGTCGTCAGTTATAGTACTTTGATCAATGGGTACTGGCAGTACTGCAAGCACAAACAGATTGGTGAAGCTTTGACTGTCTTTAAGGAAATGAGTCGCAAGCAAGTTCTTCCTAATATAGTTACCTACAATACTCTCATTGGTGGCTTGTGTCAAGCTGGAAGAACTAGAGACGCACTTCATCTTCTCGCCAAGATGAAAGGTCAAGGCCTGTTCCCCGATGCATTCACATACGCCACCCTGTTGGATGGGTTTTGCAAAAACCAGAAACTTGATGAGGCGGTTACATTTTCGGAACAACTTGAAAAAAAGAATTTGAGCCTGATATTGTGATGTATAGTACGGTTCTGGATGGTTTGTGCAAAGGTGGAAGACTTGTCGCTGCTCAGGAGCTCTTCTCAAAACTCTCTGCCAGAGGACCAAAACCCGATGTTCAAACATACACTATGATGCTGAATGGACTTTGTAAGAAAAGCTTATTCGATGAAGCAAATCAGATGTTACATGAAATGGAAAAAAACGGGTGCCTACCAGATTTTTATTCGTATTCCACTGTTGCTGATGCATATTTAAAGAATAGTGAGATCTTGAAGGCAGTTAAAATTCTTGAGAGGATGCGCAAGAGAGGGATTGCGGTTTGTACAAGCACAATAAGGAATATTTTTCAAATGTTGGACAATGACGGGTTAGACGATACTTCCAAAGAGGTGCTTAAGAAGTTTTTGGGTATCACTGTTTACCCGAAAAAGAGTGCTTAAAGTTCGTGAAGTCGCTTGCAATACTAGACCTGGCTGTATGACGACTCTCAAGAAAAGGTGGGCAAAGATTGTGATGTGAAGTCTCTTGATTATATTTATATCAGGTTATCCAATTTTACTCGTGTTTGCCTATGTGGTATATTTGTACAGTACAATGTGTTTCAAACAAAACACAGGAAAACAAAATTTCAGATCATGCCTATTCCCCTACAATAATCACAACTCACATCCATCTAGACAGCATATCCCACAATTCCATATCCCCTACCCAAATGAGGCCCTAGTGTAACTGGCCTATGGAAGTTACTGGTTATTAGTATGTTTTCTCGTTTCGAATTTGGATTTCACGTTTATAGAATCCGTTATGTTAGGCAAAGTTCTTACCAAGTCTACTCTTCAATTCCTTTCTTCTTGGTCTTCTAAAGTCTAAAACCTTCAGTTCTTTTACTATTTTCTTTCGCTTAAATCTACATACCCTCTAGGACCTTTAGTTTCACAAGTCAAGAACTTCCGTTTCTCTCTCGATTTGTTCTTTCAAATTCATCATTGAACTGTTTGCACATTGTCTGATTCAAGTCAGTGATGTATGGAAATTTAGCATCATAGAGACTGGGAGTGAAAGTGGAACTCTTTAAGGCAGCGGGAGTTCAGTATGATGGTTCTGCAAGATGGTCTGATTTTTTAATGAATGGGGCCATGCGACAAAATTGATTGTGTTTGTCTATGCGGCCAATTTGAGAATTCGGTAGCTCTCTAAAGGTTGGACTTCTACTTGAGGATGGCTGGGGGATAGCGGACGGTAGTTAGAATCTTAGCTTTAGTGGGCCACCGATCTAAAGAAAAGAACCAGACGCTATGTGATAGTATAATTTTGAGAGTCACGCAATCTGTTGAATGTAAACGATTAGTAGAAAACTGTAGCTGCCAATATCTTATATCTCCCTTTTGATTCATTCACCCAGTCTTCCACAAACACGGAAGGACTTGAAGACTTTCTTGATGAGTGTTTTTTTTTTTTTTTTTTTTTTTTTTTTTTTTTTGAGAAAATTGAGTGTTTTGGAATATTGTTACTCTTGAATTTTTTTCAGTAATTGTTGCTTTCCTTCCAAGCGGGAAACCTAATTTGTATCCAATATTTATTTCTCGGGTTGCACCTTTTTTTGTGACACCTACATGAGAATCCTAATCTATTACACTGAAACTGAAATTAATGGAATTAAATTGCTGGTTGGAGGGTTCTCAGTATACTTTCTGAAATTAAATTGCTGGTTGAAGGGTTCTCAGTACATTTTTTTTTACTGCTCGTGTAAAGGAAAGGACCGGGGCTATGTGATAGTGTTATTTGAGAGCGATACAATCTATTGAACATAACTTTTTTGACTGCAAATGTCTTCTCTCGTTTTTTTATTCATTTACCCAGTCCTTCCTTAGCACGGACTTCACCACTTCATCACTCAGTAAACTGTTGATTTTCTTAGAAGTGGGAAGAGCCTAATTGTTGGATTGGGAAGAGCCTAATTTTGAATCCAACATATGTTTCTCAGGTTGCACATTTTAAAAGAATGATTGTTGAAGGTGACATTCGTAAACACCATCCCAAAATCTGCATCGGGAAATCCTCAGGAAATGGCTCATTCAGAAAGTCCAACCCAAGATGCGAAGTGCAATAATTATATATGGAACTTATGGTCATTAGTACTACAATTACTAATTCTGATAAATACTGGTGGTAGAGATCTGCAGAATAAAAATTCCTTCATACTTTATTGTGGACATTCATTTTGAAACTGCTCCCTGTCAATAGCTAGTAAAAGTTGGAGGTGTCTCTTTCTACTACTGCTAGAGTTATGTAGAGGTCAAAAATAATTTGTAAGTAGTGTAAGTTGAGATATCGAGAAAGAAGAGAGGAAATAGAAAATTTGGATTGAAGAAGTTACCAAACAGAGTACAAAAAAATGGTGTTAATATACACCATCACCAAATGCAAAATCAAATGAAATTCAAATACAACAGAAATTAACTAATCAATTATGAGATGCCTAATCAGTACATGTCAGTATAGAGAGAGAGTTGACTAATTTCTTCTTAGAGCATCTCCAATGGTTAGGTTAAAAAGTTAGTTTAGTTATAATTTACATAATTAGAAGAAATAACAAGTTCCAATGGACTAGTTAAATGACTCAATACTTTACATATTATGTATCCCGCTCTCTACTAGTAGCTAGCTAGAAAGTAAGAAGTTTAATTTTTTGTGTCTATCTCTCTCCTACTTTAATTTAATAAATAAATATTTTTATAATTTCATACCTACAAGTTATGTAAAATACATGACACCATTGGAGCAAACACTAAATAGTTCACTTAGTTAAAATTCATACTAGTTATAATTTAGCTAATTTGTGATTTTACCATTGGAGATGCTCTGGATAATGTAAACTTATCCTCTTAGTTAAATAGTAGATAACTTAGAGAAAAATTCAAAAAATCTTGCTCCAACGTACTCGTTATTCTACTCGCTAAAGTAGCGGATAGTTATCAGCCTCGCTCTCTCTCGCTAGATTTTTTCCTTTCTCAATTTCTCTTTCAACGGCTTTCTTCCCCACTACTATATTTTCGACCATTATTATTGGACAATTCTACAATTTATCATCTCATTTAAATTAATTTTGAATATTAATCCGTAATTTTGTTCATTGATTTGATGTAGGACTATTTTTTTAGGAAAAATGACTCTTTGTTTTCTTAGAACAGTAAAGAGTAAGGACTCTTTTTTTTTTTTGAGGGAGGACGATTTTGTTCTTATAGGGACTCTGTTTTTTTTAAGGGAAATATGACTCTTTGTTTTACATGTAGATAACGATCTATTCAAAATAAACTAAAATTTTAAAAGGTTAAAAGAAAATCTTTTTTCAAAATTTTGGTCACCTACCCTTCTTTTGTGAAAAATATATCCTTAAAGTTATGAAATTCTTTTATCCCAAAAAAGATATGACATGTTTGTCATATATAAATTATGATTATCATAATTTATGTATGAAAGTAAGAAAAAAAATTATTAATAAAACAGTTGAAAATGATTTTAGCTAACATTTACATTGCACTGTTGGAGCAGATGTGAAAAAATCGAGTTAGTTAAAATACATAATCACGTTTTTAGGTAAAATATAGCTAACTTTTAACATTTACTATTGGAGATGCTCTAATGGAGCTTATTTAGTTGCTACTAATTAAGTGTAATTGGACTGAGAGCATCTCCAATGCAATTAGGTAAAAAATAGGCATATTATGCCTAAGAATAAGATTTTGCATTTTTATTTTTGCACTAGGCTCCAATGCTACTAGCTATAAATTAGGCCATTTAAATTGAATGGTAATAGTTAGAGATTTTTTTCACGTACTAGATGAAAATTAAAATAAAAATTTAGGACAAGTGGTGGAGAAATTATAGGAGACATGGTTTAAAAAATTAGTCACACAAAAAAAAGTGGACAAGTGTTTCAAAAACCTAAAAGGTAGGGAAAAAACAAAGATGGCTAGGGAATGAACTTCGCCAAGTTTGGCGATAATGATGCCTATTTTTTATTTTGCATAATAAGATGCCTAATTCATTGGACTTCTAATTTTGTTCAACTTCTTTAAATTTTGCCTAAAAATACCAATTTACCTAATGCATTGGAGATGCTCTAAGACAATCGGTGTCATCCCATCATTTTCTTGTTGCTTATTTTGTTTGTATTGTGCTTCAAGAACAGAGGGCGTGCTTTTTCTTTGTGCTCTTCAAGATTCAAAGCAATCGAAAGTTGTGTGAAATGTTGTAACTCCAACAACTTCTCCGACCTGCTCTTGAACCCTTGGTGATGCAGATTATTAGTATGAACGAATGTCTGTAGCTTTCCCCAAGAGAAAGAGTGTAGAATTTAGGAAGCCTAGAGCTGCAAAATGTTGAGTTTGATACTGTGCACTAAGTTGAACCAAAGTACTTCATGTAAGAGGGAGAGAGAGAGAGCAGTGACGGGAGAAGTTGTCTAAAAGTAATTTTAGTGGTGGTACCTTACTAACTAATGGACCTAAACAAAGAGGGTGAAAGTGACAAACAATTTGAGTCTCTTAGGATTCCAAACAACAAGGGTATAAATGAAAATCTTCCAAAACTATGGGAGTATAAGTAAAATTTACCAATACCAAATGGGTAAAAAGCACTTTACACCCCTTTGTTTGGATTAATTTGTAACTGACAAAAGCTCGTAACTGACAAATACGAACGGTAACGTCAGTATGACTATTATGCCCCCAAACAATTGTTTTCTTCCCTTTTCTCTCTTTCCTTTTCCTTCTTCTTCTCCTTATTGTATTCTTCCCCAAATCATCTTCTCTTTTCAACCTATGCCTATGAGGAGTCAGCATCTATTGTCCAAGACAATCAACTGGAACAGCTGCGAAGGACTGATAGCAGGGAAATTTTCGAAAGTGCTCCGAGTTAACGTTATCTTGCTAGGCGAGTGGAGTATCCGGTTGGCTCGTTAATGCAATGTCCGGAATGAAAGCTCCGCCCCCTGTTCCCTCGGAAAAAAAACAGCGATGCGTCTTTCATGAGCCATGTCTCTAGATAGCTACCGATAGGCAGAGCAACATTATCCCAACTACTGTCCTTCCCTTCCTCTTCAACCCTAGCCGACGGTGATTATCTTGGATTGAACTCGATGGCTGGGATAACGACAACGATGATGATTATGATAAGGAAGAGGACATCGATAACATCATAATGGAGTTAGAATCGAATGAGGAAGTCGGTGAAGTGGACATGCGAAGGCAGAGATGACGACATGAATCCCTTCGTCTTTGGCTCCGCGATTGGCGACCCATGCAGCTAGCCAAAGTAATAGGATAATCGATTTGGTGGAAATCTTGATAGGGCTCGAAGACAGTCGATTGAGATTCAGTTGCCACATCCTCCCTCTGTTTCTTCTGGTTCTTCATGAACCAGTTTTTCTGCTTTATTAGCAGCTCAAATGGTTTAACACTTTTTGTTGGGTTTTGATGTAGGTAACGCAGCAGAATAAAAAAAATTAATCCTACTCAAATCCCACCAAGGATCACATGAAGAGACATCATAACATGATAAGGGACATAGTAATTGTGTACCTTTGTGATTTGGGAGATCACACGAAGAATAGTGTCCTCGTCTCTACGGTTGATCCACGTCTAGAGGTGATATCTAGATTCTTCCTTCAACAAGTGCTAGCTTGAACCGGAGGAAGAGGGAAGAAGGAATCAAACAAAGGGACAAGGAGGAGTTCGGCCTCCTCTTTGCGCCGACGGGAAGGGGCGGACGGGCCTAGGGGCGTGCGCCTCTAGGTCCTGTTTTGCTCTCTCTTTTGCTCTCTTCCACTCTCTTTTGTTATGTCTAATAACATTAGTTGGTGGGAAAGAAGCTAGAGCCTCATTTATATACTCCAACAACTCCTTGTTGTTTTCATAAAGGTCCTTCCTAGTTCTACATGAACTTGGATTAGTCCCTTCCTTGCAAATTAGTCCTACTAAATTTGCAAGGCGTTGCATAATGATCCTCCTTATTAATTAATCATATTAATTAATCCCAAATCTAGTTCAACTCTATTTGACGTGTGACCCCATAGGTTTCTACTTAGTTGGTAGTAACTTATTACTAACATGGAGCGGTGTCGAGCAACTCATCCATGCCACCCAACTAATAGAAATAGTCAGTGATCCCGACAAACCTCTTGTGCCCAATATCTCATACTGCACTATCCCTTTGTCTCCATATCCGAATTGGACACGAGACATAAATAGTCACACTCGTATATCCAATCCATAGTTCCTCTATCCTGGAATATGCTTATGCTAGCAGATAACATCAATATCTTCACATTGATTTATCTGAGTCTGGCCAGACATTCAATAAGCCTCATCCCTCGAGTGGCCGTGGATATTTACTCCCATTATGTGGGAGGTACAAATCCTCTATACATCAATACGATCTCTAAGCTTGCTTCCTATCATGCCCGATAGCTACCTTTATAGTCACCCAGTTATGGTGTAACGTTTGATAACATCAAAACACGATATTTCACAACTAGGGTATCTAGTGACTTCAAGTCTAAGGATTGCAATATTATTAGCACTACGAGAAGCGATTGTGACTTCAACATAATCTAATGTATCATTCTCGTTGTGGGTCATCCAGTATGCCATTACTCCTAATGCATACCCATGTGTTGAATCGTGATATCTCCATATCAATCCAACCCCACACTAGTCTATAGATGATTGTCCCATTAATCATTATAATTGACTAGGGATATTTAAGAATATAACACTTATATTCTAAGGACTTCATTCATGTTAACATATCTTCATATCGATAACATAATGAATCGTAAATCCATATATTTGTCACAATAAATTGATTGCCTCTAGGGCACAATTCCAACAGTCTCCCACTTGCACTAGAGTCAATCTCCTGCATCATATGCCTATTACCCTAGCGCGACCCTCCATGCTAACGCTGCAGAGGGACATGGTTGGCGATGCAACAACCCCCTTATCCGGCTCGGACAAGACCGGGAGGGCGATGCTAAAAGTAATGGCGGAAATCAAAAGCACAACATCCCAAAATCTTTATTTATTACATAATATTAAACATCCAAAAAGTCTTTAGTTATTACATAAGCGTTTCCAAAACTACTACATAATAGTGAGCTAACCAGCTACATCACTAATCGTGTTGATAACCGTCTACGTGAGTCCCGTACCCTGCCATGCCATAGTCTTCAGCTCCTATGCCTGTGGTGGGAAGGAAACAGGAACCGCAGTTTTCAAATTCAGCACGTAAATACTTAGTAAGTAACACCCAAGCTCGTAAAACAGAAGATAAGGCATGTTTACTTTTTCATAGCAGTAACAAAGAAGAAAATTATAAAACAGTAAAGTAGGACTTAAAAGTAAACTTCTCTTTCTTTTTAAACTTTCTTTCTAAACTTTCAAACGGGGAAACTAGTCCCAATCTCTTTCTTCTCTTCTTTTATAAATAACCAAATATCAGGGAAACGGTATTATTAACTTTGCTGACACGGGGATGATCTACTAACTCTATGCATCCAAGACCTTATGTGCCGGCACCCCCCTAAGACTCCTCGCGGCCAGAGAGGTGAGTACATGGAGCGACCCGGCAGGTTGCGACCGGGCTAAATAAACGGGTCGAGTGACCGTAGTCATCACGACCAATCTAATCAAAGGCAAATATAACGATCCCCGCACAACTTTTCCACTTAACGTTGATTATCGGTTTAATCGTGTGTAGACATCAAATAAAACACTTCTTTAAAGTATAAGAGAACTTCAAAAAAAACAGATAAATGAATATATATATTAAAAATGCATTTTGAGACAAATAATAAAAGACATATTAAGACATGAAAGAAGCTGGGCTCAACGCTTGGCATGTTACTTACCTTATTAGTAGCAATAGCACGTTCTAGTAGTGGCTCGGGCCTACAAAATCGTCACCTACAAACCGTAATTTCTAAGTCAACAAATAATCAAATAAATACTACACGACCTAATAAGTATTCTCCTTTATTTCTACCCAACCCACTAGTTAATTTTTTCCTAACGGTTTATTCCGTTAAAACAAAGTGTTTATTTTTAAACGATTATTATTATTATTATGAGCTACAAGTGGTTAATTAGAGAAATTATTTTATATATAAAGACTTGATATGATAAAACAGAACTAGTTTATGAAAAAGAAATATTATTATTACTACAACGTTTAAACAATATTTAAAACTATTTAATTTTAAGAGAACTTCTTCAAAATACTTATCACGACACAAGAATGTTTACAAACTAGCAAAATATCCAATTTACAAGTATCAAAAATCAAAGTTATTAGCTAAGTGATTTAACAATACTTATTTAAAGTTTTAACTAAAAAAAAATTCTTGTTTAATTTTTAACGAACATACCGCATGTTATTTCAATACCCGAATTACTTTTCCGAGACGGGGATGAAAACTAGTATTTTTAGAAATTATTTTTAATCCAAAGTTATTATTTTTTTATTTTTAACGAAAAGTGTAAAGTTTAAGTAAAAGACATATAAACCCCTAAGTTTTATTAAAAGTCAACAAACTTCCAACTATTCACAAAACTGTTAGTTTAAAACACTCTAGTCACCTTCTAATTTCAGAAAGTACAAAAAGAATCCCCTATGTTATGTTATAACAGTTTACATAAACTACACTTTTACCCCCTATAACAACAACTTCAATTTCATCAATCCAACTATGATTTAAGCTATCAAGTTTCAATTTTGACAATGTATAACAACTAATCAGAAAGTATAGAACGTACCTAGGCCAAAAATGGCCAAAAACAGTCAAGAAATGGGTCGGGTCGGAGTTCGACGTCGGAGTCGCCAGAGTTGAACTTGGTGGTCGGCTTTAATGGCTTTCCCAGCTTGGTTTGAGCCTTCTACTAATCTGGTCAGGGTCCAAAGAGTCGTCTGGAAGCAGAGAGAGGGAGTGGGTGCTGCTGCGGAGCTTTGGTGGAGCTTGGCCAGAGCTTTGGCCGGCAACAATGGAGGCCGACGGTGGCGGCAGTGGCTTCTGTTGCTGCAGCTTCTTGGCCTCTTTTTCGGGTCAGAGGAGAGAGTCAAAATATCAAGCAGAGAGGGACGGTGAGAGGAAGAGAGAGAGAGAGCTCTGGGTGTTTTCGTGGTGGTGGTCGCCGACACGATGGTGGCTGTGGTGGGGGTTGGCTGCTGCCACCAACAGCTGCTGCTGCTGCTTCTGAGAACAGAGAAACAGGGAGGGAGAGAGAGAGGGAGAGAGACGGGCAGAGAGTGGAGGGAGAGCTGGGTTTCCTTCTCGGTGTTTGCCGCCGGCGAGAGAGGTGGCTGAGAAGCTGTAAGTGGTTGATGCCACTTCTGATACTGCCTCTGTTTAGTCCGGGTGCTAGAGAGTAAGAGAGTGAGCAAAGGTGCAGTGGGTTTGTCTTTCTTGAGAGGCTTCAATGGAGGTTTTGATGGTGGTGATGAAGTTGCCGATGGTGGAGGTGGTGGTTGTGATGGCGGATGTGCGTGTGAGGGAGGTGGAGGATGGCTTTATAGGTGAGCTTACTTGGGGACCAAGCACAAAGATGGTGAGGTGGAGGCGGTGAGAACCCTCCCGAAGGAGTTGAGGGTGGTGATGCCGTGAAGGAAGCGTAGGGAAGAAGGAGATGAACCTCCTGGAAACAAAACAATTCAAACAAACTAATATTTGTTGGCGATAATTGGGTGTGGGTTGAGTACTATTTGGTTGGGTGATTGGGTGTTACAATTGCATGAGGCTTCGCAGTGGTCGGACACGCGTTAAAACTAAAATTTACTAAAATTTACGAAACGTTCACGTTTTAACTCGCGGATGCTAATCTATTATTTTTCTAAAATCTTTCACAAATAGGACTTAATAATTTACCAAAATATTATTTTGTAAATAAAATCTTTATTAGGCTTCTAAATGACTGTTTTACCCCTACTAATTAAACGGGGTATTACATCCTTCCCCCCTTAAACAGAGCTTCGTCCTTAAAGCTAAAATCAAGTGACTAATCATGATATCCAGATCATCTAACAAACAACTATCTAACAAATTAATATCACATGGCTGGCAAGTAATTTCAAATCATAGCAAGTAATCACTTTTACGATATACGCAATGCAACATGTAACCTCAAATAAGATCGTAGTCACATCTATCTAATTAAGTGGCCATAGTCTCATTTGGGTTCTAAGTCTCAAGGTCAAACATATCTCAAAGGTACTAAGACGTAACAATAGCAGACTAAGACGTAATGGTATTAAACAGAGGGTTGCATCCTCTCCCCCTTAGAGAGTGACGTCCCCGGAACTCCATGTACCTCATTGAATAAGTGCGGGTACTTCTTTATCATCTCTTCTTCAGCCTCCCAAGTTGCTTCTTCTGTTTGGTGGTTGGTCCAAAGGACTTTGACCATTTTGACGCTCTTGGTTCTTGTATCCCTTGTCTTTGTGTCCAGTATCTTGACATGGTGTTCCTCGTAGGTCAGCGATGGGTCAAAATCCAATGGTTCTGGATTCAACACATGGGGCTGGGTTTGGTACATACTTATTCAGCTGGGATACGTGAAAGACATTGTGTACTCGCCCCAAGTTCGATGGTAGATGAGTCAACCCCGGGATCTCGGTTCAGGGTTAATGCGACATTCGATAACCAAAAGTAGAAATATACTATTAAGATTACATTTCGCTTAATGTACATAACAAAATTCTGATAATAGGTACAATTTAAAACATAACATTTGTGATCTACTAAGTGATCTAAGTTAAGCTATACTTCTTCGTCTCGTTCCGCGTTCCCATCCCCCACCTTGAGTGATGACCTGCGGTTTTAAAATGGCAAAAGCCGACGCAGTTTTGAAGAAATGATCAGTAAAAACTGAGTAAATACACACTACGACATGTAAAGAAACGAGTGGCACGGAAACATGAGTTGAAGCAAATAAAGAGATTTGAAAATCAATGAGAAAAGAGCTGGAACAATTCGGAACATTTATGAGTAACCGCGTAGCGAGAACCATCATCTTTAAAACATTTATAAACCACAAGTAGTCAACATATTCTTAAACAAGTAGAATATCAACAGTAAACAAGTCCATTTGACCCGATAATGATATTAAATCACAAGTAGCCAAAGCTTTTCAAATCATTTGATTAGATTAGGCAATCAAGAGCCACAAACAACATCAATAGAGTAATCAAACTTTCTTTCAATTCCAATTTAATTGTAAAGTTTAGCTGAGGCATGTCTAGAGCCACCAGCAGGATCACGAAATAATCACTAAGGGTTCCTTCTAGGGTCTATCAAACCCTATTTCACCCGAGCGTTAAGGGAGCCCATTCGTCAACCCCGCTCATAACATTAGCTAAAAGGCCTTAAGTGTCGACACCCCTATACCGTAGTGACCCTTACAAGTATAAGTAGCACTCTATAGCTCTATAAACCCTTTGGCCTCAATATCTTGATACATTTTGGCTCATCGGGGGCGGATTTGTGAACATTAACGTTCTATCCAATAATAAGAAGCATTGCTTCAATGGTCTTAGCCATTAGAAAATGGAGGATCGCTTGACGCCTCCCATTAATAACAGTACTCTGTACATCGTCTTAAGTCTATTAGAGGTATTTTATTTCTTCTCTTTCACATAACCAGAATCAGAATATCAACATTTCACAAGTAATTTCCGAGAGTTCTCAAAGGAGATGAATAGAATAGTTTAACAACATTCGAGTGGAAAACATGCATTATCATACTTTTTCATGTAACAAGCATTCATTTGAAACATCGAACGCATACGCACATTTTGATATGAAAAGGTTGTACATATGTACTTACCACTGAGATGAAGCACAATTAAAAGTAAGAAACTAAGCCTAGCACTCCGACGACAACCGCTCTCTCCTACGAGGTCGATGTCTACAATCACACGTATAACGTACTCGTTACAACCAATCACACATGCATAATAAAAATGAAAACCTATGTGTACATAGTCATAAATTTCACTAATGCACATATAATGATGTTTAAATATCAAAACAAGTCCAACAAAACACCTAGAAGTTCAAAAAATTCAAGTTTTCTAAAAAATGTGAAACTACAATTCTGGACAGAATTGTAGCTCTGACTTTGGAGACATATTTACCATATCAAATCATCTCCTAAAATTTTGAAATTAATTTATGATGAACCTACATGTGTCTAATTTCAAAAACACCAAAAAAATCATGCATAGCTATTATAAAACTCAAGTTACAAAAATAACAAACACTGCTATGCAGAGACAAGTTTGGAAGAAAGTTTAAAATTTGAAGAACAATTACTACTACTTGAAGAATAGGATAAATGCCCATATTCTCCAGAATGAATTCCTTATGTGTCTAGTTTCATCACAAGAAATATTTGGTGCCATAGGTTTCTGGAAATGAGATTTTTAACAAAAATGGTAAAACTTGTCCAAAACAGAGTTTCAGAAAACTTGCAACTTAGAATGAGCATATCTCCCTAACCAAAAAGGATATGGAGTTGGATTTTCTTTCAAAATGACCCTCTTGGAGTCTAGTTTTAGAATGTGTAAGAGTTAAAAATTCCAAAGAGATAAAATTTAGAGATAATATACGTTTTTCACAAACTGGTCAGATTGTATGAATATGCAATTTTTTCAAAAATCAACAAGAATGGTTTTAATGATACATGCAACTTATAAGAACTTGATTTTCACCCAAATAACATCATTTTAAGCATGAATTAAGATTTTTATATGCTCTTGACACAAATTATCATAGTGTTCTTGACATGCAAGTGCAACTACCAAGAAATTTACAAAGTGCATATGAGTCTTAGTGTGAGTTTCATGAAATAGTCAAAATTTTGGAGTCAATCACATGATCTAACCATGAAAATGAAGAATCGAGCATGTAGATGAAGAAAACTAAGATGAAGTTTCATCAATCAAAGCAAAAGATGGACATGCATGAATGAATTGAAGACTAGAAGAAATGTTACCCCAATATTCAAGAAGATTGTGAGGAAATGAGTGAAATTGGCCATTAATCCATGAGTAGAATGGTAGAATAACTCCCCTCCATGGTGATATAACCCTTGGAATCAAGTTTTTCATGGTTTGGAGAGCATAAAAATGAGTTTTGATGAAGTTTTTGTGAAGTCAACACCCAAAAACGGGAATGGGGTTTTGAGAGAGAGAATAGAGCTAGTATGAGTGCTCTTGAAGAGAAAAACAAATGAGGAATTGTGAAAGAAAGATGGGGTTGATGCCTTGATGGTGGAGGTTGGTGAGAGTTTCATTGATTGTTCTTGAGGAGAATGAAAAGATGTAAAAAAAAATGAGAGATGTAGGCAAAGAGTGATGGTGATAGGGTGTTGATGCAACAAGGGGATGAATACATACATAGATTTAATAACTATGATCTCTTATTTTAATGGGATTGACCAAAGTAGTGTATGAAGAAATTGGGATGTAAATATAAAATAAAAGAGTTGATGGGTGATGATGAAAGTCAAAAATTGAGGGGTGAAAAAAAAATTCAATTAATAGCTAACACTTAAAAGATAACTTTAATAAATTATAAAATATCCAAATTATTTTAAATAAAACATTTTGTATAAAACACTTTTAGAAAACTACAAGTATGTCCTAGATATACAACATGAGTTTCATAGTATCATCTATGTTTCAAAAACTACATAATAACCCCAAATTAAAAATATATATCCTCATAGAATTCAAATGACATCCTTATATTTTAAAATTAAGAAAAGTCATTAATAAGTTTGAAATATAAATTTCTCAAAATTTTCAAATATTTTTCTGAAATGACCAAATAACCCTTAACTTAAATACGGGGTATTACAGAAACTCCTTGGCCTCTCCTGCTGCGATCTTCTTCTTGATCCTCTCGAGCTTCACATCCCCTGCTTGATTGCTTCGTATTTCTTCGAAGAAGTCTGGTACTGCCGTCAGGCTTCCGAGCAGCTTCGGTACCGTTCCTTGTTCCACCACTTCGATATTGAGCTTTCGGAACTCGTGGCATAACCAGTCTGACAAGACTACCATAGCGTTCACTGCATGGTTCGATTTACGACTTAGTGCGTCGGCGACTACATTAGCCTTCCCTTCGTGGTACTGGATGCGTAGATCGTAATCCTTGATAATCTCAAACCATCTTCGTTGCCCGTTGTTTAGTTCCTTCTGTGTGAAGATATACTTCAGGCTGCGATGATCCGTGTAGAGCTTGCAAACTGCCCCGTAGAGATGATGCCTCCATATCTTCAGCGTGAAGACTACTGCTGCCAACTCCAAGTCATGTGTGGCATAGTTCTCCTCGTATGATTTCAGCTGCCTTGACGCGTAAGCAATCACCTTTCGGTCTTGCATCAACACACAACCAAGCACTTTCTTCGATGCATTGCTATATACTTCGAACTCGCCAGAGTCGTTTGGCAAAGCTAACACCGGTGCCGTAGTGAGCCTCTCCTTCAGAGTCTGGAACGCCTCTTCACAGCTGTCGTCCCAGTGATACTTTACTGCCTTCTTTGTCAACGTAGTCAGTGGCCTGGAAATCTTCAAAAATCCTTCACGAAACGCCTGTAGTAACCGGCTAAGCCAAGGAAACTTCGAATTTTGGACACGTTCCTCGGCGTAGGCCAATCCTTAACCGCTGAGATCTTCGCTGGGTCTAGGATATTCCTTCTTTGGAGATGATGTGGCCTAGAAACGGCACACGGTCCAACCAGAAATCACATTTCGAAAGCTTGGCGTATAGTCGTTCTTGCCTCAAGGTCTGCAATACTTCTCGGAGATGTTCCTCGTGATCCTCTTCGTTCTTTGAGTACACCAGGATGTCATCGATGAAGACAACCACGAACCGGTCTAGAAACGGCTTCATTACTCAGTTCATCAAGTCCATGAACACGGCAGGAGCGTTGGTCAAGCCGAACGGCATAACCGTGAACTCGTAGTGACCGTACCTTATGCTGAAGGCCGTCTTTGGAATATCTTTCTCGGCTACGCGGAGTTGATGATAACCATATCTCATGTCGGATTTGGAGAAGACACTGGCTCCTTGCAGCTGATCGAATAAAACGCCAATCCGGGGTAACGGATACTTGTTCTTGATAGTGGCATTGTTCAGCTCCCGGTGGTCAATGCATAATCGCAAGCTTCCGTCCTTCTTCCTGACGAACATCACTGGTGCTCCCCAGGGCGACACACTAGGTCGTATGTACCCCTTCTGCAAAATTTCTTGTATATGCTCCTTCAGCTCCTTCAATTCCACAGGTGCCATCCGATACGGCGCCTTGGAGATAAGTGCAGTCCCAGGTGCCAAGTCTAGAGTAAACTCCACTTCTCGTTGAGGTGGCATTCCGGGAATCTCTTCAGGGAATACATCAGGAAATTCCCTCACGACTGGTATCTCGTCCAGCACATTTTCCTTCTTGGTTACGTCTTGGACATAACACAAGTAGGCAGAGTTCCCCTTCTTCACTTGGTTGATTATAGTCAAAGCAGACACTAGTCTGATTCGAGGTTCCTTGGTGATACCACGATAGGTGATCTTTTCACCTTTAGGTCCCTTTAATCGAACCTTCTGATCATAGCAGTCAATAATTTCCCGATACTTCCCAAGCCAGTCCATTCCTAGGATCACATCTATGCCTCATAGGTTAAATTTTTTTAGGTTGGCAGGTAAGGTGCAGGTTAGGATTTTAAGTTCTACCCCTTCGAATACGGTGTCACAGACAGTTATCTGGCCATTAGGGGTCGCTACTGAGATAGATATACTAGATGAGTTAAGCAAACCCAATATCTCAGCAAACGAGGACGATATAAAGGAATAGGATGCACCAGAATCAAATAGTACGAAAGCAGGTTGTGTTGGAATAGATGCCCTAGAGGCAATCTAGTTTAGTATGAATTTGTATTTGGCTAGAAAATTCATTTATTATTTATTGGATATTAAATATAATGAAGTCCTTAGATTTACAATCGTGTTGTTTATCTTAAATATCCCTAGTCAAGTATAATGATTAAATGGGACAATCATTTATAGACTAGTATGGGGTTGGATTGATATGGAGATATCATGATCCAACACATAGGTGTGCATTACGGAATGTTGCACTGGATTGACCCATCACCGAGAAGGCTACATACATGTTATGTTAAGTCACAAGTGCTTCTCGGGTACAATGGTATTGTCATCCTTAGACTTGAAGTCACTAGATGTTCTAGTTGTGGATCATTGTGATCTTGGTAGCGTTAAACGCTACACCGTAACTGGGTAGTTATAAAGGCGTGTACTGGATACAATGAGAAGCAAGCTTAGAGATCGTAGTGGACGTAGAGAGGATTTGCCCCTCCCACATAACGGGAGCAAATATCCTAGGCCACTCGAAGGATAGTGCTTATAGAATGTCTGGCCAGACTCAAATAAATCAATATGGGATATTGATGTTATTTGCACGAATAAGGCTATTCCATGGATCGAGAAACTAGGGATTGGATATACGAGTGTGACTTGTATGTCTCGTGTCCAATCCGGATATGGAGGCAAAGGGATGAGACAATTACTTGTACAAGGTTGTCTAGATGACTATTCTATTAGTTGGCTAGAATGGATGTTTTGCTAGAAACCGCTCCATATTAGCAAAGAGTTGCTACCAACTAGATAGAACCTATGGGGTCACACGCTATATAGAGTTGTACTAGATTTGGGAATTAATTAATTGGATTAATTAATTAGAAGGATCACTTTGCAAACCCTTGCAAACTTAGTAGGGACTAATTTGCAAGGAAGGGACTAAATTGAATTCTAGTAGGACTAGAATAAGTCCTTTAGGTAGTTAACAAGGAGTTGTTGGACTATATAAAGGACCCTCCTTCCTTCCTTCCTCATAACTTATGCTCTAAAGAGAACATAACAAGAGTGGGAGAGAACAAAGGAGAGAGAGCAAGCAACAAAGGAGGCCGACGCCACCCTTGCCGCCGCCCTCGTCCCCGACGCCAAAAGGAAGGGCCGAGCCCCTTCTTTTGCCTCGTTTTGCGTGATTCCTTCACCCTCCTCTCATTCCGGGCTAGCACCAAGGAGATTGGAGATCTAGGATCAACTCTAGGCGTGGATCAACTATAGAGAACGTGACACTATTCGCGTTTGAAGTCATCAAGGAGAACCCAAAGGTGTGTTTATGATTTCTTACCTTCACTATCGTTATGCATCTAGACTTGTGATCCTTGGAGGGTTTTGCATGGTTATTTGTTTGATTATGCTTCCGTTTGTGCGATCCATGAATCAAAACCCTACAGTGGTATCAGAGCCACAGGTCATAGAGCATAAACGTAGTTTATGTGTTACATTCTTGTTGTTTTACACCTTAAATTGTTGTTTATCGCGTAAAACAAGACAAATCAAGCACGGGATGCAATTTGTCAATAATTAGATCATAACAAGACCCAATTTTGCATTGGATGCATGAATTGGTGAGTTTGAGAAATTTTAGGATCTTAGATCTAGGGTTTGGGCATCCTTGGGGAAGAAGGAGTTCTCCCAAAACAAGGAAACAACCAAACTTGGGCTCCAAGCAAGGAGGTTGTTTTGGAAACAACCTCCACAAGGAGGTTCGGCCCCCTAGGGGACCGCCCCCCTTGCTTTCCGCCCAAGATTGGCGCCCTAAGGGGCCGGGCGGCCCTAACCCGCGGGCCTAGCCTGCGGGTTTTGGGCCGGGCCGGCCCTAGGGCCTTATGGTTTACTTTGTTGGGCCCGGGCAATTGGATTGTTGGGCCCATGGACCGTTTTAACCCTAGAAATCCTAAAATCAATTAAAATTGACCAAGCGCGTTAAAATTGGATTTTAACTGTTTATGTGCAAATCGCATGGTGATTGGATATGGCCTTAGGATGTGGTTTGATGTGGATGTTTAATTTTGTGGTTTGGTTTTACGGCCTGCGAGCTGATCAATTAATTGTAATAATTAATTAGGGTTTTATGGCCTGCGTGCCATTTTTTTTTCTCAACTTGTGAGATTTATTTTATTTAGTATAGATATTAGCTAGTGCTAGATAAAGTAGAATGTTAGCCAAGATTGAAGAAAAGAAGCCCAAAGCCAAAGAAGCCACAAAAGATAGAGCATGGAGCATGGAGCATTCCACATGACTATGAAGGATGGACCAAAAGATCAAGACGCATGGAGATGTGTTTGCTTAGGGTTCATAGATAATTCCATTGGCTTGGAATTATCTTAGTCTAGAAAAGGCCATATCCACATCACGTTTAATTTCTGTTTTGTGGTTGTTTATTTATTGTCTTATTATTTGTGTGGTTGGTGTATGGATGATGCATGCAATTAGGATAATAAGATAATTAGACAACCCGGATCTATTATTTGGAGTTGTGCCCAAACTCAAATAGATAGATTAGTTGATATTGATCAACAAAATAATTAAAATTGAAAATCCCTCAAATTTTAAATATTGTGTTCTTGCCTTCTCGTTATTTAAACACTCATTATCATCATTATTTATCAAGTTCGTGCGTGCCAAAGCATGGCGACTTGATTCATAATGATGGAATGCGATGGCACGTAACAATGTGCAATTGTTTAGATAAGAGGTTTAGCACAACTAGGCTATTAATTTGATTAAGAAACCTAGAGGCAATCAATTGGGATTATCCATATGGATGGATAAATAAGGAGTTATTTGCCCGATTGAACCAAGAGTTGCATATGGGATGCAATTGGAATTGTTCCTACCTAAGAAGTAGTCGAATTATGGGTGACTTGCCAAAGCAAGCTCATAAGGAGATGAAAAAGATGGATCTTGGCCCACTAGAAAATATAATGATATTTTCTGCATTAATATCTTGAGGGTTATTAATCCGTAGAAAAATAGTGGGAGCTATATTTAATAAACTAGCCATTATTAAATATAGTCAAAAATTCATAAATACTAAAACTTGCGTATTTTCCTTTTGTAGAATTCCAAATGGCAAACAACTCATCGAGTTCACAACATTCCCTACGATCTGTCCTTGAGAAGGACAAGCTCTCTGGAACCAACTTTCTTGATTGGTACAGAAACTTGAGAATTGTTCTCAAGCAAGAGAAGAAGCTGTACGCAATAGAGGAGCATGTTCCAGAAGGTCCAGAGAATCAGACACCTGCTGCCTTAAAGGCGTATCAAAAGCGTGTTGATGACGCTAATGATGCGGCCTGCCTAATGCTTTGCACCATGACCTCTGAGCTTCAGAAGCAACATGAGAACATGAATGCTGTCGATATGATCGAACATCTAAAGCAGCTCTTCCAAGAGCAGGCGAGGGTAGAGAGGTATGAGGTCTCAAAGGCACTGTTCAAATGTCATCTGGCAGAAGGGAACCCGGTGGGACCCCATGTACTCCGAATGATCGGATACTTGGAGAATCTCGCCCGGCTTGGGTTCCCGGTCGGCCAAGAGTTGGCAACCGATCTCGTGTTGCAATCGTTGCCTGAAAGTTATGGACAGTTCATTATGAACTATAACATGAATGAGATCGTTAAACCACTGCCAGATTTGCTCAACATGTTGAGGACGGCTGAACAGAGCATCAACAAGGGTAAGGGCAAGACCATTATGATGGTGCATAAAGGAAAGGGCAAAAAGTTTGCCTCTTCCTCCAAGGGCAAAGGCAAGTCAGTTGCCAAGTCCAAGGAACAAGCCCTTAAGCCTGTTGGTGGCGTTGCCAAGGTCGTGACTAAGGGTGAATGTCACTACTGTAGTCAACCTGGACACTGGAGGAGGAACTGCCCAAAATATCTGGAGGACAAGAGGCTTGGAATAGTGATTCCACCACCACCAGGTATTTTTGTTGTAGATGTCAATTTAACTGTCTCTACATCATGGGTATTAGATACTGGATGTGGATCTCATATTTGTCGAAATATGCAGGATCTAAAGAGAAGTAAAAGATTGGCTAAAGGGGAGGTAGATCTACGCGTTGGGAATGGAGCAAAGGTTGCTGCGTTGGCCATAGGCGTGTGCGAGCTATCTCTGCCTTCAGGATTAGTTTTAGAATTAAATAATTGCTATTTTGTGCCTGCTATGAGCAGAAACATTATTTCTATTTCTTGTTTGGACAAGGAAGGTTTTATTATTTCAATAAAGAACAATTGTTGTTCCTTTTATTTAAATAATATTCACTATTTTAGTGCGCAATTATTTAATGGACTTTATGTCCTTGATCTAAGCAATCCTGTCTACAACATTAATACCAAGCGGATTAAAATAAATGATTTAAATCCTGCTTATTTATGGCATTGTCGTTTAGGCCACATAAATGAGAAACGTGTATCTAGACTCCATAAGGATGGATTGCTAGACTCATTTGATTTTGAATCATATGAGACATGTGAGGCTTGTTTATTGGGAAAAATGACAAATTCCCCTTTCAATAAGAAAGGTGAGAGGACTAGTGAGCAATTGGCGCTCATACATACCGATGTGTGTGGGCCATTTGCCACGCCTGCCAGGGGTGGTTATGTCTACTTCATTACGTTTACTGATGATTACAGTAGATATGGATTTGTGTACCTTATGAGGGCAAAATCTGAATCCTTTGAAGTGTTCAAAGAATTCAAGAATGAAGTAGAGAAGCAACTTGGCAAAAGTATCAAGGCTCTACGATCGGATCGTGGAGGAGAATACTTGAGCCAAGAGTTTGACGACTATCTTAGAGAGTGTGGGATCGTGTCCCAACTCACTCCACCCGGAACGCCACAATGGAATGGCGTGTCCGAGAGGAGGAATCGAACCCTATTGGATATGGTTCGGTCTATGATGTGTCAAACCGATCTTCCATTATCATTTTGGGGCTACGCGCTATTAAGTGCAGCTTTCACCATTAACCGTGTTCCATCTAAATCAGTCATGAAGACACCATATGAGATGTGGAGTGGGAGGCGTCCCACACTGTCGTTCATGAGGATTTGGGGCTGCGATGTCTATGTAAAACGTTTACAATCAGACAAGCTAGGGCCTAAATCGGATAAGTGTAAATTTTTGGGGTACCCTAAGGAAACTAAGGGATACTACTTCTACAATCCAACCGAGAACAAAGTGTTTGTTGCTCGGACCGGCGTGTTTCTAGAAAGAGAGTTTGTCTCTAAAGAAGCAAGTGGGAGGAATGTAGAACTTGAAGAAGTTCAAGAACCACAAATCACTGAACCGATTATGGAACATGAACAGGAATCACAAGCAGTTGTGGATCCACCTGTTCAGGTAACACAAGAGCTTCGTAGATCTAGTAGAGTGCGCCAGGAACCCGAGAGGTACGGACTTCTCGTGACTGATTCCGGTGACACGATGCTCATAGATGATGAGCCTACTACCTATGAGGAGGCCATGAATGGCCCAGACTCGCAGAAGTGGCTTGAAGCCATGAGATCCGAGATGGAATCCATGTATACCAACAAAGTATGGACTTTGGTGGAACCACCTGATGGGGCGCGGCCCATAGGGTGCAAGTGGGTCTTCAAGAAGAAGATCGACATGGATGGTAATGTGATTACCTATAAGGGCCGATTGGTAGCTAAAGGATTCAGACAGATTCATGGTATTGACTATGATGAAACCTTTTCACCAGTCGCAATGACCAAATCCATCCGAATCCTACTTGCAATTGCAGCATACTACGACTATGAGATTTGGCAGATGGATGTCAAAACAGCATTCCTTTATGGGAATCTCCTCGAGGACGTGTATATGATACAGCCGGAGGGTTTTGAGGATCCAAAGCAAGCCAACAAAGTCTGTAAGCTGCAACGATCCATTTATGGATTGAAGCAAGCTTCTAGGAGTTGGAATCGACGTTTTGATGAAGTGGTCAAAGAGTTTGGCTTCATCAGAAACGAAGATGAGTCTTGTGTCTACAAGAAGGTTAGTGGGAGCTCTGTAGCTTTTCTAGTCTTGTATGTAGATGACATACTACTCATTGGAAACGACATTCCCATGCTGCAATCTGTGAAAGATTGGCTAGGAAAGTGTTTCTCAATGAAGGACTTAGGGGAAGCAGCCTATATACTCGGTATAAAGATCTATAGAGATAGATCTAAGAGGTTGCTAGGCCTAAGTCAGAGTACATATATTGACAAGGTGTTGAAACGGTTCAACATGCAAGATTCCAAGAAGGGATTCTTGCCCATGTCACATGGAATCACTCTTTCAAAGAGTGGTTGTCCTTCCAATGAGATTGAGAAGGAACGCATGAGTAGGATTCCCTATGCCTCGGCCATAGGATCTATCATGTACGCCATGTTATGTACTAGACCAGATGTGTCATATGCCTTGAGTATGACAAGCAGATACCAATCCAATCCGGGTGAGAGTCACTGGATTGCTGTCAAGAACATCCTAAAGTACTTGAGAAGAACTAAGGATGCTTTCTTGATGTTTGGCGGTGAGGAGGAGTTGCGTGTAAGGGGTTACACTGATGCAAGCTTCCAAACCGATAGAGATGACTTTAGATCACAGTCGGGTTATGTGTTTTGCCTGAATAAAGCAGCGGTGAGCTGGTAGAGTTCCAAGCAAGAGACGGTGGCTGATTCTACAACAGAGGCTGAGTACATTGCTGCAAATGGCGCAGCAAAGGAGGCTGTTTGGATCAGAAAGTTTGTTTCTGAACTTGGTGTGGTCCCTAGCATTGCGGATCCAGTGGAGTTGTTCTGTGACAACACTGGGGCGATCGCGCAATCAAAGGAACCAAGATCGCACCAGAAGTCCAAGCATGTGCTCAGGAAGTTTCATCTGATTCGAGATATTATCGATAGAGGAGACGTTCGGATATGCAAGATTCCTACAGATGATAATCTGTCAGACCCGCTTACAAAGCCTCTCACGCAGTGGAAGCATGAAGGGCACACTAGGAGTATGGGCATACGAGATGCGCCAGATTGGCTCTAGTGCAAGTGGGAGACTGTTGGAATAGATGCCCTAGAGGCAATCTAGTTTAGTATGAATTTGTATTTGGCTAGAAAATTCATTTATTATTTATTGGATATTTAATATAATGAAGTCCTTAGATTTACAATCGTGTTGTTTATCTTAAATATCCCTAGTCAAGTATAATGATTAAATGGGACAATCATTTATAGACTAGTATGGGGTTGGAATTATATGGAGATATCATGATCCAACACATAGGTGTGCATTACGGAATGTTGCACTGGATTGACCCATCACCGAGAAGGCTACATACATGTTATGTTAAGTCACAAGTGCTTCTCGGGTACAATGGTATTGTCATCCTTAGACTTGAAGTCACTAGATGTTCTAGTTGTGGACCATTGTGATCTTGGTATCGTTAAACGCTACACCGTAACTGGGTAGTTATAAAGGCGTGTACTGGATACAATGAGAAGCAAGCTTAGAGATCGTAGTGGTCGTAGAGAGGATTTGCCCCTCCCACATAACGGGAGAAAATATCCTAGGCCACTCGAAGGATAGTGCTTATAGAATGTCTGGCCAGACTCAAATAAATCAATATGGGATATTGATGTTATTTGCACGAATAAGGCTATTCCATGGATCGAGAAACTAGGGATTGGATATACGAGTGTGACTTGTATGTCTCGTGTCCAATCCGGATATGGAGGCAAAGGGATGAGACAATTACTTGTACAAGGTTGTCTAGATGACTATTCTATTAGTTGGCTAGAATGGATGTTTTGCTAGAAACCGCTCCATATTAGCAAAGAGTTGCTACCAACTAGATAGAACCTATGGGGTCACACGCTATATAGAGTTGTACTAGATTTGAGAATTAATTAATTGGATTAATTAATTAGAAGGATCACTTTGCAAACCCTTGCAAACTTAGTAGGGACTAATTTGCAAGGAAGGGACTAAATTGAATTCTAGTAGGACTAGAATAAGTCCTTTAGGTAGTTAACAAGGAGTTGTTGGACTATATAAAGGACCCTCCTTCCTTCCTTCCTCATAACTTATGCTCTAAAGAGAACATAACAAGAGTGGGAGAGAACAAAGGAGAGAGAGCAAGCAACAAAGGAGGCCGACGCCACCCTTGCTGCCGCCCTCGTCCCCGACGCCAAAAGGAAGGGCCGAGCCCCTTCTTTTGCCTCGTTTTGCGTGATTCCTTCACCCTCCTCTCATTCCGGGCTAGCACCAAGGAGATTGGAGATCTAGGATCAACTCTAGGCGTGGATCAACTATAGAGAACGTGACACTATTCGCGTTTGAAGTCATCAAGGAGAACCCAAAGGTGTGTTTATGATTTCTTACCTTCACTATCGTTATGCATCTAGACTTGTGATCCTTGGAGGGTTTTGCATGGTTATTTGTTTGATTATGCTTCCGTTTGCGCGATCCATGAATCAAAACCCTACAGGTTGCTCATAAATAGAGAAAGTACCCGTGACAACTCCATGTGCAGCCTCTGCTTCAGTCTTTGTCAGCACAGCAATTCGTCCCACGTTTGTATTCTGAGCTCCTGCTCCTCCTGCTCCTGCTCCATTGTTGTTGTTCACGTATCCAGCGTTGTTGTTTCCGATCCTGGGTTGACCTCCGTTCTGGCCTGCATTGCCTGGTTTATATTTCTGCTTCCTGCCATACCCATTGCCTCCATTGTTCTGGGTGCGGTTCCCATTCTGCTGGTTCCCATTCTACTGGTTGCGGGAAAAGTTTTTCCCGTTCTGTTGGCGGTTGCCTTGGTAGTTGTTCTGCTCCGGCCTTCCAAAGTTGTCGCCTTGGTTCATTGGCTGGTTTCCGGTTGGCGGTAGTCGACATTCATAGGCTCGGTGCCCTCTCTTGCCACAATTAATGCAGGTGACTACGTTCCCCGCGCCATCCTCTCCGGGATGGTTTCGTGGGCATTTCTTACAGTAGTAACGGCGAATTGGCTGAGCCCCAGTGTTCTGGTGATTGCCACGATATTTCCCCTGGTTACCTCCTCCATTGTTAGGCTTGAACCTCTGACTGCCCTTGGCGAAGTTGTTGTTGCTTCCTCCTGCTTCTTCTAGTTTACGCTTCTTGCGTTTCTCTTCCTGGGTGACATGAACCCGCCAGATGTCTGCAGCTCTGCCGTAGGCTTCATGAAGCGAAGAGTAGGTCCTGCTCAGCATAGACTCTTGTAGCCTTCCGTTCAATCCACCGATAAATCTGGAGACCTAGGAATCTTCGTCAGGCACCATGTTCCCCACGAACCGTGTCAATTCGGTGAATTTCCGGAAATACTCCGTCACTGAGTCATTTCCTTGTTTCAGGTTCTAAAATTCTTGTTCCTTGCTCCTTTTCACATGGTGAGGGTAGAAGCGGGCTCTGAACGCAGTTTGAAGTGCTTCCCAGTCGAATTTTGGGTCAGCTAGTAGGGTTTCTTGAGCACTCCTCCACCAGAGGTTTGCCTCACTCTTCAAGTAAAAGAATGCGCAGTTGACTTTCTGATCATCGGGACATTCTATCGCCTCGAGAATTTTATCCATTTCCATGATCTAGTCTTCTAACTCGACAGGATCCTCTTTTCCAGTGAACTCCATTGGTTTCATTTCGGCTAGCTTCTTGGCCCAGTTAGTTCTTGCATGTCCTCCGTTATTCATCATCTGAGCCATTTGCGCGAAGAATTGATCCATAGGGATGTTATCGGCCATCAGTTCCTATCAAGCTTTCCTAAAGATATATAGTAAGGTTTCTAGCAGTCATATCCTACGGTATCCTTAGTTGGGATCACGGGAACCTCAATAATTATTTCAAAATTTCAAAATTAACGTATATCTAACACCATCATCACACAAACTATCATGCATAAACTATCATGCATAATAAAGGAACTTTGCAATAAATCACATAATACTTATGCCTGCAAAAATCATTACTTATCTATGCAATCAAGATAGCACATCTAGCACAAATCAAATTTTGTTTCCATTCTTCTTGTCAGCAATATCTCAAATAAACTCGTGAAACTGCAACATAGGATGCGGGTGGATGGGAATAATCAAGACCTAAGCTACCCATAACCCGAACGGCTTATCCAATTTTTAATTATCTTGCCCTATGTCCATTTTTAGTTGCCCTAGAGGTTTTTAATTCCCTTTTTATGGATTGCCTGCTCTGATACCACCTGCAACAACCCCCTTATCCGGCTCGGACAAGATCGGGAGGGCGATGCTAAAAGTAATGGAGGAAATCAAAAGCACAACATCCCAAAATCTTTATTTATTACATAATATTAAACATCCAAAAAGTCTTTAGTTATTACATAAGCGTTTCCAAAACTACTACATAATAGTGAGCTAACCAGCTACATCACTAATCGTGCTGATAATCGTCTACGTGAGTCCCGTACCCTGCCATGCCATAGTCTTCAGCTCCTATGCCTGCGTTGGGAAGGAAACAGGAACCGCAGTTTTCAAAGTCAGCACGTAAATACTGAGTAGGTAACACCCAAGCTCGTAAAACAGAAGATAAGGCATGTTTACATTTTCATAGCAGTAACAAAGAGGAAAATTATAAAACAGTAAAGTAGGACTTAAAAGTAAACTTCTCTTTCTTTTTAAACTTTCTTTCTAAACTTTCAAACGGGGAAACTAGTCCCAATCTCTTTCTTCTCTTCTTTTATAAATAACCAAATATCAGGGAAACGGTATTATTAACTTTGTTGACACGGGGATGATCTACTAACTCTATGCATCCAAGACCTTAAGTGTCGGCACCCCCTAAGACTCCTCGCGGCCAGAGAGGTGAGTACATGGAGCGACCCGGCAGGTTGCGACCGGGCTAAATAAACGGGTCGAGTGACCGTAGTCAACACGACCAATCTAATCAAAGGCATATATAACGATCCCCGCACAACTCTTTCCACTTTACGTTAATTACGGGTTTAATCGTGTGTCGACATCAAATAAAACACTCATTTAAGGGAACTTCAAATAAAACAGATAAATGAATATATATATATTAAAAATGCATTTTGAGACAAATAATAAAAGACATATTAAGACACGAAAGAAGCTGGGCTCAACGCTTGGCATGTTACTTACCTTATTAGTAGCAATAGCACGTTCTGATAGTGGCTCGGGTCTACAAAATCGTCACCTACAAATCGTAATTTCTAAGTCAAAATAATCAAATAAATACTACACGTCCTAATAAGTATTCTCCTTTATTTCTACCCAACCCCACTAGTTAATTTTTTCCTAACGGTTTATTCCGTTAAAACAACGGGTCTATTTTTAAACGATTATTATTATTATGAAATACAAGTAGTTAATTAGAGAAATTATTTTATATAAAGACTTGATATCATAAAACAGAACTAGTTTATGAAAAAGAAATATTATTATTGCTACAACGTTTAAACAATATTTAAGACTATTTAATTTTAAGAGAACTTCTTCAAAATACTTATCACGACACAAGGATGTTTACAAACTAGCAAAATATCCAATTTACAAGTATTAAACATCAAATTTATTAGCTAAGTGATTTAACAATACTTATTTAAAGTTTTAACTAAAAAATATTTCTTGTTTACTTTTTAACGAACATACCGCACGTTATTTCAATACCCGAATTACTTTTCCGAGACGGGGAAGAAAACTATTATTCTTAGAAATTATTTTTAATCCAAAGTTATTATTTTTTTTATTTTTAACGTCTACAGGAAATTCTGCCAAAAAGGGTAAAGTTTAAGTAAAGACATATAAACCCTAAGTTTTATTAAAAGTCAACAAACAGCCCCAACTATTCACAAAACAGTTAGTTTAAAACACTCTAGTCACCTGCTAATTTCTGAAAGTACAAAAAGAACCCCCTATTTTATGTTATAACAGTTTACATAAACTACACTTTTACCCCCCATATAACAACAACTTCAATTTCATCAATCCAACTATGATTTAAGCTATCAAGTTTCAATTTTGACAATGTATAACAACTAATCAGAAAGTATAGAACGTACCTAGGCCAAAAATGGCCGAAAACAGTCAAGAAATGGGTCGGGTCGGAGTTCGACGTCGGAGTCGCCGGAGTTGAGCTTGGTGTCGGCTTTAATGGCTTTCCCAGCTTGGTTTGAGCCTCCTACTAATCTGGTCGGGGTCCAAGGAGTCGTCTTGAAGCAGAGAGAGGGAGTGGGTGCTGCTGCGGAGCTTCGGTGGAGCTTGGCCGGAACTTCGGCCGGCAACAATGGAGGTCGACGGTGGCGGAAGTGGCTTCTGCAGCTGCTGCTTCTTGGCCTCTTTTTTGGGTCAGAGGAGAGAGTCAAAATATCGAGCAGAGAGGGACGGTGAGAGGAAGATAGAGAGCTCTGGGTGTTCTCGTGGTGGTGGTCTCCGACACGATGGTGGCTCTGGTGGTGGTTGGCTGCTGCCACCAACAGTTGTTGCTGCTTCTGAGAACAGAGAAACAGGGAGGAAGAAGAGAGAGTCGGGCAGAGAGTGGAGGGAGAGCTGGGTTTCCTTCTCAGTGGTTGCCGCCGGCGAGAGAGGTGGCTGAGAAGCTGTAAGTGGTTGAAGCCACTTCTGCTACTTCATCTGTTTAGTCCTGGTGCAAGAGAGTAAGAGAGTGAGAAAAGGTGCAGTGGGTTTGTCTTTCTTGTCGAGGCTTCAATGGAGGTGTTGATGGTGGTGATGAAGTTGCCGATGGTGGAGGTGGTGGTTGTGATGGCGGCTGTGCGTGGAGGTGGAGGGTGGCTTTATAGGTGAGCTTACTTGGGGACCAAGCACAAAGGTGGTGAGGTGGAGGCGGTGAGAACCCTCCCGAAGGAGTTGAGGGCGGTGATGCCGTGAAGGAAGCGTAGGGAAGAAGGAGATGAACCTCCTGGAAACAAAACAATTCAAATAAACTAATATTTGTTGGCAATCATTGGATGTGGGTGGAGTACTATTTGGTTGGGTGATTGGGTGTGACAATTGCATGAGGCTTCGCAGTGGTCGGACACGCGTTATAAAATCTTTCACAAATAGGAATTAATAATTTACCAAAATATTATTTTGTAAATAAAATCTTTATTAGGCTTCAAAATGACTGTTTTACCCCTACTAATGAAACGGGGTATTACATCCTTCCCCCCTGAAACAGAACTTCGTCCTCGAAGCTAAAATCAAGCGACTAATCATGATATTCAGATCATCTAACAAACAACTATCTAACAGAATGAATATCACATGGCTGGCAAGTAATTTCAAATCATAGCAAGTAATCACTTTTACGATATACGCAATGCAACGCGTAACCTCAAATAAGATCGTAGTCACATCTATCTAATTAAGTGGTCATAGTCTCATTTGGGTTCTAAGTCTCAAGGTTAAACATATCTCAAAGGTACTAAGACGTAACAATAGCATACTAAGACGTAATGGTATTAAACAGAGGGTTGCAGGCGAGACATCCGCTGGTACCTTGCAAATATTCACATCTCCTCTATCAACAATTTGATTGAGATTGAATATTATGAGTAAGTGCATATCATGCTATAATGTACTCAGTCCTCTATGTTAGAATCAGCAACTTGATCTTGCCTGAAACCTTTCCAGCTCACAGTCCCTTCCTCTAGTGCAAAACATAAAACTTGACTATAATCTGAAATCCTTTTGTTAGATTTGAAGTTCGCATCACTGAAACCCCTTATAGTAAACTCTCCCTATCCTCATTTAAGACATAATTCATCCCAAGTTCTTCTCAAGTACTTCAAGGATAATCCTGATAATTATCCAGTGACACTTCACCCAGATTTGATTGGTATCTATGTGTCATGCCATATGACACGTCTGACCTAGTACAGAATATGGCGTATCTCATGAATCTTATTCATACGGTCCTTTCCAATATAATTGGAAGGACAATTAGTCTTCCAAAGACTAATTCCATGTGACATAGGTAGAATCCATATTCTATACATGTTGAACCATTTCAACACCTTTGTCAATATATGTACCTTGACTCAGGCTGAACAATTACTTTGATCTATCTCCATAGATTTTATAGATTGTCTCGCCTAAGTCTATTATTGGAATTCAATTTCTCTAGACAATCTATACAAGATTGCTGAGTAGAGACATTATTTCCAATAATTAGTATGTCTCTACATACAAGACCAGAAATTTAACTATGCTCCCACTAACCTTCTTGTAAACACAAGCTTTATCTTCATTTTTTATAGAACCAAACTCCTTTGATTGTATCATAAATTCGAAAAATCCAACTCCAAGAAGCTTGACTCAATCTATAAACAGATTGATACAAGCAAGATGCGAATGGATTTAAGCATCACAACTGGGGAAAGATTTCGTCACAGTCTATACTATGAACTCACATGAAACCCTTTTCAAACCAGTTGTCCCTTAGAAGTAATCATATTACCATCCATGTCGGTTTCCTCATAACCCACTCGTATCCTATGGGTTCTACCATTTCAGGTGGTTCCAACAAAATCCATACTTTGTTGGTATACATGGATTCCATATCGTATCTTATGGCTCCAAGCCATTTCTGAGAGTATGGCCCACACGTGGCCATCTCATAGGTTGTAGGCTCTTCTCGATGAGTAATATATCACAGGTTATGAGAAATCCTTATTTCTTTAGTCCCTTGGCACATCCTACCTAACCTACGAGGTTCTTGTGTAAACTGAGTAGGTTGCTCCACAACACCTTGTGATCCTGCTCATGTTCCATCAATGTTCTGTTGTGGTTCTTGAACTCCTTCAAGCTCTAATGTCCTCCCACTGTTTCTTTTAGATACAATATCTATCTAGATACAATGTGGTTCGAGCAACAAACAGTTTGTTCTCGATTGTATTGTAGAAATAATATCACTTTCAAGATATCCCACAAAACATTTATCCGATTTGAGTCCAAGTTTATCTGTAAACGCCTTTACACAAACTACATAACCCAAATCCTTTATGAACGACATACTAGGACATTTCCTAGTCCATATCTCATATGGTATTTTTCATAATTAATTCTAGATGGAACAAGGTTAAGGGCGAAATTTGCTGTAATTAGAACGTAGCCCCTAAAAGTAAACTGGAAGTTATTGTTTGACACATCATGGACCGAACCGTGTCCAACAAGGTCCGAATTTATCCTTTTAGACACGCCAAACCCATGTAGCGAGCTAGGTGGAGCGAGTTTGGATCATATCCAATACTCCCATAGATGCTTGTCAAACTCTTGGCTCAAGTACTCTCCTCTACGATCCAATCGTCGAGCCCTAATACTTTTTCCAAGCTGGTTCTCTACTTCATTCTTGAATTCCTTGAACAATTCAAAGGATTCTGGTTTTTTTCTTCACAAGATACACAAATCCATATTTCTCTGATCCCATCAGTAAATATGATGAAGAACTGAAAACCAACTTTAGTATCTGTGCTTAGCGGCCTACATACATCAATATGTATGATTCCCAAAAGATCATATCTTTGTCTAATAAATAAGTCTTACATATTTCGCATGATTCAATAATCAAATGAGTTCTATAAATCCATCTATATGGAGTTCTAGATATGTATCTCTTATTCATGTGGCATAAACGATAATGCTAAAGATGAGTGGAGTTCATATCATTATATGCAAACCTCTTGGTATTAATGTTATAGATGATATTATCATGATCAAGGATATAGAATCCATTAGACAAAATTGCATTACAATAATGCTTATCAGAATAACTGGAACAACATTTGTCCTTTATTATGATAGAGAGCTTTCTTGTCCAAACAAGAAACTGTGATAATGATCCTACTCATAGCAGGGTCATAATCACTTTTGTCTAATTCATGAACAGTTTCATTAAGGTAGAAATAATTCCCTACGGCAAATTTAGCAACCTCTTGCTTCATTGCCCCACATGTAGGTTTATTTCTTCCTTATCCAATTGTCTTCATCTCTTGAGATCCTTCACACTTCTATAAATATGAGATCCTCATCTAGTATCATATACTAATGATGATGAGATAGACACATTGACTTTTATAACAAAATTACCTACGTTGGAATTCATAATTCCTTTATTACTTACTTCCAGATACTTTGGGTAGTCTCTCTTCCTCTACACTACCTATGGGTCTTTAAGGAACCTTGGTTTTAGCAACAAGCTTGCTTCACACCCATGGGGTCAGCGCAAACCTTTTACCCTTACCCATGCCGTTAACCATTAACAGTTTTGCCTATGCCCTTTATGAGTGCTTTGTATAGCGATTCTCAATCATATTGAGTAAATCACCTTTAAACAAAACTATAATTGCATCTAATGAAATTCTCGGTCCATTTGGGAGAATAACCATTTATTCATTATCTATCTCATAGATAACTCCCAGTCTCTAAACTTTTAATACTATTGAAGTAGCTTAGTTGCGCTTTACATCTTGCTTCAGCAATCACACATTACTAGCTTGTGTCGTCGCGTCATACATCGATGAACTAAGTCGCCTTGCTTTGGCAAGCCCGAACTTATTCCATCTTGACCATGACGAGTGCTAAGTAAGAGAGCGCAACGAAGAGCAACACTTCAAGCCTTTCATGACAAGCTCGCTCTTTGTGTGATCATATCACACGCCTCCATATTTCTCATCTTGCTTCCAAAGCTCAGAGTTCATGGGATCTGACATGAGACAAGTTACATCCAAAGAACCATTCTTTGATGTTCCTTCCACAAGGTTTTTAGTGTGTCTAGGTAGTCGGTGGGAAGATAACTTTATGCTTTACAATGTACAACATTTTTTTTATTTGAGAACAATTCTCAAATTTATAAAAATCTAGAAAATAGATTCGAGACAGCTTGTCCATCTTATGGACATAAAGTCGCGTTTTGTTTGTTTAATGCAATGGGTATTCAACACAAAATAATTTATGCAAAATATTGTGACGTTTAACTATATTCAACAAGGATTTAAATTGTCAAACATAGCTCCCACTATTTTTCTCGGATTAGTAACCCTCTATATTAATGCGGAAAATATCATATATATTTTCTAGTGGGTTGATTCAATTTATGATCCAAAGAATAAAAAGAATCGAATAATCATTCTATGATGAAAAAAGAATAACCGTCCATTTTTTGGTTGTGTGCATAGCAGGTATACACTCTGCAATCAAATATAATATAAAAATAAAAAGTCGTAGGATGTTTTATAAATTTGTAATAGATCTATGGGGGAAGTTTTTTGTTGTTGAGAACTCGAAAACTAGAAAATAGTTATTAAATTCATAGGGTAAGATGGAACTTCCTGACGAAGCTACTTGGCTCCCGGTTTTCGCACTTTCTTGGATCTACTCTAACGAATTTCGTTCAACTTCTACAGGGACGTAAAGATTGGTTTGACCTTAGCGCATCAACACCATCGGCTTCGGCGGTAGCAGCTGGCGTTAACAACACTTGGGCATTGCGCATTCTACTTTGGGATTTGGTTAACGTTTCGAGCCACCAACCCCATAAAATGACTAAAATCCCCGGTACTACTGAACTCAATCACTTGCTGCCGCTACTCTTCAGTTTTCTGTTGAGGTCTATCCTTTAGAGGTACTCAAATTGGATCAGTGATCGATTTCTAGGTTTCGTCGTAAACCTAATTAGTTACTTCCAATTACGTAAATCAATAGTTCAAACCGCACTCAAAGGTCCCAAAGCCCCCGAGCGGAAGATAACGAAAGGAAGACAAAGTCCTAACTAAATCATAAGACAAGAACCTCCATCTAAATCATAACACAAGCTACCCATTCCATCGTCGAGTCGATCTGATTCGTAGTTAAGGCAAGAGAGATCGTGGATGGAGAGGGATTCGAACCCCCGGTATTCCTATCAATACTTCGGTTTTCAAGACCGACTCTTTCAACCGCTCCGAAGGGGATGGATGTCTGAGCGGTTGAAAGAGTCGTTCTTGAAAACCGAAGTATTGATAGGAATATCGGGGGTTCAAATCCCTCTCCATCCACGATCTCTCTTGCCTTAAATACGAATCAGATCGACTCGACGATGGAATGGGTAGCTTGTTTTATGATATAGATGGAGGTTCTTGTCTTATGATTTAGTTAGGACTTTGTCTTCCTTTATTTATCTTCCGCTGGGGGGCTTTGGGAGCTAAGTCGAAGATCTCGGTGACCCGTTTAGGAATAACCAACTCATGGGGGGGGGGGTTGGAGTATCACAGGAGGAGCTGTAACGAATCCGGGTATTTGGAGTTACGAAGGTGTGGCCGGGGCACATATTGCCTTTTCTGGCTTGTGCTTCTTGGCAGCTATTTGGCATTGGGTGTATTGGGATCTAGCACTATTTACTGATGAACGTACAGGAAAACCTTCTTTGGATTTGCCAAAAATCTTTGGTAAATTATGAATGATGATTATGTTATATCATCAAGGTAATGATTCATCAACCTGCTAGTTCTTTTTATGAAGCACAAACGGGAGAATTTATCCTGGAAGCGGAAGAACTTCTAAAACTACGCGAAACCATCACAAGGGTTTATGTACAAAGAACAGGTAAACGTTACGGGGCTATTTTGCCGAGTTCCTTAGAGAGAGTTGTCTTGCGCCCCTAGGTATTCTCTACCTACCCACCTGTGTCGGTTTCGGGTACAGGTACCCTTTTGTTGAAGGTCGTTCGAGCTTTTCCTGGGAGTATGGCATGGGTTACTTCAGTGCCGTAGCGCCTGGTACTCGAACATTGGCTCGAGGCATTTTCTCTACCCCTTCTTACCCTGAAAAACACTAAAATATTTTCAGGAACAAACAAATCATCATGATTTTTTTCTCTATTTCCAGTTATATTTTGGTGATACCTTGGAATAGATTCATCAAAATCCTTCTTATCAACATCTATTTGCTCTCTATATATTTGATTAGTTTGATGCTGCCTCTTATGAATTAATGAAATACCTATGATTTGATACATAAGAAATTGTCGATGATTTTGTATAGATAGACGAAGGGGTTTCGTAACACCTCTGGCTCTACCCCCCCCCCCCCCCCCCCCGAGAAGAGGAGGTAGCAAAGAGAAGATGTAGTCGGTAAGGGGGGCTTTCTCGCTAGCCCTGCTCCACTACCCCAGTTGGTTGACTGGTAGCTTCATCTCCTCGTGCTCCATGTTTTTCCCTATCACTAGTGATTATTCCCAATCCAAAGCACCCCTTTTCCATTCATATAGAAATCCAATCGTCAAAATCAATAAAAAGGCCATCATAACCCGAAATGCGTTGAGGCGCAGCAGTTGACTGGACATCCAGGGGTAAAGCACTGTTTCGGTGCGGGCCGCGAGAGCGGTACCAAATCGAGGCAAACTCTGAATACTAGATATGACCTCAAAATAACAGAGGTCAAGGTCGGCCAGTGAGACGATGGGGGATAAGCTTCATCGGCGAGAGGGAAACAGCCCAGATCACCAGCTAAGGCCCTCTAATGACCGCTCAGTGATAAAGGAGGTAGGGGGTGCAGAGACAGCCAATAGGTTTGCCTAGAAGCAGCCACCTTTGATAGAGTGCGTAATAGCTCACTGATCGAGCGCTGTTGCGCCGAAGATGAACGGGGCTAAGCGATATGCCGAAGCTGTGGGATGTAAAAATACATCGGTAGGGGAGCGTTCCTCCTAGAGGGAAGCGCTCGCGCTATCAGTAATATTTCTCCAATTAATAATTTTTTTTTTTGTTGATTCAAGAATTTTTTTTGGATAAATTTATTGTAAATAAAACAAATGAAGAAAGACTTACTAAAAAACAAAAATACAATTCATTTTATTTCAACTATAAAAAAATCAATTAATAATATTATAACTAAAAATTCGGAGAATTATTTTGATCGATCTTCCTTGTCCCAAGCATATGTATTTTATAAATTATCACGAAGCCAAGTTCTTAGCTTGTATAAGTTAAAATCTATTCTTCAATATCACGGGACATCCATTTTTCTGAAAGCCCCAATAAAATATTGCTTTGGAACAAAAGGAATAATTCCTTCCTTCTCCTTTCAGGGCCTATCCAAAAGAGAATCCTATACTTTTTGGTCGTGAATATCGGAAGTTCGCTACATAGTGTTTTGATCTAAGATTTAAATTCTTCCATGTTTCAGCAGTAGCATATTGTTCCATGGAGCTAAGGTCCAACATATGGAAGAAAGAAGTGTTTCCATGCCTCTCCCACCCAGCCAATTCTGTTCCACTTAATCCCTTTTTCACGGCTACATATCTTTCCGGCTAAGGAATGGGAAATCGTTCTGTGGACGACGAAATGGATTTTGGAATTTATTAACATTCTCTAAAAAGGGTACTGTTAATAATCACGCGGGTACTGAAACTATTAAAAGAACACCTAATAATTTATTGGGTACTGTTCGAAGTATTTGAAATGCAGGAAAGAAGTACCATTCAGGTAATATTTCCAAAGGGGTTGCAAATGGATCTGCCGATTCACCAATCATTGATGGATCTAATACCCCTTTTTCACTTCTTCTTGAGCCTGCTTTGGCAAGTCACCCAAGAATTGGTTATATAGGTAGGAACCATTCCAATTGCATCCCATGCAACTCTTGGTCCAATTAGGTGAATAACTCTTTATTCTTTATCCTTTAGATAACGCCTAATTGTCATGCCTCTAGGCTCATCAATCCAATTGAATCTTACCCAGTTGCGTCCAACCTCTTGCTTCAACATACACACATTACTAGCTTGTGTCGTCCGCAACACACCATGGTAAATTAAAATCGCCTTGCTTTGGCAAGCCCAAATTTAATGAACCCTGATCATGAAGGGTGTTTTTGCAAGAGAAGGCAAAACACAATATTTAGTTGAGGGAATTAATTTTCTTAATTCATTTGGTTGATCACATCAACATGATCTACATATTTGGATTGGGCTATCCACAATGAAAGACCATCCTTGTTTATTATTATCTTGTTAACGTTTTGCTAGTATCACCATACACACAAAATAAATAACAAGACATAAATAATAAACATCCACAAAAGAAAAATAACGTGGCATGGACATGGCCCCTAGACTAAGATTTTACCAAGCCAATGATAATATCTATATGCCCTAAAGTGACAAGCTCATCTCCATGTGCTCCACGATAGCTGCGCGTAGGGCAGGGAGTCCTCGTCGTCTTTTGTCTTCTTTGGTTCTCCGGTCTTCTTCTCCATGCTCTTGGCTATCATCTAAATATTTCTAATTCTATCCTAACATCTAGAATAAATAAATAAATAGTAAAAATCCTCACATGTCGAGGAGAAAAGACGACTCGTAGGCCGTGAAACCTAATTAATTATTACATTAATTTGATCACCTCGCAGGCCGTAAACCAAACCACAAAAGCATAAAACAACCACAACCTAGGCCATATCCATCCACCATGCAACAAAGCACATAATACAGTTAAAACCAATTTTTAACGCGCTTGTTCAATTTTAATTGAATTGGGTAATCAGGGTTACAACGGTCCAAGGGTTTCAACAAGGGAATGGCCGAACCAACCAAGGAACCACCACACTAGGCCTGGGCCGACCGGCCCCTAGCCCACACGGCTAGACCGTGTGTTAGGGTGCGCCGGCCCATGTGACTTGGACGGCAAGTAAGGTAGGGGCGGTTCCCTTGTGGGGCCGCTCCTTCCCATGGAATTGTTTCCAAAAACAATTCCTTCCTTGGTTCCCAAGTTTAGTTGTTTCCATAAACAACTTCCTACTTGTTTCTCAAGTTTAATTGTTTCCAAAACAACTTCTTCCTTGTTGCCCAAGTTTAGTTGTTTCCAAAACAACTTCTTCCTTGTTGCCCAAGTTTAGTTGTTTTCATATGGATATTTCCATATAATTGCTTCCATAATTGAAAACTCCCTTTTTCAACTATGTGCCCATGAACCCTAATTTTTTAAGAACCCAATAATTCACATCCTATGTGATTAAACTCATCAATTCTAACATCCAATGTTAAATTAAATCTTGTTCATATTGAATCAAATTCAATTTGCATCTTCTATGCCAGTTATTTTCAGTTTTCGCGTAATAACAATAATACGGTGTATAAACTGAAATCGTAACACATAAAATCATGTTATGCTCTACGACCTGTGGCTCTGATACCACTGTTGGGTTTTGATGTAGGTAACGCAGTGGAATAACAAAATTTAATCATACTCAAAGACTGTAGGGTTTTGATTCATGGATCGCGCAACGGAAGCATAATCAAACAAATAGCCATGCAAAACCCTCCAAGGATCACAAGTCTAGATGCATAACGATAGTGAAGGTAAGAAATCATAAACACACCTTTGGGTTCTCCTTGATGACTTCAAACGCGAATAGTGTCACGTTCTCTATAGTTGATCCACGCCTAGAGTTGATCCTAGAACTCCCAAACTCCTTGGTGCTAGCCCGGAATAAGAGGAGGGTGAAGGAATCACGCAAAACGAGACAAAAGAGGGGCTTCGGCCCTCTTTTTGGCCGACGGGGTGAGGGCGGCGGCAAGGGGGTCGGGTTCGGCCTCCTTGTTGCTTGCTCTCTCTCCTTTGTTCTCTCCCACTCTTGTTATGTTCACTAATGAGCATAAGTTATAAGGAAGGAAGGAAGGACGGTCCTTTATATAGTCCAACAACTCCTTGTTAACTACCTAAAGGACTTATTCTAGTCCAACTAGAATTCAATTTAGTCCCTTCCTTGCAAATTAGTCCCTACTAAGTTTGCAAGGGTTTGCAAAGTGATCCTTCTAATTAATTAATCCAATTAATTAATTCCCAAATCTAGTTCAACTCTATATAGCGTGTGACCCCATAGGTTCTATCTAGTTGGTAGCAACTATTTGCTAATATGGAGCGGTTTCTAGCAAAACATCCATTCTAGCCAACTAATAGAATAGTCATCTAGACAACCTTGTACAAGTAATTGTCTCATCCCTTTGCCTCCATATCCGGATTGGACACGAGACATACAAGTCACACTCGTATATCTAATCCATAGTTTCTCGATCTATGGGAATAGCCTTATTCGTGCAAATGACATCAATATCCCATATATTAATTTATTTGAGTCTGGCCAGACATTCTATAAGCACTATCCCTCGAGCGGCCTAGGATATTTGCTCCCGTTATGTGGGAGGGGCAAATCCTCTCTACGTCCACTACGATCTCTAAGCTTGCTTCTCATTGTATCCAGTACACGCCTTTATAACTACCCAGTCACGGTGTAGCGTTTAACGCTACCAAGATCACAATGATCCACAACTAGAATATCTAGTGACTTCAAGTCTAAGGATGACAATACCATTGCACCGCGAGAAGCACTTGTGACTCAACATAACATGTATGTAGCCTTCTCGGTGATGGGTCAATCCAGTGCAACATTCCGTAATGCACACCTATGTGTTGGATCGTGATATCTCCATATCAATCCAACCCCATACTAGTCTATAGATGATTGTCCCATTAATCATTATACTTGACTAGGGATATTTAAGATAAACAACACAATTGTAAATCTAAGGACTTCATTATATTAAATATCCAATAAATAATAAATGAATTTTCTAGCCATATACAAATTCATACTAAACTAGATTGCCTCTGGGGCATCTATTCCAACAAAGACCACCAAGGATCACAGGAAGAGACATCATAACATGATAAGGGACATAGTAACTGTGTAGCTTTGTGATTTGGGAGATCACACGAAGAATAGTGTCCTCGTCTCTACGGTTGATCCACGTCTAGAGGTGAGATCTAGATTCTTCCTTCAACAAGTGCTAGCTTGAACCGGAGGAAGAGGGAAGAAGGAATCAAACAACAAAGGGACAAGGAGGAGTTCGGCCTCCTCTTTGCGCCGACGGGAAGGGGCGGATGGGCCTAGGGGCGTGCGCCTCTAGGTCTTGTCTTGCTCTCTCTTTTGCTCTCTCCCACTCTCTTTTGTTATGTCTAATAACATTATTTAGTGGGAAAGAAGCTAGAGCCTCCTTTATATACTCCAACAACTCCTTGTTGTTTTCATAAAGGTCCTTCCTAGTTCTACATGAACTTGGATTAGTCCTTTCCTTGCAAATTAGTCCTACTAAGTTTGCAAGGCGTTGCATAATGATCTTTCTTATTAATTAATCATATTAATTAATCCCAAATCTAGTTCAACTCTATTTGACGTGTGACCCCATAAGTTTCTACTTAGTTGGTAGTAACTTATTACTAACATGGAGCGGTGTCTAGCAACACATCCATGCCACCCAACTAATAGAAATAGTCAGTGATCCCGACAAACCTCTTGTGCCCAATATCTCATATTGCACTATCCCTTTGTCTCCATATCCGGATTGGACACGAGACATAAATAGTCACACTCGTATATCCAATCCATAGTTCCTCGATCCTGGGAATATGCTTATGCTAGCAGATAACATCAATATCTCCATATTGATTTATCTGAGTCTAGCCAGACATTCAATAAGCCTCATCCCTCGAGTGGCCGTGGATATTTACTCCCATTATGTGGGAGGGACAAATCCTCTCTACATCACTACGATCTCTAAGCTTGCTTCCTATCATGCCCGATAGCTACCTTCATAGTCACCCAGTTACGGTGTAACGTTTGATAACATCAAAGCACGATATTTCACAACTAGAGTATCTAGTGACTTCAAGTCTAAGGATTGCAATATTATTAGCACTACGAGAAGCGATTGTGACTTCAACATAATCTAATGTATCCTTCTCGTTGTGGGTCATCCAGTATGCCATTACTCCTAATGCATACCCATGTGTTGAATCGTGATATCTCCATATCAATCCAACCCCATACTAGTCTATAGATGATTGTCCCATTAATCATTATAATTGACTAGGGATATTTAAGCATATAAAACTTATATTCTAAGGACTTCATTCATGTTAACATATCTCCATATCGATAACATAATGAATCGTAAATCCATATATTTGTCACAATAAATTGATTGCCTCTAGGGCACAATTCCAACACTTTTGCCCTTAAAAGTGGGCTTGTGACTCACCACTTTGGAAGTGGATGCACATGTCCTAAGGCGACGTTCTTTTTGTTAATGGCAAGATGATATCTTTACTTTAAAAGGTTTCAATAAAGAAAGTATGAAGAATCAAAAGAAACAGGGGAGTTAATGCGGCATTGATTGGGTCAAGGCTTGATGTGATGTGTTGGTGTTGGTGGTGTTAGTCTAGGGCACAATTGACATATTTATTATATGATAGAAAAATAACCCAAGCAATACAGTTTTCTCGCAGAAACAAAAAGAGATCCCAAGACTCGCTATTGTAGAAGTTGGCGGCAGTGGTGGTGTTCTTCCTGTTTTTGGTAAATGTTGGTTGGCACCAAAAGTTGTGTTCATGCTGTTGATGGCTGTAAACTCATAGTTATAGTCATTATGATGAATAACGGTAGCGGTTTCATGGACTATTGCACAAAAATAGAATAAAATTGTCACAAATAATGGTGACACGGCACAAGACTAACGCAACTGGAAAGAAGGGTGTAAGATCTCCTAACATTTGGCACGACTAAGTAGGGATGGCAACGGGTCGAATCTTGATCAGATCAGGCTTTTCCCCATCCAGATCCGACCAGGATAAATGGGATCCAGATCCGATCCAGATCCGTTTGGATCATCTCCAGGTTCGGATAAAACCGGATTGGGTTTCATTCAGCTGATCCAAATTCGATCCGTAGATCCATATAGTACGTGGTCGGATTGGATTCGGACCGGACCCGACACGAGTTTGCAATAAAAAAAAAATAATATTAAAAAATAAACAATATTTCATACGCTAAGCCATGTTCGTAAGTTATGAAGCCTAAAGAACAAAAGAAATAACTTTGTAGGTTGGAGTTATATATACCAATCTGTCCCAGCTCTATGTTCCCATGGCTGCTGGGCTCTGGGAGTAAGAGAGGGACAAAAAAGACCTAAATAACCGTGCTGACTTAAAGTAACTACAAACATACCATCAGTCAAATTAACATTTTTTAGAAAAGTTATTGATTTGATTAAAAATGAAACTGGAGGATAAATCTCCCTCCAAACACTAAACTAAATCTAAATTTTCAGCTAGTTTGAATTTGTGGAGCCAAAACATGGCATTTTTCCACAAACTCTATAAATACAATATCAAATAACAGTTCTTGAGTGTCCATATTACAATAGTCCAGTTTTACAACAGTTCTTGAGTGTCCAAATTACAAGAAGAAGAAAAAGAAGATGAAGAAGAAGAAGAAGTAGAAGCAGAACAAGGTACATCACCATCATCCTCTCCAGACTTCACCACCAACATCTCCTCCAGCTTTCAACATCATCTTCTCCATCCTTCATTCATCTACCACCTTCATCTCCATCATTCTTCCTGCAAAAAATACAACCCAGGTACTGTCATCAATGTCTATGCAAACCAAAAAACTAACTTTCCAGCAAAGGTGTGACATCAAAGACTACTTGCTACATGGATGTACAGACATGAGGTCATCTGTTGGATTAATAAATAATGCAGCAGAGAAGTTTGGTTATAGTCGAAAAACAATTGGTAAGATATGGAAAAAAATACAGCAGTTTTACATTGATGGAGTTCACATTGATGTTAAATCCAATCAAATTGGAAACAAGAAGCCAAAGATGCAACTGGACAAGGATAGACACACCATCAGACAACTATCAGGTGATTTTATTGTGTTTTTACGCCAATTCTCATATCATTATTTCATCACAGAATTGGGTGTGATTGGGTTTAGGCCACACGTTTTAAAACCTAATCTAGGTGATGGGGAGCTACAAAATTTTAGATTTCAAACTCTAAAACCCACCCACCTAGAAAGGCAAGGCACAACTCTAAACCCCCTCACTATTATACCAAATGTAGCACCATGTATCTTATTATTATTTGCGTACAAAATTCTCAGATTGGCTATTGCACAATCATCCAAAACTGTCAGTCTAACATCATTGAGTAGTGGATATATAGGTACCAGTAGATCACATATCACAGATGCATAAAGCTAGATCCAAATAAGCATATTGCTACTTCACAGATGCATATAGATAGGTCACAGATCCAAATAACAATATCAAACTAACCAGGATCACATATGAATATACATCACAGATAACCATATCCAACTAACCAGGATCTCAGATCACAGATGCATATAGGTAGATCACAAATCACATACAGAGAGAGAGAGATCTCAGATCATGTATCACATAAACATGAATATAGATAGGTCACAAATTGCATAACTAATATCACAAATATCACAGATATCATCACAAATACATGAACAGAAAGAGCGAGAGAGATAACTGAACCTCCCTTGTTCTTCCTTTAGCCTCTTCCATGCCGGACAATAGATACACAGAAGTTCATCAATCAAAGCTTCAGTTTCTGGATGCAAAGGAGGAAACAGAGGGTCGTCCGGTGGCAACGGAGGGTCGTCGGGAGGTCGTGTCTCATCGGAATTGTAGTCAACGGGAAAGAACTCCGACTCAGGAACAAATTCGCCGTCGTCATCTTCGGAATCACATACCCATTTGGCGATGGAATCAGATTCACCCATAACAGCCGTAATCGAAACCCTAACCCTCGAAATAAGTTGGGTGTCGGTTGATTAGAGGGGAAATCAACCAAGAACAAACAACAACCAGTACCAGATCTATACTTTAGAGACACATGCGACCACCATCGTTGATGAATACTACGGCGGCGATGAGGTTTGGGGAAGAACAGTCGGGGGAGTGAGAGAGAGATAGAGAGACAAATGAGTGTTTCCGTCGGTTGGATAGAGAGAGATAGGTTAGGTTAGTGTAATGGTTAGGGTTAGGCTAATGGGTTGGGCTAATATGTTTAATTAGTGTTAATTTGGGCTCATTTCTGTAACTAGCCCTATAATTGTTTCCAATTATTTAATGAAATAATAAAAAAAAGGTGGGCCTGCTAGATCAGAGGGGTAAATGTGACTTTCACCTTGTTTAAGGTTGCCATTTTTGGCAATGGGAACAAAGAGAGGGACGTCCCAAAATGGAAATCGGGAACAAAGAGACGGGAAGGAGTGGTATTCTTCTTGTAAGTGTATGTGGGTAGGTAATAGGGGTATATTTGTAAAGCACACATATACATCGGATTGGAACCCGGTGGATCTGCCCTCAGATCCGAATCCGTTCGGGTCTGGCTTTCCGGATCCAAATCCGATCTACTTTCAATTGGGTCGGATTCAGATCTGATCCATTCGGTTCGGATCGGACCATATTGTCATCCCTACGATTAAGGGTGCAAAATGGAATTAATCAAAATACGGGATGTCATGTGAGTTTTTTTCCTAAAAGTAAGGAGTGAAACCCATTCCAAATTAGTTTACTGTAATTTCATGTGTTTTCCTCAAGTGAGGTAAAACAGCCGGTTCAACTCCACCAGATCTAGGGGTTTCTCCTTGTACCGCAGCCGCCACTAGAAAACTCCCTTCATTCCTTCCCTGTTAGCGACGGCGACGATGAGATTATCGGCTAGAGTTGCGGCTTCAGGAAATGGTAAAATCCGCCCCCGATTCAGTCTTCCTCTTTGCTGTTTTTCTACCTCATATAATAATAGTAATTCGATTCATCACCATAACGATGCCATTAATCAGTTTGAATCCATGCTTCAATTGCGACCCTTGCCTTCCATCATCCTATTCAATCAACTCCTCACTTCTCTCGTTCGAACTAAGCACTACTCCACCGCCCTCTCCTTGTTCTCCAAGTTGGATTTATTAGGAGCCGAACAACGCTACCACAAGATTAGGCCTAGTTTGTACACACTCAGCATAGCCATCAATTGTTTCTGTCGTCTGAATCGAGTTGCCTTCGGTTGCTCTCTGCTGGCTAGGATTCTCAAACTAGGCTACCAACCAGATGTGGTAACCTTTAATACTCTTATCAATGGTCTTTGTCTTTCTGGTCGCATTGATGCTGCCATTCAGCTCTTTGACGAATTACTCCCCAAAGGCTATTGTCTCGATTTAATCACTTGCAATACTATCATCAATGGCTTGTGCAAGGCTGGCAGAACAGCCGAAGCTATTCGCATCCTCAGAAGGTTGGAAAGAACTGATGGTTACGAGCCTGATATTGTGACTTACAGTACTATCATTGATAGCCTCTGCATTGACCAGGAGTTGGACCAAGCTTTCAATATCTTTTCAGAAATGATTGGTAAAGGTATCTCTCCAGACGTTGTTACATACACTACCCTCATTCTGGGAGTATGCAACTTCGGACAGTGGAGCCAAGGCACCAGATTGCTATACGAAATGGCAGCCATCAATATCTCGCCCGACATCAAGACGTTCACCATAATGGTCGACGCCCTTTGCAAAAAAGGGAGGGTTAAGGAATCTTGGCAAGTCGTTGCTTTCATGCTTAAAATGGGGTGCTGCCCTGATATCATCACATACAGCTCAATCATGGATGGATACTGTTTGCTAGGACAGGTTGGAAAGGCAAGAAAGTTACTTAATACCATTGTCGCCAAGGGTTACACTCCTGACGTTGTCAGTTATAGTACTTTGATCAATGGGTACTGCAAGCACAAACAGATTGGTGAAGCTATGACAGTCTTTGAGGAAATGATACGCAAGCAAGTTCTTCCTGATACAGTTACCTACAATACTCTCATTTGTGGCTTCTGTCAAGCTGGAAGAACTAGAGACGCACTTCATCTTCTTAGCAAGATGAAAGGTCAAGGCCTGTTCCCCGATGCATTCACATACGCTGCTCTGTTGGATGGGTTTTGCAAAAACCAGAAACTTGATGAGGCGGTTACATTTTTGGAACAACTTGAAAGTGAAGAATTTGAGCCTGATATTGTGATGTATAGTGCGGTTCTGGATGGTTTCTGCAAAGGTGGAAGACTTGTCGCTGCTCAGGAGCTCTTCTCGAAACTCTCTGCCAGAGGACCAAAACCCGACGTTCAAACATACAATATCATGCTGAATGGACTTTGTAAGAAAAGCCTATTTGATGAAGCAAATAAGATGTTACATGAAATGGAAGAAAATGGGTGCTCACCAGATTTTTATTCGTATTCCACCGTTGCTAATGCATATTTTAAGACTAGTGAAATGTTGAAGGCAGTTAAACTTCTTCAGAGGATGCGTAACAGAGGAATAGCAGTTGGAACAGGCACAATAAGGTATATATTTCAAATGTTGGATGATGATGGGTTAGACGAGACTTCAAAGGAGGTGCTTAAGCAGTTTTTGGGTATCACTGTTTACCCGAAAAAAAGTGCTTAAAGTTCTTGAAGTCGCTTGCAATGCTAAACTTGGCTGTATGACGACTTTCAATAAAAGGTGGGCAAAGATTGTGATGCGAATTCTCTCTTGATTATATCAGGTTATCTGATTTTATGCTTGTTTGCCTATGTGATATATATGTACATTAAAATGTGTTTCAAGTAAAACAAGATATTAATTATCATAAACATTTCCGCATTAAATGTGTTTCAATGATAGGCTGGCTGCTATTCTTCTAAGATTGATATTGTCCTGCTGATAGAAATTATTTATATTAGAGAAATCCTCGAATAGAAAAGGCCCAAACAAGAGCTTAGTGAAATTTTTAGATATACACCCTAGTGACGGTTAGCGGGTCTTGAAAGAGAACTTGACTTTATATGCACGAGCTGTAGCACCTAACAGCTGCATTTTCATTAGAGGGTATTGTGAATTTCGACCTACTACTTGATAATGTTCATGAGACGAAGACCAGTTTTTGCTTGTGATGAATTTCGAGATACCACCGTTCATAGACCACATTCTAATTTGTTCTTTGCCTCTCATCATGATGCCTGATGTGTGTAGGTCTGAAGTTAATAGGTTAGCTGGTGGCTAGAAAATATAAGGTATGTCTAGTTATAATGTGTGATTGAGAGAGTTGGTTATACTTCACTTCATTGGTGCCTATACCAAATAGGCAGCAGACAGTGTCAATACCTACCCTGCCACCACTAAGATATTCAGGAATTATTCAGACAATGTCGCCGAGTAATTCTTCTTTCGCTAGGTGTTTAGCTTCTTTATCGATCTGTGTTTAGCAGTAAATAACAAGTTTATGTTGCAGTATTATGAATAATGTTCAATTGTTCACAAACAATAATGTGCTAGTGCCATGATATACATGTAAGCAAAAATGGTCAATCACACACAAAAGAAAAGAGATATTCAGGCCCCAGTAAATCACTATGATTTCGGTTGATTTTCTTTACGCTTCATCTATTTAGAGGCCGTAATTTCTTGGTACAGAAATCGCTTGACTGTTTATTGCCGCTGTGATTTCTTAGTCCGCTGGTATTAGTTCTGTTGAGAATCAACATTTTGATCCTGGACATTCTGGTTCACCAGTTACGGGAAATATGGGTTCGCGTACCTAACATTATGCAAGGTAGAGAATTAATTAATTTATGTAGTCTGAAATATATGCATGGGTCATCTTTATATTACAAATTCATTCTCCATCCTGTTTACTCGTCTCCTGCCTCATCTCTTCATCTTCTCATAATCCCCCACGGCTTTCAATTACTGCCATCCAACCTGCCAGACAGGGATCTCTAAACAGACAGTCACCATGAACAAAAGGACCAGTGACCATTGGCCTCCATCATGTAGTTTATATTGCTTTAGGATCTTTCGGGTTATCATTATGTTTGGTTTCGAACTTGGATCTCAATACTCCACAGTAATGGACCAGTGATTTTGTATCAGTCTTTTTAAGACAAACTTCTTACCAAGCTGACGTCTTTTATTTCCTTATTCTTGGCTTTCCATACCTTGAACAACCTCAGATGGCAGCATAGTTCCTAAAAGTTGTTTGAGAGCCTCTAGTTGACTTGTAAGATTGCTACTATTCATTGATTGGCCAACGTTCCCCACGCCTGATATAGGATATTGCGAACTCCTCCAAGCCCCGCTTGGAGAGCGGAGGCTAACCATATGATTACCTGTTGATGTGTTTGTCCTTTGTCCCACCGTATTCTTAGGTAAGGGTGGCTTTGCTGCAAGCAAACCTGATCAAATAACATGGTGTGTTGGCTGTTGTTGCTTTAATGATTGTCTACGGAGTGAGGCAGAAAGCAGATGACTCGGAAGTTTCTCAATGGTGCCTTCAATTCACTGACCACCCTAACCCCGCACCTCTAAGGCAACAATGACCTTGAACAAAAGGGATTATAGGGTGCACGTGAAACTTGGGAAACTTTGATCTTGAATCACTGTGAAACTAGGAAAATTCCTTCATGAATCGCTGGAAGAACTTAGTTGCAGATCACCGTCGATCTCCATCATAAACATCTAGGCCTAGTTTGGGTAGGGGATATGAGGGGTGACAAAAGATTTGAATTCTCCTCCCCTCCATTCCAAAGAAGCAGGGGTACGGTTACAGGTATTGGATACGATACGGAAACGGATACGGGATACATCATTTTCTAAAAAGATTGAGGATACGACACGACACAACACGGATACGTCAACATTATTATCATCTTCTTATATATTTGAATTTAAACTACGAGATATGTGTTCCAATTTTTTTATATTTCTAGCTTAAATATCACGGAAAGCATATATAAGTATAAGAATGAGAAGAGAAAGAGAAGTAGCTTTGAAGGGTTCGAGTTTGACGAGTTGTGTCTAGGAATACTCTTGAAGTTGTGAGAACTTAAAACATCACTTGAACTTTTCGTTCAAAAGGGTAACCTTTTCATATTTTGAGCCACTGATTAATTAAATATATCGTATCTACTTTAGCTTGGTTTTATTTACTAAGGGACAATTGTCGTTTCTCATTAAGTGTCCCCCATGTGTCTAACTAAATACTCGGACACGCCTGGCACATATTTTGGAGAACCGTACGAGTGTCCGAGTATCCTAAGTGTCCGACGCCGATACGGCCCCCGTTTGGAATGTCCATGCTTCCTAGCTCCATTCCCTGTTTGGGTGAGCGGATATGGAAGGGGATGTCAAATCCCTATCGTTTCCCTTCCCTCTCATTTTGCACAAAATCTGTGCCACCCTGGGCTGGGATACAACAGAAACAAGGAACGGGTATGAGATGATTGTCGAAATGACCAAACTGCCCTTAAACAATCATGAAGATTCTTACCCTTTGGCCCAGCAACCCCCTCATCATCATGTCCTTCCCCAACTTCTTCCTCCACCCCCAACTCGACCGATCACTGCTGTCACTGCCACCGCTCATCCTCATCGCCTATCTCTCCTCTCCACCGTCATCTCTGACCCAGACCAAGAAACGCCTGAAATTCGGACCCAAGTGCTCTGAACCAATGCTTGTCACTTGAACGAACTCGTATCAACCACCATAGAATGCCACCGCTCTCCTCCATCGTAGTTTTCAACCTCAGGACCGCCTAATCCACCCACCTCAACACCGAATTGAAACCAAACCGAAACGACCCACCTCCAACTCGGACAGAGGCAGAGAGAGACTGCAACCTGCAACCTCCAACTGAAACACAATCTAACAGCCCCTCCTCTGGTTCTTCTTCTTCTACATGCTAAATGATGGTAGTGGAGATCTGCAGAATAAGAAATGCCTTCAAACTTTATTGTGGACATTCATTTTGGAATTGCTCCCTGTCGGTACCTAGTAGAAGTTAGAGGTGTCTCTTACTATTTCTGCAAGACTTCTGCACAGGTCAAAAATAATTTGTATGTGGTGTATGTGTTGAACAAGTTTGATCTCATTTTATACTTGTTTTATTCTAAACGGCTGACCGGGTTACATAGAGATAAGAAAATGAAATAATCAAAGACATACTCTCCTCGTAATTGGTTCTTGTGCATTTTCCGAAGGAATAAGGATAGTGTCTTTTTAAACAAAAATCTAGGATTTGAGGTTACCAATCTTTCCATTCTCAGGTTGGTCTATGTTATAATGTGTAATGGCCCATCTTACTTGGTCACAGTTCTTCTGGATGCAGATGTTATCATCAACTTGTTTCTTCATTTTATAATTGTATTCGGTTTTTATTTGGTTAGGTAGTGAACAACACCACCTGTCCAGAATGGAATGAATGATTTACATGGGCTTTTGATGAACCACCAAAAGGACAATTCGGAAATGAATGGTATGAACCACCAAAAGGACAGAAGCTATATATTCCGTGCCATAGCAAAGGTGCATTCGGAAAGGTATGTAAGTTTAGTTGTTAGTATATATTTACCTTTACGACTCTTATGAAATGGTAAAAAAATTCTACCTAGAGCCAAGGCAGCGGGCATCCAGGACAAAGGGCATTTAGCATACAGCAAAAAGCTGCTTTTTCATAAACTTGATATTGCTTAGCATAGGCAATCAACCGTGTACTCTTGGTGCAAACTGGCAACTCTTTGACAATCCCATGTAATGATGTTTATTGTGTAAAACTTAAACTGACATACTTTTATTTTCTTGTTCTTCAGACGAGTCTCGGTAGAGGGCAATCCAAATTGACAAAGTTATGTGCGAAGGCATGTACAGCGGACCAGTACACGAAAGTAACAAGGAAGATACTTCGAGAACAAATCAAGCCTATCAAGGCAGTCAAGCAACGCCTCTGAGCAAGGTTGTAAACTTAGTAAAACAAAATCAAGTGTGTCAAGCTGCACAGTTGAGAAAAGTCATAAACTAACACTATAAGGAATTTGTGTATTTGAGACAAAATTTTAGGCACAAAGATGTGATTTTTTGCTAAAAGTAACTATTAAGGAGAAAATTATACTTTTGTCTCTAAAATTTTCACAAAAGGACCAAATTGCAATGTTGTTAAAGTTTTATGAGGAAACATCAAAAAAATCACAGAACATTGATTTATTTTTGTTGCATAAAGTAAGTTTTAGGTGAAGCTCGCCTTTGAGCCTAAGTCGATCGATTCAGCTCTCAGTCGCTCGGTGATTCTCTCATCCTCTGAACGGTCGGTTTGAATAGTTGGAGGTTTCAATTTCAACGCTCGATTTGGAGAGTTCCGAAGATTCTAAGGTACAATCAGCTCTAAGACTTTGAGATTTTCATCAGTTGTTACTGCATATTCTTCTTCTGAGTTCTCTCTGCATGAATCATCAATTGTTTTCGAATTTGGCTTCTTCTTAGTTCTCTCTGCATGAATCATCTTATATCCTGATTGTTTAAATGTGTTGTTTTTTCTTGCAGGTTCTGAAGCTCCAAATCTAAGGTATGTTCACCTTTCAGCACTCAGTTCCAATCTTAGTCTTGTTTTCGTAATTCGATGTAGATAGGAACTATCTGTTTGCGTGGTTGATTTCATGAAACTATGGACTATCCGCAGTTTATGCTTTTAGTGCCAATAGTAGGACAAGATGAACTGCAGGACCAGTTGTTGTAGTTAAGTAATTTTTTGACATTCTGAATTCTAGTACAAAATGAATGAAGCAAAGAGCTAAATTCTTTAATTTTTAATATGGCTCAGAATTTCTAATATGTTGGTCTTTTGCTAGAGTTGATTTCTTAGTCAGTTATTTAACATTCTAGGTTCGTCTGCGTGAAAATAATACAATTATATTTGTTTCAACTACTGCCCTCTGGATTTTGGAACTAGCTTAGCTGCCATAGATATAGTAGTTTGACAAGAACACACTTACAGAGTGTATGCCCCCAAACACAGTGTTTATTATGTCACTAACAAGTTGTTAGTACACCGTAATACTATGATATGCAGCACCAATAGAACTGAGCAACGCCACTTGTGGTTGAAGGTGAAACTCCTCGATACCTACCCAACAATCATCCTTACAAGATGCACTTGAAGTGGAGTAGGCATGGTGATTTGCATTTCTAAGCACTTAGTGCAAACTGGGAGACAAATGTATCCTACATTCTGTTTGTTGCATTTTCACTGAAATATAGACCTCACTCTAGCTTCTCTACACAGTACACATAGCTCCTTATCCTGACCACGAGCTGGTTTTACACTTTTGCGTAGCTGATTTTGTTGTATAGGAAAACCCAAAATATGATCAGATTCTTTTGTCTGTGTGAATCACTTGCTCACACTTAACCTCAAATTGAACAATACATTTTTTTCGCCTCGAGTTTGAAGCTTTTTTTGATCTGGCCCTCCTCTTACAAGGTTGCTTTTTGTTTATAAACCTGCAATCAGGTTAGGTATGAGAAGTAGTATAAATATATCATTCATAGATACATCACAAAGCAGCCCATACTCGCTATGACCAAGTTTCCTTAGACATCTCAGTAATAATGCATCATTCTTTGAAGCTATTTTCTGCAAAAGTGGTATTTCAAGTAAATTATGGTGTTCATGAAGTAAAGATCTCATTTGTTTCTTCTAGGATAAAGGATCTGAAGATGCAAAACCAGCTATTTCCGCTCTGAAAAGCAAAGGTTCTTCATTGCCCTTAAAGATTGACTATTTGTTGGATTTCATTTTCAGGATATTTTAACGATACACAAGCCACAAAACTCACTTTGGATAAGTAGGGGTGGTTACATAAAGGAGATCGTTTGTATTTATGATAAAGGGTTGGTTACATACAGAATCAAGTGCAAAGGATTCCAGATATCTGATCTGCTTTATGATCTACTTACTGAAAGTATGAGCAACATTTTTTCTTGATTTCTCATTTTTTGTAAGTGCGATCTTTTGTAGTATCTCATTGGGGGAAATATAGTGATACATCTATAGGAGGATATATATAATGACAAAACTGACTATTTTCCTTCAAAAGCTTCAGCACTACCTAGAAAACTTACCATTTTACGGATTTATTTGGTTATTAGTATGTTTGTTCATCTGGAATTCAGATTTCGTGGTTATAGTGTCCGATATGTAAGGCGAAGTTCTTGCTAAGTAATTTTCTGGTTCTTTCTTGGTTTTCTAAACCTTCAGTTCTTCTATTTTCTTTTGCTTAAGCCTACTTACCCTCTAGGATCTTTCTAGTTTCTACAGCAGAACGTCTTTTCAGTTTCACCAGTCAAGAACTTCCATTTTCCCTCTCGATTTATTCTTTCAAAAACTTCACAACCATCAAGATTTTCATGCCGCCTTGGCCATAGTAGAAGGCATTCGAGGAAGAGCTGGCGTACCTCCCACATAGAAGGAAAGACTTAATATTGGATGATGAGAATGTTGAGTTTTATGTATACGTTGATGGGAATTCTGAAACTACAGATTACACTTTAAAAGAAGATAAAAAGGCGAAGAAGAATGGTCCGCTGAGCTGGTTAAAGCCACGGAAACGAGACAATAGCTTGGGAGCCCTGACAAGCACCAGCTATAAGTCAAGTGGAATCGAATCTAACAGCACACCTTCAACCCCTCGAGCATAAAGTGTTACCTGTCAAACAGAATCCTAAATTCACATTCTCTACTTCCAGACACCTCTCTAGTGGATCTTCTATCAGAATCCAGACGGAACAAAGAAGATCCTGATGATAGCTTTTTGAGATCCTGATGAGCAGCAAAAGATATTGTCTGGCGAGGTGGCGCTTCATTCAAGTGCTGTAAAACAATTGTCTGAGGAAGCAAGAAACCCTGATAAGGAGAACATTCATGTGGAGATTAGTAAGCTGAATGATGAAGTCAGAAGAAAGAGTGAGCAAGCAAATATCGTTGCTGAAAAAGAATACTGCTCATCTTTCTTTTCATGAAAATGCGGAATACGAAGGATCTTCACAATCGAATGCCGAGCTGATTGAACAACTGAACAAAAAGTCTTTCGAGCTTGAGGTTAAAAGTGCAGATAATAGGATAATTCAGGAGCAGCTCAACCTCAAGAACTGTGAATAAACAATAGCATCCTTGAAATAGCAGCTATCTGATGCAATGGAGCAGAGAAATATCTGACCAACAACTGGCTACTTCGAATCACTGGAAGGAACACATACAAGCAAAGAAAAAGAAAACAAAATGCTGAAAGATCCAAATGACGGGTTGATTATACAAGCTCAGGCCGCTGAAATAGAAGAAATCAAAAAGAAAGTGTCTGAATTTCTTGAGGCCAAGGAACTGTTGCTGCAAATATCTTTTCTCGTATTTTGATTAATTTACCCAGTCCTTTATTAACACAGTATTTAACCACTTTCTTGTCGATTGTTTTCTCAGTTATCAGACATATATTTTTCAGGTTGCACCTTTTAAAAGAGATAATGCGGAAGGTACACTCATAAACAAGGTCTCAAAATCTGCATCGGAGAAAATCCTCGTGAGAGAGCTGATTAAGAAAGTCTGATCCAAGATGTGGGGTGCAATGTTGTAAGGAAATTAGGGATCTTTTGTAAGCTGGAGGGTTAAGTTAGTACCACAATTCTTACAAGTCGTGCATGCTAAATGATGGTGGTAAAGATCTGCATAATAAGTATAGATTTCTAAACTTTATTGTGGACTTTTCATTTCAAAATTGCCCCCTGGCTGGCAATAGCTAGTAGAATTTTAGTCGTGGGCTTTTTTTGGGCTTCTTGTTTATGGGCTCTGCATTGTGTCTTTGGGCCATGTGCTATATGAATGTTTTGTGGTTTGGGCTAGTGCTCTGTGTGTTGTATTTGGGCTGGCAAACTTTAGGATTTCACTTTTTGTATTTGGATCCCATTTGTCAAGGTGTGATATATTTTTTTGGGTAAAAGACAAAAACCACCCCTCGAGTATGGGTAATATAAGAAAACAACCCTCGTGTCGGGAATATACAAAAACCCCCCTTATCAATTAACGGTGGCTAACAGCAACTAACGAAGGTGTGTAAAGACAAAAATACCCCTCAGATCAAAGTAAATTACATGACATAAATACCTATTATTCTCCTTCTCCTCTCATTTCTAAACCTTAATCTCTCTCTTCCCCTTCACATTCAGTCTTCATCTCTCCCTCTCTTACCCACAACAGCAGAAGAACCCTTCTCCTCATCATCTCTCTCTGTTCTCTTTCTCTCCTTCTCCCTTCACTCTCCTCACCGATCCACAACCTTCCTCCACCACCACCGCCCACCTCCTTCACTGACCCACCTGCTCGAGGAAGAAGGCTCAAACAAGAGCTCGACCAGAGCTCGCCGTCGCGGGGGAATCAGATCCAGAGAGTAGACGAGCCAGAGATGGTGAATCGAACGACGATTTCTTCTCCATCGTAGGCGAATCGGGCACAGATCGAGTATCTGGGTGGGTTTCGAATAGATCAAGCATCTTGAGGGATTTGATGTTCCCATTTTCCGAACGAATGGAGGAGAGACCCAATTGAGGAAGCCAAATCAGGATCAGTCGGGAAGTGAAACAGCCACAAGTGAGACGATTTCAGGGATTGTTGGCGGTGGCGAGGCAGTCAGAGGAAGAAGGAGAAATAAGATGGTTTGAAATCTGGCGTGGTTCTGATTCCACTGAGTTTTGGTCAATTTGTGTGGTGGATGGATCTTAGGAGATGGCTGAGGATGGGGATAGCTGAATGTGTGGTGGATGGATCTGATTCCACCATCTCTGGCTCTTCTTCTCTGTACCTGCGGATTTGGGTTGAGGAGTTCGATGGAGAAGGAGTTCGAATGAGTGGGTTGTGGGTCGGAGGTCAATCAGAGAGCCCTGCTCTCGATTTGCAATGGTTGTGTTATTGCTGTGTTAGGGTTCTAGCAGACGATTCTTCACACCTCTTTGATCTGTTTTTTTTTCCTCAATTTGCAGTGGTTGTGTTATTGCTGTGTTGTTAGGGTTCTAGCAGACGATTCTTCACACCGTTTTTTTTTTTTTTTTTTTTTTTGAAGCTCATTCTCAATCTTCTTCTGGATGTTTGTGTAATTAGGTAGCTAGTGTTTCGATTGATTGATGAACATCAGCAAAAACAATGCTGATCAGAGTCATATCAAAGAACATAGACATGAATTTTGGCATTGAACCCATTAATGGTTTTTGGAATTGAACAATTTTGGTATTGATGAATTTGTTTGATGTGATGACGAATTGAAGAAGATTAAGCAAATGTGTGGTGTGGTGGTGGAAAGGACTAGGAGGAGGATAGGGATGTGAGTGATCTTTTGTATTTGGTGTTACCGTGTTGTTGTTGTTGTTGTTGTTGTTGTTGTTGTTGTTGTTGTTGTTCTTGTTGGTGGTGGTGGTGGTGGTGGTGGTGGAGGAGGAGGAGGAGGAGGAGATTTGGTGGTAGTGGAGGTGGAGGAGATTTTGCAGCCCCGGCGATGATAAAAATCTGTTGTTTCTTTGTTTTGTTATTGTTATGGCGGCGGCGTGGTGGTGGTCAAGAACATCAAGATAGGTGATCAAGAACACCAAGAACATCAAGAACATAAAAAAAAAAAAATGAAAAAAATATAAATATGGGCAAAATGGTTATAAAAAAGACATATTGCACCCCCATACTAATGGATTGTAACAAATGGGTGCTTTTCGTCTAACGTTCGTCCACTGACGGGGGGAGTTTTTGTCTCGACAGGAGCATTTTTTGTATATCCCCGAACACGAGGGTTGTTTTTGTATATTACCCATACTCGAGAAGTGGTTTTTGTCTTTTATCCATTTTTTTTATTGCTTCGGAAGGTGTGATATATATGATTGGCCCTCTTTGACTGGCTTTGGAACCATTATTTCCGATGGCGATCGCTCACGGCTAAAATCCTTAGAGCATCTCCAATGGAACATTTAAACAGCGGTTATCTTTATAATATGAAATATAAGGTGAAAAACTCATCTCCAATAGGCTCTTTATCCGACTCTTTATTTTAACGGATAGTTATCCCGCTCTCTATGTTTAAGGAGCCGGAAAATGGATAGCTAAATATTTTGTGTCTATCTCTCTCCTCCTTCTATTTTTCAGTAATTTTTTTTATTGAAATTTAACTACAATAACTACATTTTAGCTAACTTTTACATAATAGCATTGCAGATCATATCAATTTTTTTGTATAGTTAAAATAAAACATGACCATTTCATTTAAAATATACATAATTTATAACTAGTAGCATTGGAGATGCTCTTAGTAGATTATCAGAATTTCAAGGAATGACGACTCCCTAGCTACTGCGACAGGATAAGTCCTTTTTTAATCGTGTGCTTTCTAATCTGGAGGTGACGCTAGTTTTATTTGGTCTTTTTAGCTACTTGTAGTTGTAAAATTTCTAGCGCAACTCCCTTATAAGTCATTTTCAATAAAAAGAACATGATTAAGACCTTGTAGAACTCTAGTTTTTGCCAAAATGATAATTACCACTACTTTACAAAATAAACTACATCACAGTTCTTGCCCTACAGAGTGTGTTTACAAAACAAGAGAGATACATGAGGGTAGACAACCACACACCAAAATCCTGCCCGGTTGAATTTTAGTGGAAGAAAAAATTAGTGCGCTATTTAAATTTTTAGGCAATATCTGTTGTCTCAAAGCAACTTTCATGAATTCTTTTGAAAAAAAGAAGGAAATATTCGGAATCTAATTTTGATTAATTTATCTACAATCAATTTTAACTTTTAAATTTTGTTTTTCTAATATTTATATATACGAAACTGTTACATGCCATATATTTTTGTCTTTTAACTTTCTCACAACAGTTCACAGTTAATTTTATTAAATATAAAATTATTATATTAATACTCATTAACTTTTACATAATATTTATCAATAAATATTGGGTAATTGACACTAAACTTACATGCAAAATAATTTGGAAAAAAAATTACATGTAAAATGCATTTTGGGATACAAAACCCATGCACTTTCAGTTTCCCCCTACAACCCCCTGCAATATACTTCCGTGGGACACATAACCCCCTGCAATTTCAATTTCCCACCAAATCCCCTACAATATACATTTGAGGGACACTTAACCCTAAATTGGTAACGAATGTCAATTATTTAACAAAAAATTATCACTTGCTAATGACATGATGGTTTTTGAAGTTGTGTTGTCTTCATCCATAGAGCTAGCACGTGAATAGCACACGATGAATTTCAGTTAGAAATTTGACCTCCGTTATCAATTTGGGGTTAAGTGTCCACAAATGTATATTGCATGAAATTTACTGGAAAACTGAAACTGCAGAGGGTTATGTGTCCCACGAATGTATATTGCAGGGTTATAGTGGGAAATGAAAGTACAAGGAGTTTAGTAGTGCTCCAAAATACATTTTGCATGTAGTTTTAATATCAATTACCCAAAAATATTTTATTTAAATTCAAAATAAACAACTTTTACCAACAACCCACCCACCTAGTAATTATTGTTTGTTCCAAGAGCAAATACTCCCAGCTCTTTCTTCCCATTTGACTTTTTTGACTCGTATCTGGGTCACTTTGACCGGGTGATTTGGATAGCAAAAGAATATAACTTTTTGATAATTTTCTCATCATATTATAGAGCACCTTTTACCCTACAACACCATGAAAAAATTATCAAAAAATTACATCGGTTGCTATTCAAATCACCGTATTGTAGAGCCCCTTTTTTTAGATGGTGTAACCCAAGTAAAGAAGGGTTCATACCAAAACTCTTTTGCCCCTTCTATCCACCCACCAGATCCATCCATCCAGAGTTCTCCGTCTACAGCAGCCGCCACTGCGCTTGCTGGAAAGCTCGCTTCCTTCGTAGCGACGGCGACGGCGATGATGACGATGTTATCGCGAAGAGTTGCAGCTTCAGGAAATGGTAAAATCCGCCCTCCATTCCTTGTTCCTCTTTTCTGCTCTTCTTTTACCACAAACAGTAATCCGATTCAGTCTGATTCCCTTGTTCATACTCATTCATCATCGCCTAATGACATTAACGGTGCCATTACTCGGTTTGAAGCGATGCTTCAAATGAGACCATTGCCTTCCGTCATCCAGTTCAATCAGCTCCTCACTTCTCTCGTTCGTACAAAACACTACTCCACCGCCCTTTCTCTGTTCACCAAGTTGGATTTGTTAGGAGCCCAACAACAACACTACCACAAGATCAGGCCCGATCTTTACACACACAACATAGCCATCAATTGTTTCTGCCGTTTGAATCGAGTTGTCTTGGGTTGCTCTCTGCTGGGTAGGATTCTCAAACTAGGCTACCAACCAAGCATGGTAACCTTTAATACGCTTATCAATGGCCTTTGTCTTGCTGGTCGGATTGATGCTGCCATTCAGCTCTTCAACGAATTAGTCCTCAAAGGCTATCTTCCCGACTTAATCACTTGCACTACTATCATCAATGGCTTGTGCAAGACCGGCAGAACAGCCGAAGCTATTCGCCTCCTCAGAAGGTTGGAAAGAACTGATGGTTATGATCCTGACATTGTGACTTACACTACTATCATTGATGGCCTCTGTATAGACCAGCACTTAGACGAGGCATTCACTATCTTTTCTGAAATGATTGATAAAGGTATTTCCCCAGATGTTGTTACATACACTACCCTCATACTGGGAGTCTGCAACTTCGGACAGTGGAGCCATGGTTCCAGATTGCTCTATGAAATGGTTCACATGAATATCTCGCCTAACATCCAGACGTTCAACATTATGGTTGACTCCCTTTGCAAAAAAGGGAGGGTTAAGGAATCTTGGCAAGTGGTTGCCTTCATGCTTAAAAGGGACTACCTGCCTGATATCATAACATATAATTCTCTGATGGATGGATATTGTTTGCTAGGACAGGTTGGCAAGGCAACAAAGTTACTTAATACTATTGTCGCCATGGGTTACACTCCTAATGTCGTCAGTTATAGTACTTTGATCAATGGGTTCTGCAAGCACAAACTTATTGGTGAAGCTATGACTGTCTTTGAGGAAATGTCTCGCAAGCAAATTCTTCCTGATACAGTTACCTACACTACTCTCATTGGTGGCTTCTGTCAAGCTGGAAGAATTAGAGACGCACTTCATCTTCTCGACAAGATGAAAGGTCAAGGCATATCTCCCAATGCATTCACATACTCTACCCTGTTGGATGGCTTTTGCAAAAACCAGAAACTTGATGAGGCAGTTACATTTTTGGAACAACTTGAAAGTGAAGAATTGGAGCCTAATATTGTGATGTACAGTGCGGTTCTGGATGGTTTGTGCAAAGGTGGAAGACTTGTCGCTGCTCGGGAGCTCTTCTCGAAACTCTCTGCCAGAGGACCAAAACCCAACGTTCGCACATACACTATCATGATGAATGGACTTTGTAAGAAAAGCCTATTCGATGAAGCAAATCAGATGTTACATGAAATGGAAAAAGACGGGTGCCTACCAGATTTTTATTCTTATTCGACTGTTGCTGATGCATATTTAAAGAATAGTGAGATGTTGAAGGCAGTTAAAATTCTTGAGAGGATGCGCAAGAGAGGGATTGCGGTTTGTACAAGCACAATAAGGAATATTTTTCAAATGTTGGACGAGGACGGGTTAGACGATACTTCCAAAGAGGTGCTTAAGAAGTTTTTGGGTATCACTGTTTACCCGAAAAAGAGTGCTTAAAGTTCGTGAAGTCGCTTGCAATGCTAGACCTGGCTGTATGACGACTGTCAAGAAAAGGTGGGCAAAGATTGTGATGTGAATTCTCTTGATTTTTTCAGGTTATCTGATTTTACGGTTGTTTGCCTATGTGATATATTTGTACATTAAAATGTGTTTCAAGTAATACAAGATATAAATTATCATAAACATTTTCGCATTCTGGCATTCTACATGAAATGAAGGTTCTTCAGCATTCTCAATACCTTCTTAGTTGACAATGATATCATTATTCTGTTCAAGACGATGCTTCAAATGTGACCCTTGCCTTCTAACATATAATTCAATCAACTCCTCGCCCACTTGTTCGAACAGAGCACTATTCTACCGCCCTTTTACTAGTCACAGATTTTTTTTACTATAGGAAAGAAATAGATTTGAAGAATCCATAGGAAGTGAGGTACTAAGATGCTAGAATTAGGATGGCCGCTGAAGAGTGTGGATCACTGATAGGCTTGCTGCTATCCTTCTAAGATTGATATTGTCCTGGTGATAGAAAAATTTGATATTAGAGAAATCCTCGAATAGATGAGGCCCAAACAAGAGCTTAATGAATATGTTTGATATACACCATAGTGACACTTAATGGGGCTTGAAAGAGATGAATCCTCTGAAATTTAGGTAGACCACATTCTATTCTTTTGCCTCTCATCATGATGCCTGATGCGCAGGTCCTGAAGTCAAAGGTATGTCTAGTTATAAGTGTGATTGAGAGAGTTGGTTATACACTTTATTGCAAGGCTGACTTCTTTGATTCTCAAGGCCGATCTGTTGGAAAGCATGGGAGAGTTATGTGTACTGCATTACAGTGTATCATCTGGTGTTTGCGGATTGTATCCACTGGTCCAATTTTTGAGAATCAATGGGTAAAGTAGGTACTGTCTGCATTAGTGCGTAACATCTCAGTACTGCAATATATGCCTAAGGTTTGAGGAGAGCATGGGACGATAACGGTCAGATGATTACCATGCCTAGTGCTTTATGACCACAATTCTCTCAAGCCCTAGCGAATTGCTTTCCCATTTTCCGATCATCGGATTCACTAGTGTCCATACGAGTGAATTTGATGATCGGAGAACTGTTCTCTATTTTACGTTAATTATTCTACAATCCATCAGTTTTTTAGTTTCGTCTTCCAAAAGGTAGGAAAATATTGGAGTTTTGAGTTGAAAATAGTGTAGAAAAGAGCTCTTATGATGTTCATACATGTAGAAATATGTATGTAAAGTTGTATCTAGCACTCTGAAGAAGGGTACATTGGTGCGAAATCCAGTCCTCCAGGTAACATGGGTCTAATGTCCTTGCCAGGTCGCACCAGCAGAGATTGAAGGACTGCTTAGTTCTCATTTGTTTTATGTGATTCCGTATATACATCTGTTAGAAATAGTTAATTGCCAACGTTGCTCTCCCAATAGTTCACTATCTGAAGAAGATGTGTAGAAATTTGTTGCAGAATAGGTATGATTAACAATGGTGAAATAAATATGATTTCAATTGGTCTTAACTGCTGATGATGTCAAAAGCAAAGGAAATGGTAGCTGAAGGTTTCTCAAAAACTGGATCACGTTGAGAAACTCCGTTGTGGATCAGTCATCATGATACGCTCTGATGCGGCCTTGAGAATCAAAGAAGTCAGCCGGGCAATAAAGTGTAATACCAACTCCCTCAATCACACTTATAACTAGATATCCCTTCTATTTTCTACCCACCAGCTAAACTATTAACTTAAGGACCTGCACGCAACAGACATCATGATCAGAGGCAAAAATAAATGAGGATACCCAATTTGATAGGATTCATCTCAAGCAAAACTGGACATCCTCTCATGAACATTATAAAGTAATATTTTTAAATTCATCATACCCTTTATTGCAAATGCAGCTGTTAGTGCTATGGTTCCTGCATATAAAGTCAAGTTCTCTTTCAAGACCTGTCAACGATCTAGAATATTCACTACGCTCTTGTTTGGGCTTTATCGATTCGAGGATTTCTCTTATACAATTAATTCTATCACCAGTACAATATCAATCTAAGAAGGATAACTGTCTGCAATATATGCTAGCTTAAGGTTTGTCTTGCTCATTTTCTTGAACTTCCGTTGTGTTAGAGCTGCTTTAATACAACGGAGTTACTCTCTGTTGTGTTTTATGTGCATAAGTAACTTATTTTGGGTACTGGTATCTTCTTTTGTCCTTTTTGCTACAAGTTATTATTGAGAGAATGATAATTATGATTTGTTTTGTAACTGACCCAGTGATGAGTCAACTGCCCATACCAAATAGAGAGATCGAAAACTTCACCAATGAAAAGATAAAATCATTACCATTATACATTTCATACTTGAGCAGCAGGACAGTGCCTATACCCCTACCCCGCCACCACAAAGACGTACAGGAATTATATAGACAATGTCGCTGAGTAACTCTTTCATTCGCTAAGTGTCTATCTTTAGTTCCTTTTATCGATCTGTATTTAGATGTGAACTCTGTACTTGTTGAACGATCTATACGACTGTGGAGAGAGAGATCGAAACCCTTCGAGTGGTTCTTCGATCTTGGTTTGACATAGAGACAGAGAGGAGGGTCGGTAGGTGTTGCTTGTCATGGGTGTGGGTTTGTCCGCCGGATATGGTGAAAGAGAGAGAGAGAGTGTGGAGGGGGAGGAACTGGCTCGCCGTGTTTAGGGTTACTGTAATGGAGAAAATTGTTTAAATACCCCCAATTAACCGTAGTAAACCATGGTTGAGTCCACTTGGTGTTTTTTAATATGTGGGATGTGTGGGTCAATTTAGGGTTACAAGGGTTGACCCGACCCTAACCGTTTTTTATTGTGTCGACTTCGTCTCGACCCGTTCTTGACCCACACCATGTTTGTGCCCAAACCTGCTAACTTCGTGTCGTGTCCAATATTGCCAGGCAAAATTATGAATAATCTTCACAAACAAGAATGTGCTAGTGCCATGATATGTAAGTAGAAATGGTCAGTACAAACAAGATATTTGAAGCCCAGTAAATCACTGTGATTTTGGTTGATTTCTATAGGACAGATTAGTAATTGTTACATTTTAGTATTTACCTGTCCGTCCTTCTCTTAATATATTAATAGCTTGTATCAGTCTGATTAATTCCTCAATACAATCACAAGTTTCTACATGGTATCAGAGCGGGTTGCGAACCCTAGCTCCTGATTTTTTTCCCGTCCACGAGGATCGACCATCGTCGTTCCTTCAGTCGCTGGTCACATAGCACCATCGGCGCCAAATAGCGTCGTCAACAATCTCGCCAGGGAACTAAACTTGGGTCGTCATCACTGCGCATACCGATAGAACCTCACCGTGCTGCCTCTTCCTCTATTTCCCGGTAGTTTCAGATTCGCCCAGGTCGCTTCCAATTGCGCCGACCAGTTGCGCTTCGCGCAAAGCCTCCAGTAGCGTCGTCCTTTTGATTTTGTCACTCGCCCGCTGCTTCAACAGTCCATTGTTTTCTTCTTCAGCTTCGCCAATTGTTTTTTTGATTGCCCAATTGCTTTTGAGAATATTCTGATCCATGTTCACCCCACTAGAACAATTAATTATTTCAATCAATTAATTCTCTCAACTTTTCCTCAGCCTAGCTACAGTCCAAAAAAAAGAAGGCACTTTGTCCAATCAATGTGCAATCACTTTGTTCACTCTGTTTTGGTCACAAACAGTGTGAATTTGTTCAGTTTCACCGTCTAGGTTCAGAGGTAAGTATTGTTCATTCTCTTTCCATATTTTCCTCAGGTTGTCATGGCGCCTAACAACACTGTCCCGGATCCTAATAATTCGGACCGCGGTTGTGGTCGTGGCCACAACACTCGACCGTATCCATCAACCACCTCCCCAGACACATCAGTTTCAGCAGCCTCAGTTTTCACCACAGTGGCCCTCTCCTACTCACATCTCAGGTTGGCAGCCTCAGTCCAGGCACGCAACTGCAAGGCAACCTCGTTCGTTTCAGGGTTTCTGTTAGGGCTGCGGTGAGAAAGGTCGCATGATTCGTCAGTGTTAGCAGTTTGGTTGGATGCTTCAGCAGTATTACGACTCTGGAATGCTCGACCGTCCGGCTCTACTGGGTATTCAGATTCTGCTTCTTTCTTGACTCCGTGGACTCATGTTGCCACCTCTCAGTCGGGAATACTACCCACACCATCATGGCTACTTGATAGTGATGTCACTCACCACATTACAGCTGATCTGGATAATTTATCGCTGCACCAGCCCTATACACGTGGAGATGATGTCACCATTGGTGATGGCACGAGCTTGCCAATCACCCACACTTGTTCGCTATCTTTATCCTCTTCTTTCTCGTTCTTTTCAACTTCATAATGTTTTATGTGTTCCTTCCACTAAGAAAAATCTAATATCCGTTTCCCTGCTTTGTTCGTCTAATAACCTAGTAGCTGAGTATTCATCTGTTGGCTTTGGCTTTGTTCTGAAGGATCGAACCACGGGGGCGTCTATCCTCACCGGCCCTCTTAGCGATGGAGTCTATGAGTGGCCACCATCCACTCCATCGCTGGCCCTCGTCACAGAGTCTCGTCTGTCGTTTCATTTGTGGCATCATCGTCTTGGTCATCCAGATGGATCTGTTGTTGCCTAGTAGTTTCTAAGTTTACTCTTTCGTTCAGTAGTTCACTAGAGTTTGTTTCCTGTCATGCATGTCACTGCACTAAGAGTCACAAATTCCCTTTTCATAATTCAAGTATAAAGTCTTTTTGAACTCTTGAAGTTGTCTTTTCTGATGTCTGGACCTCTCTTGTTACATCTCATGACGGCTCCAAATACTATGTCATCTTTGTTGACCATTTTTCTAAGTACATTTGGCTCTAGTCAATGCAACGTAAATCTCAGTTGCGTGATATTTTTGTCCGGCGTGCTTTGGTTGAGAAGTCTCTTTCTCTCTCAAAATCCTATATTCTGACAATGGTAGAGCATACACTGGTCTCCATGACTATCTCTCTACTAATGGCATCACCGACCTTACCTCTCCACCCCATACGCCTGAGCATAATGGGTATGTTGAAGGACGCCATCGACACATAGTAGAAACTGGAATTGCGCTACTTCATCATGCGTCCATGCCCACCCACTACTGGCCTTATGCCATCACCACTGCTGTCTATCTCATCAATCGTCTCCCACGCAAAATCTACGATTCCGCTCCCCGTTTCAGATCATCTTCAACCAACAACCTAACTATGCCAAACTTCGTGTCTTTGCTTGTCTCTGTTACCCTTACCTTTGTCCGTACACGACTCATAAGCTTGATGATAGGTCTACCCCTTGTGTCTTTGTCAGGTACTCCTTAACCCAGAGTGCATATATCTGTCATGATGTCACTTTTCATCGTCTATATGTGTCCCGACATGTTCGCTTCGATGAGTCATCCATTCCCTTTGCGGTTCAGTCCCCTGTACCCTCTTGCACACCCGATGATCTTGCCTCCCTGTGGTTTCCTTCTTCCACCAACATACTTACACTGCCATCTCCGTCACCATCAGTAGCTGCACCCCCGGATGTACCTTCATCTCCTTCAGTTGTTTCCCCATTACCTCCACCATCTTCCCCACCAGATATGAATGCACCTCACAGGTATTCAGGACAACAATTTGTTCGTCGTACACGTGCCCCCGCCCCCCTATCCACCACCTATACTGACAGAGTCTCCAGATTTACCAGTGGCCGAATCCCAGCCTCCTGCACCCTCTTCTGCCTCCACTCATCCTATGGTCACAAGGTCTAAGGGTGGAACTATTCGTAGCAACCCTCACTATACCTTTACTGCTATCTCCTCTAGTGATACTGATAGCAAACATACCTCTGTCACTGAGGCTTTGAGGTACCCTCAGTGGCGTACTGCCATGACTGCTGAGCTGGATGCTCTAGTTCAAAATAATAAATGGGATCTTGTTTTACCACCTCTTTCCGCTAATGTGGTTGGTTGCAGGGGGGTTTTCCGCATTAAGCGTAACCCAGATGGCTCTATTGACAGATACAAGGCGCGTCTGGTTGCCAAGGGGTTTTATCAACGACCAGGCATTGATTATCATGACACTTTTAGTCCGGTTGTTAAGCCGTCCACTGTCCGGTTGGTTCATTCTATCGCTGTTTCTCAGCAGTGGCCAATGAGACAGTTGGATGTTAACAATGCTTTTCTCCAGGGCTCTCTTTGAGACTGTGTATATGCAGCAGCCTCCTGGCTTTGTGGATCAGGATCGTCCTACTCATGTGTGTCGCCTTAATAAGGCAATTTATGGCCTCAAGCAGGCCCCCAGAGCATGGTATGCTGAGTTACGCCACTTTCTTCTTCAGCAGGGCTTCGTCAACTCTCGAGCGGATACGTCTCTTTTCATATATCGTCGTTCGGGGGTTATCCTATATTTGCTGGTTTATGTGGATGACATTTTTATCACTGGATCTGATCCATCTGCTGTCCAGAGCTGCATCCATGATCTTTCTCTGTGTTTCTCCTTGAAGGATATTGGGAACTTATCCTATTTTCTTGGAAATGAGGTCCTCTCACATACTTAGGGATTACTATTGTCACAACAGAAGTATATTCAAGATCTTCTTCATCGGCTTGGCATGTCCTCTGTTAATCCTGTTCAAGCACCCATGGATACTTCTGCTGATCTTACAGTCACTAGTGGTACAGTTCTTCCTGATGCTAAGGAATACATGATGGCTATGGGAGCCTTCAGTATCTTTCCCTCACGCGGCCTGACATTTCTTTTATTGTTAATCGTCTCTCTCAGTTCATGCACATGCCGACCACAGCTCATTGGAATGCCGTCAAGCGACTGCTGCGGTATGTTCATGGGACTTCTGATCTTGGGTTGGTTATTCGGCGCGGGCCTCACTCTCTTTACGCTTTATCTGATGTTGTTTGGGCAGGGAACAAGGATGACTACACTTCCACTTCTGGTTATATTGTGTATCTTGGCGGCTCTCCCATCTCCTGGAGCTCCAAGAAACAACGCACTGTTGCTCGCTCATCCACTGAGGCTGAGTACCGTGCCGTCACAGCTGCCTCTGCCAAACTTCGCTGGATTTGTTCCCTTCTAGCTGAACTTGGGGGCCTTTCCTGCTGCTCCCGTTATTTATTGCGACAACATGGGCGCCAATTATGTCTGCTCTAATCCCGTGTTTCACTCTCGCATGAAACATGTTGCACTTGACTTTCACTTTGTGCGTGAACATGTTCATGCTAGACTTCTCCAGGTTTCCCATGTTTTCTTTGCTGATCAGTTGGCTGATTGCCTCACCAAGCCACTCTCCCGTGGCCCATTTCTTTTGTTACGGTCCAAGCTTGGAGTCTTGTCACGACCCTCTAGCTTGCGGGGGCGAATAGGACAGATTAGTAATTAGTTACATTTTAGTATTTACCTGTCAGTCCTTTTGCTCAGTATATTAATAGCTTGTATCAGTCTGATTAATTCCTCAATACAATCACAAGTTTCTACAATTTCCGTATGCTTAATGTATCAAGAGGCCGTAATTTCTTGGTACAAAAATCGCCTGAGTATTTATTGCAGCTGTGATTTCTTACTTCATTGAGAATCAACATTTAGCTCCTCGACATTCTGGTTCAGCTGGTATGCTTGTTGCAGGAGTGGAATCCCGGATAGTTGGAATGAATTCTCAAGGGTTAGGGATGGCAATATGGTCCGATCCGATCAGAGATCCGAGCGATCCGAGGCTTAAGCATTTTTATCCGGTGGTGCGGATAAAGAAGTTGCTATACAGCAATTCGCTCGGGTTGTTACATATACGTCCTCATTAGCTTCAAAATAAAACGCCCAGAACACTGATCAACAAGAGAAAGAACATGTTTAAACTAATCAAAGAAATATTATTTCAGAAAAGGTCAACTATAAATAGCATCATTGTCTGAATGAAAGATAAGAAACTAAATATACCACACAAAGCCACAGACTATTGAGGCCTGGCCAACATTCCTGACGCCTGACATTGGATCCATGGGTGGTGAAATCTTGTAAAAACTGAATTATTTTGAAATTAACTATTAGAAACTTACTTGTGTGGAGAGAACTAAAGGAAATAATTTGAGGGTCCAGGCATGTCACCAATTTGAGAAGCGGTGGTCTGACCTCTTCAACGGTTGGACTTCAATTTAAGGAGGGTTGGAGATAGCGGAAGATAGTTAGAATCTTAGCTTTATTGGACCGCTATCTAAAGGAAAGGACATGGGCTATGTGATTGAATTGTCTCAATGACTTTGCCACTTTGTTGTTGAGTGTTTTGTTAGTAATTTTGATTTTCTTAGAAGTGGGAAGAGCCTAATTTTGTATCTTGTATATTTCTCAGGTGCGGAAGGTAACATTTATAAACACCGTCCAAAAATCTGCACCGGGATTGCGGAAGGTAACATTCATAAACAGCTAAAATTCTCAGGAGAGAGTTGATTGAGGAAGTCCGATCCAAGATGTAACTTTCTTAGGGATCGTTTGTACTATGATTCTTACGAGTAGTAGTACATGCTAAATGATGGTAGTGAAGATCTGCAGAACAAGAAATTCCTTCAAACTTTATTGTGGATATTCAGCTTTTTGAAATTGCTCCTTGTCAGTAGCTAGTAGAAGTTGGAGGTGTCTCTCACTATTTCTACAAGACTTCTGCACATGTCAAAAACAATTTGTATGTAGTATATGTGTTGGATAGAGATAAGGAAATGTAAATAATCAAAACAGCGAAGACTTGTGGAAATTGTGTAGTTCCAGCGTATGTGATCATGTGTTTCCGCAAACATCATGAACTTTTGGTGGAACCGTACCTCCTCAAAATCCCCTGGTGTGAAAAAGAAAATCCCTCCACCTAGCCAACAAGCATCTCCCCCGTAAACTTAAATCTCAAGGCGGCCTAGGACTCTAACATCTCTGCATTACCAACCAAGCCTTGGTTGCCAAACAAAAAAGCTAGCACATCCTCGCTACCATCACCACCAATATAACTTGTACCTGCAAAATGTCAGGGGTGAGCTTACTGCAAGCTCAGTCAAGAATATCAAGGCAACAGTCCAAACTCATATTGTTTCATGATACACGTATCGCATCAACATGCTATTGCAGTTTAAAATAAACATGTATGTCAAGTCATGCATATGTAATTTTTTCGTCGTTACAGTATCTTCATGGAACCTGGGGTGCTCACATACGCGCTTGCAGTTAGGAGTGAGTCAGTCTACCTCCGCATACGCGCTCTCAAGTGGGAGCAAAGTACCCACCTGCCAAGAGTCATTTCGGGAGCTCTTCCTTACATCAAAGAGGACTTCAAGAGTGTCGAGAAAAGCACAATTCTGCAGGTTAAAATAAGACACATCCTCCTCCTCCTCTAGGAAATTTTCATTTTCTCGATACGGGCAAAATTTATTATTATTTGTTAAATTAATTACAAGAAACAATTTTGATCAAGTAATCTTCATAGACGACCTGCTCCATAGCAAAGCTCAGTCTGCATGCTCGTGGACCTGGAAAAATATTGTCCACGGACTAGACCTCCTAATGGAAAGGCAAGATGGGATACATGGATCCTTGGAGAAGTATTCTTCACAGGCAAGGCCTCATAAGGAAAGCGCTAGATGGGATGTATCTAAGGAAAATCAGGCAAGGTGTTCTAGAACAAATAGATCCCCTCCCTTGAGCCTACCTTCTCCACTTTTCTTTGGTATAACTTGACGCTTACCTTAAAGTCTCCCACCTCTATCCCATAGCGGCCCAGACCATCACAGAAATATCCAAGCCCTGAGAACCCACGTTCCCCTTGTCTTATCCGAAAGATCTTATCAATAAGACTACATCCCTCCTACTCCAGAGACGAGCTAATTTTGCCTCACAATGGCACTAACCGCACCAAATGAAGATACCATTCGGGCATAGGAAACTCCACAACCACCATCGACCCCATACTTTATCATTGAATCCTTCACATAGCAAAGCCCAATCAAGCTTCATTGTTAGGGAATACAGTCTTTTCACTAGTAATGACAGTGTCCGTTAGTTACAGGGGTGGTGTGGTGAAATGTTCAAAACATGGGGAGTGGTAAGTGTCTTTTTGCCTAAACATTGGGGGTGCAAAGTGTCTTTAATCCATTCAAGAAGGGTGAAATTCACTTACACCCCCTCAGTATGGCGAGCGACGAGGTCAGGGCTCAAATTGAGGCCTCCAACCAGGAGGTATCGTCGGCTTCCCATCAGAGAATGCCTGATCCGGCAAGCTTGTGCATTGGGCGGGATCAGACACCGAGTTACACGATCGCAGGGAGAGGAAAATGGAATCGAATTCCTGTTCGAACAAGCGGTGAGTCGCAGCTTCCTGCTAAGTGTTCGACGAAATGCCCGACTGAGGATAAACTCTTGAACACTTTGCTTCTTGTGATGATTCACGACTTAAGGTGCTCAACGATTCTGAAGTGTTGCATCAAGTATTTTCGAAGCATGGATATGTTGAGAGCATCAATATAGTCTAATGTTTCCCAATTTTTCAAGCTCAAATGCAGTATGCTAAGTCATTAGATGCTATTGTAGCTCTATATTCCTATCAAGTCAGAGATATATATGACGATTGTTGTGGCATGGAAATCAGTTTCGCATCACCTCACATGAAGGAAATTTCAGATCATGTTTTCTGCGAAAATGAAGGTGAAGATGAGGGATTTCAAGCTGCAAGTCCCTCTATCCCTAACGAAATGGAATTGCAGGTGCCAACTACCTTAACGAAGGCAGCTCTTGACAATGAGTTTATCGACCAGGAGTTTCAAATGGATATATGGGATGGTATTTGACCCAAGTATGACGATGAGCTGCCAGGTAAATGGGTTGCAGGGTTCAAATGAAGCCAATGGTGATCATTTTCAAGAAGAGATTGAAACTGAACTTTTACCGACGAAGGATGATTATGGAGAGGCAAATTCAAGTGAAGGTAGGGCTGTACCAGTCGAGTCTAAGTCACATTTTGTGGGGGCTGAGAACCTGGTGGTGATGAGAAAGTTATGGGCACGGGAAGAATTCCACCATGACCTACCAGTGGCGCAAGTGTTAGAAGCTGAATTTGGTCAAATAGGATATTCTACAAAGACAATGCAATATGCATTTATCTTGAACTCATCCCTAACTCAGATATTGCTTAAATTTGATAGCCTTAGCTTTGGCATAAATGAAGTTCATGTTCATAATACTTTAGTTGGTGAAATGCTGAACTTCTTGAAAAATGGGAGTTCTGGGGAGAACCAGAGAGTTGTGAACACTGTCATGGACTCAAATGCAATCAAGGATTATGGTTCAGGGGGCCAAACCCGGGTGAAATTAGCCATTACATGTTGTTTGATCCTTGGCTGCAGGAGTTAATTAATGAATCTGGGTATAGCTCACTTTCTATTGCACAACAAAATACTCTTGTTGCTAATCTCATAGTATTAGAAGGGCATATGGATTTATATGATCAAGATATAAAAGGTGGTATTCTAGTGGATTGTCATTGCATATTTCCAACCATTTTTAAGTATGCGCCCCTATTTTCAGGAGCCAACACTCGGAAATGGGGTGAGCTAACTGCTCTTTGCTGGAAACTTTTCAAAGTGTGTTATATTACAGTACTACTTGTGGTATTAGTTCTTACCAAAAAAGGATGTTTAAATTATTACTCCGAGCAAAAAAGAAGCATGTGAATTGTTTTAGAAGAGACTATCAAAGGAATTCTCACCGTTTTTTTAGCTTGGTATATGGGTTTAATTTTTGGGTCAGTTCTCAAGATAGAAAAGACCACATATTTTGCGAGAAAATGGGAAAGAAGGAAAGAGAATCAATTGTCAATGTAAGCTTCATGGGTGATAATGGGCTGCTGTTTAGATTCATGGCTAGGAGTGGAATCCCGGATAGTTGGAATGAATTCTCAAGGGTTAGGGATGGCAATATGGTCCGATCCGATCAGAGATCCGAGCGATCCGAGGCTTAAGCATTTTTATCCGGTGGTGCGGATAAAGAAGTTGCTATACAGCAATTCGCTCGGGTTGTTACATATACGTCCTCATTAGCTTCAAAATAAAACGCCCAGAACACTGATCAACAAGAGAAAGAACATGTTTAAACTAATCAAAGAAATATTATTTCAGAAAAGGTCAACTATAAATAGCATCATTGTCTGAATGAAAGATAAGAAACTAAATATACCACACAAAGCCACAGACTATTGAGGCCTGGCCAACATTCCTGACGCCTGACATTGGATCCATGGGTGGTGAAATCTTGTAAAAACTGAATTATTTTGAAATTAACTATTAGAAACTTACTTGTGTGGAGAGAACTAAAGGAAATAATTTGAGGGTCCAGGCATGTCACCAATTTGAGAAGCGGTGGTCTGACCTCTTCAACGGTTGGACTTCAATTTAAGGAGGGTTGGAGATAGCGGAAGATAGTTAGAATCTTAGCTTTATTGGACCGCTATCTAAAGGAAAGGACATGGGCTATGTGATTGAATTGTCTCAATGACTTTGCCACTTTGTTGTTGAGTGTTTTGTTAGTAATTTTGATTTTCTTAGAAGTGGGAAGAGCCTAATTTTGTATCTTGTATATTTCTCAGGTGCGGAAGGTAACATTTATAAACACCGTCCAAAAATCTGCACCGGGATTGCGGAAGGTAACATTCATAAACAGCTAAAATTCTCAGGAGAGAGTTGATTGAGGAAGTCCGATCCAAGATGTAACTTTCTTAGGGATCGTTTGTACTATGATTCTTACGAGTAGTAGTACATGCTAAATGATGGTAGTGAAGATCTGCAGAACAAGAAATTCCTTCAAACTTTATTGTGGATATTCAGCTTTTTGAAATTGCTCCTTGTCAGTAGCTAGTAGAAGTTGGAGGTGTCTCTCACTATTTCTACAAGACTTCTGCACATGTCAAAAACAATTTGTATGTAGTATATGTGTTGGATAGAGATAAGGAAATGTAAATAATCAAAACAGCGAAGACTTGTGGAAATTGTGTAGTTCCAGCGTATGTGATCATGTGTTTCCGCAAACATCATGAACTTTTGGTGGAACCGTACCTCCTCAAAATCCCCTGGTGTGAAAAAGAAAATCCCTCCACCTAGCCAACAAGCATCTCCCCCGTAAACTTAAATCTCAAGGCGGCCTAGGACTCTAACATCTCTGCATTACCAACCAAGCCTTGGTTGCCAAACAAAAAAGCTAGCACATCCTCGCTACCATCACCACCAATATAACTTGTACCTGCAAAATGTCAGGGGTGAGCTTACTGCAAGCTCAGTCAAGAATATCAAGGCAACAGTCCAAACTCATATTGTTTCATGATACACGTATCGCATCAACATGCTATTGCAGTTTAAAATAAACATGTATGTCAAGTCATGCATATGTAATTTTTTCGTCGTTACAGTATCTTCATGGAACCTGGGGTGCTCACATACGCGCTTGCAGTTAGGAGTGAGTCAGTCTACCTCCGCATACGCGCTCTCAAGTGGGAGCAAAGTACCCACCTGCCAAGAGTCATTTCGGGAGCTCTTCCTTACATCAAAGAGGACTTCAAGAGTGTCGAGAAAAGCACAATTCTGCAGGTTAAAATAAGACACATCCTCCTCCTCCTCTAGGAAATTTTCATTTTCTCGATACGGGCAAAATTTATTATTATTTGTTAAATTAATTACAAGAAACAATTTTGATCAAGTAATCTTCATAGACGACCTGCTCCATAGCAAAGCTCAGTCTGCATGCTCGTGGACCTGGAAAAATATTGTCCACGGACTAGACCTCCTAATGGAAAGGCAAGATGGGATACATGGATCCTTGGAGAAGTATTCTTCACAGGCAAGACCTCATAAGGAAAGCGCTAGATGGGATGTATCTAAGGAAAATCAGGCAAGGTGTTCTAGAACAAATAGATCCCCTCCCTTGAGCCTACCTTCTCCACTTTTCTTTGGTATAACTTGACGCTTACCTTAAAGTCTCCCACCTCTATCCCATAGCGGCCCAGACCATCACAGAAATATCCAAGCCCTGAGAACCCACGTTCCCCTTGTCTTATCCGAAAGATCTTATCAATAAGACTACATCCCTCCTACTCCAGAGACGAGCTAATTTTGCCTCACAATGGCACTAACCGCACCAAATGAAGATACCATTCGGGCATAGGAAACTCCACAACCACCATCGACCCCATACTTTATCATTGAATCCTTCACATAGCAAAGCCCAATCAAGCTTCATTGTTAGGGAATACAGTCTTTTCACTAGTAATGACAGTGTCCGTTAGTTACAGGGGTGGTGTGGTGAAATGTTCAAAACATGGGGAGTGGTAAGTGTCTTTTTGCCTAAACATTGGGGGTGCAAAGTGTCTTTAATCCATTCAAGAAGGGTGAAATTCACTTACACCCCCTCAGTATGGCGAGCGACGAGGTCAGGGCTCAAATTGAGGCCTCCAACCAGGAGGTATCGTCGGCTTCCCATCAGAGAATGCCTGATCCGGCAAGCTTGTGCATTGGGCGGGATCAGACACCGAGTTACACGATCGCAGGGAGAGGAAAATGGAATCGAATTCCTGTTCGAACAAGCGGTGAGTCGCAGCTTCCTGCTAAGTGTTCGACGAAATGCCCGACTGAGGATAAACTCTTGAACACTTTGCTTCTTGTGATGATTCACGACTTAAGGTGCTCAACGATTCTGAAGTGTTGCATCAAGTATTTTCGAAGCATGGATATGTTGAGAGCATCAATATAGTCTAATGTTTCCCAATTTTTCAAGCTCAAATGCAGTATGCTAAGTCATTAGATGCTATTGTAGCTCTATATTCCTATCAAGTCAGAGATATATATGACGATTGTTGTGGCATGGAAATCAGTTTCGCATCACCTCACATGAAGGAAATTTCAGATCATGTTTTCTGCGAAAATGAAGGTGAAGATGAGGGATTTCAAGCTGCAAGTCCCTCTATCCCTAACGAAATGGAATTGCAGGTGCCAACTACCTTAACGAAGGCAGCTCTTGACAATGAGTTTATCGACCAGGAGTTTCAAATGGATATATGGGATGGTATTTGACCCAAGTATGACGATGAGCTGCCAGGTAAATGGGTTGCAGGGTTCAAATGAAGCCAATGGTGATCATTTTCAAGAAGAGATTGAAACTGAACTTTTACCGACGAAGGATGATTATGGAGAGGCAAATTCAAGTGAAGGTAGGGCTGTACCAGTCGAGTCTAAGTCACATTTTGTGGGGGCTGAGAACCTGGTGGTGATGAGAAAGTTATGGGCACGGGAAGAATTCCACCATGACCTACCAGTGGCGCAAGTGTTAGAAGCTGAATTTGGTCAAATAGGATATTCTACAAAGACAATGCAATATGCATTTATCTTGAACTCATCCCTAACTCAGATATTGCTTAAATTTGATAGCCTTAGCTTTGGCATAAATGAAGTTCATGTTCATAATACTTTAGTTGGTGAAATGCTGAACTTCTTGAAAAATGGGAGTTCTGGGGAGAACCAGAGAGTTGTGAACACTGTCATGGACTCAAATGCAATCAAGGATTATGGTTCAGGGGGCCAAACCCGGGTGAAATTAGCCATTACATGTTGTTTGATCCTTGGCTGCAGGAGTTAATTAATGAATCTGGGTATAGCTCACTTTCTATTGCACAACAAAATACTCTTGTTGCTAATCTCATAGTATTAGAAGGGCATATGGATTTATATGATCAAGATATAAAAGGTGGTATTCTAGTGGATTGTCATTGCATATTTCCAACCATTTTTAAGTATGCGCCCCTATTTTCAGGAGCCAACACTCGGAAATGGGGTGAGCTAACTGCTCTTTGCTGGAAACTTTTCAAAGTGTGTTATATTACAGTACTACTTGTGGTATTAGTTCTTACCAAAAAAGGATGTTTAAATTATTACTCCGAGCAAAAAAGAAGCATGTGAATTGTTTTAGAAGAGACTATCAAAGGAATTCTCACCGTTTTTTTAGCTTGGTATATGGGTTTAATTTTTGGGTCAGTTCTCAAGATAGAAAAGACCACATATTTTGCGAGAAAATGGGAAAGAAGGAAAGAGAATCAATTGTCAATGTAAGCTTCATGGGTGATAATGGGCTGCTGTTTAGATTCATGGCTAGGAGTGTGAACTTGGGGATTGCTGATATCATTTGTGGAAATGCTAACTGCTAAGTGGTCACACTTGGCTGGCTACAAGGGTTGAGAGGAGCCTTTTGAGGAAATCAACTAACGGTGTTCTCTGCCACTATGAGAAGGATGAGGAACGAATTAAAGTGCTTGAGTTTGAATTTATTTCACTACAAATGAAGGAAAGGGTTTCCACTTATAGCTATAGATCTGGAAAACTGGTTGCTACTTCAAGTAATAACTTGTTCCTTGAGTTGGATTCTGCAACAGATAGTAAACTCAAAGAGGAACACTTAAATGGGTTTGAAGGTGAGGAAAAAAGGACTCAACAGCTTCAAACAGTGGTGGAGCTGAAATGTCATATCCGTACATGGCTACATATTATTGTCATCATGGTACCTTGGTGGAGAATTGATGAATTGAGTTGCTGGGCAATGAAGGTTGACAAGGAGCTGCTAGTAAGAATTGCCATCAAAGTTGTAGAAATCTGAATGTCTAACCGTTAAACAAAGAGAACAAGAAATCTTCTTTTTGTGGTGGGCATCAGTTACTTCTCTTGGATCGTTTTGATCCTTGAGGACAAGGATTTCACAAGGGGAATTGTTTGTCATGAAATTGGGGGTTCTTGGTGAAATTAATCAAAAGTGGGGTTTAGTTTTCAATTTAGTACAATGTAAGGGTTCATGCTGTATTTTTCTATTCCTAGTTGTGAAACGGTGATATACACCAGTATTGTGGATGAGAGAAATCATTCAATCAATGTTAAAACAATTTCTGAAATTCTTCCTCAAATTCTCTCTGTATATCTCCCTCTATTTGATTCTTCTTTTTCTTCGTTATCTTTCACTGTAATTCGCCGGAAATCGAACTACTCAGTTCCCGACAAAAGGTTAATCCACCCCAATATTGACTCTTAAACAAATGCATTTTTTTTTATTCCATCGCATTTCTCGCACACGTTTATGAACATGGTGCATTAGTACAAGCAAAAGTTGAGGTTGACTTAAGACAGAGTGTACTGGATTGGCCTTTGCACCCTTTGTAAGGGTAAATCTGTCCAAAAATATTGAAGTTATGAAGTTACCATGTCGACTAGCAGGGGTGAAACTGACAACAAGTTTGGTAGTCAAAAGGGGTATGAGTGAAGTTTCCCAATCTAGGAGGGGTGTAGGTGAAGATCATCCTAAACTGAGGGTGTGTAAGTGAAACTTAGCCAATTTTTTTAGGTCCAACTCCATTACCAAAATCTTCGCTTTCTCCATCCATCAGATCCAGGGGTTTCTCCTTGAACCGCAGACGCCAATAGAGTAGACAGACTAGTACCAAAAGCCTCCACGGCGACGGCGACGGCGACGATGATGAGATTAACGGCTAGATTTGCTCCAGGAAATGGTAAAATCCGCCCTCCATTCCATGTTCCTCTTTGCTATTCTTCTTTTAGTAATTCAATTCATTATCAGTCTCTTGTTAACTGCCCTCTCACAAATCAATCATCTACTCACCATAGCGATGCTATTACTCAGTTTGAATCCATGCTTCAATTGCGACCCCTTCCTTCCATCATCCACTTCAATCAACTCCTCACTTCTCTCGTTCGAACTAAGCACTTTTCCACTGCCCTCTCTCTATTCACCAAGTTGGATCTGTTAGGATCCGAACAACACTACCACAAGATTAGGCCTGATCTTTACACACTCAACATCGCCATCAATTGTTTCTGCCGTCTGGATCGAGTTGCCTTTGGTTGCTCTATGCTGGCCAGGATTCTCAAACAAGGCTATGAACCAGATGTGGTAACCTTATCAATGGCCTTTGTCTTGCTGGCCGGATAGATGCTGCCATTCAGCTCTTTGACGAATTACTCCTCAAAGGCTATCGTCTCGACTTAATCACTTGCAATACTATCATCAATGGATTGTGCAAGACCGGCAGAACAACTGAAGCTATTCGCCTCCTCAGAAGGTTGGAAACAACTCAAGATGGTTACGAGCCTAACATTGTGACTTACACTACTATCATTGATGGCCTCTGCATTGACCAGCACTTGGACGAGGCTTTCAATATCTTTTCAGAAATGATTGCTAAAGGCATTTCCCCAGATGTTGTTACATACACTACCCTCATCCTAGGAGTTTGCAACTTTGGACGGTGGAGCCAAGGCACCAGATTGCTATATGAAATGGTTCACATGAATATCTCGCCCGACATCCAGACGTTCACCATTATGGTCGACTCCCTTTGTAAAAAAGGGAGGGTTAAAGAATCTTGGCAAGTGGTTGCTTTCATGCTTAAAATGGGCTGTCGCCCTAATATCATCACATACAACTCTCTGATAGATGGATACTGTTTGCTAGGACAGGTTGGCAAGGCAACAAAGTTACTCAACACGATTGTCGCCAAGGGTTACACTCCTAACGTCGTCAGTTATAGTACTTTGATCAATGGGTTCTGCAAGCACAAACTTATTGCTGAAGCTGTGACTGTCTTTGAGGAAATGTCTCGCAAGCAAATTCTTCCTGATACAGTTACCTACACTACTCTCATTGGTGGATTGTGTCAAGCTGGAAGAACTAGAGAAGCACTTCATCTTCTCAGCAAGATGAAAGGTCAAGGCATATTTCCCAATGCATTCACATACTCTACCCTGTTGGATGGCTTTTGCAAAAACCAGAAACTTGATGAGGCGATTGCATTTTTGGAACAACTTGAAAGTGAAGGATTTGAGCCTAATACTGTGATGTATAGTGCGGTTCTGGATGGTTTGTGCAAAGCTGGAAGACTTGTCGCTGCTCGGGAGCTCTTCTCGAAACTCTCTTCTAGAGGTCCAAAACCCAATGTTCAGACATACAATATCATGATGAATGGACTTTGTAAGAAAATCCTATTTGATGAAGCAAATAAGATGTTACATGAAATGGAACAAAATGGGTGCTCGCCCGATTTTTATTCGTATTCCACCGTCGCAAATGCATATTTAAAGAACAGTGAAATGTTGAAAGCAGTTAAAATTCTTGAGAGGATGCGTAAGAGAGGGATAGCGGTTGGTATAGGCACAATAAGGTATATATTTCAATTGTTGGATGATGATGGGTTAGACGAGACTTCAAAAGAGGTGCTTAAGCAATTTTTGGGTATCACTGTTTACCCGAAACAAGGTGCTTAAAGTTCTTGAATTGACTTGCAATGCTAGACCTGGCTGTATGACGACTGTCAATAATAGATGGGCAAAGATTGCGATGCGAATTCTCTTGATTATATTTATATCAGGTTATCCAATTTTACGCTTGTTTGCCCATGTGATATATTTGTACACTACAATGTGTTTCAAGCAAAACTAGACATAAATTAGCATAAACATTTCCGCATTCTGGCATTCTACATGAAAAGAATGTTCTTCGGCATTCTCTCTCCTTTATTTTATTTTATTTTATTTTGCCTCATCATGATGCTTGATGCGTGCAGCTCCTGAAGTTAATAGGTTAGCTGGCGGCTAGAAAATGAAAGGCATGTCTACTTATTAGTGTGACTGAGAGAGTTGGTTATACACTTTATTTCACAGCACGGAATAGAATGATCCACTGTTCCAGTTTGAGTAAAATAGGCATTCTTGTTTGCTGGGCTGGACTGCAATATATGCTTTAGGTTTGTCATGCTCATTTTCTTGAACTTCCGTTTTGTTAGAGCTGCTTTAAGTCTGGAAATGCTACTTAACTGGTACTGTTACTCTTTTTGTCTTTTATGTGCATACCTTACTATTCTGGATACTGGTATCTTCCTTTGTCCTTTTTGCTTTGAGTTATTATTGAGAGAATGATTAATTAATCAAAATTTAATTAATTTGATTTGCTTTACAACATTATTATTTCCAGTAAACTGAAGTATAATACAAACATTACACCGTTTCCAATCAGTGAGGTTGAACTATTTTTGAGCACCAAATCCAAAGAGCAACTTTGTTTTTGGCTATTCAAATTGGCTCTGTTACTTGCTGTTACCTCTGAAATGTGCCCGATCAATAACGCCAAACAAATGATGCCTGCCCCCAACCACCTGTGAGATTTTATAAAAAAACAATTTAGTCCAGCCCTTTTTAGTCTCACTAGCAACGTAGGATTCAGGGATGCTCATCCCACCCTGCTAAACATTGTATTTGGTGTCAGTTATTGAGGTTAATTTAAGAATAAAAACGGTGAAATGAGATGTCCAGAATTAATTAATTAATTTCTGTAGTCTGACATATATGCATGAATCATCTTTATATTAAAAATATGTTCATTAGTACCCTGCCCATAACGGGTTTAATGACATAAGACTGCTGATTGTACCCTGCCCGGTTGAGGAAAGCATGGGGCGACAAGGTTCAGATTACCATGCCTAGTGCTGTACTACCACAATTCTCTCAGGCCCTATGGAATTGCTTTCCCATGCTCTGAAACATGGTGAATCTGATGATCAGATAACTTTTTTTCTATTTTAGGTTAATTATTCTACAATTTGTCAGTTTTTTGGTTTTTCATCCAAACTATAGGAAATACTGGAGCTTTGATTTGAAAGAGTATAAAAGAGAGCTTTGATTTGATTTGATTTGTCAGTTTTTTGGTTTCAGCATCAATCGACAATGGCATGTCCATAAATGTAGAAATATCTGTAAGAAATCCTGTTCTCATCCCACAAAGTGGATTGATCTGTCCTCCAGGTAACATGTGTCTAATGTCCTGGAAAGGGAAAGAAGATGCATATGTTCACACCCGAAGACAAAATTATAAACTAGAATCGAGTGTGGAAATCGTCAGTCGTATGTGGGGAAGTTGATGTACCTTGAGATATCACGACTATTTTGGAATTTCATCTGGATGATGGATACATGAGATATATAAGATCTCAGTTCATTGGTTCTTAACTTCAGATAGTAAGATGGTATGAGATTCTATTTAGAAAAGCTAACAACCTATGGCAGGTTCCAATAAGACCTTATGCTTGATGTCAACCAACTCAATTTCATTTATCTTTCATGTAGCCATACATTGGATGAGTTCTATTTAGTAGACAAAATGTGTTCCTAGCTTAATGCTTATTTCTTTCCCTCAGAGTTTAGTTGTCGCATCAACAATTTTATTGTCAAACAAATATCAAGTTGGCGTTTCGTTGCCTTAAAGGATAGTGAAGATTGACAATTTCTTGGATTTCATTTTCAGGTTATTTTAACAATCAACAAACATTTTTTGTTGATATTTCATTTTCTATATGTTCGACCTTTCGTAGTATCTCATTGGTGGCAATACATCTATAGGACTATACGAGGATATGTTTACTAACATATGTAATGACGAAACTAACTATTTTTATTCAAAAGCTTCAGCACTAGCAGAGAACTTGTCATTTTGTTGGTCCTCGCCAGGTCGCACCTGCAAAGTGTGAAGGACTGCTAATTTCTCATCCTGAAATATTAGATGGTGCTGTGATTCCGTAAAAAAACTTTCAAAGCTGATATGTTGTAGTTCTATGTTGGAAATAGTTAATTGTAAGTTGAGGTATGCTCGGTCTTGCAGGTATCTGGATGCTGAAGCTGATGAGGTCCCGGTTGTCTACGTTCTTCGCTCTCCCAGTAGTTCACTATCTGAAGAAGATATGCAGAAAACTTACAAAGTGGATGTAAATCTGTTGCACTTCTACGTTGTTCACTGTCCCAATAGTTCACTATCTATAGAAGATGTGCAGAAATTTATTGCAGAACAGGTATGATTATCAATAGCGAAATAAGTATGATCTCAGTCGGTCTTAATTGCTTATGATGTGAAAAGTGAAGGAAATGGGAAATATAGATGGTGTAGCCGAACTTGTTGGGATTCAGTTTAGTGCTTTAAAGGAATTAAAGGAATCATCCAACTCAAAATATTTTTATTGAAATGTTTGAACTCTTTGATCTAGCCTGATAGACCCTTCAAGTTGGTTTTTTATTTGTCATGTTCCTAGTTCAGATACTGTCCATTATTATTATTATTTTTGAGAATAATACTGTCCATTCTTAAAATCAGCGAATGATGCATGTCCCTACAAACCATCCTGTTTACTTGTATACTGCCTCATCCTCTTCTGCAACTGAAACACCTCTTGACCAGAAGTTACCTTAAATGACTTGCAGACTCCTCCATAATCCCCCGTGGCTTTCAATTACCGCCCACCCAACCTGCCAACCAGGGATCTCAGACAGCCACCATGAACAAAAGGGACAGCTGGGTGCACTTAAACCATCAATAAATCCATACCAAACTGGGCTTCTCTAAGGAACTAGATGCAGATCACCATTGACCTCCATCATGTAGTTTTAAATTGCCTTAGAATTTTCCGGGATATCATTATGTTTGGTTTGGAACTTGGGTTCCAATATTTTATAGTTGTGGACCGGTGATTTTGTATCAGTTTTGTTAGACAAAACTCTTACCAAGCTGACTTATTTTATTTTCTATCTTTTTGGCTTTCCATACCTTGGAAAACCTTAGATGGCAGCATAATTGCCGCGATTCCTAAAAGTGGTTCATACAGCTATTTCCAACTTCATACGGATTTATTAGCTTCAAAAGAAAACACCCATAACACTGGCCAGTGACCAATAAGACAAAGAACAGCTTTGAACTAATCAAAGAAAGTATTATTTCAGAAGAGAGGTCAACTATAACATCATTATTATCTGATTGAAAGAGAAGAAACCAAATATACCACACAAAGCCACCCACTAAACCTAGTAGGATAAGTCAGCAGCTGAATAAATTACGGGCTTGCAGGACAAGCTTCCAGATCACTGGTGCTCAATGGATGCATGCTGTGGGCTTGGCTGGCTAGGCTGTTGCTGGAGCTGCCGTGTTTGTTGTTTCAGTTGGCAGAGTGGCTTGCTGAAGCTGCTGGAGGTTCTCTTGCTTCTGCTGTAGTTGCTTATATTTCGCTTATATCGTCGCCTAGTGTTGAAAAGGAAGAGCAGGGTGCACGTGAAACTTGGGAAATTTGATCTTGAATCACTGTGAAACATGAAAATTCCTTCTTGAACCATTCTTTCCATGGCGATCGCTCTCGGTTAAAATCCTTGTTTCATAGGGAGCACTTTTAACTTAACAGATTCTCAGAATTTGCCCAAGCTACTACAACGGAATTACTTGTTTTCAACAGTGTGCCTTCTAATTTTTTGGAGTTGACACTAGTCTTATTTGGTCTTTTAGCTACTTGTAGTTGTAAAATTTCTAGCACAACTCTCGTAAAGCGTCTTCCACAGTTTATATAACAAGAACGATACATGTTTTGTAAAATGCGTACTGAAATGCATTACCTTTTAGAGCTTAATATTTCACCCGCTTCTTATGGCATTCTACATGAAATGAATAATGCATTGTTTCCTGTTTTTAAATATTTGGTTGAATTTAAATCAAACTAGGCGTGACCCCGCGCTATCGCGCGGGCTAGTGGTAAACTTATCTTTCAAATTTTTGTTTACGGTATATTATTGGTACCCCATATAAAACATTGGTGTCCTTACTCAATTAATTTTTTTTAATCCAAATCCGACATATCACCCTGAAAATACATAACTAAAATTTTCCGTCATATTTAGGATTCCTCGCACCCAGAGACAATTCATCAGTTTACCTTATATTTTTGGGAGTTGAACCAACATACTTAGGGTACTAAATATATGGATGACAATAATATAATTAGATGTTCTGACACATTAGCAATATACGGAAGGAGCATAAGATTAACCAAAATGATTATATCTCCTACCAAGGTATTTAAAACTGATTTCAACTCCTTCTCATTCTCCTTCACTGTAAAACAAAATATGATTCAAGGAACTCCCCATCTCGCTTGATTTGATTTGAACTCGCGATCTTTAGTTATAGCATGCATACATAGTTTGTCTATCAATGATCAAATAATGTGATGTAAATGAACTACACTTATTTTGTATACAAAATATTTAGGGTAATTCTAATTAATTTCTTATGAGTGGTCAATTAAAGGAAAAATATAACACAAATTAAATTTTCTAAGTGAGATTATACTATACTATAGAAAGTTATAAGAATCAATGTTTGTTTATTTAGAAATCAATGTGAAGAACTAAGGTGCCAAGTAACAACTCATTTTTCACCCTACGACACTGACCTTCACAAACGTTTATTTCCCCACATTTTGAGAAATATTAGATAAAAGCTAAAAAGAGAAGTATTAGGCAACAACCAACCTGCATCTACTATATCTACCAGTTTACCGCTACCAAGAACTTTTGTGGAACGAAATTTCTTACCACTGTAATGTTTATCTTTTCCTAAAAAATATGTAACATTCTTTAATTGAGTATTTATGATTGGACGATAAGCATTTAATTATTGAAGCTGAACTGTCCAAGGTGTGGGTAATCAAATTGAATACGACATAAATTTTTTTTTTAAGAAAATCACATATTTTTTCCCTATCTTAGGTGTATATTGCCAACATTAGTAAATTTTTGTAATTTTGAAAGCTATATAATAGAGTAAAATATCACATTAAGAGAATGTATTTATAAGAACAAAATAGTTTTAAGGTAAAAGTGTGTTACATATATATCCTTACATCTCCTTTAACCTTCTCAATTCCTACAACCATTGGCAACCCCCACCACCCACCATAACCATCAACCTCTACAATAGTTGTGCAATTGAAATTTTTAACTCCGTAAGAAGACGTTATGTACTTCAATTTTAACATTTATTATTATATGATAGGATTTTGGTGATTCAATATGGATTAGAAAAAGACATGAGCAATTAGCTTTGAATATGACATTTATCATTCTACTTTATTGTCTTAGGATCGGCCGAGGTATATATGTATCGCCGGTGTATTTAATATCGAGACAAAAAAGGAATACGATATTATTATAACAGCATATTATTTTATAAAAGAAATAAAATTGAAGTAAAAAAAAATTTCTTATAGTCGTATTCTTACATTCGTATTTCTTCAGTCTTAGCCATTGACATGACCAACATTCAACCACAACGTCCATCATAAACACCATATCACTTTTTTTTGTGCAAGCGAACTTTCTTACATTTATAACTTGTTGCTCTTTCTTCTCAAAGAGCACGTATAGTTGTTTCACAGCAATGCACTTATCGGATGATAGAATATGACTTACGGGGTACGAATTGGGGAATACATGGCTGATTAATTTTGAAAATATTTCTATAAACATATTGTATGAAATAAATTATACATGTATATCTAGTCGACATGGGTAATCTCAAAAATAATTACGAATTGGGAAATACATGGCTGATTACTATAAGAGCATATTATTTTATAAAAGAAATAATTGAAGTAAAAAAAAAGTTCTTATAATCGTATTCTTACATTTGTATTTCTTCAGTCTTAGCCATTGACATGACCAACATTCAACCACAACGTCCATCATAAACACCATATCACTTTTTTGTGAAAGTGAACTTTCTTACATTTATAACTTGTTGCTCTTTCTTCTCAAAGAGCACGTATAGTTGTTCACAGCAACGCTCTTATCGGATGATAGAATATGACTTACGGAGTACGAATTGGGGAATACATGGCTGATTAATTTTGAAAATATTTCTATAAACATATTGTATTGAAATAAATTATACATGTATATCTAGCCGACATGGGTAATCTCGAAAATAATTACGAATTGAGAAATACATGGCTGATTAATTTTGAAAATATTTCTATTAACATAATACAAATAAATTATACATGTATATTTACCAAACATGAGAAATCTAAAAAATAATAAAACATAATAACATTTTATTAAAAGAATGTTATTATAAAAAAAGAAATTGTTAACACATTTCATCTTTTTTAGGAAAAGCACATTTCATTTTTCTTTTACCGGTAGCATGACATTCGATTTATAATTTTTCATGACATATTAATGTTAATTTATTTTTGCATGAATATTGGAATTGACCATCTCTTAATGCAATCAATTACTTCACCTAGTAATTAATATCAATCCATTTGTAACTGACATCCATTTTTATTAGATATGACATGGCATGACATGGATCGTTTTTATTGGATGTTGCATAAAAAATGCCATTTAAGAAGACAAATGGCACATTTATAGGTAATATTAATTGACACATGACAATTGGAGGTTAAAACTGAGCACTTGTCTGCTTTTATATATATATAGATATAGATGAGCAGAGGGGCTGGTGGCTATTCCAGGTGCCACTCTTACACAGTTCTAAGAAAGAATGAACTAAAAGAACAAGGGAAGTACTGTAGCTACCGAATCAACTCCTCTAATCGCGGCTTCCGCTCCCACCGGCTCCATTTGAGGCTTCTCCAGCCCTTGCCGGAATAGCAGAAGATCCGCGCAACCACCGACTTCCCGCCGGTATCGAAGTCGGGAGCGCCCTTCTTTGACGTCCCTGTGGGACTCCCGTTACGTGCCTAAAGTACCCCGTCCTCGTCTCTTGCTACCCCGCTCCAATGCCACCGCCGCCGTTTTGGATGGTTCGGCCAGAAGCCCGATGCCCTTCACCTCCAAGGACGTTGTTGTTGTCGCCATCTGCTTCGTCCCTCTTCTCCGCCGCTGCTCTCCTCATCGGTCTCTCCTTCTTCAATTCCTCTGTTTTGGCTCACTGCGTGTGCCTTCTGTGGATTGTTCGGTCGTCTCACCCCCTTCCCCTTCTCCCGTTTGGATCTCGCTCTGTGGTAGCTATCCTCCCCCTCCCCCGGTTGTGGGGCTGCTCCCTCCCCCTCCCCCTCGACGAGGCTGGTTTTCGGCCTGGAAGAGCTTCCTGGAGCAGTCCCCTCACCGCTCACCAACACTGCTTAGGAGCTGCATCTAAATCGGTCTGTGGGTGACGTCCTGGACCCTCCGTCGAGCTCGCATCCCTCGCGCCGGCCTGTGGCTACTGGTAATGGTGGTTTTTCTGTTGCGACGATCTTGGTGGCTTCCAGCCGGTCTCTCTCGTGTCGCATCAGCTTTGCCTCTGTTTCGGGTTTGGATGGCCCAAGCTTTGGGCCCTTTCGGTCTTCGGCAGTTTATTGGGGCCGTTTCTAAGGAGTTTGGAGGCTGTTGGGCTTTACTTGACTGGTTTCTCTATTTGGGTAGTTTTATGGGGGCCTTTGAGCTTTTATCCCATTTGGTATTTTGTTATTAGGTACTGGCTAAGTTATGGCATATGTTTTTTTTTTTCTTTTATGTCTTTCCGTTTATCGGGGGTATGCCCCTGTTTGGTTTGTAATCGCTACTTTGAAATAAAATCTTTGGGTCCTTGTGATATATATATATATATATATATATATATATATATATATATCACAAGGACCCAAAGATTTCATTTGTCAAAGAGTTCAGAGCCCGTTTGGTAACCTCTCTCTAGGATGAGTATCGATAACCCCTTTCCGTACAAACCCCAACCGCCTCCGTCGCCGGTGTTCACTGCTGAATCGCCGGCGAGTCTACTACGCAGACAAGCTAGTTTCAAACGCCGCTTCGTCGTTGGATCTAACGCTTCAGACGAAGATGAATCCATCTCAGGCAACACAAAATTCAGCGAATCACTGGTTACTCCACCAAAGGGGATCTACATGGCTGTTGTGGATAAACCAGAAGAAAGCGATTCGAACGGAGTCTCATCCTTCACCACGCCGGAAGAACGAATTTGTGTTAAGATCGGTGGAGCTGCTCTCCGACGACTTCACCGCCCTTGGAGTAAAGCACTAATCATCCAGTTCTCGGAAAGGAGCCGATAATCAATGTTCTCCACAGCCGATTAACGGCTCAATGGAACTTGGCCAAAGGGTTTGAGTTGACAGATCTGGAGAATAACCATTTTTGTGTACGGTTCTTCTGTGCAGAAGACTACGACCGTGTTTTGATGATGGGACCTTGGATGTTCCAGGGACGATACATCACAGTGAGGAGATGGTCCCCCCATTTTGACCCCTATGGACCGGAGGTGAACACGACGCCGGTATGGATCCGTTTGAAGGGATTACTGGTCGAGTATTTCGACGAAGATACCCTCATGAAGATGGGGTCAATCTTCGGTAACTCCATCAAAATTGACTTTTTAACGGGGCGGCCACCAGGGGGAAATACGCAAGACTATGTGTTGAAGTTGATCTCCAGAAAAACCTGATTCCGGCGATCTGGCTGAATGAGAAGAAGATACCAGTTGAGTAAGAGGGTTTGGGTGTGATCTGTTTTGAGTGTGGAGTCTACGGTCACCGGAAAGAGGACTGTCCGAGTCTGAAACCGATCGTCACCGAACCTACTCCGGCGGAAGTCATGGTGGAGGATTCGGGTGACATGACCGGAGATGGAAACGAGACTACAGCGGAGCCGGCGCCGGAGAAGACGCCTGGATTTGGCCCTTGGATGATCGCTACCACTAAGAAGAAGAAGAATCTACACCGTCCACGTGGCGAGTCTTCGAAAGGGCCAGGTACTGCTGATCCAGTGAATCCTTTCTCAAGTGGAGGGAGCCAATCACCGTTTGACGTCCTGTACAGCGTGGATGAAAACGGTGAGCCTGTCCACACCGAATCATTTCCTTCGCCAACTAACACAGCTGGCCATGTGCGGCCGTTTCCGCGTAATGCGCCGCGTGACAGTTCGCGTGCTGCTACGCGTGACACTCAGGCAACGAATCAACGTGCGCCACGTGGATCTGCAAACCCCAATCCGCGCACTCCCTCTACAGCCAATTCCAGAGCGCCACGTAGCAAGGGTAAAGCGGCTCAACAGAATAAGGGTCAAAACTCTCGGGAAGGACTCCTTTGACCACTTTTGACCGTCCACCTCTTGGTAAATTGGACTTCAACAATTTTCCCGCTTTTGCGGGCTTTCAAGCCGGTTCTTCGGGCCAAGCCCATTCCATGGGAGAAATAAGTGGCCATTATTGGAGACCCGGGGATAAAGATGAGGTGTCCATTTTGACAAAGCAAGGGATTATCCCTAGAAGGAATTACCAGCCGGTTGATCGGCCCAATATTGTCAACCCCCAATGAAGGTCCTCTTTTGGAATCACCGGGGCATCGGAAACAAAGAAACGGTAAGATCCTTACTTGATCTTTGCAATTATTATCACTCGTCTATTTTAGTTGTGGTGGACCCCCGTGTGGATAGTAGTCATGCTAAAAGAATATGTCGTCGTTCGCGTTATGATGCTATGTATGTAGTTGAAGCCAGGGGTTTTCTGGGGGGATTTGGATCTTTTGAACCACTGGAGAGGTTGAGCTAGAGATCGTCTCGGCTACTCCCCAGGCAGTTACCAGTTTAGTCCATGGGACAGGAGAGCCTGATTGGCTGCTCTCGGCTATTTATGCTAGCCCGTCCGCTAGGATTAGAGAAGGTCTCTGGCACCACCTTCTTGCTATCCACGATGCTCATAGTCTTCCTTGGATGTTGGTGGGAGATTTTAACCAAGTCACTTCAGGGGCTGAAAAAAGAGGTGGCAGACAAGTGAATGACAGGACTAGCAGCCTAATGAACAATTGCCTTAACGAATGCTCTCTTATGGATTTGGGTTTTTCTGGTCCTCAGTTTACTTGGAGAAACTCCCAACCTGGGGGTGGCATTATTAGACAAAGGTTGGATAGAGCCTTTTGCAACAAGGATTGGCGTCATTTGTTTGCTGAAGCCTTAGTTAAACACCTAGTGAAATGCAACTCGGATCACAATCCCATTTTGGTTGATACTACTGGTCTTCCCCCCCTAGCCCCTGATACAAAGCCATTTCATATGGAGGTGGCCTGGTTTCTTGATCCAGGTTTCAAGACCCTTGTTGAGAATCACTGTCAGGGTCTACCGATGTGGCTACTATTGTGGAGCAGTTCACTAAGGAAGTTAGAGATTGGAATGAGAACTCATTTGGCAACATTATTCAAAACAAGAGACGTTTGCGTGCTAGACTTGCTGGTATTCAAAAGGCCCTGGCTGCTAGGGAAAATCCGTTCCTCGCCGATCTGGAACTCAAGCTCCAAAACCAGCTGAATAAGAGCTTGTTGGGTGACATGAACACCATATATTTCCATCTTACTACCCTAGCCCAAAGAAGAAGGAATAAGATTGCTATGATTAAGCTCCATAATGGAGAGTGGTGTGATGATGTCGATCAACTGAAAGAGGAGGTTACCAGGCACTTTCAGGAGCTTTACTCTGACCCTGCTAGTGATCATCCCTCAACGTTTCTTTGGATTGGGGGCACGCTTACTATAGAAGATAGACATATGCTCTCCAATCCCTTCACTGAGGAGGAAGTGAAGAATGATGTGTCTTCCATGGGGCTTACAAGTGCCCTGGCCCAGATGGTCTTCCCCCTATTTTCTATCAGCACTATTGGCATGAAGTCAGAAGCACCATTATGCTCATGATTCAGGCAGCCTTAACTACTGGTCGTCTGCCACCAGGCATCAACAACACTCTGCTCACCCTGATTCCTAAGGTTGATTCTCCTACCTCGTTTGGACAGTTGCGGCCCATTAGCCTCTGCAATGTGTCGCTGAAGATCATCACAAAGTTGCTGACCAAAAGACTTCGGCCGATCTTACGAAGGATCATTCATCCTTTCCAGCTCAGCTTTCTGCCGGGAAGAGCTGCTAGTGATAATATCATGCTGGCTCAGGAGCTCTTCCATTGTCTTCATCACAGGAAGGGTAGGAAAGGTGCTCTGGCTATCAAGATTGATTTGGCTAAGGCCTATGACAAAGTTAAATGGACCTTCCTGGACTCCGTTCTCACTCAGATTGGAATTCCCAGTACTTGGAAGGATCTCATTATGGATTCAGTGACTTCTTCCTCCTTCCGAGTCATTTGGAATGGTGAGCAGCTGCCAGCCTTTCTGCCTCAGCGGGGGTTGAGACAAGGAGATCCCATCTCTCATTACCTTTTTCTCCTTACCATGGAATGTTTAGCCCAGAAGATCAATGATGCTATTGTGGGGGGGGGATTGGAAAGGTATCAAAATCGGTTGAAGATGTACTCCCATTACCCATCTTTTCTTTGCTGATGACCTTTTACTTTTTGGGGTTGCTACTACCAGACAAGTTGAAGTTATGAAACAAGTGCTTGACGAATTTTGCTCTACTGCTGGGCAATCTATAAGCCTTGAGAAATCCAAGCTCTTTTTTTCTCCTTCGGTTTCTCGTGCAGTGGCTAGACAACTCAGTGCAGTGCTGGGTATTATCCTCTCCCCTGATTTAGGGATGCACCTGGGTATGCCCCTGATCCATGATAAGTGGAACCATTCTAAGTTCCAATTTCTCGTTGACAAGGTGGAAAGGAAGCTCTCTGGTTGGCATGCCTCTCAGCTCTCCCTCGCAGGGAGGATCACTTTGGTCCAAACCGTTTTGCAGGCCATCCCGGCCTATGCCATGCAGTCCACCATTCTTCCTGCTTCTGTGATTTCTGCCATTGATCGAATCTGCAAAAGATTTTTATGGGGAGGTACCTCTCTTCAGTTCAAGCTTCCTCACCTCAAATGAGAACTGTCACTCTTCCTAAAGACAAGGGTGGTATAGGCTTCAAGAATCTGGGGAACTTCAATCTAGCTATGGTGGCTAAGGCTGGTTGGAGATTGTTGCGTAATGATAGTTCTGTTTGGGTCCAGGAGATGAAAGAGAAATATGGTTCCCCTCTAGCTCCAAATAATACAAGGTCTTCGCACTCTAGAGTTTGGAAGCAAGTGGTTAAATGCAACAAGGCTGTGAGGAGTGGCATTGGAAAATCTGTTATCTCTGGCAATAATACTTTGTTTTGGGTGGATTCCTGGCTTGGTAAGTTCAGACTCATGGATGTGGCCCTGGTTGACCTGTCTGAGGATAGTCTGCTCCTTCCAGCTCGTCATTTTTTGGATGGTGATACGGGCTGGAGGCTCGACCTGCTGACTGATGTTCTCCCTTCTTGTTCTTGGACCTTCTTACTGTTGTCACCCTCTCCTCTGATCAGGATATGAGAGATGAGTTTACCTGGTTACACTCCTCTTCAGGAGCCTTTAAAGTGGCTGATGCTTACAAAATTATCAATGAGGGTACAAGCTCCCCTAGTGATACAGGTTGGAAGCGCATTTGGAAATGCAAAGGCTTCCAAAGATGGAAGTCCTGTCTTTGGCTCCTGAGACATAATAGACTGACTACTCAGTGCTTGAAGCAGCGAAGAGGTATTATCTCTTTTGATATGTGTCTGATTTGCCAGCACAATCCTGAGACATCTATCCATGCGATTAGGGATTGTAGTTGGCTCCTCCCCCTCTGGAGAAAGCTGGTTCATAAAGATTTCTGGCCCCAATTCTTGTCTCTGGATGTCTTTGATTGCGTGGATAAGAATCTTAGCGAGAATTGGAGTGTCTACCCCAATGCCAACTGACCTCTTATCTTTACCACCACTGTCAACTTTGCCTGGATGTGGCATAATTTGCTTCTGCATGACAAGGACTTCAAGTTACCTTCGAACTTCGTTAGCTTCATCTATTATCAGGTCAGGACCACCTCCAAGAGTCTCTCGGTCATCCCGGGTCAGATTAGCTCCAAGCCTGAGCTAGTCAAGTGGTTTCTTCCCCCTCATGGAAAGATAAATTTGAATGTCGACTATGCCTTCTGCCATCGTAAAGGCTATGGTGCGGTTGGGGCTGTCTGTAGAAACAGTAAAGGTGACTGGCTTTGGGGCCTCCAACGCAGAATAGGCTCCGGTACGGTCACCCAAGGAGAAATTTGGGCCATTATGGAAGGTCTCTCTACGTTGGAAGAACTTGGTTATGATAAATCCATGGTGGAGACTGACTCTCTCGATGCGTTCTCCTTGATCAAATCTGCCAATCAAAACCACCCCCTTTGGCATCAAATCTCCAGGATACGAGAGCTCCTCACGGATTTGGAGTGCACGGTTCATCACATTTGGAGAGAATGCAACAGTGTTGCTGATTCTCTGGCCTCTAAAGTTTCTTGTATTAGTTTTGATAAACTTCTCTTATTTTCTGCTCCTGATTTCTGTAGTGACCATTTATTGTTTGACAGTGAGGGCACAGGTAGAGTTAGGCTGCTGTTCTAGGGCTTAGACCCCTCTTTTTGTACCAACGAAAAAAGATTTTATTTGTCATTTGGAATTGCAATAAAGTTTGTTTTATGTTATCGTGAGTCGTACTAACTGTGAACTGGAGATCCTGCTTCGTTCCTGACGTAACTCATCACTACAGGTGGAGATATCCCACATTTTAGGGTGTGACAGGACTGGTCAGAAGAAATGAACACAATTAATGGAGTGGTAGGTCTATCACGCACTTTCACAACCTTCGACGCTCTTTACACTCATTGAGATACAAACCGTACAACACACAAATTGGCTCAGTTGGCACGTGATTTCGGAGATGTTTCGAGAGAATGGCTTGATGAACTTGGTGGAGTTGCAGATGTACTTGTGCCTGATGATATGGGTGTATTGAATCTTTCTCTCGAGTAATGAAAATCTGATTTTTTCAACAATAAATAAATAAAACGTTATCGAATGCAAAGTTGAATTCCCCATTCGTTCAAGACCTAATTATAGGGGTCCATTTCAAAAAAATGGATTTTCTTTTAAGAATTTTTTGTACCCATTTCAAAAAAGGGATTTTCTTTTAAGATTTCTTTTTACTGAGCTAAGGGAATTTTTGTCGAGATTTTTTTTACTGAGCTAGCTCTCATTTGCTCTAGTAAGAGAATTTCGCTATATACATATTCCTTAAAAAAAAAACATTGCATTATACACTTACCGAAATTACTATACTATCCAACTGTTAGAGGGGAAAGTGTAGAGCCCTACTCACCAGAAGGTTCAAGACCGAATTTCTTATCTCCAGTAGAGTTAGTAGTAGTACCCAAAATCTTCGCTTCCTCTGTCCCATCCGCCAGATCCAGGGGTTAAAGACGGCGACGGCCACGGCCACGACGATGATGAGATTATCATTTGCTCCACTCCTTTTTCCTGTTTCCTACTCTTCTGTTACCACAAATTATGTTAATAGCAGTAATTCCATTCATTCTCAATCACTTGTTCATAATCATTCATCATCATCCTCATCTACGAACGATGCCGTTAATCAGTTTGAATCCATGCTTCAAATGCGACCCCTTCCTTCCATCATCCAGTTCAATCAACTCCTCACTTCTCTCGTTCGAACTAAGCACTATTCCACCGCCCTCTCCTTGTTCTCCAAGTTGGATCTGTTAGGATCCGAACAACAACAATACCACAAGATTAGGCCTAGTTTGTACACACTCAGCATAGCCATCAATTGTTACTGCCGTTTGAATCGCGTTGCCTTTGGTTGCTCTCTCCTGAGTAGGATTCTCAAACAAGGTTATGAACCCAACGTCGTAACATTTAATACTTTGATCAATGGTCTTTGTCTTGCTGGTCGGATACATGCTGCCATTCAGCTCTTTGACGAATTAGTCCTCAAAGGCTATCATCCCGACTTAATTACTTGCAATACTATCATCAATGGCTTGTGCAAGACCGGCAGAACAACTGAAGCTATTCGCTTGCTCAGAAGGCTGGAAAGAACTCAAGGTGCTTATGATCCTGACATTGTGACTTACACTACTATCATTGATAGCCTCTGTATAGACCAGCACTTGGACGAGGCTTTCAATGTCTTTTCAGAAATGATTGGTAAACGTATTTCCCCAAATGTTGTTACATACACTACCCTCATTCTGGGAGTTTGCGATTTCGGACAGTGGAGCCAAGGCACCAGATTGCTATATGAAATGGTTCACATGAATATCTCGCCCGACATCCAGACGTTCACCATTATGGTCGACTCCCTTTGCAAAAAAGGGAGGGTCAAGGAATCTTGGCAAGTGGTTGCCTTCATGCTTAAAATGGGCTGCCGGCTTAATATCATCACATACAACTCTATGATAGATGGATACTGTTTGCTAGGACAGGTTGGCAAGGCAAGAAAGTTACTCAACACTATTGTCGCCAAGGGTTACACTCCTAACGTCGTCAGTTACAATACATTGATCAATGGGTACTGCAAGCACAAACAGATTGGTGAAGCTATGACTGTCGTGGAGGAAATGACTTGCAAGCAAGTTCTTCCCAATACAGTTACCTACAATACTCTCATTGGTGGCTTCTGTCAAGCTGGAAGAATTAGAGACGCACTTCATCTTCTCGGCAAGATGAAAGGTCAAGGCATATTCCCCAATGCATTCACATACGCCACCCTGTTGGATGGGTTTTGCAAAAACCAGAAACTTGATGAGGCGGTTACATTTTTGGAACAACTTGAAAGTGAAGAATTTGAGCCTGATATTGTGATGTATAGTGCGGTTCTGGATGGTTTCTGCAAAGGTGGAAGACTTGTCGCTGCTCAAGAGCTCTTCTCGAAACTCTCTGCCAGAGGACCAAAACCCGACGTTCAAACATACAATATCATGCTGAATGGTCTTTGTAAGAAAAGCCTATTTGATGAAGCAAATCAGATGTTACATGAAATGGAAGAAAACGGGTGCTTGCCAGATTTTTATTCGTATTCCACCGTCGCAAATGCATATTTAAAGAACAGTGAAATGTTGAAGGCAACTAAAGTTCTTGATAGGATGCGTAACAGAGGGATAGCGGTTGGTACAGGCACAATAAGGTATATATTTCAAATGTTGGATGATGATGGTTTAGACGAGACTTCAAAGGAGGAGCTTAAGCAATTTTTGGGTATCACTGTTTACCCGAAAGAAGGTGCTTAAACTTCTTGAATTCACTTGCAATGCTATACCTGGTTGTATGACGACTGTCAATAAAAGATGGGCTGTGATTGCGGTGCGAATTCTCTTGATTATATTTATATCAGGTTATCCGATTTTACGCTTGTTTGCCCACGTGATATATTTGTTCATTACAATGTGTTTCAAGCAAAACTGGACATAAGTTAGCATAAACATTTCCACATCTGGCATTCTACATATAAATAATGTTCTTCCGCATTCTCTCTCCTTTTTTTTTTTGTTTTTTTTTTTTTTTTGCCTCATCATGATGCTTGATGCGTGCAGGTCCTGAAGTTAATAGGTTGGCTGGTGGCCAGAAAATGAAAGGCATGTCTACTTATTAGTGTGACTGAGAGAGTTGGTTATACACTTTATTTCACAGCATGGCAGAGAATTATCCACTGTTCCAGTTTTTGAGTAAAATAGGCGTTGGTGTTAGCTGGGCTTGACTGCAATACATGCTTAAGGTTTGTCATGCTAATTTTCTTGAACTTCCGTTTTGTTAGAGCTGCTTTTCTTGAATGCTACTTAACTGGTACTGTTACTCTCTTTTGTCTTTTATGTTCGTACCTAACTTATTCTGGATACTGGTATCTTCCTTTGTCATAACACTGGTCATTGTACCCTGCCCGGTTTAGGAAAGCATGAAACGATAATGGTCAGATGATTACCATGCCTAGTGCTGTACTACCACAATTCTCTCAGGCCCTAGCGAATTCCTTTCCCATGTTCTGAAACATGGTGAATCTGATGATCAGATAACTTTTTTTCTATTTTAGGTTAACTATTCTACAATTCGGCAGTTTTTTGTTTTTTTTCCATTTAAAATATAGGAAATACTGAAGCATTGAGTTGAAAGAACATAAAAAAGAGCTCTTATGATGTCCATAAATGTAGAAATATCTGTAAGAAATCCTGTTCTCATCCCACAAAGTGATTGATCCCTCCTCTAGGTAACATTGGTCTAATGTCCTGGAAAGGGAAAGAAGATGCATAAGTTCACACCCGAAGACAAAATTATAAACTAGAATCGAGTGTAGAAATTGTCAGTCGTATGTGGAGAAGTTGATGTACGTTGAGCTATCACCACTATTTTGAAATTTGATCTGGATGATGGATGCATGAGATATATAAGATCTCAGTTCATTGGTTCTTAACTTCAGATAGTAAGATGGTATGAGTATCTATTTAAAAAAGCTAACAACCTATGGCAGGTTCTAATAAGACCATATGCTTGATGTCAACCAACTCAATTTCATTTATCTTTCTTGTAGCCATACATTGGATGAGTTCTATTAAGTAGACAAAATCGGTTCTTAGCTTAATGCTTTATTCTTTCCCTCAGAGTTTAGTTGTCGCATCAACTTTTTTATTGTCAAACAAATATCAAGTTGGGTTTCATTTTCAGGTTATTTTAACAATCAACAAACATTTTTTGTTGATTTTTCATTTTCTATATGTCTGACCTTTGTAAGTATCTCATTGGTGGCAGTACATCTATAGGAGGATATGTTTACTAACATATGTAATGACAAAACTAACTATTTTCATTCAAAAGCTTCAGTACTAGCTAGAGAACTTGTCATTTTACGAATTTTGTTGAAATTCACATAACAAATCTCGTTTCCATGTTTTTGTTGGTCCTCGCCAGGTCACACCTGCAGAGGGTGAAGGACTGCTAATATCTCATCCTGAAATATTAGATGCTGTTGTGATTCCGTAAGAAAACTTTCAAAGAGTTGAGTTATGTTCGAATATTAATTGTAAGTTGAGTTATGCTCGGTCTTGCAGGTATCCTGATGTTGAAGCTGGCGAGGTCCTGGTTGCCTACGTTGTTCGCTCTCACAGTAGTTCACTATCTGAAGAAGATATGCAGAAATTTATTGCAGAACTCTCAGTAAGTTCTTTACCAAGCTGACTTCTTTTATTTTCTTTCTTCTTGGCTCTCCGTAGCTTGAACAGCCTTAAATGGCAGCATAATTGTCACAGTTCCTAAAAGTTGTTCATACAGCTTTTTCCAACTTCATACAGATTTATTAGCTTTAAAAGAAAACAACCTTAACACTGACCAATAAGAGTAAGAACAGCTTTAATCTAATCAAAGAAAGTAGGGTTTATCACCCCTATCTTTTGATAAAAATACACTTTGGTCCCCTGATGTTTGAATAATACCACTTTGCACCTCTCTGACTAACAGACCATAACGGTTATGTTGAAAAGACAAATTTACCCGTAAATTGTAGATAAAATTACTCCATTATATATTACCTAATCTCTCTCTACCCCATTCGGAAGTACCACCGCCATCGCTCCGATCTGAGCAAGGAGGATCTGAAACAATGGTAGATCTGACCGCCTCTCATCCCTCTCTCGTTCTGACCTCTCTCTTTCTCTCATTTTCGAGGTCAACAAAACTCAGGACCCCGCCCGCCTCTCGAATCGACCGGCGTCGACCTCCACTGGAACCAAAAGAGAGAGAGAGAAACGGTGGAACCAAAAGAGAGAGAGAGAAACCGGCGTCGACCTCCACTGGATGGAGTTGTTTGTGGTTCGAACAGAGGGAGAATTGGGTTTTGTACGTGGGGTGGGGTTTTTCTGATTTTGGGAGTGAACTGGTTCGAACATAGGGAGAACTGGGTTTTGTAGGTAGGGGTTATTTTCTGATTTTGGGAGTGAATTGGGTTGATCAAACTGGCGGTTGCACCACTCTCGTACCCAAAATGGGGGTTGAGGGAGCTTTGTTGTTAATGGTGGTGGTGGTGGTTTTTCTGTCAACTTCCAACTTATGTAACCTGTGCAATTCTTTATGAAATGACCTGAAAGTTGGATCAGGTTACTCCTTGAGGATAATACTCAAAGTTTCATGTTTTGAGATTTAATTGAATCAATCAAATTCAGGCCCAAGTATAGCTTGTTGTGATGAACTCAAGAACACTCAGAAGGAACAAAATGCCTTTTAAGGGCAAATTAGTCAACAATAAAAAAAAGTAGAAGTGACTTTTCTAATGGAACCTGACAGAAGGGTGCTAAGTGTCCACAGAATATTCCTTTTCAGGGGACCAGAGTGTATTTTTATCAAAAGATAGGGGTGGTTATTGTCTTTTACCCAAGAAAGTATTATTTCAGAAGAGGTCAATTATAACATTATCTGAATAAAAGAGAAGAAACTGAATTTATAAGTCATCTGAATCACGGGTTTGCAGGACAAGCTTCCAGATCACTGGTGCTCAATGGAGGCATGCTGCGTTTGTTGGTTCAGTTGAGGGAGAGTGTTTGTTGGTTCAGTCGAGGGAGAGTGGCCAGGGTGATCCAATAAGTTGCAGAGGCGAGGCTGTTGGGTATAAGGCCTAGTCGACCATAGGAATCGGGCACGTTATACCGTACCACTTCTGCACCCCTGAGCACTGCAAATAACCAATAGCTAAATATGACTCAGAATTTGAAAAATTAGCATACTTAGATTAAATAGGAAACAAAACATAAATTCTACCAAAATCTCGAAAACATTCGTTAAACTGAAAATTCAAAGCTAATCAATTCTAATAAATGACTAAAAATTTAATCAATTCCAGAATCATCTAATAGAATCTAATCAATTCTAAAAGTATCTATGATTCAAAGCAATTATAATATCTGACTCTGATGCATATTTACCATCCTGAAATATGCATCAGGGAAATGCCTCAGGAGAGAGCGGATTGAGAAACTCTGATGTGAAGTGCAATATTATATATTGTGGAACTTTTTTAGGGATCGTTTGTAAGTTAAAGCTAGTACAATTAGTACGAGTAGCACAAGCTAAATGATGGTGGTAGAGATCTGCAGAATAAGAAGTGGAACTCTTTCAGACTTTATTGTGTGCATTCCTTTTCGAAATTGCTCCATTCAGTAGCTAGTAGAAGTTGGAGGTGTCTCTTACTATTTCTGCAAGACTTCTGCACAGGTCAAAAATAATTTCTATGTAGTGTATGTGTTAAACAAGTTTGATCTTATTTTATCCTGGGCCGATCAGGTTACATAGAGACAAGAAAATGAAATAATCAAAGACATACTCTCCTCGTAATTTGTTCTTGTGCATTTTCACAAGGATAGTGTCTTTTTAAACAACAAAACCTAGGATTTGAGGTTACCGTTCTTTCCATTTTCAGGCTGGTCTATGTTATAATGCGTAATGGCCCATCTTACTTGCTAACAGTTCTTCTGGCTGCTGATGTTATCATCTAACTTGTTTCTTCATTTTATAATTGTATTTGCCTATTGGGTTTGGTATCAACTTCATCTGCTGATGTTATCATCTAACTTGTTTCTTCATTTATATGGTATGAGTTTGGTAGAAAAAGGTGGTGTTGTAAAAAAGTCAGTGAAGTGATGTGACAGTTTGTTGTTTAGTGAAAATTACAAGTATGACCTTTTGTCTATTTATTGACTTCTTATTGATGAGGTCATTATTGTCATTTCCACTTATTTGTGGAAAAAAGATCCAAAAAAGCTACTCAAATCAACTTTTTTCTTCACATTATTTTACACTAGAAGACAAAAGTCAAAAGCAAAAAATCTTCTCAAATAAGTGATACCAAACATTTCAAAAAGGGTAAAAGACAAAAACCACCCCTCGAGTATGGGGTATATACAAAAACACCCTCCGTGTTCGGGGATATACAAAAACCACCCTTTTCTACCAAACTCATACCATATAAATGAAGAAACAAGTTAGATGATAACATCAGCAGATGAAGTTGATACCAAACCCACCCTAGGTTACCTCTTTTTAAACAACACCCCTTCGCCGCCACTGCCTTCTTGGTTGTACTGAGAAGTAGACAATTCAGAAGATGAAGCTTGTTGTTCTTTGGTGAAACCATTTGGTGCTTCTGTTTTCTCACCAACTACAGCTCCAATAGAGGACCTCTGCAGCTTGGGGGCGAAAAATGTCGACTTGCGAACGGAGCATCTGAATGAAGGGATAGGAGGAAGATGATCTCTGGAAGTGCAATTGGGCGGGAGAGAGCGACATCCGGTGAGCGTAGCTGAACCCATGCTCTCTCCTCATAACAGATCAGATCTCGGAGGATGAAGATCAGATCTCGGAGGTGAACCCATGGTCTTCGGAGGATGAAGATTAGCCAAAATCAGATCAGATCTCGTACCTGGTCGACGCCGCCTCCATCTTCGGCGTCTTCGACCGTCACTGCACCCCACCGGCGTCCTTGTCGGCGTCTTCCGCCTCCACTTCCATCGGCGTCCTTGTCGGCGTCTTCCGCCTCCACTTCCACTGGCGCCCACCTCTACCCCCAACCATCGTCTCTCTGTTTTTGTTGTCTTTGTAGTGTGAGAGGAGGGTGTGAGCCATTGAGACAGTAGGTAGCGTTTGGGAGGATTGGGTAGGGTTCCGATGGTGAGAGAGGGGGCAGGAGGGTGCGGAGATGGTGGTGGTGCTGTTAGATCTGGGTTGGAAGAGGAGTAGAGAGAGAAAGAGATGAGGGGCTGTTAGGGTTAGAAATGAGGGGGTGAGGAGAAGAAATGTTTTTTATAGCAGTGTAATTTTTCTTGAAGGTGGGGATACATATGTCTTTTCACATTTCCGTCAGTTGCCGTTAGTCACCGTTAAGTGAAAAGGGTGGTTTTTGTATATTCCCGAACACGGAGGGTGTTTTTGTATATACCCCATACTCGAGGGGTGGTTTTTGTCTTTTACCCTTTCAAAAAAGCCTCAAAAGCAAAAAAGATGTTTTTGGATTATAAGACAACAAAAAAAAAAAAAAAAAAAAAAAAAAAAAAAAAAAAAAAGAAGATACCAAACCCACCCATAGTCATGTGGAGGTTGCAGCATGGGAACTCTTTGCATGAATCTGAGGCCTCGCCCTAGTAATTCCGAGTTAATCGAATTCTCTGTTTGTTTCATTAAACTTTTAACGTTCTAAATCCTTTATACTCTTGGTGCAAACTGGCAACTCTTTGGCACTGCCATGTGGTGATGTTTATAATGTCATTTTTTTCTTTTCTTCAGACGAGTGGCAATCCAAATCGACCAAGTTCTGCACGAAGGCATGTACAGCGGACCAGTTACCCTCAAAAACGAAAGTAACAAGGAAGATACTTCGAGAACACTCAGACATTGAGCTGACTTGGACCAACAAGACCGAGGAAATGTGTGATAGAACGAAGCAAATCAAGCCTATCAAGGAAGTCAATCAACGCCTCTGAGCAAGGTTGTAAACTTAGTAAAACAAAATCAAGTGTGTCAAGCTGCACAGTTGAGAAAAGTCATAAACTAAGCGAGGTCAAGCCTGTCGTGCTACAGCCCTCAGGTAGGTTAATGTGGATGATTAGTCGTCGCCTGCTGCATTCTCGAGTGGCCCAGGAGGTTCCATTTTCTCTCAGGTCATGGCATATTTTGAATATCTAGTGTTGTAGATTTGCAAGGTTTTGTTCCTGTACATATATGTATGTGATATGTATAGTTACATGTGTAGCATTCCTTGTATAGAATTTTGCCCTACAGATCAATTTTGGCCAACTCAGTAAATTATAGAGAAGTTGAAGCTGAGCTCTTTTGCGCAGGAAGTCTACATCTCTTTTTCTTCTTCCATTTTAGTGTATTGTATAATTTGATTAATATGCAAGCACCTGTGAACAAATTGATTCATTTTTTTCAACTGCAGTTAAAAAATAAACATCCTGGAATTGAATCCGCAATTATGTTTCCTAGACTATCTCCAATAGATTCTAAGGCGTCAAATTTTTTGGAATTAGCAAGGCCATTTACCCATTTGAACATCCTGGAATTGACTCCTACTTTTGGAAAGGACTTCTAAAGTACAGAGTAGTATTATTGAGAAAAATATCATAAAATCAATTAGTGGTGGAGAGACTGTAGATAATTTGGCGAGACTGTAGATATTATTAAATTGATTGGTGATGATCTCATGAGAACTCCAAAAAGGGTCCATGACTTAATTGGGAACTAAAGGAAAGGAAGATGGATCTTATTCATAAGTGGTTCACTCCTAATGAAGGTAGTGTCATCTCAAGGATGAAAGTTCCTATTTCAAGAACTGAAGATAGCTGAAGTTGGTCTTGAGTAAAAATGTGTCTTTTTCCGCAAAAAATGCATAATATTGGCTTATGAACAAGCAAGCTGGCAGTTTCACTCATAATGATGATATGTGGAAAGGAATATGGAAGCTCTCAAGTGTTAGCAATTGGTGCGCCCTTGTGGAGTGCCCAATGCAATTGTCATAATTTTATGGGGTTAGTTGCACTAATGCACAAACTAGAGGGGTTAGTAGCTAAGGCTCAAACCCTAGGGGTTTGTGTGCAAACATAGGAGAAGTTTTTCCTATATAAGGAGGCAGCCTCCTACACATTATGCTAAGGCTTAATGCTATTCCATAGAGAAAAGTTACTCTGTCTAGATTCATACTAGTTGTAGAGAACCCTAGTCTCTCTCCAACTTCATCCAAGGAGGTGGAACGTGGTGTGGAACACAGTGTTCGTCCTCGAGATTCACACTAGATTGGTGGGAGCAAGATCAAGGAGGAGGCGCGTGAAAGCAAACAACAAACGATCATCCGCTGCATAAAGGAGCTTAGGAAGACAAGGTAAACACATGAATCTTCCGCTATAATTCATGTTATAGATCTGTATGTGATAGATCCTTCCTGTCCTTCATTGGTACCAGAGCCATAAGTTTGTTTTTCGTGCCTCGATATGCGTTCCCGAATCTGATTTAAAAATCGAGTTTCTGAAATTTCATAACCAGTAGACGAAACCTATATTTTTCGGAACTCTATTAATCTGGACTGCTAGATCCAATCAGTAGAACACGTTTTTCAAAACTTGTTAAAATTGGATTTTGACCACATAATCGGGGATCAGGACGAAAAGACGATCCCGGAAAAATTAATTTCGTCGGGAACGGAGCACGGGAAGGCGGCGCGTGGGCTTCACGCGCCACCGAGGCCGTCTCCACGCGCGGCCACGCGCTTCCACGCGCCGCACGCGCCAAAGGGCTGGCGGCGGATGCTGACGTGGGCCTAGGGATGACGTGACAGATGACGTGACAGTGCCACGTCACCAAGTGGCTGACGTGGCGATGACATGGCAACCACGTGTCAGCTGACGTGGCAGCTGGCATGGCGATGGCGTGGCGGGGGTGACGTGGCAGATGACGTCAGCATAGGTGCTGACGTGACATGCCACATGGCATGCTGACGTGGCACATGGCCGACGTCGGCGCGTGACGGAGGCGGACGCGCTCACGCGCGGCGGCGCATGAAGGCGCGTGCGGCCTCCTCACGCCGTCATTTTTCGTACGGTTTTTTCCTAGGGACTCCAAATTAAATTTCCTATTTTGTGGATATTTTTTCATAATTTTTGGAGCGACGGAAAATTTTAGTAATTTCCAGATTAATTAATTAGTGTTTAGCACACTTCCCGAGGCAGTTTGACGACCTTACACACTGTTTTGAGCCCAAATTTTTTCTGGAGACTTAGGTCATTTTTGCCTACGTTTTGCCATAGGTGGTGAGACCCTAAGTGTAATACCCCGGTATTTTTGGGGGTATTTTTGGGAGTTTAACGAATTTTCAGGGCCACTATTTGAGATTTATAAAAATAGTTTCCTTTACTAAATAGTTTGTTTTCACATTATTATTATTATTATTATTATTATTATTATTATTATTATTATTATTATTATTATTATTATTATTATTATTATTATTATTAGCAAATAGTAGTTTTAGAAAAAGTATTTTTTTTCTTCTCTTAGTAAATAATCTTTTTTTTTTCCAATTACATATTAGTATTAATATTACTAGTATGTTGTTATTATTATTTTATAAAATTTTATCGAAAGTACTTTCTCCTAAGATGACATTTTTAGTTAGATTGTGTACAATTGTTAGTGAAGTGTAGCGGGTAAGGTAACGTTTATAATGTGTCAAAAAGTGTAGTTTTAGTTAGCTTTTACGTAGCCAACCACCGCGTGTACTGGTGCTCCCGCCACATCTTACAATTCCTCCTAACACCTTCTTCCCCAACTCAATTTTCAAGCAGAGAAGTTTCCTCTGCGATTTTTCCGGCAAAACCCATGGCAAAACCGAATATTGACTTCATCTTCCTTCCAATTCTTCGTTCCAATTCACCAACTCAAGTCAGACCCAATCCTTGCAATCAATTTTGCCCAATTCACCTTACCAAATCGAAGCCGAAAATGTCTCGCGATGATTTTTCCGATCGGGTATCAAACCCAGCTCTCCTCTCTCTCTCTCAGTCTCTCTCACGCTCCCTCTCTCCCTCTCTCTCGCTGCTCTACCTTCCCGGAGAAGACCCAACCGGCGACGCCGCCGAACCAGGCAGACCCAAGGCCCGACGACGCCGCCGAACCGGGCCGACCCAGCGCCAGCGACGCCGCCGAACCCAGCGCCCGACGCCGTCCGTCCCCCTCCGCTTCCCTTCGCCGTCGTCCTCCCTCGCCGGCGAACCAGAGAGCCGAAGCCCACCAGCAGCGGCGGCGGATTTGTCCCCCGCCTCCTCCATCGTCACGCCCCATTTTCGCCGCCAGCTTCCCCTGTTCATTCTCATTCAATTGGTAAACACAAAGAGCCCTCTCTTACTCAGATTCGTCCTCTTTTATCATCAATTGCTCCAAAATGTTGGCATGTACATCCTTAGTCGTGGGTTATTGTGTTTGGAAGTTGTTACTGTGAAAATAAGAGATGTAGAGTGGTTGTGTGTTGGAGAAGATGAAGAAGTGAAGGGTGTTATAAATTGTGGGTATTACTTTTGCACAACCTAAAACTAGTGGGGTGACTTGTGTAAGATCCGAATCTGAAAGGGGGAGCTAATGCCTTTTGCCAATCTCTTTTTTTTTATGTTATGTACACATATGTGGTTTTATATTCATTCCAACCTATTTTGGTACAACTATTATGAAACTTTTATTGAATTTAATAAATTATTTTTTTTTTCAGAAAATGATTATTTGGTTATAAATGTTAAAATAGGATTTTTGTGAAAAACGTAAGTATAATATTAATATTTTGTTTTCCAAACCACTTAATACTCATTTTTTGTAAATGTCGGGAATTAGTACTCTTGTCACAAAATGACGCTGTTTTCATTATTATAATTCTTATAATAAAGATAGTTGACTTTTAGCTTAAACTAAAATAGTTACCTTTTTTATTTATAAGCCACTATGAATATTCTATAACTTTAAATAAAGTTTCTTCACCACTATTAATATTTTAAATTATACACCAATATGTTTTCTTAATAAATATATATTTTCGTAACCGGTAAAATATAATTGTTTGGGGGATTACTTGGGGGTTGCACTTGCATTCATATAGGGTCTCTAATTGTAAATTGTCGTGTGGCGAATTCGTGTTAACGTAGGACTGTTTGATTATTGTAGATTCAGAATTCGTAGGAGACGAATTTGTTGAGGAACCCTACTACTAGTTGCGTGCTTGCTTGTGTGTGAATCTCTCTCCATTATCAGGTAAGTTATATGCACAATACCTTTAAATTATCAAAATGTCTCTTGGCGTGTGTTATCTTTCAAAATTTATCATGAACTACTAGAATTGTGATACTAGAAAATTCGACAAGTCTTGAATCCCTTTTTGCAAATGCAACTTTGAAAATTTGTGGTTACTTGTGGAAACTCGAAAGTCTTGTGAAACGATAATTGTACGATAATAGAATTCGGAACGATGTGCAGAGGATGCGCGTGAAGGCCAATGGCCGGGAACACCTATGTGTGATTTCCCTAGGGATCTTACCCTCTTATTTATCGTGGAATCTATGAGTACTACCTATGCATGTTTAGGTCACGACTGTATAGGGGTGCCGGCACTTAAGGTCTCATTAGAATGGTTAGGGCGGGATAGCGAAGGGCTATCTACTAACGTCCGGGGCAATACCCCATTATTATTATTTATTCCATCGTGACCTCTCTGTCCACATCGTACTCGTTGGGGCTCGTGTTATGCCTCAACCAAACTGAACATTAAAATCTGGATCTTGGTTACTGTTATATATGCTCGAAATCTCTCCATCTTCGGGTTACTACCACTGAGTTTATCCAATTTCATCATCATATTTTAAATGAGATTTTAGCAAATCGTGTGTTATCGTTTTTAGCCAAAACTCTGTTTTACATATTGTGGTATATCTTACTTAGTTTTTACTAATCAAAATTTTTCTGCGGTCGGCTATCGCTATTTCAAAACCCGCAGGTCAAGCTAGCTGGGGAAAACGCGCACACGTAGCTGAAGGCAAATAACAAGCTAGGAATCACCTAGTTAAATTGTTAGCTTTATTTGTATTTTGAGAATTTAAACTTTGTCATCGCTGTTTTCTTTATAACTTTGTTGGAGGTTTCCTCCTTTTATTTCAATAAAGTATTATTTGGATTATCGTTAAGTCGAACTAGCAGGAACCGTAGGATCCGGGTTGTTATACTAAGTGGTAGGGAGCAATTTCCGATCTTTTTAGTTGATTAGATTATTGCTTATTAATTTCCAGTAACTAGAGATTAATTCTGGAAATTTCCAGAAAATTCCAGTATGTTTATTATATTGTTATACATGCTGTTGTGGGTTGAATGGATGTGTTTGGTGCATGGATGTGGCATAGATGTTTTATATTTTGGTTTTGGTTTTGGTTTTTGAATATGTAATCAAAATACGGCCTGCGTGTCGTGCCTCTCTATACTCTAGTGTCTTCTCTTCTCATCCACTCGCCTCTATGAGGTTACTTCTTATTAAAAATAAGATAGTTAGTAGAGACTGAATATTGAAGCTTCAAGAGAGGTGGCCAAACCAATAGCTATGGCGCAAGGTGCATGGAGCAATTAGACGGTCTAAAGGAGCCTCAAGCTTGGAGTCCTCAAGTAGGCGAGATGGCATGAGATGGAGTTCAAGACTTGCTCAAGGAGTACTCTCAATTGTGGGAGTGCACCTTAGGGGCCACATCCATTGCATATTTATTTATGCTTATGCTTGTTTTATGTTATAAGTGCGTGTGATTGGATATATATGTTTAACCTCGCATGCTAAAGAACTAAAACAAAAGAGCTCACATGATGACATGATTAAAATTGATAGAAAATCACAAGCGATGAGATTTGATTCCTAGGATATACGCTAGGTTTTGGTGGAGTCCTTGTGAGGAACTATTGATTTTAATCGATGTCACATGTTATTTTGGAGCTAAGTAAATGCTAGTGGTTAACTTCCACAATGTCTCTATCAATCGTGTCTAAATCTAAACTGTAGAGGCTAAATGGTGACAACCAACGATATGATGAGTCGTCGTACTATGTAACCATCAGTTGGACATAGGTTGTCGAACCACCTACAACATGGTCGAACCTGTGATGAATAAGTTGTCACAGCAGCACATAAACATTATCTTTAGGCTCACCAATAGTGGAAGGAGCAGTCAAGATAATGTCATGGAGCATGCTATGAAAAGGTGGGGAAATGACCTCATCAGCATGTTCAAGACCACCTTTTAAAATTGTAGGAAGCCAAAGAAGAATCTTGGATCCATCCTAGCCATTTGCGTACATAAATTGTGAGTAATGACTCATAATAATCCTACCTTCACAATGAGTTATGGCTCATGTCATAATATTGAGCAATCGACTTTAACGTCTGAGATTGATGCCATATATGATAAGAGAGCTAAGGGCTGCCAGGTATAAGCTATCTGTTTTGTAATTTGTTGCAATCTCTGCCACGTTTCATGAAACGTTATATGACACACTTTGTACGTGTCAGGATGTTTGGATAAGACCAAACATCAATCTGTTCTAGGATCTAAGCAAAAGGAGTTTGCTAAGAATACTAGTCCAGCATACTTCGGATGTCTAAGTGATAAATGATTGCTAAAGACTGTTAGAGAAGTATGATCATACTTAGTGAAGTATGATAGGCAGATATAACCCCTACCCTGGTATTAGGACCAAGGAAACAGGTGGGGCAAGGATAAGGAAATTTAGGGGCAATATTGGTATAAGACCGATTTTACCCAAGACTGGCAAAGGCAAAAGGAGCAAAGGAGTTTTCCTAAGACAAGAGAAAGGGCCAGACCTGGCAAATAACTTCTCGTCTAAGGATCCGTAGGATTATCTTTGAGGGAGTAACCACCAAAATTTGTTTTGGTCAGAGTTTTAGCTTCGGATATGGTTATATCATGGTGTTTGCGTTCTTAAGATTCTAGCATGAGTAACGCCTCAGAATTCTTGGATGTCAACTTAAGAGTATGACTTATGATTCTGATATGTGGTGCGCTAGATTAAGACACACAATAACAGGAAATGATGTTCAGGCTAGCTAGGGCAGGCCTGCTTGGATTTTGCCCAAGGTACCCTTACCTGTGTGTGATTCTTGCCAGACATGAAAGGCAAAAACGCAAAATCATCCAGTAGAGCATTAAGGACTACCGAGTTTTTGTATCTTATTCATTCTGTTGTTGTGTTCCATTAAATTGTTAAAGCTAAGACATGGTGCTTACTGTTCCATCACATTCGTAGATGATTGTCCGCTTCTCAACTGTGTGTGCTTGGGCCACACAAGTCTGAGGCACAAGGGTGCTTCAGACAGGTCTCTACAAAAGGTAGAAAAACCGTCTGGATAAAAGGATATGTCCTTGGCCAGAATGAGACTGGAAGTATCTATCTTATCAAGAGCTATGTGATAGAGAGAAATTGAAACAGCCCGGGATCTCGGTTCAGGGTTAAAGAGACAATCGACAACCATAAGGAGAAATATTCTATTAAGATTACATTTCGCTTAATGTACATAACAAAATTTCAATAATAAGTACAATTTAAAACATAACATTTGTGATCTACTAAGTGATCTAAGTTGAGCTACACTTCTCCGTATCGATCCGCGTTCCCATTCCACAAACTTTATTGACGACCTGCGGTTTTAAAATGGCAAAAGTCGACGCAGTTTTGAAGAAAATGATCAGTAAAAACTGAGTAAATACATACTACGACATGTAAAGAAACGAGTGGCACGGAAGCATGAGTTGAAACAAATCAGAAGATTTAAACAATAAAACTATCATAATGGAGAATTTGGATCAACTTGAAGTAACCGAGTAACAAAAACCTCTCAAGTTAATAACATTGAGAAACCACGAGTAGTTGGTAAAATATCCAGAGTAAACAAGTTCATTTGAACTGATAACGATAGTAGTTCGTGAGTAGCCAAGATTTACAATTCATTTCAATCGATTAGGGCATATCAAGAGCCACAAACAACATTAATAAGTAGTCAATTTTTAATTTCGACTTCAATCAACAGTTTAATTTAGCTGAGGCGTGTCAAGAGCCACCAGCAGGATCGATGTAAACAGAGGGATCACGAAATAATCACTAAGGGTTCCTTCTAGGGTCTATTAAACCCTATTTCACCCGAGCGTTAAGGGAGCCCATTCGTCAACCCCGCTCATAACATTAGCTAAAAGGCCTTAAGTGTCGACACCCCTATACCGTAGTGACCCTTACAAGTATAAGTAGCACTCTATAGCTCTATAAACCCCTTGGCCTCAATATCTTGATACATTTTGGCTCATCGGGGGCGGATTTTTGAACATTGACGTTCTATCCAATAATAAGAAGCATTGCTTCAAAGGTCTTAGCCATACGAAAATGGAGGATCGCTTGACGCCTCCCATTAATAACAGTACTCTGTACATCGTCCTAAGTCTATTAGAGGTATTTTATTTCTTCTCTTTCACATAACCAGAATCGAAATTTCGAAATTTCACAAGTAATTTCCGAGAGTTTTCAAAGGAGATTAATAAAATAGTTTAACATCTTTCGAGTGGAAAACATGCATTCTCATACTATTTCATATAACAAACATTCATTTGAAACATCAAGCACATACGCAAATTTTGATATAAACAAAAGGCCGTACATATGTACTTACCTCTGAGCCATGAAAGGCGCAAAGCAAAGCTAGCACTCCTACAACACTCGTCTCATATGAGTCCGGGTCTCACAGTCAATGCAGCAGCACGAAAAGATACGTCTACTTGGAACGATCCTTAAAAATAGCTGGATATACACAAGTAAAGTATAGAACCTATTAGCATATACCCTCTATATGAGGTTGTATGCAAGAATGCCATGGAATGCGGGTCGTGCAAGATAAATGACTAAAACGCCCCTCATACTCCAAAACTGTCTAGTTGCCCGGTCCTCAAATTATAATCATATTGGCCCAAAAACATGTAAGAATGACTCTAAACTCTCCCATATGTATTTAGCATCGAAATCTACAACTTTTAATAATTTGCACTTAGGCCCCTAAAGTTTAGTAAAATTGCAAAAAGACCCCAACAATTGACTTGGTCAACACTAGCCCAGAATTATATACGAGTACTCCAAATACGCATACAAGACATGCTGACAAACTCCAAGTTACTAAACGAAACCCAATTCAATTCCAAGTGAAATTACTATTTTGCCCCTCCTATACAGTTCAGTCAAATTAGGGTTTTTGATAAGTCAAACTTGGTCAAACTTGATATTTAGACTTAGAATGTGAATATGAACAAGTTTGATGAAGAACGCTAAGGCCAGAAATGTCATTTAGAGTGAGAAAATTGAAAGTCAAAGATAGGGTGAAATCATCTCAACTAGTCAACTTTGGAGCTGATTTTTGGTAAAATGAGGGAGAGTTTGGGAAATATGAAGGTGGGGTATTGAAGAGGGTTTTCCAAGCTTTCCAGAACATATTTGAACTCCTAAGAACTCCAAGTATTCAAAGAGATATCGCTAGTCAAAGTTGGATAAAAATTCCGAATCAACACTTAGTAAAATTACAAGTAAGTTTATTGAGTTCAAACTAGCAACTTCAGGCTTGATTTGTGAGAAATCCGTTACAAATTTGAACATGACCCAGATACGATGATTTGAAGTATTATGTATCATCTTCACACAGGAGAAAACAGATCAACATTTCAGTAAGTTTTGAAGAAGATACAAGGCTTGGAAAATGGGTGTTTCACCATGACATTATACTTAGAAAAAATTTGAATTCTTTGCTAGCGAAGAACATTAGCATTGCAGCAACTTTGGAGCCAAAATCAGAGGGTTTAGTGTTAAAATTGGACCAAGAAATCAACACAAAAGTTGTAGCCAATTCTCCAAGGATTCCAGAAAGCTAAATATCATTCAAAACGGATTACGAACGAAGAAGATACAAGCATTTGAACAGGGGAGGTTTTTGTACCAAAACACATGAACACCAAGAACACATTCAAGAACTTCACTTTCCCCTAACTTTAGCTCGGATTTAGACACGATTAGAGATCGAATTGGACCAAGAAATCAACACGAAAGTTTGAGTACTGCATGCAGGGAATCCATAGCAACAAGAATTAAGTCAATACATCAAGTTTCGAGAGAGTTACAGGGCCATGAACAGGGCATAAAAATATGCCGGAAAACTCAAGAACCAAGAATCAAAGCGTGATTTAATCTAAATGTGGGCAAGTTTGGATCATTAAAACATGTTCATAACATCTCTAGGAGCATGATGATGCTTAAAAACGCGCAAAAAAAGCAAGGGTGAAGGTCATACCGAGCTCTGCAGCTTCCGGCGGCCGTGGTGGAAACCGGCGACCGTCGCACGGTTTCCGGCGGTCCCGTCCCTCCTATGTGATTTCTGGGTTGAATCCAAGGTATGGGTTCTACTCCTCGCTCCTCAGGGGTCACAATGCCGCAAGAATTAACGATTTTGCTCAACAAACGAAGAAGATAGAAATTTCCGGCGTTCATGGTGCTTCCCGGCGGCGGCACGAACCCAGAACCCGACGACCTCCTTTCCCGACGAATTACAACCAACAATCGGTACCCTTGAGCTCGCCATAGCCTCAGCAACACGGAAACAACACTCAATCCCTCTGAATTACAACGTACAGAACGAATTAACCAAATTGAAAGCTAGGGTTCCTCACCTTCGAATGCGGTTTTCTCTCTCGATATCCAATGAAACTTCAAATTGCTTTGTGCGTTTTGCTCCCCCCGTCACCCTCTATCTCCGCCTATAACATTTTTTGAAATGGCAAAGTCGTGGTGGTGCTAGGGTGGTAGTGGTGGTGGTTGTTCTTGAGTAGGATGAAGATGAAGGGAATGAAGATGTGAGGTGAGAGAGAGATTGTTTTTTTTTTCCCCAGATTATGCTGGTGAAGAGGGGAGTTGGAGGAGTTGACTTTTCATCTAGTGAGGTGTCTAATTGGGTTGAACAAGTGTCAAGCATGCAAAAAAGGGGGGTGAATGTGTAGTTTTATAAACTTTAGTGTACAAACTAGAATTACAAGTTCTGCTTAATTTTGGATAACTACATAACAACCCCAAACACTTCTACCGCTTTAAAATCATCCGAACAACTTCCAAACATTGCTAACACTCAAAAATTCAAACTTTAAAGTCGTGACAAAATATTTACAAATTCGCCCCCAAAGTCTTGATATTGCACTAAGAATTCTCTCGGAAATTAGGGGTGTTACGGAAATAGTAGGGCAGTTGGCTATTCCCACGCTCCAGCAAAAGGTTGTAGAGAATAAGAGGAATAGGTTACTGTAAGAGATGGTCTGATGTATGATAGAGCGTTCAAAGTACAAGTTCCCTATTCGGAGGAGACACTTTGCTAAACGACTATCAACATACACAACCATAAGTCCACCAAGTCTGTAGCCACTACACCCTACGAGATGTGGACCAAAAGGCAACCTGAATGAGGTCACCTTAGGCCATGGGAATTGGCAACTTATGTACTAACTAAATTTTCAAGTCAGGAAGAGGTTCGTTGAGAAATAAGTCTCTACGAAACAGAAGTTTCACTGGAAGACACCCCATCCCTGAATGATCAACATGAAATAGTTCCTACGGATCTTCAGGACAGTGGGAGTAACATGCCTAGTGAACAGCCCATCATAGATTATGACTATGTGGAGGAACCCTCTTTGCGTAGGAGCGCTCTTTGGAGCATATCCCGTCGATGAATTGACATCGAAAGGAAGACCATAAGGGTCACCACACAAGAGAATGATGAACCTAGGATATTGTCCCAGGATATTTCATCACCTGATGAGAAGGAATTTGAAGTTAGACCCTAGATGAAAGAAACGTATCTTCATGGAGTAACGTATCTTCTTATGCTATTCAGAGCACTCTAGGGGTTGCGTATTTGAAACGCAACAGCCGATAGGTAGTGTAACAAAATAGATTCACGAGATATATGATTTCTCATAAGAGATGTCCATAATTAAGGGATATGTTCGTAGAGATGATGTCTCCACGAGCATGGAGGAACCGCTGGAAGATACCCCTTCATTAGTCTATTATGAGAAATTAGTCCCTCAAGGATCCTTCGGACAGTGGGAGTGACTTTCCAAGCAGGGTGCTCCATCCATAAGGGATGATAGAAAATGATGATCCTCATATGCAAAGGAATCGCTCATAGGATCATACCCATCGACTACTTGAGATCGAAGGGATGGTCTTAAGGATCACCTTGCATAACGATAGGATAGAATCCTAGGCCTTATCGTTCCCTAATTATGAAGAATGAATAGTAAGCTTTACAGGATGAATTAGAGTCTATAAAGGGCCAACCGAGTTTAAGGCTAGGTTGGATATCCGACTGGATGGAAGACTATTGGAGATTGATGGATTTCCAAGGTCAATCAGAGAGACCCAGACAGAAGCGTGGTAAGGCATACGACTTGCGTAGAAGCGAATAAGGCTACACTCATTTTGAGAGTAGACATCGACGAAATCGCGTCGATCTGACCAGATATTCTCCTAATATGGTAGCGAGAATTAGGTTGATTCGCTTGGTAGCATCAATAGTTGTGGATTCATTCTCGACAAACGTGATGACTGAATTTCTCAATGGAGAAATCCCAGAGGTGACATAAAGTCAAATGCACAGAATGTGTGCAAGCTAACTAAGTCCATATGGGATCTTAGCTGGTCCTCTGGACAGTGGTATTTCATCAGGGATCGTTTACTATATGTTTACGATAACAAATGGTAACCGCTGTATATCACTCTCACTAGTAGAGAGTTGAATGATCACGTCTCCTAATATCGATGACACACTATTGGCTAGTGGAGCTTAGGGATTGTTCGAGTCCCCTAAGGAGTAACTGTACTCCTGTAGCTCAGCGCAAGACTTTACGAGCCTAGGCATGTGCCCTAAGAGACACCATATAAGAATGATTTGATAACCATAGTGCCTGATGCAGTATGAGTCTTATATGCACTATGGTGTATACTCAGACCTAGCGAACGCTATGCAATCGGAAGAATTGGTTTTCAGGATATTCCAATTTAAGACACAAGATTGTAACCAGGATACTCTATACGATGGATCACGTGCTATGACTATCGAAGATGATGCTTCGACTAGTTAGCTATACATGCTAATTAGGGTGGGGACCTAGATGCACATGGATCCAACTCAGGCTATCGTCCATGCTCGATGATGGACTCGCATGGAACAAATGCAATATAAGTGTTGCATGATCGTATTAGACCGCTCCATTGACCATGGAAGCGAAGCATGATTGTCTGTTCTGCCATAGGGCATAAATGTGTTTGACTGAGAAGGTTTCTTGTAAGCTTATGAGCTATCGACAAACCGATTACCATGAGTAGTGCTAGCACATGGCTGTGACACTGTGGTAAAGACAAACACATAGTTAAAGGTACTATTTCACAAAAGGTGAAATGACTACCTAAAGAGTAATTCTGGAGTGGATCGACTATGGGCCAGGATTTTGGCTCATCCCATTCCTAAACCACTTAAGAATTGTCTTTGTGGATTGCTTTAGAGAATAGGGACTCAGTAGTCGATAACTAGCAATATGATTGATGAGCACACGAGACATTGATTGACTGGATTTTAATTGGATTTGTTTTAAGCAGCATGTTGTTTGATACATGTATGATATGTTACATTTTCGGTACTAGCATAGAGCATGTCACGCAGACACTAGGCCGGCTCACTCACATGAGCGACCGCCTTCGCAATATCCTGGATATGTCTGGGTGTGGCGGAAGATGAGACAGAATCCCGATAAGTGTTGAAAGCCTCCGATATGATATGAGATGCCTATCATACGAGCATATGGCCTATGATAAGAGCTAGATGTCTATCAGTAGACCTAGGATCCTGTCAGACGGATTCAACTGTCGCATTGGAAATAAGTTCCAAGGTGAGACTGGTTATGGCCAATCGAACATGGTTATTACCCCGAACCATGCACAGTCTGTGTAGAGAAAGCCAGATGCGAGAACTGATAATTTTTCACAATAGTGTGACATGGCAGTACTCGGGCTGGTGGCCATAAGGGCTACCGGATTGTCATCTGCATAGTGGTCCTTTGCAAGGATAAGACATGCGCCCTGATCAGAGTCTAAACACTATGGCGCATATTCCCCCTTGAATAACGCGCGCTTATGAGTGACCATGAGGTGATGAGTAGAATTAGTCCCTGGGATTCCTCATCGTGTGAGCCTCGTCGATCATGTAAAGGTGATTGACACTGTATACCCTTTGTACTTACGTCTGTGTCATGAGGAGACGGGTCGGTGGTGCTACTTTGGCGTGACACCTTACGGCTATGGATGATTCGGCCTTCCGGACACTGCTGGGAAAGCAGCTGAGCCGAATCTGAGTGACACATGTATGTAAGGAAAGATTCTCGTTGCATCGCTCTTTATTATCTTCATTGGGCCCACCTGCAAGATCTTATGGGATCATGTAGGATATGAAAATATAAAGGAGATGTGGACTCATTGGAGCATGGCCTTCGGGACAAGGCAGTTGCTCATGATCCACGAGATGACAATCGGAGGAATCTGGGGAATACGAGAGTTACGGAGAGCATTATTACTATTAAATGTTTTAAGGGTGCCTTCATGCGCTGGCTATACGAGTTTGGTATGTGGATCTCCCGAGAGGGTGCCTTCCCATGCTGGCTATACGAGTTTGGTGTACGGATCTCCCGAAATGCAGGTACTCTCACCGGTCACACGCCACGGCCACACAATACTCTTTTGTAGATGATAGAAAGTTGGAGATTGATAGAGAATGGATGGATTGTGCAACCCCACTGTGCGAGTGGGAGATGTTAGCAATTGGTGCGCTCATGTGGGGTGCCCAATGCAATTATCATAACCTTATGGGGTTAGTTGCACTAATGCACAAACTAGAGGGGTTAGTAGCTAAGGCTCAAACCCTAGGGGTTTATGTGCAAACCTAGGAGAAGTTTTGCCTATATAAGGAGGCAGCCTCCTACACATTATGCTAAGGCTTAATGCTATTCCATAGAGAAAAGTTACTCTGTCTAGATTCATACTAGTTGTAGAGAACCCTAGTCTCTCTCCAACTTCATCCAAGGAGGTGGAACGTGGTGTGGAACACAGTGTTCGTCCTCGAGATTCACACTAGATTGGTGGGAGCAAGATCAAGGAGGAGGCGCATGAAAGCAAACAACAAACGATCATCCGCTGCATAAAGGAGCTTAGGAAGACAAGGTAAACACATGAATCTTCCGCTATAATTCATGTTGTAGATCTGTATGTGATAGATCCTTCCTGTCCTTCATCAAGATTCATAACAGAGCCAAACTAAATCTTTGGAGAATTTTAGCTAGGGTTATGACTTATGCCTGTGTTTCTCCAAACTAAATGATAGTTTTGGTGGTGATGGTGAAGAAGAACATCAAAGGTTGATAAAAGAGTTTTGCTCTTGTTCTTCCTGTTCTACATCAAAGGTTTGAGAGAAAGAATTCTTCATGTGTTCTTTAAGAGGTCGAATCCTGATTTCATGTTCCTTTTTATGCTTCATTTAGTTTCAAGTTGTTTTTATATTGGAATTTCATCTAGATCTGATTCTTCATTTGATTCATAGAATTAAGGTTATGATTCTTCATCTTCACCTTCACGTTCAACTTGACATGCAGAAATTAGGAGGGTAACGGATATACCTCCTAGTTTGCGGGCTGGTTTAGACCAGAATGAAGAGTTGGTTACCCCACATGTTTGATGAAACAGCGTCAGACAAAAAAAGTTGTGTTTTAGTTGTTGTCAGCGACTGTACTCTTATTTGAATTGATTATAATACTTGAGTCATAAGTTCCATACAAATTGAATTTGAAATTCTGGAGTTAAGCAGATTTATACACCCCAAAAAATGCTTATCAAGATGGAGGATGTCGGTGTGGACGGTGAATAAGAACACCATGAACACGAAGACCAAGAATAAAAGGCTCATAGGTACAACAGAAGGCACTAACAGGGGGTATAGCTATATTTCCGTACAGTGCAGGGGGCATCTATATTAAAAGTTAAAACCATAATATAGTAGTGGAAATTATCTTTACCCTATAAAAATTTTAAGACTTTGAATTAAAATTCAAATAAAAGTTCACACCATTTGAAGAAAAAAAAAAAAAAAAAAAAATCACATCAAACCCATGCCACAGGTGGTTCGTATACGGTCCAAACTCTTCTCGTGTGTCCATCCACCAGATCCAGAATTCTCCTTCTACAGCAACAGCAGCCGCCACTCCGCTGGTTGGAAAAGCTCCATTCCTTCCTTCCTTGTTTAAGAAGAAGATGATGGGATTATCGCATAGAATTGCTGCTTCAGGAAACGGTAAAATCCGCCCTCTTTGCTACTCTTCTTTTACCACAATTAATGATAGCAGTAATTCGATTCATTCTCAATCCTTTGTTCAACATCATTCGATAGCATCATCTTCTCACCTTAATGATGTCATTAATCAGTTTGAGTCGATGCTTCAAATGCGACCCCTTCCTTCCATCATCCAATTCAACCAACTCCTCACTTCTCTCGTTCGAACTAAACACTATTCCACCGCCCTTTCTCTGTTCACCAAGTTGGATCTTCTAGGAGTCCAAGAACAACTCTACCACAAGATTAGGCCTGATCTTTACACGCTCAACATCGCCATCAATTGTTACTGCCGTTTGGATCGAGTTGCCTTTGGTTGCTCTCTGTTGGGTAGGATTCTCAAACTAGGTTATGAACCCAACGTCGTAACCTTTACTACTCTTATCAATGGCCATTGTCTTGCTGGTCACATACATGCCGCCATTCAGCTCTTTGACGAGTTAGTCCTCAAAGGCTATCGTCTAGATTTAATTACTTGCAATACTATCATCAATGGCTTATGCAAGATTGGCAGAACAGCCGAAGCTATTCGCCTCCTCACAAGGTTGGAAACAACTCCAGGTTATGATCCTGACATTGTGACCTACAATACTATCATTGATGGCCTCTGTATAGACCAGCATTTAGACGAGGCTTTCAATATCTTTTCAGAAATGATTGATAAAGGTATTTCCCCAGACGTTGTTACATACACTACCCTCATTCTGGGAGTTTGCAACTTCGGACAGTGGAGCCAAGGCACCAGATTGCTATACGAAATGGCAGCCATCAATATCTCGCCCGACATCAAGACATTCACGATTATGGTCGACGCCCTTTGCAAAAAAGGGAGGGTTAAGGAATCTTGGCAAGTCGTTGCTTTCATGCTTAAAATGGGCTGCCGGCCTGATATCATCACATACAGCTCTCTCATGGATGGATACTGTTTACTAGGACAGGTTGGCAAGGCAAGAAAGTTACTTAATACTGTTGTCGCCAAGGGTTACACTCCTAACGTCGTCAGTTATAATACTTTGATCAATGGGTACTGCAAGCACAAACAGATTGGTGAAGCTATGACTGTCTTTGAGGAAATGTCTCGCAAGCAAGTTCTTCCTGATACTGTTACCTACACTACTCTCATTGGTGGCTTCTGTCAAGCTGGAAGAACTGGAGACGCTCTTCATCTTCTCGACAAGATGAAAGGTCAAGGCATACTTCCCGATTCATTTACATACGCTTCTCTGTTGGATGGCTTTTGCAAAAACCAGAAACTTGATGAGGCAGTTACATTCTTGGAACAACTTGAGACGGAAGAATTTGAGCCTGATATTGTGATGTATAGTGCGGTTCTGGATGGTCTGTGCAAAGGTGGAAGACTTGTCGCTGCTCAGGAGCTCTTCTCGAAACTCTCTGCCAGAGGACCAAAACCCAACGTTCACACATACAATATCATGCTGAATGGATTTTGTAAGAATAGCCTATTTGATGAAGCAAATCAGATGTTACATAATATGGAGGAAAATGGGTGCATGCCAGATTTTTATTCGTATTCCACTGTTGCTGATGCATATTTAAAGAATAGAGAGATGGCGAAGGCAGTTATAGTTCTTGAGAGGATGCGTAAGAGAGGTATTGCGGTTTGTACAAGCACAATAAGGGTTATATTTCAAATGTTGGATGATGATGGGTTAAACGAGACTTCAAAGGAGGTGCTTAAGCAATTTTTGGGTATCACTGTTTACCCGAAAAAAAGTGCTTAAAGTTTTTGAAGTTGCTTACAATGCTAGAGCTGGCTGGACGACGACTGTCAACAAAAGGTGGGCAAATATTTTGATGCAAATTCTCTTGAATATATCAGGTTATCTGATTTTACTCTGTTTGCCAATGTGATATATTTGTACATTAAAACGTGTTTCAGATGAACAAGACATAAATTAGCATAAACATTTCCGCATTCTGGCATTCTACATGAAATGAAGGTTCTTCGGCATTCTCAATCCCTTCTTAGCTTCCCTCAAAATCAATCATCACCTTAACGGCGGAGGAGTTGATGGTGTTGCCATTAATCAGTTCTAGACGATGCTTCGAACGTGACTTATGCCTATAGTTCAACTAACTCCTCACCTCACTTGTTTGAACAAAGCTCTATTCCACCGCCCTTTTATTAGTCAGAATTTCCTATTATTTTAAAGTTCCACAAGAATTAGGTACTAAGATGCTAGAATTAGAATACTGCTGAAGTGTAAGGATCACTATTAGGCTGGGAGCTATCCTTCTAAAATTTATTTTGTCCTGGTGATAAAAATAATTGATATTTGAGAAATCCTCAAATAGATAGGCCCAAACAAAAGCCTTGTGAATATTTTAGAAATACACCATAGTGACGGTTACGTGTACTCCATTCGAGCATATCATCTGTGTTTCGCGGAATGGATCCACTGTTCCAGTTTTGAGAATCAATGGGTAAAGTAGGCATTAACGTCTTCTAGGAGAACAGAATGCGACTTCTCAGGACTGCACTATATGCTTAAGTTTTGTCATGCTCATTTTCTTGAACTTCCGTTTTGTTAGAGCTGCTCTAATTCTTAAATGCTACTTAACTGGTACTGTTACTCTCTTTTGTCTTTTATGTTGATAAGTGACTTATTCACTTAACAAATCTTGTTTTCATCTTTTTTCTTTTTCCTTGCCAGGTCAACCAGCAGAGCTTGAAGGAATGCTTATTTCTCACCCTGAAAATATTAGATGCTGTTGTGATTCTGCAAGAAAACTTTGAAAGTGGATGTAAATCTGTTGTACTTCTACGTTGTTCGCTCTCCAAATAGTTCACTATCTGAAGAAGATATGCAGAACAGGTATGATTTCAACTGCTTATGATGTCAAAAGTGAAGGAAATTGGAAATATAGATGGTGTAGCTGAACTAGTTGGGATTTAATTTAGTGCTTTAGGCACATCGAGCAGATATGAGAATTAAAGGAATCATTTGGGTCCAAATACCCCAATCACCCAACTCAAAATCACTTTATTGAACCACGTGAACTCTTTGATCTAGCCTGATCTATGTTGTAGATGGTGTAGCACGACTGATGTATGTCCCTACAAACCATCCTGTTTAACTCGTCTCGTGCCTCATCTATTCATCCTCTTCTGCAACTGAGGCACCCCTCGACCAGCAGCTACCCTAAATGGAGAACTTAAACCATTGACAAAAGGGAGAGCTTATACCATCAACAAATCCATGTCAAACTGGGCCTCTAAGGAACTAGTTGCAGATCACCATTGACCTCGATCATGTAGTTTTAATTTCCTTCAGATCTTTCAGGATATCATTATGTTTGGTTTGGAACTTGGATTCCAATATTCCATTGTGATGGATTATGACTTTGTATCAGTTTTGTTAGACAAACTTCTCACCAATCTGACTTATTTTATTTTCTTTCTTCTTGGCTTGCCATAGCTCGAAGTTCAAGGAAATTTGGGTGCAAGCCTTGAACAACCTTAGATGGGCGCATAACTGCCACAGTTCTTCGAACTTCATACGGGATTTATTAGCTTAAAAAACACCAGAACAGCCTTAATCGAATAAAGAAAATATTATTTCAGAAGAGGACAACCATAACATCATTATCTGAATGAAAGAGAAGAAACTAAATATACCACACAAAGCCACCCACTAAACCTAGTAGGTTAAGTCAGCTGAATAAATCACGGGCTTGCAGGACAAGCTTCCAGATCACTGTTGCTGGCTTATTTTGCCGCCTAGTGTTGACAAAGAAGAGCCCTCGTTGCATCTGACTAACTCATGATATCCCGCCTGAACTTCATTGAAGGCCATCCAAAAAATTTGATTTTCAGGGACCTGGCATTTGTTTGAGAGCCTGTAGTTGGCGAACCTATAGTTGACTATCCGAGGCCTGGCCAACATTTCCACCAAACCCACTGCCACCTCCCATGCACGTCGCCTATGTGTTTCAAACAACTAATAAATTCTAATCAACTCTCAAAACATCTAAAATTCAAAGCAATTAGAATATCTGATTCCCTTCCCTTATGTAAGCCTCCCCAAGTGTTTCAAACAATCCTCTGCAGAGGGCAGACGACTCAGAAGTTCTCAATATTTCCTTCAATTCGTTGACCACCCAACCCCGCACATCTAAGGCCACAAGGACCTTGAACAAAAGGGATTGCAGGGTGCAGGTGAAACCAGGGAAAATTTGATCTTGAAACGTGGAAAATTCCGTCGTGATTCACTGGGAGAACTTAGTTGCAGATCACCACGGATCTCCATCATAAACATCTAGGCCTAGTTTGGGTTAGGGGATAATGATTTGAGATCCCCTTCCCTTTCTTTCCTGTGTTTTGGTGAGGAGATATGAAATCTCCATCATTTCCCTCCTTCCTCATTTTGCCCAAAATTATGTATCACCCCGGGGTTGGGATGTAATAGAAACAAAAGGAGGGGATAAGAGGTGATTGTCAGAATGACCAAACTGCCTGCAAACAATCCCCAAAATTGCTAATCTTCGTCCCAATAACCCCTCATCTCCTCCAACCTTCTTTCCTTATAAAACCCAACCCCATCGCCTCCACCCACCAACTCAACCCTCTGTCACCGTCACTGCCACCACCACCGCCGCTCATCCTCATCGTCTCTCTCCTCTCCACCATCATATCTGACCTAGACAACTACTGACCAAACACCGGCAAACCAGACCTAACAGCCCCCAACCAATGTTCATATCAAACACCATCGAACACCACCTCCCTCCACAAATTTCAACCTCATGACCACCAAATCGACCCATCTCAACACCCAGTTGAAACCAAACCAAAGTGACCCACCTTTCACTCCAACAGAGGCAGAGAGATATCGCAACCTCCAATTGAAACACAATGAAACAGCCCCTCCCGTGAGTTCCCTCATCATCCAAACACAGAACAACAAATCATATCCCAACTCGCATCCAAGTAAACGTCACATTGTTTATGTTATACCCCTACCCAAACGAGGCCGTAGTGTAACTTGCCTCTGGAACTTATTTGTTATTAGTAAGTTTGTTCTTTTGGAATTTAGATTCTGTGGTTATGTATCCGCTATGTTAGGCGAAGTTCTTATCAAGTAAATTCTTCAGTTTCTTTCTTCTTGATTTTCTAAACCTTCGGTTTTTCTATCTTCTTTTGCTTAAATCTACTTACTCTCTAGGAGCTTTCTATAGCAGGAGTGTCTTTTTAGTTTCACTAGTCAAGAACTTCCTATTTTCCCTCTCTAATTAGTCTTTCAGATTCATATTCCATTTAGCTGGACTCTTTCCACATATTGTGATTCAAGTCAGCGTTGTATAGAAATTTAGCATCACAGAGATTGGGAGGCAATGTGCAACTCTTTAAGGCAGAGGGAGTTCAGTATTATGGTTCTGCAAGATGGTTGGAGTTTTTAAATGAATGTGAGAACGATGTGAAAATGAACTGTCACAAATTTTACTGTTGGAATTTCACCCGCGGGGGCAAGAGCTAAAGGAAAGACGTAGGTGAAAGGAATCAAATGATTCCAGCACTGAAGAAATCAAACAAAACAAGAAAGAGACAACTTCATTGATTTTCTGAAGAAAAATTGACAGAGCTTCGCTTCATTTTTCAGGAAGACGAAGGAAAAGATGATGAACCCTAGAGACGGACAAGGGGATTTATATCGCAGTACACCAACGGTCTTATTTCAGACCGTCGGATCTCATGGCTTGATCTCAGCCGTTCACAATTTAGAGGAAATTCAACTAAGGCCCAGAAAGTTTGGCCTGACTTACAAACAGCTTTAGCAAATATCAAATAATACACAAAATTTTTGTAAATGACGAAAGAGCACCAGGGAATTGCTGCTGAGCAGAGAACTTCTGAGAAAAGGCAAAAAAGACCCCTTCTGACTTGTTTGTGCAAGACCTTCTTCTTTTGACGTGTCTTGAAACCATTTTGTCTTCATTTTGTGCTAGAGCTTCTTCTTGTCTTCGTTCAAATCTGCTAATACCCTCCCTCAAGTTAATGGTGTTGGAGAGACTATTAACTTGGACTTCAAATAGTCAAATGCAGCTGCAGTCAATCCTTTGGTGAATAGATCTCCTAGCTGATCTGCAGAGTAAACAAATTGAACCAGTAATTGCTTTCTTAACACTTTTTCCCTTATGAAATGATAGTCTAATTATATATACTTTGTTTTAGAATGCATGATGGGATTAGCAGTCATGTGAATTGCTGATTCATTGTCATGTTAAGAAAATATGCAAGTTTTGAAACAAATATTGAAACTAAGTAGTTTCTGCAGCAGTTGTTGCCAAAGCTCTATATTTTGCCTCAGAGGATGATCTAGAGACAGCTGGCTGTTTCTTTGCAGTCCAGTGAATTGGGTTATTGCCCAGAAAAAGGACAAAACCAGTGGTGCTTCTTATGTCAGATGGGTTACCAGCCCAATTTGCATCAAAGAATGCACAAAAATGTAAGTCACTGGGCTTTAGAGAAGACCATCATTGGTGGTACCTCTTAGATATCTAAGAATTCTTTTAGCACCTAACATGTGTTGTGTGGTAGGACAATGCATGAATTGACACAAATAATTCACAGCAAAACAGATATCAGGTCTAGTAAAAACTAAATATTGAAGAGCACCAAGCAACTATCTAAATGGAGTAGGATCAGCTAATAATTCACTGTCATTAAATGTGTATTTAATGCCAGATATAGTACGAGTATTGCAAAGAGTACAATTGTGCATATTAAATTTAGTAAGTAAATCATTGACATATTTATATTGATGAATACATATACCTTTGTCATTTTCTGTCAATTTGCAATCCCAGAAAATAAGTCAAGGGTCCTAAATCACTCATGTTGAATTCAGATTGTAACTGGGAGATAAGATGAGTGATGTAAACAGGATCATTTCCAGTCAAAATAATATCATCTACATATAAAAGCAAAACAGTGATAGTTGAGGGATTTGAATGATGTCTTACAAACATGGAAGTGTCAGCTTGAGATTGAGTAAATCCAAGAGACAGAATAAACTCAGTAAATCTCTCAAACCAAGCTCTAGGAGCTTGTTTGAGACCATAAATTGCTTTGTTAAGTCTGCAAACATGATCAGGAAATTGAGGATTTTTAAATCCATGTGGTTGTTGCATATAGACAGTTTCTTTAAGATAACCATGAAGAAAAGCATTTTTCACATCAAGTTGTTGAAGAGGCCAATTAAAAATTGCATCTAGAGACAAAATAGTTCTAACAGTAGCAAGTTTAACAATTGGACTAAATGTTTCTTCAAATTCCAGGCTAAAACCTTTAGCCACTAATCTGGCTTTGTGTCTAGAAATTGAACCATCATGGTTGTATTTGGTTCTAAAAACCCATTTGTTCCCTACAATATTTGAATTGTAGGGTTTTGGAACTAAAGTCCAAGTGTTTTGTTGTGTGAGCCTAGAGAACTCTTCAGTCATAGCTTGTAGCCACTGAGAGTGTTTTCTAGCTTCTGTGATACAAGTTGGATCAGTTAAGAAAGGAGAAATATCAGAGTTACCAGATCTAGCATTGAACCCAAAGGTCTTTTTCTTAAAGATTCTAGACTTGCTTCTTGTCTGCATGGGGTGACTCCCAGCCGAATGAGGCCTTTCTGCATCAGTATCTGCCATGCCAATACTGTTTATGGATTGATCATCAGTAGTGTGATCATCATGTGAAGTAGGCTGCTGAGACTGTCAGAGAGGAACATTCTGAGTCTGGGAATCTCCAGCAGAAGTGTGTGATCTGTTCTCATCAGTGTTGTTGGGAAAGATCATGGCAGTATCATGTTTAGAGTGTGGGCCTTAATCTTGTGCAGTATTGTTCTCATCAATAGTATCTGAAGAGGAGCATCATGAACAATGTGAGATGATGGAGCATTATTAGAGAACAAGTAATCAGATGGCAAAGAGATAGGAATATCACCAATATAAATACATCAACAGAAGATCTTGGAATATCAGAAGATGAGTTTGAACAATCTTTATCATAAGGAAATGTATTTTCATCAAATATAATATCTCTACTGATAAAGAATTTTGAGAATCTTTATCAAAGCAAACATTTCCTTTGTAATTATGAGCATACCCAAGAAACGCACATTGTTTAGTTTTTGGATATGGTTTGGAGGTATTATAGTGTCTTAAATAGGGATAGCAAGCACATCCAAAAACTTTAAGTTTACCATAATCAGGTTTGGTGTTATAAAGCAGCTCCCATGGAGATTTATTTTGTGTGTTCTTACTTGGCATACAATTTAACAAATAGACAGCAGTACTGAAAGCATGATACCAAAAATATTTAGGCACTTTAGCATGAACAAGAAGAGTAACATCAGTTTCAACTATGTGCCTATGTTTCCTTTCAGCTACACCATTTTGTTGGGGGTGTATAAGGACATGACTTTTTATGAACAATTCCTTGTGAGTGTAAGAAGGTTTGAAAAGTATATGACATATATTCACCACCACCATCAGATCTCAAAATTTTAATATAAGTATTCAACTGTTTTTCAATCTCAAGTTTGAATTTTGGAAAGACCATGGCAACTTCAGACTTATGATACAAAGGAAAGATCCAAGTAAACTTAGAATAATCATCAACAAATATCAAGCACATAGAATCTATATCCATGATAAGATTTCACAGTTGCAGGTCCCCAAACATCACTATGAAGAAGATTAAGAGGTGCTTCAGTGTGTGTGGTTGAAGACTTGTAAGGTAGTTTAGTCATTTTTTCCAGCAAGCAATGTTCACAAAGTTTTAAAAACCGGACCGGCTATCGAACCGGTGAGGCACCGGTTCATGGTCGGACCGGTGGTTGGACCGGTTCAGTCGCAGATTTATTTAATAATATATATTTTTTTTATTTTTTATAAAAAATTAATAAACATAATGAAAAATAGCAAAAAGGTACTTGAATGTTTCAATTTAAAAGTTATTTAGTGTTATAATATTTTTATAGTAATGTATATATATATATATATATATTTAAGATATATTTTTTTCATTTAAAAGAAAAAGATACGTTTTTGTTTTGGAAATAAACCTTCATTTGGAGTTAATAACCTAGTTGGTATTACACTGGTAGTAGTACACTTGTAAGTATATTTATGATTTATTATGTTTTGAAAATAAATCAGCAGTTTGACAAAAAAAATTAAAAAAAAATAAATCAGCATGTATAGCCGAATAGAAGACACTAGTAGGGCAACATTAGATATTGGAAATGACATAGTTAACCCCAAGATTAGACTTGGCCATGAGCATTGAGCAAGGACATTTTCGTCTTTCCCGATGAGATTTATGTCTACCAGCTGTCTTCTTCACTTTTCACCACACATTACATTAGTTGAAGAACCACCCTTATCCTTTTAGTTTTAGAACAGCCACGCTTCTTTTCTTCTCTCGCCCATCGTTCTGAACTAATTCGAAGCTTTTCGCAGAGATCAAAACGGCGAGCATCTGAACCAATTCGAAGTCGTTCGCAGAAATCAAAATGGCGAGCAAGGTTGATCGATTCTCTCAAGATTCAAGCTTCTGCAATAGTTGAATCCTTCGTATAAGGAACACAAAGACGAACCTGAGCACAAGTCGCCTGAGTGATTCCTGGTGACACAACCACCACATGAAATCTCTCGATCCGACGACGTCAATATCTCGATCCGACGATCAGTTCATCTGGCATTTTTTTTTCAATTAGATGAAAACCGGCCGGTTTTAAGCCGTCCGGTTCACCGGTTAGACCGCAAAACCGGCCGGTTTTTGACCAAGTTTGACCGGTTCTTGCATTTCCGGTCTGACTTACGAACCGAACCGGTCACTGGCCGGTTGACCGGTCCGACCGGTCGAACCGGCCGGTCCGGTCCGGTTTTTAAAACTATGAATGTTCACAAACAGAATGAGAGGAAATATCAGAAACTTTAAGGTCTTTACACATATGAGAAGAATAAATAAATATAAGTCTCAAAGTGTCTTCAGAAGGGTGTCCCAGTCTAGCATGCCAGAGATGAGACTTAACTGTTTTTCCTGAATGAGCTTGTTTAGTGTCTTTGTCTTGTGTATGGGGTATAAACCATGTTCACTCAATCCTTGGAAGAGGATTGTGCCCTGAAGTTTGTCCTGAATATAGATTTATTAGCATCAAAGTAGAAAAAGCAATTGTGTTGCTTACAAAGTTGATAAACAGAAATGAGATTTGTTGCAAGATTTGGGACATGTAAAGTGTTATGTAAAGTAAAAGAATGTGAGGGAGTGTTAAGAGTGGCAGTACCAGAATGAGATATGGGAAGAGTGTTTCCATTTCCAACAGCAACCTTGTCATTACCATAATAAGGAGAGCCCAGAGAGAGGTTACTTAAGTCAACAGTCATATGATTGTTGGCACCACAATCAGTTAACCAATAGTTTGGATTAATGCTAGGTGATGGACAAAGAAGACTAGCATTGAAAGCATTGATTCGTGGTTGATAACCAGTGGTTGGTGCAGACACATTGTTCTGAGGTTGTTGGTCTTTATTGACATTCATGGTAGGAGCAGCAACATTGTTCATGGCAGTTAACCGAGGTGGAGGTTTCTTACCTTGGTAAGCAAAGTCCATTCATGCCAACAGTCAACAGCTGAATGGTAGTCCATAGTCCCACAAATTTGACAGTTGATAGGGTTGCCATTACTATCAAAGCTAGGTCCCTTGTTCTTAGGTTGACCACCCCCTCTATTTTAACCTCTACCTCCTCTAGAAGAGTCATGGATTCTTCCTCCATTAGTGTTACCTCTTCCAGAAGGGTAATTAGAGTTATAATTTTGACCTTGATAGTTAAGGTTTTGACTTGGACTTTGACTTTGATAACCAGAGACTTGATTGAACTTAAAAGTTTTGATCATTATAGGTAGTTCCTTGACCTCTACCATAACCATTTCCTTGATTCTTATTGTTATCATACCCATTTCTTTTTCGTCTTTCACCATTAAACACATTAGAGACATAAGTAGCAGACCCAGTCAACTCATTACCCATAATAGATTGAGACTAAATCATATGTTCTTCAGCCTTTAACTGAACATGTAATTCTTCAAAATTAATTTTATAAGGAGAAACAAACATAGTAACTCGCACACCAGATCTAAATGAGTTATACTCAGGAGGAAGACCATGCAAGGCATACAGTATCATATCTTGATCATCAGTGTTCACCATAGCAAAAGATAATTTATCTCTTAGGGTTTTTACCTTTTGCATATAGACATCAATAGAATCAGATTTCTTTCTAATGGTTTGCAGCTCAGATCTCAGTTGAATGATATTAGATCTAGTGAGAGAAGAAATACATGTTTTCCAAAGAAACCCAAACGTCTCGAGAGAAAGGCTTACCAACTACCTGAACCAGGGCTTCTTGAGAGAGAGTCGCTGTGAGTAGAGATAGAACGATCTGATCTTGAGTAACCCATGTATCATATTCTGGGTTGCGATTAGCCGTAATAGTTCCATCATCATCAACCCGGAATTCGGATGGACAACCCCTAGAACATTTAAGATACCCGAAGAGAGACTGTGTTTTGAGGAGAGTGAAAATTTGATATCGCCAGATAACATAGTTTGTGTTATCTAGCTTGAAAGGGACGAGATTATGAACTTGTGAGAGAAGATAAAAGGGATTTGAACCCCCTTGAGACTGATTTGTAGAGAGAGCCATCGCTCTGATACCATGAAAGGAATCAAATGATTCCAGTACTGAAGAAATCAAACAAAACAAGAAAGAAACAACTTCATTGATTTTCGGGAGAAAATTTGACAGAGCTTCACTTCTTTTTTCAAGAAGACGAAGGAAAAGATGATGAACCTTAGAGACGGAGAAGGGGATTTATATCCTAGTACAACGGTCTTATTTCAGACCGCTGGATCTCATGGCTTGATCTCAGCCGTTCACAATTTAGAGAAAATTCAACGAAGGCCCAAAAAGTTTGGCCTGACTTACAAACAGCTTTAGCAAATATCAAATAATACACAAAACTTTTGTAAATGACAAAAGAGCACCAGGGGAATTGCTGCTGAGCAGAGAACTCCTTAGAAAGCCAAAAAAGACCCCTTTTGACTTGTTCGTGCAAGTCCTTCTTCTTTTGACTTGTCTTGAAACCATTTTGTCTTCATTTTGTGCTAGAGCTTCTTCTTGTCTTTGTTCAAATCTGCTAATAGTAGGTGGGTCTATGTCGCCAATCCAAGAAGCTGGGAGTCGGACCTCTTTAAAGGGTATGTGATAGTATTACTTTAGTGCAACATAGTCTGTTGAACATAAATTATTAGTACTGTAGCTGCAAATATCTTTCTTGTTGAGTGTTTTATCAGTAATTGTTGATTTTCTTAGAAGAAGTGGGAAGCCTAATTTTGTATCCAACACGTGTTTCTCAGGGTGCACCTTTTAAAAGAAATATTGCGGATCTGCATCGTGGAAAATCCTTAGGAGAGTGCTAGCTGGCTGAGAAAGTCGGATCCAGGATGTGAAGGGCAAGATATGATGCAACTTTCTTAAGAATCGTGTGTACTAAATGATGGTGGTGAAGATCTGCAAAATAAGAAATTCATTCAGACTTTATTGCTCCCTGGCAGTGGCTAGTAGTGGTTGGAGAGTGTCTCTTATTGTGTCAGACTTCTGCAAAGGTCAAAAATAATTTGTATGTAAAGTATGCATTGGCCCGTAACTTCCATTCCTAGTGATTGTGGGGCGAAATTGTCATTTTATATATTTTCGTCCAATATATGGATGAAAAGCTAGCAAAGGAGTTATTTGCGAAAAAAAAATGATACATAAATTGCTCAAGTGAAAGATGCAATTTTGGCTACAATAATGGGTCTGAATCTTCTCACCGTCCAACTTCTGCAGCTCGAGATTCGAACTATTGAGAATTGTGGGTTTATATGATTATACACGTCAACATCTAATTCACTGTAAGTGCCACTTGGAAATTAAGCCTTGATGATTCCCCGTGTTTGTAACTCTAGAGAAACAAAACTCAAATCCCTCCCCTACCTCTCCATTGTCTTTGATCTATGATTTTATATAGGAAAACATTACTTAAGAACATAGATTGTAATGTTTGTCGACTGCGACCCTCATCACCGTAAGAGGGAAAATTCGTCCTAAAAATACTATCAATGATAGACCGACAATTTTTTATTAGGAATTTGTATTGTGAATTTTGTTACGTAAGTTCAAATCTTGGTTTGAGTTCAAATCCTGGTAGTGGCAAAGTTTTTTTTTGGACAGAAAAACAAGTGCCACCCATTTAATATAAACAATTATCCCCCTAGTGTTTCATAAATGCACAAAAAGACCATGGTATTTACTACACTTGCTTATTTTTTTATTCATTAAAAATCTATAACCTCTCTTCACAAAAAATAATAAAAATAATAGATTGTGCTCCCGCCACCCAAATCATGGCTCCTTCACTGATGTAAATCGAGTGTGTTGTAATATACTACCTCTGTTTCTTCTCTTTCAATGACGGTTGACTTTTTTACCTGTTAGTGGGTCACTTTGACTCGGTGATTTGGATAGCAAAACGATGTAATTTTTTAGCAATTTTTTCATATTATTGTAGAGTCAAGTTTACTCTACTAGATCATGCAAAGATTACCAAATTCGTATATAGTTTTGCCAACCAAATCTCCGGGTCAAAGTGACCCAATAAATAGTGTCAAAAAATGAAGTAAGTTGAAAGAGAAGAAACATAGGTAGTATATGTTTATGCAAAAGTTACATATTAAGTTTATAACTTAATTCTTTCTAGAGTAAAGAACACTGACCACCCCTGACTTTAGGGTTGAACCCACTCCGCTACCCTGTGTTTTGGAAAAAGACACTCCGCACCCAAATAACGGAATATTCCCTGGACAGTTAGCACCCCTCTGTTAGGTTCTGTTAGAAAAGTGGGCAATTGATTTTTCCGGACCATATTGCCCTTGTGTAATTTTTTGGACTTCTTTTCCCTTGATTATTGACAAAAAAAAAAAAAAAAAAAAAAAAAACCATCACTAGCCAATTTTTTCAATCTTCTTACCAAGGAGTTCATCAATTTCCAGCATTTGATCATCCAACTTCTGTATGATCAATTTCCAGCATTTTGTAACTGATTTCTCTTCTAACAGTCTCAGCCCTCTCTGGTAAAGAGAAATTCTGAAAAAATTCTTTCTATTTCATCAACATTATTGTGAAAGGAGAATGCTTTTTAATGAGAGCATCACCATAGTCATGTGCAAGAGGAAGTACCCCAAGAAGCACAAACAGAGGAGCCACAAAGCAGAACACTATGTATTTTTTCCCGAACCCACACCAATAACCACCATCACCGCAACCACCACCACCTCTCACTCTCCCTCCATCTCTCCATCTGTTCCCTCTCGGCACCAGCAGAAGAAGCCTCAATTGAGCATCAATCGAAGCATCTTCTCCAGATTTCTTGAACCCATCTCTAAAAACTCTCTTGGGTTTATGAGAGAGAGAAACAGTGAGAACGAGAGAGGGCGTCGCATTTGGAATTCCACAGGTCTAATTCGTTTCACCTGCTCTTCAGATTTGTGTTGAACATTGGTGGGAGGTCGTAGACATAAATTGTCCCCAATTTGCAGTCGTCGGAGGCACGAATTCCCTATTGCCGAAATTGGGACTTCTCAGATTCATCAATCTCTGGCTGTCGTGACACCTCAGTGAAGGATTCGTTCGTTCCCGAGTAACGGATGGTTCCAGACTCGTCAATTTCCGGCTTCTCGGGCTGCTGTACCGCGGCTGACTGGTTCATTTCCGGCAATTGGGTAGTTGTCTCAGATTGGTCGATTTCCGTCTTGTTAGAGATGGGTTTGTTAGATTTGAGATTATCCGACGGAAGGGTAAAGGCAGAGACAGATTCACGGATGTCCTGCGGCTGGTGGTGGTGGAGGAGGAGGAACGGGTGATGAAAACGACGAGGAAAGCTACGACGGTGGGTTGATTTTTACAGAGTGAAAAGAAGATAAGAGAAGAAGAAAAGAAAAAAGGGACGGTTGTGCTTCACAGCAAGAGGGGAAGAGAGAAAGAGGGGGAAGAGAGAGAAAGATTAGGGTTAGAAATGAAGGAGAGAGGGGTTCAGAATATATATATATATATATATATATATATATATGGGGTAATTTTATCACATTTCAGGGGTAAATTCGTCTTTTCATTGCTACCGTTAGGGTCTGTTAGTCAGAGGGGTGCGGAGTGTCATTCTTCAAAACACAAGGTAGCGGAGTGGATTTAACCCTAAAGTTAGGGGAAGTCAGTGTCTTTTACCCTTCTTTCTAATGGTAGTTGGGATATGAGATCCATTAAGTAAGTTTTACTAAACTTCATTATTCAGGGAATTATAACCATCAATTTGGCTGAAATAGCAAAATTTGAGGATGTGCCGAGTTAGAATGATTATGTTAAAATAATATTTTGAACCAAAGCTGCTTATCATTTGATCGCTAACTAATAAAATGTCAAATTGGCTTGCAGATAGTGGATTTCTCAAAAAATCCACTCAAGTCACTAATTTGGGACGAAGGGAGCATTAGACTTACCTAAGGGTGAGTTTGGGAATGCTTCTGCTGCAAGCACAGCTGCTTTCCGACAGAAGAAGCAGTTTTAGTGTGTTTGGTAAAAAATAAAATTTCTGCTTTTCCGGACAGTTTCCGCTGTCCCACAGCAGTTTTCAAGAAGCAGGGGGAAGATGCTTTTCCCAAAAGTACTTTTGATTAATTTATCTTCAAGCGATTTTAACCTTGCAATTTTTTAAAATAGCAACAGTTATCTTTAAGAAAATGACACGTGTCATATGGTTTTTGTCCTTTTACCTCTTACAACAACTTTTACCAAACTCAAAATTACTATATCAATATTTCACAGCAGCTCTTACGTAATATTTACCAAACAACATTTTATCAAGAATTTACAGTAGCTTTTCCATTGTGTTTTCACACGGCAACTTTCTATCACCGCAACAGCATTCTGAAACTAGCCCTAAGACCTTAACACTATGTTTGGATTACATGATTTGGTGAGAAAGGAAAAGAATTGGTGAGAGAAGGTTTTCTCATTCGTGTTTGGATAACTTTTTAGGTGAGAATCCATGAGAATTGTGAGAAAGCACGAGAAAAGAAATCTCACATAATATAATTTTTCTTTCTCACCAAAAGTGATGAGATTTGGTGAGAAAAGAAACTAGACTTGTGTTAATTTTCGTTGTGACAAAATTAATCATAAACAAAATTAACCATAAAAAAAATAAAACATTGCCTTATTATAATATTAATGAAGGTTATTTTGGTAATATCTTTAAAATAATTTCTTTTCCTTTCCATTAATATTAGGGGTGTTCGCGGGGCGGTTTGGGCGGGTGAAACCCATATTTCTCCCCCAACCCAACTATCTCGGGTTGGAAAAATCTCTACCCAAACCTAACCAAGTAACCGATGAACACAAACCTAACCGATCATTTCGTCTCGGCTCGGTTCGACTCGGTTTGGGCAGGTTTTTTCCCAATAAAATGAAGGCGGATATCCGTTAGAATCACAAACTCAATTATACGATGGATGAAAAACTAGCAGGAAGTCTTACTCTCGCAAAATTTCTTGAAATTAATTTCTACTAGTACTATAAACTTTCTTCGTAGTCCACATTATATTTTTCCATGGGACATTTGGAGAAGGAAAAAAGTTTATAATGGCTAATTGCATAAATTAATATATGTGATAAAGAGATTGTAAATTATGTATCGACTCATTCTATAATTAGTCATTTGAATAAAGTGTATTATGTTAAAATTATATACCTACTATGATATAAAAAAAAAATGTGTGCTCATGTAGGGCGGGCGGTTTGGGGCTAACCGGCCGAAACATTTTGAAAACCATGATCAATCGATAGTTGGGCGGGTTGAAATTAATCATACCCGAAATCGATCATTTAGTCCCATTGTCTTTACATTTCGGGTAGGTTCGGCTAGGACCGACCGGTTTGGGCGGGTAGGTCGGGTATTTGAACACCCCTAATTAATATGCTAAACAAACAAGGGAGGTGAGAAAGTATAACATTTTCTTATCATTTCTCAGCTAAGTAATCCAAACAAGTATGTGAGAAATCTAAATTATTTCTTATCATTTCTTTTCTCACATAAATTAAAATTTCTCATCACTTATTTTTATCATTTTTCTCACTTGATTCCCTAACATAGTGTAACAAGCAGCCTATTACCAACTAAGTAAGTAAGCCCAAGAAACTGAGCAACCCACAAAAGCTCTTTAGTAAAACCCCAATAAAAAAGGAGGTAAGCCCAAATTTCGATTGGGCCAGTTGTATAAGAATTTTAGGTAGTTCTGATTCAGGTTTGATCGGCATTTGCACCAGTGAAGTAGTCGTAGTACCAAAATTTTCCATTCATCCACCAGATCCAGAGTTATAGGCTGTTTGTTAAGCTCCCGCAGCCGCCATCCTTCATTCCTTGTTAAAAACGGCGACGGCGACGGCGATGATGAGATTATCGCGGAGAGTTGCAGCCTCACGAAATGGTAATATCCACCATCCATTCCTCTGTCCTGTTTGCTACCACAAATAATAATAATATTCATAGTCATTCGATTCATTCTCAAAATCATTGCTCATCATCATCCTCATCTACTCACGATGCCATTAATCAATTTGAATCCATGCTTCAAATGCGACCATTGCCTTCCATCATCCAATTCACTCAGCTCCTCACTTGTCTTGTTCGAACTAAACACTACTCCACCGCCCTTTCTCTGTTCACCAAGTTGGATCTGTTAGGATCCGAACAACAATACCACAAGGTTAGGCCAAATCTATACACACTCAGCATAGCCATCAATTGTTTCTGCCGTCTGAATCGGGTTGCCTTTGGTTGCTCTCTCCTGGGCAGGATTCTCAAACTAGGCTACGAACCAGACGTCGTAACCTTTACTACTCTGATCAATGGTCTTTGTCTTGCTGGTCGGGTAGATGCCGCCATTCAGCTCTTTGACGAATTAGTCCTCAAAGGCTATCATCTCAACTTAATAACTTGCACTACTATCATCAATGGCTTATGCAAGACTGGCAGAACAACTGAAGCTATTCGCCTCCTCAGAAGGTTGGAAATAACTGATGGTTATGAGCCTGACATTGTGACTTACACTACTATCATTGATGGCCTCTGTATAGACCAGCACTTGGACGAGGCTTTCAATATCTTTTCAGAGATGATTGATAAAGGCATTTCCCCAAATGTTGTTACATACACTACCCTCATTCTGGGAGTTTGCAACTTCGGACAATGGAGCCAAGGCACCCGATTGCTATATGAAATGGTTCACATGAATATCTCGCCTAACATTCAGACATTCAACATTATGGTCGACGCCCTTTGCAAAAAAGGGAGGGTTAAGGAATCCCGGCAAGTGGTTGCTTTCATGCTTAAAATGGGCTGCCGGCCGGATATCATCACATACAGCTCAATCATGGATGGATACTGTTTGCTAGGACAGGTTGGAAAGGCAACAAAGTTACTCAACACCATTGTCGCCAAGGGTTACACTCCTGACGTCGTCAGTTATAGTACTTTGATCAATGGGTACTGCAAGCACAAACAGATTGATGAAGCTATGACCGTGTTTGAGGAAATGACTCGCAAGCAACTTCGTCCTAATATAGTTACGTACACTACTCTCATTGGTGGCTTGTGTCAAGCTGGAAGAACTAGAGACGCACTTCATCTTCTTAGCAAGATGAAAGGTCAAGGTCTGTTCCCCGATGCATTCACATACGCCACCCTGTTGGATGGGTTTTGCAAAAACCAGAAACTTGATGAGGCGGTTACATTTTTGGAACAACTTGAAAGTGAAGAATTTGAGCCTGATATTGTGATGTATAGTGCGGTTCTGGATGGTTTCTGCAAAGGTGGAAGACTTGTCGCTGCTCAAGAGCTCTTCTCGAAACTCTCTGCCAGAGGACCAAAACCCGACGTTCAAACATACAATATCATGCTGAATGGTCTTTGTAAGAAAAGCCTATTTGATGAAGCAAATCAGATGTTACGTGAAATGGAAGAAAACGGGTGCTTGCCAGATTTTTATTCGTTTTCCATTGTTGCTGATGCATATTTAAAGAATAGAGAGATGTTGAAGGCAGTTAAAATTCTTGAGAGGATGCGCAGGAGAGGGATTGCGGTTTGTACAAGCACAATAAGGAATATTTTTCAAATGTTGGATGATGACGGGTTAGACGAGGCTTCAAAGGAGGTGCTTAAGCAATTTTTGGGTATCACTGTTTACCGGAAGAAAGGTGGTTACACTTCTTGAAGTCACTTGCAATGCTAGACCTTGCTGTATGACGACTGTCAATAAAAGGTGGGCAAAGATTGTGATGTGAATTTTCTTGATTATTTCAGGTTATCTGATTTTACGGTTGTTTGCCTATGTGATATAATTGTACATTAAAATTATCATAAACATTTTCGTATTCTGGCATTCTACATGAAATGACGGTTCTTCAGTATTCTCAATACCTTCTTAGCTGCCCTCAAAATCAACCATCATCTACTCACCTTAACATGGGATGAGTTGGCGATGATGTCATTATTCTGTTCAAGACGATGCTTCAAATGTGACTCTTGCCTTCTAACACATAATTCAATCAACTCCTCGCCCACTTGTTCGAACAGAGCACTATTCTACCGCCCTTCTACTAGTCACATATATATATATATATATTTTTAGGAAAGAAATAGATTTGAAGAATCCATAGGAAGTGAGGTACTAAGATGCTAGAATTAGGATGGCCGCTGAAGAGTATGGATCACTGATAGGCTTGCTGCTATCCTTCTAAGATTGATATTGTCCTGGTGATAGAAAAAATTGATATTAGAGAAATCCTCGAATAGATGAGGCCCAAACAAGAGGTTAATGAATATGTTAGATATACACCATAGTGACACTTAACGGGGCTTGAAAGAGATGAATCCTCTGAAATTTAGGTAGACCACATTCTATTCTTTTGCCTCTTGAAGTCAAAGGTATGCCTAGTTATAAGTGTGATTGAGAGAGTTGGTTATACACTTTATTGCAAGGCTGACTTCTTTGATTCTCAAGGCCGCTCTGTTGGAAAGCATCGAAGAGTTATGTATACTGCATTACAGTGTCTCATCTGGTGTTTGCGGACTGGATCCACTTGTCCAGTTTTTGAGAATCAATGGGTAAAGTAGTCATTACTGTCTGCATTAGTGCGTAACATCTCAGGACTGCAATGTATGCTAAAGGTTTGAGGAAAGCATGGGACAATAACGGTCAGATGATTACCATGCCTAGTGCTGTATGACCACAATTCTCTCAAGCCCTAGTGAATTGCTTTCCCATTTTCCGATCATGGGATTCACTAGTGTCCATACGAGTGAATTTATTGATCGGAGAACTGTTCTCTTTTTACGTTAATTATTCTACAATCCATCAGTTTTTTAGTTTTGTCTTCCAAAAGATAGGAAATATTGGAGTTTTGAGTTGAAAATAGTATAGAAAAGAGCTCTTATGATGTTCATAAATGTAGAAATATGTATGTAATTTTGTATCTAGCACTCTGAAGAAGGGTACATTGGTAAGAAATCCCGTCCTCCAGGTAACATGGGTCTAATGTCCTTGCCAGGTCGCACCAGCAGAGATTGAAGGACTGCTTATTTCTCATTTGTTTTATGTGATTCCGTATATACATCTGTTAGAAATAGTTAATTGTAAGTTGAGGTATATTCGCTCTTGCAGGTATCCTGTGCTGAAGCTGGCGAGGTCCCAAAGTTGCCAACGTTGCTCTCCCAATAGTTCACTATCTGAAGAAGATGTGTAGAAATTTATTGCAGAACAGGTATGATTATCAATGGTCAAATAAGTATGATTTCAATTGGTCTTAACTGCTGATGATGTCAAAAGCGAAGGAAATGGTAGCTGAACTTAGGCCTGTCAATCTCAGCCCAACCCGTCATCCCGCCCATGCCCATACTGATTAACCGGGTTCAAACCCGCCGATATACCAAAATGGGCTTCTTGGGCTCGCCCATCTTAACCCATCTCTTATATGGGCGAACATGGGCAGATAAAAGAGTCCCGCCTAACCCGACTTGGACTTGGGTCTGCGTATAATCCTCTCTCTCTCTCTCTCTCTCTCTCTCTCTCTCTCTCTCTCTTCCTGTGTCTGTTAGGCGGTGCAACGAGTTCTCGTTCCTTCCTCTCTCTCGCTTTGCTTCCATCGATTTCTAAAAAGTGATTTGATGTTTGTGACTTCAAATCGTCGTTCTCTTCTCTCTCTTTTGTTTCTTGACTATCTATAGAGAAAATGGTCTGACGATCCGTAATCATACTTCACAATCTGGCGATTGGGGGCTACAAATCAAGTTTAGATTTTATCGCGAGGGTCAAAATTCATCTAGAGAAAGAACAGTGCATCGAATTACAGTAAAACGAAGAGATAGTAAGATCGAGTGTTGCATACCTTCTTCTTCTTAAGGGTGAGAATCGAAGGGCTGAAGATTAAATTGATGGAGAAATTGAGCAGAGGGAGTGAAGACAACCATGAAAGCGAGGTGGGTTTCTGCTGCTGCCTGGTTGGATGATAGAAGAAATGGGGATGGCGATGATAAGGATATGCAACCTGCCAATTGCTTCTTCGTCCTCAACGGAGTTTCAGAGAAAGATATCTGATTGAGGGGAATTGTGCTCTGTTTGGCATCTTTAGGGTTTATGATCCACCCCCACTTGAGAGTGAGTGTATTTTTTGGTCATTTTATTTGTTTTGTTTGAGACAAGAACTGGTTATGGGGTTGGTGGTGTGGCGGCAGCGGTGGTGGTACGGTGGAAGTAATGAACTGGTGGTGGCAGATATGTTAGTGCTGAACTAATTGTAGCTATAAGTATTTGGCTAGACGGGTTAAATGGGCGGGCATGGGTTAGTATAGAACCATTATTGCCCGCCCATTTGACCCATGCATAGTAAACGGGCAGGGCGGGCTGGGTTCATTTATGCTTGAACTCGTTCATAAATGGGCTCAACCTGCCCAACCCGCCCGTTTGACAGGCCTAGCTGAACTTGTTGGGATTCAGTTTAGTGCTTTAGACACATCGAGCATATATGAGAATTAAGGAACTCCTTAATTAAAGGAATAATTTAGAGCCAACTTTACATCCCTTTATTGAACTGCATGAGTTTATCAAAAAAAAAAAAAAGAACTGCATGAACTCTTTGATCTAGCCTGATTGACCCTTTAAGCTGTTTTTCTATTTATTATTTTCCTAGTTCAGATACCTTCAATTATTCATACCAGTGAATGATTGACAGGCATGATGTATGTCCCTACTAACATTCTGTTCACTCGTCTCCTGCCTCATCTATTCATCGTCCTCATCTATTCATCCCTTGACCAGAAGTTACCCTAAATGACTTGCAGACTCCTCCATAATTCCCCCATGGATCTCTAAACAGACAGTCACCATGAACGAAAAGGAGAGCTGGGTGCACTTGAACCATTAACAAATTCCTACCGAACTGGGATTCTAAGGAACTAGTAGCAGATCGTATCGTTCGGGTTATCATCATGTTTGGTTTGGAATTCGGATACCAATGCTCCATAGTTATGGACCGGTGATTTTGTATCAGTTTTGTTAAGACAAAATTCTTACCAACCTTCTCAGGACCCACCTTAACAGGGGAGGAGTTGACGATGATGCCATTAATCAGTTCGAGATGATGCTTCAAATTTGACCCTTGCCTTCTATCATACGATTCAATCAACTCCTCACTTCACTACTATTCCAACGCCCTTTTAATAGTCACGGATTTTCTATTATTGGAAAGAAATATAAATGAAAGTTCCATAGGAATTAGGTAACTAAGATGCTAGAATTGGATGGCCGCTGAAGAGTAAGGATCACTGATAGGCTGGCAGCTATCCTTCTTAGATTGATATTGTACTGGTGATAGAATTAATTGTATTAGAGAAATCATCGAATCGATAAGGCCCAAACAAGAGCGTAGTGAATATTCTAGATCGTTGACAGGTCTTGAAAGAGAACTTGACTTTATATGCAGGAACCATAGCACTAACAGCTGCATTGCAATAAAGGGTATGATGAATTTAAAAATATTACTTTATAATGTTCATGAGAGGATGTCCAGTTTTGCTTGAGATGAATCCTCTCAAATTGGGTATCCTCATTTATTTTTGCCTCTGATCATCATGCCTGTTGCGTGCAGGTCCTTAAGTTAATAGTTTAGCTGGTGGGTAGAAAATAGAAGGGATATCTAGTTATAAGTGTGATTGAGAGAGTTGGTATTACACTTTATTGCCCGGCTGACTTCTTTGATTCTCAAGGCCGCATCAGAGCGTATCATGATGACTGATCCACTGTTCCAGTTTTTGAGACATAATAGGTAAAATAGGCGTTACTGTCTGCAATATATGCTTAAGGATTGTCTTGCTCATTTTCTTGAACTTCCGTTGTGTTTGAGCTGCTTTAACACAGCGGAGTTACTCTCTGGTCTCTTTTATGTGAATAAGTAACTCATTCCGGGTACTGGTATCTTCTTTTGTCCTTTTTGTTACGAGTTATTATTGAAAGAATGATTATAATGATTTATTTTGTAACCGACAAGTGATGAGTCAACTGCCCATACCAAATAGAGAGATTGAAAACTTTACCAATGAAAAGTTAAAATCAGTAATCATTATGCATTTCAGACTTGAGCAGCAGGACAGTGCTTATACCCCTACCCCGCCACCACTAAGACATTCAGGAATTATACAGACAATGTCGACGAGTAACTTTCTTTCGCTAGGTGTTTAGCTTTATTTGCTTTTATCGATCTGTGTTGAGATGTGAATAACAAGGTTATAGTGCAGGCCTGATAATTCGGGTCAACCCGTCGGGTTGCGGGTCGTGTTGACCCAGGACAGGTCGCTAACGGGGTGACCCGATAATGACCCGAATAATTATACGGGTTGAAATGTCGAACCCGAACCCGACCTGTTTTAATCCGGTAACCCGACATGACCCGGGTAAGCCATTTATCTAACCGGATGTGCCTGGTCCCATATTGCAACACCATCCGAGTGTCCATTTGTTTTTTTTAGTAATAGTTTTATATGTGGGATATGCAGGTCAATTTCGGGTTACGCGGGTTGACCCGAACGCAACCGGTTTTTATCATGTCGACTTCGCGTCGACCCATTCTTGACCCACACTGTGTTCTGTCGACCCAAACCTGCTTACTTCGTGTCGTGTTCGTGTTGTTGTGTCGTGTCAAATATTGCCAGGCATATTTATGAATAATCTTCACAAACAAGAATGTGCTGGTGCCATGATATACATGTAAGTGGAAATGGTCAGTCACATTTATTCGTATACAAACGAGATATTTGAAGCCGAGTAAAGCGCTGTGATTTTGGTTGATTTTCTTTATGCTTCATTTATCAAGAGGCTGTAATTTCTTGGAACAGAAATCTGCCAAGTGTTCATTGCAGCTTTGATTTCTTACTTCATTGAGAATCAACATTTTGCTTCTCGACATTCTGGTTCAGGTAGTATGCTTGTTGCAGGAGTGGAATCCCGGATAGTTGTAATGGATTCTCAGAAGTCCCTTCCACCAAAGCAGTTAGGGGACATATGGTTTCGCGGACACAACATTATGCTAGGTAGAGAATTAATTAATTTCTTTAGTCTTGACATATATGCACGAATCATCTTTATATTAGAAATACGTTCGTTATGCAAGGTAGAGAATTCATTAATTTTTTTACCCAGCCCGGTTTAGGAGAGCATGGGAAGATAATGGTCAGATGATAACCATGCGTAGTGCTCTTCAACCACAGTTCTCTCAGGTCATAGCGAATTGCTCGTCCATGTTCTGACGAGTGAATCTGATGATCGAATAACTTTTCTCGAATTTAAACGCTAATTATTGTTTGTTCTGAAACATGGGTACACTAGTGTGCGATTTATTAGTTTTTTAGTATTGTCTTCTAAAATATAGGAAATACTGGAGTTTTGAGTTATAAGAGTTTAGAAAAGAGTTCTTATGATGTCCATAAATGTAGAAATATATGTAACATATATAATGAGAATACTTTTTTGACAAAAAAAAAAAATATAATGAGAATACTAACTATTTCCATTCAAAAGCTTCAGCGCTACCTAGAAAACTTACAATTTTTTCTTGTTTCCTTCTTCTTGTTGTTCCGTGCCAAGTTACACCAGCAGAGCTTGAAGGAACTGGTTATTTCTCACCCTGAAGTATTATAAGCTGTAGTGATCATGTGTTTCCGCAAATATCAGGAATTTTTGGTGGAACCCTACCTCCTCAAAATTCCCTGGTGTGAAAAAAAAAACCCCTCCACCTAGCCAACAAGCATCTGCCCCGTAAACTTAAATCTCAAGGCGGCCTAGGACTCTAACATCTCTGCATTACCAACCAAGCCTTGGTAGCCAAACAAAAAAGCTATCACATCCTCGCTACCATCACCACAACTATAACTTGTACCTGTAAACGGGTGAGCTTACTGCAAGCTCAGTCAAGAATATCAAGGCATCAGTCTAAACTTGTGTTGTTTCATGATACACATATCACATCAGCCTATCATACACGCTCTCAACTGAGAGCGGAGTACCCACCTGCCATTAAGCGACAGTACTTTCTGCACCACGAGGCATAATTTGCGCAAAGTTGTGGTTTCTTGAATACTTATTCTTTTGTATGCTCCCGAATGGTGGTACTTGTTCAGACCTATATGAAAACCAATTTCACTTGTGTAATAAGAGCAAGTGCATTGATTTAATAAATCATCTGTTGAATATCAGCCAACATGTGAAGATGGTTGAGGGAGGAGTTGCAAAATTAAATAAAACTAAATTCGCAAATTACTGGAAAACTACATGGAAGACAACTTACATTGTGCGCCTGGTAGGGATGGCAACAGGTCGGATCCGGATCGGATCAAGCCAGATCCAACCAGGAGAAATGAGATCTAGATCCGATTCAGATCCTTCCGGATCATCACTGGATTATGATCAGGTCGGATCGGGGTCTCATTCAGCTGATCCAAATCCGATCCGTGGATCCATATAGTATATAGTCGGATCGAATTCGGATCGGGTCCGGCTCGAGTTTGCAATAAAATAGAAAATACAATATAAAAGAAAACACTATTGCATACGCTAAGCCATGTTCGCAAGTTATGAAGCCTAAAAAATAAAAGAAATAGCTCTATAGGTTGGAGTTACTATAATATTCTTCTTGTAAATGTACGTGGTGAGGTAATAGGGGTATATATGTAAAGCACACATATACGTCGGATCGGATCGGGTCGGAACCCGGTGAATCTACCATCAGATCCAAACCCAGATCCAAATCCGTTCGGGTCTGGCTTTCTGGATCCAAATCAGATCCATTTTCAATTGGATCGGATTCGGCTCGGATCGCTCGAAAATCAGATCGAATCGGACCATATCGCCTGGCCCTTTTGGATGGCATAGGAAGGCTCTTTTTCGGCTACGACACAGGTACGTACATTATCAACATCCATCCATTGATTGATCTCAAAAACACGAAGCCTACCATTTTTTTACAAGAAAGCTTATGTTATTTCATGTGGTCTCCAGGAGTCATTTCTGGCTCTCTTCTTTACATCAAAGAGGACTTCAAGAGTGTTGAGAAGAGCACAGTCCTGCAGATTAAAAGAAGACACATCATTATGCTCCTCTACGAAATTTCCATTTTCTCGATACGGACAAAAAATATTATTACGTGTTGAATTAATTACAAGAAATAATTGTGAGCAAGTATTCTTCACAGACGACATACTCCGTACCAAAGCTCAGCTTGCATGCTCGTGAACCTGGAAAAATATTCTCCACGTGCTAGACCTCCTAATGGAAAGCGCAAGATGGGATACACCAAAGGAAAATCAATCGAAGGTTTTTTTAGAACAAATGGATCCCCTCCTTTGAGGCTACCTTCTCCAATTTCCTTTGTATAACTTGACCCTTCCCTTAAAGTCTCCCACCTCTATCCCGTGGTGGCCCAAACCATCACCGAAATATCCAAGCCCTGAGCACACCCGTTCCCCCTGTCTTATCGCGAAGGATCTTATCAATAAGACTACATCCCTCCCACTCCAAAGACAAGCTAATTTTGCCCTATACAAAAAATGGCCCTAATCGCACCAAATCAAGATACCATTTAGTTGCCTAAGAAACTCCACAATTACCCTCGGCCCAAGACTTTCTCGTTGAATCCTTCACACTGGAAAACCCAATCAAGCTTCATTGTTGGGGGTAATATTGTCATTTCACTAGTGACACAAGTGTCTGTCAGTTACGGGGTGGTGTGGTGAAATGCTCAAAACACGGGGCTGTGGTGAGTGTCTTTTTGCCGAAACAGAGGGGGTGCAAAGTGTCTTTTACCCATTCAAGAAAGGTAGTGGAATGCAAAGTTGAAATACCCAGTCGGTTCAGTGTCCGTGAGTTCCAGGGGTTTCTCCTCGAACCGCAGCCGCCAGTAGAGTAGACTACCAAAAGCCTCGACGGCGACGATGATGAGATTATCGGCTAGAGTTGCAGCTTCGGGAAATGGTAACATCCGCACTCTTCCTCTTTGCTATTCTTCTTTTACCACAAATAATAATAATAACAGCAGTAATTCTACTCACCATAGCGATGCTATTACTCAGTTTGAATCCATGCTTCAATTGCGACCTCTTCCTTCCATCGTCCAGTTTAATCAACTCCTCACTTGTCTTGTTCGAACTAAACACTACTCCACCGCCCTTTCTTTGTTTTCCAAGTTGGATCTTCTAGGAGTCCAAGAACAACGCTACCACAAAATTAGGCCTGATCTTTACACGCTCAGTATAGCCATCAATTGTTTCTGCCGTTTGGATCGAGTTGCCTTTGGTTGCTCTCTTCTGGGTAAGATTCTCAAACTAGGTTACGAACCAGACGTCGTAACCTTTACTACTCTGATCAATGGTCTTTGTCTTGCTGGTCGGGTAGATGCCGCCATTCAGCTCTTTGACGAATTACTCCTCAAAGGATATCAACTCAATTTAATCACTTGCAATGCTATCATCAATGGCTTGTGCAAGACCGGTAGAACAACCCAAGCTATTCGCCTCCTCCGAAGGTTGGAAAGGACTGATGGTGTTGATCCTAACATTGTGACTTACACTACTATCATTGATGGCCTCTGTATAGACCAGCACTTAGACGAGGCATTCACTATCTTTTCGGAAATGATTGATAAAGGTATTTCCCCAGATGTTGTTACATACACTACCCTCATTCTGGGAGTCTGCAACTTCGGACAGTGGAGCCATGGTTCCAGATTGCTCTATGAAATGGTTCACATGAATGTCTCGCCTAACATCCAGACGTTCACCATTATGGTCGACTCCCTTTGCAAAAAAGGGAGGGTCAAGGAATCTTGGCAAGTGGTTGCTTTCATGCTTAAAATGGGCTGCCGACCGGATATCATCACATACAATTCTCTGATGGATGGATACTGTTTGCTAGGACAGGTTGGAATGGCAAGAAAGTTACTTAATACTATTGTCACCAAGGGTTATACTCCTAACGTCGTCAGTTACAGTACTTTGATCAATGGGTACTGCAAGCACAAACAGATTGATGAAGCTATGACCGTGTTTGAGGAAATGACTGGCAAGCAAGTTCTCCCTAATACAGTTACCTACACTACTCTCATTGGTAGCTTCTGTCAAGCTGGAAGAATTAAGGACGCACTTCATCTTCTCGGCAAGATGAAAGGTCAAGGCATATTTCCCAATGCATTCACATACGCTACCCTGTTGGATGGTTTTTGCAAAAACCAGAAACTTGATGAGGCAGTTACATTTTTGGAACAACTTGAAAGTGAAGAAGAATTGGAGCCTAATATCATGATGTATAGTGCGGTTCTCGATGGTTTGTGCAAACGTGGAAGACTTGTCGCTGCTCGGGAGCTCTTCTCGAAACTCTCTGCCACAGGACCAAAACCCAATGTTCATACATACAATATCATGATGAATGGGCTTTGTAAGAAAAGCCTATTTGATGAAGCAAATAAGATGTTACATGAAATGGAAGAAAATGGGTGCTCGCCAGATTTTTATTCGTATTCCACCGTTGCTAATGCACATTTTAAGAATAGTGAAATGTTGAAGGCAGTTAAAGTTCTTCAGAGGATGCGTAACAGAGGAATAGCGGTTGGAACAGGCACAATAAGGTATATATTTCAAATGTTGGATGATGATAGGTTAGACGAGTCTTCAAAAGAGATCCTTAAGCAGTTTTTGGGTATCACTGTTTACCCGGAAAAAGGTGCTTAAAGTTCTTGAAGTCACTTGCAATGCTAGACCTGGCTGTATGTCGACGGTTAATAAAAGGTGGGCAAAGATTGTGATGCGAATTCTCTTGATTATTTTTATATCAGCTTATCCCATTTTACGTTTGTTTGCTTATGTGATGCATTTGTACATTATGATGTGTTTCAAAAAAAGCAAGACATAAATTAGCATAAACATTTATGTGCTCCGGCATTCTACATGAAATGAAGGTTCTTTGGCATTCTCAATCCCTTCTTTTTTTCCCTCAAAATCAATCATCATCTACTCACCTTAACAGGGCAGGAGTTGAAAGTGATGCCATTATTCAGTTCGAGACAGATGCTTCAGATTTGACCCTTGCCTTCTATCATGCAATTAAATCAACTCCTCACCTCACTTGTTTGAACAAAGAACTAATCCACCGCCCTTTTTTGCGAAGAAATAGATTTGAAGATCTATAGGATTTAGGATGGCTGCTGAAGAGTAAGGATCACTGATAGGCTGGCAGCTATCCTTCTAAGATTGATATTATCCTGGTGATAAAAATAATTGATATTAGAGAAATCATCGAATAGATAGGGCCCAAACAAGAGCTTAGTGAATAGTTTAGATATACACCCTAGTGACGTTTAAGTGTACTCCATTCGAGCGTATCATCTGGGTTTTGTGGAATAAATCCACTGTTCCAGTTTTTGAGACATAAAATAGGCGTTGTTGTTTGCTGAGAGAACAGAATGCCAAAACTAACTATTTTCACTCAAAAGCTTCAGCACTAACAAATCTTGTACGCCTATGTTGCAAATTATAATTTGACGTATGCTCGCTCGTGCAGGTATCCTGAGTCTGAAGCTGGCGAGGTCCCAGTTGCCTACTTGTTCGCTCTCCCAATAAATAGTTCACTATCTGAAGAAGATGGGCAGAAATTTATTGCAGAACAGGTATGATTATCAATGGCAAAATAAGCATGATTTCAGCTGGTCTTAACTGCTTATGATGTCAGAAATGAAGGAAATTGGATGATGTAGCTGAACTTGTTTTGATTCAATTGAGTGCTTTAGGCACATCGAGCAGATACCCCAATCACCCAACTTAAAATAACTTTATTGAACCGCGTTAGCTCTTTGATGTAGCCGGATAGATCCTTCAAACTTGCTTTTTATTTATTATTTGCCTAGTTCATATACCTTCAGTTCTTAATATCAGTTAATGATTGACACAAATGATGTATGGCCCTACAAACCATCCTGTTTGTTCATTCTCTTCTGCAATGGCTTTCAACTACCTACCAACCAGTGATCTCAAACTGGGCTTCCAAGGAACTATTTGCAGATCACCATTGACCTCCATCATGTAGTTTAAACTGCCTTAGGATCTTTCGGGTTACCATTATGTTTGGTTTGGAACTCGGATCCCAATACTCCATAGTTATGGACCGGTGATTTTGTATCAGTTTTGTTAGACAAAATTCTTACCAAGCTGACTTCTTTTATTTCCATAGTTAAAGAATGGTGAAATGTTGAATGCAGTTAAAGTTATTGAGAGGATGCGGAACAGAGGGATGGCGGTTGGTACAGGCACAAAAAGGTATACATTTCAAATGTTGGATGATGATGGGTTAGACGAGACTTCCAAGGAGGTGCTTAAGCACTTTTTGGGTATCACTGTTTACCGGAAAGAAGGTGGTTACACTTCTTGAAGTCACTTGCAATGCTAGACCTGGCTGTATCAATAAAAGGTGGGCAAAGATTGTGATACGAATCCTATCTTGATTATATTTATATAGCATATGTGGTATATTTGTACATAACATAAATTATCATAAACATTTCCTCATTCTAGCATTCTACATGAAATGAAGTTCTTTGGCATTCTTGATCCCTTCTTAGCTTTTACTCAAAAAAAAAAAAAATAAAAAAAAAATAAAAAAAAATAATAATTAAGAATCCCTTCTTAGTTGCCCTCAAAATCAATCATCATGTACTCACCTTAAAAGGGGATCGGTTCCACCAAAACAGTTAGGGGAAATATGGGATCGCGGACCTAACATTATGCAATGTAAAGAATTAATTAATTTCTGTAGTCTGACAGATATGCATGAATAATCTTTATATTACAAATACGTTCATTAGTAATTGAAATAAAAAGAAATCAGATGATGACATAACACTGCTGACTGTACCCTGCCCAGTTGATTACCATGCCTAGTGCTCTACTACCACAATTCTCTCAGGCCCTAGGGAATTGCTTTCACTAGCGTCCAGTGTGAATCTGATGATCGAGAACTGCTCTCTATTTTCCGTTAATTATTCTACAATTCGACAGATTTTTAGTTTTTTGTTCTAATTTATAGGAAATACTGGAGTTTTGAGTTGTAAGAGTACAGAAAATATTCTTATGATGCCCATAAATTCGCAGTCCCATGAGCAAGAAGTTGATCTATGTAGAGCTATCACGTCAATTTTGTAATTTCATCTGGATGCTGGATGCATGAGATATATAAGATCTCAGTTCATTGGCTCTTAACTTGAGATAGCAAGATGGTCTGAGATTCTATTTAGAAAAGCTAACAACCTATGGTAGGGTCTAATAAGACCATATGCTTGACGTCAACCAACTCATTTTCCTTTATCTTTTATGTAGCCATACATTAGATTGAGAATCTGTTAGATTTCATTTTTCAGGTTAAGTAGAGAAAATGTTTTCTTAGCTTAATGCTTCTTTCTTTCTTTCTTTCTTTCTTTCTTTCTTTCTTTCTTTCAGAGTTTAACTGTCGCATCAACTATTTTATTGTCAACCAAGTATCAGTTTGTCCTTTCGTTTCCTTAACGGTTGATGAAGATTGACCATTTGTTGGATTTCGATTTCAGGTTATTTTAACAATCCACATGCCACCAAACTCACTTTGGATAAGCAGGGGTGGTTACATACAGGAGATCTTGGGTTTTTTTATGAGGATGGGCAATTGTATGTGGTTGACACTTGAAGGGCAATTGTATGTGGTTGACAGAATCAAGGAGCTAATCAAGTGCAAAGGATTCTAGGTATCTGCTTATGATCTACTTACTGAAATATGATCAACATTTTTCCTTGATTTCTCATGTTCTATATGTTCAATCTTTTGTAGTATCTCATTGGGGGCAATATAGGGATATATCTATAGGAGAATATGTTTACTAACTAACTATTTTTCATTCAAAAGCTTCAGCATTAACAAATTGTGTATTTCTATGTTGGAAATAGTTAATTGTAAGTTGAGGTATGCTCTCTCTTGCAGGTATCCTAGTGCACTATCTGAAGAAGACGTGCATAAATTTATTCCAGAACAGGTATGATTATCAATGGCGAAACAAGTATGATTTCAACTGCTTATGATGTCAAAAGTGAAGGAATGGGAAATATAGATGGTTAGCTGAACTTGTTTGTCATTCAGTGTAGTGCTTTAGGCACATCGAGCAGATATGAGAATTAAGGAAATCGCTTTATTGAACTGCGTGAACTCTTTGATCTAGCCTGACAGGCCCTTTAAGAGGTTTTTCTATTTATTATCCTAGTTCAGATACCGTCGATTCTTAATATCTGTGAATGATTGAAACGAATGATGTATGTGTGAACTCTTTGACCTGAAGTTACCGTAAATGACTTACAGACTCCTCCATAATCCCCCATGCCTCTCAATTACAGCCACCCAACTAGGGATCTCTAAACAGACAGCCACCATGAACAACAAAAGGAAGAGCTGGGTGCACTTAAACCATCAACAAAAGGGATTCTAAGGAACTAGTTGTAGATCACTATTGACCTCCATCATGTAGTTTATATTGCCGTTGGATCTTTCGGGTTATCATTCTTACCTTGAACAACCTTAGATGGCAGCATAATTGCCGCAGTTCCTAAAAGTTGTTTGAGAGCCTGTAGTTGACTTGTAAGATTGCTACTATTCATGGCCTGGCCCAACATTCCCCACGCCTGATATCGAATCCGTGGGTTTCCACCTCCCATGCACGTACTATTGCCAACTCCTCCAAGCCCCCAAACCATATTGTTGACCATATCACCCATGCCCACACGTGGTGCAACTCCGATCAACATCTGCTGCTGCTGTAACATCTGATTTTGGAGAGCGGAGGCTTTGTTAACCGTATGATTACCTGTTGATGTGTTTGGCCTTTGTCCCACTGTATTCTTAGGTAAAGGGTGGCTTTGCTGCAAGCAAACCTGATCAAACAAGATGTTGTGTTGGCTGTTGTTGCTTTTATGCGACATCATTTTTACGTATTAGCATTAGTTTTATGCACAAATTAAGCACTGGAACGTTCTACAAATCTTGCCATTGATGTAATGAAACGGCACTGCATGGCACATTAGTTATTTTATATTTTTTGAGAAGGAAACTATAGTAGTTTTGACATGTATGCTAATTCATATCATATGCTTTATATCCCGCGTCACCAAAACACAGGAAAACAAAATTTCAGATCATGCCTCTTCCCCTACAATAATCACAACTCACATCCATGTAGACTGCACATCCCACAATTCTGTATCCTCTACCCAAATGAGGCCATAGTGTAACTGGCCTATGGAAGTTACTGGTTATTAGTATGTTTTCTCGTTTGGAAATCAGATTTCGTGTTTATAGTATCCGTTATGTTAGGCAAAGTTCGTACCGAGCCTACTCTTCAGTTCCCTTCTTCTTGGTTTCCTAAACCTTCAGTTCTTTTACTATTTCCTTTCGCTCAAATCTACATACCCTCTAGGACCTTTCTACAGAAAAATGTCTCTTCAGTTTCACTAGTCAAGAACTTCCATTTTCCCTCTCGATTTATTCTTTCAAATTCATCATTGAACTGTTTGCACATTGTCTGATTCAAAGTCAGTGCTGTATAGAAATTTAGCATCATAGAGATTGGGAGTGAAAGTGCAACTCTTTAAGGCAGCGGGAGTTCAGTATTATGGTTCTGCAAGATGGTCTGATTTTTAAATGAATTGGGGAATGCGACAAAATTGATTGTGTGTGTCTATGTGGCCAATTTCAGAATTCGGGGAGTCGTAGCTCTTTAAAGGTTGGACTTGTACTTGAGGATGGCTGGGGGATAGCGAACGGTAGTTAGAATCTTAGCTTTAGTGGGCCACCGATATAAAGAAAAGAACCTATGTGATAGTATAATTTTGAGAGTGACGCAATCTGGTGAATGTAAACTATTAGTAGAAAACTGTAGCTGCCAATTCTTATCTCTCGCTTTTGATTCATTCAACAGATTGCGTGTTTTTTTATGAGTGTTTTTTTGGTTGAGAAAATTGAGTGTTTTAGAATATTGTTACTCTTGAAATTTTTTCAGTAATTGTTGCTTTCCTTACAAGCGGGAAACCTAATTTGTATCTAATATTTATTTCTCAGGTTGCACCTTTTTTGTGACACCTGCAAGAGAATCCTAATTTATTACACTAAAACTGAAATTACTGAAATTAAATTGCTGGTTGGAGGGTTCTCTGTACATTTTAAATTGCTGGTTGGAGGGTTCTCAGTACATTTTTTTGACTGCTCATGTAAAGGAAAGGACCAGGGCTATGTGATAGTGTTATTTGAGAGCGACACAATCTATTGAACATAATTTTTTTTTTTTTAACTGCAAATATCTTCTCTCGTTTTTTTTCTTCATTTACCCAGTCTTTCCTTAACACAAAGGACTTCACCACTTCGTTCTTGAGTGTTTTTTCAGTAACTGTTGATTTTCTTAAAAGTGGGAAGAGCCTAAATTTGTATCCAACATTGTATTTCTCAGGTTGCACATATTAAAAGAAAGAGTGCAGAAGGTAATATTCATAAACACCATCGCAAAATCCGCATAGGGAAAATCCTCAGGAGACGGCTCATTCAGAAAGTCCAATCCAAGATGCGAAGTGCAATAATTATATATGGAACTTATGGAGGTTAAGAAATGGTTAATCTTCCTCGGGTTTTGGTAATTATGCAATCAGTACCCTCACTGTTTGTCAATCTACATGAGATACCCCTATTTTGTGTCAAAGTATTTACAAATATCACCCTTCTGTTAATCACCGTTAAAAATATGTGAGGTGGCAGTGAGTACACCTTTAGGTGCTTATTTGATGCCCAAATTGCCCTCCCAACAATCTTTAAGTTCGTTGTGACTTTGTGGCCACTTATTTATTACCAAATAAAGGTTTCAACTACCTTTCATATGACATTTGTACCCTCCATGCTAATAAAACCCACCATCTCTGTAGCTCCATACTCCCCCTCAATCAAACAATATTAATGAAGAACATTCTCACCATGAGCAGCCTCCAGCCCCTCCTCACAAAGCTCTCAATGTTACATTTATTTATAACTTATAAGTATATAATATGCTAATAATTCAAAGTAATTAAATGAGTGTTTATTTAGAAATGTAATTAAACAATTATCTTAAAATCAAACATTACGTACAAAAAAAATATATTTGTAAATCAAAGAAAGAAAACTGAGAAGAAGTATTTCTTCAATGTATTGGTTTAACTTTTCGACTCGTAACTGGTCACTTATATAGCAAAACGATAAAAGTTTTTAAAAACTTGGTCATGCTGTTGTACAAGACCATGCAAAGATTATCGTTTTGATAATCAAATTATCGGGTCAAAGTAACGAAGTGAATTGTGACAAAAAGTAAAGTAAACTGTTCCTAAAAAAATAAAAGTTGTAATAATGTACACTACATCCAATATTCTCCTACTTTTTCCTACTATTTTTTCACTGTCCTCTTATTCCGTAACTGCACCAACAAAAACAACTTAAAAAAATAGCAAAAGAGAAGAAAAAATGTTTTAACAGAACTCTCCTATTTGCACTCCATAATCAGCCTATTTTCTCCCCATATGTGTCTAAGTGATTTTTTTTTAGATCTGATATGTGTCTAAGTGATTAATTAACAATAACAGCAACAATTTTTCGCAAAAAAAATAAAATAAAATAATAAATTGACAGCATCAATAACAGCAACAATTAAAAAATAGAGAACCAAAATACAGTTTCTTGCCGAGAGAAGAGGCGGCGGAGGAGGAAAGTGGGAACCATGCCGGGCCGAGGGCGAGCTCGCCTCCCCTGCCAATGCCCCAACCTAGCCCCTGATTAGCTTCACCCCTTGGAGACATTAATCCCGCGCCCAACAGCCCGGAGACCACCGTTGGAGAAGATCTAACAGTTGGATTGAGGCTTATTCTCCAGGGTTTAAAAATTGGGGCTTGAATCTCTTGGTTTATGGATCAGGTTGATGGCGGCTGTGATGATGGAGTTGGGTAATCTCCAAATTGACAACGCCATATCCTAAATCAAAGCAGCATAAGCCAATTGATTTGGAATAGTAGACAAAACTGAAGGTCAGGGAAGGATAGAGAGGGAGGGAGAGATAGAGAGGGGATATTCTGGTCATTACACAGTATAAACAATTGGGGAGTTAAATGATGAATATAGTACGATGGGTAAAAACGTAATTTCAATATGTCCGTTTACTTCCGTTACTTTCCATCCAAAATAGGGGTGTCTCATGTCATTTGATGAACAGTGAGGATAGAGTTTGCCTATTTACCAAATTATAAGGGTAGAAAGTGTAAATTACCCTAGATTTTGATGTATCTCCTTGAGAAGAGTTGTAGGTGTGGTGTTTGTTTGGTTTCTGCTTCAATATATTCTCTTTGACCAAAAAAAAACTTATGGGTCTTTACTACTGCAATTACTAATTCTGACCACTAGTACATGCTACATAATGGTGGTAGAGATCTGCGGAATAAGATCCTTCAAACTTTATTGTGGACATTCAAAAAAAAATTGCTCCCTTCAAATTTTATATGTAGTGTAAGTTGAGATCTCGAGGAAGAAGAGAAAGGAAACAGAAAATCTAGATTGAGCTCCACCTGTGGTGTCAACTCCTCAGGACGCGCTGGCGGCCTCTGCCTTGGGTGGAAGCCGCATGTCAATGTCTCTCCTATTATAGCATCTAGTAATCTCATCCTTTGTTCCATCTCTTGCGATTTAGGGCCTTTCTTCCTTGCGTGCATTTACGGATCGCCGTACTATGAGCGTAGGAAGGAAACTTGGAGGGCCATCGAGAACCACCTGGCCATCATTAATGGGCCCCTCCTTTGTATTGGAGATTTCAACCAAGTCCTGCATCCTCGTGATAAATGGAACTCAAAATATCGCTGGATTCCTGGTATTAAAGACTTTCGGTCTTTCTTAGGAAATCTTAACCTCTCTGAGATTCGTTTCAAAGGCCCTCATTTCACTTGGACCAATAACAGGCCTCACCCTCACACTACCTTCGAAAGGTTGGACAGGGGCTTCCACAACCCCGAATGGGGCCTAAAGTTTCAAGGATCGTATCTTCATAATCTCCCTATTATGGGATCCGATCATGGTCCATGTATTTTCCACCTCTCATGTCTAGCAAGGCCCAGATTCAGACGCTTCCATTTTGAAGCATTCTGGCTTCGCTATCCCGAGTGTATGAACATTATACGCTCCACCTGGGAGGGGAATTACTTTGGCTCCTCAGCTTTCCGTTTCGCTGCCAAATGTAAAACCCTTAGGCATAACCTCAATACCTGGAGGAGGAAGGGAGTTGGATCTCTTAATCAAAGGATTGTGGAAACACAGCACAAACTTGAAGAAATCCAGACATCTCTTGACTCCCCCAGTCAGATTCCCCTCGAAAGTAATCTTAGACGGGAGCTTAATGAACTCCTTACTCAAGAAGAGGTGCTTTGGGCCCAGCGTGCCAAAATCAAATGGCTGAAAGAGGGAGACAGGAACACCCGATTCTTTCATAAAACCTGTAAAAAGAGGATTTCCCGAAACAGAATTGAAGGTCTCTTTGATAAATCAGGTAACTGGGTTAAAGACCCTGATGGTCTCTCTGATCTCATTTCGGAGCATTTTGAATCTATCGATCTCAACGCATCCAGAATTCCGAAGGCGGCCATCGACAATTGGGATGGATGGAACTTGAATTTCCCTGTTCTCAATGAACATTGTATCAGTATTTTAAATAAGAATTTCTCTTCGGAAGAGATCAAAGAAGCGGTCTTCTCTATTGGCCCCTACAAATCTCCAGGGGCAGATGGGCTTCCAGGGGTCTTCTTCCGTAAAAATTGGGAAGTCATCGGTCCATCCATTGAGGAAGTTGTTCACTCCTTCATCAACAGGGGTTACCTTCTCAAGGAATTCAATTACTCCTTCCTTGCCCTTATCCCCAAAAGCCAAAACCCAGAACACCCTAGCGACCTTAGACCGATCAGCCTTTGCTCTTCTATTTACAAGATTATCTCAAAAATCCTCGCAAACAGATTAAAAAAGGTCCTTCCAACCATCATTTCCGAACAGCAAAACGCTTTTGCTCCAGGACGCCTTATCTCAGACAGCACTCTTCTGGCAAATGAATACTTCGCTAAAATAAGAAACACCAATAGCGGAAATATTCATCTCGGGGCCCTTAAGTTGGATATGAGTAAGGCATTCGATAGAGTGAACTGGTACTTCCTGGAGAAAGTCCTCAGGAGAATGGGCTTCCCGAACAAATGGATTGCCCTCCTTATGCAGTGCGTCTCTACTGTGTCTTTTTCCGTTCTTGTCAACGGATGCCCGGGCAAGAGGGTCTATCCGATGGCTGGGTTAAGACAAGGGGATCCCCTCTCCCCCTACCTGTTCATCATCTTCCTGGAAGCTCTTAGCGTCTACCTCTCCAACCTTAATAACTCAGGTGCTTGTCCTGGTATTAACCTTGGGAGAGGCGGACCTAGGCTCTCCCACCTGTTCTTTGCAGATGACTGCCTCATCTTCTTCCAACCATCCCTCTCCAACTGTGCAACCCTCAGCGCAGCCCTTGACTCCTTCTGTCGAGTCTCTGGACAAGACATCAATAAAATTAAGTCCTCCCTCACTGTTAGTCCCAATGTTCCAAAAGATCTTGGCTCTATCTACAGGGACTTCCTGGAGGTGAAAATCGAAGACTCAAACCAATCCTACCTTGGCTTACCCATCGTTCTTGGGGTTAAAAGGAGGGACATCTTCACTTTCACCAGAGAAGCCATCTCCACCAGACTAGAAGGATGGGCTGGAAAACACCTTAACACTGCAGGCAGTCTCACCCTTGCAAAAGCGGTCCTTTCTGCACTCCCAACTTATGTTTGCTCCTCCTTTAAACTACCCACCACCCTTAACAAGGAAATTTCCTGTCAAATTGAAAATTTTTGGTGGAACCCGGAGAAACAGACCCCACTAAGGCTTATACCTACGGAAACCCTTAACCTTCAAAAATCTAGAGGCGGTCTTGGGCTTAGGAACATCAACTGGATGAACCAAGCCCTCCTGGCAAATAAGGCTTGGAGAATTCTTAACAATCCTAACCTGCTTGTTTCCAAGTTCCTACTCCACAGATATTGCAGGAAAAAACCCCTAATGGAAGTTAGCGGCCCCAGCAACTCCTCTTGGGCCTGGAAAAGCGTTGTTTACGGATGTAACCTAATCAAGAAAGGCTACAGATGGATGATTGGAAATGGGAATAGCGTCAGCATCATGAACGACAGATGGATTCCTGGCCTCAGAGAACCTCTTGTTTCAATTCTTGGAACCACTTTTGTAAACCCGGATGCTAAAGTTTGTGACTGGATTATCAGAGAAGATAACAAACAGCACTGGAAGGCAAACGTTATCATGTCCCATGTCCCCAACTTTATTGCTCTCAGAATCCTAGCCATCCAGCTCCCTTGCTCCCCGGAGCAAGATAGGATTATCTGGCCCTTTACAAGGTCAGGTTCTTACACCACAAAGTCAGGCTACAACTTCCTTTGTGACGATAACACCCCTTGCCATTTCCCTGCCGGCTACTTACTCTCTAATCACTGGCCCCAAAACCCCTACGGAAACTGGGGGAGAATTTGGGGTTTGAACATTCCTGAGAAGTGGAAATTCTTCATCTGGAAATGCGCCCACCAAGAGCTCCCAACAAGAGCAGTTCTGGGGAAAAGACTTTGTCTTCCTATGAGCACCTGTCCCATCTGCAGTAACCATGAGGAAACCTCTGACCATCTCTTTCTTCATTGCCCTGCTGTTATTCCTATTTGGGGAACTCTAACCCCTCATCTCCCCACTGGAACCAGTTTCATAGATACCTTATGGAATATGGTTGTCTCCAAAAATATCCCAGCTATTCATATCTTATGGAGTATTTGGAGAGGAAGGTGTGGCATGGTTTTCAGCAACAAAACCTTCTCTATTGACGAAATCAGGGTCACCATGGAGCAGGAAAAGAACCTCCTAGCTTACAATGATCCTCCTACAGTTACCCCTCCTGCAGCTCCCTCTCAAGCTCGGAGCAGAATTGTGGTCACAAATGTTAGTAGCAACACTAGTTACCCCAACCCCAAGGATATCTTCGTTGATGGTGCTTGGAAAGCCAACTCCTTCCACGCTGGCTTTGGGATTCATACTTCTGCGCCCGATGGAACTCCTTGGATTATTGGAAGGACTTGCTTTGCGTCTAGCGCTCAACAAGTGGAGCTTTTAGCCGTTGAACATGCTGTTAATTTTGCGATTCATCATAATTTACTGTCTATTAATATCAATACCGACTGTGCTAATATCTTAACTCTTCTTCAGAGATCTGCATGCCCTCCCTTTCAGGATGAGCCGATTGTCGACACGATCCTTTTTGCAGCAAGGAACCTTATGTTCTGCAGTATCACAAAAGTTCAACGCGGTATGGTTCGTCTTGCGCATAAGGCGGCTAAATGCTCTCTTTTGGATAATCACCCCATGTAGTTTCTTTTGGTTCTTTGTTAGGTAGTTGCTGTTCTTTGTGGTAGTCTCTTGTTGTAGTAGGTTCTTATTCGGTTGTATTTTCATCTTCCGCCATGGTTCGTAGTCGTTTGTAATGTTCTTGGACGCTTCTCGTTGTTTGGTTTATGTTCTCAATGAAGGGGTGATATCCCAGCAAAAAAAAAAAAAAGGTTATCAAACAAATACAAAAAATTGTGTTCATATACACCATCACTGAATGCAAAACCAAATGAAATTCAAATACAACAGAAATTAACTAATAAGTTATGACATGCCCAATCCGTACATGTCACGTATACCGAGAGAGTTGACTAATTTCTTCTTAGTCAAAATGACATTGAGGCCTTATTTAGTTGCTACCACTCTGTCCCTGCTCTTTCTTCCCATGGCGGCTGGGCTCTGAGATTAAGGGTAGGGACGGAAAAGACCAAAATACCCCTACCTTTCACAGAAATAACACTACCCACTAGCCACCACCAGCCACCACTTTGCCACCAGAAACAAAAACACAACCACAAATTCAACCGATTATGTATGAAAAAAACAGATTTATACTACAAATTACAGATCTCAGACAAAAACACAACAGGATGTAGGAGAAGAAGACACAGATGGACGATCGAAGCCACCTCCTCTGCCCTAGATCGAAGTAGCCCTCCTCTGCCGTCGGACCACCAAAGTGGATACCGCCAACGACCCCATCGCCTTAACCAGTACCACCGTCGGACCACTTAGACACCGCCACCAACGAAACCACCGTCGGACACCTCTTGGAGGGAGAGAGAGAGTAGTCTTGCCTGAGATCTGTAATTTTGGAGAGGCCCCCGTCGCCGCTGACGTTGATGAAAAAGAAGATGCAAACAGAACGCCTCTCCGTCGCCGCCGACGTTGATGAAGAAGAAGATGCAAACAGGTGAACGCCTCTCCGTCGCCGTTGGTGAACGCCGGCTTGGTGAACGCCTCTCTGCCGTTGGTCTCCCACGCCGTCGCCGTCGCAAGATTTGAGCCTCCACTGCTGTTCGAGCGATGGAGAGAGAGGAACAAGCGGCTTTCCCTCCTGCCTCTTTCTCTCTCTACAGAGGGTTTGAGTGGTTGTGAGAAGATGAGGGAGAGGATAAGGGTTGTGGTGGAGATAAGTGAGTGGGTTGGGAAATGGGAAAAAACTGATGGGGTTATTATTTGTGAGGGTAATATTGTCATTTCAAGTCATTAAGGCTACCTAAAGAGGAAATGGGAAGAAAGAGCAGGGACGGAGTGGTACTCTGTTCCCTCTCTTTCTCCCCCTTGGGGAGGGCACGGTTATTAAGAAAATTGGGCTTTTTACTATTTGCCCTTTCCTTTCTCTATATTTGTTCTTATGATCCCCTATCTCTCTCTCTAATCTAACTGTGATGAACAACAAAAGCACATCCACCAGAACCACCACAACCACCATCACCAGTCTTGTACCACCAGTTAACCACCACTACCAATAACAACATAAGCAGATCCAAGTATAAAAATTTCAGATCCAAACATTAAAATTACAGATCCAACAAAAAAAATTACAAGTCTAAACAAACAAATCACTGAAGAAGAGAAGAGGAAAACAAAAAGAGGAAGATAAAGAACACAGGCTGAGGGAGTGGAGGGAGACGGCGACAACGGCGGCGACGATGGGAGGGTGATGACGGCGGCGATGAGAGGGAGACGGCGGCGACGGGAGATGCTCCCTTTTCTTCTTCCCACCACTTCTTCCTCATCTTTTCTGATTCATTCGACGGGGATTAGGAGAAGACAAAGAGAGGTGAAGCCATGGGAACGCTAGGGTTTGGTGATGGATACCTAGGTCACCAGATCTGCCGTCGAGATCCTCATCGTTTCTCCTTCTTCGTCCCCTTCATTTGCGCTCTCCTTCCCGTTCTCTTTCTCTCTCGCTATCTCTCTCTTTCTCTTCCTGCTTTTTTCTCTCTCTATCCTGAAAATGTGTGGTGATAAAGAACGGATGAGAAGAAATAATGGATAAGGTTTTCTTTAGAGAAAAAAGTGGGTGGGGTTGGGGTATGTTGAAATGAAAAGTGGGTATTAATTATAAGGTTAAATCTGTCACTGTGAATTATTAAACATGCCAAATCGGGAAAGGGAGAGAACAAGAGGGAACATACAAAAATGGAAAGGGAGAGAAAGAGAGGGAACAAAGGATTAGTCTAAGCTTGCTAAAGAAGTAGTCCGATCATGTTCTGATTCCAAACATAGTGCCACACTAGTTAAACAAAATCCGAGAATAAAATCGAAAGTTGTGCGAAAACTTGGAACTCCAACAACTTGTTCGCCCTGCTCTCGAACCCTTGGTGATTCAGATTATTGCTCTCGAACCTAACGAAGGAAGTGTCTTTTTAGGTCGAGTTTGATACTGTGCACTACAAAGTTGAATCAAAGTACTTCATGTAAGAGGGATAGAGAGAGAGCAGTGAAGGGAGAAGTTGTCTAAAAGTAATTTTAGTGGTGGTACCTACTCACTAACTAACGGACCCAGTGGCGGAGTCAGAAATCTGTAAGAGGGGAGGCACAAATCCGTAAGAGGAGGGGCACAACTGCAGAGTGTAAATTTTTAGGGGTGCACTATTGCTATTTAATGAGGGTCCAACTGAAATTATTAAAGCATTATGGGGGTATAATAGTAGTTATTCAAAAGTTCAGGGGTGCACTTGCACCCCCGTGCCTCTATGTGGCTCCGCCACTGAACGGACCTAAACAAAGAGGGTGAAAGTGACCAAGTGTATACGTATCCCAAACAACAAGGGTATAAATGAAAATATTCCAAAACCGAGGGAGTATAAGTAAAATTTACCAATTCCAAATGGGTGAAAAGCACTTTACACCCCTTTGTTTTGATTAATTCTACCCTCGTCACTGACAAATACGAACGGTAAACTATTATGCCCCCAAACAATTGTCTTCTTCTCTAATAATCTCTACTTCCTTCTCCTTGTATTCTTCCCCAAATCACCTTCTCTTTCCAAAGCAAAAGGGTACTCGTTTCGGCTGAGATCTTGATAGGGCTTGAAGACTAGTCGATTGAGAAAGCTCCCAAGATTGATGGTTATGTGGGTAACCCTGTGATTATGTAGATGCAACTGGGCATGAAGCTTTATTGCAGAACTTGGCGGAGAGTGACAGTGGAGATAGAAGAGGGGCACCACCAGCTGCAAAATTAGCTATCTTGACATTACCGGAGGTGGAAATTAAATTGAAAGAGTGTTCCGTTTGTGCCATTTGCAAGGACTTTATGAATGTTGACCAGACGAAGATCTATTTCGTTGGTCCCATTTGCAAGGACTCAATAAATGTAGACTAGTTGAAGAACCAGCCTTGGTTCGCTCTCCTATTGGTGTCTAAAGAGAACTACTCGATGCTCTATGGAAGATGGGTGTCTTCGCCAAGCAGGTCTCAGAGCCGATCGAACCATTTTTTTGTCGTGAGAGGCAGGGCCGGCCCATCCACTAGACGGATTAGGTGTTCGCCTAGGGCCCCCAATTTCAAGGGGCCCCGTAATATTTTTTCAGGAGTAGTGGGTAAGGTTTTATGTCCCCCAATTTTTTTTACAGGTTAAAAACCCGAACTATTAGTAAAATGCGGAGTATATGCCGCCCTACAACCACCGAGTAGTTTTTATTTTTTTAATTCACATTTATACCTATGTAAAAGGGGTCTTACTTTCAAGTATCGCCTAGGGCCCATGAAAATCTAGGGCCGGCCCTGGTGAGAGGTGTGAGTGTGGTTGTAAGTCTTGAACATATCGACTGCGAGCTTCGGTCTCAAGTTTTCTTACTGAAAACCAATTCATTTGATGCAGTTGTGTTTTTTTATCTGGATTTATAAAGCTTCAGCTCTTAGATGTTGGGGCCTTTACAACCTGGTGCTACTTCATCATAATTGAAGATCAAGTTTGAAGTCGTGAGACTGCTCAATCGGTCCTTTAACAGTAGGTGTGAGAGACTTAAATCTTCATTTGTACAAGAGTTAAATTTATTTCTTTACCAAATGTGATTTTGGGTCTATTCTCTGAAATGGGGGGTTTTAATGTGGCATTGACACTTGACAGGGCCCAGGCTTGATGTTAGGTGGTCGTGTTAGTCTAAGGTATAACTGACATATTTATGATATGAGAGAAAAATAGCTCGAGCAAAACCGTTATAGAAAGAGATTCCAAGAATCGCTATTGTAGAAGTTAGCGGCAATGGTGGTGTTCTTACTGTTTTTGGTAGAGCTCGGTTGGCACAGAAAGCGATGCTCATGCCCTTACCATACCGAACTTCGGGTAGTTGGGGAGGAAATATCAATGGCAATCAAGGATTTATTTCGGAAGGAAGGGGTGCTTTTGATGGCTATAAACTCATAGTCGTAGTTGTGATGAAGAGTATTATGATGGGTTTGGTATGACTTATTTTCAACTTTTAATCTAATTTTAATATGTTTTTAACTTTTCTGAAAAGTTAGGTATGACTTTTTCAGTGCCAGATTTTGACTTTTGACTTGTAGTGTAAAACTTAAATCAGAAAAAGTTGAGTTTCATGAGATTTTTTGGGACTTTTTTCTTCTTAAACAATAAAAATGATCAATTTGTTGGAAAATATGATTTTGACCCGATTTCATGCCCGGGTTCGAGAAAGCTCACTTGAGAGCTTACATAAAATTATAGAAGTAAAGAGATTATTTTGTGATCTCACCCGTCAAAATCATTGATTGATTAATGAAAAATGAGACATTGAAGGTTGACGTCTCTCAATTGAGGAATGTAAATTAGTTGCGCGTTTTTACTTTGAATTCAAAAGTTGTAACCTTTCATTTTGAGATGAACATTTGCAACCATTCGTAAGAGGTGCCTTATCCTTATAAATAGCAGTCTCTCCTCTCATTCTAATCATTCCAATAATCATCTTCTTATTCTCTCAATATCTCTCAAACATAGTTTCGTTCGTTGTGTACTGTACACTGGTGCTTCTCTACAGTACAGGAAGGACTTTTATCCTGGGTAGCAATTCGCCTTGTAGTATTTCACAAAGACGCACCAACTGTGGGGGCGAATAATGCTTTACGGAGTTCGTCGTAGTACGAGACTGTCCTTCAAATCATCTCCGTTTAGTTGGCTTTTATTATGTAAGTTTAATTTATCTTTTTACGTTATTCTTCATTTCTGTTTTCTTCTTATTAGAACAAAGCTGAGTCTACTTTCTAACACAATTTACCACTACTTTTTTCGTATCAACATACTATGACATCTAATTAGACCTACTATAATGTTATTAGTAAATAAAAGAAAATGTAAAGTGATAATTTCACTAACAAACAAAAGTGTTGCATCACTAACTTTATAAGAACATAACTTTTTCACCGAATCCATACATCTTTTCATTAACTTTTGTCTCGAACTTTTTTCAAAACAACTAAAAAGTCGACTTAAAAGTCCAAAAAATTATACCAAACCCGCCCTTAGTTAGGGTTTAATGGACTTTAACGCAAAAGAAGATAACATTGTCACAAATAATGGTGACATGGCACATGACTAATAGAGTTGGACAAAAGGGTGTGAACTAGGGGTGAGCAAAAACCCGCCCAACCCGCGCAACCCGACCGGTCCGATCCGAAAATGATAAAAAATTGTCATAATGATTGGGTTTGTGTTGTTTTAACCCAGACCCGCCAAAAATCGGGTGGAGCGCGGGTACCAACTAGCTCAACCCGAAAGAACCCGAACCGACCCGGATTAATGTGAGAGGCAGGTGGGTAAGTACTAAACAACACACCCCACTACCCTATACCTATAGCGGCCTCTGTTTTGTTTCTGTACAGAGAGAGAGAGAGAGAGAGAGAGAGAGAGAGAGAGAGGGGAGAAGAGAAGGAGAAGAAGAAGGAGGAGGAGGCTAATGCCGCGCCTCCAGTGGGTAACGCCGCGCCTCCAGTGGGGGTTCTCGATTCGATTCTTGCTCTCTCTCTCTCTCTCAGATCTCCGGAGGTGATTTATCGATTCTTGCTCTCTTTCTCACCCTCCTCCTTAACTCTTTCCCGGCTAGATTCGACGGCGTCGACAAGAGAACAAAGCAGATCGATGGTGACGAGGAGAGAGCAGCGGCTGTGAGATGCATGCCGGAGTTAAAATCTGGTGTCGAACCAGAGCCTCTCTCTCCCTATAGATCCGATTGGAGGGCTTTTTCTCTCTTTGTCGAACCCAGCCGAACCCGATCGAACCCGGCCGAACCCGAAAATGACGGGTTTCACTGGTGTTCCGATTTGGTTGGGGTCCAGATTCTCCATACCCTTGAGGCCGGGTCGGGTGCTGTAATGCCAAAATATCCGGCCGACCCGACCCGTGCTCAGCCCTAGTGTGAACTATGCTAGCGTTTTGCACGACCAAGGATGCAAAGTGGAGTTAATTAAAATAGGTAAAATTGCATCGGTGGTACCCATAGTTTACTTTTGGTGTGGTTTTAGTACCCATAATTCTAAATCAAGCATCCACAATTCTCATAGTTTCATTTTGTTGCACCCGTAGTACCCATTCGTAACGACCGTCTATATTTTGGACGGAATTAGTCACGTGCGTGACACAAGACTTTTTTTGGGGGACATTATAGTATAAATGGTAAAATCAAGTAATTACCATGTTCTTGTTTTTAACTGTAAAATTATCAACACCTATCACGACCAACCACATCACAGTAACCACCACTACCACCACATCACCGTCAGTCAACACAGATTTCAGCCCCAAACCCAGAACGCGGCTACCTTAACCCAGATTCCGGCAAACAGTTTGCCATGAAAACCGACAAGAAACCCTCCTCAAACACAACTCTGGAATCACTAATCCTCGACATCCGATTTAAGCAAGAATAAATCCCCCCTAGCTCGAACCCAGAAACGATTCAACACCACGAAACCCAAAATTGAACAATAACACAAACTGAACTCAATTCCCGATGGGATTCAATGCCTCAATCAAACCATCATTGAGAGAAATTTGGCGAAACTGTCTCGATCTCCATCACACGCTAATCGTTGAAACCGCTGTCTCGATCTCCCTATGCCTCAATCTCTCAGCGAAAACCCGCAAAGAAAGAGATAGAGGGGGCATAGATTGGGCGGAAACTAGAAGGACATAGATCGGGGGAGAGATTGATTGAGGGAGAGAGCAGAGAAATCCGATTGAGAGACTTGATGGGCATATATTCGTAAAAAAGGGCAGGTGAGAAAGGGAGAGAACCATCTGCTACGTCTTCTTCATCTTATATTATCTTCTTCTTTTTTCCTTTTACTTTTTCTTTTGGAAAAAGATTAATCCTTTAATTTCCAGTAAAATACATAAAATAAGGTTCATACTTTATCGGTTTATCCTATAATACCCTCAATAAAAAAGTCGTGTGCCACGCACGTGGCTAATTCCGTCCAAAATATAGACGGCCGTTACAAATGGCTACCACAGATGCAACAAAATGAAAATACGGGTACTGTGAACGCTTGATTTAGAACTATGGGTATTAAAACCACACCAAAAGCAAATTATGGGTACCACCGATGCAATTTTGCCATTAAAATATAGGGTACCACCGAAAACAAACTATGGGTACCACCGATGCAATTTTGCCATTAAAATACAGGCGTCTCAGTGTCTTTTTGCCTAAAACTAAGGGTGCAAAGTGTCTCGCAAATTCATGTTTACTGTAATTTCATGTTTTTGCCTCAAGTCAGGTAGCAGGTCTCACAAATTCAAGGAATAGGGTTTTGTGCTTGTACCGCCGCCGCCACTCCGGTTGCTGGAAAGCTCCCTTCCTATCTGCCTCGACGGCGACGATGATGACGAGATTAACGGCTTCAGTAAATGGTAAAATCCGCCCTCTTCCTCTTAGCTGTTCTCCTTTTACCACAAATAATAGTAACTCGATTCATTATCAATCTCTTGTTCCCCCAAATCAATCATCTACTAACCGTAACGATGCTATTCACCAGTTTAAATCCATGCTTCAATTGCGTCCCCTTCCTTCCATCATCCTATTCAATCAACTCCTCACTTCTCTCGTTCGAAATAAGAACTATTCCACCGCCCTTTCTTTGTTTTCCAAGTTGGATCTTCTAGGAGGAGCCGAACAACACTACCACAAGATTAGGCCTGATCTTTACACACTCAACATCGCCATCAATTGTTTCTGCCGTCTGGATCGAGTTGCCTTTGGTTGCTCTCTCCTGGGTAGGATTCTCAAACAGGGTTACGAACCAGATGTGGTAACCTTTAACACTCTTATCAATGGCCTTTGTCTTGCTGGTCGGATAAACGCTGCCATTCAGCTCTTTGACGAGTTAGTCCTCAAAGGCTATCGTCTCGATATAATCACTTGCACTACTATCATCAATGGCTTGTGCAAGACCGGCAGAACAGCCCAAGCTATTCGCCTCCTCAGAAGGTTGGAAACAACTCAAGATGGTTATGATCCTGACATTGTGACTTACAATACTATCATAGATGGCCTCTGCATTGACCAGCACTTGGACCAAGCTTTCAATATCTTTTCAGAAATGATTGGTAAAGGTATCTCACCAGACGTTGTTACATACACTACCCTCATTCTGGGAGTATGCAACTTCGGACAGTGGAGCCAAGGCACCAGATTGCTATACGAAATGGCAGCCATCAATATCTCGCCCGACATCAAGACACTCACGATTATGGTCGACGCCCTTTGCAAAAAAGGGAGGGTTAAGGAATCTTGGCAAGTCGTTGCTTTCATGCTTAAAATGGGGTGCTGCCCTGATATCATCACATACAGCTCAATCATGGATGGATACTGTTTGCTAGGACAGGTTGGAAAGGCAAGAAAGTTACTTAATACCATTGTCGCCAAGGGTTACACTCCTGACGTAGTCAGTTATAGTACTTTGATCAATGGGTACTGCAAGCACAAACAGATTGGTGAAGCTATGACAGTCTTTGAGGAAATGATTCGCAAGCAAGTTCTTCCTGATACAGTTACCTACAATACTCTCATTTGTGGCTTCTGTCAAGCTGGAAGAACTAGAGACGCTCTTCATCTTCTCGACAAGATGAAAGGTCAAGGCATACTTCCCGATTCATTTACATACGCTTCTCTGTTGGATGGCTTTTGCAAAAACCAGAAACTTGATGAGGCGGTTACCTTTTTGGAACAACTTGAAAGTGAAGAATTTGAGCCTAATATTGTGATGTATAATGCGGTTCTAGATGGTCTGTGCAAAGGTGGAAGACTTGTCGCTGCTCGGGATCTCTTCTCAAAACTCTCTGCCAGAGGACCAAAACCCGACGTTCAGACATACAATATCATGATGAATGGGCTTTGTAAGAAATGCCTACTTGATGAAGCAAATCAGATGTTACATGAATTGGATGAAAACGGGTGCTTGCCAGATTTTTATTCGTATTCCACCGTCGCAAATGCATATTTAAAGAACAGTGAAATGTTGAAGGCAACTAAAGTTCTTGAGAGGATGCGCAGGAGAGGGATTGCGGTTTGTACAAGCACAATAAGGAATATTTTTCAAATGTTGGATGATGACGGGTTAGACGAGGCTTCAAAGGAGGTGCTTAAGCAATTTTTGGGTATCACTGTTTACGGGAAGAAAGGTGGTTACACTTCTTGAAGTCACTTGCAATGCTAGACCTTGCTGTATGACGACTGTCAATAAAAGGTGGGCAAAGATTGTGATGTGAATTTTCTTGATTATTTCAGGTTATCTGATTTTACGGTTGTTTGCCTATGTGATATAATTGTACATTAAAATTATCATAAACATTTTCGTACTCTGGCATTCTACATGAGTGACGGTTCTTCAGTATTCTCAATACCTTCTTAGCTGCCCTCAAAATCAACCTTCATCTACTCACCTTAACATGGGATGAGTTGACGATGATGTCATTATTCTGTTCAAGACGATGCTTCAAATGTGACCCTTGCCTTCTAACATATAATTCAATCAACTCCTCGCCCACTTGTTCGAACAGAGCACTATTCTACCACCCTTCTACTAGTCACAGTTTTTTTTTTTTTTTTTTTTTTTTTTTTTTTTTTTTTTTTTTTTTTTAAGGAAAGAAATAGATTTGAAGAATCCATAGGAAGTGAGGTACTAAGATGCTAGAATTAGGATGGCCGCTGAAGAGTATGGATCACTGATAGGCTTGCTGCTATCCTTCTAAGATTGATATTGTCCTGGTGATAGAGAAAATTGATATTAGAGAAATCCTCGAATAGATGAGGCCCAAACAAGAGCTTAATGAATATGTTAGATATACACCATAGTGACACTTAATGGGGCTTGAAAGAGATGAATCCTCTGAAATTTAGGTAGACCACATTCTATTATTTTGCCTCTCATCATGATGCCTGATGCAGGTCCTGAAGTCAAAGGTATGTCTAGTTATAAGTGTGATTGAGAGAGTTGGTTATACACTTTATTGCAAGGCTGACTTCTTTGATTCTCAAGGCCGCTCTGTTGGAAAGCAACGGAGAGTATGTGTACTGCATTACAGTGTATCATCTGGTGTTTGCGGACTGTATCCACTGGTCGAGTTTTTGAGAATCGATGGGTAAAGTAGGCATTACTGTCTGCATTAGTGCGTAACATCTCAGTACTGCAATATATGCTTAAGGTTTGAGGAGAGCATGGGACGATAACGGTCAGATGATTACCATGCCTAGTTCTGTATGACCACAATTCTCTCAAGCCCTAGCCAATTGCTTTCCCATTTTCCGATCATCGGATTCACTAATGTCCATACGAGTGAATTTGATGATCGGAGAACTGTTCTCTATTTTACGTTAATTATTCTACAATCCATCAGTTTTTTTAGTTTTGTCTTCCAAAGGTAGGAAATATTGGAGTTTTGAGTTGAAAATAGTATAGAAAAGAGCTCTTATGATGTTCATAAATGTAGAAATATGTATGTAATTTTGTATCTAGCACTCTGAAGAAGGGTACATTGGTAAGAAATCCCGTCTCCAGGTAACATGGGTCTAATGTCCTTGCCAGGTCGCACCAGCAGAGATTGAAGGACTGCTTATTTCTCATTTGTTTTATGTGATTCCGTATATACATCTGTTTGAAATAGTTAATTGTAAGTTGAGGTATATTCGCTCTTGCAGGTATCCTGTGCTGAAGCTGGCGAGGTCCCAACGTTGCTCTCCCAATAGTTCAATATCTGAAGATGTGTAGAAATTTATTGCAGAACAGGTATGATTATCAGTGATGAAATAAGTATGATTTCAATTGGTCTTAACTGCTGATGATGTCAAAAGCGAAGGAAATGGTAGCTGAACTTGTCGGGATTCAGTTTAGTGCTTTAGACACATCGAGCATATATGAGAATTAAGGAACTCCTTAATTAATGGAATCATTTAGAGCCAACTTTACATCCCTTTATTGAACTGCGTGAACTCTTTGATCTAGCCTGATTGACCCTTCATTATGTTTGGATTACATGATTTGGTGAGAGAGGAAAAGAATTGGTGAGAAAATGTTTTCTCATTCGTGTTTGGATTACTTTTTAGGTGAGAATCCATGAGAATTCTTGAGAAAGCATGAGAAAAGAAATCTCACATAATCCATTTTTTCTTTCTCACCAAAAGTGATGAGATTTGGTGAGAAAGAAACTAGACGAGTGTCAATATTTTCGTTGTGACAGAATTAGCCATAAAAAATAAAACATTGTCTTATCATAATATTAATAAAGGTTATTTTGGCAATATCTTTAAATTAGTTTCTTTTCCTTTCCATTAATATGCTAACCAAACAAGGGAGGTGAAAAAATATAACATTTTCTTATCATTTCTCATCTAAGTAATCCAAACAAATATGTGAGAAATCTAAATCATTTCTTATCATTTCTTTTCTCACATAAATTAAAGTTTCTCATCATTTCTTTTCTCACCTGATTCCCAAACATAGTGTTAAGCTGTTTTTCTATTTATTATTTTCCTAGTTCAGATACCTTCAATTATTCATACCAGTGAATGATTGAAAGGCATGATGTATGTCCCTACTAACATCCTGTTCACTCGTCTCCTGCCTCGTCTATTCATCCCTTGACCTGAAGTTACCCTAAATGACTTGCAGACTCCTCCATAATTCCCCATGGATCTCTAAACAGACAGTCACCATGAACAAAAAGGAGAGCTGGGTGCACTTGAACCATTAACAAATTCCTACTGAACTGGGATTCTAAGGAACTAGTAGCAGATCACTATCGTTCGGGTTTATCATTATGTTTGGTTTGGAACTCGGATACCGATGCTCCATAGTTATGGACCGGTGATTTTGTATCAGTTTTGTTCAGACAAAATTCTTACCATGCCATTAATCAGTTTGAGATGATGCTTCAAATTTCACCCTTGCCTTCTATCATACAATTCAATCAACTCCTCACTTCACTACTATTCCACTGCCCTTTTAATAGTCACGGATTTTTCTATTATCGGAAAGAAATATAAATGACAGTTCCATAGGAATTAGGTAACTAAGATGCTAGAATTGGATGGCCGCTGAAGAGTAAGGATCACTGATAGGCTGGCAGCTATCCTTCTTAGATTGATATTGTACTGGTGATAGAATTAATTGTATTAGAGAAATCCTCGAATCGATAAGGTATATCTAGTTATAAGTGTGATTGAGAGAGTTGGTATTACACTTTATTGCCCGGCTGACTTCTTTGATTCTCAAGGCCGCATGAGAGCGTATCATGATGACTGATCCACAACGGAGTTTCTCAACGTGATCCAGTTTTTGAGACATAATAGGTAAAATAGGTGTTACTGTCTGCAATACATGCTTAAGGTTTGTCTTGCTCATTTTCTTGCACTTCCGTTGTGTCAGAGCTGCTATAACACAACGGAGTTACTCTCTGTTGTCTTTTATGTGCATAAGTAACTTATTCTGGGTACTGGTATCTTCTTTTGTCCTTTTTGCTACGAGTTACTATTGAGAGAATGATATGATTTGTTTTGTAACTGACGAGTGATGAGTCAACTGCCAATACCAAATAGAGAGATCGAAAACTTCACCAATGAAAAGATAAAATCATTACCATTATACATTTCATACTTGAGCAGCAGGACAGTGCCTATACCCCTACCCCGCCACCACAAAGACGTACAGGAATTATATAGACAATGTCGCTGAGTAACTCTTTCATTTGCTAAGTGTCTATCTTTAGTTCCTTTTATCGATCTGTGTTTAGATGTGAACCCTGTGCTTGTTGAACGATCTATACAACTGTGGAGAGAGAGATCGAAACCCTTCGAGTGGTTCTTCGATCTTGGTTTGACATAGAGACAGAGAGGAGGGTCGGTAGGTGTTGCTTGTCATGGGTGTGGGTTTGTCCGCCGGATATGGTGAAAGAGAGAGAGAGAGTGTGGATGGGGAGGAACTGGCTCGCCGTGTTTAGGGTTACTGTAATGGAGAAAATTGTTTAAATACCCCCAATTAACCGTAGTAAACCATGGTTGAGTCCACTTGGATTTTTTTAATATGTGGGATGTGTGGGTCAATTTCGGGTTACACGGGTTGACCCGACCCTAACCGTTTTTTATTGTGTCGACTTCGTCTCGACCCGTTCTTGACCCACACCATGTTTGTGCCCAAACCTGCTAACTTCGTGTCGGGTTCGTGTCGTGTTGTCGTGTCGTGTCCAATATTGCCAGGCAAAATTATGAATAATCTTCACAAACAAGAATGTGCTAGTGCCATGATATGTAAGTAGAAATGGTCAGTACAAACAAGATATTTGAAGCCCAGTAAATCACTGTGATTTTGGTTGATTTCTATAGGACAGATTAGTAATTAATTAGTTACATTTTAGTATTTACCTATCCGTCCTTCTCTTAATATATTAATAGCTTGTATCATTCTGATTAATTCCTCAATACAATCACAAGTTTCTACATGGTATCAGAGCGGGTTGCGAACCCTAGCTCTTGATTTTTTTCCCGCCCACGAGGATCGACCATCGTCGTTCCTTCAGTCGCTGGTCACATAGCACCATCGGCGCCAAATAGCGTCGTCAACAATCTCGCCATGGAACTAAACTTGGGTCGTCATCACTGCGCATACCGATAGAACCTCACCGTGCCGCCTCTTCCTCTATTTCCCGGTAGGTTCAGATTCGCCCAGGTCGCTTCGAATTGCGCCGACCATTTGCGCTTCCCGCAGAGCCTGCAGTAGCGTCGTCCTTTTGATTCTGTTACTCGTCCAGAGCTTCGCCAATTGTTTTTTTGATTGCCCAATTGCTTTTGAGAATAGTCTGATCCATGTTCACTCCACTAGAAGAACAATTAATTGTTTCAATCAGTTAATTCTCTCAACTTTGCCTCAGCCTAGCTACCGTCCAAAAAAAAGAAGGCACTTTGTCCAATCAACGTGCAATCACTTTGTTCACTCTGTTTTGGTCACAAATAGTTCGATTTTGTTCAGTTTCACCGTCTAGGTTCAGAGGTAAGTTTTGTTCATTCTCTTTTCATATTTTTCTCAGGTTGTCATGGCGCCTAACAACACTGTCCCGGATCCCAATAATTCGGTCCGCGGTTGTGGTCGCGGCCACAACACTCGACTGTATCATCAACCACCTCCCCAGACACATCAGTTTCAGCAGCCTCAGTTTTCACCACAGTGGCCCTCTCCTACTCACATCTCAGGTTGGCAGCCTCAGTCCAGGCACGCAACTGCAAGGCAACCTCGTTCGTTTCAGGGCTTCTGTTAGGGTTGCGGTGAGCATGGTCACATGATTCGTCAATGTTCGCAGTTTGGTTGGATGCTTCAGCAGTATTACGGCTCTGGGAATGCTCGACCGTCCGGCTCTACTGTATTTCTGCTGCTTTCTTGACTCCGCGGACTGATGCGCAAAATACAGGCTGTTCGCAAGTATACGAAATCAAGTAATACCGGGTGTATTTCAACTCGGGTTGTCGATCCCACAGAGACTGTTTCGGGTTTTCTCACGTAGTCAGTTTTAGTTAACCGAGTGTAATAACAAGGAGGAGTTGGTTGTGATTGCAGTTTACTAACCTAAAAACAGAAATTGAAAACGAAAACGTAAATATTTTTGTGACGGTTTTCTTAAATAAGCTGAATTGATTGTTACTATAATGGATGGGAACTAGGCTCCAGGATCCCCTAGGGTTTCTACAGATTTCAGATTTTCGTTTGATATGAAAACACTCAGCAGTTTCGTTATCTGTGCAACGTACCGGTTGTGCAGTGACCTTTCAGCTTCCACACGTAATCCCGATCCTGCAGACTTTCGAATTCCTGTTAAGCTGCCTAAGTCTGCAGTCTCGTTCTAATCCTGTTAGGGTTTCTAACCTGTCCGGATGGTCCGGGTCAAATTCTCTAACAGTCGGTCTCACGTTTTTCGGTGCTAGTCCTATCTCCCTTTCTCTGGTCGGTCTATCGGGGTAAGGTACTAAATCCTGACTTTTCTTCCTAACCCTAACCTGACGTTTTCACCTACAGACTCGGGTCTATAGCAATCCTGGGTGATCAATCCTATCATGCATATACGAGAATAATCAAAGCCAGAATAACAGATACAACTTGCTGAATTAAGATAACAATCATGAATCCATAATCAAACTAGTCATAAAATCTGTATACGAAACCCTAGGTTCACCGAGAACCTAGGTAAGAAGTTTAGCTACGAATAGACATAATACTAAACACAGTTTCCGAATGTAAAGAGAGAATGAAATCAAACTAAGTCTTCGAATCTCGAATCGCTCTTCCGTGCTCTTCGGGATGCTCTGAGTTGTCCTTCGGTTGTGCTGTGTATTGTTGTTGTGTTAAAACGAGTCTGGACGAGTCTTTACATAGTGATGTTTTTCCCGAAACGCTTGCGCCAGAATTTACGAAAACTGTCATCGGTCCACTGACTTGGGAAAAAAGTCAACCTGGCTGCGTATATACGCAACAGGCTGCGTATATACGCAACTAGGGCCCACCAATCACACTTCCCCATCTCCTGCCTGCGTATATACGCAACAGCTGCGTATATACGCAGCCCTTGCGTATATACGCAGTCAGGGGGTTGCCCTGGCCCGGCTTGGTCCTCTGCTGGGCCCGGTTGGGTCTCCTGGGTCCCACGCTTCTGCCTGAAGTCTCCGGTTTGCCTACCTTGGTGTTTTCCTGCTTTTCCGTGTTCCCGTCTTGGCTCGATCTTGTGCACGTTTCCCGAGACAGACCCGGTTTGGTCCCGGCATGCTTCCCGATGCACCTCCCGAACCTGTTCCTGAAAAGGCAATATGAACAGAACCCGCGATCATATCCAATAAAAGCAATAAATAAGCAGGAATCCAGAAAGTACAAATAAACGTCTCGTTCTAACTTCCCGAGGCATTCTAGGGCAAATCCCGGCAAAAGACGCTGTTTTCCGACACAAACGCTCGTGAAATCAGGCTAAAAGATATCCCCTAATTGGGCGTTATCAAATACCCCCACACTAGGCATTGCTCGTCCCGAGCAAACCCCGCGTACACTAGCCTGCAATCATACATTTCTGCCCTCGTATAACCGGCTCTGCCGTGCATACACTACCTTTGCATACTCTTTCGACCCGAACCTTTCAACCAGACGACTCGATAGAAAACTGACTCAGATAGAATATACACAGACTCAAAAAGACTCAAAACGTACTCATGACAAATCATTTTTGGCGAGATCGGGCAATCTCAGAAAACATAAATAGTGTGTCCTCGCGACCTCACCCTCTTCAGAAAGTACTTCCCTGCAAGCGATCGGTAAGTCTAAACAGATTTATATGGTGGATTTAAGCACTGGACCAAAGTACTATGACTTTTGTTATCAATCTGAGCAAATCCCTAGCTACTTACCATCCGAGCTTTTTCCGAAAGGATCTAAATCTAACAGGGAGAATATATATATATATGTATCAAGGTACGGCACAGTCCTACTTGTTATGACATTCTCACAATTTACCAAACTCACACCCCTCACCGAGATTCCGAAAAACTGTCCGAAACACCTAAGTTCCTGCTTTCTCAATTCCTCTATCTCCCGGTGTGTCCTCGCCGTGCTCGCGGCCACAAATGTGAAGTGGTGTAAACGTCTCGAAAATTGTGCCACTCACTCAGCTTTTTACTCAATAACATAAACTACAAACAAAATTGAAAACTAGAACATTGCTTTTTCTTTTTATTTTTTTTCTTTTTTCTCTTATGTTTTTATATATATATATATATTTAAACACTATATATATAAATAAATACACAAATAATGACAATAACTAAACTGACTAAAGCTGAGTGAGTGAAAATAAATCTCTGTCGTGGGGTACATAAGATGTCCTCCTGTGAAGTACCCTCACACTAATCCTGAAGCGGTGATCCTCTCGTCGAAATGATACTGTGCAGTCCTACCGAACCTCCTCATCACCAAAGATGTAGAAAAACGGCACAACCACCGATTAACCCTTCAACCCCCCTGGAACCCCGTTTTGTGCGAAAAGATGCTCGCACGCGACTACTTCTCTTGTGGTCAATATGTAATACAGTGATCCACCTCCACAAATTAATGCACTGTCGCCACTAACTCACCCTGTCCTTCCCTCGAAAAACGTGTCAATGTCAAAACTGTCCAAAACTGATAAATCATGAAGCTCTCACATCTAAAACCCACCTACTCACTCCCTCTTTGATAACGCGTAGAATAGCCAACTATCGACTGATGAAGGTCTCAAAGAAGGCTGCCTAGGCTACAGTGGCTAAGAATAAAGGGGGTAAATGGCTTGAAATTGGCTGACTAATTGGACCTAGGGGTAAGAAACAGGACGTGAGGTCCCTTGATAGCCAGTCACTCCACCGAAAAATGCGATGACCGTGACGGCGCCCGTGGGCGGGTTGCCAATTATCGGCTAGAGTTGCAGCTTCAGGAAATGGTAATATCCGCCCCCCGATTCCTTGTTCCTCTTTGCTGTTCTTCTTTTATCACAAATAGTAATAGTACTTCGATTCTTGTTAACTTCCCTCCCCCAAATCAATCATCTAATCACCTTAACAATGCCATTAATCAGCTTGAATCGATGCTTCAATTGAGACCCCTTCCTTCCATCATCCAGTTCAATCAGCTCCTCACTTGTCTTGTTCGAACTAAACACTACTCCACCGCCCTCTCTCTGTTTTCCAAGTTGGATCTTCTAGGAGCCCAAGAACAACGCTACCACAAGATTAGGCCTAGTTTGTACACACTCAGCATCGCCATGAATTGTTTCTGCCGTCTGAATCGAGTTGCCTTTGGTTGCTCTCTGCTGGGCAGGATTCTCAAACTAGGCTATGAACCAGACGTGGTAACCTTTAATACTCTTATCAATGGCCTTTGTCTTTCTGGTCGGGTAGATGCCGCCATCCAGCTCTTTGACGAATTAATGCTCAAAGGCTATCATCTCAATATAATAACTTGCACTACTATCATCAATGGCTTGTGCAAGACCGGTAGAACAACCGAAGCTATTCGCCTCCTCCGAAGGTTGGAAAGGACTGATGGTTACGAGCCTCCTAACATTGTGACTTACAATACTATCATTGATGGCCTCTGCATTGACCAGCAGTTAGACGAGGCTTTCAATATCTTTTCAGCGATGATTTCCAAGGGCATTTCCCCAGACGTTGTCACTTACACTACCCTCATTCTGGGAGTTTGCAACTTTGGACAGTGGAGCCAAGGCACCAGATTGCTCTATGAAATGGTTCACATGAATATCCCGCCCCACACCCAGACTTTCACCATTATGGTCGACTCCCTTTGCAAAAAAGGGAGGGTTAAGGAATCTTGGTAAGTGGTTGCCTTCATGCTTAAAAGGGACTACCTGCCTGATATCATAACATATAATTCTCTGATGGATGGATATTGTTTGCTAGGACAGGTTGGCAAGGCAAGAAATCTACTTAATACAATTGTAGCCAAGGGTTACACTCCTGATGTCGTCAGTTATAGTACTTTGATCAATGGGTACTGCAAGCACAGACAGATTGGTGAAGCTATGACTGTCTTTGAGGAGATGACTCGCAAGCAAGTTCTTCCTAATACAGTTACCTACAATACTCTCATTGGTGGCTTCTGTCAAGCTGTAAGAACTAGAGACGCACTTCATCTTCTCGGCAAGATGAAAGGTCAAGGCATATTTCCCAATGCATGCACATTCTTGGAACAACTTGAGACGGAAGAATTTGAGCCTGATATTGTGATGTATAATGCGGTTCTGGATGGTTTGTGCAAAGCTGGAAGACTTGTCGCTGCTCAGGACCTCTTCTCGAACTCTCTGCCACAGGACCAAAACCCAACGTTCAAACATACAATATCATACTGAATGGACTTTGTAAGAAAAGCCTATTTGATGAAGCATATCACATCTTACACAATATGGAGGAAAATGGGTGCCTGCCAGATTTTTATTCGTATTCCACTGTTGCTGATGCATATTTAAAGAATAGAGCGATGTTAAAGGCTGTTAAAATTCTTGAAAGGATGCGTAAGAGAGGGATTGCAGTTGGTACAGGCACAATAAGGATTATATTTCGAATATTGGATGCTGATGGGCTCGACGAGACTTCGAAGTTGGTGCTTATGCAATTGTTGGGTATCACTGTTTACCCGAAATAAAGTGCTGAAAGTTCTGGAAGTCGCTTGCTATGCTAGACCTGGCTGTATGATGACTGTCAATAAAAGGTGGGCAAAGATTGTGATGTGAATTCTCTTGATTATATCAGGTTATCTGATTTTACGCTTGTTTGCCTATGTGATATATTTGTACATTAAAATGTGTTTCAAGTAAAACAAGATATAAATTATCATAAACATTTCCGCATTAAATGTGTTTCAATGGTAGGCTGGCATCTATTCTTCTAATATTGATACTGTCCTGGTGATGGAAATAGTTGATATTAGAGAAATCCTCGAATAGAAAAGGCCCAAACTAGACTTTTGTGAATATTTTATATATACAACATAGTGATGGTAAGCGGGTTATGAATGAGAACTTGACTTTATATGCACGAGCCATAGCACCTAGCAGCTGCATTTTTATTACAGGGTATAATGAACTTCGAGATACTACCTGATAATGTTCATGAGAGGAAGACCAGATTTTGCTTGTGATGAATCCTCATTCTCATTTTTCTTTGCCTCCCATCATGATGCCTGGTGTGTGCAGGTCTAAAGTTAATAGGTTAGCTGGTGGCTAGAAAATTAAAAGGCATGTCTAGTTATAAGTGTGATTGAGGTAGTTAGTTATACACTTCATTGGTACCTATACCAAATAGGCAGCAAGCAGTGTCAATGCCTACCCGGCCTCTGTAGATCAGTAGAAATATATGTAATGTTACATCTAGCACTCTGAAGAAGTTTATATCCGTTAGACATCTCGTTCTCATCCCACAATTGGAGTGATCCGTATGAGCAAGAAGATACATAAGTTCACACCTATAAACTAGAATCGAGTGTACAAATTTGCAGTGGTATGTGCAAGAAGTTGATATATGTTTGAGCTATCACGACAATTTTGGATTTACATCTGGATGATGGATGCATGAGATATATGAGATCTGAGTTCATTGGTTTTTAATTTGAAATCATATGCTTGATGTGAACCATCTCATTTTCCTTTATCTTGTATGAGTTCTATTAAGTAGACAAAATTTGTTTTTAGCTTAATGCTTGTTTCTTTCTTTCAGAGTTTAGTGGTCTCATCAACTATTTTACTGTCAACCACATATGAATTCGGCCTTTCGTTGCCTCAAAGGTTAATGAAGATTGACACTTAGTTCGATTTCAGTTTCAGGTTATTTTAACAATCCACAAGCAACCAAACTCACTTTGGATAAGCAGGGCTGGTTACATACATGAAGGGCAATTGTATGTGGTTGACAGAATCAAGGAGCTAATCAAGTGCAAAGGATTCCAGGTATCTGCTTTATGATCTACTTATTTAAAATTTGATCAACATTTTTCCTTGATATCTCATTTTCTATAGGGTCAATTACTTATTACCCACTTCCAGTTAGGGGTAATGATCCATCTACCACTTCCAGTTTGAAAACTATCTTATTACCACCTCAAGTTTGTGATTGTTAACAATCCACAACTGGATAGTTTTCCATCCAAATTTTCCGTCAAGTTAACAGCTATTAAAGGGTAACATTGTCCGATACAAAAAATATAAACACTGACCAACACAACCACTTCCACCGCCAAGAAACCGCCATCACCGCCATAGCATCACTGCGGCCACCAACAAGCCCAGACACCGACGATACATTCCCGAATTCTGGATCCACCACTTAAAACAAGAAATTGACTAAATACTACGAAAACCCACTAGCCCTCCATTAGGATCAATCATCCCTTACTGTATTCCTCTTTTCGTGGTGAAATTGGTCTGTGGTCTGATATTTTACGGCGACTGCAAAGAATGATTCTCGATGGTCATGAAGGAAGAGGAGTTTGAATGTCGCTGCTCCTGTCATCCCCTTCTACTTCTTCCTGCTTCTTCGACTTCTCCAACTTCGATCTCGAATGTCAGTTGAGACTAAGACTAGAATTGGTTCTTCTTCGATCTGAAATGTCGGGTGAGGCGATGACAGGAACTTCGATCCGAAATGAGAGAACTAGTTCAATTCGCGTTGTGGGTCCATTTTGGGGCATGGTTCGATTCTGGGGTTAGGTTCTTTTCGAATTTCTGTGTTCTCATTTCAGGGGTTCTCAATTTCTGTTTGTGGAGGCTGTAATGGTGGTCGGTGTTCTTGTATTGATGCTTGTAGGGACGTCGAAGGTGTTTTGGCGAAGAATTGAAAAGATAGTCATTGGCTCATTGCTGATGGTTAGTCACTTGAAGATTCCAGGCGGTGCAACAATTTGCTGGTAGATCTAAGTAACGAATCTCATTTGTTCTTCCGTACTTCTTCGTCTTCTTGGGCTTTTCCGTCTTCTACTTGATATGGCTTTCTTTTTTGGGTAAAAGACAATAACCACCCCTGAGTTTAGGAAAAAACCCACAGATCACCCCTGGGTTTTGGATAAAGACACTCCGCACCCATTTAACGGAATATTCCGTGGACACTCAGCACCCTTCTGTCATGTTCTGTTAGAAAAGTGGGTGATTGAGGTTTTTCGGACGGTATTACCCCTGTGTATTTTTCTAGACTTTTTTGTTCATGTTTATCATCAAGAACACCATAAACATCAAACCAAGAACATCAAGAACACCAATAATTTCTAAAAAAATCATAATACTCCATTGAACGTTTACCATTGTTTGGACTTTTTCCGTTGTTAAATATTCTTGAATCCTAAGAAGGTTATGAATACCAAAGCCAAACCACGACGTCTCTTTTCTTTCTGAAATTGAGATGAAGTCTCCTATGTTTTGCTCTATTTCTTTTGTGAAAGCTGTGGGAAGAGAAGCTAATTCCTGCAATCATCATCAAATTGTTCTACTCTTTCCTAATTACATGTGTAACCTCTATTCTTCACCCATTCGCATCGTCGCCAACGAGTGCAGCCAAACCTCGAATCCAAATCAGTCGTAGCAGCCTGCTCTCAGCAACCACCAACAACAATTAATCACCGTGATCGCAACACCAACGTCAAACCAAAACATTGATCTAAACATCCAATTCACATCTATCTAAATACTTCTGCGACTTAAACCCAAAACTAAGATTAGGGACACAACATTCATGATTTCAATGAGAAAGTGACAAAATTGAACCCAATTATGTTTCAAATTGAATACAACAGTTAATTGTGAACAAAAAATTCGAACTGGCATTGAAAACAACTGTTAATTGTGAACAAAAAAATCGAACTGGAGAAAGAGCCGATGAACAAATAAAGATATGCGGAAGTGACAATTTTGAACAAAAAATTTTGAACAATCAAAATCAAACCCAACTGCAAAACACTCTTCTCGTCGAATTCATTTGTTCGTCGGTATAACACCAACGAGATCGACACATATCTTCAGAAAGACGAATGAATGAGAGAGTAGACTCGTCGCCCAGAAGAAGAGGGGGCATAAGACTGACACCACTGATTCAGATCAGAGCAAGGCCAACAGCGCCTTGCAGATCGCTATGGCTCGCCTTGAGGACGAGTTCCGTAACATTCTGATTGCTCAGACCAGTCCAATCGAGACGATTCACTTGTCAACAACCGGACTTCCTTCTCGAAATCGACCCTCAGGACGGATTCTACCGGCGGAGATTTGCACGACGAAGACTACCAGGTGACGATTCGCGAGAGCTTGGAGATGGGGAAGTTGAAGGTAGTGGGAACGGTGGGAACTCAAGCTATCGATCTACAAATAGTATTCGCGAGATCGATTTGATACCCTCTGGGCGACGGCGACACAACGGTGGCGGTTGGTCGGGGAAGAGAGAAGGAGAAGAAAAAGATGGATGAGGGAGGGAGGGAGGCGCTGTGTTGCTGCTGGTGTTGGAAGAGAGAAAGAGGAGGTAGAGAGAGAAAGGTTAGGGTTACAATGAGGTGAGAAAGGGGTTAGGCTAATATGTATGGGGTAATTTTGTATGATTTTAGGGGTATAATGGTCTTTTTAGTCATGTTGTTAGTCTACCGTCTCCCTCCATCCAAAAAAAGGTGCGGAGTGTCTTTATCCAAAACTCAGGGGTGGTCTGTGGGTTTTTCCCTAAACCCAGGGGTGGTCAGTGTCTTTTACCCTTCTTTTTTTCATCAATTGACTTCAAATAAATACTATAAGGGTGGTAAGTGAATAGGAAATGGACATAAATATTCTTCCGTCCTTGAACTTTTTTGGATGAGAAACTCCACAGTCGTTAATTGTTAACAAGCACAAACTTGAGGTGATAATAAGATGGTTTTCAAACTGGAAGTGGTAGGTGAATCAGTACCCATAACTGGAAGTGGGTAATAAGTAATTGACCCTTTTCTATATGTTAGATCTTTTGTAGTATCTCATTGGGGTCAATATAGGGATATATCTATAGGAGATATGTTTACTAGCATGTATAATGACATAACTAACTATTTTCATTCAAAAGCTTCAGCATTAACAAATCTTGTACTTCTATGTTGGAAATAGTTAATTGTAAGTTGAGGTATGCTCGCTCTTGCAGGTATCCTGATGCCGAAGCTGGCGAGGTCCTAGTTGCACAACGTAGCTATGATTATCAATGGCGAATAAGTATGATTTTAACTGCTTATGATGTCAAAAGTGAAGGAAATGGGAAATATAGATGGTGTAGCTGAACTTGTTTGTGATTCAATTTATTGCTTTAGGCACATCAAGCAGCTATGAGAATTAAGGAAACCATTTAATAAATGGAATCATTCAAACTGGCATTGAACTGTGTAAATCATCCTGCTTATTGAAATCACAATTGTATGTCCCGACAAACCATCCTGTTTACTCGTCTCCTGCCTCATTTCTTCATCCTCTTCTACCTAATGACTTGCAGACTCCTCCATAATCCCCCACGACTTTCAATTACTGCCACCCAACCTCTCAGCCAGGGATCTCTAAACAGACAGCCACCATGAACAACAAAAGGGAGAGCTGGGTGCACTTAAACCATCAACAAATCCATACCAGACTAGGCTTTTTTTAAGGAACTAGATACAGATCACCATTGACCTCCATCATGTAGTGTAAATTGCCTTAAGATTTTCCGGGTTATCATTATGTTTGATTTGGGACTTGGATTCCAATATTCCTGGTGATGGACCGGTGATATTATTTTATATATTTTGTTACTAAGTTGACTTCTTTTATTTTCTTTCTTCTTGGCTTTCCATACCTTGAGCAACCTTAGATGGCAGCATAATTGCTGCAATTCATACAACTTTTTCTAACCTGTACTGTAATATTTCGTCCCACATCGAGATATTGTGGATTGATATTGTGGATTAGATGTATATATAGTTAGGTGATTGTGATATTATGTCCCACATCGGAGATTTGTGAGTTTGACATCTGGTATATGGTAAACATTGTGGATTACTACTAGCACCTTCGAGGCTTAAGCATTTTTATCCGGTGGTACGGATAAAGAAGTTGTCGGAACAGTGGGACAATGATGGGACAGTGGGACAGTGATCCGCTCGGGTTGTTACAAATGGTATTAGAGCTAGATTTCGATCCTGGGACCTGTGGGTTATGGGCCCACCACGTTTTCGCTGCGCGGTGGGTATCAGAGCCAACCATGGTCCCCAAGAACACCGTGGCGGTTCGCCGCCAGCCAAGGGGATACGTGACAGGGTACACTCGACGAGGAAGTCGAATATATAAGGTGGGGTTGATTGTAACATCCCGTCCCACATCGAGATATTGTGGATTGATATTGTGGATTAGATGTATATATAGTTGGGGGATTTTGATATCATGCCCCACATCGGAGATTTGTGAGTTTGACATATGGTATATGGTAAACCTTGTGAATTACTACTAACACCTTCGAGGCTTAAGCATTTTAATCCGGTGGTACGGATAAAGAAGTTGCTATACAGCAATTCGCTCGGGTTGCTACATATACGGCCTCATTAGCTTCAAAATAAAACGCCCATAACACTGATCAACAAGAGAAAGAACATGTTTAAACTAATCAAAGAAATTTTATTTCAAAAAAGGTCAACTATAAATAACATCATTGTCTGAATGAAAGATAAGAAATTAAATATACCACACAAAGCCACAGACTATTGAGGCCTGGCCAACATTCCTGACGCCTGCCATTGGATCCATGGGTGGTGAAATCTTGTAAAAAATGAATTGTCTTGAAATTTACTATTAAAAACTTACTTGTGTGGAGAGAACTAAAGGAAATAATTTGAGGGTCCAGGCATGTCACCAATTTGAGAAGCGGTGGTCTGACCTCTTCAACGGTTGGACTTCAATTTAAGGAGGGTTGGAGATAGCGGAAGATAGTTAGAATCTTAGCTTTATTGGACCGCTATCTAAAGGAAAGGACATGGGCTATGTGATTGAATTGTCTCAATGACTTTGCCACTTTGTTGTTGAGTGTTTTGTTAGTAATTTTGATTTTCTTAGAAGTGGGAAGAGCCTAATTTTGTATCTTGTATATTTCTTAGGTGCGGAAGGTAACATTTATAAACACCGTCCAAAAATCTGCTTCGGGATTGCGAAAGGTAACATTCATAAACAGCTAAAATTCTCAGGAGAGAGCTGATTGAGGAAGTCCGATCCAAGATGTAACTTTCTTAGGGATCGTTTGTACTATGATTGAGGAAGTCCGAGTAGTAGTACATGCTAAATGATGATAGTGAAGATCTGCAGAACAAGAAATTCCTTCAAACTTTATTGTGGACATTCAGTTTTTTGAAATTGCTCCCTGTCAGTAGCTAGTAGAAGTTGGAGGTGTCTCTCACTATTTCTACTAGACTTCTGCACATGTCAAAAACAATTTGTATGTAGTATATGTGTTGGATAGAGATAAGAAAATGTAAATAATCAAAACAGCCAAGACTTGTGGGAATTGTGTAGTTCCAGCGTATGTGATCATGTGTTTCCGCAAACATCATGAACTTTTGGTGGAACCGTACCTCCTCAAAATCCCCTGGTGTGAAAAAGAAAATCCCTCCACCTAGCCAACAAGCATCTCCCCCGTAAACTTAAAACTCAAGGCGGCCTAGGACTCTAACATCTCTGCATTACCAACCAAGCCTTGGTAGCCAAACAAAAAAGCTAGCACATCCTCGCTACCATCACCACCAATATAACTTGTACCTGCAAAATGTCAGGGGTGAGCTTACTGCAAGCTCAGTCAAGAATATCAAGGCAACAGTCCAAACTCATATTGTTTCATGATACACTATCGCATCAACATGCTATTGCAGTTTAAAATAAACATGTATGTCAAGTCATGCATATGTAATTTTTTCATCGTTACAGTATCTTCATGGAACCTGGGGTGCTCACATACGCGCTTGCAGTTAGGAGTGAGTCAGCCTACCTCCGCATACGCGCTCTGAACTGGGAGCAAAGTACCCACCTGCCAAGAGTCATTTCGGGAGCTCTTCCTTACATCAAAGAGGACTTCAAGAGTGTCGAGAAAAGCACGGTCCTGCAGGTTAAAAGAAGACACATCCTCCTCCTCCTCTAGGAAATTTCCATTTTCTAGATACGGGCAAAATTTATTATTATGTGTTAAATTAATTACAAGAAACAATTGTGATCAAGTATTCTTCATAGACAACCTGCTCCATAGCAAAGCTCGGTCTGCATGCTCGTTGACCTGGAAAAATATTGTCCACGGACTAGAACTCCTAATGGAAAGGCAAGATGGGATACATGGATCCTTGGAGAAGTATTCTTCACGGGCAAGACCTCATAAGGAAAGCGCTAGATGGGATGTATCTAAGGAAAATCAGGCAAGGTGTTCTAGAACAAATAGATCCCCTCCCTTGAGCCTACCTTCTCCACTTTTCTTTGGTATAACTTGACGCTTACCTTAAAGTCTCCCACCTCTATCCCATAGCGGCCCAGACCATCACAGAAATATCCAAGCCCTGAGAACCCACGTTCCCCTTGTCTTATCCGAAATATCTTATCAATAAGACTACATCCCTCCAACTCGAGAGACGAGCTAATTTTGCCTTATACAAAAAATGGCACTAACCGCACCAAATGAAGATACCATCCGGGCATAGGAAACTCCACAAACACCATCAACCCCATACTTTCTCATTGAATCCTTCACACAGCAAAGCCCAATCAAGCTTCATTGTTAGGGGGTAATACAGTCTTTTCACTAGTAATGACAGTGTCCGTCAGTTACAGGGGTGGTGTGGTGAAATGTTCAAAACATGGGGAGTGGTAAGTGTCTTTTTGCCTAAACATTGGGGGTGCAAAGTGTCTTTAATCCATTCAAGAAGGGTGAAATTCACTTACACCCCCTCAGTATGGCGAGCGACGAGGTCAGGGCTCAAATTGTGGCCTCCAACCAGGAGGTATCGTCGGCTTCCCATCAGAGAATGCCTGCTCCGGCGAGCTTGTGCATTGGGCGGGATCAGACACCGAGTTACACGATTGCAGGGAGAGGAAAATGGAATCGAATTCATGTTCGAACAAGCGGTGAGTCGTAGCTTCCTGCTAAGTGTTCGACGAAATGCCCGACTGAGGATAAACTCTTGAACACTTTGCTTCTTGTGATGATTCACGACTTAAGGTGCTCAATGATTCTGAAGTGTTGCATCAAGTATTTTCGAAGCATGGATATGTTGAGAGCATCAATATAGTCTAATGTTTCCCAATTTTTCAAGCTCAAATACAGTATGCTAAGTCATTAGATGCTATTGTAGCTCTATATTCCTATCAAGTCAGAGATATATATGACGATTGTTGTGCCATGGAAATCAGTTTCGCATCACCTCACATGAAAGAAATTTCAGATCATGTTTTCTGCGAAAATGAAGGTGAAGATGAGCGATTTCAAGCTGCAAGTCCCTCTATCCCTAACGAAATGGAGTTACAGGTGCCAACTACCTTAACGAAGGCAGCTCTTGACAATGAGTTTATCGACCAGGAGTCTCAAATGGATCTATGGGATGGTATTTGACCCAAGTATGACGATGAGCTGCCAGGTAAATGGGTTGCAGGGTTCAAATGAAGCCAATGGTGATCATTTTCAAGAAGAGATTGAAACTGAACTTTTACCGACGAAGGATGATTATGGAGAGGCAAATTCAAGTGAAGGTAGGGCTGTACCAGTCGAGACATTTTGTGGGGGCTGAGAACCTGGTGGTGATGAGAAAGTTATGCGCACGGGAAGAATTCCACCATGACCTACCAGTGGCGCAAGTGTTAGAAACTGAATTTGGTCAAATAGGATATGCTACAAAGACAATGCAATATGCATTTATCTTGAACTCATCCCTACCTCAGGTATTGCTTAAATTTGATAGCCTTAGCTTTGGCATAAATGAAGTTCATGTTCATAATACTTTAGTTGGTGAAATGCTGAACTTCTTAAAAAATGGGAGTTCTGGGGAGAACCAGAGAGTTTTGAACACTGTCATGGACTCAAGTGCAATGCAAGGATTATGATTCAGGGGGCCAAACCCTGGTGGAATTAGCCATTACATGTTGTTTGATCCTTGGCTGCAGGAGTTAATTAATGAATCTGGGTATAGCTCACTTTCTATTGCACAACAAAATACTCTTGTTGCTAATCTCATAGTATTAGAAGGGCATATGGATTTATATGATCATGATATAAAAGGTGGTATTCGAGTGGATTGTCATTGCATATTTCCAACCATTTTTAAGTATGCGCCCCTATTTTCAGGAGCCAACACTCGGAAATGGGGTGAGCTAACTGCTCTTTGCTGGAAACTTTTCAAAGTGTGTTATATTACAATACTACTTGTGGTATTAGTTCTTACCAAAAAAGGATGTTTAAATTATTACTCCGAGCAGAAAAGAAGCATGTGAATTGTTTTAGAAGAGACTATCAAAGGAATTCTCACCGTTTTTTTTAGCTTGGTGTATGGGTTTAATTTTTGGGTCAGTTCTTAAGATAGAAAAGACCACATATTTTGTGAGAAAATGGGAAAGAAGGAAAGAGAATCAATTGTCAATGTAAGCTTCATGGGTGATAATGTGCTGCTGTTTAGATTCATGGCTAGGAGTGTGAACTTGGGGATTGCTGATATCATTTGTGGAAATGCTAACTGCTAAGTGGTCACACCTGGCTGGCTACAAGGGTTGAGAGGAGCCTTTTGAGGAAATCAACTAACGGTGTTCTCTGCCACTATGAGAAGGATGAGGAACAAATTAAAGTGCTTGCGTTTGAATTTATTTCACTACAAATGAAGGAAAGGGTTTCCACTTATAGCTATAGATCTGGAAAACTGGTTGCTACTTCAAGTAATAACTTGTTCCTTGAGTTGGATTCTGCAGCAGATAGTAAGCTCAAAGAGGAACACTTAAATGGGTTTGAAGGTGAGGAAAAAATGACTCAACAGCTTCAAACAGTGGTGGAGCTGAAATGTCATATCCGTACATGGCTACATATTATTGTCATCATGGTACCTTGGTGGAGAATTGATGCATTGAGTTGCTGGGCAATGAAGGTTGACAAGGAGCTGCTAGTAAGAATTGCCATCAAAGTTGTAGAAATCTGAATGTCTAACAGTTAAACAAAGAGAACAAGAAATCTTCTTTTTGTGGTGGGCATCAGTTACTTCTCTTGGATCGTTTTGATCCTTGAGGACAAGGATTTCACAAGGGGAAGAGTTTGTCATGAAACTGGGGGTTCTTGGTGCAATTAATCAAAAGTGGGGTTTAGTTTTCAATTTAGTACAATGTAAGGGTTCATGTTGTATTTCTATTCCTAGTTGTGAAACGGTGATATACACCAGTATTGTGGATGAGAGAAATCATTCAATCAATGTTAAACAATTTCTGAAATTCTCCCTCTCTTTGATTCTTCTTCTTCTTTGTTATCTTTCACTGTAATTCGCCGGAAATCTTCCGGCAAGGGCAGGAACTGCTCAGTTCCCGATAAAAGGTTAATCCACCCTAATATGTACTCTTAAACAAATGCATTTTTTTTTATTCCATCGCATTTCTCGCATACGTTTATGAACATGGTGCATTAGTACAAGCAAAAGTTGAGATTGACTTAAGACAGAGTTTACTGGATTGGCCTTTGGTTGTAAGGGTAAATCTGTCCAAAAATTTTGAAATTATGAAGTTACCATGTCGACTAGCAGGGTGAAACTGACAACAAGTTTGGTAGTCAAAAGGGGTATGAGTGAAGTTTCCCAATCTAGGAGGGGTGTAGGTGAAGATCATCCTAAACTGAGGGTGTGTAAGTGAAACTTAGCCAATTTTTTAAGGTCCAACTCCATTACCAAAATCTTCTCTTTCTCCATCCATCAGATCCAGGGGTTTCTCCTTGAACCGCAGACGCCAATAGAGTAGACAGACTAGTACCAAAAGCCTCGACGGCGACGGCGACGGCGACGGCGACGATGATGAGATTAACGGCTAGATTTGCTTCAGGAAATGGTAAAATCCGCCCTCCATTCCATGTTCCTCTTTGCTATTCTTCTTTTAGTAATTCAATTCATTATCAGTCTCTTGTTAACTGCCCTCTCACAAATCAATCAACTACTAACCGTAACGATGCTATTAGTCAGTTTGAATCCATGCTTCAATTGCGACCCCTTCCTTCCATCATCCAGTTCAATCAGCTCCTCACTTGTCTTGTTCGAACTAAACACTTTTCCACCGCCCTCTCTCTATTCACCAAGTTGGATCTTTTAGGAGCCCAACAACACTACCACAAGATTAGGCCTGATCTTTACACACTCAACATTGCCATCAATTGTTACTGCCGTCTGAATCGAGTTGCCTTTGGTTGCTCTCTCCTGGGCAGAATTCTCAAGCAAGGCTATCAACCAGACGTGGTAACCTTTAATACTCTTATCAATGGCCTTTGTCTTGCTGGCCGGATAGATGCTGCCATTCAGCTCTTTGACGAATTATTCCTCAAAGGCTATCGTCTAGACTTAATCACTTGCAATACTATCATCAACGGATTGTGCAAGACCGGCAGAACAACTGAAGCTATTCGCCTCCTCAGAAGGTTGGAAAGAACTCAAGATGGTTATGATCCTGACATTGTGACTTACACTACTATCATTGATGGCCTCTGCATTGACCAGGAGTTGGACCAAGCTTTCAACATCTTTTCAGAAATGATTGCCAAGGGCATTTCTCCAAATGTTGTTACATACACTACCCTCATTCTAGGAGTTTGCAACTTCGGACAGTGGAACCAAGGCACCAGATTGCTATATGAAATGGTTCACATGAATATCTCGCCCAACATCCAGACCTTCACCATTATGGTCGACTCCCTTTGCAAAAAAGGAAGGGTTAAAGAATCTTGGCAAGTGGTTGCTTTCATGCTTAAAATGGGCTGTCGCCCTAATATCATCACATACAACTCTCTGATAGATGGATACTGTTTGCTAGGACAGGTTGGCAAGGCAACAAAGTTACTCAACACGATTGTCGCCAAGGGTTACACTCCTAACGTCGTCAGTTATAGTACTTTGATCAATGGGTTCTGCAAGCACAAACTTATTGCTGAAGCTGTGACTGTCTTTGACAGTGGCGGACGCAGGATTCGTGTATTGGGGGGGCCAAACATTGATCACTATTAACACGCATATGTATGGACTTTTTTCTTATTGAGAACCCACATTGAATATTTATTCGATTAACCCGTTCAATTGCATTCTATTATAAAACAATCCAACTTCAGTTGAGCCGCCTATAAGGATTAAATCTTCAAGGACGAATTAGTTGAAGTAGATAATCTGACAATCAAGTTATCGATTGTTTAAGTGAGTTTAAACTGTTAGTATTTGGGTAGTAGTTTTTTTTTTTTTTTTTGCAATAGTATTAAACTGTAAATAGTAGAAATAATATATTAAGAATAAATGACAAAGAATAGAGTTGTATCAAGACTAATTAGAAATCTTGAATTGTATAAGAACTACAATTTTTCTTTCACAAATTTTCGATTTCTACAATCCCATTACATATTGAGAAACTACTAAATTTTAGACAAAGAAAAGTAGCAACCTAAAAAAAAATTATTCAAAACATAAAGTAACCAATATACAAAATCTTACCCGTGTCATCTTTCATCGCTTAAATTCCCTACAAAATTTGGATCTACTTATTAATTTACGTAATAATTAACTAGTTGATTTATTAAATGGTTGTAATTATTTTCATATTTCCAATTTTATGTGATGGATATATCTTCTCAAAAGCCACTAAGTGTAAAGATAATCATTGATTGTTCCTAAAAAAAGATAATGATCATACATCTATTTTAATTAATTAATTAATCTCAAATTAGGAGAAAAAAAGAGATATGTTGCTGTAGATTACTAACTTCGGTGGTCTATACTTATCAAGTGACAAAGCCTGAGGGGGCCAACTTTCATTCCAACACAAACTCCTCTCAAACTTGACCCATGGTAATAACGTTACAAAAAATATTTGGAGGGGCCATGGCCCCCTCCCGTCCCCCCTTCCGTCCGCCACTGGTCTTTGAGGAAATGTCTCGCAAGCAAATTCTTCCTGATACAGTAACCTACACTACTCTCATTGGTGGCTTCTGTCAAGCTGGAAGAATTAGAGACGCACTTCATCTTCTCAGCAAGATGAAAGGTCAAGGCCTGTTCCCCGATGCATTCACATACGCTACCCTGTTGGATGGCTTTTGCAAAAACCAGAAACTTGACGAGGCGGTTGCATTGTTGGAACAACTTGAAAGTGAAGAATTTGAGCCTGATATTGTGATGTATAGTGCGGTTCTGGATGGTTTCTGCAAAGGTGGAAGACTTGTCGCTGCTCAAAAGCTCTTCTCGAAACTCTCTGCCAGAGGACCAATACCCGACGTTCAAACATACAATATCATGCTGAATGGACTTTGTAAGAAAAGCCTATTTGATGAAGCAAATCAGATGTTACATCAAATGGAAGAAAACGGGTGCTTGCCAAATTTTTATTCGTATTCCACCGTTGCTAATGCATATTTAAAGAATTGTGAAATGTTAAACGCAACTAAAGTTCTTGAGAGGATGCGTAACAAAGGGATAGCGGTTGGTACAGGCACGATAAGGTATATATTTCAAATGCTGGATGATGATGGGTTAGACAAGACTTCAAAGGAGGTGCTTAAGCAATTTTTGGGCATCACTGTTTACCCGAAACAAGGTGCTTTAAGTTCTTGAATTCACTTGCAATGCTAAACAAGGCTGTATGACAACTGTCAATAAAAGATGGGCAGAGATTGCGATGCGAATTCTCTTGATTATATTTATATTAGGTTATCCGATTTTACGCTTGTTTGCTTATGTGATATATTTGTACATAACAATGTGTTTCAAGTACAACAAGACATAAATGAGCCTAAACATTTCCGCATTTTGGCATTCTACATGAAATGAAGGTTCTTCGGCATTCTCAATCCCTTCTTAGTTTCCCCCAAAATCAATCATCATTCACTCACCTTAACGGGGGAGGAGTTGACAGTGATGCCATTAATCAGTTCTAGACGATGCTCCGAATTTGACCCTTGGCTACGATTCAATCAGCTCCTCGCCTCACTTGTTCAAACAAAGCAATTTTCCACCGCCCTTTTATTACTCCCAGATTTTTCTATTATTTGAAAGATATATATTCGAAAGCTCCATAGGAATTAAGTACGAAGATGCTAGGATGAGTGCTGAAGAGCAAGGATCACTGATAGGCTGGCAGCTATCCTTCTAAGATTGATATTGTTTTGGTGATAGAAATAATAGATATTAGAGAAGTTCTTGAATAGATAGGCCCATACAAGAGCTTGTTGAATATTTTAGATGGGTCTTGAAAGAGAACTTGACTTTGTATGCACGAGCCTGTAGCACCTAACAGCTGCGTTTTCGTGAGAGGGTATAATGAATTTCGAGATATTACTCAATAGTGTTCATGAGAGGAAGTCCAGTTTTTGCTTGAGATGAATCCTCTCAAATTTAGGCACTTCTTCTTCTTCTTCTTCTTCTTCTTCTTCTTCTTCTTCTTCTTCTTCTTATTTATTATTATTATTATTATTATTATTATTATTATTATTATTATTAGACATTCTTCTTCTTCTTCTTATTCTTCTTCTTCTTCTTATTATTATTATTATTATTATTATTATTATTATTATTATTATTATTATTATTATTATTATTATTATTATTAGACCACATTCTTCTTCTTCTTCTTATTATTGTTATTATTATTATTAGCTGAATTTAGTAGCTGCTGACTAGAAAATAAAAGGTATATGTAGTTATAAGGCCGCTCTGATGGAAAGCATGGGAGAGTTATGTATACTGCATTAGAGCATATCATTTGATATCTAGATTCGTATTTTTTCTCCAGTGGGGGTTTGATCCGTCTTAATCGGCTCCAACAGTGGTTCACTCCTAATGAATATAGTCTCAAACTCTCAAGAATGAAAGTCGCTATTTCAAGAACTGAAGATAGCTGAAGATGTTTTTTTTTAAAAGAAATGCTGAAGCTTTTTTTTGTGACAAAAAACTACTCTATTATTACCAGAATTTACAAGGTGATGTTGCCAACCAAAAGTCTAGAACTATACAGGGGACTTGAAGTTAGCATATTACAAAAATATGTAAAATACATGGAGCAAAAGCACTGAAACAAACAAGCCTAAGACTTGTTTATGGGAAAAGGGAGAAAACAAAAACACATAACCAAACAGGCCCTTAAATATAATCTTGAAGTCTAGATCTTGCTTGGAGGCGATGGATGGACCCACGGTGGATAAGCCCACCGACTCTATGGTCGGCGAGGCGGTGGAAACGCCGTTGGACACCTCGGCGAGGCAGCGGCGACGCGACGGCGGCGGAGAGAACACCTACAGCGTCGGTTGGGGCGGTGAGGTGGTGAAACCCTTATGACAATTTGTGGCACTCGCCATCGGTGCATCTGGTGTGGATGACATCTGGGCATTCTGTCACGGTGCATCTGACTCGCGCAATTGGGCGCATCAGGAATACATTCGGTCCTGCTTTCTCAGTGAATGTATTCGAGTCTGGTTATGGGTGGAGCACTAGTTTCTGTTTCAGGAAGTGCAACCACATCGGGCGCATGGTAGTTGGAGCAACGACTTGGCGATTCGGGTTTCGCATACAACTGCGCAACATCTGTCTGGGGAGGCGTGCTCGATCTGTTCCGAGAGACACATCCGGTTCAGGTTTGAGAAGAGAAGCATCGGTTCTGGTTTCGGGTTGCTGAGTTGATTCAAGTCAAGGTGGATATTTATTGAATTGGTAACTTGAATCAATTTGATTCAAAGTCAAAGGAGGATTTTGGCAAGCTTCCTTAATTGTTTTGGGACGGTCTCTTGTTGCTTTGGCAACAAACTTTGTAGTACATGTGTATATAAAGCACATGCTAGCACTCACAAAGTACAACACACACAGGCAGAATTGATAGCTCTTAGAGCTTTCGTAGAGTGTGTGCGCGGGTGGGTGTAATTGGGTGGCCGTCGTGGCTAGTAAACCACGTTAAATATCTGTCTTGTTCTTGTTTTGCTTTCGTCGTTCTTGCTCGAATACCCACAGATTATAACAAACTGGTAACAGAGCTCTGAAACAGGAGTTCTGTTACAACATGTTGCATGGTTGATTTCCAGCACAAAGGTCTTGAACGATTTTGCTATGGCGTAGATTGAATGATTATCGATAATAAATGGTTTAGGACGGATGTAATATTGATGAGGTAGGGTTTCATAAACCCCGTAGGGTGATTTTAGGGTCGGTGTAATATCAGTTCTTCTCAGATGTTAATGGCCTTTGAGAAGCTAGGTGTTTCAAGAGTTATCTAAGTTGTTTTCTAGATTATTGAGATCTTTGTTTACTTTGTACCTGATTTTGACATGTCCATGGTGGAGGATATTTTGCACAGGTTTATTCTCGGACTTCTATGTTAGCAGCTTACATTATATTATAGCCATTTTTTCAAGAGGCTTATTGTTATATGGGAGAATCTGTCATCCAAAGTTTTCTTAGATTGGTTAGACTCTTCAAAAGAAAAAAATAAACATAAATAGCCATCATCAAGTACACATTAGTGAAGGAATGTAATTCTCTTATCGACCATTACAACTCTAACATTACAAGATCAAACATCTACGGTGTTGAATTATCGTACCAAGAATGACTATCTTAGGCTCTTAGCTCCTTCCCTGTGTACTTAAGGTGAAGAATCTAATTTGGTGTAGTAAGTACATATGCAAATTATTGTAGCTTTCAAGTTTACAAACCCTTGTTGCCCTTTGCTTAAGGAAAGAGGAAATATTGGTATGGTTCTGTTCTGACCATTTATCCCACATTTTTAAGTTGAATCATCTGTTAATCGTTGACCCCTTCTTTCTCTCTAAAGTTAAATACCTTCAAATTATCTATCAAAAAAAATTATTGGTGATTGTTCCAGGAAAGGAAGTCTATAGTACTGCCATGGTTTATGATGATTTTTATATTATTTGCTTCCAAATTGTTATGTAAGTTCTCTTGGATGAGTATTTTCATCTTTCAGCCACCACTATTGATAAGATCAATTATTTATTTTTTGAGAAGTACTCTAAACTAAAATATTAATCAATTGGTGGTGTGCATAGACATTATTTCATTTTTTACTCGCAAGTCTATGACTATATGCATGATTATTTTCTATTGAGCACATCAGTTGAAGTATCACTAGGGAACGGCATATAGGATACATCTAAATGGCCCAAAAAAATAGATGAAGTAAAAATGGAATCAATATGGGGCTCCAATGAATCATAGTTCTGGTAGATTAGGAATCGCAACAAAGGGGTGGGAGATTCAGCCATTTTCATGGATTAGGGAATAAGCTACATGGTGTCAATTAACCAACATATCTTTGGGTCATTCTGCATTGGGTCTCATCTGGTATATGAAGCCCATTATGATTCTAATGACTTTGAAGCCCAATCAAGACAACTACAAGCCCATTAATGTATTAGGTTTCCATTGGTGTATCAGTGTTGTTGGGCAGCTGTAAGAGCCGTTTGGCTCCCTACCGTTAGATGAGATCCAACATACCTATTTCCTTCTATTGAATCCATTTGTCTCCATCGATTAGGGTTTAATCAATATAATATGCAGACATTTCGTTCTTCATCTTCTTCACAGTTTCTCTTTATCCTTAGTTTCATTCTTTGCAAAAGAATGAAGATCTAAATCTCCTTTCATGGTATCAGAGCATGTCGCGCATACCCACTTTGCCGATTTCACAGCTTCTTTATCTTCTTACCATCAACACAATCGTTGTCCCTTTAATCTCGATAGCATCAATTTCGTGCTATGGAAACATCATATCCAAACGATCTTCTGAACTCACTCTCTTTTTTATTATCTTGATGGCTCTCTTGTGTGTCCTCCGAAACACATCACCACCGATGGCATCTGTGTTGTCAATCCGGCGTCGAATTGGGGCTTCTTTTGCCTTGCGTTGATTATCTCACTATGGTGGTGACAAACTCTTGGGGATGACCTACCTTCACTTGACTGATGATGATTTGTATTAATGACCTTCACTATGTGAGCGCATATCTAGCGCCTTGTCCAATAGCATAACAGTTGTAGAATTTGGATGTAAGATTATTTCTTTATCACCATAACTTCTTCTGTTTTTAATGTTTAGTGTTTAGGTTTTATCACGGTGATTATGACGGAGAAGTAAGTTAGGGGTGTTTCGTTTTCTACATAGTGATTACAACGGTTGGAGGACGGAAGAGTATGCTGAAACTGTTTGAGAGAATGGTGATGGAATTTTTGCACTAGGGTTGGTGCTTCTGTAGCTCATACATGGATAAAAATACCTGAAAGTTGCGACGATGATGTGAGACTCATGACCAGGAAGAGTGCGGACGAGCCACGGAAGCCTCCTGGTGTCGTGTTAAGTGTCGCATCCTCATCGTGGTTGGACAGACAGTGTTTAAGAAGAATCTCAAATTTCATAATTTTCCATGTAACAATAATATACAAGTATCTTTGTACATTTTATACAATAGTCTCTTTTACATTTGCATGAAAAATACAAATCATTACGATAAAAGCTACTCAAGAATGTCTGGTTGTATGTTATTGTTTTATTTAAAAAAAACATGTGAAATTACTTAGTTTTTTGATTTTTCTTAAAAACTGTTAAAAAAAAGTTAAAGACTTTAAGATTGACGGATATATGTTAATGAAAACATTTTTCAAATCTTGAAATGATGTAAAAAAATATATAATTTTGATGAAATATAATGCATTATCTTACATTTATCAAATTATTAAATTACTTCATTTCAAAAAAAAAATTATTAAATTATTTTTTTGAATTATTTTTTATATTTTTAGTAAAACTTGTATTTTAAAAAAAGTGTGAGGTGAAAATAAGGGGTAAGAAAGTCTTTTTATAATTTTCCGTCCAATTTTAACGGAAAGTTAACGGAAGGGTACCTACTTGCTCGAAAATCCAAAATTTAGGACCTGTGGTGCTCGATTTTTAAATTTGGGTACCTACTTGCTCGTTTTGGCAAACTTTGGGTACCTCCGGTGCAATTTAGCCTAAAGTAAACTATGCTTACCATTGGTGAAATTTTGCCAAAAAATAATTACAAGACATTTAATATTATTTTATGAGCAAATCAATCACATCATTGCAAACTTTGCCCGTTTTCGCTTAAAGTCTCTATGTTCTGTATTTAACATAACATATTTAACATGTAATTTATGGAGTACACCCATATATATAAGTACATAGGTAGTAGTATATTTTAGCATTTTTACATATAAATAATAGTCGCGATAGTGAATTTGGGTCGGGCTGGGCTAAGACCGAAGTTACATAATTCAAGTCCAGCTCATATGTTGGTCGAACTTAAGTTTCAAGCACAAGCACACGAGGGACCGAAATTTGTTCAATCCAAGCCTGCTAGATCCGAGGCTCGGTTGGGCGAGCCACTGGGTCGGTAGCCAACCGAATTTAGGGCCCGTCTGGTATTATTTTTGCTTTCTAGAACACAACTTTTCGAATTCAAAAGCGATACTTTTGTATTTGGTTTGTTTTTTCTGCTTTAGAAAGCAACTACTTTCTCACAACAACTTTTGAAAAACAGGATAGTGGTTTCTTTCTACGATCTGCCTTTTTGATTAATTTATCTTTTGATAATATTTTACTGTAATAGTACTATTTATTTTATCATGTTTGAAACGGTCGTTTTGACGTTTACAAAAAGTCTAAAGTACTAATTACCAAACACAGAAAAAGAACTTCCCCACAGCAGATTTTATACAGAGTTTATCAAATACTTTTTGTGTAAATTCCCACAACAGTTTTCTCAGAGTGCTTTATACAAAAAAGTTTTTTTAAACTGCCACAACTTACCAGACTAGCCTTAGTAATTCGAAACAACACTAAATAAGAAAACTTGAAAGCACATAGTAAATAATAATTTGGACGAGTTTGAAAAGAATTTCTAAGTCGAATTGCAATTAGGGTCGAATTTTGACACAAATATTATCAAATGCAGGCTAACCCGGGTTGCTTGATTTGCATGACCGCTTCCCATAAATATTATATTTTTAGATAACTATGTACTTATCATAAAATTTCAAAGAATCGAAACTTGAAAGATGTGGATGGACTGGGGATAGTTTGGGCTCTTCTTCTATATGGCAGGTGACATGTTTTGGGCCGTTATCATATGATCCAAAAGCATTAGGCTTTTGTTTCTTGTGAACCCGGTTTTTTTACTTTCGGTTTCATCCTGTTAGATTAAAGTTCAATTTGTACTACATTTTTTTCTTTTCCGTTAGACTGGTTTAATTTTTATCACTATTCACTCGATCGTTTTGACCCAATAATTTGATTGTATAAGAGCATCTCCCACAGTGCACCAAATCCTATATTTGATAGTAAAATTTGGTGTTTTCGGCCTCCCACAACAAATCATCAAATCACCAAATCGCCAAAAAAATGGTGATTTTTTTGTAGGCCTCCCACAGTCGTTGACTAAAAAAACACCAAATCACCAAATCCTATATTTGGTGTAGCTTTTGTGAAATGGTGAAGTGCATCTCCCACAGTACCCTCAAATCCTATCCTATATCACCAAATCCTATTTTTACCATCAAATTTGATGGCAAAAATAGGATTTGATGTAATCTACACCAAATTTTTAATTAGTGTTTAGGGCATGTTTTCACATTACTTTCATGGTAATAATATGCTCTAATGTAATAGTGTAGCATTTCGTCTTTACAGTATATACGTCATCCGTTTTTCTTCTCCCACTTTGTATAATATGCTTTTGAGCCATAGCGTGTTACATAATATTTTCAGCATCATGCTACGAGATGACAATATGAAATAACTAATGTAGTTGCAACAGGTTTGGCCGAACATAATACACTGATGTTAAACTTCAAAAACTTCAGTAACCTTCTTGTACATATGGGATAATCATGGTCAAATAGATTAGAATGGTTAATTTTAGATTTTTTGAAGTGTTATTTAATCATTTTACAATTTCGTGTAATATTTTTTTGATAATAAAATATTTTTTTTTTATTTTGATAGTAATGAAATTCATGATTTGGTGATAAATTTGATGATTTGTTGTGGGAGGCCAAAAATACCATTCTCTAAATTTGATGAAATGGTGAAATAACTATTTGATGTAAAATTTGGTGAAAACTGTGGGAGACCAAAAACTCTATTTTTCCACCAAAAATGGTGAAATGGTGTTTTTGAGGGTTAACTGTGGGAGGCCAAACCATTTTTCTCCACCAAATATAGGATTTGGTATAAAATTTGATGTCAACTGTGGGAGATGCTCTAAGTAAAACAATGCAAACTTGATGATAATATTTTCATGATATTATCAAGTAAAAGTTAATCTATAACACAGATAAAAAGATTATCAAAAAATCACGTCGAATTAATGTGATAGAGAAGATACAAGGGAGTACTACTATTCAAATCTGAAAAAATAAACGCATCTTCCAATAGATTGCAACTGAAAAGCCATTTCATAACATTTAAGAAAATCTATTCAATCTAAGAAGAGGCAATCTCCTAATTACAAACGAAAATCAAACCCTAAACAACAGCCTCTAATCCCCATAAATCGCCACAAATTCAAGAGCTGGTGAATTTAGTCACAGCCTTGGTGCCTTCAGAAACAGCATGCTTAGCCAATTCCCCAGGAAGCACAAGCCTGACCGCCGTCTGGATCTCCCTGGAAGTAATCGTGGGCTTCTTGTTGTACCTGGCGAGCTTTGCGGACTCAGCGGCGAGCTTCTCGAAGATGTCATTGATGAAGCTGTTCATTATCCCCATGGCCTTGCTGGAGATACCGATGTCAGGGTGGACCTGCTTGAGGACCTTGAAGATGTAGATCTTGTACGTCTCCACGCTCTTCTTCGACCTCTTCTTCTTCTTCTCTCCGGTCGATGAAGCGTCCTTTGGGAGCTTCTTTCCGGCTTTGGGCTTCTTCTCCGCGGGGGCTTTCTCGGCCACGGCGGACTTCTTCTCCTCCGTTGGCTTCTTCTCTGCCGCTGGCTTCTTCTCCGCTGCTGCCTTTGGTGCCATTGATTTTTGAGGATTTGTGAGAGGGGATTGATAGAGAAGTGATGAATTAGTTGGATTGAAGGAAGGTTGTGAAGAAGAAGTGAGGGAGGGTTTTGGATTTATAGGGTGGTTGTGATGGGTTTTGATTGGTGGGGGAGGACGGTCTCGGATTGATGAGGTGGCGATATTCGAAGTCGTTCGATGCACGGAGAATGGAGTTGATGATCGACGGCTTCGATGGGGTTTGCGGAAAAGACAATAAGGTAACAATTGTTATCTGCTTCTCATAAGTCAAAAATAGTAAAATAATAAGGTCTGGGTTTTGATTGGTGCGAGAGGATGGTTTCGGATCGATGAACTGGCACGATTCCAAGTCGTTCGATGCACGGACGATGGAGTTCACGATCAACGGGTTCGATGGGGTTCTGCGGAAATACTTTAAAAACAAAAAGATGGGGTTTGCGGAAAAGAGTGATATGGCAAAAGTTGATAGAGTGGGTTTGGTGTGGACTTTTTATATTTTAAGTTGTTTTTAAGATGGTGTGAAAAAAATCTGTGACATAAAAGTTCAAGAAAAAAGATGTATGAGTTTGAAAAAAAAAGTTAGTGTTGTTTTTTTTTTTGAAAAAAAAGTTGGTGTTGTTAAAAAGTAAGTGATGTGATAGTTTTGTTGTTTAGTGAAAGTTATCATTATACTCTTTTTGTCTATTTATTGAAAGTCAGTGATACGACAGTTTTGTTGTTTAGTGAGAATAATATTGGGCCTGTTTGGATGAGCGGAAGTGAGTGGTTTGGCTAAAGATCTACATTTATCTGAAGCGTTTGGATAAGATAGCTAAAAGTAGATTAATGTAATTATTGTAATAAAATTAATAATATAATATTAATAAAAATGGTGACGTATTGCGACGATGGGAAATTCAGAAATTGAAACGTGCCAATATGGAGGGCATCTCATGATTTTAAAGAAATTTGACCAAGTGGGAAAGAATTGGCGTCCTACCCGTCTGGTGAATTGGTCTTTGAAAAATACCCAGCTCTCTCTTATGTTTGGCGTGTGTAACCCACGCGTGGGTTACACAATTTAATCAACTAAATTAACACTTAATTAGGTAAATTTTTAAACAAACCTATTCACATCATCGTCCCAGTTTTTTCTCGTCCCAGTTTTTTCTCGTCCCAGTTTTCTCTCGTCCCAGTTTGTATTTCTCGTCTCAGTGTGGCAATATACTGAGACGAGAGTTCTGCTCGTCTAAGTATATTGCCACATTGATACTGAGACGAGCAGGTCAACACCGGGACGAGCAAATGCTCGTCTTACACAGTAACTGTGTTTTCCAGAAAAAAACTAAGAAAAACTTCGAACAGTCATAATCAGAAGATGAAAATGTTCAGAAACAAAATACTTCATTACATTAAAAACTTAAAAACATGAAGATGATTACATTTTTTTGGGCTTTTTGGGACTGCGAGGCCAGAACTCCGGATCTTCTTCTTCACTGTTGTCGTCGTCTCTGTTTCTTTTCTTCGACGTCCATGGCGGAGATGGCGGCCAATCCACGGAGTCGTCATCATCTTCCTCGTCTTCACCGTCACTGTACTGAGTAGTTTCAGATCCCCTTTTTGCCCGGAAATAGGATTGTTCACGGTCAGTTTCACTGTCACTGTCTTCCTCTTCATCCTCATCCTCTTCCTCGTCCTCGTCCTCGTCCTCGTCCTCGTCCTCGGACCTTTCAGTATCCTCCTCCTTGTCCTTGTCCTCGTCCTCGGACACCTCCTCCTCCTTGTCCTCGTCCCACTCCTTTGGTATCTTCTTCTTTGCCATTTCAGAATGTGGTGAGTTTTGGAGAGAAGAGTGGCTTTTGTAGTGCTTCCTGGGTAGATGAAGAGACGGAGAGAGATAATGGTTCATGTGCCGGGTATAATTGCATTTTCTAGAAAACATGCATGTATGTTTTCTAGAATATGTTTTCTAGAAAACATGCATGCATGTTTTCTAGAAGGTTTGTAATAATAACATTGTTGAAATACGTAACAGTTTTTTTTTAAGAAATGCATATTCATATTAAATAAATTTAAAAAAAGAAATTGTTTATCTATGTATTAAAATGCAGATTCATATTAAAAAACACAAGAATTGATCGAAATAAAAGATATATTGTTTATTTATGTATTAAAATGCATATTCATATTAAAAAACACAAGAAAAAGATATATTGTTTATTTATGTAATAAAATGCATATTCAAATTAAAAAACACAATAATTGATCGAACAACAGATATATTGTTTGCGGAATCATCAAAAGAGGTTGCGAACAAATAATTACATTACAAAGAACGAAGAACAACGGCTTTTATCACAACATTAATTTTTCAATTGAGGGCAAATCTTTCTGGTGTGCCCTTTTACATGGCAATGGCTACATCCGTACGTTCCCGTTCCTCGCTTTTTTTCACGAACGATTTCGACCATTGGCCTGTGTCTTTTCTCCTTGTCCCTCCCAACTGTTACAACTTTCTTCGGTGGAAGTGGGCGAATGTTTCTTATGTGTGCAGGTACTTCGCTTGTGACTACGCTGGTCCACGTTGCTGGGTTGGGAGGAGTCTTAATTGTACCTGCATAAGCCAGATGGTAGTTTTCCAGTGAATAGAACCTGCTTGTGTGGTCGTACATGACCTTCATATCATGGTCGGCATCGTAACGGCCAAGTTTTCTGAGTTCTTTTGCACAAGCACACGCATGTACACACGGGAACCACATCTGTTGGTATTTGCCGCACGTGCAGGTTCCGAGGCAATGTCCAGGTTTGAATTCCACAATATGAGTTTTTAGATGATTACCGCGGACTTCATACAGAGACTCTGAAATTGGTCGCACGCGAAAATCTATACACTTTATAGAACGACTCAACATTCTTTTCTCCATTTTCGCAGTCAGGTAGGTGTTGCCCATGTCAAAGCCGAGGTTTCGTTTTTTAAGGTGCCACTCGCTCTGATGATCACTTATTTGGGAGAACATTGTAAGAGCTTTGTCAGACCTGGTCGGCAACAGGCACGAGTTAATGGACTCAGCATAGTTGGATGTAAGAATCTCAAACCGTGCTGTTTTACAATGGGACCTTGCCCATTTCTCTAGACCGGCATCCCGTAAGTAACGTTCGACGGTCTTGTCGTTAACGCTGTTTACTTTGTCGCACTCAATACCCATGTCTATCAGATGTGACTCACACGCGTCCTTATCAAATGTGTAGGCCGCATTGTGGTAATGAGGCACCCACTTTTGTGTATTGTAATGCTTCAGAGCGTTCATTTTCAAATGGTAATAGCAGTGGACGTGGTTGGATAAGGGGTACACGGCCTTGACTGAATTGATGATAGCCCGGTGCCGATCTGAAACGAACGTCAACTCGTCATGATCCTGGACAACATACCTCAGTCTGTTTAAGAACCAAGTCCATGCAGCGGTGTCTTCATTGTCCACTAGTCCCCATGCAATGGGATAGCACTGTTTCTGGCTATCAACCATTGTGCATACGACCAATTGCAGGGGTTCCTTCTTCATGTGCGACATGTCGATGACAATTACTGGTCGCATATACGGTATCCCCTGAATTTGTGCCGCGAACGCAAGGAAACAGTACAAGAAAACACCACCTTCGTCCACTCCCATATCCCATTTAGTACCGGGGTTCAGAATTTCACATAATGCCATGAACACGGGAAGATCAGCGTAATTTTGAGCACGAGTACCCTGGATCATCTGTTTGGCCCTTTGACGTGCATACCATGCCGGCCAGTACGATATTCTACTTCCCATTTTTAAGGCGATGTTCTGTACTTCCTTGATTGTGGGTGTGTTTTTTGATTGGCCCATCATTCCCAGCAATTCATACGCGATCACTTCACTATTAATGTTACGGTGCTTCCCATCTACGCTGCATGCCGTACATGTATGAATGGGGTTATGTTTCTTCACCTGGTAGTGCACGGAATCTTTTTGCTTGTAAGCCCCAAGCATCCATTTGCATTCCCGATTCTCGCACCGCAATATAATACGAGTCTGGTCTCGCTTATATACGTAAAAAGTCCATCTCTTCGAACCTGCAACCGTTCTGATATGGTGGGACAACGCCCTCCCAGTATACAAACCTTTCATCTCTATTTCCAGACCGTCTAGCCTTCCCACACTAGTCTGTCCACGACTCTCTGTACAATCTACCGCAACAGTTGCCAATGCAAGATTATTTTGCCCCATCGCCTCATTAGTGGCAACCATAACTTTGTCAGCTAATTGCACAATGTCGTTACAGTGAACCGGAGACGGAGTGGGATCCATTGCGTTATATGCTACCCTGTCTTCGTCACGATCCTCGGCGAGTATCTCTATACCCTCAAAGTAATCCTCGCAGTATGTAAGGGGGGGGGGCTCGAAGGAACCAACTGATTGTTAGGGGTTTCAGTTTGATCCATCACATCCTCGTCAGCAACATCAGCATTAACGTATGGTTGATCCACCAAATCCTTTAACGTGACGTACATGGTTACAATAGATCCCTTTTCCGTAGTATCAAAGATATCTTTGATTTCTAAATCTTTAGTGAGGACATTAGGCTCGATCAGGTTAGCATCTGGAAATTGGAAATGATAAGATAAGACAACCTTTTTGGTAGGCGGACAATCTGTATCCATTCTGACCGAAACTTCGTGCTCCAAAGATTCCACGGTAATGCCTTGAATTATCTTGAATACTGCATTCTTCACTGCATGACCTATGTATATGTGTCTACCTTCGGCACGCGTCCATTCACCATTCCAAACAGCACGGAACATCAATTTTCTCACCATTTCTACATGTCAAGAGAGAGAATGATTTTAGGGTTTAGGGTTCGGATAGTAGAAAGAGAGAGAATGATTTTAGGGTTTAGGGTTCGGATAGTAGAAAGAGAGAGAGCGATTTTAGGGTTTGGATGAAATTAGGGTTTGGTCAAACAAAGAAAAAAGTTTTCTGATGGGTAACAGAATTTCTGTACTTTTTTCAGGAAGGAGAGGGACCACCACCAGCTCAGACAACATATTTATTTTAATAATGGGACGAGGAAACGCTCGTCCTAGTATTCCCAACTGGGACGAGAGAATACTCGTCCCTGTATTTACAACTGGGACGAGAATATGTCCGTCCCGGTATTTACAACTGGGACGAGAGTATACTCGTCCCTGTATTTACAACTGGACGAGAGTATACTCGTCCCTGTATTTACAACTGGGACGAGAGTATACTCGTCCCAGTCTTAGGGTTTACTTAAAATGCTTGGATGTTGTGATTTAGGGATTCATGTTTAGTATTATTATTGTTTAGGACTTACAATTAACATATTTAGTGGCTATAGGAATGATACTTAGTTGATTATAGTGTTTAGTGTCTACAAACGTAGGATTTTGAGAGGATGTTAGTTGGTTTAATGGTATGTATAAGGTTTAGGCATTACATGATTAAGATATGATGATTGTAGGATTTTGAGTTTATAGTTTAGATTACATGATTATATGGTTTAGGACTTACAATTAACATCTTTAGTGTCTATAGGAATGATACTTAGTTGGTTATAGTGTTTAGTGTCTACACATGTAGGATTTTGGGATGATGTTAGTTGGTTTAATGGTATGTATAAGGTTTAGGCATTACATGATTAAGATATGATGATTGTAGGATTTTGAGTTTATAGTTTAGATTACATGATTATATGGTTTAGGACTTACAATTTACATTTTTAATATTGAATACCATTTTTTCATGATAAGAGAGGATTTCAGGGTTTAGGGTTTAGGGTATGCTCGTCTCTGTCGTCCCTGTCTTGTCATCTTTGGGTATCATACTCGTACGAGTCTATCACACCCCAGACTGGGACGAGAGATTACTCGTCCCACGAGTCTATCAAATGCCAGACCGGGACGAGTCCTCGTCTGTGATTTGAATGCCAGACGAGAGATTTCTCGTCCCAGTTTGGCAGGTCTTGCTCTTCCCAGTTGTGCATGGGGAAGACTGGTACGAGCATAGTTCACGTCTCAGTCTTATGAGAAGACAGAGACAATGAATATACTCGTCCCAGTCTCTCCACATACAACAACACACATCAAACCAATAATAATGAAGAACAGAGCAGAAATATAACAAACGTAACCTACATTTTTGAGTAATGTGATGAACATATTGGAAGGATGAAAGTAAATAAATGAGAGTACCATACATTTCAGAGTACTGTGATCAACATATAATAAGGACAAACATACAGAGATGAGAGTTTAAGTTTTTACCGTAGCTGAAGAACAAAAGTGAGGAAAGAGAGAGACTTGTACAGACAAATGGGATACTTCTATGGGAGAACTGGAGCCAATGAGAGTGACAAATGAGCCATATTCTTGAGGAGTTTAAGGTATACATTCATAAAGTTTACAGTTGGAGTAAATTCAACTGTACTTGGTAGGTTGAGGTAGATAGAAACAATTCAATGTTGGAGAGAGAGAGTACGCGTTTTTAGGGTTTGTTTTTAGAGTATTTAACTATTATGTTTGGAAAGGTTGGTTTAAGGCTTCTGTGGAAACTGATGCTCAAGTGATAGTAAATGCAATCAAAAACAATGTTGCTAGCCGTTGGAATTTAAGGACCAGAGCCTCTGCCTGTTCAGCCTTGTTAAAAAAAAAAAAAAATCTAGTTCAATTAATTATGTACCCAGAGAGTTAAATGCCAGAGCACATAAACTAGTTGAGTGGGTCAAATGTAATAGGGTGTTAGGAGAGATTGATGTCTCTTTGGTGCAGTTTTGTAATGATCTTAGTAGTGGGAGTGATCAACCCAGTTTTGTTTTAATATAATGGTGGCCTTTTCTATAAAGAAAAAACTATTGTGTTTGGAGACGAGAGAGAGAGAGAGAGAGAGAGATGCAGACGAGAGAGAGAGAGTTGGAGACGAGATTGGAGACGAGAGAGAGAGTTGGAGACGAGAGACAGTTGGAGACGAGAGAGAGAGATGGAGACGAGAGAGAGAGTTGGAGACGAGAGAGAGAGTTGGAGACGAGAGACAGGTGGAGACGAGAGAGAAAGATGGAGACGAGAGAGAGAGTTGGAGACGAGAGACAGTTGGAGACGAGAGGCAGATGGAGACGAGAGAGAGAGAATGGAGACGAGAGAGACAGATGGCCCCACTACGCTGCTAACAACTAGTGTTTAAAAAGGAGGGTATTTTTCAAAGACCAATTCACCCGAATGCATTTTTCTAAGACCAATTCACAGACTGGTATATTTCCAATTGCCCCCACCAAGTGGTCCAATTAGTGAATGACACGTGCCAGGAAGGGAACAAATAGCTGCCAAATGGTTACAACTATGTGTGTGTCCCGGATTTCCGCTATATTTTTCGGAATTCCGGGTAACAATTTTTTTTTCCGGAATTCCGGATATCAAGCAAATTTTTGACCACTTTTTCAAATTATTGACTATTTAGTACATCTCAACTTCCTCTGATCCAAACACACCCATTGTCATTTTTGTGATGTGAGGAAAAAAAGACACACAAAATCCACTCATACCCAACTTTTTTCTTCACCCATTCTACACTACACCTCTGTCCCAGCTCTTTCCCATCATTTTGACTTTTACCACTATTCACTGGGTCACTTTGACTCGGTGATTTGAATAGCAAAGTAATTTAATTTTTTGATAATTTTTTCATGGTGTTGTAGAGTATAAGTTGCTCTATAACTCCATGAAAAAATTGTCGAAAAATCGCATTATTTTGCTATCGAAATCACCCGGTCAAAGTGACCCATATACGAGTCAAATATTCTCAATGATGGGCAAGAGCTGGAACAGAGTAGTACAACTTGAAAATCCAAAATCCACTGAAAAAAGTTGATACCAAACCTCTTCAAAAAGTCCAAAAAGCAAAAAGGTGGATTTTGGATTAAAATCCACCAAAAATTCCACACCAAACCCACCCATATATTCAAAAGGAGGTTGCTATGTTTCACCATTTTTTCTTCACCCTCCAGGTTCACCTCATACCTGTCAAGATATGATTGTTGTAACTATTTAATTTAATATATTTTTATAATCACATCACCAATCAAATACATCCACATAAATGATGAACTTGAAGGGTGAAGAAAAAAAGGTGACGTAGACCACTTTTATCCTCAAGTACAATATCTCAAAAAAAAAACCACATAATGTACCATTTAATAATTTAACAAGGTATCTTTGTTAATTTCATTTTAATTGGACATAGACCACTTTTATCCTTAATTTTTTTTTTTTGAGAATTACATGTTTGTTGTTTATTGAGTTCGAACTCAGGACTTCATGCAAGGACTTCCAAATGATCTACCACTCGAACTCATGGAGAGGATGATGGGTTTCAAAGATTTCCAGTGTTTCAATTTGGCCATGTCGCCCCTCAAGCATAAACGACCAGTGATTAAGCAAAGGCGTGAGGTTGATGTTTGGAGGCTTGGCTAGGAGTTGTAGTATGATTGATAAGATCCTTGAGATCAGACAGGGGGAATGTGGATTGCGAGGGCTTGTATATTCTAATGGTGGTTTGGGCCGCTATGGGATAGAGGTGAAAGACTTTGAGCAAAGGGTCAGGGTTATACCAAAGAAGATTGGCGAGGGTAGGCTCAAGGGAGGGGATCTATTTGTCTTCAAAAATCTTGACTAGCTTTCCTTCTGTGTGTCCCCTCTTGCACTTTCCTTTAGGAGGTCTTGGCCGTGAAGAATACTTCTCCATGGATCCGTGTATCTCATCTTGCTATTTCCTTTAGGAGGTCTTGCCGGTGGAGAATACTTCTCCAAGTCTATGAGCATGTAGGCTGAGCTTTGGTAAGGAGAAGGTCGTCTTTGAGGTGGTATTTGGCAGTGCGCAAAGGGGCTTGGGATTAGCCAGAGTGTGCTAAACTAAGAAATCTAAACCATAGCCAAACTCCCAAAGACACGAGCAAAACAACATAATAGAGCTAAATGTCTGAACCAAATACATCAGTACATCAGACAAATATCAGAGAAATAGCTAAACATGGGACTTATGCCGATTTAACCTTCCTCAAACCCGATTTCTCCTTGAGGAATTTGATAAGCACCACTGCTTTTCCTTTGTCTGCCGAGGACGCACGCGGCTTTGGCTTTCTTTTCTCCTTCTTGATCACTAAAGCAGCATAAGACGAGGGCTATTATAAGAAGTTGCAAACGCCAATTAATTTGATCGGTAATCTGTAGCTTCGAAATAGCAAAGATTCAATGGTAGTTGTATCGTGATTGAAGACGATGGAGTTCCTAGCTTTTTAGATAGTCCAACAAATACTAATTCAAGTTGCCTCAATTGACCGTTGATGCTTAGAGATTCTTAGCCAACCCTTAATCCAATCCGAGAAAATAACCATTAAGAGTGGCGGGATAAGATTAAATCTCAAGAGGAGATGCTTGTTGGCTAGGTGTAGGGACATTTTTTTTACACCAGGTGGAGGAATTTTGAGGAGGTGAGGTGGTACCAGAAGTTCCTGATATTTGCGCAATCCCTCGAGTTGTTGCTGTCTTGATTATTTTCATTTTCTTGTCTCTATGTAACCGATCGGCCCTTTGAATAAAAGAATGATAAAATAAGATCGAACTTGTTGAACACATACACTACATACAAATTGTTTTTGACCTCTGCAGAACTCTTGCAGAATTAGTAAGAGAACACCTCCAACTCCAACTTCTACTAGCTACTGTCAGGGAGCAATTCCAAAAAAAACTGAATGTCCACAATAAAGTTGGAAGGAATTTCTTATTCTGCAAATGAATGTCTATAATTCTTAGCATGTATGACTCGTAAGAATTGTAGTGCAAATGATCCCTAAGAAAGTTCCACAATATATAAATTGTTGCACTTTACATCTTGGATCGCACTTTCTCAAACTCTTCCTGAGGATATGCCCCGATGTTGATTTTGGGACGGTGTTTATGAACGCTACCTTCCGAAATCTTTCTTTTAAAAGGTGCAACCTGAGAAATATACAATGTTGCGCACAAAATCAACAATTACTGCGAAAACACTCAACAACGAAGTGGTAAAAGTCCTTTGTGTTTATGAAGGACTGGGTGAATGAATCACAAACGACAAACAGCTACAGTTTTTTTCTACTAGCAATTTATCTTCAACAGACTGTGTCGCTCTCAAAATAGCATTATCACATAGCCCTGGTCCTTCCTTTTACATGGGCGGTCAAAATAAATTTACTAAGAACCCTCCAACCAGCAATTCAATTTTAGTAATTTCAGTTTCAGTGTAATAGATTAGGATTCTCTCGTAGGTGTCAAAAAAAAAGTGCAGCCTAAGAAATATATATTGGATACGAATTAGGTTTCCCGCTTGTAAGGAAAGCAACAATTACTGAGAAAATTTCAAGAATAACAATATTCCAAAATACTCAACAAGAAAGTTGTTAAGTCCTTCCGTGTTTATGAAAGACTAGGTGAATGAATCAAAAGCGAGAGAAGATATTTGCAGCAACAGTCTTCAACTAATCGTTTACGTTCAACATGCGTCACTCTCAAAATTATACTATAAGATTCTAACTACTGTCTGCTATCCCCCAGCCATCCTTAAATAGAAGTCCAAACTTTGAAGAGGTCTGATTCCCCATATTCTCAAATTGGCCACATAGACACACACAATCAATTTTGTCGCATTCATCTTTACATATCATTACTCCATTCATTTAAAGAGTTCCACTTTCCCTCCAAATCTCTGTGATGCTACATTTCTATACAGCACTGAACTGAAAACGTGGAAAGAGTTCAATGGAATATGAATCTGAGAGAATAAATCAAAAGAGAAAATGGAAAAGAGACGTTATTCTGTTGAAAGGTCCTAGAGGGTATATAGATTAAGCGAAATAAAATAGATAAAGAACTGAAGGTTTAGAAACCAAGAAGAAAGGAACAGAAGAGTAGACTTGGTAAGAACTTTGCCTAACATAACGGATACTATAAACGCAAAATCTGAATTCCAAATGAGCAATCATACTAATAACCAGTAAGCTCCAGAGGCAAGTTACACTAGGGCCTTGTTTGGGTAGGGGATATAAAATAGTGGGATATGATGTTTCTTGGATGTGAGTTGGGATACGATTATTGTGGGGGATTAGACATGACATGAAATTTTGTCTTCCAGTGTTTCGTTGAAGCGGGATATGAGAGTTGTTGGGTCCGGTTTTCCGGCGTTTGGAGAGGAGAGATAAGCGATGACGATGAGCGGTGGCAGTGACAATAGCGATGGTGACAGAGATCGAGTTGGGGGTGGAGGAAGAAGTTGGGGAAGGAGATGATGATGAGGGGGTTGTTGGGCCAAAGGTTAGGAATCTTGTTGATTGTTTAAGGGCAGTTTGTTACTTTCGACAATCATCTCATACCCCCTCCTTGTTTCTGTTGTATCCCACCTCAGGGTGGCACAGATTTTGTGCAAATAAGAGGGGAGGGAAACTATGGGGATTTAACAGGGAATGGAGCTAGGAAGCATGGACACTCCAAGATGGGCCGTATCGGTGTCGGACACTTAGGATACACTTGTACGATTCTGCAAAATACGTGATAGGCGTGTCCGAGTATTTTAGTTAGACACATGGGGGACACATAATGAGAGAACAACTGTCCCTTAGTGTTTATTAGACTTCCACACGGGTTTTTTTTTTTTATGAGATATTTGAACTTAAATGGATTTAAATAAAGCTAAGCTAAAGTAGATACTATATATTTAATTAATCTGTGGCTCAAAATATGAAAAGGATACCTTTTGAACGAAAAGTTCAGGAGAGGTTTTAAGTTCTCACATGAGACAAATTCAAGAGTATTCCTAGACAACTCGTCAAATTCGAACCTTCCTAAGCTACTCCTCTTTCTCTTCTCATTCTTATACTTAATATGCTTTTTGTGATGTTTAAGCTAGAAATATAAAGAAATTGGAACAATATTTTATCATATCTCATAGTATAAAAATTCAAATATATAAAAAGATAATAATATTGGCGTATCAGCGTCGTATCCTCATTTTTTTAGAAAATGAAGTATCCCGTGTCCGTTTCCACATCGTATCCGATATCCGTATCTGGACCCGTGCTTCTTAGGAATGGAGGGGAGGAGAATTCAAATCTTTATCACCCCTCATATCCCTTACCCAAACTAGGCTTGGATGTTTATGATGGAGATCGATGGTGATCTGCAACTAAGTTCTCCCAGCGATTCATGAAGGAATTTTCAAGTTTCACAATGATTCAAGATCAAAGTTTCCCAAGTTTCACGTGCACCCTATTATCCCTTTTGTTCAAGGTCATTGTTCCCTTGGAGGTGCGGGGTTGCATTGTTGTTCAGGAAGGAATTGAAGGCAATATTGAGAAACTTCTGAGTCATCAGCATTCTGCCTCACTCTGCAGACGTGTGTTCAAAAAACGGAGACAGACTTGCATAAGGGAATCAGATATTCTAATTGGTTTGATTTTTTGATAGTTTTACAATTGATTTAATTTTATTTGTTGTTTCTGGAATTGATTATATTTTAGAATTGATCGGATTTGGTTTTTAAATTTAACGGTGTTTTCAAGATTTCGATAGAATTTATGGTTCGTTCCTTTCTAATATACATATGTATCTATATATTCTAGATTTTTCACAGTCTGGGTATAGAACTTTTCAATAAGATATATAATTTCCTTGAGATTACATTGTGAAGATCAGAGTGAATTCCAATGTGTTCAAGTTTGCCCTGCGTCCTAATTTCGACTTTCCTGAAAAAGCATGTTGCAGACTTACTTGCTGCCAATTTAAGTTCACTGGTCATGGTCCCTCAGAACAATGCTGTTGAAATTCAGCAAGACTCTGATGGAGAAGTTGCAAACCCTATCAGTGCCGATGGTTCTCTTTTAAACCCTACACACAATCGACAAGATGCGACAATGCTACCTCCTGGAAACCCTAATTATCAATCATCTGAAGGGCTCATGGCTGGGGTTCCGGTCCCTGCTGGGCCTCAACAGGTAATCATATGGTTAACAAAGCCTCCACTCCCCAACACAACATCTTGTTTGATCAGGGTTGCTTGCAGCAAAGCCACCCTTACCAAAGAATACAGTGGGACAAAGGCCAAACACATCAACAGGTAATCATACGTTTAACAAAGCCTCCGCTCTCCAAAATCAGATGTTACAGCACGTGTGGGCATGGGTAATATGGTCAAGAATATGGTTGGGGGGCTTGGAGGAGTTGGAAACCCATGGATTCGATATCAGGCGTGGGGAATGTCGGCCAGGCCAGGCCATGAATAGTAGCAATCTTACAAGTCAACTACAGGCTCTCAAACAACTTTTAGCAACTGCGGCAATTATGCTGCCATCTAAGGTTTGTTCAAGGTATGGAAAGCCAAGAAGAAGAAGAAAACTGATACAAAATCACTGGTCCATTACTGTGGAATATTGGGATCCAAGTTCCAAACCAAACATAGTGATAACCCGAAAGATCCTAAAGCAATATAAACTACATGATGGAGGTCAATTGTGATCTACAACTAGTTCCTTGAATCCCTTTTGTCGATGGTTTAAGTTCACCCAGCTCTCCCTTTTGTTCATGGTGGCTGTCTGTTTACAGATCCCTGGCTGGCAGATTGGGTGGCTGTATTTGAAAGCCGTGGGGGATTATGGAGGAGTCTGCAAGTCATTTAGGGTTACTTCTGGTCAAAGAGTTCACACATACATCATTCGTGTCAATCATTCACTGATATTAAGAATGGACGGAATCTGAACTAGGAATATAATAAATAAAAACACAGCTTAAAGGGTCAAGTTAGATCAAAAGTTCACGCAGTTCAATAAAGCGATTTCAATAAACAGGATGATTTACGCAGTTCAATGCCAGTTTGAATGATTCCTTTAATTTAATGGTTTCCTTAATTCTCATATCTGCTCGATGTGCATAAAGCACTAAACATTCACAAACAAGATCAGCTACACCATCTATATTTCCCATTTTCTTAACTTTTGACATCATAAGCAGTTGAAATCATACTTATTTCGCCATTGATAATCGTACCTGTTATGCAATAAATTTCTGCACATCTTCAAATAGTGAACTATTGCGAGACCCAACAACGTGGGCAACTGGGAGCTCGCCAGCTTCAGCATCAGGATACCTGCAAGAGCGAGCATACCTCAACTTACAATTAACTTTTTCCAACATAGAAGTACAAGATTTGTTAATGCTGACGCTTTTCAATGATAATAGTTAATTTTGTCATTATATTTGTTAGTAAACATATCCTCCTATAGATATATCCTATGCTGCCCCCAATGAGATACTACAAAAGATCGAACATATAGAAAATGAGAAATCAAGGAAAAATGTTGATCATATTTTCAGTAAGTAGATCATAAAGCAGATACCCGGAATCCTTTGCACTTGATTAGCTCCTTGATTTTGTCGACCACATACCACTGCCCATCCTCATCGAAATACCCAAGATCTCCTGTATGTAACCACCCTGCTTGTCCAAAGTGAGTTTGGCAGCTTGTGGATTGTTAAAATACCCTGAAACTGAAATCCAACAAATGGTCTATCTTTTTTAAGGCAATTAAAGGCCAAATTGATATTTGGTTGACAATAAAACTGTTGATGCGACAGCTAAACTCTGAAAGAAAGAAACAAGCATTAAGCTAAGAACACATTTTGTCTACTCAATAGAACTTATCCAATGTATTGCTACATAAAAGATAAAAGGAAAATGAGTTGGTTGTTAGCTTTCCTAAATAGAATCTCAAACAATCTTGCTATCTCAAGTTAAGAACTGAGATCCTATATATCTCATGCATCCATCATCCAGATGAAATTACAAAATTGTCATGATAGCTCAACATACATCTACTTCTTGCACAATTTTTACACTCGATTCTAGTTTATAAATTCTGTCTTCCTGTGTGAACATATGCATCTTCTTGCACATACGGATCAATCCACTTTGTGGGATGAGAACGGGATCTCTTGCGGATATACCCTTCTTCAGAGTGCTAGATGTGAAATTACATACATTTCTACATTTATGGATATCATAAAAACTATTTTCTATACTCTTTCAACTCAAACTCCAGTATTTCCTATATTTTAGAAGACAAAACTAAAAATCTGACGAATTATAGAATAACGAACTAAATAGAGAGCAGTTCTCCGATCATCAGATTCCCTCGGCTGGACATTAGTGTACCACATTTCAGAACATGGGAAAGCAACTCCCTAGGGCCTGAGAGAATTGTGGTAGTACAGCACTAGGCATGGTAATCAACTGGGCAGGGTACAATCAGCAGTGTTACGTCAACATCTGATTTCTCTTGAGGTCAATTACCAATGAACATATTTGTAATATATAGATGATTCATGCTTATATGTCAGACTACAGAAATTTATAAATTCTCTACCTTGCATAATGTTAGGTCCGCGAACCCATATTTCCCCTAATTGGTTTGGTGGAACCCATCCCCTTTTAAGGTGAGTAGATGAAGATTGACTTTGAGCAATGTCTATTCGAGGATTTCTCTAATATCAATTAATTCTATCACCAGGACAATATCAATCTTAGATGGATAGCTGTTGGCCTATCAGTGATCCTTAATCTTCAGCGGCTATCCTAATTCTAGCATCTTAGTACCTCACTTCCGATGGATCCTTCAAATCTACTTCTTTCCAATAATAGAAAAATCTGTGACTAATGAAAGGGTGGTAGAATAGTGATCTGTTCGAACAAGTGAGGTGAATTGATTGAATTATGTATTAGAAGGCTAGGGTCACATTCGAAGCATCATCGTGGACTGATAATGGCATCATCGCCAACCCATCCCCTTTTAAGGTGAGTAGATTTTGATTAATTTTGTGGGCAGCTAAGATTTTTTTTTTTTTTTAGTAAAAGCTAAGAAAGGATTGGGAAGGCCGAAGAACCTTCATTTCATGTAGAATGCCAGAATGAGGAAATGTTTATGATAAATTATGTCTTGTTTTGTTTGAAACACATTGTAATGTACAAATATACCACATAGGCAAACATGAGTAAAATTGGATAACCTGATATAAATATAGTCAAGAGAATTCGCATCACAATCTTTGCCCACCTTTTCTTGACAGTCGTCATACAGCCAGGTCTAGCATTGCAAGCGAATTCACGAACTTTAAGCACTCTTTTTCGGGTAAACAATGATACCCAAAAACTTCTTAAGCACCTCTTTGGAAGTATCGTCTAACCCGTCATCATCCAGCATTTGAAATATATACCTTATTGTGCCTGTGCCAACCGCTATCCCCCTGTTACACATCCTCTCAAGAATTTTAACTGCCTTCAACATCTCTCTATTCTTTAAATATGCATCAACAACAATGGAATACGAATAAAAATCTGGCAAGCACCCGTTTTTTTCCATTTCACGTAACATCTGATTTGCTTCATCGAATAGGCTTTTCTTACAAAGTCCATTCATCATGATAGTGTATGTGCGAACGTTGGGTTTTGGTCCTCTGGCAGAGAGTTTCGAGAAGAGCTCCCGAGCAGCGACAAGTCTTCCACCTTTGCACAAACCATCCAGAACCGCACTGTACATCACAATATTAGGCTCCAATTCTTCACTTTCAAGTTGTTCCAAAAATGTAACTGCCTCATCAAGTTTCTGGTTTTTGCAAAAGCCATCCAACAGGGTAGAGTATGTGAATGCATTGGGAAATATGCCTTGACCTTTCATCTTGCCGAGAAGATGAAGTGCGTCTCTAATTCTTCCAGCTTGACAGAAGCCACCAATGAGAGTAGTGTAGGTTACTGTATCAGGAAGAATTTGCTTGCGAGACATTTCCTCAAAGACAGTCATAGCTTCACCAATAAGTTTGTGCTTGCAGAACCCATTGATCAAAGTACTATAACTGACGACGTCAGGAGTGTAACCCTTGGCGACAATAGTATTAAGTAACTTGCTTGCCTTTCCAACCTGTCCTAGCAAACAGTATCCATCTATCAGAGAGTTGTATGTGATTATATTAGGGCGATGGCCCATTTTAAGCATGAAAGCAACCACTTGCCAAGATTCTTTAACCCTTCCTTTTTTGCAAAGGGAGTCGACCATAATGGTGAATGTCTGGATGTCTGGCGAGATATTCATGTGAACCATTTCATATAGCAATCTGGTGCCTTGGTTCCACTGTCCGAAGTTGCAAACTCCCAAAATGAGGGTATTGTAAGTAACGATGTCTGGGGAAATGCCTTTACCAATCATTTCTGAAAAGATATTGAAAGCTTTGTCCAAGTGCTGGTCAATGCAGAGGCCATCAATGATAGTATTGTAAGTCACAACGTTAGGCTCGTAACCTGGAGTTGTTTCCAACCTTCTAAGGAGGCGAATAGCTTCAGTTGTTCTGCCGGTCTTGCACAAGCCATTGATGATAGTAGTGCAAGTGATTATATCGAGAAGATAGCCTTTAAGGACTAATTCGTGGAAGAGCTGAATGGCAGCATCAATCCGACCAGCAAGACAAAGGCCATTGACAAAGGCCATTGATAAGGCTATGAACCACATCTGGTTCATAGCCTTGTTTGAGAATCCTACCCAGTAGAGAGCAACCGAAGACAACTCGATTCAAACAGCAGAAACAATTGATGGCTATGCTGAGCGTGTAAAGATCAGGCCTAATCCTGTGGTAGCGTTGTTCTTCTCCTCCTACAAAATCCAACTTGGAAAACAAAGAGAGGGCGGTGGAATAGTGTTTAGTTCGAACGAGACAAGTGAGGAGCTGATTGAATTGGATGATGGAAGGCAATGGTCGCAATTGAAGCATGGATTCAAACTGAGTAATAGCATCGCTATAGTGAGTAGTTGATTGATTTGGGGGAGGGCAGTTAACAAGAGACTGAGAATGAATCGAATTACTGTTGCTATTATTATTTGTGGTGAAAGAAGAATAGCAAAGAGGAAGAGGGCGGATTTTACCATTTACTGAAGCTGCAACTCTAGCCGTTAATCTCATCATAGTCGCCGTCGCCGTCGCCGTCGCCGTCGAGGCTTTTGGTAGTACTCTACTCTACTCTACTCTACTGGCGGCTGCGGTTCAAGAGAAACCCCTGGATCTTGGTACTACTACTCTACTCTACTGGAGTTGGACGTTAAAAAATTGGGTCTTGAACCGAATGGGGATTTCAACTTTGCATTCCACTACCCTTCTTGAATGGGTTAAAGACACTCTGCACCCAGTGGTGCGATTTCGGTTCAACCGAACCGGAACCGAACCGGTTGTGGCCAAAACCGGTCGGTTTCGGTTCGGTTACACGGTTGAACTTGTGTTTCGGTTCGGTTGAACCGGAACCGGGGATTTTCGTTCGGCTGGAACCGAACCGGAACCGTGAACCGGAACCGTGAACCGGAACCGGGTTCACCGGTTCGGTTTCGGTTCGGTTCCGGTTTGAACCGGTCGGAAACGGTCACATTTCAAAAATCCGAACGTTATTGTTCGGTTTTCGGGTCGGTTCCGGGCCGGTTCCGGTTCTGGTCCCGCTTCCGGAATTGAGTGAAACCGAACCGTAACCGGAGATACCCCAGGTCCGGTTCGGTTCGGTTCTGCGGGTCTTCGGTTCGGTTTCGGCTCCCTTCTTTCGGTCCGTTTTCTACCGGTTTCGGTTCGGTTCTCGGGTGAACCGAACCGAATTTGCACCTCTATCTGCACCCCCAATGTTAAGGCAAAAAGACACTCACCACCACCCGTGTTTTGAGCATCACCACACCTCCCCTGTAACTGACGGACACTTATGTCACTAGCGTTTTATGCAATTCAAACGATCACTCACCTCACGAATAGTCAAGAAAGATGCAATCACAGAAGATTTACGTGTTTCGCTAGCATCCGAATAGCTAACTACGTCCACGGAGAAGAAAGACCTTTATTCAATGAAGAGGAACGACTCTAGATGTTTACATGCGTTCATAAGAGACACTCAAAGGATCATTTTATAGCCCCCAAAACCGCCGTGAACTAATAAGGAAATAATTTCATCCTTGTTATATTTTTCTGAGAGTTCTTCGTACTAAGACACATTGTCTTCGTACTAAGACTTTCTTGAATAGGGGCTACAAGTTGTTTCAAGAAGCTTTTTGGACTTACCGAATTTTGGCTAAGTATGGGATGTCTTCGTGCGAAGACACTTTGTCTTCGTACGAAGACCCCCCTCCCCCCTTCCCCCCAGGCTTCACTTCTTTGCGCTCCTCTGAGTATCTTCAACTTCAAGGCACCATTCCAACATAGCAAAAAGACGATATTACCCCTAACAATGAAGCTTCATTGGGCTTTCATGTGTGAAGAATTCAATGAGAAAGTCTGGGGTCGAGGGTGGTTGTGGAGCTTCCTATGCCTAAATGGTATCTTGATTTGGTGCGGTTATTGACATTTTTTCTTAATTAGGACAAAATTAGCTTGTCTCTAGAGTAGGAGGGATGTAGTCTTATTGGTAAGATCCTTGGGATAAGACAAGGGGAACGTGGGTTCTCAGGGCTTGGATATTTCGGTGATGGTTTGGGCCGCTATGGGATAGAGGTGGGAGACTTTAAGGGAAGCGTCTAGTTATACCAAAGGAAATTGACGAAGGTAGGCTGGAGGGGATCTATTTGTTCTAAAAACCTTGATTGGTTCTCCTTCACTGTGTCTCATCTTGCGCTTTCTTAGGAGGTATTGCCTGTGCTTTTTCATGGTTTCATGTATCCCATCTTGCGCTTTCCTTTAGAAGGTCAAGCCCGTGGAGAATAATTTTTCAGGTCCATGAGCATGCAGGCTGAGTTTTGGTATGGAGCATGCTGAGCTTTGGTACGTAGCAGGTCATCTATGAGACAGTGCGTGGAAGAGGAGGTCGGGATTAGACAGGCTCTGCTAGCTTTGTTTGGCTATCGGGCTTTGTTGGTACTACGGAGATGTGAGTCCTCGGCCACCTTAGGATTTAGGCTTAAGGAGGATATGCTTGTTGGCACGATAAACGAATATTTTTTTGACACCAAGTGGTGGGATTTTGAGGAGGTAGGATTCCGCAATAAATTCAAAATGTTTGCGGAAACACAAGATCACAGCAGCAGGAACTTCCACAATTCCTGCAAGTTTTTACTATTTTGATTATTTTCATTTTCTCTGTATGCGGCCCTTTAGAATAAAACAAGGACTTACCTCAAAATATAAAAAAATACAACAAGGACAAAACAAGATCAAACTTGTTTAACACATACACTACATACAAATTATTTTTGGCCTCTGCACAACTCTAGCAAGAGACACCTCAACTTCTACTGACACCGAGGAGAAATTTAGAAATGAATGTCCACAACAAAGTTTGAAGGAATTTCTTAATTTGCAGATCTCCACCACCATCATTTAGCATCTACTACTACTCGTAAAAATTGTAGTACAAACAATCCCTTAGAAAGTTACATCTTGAATCGGATTTCCTCAATCAGCTCTCTCCTGAGAATTTAGTTGTTTATGAATGTTACCTTCCGCAATCTTTCTTTTAAAGGTGCAACCTGAGAAATATACAATGTTGGAGACAAAATTAGGCTTCCCATTTCTAAGAAAATCAACAATTACTGACAAAACACTCATAAAAAAAAAAAAAAAAAAAAAAAAAAAAAAAAAAAAGTGGTAATGTCCTTTCAGGACTGGCTGAATGGAAAAGAAAACGAGATAATTCAATCACGTAGCCCATGTCCTTTCCTTCAGATAGAGGTCCAGTAAAGCTAAGTTCTAACTATCCTCCGTTATCCCCTACCCTCCTTAAATTGAAGTCCACCCATTTGAAGAGGTCCGACTACCAGCTTCTTAAATTGGCAACATGCATAGACCCCCTACTTCTTTCCTTTATCCTAGGTTTAGTGTGTGGCTTTGTGTGGTATATTTAGTTTGTTCTCTTTCATTCAGATAATGATGTTATAGTTGACCTTTTTCGAAAAAAATGCTTTCCTTGATTAGTTTGAGGCTTTTCTTTCTCTTAGTGTGTGGCTTTGTATGAATTGTGGCATTAGTCAGCTTGGTAACAAAATTTATGCAATGTAACCGGTCCATCACTATGGAATATTGGAATCCAAGTCCCAAACCGAACATTATGATAACCCGAAAAATCTTAAGGCAGTTTACACTTCATGATGGATGTCAATGGTGATCTGCATCTAGTTCTTTAGAAGCCCAGTTTGCAACAACCCCCTTATCCGGCTCGGACAAGACCGGGAGGGCGATGCTAAAAGTAATGGCGGAAATCAAAAGCATAACATCCCAACTTATTCATTAATTACACAATATTAAACTTTACATAAGTCTCTAGATATTACACAAGTGTTTCCAAGACTACTACATTATTCTTGCAAACCATACTAGATTCTACTCGTGATGAAATCCGTCTACGTGAGTCTCGTACCCGGCTACCCCTTAGTCTTCAGCTCCTAAACCTGCGGTGGGAAGGAAAACAGGAACCGCAGTTTTCAAAGTCAGCATGGAAATACTGAGTAAGTAACACCCAAACACGTAAAACAGATGATGAAGCTTGAATTTACTGTTTGCAATAAAAAAAAAAAAGGAGGAATAAAACTTATAAAGAATGAATTCAATAAATAGAGTAGGAACACTTATAAAATTCTTCTTATCTTAATATTTCTTTCAAACGGGGATTATATTCCTCAAACTCTTCTTCTTTTCTTTCAAAAGCTCATACCAAAACTGTATTATTAGCTTTGTTGATATGGGGAAGGAACTACTAATCTATCACTAGAAGCCATGACCTTAACTGCCGGCAGCCCCCTAAGACTTCTTGCGGCTAGAGAGGTGAGTACATGAAGCGACCCGGCAGGTTGCGACCGAGTTAAAAATAAAATCTGATCACGGGCTGAGTGACCGAAGTCAACACGACAGTGATAAGCTTCTCCCGCACAACTCTTTCCACTTTACGTTAATTACGAACTATTATTATTAAACATGTGACAACTTCAAGTAAATAACTTTTTGAAATAGAAGGAAACTTCAACTAAAACAAGTAAATGAATAACCAAATAAAAATGCATTTTGAGACAAGAAATAAAAGTCATATTAAGACACGAAGGAAGCTAGGCTCAACGCTTGGCATGTTACTTACCTTATTAGTAGCAATAGCACGTTCTCGTAATGGCTCGGGCCTACAAAATCGTCACCTACAAACCATAATTTCTAAGTCAACAAATAATCCAACAAAATACTACACGTCCTAATAAATATTCTCTTTTATTTCTACCCAACCCACTAGTTAATTTTTCCTAACGTTTTGTTTCGTTATAATCTTGTATAACAAAATTATATAAAACTACGTGTTTATTTTTAAAAGACTATTATTATTATTATTATTATTATTATTATTATTATTATTATTATTATGAGCTAAAAGTGGTTAACTAATTGGAGAAATTGTAACCCTTCAGATTTTAAGTACGTCATTCTAGTACATCGTTATAGTATGTTACTCAACGTGTGTAATATTAGGTTGCATTTGGTAGATATACCCTAGAATGGAGACTCTTAGTTCAGGGTCGTTTAGAATGTGGTTTCAACTTCGAGGACGAAGTTTTCTTTAAGTGGGGAAGGATGTAATACCCCGTTATTTAGAAACGGGTATTTTTAGATAATATTAAGTGTTAATATGTTGAAACGGTTATTTTATGAAATTATTGAGTGTAAATATAATATTATTATAAGTATTGGGTGTTAATATGCTACTATTATATTTTATGATATTATTTGGTGTTAATATGACATTGGAATAATTTTGGGTATTAGTTATTATTATTTAGAAAGTTAATTTTAATGTTATAAACTACCTAGGTGCTTTTATGTATTTTCCTATAACTATTATAGTATATTTTAATTGAACTTAGGGGTAGTAGTTGTACTAAGCCTAAAACTAGTGGGATTAAAGTGTCTTTTCCCTTAAAATTAGTCATCTTCTTCCTCAAACACTCCCATGGAGGAAGAAGACCATCTCCAACCCAAACACCACCATTACCACTCCGAATCTTCACCAAATTCGTTGATGTTTGTCCCAAATCACTCCCTATTCGATTTAAACTCATCAAGGCTCAATAATTTAGCATCAAGAAACCCAATTTCGCCAATTTTTTGTCCCGATTCAAAACCAAAATTTTCAAAGTGGGTTTCCTCATGGAGGTTGAATTCTTCACCTCTCTACCTATATAAACCCATTAATTCTCAGATTTTAAACCCACAATCTCAATCCCTCAACCTCTCAATCTCTCCTTCAATCTCCCTCACCCTAGAGCTCTCTCTCTCTCTCAATCACTCTCTCTCTCTCTCCGGCGCCGCCGTCGCCGCCAAAGGCCGCCGCCCGCCTGCCCCGTCGCCGCCGTTCACGCCGGCGACCGTCGCCGCTGCCCGCGGTCCGCCACCGTCGGCGTCATCATCATTCGGGTACAAACCCGTTCTTCTTTGTTCTTGTTTTTGTTTTTGTTTTCTCATTAGTTTATTTGGTTAGTTATTTAATGAAAGTAGTTGGGAAGGAGACAACAAAGGGGCTGTGGCCCAGTGGTTAAAGTTGACTGTTAGTATTGAGATGGTCTTGGGTTCGAATCTCACCATTGACAATTATTATTTTTACTACTCTACACTCAATATTTAAAAGAGAAGTTTTGGGAGAATGAAAGCCTTTTTAAAACACTTGAGAATTATTTATTTAGGAAGTTTATTTTTTCTTGTTTAAAGGTTAATCTTTTGAAAAATAATACTCTTGGGTTATGCTTTATAGTAGTAAAAATTAGACAATTATTTTTATACAAGTTTAAAATCATTTTTACTCATCTTTACTCCAAAATAAAAAGTATATTTTTCTTACTTATTTTTATAAGTTTGTAACAAATTAGAATAAGTTATTTTCTTCAAATAAATTTGTTATTTATTTTAAATAAAAGTTAGTTAGTTTATAACCTATATTCTCTACTAAGGCTTGTTTGGTTGGGAAAAACTACTATTTGAATTAAACGTGTTTTTGGGTAAAATAATATGCTTCTCTACCGTAAGTAATAGAAGGGATAGTTTATCTAATCTTATAAGTTATATTTATATAATTATAGCCTAGTATGTTTTTACGAATAATAAACGTTAACTTTATAAAGCGTATTTTATTATAAAAAATGGTTGTTGACGTTAGCAAGGTTGGGGAGAGTTAGTAAGGGATTTATTTCATTTACCTATAGGACTTCGTGTGCAATGTGTTGATTAGGATATTATTAAATTTGTAGGCGATAATTTCGTTGACGAAGGATACGTGAGTATTACTAGGAAGTGAATTGCTTTTGCTTGAGATTCAAGGTAAGTAAATATGCCAAGCCTAGTGTGCTTATCTCTTTCGTGTCAAAACGAATTCTTGTATTTCTTTACGTCTCAAAATGTGTTTATGTGATGTGACATGCAATATGTGATTTCTACTTGATAAATGTTTTTCTTGGAAATATCACCATGATAATGATAATGCATTAATACGTAAAGTGGAATAGTTGTATCGGGGATCAATATTTTGAGCTTTGGTCGATGTGGACTACGTCTCTCGACCCACTTTATTTTATTTTGCTCGGTCGCAACCGCCCCGAGTTCGCTCCAGTACTTACCTCTCTGGCCGCAAGAAGTCTTAGAGGGGTGTCGACACTTATGGTCTGGTAGCCAGTTATTAGTAGATCTTCCCCGTGTCAACATGGTAATATATGTTTTATGAATGATGGACCTTTATGATTGAGAATTGGAAGTCCCGATTGGACAAATGAGGAAGTTTGGGAATGTTTCCCCACAAGTGAAGTGATAAAGGAAAAGATTTGTGAATTCTTATTTCATACTTATACTCTTACTCAAATTCTTTACTCTTCAAACTCATGTGTCGTTTTTAAACTGCTTCATAATCTGTTTACATGCTTGGGTGTTGCTTACTCAGTATTTTCAGCTGACTTTGGAAACTGTGGTGTTTCTTTTTGTTTCTGCACCACAGGTTTAGGTGGAAGCATGGCTTTTGGGGAAATCGAGACACATCACTATAGTAAACTAAATTTCACATCTAGAATTATTTTATTTAGTAGTTGAATTTTAGATTGGAATAATGCCCATATTTGTGGCGATACAAGTTTCAAAGTTTTAATTAATTATTTTAAGGATTTGGTTTGGATATTCTGTTATAAAATCTCCTTGTATCCGGGTTTAATCTCGGGTACGGAGTGACATCCCTGGGCTACCGGGTCGGCCTTTTCGGACTTCCGGCTTGGCGGTTTTGGGGGTGTTACAGTTGGTATCAGAGCCCAGGTTATCCAAAGGGAAATCTAAAACCTGTAGGAAAATTTAAAATGGACATAGGGAAAGAATTTAAAATTTGACAAGCCGTTGGGAATTTGGGTAGTATTGGATAGGTTTATTATGTGTTTAAATATTTAGGGATTAGCCTTGTGTGCAAATGCATGTGAAACTAATTGTTTGATGATCAATGTGTTATATTACTTGATTAGCTGCTCACTATATGCTATGTATTGCTTTTTTTATACTTTAGGGTATTGTATGGATGATACAATTGGTTATAGTGTAGGATTATGGCTAATAGACCACATCTTTGAGAGGCAACATGTGAAGCGAGGGATGATATGAGGAAGAAGCGTCCTCACCTTTTTGACGAGATATTTTGAGTTCCGAGGACGTCACTTCTCCAAGGGGGGAAGGATGTAACCCTTCAGATTTTAAGTACGTCATTCTAGTACATCGTTATAGTATGTTACTCAACGTGTGTAATATTAGGTTGCATTTGGTAGATATACCCTAGAATGGAGACTCTTAGTTCAGGGTCGTTTAGAATGTGGTTTCAACTTCGAGGACGAAGTTTTCTTTAAGTGGGGAAGGATGTAATACCCCGTTATTTAGAAACGGGTATTTTTAGATAATATTAAGTGTTAATATGTTGAAACGGTTATTTTATGAAATTATTGAGTGTAAATATAATATTATTATAAGTATTGGGTGTTAATATGCTACTATTATATTTTATGATATTATTTGGTGTTAATATGACATTGGAATAATTTTGGGTATTAGTTATTATTATTTAGAAAGTTAATTTTAATGTTATAAACTACCTAGGTGCTTTTATGTATTTTCCTATAACTATTATAGTATATTTTAATTGAACTTAGGGGTAGTAGTTGTACTAAGCCTAAAACTAGTGGGATTAAAGTGTCTTTTCCCTTAAAATTAGTCATCTTCTTCCTCAAACACTCCCATGGAGGAAGAAGACCATCTCCAACCCAAACACCACCATTACCACTCCGAATCTTCACCAAATTCGTTGATGTTTGTCCCAAATCACTCCCTATTCGATTTAAACTCATCAAGGCTCAATAATTTAGCATCAAGAAACCCAATTTCGCCAATTTTTTGTCCCGATTCAAAACCAAAATTTTCAAAGTGGGTTTCCTCATGGAGGTTGAATTCTTCACCTCTCTACCTATATAAACCCATTAATTCTCAGATTTTAAACCCACAATCTCAATCCCTCAACCTCTCAATCTCTCCTTCAATCTCCCTCACCCTAGAGCTCTCTCTCTCTCTCAATCACTCTCTCTCTCTCTCCGGCGCCGCCGTCGCCGCCAAAGGCCGCCGCCCGCCTGCCCCGTCGCCGCCGTTCACGCCGGCGACCGTCGCCGCTGCCCGCGGTCCGCCACCGTCGGCGTCATCATCATTCGGGTACAAACCCGTTCTTCTTTGTTCTTGTTTTTGTTTTTGTTTTCTCATTAGTTTATTTGGTTAGTTATTTAATGAAAGTAGTTGGGAAGGAGACAACAAAGGGGCTGTGGCCCAGTGGTTAAAGTTGACTGTTAGTATTGAGATGGTCTTGGGTTCGAATCTCACCATTGACAATTATTATTTTTACTACTCTACACTCAATATTTAAAAGAGAAGTTTTGGGAGAATGAAAGCCTTTTTAAAACACTTGAGAATTATTTATTTAGGAAGTTTATTTTTTCTTGTTTAAAGGTTAATCTTTTGAAAAATAATACTCTTGGGTTATGCTTTATAGTAGTAAAAATTAGACAATTATTTTTATACAAGTTTAAAATCATTTTTACTCATCTTTACTCCAAAATAAAAAGTATATTTTTCTTACTTATTTTTATAAGTTTGTAACAAATTAGAATAAGTTATTTTCTTCAAATAAATTTGTTATTTATTTTAAATAAAAGTTAGTTAGTTTATAACCTATATTCTCTACTAAGGCTTGTTTGGTTGGGAAAAACTACTATTTGAATTAAACGTGTTTTTGGGTAAAATAATATGCTTCTCTACCGTAAGTAATAGAAGGGATAGTTTATCTAATCTTATAAGTTATATTTATATAATTATAGCCTAGTATGTTTTTACGAATAATAAACGTTAACTTTATAAAGCGTATTTTATTATAAAAAATGGTTGTTGACGTTAGCAAGGTTGGGGAGAGTTAGTAAGGGATTTATTTCATTTACCTATAGGACTTCGTGTGCAATGTGTTGATTAGGATATTATTAAATTTGTAGGCGATAATTTCGTTGACGAAGGATACGTGAGTATTACTAGGAAGTGAATTGCTTTTGCTTGAGATTCAAGGTAAGTAAATATGCCAAGCCTAGTGTGCTTATCTCTTTCGTGTCAAAACGAATTCTTGTATTTCTTTACGTCTCAAAATGTGTTTATGTGATGTGACATGCAATATGTGATTTCTACTTGATAAATGTTTTTCTTGGAAATATCACCATGATAATGATAATGCATTAATACGTAAAGTGGAATAGTTGTATCGGGGATCAATATTTTGAGCTTTGGTCGATGTGGACTACGTCTCTCGACCCACTTTATTTTATTTTGCTCGGTCGCAACCGCCCCGAGTTCGCTCCAGTACTTACCTCTCTGGCCGCAAGAAGTCTTAGAGGGGTGTCGACACTTATGGTCTGGTAGCCAGTTATTAGTAGATCTTCCCCGTGTCAACATGGTAATATATGTTTTATGAATGATGGACCTTTATGATTGAGAATTGGAAGTCCCGATTGGACAAATGAGGAAGTTTGGGAATGTTTCCCCACAAGTGAAGTGATAAAGGAAAAGATTTGTGAATTCTTATTTCATACTTATACTCTTACTCAAATTCTTTACTCTTCAAACTCATGTGTCGTTTTTAAACTGCTTCATAATCTGTTTACATGCTTGGGTGTTGCTTACTCAGTATTTTCAGCTGACTTTGGAAACTGTGGTGTTTCTTTTTGTTTCTGCACCACAGGTTTAGGTGGAAGCATGGCTTTTGGGGAAATCGAGACACATCACTATAGTAAACTAAATTTCACATCTAGAATTATTTTATTTAGTAGTTGAATTTTAGATTGGAATAATGCCCATATTTGTGGCGATACAAGTTTCAAAGTTTTAATTAATTATTTTAAGGATTTGGTTTGGATATTCTGTTATAAAATCTCCTTGTATCCGGGTTTAATCTCGGGTACGGAGTGACATCCCTGGGCTACCGGGTCGGCCTTTTCGGACTTCCGGCTTGGCGGTTTTGGGGGTGTTACAGAAATTATTTTCTATAAAAGACTTAACAAAACAGAATTAGTTTATGAAAAGCAAATCTTATTATTTATTCAATATTTAAAACTATTTAATTTAAAGAGGACTTTTCCCTAAATACTAGTCACAACATAGCGATGTTTAAGACCTAGTAAAATATCCAATTTACAAGTATTAAACGTCCAAGTTGTTAGCTAAGTGATTTAACAATATTTATTTAAAGTTTTTAACAAAATTATTTCTTGTTCAATTTTTAACGAACAAACCGTATACTATTTCAATACCCGAATTACTTTTCTGAGACGGGGATGAAATCTAGTATTTATAGAAATTATTTTAAATCCAAAGTTACATTTTTATTTTTAATGAAAAGTGTAAAGTTTAAGTAAAAGACATATAAACCCTAAATTATATTAAAAGTCAACAAAGACCCCAACTAGTCACCAAAACAGTTAGGTTAAAGTACTCTAGCCCCCTCCTAGTTTCTGAAAGTACAAAAAGAACCCCCTATCTCATGTTATAACAGTTTACATAAACTACACTTTTACCCCCCCTCCCCCCCCCCTATAACAACAACTTCAATTTCATCGATCCAACTATGATTTAAGCTATCAAGTTTCAATTTCGACAACGTATAACAACTAATCAGAAAGTATAGAACGTACCTAGGCCAAAAATGGCCGGAAACAGTCAAGAAATGGGTCGGGTCGGAGTTCGACGTCGGAGTCGCCGGAGTTGAGCTTCGTGGCCGGCTCTAATGGATTCCTCAACCTGGTTTGAGCCTCCTAGTGAGTTGGTCGGGGTCCAGAGAGTCGTCTGGAAGCAAAGAGAGGGAGTGGGTGCTGCTTCGGAGCTTCGGTGGAGTTTGGCCGGAGCTTTGGCCGGCAACAATGGTGGACGGGGTGGCGGCAGTGGCCTCTGACACGCTGCTGCTGCTCCTATTTCCCCCTTCTGCCCGAAAAATAGAGGGAGAGATATCTAGAGTCTGAGACAAAGAGGAGGGAGAGAGAGAGAGAGAGAGAAGTGGGTCTCTCTCGGTGGTGCTTCCCGACGGCGGCAGTGGCGGGGTTGGTGGCTGTTGCCACTCTGCTTCTACTGCTGCTACTGGTTGCTGAGAACAGAGAGGCAGGGAGTGAGAAGGAGAGAGAGAGAGAGAGAGAGAACGAAGGTGGTGGTGGTGGGTTGTCTTTTGGGTGGCCTCTCGGTGGTGGTTCCCGTCGGGGAAAATGGCGGCTGTTGGTGGTGGCCTTTGGCCGCTGCCACCGCCTACTGTTCCTGCTGCTGCTGAGTCTCAGAGACAGGGAGAGGGAGAGAATAGAAGGTCAGAGAGGTAGAGAGAGAGACATGGTGGTGGGTTTATCTTTCTCGGGTTCTTGTCGCCGGCGAAGTTGACGGCTGTGGTGGTGGTTCGCTGCTGCCACCACTGCTCTGCTACTGCTGTTGCTGATTGCTGAGAACAGAGGGAGAGTTGGGCAGAGAGTTGAAAGGGCTGGAGGTTTCTTCTTGTGTCTTTGCCGAGAGAGAGATGGAGCTCGGTGGTGATGGTGATGATGTAAATGGCGGTGATGATGAGGGAGGTGGTGATGAGTGTGGATGTGGTGAGGGGGAGGTGGAGAGTGGTCTTTATATAGCCTAGGTTTCTTGGAGAGGTGAACTTCCTCTTGATGGTGACTATGGCGGTGGGCAAGAGAAGTCTCCCGAAGCAAAAGCTTGATGGAGAAGATGAAGTCATGAGGAGTTGTATGGTGGGCCGGTCGTACCACTTTGCTAGTGAGTTCTAGTGTTTTGGTTATATCACTAGTTTGAGTAATCTAGTGTTCTGGGTGTACAAGTAGCTAAAGTTATGGGTTGTATACACTAGTCTATAACGTACCATTCTTTACACGAATTTCCCGGCTAAGCTTCAAATTATCATTTTATATTTTCACTTCTAATTATCGTTTTACCATAGAAATTAATATTATTTCCCAAGCAACTCAATTAACTAATTACGCCTTATTTACATACGATCTACCCGTATTAAAATTGTCTAGTTGCCTTTAGCTAAGATACGGGGTACTACCCGTTACTTCACTCAATTTATTATTTACAACTAATTTCTAATTTTAGCTTTTCGAATTATTCACAAGTATCTAACGTTTTCTAGAATCTCACATCATTTTCTTAACGATAAAAGCACATCATTTACTTGCATGTATATTACGGCACTAGCACATTGTTATTTCTGAAGATTATTCATAATATTGCAATATAACCTTGTTCGTATTTACGTCATCTAAGCACAGATCGATACAGAAACTCAAGCTAAACACCTAGAGGAAGAAGGATTACTCAGCGACATTGTCTATAAAATTCATGAATGTCTTAGTGGTGGCGTGGTATGGTATAGGTACTTTCCAGCTGCTCATATATCAAACGCATAATAATGATTTTAAATTTTCATTGGTGAAGTTTTCCATCTCTCTATTTGGTATGTGGACATGGCAGTTGACTCATCACTCATTGGTCATAGTAATCATTCTCTCAATAATAAGGCATAGCAAAAAAGGATGAAAGGAGATCCCAGTATCCAGAATAAGTTACTAATGCAGATAAAAGACAAGAGAGAGTAACAGTACCAGTTAAGTAGCTATAACAAAACGGAAGTTCAAGAAAATGAGCAAGACAAACCTTAAGCATATATTGCAGTCCTGAGAATTGAAATTCTGTTCTCCCAGCAGCCAGTGGGTCCATTCCGTAAACCCCAGATGATAATGCTCTAATGCTGTATACATAACTCTCCCATGCTTTGCCATAAAACTACATATACCTTTTATTTTCCAGCCATCAGCTATTAACTTCAGGACCTGCACGCATCAGGCAACATGATGGAAAAAAAAATCAGAATATCTCGAGTAAAAACTGGAATTCCTCTCATGAACAAAAATGCGGCTGTTAGGTGCTACAGGCTAGTGCATACGAAGTCAAATTCTCTTTCAAGACCCGTCTAAAATATTCACTAAGCTCTTGATTGGGCCTTAACTATTCGAGAATTTCTCTAATATCAATTATTTCGATCACCAGAACAATATCAATCTTAGAAGGATAGCTGCCAGCCTATCAGTGATGCATATTCTAGCACCTTACTCTCCAGCAGTCATCCTAATTTTGCACCTTCATACCTAGGTCCTATGGAACTTTCAAATATATATTTCTTTCCAATAGTATGCGAGGTATAAAAAGGGCGGTGGAATTGTTCTTTGTTCGAACAAGTGAGGTGAGAAGTTGATTGAATCGTAACCTAGGGTCACATTGCAGCATTGTCTAGAACTGATTAATGGCATCATTGTCAACTCCTCCCCTGTTAAGGCGAGTAAATAATGATTGATTTTGAGGGAGTCTAAGAACGGACTGAGAATGCCGAAGAACCTTCGTTTCATGTAGAATGCCAGAATGCGCAAATGTTTAGGCTAATTTATCTCTTGTTATACTTGAAAGTTGAAACACATTGTTATGTACAAATATATCACATAAGCAAACAAGCGTATCGGATTGATATATATATATATATATATATATATATATATATATATATAATCCAAAGAATTCGCATTGCAATCATTTCCCACCTTTTATTGACAGTCGTCATACAGCCAGGTCTAGCATTGCAAGTGAATTTCAGCAACTTTAAGCACCTTTTTTCGGGTAAACAGTGATACCCAAAAATTGCTTAAGCACCTCCTTTGAAGTCTCGTCTAACCCGTCATCATCCAACATTTGAAATATAATCCTTATTGTGCCTGTACCAACCGCAATCCCTCTCCTGCGCATCGTCTCAAGAATTTTAACTGCCTTCAACATCTCTCTACTCTTTAAATATGCATCAGCAACAGTGGAATAGGAATAAAAATCAGGCAGGCACCCATTTTTCTCCATATTATGTAACATCTGATTTGCTTCATCAAATAGGCTATTCTTACAAAGCCCATTCAGCATGATATTGTATGTTTGAACGTTGGGTTTTGGTCCCGTGTCAGAGAGTTTTGAGAAGAGATCCCGAGCAGCGACAAGTCTTCCACCTTTGCACAAACCATCCAGAACCGCACTATACATCACATTATCAGGTTCCAATTCTTCACTTTCAAGTTGTTCCAAAAATGTAACCGCCTCGTCAAGTTTCTGGTTTTTGCAAAAGCCATCCAACAGAGCAGCGTATGTGAATGCATTGGGAAATATGCCCTGACTTTTCATCTTGGCGAGAAGATGAAGTGCGTCTCTAATTCTTCCAGATTGACAGAAGCTACCAATGAGAGTAGTATAGGTAACTGTATTAGGCAGAACTTGCTTGCCAGTCATTTCCTCAAGGACGGTCATAGCTTCACCAATCTGTTTGTGCTTGCAATACCCATTGATCAAAGTACTATAACTGACGACATTAGGAGTGTAACCCTTGGCGACAATAGTATTAAGTAGCTTTCTTGCCTTGCCAACCTGTCCTAGCAAACAGTATCCATCCATCAGAGAGCTGTATGTGATGATATCAGGCCGGCAGCCCATTTTAAGCATGAAAGCAACCACTTGCCAAGATTCCTTAACCCTCCCTTTTTTGCAAAGGGAGTCGACCATAATGGTGAATGTCTTGATGTCGGGCGAGATATTCATGGCTGCCATTTTGTACAGCAATCTGGTGCCTTGGCTCCATTGTCCGAAATTGCAAACTCCCAGAATGAGGGTAGTGTATGTAACAACATCTGGGGAGATACCTCCTTTACCAATCATTTCTGCAAAGATTTCAAAAGCTTGGTCCAAGTGCTGGTCAATGCAGAGGCCATCAATGATAGTATTGTAAGTCACAATGTTAGGCTCGTAACCTGGAGTTCTTTCCAGCTTTCTGAGCAAGCGAACAGCTTCGGCTGTTCTGCCAGTCTTGCACAGGCCATTGATGATAGTATTGCAAGTAATTAAATCGAGGTGATAGCCTTTGAGGACTAACTCGTCAAAGAGCTGAATGGCAGCATCAATCCGACCAGCAAGACAAAGACCATTGATCAAAGTATTAAATGTTACGACGTTGGGTTCATAACCTAGTTTGAGAATCCTGCCCAGGAGAGAGCAACCAAAGGCAACACGATTCAAACGGCAGTAACAATTGATGGCTATACTGAGCGTGTAAAGATCAGGCCTAATGTTGTGGTAATAGTGTTGTTGGGCTCCTAACAGATCCAACTTGGAGAACAAGGAGAGAGCGGTGGAGTAGTGCTTAGTTCGAACGAGAGAAGTGAGGAGTTGATTGAATTGGATGATGGAAGGAAGGGGTCGCAATTGCAACATCGATTCAAACTGATTAACGGCATCGTTAAGGTGAGTAGAATTACTGCTGCTGTTATTATTTGTGGTAAAAGAAGAATAGCAAAGAGGAAGAGGGCGGATATTACCATTTCCTGGAGCTGCAACTCTAGCCGATAATCTCATCATCGTCGCCGTGGAGGCTTTTGGAACCCCTGGATCTTGGTACTACTCTACCCTCTACTGGAGTTGGACCTTAAGAAATTGGGTCTTGAGGGTATTTCAACTTTGCATTCCACTACCTTTCTTGAATGGGTTAAAGACACTTTGTACCCCTCCCCCTATGTTTAAGAAAAAAGACACTCACCATCCCCTGTGTTTTGAGCATTTCACCACACCACCCCTGTATCTGACGGACACTGATGTCACTAGTTAAAAGACAGTATTACGCCTAACAATGAAGCTTGATTGGGCTTTCATGTGTGAAGGATTCAATGAGAAAGCCTTGGGCCGAGGGTGGTTGTGGAGTTTCCTATGCCTAAATGGTATATTGATTTGGTGCGATTACTGCCATTTTTTGTATAGGGCCAAATTATCTAGAGTGGGAGGGATGTTGTCGTATTGATAAGAACATTGGGATAACAGGATAAGACAAGGGAGACGTGGGTTCTGAGGGCTTGGATATTCTCAAAGGAGGGGATCTATTTGTCCCAAAACATCTTGACTGATTTTCCTTCGGTGTGTCCCACCTCGTTTGGGTAGCGGATAAGGAGGCCAGATATGATATGATATCCCCTCCTTATCTTATCTTGTGTTTGGGTGAAGGTATAAGGAGGGGAAATCATATCCTCCCCTTATCCTTCACCATTTTTTTGCCTTCAAACATATACCACCCATCAGATATGATAAGAGTGGGTATTTTTGGACAAAATTGCCCTCTTTAATATACCGAAATTACAATGTATAAAAGCCTGCAAAACATTGTTCTTCCTCTTTCTTTCTCTCTGTACCTTCTTCCTCTCTCCCTTTTTTCTCCGTTATCGATTTCAACCACCACCAGTGTGCAACCGAACAACACTGAACCACCGCCACATACGCTGTGTCGTCGTCGTTCTCCAACCTCACTCCACCGTCGTCCTCCCCTGCACCGTCTTCTTCCTCTTCCTCGCAGCCGAAAACTTTCGGGTTGTTATTGTATTTCAGTTTGTGGGTCTGCTTTTGTCAGCGTCGAAAGAAAAATTTGCCGACGTTTTCGAGAAACCACCACTCAAGCATTGCCGGACTTTACTTCTTCCAACCACCAAACCCAGAAGCCTGTTGATTCAGCTTAGAAACCCTCAATTTTGCTGGGTTATCTTCCTACCCAATTCGATTTTGATCTGGGCAGTTTATGCTTGTTCTTACAAGCTCTTATTCCGATCTTCACTTGATTAATCTTCTAATTCATTTATTTCACTTGCTACTTATCAAATGCTCAGATCTATCTTCTCTTCTCCATCTTCTTCGTCATTTCGTTGGGCGAGATACTCATGGCTGCCATTTCGTATAGCAATCTGGTGCCTTGGCTCCACTGTCCGAAGTTGCAAACTCCCAGAATGAGGGTATTGTAAGTAATGACGTCTGGGGAAATACGTTTACCAATCATTTCTGAAAAGATATTGAAAGCCTCGTCTAAGTGTTGGTCTATACAGAGGCCATCAATGATAGTATTGTAAGTCACAATGTCAGGATCATAACCACCTGGAGTTCTTTGCAACCTTGTGAGGAGGCGAATAGTTTCGGCTGTTCTGCCGGTCTTGCACAAGCCATTGATGATAGTATTGCAAGTGATTAGATTGAGAAGATAGCCTTTGAGGACCAATTCGTCAAAGAGCTGAATGGCAGCATCTATCCGGCCAGCAAGACAAAGGCCATTGATAAGAGTATTAAAGGATACCACATCTGGTTCGTAACCCTGTTTGAGAATCCTACCCAGGAGAGAGCAACCCAAGGCAACTTGATTCAGACGGCAGAAACAATTGATGGCTATGTTGAGTGTGTGCAAACTAGGCCTAATCTTGTGGTAGCAATCCAAGTTGGAAAACGGAGAAAGGGCGGTGGAATAGTGCTTTGTTCGAATAAGACAAGTGAGGAGTTGATTGAATTGGATGATGGAAGGCAAGGATTCAAACCGACTAGTGGTATCGTTGGTAGATTGTAACGAATGAGTGGTAAAGGAAGGGCAAAGAGGAAGGAGGAATGGAAGGCAGATGTTACCATTTCCTGAAGCTGCAACTCTTCCCGATAATCTCATCATCGAGCTTTCTAGCAAGCGGAGTTGATGGCTGCGGTACAAAGAGAAAAACTGGATCTCGTGGATGGGGAAAAAAGACAGCGATAGATTAAACCTGCCACTAAAACAACTCACATGGGTACTTTACACTTACTACCCTCGGATTTTGGCAATTTATGCAATATCATCTCATTTACCAATAATTACATTTACACCGTTATTTTGTGCCAAAATATTTACAGTGACCCATCCTTGTGACGAACAGCGTTGAGTGACTGTGAGGTGGCAGTGTGCTCACTTCAATGGTGCTTACTTTTTTTCTTTTTTTTTTCTTCCTTTTTTTTTGAGAGTGTCGAAGGTGCTTATTTCATGACCAGATTGCATCAACAATGTCATGGCTGCGTTAAGGGGACAGAAACACGAAATATTTTATAGAAAGACGAGCATTCGAAGGTCTCGAAATGTTATACGAGGCATTGAGGATAAGAACGGGAACTGGGTGAAGGAACAACAACAAATGGCCCAAAAAAGTTCACATTAGTTAAGCAATATTTTCAGCTCATCTGACCCTGAAAGTCATCTAGTGAAACCATAATTGGAAACCTCCACCAGATTCTCTTCTTATGCTTAACTTTGATGCAGCTTGAAAGAGCTCTTAAGATTATACTTGGGTCAGAAGATTAAGAAAGATGATAAAGGTCTGTTAAGAGACTAGAGCTGGAACTCTATCAATTTTTTTTTTTTTTTTTTTTTTGCTAAAAGCTCTATCAAAGTTGATTTTGCTATTTTAGCATAAACTTTAGCTTTGAGATATGCAACAAGTAGAACCCGAGAATAGAACCCGAGAATAGAATTCCCACACCATTAATTTGGAAGGTGATAACACGATCTGATGGAGGTGGTCTCAAGAAAGACTATAGTTTGGTAAGAGACACCTCCAACTTCTAGTAGTTGCTGCCACCCAGGGATTAATATCGAAACAAGCGTTCACAATAAAGTTTGCAAGCTTCGTTCCATGTCTTCAACATCATTTGACAAAGCATGTTCTGCTGGCTGCTGTCAGGAGCGATACATACTCCACATACAATACAAGTGGTTTTTGACCATTGCAGAAGGTCTTACAAATAGCAAGAGACACCTCCAACTTCTACTGGCTATTGCTAGGGAGCAATTTGGAAGTGAATGTCCATAATAAAGTTTGAAGATATTTCTTTGTTATTCTGCAGATCTCCACCACCGTCAGTTAGCATCTACTACTACTCGTAAGAATTGTAGAACAAACGATCCCTCAGAAAGTTACATACATCAACCAATGCCCTTCTTAGATTTTTTTAAATTCAAGAAAACTATCAGTAACTAGTTAAAAACATACATCAACAAGAAACATAAGCTATCCGATCTTTTTCTTGGGACACCCTGTTGAACATGATAATGATCTGTCGCATCTGCTAAAAGCCTGGATCTCATCCAGCAAGAACGGGAGATTTCCTGTAATCTGCAAAATGGACAATAGAGAATCCAGTCTGATGAATATTATATCTTGTGGCCCAACAAAGCCTATTCTCATCCTGAAAAAGAAGCCATATCCACACCTGCTCTACAACCTTGTCCAGACCAAGAACCCATCTAGGGATGAGAATGTACACATTAAAGGAATCAAAGTGGCGTCTCTATCAAAGATTTGATTCTAAAATCCCCAGTTACAACTTTCTTCTCTCTATCATACACTCTGGAAACACAGAGGTGAAACAACCCCTGTCTAATATGGATGTTCTGGCATTCAATGCTTCCTTTGAAAGAGAAACCAGATCCCAGCTGAGTAGTCGCAAGCTACGAAGAAGTTCTCTGACTTGTGTCAAACTGGACAGAGTGGATAAAACTTGTGGGTTCGTGAAAAGATTCATGACCAAGTCGGCAAAATTTCATGGACACACTGTCTGATGAAGAACAAATGATCCTTTAGTTCCATTATATATAATTGAACTTTTGACAAAAAAGCCCCCTCAGTTTCCCCTTGCTAACCCTTCGCTACATGCAGTATTGCTTTTACCACTTTTCGTCGCTGCAGTTTGTATATTTGCGACACTTGGGTCAAAATGGACTAACACCGTTAACTTCCGTTAAATAAATATGAAGAAGAAAACGAAGAAGAAAATAAATAAAAAAAGATAAATAAAATTGGAAGAGAGAAAATGAAAAGAAAAAAGAAAAACGAAGGAGAAAAGACCACATTGTCCATTTTGAAGTATTAAAATACTAAAATGCCACTCACTTATCTAGCAGAAGTTAACGGTGTTAGTCCATTTAGACCTAAGTGTCGCAATTTTACAAACTGCAGAGACGATAAGTGGTAAAACCAATACTGCATGTAGCTAAGTGTCAGCGAAGCGAAACTGCGAGGTGGTTTTCTGTCAAAACTTCTATATAATTTATTGCACTTCACATCTTGCATGGAGCACCATTGATCTGGAAGCTTGTCAAAACTGAACCAACAAACGCAGCAGCTTCAGCAACAGCCAAGCCTACAACATGCATCCATTGAGCACCAGTCTGGAAGCTTGTCCTGCAAGCCCGTGATTTATTCAGCTGACTTATACTAGGTTTAATGGGTGGCGTTGTGCCGCATATTTAGTTTCTTCTCTTTTATTCAGATAATGATGTTATAGTTGACCTCTTCTGAAATAATACTTTCTTTGATTAGTCTAAAGCTGTTCATTCTCTTATTGGTCACTGGTTAGTGGCACGGGTGTTTTCTTTTGAAGCTAATAAATCCATATGAAGTTGGAAAAAGCTGTATGAACAACTTTTACGAAATTGAGGCAATTATGCTGCCATCTAAGGTTGTTCAAGGTATGGAAAGCCAAGAGGAAAGAAAATAAAAGAACCCAGCTTGGTAAGAAGTTTGTCTAACAAAACTGATACAAAATCACCGGTCATAGCTAGCTATGGTATATTGGGATCCAAGTTCCAAACCAAACAGAATGATAACCCGAAAGATCCTAAGGCAGTTCAAACTGCATGATGGAGGTCAATGGTGATCTGCAACTAATTCCTTAGAAGCCCAGTTTGGTATGGATATGTTGATGGTTTATGTGCACCATGTTCATGGTGGCGGTCTGTTTTGAGATCCCTGGTTGGGTGGGCGGTAATTGAACGCCATGGACGAGTCTGCAACTCATTTAGGGTAGCTGCTGGTCAAGGGGTGTTTCAGTCGCAGAAGAGCATGACTAGATGAGGCAGGAGACGAGTAAACAGGATGGTTTGTAGGGACATACATCATTCGGGTCTATCAGGCTTAAATAATAGATGATTCCTTTAATTAAAAGGTTTCCTTAATTCTCATATCTGCTCGATGTGCCTAAATAACTAAACTGAATCCCAACAATTTCAGCTACGCCATCTATATTTCTCATTTCCTTAACTTTTGACATCATACTTACTTCGCCATTGATAGTCATACATGTTCAGCAATAAATTTCTGCACATCTTCATCAGATAGTGAACTTATATACAATTAACTTTTTCCAACATAAAAGTACAGTGTACAATATAATTATATCCACTTTTAGGTTTTCTGAAGCTTTTAAAAGGATATAGTTAGTTTTGTCATTATGTATGTAGAACATAAAAACAAATGAGAAATCAAGAAAAAAGGTTTCATATTTTCAGTACGTATATCACAAAGCAGATACCTAGAATCCTTTTGACATAATTAGCTCCTTGATTCTGCCAACCACATACAATTGCCCTCCCTCGTCAAAATACCCAAGATGTTCTGCATTTAACCACCCCTGCTTATCCAAAGTGAGTTTGGTGGCCTAGTGGACTGTTACAATAGCCTGAAAATGAAATCAAGCAAATTGTCAATCTTCATTAACCTTTAAGGCAACGAAAGGCCAAACCGATATTTGTTTGACAGTAAAATAGTTGATGCGACAACTAAACTCTGAAAGAAAGAAATAGCATAAACTAAGAATACATTTTGCCTATATAAAAGATAAATGAAGCTGAGTTGGTTGACATCAAGCATATGGTCTTCTAGCACCCATCATAGGTTGTTAGCTTTTCTAGTTAGAACCTCATAGGCATCTTGCTATCTGAAGTAAAGAGCCAACAAACTCAGATATTATAAATCTTATGCACGAGTTCCAAAACTGTCAAGATGGCTCAACATATATCAACTTCTCGCACATACAACTGCGAATTTGTACACTCAATTCTAATTTACAAATTCTGTCTTCCTTTATGAACTTATGGATCAATCAACTTTGCGGGATGAGAATGGGATTTCTTACGGAAATACCCTTCTTCAGAGTGCCAGATGTGAAAAGTATATGTATTTCTTCATTTATGGACATCATAATTGAACTCTTCTCATAATTAACCTAAAATAGAGAAAACTTATCGGATCCGGGCACTAGTGTACCATGTTTCACAACATGGTGAAGCAATTCGCTAGGGCCTGAGAGAACTGTGGTGGTACAGCACTAGGCATGGTAATCATCTGATCGTTATCGTTCCATGCTCTCCTCAACAGGGCAGGGTACAATCAAGCAGTGTTATGTCATCATCTGATTTCTTTTGATTTCCAGACTACAGAAAGAATTGATAAACTGAATCGATTAATTTATATTCATACATCTGAATGACTATTTATACAGCTTTAGACAACCTATTCTAAGTAAAGTCAATCTACAATCAATGTACAATCAATCAAATAATTAGCATGATTCAAGGAGATCAAATCATAACTAATTTAAGGATATATCAATAATGCATAATTATTGCTGTATAAGTCAACTCTCCCCCTCAAGTTGGTCCATAGATTATCACACATGCCCAACTTGGATAGTGTAGCATGAAAAAGACCACTTGGAATAGCGTGAGTCAACATATCAGCTAATTGATCTGCACTCCTAATGTAAGGAACTCTTATCCTCCCAGAAGTTAGGTTGTCTTTGATGTAGTTCCTATCAAGCTCAACATGCTTAGTCCGATCATGTTGTACCGGGTTATTTGCAATTTCAATAGCCGTTGTATTATCACAGAAAAGTGTCATTGGTTTCTCAGGACCAAAACCAATTTCACTTAAGAGAATTCTTAACCAAGTAAGTTCCGTAGTCGCATGATGAAGAGCACGATATTCCGCTTCCGCACTAGACAATGACACGACATTTTGTTTCTTGCTTCTCCAAGTCACTAGATTGCCCCCAACAAATGATACATACCCGGAAGTAGATTTTCTGTCAAACTTGGATCCAGCAAAGTCTGAATCTGTGTATCCAATAATGTCCAGATGACCATTCTTGGAGAACATAATACCTTTACCCGGAGATGACTTTAGGTATGCCAAAATGCGATTCACTGCACTCATGTGTTGGTCACTTGGGTTGTGCATAAATTGACTCACAGCACTGATAGCATAGGATAAGTCAGGTCTGGTGTGAGTCAGGTAAATTAATTTTTCCCACCAGCCTCTGATATCTCCCTTTATTCGTCGGTATCTGATCAATATAAATGGACAAGCCATGATTCATCTCGATAGGAGTATCCACTGGTTCGCAAGCCGACTTTCCTGTTTCAGCTAGCAAATCCAATACATACTTACGTTGAGAAAGGAAGAGACCATGCTTGGACCGTGATACTTCAATTCCCAAGAAATATTTTAAAGCCCCCAAGTCCTTCATTTCAAACTCCTTGGAAAGATGGTCCTGAAGCTTTTCAATCTCATTGGAATTACTGCCTGTAACAATCATGTCGTCAACGTAAACAATAAGCAAAGTGATATCATCTCCGTCTCTTTTATAAAAGAGAGTATGATCTGCCAAGGCTTGTTTAAAACCGTACTCCTTCATCAAATGGCTAAATCTACCAAACCATGCTCTTGGAGACTGTTTCAAACCATATAGAGCTTTCTTCAGCATACATACCTTTCCTCCTTTTGGTGTAAAACCAGGTGGAGGATCCATATAGACCTCTTCTGAAAGATCACCATGTAGAAAGGCGTTTTTCACATCGAATTGTCTTAATGGCCAATCTAAATTAACTGCAAGAGATAAAATGACTCTGACAGTATTCATTTTGGCAACAGGAGCAAAAGTCTCATGATAATCAATTCCATAAGTCTAGGTGTATCCCTTCGCGACTAACTTGGCCTTGTACCTGTCAACCGTGCCATCAGACTTATATTTCACGGAGAAAACCCATCTACATCCAACAGTTTTCTTTCCAGGGGGTAACTCAACCATTTTCCAAGTAGAGTTTTTCTGGAGCGCTTTCATCTCATGAACCATTGCCAATTTCCACTTAGGGTCTTCAAGGGCATCCTGAAAATGACTAGGAATTGACACAGAAGACAATTGTAGGGCATATACCAGGTGAGTTTTAGACAAACGATGATATGAGAGGTAGTCAGAGATAGGGTAAACCAGATTTGTCGACGGTTTTGAGAAACCAAGCTTATTAGGTTGCTTACGATCACGAAGAGGATATCTCCTAACTTCTGGATTTAAAGCACTAGAATCATAATTAGAACTAGTATCAGAAACTTGAGGAGGACAAGAGACACATACCTCAGGATTAATCTCACGAGACTCCGATGGCATTGTAATTTCATCCACAGAGATATTGGAGGTTGGAGGAGGCCTCTCATTAGCTTCCTTATTCCTCCTTGTGTAACCCTTTTCAATCACGAGACTCCGATGGCATTGTAATTTCATCCACAGAGATATTGGAGGTTGGAGGAGGCCTCTCATTAGCTTCCTTATTCCTCCTTGTGTAACCCTTTTCAAACAAATGGGCTGGTCTTTCACCATTCTCAAATTTTGTATTTGCATTTTCATGTTGAGATTCAATGTCAGATCCATTCGAGCTTCCGTCCATCTCCTCCCCCTTACCTGAAATCCAGAACCTTTTTTCGTCTAACCACATTCGTTCCTCCTCCTTACTGTTTATCTCCCCCTGAAGAGGAACCAAAGATACATCATCCGAGAAATAAGCTTCTTGCTCACAAAATTGAACATCCATGGATACATAATATTTTCCCGTAGGAGGATGAAAGCATTTGTATCCCTTTTGTGAACTAGAATAGCCAAGGAAAACACATCTAAGAGCTCCATGATCAAACTTGTCTCTGTGATGAGGGAGAACATGAACATAACACACACAACCAAAAACCTTGGGACACAAACTTAAGGCAGAAGGAATGGTGTGGAAATGTGACAACATTCTCAAAGGAGTTTGATAATCAATAAACGAGCAGGCATTCGGTTAATAAGGAAGACAACAGCCATGACAGCCTCAGCCCAAAAACGCTTAGGGACACGCATTGTAAAGCATAACGCTCGAGCGACTTCGAGAATATGTCGATTTTTTCGCTCAGCTACGCCATTTTGTTGAGGCGTGTAAGTGCATGTGGTGTGGTGAAGGATTCCCTCTGCTTTAAAGAAATTAGCAAGGGATTGATTGACAAATTCACCACCATTATCAGAGTGGAAAACTTGGACAGGAGTATGGAACTGTGTGGCAATCATTTTCGAAAATTGAGGAATAACTTGTATGACATCACTCTTAGATTTCAACAAGTACACCCAACTCACTCTGGTACAATCATCGATAAAAGACACAAAGTATCTATGTCCTGAGGCAGAGGGAGTGGAGAAAGGACCCCAGACATCAGTATAAACACGTGTGAAGGGAGTTGGACTTTTGTTGAAATTGATAAACTGAATCGATTAATTTATATTCATACATCTGAATGACTATTTATACAGCTTTAGACAACCTATTCTAAGTAAAGTCAATCTACAATCAATGTACAATCAATCAAATAATTAGCATGATTCAAGGAGATCAAATCATAACTAATTAAGGATATAGCAATAATGCATAATTATTGTTGTATAAGTCAACTGAAAGTAATTAATTCTCTACCTTGTTTAATGTTAGGTCCGCGAACCTATAACTCCCCTAACTGGTTTGGTGGAAGAGACTTCTGGAACAAGCATACCAGCTGAACGTTAATGTGGAGGATCAAAATGTTGATTCTCACAAAACCAATTCCAGCAGACTCAATCTTAGAAGGATTAGAAGGATACGACTATACGAGTAATAAACCCTCAATATAACCGAACTTACCGCTACAATAAACACTCAAGCAATTTCTGTACCAAGAAATTAAGACCTCTTGATAGATGAAGCATAAAGAAAATCAACCAAAATCATAGTGATTTACTGGGCTTCAAATATCTTGTTTGTATTACTGCAGCTCAAGTATCAGATGCATAATAATGATTACTTGTTTTAACTTTTGGTATGTGGACTTAGCAGTTGACTCATCACCCATCGGTTACAAAAAAATAATAATAATCATTCTCTCAATTATAACTCATAGCAAAAACGACAGAGGAAGATACACGTATCCAGAATTAGTTACTTATGCAGATAAAAGACAAGAGAGTAACTGTACCAGTTAAGTAGCATTCAAGAATTAAAACAGCTCTAACAAAACAGAAGTTCTTGAAAATGAGTAAGACAAACCTTAAGCACACATTGCAGTCCTGGGAAGTAGCATTATGTTCTCCCATCAGACAGTGGATCCATCCCGCAAACCCCAGATGATATGCTCTAACGCAGTATACCTTTTATTTTCTAGTCAGCAGCTATTAAATTCAGGAACTGCGCGCATAAGGCAACATGATGAGAGACACAAAAAAAACAAAAAAAAAAACAAAAAAAAAACAAAAACAAAAAAAAACAGAATGTAATCTAAAATTGAGAGGATTCATCTCAAGCAAAAACTGGACTTCCTCTCATGAACAATATCGAGTAATATCTCAAAATTCATTATATCCTCTAACGAAAATGCAGCTGTTAGGTGCTACAGGCTTGTGCATACAACGTCAAGTTCTCTTCCAAGACCCATCTAAAATATTCACCAAGCTCTTGTCTGGGCCTATCTATTCAAGAATTTCTCTAATATCTATTATTTCAATCACCAAAACAATATCAATCTTAGAAGGATAGCTGCCAGCTAATCAGTGATCCTTGCTCTTCAGCACTCATCCTTATTCTGGCATCTTCGTACCTAATTCCTATGGAACTTTCAAATATACATCTTTCAAATAATAGAAAAATCTGTGAGTAATAAAAGGGTGGTGGAATAGTGCTTTGTTTGAACAAGTGAGACGAGGAGCTGATTGAATCGTAGGCTCGTAGCCAAGGGTCACACTCAGAGCATCGTCTAGAACTGATTAATGGCATTGATTTACTCACCCTGTTAAGGTGAGTAAATGATGATTGATTTCGAAGGCAGCTCAGGAGGGATTGAGAATGACGAAGAACCTTCATTTGTAGGATGACAGAATGCGAAAATATTTAAGCTAATTAATGTCTTGTTGTACTTGAAACACATTGTAATGTATAAATACATCACATAAGCAAACAAGCGAAAAATCATATAACCTGATACAAATATAATAAAGAGAATTTGCATCACAATCTTCTCCCACCTTTTATTGACAGTCGTCATACAGCCATGTCTAGCATTGCAAGTGACTTCAAGAACTCTAAGCACCTTTTTTCGGGTAATCAGTGATACCCAAAAATCGCTTTAGCACCTCCTTTAAAGTCTCGTCTAACCCGTCATCATCCAACATTTGAAATATAATCCTTATTGTGCCTGTACCAACCGCAATCCCTCTCCTGCGCATCGTCTCAAGAATTTCAACTGCCTTCAACATCTCTCTACTCTTTAAATATGCATCAGCAACAGTGGAATAGGAATAAAAATCAGGCAGGCACCCATTTTTCTCCATACTATGTAACATCTGATTTGCTTCATCAAATAGGCTATTCTTACAAAGCCCATTCAGCATGATATTGTGTGTTTGAACGTTGGGTTTTGGTCCCGTGGCAGAGAGTTTCGAGAAGAGACCCTGAGCAGCGACAAGTCTTCCACCTTTGCACAGACCATCTAGAACCGTATACATCACAATATCAGGCTCAAATTCTTCACTTTCAAGTTGTTCCAAAAATGTAATCGCCTCATCAAGTTGCTGGTTTTTGCAAAAGCCATCCAACAGGGTAGCGTAAGTGAATGCATCGGGAAATATGCATTGACCTTTCATCTGGCCGAGAAGATGAAGTGCGTCTCTAGTTCTTCCAGCTTGACACAATCCACCAATGAGAGTAGTATAGGTAACTGTATTTGGAAGAACTTGTGTGCGAGTCATTTCCTCAAAGACAGTCATAGCTTCACCAATCTGTTTGTGCTTGCAGTATCCATTGATCAATGTATTGTAACTGACGACGTTATGAGTGTAACCCTTGGCGACAATAGTGTTGAGTAACTTTCTTGCCTTGCCAACGTGTCCTAGTAAACAGTATCCATCCATGAGGGAGCTGTACGTGATGATATCCGGCGGGCAGCCCATTTTAAGCATGAACGCAACGACTTGCCAAGATTCCTTGACCCTCCCTTTTTTACAAAGGGAGTCGACCATAATGGTGAATGTCTGGATGTCGGGCGAGATATTCATGTGAACCATTTCATATAGCAATCTGGTGCCTTGGCTCCACTGTCCAAAGTTGCAAACTCCCAGAATGAGGGTAGTGTATGTAACAACGTCTGGGGAAATGCCTTTATCGATCATTTCTGAAAAGATATTGAAAGCCTCGTCCAACTCCTGGTCTATACAGAGGCCATCAATGATAGTAGTGTAAGTCACAATGTCAGGCTCATAACCACCAGTTCTTTCCAACCTTCTGAGGAGGCGAATAGCTTCGGTTAATCTGCCGGTCTTGCATAAGCCATTGATGATAGTAGTGCAAGTTATTAAGTTGAGATGGTAGCCTTTGAGGACTAATTCGTCAAAGAGCTGAATGGCAGCATCTATCCGGCCAGCAAGACAAAGGCCGTTGATAAGAGTATTAAAGGTTACCACACTTGGTTGATAGCCTTGTTTGAGAATCCTGGCCAGCAGAGAGCAACCAAAGGCAACTCGATCCAAACGGCAGAAACAATTGATGGCGATGTTGAGTGTAACAAGATCAGGCCTAATCTTGTGGTAGTGTTGTTGTTGGGCTCCTAATAAATCCAACTTGTAAAACAAAGAGAGAGCGGTGGAATAGTGTTTTGTACGAACGAGAGAAGTGAGGAGTTGGTTGAATTGGATGACGGAAGGCAGGGGTTGCATTTGAAGCATGGATTCAAACTGATTAGTGGCATCGTTAGTAGATGATGAATGATTATGAATAAGGGATTGAGAATGAATGGAATTACTGCTATGAATATTATTAGTTGTGGTAAAAGAAGAGTAGTAAACGGGAGGGAAGAATGGAGGGCGGATGTTACCGTTTCCTGAAGCTGCAACTCTACGCCATAATCTCATCATCATTGCCGTTGCCGTCGTCTTTAACCCCTGGATCTGGCGGATGGGATAGAGGAAGCGAAGATTTTGAGTACTAACTCTACTGGAGACGAGAAATTCAGTCTTGACCCTTCTGGTGAATAGGGCTCTACCCTTTCTCCTCTCACAATTGGATAGTAAAAGTAATTTCGGTAAGTGTACAATGCAAATGGCATTTGAGGAAAGGGTAAAAGACACTGACCACCCCTGAGTTTAGGGTTAATTCCACCCCGTTACCCTGGGTTTTGGCAAAAGACACTCCGCACTTCTTTTTGGATGGAGACTAACAGTTGGTTAACGGTACGGGGAAAAAGACTGTTTTACCCCTGAAATGTGATAAAATTACCTTCTATATATTACCCTCATCTCTCATTCCCCTCATTCTAACCCTAATCTCTCTCTCTCTCTCTCTCTTCCTCTCTTTCTCTCACAGGTCACAACCGCCTCCATCTCAATCTCTCTGCAGAGCAACAACCATGGAGAAGAAGAACTCATCTCCTCTCTAGTTCTCCATCTTCCTCCCACGAGGCGACATACTCTGGTACCTCATCGCCGTCCTCTCAATCTTCTCCCTCTTCGTCCACTACCTCACCATCTCAACCCTCGCCGCCGTTTCGAGGGTTTAGACGTCGAAGACGACGAGCCTCTCCTCCACTCCGATCTCCCTTCCGGACTCCTCCTCCGCCGACTATTACTCAGTCCGACCCCAACAGATCTGGGGTTAGAATTGTTGAATCGAAGCTACGGCATGCTAAATCCGAAATCGATGGGGAGTAAGAAGCTCGTCGGCCTCAAATCGATCGAAAACGCCCACGACGACTCAATCTGGGCCGCAACTTGGGTTCTGGCGACCGAAGACCGCCAGGCGCTCCTCTCACCGGTTCTCTCGACGTCGTCTCCGTCGCCGCTCATCCTTCCGGTGTCATCGCCGCTTCTGCTTCCCTCGACAGCTTCATCAGGGTCTTCGATGTGGACCACGAGGTAAAAACAACACCCATCGCCACTCTCGAAGCCCCACCTTCTGAAGTTTGGCAAATGAAATTTGACTGTTGATACACAATTACAATATGCGTTGAAACACTGGGATTTCATAGATTCAAGAGAGTAGTTCCAACTGTGCTAGTCACTGGGATCCCCCTCCAGCAAATGAATTGAAAAGCAACACAGATGCCAGCTGGGATAAAGTAACAAAGAAGATGAGCTTTTGCTGGATTCTATGAAATCACTTGGGCAAAGTTCTTAGTTGTAATGGAGGTGTTGGCACTGCCATGTCTGCTACCCATGCTGAATTAAAAGCTCTCAGGTAATGCGATTCTGCAAAATTCAGGTCTTGAGAGCCTGGCTACATTTGAATGTGATTGTAAAGTGGTGGTTAATATGCTTCATAGGAATATCTCCAGCAGCTGGATTTTGGAACCACACATCGCTGAAATCAGAGACTTGTGCCAAAGCTACAATCACAGAGTCAAGTGGATTAAAAGGGACATCAACAAGGTTGCTGACTTAGTTGCAAAATTAAGCCTGGAAAATGGCTCTTTTAGCAACAGTGTTTTAGATCATAGCCTAGTGCAAAAGCAAGTGCTCAAAGATAGTGTATTTTGTTCCCTTTCAGTTTTATAAAAAGGTTTGGTTTGACAAAAAAAAAATCAATGTTCTTGATGTTCATAGTGTGTTCTTGATGTTCCTGGTGTGTTCATAGATGTTCTTCATGTTATTGACAACAACAGGGGCAATAAAGTCATAAAAATACTCAGGGGTAATATGGTCTAAAAAAAATAATTCTTGCTTTTCTAACGGAACATGACGGAAGGGTGCTAAGTGTCCACGGAATATTCCGTCAAATGGGTGTGGAGTGTCTTTTGCCAAAACCCAGGGTAGCGGGGTGGATTTAACCCTAAACTCAGGGATGGTCAGTGTCTTTTACCCTTGAGAAAAAGGTATATAGCCAAACTCTCTTCCTAGAGCAAATGAGTGATCGATCGCTTAGTGGTAGAGCGATTGAAGAGGTCGTGAACCCAGTTATATATATAATTTTAAAAAAAATCCCTTATTTAAGATGGACCCTAAAAAATTAGGTCTTCACGGATGGGGAATTCAACTTTGCATTCAACTACATTTTATTTATTTATTTATTTATTTATTTATTTATTGTTGAGAAGATTGGATTTTCATTAACTCGAGAGAAAGATTCAATACACCCATATCATCAGGCACAAGTACATCAGCAATTCCACCAAGTTAATCAAGCCATTCTCTCGAAATATCCCCGAAATCACGTGCCAACTGAGCCAATTTGTGTGTTATACAGTTTGTATCTTAATGAGTGTAAAGAGCCTCGAAGGTTGTGAAAGCGCGTGATTGACCTACCACTCCATTAATGTGTTCATTTCTCCTGACCAGTCATGTCACACCCTAAAGTGTGGGATGTCTCCGCCCGTAATGATGAGTTTCGTTGAGAACGAAACAGGATCTCCAGTTCACAGTTAGTACGACTCACGATAACATAAAACAAACTTTATTGCAATTCCAAAATGACAAATTCAACCAAATATATGTATATATATGTATGCATATATATATATATATATAAAATAAATCAGCTAGTTGTTTTCTTCCAAAAAATAGTCAACGAAAACATCTTAGCCATTCAATCTTAAGAAATGTCTCAATACATTTTAATCCGTTGATCTTCAATTATGTTTTATTAGAGACATTATTAAAAGGATAAATTAGTTAAAACCTATAAATGATAAGATATTGTTATATCTTAAAATCTCTCTTTCATCTAACTAACTATATTAAAATATATGTTTATCTTGGATATTTTTTTGAAATATATCTTAGATCTAAAAGAACGTGTCTTTATCTAATTAATTATTAAACATTTACTCACATAAACAAAATAATTTAATATAAGTTTATTACTAAAATTTATTTGAAGGAATATAAATCAAATAATATATATTTTATAATTTTCCTACGGCTAGGTTTGGGTCAAGTGATAATTTATAAGTGCCCCACGGACACGGGTCATTTGCTAGTATATATATCAAAAGGAACAAAATATTTCATTTCAAAGTAGCGATTACAAGCCAAGCAGGGGCATACCCCGATAAACGGAAAGGCATAAAAGAAAAAAGCCACCTGCCATAACTTAGCCACTACCTAATAACAACAGAATACCAAATGAGATACAAGCTCAAAGGCCCCCATAAAACTACCCAAACAGAGTAACCGGCCCAGTAAAGTCCTAGAGCTTCCAAACTCCTTAGAAACGGCCCCAAGAAACTGCTGAAGACCCAAACGGCCCAAAGCTTGGCCCATCCAAACTCGAAACAGAGGCGAAGCTGCTGCGACACGAGAGAGACAAGCTGGAAGTCACCAAGACCGTCGCAACAAAAAAATCACTATTACCAGTAGCCACAAGCCGACACGAGGGACGTGAGCTCGACGGAGGGTCCATGACGTCGCCCACATACCGATTTAGATGCAGCTCCTAAGCAGTGTCGGTGAGCGGTGAGGGGACTGCTCCGGGAAGCTGAAAACAGTCTCGTCGAGGGGGAGGGAGCAGCCCCACAACCGGGGGAGGGGGAGGACAGCTACCACAGAGCGAGATTCAAACGGGAGAAGGGGAAGGGGTGAGACCAGCGAACAATCCATAGAGGGCGAACGCAGTGAGCCGAAACAGAGGAACCGAAGAAGGAGAGACCGGTGAGGAGGGCAGCGGCGGAAAAGAGGGATAACGCACATGGCGGAAACAACAACGTCCGCGGAGGTGGAGGGCATCGAGTTTATGGCCGAAGCATCCAAAACGGCGGCGGCGACATTGGAGCGGGGCAGCAAGAGAGGAGGACGGGGTAGTTGTAGGCACATAACTGGAGTCTCACAGGGACGTTAAAGAAGGGCGCTCCCGACTTCGATACCGGCGGAAAGTTGGTGGCTGCGTGGAGCTTCTGCAATTCTGGTAAGGGCTGGAGAAGCCTCAAATGGAGCCGGTGGGGGCGGAAGCCGCGGTTAGAGGAGTTGATTCGGTAGCTGCAGTACTTCCCTCGTTCTTTTGGTTCCTTCTTTCTTAGAACTGTCTAAGAGTGGCACCTAAATAGCCACCATCCCTTCTGCTCCTTTGGTCTAACTTCAACCAAATATTTTAAAAAGGGAAACAATGCATTATTCATTTCATGTAGAATGCCATAAGAAGCTGGCGAAATATTAAGCTCCAAAAGGTAATGCATTTCAATGTGCATTTTACAAAATATGTATCATTCTTGTTATATAAACTGTGGAAGATGCTCTACGAGAGTTGTGCTAGAAAGTTTACAACTACAAGTAGCTAAAGACCAAATAAGACTAGCGTCACCTCCAGAAGATTAGAAGGCACACGGTTGAAAAACAACTAATTCCGTTGTAGTAGCTCGGGAGTTATCATTCCTTAAAATTCGGAGAATCTGTTAAGTTAAAAGTGCTCCCTATGAAACAAGGATTTTAACCGAGAGCGATCGCCATGGAAAGAATGGTTCTAAAGCCGGTCAACGAGGGCCAATCATAAATCAAACCAAAGACAAATGGGATCCAAATAGGCTTCCCACCGCACAACACAACACCTGATACACAAAAGTAAAAGCCTAAAAAATACCAGCCCAAATACAACACACAAAGCACTGGCCCAAACCACAAAACATTCCATTGACACATGCATGGCCCAGAGGCACAATGGAAACCCAAAAACAAGAAGCCTGAAACAAGCCCACAACTGAAACTTCTACCATACTGCCAGGCAGGGAGCAAATTTGAGATGAAAAGTCCACAATAAAGTTTAGAAATCCATATCTTATTCTGCAGATCTTTACCACCATCTACTGCCAGGCAAGGAGCAATTTTGAGATGAAATGTCCACAATAAAGTTTGGAAAATCCATATCTTATTCAGCAGATCTTTACCAACATCAAACGATCCCTAAGAAAGTTCCATAGTATATCAATAATTTATTGCACTTCAAATCTTGGACCAGACTTTCTCAATCATCTCTCTCGTGCTTATGGATGTTACCTTCCACAGTCTTTCTTTTAAAAGGTGCAACCTGGGAAATATACAATGTTGGATACAAGTTAGGCCTCCCACTTTTAAGGAAAGCAAAAAATACTGAGAAAACACTCGACGAGAAAGTTTAAACACTTCGTGTTAATAAAGGACTGAGTAAATTAATCAAAATATGAGAGAAGATATTTGCAGCAATTATCTACTATTGAAAAATAGACTGAGTCGCTCTAAAAATAATAGTACTATCACATAGCCATAGTCCTTTCCTTTAGATAGTGGTCCACTAAAGCTAAGATTCTAACTACCGTCCAATATCCTTAAATCGAATGTGCGACATAGAAACCCCACGGGGGTAAAACTCTAACAGTTAATTTCATGAAATTCATTTTTACATCTTGTTCCCCATTCATTATAAAATCTGTGATGCTCAATACAGAAAAAGTGGAAAGAGTTCAGTTAAATGGAATATGGATCTGAAATTCTTGACAAGTGAAACTAAAGAGACTTGCTGTAGAAGGTCCTAGAGGGTAGGTATGTTTAAGCAAAAGAAAATAGAAGATTGAAGGTTTAGAAAACCAAGAAGAAAGAAACAGAAGAGTTTAACTTGGTAAGAACTTCACCTAACATAATGATTAATGGGGTACTATAATCACAAAATCCGAAATCCAAAACTGACAAACATACTAGTAATAACCAAATAAGGCAAGTTACACTGGGGCCTCGTTTCGGTGAGGGATATGAAATAGACGAATATAATGTTTACTTGGATGTGAACTGGGCAATGATTACTGTTAAATAAGGAAGGATACAAAATTTTGTTTTTTGTGTGTTTGGGTGATGCAGGATATGAGGCATGATATGGTGTAAGATACTTGGTCTGTTTCTTCTGGTTCGTCCTATTTTGACTTTTAGACACGTAACTAGGTTACTTTGACTCGATAATTTAGATAGCAAAACGATATAATTTTTTAGTAATTCTTGTATGGTATTATAGAGGAAAGTTAACTCTACGTGACTATGCTAAGATTACGAAATTCTTGCATTATTTTGCTGATCAAATCACTGTGACTCAGTAAATAGTGACAAAATGTGAAGTAGGCTGAAAGAGAAGAAACAGAGGTAGTTTGAATTACCATGTTTAGATAGTGCAGGATAGGATAAGATGCAGTGTCATTGCATTGCATTACTGGCCAGATTTTTAGTACATTCTAGTGCTTAATTTGCTCACAAAACTAATATTATGTCTGTTTCTTCTCATTCCCCTTCGATTGACTTTTTTACCCGTAGTTGGGTCATTTTGACTCGGCAATTTTGATATCAAAATGATGTAATTTTTTGACAATTCTTTCATAGTATTGTAGAGTAAAGTTTACTCTACAAGATCATGCAAAAATTATCAAATTCGTGTATTGTTTTGCTAACCAAATTACCAGGTCAAAGTGACCCAGTGAATAGTGTCAAAAAGTGAAGTAAGGTGAAAGAGAAGAAACAGAGGTAGTATGTAATATCGCGAAAAGTTGAGAAATAAATTAAAAAAAAAATAAAGAAAAAGAAGTAAAGAATTTTAAGAAGCAAACAAACATCGAAGGAGATAACGGGAAGAATACAGACCCTCTCTCTCTTGCGATCTCTCTCACTCCGCCTCTATATCTCGACAAACCCATAGCCAGTTCGATTGTGTTTCAATTGGAGGTTGCGATCTCTCTCTCCCAGTGTTGGTCATTGGTGGTCTGGGTAAGAGATGATGGAGGAAAGGAGAGAGAGACGATGAGCGGTGGCGGCGATGACAGCGACGGTGACAGAGGGTTGAGTTGGTGGTGGAGGCGATACGGTTAGGTTTTATAGACGAAGAGGGTTGGGTAAGGAGATGGGCGATTGTTGGATAGAGGATAGGAATTTGGTGATTGTTTGAGGGAGGAGGGAAATGATGATGATATGATGTCCCCGCCCATATCCCCCTCACCCAAACACATGAAACAAAGGGGAGGGGATATCAAGTACTTATCCCCCCTCATATCCCTGACCCAAACTAGGCCTAGATGTTTATGATGGAGATTGATTGTGATCTGCAACGAAGTTCTCCAAGCGGTTCACGAAGGAATTTTACATGTTTCGAAGTGATTCAAGAACAAATTCCCCAAGTTTCATGTGCACTCTGAAGAGGAATGTTTGAAACAATTAGGGGGACTTGCATCAAGGAAGGGAATCAGATATTCCAATTGCTTCGAATTTAAATATTTTGAGAATTGATTACATCTTACTAGTTGTTTCTCGAATTGATTATACTTTTATTTAGGATAAAAGACACTTTCACCCCCTCTGGTTTCATTGAAGGACATTTTCACCCCCTCTAGTTTCGAAAAGGACACTTCCACCCCCACAGTGTGCCGAACTTGAAAATACTGTACTTAACCCCTTATTGTTACACCGTAAGTCTGGACTTGGGAACGGTCAGTAAAAATATTTTTTGAGATAAATTTGCCCTCTTGTTATGAAAAATTGTAGGCATTATCCAATGATATATTGGACTTTTTGCATGGGGGTCGAATTGGTCTCCAAAATTATTTTCAGTCACAGACCCCCCCCCCCCTCCCAGACTAAGGGTGTCAAAGTCAGAGAGTGTAAATTACTTGAAGTTCGGCAAACTGAAGGGGTGAAAGTATCATTTTCGAAACTAGACGGGGTGAAAGTGTCCTTCAATGAAACTAGAGGGCGTGAAGCGTCATTTAGCCGTTAATTTATTTTTAGAATTAATTAGATTTGAGTTTTAAATTTATCAAGTTTTTTCGATATTTCGGTAGAATTGATTATTTGTTTCCTTTTTATTCCACGTCTGGATCTTATATATATTGCTAGAAATTTTTCACATTCCGAATCACATTGGGCCTGTTTGGATAGAGGGGTTTGGGGGGGGGGGGGGGGGGAGAGTTGTTCTTGAATCACTTTGAAACATGTAAAATATCACAATCTCCGATATTTTGGTACCGCGATTCTTTTTCCTCTCACTCTCTCTCCTCCCACATGATTCTTTTCTCTCTCTCACTCCTGCCACCAGCCATGTGTCTTCTTTTCTTCTCTCTTTCTTTCATCTTTCTCTCTCTCTCCTCTCTTTGAAGCCGGGCACCGGTACATGTTACCATCCACCGGTACTGTTGATAAATTGAAAAATAGTTGGGTTTGGTGTTTGGTTAAACAAACCCACTTATCTAAAGAGCCCCATTAGCTATTGGTTATTTGTTCCCTAAAAAAAAGCTATTGGTTATTTGCAGTGCTCAGGGGTGAAATACCAGCTAGGGGTGAAGTGGCAGGGATATGTGAAAGCCTACTTTACCCTTGCTGCTTAACTGCTAACCGACCAATAAAGAGCTCGCTAGCTCACTCCCCGATTCCCTTCCCCCCACCTCCACTCACTATAAAGGTAAAGAATCCCAACAAGATTTTATAATCCTTTTGAGATTATTGTTTTAACATCAAAAAGATCCCCTGTTCCGATGTGTTCGTTTTGGTCCTGTTTCCTAAATTTTCTTTTCCTTCGCCTTATTGTGTATGATTTTCCAAGTTGTAGACTTCTTTCTGTGAATTTAAGTTCACTAGTATGTTCTCTCAATTATAAGATACTTGTAAGATCATGTTTTATTCCATGTAGGGATTTGTATATAAAAAATGCAATCTTTGTGGGGATCGCAGATGATGCTTATCACGCTGTGGGAATCCCTCGGAATAATGCTGTTGTAGACTGATGGAGAAGTTGCAAACCCTATCAATACTGAATGTTCTCTGTTAAACCCTGCAATCAGTTGTTTCACCATCTACCCTGGCCACTCGGCCTCAACAAACACAGCAGCTTCAGCAACAGCCTAGCCAGCCAAGCCCACAACATGCATCCGTTGAGCACCAGTAATATGGAAGCATGTCCTGCAAGCCCATAACTCAGCTGCTGACTTATCCTAGGTTTAGTGGGTGGCGTTGTAGAGCATATTTAGTTTCTTCTCTTTTATTCAGATAATAATGTTATAGTTGACCTCTTCTGAAATAATACTTTCTTTGATCAGTCTAAAGACGTTTTTTCTCTTTTTGGTCAGTGTTATGGGTGTTTTCTTTTGAAGCTAATAAATGTGTGCCAAGTCCACAACATGCATGCATTGAGCTTGTCCTGAAAGCCAGTTATCCAGCTGACTTATCTTACTAGGTTTAGTGGGTGGCTTTGTGCGGTATATTTAGTTTCTTCTCTTTTATTCAGATAACAATGTTATAGGTGACCTCTTTTGAAATAATACTTTCTTTGATTAGATTGAAGCTGTTTTTTCTTTATTGATCAGTGTTATGGGTATGAAGTTGGAAAAAGCTGTATGAACAAATTTTAGGATTTGTGGCAATTATACTACCATCTAAGGTCGTTCAAGCTACGGAAACCCAAGAAGAAACAAAATAAAAGAAGAAAATACAAAATCACCGGTCCATAACTATGGAGCATTGTGGTCCGAGTCCCAAACCAAACATAATGATAACCCGAACGATCCTAAGACAATTTAAACTACATGATGGAGGTCAATACTGACTGTCTGTTTAGAGTTTTCTGGGGAATTATGGAGGAGTCTGCAAGTCATTTAGGGCAACTTCTGGTCATTTAGAAGAGGATAAATAGATGAGGCAGGAGACGAGTGATGTGTCAATTATTGAACGATATGAAGAATTGAAAGTATCTGAACTAGGAAATTAATAAATAGAAAAACAGCTTGAAGGGATTTAAAGTTGGGTGATTCCGGTATTTGGCCCTAAATGATTCCTTTAATTAAGGAGTTCCTTAATTCTCATATCTGCTCGATGTGTCTAAAGCATTAAACTCAATCCCAAGAAGTTCAGCTACCATTTCCTTCTCTTTTGACATCATAAGCAGTTAAGACCAGTTGAAATCATATTTATTTCGCCATTGATAATCATACCTGTTCTGCAATAAATTTCTGCACGTCTTCTTCAGTTAGTGATCTATTGGGAGAGCGAACAACGTAGACAACTGGGACCTCGCCAGCTTCAGCATCAGGATATCTGCAAGAGCGAGCATACCACAACTTACAATTAACTATTTCCAACATAGAAGTACAAGAATGTAACCATATCCTCCTATAGTACAAGCATACCTCAACCTGTTAATGCTGAAGCTTTTGAGTGAAAATAGTTAGTTTTGTCATTATATATGTTAGCAAACATATCCTCCTACAGATGCATCCCTATATTGCCCCCAATGAGATACTACAAAAGATCGAACATATAGCAAAATGAGAAATCAAGGAAAAATGTTGATCATGTTCTCCGTAAGTAGATCATAAAGCAGATACCTGGAATATTTGCACTTGATTCTGTCAACCACATAGAATTGCCCATCCTCATCAAAATACCGAAGATCTCCTGTATATAACAACCCCTGCTTATCCAAAGTGAGTTTGGTAGCTTGTGGATTGTTAAAATAACCTGAAACTGAAATCCAACTAATTGTCAATCTTCATTAACTGTAATGCAGTACACATAACTCTCCGATTGATTCTCAAAAACCATCCACTAAAACCACAGTAGATCTATGTACCACACAAAGCCACCCACTAAACATATTGATTCTCAAAAAACTGGACCAGTGGATCCAGTCCGCAAACACCAGATGATACAATGAAACACCAGACGGTACATAAGTCTCCAATGCTTACCAACAGAGCGGCCTTGAGAACCAAAGAAGTCAGCCTCGCAATAAAGTGTATAACCAACTCTCTCAATTACCCTTATAACTAGACATACCTTTGACTTTAGGACCTGCACGCATCAGGCCTCATGATGAGAGGCAAAAAAAATGATAATGTGCTCAACCTATATTTCAGAGGATTCATCTCAAGCAAAAACTGAACTTCCTTTCATGAACATTATCAAGTAATATCTCGAAATTCATTATACCCTTTAACGAAAATGCAGCTGTTAGGTGCTATGGCTCGTGCATATAAAGTCAAGTTCTCTTTCAAGACCCGTTAAGTGTCACTATGGTGTATATCTAAAATATTCATTATGCTCTTGTTTGGGCCTCATCTATTCGAGGATTTCTCTAATATCAATTTGCTCTATCACCAGGACACTATCAATCTTAAAAGGATAGCAAGAAGCCTATCAGTGATCCTTACTCTTCAGCGGCCATCCTAATTCTAGCATCTTAGTACCTCACATCCTATGGATCCTTCAAATCTATTTCTTTCCAATACTAGAAACATCTGTGACTAACTATTTCTGTTCGAACAAGTGACGTTAGTTGATTGAATTATATGCTAGAAAGGCAAGGGTTACACATGAAGCATCGTCTTGAACTTGCCAACGGCATCACCGTCAACTCCTCCCCTGTTAAGGTAAGTAGATGATGATTGATATTGAGGGCAGCTAAGAAGGGATTGAGAATGCAGAAGAACCTTCATTTCATGTAGAATGCCATAATTCGAAAATGTTTATGCTCATTTATGTCTTGTTTTATCTGAAACACGTTTTCATACAAATATATCACATTGGCAAACAAGCGTAAAATCAGATAACCTGATATAATAAAGAGAATTTGCATCACAATATTTGCCCACCTTTTGTTGATAGTCGTCGTCCAGCCAGCTCTAGCATTGTAAGCGACTTCAAGAACTTTAAGCACTCTTTTTCCGGTAAAGAGTGATACCCAAAAACTTCTTAAGCACCTCCTTGGAAGTCTCGTCTAACCCATCATCATCCAACAATTGAAATATATACCTTATTGTGCCTGTACAAACCCCAATCCCTCTCTTGCGCATCCTCTCAAGAATTTTGACTGCCTTCAACATCTCTCTATTCTTTAAATATGCATCAACAACAATGGAATACGAATAAAATCTGGCAAGCACCCGTTTTCTTCCATTTCATGTAACATCTGACTTGCTTCACCGAATAGGCTTTTCTTACAAAGTCCATTCATCATGATAGTGTATGTGCGAACGTTGGGTTTTGGTCCTCTGGCAGAGAGTTTCGAGAAGAGATCCTGAGCAGCGATGAGTCTTCCACCTTTGCACAAACCATCGAGAATCGCACTATACATCACAATATCAGGCTCGAATTCTTCACCTTCAAGTTGTTCCAAAAATGTAACCGCCCCGTCAAGTTTCTGGTTTTTGCAAAAGCCATCCAACAGGGTAGCGTATGTAAATGCATTGGGAAATATGCCTTGACCTTTCATCTTGCCGAGAAGATGAAGTGCGTCTCTAGTTCTTCCAGCTTGACACAATCCACCAATGAGAGTAGTATAGGTAACTGTATTTGCAAGAACTTGCGTGTGAGTCATTTCCTCAAAGACACTCATAGCTTCACCAATCTGTTTGTGCTTGCAGTATCCATTGATCAAAGTACTATAACTGACGACATCAGGAGTGTAACCCTTGGCGACAATAGTGTTGAGTAACGGTGTTGCCTTGCCAACCTGTCCTAGCAAAAGAGAGCTGTATGTGATGATATTAGGCCGGCAGCCCATTTTAAGCATGAAAGCAACCACTTGCCAAGATTCCTTAACCCTCCCTTTTTTGCAGAGGGCCTCGACCATAATGTTGAATGTCTTGATGTCGGGCGAGATATTCATGGCTATCATTTTGTATAGCAATCTGGTGCCTTGACTCCATTGTCCGAAATTGCAAACTCCCAGAATGAGGGTAGTGTATGTAACAACATCTGGGGAGATACCAATCATTCTGAAAAGATTTCAAAAGCTTGGTCCAAGTGCTGGTCAATGCAGAGGCCATCAATGAAAGTATTGTAAGTCACAATGTTAGTAGATGGTGATGAATGATTTTGAACAAGACAAGTGAGGAGTTGATTTAACTGGATGATGGAAGCGAGGGGTCGCATTTGAAGCATCGATTCAAACCGATTAATGCCATCGTTCCTATATGATGGTGATGAATGATTTTGAACAAGAGATTGAGAATGAATCGAATGACTATTAATGTTATTTGTGGTAAAGGAAGGGCAAAGAGGAAGGAGGAAAGGAAGGCAGATGTTACCATTTCGTGAAGCTGCAACTCCACACGATAATCTCATCATCGTCGTCGCCGAGCTTTCCAGCAAGCGGAGTTGGAGGCTGTGGTACGAAGAGAAAAACTGGATCTGGTGGATGGGGATAAAGAAAATTTTGACAAAGGCAGCGATGGATTAAACCTGCAACTACAACAACTCACATGGGTAATTTACACTTACTACCCTCGGATTTTGGCAGTTATGCAATATCTACCCATCTTATTTACCAATAATTACATTTACAAACTGCAGAGACGATAAGTGGTAAAACCAATACTGCATGTAGCTAAGTGTCAGCGAAGGGAAAAGTTTTCTGTCAAAACTTCTATATAATTTATTGCACTTCACATCTTGCATGGAGGACCATTGATCTGGAAGCTTGTCAAAACTGAACCAACAAACGCAGCAGCTTCAGCAACAGCCAAGCCTACAACATGCATCCATTGAGCACCAGTGATCTGGAAGCTTGTCCTGCAAGCCCGTGATTTATTCAGTTGACTTATACTAGGTTTAATGGGTGGCGTTGTGCCGCATATTTAGTTTCTTCTCTTTTATTCAGATAATGATGTTATAGTTGACCTCTTCTGAAATAATACTTTCTTTGATTAGTCTAAAGCTGTTCATTCTCTTATTGGTCACTGGTTAGTGTCACGGGTGTTTTCTTTTGAAGCTAATAAATCCGTATGAAGTTGGAAAAAGCTGTATGAACAACTTTTACGAAATTGAGGCAATTATGCTGCCATCTAAGGTTGTTCAAGGTATGGAAAGCCAAGAGGAAAGAAAATAAAAGAACCCAGCTTGGTAAGAAGTTTGTCTAACAAAACTGATACAAAATCACCGGTCATAGCTAGCTATGGTATATTGGGATCCAAGTTCCAAACCAAACAGAATGATAACCCGTACGATCCTAAGGCAGTTCAAACTGCGTGATGGAGGTCAATGGTGATCTGCAACTAATTCCTTAGAAGCCCAGTTTGGTATGGATATGTTGATGGTTTATGTGCACCATGTTCATGGTGGCGGTCTGTTTTGAGATCCCTGGTTGGGTGGGCGGTAACTGAACGCCATGGACGAGTCTGCAACTCATTTACGGTAGCTGCTGGTCAAGGGGTGTTTCAGTCGCAGAAGAGGATGACTAGATGAGGCAAGAGACGAGTAAACAGGATGGTTTGTAGGGACATACATCATTCGGGTCTATCAGGCTTTAATAGATGATTCCTTTCATTAAAAGGTTTCCTTAATTCTCATATCTGCTCGATATGCCTAAATAACTAAACTGAATCCCAACAATTTCAGCTACGCCATCTATATTTCTCATTTCCTTCACTTTTGACATCATACTTACTTCGCCATTGATAGTCATACATGTTCAGCAATAATTTTCTGCACATCTTCATCAGATAGTGAACTTATATACAATTAACTTTTTCCAACATAAAAGTACAGTGTACAACATATTTATATCCACTTTAGGTTTTCTGAAGCTTTTAAAAGGATATAGTTAGTTTTGTCATTATGTATGTTAGAACATAAAAACAAATGAGAAATCAAGAAAAAAGGTTTCATATTTTCAGTACGTATATCACAAAGCAGATACCTGGAATCCTTTTGACATAATTAGCTCCTTGATTCTGCCAACCACATACAATTCCCCTCCCTCGTCAAAAAACCCAAGATGTTCTGCATGTAACCACCCCTGCTTATCCAAAGTGAGTTTGGTGGCCTAGTGGACTGTTACAATAGCCTGAAAATGAAATCCAGCAAATTGTCAATCTTCATTAACCTTTAAGGCAACGAAAGGCCAAACCGATATTTGTTTGACAGTAAAATAGTTGATGCAACAACTAAACTCTGAAAGAAAGAAATAGCATAAACTAAGAATACATTTTGCCTATATAAAAGATAAATGAAGCTGAGTTGGTTGACATCAAGCATATGGTCTTATTAGCACCTATCATAGGTTGTTAGCTTTTCTAAGTGGAACCTCATAGGCATCTTGCTATCTGAAGTAAAGAGCCAACAAACTCAGATATTATAAATCTTATGCATAAGTTCCAAAACTGTCAAGATAGCTCAACATATATCAACTTCTCGCACATACAACTGCGAATTTGTACACTCAATTCTAATTTACAAATTCTGTCTTCCTTTATGAACTTATGGATCAATCAACTTTGCGGGATGAGAATGGGATTTCTTACGCAAATACCCTTCTTCAGAGTGCCAGATGTGAAAAGTATATGTATTTCTTCATTTATGGACATCATAATTGAACTCTTCTCATAATTAACCTAAAATAGAGAAAAATTATCGGATCCGGGCACTAGTGTACCATGTTTCACAACATGGTGAAGCAATTCGCTAGGGCCTGAGAGAATTGTGGTGGTACAGCACTAGGCATGGTAATCATCTGATCGTTATCGTTCCATGCTCTCCTCAACCGGGCAGGGTACAATCAAGCAGTGTTATGTCATCATCTGATTTCTTTTGATTTCCAGACTACAGAAAGTAATTAATTCTCTACCTTGTTTAATGTTAGGTCCGCGAACCTATAACTCCCTAACTGGTTTGGTGGAAGAGACTTCTGGAACAAGCATACCAGCTGAACGTGAATGTAGAGGATCAAAATGTTGATTCTCACAGAACCAATTCCAGCAGACTCAATCTTAGAAGGATTAGAAGGATACGACTATACGAGTAATAAACCCTCAATATAAACGCTACAATAAACACTCAAGCAATTTCTGTACCAAGAAATTAAGACCTCTTGATAGATGAAGCATAAAGAAAATCAACCAAAATCATAGTGATTTACTGGGCTTCAAATATCTTGTTTGTATTACTGCAGCTCAAGTATCAGATGCATAATAATGATTACTTGTTTTAACTTTTGGTATGTGGACTTAGCAGTTGACTCATCACTCATCGGTTACAAAAAAATAATAATAATCATTCTCTCAATTATAACTCATAGCAAAAACGACAGAGGAAGATACACGTATCCAGAATTAGTTACTTATGCAGATAAAAGACAAAAGAGTAACTGTACCAGTTAAGTGGCATTCAAGAATTAAAACAGCTCTAACAAAACAGAAGTTCTTGAAAATGAGTAAGACAAACCTTAAGCACACATTGCAGTCCTGGGAAGTAGCATTATGTTCTCCCATCAGACAGTGGATCCATCCCGCAAACCCCAGATGATATGCTCTAACGCAGTATACCTTTTATTTTCTAGTCAGCAGCTATTAAATTCAGGAACTGCGCGCATAAGGCAACATGATGAGAGACACAAAAAAAACAAAAAAAAAACAGAATGTAATCTAAAATTGAGAGGATTCATCTCAAGCAAAAACTGGACTTCCTCTCATGAACAATATCGAGTAATATCTCAAAATTCATTATATCCTCTAACGAAAATGCAGCTGTTAGGTGCTACAGGCTTGTGCATACAACGTCAAGTTCTCTTCCAAGACCCATCTAAAATATTCACCAAGCTCTTGTCTGGGCCTATCTATTCAAGAATTTCTCTAATATCTATTATTTCAATCGCCAAAACAATATCAATCATAGAAGGATAGCTGCCAGCTAATCAGTGATCCTTGCTCTTCAGCACTCATCCTTATTCTGGCATCTTCGTACCTAATTCCTATGGAACTTTCAAATATATATCTTTCAAATAATAGAAAAATCTGTGAGTAACAAAAGGGTGGTGGAATAGTGCTTTGTTTGAACAAGTGAGACGAGGAGCTGATTGAATCGTAGGCTCGTAGCCAAGGGTCACACTCAGAGCATCGTCTAGAACTGATTAATGGCATTGATTTACTCACACTGTTAAGGTGAGTAAATGATGATTGATTTCGAAGGCAGCTCAGGAGGGATTGAGAATGACGAAGAACCTTCATTTGTAGGATGACAGAATGCGAAAATATTTAAGCTAATTAATGTCTTGTTGTACTTGAAACACATTGTAATGTATAAATACATCACATAAGCAAACAAGCGAAAAATCATATAACCTGATACAAATATAATAAAGAGAATTTGCATCACAATCTTCTCCCACCTTTTATTGACAGTCGTCATACAGCCATGTCTAGCATTGCAAGTGACTTCAAGAACTCTAAGCACCTTTTTTCGGGTAATCAGTGATACCCAAAAATCGCTTTAGCACCTCCTTTAAAGTCTCGTCTAACCCGTCATCATCCAACATTTGAAATATAATCCTTATTGTGCCTGTACCAACCGCAATCCCTCTCCTGCGCATCGTCTCAAGAATTTCAACTGCCTTCAACATCTCTCTACTCTTTAAATATGCATCAGCAACAGTGGAATAGGAATAAAAATCAGGCAGGCACCCATTTTTCTCCATACTATGTAACATCTGATTTGCTTCATCAAATAGGCTATTCTTACAAAGCCCATTCAGCATGATATTGTGTGTTTGAACGTTGGGTTTTGGTCCCGTGGCAGAGAGTTTCGAGAAGAGACCCTGAGCAGCGACAAGTCTTCCACCTTTGCACAGACCATCTAGAACCGCACTATACATCACAATATCAGGCTCAAATTCTTCACTTTCAAGTTGTTCCAAAAATGTAATCGCCTCATCAAGTTGCTGGTTTTTGCAAAAGCCATCCAACAGGGTAGCGTAAGTGAATGCATCGGGAAATATGCATTGACCTTTCATGTGGCCGAGAAGATGAAGTGCGTCTCTAGTTCTTCCAGCTTGACACAACCCACCAATGAGAGTAGTATAGGTAACTGTATTTGGAAGAACTTGTGTGTGAGTCATTTCCTCAAAGACAGTCATAGCTTCACCAATCTGCTTGTGCTTGCAGTATCCATTGATCAATGTATTGTAACTGACGACGTTAGGAGTGTAACCCTTGGCGACAATAGTGTTGAGTAACTTTCTTGCCTTGCCAACCTGTCCTATCAAACAGTATCCATCCATCAGAGAGCTGTATGTGATGATATCCGGCGGGCAGCCCATTTTAAGCATGAACGCAACGACTTGCCAAGATTCCTTGACCCTCCCTTTTTTACAAAGGGAGTCGACCATAATGGTGAACGTCTGGATGTCGGGCGAGATATTCATGTGAACCATTTCATATAGCAATCTGGTGCCTTGGCTCCACTGTCCGAAGTTGCAAACTCCCAGAATGAGGGTAGTGTATGTAACAACGTCTGGGGAAATGCCTTTATCGATCATTTCTGAAAAGATATTGAAAGCCTCGTCCAACTCCTGGTCTATACAGAGGCCATCAATGATAGTAGTGTAAGTCACAATGTCAGGCTCATAACCATCAGTTCTTTCCAACCTTCTGAGGAGGCGAATAGCTTCGGTTAATCTGCCGGTCTTGCACAATCCATTGATGATAGTATTGCAAGTGATTATATTGAGATGGTAGCCTTTGAGGAGTAATTCGTCAAAGAGCTGAATGGCAGCATCTATCCGGCCAGCAAGACAAAGGCCATTGATAAGAGTATTAAAGGTTACCACATCTGGTTCATAGCCTTGTTTGAGAATCCTACTCAGGAGAGAGCAACCAAAGGCAACTCGATTCAGACGGCAAAAACAGTTGATGGCGATGCTGAGTGTGACAAGATCAGGCCTAATCTTGTGGTAGGGTTGTTGGGCTCCTAAGAAATCCAACTTGTAAAACAAGTGAGGAGTTGAGGAGTTGAGTGAATTGGATGATGGAAGGAAGGGGTCGGATTTGAAGCATGGATTCAAACCGATTAATGGCATCGTTAGTAGATGAGGATTGAACAAGGGATTGAGAATGAATCGAATTACTATGAATAATATTATTTGTGGTAAAAACAAGGAATGGAGGGCGGATATTACCATTTCGTGAAGCTGCAAGTCTACGCGATAATGTCGTCATCATCGTCGGTGTTTTCCAGCAAGCGAAGTGGCGGCTTCTGTAGAGGGAGAGGGGAGAAGTCTGGATCTGGTGGATGGAGAAAGAGAAATTGTGGAACGGAGTTTTCTTCGTATGCAACGTTGATGGATTAACTTATTTTATTTTATTTTTTGAGAAAAAGGATATGAATATATAAAATTAGGTTCCATTACAAGTCTGATGTCATGGATTCTACTAATACTAGTATTTCTTTTGACAAAGGTGATGGATAAAAATTCAAAACTTGTTGCTGCAGTCTTGATGTCTTTAATACTACTTCCGATGGTATTATTCTTGCATTTTGAGTTGAGGTTTTGAACTGTCTGCAGTGAGTCAGTCTTGAGCACAATATTTTTGAATCCATGAGAGAGAAGCCACCTTAGAGCTTTGGAGATGCCCAATGTTTCTGCCTGAAGAGGTGAAGAAACGTTGAAAGTAACAAATTCTTTTTCAACAACTTCATTTTCTTCCATCCAAGCTGCTGCTGCCTTTCCATTTGGATACCAGGCCGCATCGACCAAAAACACAATTGGTTTGTTGTAGTTGCATCCAATTTCCCATTTTGTGGTGTCCTCGGATTTGCTTGCAGAGCCGAACTTTTGTAAGTTTCTTCGAGCTGAAAGTTGGGTTTCTCTCTTGAACATTTCCACCGTCTGACCCAAGGTTATAAGTGAGGCAGTTGGGGTAGTAAAATTACCTTTCATTACTGTTTCATTTCGAAATAACCATAAGTGTCGCAAAGTGAGAAGGAAATAAATTCGATCTTCGTCAGATTGAAGGGAATCAAAAGCAGTCAATAAATGAGATGGTAAGGAGTGCTACTGGCCTGACGGAGGAGTTAAAGCAAGAGAGGAGCCTAACCCGATTGCTCTGGATGAGGGGCAGCTCATGAAGCAGTGGTAAGAGGATTCCATGTCGGAATTGCACCGTGGGCAGATATTGCTTTGAATAGGGCAGTGACGATCCTGGAGAGTTCTTAAAACCGGGAGGGAATTCGAGAGAAGCTTCCACATAAAGAATGTGATTTGGACCCAATTTAAGTTTTCTGTTTTTTTTTTTTTGTCCAGAGAGAAAGGGCTGAGTCATCCATATACAGAGCCATCAGATACTCATGTTTCTTTATTGTAAGATATCCTGATTTAACCGAATATTCTCCCGAGCTATTCAAGTTCCCTATCGATTGCTCCGTCTTCGTTTTCTCACTCCACACGAGGCTCAAAACTCGTGGGATCGATCAAAGCCGTGCAAATCCGAGAAGGTCCATTGCTCGGAAAATTTATCAGGTTACTTTAAGCCAGCCGTTTCTATGGAGGTTCATGAATAGGCATCTCGCCGGTTTGGGTCCTATGATTCTGAACCGTTTCAGCAGCGAAGAGATCATTGGAGTAGACCGCACTCTCCGACTCATCATCCGAACAAGAAATTGAGGCCGGGCTTCAAATTTCAGGAGCCACCAGACTCGAGGACTCATCGGTTTTAACCTTTAATTTTTTTTACCTCTCTGTTATATGTTTTCTTCTTATTAGCTTCCTTTGATATCTCTCCTTGTCTTCTCCACAGGGGTGGTGTCCTCAAGTCTTCAGTTTGCATCCTGATTCCTCTTGTTCGCTTTTATTATGTATTTTGTTATGTTCTTGGTCTTGTAGCTTTGCTTGTTTTCTTAGCTGGAAGTTGTAGGTCCCTTTATAGCTTGTTAGCCTATTAGTTGTTTGCTATGCTTGTCATAGTATGTAGGTGTTGTGTACTTTGCCCTATATTAATTGATGTTCTTCTTCTCCCTCTTTAAAAAAAAAAAAAAAAAAAAAAAAAAACTTCACAGGTGCGTGCATATACAATAAAATGGAAGAAGAAAAAAAGAGATGTAGGCTTTCGACGGAAAGGGAGTGCTTCAAGCACAAAAGAGCTCAGCTTCACCTTCTTTACAATCTACTGAGTTGGCCAAAATTGATCTATACGGCAAAATTCTATACAAGGAATGCTACACATGTAACTATACATATCATATAGCCTAAGAACAAAACCTTGCAAATCTACAGCACTAGATATTCAAAATATGCCATGACCACAGTAGATTAGGAAAGAGCAAAAGAAGTGGCCGCACTAGTTTACAGACTGTATAATGAGCACATTGAGTGTTGGACGCTTCCGTCACAAATGGAGACTGGACAAAGTACAAATTCAGCAAGTTGGAGCCCCCCTTCCCAAAACATTACCAAATTGAATTGTGATGTTGCTTGGGTCAATGGTTCAGCTGGTACTGCTGTTATTGCCAGAAACTCTCGAGGTTAGATTCTTTTCTCCTCTTGCCAAAACAGAACGGAGGATAGTGCCAAAGAAGCTGAACTTAGTGCTGTGGAGTTAGCTGTTAAAAAGTGCAGTGAGCTAAAGATCAGCTCTGCTATTATTGAAACTAAACTGTATGGAAGTGGTCACTGGCTGCACTATCACTCTGAAATCTGGGTGGAATTAGAAAATAGAGCAGCTGTAGTTCAAAGGCAGATGAATGAGGGCCAGATGGAGATTAGACACTCAAACTGAAAAACAAATAGTGCAGCTCATGAACTTGCCAAATGGAGTTTGAAGCAAGAAAGTAATTTAGTTTTAGATCTGGAAGTTGTTCTTCAAAAGGTTCAGCTAGCTGTAATGTTTGATGCTAATCATGGCTCTTTCCCTCTTTTACATCCTTTTATATATATATATTGAATTTATCAAAAAAAAAAAAAAAAGGACGACACGAAAGATCCTTAGGCAGTATAAACTGCATGATGGAGGTCAATGGTGATCTGCACCCAGCTCTCCTTTTTGTTCACGGTGACCATCTGTTTAGAGATCCCTGGTTGGCAGGTTGAGTGGGCAGTAATTGAAAGCCATGGGGGATTATGGAGGAGTCCGCAAGTCATTTAGGGGTGTTTCTTTTGCAGAAGATGATTGTTTGTAGCGACATACATCATTGGGATCTACCACTCTGTCCCAGCTCTTTCTTCCCAATTTAACTTTTACCACTATTCATTGGGTCACTTTGACCCGATGATTTGGATAGCAAAACGATGTGATTTTTTGATAATTTTTTTATGGCATTGTAGAGTAAAGGTTGCTCTATAACACGGTGAAAAAAATATCAAAAAATTACATCGTTTTACTATCCAAATCACCTGGTCAAAGTGACTCAGATACGAGTCAAAAAGTCAGGATGAGAAGAAAGAGCTGGGACGGAGTGGTATCAGGCTAGATCAAAGAGTTCACGCGGTTCAATAAAGTGATTTTAAGTTGGGTGATAGGGGGTATTTCGCACTAAATGATTCCTTTAACTAAAAGGTTCCCTTAATTCTCATATCTGCTCGATGTGCCTAAAGCACTAAACTGAATCCCAACAAGTTCAGCTACACCATCTTATCATAATCAGTTAGGACCAGTTGAAATCATACTTATTTCGCCAGTTGAAATCATACCCGTTCTGCAATAAAATTTATGCACATGTTCTTGAGATAGGGAACAACATAGGCAACTGGGACCTCGCCAGCTTCAGCATCAGGATATCTGCAAGAGCGAGCATACCTCAACTTACAATTAGCTATATCCAACATAGAAGTACAACAGATTTATATACACATCACAACAGCATCTAATATTTCAGGGTGAAAAATAAGCAGTTCTTCAAGCTCTGCTAGTGCAACCTGTCAAGGACCAACAAAAAGACGGAAACAAGATTTCTTATGTGAATTTCAACAAAATTTGTATAATGCTAGGTTTTCTCCTTAATAAGCGTTAAGCTAACCACACACTTTGTCGACTTAATAAAGCTCATCCAATGTGTGGCCACATAAAAGATAAAGGAAATTGAGTTGGTTGACATCGCGCATATGGTCTTATTAGAACCTACCATAGGTTGTTAGCTTTTCTGAGATCTTATACATCTCTTGCATCCAGATGAAAGTCCAAAATTGTCTTTCGCTGTGAACTTATGCATCTTCTTTCCCTTTCCAGGACATTAGACCCATGTAACCTGGAGGACGGAACAATCCACTTTGTGGGATGAGAACGGGATTTCTTATGGATATACCCTTCTTAAGGGTGCTAGATGTCAAATTACACATATTTCTACATTCATGGACATCATGAGAACTCTTTTCTATACTCTTTCAACTCAAAACTCCAGTATTTCATATATATTAGATGACAACTAATAACTGACGAAATGTAGAACAATTGACCGAAAATTGAGAAAAGCTATTCAACAATCAGATTCACTCGACTGGGCACTAGTGTACCATGTTTCAGAACATGGGAGCCATCTGAACCTTATTGTCTGCTCTCCTCAACCGAGCAGGGTACAATTATTTGTAATATAAATATGATTCATGGATATAGGTTAGACTACAGAAATTAATTAATCATCTACCTTGCATAATGTTAAAATTTAAATATGATTAATGTTATTTCCCCTAACTGGTTTGGTGAAAGAGACTTCTGAGAATCCATTCCAACTATCCCGGATTCCACTCCTGGAACAAGCATACTTTTTTGGGATTCCACACAAAATGTTGATTCTCAACAGAAAGCATGCCAGCGGACTGATTCTGAACTTTAAAAATAAAAGTGAAAATAATAAGTCACCGCTGCAATAAAAACCCAAGCTATTTCTGTACCAAGAAATTACGGCCTCTTGATTGATTGAGCATAAAGAAAATCAACCAAAATCATAGTGATTTACTGGGCTTCAAATATCTCGTTTGTGTACCAGTAAATGTGACTTGACTTCATGACCTGAACGCATCAGGCATCATGAAGGGAAGCAAAAAAAAAATTGATAATGTGGTCTACCAAAATTTCAGAGGTTTCGTCTCAAGCAAAAACTGGACTTCCTCTCATGAACATTATCAAGTAATATCTCGAAATTCATTATACCCTCTAATGAAAATGCAGCTGTTAGGTGCTATGGCTCCTGCATATAAAGTCAAGTTCTCTTTCAAGACCCGTGTACGATCACTACGGTGTATATCTAAAATATTCACTACGCCTCTTGTTTGGGCCTATCTATTCGAGGATTTCTCAAATATCAATTATTTCTATCACCAGGACAATATCAATTTCAGAAAGATAACACACAGCCTAATAGTGATCCTTACACTTCAGCAGTCATTCTAATTCTAGCATCATAGTACCTCACTTCCTATGGATCCTTGAAATCTATTTCTTTCCAATAATAGAAACATCTGTGACTAATAGGGTGGTAGAAGTTAGAACAGTGCTCTGTTCGAACAAGTGAGGTGAGTTGATTGAATTATATGTTAGAAGGCAAGGGACACATTTGAAGCATCGTCTTGAACGAATTAATGACATTGTCAGCTCATCCCCTGTTAAGGTGATGATTGATTTTGAGGGCAGCTAAGAAGGGATTGAGACTGCCAAAGAACCTTCATTTCATGTAGAATGCCAGAATGCAGAAATGATTATGATAATTTATCTTGTTTTACTTGAAATATTTTTTAATGTACGACTACATCACATAGGCAAACAAGCATAAATCAGATAACCTGATATAACCAAGAGAACTTGCATCACCTTTTATTGACAGTCGTCATACAGCCAGGTCTAGCATTGCAAGGGACTTCAAGAACTTTAAGCACCTTTTTTCGGGTAAACAGTGATACCCAAAAACTGCTTAAGGATCTCTTTTGAAGACTCGTCTAACCCATCATCATCCAACATTTGAAATATATACCTTATTGTGCCTGTTCCAACCGCTATTCCTCTGTTGCGCATCCTCTCAAGAATTTTAACTGCCTTCAACATTTCACTATTCTTAAAATGTGCATTAGCAACGGTCGAATACGAATAAAAATCTGGCGAGCACCCATTTTCTTCCATTTCATGTAACATCTTATTTGCTTCATCAAATAGGCTTTTCTTACAAAGCCCATTCATCATGATATTGTATGTTTGAACGCTGGGTTTTGGTCCTCTGGCAGAGAGTTTCGAGAAGAGCTCCCGAGCAGCGATAAGTCTTCCACCTTTGCACAGACCATCCAGAACCGCATTTTACATCACAATATCAGGCTCAAATTCTTCCGTCTCAAGTTGTTCCAAGAATGTAACTGCTTCGTCAAGTTTCTGGTTTTTGCAAAAGCCATCCAACAGGATAGCGTATGTGAATGCATCGGGGAACAGACCTTGAGCTTTCATCTTGCTGAGAAGATGAAGTGCGTCTCTAATTCTTCCAGCTTGACAGTAGCCACCAATGAGAGTAGAGTAGGTAACTGTATCAGGAAGAATTTGCTTGCGAGACATTTCCTCAAAGACTGTCATAGCTTCACCAATCTGTTTATGCTTGCAGTACCCATTGATCAAAGTACTGTAACTGACGACATTAGGAGTGTAACCTTTGGCGACAATAGTATTAAGTAACTTGCTTGCCTTTCCAACCTGTCGTAGCAAACAGTATCCATCCATCAGAGAGTTGTATGTGATTATATTAGGGCGATGGCCCATTTTAAGCATGAAAGCAACCACTTGCCAAGATTCCTTAACCCTCCCTTTTTTGCATAGGGAGTCTACCATAATGTTGAACGTCTGGTTGTTAGGCGAGATATTCATGTGAACCATTTCATAGAGCAATCTGGTGCCTTGGCTCCACTGTCCGAAGTTGCAAACTCCTAGAATGAGGGTAGTGTAAGTAACGACATCTGGAAAAATACGTTTACCAATCATTTCTGAAAAGATATTGAAAGCCTCGTCTAAGTGCTGGTCTATACAGAGGCCATCAATGATAGTATTGTAAGTCACAACGTTAGGCTCGTAACCTGGAGTTATTTCCAACCTTCTAAGGAGGCGAATAGCTTCAGTTGTTCTGCCGGTCTTGCACAAGCCATTGATGATAGTAGTGCAAGTGATTATATCGAGAAGATAGCCTTTGAGGACTAACTCGTCAAAGAGCTGAATGGCAGCATCAATCCGACCAGAAAGACAAAGGCCATTGATAAGAGTATTAAAGGTTACGACGTCTGGTTCGTAGCCTTGCTTGAGAATTCTGCCCAGAAGAGAGCAACCAAAGACAACTCGATTCAGGCGGCAGAAACAATTGATAGCGATGTTGAGTGTGTACAAATTAGGCCTAATGTTGTGGTAGCGTTGTTGGGCTCCTAGAAGATCCAATTTGGAAAACAAAGAAAGGGCGGTGGAATAGTGTTTTGTTCGAACAAGCGACGTGAGGAGTTGAGTGAATTGGATGATGGAAGGCAACGGCCGCATTTGAAGCATCGACTCAAACCGATCAACGGCATCGTTAAGGTGAGTAGATGACGATGATGATGAATGATTTTGAACAATGGATTGAGAATGAATGGAATTACTATTACTATTATTAGTAGTGGTAAAAGAAGAGCATAAAAGAGGAACAAGGAATGGAGGGCGGATTTTACCATTTCCTGAAGCTGCAACTCTACGCGATAACATCGTCATCATCGCCGTCGCTAAGAAGGAAGGAAGTGAGAAAGAGAACTCTGGATGGATGATTGGATGGATGGGGAACTCTGGATCTGGTAGGTGGGTGGGAGAAAGAGAAACTTTTGGTACTAACCCTCCCAAAAAAATTGTAGCGGTGTACCCAATCAAATATTTGGACTGGGCCTCTTGGCCTTTTAATAAAGAGCCTTTGTTCAGTTGGTAATTTGTTGTTTGTTAGTTTTTTACCAAGAAAACTAAACATTTATTCATTCAAAGACATCTCAATTGTTCAAAAAAAACAAAAAAAAGACATCTCAAAACTATTACAATCATCTCTCAAAATTGTACTAACCTCTATTGGTGGATTTACCACCCAGTTCCATCCCATACCTATTATTCCTCCACTGGTAACAATCTACTTATCCAGCTAACTTTGGCTTCACAAAGAAACAAAGTACTGTCTAGAATCTCAAATGCATTGAATAATCTCAGCCGCCACATCGTGAGCACCATTGAGCATCTTAACCTCTTCTTGATTACCAGTCTCAATAAGCACTCTGTTATCCATGTGACTAGCTGCCACACAAGCTGCTGTAACAGCCACGGCTTCAGCGCGCAAACTGAAAGACGCATTGCAATTGAAGAATTTTCCATCCATTAGAACGCATTCCCTGTTTCTTGCTATCCAACCAATCACTGCTGCTTTAGTTTTGGCATTAAACCCAGCATCACAATTAATTTTGCACCACTGTGCAGGATGTATAATCCAGTGATAGGTAAGGTTGATGCTGGGGGTTCTTATGGTTTGATCTTCATCTCCCACATCATTTCTTCTTTGTGCATCTCATAACCAACCTTGCTCCCTAACACAAGTTATTATAGTGGATTGTGGGCTGACCTTTGTATTCTGAAAAATCTCTGCATTCCTAGATTTCCACACATGCCAGCATCCCCAAACAATCTTTTGCACGTCTGTTTGGAGAAGGTAATTTTTACTAAAATCTTCAGCTATATTGTACCACCATTGAGAAGGGGATTGCATCATCTTTTAAGATCTTACATTCACCCCAACGTAGCCAAACTAGAAGACTCTAGTCCATTGGCATCCGAAGAGCATGTGACATACAGTTTCAACCTCACTGAAGCAGATTTGGCGCATATTACAACTAGCACAGTTTCTCCTCCGAGGATCTCTTTTGTAGCTAATGCATTTCTACAGATTCTCCAAACAAAATTGTTGATATTTGGAGGAATGTCAAGTTTCCATCAAAGCTTCCAATAAGGGTGTTCAAAAACCCGAGCGACCCGCCCAAACTGGCCGGTCCAAGCCAAACCTACCCAAGATAAAACGATGATTGGGTTAAATGATTGACTTTGGGTTCAAAAAGTTTCAACCCGCCCATTATCGGTTGGTTATGGGTTTTAAAACAATTCGGCCGTTTTGCCCTAAACCGCCCCGCCCAACATAATATCATCTTTTATATACTTGAAACTATAGAGTTCTAATTAAACATATTTATCGTAAAAACCAATTATATAGTTATGCTAGTAAGATCTTCGTGCACAAAAAATAATTAATGGCTTCCATCATATTGACATTATATGCAAATCACCCTTAAACATGTAGCATTTTCAGTTTCATAACTCGCCGGAGGACCCCAAATGTCCCATGAACATTAATATTAGGCCGCTTGAAAAAATGTATTGTTCTAGCAAAAATTGTTTTGAATACTATCTACGCGAGTAAGACTTTTTTATCAATGTTTATTCATCGTTTACTCACAATTATATAATTTCTTGATAAATACCCGCCAAAACGAACCGAACCGGGCCGCCCCAAAGTAGTCAGTTAGGTTTGGGTTTAGAGACTACTTGGGTAGGTTCGGGTAGAGATTTTTTCAACCCGAGGTAGTTGGGTTGGGGGAGAAATATAGGTTTTACCCGCCCAAACCGCCCCGCGAACACCCCTAGCTTCCAATGATAATCAGTGAGCGCATAAGAGGAATTCCCATGATTGCCTTCATCCTTTCTTGCCCCCAAAATAGCTCTACTCTACCCTGACTTAACAGTATACTTGCCATTTCTACACCAAGGCCAGATAAAAACATCATCATGTTTAAAATGGGGGAGTTTCATCTTCAAAATGGATCTAGAAGATTGGACATCAAAACTATTTAGAATCGGGCTCCTACTCCAACTTCTATTGTTATTGTTGATGATACTCTATACTTTCTTCGTCTTCCAGTCCTCATGGATGGTGGTGATAGTGCCATTGCCATTGCTAATCCACTTGTCTGCCAAATTCACCCCAAAACCACAGTTGACAATCCACTTACCTCCCTTTTTTAGAATCTCTCTACCTTCAATGATGCTGCTCCAAGTCCAACAAGGATTATCACCCTTTTTTGCATTGAGAAAATCCCCATTACGGAAATGAATACTCTTAATAAATCTTGCCACTAAGGACTCAGGGTTTTGAATCATTCTCCACCCTTGTTTTGCTAAGAGAGAAAGGATGAAAGATCTGAAATCCCTTAAACCAATACCCCTTTCCATTTTGGGAGAGTCATCTTGTCCCAAGCAACCCAAGAGATAGAATTTTTGTCAATTTTTTCACTCCACCAAAAACTCATAATCACTTGGTTAATCTTACCACAAATATTCTTTGGGATGAGGACACATTGCATCAGATGACTAGGTAAAGCTTGAACCACAAATTTTATAAGAGTTTCCTTACCTGCAGAAGACAGAAGAAGGCCTTTCCACCTTTTGAATTTAGTTCTAACTCTCTCCACAAAGAATTGAGAAGCTTATGATCTTGTTTTTTTTTCCAAAATGCAGGAATACCCAAATAACAAGCAGCATTGGACATTTCGTTCACCACATAATTGTTATACATATCATCTTTGAAGCTTTGTGGTGTGTTTGGAGAGAACAACACATCTGTTTTTTTGGAGATTCACTTGGAGCCCAGATGAGGATTCAAAATTAGCCACAATCTGAAAGAAGCACTCCGCTTCACTTCTTTTAGCCTGAAGAAAGATCACTGCATCATCTGTAAACAGGATATGGGATATGGGAATAGCTTGTGATTTGACTTTAAGGCCAGGAATCTCTTCTCTGATTTGGGCATTCTCCAACATTGTAGTGAACACATTAGCTACTTTGTTTGGTTTCTGAAAGTTGTTCAGTTGGTAATTTACACGAAATCATTTTATCTCGTAAATTATTTCACGGAATTAATTGTGAACCAAACACTAAAAAGGCTAAGAAAATACTTTACATAAAAATATTTTACCATCAATCAAACGGAGCCGAAATAAAAGCCCAAACCACAAAACGTCCCATTAACACAAGGCCGAATGACACAACGGAAAGCCCAGAAACAAAAAGCCCAAAACAAGCCCACAACTGTAAGTTTCTCACAAGCTAAATTCAGCTTGCTTTTCTTGTCGCTGATTTTTTTCCTTTCATATTCGTAGAGCTCTTAATTCAGTCTGTCCATGCTTGAGCTAAGGTTGACATCTTTTTTGCTGTCATCAGACTGTCATAGCCTCCTCAGTGATAAAAGCATAATTATCTTCATGATTCAATTATATGACTCTTGAAATTATGCATGAATATTTGGAAGTCAGATACGACATTAGTATCATTAAAAGTTTTTAAAATCATTGAATTATCAACATGTTCAACCCAAGCCAAACCAGTCCAAGCCACGAATGATTGTAGGTTTTGGCTTCACAAATGATCATAGATTTACATTGAAAGTTAGTTCTCTGATCCGAGCGTATTGAATCGAAAAAAATTCGAAAGAACACGACCGAATTAGAGTTTGATAGACACGACTCACGAGGACTGGATGTTATGGGCCAATACATACAAATTATTTCTTCTGACAGAAGTCTTACAAAAAATAGTAGTAAGAGACACCTTCAACTTCTACTAGCTACTGCCAGCCGGGGGCAATTCGAATTAAATGAAATATCCACCATAAAGTTTAGAAAATCCATGTCTTATTCTGCAGACCTTTACCAACATCAGTTAGCATGTACGACTCATAAGAATTTGGTACTAACTTAACCCTCCAGCTTACAAAAGATCCCTAATTTTCATATAACATTGCATTTCACATTTTGGATCGGACTTTCTCAACCAGCCATCTCAGGATTTCCTCGATGCAGATTTTGGGTCGGTACTAATGAATGTTACCCTCCGTAATCATTCTTTTTAAAGGTGCAACCTGAAAATATATGTTGGATACAAGTTAGGCCTCCTACTTGTATGGAAAACAACATAAATTGAGAAAAATGACTTCATAAAAAAGGGTATTTGACATTAATCCTACCTTTGCAACATATTTTGGAACACAAACCCCCGACACTTTCAGTTTCTCACTACAACCCCCTGTAATATACTTTCGTGAGACACTTAACCCCAAATTGATACCAAGGATTAAATTTCTAACAGAAATTCATCGCGTGCTAGCTCTATAGATGAAGAGAAAAGCAACTTCAAGACCATCACGTGAATATGACGTGATTAGAACGTGGTCAATTTATGTTAATAATTTCACCCCATTGTCAATTTGGGGTATGTGTCCCACAGATGTATACAGGGGGTGGTAGTGGGGAATTGAAAGTGCAAGGTATTTTGTGTCCCAAAATGCATTTTGCAACTATAGTTAGTGTCTATTATCCAAAAACAAATACTGAAAAAACGCTCGACGAGAAAGTGGTTGAACACTTCGCGTTAATAAAGGACTGAGTAAATTAATCAAAATACGAGAGAAGATATTTGCAGCATCAGTTTTCTACTTCTGAAAAATAGAGTGAGTCGCTCTAAAAGTAATAGTACTATCACATAGCCATGGTTCTTTCCTTTAGATAGTGGTCCACTAAATCTAAGACTCTAACTATCGTCCGATATTCCCCATCCATCCTAAAACTGAAGTCCAACTTGTAAAGGGGTCCGACTCCCCAGCTTCTCGAATTGGCGACGTAGACCCCTACGGGCCAAAACTCTAACAGTTAATTTCATGACATTCATTTTTACATATTGTTCCCCATTCATTGTAATATATCGGTGATGCTAATTTCCTATACATAAAAAGTGGAAAGAGTTCAGTTAAATGGAGACCCTGATTAGCAATACTCTCAAGGGCTCATGGCTGGGGTTCTGATCCCTGCCAGGCCTCAAGAAATGGATTGTCAACAATCATTACAGCAACAACAACCAACACAACATCTTCTTCAATCAGGTTTGCTTTTAGCAAAGCCACCCTTTACCTAAGAATACAGTGAGACAAAGGCCAAACACATCAACATGTAATCATACGATTAACAAAGCCTCCGCTCTAAAAATTTCAGATGTTACAGCAGCAACAGATGTTGATCGGAGTTGCACCACGTCTAGGCATGGGTAATATGGTCTTGAAGAATTAGGTTGGACTAAACTGCAATCCTAGCCAAACTGATGACATGAAGCCAGGAGTAGCAGTAGCCGCACGATCAAGATGAAGATCTCTTTTCTCCACCATTGGATGTTTTTAAACGTTGGCTTTCAATACCGTTTAGTGGAACGACAACGTTTTGAGTAATTCATCTTCTATTAGACGTTAATTTCTCTGTGTTTAAAATTTAATCATGTTGGTTAATAGTACGGTGTCGTTTCTTGCTTACTCAGCAAACTGTGACTCGATTAGGCCACGTGTTAAGGTCTGATTGGTCAATTATGCCGAGTTAGTTATTTTTCATTTTTTCCTTTCTTTTGTATCAGCTAAGGGGGAATAAACCCTAGCTTTGTTTTTTCATTTTGCAATCAATCAATTCAGTTTTCATTTCCCTTCTTCGTTAATCTCACTTTCTCAACATGGTATCAGAGCCTCTGGCTTGATTCCTTCTTCTCGTGGTTTCGATTGCGCTAGGGTTACTTTGTATTTCAAAGGACCGATCTAGGGATCTGTGTTTATCTGTTTCTCAATGGCGCCTCCGGTATTTCTTAGTTGCACCTTTTTTTGACACGTACGGGAGAATCCTAATCTATTACACTGAAACTGAAATTACTAAAATTAAATTGTTTGTTGAAGGGTTCTTAGTAAATTTGTTTTGACCGCTCGTGTAAAGAAAAGGACCAGGGCTAAGTGATAATGTTATTTTGAGAGCAACACAGTCTGTTGAAGATAAATTGTTAGTAGAAGAAAAACTGGAGTTGTTTTCACCCAGTCCTTCATAAACACAAAGGACTTTTACCACTTCATTGTTGAGTGTTTTCTCAGTAATTGTTGATTTTGTGTGCAACATTGTATATTTCTCAGGTTGCACCTTTAAAAGAAAGATTGCAGAGGTTACGTTCAGAAACACAGTCCCAAAATATTCATTGGGGAACATCCTCAGGAGAGAGTTGATTGAGAAAGTGCGATCCAAGATGTAAAGTGCAACAAATTATATGTTGTGGAACTTTGTTAGGTATCCTTTGCACTACAATTCTTACGAGTTGTTCATGCTATGAATTGTAGACATTCATTTGCAGAATAAGAAAATTCCTTCAAACTTTATTGTGGATTATTGTGGACATTCAGTTTTTTGGAATCGCTCCCTGGCAGTAGCTAGTAGAAGTTGGATGTGTTCTCTTACTATTTCTGCAAGACTATTGCAGAGGTCAAAAACAATTTGTATGTAGTGTATGTGTTAAATGAGTTTGATCTTATTTTTATCATTCTTTTATTCAAAGGGTCGATCGGTTACATAGAGACAAGAAAATGAAAATAATCAAAACAACAAAGACTGGAATTCGTTGGAATTTCTGCTTATGTGATCATGTGTTTGCGTAAATATCAGGAACTTCTGGTACTACCTTACCTCCTCAAAATTCCTCCACCTGGTGTCAAAAAAATGTCCCAACACCTAGCCAACATGCATCTCCTCTTGAGATTTATTCTTATCCCACTACTCTTAATGGTTTTTTTTTCTCGGATTGGATTAAGGGTTGGCTAAGAATCTGTAAGCATCACCGGTCAATTGAAGCAACTTGGGTTAGTATTTGTTGGACTATCTGAAAAGCTAGGAGCTCCATCGTCTTCAACAACGGAACAACTACCATTGAATCTTGCTATTTCGAAGCTACAGATTACCAATCAAATTAATTGGCGTTTGCAATTTCTTCTTCATCTTATGCAGTTTTAGTGACCAAGAAGGAGAAAAGAAAACCAAAGCCTGGTGCATCCTCGGCAGACAAAGGTAAAGCAGTGATTGTTTTGGAGCTTCCCCAGCATATTGACCCGGTTCAGCAAAATCCCGTTGACCCTCCTCTTCCACGCACTACCAAATACGACCTCAAAGACGACATGCTCAATACAAAAGCTCAGCCTACATGGTCATGGCCTTGGAGAAATATTCTTCACTGCCAAGACATCCTAAAGAAAAGCGTAAGATGTGACACACAAAAGGAAAACTATACAAGGTTTTTGAAGATAAATAGATCCCCTCCCTTGTGCCTACTCTTGCCAATTTTCTTTGGTATAACCCTAACCCTTCGCTCAAAGTGTCCCACCTTTATCCCACAACGGCCTAAACCACCACTGGAATATACAAGCCCTCGCGCCTCATTCCCACTGTCTTATCCCAAGGATCCTATCAATCATACTACAACTCCTAGTCAAGCCTCCAAACCTCAACCTCACGCCTTTGCTTAATCACTGGTCGTATACGCTTGAGGGCGACATGGCCAAATTGAAACACTGGAAATCTTTGATACCCACCATCCTCTCCATTTGGTGTTTTATTTTTTTCCAATCAACCGAGGAGATCCAATAGTGTCCCTCTTCATGTGGCCACCGAATTCCACGAGGTAAAAGGGAAGCAAGAGATCGAGTAAGTTGGCAGAGATTGAATCACAAACTTAATTATGATTTCTTTCACCCCAATTGATAATAAATTGCCTTTTCAGTTCTTTTTTGGCCTTTTAGTAACAGAACTTTGAAAGTGACTTGTCTATTTTTGCTAATTGTTGTAGCGAGCCCCAAGTACTGCTCGTGTTGTTCAACAGTAGGAGCCCCACGAGTGGAGCTAATGAGCTGCTTCCGATCCTCCGACCAAAAAGAGAAAGACGATGTTGATTTCACTATATTTATATTTTACCATGATGATCTTTCGTATCTCTGTGGAACTTGTAGTAGGGAACTAATCTATGCATCTGTATTTCTAGTGAATAGGAGACTATAATCTGCAAAAAAAGGTGGGACACAATCGGACCACCACTAGAAGCCAACTAGACCGAAATGTGTCACTCTCCTTGGCTCATGAAATAGCCCGAGACAAGTCTTCCTTACGCAACAAAAACACACAATGACTGATAGTTTGCCGAAAGTCACTTTACGGTTTTACGAGCCCCTTGACAACACCGTTCCTCATAAAGGAGAAAGATACCATAGAAATACACTCTCATACCAAACTAAACCATCTCAGACCTAACCCATTAGTAACATCACATCACGTACATATGACCATTCAACACGGACATTGTGTTACAACCTTTACTCATATAGACTTTCAGCGCAACAAAACCCTCCCTATATTTCCTTATAGTCTTCACTTAATGAATAAGCTCAAGAGTTGTGACCGCATTGTACGAGGTAAGACGATTGTGAAAAAACATGCATGGTTGCTGAAAACCAACCCGTTAGAAAAGGTTTGAGCCAGTTCGCCATTACCTTCGTAACAAGTTTATACAAAGCGTTCACAAACTGATAGGTTTATAGTCACTCGACTTACAGTTTAATCTCAGAGTTCGAGTGGTAGAGCATTTGAAAACTTTTACATAAAGTCATGAGTTCGAACTCAATAAATGACAAACATGTAATTCTCAAAAAAACTTAAGGATAAAAGTGGTCTACGTCAAATTAAAATCAAATTAACAAAGATACCTTGTCAAATTATTAAATGGTACATTATGTGGGTTTTTTTGAGATATTGTACTTTTTTTTTTTAATATATGAGAAGCAGATAACAATACCACTCCGTCCCAGCTCTTTCTTCCCAATTTGACTTTTGTCACTATTCACTGGGTCACTTTGACCCGGTGATTTGAATAGCAAATCGATGTAATTTTTTGATAATTTTTTCATGGTGTTATAGAGTAAAAGGTGCTCTATAATATGGTGAAAAAATTATCAAAAAATCGTACTACCTCCGTTTCTTCTCTATCACACCGGTTTGACTTTTATCACTATTCACTCGGTCACTTTGACCCGGTGATTTGGATAGTAAAATGATGTAATTTTTTGATAATTTTTTCATAGTGTTGTAGAGTAAAAGTTGCTCTATAACACGATGAAAAAAATATTACAAAATCGCATCGTTTTGTTATCCAAATTACCCGGTCAAAGTGACTCAGATACGAGTCAAAAAGTCAAACCGGTGCTATAGAGAAGAAACGGAGGTAGTATTATTTTGCTATCCAAATCACCCGGTCAAAGTGACCCAGATACGAGTCAAAAAAGTCAGATGGGAAGAAATAGCTGGGACGGAGTGGTAGTTACCTTATTATTTTATCAACTTTTGCCATGTCACTTGTTTTTTCCGCAAACCCCATCTTTTTGTTTATAAAGTATTTCCGCAAACCCGATCGAACCCGTTGATAGTCAACACCATCGTCCGTGCATCGAACGACTTGGAATCGTGCCAGCTCATCGATCCGATACCATCCTCTCGCACCAATCAAAACCCAGACCTTATTATTTTACCAACTTTTGCCATGTCACTGTCTTTTACGCAAACCCCATCTAACCCGTTGATCATCAACTCCATTCTCCGTGCATCCAACGACTTCCAATATCGCCAGCTCATCAATCCGAGACCATCCTCCTCCACCAATCAAAACCCATCACAACCACCCTATAAATCCAAAACCCTCCCTCACTTCTTCTTCACAACCTTCCTTCAATCCAACTAATTCACCACTTCTCCATCAATCCTCTCTCACAAATCCCCAAAAATCAATGGCACCAAAGGCAGCAGCAGAGAAGAAGCCAGCCGCAGAGAAGAAGCCAGCAGAGAAGAAGTCCGCCGTGGCCGAGAAAGCCCCCGCGGAGAAGAAGCCCAAGGCCGGGAAGAAGCTCCCGAAGGACGCTTCATCGACCGGAGAGAAGAAGAAGAAGAGGACGAAGAAGAGCGTGGAGACGTACAAGATCTACATCTTCAAGGTCCTCAAGCAGGTCCACCCTGACATCGGCATCTCCAGCAAGGCCATGGGCATCATGAACAGCTTCATCAACGACATCTTCGAGAAGCTCGCCGCTGAGTCGGCCAAGCTCGCCAGGTACAACAAGAAGCCCACAATTACTTCCAGGGAGATCCAGACGGCGGTGAGGCTTGTGCTTCCTGGTGAATTGGCGAAGCATGCCGTTTCTGAAGGCACCAAGGCCGTGACTAAGTTCACCAGCTCTTGAATCGGAGGCTAGGGTTTAGGGTTTGATCTTTGCTGTGTAATTAGGAGATTGTGTTTTCTTAGATTGGGATAGGTTTTAAAGATGGTGTAGTTTGCTTGAAATTTGGTATGGAATGGAATGGATCTATCTTTTTTTTTGGGAATTGAAGCTTTGTTCAGCAATTGTCAATGGCTTTTGAGTTGCATATCTTTGTGGTTAATGTGTGTTGATTTTATCAGATTTCAATAGCTGGAAATAACTAACAAACATTTTTGAATGGTAAGAGATTTTATACCCACAAGATACTGCTATTTAGATTCACTGTTCTTCTTTCCGAATGACGATTTTTTGGAGTCAAAATTGAACTTTTGCAAACACACTCATCGTCAACAGACTACAAATCAGATTCCAGCAATCTAACACGATGAAACCGAAAGTCTAAAAGAAAACGGGTTCACAAGATACAAAAGCCTAATGCTTTTGGATCATTTGATAACGGCCCAAAACATGTCACCTGCCATACAGGAGAAGGAGCCGAAACTATTCCCAGTCCATCCACATCTTTCATGTTTCGGTTCTTTGAAATTTGATGATAAGTAAATAGTTATCTAAAAATATAATATTTTTAGGAAGCGGTTATGCAAGACGAGCAACTCGGGTTAGCCCGTCATTTGATAATATTTGTGTCAAAATTCGACCCTAATTGCAATTTGACTTAGAAATTCTTTTCAAACTCGTCCAAATTATTATTTACTACGTGCTTCCAAGTTTTCTTATTTAGTGTTGTTTCGAAAATACTAAGAGCTAGTTTGGTAATGCTGTGGCGGTTTAAAAAATTGTTGTGTATAAAGCACTCTGAGAAAGCTGTTGTGGGAATCCATACAAAAAGTGTTTGGTAAACTCCGTATAAAATCTGCCGTGAGGAAGTTTCTTTTCTGTGTTTGGTAATTAGTACTTTAGACTTTTTGTTAACGGCAAAACGACCGTTTCAAATATGATGAAATAAATAGTACTATTACAGTAAAATATTATTAAACGATAAATTAATCAAAAAAGTAGATCGCAGAAAACAACCACTCCCCTGCTTTTCAAAAGTTGTTGTGAGAAAGTAGTTGCTTTCTAAAGCAGAAAAACAAAACTTTACCAAATACAAAAGTACCGTTTTGGATTCGAAAAGTTGTGTTCTAGAAAGCAAAAACAATACCAGATGGGCCCTAAGTTCGGCTGGCTACCGACCCGGTGGCTCGCCCAACCAAGCCTGAGATCTAGCAGGTTTGATTGAACAAATTTCGGTCCCTCGTGTGCTTGTGCTTGAAACTTAAGTTCGCCAACATATGAGCTGGACTTGAGTTATGTAACTTGGGTCTTAGCCTAGCCCGACCCAAATTCACTATCACGACTATTATTTATATGTAATAATGCTTAAATATACCTATGTACTGATATATATGAATGTACTCAACAAATTGCATGTTAAATATGTTATGTTAAATACATAACATAGAGACTTTAAGCGAAAACGGGCAAAGTTTGCAATGATGTGATTGATTTGCTCATAAAATAATATTAAATGTCTTGTGATTATTTTTTGGCAAAATTTCACCAATGGTAACCATAGTTTTACTTTACCCCTGAATTTAGTACCCTATATCTTAAAATTGTACAATCATGTAGACGTTAATAGTTATGGACGAAAATTGGCACGTAGCGTTCACGTGAATTTTAAAGGGTATATTTTTAATATGTGAATAGTTTTACCCACCCATAAATTTTGGTTAATGACACCTAAAACCCCTTGTATTTGAGAATACACATAGTTTGTGAAATCTAATATCCAACAATGAATTTAAAACTCCGACACTGGAAGTTTCAAGCGGTAACCATGGAGGACCAACAAACCAATCTTGAATTGATTTTAAGCTCTTATTTCAAGTATTTTATTACGTACACTAAGCAAAAGAGACATACTTTATTACGTACACTAAGCAAGAGAGACATACTTCGTGTAATCCCCTAGATATGATTAGACCTCTTAATTAATGGGCAATGGTGGTGTGTTGTGAGTCCACTACGCCGTAACATCTTTTCTCTGCTCAGGCTTCATAACACAATTGTGAACTTTATTCTCTCTCCTTAGCAGCATCCGAAGGGTGACAGTAACATTTTATCATGCTCAAATCCGTTTACATGGTTTTTTCGTAACTTAATGTTGCATATGATCCAACTTGAGATCTATACTGTCGTTTCCGTTCATTCTAATGTCACCCATCACAGAGATTGTCACTTTGTTGCCATTTATGAATATATGTGTGATACCTTCACGTGACATTGCCACAAAGCTTACTAAGAATCACCATTGATCATGTTTCTGATTATTTTGTGAGTATTACTAAAAAAGATCCCTAGTAATTACCCACATGAACGTAACATGTTTCTGGCGAATCTTAATGAGGTTCATCCTGTCACCAGGAAGGACACCAAAATTGGAGTTAAATGAACTCTCAATGCATTTTGTAAGCATCTAGAACCTTGAAGACCATTATTTGCTCGTACATTTCCAAAATGGATATCATCACAAACGATATAAATTGGAATAATCACATTGATGATTGTGTCCAAATCAGAAGTAGAAATGAGATTACAAATAGCGTTAAGATACCTATTGTCATTAATACTAATAATGGATGTAAGATTCTTTCTTTATCACCAAAACTTCCTTTGTTCCCAATGTTTATGGTTTATCACCAAGACTATGAGGGACAAGTAAATTAGGGGTGTTCTTTTTTTCTTTCACAGTGATTACAATGGTTAGAGGACGGAAGAGTATGTTCAAACTATCTGAGAGAATGGTGACGGAGTTATTGCACTAGGGTTGGTGCTTCTGTAGCTCATACATGGACAAAAATATCTGAAAGTTGCGACGATGATGTGAGAGTCATGACCAGAAAGAGTGCAGACTAGCCAGGGAAGCCTCCTGGCATCGTGTTAAGTGCCGCAACCTCATGGTGGCTGCCTGTCCAGCCACGATGAGGATGCGACACTTAAGACGACACTAGGAGGCTTCTGTGGCTCGTCCGCACTCTTCCTGGTTTTGAGTGTCACATCATCGTCGCAACTTTCAGATATTTTTATCCATGTATGAGCTACAGAAGCACATACCCTAGTGCAAAAATCCCATCGCAATTCTCTCAGACAGTTTCAGCATACTCTTCCGTCCTCCAACCGTTGTAATCACTATGTAGAAAAGGAAAACACCCCTAACTTACTTATCCGTCATGATCACCGTGATAAATTCTAAACCCTAAACATTAAAAACAGAAGAAGTTATGGTGATAAATAAATGATCTTACATCCAAATTCTCTGTTGTTATGCTATTGGACAAGGCGCTAGATATGCGCTCACATAGTGAAGGTCATTAATACATATCGTTATCAATCAAGTGAAGGTAGGTCATCCCCAAGAGTTTGTCACCACCACAGTGAGATAATCAACGCATGGCAAAAGAAGTCCCAATTCGACGCCGGATTGACAACACAGATGCCATCGGTGGTGATGTGTTTCGGAGGACACACCAGAGAGCCATCAAGATAATAAAAAAGAGAGTGAGTTCGGAAGATCGTTAGGATCTGACGTTTCCATAGGACGAAATTGGTGCTATCGAGCTTAGAGGGACGACGATTGTGTATGCTAGTAAGAAGATAAAGAAGCAGTGAAATCGACGAAGTGGGTATGCGCGACATGCTCTGATACCATGAAAGGAGATTTATATCTCCATTCTTTTGCAGAGAATGAAACGAAGGATATAGAGAAACTGTGAAGAAGATGAAGAACGAAACGTCTGAACATTATATTGATTAAACCCTAATCGATGGAGACAAAGGGATTAAATAGCAGGAAATATGTCTATTGGATCTCATCTAACGGTAGGGAGCCAAACGGCTCTTAAAGCTGCCCAACAACACTAATACACCAATGGAACCCTAATACATAAATGGGCTTGTAGTTGTCTTGATTGGGCTTCATATACCAGATGAGACCCAATGCAGAATGGCCCAAAGATATGTTGGTTAATTGACACCATGTAGCTTATTCCCTAATCCATGAAAATGGCTGAATCTCCCACCCCTTTGTTGCGACTCTTGATCTACAAGAACTATGATTCATTGGAGCCCCATATTGATTCCATTTTTACTCCATCTAATTTGTTGGGCCATTTAGATGTATCCTATATGTTGTTCCATAGTGATACTCCAACTGATGTGCTCAATAGAAAATAATCATGCATATAGTCATAGACTTGCAAGTAAAAAATGAAATAATGTCTATACACACCACCAATTGATTAATATTTTAGTTCAGAGTACTTCTCAAAAAAGAAATAATTGATCTTATCACATAGTGGTCGCTGAAAGATGAAAATACTCATCCAAGAGAACTTACAGAACAATTTGGAAGCAACTAATATAAAAATCATCATAAACCATGGCAGTGCTATAGACTTTATTTTCTGGAACAATCACCAATAAATCTGTGGGTGGAAAAATAAATTCCTTTCACCTGCCGGGAAGGAAATCCTTATCAAGTCTGTCCTTCAATCTTTCCCAACTTATATCATGTCAGTTTACCTCCTACCAATATATCTTTGTCATCAACTACATCAACTTTTTGCTAATTATTGGTGGAGTAATAACTTAGATCAAACTAAAATTCATTGAAAAAATTGGAACTCCTTGTGTACTGAAAAACAATTGGTGGGCTTGGTTTCAGACATTTATATGCTTTTAATATAGCCATTTTAGGAAAGAAAATTTGGAGAATTTTTCAAAACCCCAACTCTTTGTTATCTAGAGTTTTGAAAGGGAAATATTTTCGCACTCATTCTATTATCAATGCTGAGGCCAAAAATTCTTGTTCTTCTATTTGACATGGTCTCATAACTGCGAAAAACATCGTGTTCCAAGCAGCTAGACATGGTATAGGGGACGGTCAGAAGACTTGGATTTACCATAACAGATGGTTACCAATAGGTTTTGGTAGAAAACCTCTTAGTTACCCTTCGCTACCCATGAACTCTAAAGTTTCTGTTCTTAACAATGATTTTACTTGGAACCATAATTTGATCAAACATCATTTTTCTGAAGATGAGTACGAAACTATTATCAACATCCCTTTGACAAATCAAAATCAGGATGATTTCCTAGTTTGGTCCCAGACTCCTAACGGCAATTACACTGTTAAATCTGCCTATCATGCTGCTTTTTCTATTCTTAATCTCAAATTAGACCATTCCCAGAGTTGCAGTAGCAGCGTTAGCAGAAATAATTTTTTTAATCATGTTTGGGATTCAATAGTTCCTTGTAAAGTTAAAATTTTATTCTGGCGTCATTATCAACTACTTACCTACTAAGGACAGACCAAATCAGAAAGAAATCAATATACCTGTTAACTGCGATTACTGCTCCTCTGTTCCTGAATCTCTGTCACATCTTTTTCTTGATTGCCCTCGTGCTAGAAGGATTATCGATTCCCCACTTCTTGACCTGCAATTAAATCACACAAACTTTCCTTTTTCAGTACGTATTCGTGAAAATTTTCTAAATCTTTCTAAAGATAAGCGTTGTCTATTTCTATATACTATGTGGCTAACCTGGACTTCTAGAAATAGAAAGATTTTCGATTGTGCAGATAAGAAGGAAGGGGATCAGATTATAGAGGCGATTTCAGCAAAAGAAGAATTTTTAAGTACTTATCTGTCGGATAATGATGTGCATGCAAGGATCCGACCGGAAGGAATTCGAAGGTGGGTTCCTCCACCTTGTGGTCGCCTGAAAATTAATGTGGATGCCTCCATCTCTCTTCCCCTTAAAAGATCTAGCGGTGGAGCAGTTATCAGGAACTCAAAAGGCGAGTTTGTACAACGATTCTCATTTCAGATCCCTTACACAACCAATTCGCTGGTTGCAGAAGCTTTTGCTTTGCGCGAAGCATTAACAAAGGAGTACAAAATAGGATTTCAAAGATTAAGCATCGAATCCGATAGCTACAAACTCATCCAGAAGATAGCTAGAAGAAAAGAGAAGGAAGTGAATGAGGCGGTGAATGGCTCGGAAATGGAGAGCCTCTTCTCTCAGTGCAGAGAAATGTCCAGATCTTTTAAATGTAATAACCCTAGCTTCGTCAGAAAAGACGAAAATGCCCTCGCGCACAGTATAGCACGTTTGGGCTTAGTTGCTTCATGTGATTTGTATTGGGCCATTGTATGCCCGGAACTACCATTGCAAGCGACCCGAGCACGCCACGCGTCCGAGTTTGCCTTGACCTGTGCACCCCCCGGTTCACATTTCTCAGTTGGGCGACCCGTGCACGGCCCGACCCGTCCTCCTCTTGACCCGCACGGGTCGGACCCGGCACGTGCAAGCACGGGTCGGCCCGCGTGCCACCCGATCTTTTTTTTCTCTTCATTTGTTACAACAGGTGTAAAGCCTGAAATGACAATTTTGACCTCTTTTTTGAGAAATAACGGCTACTTTAAGGGTTATTAGTGGAAATATGGGTATATATCTCACAAAGTACTTTTTTACCCCTCCCAATAGCCATAAAACAGCTACTTTTAGGGGTAAAAAGGGAAAGAGGGAAAACTACTCATAGATGGTTGGCCCGAATGAAGTTTGTTTAGAGAAAATAGACAATAGACATTTTTCTTAGTTTTTTCTACATGTATAGTTTAGAAAAAAATGCAAATGATAGATAGTTGGTGTTCACTCAAAGACCCTTGAGTGTGTTTTGACAAGTAATTGTTTTGAGTGATGAAAGACAAAGACAAAGACATAGGCAGCAAAGCATTTTTTGGTGCTCCAAGGCCTTGAGATATTGACAGAGCTTCAAAGCCTTGAGAGTTGTTTTTATCCTGCTGAATGTTCTAACAATCTTGTGTTGGGGAGAATCAAAGTTTTCTGGGCTTAACTTTAACATACTGTGATGCGTGTTCAGAGCTTCAAGGCCTTGAGATGTGCCTTGAGCTGCTGATAGTTTTACAAAACTAAGTTGATTCTTTCTTGCAGGTTTTGAATCTTATTATTGTGATTGTTTATTGACTTCTAAGAGTCTTAAACTTGTTTATCATGAATTATTTGTGTCAGAAGTTAATCGGATTGTTGTTCTAATCTTTTAACCAGTTTTTATCAGAAACTCGAAAACCAAACAGTCATAGTATTGCTATATTTCTGGATTTTGTTGTTGCTGTGTTTTACAAGTTTGTTAAACGTGCAAAAGCAATCTCAAAAAACTCCAATGGATATCCACTTAGATCTGTTTGAATTTCAGTTGAAAACAGAAGGAGGTTTTGTTGGAACTGAGATCCTATAATCTCTCATTCAGTTGTAGCTGGTGGATAAAGAGACTGGTTTGAATTTTGAAAGTAAGAGGCTTGCAGAATACTGAGAGAAGTGTGACAAATTCGTGGGAGATCATTAATTCAAACACACAGGGATACAAGCTTCAATTCCAGATTTCAGAAGATCAATTCGTTCCAGTGTGTAGAAGAACACATCCAGGCTTCATTAGCTTATTTCTTCTACTGTGTTCTTCATCTGTTTTGTAATCTATTTATATTTTGACTATCTTAAACCACACTAAAACTTAGTGGTTGGTTGTTCAAGTGAACAACAAGAGATTCTTGTTAGCTCAACAGTTAGTAGCTGGAACTAGATAGGTTTGGAACCACAAGCTGTATAGGTGTAAGGGAATTCACTTAGGCTTGAAGATCTAGGGCTGTTTCTGTGTGAGTAATAAGAAGTGTTTGCCCAATCCTGGTGGGATTAGATCCCTCAGGCAGAGATTCGGTCCATTGGGACCTTTGTAAATTGCTTTGTATTCTTTACTTTACAGTTTTGTTATTTTCTGCTGCACACAACTCAAATCAAACTAGGTTTTATAAGCTGTTTAGAAATGGTAACAGTTCAAGGCCTTGAAGCTTTCTATTTAGCCTTTTAAAGTTTCTGACAGTTTTCTAAAATCTCAAGGCCTTGAGATTTGAGTTTCACACAAAGTTAATTTGTTAGAATATGAGTTTTGCAAAAAAGTTTCCATACTCTATTCAACCCCCCCCCCCCCCCCCCTTCTAGAGTATTTAGGTCCTGTATTCAGTCTAAATTACACTTTCAATTGGTATCAGAGATTGGGTCACACTGATATAGATCTAACAATCTTGTGACTATGAGTAATGTACGAGATGATGGATTCTCACATGGAAGGGCAGCCAATAGACCTCCTTTGTTCTGTGGTGATAACTTCATGCACTGGAATGCATTGATGAAGATGTTCATCATAGATCAAGACATTAAACTGTGGTCAATAGTTCAGAATGGTCCTCATGAGTACTACACTACAATTGATGGAGTGAGATGTATCAAGTCTGAGGAAAATCTTTCAGTGACTGAACTGGAAAAGGTATCAAAAAATTACAAGGCTATGAATCTGTTATACTGTGCTCCAAATGCAGATGAGTTCAACAGAGTTTCAGATTGCAAGAGTGCCAAAGAAGTATGGGATAAACTGGTTGTGACATATGAAGGAACTAGCCAGGTTAAGCAGACCAAAATCAACATACTTCTGAGGCAATATGAGTTGTTCAAGATGAACTCAGATGATACCATCAAGGAGATGTTTAAAAGATTCACTGATGTGTTGAATAATATGGAGTCATTGGGAAAGAAGTTCTCAAATGAGGAGAAGGTCAAGAAAATTCTGAGAAGCTTGCCAAAAGCCAAGTGGGATCCAAAGACAACAACCAGTGAGGAAGCTCAGGATTTAAGTCTTCTTCAGCTAGATGATCTACAAGGAAAGCTGCTCACTCATGAAATGTCTATAAAGGATGTGGAAGGTGATTTGAGTGAAAACATCAAGAACTTAGCACTTAAGGCCAAAGACAGTGAAAAGTCTCAAAGCCTTGAGACTGAAGATGAACATGATGATGAAGAGGCTTTAGCATTGATCTCCAAGGCCTTGGCCAGGATTCTCAAGAAGAAAAGAAACTCTGGTAACAGGGACTACAATAGAGAGAGATCAAGACCTTAAGGCAGCAAGGACTACAAAGGTAAATCTTCATCACAGTCACATAAAACTAAAGTAATGAATTGTTTTGAGTGTGCTGATGCAGATCATTTAGTAAGGGACTGTCCACAAAAGAAGAAGAACATGAACTTTCAGAAGAAAGATAGCGACAACAGAAGGAAGAAAGCCATGATGGCTTCCTGGAGTGATTCTGATTCATCAAGTGACTTAGACACAGAAGAAGATCAAGAAAACTTGTGCTTCATGCCCAAGCATGATGAAGAAAAATCATCAGACAGACATATTGAAGATATGGTAAAAAATCTTCTTGCTAGTCCTTCTGATGTGCTTCCTGAAATTCTCAAGAGTATGTTTTTAAATGAGGAAAGTTACAGAAATGAGATTTCTGCTTTAAAGATTAAGATTCATGAGCAGGTAAAAGAAAATCTGGACCTAGTTTTTACCAACAAAACTGTTGAAGTTTCTAAGACAAAGCTTGAAAAGGACTTCAAGGCCTTTGACAGCAAGTTCAAAGCCTTGAAGGCACATATAAAAGAGGTTGTTGATCAAAACACTCTTTTTAACTGAAAGATATGCTGATCTAAAGACTCATTCTGAGGATTTAGAACAACAAATCTGTTCTTTGACTGAGAAACTTCAAGAGTCTAAGAAGTTCCTAGCTAGTTTTACAGGCTCATAACATAATCTAAATCTTATTCTTGGAGGAAGTCTGAAATCAATGCATAGAAGTAGGATTGGCTATAATCCAAATTTTCCAAAGAAAATCTATACTACTTTTGTCAAATCTGGTAGCAGACATTCTCCAAAGTGTCATTACTGTGGAAAAATTGGCCATGTCAGATTAACTTGTCCCTTCAGAAGATCAGAACCTCACATTATGAGGAATACTTATCCTTATCAGCTTAAGGGACAGGTTAGGCAGATTTGGGTTCCAAAAGGAATTAGACCATCAAAGATGGCTGATTCTGAGTATGACTCAAAGTTCTGCACTTGGTCTAACAGCCTGTTGAGGCAATGATTTATTTTTGCAGGATGTCACTAAGGGCTTGAAAGATCAGAAATGGATATTAGACAGTGGATGTTCCAGACATATGAGTGGAAAGAAGTCTCTTTACTGAGCTTACAGAAAAATCTGGAGGAACAATCACACTTGGTAACAAAGCAAAATGCAATATTATTGGTATATGTAGTATTGGAAATGGTTCTACTAATTCTATCTCTAATGTTTATCTGGTTGATGGACTTAAGTATAATCTGCTTAGTATCTCTTAGTTATGTGATAAATGTTATAAAGCTATATTTGACAAAGAGAAATGTGTGGTGCAAGATGAAAAATCTGGTGATGGCATACTCACTGCTCCTAGATCATATAATCTATATGCTATGAGTACTAACAGTGTTGCAGGTGACAAGCTAAAATGTCTCAAGGCCTTGAAGGAAGATTCAAAGCTTTGGCACAGAAAGCTTGGGCATATTAGCATACATACCTTGAATAAACTCATCTCAAAGGATCTGGTAAGAGGTTTACCATCATAAAAATTTTCAGATGATGAGGTTTGCAAGGCATGTGTACAAGGTAAGCAAACTAGAAGCTCATTAAAGCCAAAGAACTTTGTAAGTACTTCTAGACCCTTAGAACTACTGCATATGGACTTGTGTGGTCCTATGAGAGTTCAGACCCCAAAAGGTAAGAGGTATATGCTTGTTATAATAGATGATTATTCTAAATTTACTTGGGTGATGTTTATTAGAGGCAAAACTGTAGCTTTATCTGAATTTTCTAGATTGTGCAAAGAGCTTCAAACTTAAAAAAATTTACGTGTTGCATCTATTAGAAGTGATCATGGTAGGGAGTTTGATCAACTTGACTTTGATTTGTTTTGTGCAAAGCATGGCATATCACACAACTTTTCTGCACCTAGAACTCCACAGCAAAATGGAGCAGTTGAAAGGAAAAATATGACACTTGAGGATATGTCTAGAACCATGCTTCTTGAAAGTAATTTGCCAAATTTCTTGTGGGCAGAAGCTGTTAACACTGCCAATTATGTGCTGAATAGATGCTTGATTAGACCTATTTTGAAAAAGACCCCTTATGAACTGTTTAAAGGTAGGAAGCCTACTGTTTCTTATTTTAAACCTTTTGGTTGTATCTGTTTTGTGCATAATAATGGCAGAGACAATCTTGGTAAGTTTGATGCTAGAAGTGATGAAGGTGTATTTCTTGGATATTCTCAAACTAGCAAAGCTTGTAGAGTTTACAATAGAAAAACTAAGATTGTGGAAGAGAGTATTCATGTGATTTTTGATGAAAGTACTAAGGATTCTCTGAGTGAAAGTTTTGCAGATCTAAATTTGAACAAGCATGAGTCAGATGATGATGTTGTGAAAGAAGATAAAGGCAAAACTATTGTGCAGAATCAATCAGCAGAATCTCAAGGCCTTGAACCTCCTGCAGAACCAAAATCTCAAAGCCTTGAGACAGAAGCTGAAACTTTCTATGATGCTCCCTCTACTGTTTCAAGAACTCAAAGCCTTGAAGGAGAATATTCCTGGATACCAAGAAATAAGTTTAAGTACCTTGCAGATCATCCAGCTGGCAACATCATATCTGATCCATCAACTGGAACTCAGACAAGAGGACAGTTGAAGAACTTGTGTGCTTTTAGTGCATTTGTATCTTTGATTGAGCCTAAAAATACCAAGGAAGCACTAGAAGATGCAGACTGGATCATTGCAATGCAGAGTGAGCTGAATGAATTTGAAAGAAACAAGGTATGGAATATAGTTCCCAGACCTAAAGAGAAATCAGTTATTGGAACCAGATGGGTATTCAGATATAAACTTGATGAGAATGGCAAAGTGGTAAGGAATAAATCCAGACTGGTGGCACAAGGATATAATCAGGAAGAAGGTATAGATTATGAGGAGACTTTTTCTCATGTTTCCAGGTTAGAAGCTATTATAATACTTCTTGTATTTGCATCTCACAATCACGTAAAGCTTTATCAAATGGATGTCAAATGTGCTTTTCTAAATGGCTATTTACAAGAAGATGTTTTTGTAGCACAACCTCCTGGTTTTGAAGATGAAAACTTTCCAGATCATGTTTACAAACTAGACAAAGCTTTTTATGGATTAAAACAAGCTCCAAGGGCTTGGTATGATAGACTTTCAAAAATTTTACTTGACAACAATTTCAAGAGAGGAGTAGTTGATAAAACTCTTTTCATTAAACATCATCAAAGTGGTTTGTTAGTAGTTCAGATCTGTGGATGATATACTATTTGGTGCTACTAATGATGCTCTTTCAAAAGAGTTTTCTAGTCTAATGTGCAGGGAGTTTGAGATGAGCTTAATGGGAGAACTGAAGTTCTTTCTTGGACTTCATATCTTACAATTGAAGAAAGGAATTTTTGTACATCAAGGAAAGTATACCAAGGATTTACTGAACAAGTATAATATGTCACAGTCCAAGGTGCTCAAAACCCCTATGAGTTCATCACTCTCATTAGACAAGGATTCAAATGGTAAGAGTGTGAATCAAAAGGATACAGAGGTATGATTGGTTCACTTTTGTATTTAACTTCTAGCAGACCTGATATTATGTGCAGTGTCTGTATGCGTGCTAGATTTCAAGCAGATCCTAAGGAAAGTCATTTAACTGCAGTCAGAAGAATTTTTAGATATTTGAATGGAACCACATACTTTGGCCTTTGGTATCCAAGAAGATCTAATTTTATGTTGAGTGGCTATTCAGATGCAGATTTTGCAGGATATAAAGTAGATAGGAAAAGTACTTCTGGATGTTGCCAGTTTCTTGGATCTTCATTGATCAGTTGGCATTCCAAAAAGAAAAATTATGTAGCATTATCAATTGCATAAGCTGAATACATTGCAGCTGGAGCTTGCTGTTCACAAGTGTTATGGATTGCTCAGCAACTTAGAGATCTTGGCTACAATTTCAGAAATGTGCCTATTCATTGTGCCAATAAAAGTGCTATTTCAATCTCTAAGAATCCAGTCCAGCACTCAAGAACCAAGCACATAGATGTGAGACATCACTTCCTTAGAGATCATGTAGAACAAGGTGATGTTGTTTTAACTTTTATTTCTACTTCAATGAAAATTGCTGATATTTTCGCTAAACCTTTGCCAGATGATAAGTTTTCATCCCTAAGGCTTGAATTGGGAATGTTAAACAAAGATGCATTGGTTTAGGGGGAGTATTAGTACTCATATGTGATTATATGTTGAAATCTCAAAGCCTTGAGATTATACTTTCCAAAGCCTTGAAAGTATAGCTCAAAGCTTTGAAATTTCTCAAACTGCAGAAAATCTCAAGGCCTTGAGATTGTACTCCAGGTCTTGAAAACATCTGTATTTTTTTTTTAAATGGACCATCAAATATTATATCTTATCTTTTTAGATAACTGTATAATATTTGAATTACTAAGAGAATTTTCTAAAATATCCAAAAATATTTTTTTCAAGATCCTTTTTGCATGTTGATTTTAGCAGAGTCCTTTTATGACTCATTCTTTTCAACCTACTTAAGCTGAAAGTAAGGGCTTATTCCTCTTCATTCTCACTCAATTCTCTACGACTCTCCTCTCTCTCTATCAATTTCTCTCAATCTCATTCCCTTCTCAAAACCCTAAACCAAAAATGGAGCGCAAATCAGCCAAGATTCAGCAAAAGGGGAAGCCTTCTGGCAGATCCAAGAAGAGGGCAAATAAGAAGGAGAAGATTGTGATTTCTGATTCAGAATCAGAAAATACTCAGAGTTTGCATGAGGACACTCCTCCTGCAAAGAAATACAGAACAGAAAAGGGAGATGAAGGCTCAAGCATTGATCCACAGAAGGAGACATAGACTTAGGGTGGTGATCAACCTAGGTCAGACTAGAAGAAAGGGGGAGAGAAGAAAAAGGCTGGGGAAGAGGAAAAGGGGAAATCTGCTCAAGAAAGCAAGAAGAAGCAACCTGAAGAAGAACAAGAGAAGAGCAAACCAACAGAAAAGAAAACTAGGGTTAAGCAGGTTGCTGCTGCAACCAAAAAGGGTTATCAATGTAAAAATGTACTTCCTACATATTGGTTTGTTAGTTCTGAAGTTAGGACTGTGTGGATGCAAGGTTATGCTTCATCTAAGGTAGCTTTCTGTAGTATGGTTTCTGAGGAGTTATTGGATAACACTACAGAAAATTATGCAAAAAACGACGGGGCCAAACCGTCTCTAAAAGGTGAAAAACCGCCGTTTAAACAATAAACGGCGGCATATACGACAGTTTTTTTGTCGCCGTTGATCTCGACGTCGGGAAAAAAAAACGACGGTTTTCTGGCGTCGCTAAATCAAACGGCGGTTACCCAAAGCCGTCGTTAAATTTAACGGCCATTAAGTAAAACCGCCGAGCATATATTTAATTATTATTTTTTGTTTCAAATTATTTTGTATTCACTAATTATTATTCTCAGTTTGTAATGTCAAATAAATTTTATTTTTTATTCATTTCATACCCCCGGTACTTGTTTAAACTCCAGAAAATGTCCTCTCTCCATACAACCCACTTCTGATTACCACCAAACACTAAAAAAAATATAAGTCAGATCAAAACCCACATGAATTGTAATTCGATCGAAAACCCATTCAATTATTTTTGTGTCTATCATTTCTTCAAGTTAAAGTCCTGTCATGAGTCAAGACATTCCAACGTGGTGAGGAACCCAGAAAGGTCAAGGCGTTGTGGGAAACCCATATCCACATTTCTTGAACCAAAAATCAAGATTACACAGATCTTGATGTCGGTTGAGAGAGAGAGAGGAGCTCGAAGATAGTCGATCAAGTGAATCTAGCGATGAGCACGCAACACCCAATTCGGTGTTTGACCCCCAAAAATCATCGGCGACGATTCCAAGGCGTCGACGACCCAGAAGAAAGAGATTGAGAAACAACACTGAAAAACAGGTAGAGGGAAGGCAATCTAAAAGGTCGCAGAAAGAGAGGGGTTGAGGAAGAGAACAAATAGACAGAATCAGAGAACAAAGAGAGAGAAACGGAACAGAGAGATGAAGACGAGTAAGCAGAGAGAGAGGGAGAGCGCGATGTAATCAGAAACTGATAGAGAAGGAGAGACAAGAGAATCAGGGAGGGAAAGATAATAGAAGCAGAAAGAGAAATGGAGGAGGAGAAACACAGTGTGGAATTACCTTTCGGCAACCATCACCATACCAGCCACCAAGCAGGTTTGAAATCAGAGGGGAGACGAAGCAGGTTTGAAGAGAGGGGGGAGGGAGGAGGGAGGCGGATCTGAAATGAGAGGGGAGACGAACGTGGTAGGTGGTTATAAATATAGGGTTTACATCCTACGATTGTGATTAGATCTCAATCGACGGCTGAGATTAAAAGAAATTTAATATTATATTATTTACACTAAACGGCAGATTCCATTCAGGCGTCGCTTTTTTCAAGCAGAAAGGACGGAAAGTGCAAAGTGTCCCTTAAATAAACGGCGTTTGAAGAAACCGCCGTTAATTTAAACGCAAATACGACGGTTAGGAATAACCGTCGTTAATTTATCGCCTAATACGGCGGTTTTATGCCTTCCGCCGTTAAATTTGATATTTACGACGGCTAACTTAGAACAGCCTTTAAAAATCCTCTTTAAACGGCGGTTGGTCATTGCAACCGCCGGGAAAGAACAAAAGCCTATCCTAGGTTAACTAGGTTATTCTATCTAAATTTGGTTCATGAAGGTGATGATAAGATGGTATTAACTTCAAAAGTGGCAGGGATAAATGTGAGGTTAGATCATAGGAATTTTGCCAAAGTCTTGGGCATTCCTAGGAAGTATAATGTTGGTGATTATCCTGATAGGAAGGAGTGTCTAAAAAAGGCAAAAAAGATGTTTTTTAAATTGATGGTGTACCCTCAGGTCCAAAGCAGTTGACACACTCTGTGCTCAACTGTGAAGCTAAAATTTTGTTTACAATTCTGATGAGAAGTGTGTTTCGTAGGGAGAACTCAAGGGAGTAGGTTACTGATAAGGTTCTTATACTTATGTGTCTGATATCTAAAGGGTTTGAGATAGATTTGCCAACAGTTGTCATGGAGCATATGATTTATTGTGCAACTAGAACTAGAAACCATCCTCTTCCATATGCCAACCTGTTACCTCTTTTATTTGAATATTTTGATGTACCTGTGAAAGGAGAGGAAAAGATTACTGGAGGTTTTGGGTTGATTGATGAGACTGCATTACAGAGGATTGGGGTAGTTCAAACTGGGAAAGGACATTGGAAGTTCTATTCAGAATTGTCAAATGATGAGCTTGGGGAGAAGGAATTTGTAAAGCCAAAAGGGGCTACATCAGGGAAAGGACAAGCCAATGAGGATTATTCTTTGTTGGTTGAGAAGTTTGAAGATCAGCAGGTTGAGATTGAAGATCTCACGCAAAGGTTATTTGATCTGTCATCTGAATTTAACCAGTTCAAGGGTTTGATGAATGTGATGAATGGGAAGCTGGATGTTGTCATCAAAGGTTTGAACCTGGAGAAGATACCTTCTGCTACTAGTCATGACACGAGTGTGGATTCAGATGAAAGGTTTGGTGATTTCTTGAAGAAGAAAAAGAAGCCAATTCCAGTGGTGCTTACATCAAAAGATCTGTATGAGCAAACTGATGAAGAAGATGCTGGAGAAGACACAGGTGTTGATGCATCTACAGAGGGGGATTCAGTGCAGGTTTGAAAGTTGGCTCATTCCTCCCATGGTACAGAACACTATAGAGATCGCACAAATCGTCCAAATTATCCGTCACATAACGAGGGTGACGGATCGGGTTAACACCCGCTTCAACCAGTGGAGGTCCATTCTCTCGAGCACGATGCTCCCTAACCCAACACAAGAAGACGACGTGGAGATTGTCAGCTTGGAATCGCAACTGCGTCGGTGTGTGGGTACGACCGGTTCGTTCTGCCACTTCAATAGCAATCTGATCGAATGCTGCCCTGCTAAAATGCAACCCTCGCATGTTCCCCAACTCTTTTTGTTCAAGCTACAACTGGATGAAAGTCCCATTCAGCCGAGTTCCAACAACGAGGGTGTTGAATCACGCTCATCCGAGCATTGCGACGCCCAAGAGTTGAGCCACGACCACCGTGCATCCTTCACTAAATGAAACGATTCAATTAACATTAACTACTTCACTTAAACATTTAACACAAGATAATTTTAAAAGTTTTCATCTTACATGATTGGTAGGAGAGTTCTGAAAGGGTGTGGAAGCACTTGGAACAAATACGCTGCGAAGTGAAAATGACCAACACATATGGGGTATTTAAAGGCAAGAGGCGGAGGTGAAACCGGGACCAACCGGTACCGGTTTTTGACCAACCGGTCCCTGTTAGTAAATAACCGGTCCCGGTTGGGAACCAACCGGTCATGCATTGGCTAATGTCATCTTATAAATACAATTAAAAAAATAATCAGGTGCCGGCTATGAATACACTTGGGCCCGATTATTGCGAAAAATGCAATAATTAATCAGATTTGCCAAACAAGTGAGATTAATTATTGAAAAATAGTTAATTAAGTCAATAATTAAGCCTTCCTAAACATGGCCAATGGGCCGGAATTAGTATTTGCAATCTACCTCCAATTGTGAGAGGAATAAGTTTTGTTTTATTATCCGAGAATAGATCCCAAATTCGAATTCATCAGCCGGTTTAAGACCCAATTTTCAATTGCTTTCAGTTGCAATCTTTCTGGAAAATTGGTGGATTTTATCAGATTTGAATGGTAACTAACTCTGCTTTGGCTTCACTGTGATCTTTTGAATTGAACATGTTTGATTTGTGAGAATCCCAAAACTGTGTTAATCTCCTACAAATTGGAGATTTTATACCCACAACACGATCATGGTATTTGATTTCCTGTTCATGTTTTGAATTTGAAGAACCCGCACACATTTAATAGGATCTCTATAAATGCGGATTCTTCTTTTTTGTTGGGTCAAAATTGAACTTTTGCAAACACACTCAACGGACTACAAATCAGATTCCATCAATCTAACATGACGAAATCGAAAAAAAAAAAAAAAAAAAAAAAAAAAAAAAAAAAAAAAAAAAAAAAAACAAGTTCACAAGAAACAAAAGCCTAATGCTTTTGGATCATATGATAACGGCCCAAAACATGTGACCTGCCATACAGAAGAAGAGCCCAAACTATCCCCAGTCCATCCACATCTTTCAAGTTTCGGTTCTTTGAAATTTGATGATAAGTACATAGTTATCTAAAAATATTATATTTATAGGAAGCGATTATGCAAGACGAGTAACTCGGGTTAGCCCGTAATTTAATATAATTTGTGCCAAAATTCGACCATAATTGCAATTCAACTTAGAAATTCTTTTCAAACTCATCCAAATTATTATTTACTATGTGCTTTCAAGTTTTCTTATTTAGTGTTGTTTCGAAAATACTAAGGGCTAGTTTGGTAATGCTGTGGCGGTTTAAAAAATTGTTGTGTATAAAGCACTCTGAGAAAGCTGTTGTGGGAATCCACACAAAAAGTGTTTGGTAAACTCCATATAAAATCTGCCGTGAGGAAGTTCTTTTTTTGTGTTTGGTAATTAGTACTTTAGACTTTTTGTTAATGTCAAAACGACCGTTTCAAATATGATGAAATAAATAGTACTATTACAGTAAAATATTATTAAACGATATATTAATCAAAAAAACACCTCGTAAAAAACAACCACTCCCCTGCTTTTCAAAAGTTGTTGTGAGAAAGTAGTTGCTTTCTAAAGCAGAAAAACAAAACTTTACCAAATACAAAAGTACCGCTTTTGCATATTAAATATGTTATGTTAAATACATAACATAGAGACTTTAAGCGAAAATGGGCAAAGTTTGCAATGATGTGATTGATTTGCTCATAAAATAATATTAAATGTCTTGTAATTATTTTTTGGCAAAATTTCACCAATGGTAACCATAGTTTACTTTACCCCTGAATTTAGTACCCATTTCTTAAAATTGTACAATCATGTAGACGTTAATAGTTATGGACGAAAATTGGCACGTGGCCTTCACGTTAATTTTAAAGGGTATATTTTTAATATGTGAATAGTTTTACCCACCCATAAATGTTGGTTAATGACACCTAAAACCCCTTGTATTTGAGAATACACATAGTTTGTGAAATCTAATCTCCAACAATGAATTTAAAACTCCGACACTGGAAGTTTCAAGCGGTAACCATGGAGGACCAACAAACCAATCTTGAATAGATTTTGAACTCTTATCTCAAGTATTTTATTACGTACACTAAGCAAGAGAGACATACTTTATTACGTACACTAAGCAAGAGAGACATACTTCGTGGAATCCTCCAGATATGATTAGACCTCTTAATGGGCAATGGTGGTGTGTTGTGAGTCCACTTCGCCGTAACATCTTTTCACTGCTCAGGCTTCATAACACAATTGTGAACTTTATTATCTCTCCTTAGCAGCATCCGAAGAGTGACAGTAACATTTTATCATGCTCCAATCCGTTTACATGGTTTTTTCGTAACTTAATGTTGCATATGATCCAACTTGAGATCTATACAGTCGTTTCCGTTCATTCTAATGTCACCCATCACAGAGATTGTCACTTTGTTGCCATTTATGAATAGATGTGTGATACCTTCACGTGACATTGCCACAAAGCTTACTAAGAATCACCATTGATCATGTTTCTGATTATTTTGTGAGTATTACTAAAAAAGATCCCTAGTAATTACCCACATGAACGTAACATGTTTCTGGCGAATCTTAATGAGGTTCATCCTGTCACCAGGAAGGACACCAAAATTGGAGTTAAATGAACTCTCAATGCATTTTGTAAGCATCTGGAACCTTGAAGACCATTATTTGCTCGCACATTTCCAAAATGGATATCATCACAAACGATATAAATTGGAATAATCACATTGATGATTTTATCCAAAACAGAAGTAGAAATAAGATTACAAATAGCGTTAAGATACCTATTGTCATTAATTCTAATAATGGATGTAAGATTCTTTCTTTATCACCATAACTTCCTTTGTTCCCAATGTTTATGGTTTATCACCAAGACTATGAGGGACAGGTAAATTAGGGGTGTTTTTTTTTTCTTTCACAGTGATTACAATGGTTAGAGGACGGAAGAGTATGTTCAAACTATCTGAGAGAATGGTGACGGAGTTATTGCACTAGGGTTGGTGCTTCTGTAGCTCATACATGGACAAAAATATCTGAAAGTTGCGACGATGATGTGAGAGTCATGACCAGAAAGAGTGCAGACGAGCCAGGGAAGCCTCCTGGCATCGTGTTAAGTGCCGCAACCTCATGGTGGCTGCCTGTCCAACCACGATGAGGATGCCACACTTAAGACGACACTAGGACGCTTATGTGGCTCGTCCGCACTCTTCCTGGTTTTGAGTGTCACATCATCGTCGTAACTTTCAGATATTTTTATCCATGTATGAGCTACAAAAGCACATACCCTAGTGCAAAAATCCCATCACCATTCTCTCAGACAGTTTCAGCATACTCTTCCGTCCTCCAACCGTTGTAATCACTATGTAGAAAAGGAAAACACCCCTAACTTACTTATCCGTCATAATCACCGTGATAAATTCTAAACCCTAAACATTAAAAACAGAAGAAGTTATGGTGATAAATAAATGATCTTACATCCAAATTATCTGTTGTTATGCTATTGGACAAGGCGCTAGATATGCGCTCACATAGTGAAGGTCATTAATACATATCGTCATCAATCAATTGAAGGTAGGTCATCCCCAAGAGTTTGTCACCACCACAGTGAGATAATCAACGCAAGGCAAAAGAAGTCCCAATTCGACGCCGGATTGACAACACAGATGCCATCGGTGGTGATGTGTTTCGGAGGACACACAAGAGAGCCATCAAGATAATAAAAAAGAGAGTGAGTTCGGAAGATCGTTCGGATCTGACGTTTCCATAGGACGAAATTGGTGCTATCGAGCTTAGAGGGACGACAATTGTGTATGCTAGTAAGAAGATAAAGAAGCTGTGAAATCGACGAAGTGGGTATGCGCGACATGCTCTGATACCATGAAAGGAGATTTATATATCCATTCTTTTGTAGAGAATGAAACGAAGGATATAGAGAAACTGTGAAGAAGATGAAGAACGAAACGTCTGAACAATATATTTATTAAACCCTAATCGATGGAGACAAAGGGATTAAATAGAAGGAAATATGTCTATTGGATCTCATCTAACGGTAGGGAGCCAAACGGCTCTTAAAGCTGCCCAACAACACTAATACACCAATGGAACCCTAATACATAAATGGGCTTGTAGTTTTCTTGATTGGGCTTCATATACCAGATGAGACTCAATGCAGAATGGCCCAAAGATATGTTGGTTAATTGACACCATGTAGCTTATTCCGTAATCCATGAAAATGGCTGAATCTCCCACCCCTTTGTTGCGATTCTTGATCTACAAGAACTATGATTCATTGGAGCCCCATATTGATTCCATTTTTACTCCATCTAATTTGTTGGGCCATTTAGATGTATCCTATAAGTTGTTCCCTAGTGATACTCCAACTGATGTGCTCAATAGAAAATAATCATGCATACAGTCATAGACTTGCAAGTAAAAAATGAAATAATGTCTATACACACCACCAATATTAATATTTTAGTTCAGAGTACTTCTCAAAAAAGAAACAATTGATCTTATCACATAGTGGTCGCTGAAAGATGAAAATACTCTTCCAAGAGAACTTACAGAACAATTTGGAAGCAACTAATATAAAAATCATCATAAACCATGGCAGTGCTATAGACTTTATTTTCTGGAACAATCACCAATAAATCTGTGGGTGGAAAAATAAATTCCTTTCACTTGCCGGGAAGGAAATCCTTATCAAGTCTGTCCTTCAATCTTTCCCAACTTATATCATGTCAGTTTACCTCCACCCAATAAATCTTTGTCATCAACTACATCAACTTTTTGCTAATTTTTGGTGGAGTAATAACTTAGATCAAACTAAAATTCATTGAAAAAATTGGAACTCCTTGTGTACTAAAAAAAAATTGGTGGGCTTGGTTTCAGACATTTATATGCTTTTAATATAGCCCTTTTAGGAAAGAAAATTTGGAGTCAAAACCCCAACTCTTCGTTATCTAGAGTTTTGAAAGGGAAATATTTTCGTACTCATTCTATTATCAATGCTGAGGCCAAAAATTCTTGTTCTTCTATTTGACATGGTCTCATAACTGCGAAAAACATCGTGTTCCAAGCAGCTAGACATGGTATATGGAACGGTCGGAACACTTGGATTTACCATAACAGATGGTTACCAATAGGTTTTGGTAGAAAACCTCTTAGTTACCCGTCGCTACCCATGAACTCTAATTTTTTTGTCCTTATAAACAATGATTTTACCTGGAACCATAATTTGATCAAACATCATTTTTCTGAAGATGAGTACGAAACTATTATCAATATCCCTTTGACAAATCAAAATCAGAATGATTTCCTAGTTTGGTCCCAGACTCCTAACGGAAATTACACTGTCAAATCTGCCTATCATGCTGCTTTTTCTATTCTTAATCCCAAATTAGACCATTCCCAAAGTTGCAGTAGCAGTGTTAGCAGAAATAATTTTTTTAATCATGTTTGGGATTCAATTGTTCCTGGTACAGTTAAAATTTTATTCTGGCGTCTCATTATCAACTGCTTACCTACTAAGGAGAGACTAAATCAGAAAGAAATCAATATACCTGTTAACTGCGATTACTGCTCCTCTGTTCCTGAATCTCTGTCACATCTTCTTCTTGATTGCCCTCATGCTAGAAGGATTATCGATTCCCCACTTCTTGACCTGCAATTAAATCACACAAACCTTCCTTTTTCAGTACGTATTCGTGAAAATTTTCTATATCTTTCTAAAGATAAGCGTTGTCTATTTCTATATACTATGTGGCTAATCTGGACTTCTAGAAATAGAAAGATTTTCGATTGTGCAGATAAGAAGGAGGGGGATCTGATTATAGAGGCAATTTCCGCAAAAGAATAATATTTAAGTACTTATCTGTCGGATAATGATGTGCATGCAGGGATCCGACCGGAAGGAATTCGAAGGTGGGTTCCTCCACCTTGTGGTCGCCTCAAAATTAATGTGGATGCCGCCATCTCTCTTCCCCTTAAAAGATCTGGCGGTGGAGAAGTTATAAGGAACTCAAAAGGCGAGTTTGTACAACGATTCTCGTTTCAGATCCCTTACACAACCAATTCGCTGGTTGCTGAAGCTTTTGCTTTGCGAGAAGCATTAACAAAGGCGAACAGAGGATTTCGAAGCTTAATCATCGAATCCGATAGCTACAAACTCATCCAGAAGATAGCTAGAAGAAAAGAGAAGGAAGTGAATGAGGCGGCGAATGGCTCGCAAATGGAGAGCCTCTTCTCTCAGTGCAGAGAAATGCTCAGATCTTTTAAATGTAATAACCCTATCTTCGTCAGAAAAGACAGAAATGCCCTCGCGCACATTATAGCACGTTTGGGCTTAGTTGCTTCATGTGATTTGTATTGGGCCATTGTATGCCCGGAACTACCATTGCAGGCGACCCGAGCACGCCCCGCGTCCGAGCGTGCCTTGACCCGTGCACCCCCCGGTTCACATTTCTCAGTTGGGCGACCCGTGCACGGCCCGCCCCTTCCTCTTGACCCGCACGGGTCGGACCCGGCACGTGCAAGAACGGGTCGGCCCGCGTGCCACCCGATTTTTTTTCTCTTCATTTGTTACAACGGCTGTAAAGCTTGAAATGACAATTTTGACCTATTTTTTGAAAAATAACGGCTATTTTAAGGGGTATAAGTGGAAATCTGGGTATATATCTCACAAAGTACTTTTTTTACCCCTCCCAATAGCAATAAAACAACTACTTTTAGGGATAACAAGGGAAAGAGGGAAAAATACTCATAGATAGTTGGCCCGAATGAAGTTAGTTTAGAGAAAATAGACAATAGACATTTTTCTTAGTTTTTTCTACATGTATAGTTTAGAAAAAAATGCAAATGATAGATAGTTGGTGTTGACTCAAAGACCCTTGAGTGTGTTTTGACAAGTAATTGTTTTGAGTGATGAAAGACAAATACAAAGACATAGGCAGCAAAGCATTTTTTGGTGCTCCAAGGCCTTGAGATATTGACAGAGCTTCAAAGCCTTGAGAGTTGTTTTTATCCTGCTGAATGTTCTAACAATCTTGTATTGCAGATTGGCTATCTAATTATACATATCAGAGATTTGCTGCATACACTCACATTTTACATTCTCTGCATATCTAACACAATTGCAGATGATCAGAACATGGAGAATCAAAGTTTTTTGGGCTTAACTTTAACATACTGTGAAGCATGTTCAGAGCTTCAAGGCCTTGAGATGTGCCTCGAGCTGCTGATAGTTTTACAGAACTAAGTTGATTCTTTCTTGCAGGTTTTGATTCTTATTATTGTGTTTGTTTATTGAATTGTAAGAGTCTTAAACTTGTTTATCATGAATTATTTGTGTCAGAAGTTAGTCAGATTGTTGTTCTAATCTTTTAACCAGTTTTTATCAGAAACTCGAAAACCAAACAGTCATAGTACTGCTATATTTCTGGATTTTGTTGTTGCTGTGTTTTAATATTGTTGCAGGTTTGTTAAACGTGCAAAAGCAATCTCAACAAACTCAAATGGATATCCACTTAGAGTTGTTTGAATTTCAGTTGAAAACAGAAGGAGGTTTTGTAGGAACTGAGATCCTAAAATCTCTCATTCAGTTGGAGCTGGTGGATAAAGAGACTGGTTTGAATTTTGAAAGTAAGAGGCTTGCAGAATACTGAGAGAAGTGTGACAAATTCGTGGGAGATCATTCATTCAAACACACAGGGATACAAACTTCAATTCCAGATTTCAGAAGATCAATTCATTCCAGTGTCCAGAAGAACACATCCAGGCTTCATTAGCTTATTTCTTCTACTTTGTTCTTCATCTGTTTTGTAATCTGTTTATATTTTGATTATCTTAAACCTCACTAAAACTTACGGTTGGTTATTCAAGTGAACAACAAGAGGTTCTTGTTAGCTCAACACTTAGTAGCTGGAACTAGATAGGTTTGGAACCACAAGCTGTATAGGTGTAAGGGAATTCACTTAGGCTTGAATATCTAGGGTTGTTTCTGTGTGAGTAATAAGAAGTGTTTGCCCAATCCTGGTGAGATTAGATCCCTCAGGCAAAGATTAGGTCCATTGGGACTGAACTCTGTAAATTGATTTGTGTTCTTTACTTTAGATTTTTGTTATTTTCTGCTGCACACAACTCAAATCAAACTAGGGTTTATAAGCTGTTTAGAACTGGTAACAATTCAAGGCCTTGAAGCTTTCTATTTAGCCTTTGAAAGTTTCTGACAGTTTTCTAAAATCTCAAGGCCTTGAGATTTGAGTTTCACACAAAGTTAATTTGTTAGAATCTGAGTTTTGCAAAAAGTTTCCATACTCTATTCAACCCCCCCTTCTAGAGTATTTAGGTCTTGTATTCAGTCTACATTACACTTTCAGTTGGGTAGGTGGCAACCTAGTTGGGATGTACCACAACTATAGTGATGCATTATTTCTAACATTTGTAACATCAAAATTCAAAAGTTAAGGTATTAATAAATTTTTACTTTTTTTTTTTTAATATTTAGTTCTTTGTTATTTTTAAAAGTTGAATTTTTTAAATAGTTATTAACAGTTAACTTGAAAAAAATAATAATAAACTCTGTCGGCCCGGCCCGCTGCACGAGCCGACGCGTGCAAGCGACCCGGGCACGACACGGGTCAAATTTCTTCCCCCTCGAGCACGGCCCGGCCCGCTCCCCTCCTCAACACGGCCCGCGCACGGACCACATCGCTAAGGCACCGGCCTGTTGCCACCATGAGTTGGTATTATAATTCAACACCGTAGATGTTTGGTATTGTAATGTTTGAGTTGTAATGGTCGACAGGAGTATTACATTCCTTCACCAATGTGTGCTTGATAATTGCTATTTATGTTTTCTATTTTCTTTTAAAGAGGCTATCCAATCTAAGAAAACTTTGAGTGACAGATTCTCCCATATAACAATAAGCGTCTTGAAAAAATGGCTATAACATAATAAAATCTATTAAACATAGAAGGGTGAGAATAAACCTGTGCAAAAGATCCTCCGCCATGGACAAGTCAAACTCAGGTACAAAGCAAAGGAAGATCTCAATAAGCTAGAAAACAATTTAGATAACTCTTGCAACACCTAGCTTCTCAAAGGCCATTAACATCTGAGAAGAACTTATATTACACCGACCATAAAATCACCCTACGGGGTCAATGAAACCCTAGCTCATCAATTTTACATCCCCCCAAAACCAATTATTATTGATATATATCAATCTACGCCATAGCACAATCGTTCTAGACCTTTTTTTTTTTTGCTAGCTAGAAGCGTTCTAGACCTTTCAAGTGCTGGAAATCAACCATGCAACCCTTGTAGGGGCAGGAGAGCCGGCCCTATAGCTAGGCAGGTGAGGCAGCCACCTTAGGCCCCCGGGCCGGTAGGGTCCGTGTTCTACCTGTAATTTTGTAAAGATACTTATAGTTCAGTTAATTATATACTTCAATGTGCTCAAAAAAAAATATATACTTCAATGTGAATTTTTACTGAAGTTTATGTTGGTTTGGTGGTAGTTAATATTTTTGCCACAAGTTTGATCCAAGTTCGAATCTCGTTGATGACGAATGTAAACTTTTTTACTTTTTCTTATCGAAAAATTGTAAGGTTGAAGAACATTAATTATATCTAACATGAATCTAATATTTTTTTTTGGAGAAAGAATCTAGTATATTATTAGAAGTCTACAGATGATTTTTTTTAAAACAAACTTTTTTTTGTATTTTCTTGTATTAATTTGGGGCCCTGAATTTATTACTAGCCTTCGGCCCCCAAATGTCTTGGGCCGGCCCTGGGATGGAATCAAACTTTTCCTACATCATAAGGTCTTTCTTACCGCCTCCTCGAACAGTCGGGTTGAAGCAATCAAGAAATATATGCATAACTACGTGGAATAAACATATATGAATTAACTACATTATTTAAATCATAGAATAATATGCATAAGAGCATCTTCCACAATTGCTAATAAATTTATATCAAGTCATATATTTGGCGAAGAAAAATGGTTTGTCCTCCAACAATTTGACCCTCGAAAATACCATTTCACCATTTTTTGTGAAAATATAGTATTTTTGGTCTCCAGCAGATTTCACAAATTTTTACAGTTATCCCACAATTTCATCAAATTTGGAGATGGTGTTTTTGGCCTCACACAACAAATCATCAAACTTGTCACCAAATCATGAATTTCATAACTATCAAAATTAAAAAATTATTTTATCTCGAAATAATATTTACAAAATTTAAAAAATGATTAAATTGCAAAAGTGTGTTCATACAATCTTAAAAAACACTTCAAAACTAATACAATAAATAATACACAAATTTATTTGAATAAAATAACACTTCAAAAAATCAATTGTAATTATATTAGTCACCTAAATCATTTTAACACTATTTATTTACAGGATATGGCATCATGTCTCTAGTTATACAAAGTCAAATACATGACCTAAACACTTATTAAGAATTTGGTATAGATTACACCAAATTCTATTTTTTTCCATCAAATTTGATGGTAAAAATAAGATTTGATGATATAGGATAAGATTTGATGATATAGGATAGGATTTGGTGATTTGGTATTTTTTTTTATCAACGACTGTGCGAGGCTTACAAAAAAGTCACGATTTTTCTTAAGATTTGGTGATTTGATGATTTGCTGGGAGAGGCCGAAAACACAAAATTTTACCATTCAAATGTAGGATCTGGTTGCACTGTGGAAGATGCTCTAAACACATAAACATGAGGATCCGTAGCCAAATCCATATTTATAACAACTCTATCACGCGATAAAAGATCTGCTTACCGAGATAACTTGATCGAGACTTGCCCACATGTTCCCTAGTCATGGTGGTCGACCTGCTAAGCGAGATTGGAGAAGGTGAAAAGTTATACCCAGATTCCCATGAGTTCGAAAAATACCCTCCTAGCCGAGATAAAGATGCAGCAAGACATTCGCTTGGTCTCAATCTGCAACTTGATTGCGCCAGTCACGGAGAATATGTAAGGGGGAAGAGACGATTCGTGATATGGATAAGACGTGAAGAGGGAAGAGACGATTAGTGAAACGGTCAAATGCATGGACGCGTTTCTCATTTTTCCAGTAATTTAGGGGTACAAAGTAAATTACTTCAACTTTGTGGGGTTCTTATGTTAAAACCAGATCGTAGGAACAATGTAACACCCCTCATTCCCGAGAGAATTCTTAGTGCAAAATCAAGACTTTGTGGGCGAATTTGTAAATAGTTTGTCACGGCTTTAAAGTTGGAATTTTGGAGTGTTAGCAATATTTGGAAGTTGTAGAATGATTTTGAGGCACTAGAGATATTTGTTGTGGTAGTGCAATTCTCTGAAATTAAGTAGAACCTCTAATTCTAGTTTGTACCCCAAACTTTAGAAAAACTACACTTTCACCCCCCAAATGCATGAGAGACACATGTACACTCCAATTTGACACTCTAGTGAGGTAGAAACAACATTAACCTCCCCACTTCACCAGCACAATGTGAAAAAAAAAATCTCTCTCTCTCATCCATCATCTTTATTCTCTTCTACTTCCTCTTTCTTCACTATGAAGAACCAACACCACCACCAAAGAACTCCACCATAAGTCCACCTCTCCCCGACCTGCTACTACCGGAGGTAGCCACCAACCCAGGAGTAAAACGCACAAATCTATTCTGGAAAACGAGGAGTAACGAGAGAGAAAACCCGATTCAAATGTATGAGCCCTAGCACCGTTTATTGTCGATTCCTCCCTCATCGTTGCAATTCCGTTCGATTAACCCATATAATCTTGTTCTGAGGTTGAGACGAGTCCGGGAAGCACAAGCTTGTCCCTCAAATCGCCGGAAACGGGGTCGCCGAAGTTTGGGTTGAAGAACCCGTCGCAAACCGTCGTCCGACGTCGGAGCTCTGCGTTCTCTCTGTTCTTGGCCCTTCTTTCCCTCCCAACGGTTTCCCTGAGACCTTTGGACATCGTTGAACACTCTAGGTAACTCAGAACCTGTTGGGAATTCACTGAAGTACCGGAAATCGGGTGGCATGTCGCCGGTTTCCTCCATGGCCGTCGGAGAGCGATGTAACAAGGTTTCTCTTTATTACTTCACTATTTTCATTGCTTATTGAACCAAAATCATCCCTAGAACATCTATAATGCATTAGAAGCATCAAATTCTGCCCAGAATATGGTTAGAATCGAGTTTGTTTTCATGTCTCACACTTTTTTGTTCGTTTTTTTGGAACGAAAACTTCCCCTGTTCAAATGATCGTATCTCCCTCGTCTTCGATCAGTTTAAGTATAGAATTGTGTTTAAGCACCCATTTTGTGACATCAATAACTCTCTCAATTCTTCATGAAATATTGTTTTTCTTTTTCCTATGTGTAGCTGGCACATAATACTTTGAATCATTGTTTCTAGGTCATGTTCAGATTTGTACTGGATTTCTCACAAAACGAGCCTAAAGTTGCTAGTTTGAACTCGTGAAACACTATTGATTTTCTCTAAGTATTGGATCGTAAATTTCATCCAACTTTGGCCAGCGATATCTCTTTGAATACTTTGAGTTTTAAGGAGCTCAAATATATTCTGGAATCCTTGAACTATCATCTTCAAAATCCTATTTCTAGTTTCTCTAAGATCCTTCCCAACTGATCAGAAATAAGCTGTGAAGTTGACTACTTGAAATGACTTTTCGCTATCTTTAAACTTCGGTTTTGACCATTTGAACGACATTTCTAGCCTTAACATTCTTCATGAAACTTGTTCGTATTCATTTTCTGAGTCTAGGTATCATGTTTGACCAATTTTGACTTTTCGAAAACCCTAGTTTGACCAAACTGCATAGGAGAGGCAAAATAGTATTTTCACTTAAGCTATGAATTAAGATCAAGTTAGTAACTAGGAGTTTGTTAGTATGTCTTGTACGGATATTTGGAGTACTCTTATTTCATTATCGGCTAGGGTTGGCTAAATCAACAGTTGGGGCCTTTTTGCAATTTAGCTAAACTTTTTAGGGGCCTAAGTGCAATTTATTGGAAGTTATAGATTTTTTTTGCTAAGTCCATATGGGAGAGCCAGGAGTCATTATTGCATGTTTTTGGGCCAATATGAGTATAATTTGGGATCCGAGAAACTAGACAGTTTTGGAGTATCAGGGGCGTTTTGGTCATTTATCTTACACGACCCGCATTCCATTGTATTCTTGCGTACAACCTCATATAGAGGGTAAATGCTAATAGACTGTATACTTGACTTGTTTATATCCAGCCGTTGTGCTCGTACCAAGTAGACATATTTATTCGTGGTGCCGCATTGACTGTGAGACCCGAATTCATATGAGACAAGCGTTATAGCCGGAGTGCTAGCTTTGCTTTTCGCCTTTCCTGGCGCATTGGTAAGTCCATATGTGCAACCCTTAATTATTTAAATGAGCGTATGGATATGTAGTTTCGAATGAACGCTTCGTTATATGAAAAAGTATGAGAATGCATGTTTTCCACTCGAAAGTTGTTAAACTATTTTATTCATCTCCTTTGAGAACTCTTGGAAACTACTTATGTAATGTTGGTATTCTGTTTCTGGTTATGTGAAAGAGAAGAAATAAAATACCAATAATAGACTTAGGACGATGTACAGAGTTGTGTTTATTTATGGCTCCGTCCGGAGGCGCCAAGCGATCCTCCCGTTACTTATGGCTACTGCCATCGAAGCAATGCTTCATATTACTGGATTGAACTTTAATGTTCACAAATCCGCCCCCGATGAGCCAAAATGTACCAAGATATCGAGGCCAAGGGGTTTGTTAGAGAAATAGAGTGCTACTTATACTTTTAAGGGTCACTACTGTATAGGGGTGTCGACACTTAAGGCCTTTTAGCTAATGTTGTGAGCGGGGTTGACGAATGGGCTCCCTTAACGCTCGGGTGAAATAGGGTTTGATAGACCCTAGAAGGAACTCTTTGTGATTATTTCGTGATCCCTCTGTTTATATCTAACCTGCTGGTGGCTCTGGACATGCCTCAGCTAAATATAACGGTTAATTGAACTTGAAAGAAAATTGACTACTCTATTGATGTTATTTGGCTCTGGATATGCCTTAATTAAATTAAATGAGTTTAAAAGCATTGTGTACTCGTGATTTAATATCATTAGTAGTTCAAATGAACTTGTTTACTTTTGATATCTTACTTGTTTAAGAATATGTAGAATACACATGGTTTACTGATATTTTAAAGATGAGAAGTACTTGATATGCGACTACTTATACTTGTTCAGAAGTTCCCACCTCTTTACTTATTAATGTTTCAAATTCTTGACATATTTCAACTCATGCTTTCGTGCCACTCGTTGCTTTACATGTCGTAGTGTGTATTTACTCAGTTTTTACTGATCACTTTCTTCAAAATAGAGTCGGCTTTTGCCATTCTAAAACCGCAGGTCATCAATCAAGGTGGGGGATGGGGAACGCGTATCGAGATGAAGTCGACACTTAGTAGATCACAACATCTCTTTTTTCTCTATCAGAATTGTACTTTTTTTTTGAAATATTTATTGTATACATTAAATGAGATGTAATCTTAATAGTTAATTTTCTAGTTTTTGTTATCGATTGTCTCTTTAACCCTAAACTGAGATCCCATTGTTTCAAACAAGTTTTAACATTATTCACTCTTTTATAAGAGTAAATATTGTTGTTATGAATAACTAAAATAAAATAAAAAATTAATAAGATCAGACAATAAAACGTTAGCACGAAAAGACATTTGTACTGTTACAAATGTCATTTGGTGCTAACGTTTTATAACACTTTAAGAGTTACACAACAATTACTCAGAGTATAAACTTAAAATAATACATTATAAACTCAATTGTAAAAGTTAGAAGTGTTGTCTTTTTGTAACCTCTAATCTCTATGTAATCTCTCTCTCTCGAAAGAAGACACTCGCTCTTTTGTGCTTTCCGTTGATTATAGGGGCTCGCCTCCGGCAAGTCTCCGGTTCTTCATCTTGTTTCCTCAATTTGTTGTTGTTTTAATATTTAGGTATGTTCAATTTCTACCGCGTAAGAGCTGTTTTCTTCCGTCAAAGGGTGATCAACTAGTGCCTAAGAGCAGTTCTCTTCAAAACAGAGTGACCAACTACCGTTTAGGAGCGGTTATCTTCCGCCAAAAGGCGGTCAACTACCGCGTAAGAGTGGTTCTCTTCCGTCAAAGGGTGGTAAACTTTCGCCTAAGTGCGGTTATTTTCTACAATAAGGTGGTAACCTACCGCAAAAGTGCAGTATTATGGGTTGTGAAAGTGTGTAATGTAGACTAAATACATGACCTAAATATTCTAGAAGGGGGGTTGAATAGAGTATGTAAACTTTTTTCAAAACTCAAAACTCAAAACTTAACAGATTAGTTTTGTGTGAAACTCAAATCTCAAGGCCTTGAGATTTTAGAAAACTGTCTGAAACTTTCAAAGGCAAAATAGAAAGCTTCGAGGCCTTGAACTATGATCAATTCTAAACAGCTTATGAACCCTAGTTTGATTTGAGTTGTATGCTGCAGATAATAATCAAACTGTAAAGTAAAGAACACAAAGCAATTTACAAAGTTCAGCCCCAATGGACCTAATCTCTGCCTGAGGGATCTTATCCCACCAGGATTGGGCAAACACTTCTTATTACTCACACAAAAACAGCCCTAGATCTTCAAGCCTAAGTGATTTCGCTTACACCTATACAGCTTGTGGTTCCAAACCTATCTAGTTCCAGCTACTAACTTTTGAGCTAACAAGAACCACTTGTTGTTCACTTGAACAACTAACCACTAGGTTAAGTGAGGTTTAAGATAATTTAAAGATACACAGATTACAAAACAAGTGAAGAACACAGTAGAAGAAATAAGCTATTGAAGCTTGGATGTGTTCTTCTGGAAACTGGATTGATTTGATCTTCTGGGATCTGGATTGAAGCTTGAATCCTTGTGTGTTTGAATGAATGATCTCCCACGAATTTGTCACACCTTTCTGAGTATTCTGCAAGCCTCTCTCTCTGCCTTCAAAATTCAAACCAGTCTCTTTTATCCACAGCTGCAACTAATTGAGAGATTTTAGGATCTCAGTTCCTACAAATCCTCCTTCTGTTTTCAACTGAAATTCAAACAGCTCTAAGTGGATATCCGTTGGAGTTTGTTGGGATAGCTCTTGCATGTTTAACAAACCTGCAACAACATTAAAACACAGCAACAACAAAATCCAGAAAGACAACAGTGCTATGACTGTTTGGTTTTCCAGTTTCTGATAAACTGGTTAAAAGATTAGAACACTAATCTGTTTAACTTCTAATACATATAAATCATGAAAAACAAGTTTAAGACTCTTAGAAGTCAATGAATAATCACAATAATAAGAATCACAACCTGCAAGAAAGAATCAACTTAGTTATGTAAAAACTGCCAGCAGCTCAAGGCACATCTCAAGGCCTTGGAGCTCTGAACCTGCTTCACAGATATTCAAATTTAAACCCAGAAAACTTTAATTCTTCCTGTTCTGATCATCTGCAATTGTGTTAGATATGTAAATAGTATAAACTATAAGTATATGCAGTAAATCCCTGATTTGTATAATCAGATATCCAATCTGCAACACAGAACTGTTAGAACATATAGCAGGATAAAATAACTCTCAAGACTTTGAAGCTCTGTCAGTATCTCAAGGCCTTGGAGTATCTGAAATGCTTTGCTGCTTATGTCTTTGTCTTTGTCTTTCATCACTCAAAACAATTACCATCCAAAACACATTCAAGGGTCTTTGAATCAACATGTTGCTTGGTCTAGCAGATTTACAATGAACTTTTCTGGAGGCCAAATTCGGCTATCATGAAAAGCACGTCATTATTTTCACCCCTCTTGTTGCGCGCTGCATTGGAGATGAAAATACTCTTCCATAGCCAATTGGTGCTGAAGTTGGAGCGTACAAGTATTTGGAAGCCATTTGAAACAATAGTTGAAGAATTCTTCTTAATTTTTTTTTGCAGATTATGTAGACAATGTTTCTATGGAATATGTATGAACTATAGTGTCGTGTTCGTTTCAATCGTTGTACTTGTGCTTGTTTATGATGAATGAAAAAGGTTGAAGACATTTAAAAAAAAATTAAAATTAGATTTTAATCTGAATTTCAACCATATGAAATTCAAATTATAATTTCAGATTTATTATTTAATTTGTTATCATATTTTTAGAAATTAATAAAAGTCGTTTTCTTTAGTGGGTTGGTGAACCCCATGCTCCAACATTTTAATCAGCAGCACGTTACAAAACGATAACCGAAACGTGAATTGATTTTTAAATAAACGGGACAGACCTAGAACAAGCCGAAGTACTACTACGAGCCCATTTCCCCTTCTATTAAAGCGCTTTCTCCTTTTCAACTTTTGGGTGCTTCTGAAATGCTATGCTGTTTCTTCTGTTTTTTCTAATTTTGACTTTTACAATAATTCATCAGGTTACTTTGACTCAATTATTTGTTCAGCAATACGATACAAATTTTTAAATTTTATAGTGTTGTACGGTAAATTTTACTCTATTATATTATGAAAAGTTATCGAAAATTTTACGGTATTACTATCCAAATCACCAAGTTACGAATGAAAAAGTCAAAACCAGAAGAAAGAGAAGAAACAAAGAAAGTACCAGTCCGTCCCAGCTCTTTCTTCCTATTTGACTTTTTTGACTCGTATCCGGGTCACTTTGACCGGGTAATTTGGACAGCAAAATAATGCGATTTTTTGATAATTTTTCACCATATTATAGTGCACATTTTACTCTACAACACCATGAAAAAATTATTAAATAATTAAATCGATTTGCTAATCAAATCTCCAGATCAAAGTGACTCAGTGAATAGTGACAAAAGTCAAATTGAGAAGAAAGAGCAGGGACAGAGTGGTAACAGATACAGCTCCCTATATAAAAACAAACAAACAAACTACACACCACTTCCCACTACTCATTCACACCTCTCCAACTACTCATTCTCTCACCTTCAACGAAATGAGCAACGACGACCAGAAGACGAAGAAGAAGAAGAAGACCGACGGCGGCGAAGCCGCAGCAGCGACGACGGAGGAGAGGACCGTACTCACCGTCGTTCTCAAGATCATCGACATTCACTGCGAAGGATGCGCCACTAAAGTTAAGAAGTCCATTCGAGCCACCGAAGGTATATTACTACTTTTGTAGTTTCTAATACTCTGTTTTTAGCTCAATTGATAGATCTGGTGTGCTAATTGTTGATTTTGGATCTGGAACCGAAGGCGTTGAATCTGTGAGCGGCGGTTCTAGCAAAGTGACGGTGGTCGGAGACGTAGATCCGGAGAAGCTCCGCGAGATGGTGGAAGAGAAGGCCAAGGCGAAGGTTGAGCTTGTCAGTACTGTGGCTACGAAAGTGCAAGTCAAAGTCAAAATCGACGACGCCGTGAAGAAGAAGTCCGGTGATAAAAAACCATCGGAGGAGGAGGGGAAGAAGAAGAAGAAGCCGGAGAAGGAGGAGAAGAAGAAGAAGAAGCCAGAGAAGGAGAAGAAGAAGAAACCGGAGGAGGAGGATAAGAAGAAATCGAAAGAGGTAATTGTACGCATCTCGGCGCAATTTAGTCCATGGATCTACAGTACTCTGCCACTGCGTATTTAACTTCAAATACTTCAATACGCAGTCGCAGAGTAATATCTATGTTTCTTCTGTTTTCTTCATTTATCACTATTCATTGTCACTTTGATCCGCTAGTTGGATAAAACATGATACAAGAATTTGGTAATCTTTGCATGGTCTTATAAACACCATGATAAAATTGTCAAAAAATTACATCGTTTTGTTATCCAAATTAACAAGTCAAAATGATTCAGAAAAGTCAAAATGTGAAGAAACATAAGAAACAGAGATCTCTTTAGCCCTATTTTGACTTCTACCACTATTCACTGGGTCATTTTGATCCGGTGATTTGGCTATCGAATTGATGAAATTTTTTAATAATTTTTTCATGGTGTTGTAGAGTAAAAGGTGCTCTATAATATGGTGAAAAAATTATTAAAAAATCGAATCGTTTTGCTGTCCAAATCACCCGGTCAAAGTGACCCAGATACAAGTAAAAAATGAAAGTAGGGCTAAAGAGAAGAAACGGAGTGGTAGTAGTTTGGAAGTTAAATAATTGAGGAGGAGTAATTGAGTCTTGAGGTATGTGAAAAATTGCAGGCTCCGGAGGCGACAACGGTGGTGATGAAGGTGGATTTGCATTGTGATGGATGCGTACAGAAGATTCGCAAGACCATCACCAAGACCAAAGGTCGGTGCTTATCATATATTTTTTCCCCACCACCGTTTTATATCATTCTCTAGTTTTAGAACTTTTTTTTTATATTCTAGTTTCAGTAACTATCAGTAACCAAAATTAAGTATAGTAAACAAATTGACAGTGTAATGATAATTATTAACACGTAACTTTGAATATGGATGATATGAGTAATAAACAATCAGTTGTAGAGCGCTTGAAGTCCCTGCATGAGGTCTCGGGTTCGAACTCGGATATAAAATTTGTTAATCTCTTCCGTAATATTATAATAATGTTGTTATTTTAAGTTTACACTATCATACATGTTTTAACAAGTTCTTCATTTGAAAAGAAAAATATAAGTTGTTCCGTCATTTAGTTACTCAAACCAAATAGTCAAAGTTGCATGAAAAGTCATTCATTATGAATATAATGAGACAGCAAATATACAATATATCATAACTCTCAATTTCCTCCTCCCCATTTAATATTTTTTAGGCAATTTTGACGAGATAATTTGAGGAGCAAACTATGTATTTCATTTGTTTTGCTAGAAAGTACACGTTTCGACTTTTACCACTACTTACGTGGTCACTTTAACTCGGTGATTTGATTAGCAAAACGATGGAATAATTTGGTAATCTTTTCGTGATATTACACGATGAAAAAATTATAAAAAAATTGTATCATTTTACTATTCAATTCACCAAGTCAATGTGACGTGGTTATGGTAAAAAAGGTCAACTGGTTACTTTCTGGCGAAACATAAGAAGTAAATGGTAATCACTTATAGTCAACATTATGAAAAATTACCATATTATTGCATGTTAAATTTGAATAACTTAGTTGCTCATAACTCAAATATAAAATATCACTACACATGAGATTCAGCTACCACTCCGTCCCACGTGCTTTGCACCATTTGGACTTTTTCATCTGTAACTGGGTCACTTTGACCCGGTAATTTGGACGGCAAAACGATGTAATTTTTTTGTTAATTTTTATGGTCGTGTAACATAAGAATTACCCTACAACACTACGAAAAAATTATCTAAAAATTGCAAAGTTTTGCTATCCAAATCACCGGGTCAAAGTGACCCGGCGAATAGTGGTAAAAGTCCAAATGGTGCAAAAGAGTTGGGACGGAGTGGTATTCATTTCCAAGTCTTTATATGTGACGAGTATAATCAGAGGCGGATCTACGTTGGGAGATGTGGGGGCTATAGCCCCCACTCAATTTTCAAAAATTACAATTTGACCCTACATTTTGACCAATAATTTCATTTTAGCCCCCACTGAAATCGAGCAATAACTGTCACTATTTATGTTTATTCATCAAAATATCATCTTTTTAAAATTTAGCCCCCACTGACACAAAATCCTGAATCCGCCACTGTCCCGTGAAATAAGTAGCAGAGTAGAGAGTGTGTTTAAAAAGATGGAGATACTCGAAGTATTATTCTAATCCGACTTTTAAATTTCTAGCTTGTACCAAACGGACTTTTAATTCCTCTGCAGATACATGAGATTAAATACTATTGCATTGTATTACAACAAGGAAACAAGAGGTCAATGAATATTAAAAAATTGTGTTATGTATTACAGGTTATAAAGAAATGTCCATTGACGAGAAGAATAACACGGTGACAGTAAAAGGCACAATGGACATGAAAGCTTTGTCCGAGTTGCTGCAAAACCAGCTCCACAAACCTGTCGAGATAGTCCCACTCAAGAAAGAAAAGACCGAAGAAAAGCCTAAAGAAGACAACAAGAAAGAAGCTAATGCCTCTGTCGAAAACATTGGTGCCCTGATAGAACAAAACAGGATCCAGTTTGGATATATGAACCCGAACCCGCCCATGTACAGTCATCAGCCCATGTACGGTCACGAGTTCGGTCACCCAATGCCACAATATCACGCTCCTCAAATGTCTCCTCAAATGTTCAGCGACGAGAACCCAAACGCTTGCTATGTCATGTGAGATCAACTGATCGTAGAAAAGGGTTGTAGCTAGATGATTAATTTGTTGTTGTAGTATGTTTTCATCATAATGCATGTCAGCATATGCATTCAGCCACTTTCTGATAAATTACATACTTGTAATTTGTTGTTTCATGTTGTAGAAGGAGAAGAGAAGGTATCTTCCATGTAAAAGTGCTGAATTTTAATAAGATCTTCTTAAGCCTTTTTGAAAATCCAATAATTTAGTTGGATGTTTGTAAACAAAAAAAGTCCTCTTCTGCATCTTTTTGTTCTCTTCCCTCCTTCAATTGTTCTCTTCCCTCCTTTCTCATGAACCAAATAAATCGTTAAATTTCTCTGTTCCCGTCTATCTTTTAGATTTCAGAGAATTTAGGAAAAGCAGAACTCTCCAAACTAATAAATACAAAAGCATGGGACAAGGTTGGGGTCGAGTTGTGATCTGTCGTCGAATACTATGTCAGTGAAGTGGTACTACACCACATGACCTATTTGGGAATATAGAGGACCACACTACGGGTGTGTTTTTGATGGGATGAAATATTAGATTAAATGATTATTACTAACAGGATTATAGAGGACCATGATATTTTGTGATTTTTTGTCAATGAAACCTGATCAGAGGTTTATGTAAGCTCGGATCGGGGTAGGAGACCGGTCTCCGTTACAAATAATCATGCAGTATCTTTTGCGTCAAAAACCACTGCAAGAGTCTGCCTCGAAGGAGCCGAAACAATCCTTGTCCAGAACCGGGATTGATTTCACATTTGGTTATTTTTAACAGTGATATTTAAAAACTAATCTGGGTTCGGCCCTTACCCTTATCGGATCCAGTTTTACAAAAGAACCCACCCCATTTTAACCTATCTCACCCAAATGTGCAAGATTACTACCAGTATAAATTATAATCCAATAACCGACATTTACTTATCTCATCCAAACACCCCTATGACATTAAGTTTATGAAACAAACTCAAATCCTTCACCAATTAATCCTCTTCATTTGTCCTCTAAAAGATGACTCTAAAACTGCACGGAACGTTATCTACAAACGAGAAACACTCATTGTGTCTTGTTGTCCCAACGTAACATGCATGTGTCTATGCATATTAGAATCTGACAAATGTGAAAAATAAAACAAATGGCCTCCATCTTACAAATGTACACTTGTCTGATTCCAATTACTAATTAGGGTTGACCCAGGCATTCCCCGTGGTGGTGGTGGTGATTGTGACTCAATGGATACTTTCTCCCATACACATCAAACCCTCAATGCAGCCCATTAAGCACACTATTGCAAAGGAGAGGCAGAAACATTAGAGGCTCTTGAGCAACCCTTCAATATCTATAGTCGAAACCATCAAGAATGAGTTTTAACCCCCTTGCTTTATTGAAGCCGAACTAGTAATTTGGCCGGGTTGTGGCATGGTCATCATCAAGAACAAGTTTAACCCCTTGATTCTTAAGAGAATTGACAATGGCCCAGATCTTGGTCTGGTTCTTGAGCCCTTTCTTCTGAATCTCCTTATTCACATCGAAATGGATCCCTTTCCCTTGTCCCTGCTCCAGTCCCTCCACCTTCAGCCTCATAGCCAGCACTTCTCCAACCACGGAAGCTGCCTTGGCATTGCAAGTTCGACCGCTCTCAAACGTGTTCTTCAGCGAATGCTCGACTGTTGAAGCTGTTGCGACAATCCTTCCGTGGTCTCTGTCCACCACGTTTGCCGTGACATATTTCAACGATATGAACAACCGCAACACGTACCTCTTTAGCAATGTCATCTGATAAGCGCTTTCAATGATCTGTCACAGGGTTATGAAGAAGAAACTAATGAATCACGGTGAACAGAAGGAAATAACGGAAACATAACTCTGTTTTCATAAAGCTTTGATAGATGTACTAAATCTAGAGCTGTCAAAACGGTTAACCGTAACCGGACCGGTAAACCGTGAACTGACAGTTACGGTTTCGCTTACGGTAACCGGTTAACCGGCCCGTGGATTTTCTCAACCCCTAACCAGCACGGCCATTGTAACCGTAACCGCCGAAACCGGTTTGGTACGGTTCGGGCCGGTTAAAAATTGTTTTTTATCATATATATATAAACCAGCGCTCTTTTTAGTTTTTACAACTCGTTGGGAAAGAGCGCTAGTTTTGGGCCGGTTACCGCAGTTTTTCGGTTCGGTCCCGGTTAATTTCGGGCCGGTTAGGCGGTTAAGGATACCTATAACCGGCCCGGACCACAAATAACTGGGTCCCGGGCCAGTTTGGGACCGTACGGTTTCGTTTACTGCCTAGCCGGTTAGGACGGGCCAGTTTGACCAGTTAACTGGACCGATTGACAGCTCTAATAAAAACCATCTCTGATTCAGGTGCGCGATGCTTTCCCCACTTGACCATGTGGCTTGTACCTTACTACTACCACTGAGAGGTAAAGACTGGGTGGCTCCAGTGTCTCCTATGGCCCTACATGACCCCAATATGGTGACCATGAACATGTGATAGTTTAACTGAATGACAAGGTAAGGAGACTACATTAAGGGTGTCGTATCATCGTATGCATCTCGGAGATTAGAGTCAGGACGAAATGTGTGGGAAACCCTAAGAGTGGTCTCAAAGAATGTATTGGCATATCATACTTTACTCTTCATCTCCTAAGACACGGAAAATTAGAACTGTCGGGAATTAAATTTTATTGAGATACCATTAGGTTCCAATTGAACATACAGGTAAAAGTCCTCATCAAGACATCTCCTTGCCATTCTCCCCAATTTCATCAAAATTGCCATTTCGACGCGTCTCCAAGACAACTTGCCATGCGGCCTTTAGCCAAAATGCAATGCCAACCCATTATTTATACTCTCGTACAGATAAAGGAATGACATTCAGATTCATCACCAACAGCGAGAAGTTGTTTTTTTTTTTTTTTTTGTTTTTTTTTTGTTTTGTTTTGTTTTTTTTTTTTTTTTTTTGAAATACAGCAAGAAGTTGAAAATACATATCAGTCAGTATGTACATTTATTTGTAACTTCTTTAATTTTCATGACACGACAAGCCTCCCATGGGCTCCCGTGAAACTCTCTCAATAAAATCCATTTAATTATAAGGGCAGATGGGTCGAACTATTTATCATCCAGGTGACCTGAAATTTGTCCATACCAAAAGATCAAGAAGGATATCCTACATAGTCACTTCAAAGCCAGTTGAACGTGAAGTTAACCTCTCAAGGAACTAGAGTCTCTTGACCTTATCATGAACAGGAAACAAAGGGCTCAAATCTTTCACAAGTCGACCAATCATAAAGTGAAATTCCCATCTCATTAAGTATCTCTTTCAGTTCACAACATCAAACAAACATCAGGAAACATAACAATGGAGACTAGCTTTCATATTGCATCTGTTTCACCATTGACACCACTTTCTACATTTCAGTTGATGCAGTGAAAACCCACATAGAAATCCAAACTTAGCACCAAATGTAATATTATCCAGTTAACAGTACATATTTGATGAACCAAAATGCTTTATAAGTTGCAATCAAAATTGAAAGACCTCTATTAAGGAGGTATTGACTTAGGTCCGACAGCATCTTTGTGCAATGATTCGCATGAGCATTTTTTCCCTGAGTTCGACGTAAGCTCCAAATTAAACTTGGCTAAAAGACTGCAGGAAATAAAATTCACCAACCGCTCCAAGAATGAATTTAATACTATGATATGAGGTTGAAGATTATCCTCTTGTACTCTGTGGTCATGTGGAAACAGACCAGTTTGACAAAGGAGATAAAGTTTGCGAGCGATCAATGACTCTAAAGTTGTTGCAGATTCGAGCTTCCCAAAGAAAACTCTGGGTTCATAAAACCAACCAATCTCCTTTCTGTAGAGAATGGATTACATTGTTGATGTATATGGAAACCTAAAACACATTTTCTTCACAGATGGTTCGTGATAGAAGTAATCTTCCTCCTACTAGGTCCAACAAAAAATGAAAGAGAAACAATCTGTTATTCCGGACATGGAATTTCTCAATATGGAATAGACTCTGGTAGTACTAAACATTCTTTCACTTCAATCAGATGGGTACTCATTCTAATGGAAGCTTACCAGTTCTGGAACACCCATACAAATAAATTTACCAGATCTAGGCACGTAGCCCTACATCAAGAACAACAACAAAGCAAAAACATGGAGTTATTCAAGACATTTGATAGAAAAAATAAGCTAAATTTACTCATAATAATTATTGAATCACTACCAATCAGAACGATAGCAGACTAAGCTTCATAGCAAATACCTAAGGGCAGGTTTGCAGAATCGCACCTGAATCTGTTAGAGAGACTGCAAATACCTATAGCTCTCCTTCTGATTCTTCATTCTCTCTCTAGCTCGGTCCCCAGATACTTGCAGAGACCTCACATATGGGCTCATCAATTTCTGATTAACCTCAAACCCCAGGGGTGGCTCAAGGCCTACTGATTTCCATTTGCTTGCCTCATCTCAATCTCCTGGGTCGTCCGAAACTCACTTCACGAAACCCTAAGATCAAGAAGGAAATCCCAATTGCCGACTTAAAGTCACTTCAAAGCCAGTTGAATGTCTAGTTGACCTCTCAAGGAACTAGAGTCCCGGACCTTACCATTTATTGGAAACGAAAGGCTCAAATATTTCACAAGACAACCAACCAGAAAGCAAATTTCCTATCTCGTCAATAATGACCATAATCTCTGGGTACGGTTTCAGTTCACCATTCACACTACTTTTTACATTTCAGTTCATACAGGAACAAACCAAGCAGAAACCGAAACTTTGTACCAAAAGGTAGTATGTCCTCAGTTGACAGTACACATTTTATGAGCATGGTAATACCAAAATGCTTAATAATTTCAAAATCCAGAAGCCTCTAGTGAGGAGTTACGGACTTAAGTCCGAAGGTATCTGTGTACTATGACTTGTAGGAGCAGCTTTTTTGTAAGATGGATGTAAGTTCCAAATTCCAAATTAAATTTGGCTAAACTCTAGAAGAAATAGAATTTACTACCACTACAAGAACGAGTTTTCTACTACGTTTATGAGTTTGAAGATTATCCTCTTCTACTTTCTGGTCAGGTGGAAAGACCGATTTGGAAAAGGAAATAAAGTTTCCGAGTGATCAATGTCTCAAAAGTTACAAGTGATGTACCATGTTCCGTATTTAAGCTTCCCGAAGAAAAATTTGAGTTCATATAACCCATATCCTTTTGTACATAGTGGGTGAAGTGATTGATGTATATGGAAACATAAAGCACATTTTCATCACAGATGGTCAATAATTGAGGTCTCCTTCCTCCTCTCTGTTTCACAGGTGCAACAAAAAAAATCCGTTTTTCCCAAAATGAAGATTTACAATTTCCTTTCTACTAGTAACACTGAACGTTCTTTCACTTCATTCAGATGGGTACTTATCCTAATCGAGGTTTACCGGTTCTGAAGCACCCATACAAATGGATTCCCTGATGTAGCCCAAGTGGCGGAGCCAGAAAATTTAGACCGGGGGAGCCAATTCAATGTCGAAGGCACAATAATATCAGTAACCATCGATATCCACACAAAGTACCCTCGATTAAATTGCAAACAACAGAACATAAATACCTTCTTTCAATAACCTCTTCATGTGTATGCGGTGAAAACAAGTCTGTCACGACCTTCCCCTTTGTTAACAAGACTTTTAGCAAACTTCACTGGCGTGATTTAATCGGGTTTTCTCCTATCATCAAATCCTCTATCCCCCAAAGGAGATTATATAATCAACAACCAATCTGATCTCTACAACAGCTATCTCATTCCCAGTCAGTATACTATTAGACACCTAAAGCTCTTTTCGAAACCTTGCATTACCTATGTATGTGTGTTCTCCTACAGTTGAATCCTTATTAATGCGCAGAATCAATAACGAATTCATGAATCAAGTACTGAATTTGCCAATAAACCATCAACAAATGACAAAACAATGTTCTTCCATACCTTCAACTCTTATATTATAATCAGCAATGTGAAACGTGGAAGTCAAAACTCAGTAAATTCATAGCATGGCAAGGCTATTTAAAATCCCTAATTGTAAAACCCCAATTTTCATTTTTTATCAAACCCTAACCTAAAAATATCGAATTGAAGCATGAACCATCTGTAACCCACCATGAGAACGCTCTTCCAAATCAGGAAAACGACATGAGAGATAAAATAAGGGAAAACAGATAGATTTCAGATGGCTGAATTGAATCATCTCTTACTTACCTGACTAGTGCAGAGCTAGGTCGAGTGACAGAAGTCGTTGGAGCAATAAGCAGAAGTAGCCAGTCTTCCTCCACCGTTCAGTTTTTGTAGCTTTAGCTATGGCAGGGATTCGGCCACAGTCGTCGTTCCACAATCGCAGAGACGAGAGCAGAGAGTGAGAAAGACGAAGAAGGAAAATCTTGGTGAATTTGATTATGCAAGTGGGTTCTTTTAGCAATTTTTGAATGATCTGGGGAATTATATAATATATACAGTTTCAGTGGTTTGTAACTTTGTATGAACAGACAAATAGTAGGGGGTTGCAAATTTACAGTTCTTTAGGGGCACGATTGAATTTGCATTCCTTTTTTTTTTTTTTTTTTTGCGGAACTAGAAGAACCTCATATTAATATCGAAATATCGGAGTTTTAAATTTTTTTTTTCAGGTACTGAGTTTTTTAGTGCTCCGAAGATCTCGGAGATAGTTTTTCAGAGGCGCCTCCTAGGGTTAGGGTTTCCCTGCCGTCAACGACCAATCCGCCACTGGTTCTTGATCTCTTTCTCTGTTGATTTCGACGTTCTCCTGTCCCTTCCAAGCACAATGGCGAGCACAGAGTATACCAAGAAGGAGAAGAAGAGGGTAGTACTTGATGATAGCTTTTGCGATGAAGCTGAACAGAGCTTCAAGAACGTTTTGATTGGTTTCTTTGCTTCTGAAGAAAAGGTAGTGGGATCAACAATGAGGCCTATTTTTCGGAAGATTTGAAACAAAGGTAATGAAGTTAATATGATCGAAGTTGATTTCAACACCTTTCTCTTCGTATTCCTAGATTCAGCAAGCATGGAACGGGTTGCTTCCGGCGGTCCATGGGCTTTCAACGGTAGCATTCTGCTACTGAAACCATGGACGTTGGGAGAGCCAACTAAAGATGTTAATTTCAGCAACTTTGAGGTTTGGATCCAACTAAGCAACATTCATATTCATCTAATGAAGAAGGAAACTGGCCAGCTGATCGTAGACTCGGTAGCAGAATGTATCCATGTGGATGCTCGCATTGAAAGTGAGGATGGCGTCAACTTCATACGAGCTCGAGCTCGACTCCCTCTTGAAGAATCGATTCCACGAGGAGTTAACCTAGTCGTCAAGAAGGAGGATATTTGGATCGATTTTAAGTATGAACGAGTACCGACAGTTTGTTGTTGGTGTGGATGCATAACCCACCTAAGCGACGATTGCGAAGTATATCCAAAAGATGTGCAGAGCGAAATGGAGCCAGGATATGGTGATTATCTTCTTTGTCATCCACAAAGTCTCCGTAGGGCTGCGACAAGGAAGAACACAGCGGGTAACAAAGTGAATGACAATGATGTGAAGTCCCCTCTGGCAAACACCGAGGGTCTGGGTAATGAAGTTTCTGGTCAGCGGGGTGGTGCAAGTGTTGAAATCCAGAAACCTAATCACTTGGGTGAAACTACAGTGGACACCAATCTCCATGTGCCAACAGTGGTGAATGAGAAAGAGGATGATGCTTCGGTTAAGTCCATTAGACCAGACTCGGGGACAGGACAAAACGCTAGACTCACAAGCAGTGTGGCTTCGAGACAAGATGCTCATAAGTCAGGGGGCGGCATTCTTGAAAAAATCAACCGGTACAATGCTACGACAACGAAAGCTCCTGTAAATCTCCAGAAAAATGACATGGGAAAACGGAAAGGACATTTGATGAACTTCAGTCCACCACCACATCCGACAAAGACGGCGGTAGTAGAAGAAGAGACCCCCACTGATCAGTATATGGAGAGCATTGATGGGGAACTTGATTCGATGAAAGAAAAGAACGTCTCTCGGTCACTAAATTCAGATTTGGCGGCGGCTGCGATGCAGCCCCGCCCGTCTCAATGAGTCTATTGAGCTGGAACGTACGGGGGTTGGGGAACCTCTGTACGTTCCTATCGCTTCGCGATTTAGTGAAGCAAAAATCCCCAGATTTGGTCTTCTTAATGGAGACTAAATTATCCAAGTCTGAGATGGAGCAGAAAATAGCGAAGCTAGGATTCTACAATGGAACTACAGTTGATTCCAGAGGTAGAAGCGGAGGCTTAGCTTTGTTTTGGAAAGACAGTATGCAAGTTCAGGTTATTAACCAATCCTTTTACTTTATTGATGCAATCGTAAAGAGAAGTGATGAAGAACATAGTTGGAAACTCACATGTTTCTACGGAGATCCTAACAGAACAGACCGGTCCAGTTCTTGGGAGTTGCTACGAAGGCTTTCACCCCAACCGGAAATCCCGTGGTGTGTTATTGGCGATGTTAATGCAATCGCCTCTATTACCGAGAAGGATGGAGGTACAAGGGTTAGTTTTAGCCAATTAGAGCAATTCAAGGAAGTTCTTAATGATGTGGGTCTTCTTGATTTGGGGTTTCATGGAAACTCGTTTACATGGAGCAATAATCAAAGTGATGGAGGTAACATAAGGGAAAGGCTAGACCGAGCAGTTACTAACATTCAGTGGATGGATCTGTTTCAAGGTGCTAGGGTCACTCATCTATGGTGGCCGAACTCCGATCACATTCCCATTCTTCTTGAGTGGAAACAACAAGTTGCGGTTTGGCGTCGCAGAAGAAGATTCCAGTATGAGAAAATGTGGGAAACTCACTCGGATTTTCAGATCATGGTGACCGATTGTTGGTCTTCCCAACAGGGGTCGGTATTGAACAAGCTCGACAGTTTGACAAAACGATGCAGGAGATGGAACAGGGATACTTTCGGGCCAGTTACGAGAAGAAGTAATCAGTTACGTGATAGAGGACATTTTTGGACAGCTTGGATCAAAATCAGGAAGTACTTGCTCAGAAAAGGGAGATAACTAAAGAGTACAATGGGATTCAAAAAAGAGAGGAGATGATGTGGCGACAACGTTCAAGGATTGACTGGCTTAAACAAGGTGACAGAAATACTCGTTTTTTCCACTTAAAAGCTATTATTCGTCGTGCTAGAAATAATTTTCAGGGAATAGAGGACTCAAATGGTAACTCGGTGACCAAGGACAATGAGATTTGTCACGTGTTCGAGAACTATTTTTCAGACCTCTTCCAATCATCTAAGCCGGGTATGGAAGAGATAGCTCCCCTCTTGATTCCCACGGCTGAGATGATTTCGTCCAGGGATAGTGACAGGTTGGATCAGTTTTTCACGGAAGCAGAAGTTAAAACAGCTTTGTTCCAGATGGCTCCGGACAAAGCTCCGGGTTTTGATGGCTATAACGCGGGTTTTTTCCAAAAACACTGAGGGGTAGTCGGAAAGGACCTCACTTTGGAGATCTTGAAAGTTTTGAATGAAGGCCACACAGTTAGAGAGTTTAATCATACGCTGATTGCCTTGATTCCCAAAGTCAAGCAGCCAAGAAGCCCTGGTGAGTACCGCCCCATTAGTTTATGCACGGTTATTTATAAAATCGTTGCTAAATGTATAGCCAATCGGCTAAAAAGTGTTTTTCCCACTCTCATCTCAGAAAATCAAAGTGCTTTTGTCCCTGGTCGATTGATTTCTGATAATATTTTAACTGCTTTCGAAGTGATTCATTCCCTTAAGACCAGAAAAAAGGCAAGATAGGATACCTTACTCTGAATGTGGATATGAGCAAAGCGTACGACAGAATTGAATGGAAGTTCCTTCAAGAGGTAATGTTCCATATGGGTTTTGGAAGTCGATTCAGAGCCAATGTCATGGATTGTGTGTCCTCAGCTACGTTCTCAGTCATTCGAAACGGATCCCCAATGGGTCACATAACCCCAGAGAGAGGACTCCGCCAAGGCTGTCCTTTATCCCCATACCTGTTCTTATTATGCAGTGAGATGTTGTCTCGATCTGTCACGGCTGCAGTTGATGAAGGGAGATTAGCAGGGGTCACAACATCCAGGGGAGGACCAGTGGTCTCCCACCTGTTTTTTGCTGACGATTCTATGTTTTTTACTCAGGCTGATACTGAAAATATTCAGGTGCTGCTGGAGTTACTACAGGCCTATGAGAGAGCTTCTGGTCAGAAGATTAATCTGAGCAAATCAGCCGTTGTTTTTTCACCAAATGTGGCGGAAGAAATTCGAAATAGTGTTCTTCAATCTGCGGGAATTCCAGAAGTGACACAACACGATCAGTACTTGGGTTTACCAACTACAATGGGAAGAAACAAAAGTGCCACCTTCAACAAGCTTATTGAGAGGTTGTGTAACAAACTGAAGGGATGGAAGGAGAGGAATCTTTCAGCAGCAGGGAAGGAGATCATGATAAAGGCGGTTGCTCAAGCGCTTCCTACATACGCTATGTCTTGCTTCAAACTTCCTGATGGGATTTATGACAAGATGGAGATGTTGATCAGGAAATTCTGGTGGAGCAAAGCCTCTAGTGAGAAAGGAATAAACTGGGTCGCGTGGGAGAAGATGCAACAGCCGAGAGACAAGGGGGGACTGCACTTTAAAGATTTGAAAAAATTCAATTTGGCAATGCTAGCCAAACAAGGGTGGCGCTTGATTCATGATAGTACTTCGTTGTGCAATCGAGTTCTCAAGTCGAAGTACTTCCCGAATGATTCTTTTCTGGAAGCTAAAACCGGATATGCTCCCTTCTTATGCGTGGCAAAGCATCTTGGCTGGTCGAACAATCCTAGAAAGTGGTCTGAGGTGGAAAATCGGCGACGGCAAAAGTGTTGAGTTGAAAGACAAGTGGATTCCAAATAGGGATTCGGGTAAGATCATTACAGTGTTACCCCCTGAGCAATCCTTCAAGGTGGCTGAGTTAATTGATTCCCAAAGTCAGAATTGGGATATCAACAAGGTGAAACAAGTGCTATGGGAGGTGGACTCTGAGGCGGTTACAGGAATCAGACTTCCAAGAAACCCAAAGGCAGACAAGCTAATCTGGAAATTCAGCGATAATGGGCTCTATTCAGTTCGTACGGGATATGAGGTAGCCTCGAATCAGACACAACCTGCTGAAAATTCCAGTGGATCTCATGTCGGCTTCTCCGGTTTTCAAAAGCTCTGGGATGTTAAAGTGCCCAAAAAAGCCTTCCATATGGTGTGGCGAGCTATCCGTAATGCTCTTCCAACGTGTAATGCTCTCAGGAGGCGTGGAATCAAGGTTGAAAGCAAGTGTAAACTCTGCAATCACTCCGAGGAAACCATTATGCACGTCTTGCTTCGTTGTCCAGAAGTCAAGAAAATCTGGTATGCTCTGCTTGACAAGAACTCGCTTAATCTTAATACAGTTCACTTTGCGGATTGGATGGAGTTTCAACTCAGTATGCGTACAGATGAAGAGCTACAAATCATCTTCACTACTATTTACTCTCTGTGGTTGGGACGGAACAATAGAGTTTTCTCAGGTGTATATAATGCCACTGCTGCCGAGGACATCATGGCCAGAGTACGGGAATTTGCAGACGTCAACAAGCTAAAGGATGGAAGCTCATGCGGCACTGAAATTCACACCAGCTGCTGGTCAAGGCCTCCTATTAAGGTTAATGTCGATGGTAGCTGGGACAAAGCAACAGGATGGGCTACGGCGGGAGTGGTAATTCGCGACGGCAACGGTACTTTCATGGCAGCGAGCTCAAAAGCCACTGGGTATTGTACCTCACCCAAGGAGGCCGAAGCCCTAGCTTTCTTAACAGGAGTGGTTTTGGCCAAGGATTTGGGTCTTTCAAACTTTACAGTGGAAGGCGATGCCAAGAGCGTGGTTATGGAGCTACAAAATCGAAGAGACAAGGGAAGGCACCAGGACATTACTGAAGTTGAAGATGTTATAGACGAAATCTTTGATGCCTTAAGTACTGTTAGCAGTTTTCAATTTGCTTTCATCAAGCGAAATGGCAACAAGGCGGCTCATCATTTAGCAGATTTTAGAAAGAAAAATCCAGATGATGTTTTTTGGTCTGATTCTCCACCAAATTGGCTTAGAACTATTATGATAGGAGATGTAATTTCCAGTTCTCCTCCTCCTTGAGGGTTCTATATAATCTTTGATTCTCAAAAAAAAAAAAAAAAAAAAAAAAAAAAAAACGAAATATCGAAAAGATACAAGCTAGAACATAAGTACGATTACAAGCATCCAACTGCACATAAGAAAGGCTACCCACAGCCCCCAAAACCAGCTAAAAACCTAACAACTCACAACCACCAAAACACTGGAACTACATCAAAAAAGATCCTTAACAGTCAAGGAGAGGACGATAGATAGTAGATAAAAACAAAATACAATCAATCCACCAGAACATAAACTAGGCATCAATGAAGGGAATAACAGCTGACATGAGATCATCATCTGGGATGGGGGGAAGACCATCTTCAACATCAACAGTGGGGATGACAACACCATGGGCTGAACCAGAAACTCCCAGAGAAGCCAAGGCATGCTCACTAGAAGAGGCATTAGCAGAAGAGGCTACAAGAGGACTGTCCACATCAGCTGAGGAGTACTTTGCACAGGAACAATCTGTTGGAGGCAGAACAGCAACATGGTTGGCATCTGACACTTCCACCACAGCATGAGGAGCAAACTGAATCTGACCAGGTCTCCAGGATATACTTCCTTTCTTAACTTCAACTTCAACCCATTCATTAGACGCTTTTTGAGCCTCCGGCATGGGAAAAAATTTCTGTTTCTTACCCTTCCCCTTGTGATAAGAAGATTGAGACACATTTGTATTCCTCTTTTTTTTTTTCCTTTTCGATTGCTGGGATTTGCACCGACATGTATCTTCTCCTTGCTTTTTCCAGATTGATCATATGTTTCTCCATTCCCTTCGCCTTTTTGTTATCACCTCTCTTTCCCCTAGATTCTTTTGGCACTGATGGACCACTTTCTTTCAAAATTTTGTCAATATCAACCATGTCCTGATTTCTTTGTGCAACCTCCAATCCGCTTCTCAATTTAAGGAAGGGGAGAACTTTGGAGCTTTGATAGAGAAGCTTGCATGGTGCAGTTTCTTGAAGGTAGTTGGGAGTTGCCTCATGTGGTTTGAGTTTGATGGCGAGTGAGAGAGGTTGGGACAAGAGAGATTGAATGGGTGGGTTCTGCAAAAGCTCTTCCCGGAATTGAAAGTTGCGATTTATAGTGCAGATGGGTGGGAGACTTTTCAATTCTTGCAGCAAAGAGTCACCTTTTTGAAACCCCAAATGCACGCATCTATTTATGGCTGACTCGGGAACCCAATCAGCATTGAAACTTATTGGTGGCGACTGTTGGGGAAGAGGTGCATTCATGACAGCATTTGAGAAACATGCATGCATATGGTGGGAATAAGGAGCCGGTTGGGAGGGAAGCCGAAACGGTTGGGATATCTCCATTGATTGCAAAACAGTGTGAGAACTTTCTCCTATAAAAGATGGATCCCTTTCAACTCTGGGTTTTTTGGTGATTTCAATTTGCAGCGGACCAGAGGGTGGAGTGAAAAAATTTGCAGAGTCATTTGAAGATGATGAGTGATCAGATAGATGAGGGTCTGCTGGTATAGGGGGACCTTGGTTGGGATCTTGGAGGGTTGGGACATCACGAAAATCGTAAACATGGGTGATGCTAGTGTCAAATTTCATCGTACGAAAGGGTCCGTTTTTGGAGTGAAATTTGAGCAAGCGAGTGAACATTTTGCACTGGGGATTCACAAAAAAGGGGTAGGAAGAGAGGTGGTGAGACTACAGATATCTTGCTTCCAGTTTCTCCAAAACTTCTACCAGGTTAGTGCTTCAATGTTTGTTATCATGACCAATACAACCACAACGATAACCCACTTTGAAAATTCTTTCATAACTAAAAAAAAAAACCCCATTTTTTCTCATCCTCCTCAGGAACATTCACGTAAGCCCCTGGGGCCAGAGTCTGATCAAGAGAAACCCTAGGTTTAATTCTCAATCCATGCAATCCACGCACTCTTTCAAAAGAGCAATCAACTACAACTAGATCACCTGCTAAGTTTCCCAATTTCTCAGCAGTGGCATAATCAAAGCCTTCAAGAGAAACATTTGGAACTTGAAACCAAAGATCAGCTTTTGAAAAATCAATCTCAGAGAGGGCTTGGTTGTTTCTCCTTTATTTTAAAATCAATGATAATCCATGCATGGAGATAAGAGATTCATTAAGAAAGAAATCCTTGTCTTTAGGATTTTGAAAATGAAAGAGGTAGATGTCATTTTTTTTCTCAATCCAAACTGACCCAAATGTTTTCCAAGCCTTACTAATAGCTTGTTGCAAGACCAAAGGGGAAAGATAGGTTTTGCCCAGAAATTTAGCAATCAGGGTATTTTTCAAAATTTCACGAAAGGTGAAAGCTCTAGTGGGATTCAAAGAGATCACTGAACCACTTTCATCAAGCCTTTCCTCCATGGAATCATTAGACGAAGGACTGTTAGTATCAAATTGAAACGGTTTAGACATACTGATCAAAGAGAGAGGAAGAGATTGAAATTGGAATGAGGAAAATTAGAGCAATGAAGAGAGATAGAGATGATCTGCGCAAGAAAGACACAAAGAAGAGGAAGATAAAGAAAAGAAACCTGCAAGAAGATATAGGAAGATTTGATTAGTGTCATAAAATAATAAAACAGAAACAACAGTAATAAAGAGCCAATGCATGCAAAAGGAATGATTTGAATGATCTCGGAAGTGTGCAACAATGGAGAAAACAGTGAGTTACAATGCAAATGAATGATGACTAAGTAGGTAATAGGGTTATGAAGGTGCAGGAAACGAGAATAGAGAAGGATGAAGAGAAGGTAATTAGATAGGATTAGAACAACAACCAGCCAAGCATCATATAACAAATACTCCATAAAGGATGGGTTTACAACATCACACTTGACTTTTTGATGAAAAGCTGTAGAGCAACACAGAGGGAAGGAGGTCATATAAGTGAGTTTCAGAGCTATAACCACTCGTCACATCCAGGGACGAATCTAGAAATTGGCACCATTGAGGGTTAAAAAAAAGTTCAAACTTAATGACTGATATTTCTATACATTTTGAATTATTTTTAGATTATTGTGGCTAACATATAATATTTGTGGGGACCAATGTAATTAAATTTATAAATGTAGGTTCAAAATTGCAAATAACAAAATTTGAGGTGGACTAATATAACTAAATTAACAAATTATGAGTAAATTTGTAATTTCAAAACTTGATGGGCCGATAGCCCCCACTAGTCCCTACACCCGCCCCTGGTCACATGGATTGGTCAGAGAACCTTTTCATACCCGGTGCTTCTCTGTTAGTTCTATGATGTCTAATTTGCAGATATTATATCTGCTCGAGAAGAGTTATAAATTAGGTAAAACAGACGATGTTATTTTAAAATTTTGGACAGTTAAACATAATTGTGTATGCAAAATTTACGACAAATGAGTCCGCATTTGTGCGCAAATGCAAAGCTATGTTCTTGTACAATGACATGCAAATTACACTATAAGAGGCAACCAATATTGGTTGCCATAGATGATAGCCTAATATGCTTGACATCCTAGTGTTTTTGACGTTTGTGGGCAGTGGCGGAGCCAGGAAATCAAGTCAGTCGGGGCAAGATTCGCGATGTCAAAAGTTAAAATCAAAAGTCAAAGTCAACGGTCAAAAGTCGATATAATTCATAAGAAATTACACACAAAAACATCAAATTAATAATGAACACAACTCACAAGTTGTTCTTTTTTTTCGAGGAGTTAATGGTAAAATGGTAAATGAGTTAAAAAATGAATGAAAAAAATTGTTGTCTGGGAGGAGAACGAACTCGTGTACTGGGATTTGTCATTTACACCAACTAACCACTTGGGCAACTGGGCAGTTTAAAAATGCAGGGGGGGGGGGCAAAATTCTATATTCCATTCAGCTTAGCCATATAAAATCTATAAAACCAGGAGTACTAGTGGACATTTTAAAATTTCAAGGGTCACTGCCCCCCTTGCCCCTACATAGGTCCGCCCGTGTTTGTGGGTTAGTCTAAACAGCAGGACATATCTGAAAATGTAAGAGGCAAAACAGAAAAAGCAGTAGTCCAGTCCCCCTCAAGTGATCTCATTTCTTCAAGAAAAAATTGCAATTTTACAAATCTGAGGGGGATTCTGTTAGAAGAAAAATATAAACCCGGAGTTCTGGTCTGACACGCCAGTGGGGTGTTACACATGTTCTTACACACTTTTGATAATTACGTAAATTAATCCGAGAGGGAGAGAGTAAATTTTCAAGTAGTGGGTAGTTAGGTGGGTAGTTAAGTAGTGGGTAGTTAAGTGGATTGTAGGTGAGATCTAAGGGTTGTGGCTGATATATTTGATCTAAAAGCTGAAAAGCCATAAGTTAGTTAAACCATGCTATTTTATAGAATAGAGCAGGGGATTGCCCTTGCCATAGGGCACTACCCAAAAAACACGTTTCATAACTTTATATGATATCCATCAAGTCATGTTCTTTCACACTTTTGATAATTACGTAAATTAGTCTGAGAGAGATGGTAAATTTTCTAGTAGTGGGTAGTCAAGTGGGTGTTAAGTACTGAATAGTTAAGTGGGTGGTAGGTGAGATCTAAGGGATGAGACTGATTTATTTAATCTTAAGGCTGAAAAGCCATAAGTTAGTCATTGACTATTGAAACTGCTACAAAAGAAGGAAAACAAAAATGATACAACTCTGCTCCTTTACTTTCTCCCTCGTGGAGAAAGCGCGGAAATTAAGAAAACCACGCCTTTTACTGTTTTGCACCTTTCTTTCTTTTTATTCCCTCTCATGTCCTCGCTCTCTCTCTCTAAGTTAGCTGTGATTATGTGAAGAACAACAACACTGCCACCACATCGATCGGCCATCCTCCACCACCACTAGCCCTCCACCACAAGTCAATCACCACTACCAACAACAAAATAAACTTGCAGATCTAATAGATCCAAACAATATTATTACAGATCCAATAAAAAAGTTACAAATTCGAAAAAAAATAGATGAAGAAGAAGAGAAGAAAAAAGAAGAAGAAATAGTCGATCTTTCACCACCACCAAACCGCCAAAATCTGCTACCGTGAGTCAAAAATTGCACATCTTGAGTAAAAAATTGTCGCGGACAAGACTGCCACCGCAAAATCTTTTACCACACGCCGCCAAGAATGACGCCAAGATCTGCGATAAAAGCGGATCTTGAGTCAAAAACTGTGGATTTACGCTGTAGATGTCAAGACAGAAGAAGAAGAAGAAGAATATGAAGAAGAAGAAAGTGAGGGGGGAAAAATCGCATACCTTGTCGCTGTAACCGTCCTTACTCAGGGCCTCCTTCGTCCTCGTCAAATACCATCGTCGTCCTCTCCGTCGTTGGTTTGCCGGTGTTCTCCGTCTCTCTCGACCTCTCTCGACCTTTCTCTCACTCTCTCTTACTTACTTTCTATTTCTCCGACCCTGGTGCCGGCTCTGTGTCCGTAATGAGACTTTAGAGGAATGGTTTTGAGTCTTGAGAGTTAGGGTTAGTTAATCTGGATTAGTGTTTGTGGGTTGTGTTAGATTAGGAGGGTTGAGTATGTTTAGTATTATGGGCCACTAATTTGGGTTGATTGGTGGCCCAGTTTGATTATGAAATGAGTTTAGTAAAAATGTGAGGTACAATTTGTGAGTGTAAATGGGTAATTGATTATCATTAAACTTGCCAAAAGAGAAAATGGGAAGAAGATAGTGAACTTACCAAAACAGAAATAGGGAGAAAGAGAAGGAACAGAGTGGTAGAAGAGAAACAACTCAGAGAAAAAAACATGGGCACAACGAAAAAACAGAGGAAATAAAAAAACTAAATGCTGACTGGTGATAGTATTACCACTCTGTCTCACCTCTTCCTCCCCAACTTGACTTTCACCACTATTCACTGGGTCAGTTTGACCGAGTGATTTTTATAGCCAAATGATGCAATGTTTGAACAATTTTTTCATGGTGTTGTAGAATAAAAATTGCTCTACAACACGGCGAAAAAAATATCAAAAAATCGCATCATTTTGATATCAAAATCACTCAGTCAAAATCACCCAAATGCGTGTTAAAAAGTCAAGATCAAGAGTAAGAGCTGAGACGGAGTGATACTAGCTTAGCAGTTCTATTAAATGGTTGACTTTTTAAACATGAAATAAGAGGACAAATCTGAAAGTTGCTTTTTTTTTTTTTTATTGTATGAGGCAAAATAGAAATAACAGTAACCCCAAGAAAAGTTTGCAAATTTACTAACTTGAGGGGAATTTTGTTAAAAGGAAAATATAAACCTGGGAGTTCTAGTCTGACACGCTAGTGGAACTTTCTTTATCACCGTGAGATATCGACACGTGCACCAACCTAATTTCCCAAAACAACCCTTACAAATACCAAAACCGTCACGCCACGAGCAAAAATCTCGCCGGAGCTCCAATCCATCCGAGAAATCGCTAGAAAGAAAGCAGTTAGAACAACCAAACCCTAGCTCTCAATCTCTCTCATTCGTGTTCTTACGATCTCGAAAGGTTTGCAATTTCTCGATCCAATTCAATGTTTTTTGCTATCTGATGGTGAAATTTTCGGAGTTCGATTTTGTTAACTGGTGCTGTGAGTTGTTTCTGCAGATGGTGTCCGACGCGAGCAAGAAGAAAGCCGCTCAGAAGAAGGCGGCTGCTGCTGCGAAGAGGGGAGGCAAGGCCGCATCGTCCAAGGTAGCGGCCGATTCGAAGAACGACGTCGTTAGCGTGACGAATGGAGTCGAGAAGTTGCAGATTTCGGATCGGACTTGTACTGGTGTCCTCTGTTCGCACCCTTTGTCCAGAGATATTAGGGTAAGTCATTAAAAAAAAATCCGTTTTTGAGAATAAATTTTGCTGTTTTACTGTTTAGGACCTTTAGGTTGTTACTACCACCGTTCTGTCTGAATCTTCACTTGTTGACTTTTTCTTCCGTAATCGGGTCACTTTGACCCGGTGATTTGGATAGCCAAACGATACAATTTTTGGATAATTTTTTGATGGTGTTGTATAGTGAAATTTACCCTACAACATCGTGCAAAGATTATCAAATTCTTTCATCGTTTTACTAATCAAATTACCGAATTAAAGTGATTTAGTGAATAGTGGTAAAATGAAAAGGGTGAAGATTCAGAGAAAACAGACTAAGTATTATTATGCTTGACCTGCTTTGGTTGCTGTTGTCTATGCTGATTGTTGAGTATTTTAACTGATTATTATTCGGTATTTTATCTGAAGTTCAAAGATACATAAATAATGATAGAAATAGTAAATAAGGTGAATATGGGTGCAGTCAAAAGCCAGCTATTTTACCCATTTGATAAGTATTTTAGAGTGAGTTTAAGTGTATTGTTTGGGGTTTATTGTGCAAGTGAGTTTGAGGCTAGGAAAAGGACAGCAAGCATTTATTTTATTGAATGGATTGTACAAAAAGTTCTCATCTGTCTACAAGTTCAAAGTAGTAAAAATTGTTAGCATCTTGTTTAAAATACAGGATTCAAATGATTCATGAATTTTCAAATCTTCCAATCATTTTCTTTTTCCTGACAAAATCCGATGGATTGTACATAGAGTTCTTAACTGTCTACAACTTCAAAGTAGTAAAAAGGAATATCGTAAGCATCTTGTTTCCACTTGTTAGCAAAATACAAGATTCAATGATTCGTGAATTTTCAAATCTTCCGATCATTTTCTTTTTGCCAACAAAATCCGTGCTTGGAAGCGGAGCCTAGGTGAATTGCTTAGATAACTGGGGAGCGATTAGTCTAACTCTAGTTTTGTGAAATCTATTGAAGTTCTGTCTCCCACTTGACTCTGCATGCATCAGCCTTGAAGGCAACTATTTAGTCTTGTTATTAAACATTCTTTGGCGTTGTCAAATACAGAGGAAGTTCCAATGAGTATGGTTTACTTCCAATCAATCTAGAGACATTGTATGTATGCTGAAGGACCTGGACCTGGACTCGGTGTCTGTCGAGGTAACCTTCACTTGTCTCTCACTCCATCCATTGCGTCCTATTGAACCCTTGAGACTTTGGTGCTTGTTATGACATCACAGAAAGTTGTATGTTAAGATGTCTGACATGGGCAGAGTTCAATGTGACATCAACATTGGGTAAGTTCAGATTGTTGGAAGGTGTGGGTTTGTAATTTGATTACTCTCCATGGTTTTTTTTACCTCGGTTGTGAAAAATGGTGAATTGGCCATTCTAGCACATTCAGAAACAAAGAGGCACCGACCCGATATCCACGCGTGTTCGTTTACGAGGATCCCCTTTGCCAATAGATTGTCTAAAGCTGTTTACCTTCGGTTGAAAATTCTGAAGTACGGAGTTCTCAGAGTCTACCGTACAAGCTGGAATGCTTGATACCCTGACCTTGAATTTGAATTCATGTAATATGCATTGTGGAGAGGTTCTCTCCTTGATTGAGTTGTTGAAAAAAAGTGGAACAGTGATAAGTTGTCACTATTGCTTCATTATATGACAATCTGGGTCAGTCTATCTGGTCTAGTCTTGTTTCCTGTAAAGCGTGTCCTCTGATTTCCTACAGGAGAAAAAAAGATTATGAGAGAGTTCTGTCTTCTGTTTCCTATTCTAATATTTTCTCCTTGGTGTTGGTACATTGGTTTCAGTTTGAGATTTAACTGAATTGCTACTTTCACAAAATTGTTTTGCCAAATTTTAGGAGGACTAAATATGTAGAATATTTGAAGTACTTGCTGCTATTCAGTGCAATCTTGACTGCAATTCATCTTATTTTTTAGGGCTTTATTTGCAAGTTTTACCATATCCCGACCTCATTTTCGATACCGTGATAATATGTGGTGTGATGATGCTGTACCTCTGCATTGCTTGTGGTTTATACTCTTTTACATGATCGCTTAGTCTTGTGACTACCTATCCGATCTGTTGCGTGGCTGGTGGATGTGTTCATTATAGCTCCGTTAGTTATTTTCTTGTGTTGTATAAACTGTTATACAACAACATTTCTATTTTATTGATTCACTTATTTTTGTTCTATTGATGGTAAGGTCTCTGAAGTTCCTGCCATTTTTACCCCATATATGAAAACATCTTGGCTTCTGACGTGTGACGAGGGTTAGGTTTCGAGGAAGGACCCTGAGCATCCTGCCAGATTAGACATTTGAATTTTCAGTACAGAGTCACAGGACTTAAGAAAAGAAGCCCTGTCTAATTCTGCATAGATTCTCTCGCTGATAGTTCTTTCTTCATGCAGTGCCTCCAGTTTTTCATTCTCCTATGAAATAATAAGTTCTCAGCCTGTTTGCGCTGCCGATGTTTTGCTATGGTCTCAAGGCAACTGTTCTTTAATTTCTATGATCAGATAGACTCTGTTTCCGTTTTACATAGCTCTCTAGTCTTGTTTGTGCATAGCCTGTCTCCCTTCGCAATCCCAGAGGGTCGTTTATAGTGAAGAAGGTTGGTTAATTAGTCAACATGAGAATTTTCTGCCATGTGCTCTCGACATATGATACTTAAGTTGGAGAAGGAAACAGAGAAAAAAAGGAGAGACACATTTCAAAGAAAACATTGTTCTGGTAGGGTTAATTGAATCATATTCTTGAAAGCATGACGGCACATCCTGTGACTTCTGTATGCAAAATCGGGCATTGTTAATTCGGAGTTAGGAGGCGTGAGTTTGCTTGACATCTGCTATGTACCGGCAACCTATATTACTTTTTAGTCATGATTCTCATGGTATAGATGGTGCTGGAGTTAGTTGCATTATAACTATCGTGTCATTTTTAGAACTCGGCATTTAAAAAGAAAGCATTTACATATTTTTTTCAATTCTGTTGATCAGCTGATCCCAAATAAATGGAATTGATGCTTGTTCAGTTAACTTGAGTATCTTCATAATAGATACTGATGAATTGCTAATATGTCAAATGCCTGTTGCAGATAGAGTCTCTGTCGCTCACTTTCCATGGACATGACCTTATAGTTGATTCTGAACTGGAACTGAACTATGGCAGGTTCGTGACCTCACTTTTCACGTTGTTTGTCTCGGGAGCCGGTACTTTATGCAGCCATATCTTTCTCACTTGATTTCTCTGCAGGCGCTATGGTTTGCTTGGACTGAATGGTTGTGGGAAATCTACCCTTCTCACTGCTATAGGTTGCCGAGAGCTTCCAATTCCTGAACATATGGATATTTATCATCTCTCCAGAGAGATCGAGGCTTCTGATATGTCCTCGCTTGAAGCTGTTATAAACTGTGATGAGGAGAGGCTGATGTTGGAGAAAGAAGCTGAAACTTTGGCTGCACAGGTGTTCTTGGGCAGAGTAAATGGTCTTCTTTCTCAAGACTGGAGGTTTTGGTATTTTAGTCTGACTCTTCTTTGTTGTATTTCTGTCTGTAGGAAGACGGTGGTGGAGAAGCTCTTGAACGCATTTACGAGCGCCTTGATGCAATTGATGCATCAACAGCCGAGAAACGTGCGGCCGAAATCTTATTTGGTCTTGGATTTAATAAGGAGATGCAAGCGAAGAAAACACGTGATTTCTCAGGTGGCTGGAGAATGAGAATTGCTCTGGCACGAGCGCTGTTTATGAATCCGACCATTCTATTGCTTGATGAACCAACCAATCATCTTGGTAAGTTCCTTAAAATTGGACAAGTTTGTTGCTTCTTGCTTTATGTTTTGAGATCTGTTTTGGTCTTGGATTCTTTGAACTTTGTGAATGTGAATGTGAAGTTGTTTGTTAACTTTGCCTTCCTTCCGAGGAATTGCTATGCGTGAACCAATCTTCATGTCTGAATCTTGTTTGTAGTTGATTCACGGTCTTTGTACTCTATTCTTGTAATAATTGGTATCTCACTGCTGATATGATCTAGTGGTATAGGCGCATGAACAACAAAGGAAGATGTTCCTCATTTATGTAGTTTCGGCGATTACATAGAACATCAATTAGAATTCTACCATCTAATGTGTTGGGGGTTGGAATTGAACCCTCACCAATGCACGGTGTTTATGATTCCTTTATCATTACACTATCAACCATTTGCCCCTTCATCTCTTTTAGCGATTTCATGATATGACTACTACTCTATTCCCTTTTTCTTAGAATTTCGACTACTCTCATTTTAAGTACATACTTGTATGCTCCGCCCGGGTTACATGAAATCTAAACATTCACTATCTATTGGATTTTTTTTTTTTGAAATACTATCTATTGGATTTCATTTCACAAGTAAACACAATTTATTTCAAATTCTTCCTATTGGAGCTTTGTTCCATGCATTAACTCTTTCACCAAGTCCAGACTAATCGAACATTGTTTCTTCTATCTTTGCTTTGAACCCAAATCCGAATGCACTACTAAAATAAACTACAATGTCTTTAATATTTTACAAATTTAAGCTACCTAGCTACTATCTCAGTTGTTCCAAAGAACTATCAAATCATAGTACCACTATTTGTCCCGTACACCTCTACCTCTATGCCAAGGTATATTTTAGGTTTTGATTTTACTGGGGATATTAAAGCTATTAGATCCAAAAAACTTGTATTGTTCTGTCACTTGTGAGGAGGCGGTTAGTTTTGCTGTTTAATCTGTTGTCCATCTCTTTCATATGATGCTTCAAACTATCTGATAAAATTAACATGTCCATGTCGTGTTTCTGCGGTTCCTATTTGGAGCTGATTTATAATATGGATGGCAGAACGTTGATAAGCAGTCTTGTCTGTACATGGTTTAGTGAAAGAATTACCAGTTAACAAACAATTCCTCTTGTGAAGTGTGACATATTTTGATATTTTTTACCTTGGTCAGAGTAGCTTACTTAACTTTTTTGACAGATCTGGAAGCCTGTGTCTGGTTGGAGGAAACTTTGAAGAAATTCGACCGCATCTTGGTCGTGGTTTCGCATTCCCAAGACTTTTTAAATGGTGTTTGCACCAACATCATCCACATGCAGAGCAAGACTCTGAAGCTTTACACCGGCAATTACGATCAGTACGTCCAGACTCGTTCTGAGTTGGAAGAAAACCAGATGAAGCAGTATAAGTGGGAGCAGGAACAGATTGCTTCAATGAAGGATTACATTGCCCGATTCGGACACGGGTCAGCAAAACTTGCTCGTCAGGCGCAGAGTAAAGAGAAAACCCTAGCGAAAATGGAGAGAGGAGGTCTTACTGAGAAGGTTGTGAGAGATAAGATTCTGGTGTTCCGGTTCCACAATGTCGGAAAGCTTCCTCCACCTGTTCTCCAGTTTGTCGAAGTCACATTTGGTTACACCCCAGAAAACCTCATCTACAAGAAGATTGACTTTGGAGTAGATTTGGACTCCAGAGTTGCTCTAGTTGGACCTAATGGAGCTGGGAAGAGCACTCTACTGAAGCTCATGACAGGTGAGCTGGTGCCTCTAGACGGCATGGTGCGGCGGCACAACCACCTGAGAATTGCTCAGTTCCACCAACACTTGACAGAAAAGCTCGACCTTGAAATGTCTGCTTTGCAATATATGATGGGAGAGTACCCAGGAAATGAAGAGGAGCGGATGAGGGCAGCGATAGGCAGATTTGGGCTCACTGGGAAAGCGCAGATTATGCCTATGAAGAATTTATCCGACGGGCAAAGGAGCAGAGTGATATTTGCGTGGTTAGCGTGGAGACAACCACACATGCTGTTGCTGGATGAACCGACTAACCATCTGGATATTGAAACTATTGATTCCTTGGCTGAGGCATTGAACGAGTGGGATGGAGGAATGGTGCTAGTTAGCCACGATTTCAGGTTGATTAACCAAGTGGCGCAAGAAATATGGGTGTGTGAGAACCAGACTGTGAGCCGATGGGAGGGTGGTATTATGGAATTTAAGGAACATTTGAAGAGCAAGTCGGGTATGTTTGATTAAAGATCTTGGGCAGGTTTAAGAAAGCCGTCATACATTGATTTGTGTTCTTGCCAAAAGAAATGTCGATGGAAGATATATAGTAGAGGATGCAGCGAGGCAGGATATGCTTTTTCGATGGACGAGATTGGTAGCTGGTTTCTGTCTCTAGCTTTATGATCCGCATCGACATTAGGTATCATTCTTCAGTATTCCATGGTGCTTGCTTCTTCTGTTGACATTTGTAGTCGTTTATAATTCTTCTGTTCTGAAGTTGTGTGATCTGGTCTATTGTGTGAATCCTCAAGGGGTGGTACTTGGTTATGTCTACTCTGTTATTTTACTGGGATATTCTCTTTGTTGGTACTTGTGTTCCATGGGTGCCTGAAATGAGAAGCATTTGCTTTGCTAAATGTGTGTGGGTTTGTGGTCTAGCGTAAATAGGATTATGTTTGGGTTTGCCATCAACAGAATGGTCTGCTTGCTGTTAGTAAGGTTGTATGCATATTATCAAAGTTAGGGATGGCAACTCATGTCTCCGGGTAAAGTGATCCGTTTGGGTCCTGCTGGAGCCAGACTTTTCATTGCACTCTGGCCTCCGAAACCAAAAAGAGATGTTGGGAGGTGGCGATTTGGGAGAACTTTTCATCGAAGGCTGGCCTCCGAAACCAAAAAGAGACGTTCAGGGTGGACTTTTCTGACTCATGTAGGTAGAGTTGTCAATCGGGCCTGTCAACCGCGGTTAGCCGGTCAAACCGGCTCGTCTTAACCGGCAAGGCAGTAACCGGAACCAAAGCCGTAACCGGACGGTCCCAAACCGGCCTTCAACCGAGTTATTAGTGGTCCGTGCCAGTTATATGTATCCTTAACCGCCTGACAGGCCCAAAAGTAACCAGGACCAAACCAGAATCAAACCGAAAACCGGTCTGTAACAAGCGGTTAACCGGCCCGTACCAAAAATAACCATCTTTTCCTAACGAGTTATAACACACGCACACATATATTATTAATATATATAATGTTTATATATATATATATATATATATATATATATATATATATATATATATATATATATATATATATATATATATATAAACTGTTACTTAAAAAAAATTAAAGATAAAAATAAATAGCTGTTATAATTTGCCCAGACCGAACGGGTATAGGCGGTTACACGGGCCGGGATGATTAGGGGTTCCGAAAACATACACGGGCCGGTTAACCATTAATCGTAACCGAACCGAAATTGTAACCTGCGGTTCATGGTTTACCGGTACGATTAACCAAATTGACAGCTCTACGTGTAGGAGAAGGGCGAGATACCCATATTGGGTGCAGCAGCAGCTCAAATGCGAATGAATATGGATGAATGAGATTTGTCCATCACACATATGGATATATGTGTAGTGTCAATGTGATCTTGTCAGTGATTATTCACTACTAACAGGTTTTTGTAATATGGAAAATAGAAAAATTATGATCCCAGTCCGATCTGATTTGTATGGATCTCTGTGTAGTGTCAATGTGAAATGGTAAAATTTCCATCCAAAAATTTAATGGACACACAGGGTAATTTTGTCCAATCCTCAGTCATTAATTTTAATGATTTTTTATGCTTGTTAAGAGATACTACTAAGTAAGTTAATGTAAAGGGTTTGAAATGCAAATGACTAACAATTAGTGTAAATAATAAAGAATAAGAAAATACAGAATAAAAGAGAAAAAGTACATAAGATTTTTTTTTTTTTTTTTTTGATAAAGTCAGTAGTATATAAAGAACTCAGCCAATATCCCAAATTACATTCTCCCTATCAACTAAAATAGCTCTTTCAACCTCCTTATCTAAACTGCTACTATCCAAAACTCCACAAATTTTTGATTTCCTTTCCCACAGAGCCAAACTGAGCTACTCTATTTCTACTTCTTTGACAGTAAATAAACCTGCAAACAGTGATCCCTTCCTTCCACCTTTGAATGGCACTCACTCTACCCCATTCCCAATTTGGTACTCCAAAACCGTTAATGACTTCCACAATCACTAGTGCATCAGACTCAATTTCAACTTTCATCCACTTCTTCACCACCACCTCACAAGCCAATTCAATAATCTTAAGTTCTGCCTCCATAACATTCGATCCCAGATAAAATGAAGTCTCAGCCCACACAAACTCACCTTTACAGTCTCTAACAGTAACATCAATGCTCACATCACCTTTCTTGTAACTGGCATCGCAGTTTAGTTTGAGTATCTCACCCTAAGCCATATCCAATTTTCAGTCATTTCTGGGCCTCCGTAATCCTTCTCCAAAAGCTTACATTCTTCATGAGTTTTGTTACATCTTGCAATGTCATCACACAGTCTTTGGATCGATCTTCCGTTTCTGTCTCTTCTTACATTCTTGTATATCAGCTCATTTCTGCATTGCCACAATCTGTCAAAAATCATCTCAGTAATTAGGAAAGGTTGAATCTTCATTTTGTCCCTGTTTTCCTTTGTAGCTAGTAAAAATTGGAACCACTGAATAATACTGTGCTTTCTCAACTCCTCCATTCTAATCCTGTAAAGGTGAACCACACATTTCTTGCTAGGTGGTAGTGTAGAAAGACATGAGCTGCAGATTCTTCTCCCATATCACAGTCCAGACACTTTATTCCGTGGGACTAGATTCTGAACTTTTAACTCTTGAAGGGTTGGAATTGAGCCACTTCCTGCTCCCCAAAGCATCATCTTCAATCTATTATGAATTTTTTGGTTCCAAATAGAGTTCCGATTCCACTCTTCTTCCTCTTATAAATTGTGAGACTTTTGCAAGAGCTTGTAAACAGATTTAGAAGAGGGAGTACCTTTTTTTTAAATCAAATCTCTACACCCCCATAGATCATCAACCTGTTCTAGGGGGATCTGCAGCTTCGTTATTTCTGTTCTATCTTCTTCATTAAACCACCTCTATAGAACATTCATATTCCAAGTTTTCTTGTCCCTATCAATTAATTCTGAAACTCTTTTGGGGGCATAAGTAACATCATCTGGGGGTTTAGGTTTTGATCTTTCCAGATTGGGGACCCATGGGTCTTGCCACCCATCTATACCCCCACCCGAGCCTATCACTTTACAAGCACCTTCCTTAAGCATGTCCCGACATTTGAGAATTCCTTTCCAGAAACTAGAGTCATAATTCTTTTTTTCTACTCTTTGGAACTCCAAGAGAAGACAATACTTTGGAGTTGCTTTACCCACAAACTTTTATCATTGCTCCACAGCTTCCAAGAGAGTTTAGAGACTAAAGCTCTATTCAAATTTGGAGTTCTTTGTAGCCAAGACCACCACACTTCTTAGATTGGCACATTTTCTCCCAAGCAGTATGATGAATTTCCTGTTGTCCACTTGATCCCCACCAGAATTTAGCACAAAGAGAATTCATCTTTGGCACATCTTTTGAAGCAGAAGAAAGACAAACATAGGGTAGACTGGAACAGAGCTAACAACTGATTTTTTTTAAGTATAGTTCTACTTTCATAGGACAACAATTTGCCTTTCCATCCACACACTTTCTTTTCCATCTTATTTAAAGAGGCTGAAACGTACCCATACTGGATCTTTGATGAAACATAGGAAGCCCTAGATAAACAATTTTCTTGTCACCCTTTTTCAGCTCCGGAGTAACTCTCACTTTTCTTCTAATCTCTCCACTTGTGTTTTGGCTGAAGAACACATAAGATTTCTGTTTATTAATCTTTTGCCCAGAGACTTCACTGTATAGTTGCAAGCATAGCATAACAAATCTAGCTTCTTCCTCTTCTGCCTTAATCAAGATAAGGAGATCATCAATATACATAATGTGGTGCATAGGCTGACAGTTCCTAGCAATTTTGATACCACTAATCCAGCCACTGTTATTTGCAAATTTGAGGATTCGTGATAATAAGTCTGAGCACAAAATGAACAGTGATGGGGACAGAGTTTCTCCATGTCTCAGTCCTCTACCTGCTTTGAAGAAACCCTCATTTCCACCATTTATAATCACAGAGAAACTAGCAGTGCTGACACATTGCATCACCCAATTGATTAAACCAACTTAGCATGCTCTTGATTAGGCTCCACTCCATCCTATCATAAACTTTTTCCATATCAAATTTTACTATGAACATACTTTCTTTCCCTTTCTCCTTCTTTGAATGCAGCATTTCATGCAACAGAATAATATTATCATGGATGCGTCTATTAGGAACAAAAGCAGACTCTAAGGTGCACACCGTTTCTTCCAACAAAGGCCTCATCTTGAGAGTTACATAAGAATGAACAGAAGAAAGAACGGAGAAGGAGGAGAGCGATGGAGGAAGGAGGAAGACAAGAAGAAGTTGAAACAAGAACGGAAATCCGCTATCGATCTCTTCACTCCAACTCTCGATCTTGTGTTCCTTTCCGGAATCCGGGTTCGAGTAAATCCGCTCGAATTTGCCGGATTTTTGGTTCATTTAGGGCTCAAATAACTTTCTATCGTCTTCAGCTAGGGTAGGTGACTATTCTCAAATCTGAAATTTGTTGAGTATTGTAGTATTGTTTTGGGTCAAAGAAGCTGGAAAAACAATGAAATTGCTGGCTAATTGAAACAATGGAAGGTCGAGAGCTGATTCTATTTCTCGTTTAATTCTACTTCTTATCGTCCTCCTCCTTCCATTGTTCTTCTTCATCTCCATCTTCATCAGCTACTCTGTTCTCCTTCTGTTCACACGGTTCTTGAGTTTTTCTCTTTTATTTTTCTTTATTTTATTTTTTTATTTTTTTCCACTTATACCCTATATTATATTTGCATTTCATCCCCTTTATTATGAGCATATAGTTTTAGATTTGTTAAAGCATCATTTAAATTAGTAACTAAGGAGTCGACATATAATACCTTTTGTGTCCATTAAGTTTTCGGATGGAAATTTTTACCAGCCTCACATTGACGTTTATATTACAAATGGAGGATGCAATAAGTGAGTTTTAAAAATGGGGATTGCAATGTGATAGTTTCGTCAAAGTGGGGGTATGCATTAAATAATTAAGCCTTTTACAAATGTCTTACGTAAATTAGAAAATTAAAGAAGCTCGGCGAACTTTCGATTCAAGTCTTACAAACTTTCCCTAATACCAATATATGTGTTGCTTGACAAGGAACATCAACTATATAAGAACCTGGAAGTTGTTGATTGTTCTATGAAGTTTCATAGTATCTTGAATTGCTACCCCCTTCTCAGAAGTTGAAACATCTCTTCGGCTTATCGCAATTCCTATCACTAAACTTTTGCAATGATTTGCAGTCAAAATCAAATGCGATGATCCCAGATAAGTTAACTCCTATAACTAAATAGACAAGTGAATTGAAGTTGGTGTAAAACTGTAAATAGCAAGAAGTGAGTCAGAATGCTGATTCAGCTTCTCACACTGTTGATAGTTTGGAACCCCAGTATGGATGCAAATACATAAACTTCATTTGTGTAAAAAATATATGAGAATGTCACCTAGAAAATCGATTATAGGCGAGTAATAAATCAGTCACACTCGTTTGTTAGGTACCATGCACCTTTGTTTTATATATGCTATGGTTCTCACGAAAGTATACATTAGTTTACTCCAATAACTCAACCGACCAATAAATTGAAATTGACACGACTCATTCTTGCTAGTTTTGTAAATAAAATTGTGTCGCCACTTATTTATAGTTGAGAGGCAGGAAATGACACAAATAAATAGTGATTGACAACCACAATATGCATGTAAAAATATAATCATCAAAATCATGTGTATGCTACGAAGTATATGAGTGATCCATCCAAAATATTTATTACAGGAGAAGCAAACCTCTTTTAAAATTCTAGTTTGGGCACGTGGGTTGCATGTGCGTCTAAAAAGAAGAAAAACAAATTGTAGATTTTTAACTATGAGCTCGTTTAGAATTAGTTAAGAAAAATAATATTTGGCATAAAGGGGAACAAACCAGATTTGGACTCTGGAGTTGCTCTAGTTGGTCCTAATGGAGCTGGGGCCTGGGAAGAGTACTCTATTTAAGCTGATGACAGGGGAGTTGGTTCCTCTAGACGGCATGGTGCGGCGGCACAACCACCTGAGAATTGCTCAGTTCCACCAACACTTGACAGAGAAGCTCGACCTTGAAATGTCTGCTTTGCAATATATGATGGGGAGAGTACCCAGGAAATGAAGAAGAGCGGATGAGGGCAACGATAGGTAGATTTGGGCTCTCTGGGAAAGCGCAGATTATGCCTATAAAGAATTTATCCGACGGGCAAAGGAGTAGGGTGATATTTGCGTGGTTGGCGTGGAGACAACCACACATGCTGTTGCTATTGATTCTTTGGCGGAGGCATTGAACGGGTGGGATGGAGGTATGGTGCTTGTGAGCCATGCTTTCAGGTTGATTAACCAGGTGGCGCAGGAAATATGGGTGTGTGAGAACCAAACTGTGAGGCGATGGGAGGGTGGTATTATGGACTTTAAGGAACACTTGAAGAGCAAGTTAGTTATGTTTGATTGAAGATCTTGGGCAGGTTTATGATTTGTGTTCTTGCGAAAAGAGACGTCGATGGAAGATCATATACTCCAGTAAAGGGCATGCAGCGGGGCAGGATACAGCTTTGATTTGGTAGCTGGTTTCTGTCTCTAGCTTTGTGATCCACATCGATGTTTAGGTATCCATCCTCAGTATTCCATGTTGGTTCCTTTGTTGACATTTGTTCCGAAGTTGGTGTGATTTTGTCTAATGTCTATCTATAATAATGTGAACCTGAAGTGTTGGTACTTGGTTATGACTTTGTTATTTTACTGGGATCTTCTGTTTGTTGGTTGGTACTTGTATTCCATGGGTGCCTGAAATGAGAAGCATATGCTTTTTTGTTGTTGGTACATTTAGCATATGTTTTGCTAAATGTGCTCGGGGGTTTCTGGTGTAGTAAATAGGTTTATATTTTGGTTTGCCTCGAACAGAATGGCCTACTTGTTGTTAGTGTAGGTTGCGAATATGAATGAATGACTGAGATTTGTCCATCACCTATATGGGTCAGATATGGATCTCTGTGTAGTGTCAATTAGGGCTGGCAATTAGCCCAGTGGCCTGCACAACCCAGCCCGAAATTTTACGGGCTTGGGTTAAACAAATTTCTGACCGTCATGGGCTTTGGCTTGAAATTTGAGCCCAATCAACATATTGGTTGGGCTTTGATTGTGTAACTTCGGGCCATGCCCAGCCTAGTGGCCCGACCAACTCGCCCAACTTAGCCCGTGACTTTACGGGCTTGGGTTCAAGCCCGCCCAATATTGGTGGATTGTGTAATTTCGGCCCAAGCCGCCACCCAAACTCACCATTACATTTATATTTATTTGTAAGTGCACTCATATATATATATATATATATATATATATATATATATATATATATATATATACACACACACACACACACACGTTAATTATGCTGTGTTAAATAGATAACATAGAAAATAGAGTTGAAAAAGGTCAAAGTTGCATAATGTCGTGACTGGTATTTGCACGTAAAGTAATATGAGATATATTATAATTATCTTTTCAATCATTGAATTTATTTTTTAATGAAATTGAATTAATATTTGGGCGTGTGGGCTGAGTTGGGTTTAGATTTTTTCAGAATGTTACGAGCTTGGCTCGAGTCTTGGCCCAATCGTCGGGTTGGTTGGGCTTGGGTTCACCCTTTCAGACACTTGGAACGATTCAGCCCGACCCAACCCCCAGACCTTCCCACGGCCAGGACTATTGTCGAAGTGATCTTGTCAGTGATGTACTACTAACAGGTTTAGTAGGATGGAAAATAAAAATTATGATCCTAGCCTGATCTGATTTGTAAGGATTTGGATCGAACTCATTGAAGGGAAACGGGTTAATCACCTAATGTTCCAAGCCATTCATGATCTGTCCATTCAGTCATGTCCTCGCAGACCCGTTGCTTGCTATTCCCCGGATCAAAAGTTTGAACTTCTGGGCGTTCTACTGCCAAACCGCAATGTACGTGAACACGTGGTAGGAAAAATGCTGCCCTCGATGAACTTCCATTTTTCCTGAATCATTGTCACTTGCTAGTGTATGATTCACAATCATTTACGGCAAAATTGATGTTGATGTGACCGATGGAGATGTTATTGATTCAGCGATTCGCGGAAGGAGCTATTTGGATCCTTGTCAGTGTTTAGTCTCAAAATCAATGGACCACTGGCCACAAAATATCTTCAAAGGCTGTTTGATTGGTCTTGTCATGGACCTTTGTTCAGCTTGGTGGAACCCAAGAACTTGTCCATGAAAGAACCCGTTAGGGTTTCAGAGAGAAGGCGGAGAAGATAAAGAGAGAAAATGAAACGTTCTATTGAATGAATTCCAGATACATCATCAGAAGGCTTTATATAGCCACGATCCAACGGTCAGATCTGTACGGATAGGATCTAACGGTAGGAATTGTTTAGGGTTTGTACAATACAGTGAAAGGACTATTTTACCCTTATAAAGATTGGGTAATTACAAGAAATGTTCGGGCTTGTACTGTGATGATAATGGGCTTCTGGAATGGGCTTGATGAATACAGCCCAAAGTATAGTATCCGTTATTACGGCCCCTTAAACTGATGGGTAGTGGGCCGAACCATCAGTTTATCCCGTAAAGCTTCAAATGGAGCTGCTGCTAAAGACTTTGTGAAAAGATCCGCTACCTGATCTGCACTGGGAATAAAACAAATTTGTAAGTGTTTTAGTAGAGCTTGTTCTCGGACATAGTGATAATCAATCTCAATATGTTTTGTCCGAGCGTGGAAAATGGGATTGTTTGTAAGGGAGATAGCAGAAACATTATCAGTATGAAGTAATGGAGGTTTTGGTAAACAAAATTTCAAGTCGTAAAATAATTGACGAAACCAAGAAATATCAGCGGCCCCTGTGGCTAAGGCCCGATATTCTGCCTCAGTGGAAGAGCGTGAGACAGTGGGCTGCTTCTTAGCAGCCCAGTGAACTGGGTTTGGGCCTAGAAACACAACAAGCCCAGTGGTACTTCGGCGATCCGTTGGGTCTCCGGCCCAATCGGCGTCAGTAAAAATTTGTAAAGGGAGATGGCCTTTTGTGTAAAAAAGCCCATGGGCTTTTGTGCCTTGTAAATAACGTAAAACTCGCTTTGCACCACTGAGGTGAATATTTGTTGGAGAGTGCATGAACTGACAAAGGTGGTTCACGGCAAAAGATATATCAGGCCGTGTAAAAGTCAAATATTGCAGCCCACCTAGTAACTGTCTATAAACAGAGGGATCAGGCAGGGGTGTGCCTTGATGTAGATGAAATTTCACACCTCCAGCCAAAGGGGTGGAGCTGGGCTTGCAATTTTGCATATTGAATTTGGCAAGCAAATCAGTTGTGTATTTTTCTTGTGTGATAGATAAACCAAGTGAAGTACGTGTGATTTGCAGCCCTAAGAAATAAGTTAAGTGACCAAGATTGGTCATTTGAAATTCAGTATTAAGTTTGGCTAATAAGAAATCTATGTAGTGAGAATCATTTCCGGTGACAATTATGTCATCAACATACAATAAAAGTAAAGTTAATTTGTTTTTGTGGTGTCGAATAAAAAGGGAACAATCTGCAAAAGAGGCAACAAAGCCAAGAGAACACAGAAATGAAGTGAAACGCTCAAACCAAGCTCGTGGAGCTTGTTTGAGCCCATATATGGACTTATGTAACAAGCAAACATGGTTAGGTTTTTGTTGATCAATGAAGCCAGTGGGTTGCTTCATATATACTGTTTCACGCAAGTAGCCGTGCAAGAAAGCATTTTTTACATCAAGTTGTTGAAGAGGCCAAGAAAAAGTGGCTGCAAGAGCCAAAATTGTGCGAACAGTGGCATGCTTGACAACTGGGCTAAAGGTTTCATCATAGTCCAAACCTGGAGTTTGGTGAAAGCCTTTAGCTACTAGTCGTGCTTTATATCGTGAAACAGAACCATCTTGGTTGTATTTTGTGCGAAAAACCCACTTGTTGCCAATTATGTTAGCTTGTGGTGGTGGAATCACCAAAGTCCAAGTATTTTGTGACAGAAGGCTGTTAACCTCATTTGACATGGCTTGGCGCCAAAGAGGTGATTTAACAGCTTCTGTAAAAGTGCTAGGGTCTAGATGTGTGTGTGGTGTGTGATGCAAAGCAGAGAAACCAACACAAGTAGTAGGAGCCACATAATAAACCAATTTTTTCTTGCTAATTCCAGATTTGCTACGTGTTTGCATTGGATGAGTAGAAATAGTGGAGGGAGGAGGGTGAGAGGGCATCATTGGGTCACCTTGTTCTGCCAAGCCATACCTGGAGGTGGATGTGTGTTGGGATTCAGCAGCAGTGACAGTGTTGTGTGTATCTGTTCTAGGAGTATCTGTTCCAAGCATAGTAGGTGTTCTGACACTGCCACATGGTGATGAATCACCAGACACCATTACCTCAGGTGGCTGCAGAGGATCATATCCCTCAGCAAAATTATTTTCTGGTATGACACCAGCAGTTGTCCCAGATGAAATCTGGGTTGTAGATGAAGGGACTGTATTGTTGTTGGGACCTGAAACAGAGACATCAAAATGTGAGTAAGGAGAAGAATTAGATGCAGAACTAGCAAAGAGAAAAGTAAACTCATCAAAAATTACATCTCTACTAACATAGAATTGTTTAGTGTGTTGATCATAGCAGAGATAACCCTTGTATCCAGAAGCATAACCTAAAAAAGTGCATTTTCTTGTTTTTGGATCTAGTTTGGAGGAGTTATAATGAGTCAATCTTGGATAACAACTGCATCCAAAAACTTTAAGAAACTTGTAATCTGGTTTAACTTTAAACAAAATTTCATATGGTGATTTATTATGTGTATTTGAGCTAGGCATTCTATTGATTAAATAAACTGAGGTTGCTACAGCATGATACCAAAATATTTTTGGAAGAGATGCATTGTGTAAAAGAGTGACAGCAGTTTCTATTATATGCCTATGTTTTCTTTCAGCTATCCCATTTTGTTGGGGAGTATAAGGACAAGATTTTTGATGTAAAATCCCATTTTCTTGAAGAAATTTTTGAAAAGTGTAAGCTATGTATTCACCTCCACCATCAGTTCTGAGAATCTTAATTGAGTAACCTAATAGTTTTTCAATAAACAGTTTAAAAGTAGCAAAAACAGAAGAGACTTTAGATTTTAATTTGAGAGGAAATAACCATGTAAACTTTGAAAAATCATCAATAAATAACACATAGTATTTGAAGCCATTGTATGATAGTGTTGAGGCAGGCCCCCAAACATCACTATGAAGCAGATTTAAAGGAGTTGTAGTTGCAGTTTCAGACAATTTATATGGAAGTCTAGACATTTTTCCAGCAAGGCAAGATTCACAAATTGCATCAACATTTGCAGATAATTTAACAGAAGAAGATAAACATTTAACACATTTAGATAAGACAGAAGAGGAAGGGTGGCCAAGTCTTGAATGCCACAAATGTGATTTAACTCTTTGACCCAAAAAGGCTTGGGGTTTTGATGGTGCAGACAGAGAGGACAGAGGATAAAGCCCGTTTTTACTAGGTCCTTGAAAAAGGATTTGATTCGTGGATATGTCCTGAACATAAAATGAATTTTTATCAAAAACAAACCGTGTATTGTGATCACAGCAAAATTTGTGAACTGACAACAAATTAACAGATAAACCAGGAACATGTAATGTATTTGAAAGCAAATAAGAATTATTGGATGTAGAGAGGTAGGCAGTACCAGAGTTCTGAATAGGGAGAGAAGATCCGTTACCAACAGTGACTGAGTCATTTCCAGTGTATGGTTCAGCAAGAGAGAGATTGCGAAAATCAGCTGTTAAATGATTTGAAGCTCCCGTATCAGTCAGCCAGAGATCAGAGGTTGGTGGTTGATCGTGATGAGCAGAGGAGGTTGAAGCAGCCATTGCAGAAAGCTGTTCAGGAGGGTGCTTGCCTTGGTAAGCATAATCCATTCTGTGATAGCAATCAATTGCAGAATGATAATCATAGCCACAGATCTGGCAATTGATCGGGTTTGAACTGCGACCCGAACCTCCTCTGCCTCGATAACTGGATCGACCCGAACCACGATTCGAATTGGATCCATACCCGGGTCCACCACCATACCCAGATCCGTTACCATACCCGGATCCATAATTAGGGTTAGACCCAGATCCGGAATAGGAACGGCCTCCTCTGAAGTCGGATCGACCACCGCCGCCACCTCGGTGACCGAAACGACCTCCGCCACCACCGCCTCTCTGATTAGGGTTTCGGCCGCCGCCGCCGCCGCCACCGCGTTTATGAAAGAAAGCAGTGGGGGAAGAGAGATCAGCGACCGGAATCTGAGATGCATGCATCTGTTCTTCAGCCTTGAGAAGGACATGAAGTTCCTCGAAGGGGATAGGCTCTGAGTGGATGCGCAGAGAGGAGCGGAAGGAGTTGTACTCCGGCGGGAGCCCGTTGAGGGCGTAGAGGAGTAGATCTTCATCGGCTGTCTGAACTCCGGCCACCGCCAACTTGTCTCTGATGGATTTAAGGCGCTGCATGTACAGATCTATTGAATCGGAGCCTTTTCTGAGGTTGTGAAACTCCGATTTGAGAGACAAGATGTTAGATCTGGTGAGAGAAGCGTAGCGACGCTCAAGAGCAAGCCAGGCATCTCGAGAAGTTTGAGAGCCAATCACAAGAGTAAGAGATTCTTGAGAGAGGGTTGCATTGAGTATAGTCAAAACTGCCTGATCTTGAAGATGCCAGGCTGTATATGCCGGATTTGTCACCGGAGCACCATCGGTGGTAATAATCGATGGAGGACAAGGTATAGAACCATCTAAGTATCCGTATAAAGTATGTGTGCGAAAAATTGAAGCAATTTGATGCTTCCATAGAACAAAATTGGTAGAATCTAGTTTGAAGGGTAATAAATTGTGGATGTTTGAGAGAAGATACAACGGCTGTGAAGCCGGAGTATGAGCGGCAAGAGCCATGGAGGCTCTGATACCATGAAAGAACCCGTTAGGGTTTCAGAGAGAAGGCGGAGAAGATAAAGAGAGAAAATGAAACGTTCTATTGAATGAATTCCAGATACATCATCAGAAGGCTTTATATAGCCACGATCCAACGGTCAGATCTGTACGGATAGGATCTAACGGTAGGAATTGTTTAGGGTTTGTACAATACAGTGAAAGGACTATTTTACCCTTATAAAGATTGGGTAATTACAAGAAATGTTCGGGCTTGTACTGTGATGATAATGGGCTTCTGGAATGGGCTTGATGAATACAGCCCAAAGTATAGTATCCGTTATTAGTCCAGCCACTAGCTTGGTGACGGTGAGTACAGAAATCTGGGCCGAATGGTCTTTCCTTTTGACATGGAACAAGAAAAACCTGGGAAGTACAGACCCTCTAAAATAGGGGTTTGTATCCATGTTGATGTCGGGCACTTAAAACATTCGGACACTGTGCAGCACTCTATATGTCGGCGCGTTCAAGTATTTGAGAGAAATTTAAGCTAGAGCCTAGACACTTGGGCCTTGTTTGGGTAGCGGATAAGGAGGAAGGATATGATATGATATCTCCTCCCTTATCTTATCCCTTGTTTGGGTAGCGGATAAGGAGTGGAAATCATATCCTCCCCTTATCCTTCCCCAATTTTTTTGCCTTGATTCTTATACCACCTAAGGGGTGGTATACACCGGATAAGAGGATGAGGGGATAAGAGGGGGTTCCATTCGTGACCAAAATACCCTCAACCATTAATAATAATAATAATAATAATAATAATAATAATAATAATAACAACAACAACATTAATAATAATAATAATAACAACAACATTAATAATAATAATAATAATAATAATAATAATAATAATAATAGTTTTTTTTTTTTAGGATTTTTGTTGGCTAGTTACTGTATAGTTACTCCATTGCGAAACTTCACTTTCCTTTACAATTTTTTTACTTTAATTTTTTTTTCTTGTCTTTCTTTCTATTGACTAATCTGTGAGGAACATGTTTGTACTATGGCGTAGGAGTGCTCATTTTTTTAGACATTTTTAATTAGTTCTACATAGAAAAAGGAGCAATATTATGTTAAATTACTCCACTATGTGACAAAAATTATTTACGTAATTTTTTTTAAACCGAAAATGAGCATTATCTGGCAAGACATCGTTATTTACAAACATGTCATATAATTCAGACCTCAATATAAGTAATTTATACAAAATCACTGTACAGAGGGTATAATAGTCATTTGGAACATATCATGTTTCTTATCCTGCATCACCCAAACATAGTAATTCATATCATGTTTCTTATCATGCCTCCTGCAGCACCCAAACACAGTAAGCCAGCATATCATATCAGGCCTTATCCGACAGCATACATATCATACCTCGTACCCCAGCATAAGCTTGGAGAACACATCAGGACACTTAACTAGACGGAAAACTTAATGAGATAGAACAGTCCTCCCTTTGTATTTATTGGGACTTCAATTCAATTTTTCTAGAAGATATGAATACTTCAAATGATTTTTTTGCGGATAAAGGAGAACTTCATTGATATCAAGGTGATAATACATACGATAATTACAAAACGGTAGCTACTAATGACAAGCACTAAAAGGACGTACCAACAATAGCGCTACATACTAAGTCTAGATCATGACAAAACCCCCAAAAAAAGCACAAAGAAACATGAAACATGAAACCAAAGCTAGCTGAAAGAGCCTAGCAATGGCCATCCAGCAGAACCAACAGAAGGACCATGAGAAGATCCCAAAAGTCAGACAGATAGAGTAGCAACATATCAAGAAGACACATGAAGACACAAATCACAAACTTTCACAGATTTGAAACCAGAAACTTAACATAACTTGAATCTTTGAGACCAACCAACTTGGAACAAACTCCTCCTCAGGCATCAATGAAGGGAATGACTGCTTACATGAGGTCATCATCTGGGATGGGAGGTAGTTCACCTCCAGAAGCAGCTCCAGGGACACTGACACTTGAAGCATCATGAGAATGGATGACAGGCACATCTGGCACAACAGAGCTTCCTTCTCCACCAGGGGAGGCCTTAAGAGAAACTTCAGCAGCAAAAGAATTCTTGAAAGCAAATGAGCCTTGGACAGGAGGCAGGACAGCAAGAGGAACAGCTTGAGAAACTTCCACCATCGCTTGGGGATAAAACTGCACTTGACCTGGCAACCATTCTGGCCTTCCTTTCTTGACTTCAACTTCTACCCATCCTTCATTAACTGGATTAAGATAAACTCACAAATTATTCAAGAGATTAATAAAAAGTTTGCAAGTGCCTCTGTCTGGTGATACATATTGATAATTGGAGTATGTTGGTGCTCAAATAATCTCTTATTTCTGGTAATCCATAGAATCCAGAAGATAGCTGGGATCCAATGCCAGTTACTATTGTTTTGGAGTTTCTTTTTCTCTCTTATCCATCTCATTAACCACTTACTAACACTACCAGAGTAATGTGTTGGTTTTTGAAAAGGTTGAAGAGGGGCTCTGCTCCAAAGATCTCGAGCCTTAATAATGTAGAGAAAGATGTGATTAGAGTCTTCAATTTGATTAGAGCAGCAAAGACAGAAAGGGCTGGAGGAGTTAATTCTAGAGCTGATATTAGAGAGACAAGGCAGAGAGTTAGTACAAATTCTCCAGAAGAGATGAGTAATATTCGATGGCAGACCTGAAGACCAAAGCCTTTTCCAGTTGTAGTTGAAGGTAGGGGATTGAAATGGATGTTGACAGCTACAGATAGGGGGGAAGAATTATTATAGTTTTGAAGGAAGTAAGCTGATTTAACAGAAAAGATTCCATTAGAGGAGGCTCTCCAATATGGGGTATCTGTGCTCTCTGAGTTCTCTAGAGGTGTATCAGTTATTTTATCTCTTAACCAGTTGGGAAAGATAGTGTTAAGTAGACCGGTATTCCACAATTTGTGTTGCTGATCAATCAACTGGCCAACCTTAGAGAGAGTGTTATGAGGGTCCGTTTCACTTAAACACTCCTTAATGGAGGCTCCTGGAACATCTCTAATCCATCCATCCGTACACAACTCTATGGAATTTCCATTAACAATCTTCCACTGCAGTCCAAGGCCGAGAGTGCTTCTACCTTTGCAGATATTTTTCCAAGCACATGAGGAAGATGTAGCAGGATTGAGGCTCAAGAAAGTTTTCCTTCTGCAGTATTTGGCAGTAAAGTATTTTGTAAAAAGAGAGTTGTGATCCTTGAGGATTCTCCAACTACTTTTATCAAGAAGAGCATTGTTAAAACATTGTAAATTCTTAAAACCTAGTCCTCCATTCTTGGGTTTATTACAAAGAAAATCTCAAGAGAGCCAATGAATGCGCTTTTTATTACAGTCCCCAGAACAATAGAATTTAGAGAAGACATATTTGATGATGTTGCAGTCTTTCTTAGGGAAGAGGCAGATGGACATGGGGTAAAGAAGATAACTGTTAAGAACAGATTTAATCAATGTGGCTCTTCCTAGGGAGTTTATGCAGAAGACCTTGCCAACTAGCACATTTATTAACTACTTTGTCTATTGTATTTTTGATAATTGCCTTATTAGTTCCTTTGTTGTCAAGAGAGATGCCTAAATACTTTCCTATACAGTCACTAGGAGTAAGGCCTAGGGAATTGAGGAAGTGATCTTTATCTGAAGGGGAACAGTTAGGACTAAAGACCAGAGAAGACTTATTTAGGTTGATAGACTGCCCTGATTGAGAAGCATAGAGGTCAAGAATGTGCCTAATTTTTACACTAGTTTGTGGATTTACTTTGAAGAAGAGTAGGGTATCATCAGCAAATTGAAGGTGGGAAATAGTTTGGTCTCTGGAATAGGGAATGCCTTGTAATAAGCCATCCTCTTCAGCAGCTGTCAGTGAGCTGGAAAGGACTTCAGCACATAGAGAAAAAAGAAAGGGGGAGAGGGTCTCCTTGTCTTAGGCCTCTATTAGGTTTGAAAAACTTAGATTGTGAGCCATTTAGAATGATGGAATATGAGACAGTAGTAATACATTGCATAATAAGTTTAGTAAAATGGGTAGGGAAGTACCATAACATGCTCAAGAAAGTCCCATCTTATACGGTCAAAAGCTTTGGAGATGTCCAGCTTCAGGGCTCCTAACTTGGCTTGATTATTGGCCTTTGCTTTGTGAGTAGTATGAACAAGATCTTGGCCAATGAAAATGTTATCTTGTATTAGCCTTTGAGGGATAAAACCATTATGGTTAATAAAAATAAGAGATGGAAGAACTTTCTTAAGTCTATTAGCCAAAACTTTAGCAATTATTCTATAGAAAACATTACACAGACTGATAGGTCTGTAGTCTCCAACTCTAAGAGGGTTATGGCATTTAGGAATGAGGATAATGTGTGTTTTGTTTGTTTCTTTAAGCAAGTGACCCGAGTTGAGAAAAGAGAGTACTGCAGTTGTGATGGTGGTAGAGATTAGAGTCCAATTTTTTTGAAAAAAAGCAGGTTGGAATCCATCTGGCCCTGGAGCTTTTAAAGGAGCCATTTCAAAGACTGCTTGGGAGACTTCTTGAGCAGTGAATGGGTTAGAAAGAAGAACTTGTTGTTCAGGGGATAGAAATTTAGTAATGTTGAAGAGAAAGGAGAAAGAGAACAGATTATCATTTTGGGCTGAGAGATCAGCTAGACTGGGTGAAGGTTCAGAGTAAATGGTTTGGAAGTGCTCAAGGAACAAATTCATTATTTCATTGTGATCGTTAACAAATGTACCATCAGGGAGCTGGATGTTCCAAATCCCATTAAAAGTCTTTTTGATTTTCGTGTAAGCATGGAAAAATTTCGTATTTTTATTTCCCTCCTTGAGCCATTTACACCTAGCTCTATGTGCCCAGTAAAGTTCCTCTTGGGTAAGAAGATCCTGCAGTTTTCTGTGAAGATTAATAAAAGAGGAAGCTGCTTGGGGATCAGGGAGGAGAGCTTGTTGAGAGGCTATTTGAAGTTTAATATTATTAATCTGATTTTGTAGTGAGGGTCTAGAAGAGGCCCAGAATCTAAAAGCTTTAAAGGTGATTTCAAGAAGCTTGACCACTCTAAAGCAGGGAGATCCTGGAACGGGAAGGCGCCAAATGTTTTTCAGGAGCTCCTTAGAATCAGAGGCATTCAGCCACCAAATTTCGAAACGCCTAGGAGGGGAGCAACGATTAGGAGGTGAGGAGAATTTCAAAACCATAGGAGAGTGGTCTGAAGAGCCAATGCCTAGGTTATGAATAGTAAGCTCAGGGAAAGAGTTTATCAGACTGACATTACACCAAGCCCTGTCAAGTCTCTCGAAAGTGGGTGAACTACTTAATCTGTTGTTAGTCCAAGTAAACCAGGGACCAACATTTTTAACTTCAAATAAAGCCCATTAGTTAAGAAAATTAAGAATGGAGTCAGAACCCCTGATATTAGAAGCACAGGGTCCAGTTTTGTCATGATTAAAAAGAACCTGATTAAAATCTCCTATTAACACCATGGGACTATTAACAGGAAGGATGGAATCAAAAAGATTCCAGACCTGAAGACGATGATCAAAGTTCGGATTACCATACACTAGACCTAAGAACCAAGGGGGGAGAGAAGAACTTGAGTTTGAGATTTCAAGAAGTAATAAATTCTCCGAAGACCACTTCAAAGAAGCAGAAAGAAGGGAGGAATGCCATGCACACCAAAGACCACCACTAGATCCTATGGGATCAACAAAACAGTGCTTATCAAACCCCAGTTTACGAAATTTTCTTTGAATAAAACAATGTTTTTGTTTAGTTTCAGATAGAAAAAGAAGAACAGGTTTAAATTTACGGGTCAGGGAGAAAACTTCACGAATTGCAGAGTCCTGCCCTAAGCCTCTGCAATTCCAGCTAATGATATCCATGGCTCTCTTGGGGGTTGTTGAGGGACAACCACCCTAAACCCAGAATTCAGTTTCTTGTTTACATGCAATTCATTTGAAACATTGTCACTAAATAATCTTAATCTTTTTTTGAACTTGAACTTAAAAAATTGATCTGAAAAGGGATTGAAATTTAAGGATTGCAAAATATTATGAAAACACTGCAAGGTACCTTTTTGAGCCTCCAATTTGGACGTGTTTTTCTGCTTTTTGCCCTTCCCTTTGTGATCAGCCACAGGAGCCACAGGAACTTCCCTCTTCTTTACCACTTTCTTCAGTGCTGGGATTTGCAGAGCACCTCTTGGCTTGTTGTTAATCTTCTCTTTGCCTTTTCCCAAGTTCTTCTTGATCCCCTTTTTCTGCACTACACCCATCTCCTTTTTGCTCTCACCTCTTTTCCCTCTGCTCTTTTTTGGTATTGAAGGGCCAACTTCTTTGAGTATCTTATCAATATCAACCAGATCTTGGTTTCTTTGGTCCCTATCAATGTCTGCCTCTGAAGTGTTTGAGGGAGTAAAGTCAGGGGCTTTGATGGAGAAGCCAGTACGAGAGGAGAGCATTTTATAAGTGGTGGGTAGTTGCCTCATTTGAGATGTGTTTGTTGGAAGATGGGGAAGGTTGGGACAAGAGAGAGATTGAGAGGGCAACTGTTGGAAAAGGGGTTCCGGAGATTGATTGTAACGATTTATAGTGGTGATAGGGGGGAGGCTTTTCAGTTCCTGGAGTAAAGTGTCTCCTGTTTCAAAGTTTGAATGCATGTCCCTATTGAAAAGGTTTTCTGGAACTGAACCAACATTCATTGGAGACGGTTGAGTTGGCTGAGAGTGGGAATCTGTCATAACTGCCTCGGGAACGTGTGCATGTATTGGTAGAGAAGAGGAAGGGTTCTGCAGAGGAATAAGAAGCGTTTGGGATTGTTGAATTAAATGCATAATGTTGGGGAAGTAATTTCTTATAAAAGCAGAGGTGGCATCCATAAGTGAGGTTTGATTGGAGGTTGTGGGTTCTGGGTGGGAAGGGGGTGTAAAGAAACTTGCAGAGTCATTGGAGGAGGAGGAGTGTTCAGTAGATGGCTGTTGTGGTGGCAGGGGGGCTTGGTTTGGATCGTGAGAGACAGAGAGATCTTGAAAAGTGTAGATATGTTTCACACTGGAATCAAGCTTGATGGTGCGGAAAGGGCCGTGTTTTGAGTGAAATTTTAGCAAGTGTGTAAACATCTTGCGTTGAGGGTTGACATGGAAGGGGTAGGCAGAGAGATGATGAGATTGCAGATAACGAGCTTCTAGCTTCTCCAAAACAGCCACAAGGTTAATATTGCAATGCCTGTTATCATGCCCTATGCATCCACATCTATAACAAATTTTGAAAACTCTTTCGTAACTGAAAAACACCCATTTTAACTCATCTTCCCCGGGGACATTTACATAAACTCCTGGTGTTAGAGCCTGATCTAGAGCCACCCTAGATTTAATCCTTAACCCTTGCATGCTTCGGACTCTATTAAAAGACCAGTCTACCACCACAAGATCCCCATCCAAATTTCCCATTCGTTCTGCTGTTTCAAAATCAAAACCATCAAATGAAATATTAGGGACTTGAAACCAAATATCTGCTTTTGTGAAGTCAATCTCTGATAGGGCTTGATTATTCTTTCTTTCTTTGAAAACCAGTGAGAGGCCATGCATAGAAATCAGGGATTCATTGAGAAAAAACTCTTTATCTTTTGGGTTTTGAAAATGGAAGAGGTAAAAATCATTCTTTTTTTCAATCCATACCGAACCAAAAGTTTTCAAAGCTTTGCTAATGGCCTTTTGCATGACTGCAGGTGACAAAGAGTTCTTCCCCAGGAACTTCGCAATCAACGTATTTTTCAGAATCTCCCTGAAACTGAAGGCTCTAGAGGGATTAAGGGAGAGCACCTAACCCCTTTCGTCAAGCCTTTCCTCCATGGAATCGTTTGATGAATGGCGATAGGGGTTAAAGAATCTACGTACTTCGATTCCAGAGTATAGGTAGAAGAGAATGGGCGAAGCTGATTGCTTCTTCCTCTGGTAATATCATATGATCGAGTTCTTTCTTCGGACGAAGCCGGCCCCACTCCCGGTAGGCCTTGGTAAGAATGAGGTATCGTTCACTTCTGGCTATCTTCTAGGAAGTAGGGTCTCTTACGAGTTTGTTGTGAGCCTCCATCTAATAAGTCATTTACAGTGGTTTCATTGATTGATATCATTTCATTAGGCCCTATGGGAATGCCAATTCTAAAGACTTCGATTGTTTGACTTGGCCTTGTGCCATCCACCCTCTCTTTCGCGGCAGCCTTTTCTTACTTGTTCCTTAGATTACTTGGTTCAGGGGAGGAGCCTACCATATAAGCGACCTCCTGTAGAATCGGCATAGGGGCTAAAGAATCAGAGAGAAATCGGCATAGGGGTTTGGACATAGTGGTAAAGGGACTTGAACTCAAAAGCAGAGAATCAGAGAGAAGAAAGGAGGAGAAAAGACACTGGTAGATTAGGTGCTGAATGAAACTAGATGTTTAGGATCCTGCAAAATATATTGAAACAATTAGATCATAAACAAATAAAACAAGAGGCAAAGAGAGAAATAAGCCAATGCATGTGGAGAATTTGAGATGATGACTTCTGCAGATAGGAGGAGTGTTACACTAGAGAAAACATCCTCCTGAGATCTTGAAAACCTGCAAAGTTCATGTTAGTAGATACTAGGGTGTGATGATGAAAGATTAGAGGTAGGGAGGAGATTAGAGATAGAGTAATAAACAAACAAAATAAAACTAATCAAAGCAAAAACTTCGGCAGCTATTGGCTGAAGTTCCACCGAGTGGTATGGAGAAGAGCAACAGTTGGTGAGAGATTGGAAGAGATTGGAGGAGCAGAAGAGCTTGTAACAAGATGGAGAAGACGGCTCGAGGAGCAGTGGGGAGAGGCTCTAGAGAGAGCAGTTAAAGTTTTTCTACTTCAAATGATTAAAGTATAATAAGCTAATGTCTTCTCAAAAATAAATAAATAAATATAATAAGCTAATGTCTTCTCTTCTCAAAAATAAATAAATAAATATAATAAGCTAATGCAGATAGTATTTAATATACGTAGTACTTGGATAGCCAGGACTTTACTGTTCCCCTAAAGTTTCTTAGTCCCTTAGATATATAGATCCAATGGCTGAGATTCAGACGAATGAATAATGGTATTGCCCTATACCTATATGATTAACTGGGTGGGCAGCTTGTGGGTGGGGATCAATATATGAAAATGCTACTTCATTTTGAACACGAAGTTCTAGTCAGGTTTTAAATTTTTACACACGAGGGCAACGCTAGGCTGCTAACCAAGAAGTGCGAGCGGCAAGTGGCAAGTGCAGATCTACAGAGGAACATTTGGGCCCTATAGGCTCCACTCAAATCTTTAGAGCTGAAAATTTACTATTTGTTCAGATTTTACAGTTTACACTTTTCCTTGATTTTGTGTTCGGGTGTGGGCGGGTTGGGTTCTTCGGGTTCGGGTCCAATCCAGGTCCAACTCAGCCCTAGTTTGCAGCCTCAAGTGATAGAGCGTTGGAAGTCCGTGCATGAGGTTCCGGTTCAAACCCGATTGACGTCAAAACAATTTCTCAAAAAAAAAAAAAAAAAAAAGTCCTTGCGAAGTATCATATTCATATCCGCCCGCCGTGGTTACTGCAAACACGTTGATTAGTGAAAGGGTAAAAGACACTGACCACCATTGGGTTTAGGGAAAAACCCACAGACCGCCCCTGAGTTTTGGATAAAGACACTCCGCACTTTTTTTTGAATGGAGGCTGACATTTGACTAACTGCACGAATAAAAAGACAATTTTACCCCTAGAATGTTCTAAAATTACCCCCTATATATAACCATAATCTCTCTCTATCTCATTCCTAACCCTAAGCACTCTCTCTCTACCCCTCTTTCTCTCTTCCTCTGTGAACCCAGCGACCAAATCTCACAAATGGATCTCTCTGCTCTTCTTACAACTCTGCTCCACCTCCCAAATTCACCACTCCTTCGCCATCACAATCCGCCCCTGGCCCGAATTCCTCAACCCCACCGCTCTCACCACCCCGATCTCCTTCTCCGAAGCCACCTTGCGAATATGGCATCAACGCCTTCCACCTCAACTACGCCGTCGTCGTCTTCCAATCCCCATCGTCGTCTCACCATCCAATCTCCGTCGCCGTCTTCCTCGTCACCGTCGCCGCCTGGTTGGTCTTCTTCGTCTACAGGGACGGACCGTGGATGCTATTTGGAGTCACGATCGATGATGGGATCGCTTCAATTGAACCAGCCTGTTTACTATCTTAGCCCTAATTTGGGCCAGCGTTTGGTCGAATCTCTTCGTCTCGGGTTTGGATTTGGCTGTGTTGGTGCTGTTTCATGCTGCGGTTAGGGTTCCAGTGGACGTTGATGACGTCGAGTCGCCGTACGGGTCGCTGCTATCGCCGGTGGATGATGATCCCAGAGGGGGATATTCCCAGGTTTGACTTTCCGATTTGTGATAGAATAATTTTAATTCCATGGCATTGTTGGGTCTTTTGGTGGTGAAGTTACAGATTGTTCAGTGTTGTTGAATCCAGTAGCAATTGATTGACATCTTATTTGATTTCTCATATACAAAACAATCCATTGAAATTGTTTTGCAATTGGACAGATCGAACCCGGATGCATCGAGGAAATGAACTCGAACGCGTACAAGAACGCCGACGATTCAGGGTTCTTCGAATTCGAGTGCTCTGCGCCGCCTCCTCTGTATCTTCCTCGAGGTTTTTTTTTTGTGAATTCTGGAATTGACGACTTGGCGGAGGTATTGTGGTTTCCCTGAATGAAGTCGATCGGGAAATCACCGGGATTGTGATTCTGCGATTTGGGTCGGCGACAAGGAGCTTCGAGATCAACCGGCGAGCTTGAAGGGAAATCCATGGAGGAAGCTCATAATTAACATTCAACAGTCTTTTGGTTTGAGTACTAAGTCAGTTTGAGTTTGGGTTGGTTTGGTATGTTTTTTCTGTCTTTGCTATCTTTGAATGAAAATGCAACTATCTGAATATGAAGAAAGCAATAGTGTTGTTACTAGTACTACAAAATATTCATCATTTGTTGTTAGTAGTGTTGATGTTTTGGATTTAAAGTGAAAAAATGAATTGTGTTGTTCTTGATGTTCTTGACGATAAATGATAGGCAATATAGTCCAAAAAATATGCAGGGGCAATATTGTCCGAAATAATTCAATTAACCAATTTTCTAACGGAACTTAACAGAGGGTGCAAACTGTCCACGGAATATTCCGTTAAATGGGTGCGGAGTGTCTTTATCCAAAACCCAGGGGTGGTCTGTGGGTTTTTCCCTAAACCCAGGGGTGGTCAGTGTTTTTTACCCTTAGTGAAAGGAACGATCTCTCCCAGCAGTAAGATTTCGATATCAATTCCCATGATACTATTTCAAGTTAATAAACTTGTTTATTATTCTCTTTCAGTAGACAATGCATGCAAACATATCCTAATATGCTAAATTAGAAAATTAATTGGTCTTGATCTACTCCAATTCCAAGTCAAATTTCACAAAGCCAGCCATCTTAACATCTCTTAACCGGGGCTTTCAACGAAGCATATGCCAGCTTCCCGGAAGCTGATGTGACACAGCAATTACAGTGGAAATGTATATTATTATCTGGCGCATTTAAAACTATGTTACACTGACAGCAGAAGCATCCTGGCCCTTAGTCGTGACGCGAGGTGCTTCGCAAAACTTCATGACCACATATTTGGATTGGCACGTCAACAGCTCTTAGACCAACGAATAATTTTCCCATTGCTCTGTGAGTATCTTCTCCAGCTTGGCCGGCCGGCAAGGTACCGCGAGCGCGCCATTGCAGTTGAATCCGTACTCTTCGGCCGCTTGCTCCAAAAGCCTCAAGAATGGAGGGTGTGATAGGTAACTCAATGGAACCACAAATCTCTTCATTTCCTCTCCTCCGGTCGCCGTCACAACAAAGTGCCCTACTTTGACATCTTTAGGCAATTCCGTTTCTTCTTCCAAGTCTCTTTTGGTGAGTAGTAAAAAGCTCTTCTGAAGCCTCTTTACGACAACTTTGAGCTTGAGAATGCTATTGTTTCTGATCGCATGCTTAGACATGTTTAAGCTCTCTAGATGTTATGTTTGAGCTTGAGAATGCAATTGTGAGATTGTAGTTCAACCATCCTTTTATAGAGAGGGAGCTGGGGATCCAGAAACCGTGGGGGCAGAGAGAGACCCAGTGCTTGTGAGTGTGTGACTGAGGTTTCATTTCAATGATGAAGCGTAGCTTTCAAAAGGCAGTGCCATGCCAGTAATGGTAGGGTTATGGTTGAGACTCTAAACACATTTTACCTCTTAAAAACAGATCCATGTTCCAATGTTCTTGTCTTCTCAACATCGTTCGATGATCAACGGTATACAACACGTACAGATATTTTCGCACCTTCTCGTACGAGCCATCGAATATCGCAACGCGGAGAAATTAAATTTCTGTCAAGACACGTCTTAATCATGTGTTGATACGAAGATCTTTCGCTTGATCATGTTTATCTACAGGTTCAGCGGTCTACGAACAAACTGCAATGTGAAATACTGCAGTTCCTAAAATCTTCATAAACCTTTATCACTTCATTGTACTCTTCATAAAATGCAACCGCAGATCAACTGGTGACATCTGCATATAAAGGAAGTCGTATGTGGTTTCAATTGTAGATATTATGCCCGACACTGACACAAACACCTTATGAGCCACGCGGTGTGAGATTGATGAACAACAGGTTGTCAACTTTAACTCATCACAAGGTACTCTTGTTAGAAAATATGTAACTCTGCCGACGAAGTTTCTTCAAAAATGATCAACACAGATTAAGAAGAAGATACTGTAAATAAAACTCACTGATCGATAGCCTCCAGAATGCTGCGCTGATGTTGGAATCAGTCTCGTACTTATAGGGTATGAGTTACTTAAAACAGATTAGCTGCCTGCTATTACAAGTGGCTTCTGTTTCCCAGGATAGAGGTCTTTCGGCGCGGCGGTTGAAACTATGTAACCACCAAGCCCGACGAACCGAATGTTTGGTAGAGATAGTCTATTGTTGGCAGAGAGATTATGAGTGTTGTATTTCGGTTGTCCGAAATTGAGAGAAGTGACTGGCTTTTATAAAGATAGAAGGTGGTTGAAGGGTTGTAACCGTTGGTTGGTTAATTTCAGTAATTAACTAATTACCGAAATTAGTTTCTGGCCCAAAAAGATATAAGCCCTACCTTACTAACAATCAACCCAACCCAACCACACCAAGGCCCGAGCCGGACAGACGGCGCCGCGTGTGTGTGGTGGTTCGGAACATAGCTAGGTCCTCCTCCTTAACAAAATTGCTTCGCCCAAAGAGCCCAAAGGGCGTGCCCTTAGAGTCCAAATTTGAAGTGGATAAACTCCCAAGTTTCTTTTCTCAACCAAGACGGAGTTCAATTTTCTTCTCAACTTGATCAAGAATCCATTTTGAGAGCTTTGTTTGATCATTCATTTTTCAATGATTTTCGGCAAATGAATTACCGAAATGACAAACAAGTTGCGAACTATACGATGATGCAATTGGTGTTGTTAAATCTCAAATGAGCCGGGTTAAAACCGAGCTCAAGTTCAGGTACAAAATAGCTGCGAAAACCATTTCTTCCAACAACTCTACCGTACACAGAGACATTTGATAATACTGTACTAGCTGCTAGGAAAAAGAATGGTCCAAAAATGTTAGATATGTACTACAAATAACCTAGGTCTATCCAATGTATGATATTATGATAGTAGGTATATTTGAAAGCTGTATGACAAGAATTGAGTAATGTTCGCAACACAAGTACTTAGGTGGTGCTGGCATGGAAACTACATGTGTTCTTTGTTTGTGTGGCTTCACTATCACCACCACTTGATATACGGACTCTCTGAACACTCATATGCAACTTATGCGAGGTCTCTAACATTGTTAAATCAAAGTTAGCTGAGCAAGTTTAGTACTACAATAATACAATATATAGAACCCGTTTTATGCCACCAAAGTTCTTATAGATCAAAGAAACCGTTTTAGTACACATTGATATTCAGAATTGATACAACTAGCATAAGTCTGCTCCACACCATGGTTTTGGGAAATTACACAGCTTTCGTATCTGTGTTTGCAATAATTTACATTAGAAATATAAGTTAACAATCAACCATTCATTCAGTCACAACATCTTTCATGGAGCAATTACCAAATCAGCGGGTATGCTTCATCAACTCTCCAATCATGCGAATCACTATCTCAGTTTTCATCGTTCTTGTCTTATCCAACTTAAATTCTAAGTACTCGTATCAAAACTCTTTACTTTGCAGCAGTCAAACAAATTGGTTCACTCCAATAACTCAATGGAGAAAGTAGATTGATTTCCATTCTATTCTTCCAAAAACAATAACCGATATAACTTTTCAAATTAAAGTTTGTGGAGTTAGAGATAGTTTACAACGAGCAATTGTCACCTATAAATTGTAAGAAATGTGATTCGAATGTAATTACCGTGTGCCACATGAGATTTGAATGCGCTTTCTAGATTTTGGTAATAGGAAGAGCTACTGGGGCGTCCAAGAGCTGTTTAGTAAAACGTGACCAATTAACCTGCTTTTTAAAATATGACAAACCCTTACTAATATCTCCTTGAGTCGTTGCTAGAGTATCATCCGGGAGATTAGAAGACCGGATTTGAGTGCATACTTTTATACAGAAAAATGCACATGTATTCTAATTTCCTTCAGAAACCAGCGGATTTTGAATCGGTGGGTTCACATAATCTCTTATTGTGTACGTCAGCTTAAATAAAGTCAGCCAACATAACATCTACTAGTCCGTCCCTGCTCTTTCTTCCCATCTAACTTTTTGACTCGCATTTGGGTCACTTTGACCGGGTGATTTGGATAACAAAATAATACAATTTTTTGATAATCTTTTCATCATAGTATAGAGCAAGTTTTACTCTACAATACCATGAAAAAATTATCAAAAAATTACGTCGGTTTGCTATTCAAATCACTGGGTCAAAGTGACTCAGTGAATCGTGACAAAAGTCAAATTGGGAAGAAAGAGCTGGAACTGGTATTATGAAAGAATATAAGAATTCAATGATGAATTGCAAAAAAAAAAAAAAAAAAAAAAAAAAAACACTAACAAGAGATAAAGAGAAATTGTGATCTTCATCGGAGAGATGGAGAAACAATTCAGCCGACATACCTAATCTGACGATTAGGGTGATATATATAACTAGGGTTTTGAACCGTTGGAAATAGCAGAGACATCACACAAGATTCATCTAATTACATAAAGACCCAGCTAATTATCACCAGTAACAATAACTTAGAGAAATGACAGATTGACCCCTCTAGATGTAGATAACTACAACTAAACACTGTAGTCTAATATCTTAATCATGGTTTTCGACGAAGCATCTACCTACTTTGCAGAAGCTGCTATGGATATCAGTTATCATAAAAGTCAAAGTTTGTTATTTTACCAAACACACCAGAAATGATTGTTGTTCAAAAGCAGTTGTGCTGATAGCATGACCAAAAATAATTCAAGACTAGGTGCGATGCATGATTTTATGATAGTACTCAGTGGTAGTAGCTAGATATGTGAAAATTGAATTGGCAGGAATTGAATTCAGTTTTGGGTGGGCAGGGACGTGTTTCATTAACAAACCCCATGAGATCATATCCCTCAAGACGATTTGTCATATGTGAGCTCCAAATTGAGTAGTTTCCTACCTTGGACAGAACGAGTGTGGCTTTATAGAGATTACTTCAGAAATAGGGGATGACGGATTTAAAGAGCTGGACACAGCCGTGACATCACTTGACTCAGTTATGGCTGAAGATTGAAGAAAGGATCTTAGAAAAGAGGTTGAGAAGGGTGTATAGGCCTGTGCCTATACAGGGATCCGATACCATAAAGAAGCAAGAATAAAGAAGGCAAATTGTTTACGATATTGATGTTGATAAGTACACATCTATAGATAAACGTACATTGCAAAATGTAAATAGAGAAAATCAAACATAAGTTTATGTTTGACTAGTACATTCAAAATTGGACATGGCATAACATAGTACAATTACACAACAAATGGAGGATCATTCTCATATGATTGTAGGCGATAATCACTAAGATGCCTGAAGTTTGATAACTAGGCTCTTGACTGTTCTTGACTTACCACCCACACATAACTAAAAATTAGAACTCACCCAGTCACCGGGAAGAAAAAAAATAAAGAGAAAATAACGAGAACTGTTTCGTTATAGACGAATTTAAAGAGAATAACATAAGCACTCAACCAATTGATCAATAAGGAAATATTACACAGATAATGATCTTAATCTCCGATCCACGGAGTTCTAACAAAGCACACATAGTACAAAAGCAGAGAATGCTCTGGTGTGCTCTCTCAACAATGCTCTATGTGGTTGCCAACACGATGCTAGCTCTCTTTATTATGAGCCCCAAGTCCCTTTGTATATCCCCTCCTACTCTGCTAACCTGACACAGTTGATCTTGCCTCCGGCTAATTGCAACTTTTGTACTGGTGTTGACTCCATTGCTTCGGTGGTCTTTCCTCTCATCTTTAATCTGACCTAGAACCTCCGCATTATTCATGTCCTTCTACTGATAACACCTTTCTATCAACATCCACCTCCACTTGTTTTCTCTATAAGCATTATATAGCCACATCTAAACAACAAGTATATAATCATGTATTAATAACATTTTTTGTAGTCCTCCTACGCATTTTTCATCAAACTCACTGCAAAAAGTCACAAAATCCTTATTGTCTCACTCAAATCGAATTCCAAACGCAAGAAAATAACTTAGCGTTTTACAGGAGTCAAGCTAATCGGTTCACTCCAATAACTCAACGGAGAAGTAAATTGACCGTCCATTGAAATTCTGCTGAAGTAATTACTCATGTAACTTTTCACAGTTTGTGAAATTACGTTAATTTATAACAACCAATCTTCACAGATAAATGATGATTGAGCACCACAAAAGATATTGATATGCGGAAATGTCAATATTGTGCACCACACTCCAAACTGTTTCCATTTCTCTGCCATTCCTACGACCATTAGTTACTCTAATTTATGAGACTAACCATAAAGATCATCTACGATTTATAAATAACTTGAGCCTATCATTCGGGCTATAGCCGCATCCTTAAGACGAAATATCGTACTTGAGGCGTTGTATCATTGTAACATGTAGAGTAATGAAGTACATATGTTGCTTTTGGAAGTTATAAAACCGATATGATTATCATACTATGAATCAAAGCACCATATACATGTTAGGAACAATAAACATATATGCGTATTTTGTGTACCTACAAGCCTACAATTACTCCTTGATGCAAATTATCCTCACAGTTAGAGAAGAGTATGGAACTCGGTCTTCCCCTCCTTGGTCATAGTTCACGACTTCACGTACATTTTCATTCAATGAGGTTAGATAACATCTCATAACCGTAATTTTTAGTTGCTCCAAGCAAGAACACCACGTCAGCGTGACATTTGTTGCTCTACACCATTTATTAATTGACCATAATTCCACTATAGTTCATTATTACTCATGTAAGTTATTGAAAAAAAAGAAAATCAAATTCCTACTCTAGTTTTTCTTCCATTGACAAACCTTTATAAGATATATGTCAAAATTGTAACTAGTATTACTAACAAAAGAATCACTTGTGCACTAGGGTTCCAAAGAGGAAAATTGACTAGACCATGAACTAATGAAAACAGTCGTACACGTAACGACTAACAAATTAGTTGTACATGGTCGTACGTTCATTATCTCGAAGTAGACAGTGCATGCATGAAATTAATATCTCTAATCTCCTGATATGCTAATATAAAATTAATTGGGCGTACATTCTATAACAGTTATTAGTGTTAAGGCTGGAAAAATTGGTATACAAGTAAAATCTGAATTCAATAGACAATAAACAAATAAATAAGGTAAGAAATAAAGTCATGATGACGCCGAACTGAATCAGGGATTCTTGGGAGCAGCAAGAAGCAACAAAAAGAGAAGGAAAATCATGAAAAACACTAGGGGAAAAAAACCTATCCAAGATTCTGAAAAAAAAAATTAATATTTCATAACATATAAAAATCAGTCCACAGGCCGGGCTTAAATAGTTGAAAAATCTAATTATTCAAAATATGGTAAAAATTCTACAATTAAAGCTAGTTGATAATTCTAACCTAATAAAATACTCCGCTAAAAGATTCACCCAAAACTGGATTAAATCGAAATCCTAATTAATAAAGAAACAATTACTGAAAATAGAAAAAATAGATAATTTCGGCTCTTAAACAGAAGAATTTGGCCAAAGTTCGGCCCTTCAATTCTGCTTCTGATTCTGTGTTTTGACCAAAAAACTTTCTGAATCCAACGAATTAATTCTCCAGTTTTCTCTTGCATCAGTCATCCCCTCTTTAAAAGAACTCGCCCTCGAGTTCAACTTAGGAACTTAAACAAAACGCTCCACCAAAAATGGACAACAATAGAACAATGGTGGCGTGATTGAAAATATTAAGGATGTATTTAATTCAATATGCGCCTATTCGTATTCTATACAAGTACTTGATGAATAAAATTAAAGGACAAGAAATTGAAATCACCTCACGAAGAATAGGAAAATCGGAAGTCTCCTCACAATCCTCCACAAGAAAAGCTTAATCTCCTTCTCCATATTCGTTATAAATTGGAGGGTTTGTCCAATCCACCTGAGAATCACATGAAATCGAAACATTCTCATAAAAGATTGTATAATCAGAAATAGGTTCAGCTTCTAACGCACCCGACTAATTCTGCACATTGAACCTGAAACCCGATCCTCCATAACGCTCAGTTTGACCGCAGGATATCGGTTCTTTAGGATCTCGAACGCGCACATTTATTCATGATCAGAAGTCATTAGAACCTTGAAATATCGTGCCCTCAAGCGTCGTGTTAGCTTCGCAAATTGTTTCTGACAATCTCACACCGCTAGGCGATGGGTTCTGCCTCTGCATATCCTGTTGTTGCATCTACGGATCTTTTATTATCATAACGTCTTGGTGGTTACGTTGGGCTTCCTTAAACAAAACAAGCCAGCGGCCGCCAGGTTGTCTACGCACCATTGTTATGAGGATTTTCTTTCCACGGAGCTCTGAGCTCCGATAACAACTGACGTCGGACTGAATAAGACTTTTTTGGAGCATCAAGAAGCAACGAAAACAGAAGGGAAATCATGAAAAACACTAGGGGAAAACCTCTCTAGGTTCCTGAAAAAAACTTTGTTTGTTTCATCACATATGAAAATCAGAGCACAAGCTGGACTTAAGTAGCTGAAAGTCTAATTATTCGAAATATGGTAAAAATACAAAACAAAATTAAAGAACTGAAACTTAAAAGAAACTTACTATTAAAGCCTACATACACCGATGTGACAACTTCTAAGTTAGCCTACTAGCCGGTCTCCTGCGTACTCACCTGCCAAGTATAGAAGACAGTGATGTCACGACACCAACTTATAATGAACATAATAGACTTCATAATGAAATAGACATACAGTTTTGAAATGTATAACATGTACTTGCAGTGCGTATGCCCAAGTAATCTGACCCACATCAGATTGCAAGGAGCGTCATACCAGTAATTTCAATTATTTGATAAAGCATTTACGACAAATCTATATTCATTTTCCCGTTCTTGCACCACCCATTGATCCATCAAGAAAAACTAGGCCTTAAGTGTACGCACCCCTTACAGTCGGGAGCTAGCAATGTACCGACCAAAAGCTCGTAGACCGAGTTCCATGAGTGTCCGCCACCGCATCAGCTAGACGTCCGGAGTCTATGATAACCATACTGAGGTCTATGGTACAAGAATCAATTCTTAAACAAGTATTCAAGACCTTCATGAGCAATACGCATACTTATCTTGTCTTGAGCAGTGTATTGTGCCAACTTTGCAACTTTGTATCTCTCTCCCAACTTGTTGTAATATCATGACTTCTCTCCCTACTACTTGTAATATCATCACTCTTGGTCTAAAATTAATGCTAAAAAATAATTGTAACATGATAAATTACTCGGCTACAAGATTCACCCAAAACGGATTTAAATCGAATTCCTAATTAATAAAAACACAATTCCTGAAAAAAGAAAAACTGATAATTTCGGCCCTCAAAAGGAAGAATCTGGCCAAAACATTGTGGTGCTTGTGACATAGTCACGAGTTCTCTCTATAACATTGTTTATAGTCAAAATTATGTATGGTACGACCCGAATCTTCAAACCTTCAATTATGCCTCTGATTTTCTACATTTTAACCGAAACAATTTTTCTGAATTTGACGAATTAATTCTATAATTTTCTCCCGCATCACACGATCATGTAAAGAAAAATAGATAAGAGTCCATAATTCTTCATACAACAAAAAATATTTGGTATTTCAACAAATTTCTGTACCTTTTGTTGATGAACTATTCACATAAACCTTTTTTACTAAATGTTGTGAATTTAAATTTAAAAGGGACATGTAAAGGGACAATAGAGATAAATCTTATTGATGTGTATCATAATCTCAACCTTAAGTCTCTCCCTATAGGCATCACATGAACTTTTGGGGTCAGAATATATAAGTACAAATATAAACCGAAATATATAGTAAATATTGACACTAATCCAATAACATGATTCAAAACACAATCAAATTTATTGAAGTTTAGAGGCAAAATTTATTGTTCATCAAACTCCCTGCAAAATATTCACTGGTGTCTTTTCTTATTCAACTCAAATTCAAAACTATTGAAAATGAACTTGAAGTTTTGCAGCAGTCAAACCTATCGGTTTACTCCAATAATTCAATGGAGTTGAATGTCCATTGAAATTCTTCTAAACGAATCACCAGTTTCACTTTTCACAATTTGTGAAATTGCGGTAATTTGTAATCAATTATCACGGATAAATGATGAATGAGCACCACAAAAGATATTGATATGAAAAAAATGTCAATAATGTGAATTACATTCCAAAATCTTTCCATGGCTCTTCATCTCTACTAGTATGTAGTTGAACTAATTCGTTAGACTAATCAGGGGCAGATCCAAGAATTTGTTATAGTGTTGGTTAAATGTCAAAATTAGGCAAATATAGATAATGAGGTGGGATTAAACTGTATATTAGAGGGAACATTTTATTAATCAAAAATATTTGTGGTGGTGGGGGGGGGGGGGGGTAAATAATAATTTACGTGGAAACTAGGAAAATTGAAAATTTTAAAAAATGAGAAGGGCTATAGCCCCACCAGTTCCAACATAGATCCGCCTCTGAGACAAACTATGAAGATCATTAATGGCGTAAAAAAAACACTTGATCATTTACAGCCCATCGATTCGGCTATAGACCTATAGTCGCATCCCTAAGACGAAACATCATCCTTGAAGTGTTCTGTCATTTGCAATCCGTGACAGTTTTGGAAAATTTCGTAGAACAATTAATTCAGGAAATGAAAACTTCATAGACTTCCACGCACTCCATATGCTCAGCCCACGTTAAGGGTAACGAAGTACATATTCGTAAGTTATAAGTCTATCTTCATACTAGGAATCAAAGTGGCAAACACATGTTAGGAACGATAAAGAGATGTGTACTTTGTGTCGCTGCAATTAGTTCGTGATAATATTTATCCTTACAGTTACGGGAGAGTCTGGCACACGATCTTCCCCTCTTTACTCATACTTCACGCACATTATCATTCAATGGGGCGGACAACATCTCATTCCCGTATCTATAAGATTGTAGCAGGGTTTCAAAGAAGAGAACGAACTAGACCATGAACTAATTAAAATAGTCGTGCTAGTTCAGTGGCGGAGCTATTAAAGGACAAGGGGTGGCAATTGTCAGACCACATATTTTTAAAGACCTCACTTTTTAAAGTTGCACATTTACCCTGATTACTATGACTTTTGACCAAAAAAATACACAATCTTCTCTGGTGAGTTTACATTCTTTTCACCTACCTTTAAAAGAATACATTATTTATTTTGGCCTAGTTGTTTCTGTTTTCTCTAGCTCCGCCACTGATGGGGTCCTCCCATGAATGAGGCCAGGCTATGCAACAATATGCAATAAAACAGTCACAATCATGCACTTGTCGTACGTTCATTACTCTCTAAGTAGACACTGCGTGAAATTGATATCTCGTACTATCCTAATCAGAAATTAATTGGTCTAACCTACTCTTGGGCCAGTATCTTCTCCAGCTTGGCCGGTCGGCAAGGCACCACAAGCGCGCCGACGCAGTCGAAGCCGTACTCTTCGGCCGCTTGCTCCAAAACCTTCAAGAATGAAGGATCTGTGAGGTAACTCAATGACACCACAAATCTCTTCGCTTCTTCTCCTCCGATCGCTATCACAGCAAAATGCCCTTGTTTTACATCTTCAGGCAAATTGGTTTCTTCCTCTTCTTCTTCTTCTTCTTCCAAGACTCTTTTGGCGAGTACCGAAAGACTCTTTTGAAGCTTCTTTACGACAACTTTGAGCTTTAGAATGCCATTATTTCTGATCTTACCACTCAATGCATGCTTAGACATGGTTGAAGCTCTCTAGCTAGATGATATTTTCTTTTGTTGTTGTGAAGTTGTACTTCGACCATGGTTATATATTAGAGGAATCTGAGGGCCCAGAAAATGTGGAGAGAAAGCGACCAGTGTATGTGAGTGTGTGAGTGAGGTTTCATTTCAACGATGAAGAGTAACTTCCACCAGGTTTCCAAGTTTAAACACATATTTACTCAAAAAAAAAAAAAAAAAAAAAAAAAAAAAAAAAAAAAAAACATCCATGTTCATATGTTCCCGTCTTCTCAACATCAATATTTCCTCTTGCATTAAAGATGAAATATCCCAACAGAGAGAAGTTATACATTTGCATGCAGGTCTTATGTGATATTTTAGCAGGAAATGGAATGGTCCGGAAACGTTTGCTACTATGAACGTATGTCAGGGCGTAAGATATTGTGATAGTAATTGCAGCAGGTATGTGAAAATTGAATATTGACAAGAATCCAAAAATGTTCGTGACGGAAGTAGTTTGTCGTGCCGACATGGAAGGTATGTGTGTTTCTTGTTTGTGTCGCTTTACTCTCGTGACTTGCTATTTATACGTACTTGGGAGAATTTGAGGAGCTTATAGAGAGCGGGAAAAGGGATTTAATAAGCTTAATATTAATCTTGTCAATATTCAGTGACTTGATTTGATATAACAGGGTCGTACACCGTCGCCTATAAAACATTATTTTTGTACGAAATCAATTTAGAATCCTTAACTAAAATATGTTGCTACCAACTCATCGGTTATTATTTATTCATTGTTAACAATATCAAGTTCAATAATATGCTTGTATTGTACATTATGTACAAACTGGTCACTCCATTGGTGGTTTTGAGAAATTATATACGTAGTTTAATGGGTTAGTTTGAATTGGAGGTTTTTTGGTTTTTATTAAAATAAAAACACAAATTTTTGGATATAAATGTTTTTGTTTTTGATTTTTGGACAATCCGATGCCCGGGTCATGGTGTAACCGGGACACTGGATATTTTTTATTGACTTTTTGGCATAACCTACGGATGGTGAAGAAACGGTGGACTGGTTTGTATAAAATGACAAAAAATAGTTGGTGGCAGCCAATTACGGGCTGCCACATGTCCCAATATGCCAAAATAACTTGAATGTAATAGTGAATGCAATAGTCTGTGTAATATTCTACCCGGGCACCGGTGCCTATCCGGTCCCCAGATTCAACAACTTTTTTTTTGGTTTTTGAAACTTAAAAAGTCAGATTAACATTCTATAAAAAACCAAAAAAATCAAGTTACCCAAACTACCTCAATTTAATATAAGTTACAAATGCAAAAGGCCACAACATCCATCCTGAAAATGAGATTCCAATTAGTCAAAAAGCGGACGAAAAAATTAGTTCACTCCAATAACTCAATTCAAAGGAGAATGTAAATTGATTTTTCAATCCAGTTTGCCTAATCTAAAAACTTCTCAAAGTTTGTGAAAGTACTCAAAATTTAGTAATAACCGATTGTCACAGAGAAATGATGATGAGGAACCACAAAATATATTTATGAATAAAATATTCATTATCACCTGCTACATGAGATTTCGATGCGCCATTTAGATTTTGATACTGGGAAGAAGAAGAAAAAAGGTTTGAGAACACAAACGGAATCACGATAACTCACTATGTGAAAGCATTAACCATTAATTAGTATATGTTAATGTGTTAGTTTTCTTGTTTATACTTGGCACGGATGAAATGTGTATACTGAAAAGCTATAGGACCTTGAATTGATGAAAGATAGCCTAGCTAAGATGATTTTTTTGTCATTTAAAGGACCCGGGAAGTAGAATAACTTTCTGACAACCTGTGTGAAGCTGGTTATGTTCATTGTTTGAGACCCTTGAAGGCTCTGAGTGCCACATGGAAGGTTCATATGTTTTATGTTTATGTGGTTAGATCACTCGTTACTTCGAGACCATTGAAGGCTAAAGTACTGATAATATTTCTTGATCAGATTCAGAGGTGTGAATTAAGTTTTTAACTTAAAATTACAACATTTTTAGCTTAAAGTTAGGTTGAGTAAATTTTTTTGCCCCCCTCTAAAGTAGAAAAACCCGATTGAGGCCGCGGACGATGATGGTTTAGTAGCAGCGTAGGGTTCATTTGCCACTTACTATGACGGACTGTGGATGTGTGGGCCTAAGTCTGGCACTTCTGGTTGATCCTCAGTTTAAGGAGCACAAGTTCTTTGAATGATGTTTATGAAAATATTAATGAATCAATAATGTTTCTAGGTAATTTTAAACAACAATGGGGATGTAGCTCAGATGGTAGAGCGCTCGCTTAGCATGCGAGAGGTACGGGGATCGATACCCCGCATCTCCAGTTTTTTTAGTGTTTTACTGCAAATTACAATAAAAAAGAAACTATATTATTATATTCTTAGTTTCTGAGAAAAATGATAAAATTACTACCAAACTGACATGTTTTAAATTACAATAAGCAAGCACTGCATTATTACTACATTATTTGTTCTTAGGTTCAGAGAAAAATGATGAACTACTAGCAAATTAACCTATTTTTGGAGACTGCTTTAGCTCATTTGAGAGACTTCTACAGCACAAAAACCTTTTAAGTATCTTTTCACTTGCTGATTTGTTTGATGAATTTCAGGATTTTGTAAAAACAGAACTAGCTCGCCAATGATATTTTCTCATTGCTCACATACTTATTAACTTGAGATTACTGGATGAGCAAATATGTAGGCCCCCAAAATCGTAACATTACACTCTTTAGTTTTGGTCCGAAACAATTAACTTTATCAAATGTAAGTAGGTGGTGAGATTGCATAAACGTATTAAGCCTTTGTGCGAATAACTTGAACAGGTTCAGAGAAACTGATGAGTTCTCTTAGAGCTATCATTACGGTTCTCCAAAGTGCTTGTGTAAGCCAGCGTTCACAGACATTCATTCTACCCATCTTCCTGCAAATTATCTAAACCCTGAACAAGGCAAACACAGAGCTACTGGGCTAAGCCTAGTTGATTTGCCTTCTCTGCTTAGTTGCATAGCAATCCTTGGCACTTTTTATGCCTCAAATTCTGCACATTTGAACCTACTCTTGTTGTAATAGTGATTTGGCTGAGTTAACAATATCGGGTCTCAGTCCCAGTATTAGAGAGCTACATTGCTCTCTAAGTGATCAAATTAGAAATGCAGGTGGACCTTTTTGAACTCACTGCCAAACTGATGACATGAACATCAGTTTGGCAGCTACCGTTCGATTGGGTTCTCTGCTTCTAATCTCAGCCTTTCATTTCTTTTATTCCAAACGATGTCGTTTTGTTTAAGTGGTTTAATTAGCTAAACCGTTAGTTAATCTTGATTCTGATTGGTTGATGATGTAACGGAAGAGTTTAAAAGGGAATTCCCTCTCTTCCTCTGTTAGACTTTTATCAATTCGATTGGATCTAGTTTTTGCAGAGCTTGAAGCTCTTTTCTCTTCTTCTGGTGTTCGTAGCTAGGGTTTGAGCTAGCCATCTCAATATGGTATCAGAGCCAGGTTCTGAGGGCTGCTGATTTGTTGTGAGCCTCGTTGCTTCAGAGATCTCAGTTTGTGGAGTTGTTTGATTTCAGAGATTCATGGCGCAGACATCGCATAGATCGGATTCGTCTGGCTCATCAATGGCTTCGGTAGATCCGCAGTCTCCTTTCTATCTTCATCATGGAGGTAGTCCTGGTAATGTTCTAGTCACTGTACCTCTCACTGGTGATAATTTTTACTCCTGGCACATGTCTATGATAGTAGCTTTAGAGGCAAAGAATAAATTGGAATTTGTTGATGGAACTATTTTGGCACCTGAAGTTGGATCTGAGATGTACTCCTTGTGGAGGAGATGTGATAGGATGATCATGTCATGGCTTTTTAATTCAATTTCTAAGGATATTGCTTGTAGTGTGATTGGCAGATCTAGTTCTAGAGAAGTTTGGTTAGATCTGATGGAAAGGTTCTCTCAAGGAAATCTGCCTAGATTATTTCAGATTTCACTGTCAATTTCAAGTTTGAAGCAATCAGATTTGTCTGTCACAGCTTATTTCACTAAATTGAAGACACTTTGGAATGAGCTAAATAACTATAAGCCATTGCCTAGCTGTACTTGTCTTGGATGTAGCTGCAATGTCAATGGTAAACTAAAACAAAATCAAGAAGAAACTAGAGTGATGCAGTTTTTGATGGGGCTTAATGAGCAGTATGTGACAGTTAGAGATCAATTGCTGCTCACAGAACCACTTCCTTCTCTTAATGTTGTTTTTGCTAAAATCATACAACAAGAGAGGCAAATGCAGCTCAAGAATGTGTCTCATGTGTCACCAAATATGGCTATGTATGCTAACACTTCTGGTGGTTCTAATTCAGCTCATTTTTCTAAGAATTCTGGTGGAAATGTGATGGATCAAGGATCAGGTCAACGTTTTGGTGGAAGAGGTCCTAATGGCAAGTTAGTGTGTCATCATTGTGGACATGAAGGACATGTGAAAGCCAAGTGTTATAGGTTACATGGCTTTCCACCTGATTTTAAGTTTACAAAGTCAAGAGCTCATAATGTGACTCTTTCTGGCTCCTCTTCACAAAATAGTCAGCTTCCTAGTCATGCAGCTAGTGACACATCTTCTGCTAAAAGTGTCACTTTGACAGAAAATCAGTGTCAGCAGCTCATGACTCTTCTGAACACACATTTGGGTCCAAAGAATGGTGGACAAGGTTTAGCTAGTGATGCAGGCTCAGTTTCTTCATACTCAGCAATTTCAGTTGATTCACCTTCACATCATGCCAATTCACCATTTGATCATGCTCACTTTATGGGAGGTGTTATTAGTTCTTGTTCATTGCAAACTTATGCTGATATCAGTGAGAATTTTCCACCAAATTCATGGATTCTGGATACTGGAGCAACAGATCACATGTGTACTAATTTGCAGATGTTTACAGAAGCTAAACCAGTGATCAATACTGTGGTGCATCTACCTGATGGTCAAACTGCACAAGTGACTCATGTTGGAACTGTTCAGCTTACTCCTAATTTCACTTTGCATAATGTCTTGTGCATTCCTACTTTTCAGTTCAACCTTGTTTCTATTTCACAATTTACCACTATCTCAGGTTGCACATGCATTTGTGAAAACAGCACTTGTGTTCTCAAGAAGCATAACCAAGTGGTTGGTGTGGGACAGAAAGTTGGAGGGCTTTATGTTCTATCTACTCAGTCAAGAAGTTTAGCTGTTTCTGGGACACAAATTGCTACTTTATGGCACAGAAGACTAGGACATCCATCTTTCATGAAAGGTAAAATGTTATCTCCTCATATAGCTGGAATTAACACACATGAAGAGCATCTGCATTGTGATATTTGTCCACTTGCCAAACAGAAGAAATTGCCATTTATAGCTCATGGTAACATGTCTTCTGCACCTTTTGATTTAGTACATTGTGACACTTGGGGCCCCTACAAAGTCCCAACATATTCTGGTCATAGATTTTTTCTCACTTTGGTGGATGATGCTACTAGAGTTACATGGGTGTATCTCATGGTTCACAAGTCAGAAGTTAGTACTATTATACCAGAATTCTATCATATGGTATCAACTCAATATCAGTTCAAGATCAAGAGGATAAGATCAGATAATGCTCCAGAATTGAATATGCAAGAATTTTATGGGAAAAATGGTATATTACATGAACATAGCTGTGTTGAAACCCCAGAACAGAATTCAGTAGTGGAGAGAAAACATCAGCATCTTTTAAATGTGGCTAGAGCACTCAAATTTCAATCAGAGATGCCAATTAGATTTTGGGGAGATTGTGTGCTCACTGCAGCTTATTTAATAAATAGATTGCCTTCACCTAAGACTGGTGACAAGTCTCCTTATGAGCTACTTCATGGAAAGGTACCTGATTACAGTCAGTTCAAGGTTTTTGGGTGTTTGTGTTATGCATCCACTATACTTCAAGGAAGAAGTAAATTTGACCAGAGAGCTATAAAAGGAGTATTTGTGGGTTATGTTTTTGGAGTTAAGGGATATAAGATTTATGATCTTGCTACACACACATTCCTCATTTCTAGAAATGTTGTGTTTCATGAGGATTCATTTCCATTTTCACAAAAAGGTGCCAGTTCTGAGGATCTCTTTGATATTTGGAGTTTGCCTCATAATGTTAGTGATGATAGTGTTTCTGCATCTCCATCAACTACTGCTCCACCAATTGTTTCACCTTCTAATTCAGTCCAAAGATCATATAGAGAAGTGTTGGTGCACCCAGTTCCTCTCAGACAAAGTACCAGAATTTCAAAACTTCCAACTCATCTCCAAGACTATGTTCTAAGGCCTAGAAAGAACTCAGCTTTACCAGTATGTAATAGTTTTGTGTTGAGCAGTGTGTGTGCACTCACAGAACCATCTACTTACAAACAAGCTGCTCAGGATCCAGCTTGGGTTCAAGCTATGAACTTAGAACTTCAAGCACTTGAAGCTAATAACACTTGGATTGTGACTACTTTACCTTCTACACATACAGCTGTAGGGTGTAAGTGGGTTTACAAGATCAAATATAGAGCAGATGGCACTATTGAGAGATATAAAGCCAGACTAGTTGCTAAAGGATTTACACAAACAGAGGGATTGGATTATTTTGAGACTTTCTCCCCAGTTGCTAAGCTTGTTACATTCAGGGTTATGTTGGCACTTTCAGTTTTTCATGGCTGGACCATTCTGCAGCTAGATGTGAACAATGCCTTCTTGCATGGAGATTTACATGAAGAAGTCTATATGAAACTACCAGATGGATATCATGTGCAGAACTCTGGTTCAGAACCACTTGTTTGCAAGTTGCAGAAATCTCTATATGGTCTTAAGCAAGCCTCTAGACAATGGTTTGTTAAATTCTCCACTACTCTTCTGAAGTTTGGATTTGTACAATGCAAGTCAGATTATACTTTGTTTGTGAAGGTTTCAGGTGATATTATGATGTTTCTGCTTGTTTATGTTGATGACATTTTGTTGGTAGGCAACAATGTCACAGCTCTAGACCATTTCAAGCTCTCTTTGAATGAACAGTTTAAACTCAAAGATTTGGGACATCTTGCATATTTCATTGGTTTTGAGGTACAAAAATTACCCTCAGGTCTCTTTCTGAGTCAGCACAAGTTTCTCTTGGAGATTCTTGCTCAAACTGGTTATGACAACTGTAAGGTGGCTTATACTCCTATGGTTCCTGCTTGTAAGTTGAGTCAAAGCATTGGTGATCTTCTTAGTGAAGAAGCAGCTAGTGGTTACAGAAGACTTATTGGGAAGTTGCTGTATCTTTGCAATACTAGACCTGATATCACCTTCTCAGTTCATAAGCTTTCTCAGTTTGTAGCTCATCCCACAAGAGATCATTTGTCTGCAGCACATCATATTCTCAGATATCTCAAGAACACTTCAGATTATGGTCTTCTGTTCTCTTGTGATGGAGATTCTTGTCTTTCTATTACAGCTTTTGCAGATGCAGATTGGGGAGGTTGTTTAGACACTAGAAGATCAACTTCTGGTTATATGATATTTCTTGGTTCTGCATTGGTTTCTTGGAAATCAAAGAAACAAACTGTGGTGGCTAGGAGCTCAGCTGAAGCTGAATACAGAAGTTTAGCTCATTTGGTGTGTGAAGTGAAGTGGATTTTGTCACTTCTTCAGGAATTGCATGTTACCATCTCAGGGATTCCTCTTTTATATTCAGATAGTTCTTCTGCAATCCAGATGGCTCACAATCCCATTTCTCATGACAAGACCAAGCATATTGAGCTTGATTGTCATACTATTAGAGACTTGGTTCAAGCTCAAGAAGTGAATCTTCAGCATCTGTCAAGTGAAGACCAACTTGCAGACTTCCTTACCAAGCCTCTAGCTCAGCCCCTCTTTCAGAAGTTACTTTGCAAGTTGAAGGTGTTGTGCTGCAACCCCCCTTCAACTTGAGGGGGCGTATTAGAGAGCTACATTGCTCTCTAAGTGATCAAATTAGAAATGCAGGTGGACCTTTTTGAACTCACTGCCAAACTGATGACATGAACATCAGTTTGGCAGCTACCGTTCGATTGGGTTCTCTGCTTCTAATCTCAGCCTTTCATTTCTTTTATTCCGAACGATGTCGTTTTGTTTAAGTGGTTTAATTAGCTAAATCGTTAGTTAATCTTGATTCTGATTGGTTGATGATGTAACGGAAGAGGTCAAAAGGGAATTCCCTCTCTTCCTCTGTTAGACTTTTATCAATTCGATTGGATCTAGTTTTTGCAGAGCTTGAAGCTCTTTTCTCTTCTTCTGGTGTTCGTAGCTAGGGTTTGAGCTAGCCATCTCAATACAGTGTAGGTGATCATCCTCTTGGACCAGCTACTGATCATCGCCTTTGTAAGCTATTGCCTCGCCAACTAGCTATCAAACGCCTCGGGCGGATTCCTCCTTTTACTCCCCACCATACGGGTTATAAGCAGCCATTTCTAGTAGGTGTTCCCCTCCCAAGGGCAAGTTCTTACGCATTACTCATTCTTCCGCCACTAAAAAAACCACTTCCCGTCATACTTTCATGGGTTAAGCATGTCGGTAGCGTTCATCCTGAGCCAGGATCAAACTCTCCAAGATATTCATAGTTGCATTACTTATACCTTCCTTCTTCGTAGACAAAGCGGATTCGGAATTGTCTTTCATTCCAAGGCATAACATGTATCCATGCACATCATATTCGCCCAGAGTTCACTCCCATATATATAGCCATCCCTTCCCCCTCAAGTCAACCCCATGAGGCTCTTATCCATTCACATTCAATCACGGCGGGGAAAGTCAAAATAGAAAGACTCACATTGTATTTAGGTTCGAACTGATGACTTCCACCACGTCAAGGTGACACTCTACTACTGAGTTATATCCCTTCTCTGCCTCCATTGAGAAATAGAATTGACTAATCCTAAGTTCAAGGGTCTAGAAACTCAACGCCATTATTCTTGAACAACTTGGAGATAGGATTTCTCTCTGCACTATTACCGGTATAGAAATCATGGAAAAATCGGATTCAATTGTCAAATGTCCTTATCAAAAATAGAATTGACTAATGGTCATAGCACCCGATTTCATGATCGCACGATTTCCGCAATCTAAATTAAGCTGGTTTTACACGAAGAAGCTTTAGCTTAGCATGTTCCATTCGTTACAGTTAGGAGAAGAAGCCAAGTGGATTCGTATAAAAAAGGACGAAATCAAATCAAGACGATAGGGATTGCAAATTACATCTCGGAATCCACTATTTATTATAAAAGAATGAATACTCATTTTACCCTTAGGAACAATGTCATCTCACAACATTGCAAATTAGACTTTGTTGTCAGTTAACTGTTGCTTACAGGCGACAAGTCTATAAGAAATATTAAGTATCAGTATCACCCATTCCAAGTCTTGACCGGCCACTAAAACTAGTCTATAAGCAGTGTTCAATGTCTTTAACAAATAACAATTTCAAATAACAGGGAGAATGATGATCATATTGTACTGCTAAGAAGAAGTTGCACAATGATAAAAGTAAACTGCATGTTAACAATACTACATGAATTCACAGCTAATATTCTCAACAATCTGGCAACGTGAACATTGTCCGTCACTAACTAGCCCAGAAAACACTGGGAGAAGACAATAGAGTTACTGAATGCACAAATGGAACACCCAAAAACGATTCAACAAGCCAATCTGATTTCAATCATGGATACAGTTGCACCAACCCTCCGCGCGGCAAAATTGAATTATGATTATCATATCTACTCTCTAAAAAAAGTTACTGGATTATTAATGCTATACTTGATACATGAGCTTATGTTTTGCAGACTAAAGTTGCTACTACGAAAAGTCAAATTAGTTTACTCCAATGACTCAATAAGTAGTAACTAAAATGAAACTGGAGCAGCATTGCAAATTTCAATTGCCTTTGTATCCACCATGTCTAAATGTGTACAAATAATCAATTTATAATAGCAAACGTCACAAGTAAATGGTGTTTCAGAACCACAAATTGCATGTGCGTACAAACATTGACGATAAAATGATGGTGGTTTTACTGGAAGCACCACACCAGATCTAAAGTACATAATGATATATTTAAGTTCGCAAAATGTGAATTTGGACCGAGTCGGTCACTGGAGTTGAAATGTTTCTGTACATGAAGTTGAAGTGATGCCGTGATTGGTATAGACTGTAATTGCATGTACGTACAAACATAGACTGTCATGGGGTCAACCCGTTGGATTGCGAACCATGTGGCGTCAGAAATGTGTCGACCCGAACTCAAACCCGTTTATTTTGTGTTACTTTCGGGTTCAAGTCATTTCGTCTTTTCAATGAGAATGTTGTTAGGATTATACCTATGTTTCCTTTGTAAGAGAATGACGTTGAAAATGAGGGCTATTGTTGTGTTAGGTGGGTTGAAATGGGTCACTTTCAAGTTGTGCGGGTTGACACTAACCCGACCCATTATTCCCGTATCACTTTCGGGTTGATCTGTTTTGACCCGTTGGGGGTTCGTGTCGACCCAAACCCACTAATTCTGTGTCAGGTTCTTGTCGTGTCGTCGTGTTTGGTTGTTTATTGCCAGGCTTAAATGTAATATGAAATTAAGGTTTGAAACTCAATAAATATGTCACCAAAACATGTTATTCAAAGGGTTAATATGAACTCAAGGTTTGAACTCAATAAATATGTCACCAAAACATGTTATTCAAAGGGTGTGTGCTAGTTTTCCTCTAATAAGGGTATTATAAATCTTTGAGGAAGCAGCAGTGAAAGGGAGTTAAAGAAAGTTTGAAAGATTATAACTACCATAAAGCCTCTTCTTTCTTTAGTTTCTTAAAAGAGTACAAGATTAACTGCTGCATTTACAGTTTCCCAAAAGAGTGAAAATGTAATGGTCGAGATCTAGTAAAAATGTGCTAGCAACGAGGGCTTTAAATCAAAGGGGTTGTGCCAAATCAGATGTTTGTGGCATCTGTGAAGCTAATACTAAGAATATGTTTCATTTGTTTCTGGGTTGTGGATGGACCAGACCTCCTCTGATGAGTATTGGTTTGCAGATCGGTGATGAGATCTATAATATAGGAGTTTTGGAAGATGGAAAGCCGAGATGTGTTACATGTTACAAAACAATGAGCAAAGTGCAGGTTTGTGGGGAAGAGTGGTGATCACCTGCTGGCTGATTTGGAAGGCCAGAAAAGAGTTCTAATTTAAAACCACCTGCCCATCAATCCAGTCAAAGTTGTCCAAAACATGCAGAGGCTGGAAGGAGATTTGGTAAGAAGCTTTGCTATAGCTGAGTTGATATAAAAGCCAAGGCTCTCAAGAGTGAATGATGCAAGTGCTTATTGGCTTTCCCCAGAAGCTACAAAGGTAGAATGTAAGTTTGATGCATCCTGGAATAGTTGTGATATGAAGATGTCTCTGGCTTGGGTTACAGGGGATGATAAAGGGAAGTTTTTGAATGGTAATTGGTTCAAAGAATTTGCAACTTCAGCTGTTAGTGCAGAAGCCCAGTCTCTCAGACTTGCTATGTGTCAAAACCAGCCTATAAACTCAGCTTTTGAAAACAGGAGATGTGACAATCAAATGGGTTAAAAGATCTGCAAATAGAGTAACAAATGAGAAGGCAAATTTGCCCCAGTAAACTACTATTGGCGACGGACACCCATCCCAGACTAACGCATCACATGAATGAGTGCAAGTGTCGTGAAATTTGGCATGCTGAAGGGTTAAAAGTAGCATTTCCCAAACTGAAGGGGGGTGGGGGTGAAAGTGTCTTTATGTCAAAACCTGAGGGGATGAAAGTGTCTTTTACCCTATATTAATTGAGGAATGTATACCACTCTTTGACTTATTATTTATTAAGACTAATCAGAATCATAAGGCCTGAAGCTTGTCAAAACATTCCAAAAAAACGAATGAACAAAAAGAAGAATGTAAAATAGACAAAGAATAGTGAAATACACGTATCCCAACTCCCAAGTTATCAATTTTCTTGTCTACCTGAAATGTGGTATCAATTTAGTGAAATACCACCAAAAGAGTACATCACCTTTAAAACTTGTGATTGATGCCATCCAATGCCTACTGCATCATCTTTATATATGCCGTGGGAAGACGAATGACTTTCTCACTTCAATTACAAGTTTGCGGACTGAATACAGGTATCTGAGGTTTTCAATTTGCTTGTCTACCAGAAATGTAGTGTCCGGGTCAGTTTGTGTGCACCAAGACTAACTCACGACGCCATATATCTGCAGTTTCTTATAGCGGGCAGGTAAACCACTAGTGGCCACGAGTAACTTGTTAAGGGACTTGCATAGTCAAATCCGGATCTCTTGGACGTGTTGGCGTTCTGGATTTTAATCCATACCTCCAGACTTATGATTCGGCATTAAAATCTGGATTTTCAAGTTTTCGAGAAACCAAACACCAAACATTACAAGAGCTTATAAACTAAAAAGCTCAGTTTACCAAACAACCACTATCTCTTAATATATATTTAATTATAAATATGGGTTTTTAAACATTTGTCTATAAGTATTCCAAGTTTTTAACTTATTCAGTTTTCATGTTGGTACTCCAAGGGACGGGACCATCTAAGCCATTTTGATAGAGAAAACAAAAGAAAGGAATTCCTTTCAGCCAAGTTTTATTTCTATGCATGAGCTGCTATTTCCATATAAAAATGAAAACTTACATGAAGAAACATGAAATTAATTCACAAGTATGAAAAATAATAACCACATAAAGAGCTCAGAATGAATCCATTGAAATAAAAAACAACCCAATACAGAAATACAGAATGCAGTTATGGATCTGACTGTATGTTGATGGAAAACAACCCATTGAAATGAAAAAGCATATGAAACTTAAAGCTTTCTACGAAGTACGACTTAATACGTCAGTTGAGTCAGGTACCATTTGTTTCCCCAAGTCAGACAGAATCAACTCCGATACAGTTAATGACCTGACTTCCCATTTGCATAGTAGTCTGGTCTTCTTGATGAGAGTTTGTATTACCACCTGAAGCATCTGTGATGTTTGGATCCTGCATAGAAGCAGCATCTTCATCTTGGGAGCAAATTCCAGGTTTCTGTAATATAAAAAAGCATGAGACAATTTTCAATTGTACAAGATTGACAGGTGATCAGTTGTTTAAGGTAAAAACTTCTTTCGAAAGATAACTACTATATCTTTCTGTGGATGCAAAACATCATCAATATCCTCTTTCCACAATAAAAAGAAAGCAAACAAGTCAACTGCACCCATTTAAGTACGGGGATTGCAATCGAACTGGATCTCACTTGTTACAGGTTGAATCCTGATGTTTTTATTCCATTTACCAATGTGAACCTTTCATCCATTTCTATTTGTTAAAACGGCATGTTTCATATGGAGATAGGTGGAAGAGCCGCAACTATGTGTGGGAGAGGGAAAATGGCTAACTCTCAAAAAAATACATTTGAGAGTTCCGGGATAGCGCCTATTTATTTATATTTATTAAATATAAATAGATATAGTTTACGTAACAATAAATAAACTGGCACACACTCATTAGGTACTTAGTATACTTGTAGTTTAGGACGACAAATTTCAAATTTAAACTAATTTTCTCTTCCTAAAGTGAAGCAAATACATGTAGTAAAAACCATCAATACGAGAAGTGTAGTGTTATACTTCACACCCGACATCGGGGAATGAGGAGCTCCTTCCCATATTTTCTACTTATAAAGGTATACACAAGTTCTGAGTTTCACTGCATAGAACTATTAAGTTGGCCCGGATTTAAAACTGTATTTGAGCTTAGAGCCTTGCTAGGGCCTCAGATCATTGAGCATGGCCCAGCGCGAGTTAAAGACTATTTTCGTCCAAGGTCCATGTGAGACTTATCTTGTTAACTTAACAGATAAAATTGGTCCAAACCTTTAACAGAACACGGGATCTGGGTGTTCGTTTTTAAAATAAAAATATAGGGTCCATTACCTCCCAAACATAGTGACATTTTGATCACGAAAATTGAACTCAAAAGTTGAAGTAAAAGAGTCTATCTATATTATTTAGATCTCCTGAGATCAGACTTTTACAAGTCCCCAACAGGAAGAAGATTGCCGATAGGAAACGAGCTCTAGAATTCTAGGTTCACAGAGTTGTGTTTCTGCAAACTCTTGTTCCTCTTTATTTTTATCCTATGTTAAGAGAGCCGCTAATGTATCAACCCATAAGTTAGCAAATTGGACCAGAAGCTCTAAGTGTAATGGGACTTGTAATGTGAGCCAAGCCCTTTTGGAGGAGGTAGCCCAAGCCCAACTAGAATATTGTAAACCCTCCGAGTTTCCCTCTCTTTAATGCATTTTGAGTACATCAAAATAAAAGATCTTAAAGATTGAAGTTTTGTAGGCAAGACATAACATTGTATTCACAGTGACTAAACTAGACATGCCCTACACTAGACATATATCACAGGATATAAAAACAAAAATGATATTCACCAAACAAATCTAACCTGGCGAAACTCATCTGCTAACTGTTCCATATCTTCAAAGACCACGGCACTGCCATGAAACTCAGCAAAGTTATTACGCTTCGCCTGTTGAGACATCATGTCACGCCTTGGGTTCAGTGAAGAAGGTAAATTATAGGACACAACTACCTCTTCAGGATCACAATCTTTATGTGCCTGAAGTTCACTGCCAGCAAGTTCTTTAGGGCGCTTATCATTCAGCCTCCAAAAGAAATCCAAGGGGTTGCCACCCTGATAACAAGAAGAGCAAAATCGCTTAAGCCCATGTCCATAAATATGACAGAATATGAAAGACGAGAACAAATAACATACCTGAGCAAGATAGTCTAGCTCTCTTCTCCTTTCTTCACGCACTTCATATTCGCGCCTGTTGCAGATAGTTTACACAGTTGCAAAACATGTACAGAATGAACCAAGTTGGAGATACAATAACCAACTCAATTTGTAGTGTCTCACAGAAGCCAAATAATTAAGCAGAAGAGAATGATGAATCACCTAAGCCCAGTTGCGGCCTTTTCAATGGCTGCTCGCAAAGCTACGGCCTTTTCAGTGGCTGCTCGACGTGGAGACCTTTTGCAGCAAATTTTAACACTGTGCTTGACTAACATTCCCATGAAGTCAACCGTGAGATTACCTACAAGACAAGAATCTATGAGGCACCCACGTATTCCTGCCTTGATAACTGGAATATATTTCTTGTCATATGTGATTCTTGACAAGTCACAGAAAAGATAAAAGCATAGAAGCAAACCAAAAAAAAAGACATGGAAGTCGATTAAAAAATTATCGACAGTTTTGTAAATTTGATAAGCCACATGAAAACTCAAACTATGTTGTTTTTCCTGAATATTAAGATATTAAGGGTTGGCTTCATAATCAACTTCCTCCCGTTGTCTATTTCCAGTGTCATATTATTCAGCGATCACAAGGCCTATTTCCATCATTACATGTTGTAGACTAGGGGACAGCCTGTGCCCTCTGGGCACTACTTCAATAAATAATCCTCAAAAGAAACTTATAAATATACAGATTTTTGCAAATTCAAGTGGAGTAACCCTTGCCTGTGTATATACTAAACTATTTACTTTGTAAGTGAAACGCATGCATAAGAAAACACTTTTGACCCTAATTAGTAATTACACAACATTTGCAAAAAAAACTGAATCCTTCCGGACAACCAGCAAAAGAAGGTTCTCCTAGAGATTCATACAAAAGGATTTAGATAGTGCAATATAGTAAATATGATTTTCAAAAACAATCTGACAAGATTTTGTCGAACAACTCATATCAAATAAGCAACCCAACGTGTGAAGGAAGCTATAATTATATGAAGCAATCCATTTCAACTTTTTCCCTTCAAATGAAGGCCTCGCGGTTTGATGACGCTTATCTCTATATTTTGCTATCCTGTCCAACTAACCAAATCCTATCTCCAAAAACTGCATTAAGGGATCCGTTAGGGACAACAAAGCTGTAGTACAAATCAACTTACTGGATGCAAGGCAGCAACATATTACTGCCATAGACACTTTAAGAAAAAACAACAAAAACTTAAGTTTTGGAATAACATCTGATCATAAGCATCACATGTAAGCATATTAAAAAAAAATAGAGCAGAACAACTAAAAGGTTATTTTTAGAATTATTAAAACCGTGTTTTTTAAACACCTAGATTATAAGCATAGCTTAGTCAGTGCAAAGACTGTCCAGATAGAAATAAAAATTAGGAATAACATATGATCAAAAGAAAAGTATAGTGAATTCTATTTTTCCAAACAAAAGGCAAATAACAAGATTGGCATCTGATATACAAACCAACAACACATGAAGCTAATTTAACCAAGGACCACATTCACCTTGCTCTTTCATGGATTGAACCACCATAACCATGCAGGTTGACAAACTAATCTACTTCTATTCCGAAACAAAAAAACAAAAAAGTTTAAGTTAGGAGTTCGGAGAAAATGACCGAATAAAAACGACTGTTGAATGAGTAGACTCAATTGCAACTCCAGATTCCAGAAACACTTAGAATTACAATTAAGATGAGACACTTAGAGTTTGAAAAAAGTGAATCTGGAGAAGGTGCTACTGAATCAGAAGCAAGGATTAAACTACTATGAATCGACGAAGAACAGATTAATCTACCGGCATTCAATCACTTAACCACAATTCGAATACACGGGAAATCACAGAGAGAAAGGAATTACACATGAAAACTGAGAATAACCTCCCCTACACTTGCTCTCAATCAAACAACCTCTCTCCAAACTCACTGCACTGTGAAATACGCTTTCATTATACTGACAACTATATTAGCTCATTTAGGTTGAGCGTTACAGTAGAGGACACTACCAGGGAGTGGTTGAACTATACTTGCTGCCTTCACTGATATCGATAGGGTTACACCTTGACTGTTAGAAGGAGAGGCTGAAGCACATCCTTTTACAAATTTTAGACATGAAAATGGTTTCAGCTAATTTTATAGTGTTGAGAAATCCATCAGAAATTCAAGAAGAAGAAAAAGAATTAACAAGTATCATGGGTTACTCCCCTCATTGCCAATTGGTTTTGAGGTGAAACTCCCATGGATTCTTGACATATAGTAGCTCGTTTGTCAGCTTACTGAAAATTTATAACTTTCAAACTTTCAATCACATTGTAACGGAAAGGTAAGCGAAATTAATTGAAACAGAAGCAACAAATCACATACACTGCATATAGGTCATATATAGATTGGTTCCAGAGTATCTTGAAGAATGTAGATTGGTTCAATATTCATACATGAGACCAAAAAGGATCTACACACACAGACTAACTAAACTTCATAGGTCATTCTTACCGGGTTTTCTTTAATAATACTTTTGAGGATGACGAAAAAAATAAGTTATAACTAAAATTTAATAAAATATTCAGAACATGAGAACACACAAAAATAAGGAATCAAGACCACATAGAAATTCTCGATTACAAAGACGACGGCTGTAGTCTTGGTAACATTCAAGAATCAACAGGATGGTCAACCCCAATCAACACAAACAGGTCGTGGTCACCTGGAAACGCATTAGATTGAAACCCCCAAATAGGTACACCTAGATAAAAATGTACAACAGGAAAACCCTAATTTGGGTCCAATTTGAAAATCAAACCCAATAAAGATCGGAACCCCAATCAAGCCCCATAATAGGAAAACCCAAACTTGGCTACAGACTGAAACCCCAATTTGGAAAACACCCAAAGTGGATGATGAGAAAACACGGTAGAAAAAGAAAGCACATAATAAACAGTGTCGAAGAGAATTTACCTGCTTTAGCGAGATGAAGAGAGACGAATTGGGCGATGGCTGCAGAACGTAGAGAGACGAACTGGATGATGGTTGCAGATGAAAAGAGAACTTAATTGAAACAGAGAAACTTTGTCTGAACGGAACTGAGGAAGAGGTTTTCCGAACTGCTCCCAATACGTTTTGAGATCAAGTTGTGTCTCTAGGTTAATATTTAAAAAATGCCCCTAAACTTTTTGGGAAACATACACTTGCCGTATTAGTTTCCCCTCAATTCTTTTTGAAAACTTTCCTCAATTGGATGCAATCTGATGGCAGAGTTCAGAAGTATCCTAGGGTCCAAAAGACATTTCAGCTTCTAACCATTGCTCTTTTATTATACAGAAAAGTAGGATTCTAATTAACTGGTTCATGCTTAAATGAACATATCTAGCTCACAAACAGCATCGTTTATAAACCAATAGGGAATAGTTACTTATTAAAGTGACTTCGTTTAATTCCTACAAATGCTTCAGCAACTACAAATTGTCTTGCAGATAAGCTGAAACCAAAATGATGCGCTCTTATACTGATAAAAAATATAAATACCAAAGTAACTGAAACTGGTAGTAAAAGACATTTGGACCCCTTTGTATTAGGCAAAAGACTCTTACACCCCCTGCATTTTTGGAAATCAACTTCCCACCCCCTGAAACGGTAAAAGTAGAGGACAGATAGCACCCCTCCGTCCAAACCTCGTCCAGTCACCATTTTTGCGACCACTTGAACCTTGTTAGTATATTTACACATATGCCCTCCTTATATTTGATATTTACAATATTTTGAAGACAATTTTGCCCCTTGTCTAATAGCCAAAATCTGACAGTGGTGCAAAGTGTCTAAAACATAGTTGTCGAATCGGGATTCAGATAGTGAATTGAAATTCACCTTCATTGAATCGTAAATCGAATCGAATCGTGAATCATAAAGATTCAACTTGCAATATTTTTATGTAGATATTATAAAATATTTCATAAAGCTATAACATTATTGAACAAAATATTCATATTTTTACAAAAAGAAATCTCAAATTATTAAAAATCGCATCCATAACTAGTGATCAGAAGTTTCACACAACTAAAAGATAAAGAATAATCTGGATACAGATAGGCATGTTGAGCAAGGAACTACAAGATGCCAAGGAGATCGAAAATAATAGAAAACTATTACCCTTGGACTCCAGAAAAATGCACTAGTAATTCAAAAAAAATGCATGTGTAGGAAGTAATGTAGGAAGCACTGTTTCTAAGACCGATGCTGCAACCCAATTAGACCTTCAGATGAATCGGTCTGAATCGCAATTGAATCGTAAGATTCGGACTCTTGAATCGGGATTCAAATAATTTTTGTTCGTTAAAGATTCACCAAGGGATTCACATCGTTTCATGGGTGAATCGAGTCGAATCGTAGGGTACGAATCCTGAATCGTAAGATTTTGACAACTATCTCTAAAACCCCAAATAATAGAAAATACACGAGTATCGTGACTTACCTCCTTTCACTGATTGGACCATATTTTAGGCTCCCACTATCCTTCCTACTTCCCACCAAAAACAGCAGCCACCCTTATTCCCTCCAAAACCCCTTCGGGTTGCTTCCAACTCACCCACCCACCCACCCTATTTCCCTCCAAAAACCACCTAGCCTTCTTCATCGTTTCCCTCTATTTATACATTCCTCCCATGGTCACAAAACCTCACAATCACTCTCATAAAATTTCTGACATCTTCAAGTAACAAAGCTAGGAAGAAAGGTATTGAAACTTCCACCTTCAGGTATTGTACTTTCATACCATGTAAGTTGCCTTTTTATTGAACTCAATGTCTATTTTGTAGAAAGAATGTCGACCTCTGGTAAGTCAGCAACAAGAGTTTTTTAGGTTCGACAGGAAGCTATACAACTGTGGCAAGCCAGGGCGCATTCCGGCTGACATACAAGTGACGAAATCCGATGAATACGGTAACAAAGGTCATCTCTTCTATGCTTGTAGGAACAATGCATGTGGGTTGTGGGAATGGTGCGATCCAACAGGATCTTGTGAGTTGGGTAGAGGCGAAAGCGATGGTGGCGAAACAGCTGGACTTTGCACTTGCACAAATCAAAGACCAAAATGACCGAATTAACCGTTTGGAGGAGAGGATGTGGTTCATGCAACCGCTAAGATGAAGGAGTTAACAATTGACTACCCACCACACATGTAAAAAACACTATATTCAAATGGCAAATCCTTAAACTAATTCCAAGTTCTGCAAAATCCGAACAGAAAAATCTAAACCCGAGATTCGGAACAAATTTGTCATGCACTCGCAGATTCAACTCATACAAACACGTATAATCGGAACGATATCGACTTTCGAACAGAGAGAGAAAGAAACCCTAACCTGGAAACCAATCGATCTGGGAGCAAATCGACCGAACAGTGCCAACTCAGAAGAGTACCGGCAACAATCGAACGGCAACAAGATTCAACACCTCCAGCTGTGATTACGAACCCAGATCGAACGAACTCACAGATCGAAACCCTAACTATTAAAGTTGCTCTCTCTGTCTCTCTCTCTTCAAACCCCTTTCCTTCTTCAGAACGTTTCTTACCAGAACCCCAAAATGTCCACCATTTAAGAGGGTAGGTGAGAAGACAGCAGGGTTATTACAGTCCTTTCGGAAATATGTACTATATATGTTATGATAAGTAACGGTTAATTTGAGGGGAAAAAGACTTTTCTGTCCCCGTTTCAGGGGGTGTGCAGTTGATTTCCAAAAAAGCAGTGGGTGTAAGAGTCTTTTTGCCTAGGACAAGGGGGTCCAAGTGTCTTTTACCCTTTATTTATTGAAAGAGTGCATCTTTTTTGTTTCAGCTTATCTGCAAGACAATTTCAGTTCGTAAAGCATATGTAGGTTTTAAATGTAGTCACTTAAATAAAGTTCGTAAAGCATTTGAAGGGGAGCCTTGGCACAACGGTAAAGTTGTCGCCGTGTGACCAGGAGGTCACCGGTTCGAGTCGTGGAAACAGCCTCTTGTAGAATGTAAGGTAGGCTGCGTATAATAGACCGACCCTTCGCCGGACCCCGCGCATAGCGGGAGCTTGGTGCACCAGGCTGCCCTTTTTTTTATGAAGTCACTTCAGTAATTAACTGTTCCCTATCGGTTTCTGCATGATGAGGTGTGTGAGGATGATATGTTCATTTAAACACAAACCAGTTAGATCAGTTTCCTATTTTTTGTGAACCATCTATATAAAAAAGATCATTGGTTAGAAGCGGAAATGTCGTTTGGACCTTAGGATACTTTTGATCTCACCCATTGGATTGCATCCAATTTTCGAAAGCTTACAAAAAAGGTTGGGGAGAAATTAACAAGGCAAGTGTACAATTCTCGAAAACTTTAGGGGCATATTTGAAATATTAACCTAGAGACATAACACTTTCTAGAAACGTATTGGAAAACTTCTCTCAGCTCCATTCAGACAAATTCTCCCAGTTTCAATTGAGTACTCTCTTCATCTGCATCGATCATCCAGTTCGTCTCTCTACTATCTGCAACCATCACCCAGTTCGTCTCCCTCTTCAACAGCTCCATTCAGACAAATTCTCCCAGTTTCAATTGAGTACTCTCTTCATCTGCATCGATCAACCAGTTCGTCTCTCTACTATCTGCAACCATCACCCAGTTCGTCTCCCTCTTCAACTCGTTGAAGCAGGTAAATTCTCTTCCACACAGTTTATTAGGTGCTTTCTCTTCTTTATTGTGCTTTCTCATCATCCACTTTGAGCGTTTTTCAAATTAGAATTTCAATCTGTAGTCAAGTTAGGGTTTTCCTATCATGGCGTTTTTGGTTCGTGCTTAAATGAACATATCTTCCAAACACACCTCATCATGATGGGTAACAATTAATTCATTAAAAAATAGGACAGCCTGGTGCACGAAGCTCCCGCTATGCGCGGGGTCCCGGGAAGGGTCGGGCCCACTTCGGGTAAAAGACACTTGGACCCCTTGTGGTAGGCAAAAAGACTTACACCCGCCGCTTTTTGGAAATCAACTTCACACCCCCTGAAATGGGGACGGACTAACGGAAGTTGTTAAAAGTTTTATTTTGCCCTCAAATTAACCGTTACTTATTATAACAAATATAGTGCATATTTCCGAAAGGACTGTAATACCCTTGCTGTCTTCTCACCTACCCTCTTAAATGGTGGCAATTTTGGGGATCTGGTAAGAAACGTTCTGAAGAAGGAAAGTGGTTCGAAGAGAGACACATAGAGCAACTTTGAGAGTTAGGGTTTCGGCCTGTGAGTTCGTTCGATCTGGGTTCGTAATCACAACCGGAGGTGTTGAATCTTGTTGTTGCCGTTCGATTGTTGCCGGTACTCTTCTGCGTTGGCACTGTTCGGTCGATTCGCTCCATCAGATCGGTTGGGTTTCCTGGTTAGGGTTTCTTTCTCTCTCTGTTTGAAAGTCGATTTCTTTCCGATTATATATGTTTGTATGAGTTGAATCTGCGAGTGCATGACAAATTTGTTCCGAATCTCGGGTTTAGATTTTTCTGTTCGGATTTTGCAGAACTTGGAATTAGTTTAAGGGCTTCCCATTCAATAGTGTTTTTTACTTGTGTAGTAGGCAGTACAATTGGTAACTCCTTCATCTTAGCGGTTGCATGAAGCACATCCCTATCCTCCAAACTGTTAATTCAGTCATTTTGGTCTTTGATTTGTGCAACCATAAATTCCAGCTGCTTCACCACCCATTCCAAATCGCCTTCGCCTCTACCCACTTCACAAGATCCTATTGGATCGCACCAATACCACAACCCACATGCATTGTTCCTACAAGCATAGAAGAGACGACCTTTGTTACCATATTCGTCGGATTTCGTCGCCCGTATGTCAACCGGAATGCACCCCGGCTTGCTAGAGTTGCATAGCTTCCTGTCGTACCTCAACACTCAATTGTTACTGACTTACTAGAGGTTGACATTCTTCCTACAAAATAGGCATTGAGTCCAATAAAAACACCATAAAAGTCAACTATTACATGGTAACAAAGTACATTACATGAAGGTGGAAATGTCAATACCTTTCTTTCTACCTTTGTTACTTGAAGATGAAACAAATTTTATGAGAGAGATTGAGAGGTTTTATGATAGTTACAACTGGGAGGGATGTATAAATAGAGGGAAATGATGACGAAGGCTAGGTGGTTTTTGGAGGGAAATAAGGTTGGTGGGTGGGTAATTTGGAGGGAAATTGGAAGGAACCCTGAGGGGTTTTGGAGGGAATAAGGGTGGCTGCTGTTTTTGGTGGGAAGTATGAAGGATATATGGTTGGAGCCAAAAAAGGGTCCAATCAGTGAAAGAGTTATGTCATGATAATTGTGTATTTATTTACTAAGTGCATATCCCGTGCCCGAGGGCACGACCACAAACAAAAGTATGATAATTTTCTAAGTTTGAATGACAGATGATAAACTATTTCATGTCATATTTTGGGATGGCTTATTCTCCATAATAGCTTAACATGTAGATGCGGATAAGCTATTCCACATGTCACATTTTCGGTGATAGCTTATTCCCCATAGCGGCTTATTATGTAGATTGTTAGGGGTTTTAGATACTTTGCACCCTGTCAGATTTTCGCAATTAGACAAGGGGCAAATTTGTCTTCAAAATATTGTAAATATCAATATAAGGAGGGAATATGTGTAAATATACCAGAACAAGGTTAAAGTGGTCGCAAAAAATGGTGACTATCTGTCCTCTACTTTTTAACTCTGCCATCAGATTGCATCCAACTGAGGAAAGTTTTCAAAAAGAATGGGGGGGGGGGGGGGGGGGGACTAATAATGCAAGTGTACATTTCCCAAAAAAATTAGGGGCATATTTTAAATATTAACCTAGAGATTGTGCAGGATCACTGGGGACTTATGCATAAAGGCCAGATTTAGGAGCTTGATTGGAAACTATGTAGCACTGAAACGGGAATGGGGCCGAGACGAAACGGGGACGGGGACGCTGAAACGGCTATTTTCAGAAATTGGGGAGACGAAACGCCGGGGGAACGGCAGAAATATTTATACATATATCAATAGATACACACACAAATGTATTCTAATGTAAATGAAACATAACTGGACAAAATTGAAAGACAATAATTAAGATCAATACAAGGACACATTTACTCTATAAATATGTAGATGTACTTGAGAAATCAGAGTTCCATGAAGTCTTTGAGGTTGTTTGGAAGTCTTGAAAGTATCCAAATTTATTCTCTCCGATCAAGAATAAGTGGCTGGTGTTTAGATTGGGGTCGGGGATCTTGATAGGATTAGTAATATATATAATATTTCTTTACAAGTAGCATCCCTTATCTTTTTTGAATTTATTAACAGACACCCGAGTGTTATTTTATACCCAGGGACGTCTCCAAAATGTTCCGAAAGGGGGAACGCGTCTCCGGCAAGTTCCTCATAAGTTCCGGATACATTACTTTTACTGGAACGCCATGTGGCGTTCCGGGAACGTTTCGTGGAGTTCCGGCAGAGTTCCGGAGTTCGGGACGTTCCCGGAACGGGGACGTCACTCTACATGGAGTTCCCATGCATCACAGATTGGAAACATTCAGTCATTTCAAGGGATTCACCGTTCTAGATCACCTTAAGAGAATAGAAAACATCTCCAGTTACTGTGACATGAATAGTGGTGCCCGAGCAGAGTGTAAGCAGATTTATAATCCTGATGTATTTACCAATACGGGCTAATTACAGGAACTATCTTGGTTAAGGGTGCTGATATATGCATTAGGGTTGCCCAAGACTACCAGAATCTGGCCTACATTAGAGCTCTTAAAAGTTTTAGGTTTACAAATGCCAGCAACAAGTTCGTTAATCTTGTTATCCATACATTTCTTTCTGTCAGAAGGTTCTCAACCCACATATTTTTTTTTGGGTGGTAATAATGGTGTCTAACCATTTCCCTCTTACTATGTTGATCTAGCTTTTAGTTTGACTACCATTGGGGTTCCGATCTTCTTTGTGGGGTTTGATTTTCAAATTAGGCCCTCTCTTGCTTCAAGTTACGGTTTTCATTATGCATTTCTATTTAGGGGTTCCCATTTGGGGTTTTGATCTCATGCGCTTCAGGGTGACCACGACCTGTTTGTGTTGATTGGGGTTCCTATTTGGGGTTTGATTGGTGCTCCGATCTTCTCTATGGGGTTTGACCACGACCTGTTGATTCTTGAATGTCGTTGAATCTCTGTGTTCAAACTATATCTCTGTATTTGGGTGTTGTTTATTTAGGTATTCTTAAATGTGTTTCCTAAAGAGTGTAGTTGGGGATCTTTGAAGAGGGGATATGACTCTTAATGAGAAGGGAATTAAAGGGTACCATCTTCTTTGTAATTGAACATATGACTGTAATGTTTTATTAAATCGTAGTTAGAGCTTCTTTGTTTCATCATCCTAAAAAAAAAAGAAGATCGGGAAAAATGACCAATCAAGTTTTATTAGTCTGTCTATGTAGATCCATTTTAGTCTTATCTATGAAAATTGAACCAATCTACATTCCTTACTACACTCTAGAACCAGTCTATATACGACCTACACGAACAGTGTGTACTTTGTTGCTTCTGTCTCAATTATTTTCCCTTACCTTTCCGTTACAATGTGATTAAAAGTTTGAAGGTTAAACCCTTGGCATGTCCAAAAAATTGCACGAGTAAGAAGCCTAGCCTATTCCTGCACAGGATCACTTCTATCAATCACAAATCCGTGTTTGTGTGCATTTATACATGGGGCATTCACAAATAAATTCACTTCGCGGAAGCAAAGTTTTTTCGCCAGGGACAAGGAGAAGTTGTAACTGCACAACCACCTCTGCCCCAAACGAAAAAAAGGTGTATATACAGATGCACATACTCAGGTGTTTGTCTTTTACGGTATCTGTGTTTATTTTATCAGTAAAAGAGCGCATCTTTTTGGTTTCAGCTTATAAGTAAGACTATTTACAATTGGTGAAGTATTTGTAGGGTTTAAATGAAGTCACGTTAATAAGTAATTGTTCCCTATCGGTTTCTGATTGATGAGGCTTGTGAGTTTGATATGTTCATTTATTTAAGCATAAACCAGTCAGATCAGTTTCCTATTTTTGTGAACCATCTACAACATGTAATGATTGAAATAGGCCTTGTGAATTTTGTGATCATTGAGTAATATGACATCTCTCTGAACTTGATCTAGAGACTTCATTCTCACACTTAGGGTACGACTCTGGAAACAGACGACGGGAGGAAGTAGATTATCAAGCCAACCCTAAGTATTCTAGAAAAAAGGAACTTGACTGTTTTCAAATGGCTTATCTAATTTACAAAGTTGTCATTAGTTTTTCAAAATTTTCTTCCATTTTTTTTTTTTTTTTGAATTACTTCTATGCTTTAACCGTTTTAGTAACTCTTCAAGAATTATGAATGATAAAAGATATATTCTATAGTTATCAAGGCAAGAATACATGGTTCCCTCATAGATTCTTTTCTTGTAGGTAATCTTCTGGTTAACTCCATGGGAGGGTTACTTCAGCATAGGGTTAGAATTTGCTGCAAAAGCTCTCCATGTCGAGCAGCCATTGAAAAGCTCAGAGTTGAGCTAAGGTGCTTCATCATTTTCTAACTCCTAGTGACTCCGAGGGAGCTTGTCATAAAACTTTCTAAAACTGTAAAACATAGCAAAAATTATCTTTCTAGTTACTTAAATAGCCCAGAAAAACAAAGAAATCATTGTAATAGAAGGGAGCCCAAAGCAAATAAGCCGCCAATCGTTAAAATCCTAGCAATGGGCAAAAAGGAAAAGAAACCTAAGTCGTGGGCAGAGAAGGAAAAGAGAAAAAGATAAGGAAATACTACGAAGTGCAAGCAATTGCTTTGAATCTCAATAGTTGTGACTTCTCGCCATGAGAGGCGAACATGAGAGAGCTAGTTGGTGGTTTATGACAAAGATGGTGGGAGCCAGCACCGAGCTCAACAAGTTCGATGCTTCGGGGGCACGCATACCACACCTGACCCACACCCGGATTGGGTCGTGTCAATGCGGGTACTTTGGAAGAATCGATGAGTAGCATTTATATGGAAAGAAAGCATTATATCCTACATAGAATACGAGTATGAATACGAAAATAGTTATAGACAAGCAAGAACAAAACAACTATCAATTCTTACATACTTGTATAATTGTAGGGCATTACTGTGAAATGAGATGGACATCGATCTTTCTGTTTCAAGGACACGAGAATCTTTTGAACTTCTTGTATGCAACTGCAAAATAAACATACCAAAATAAACAGACCGGACAGCCGATGAAGATTATTTTAAATAATTCCTTTCACATAAAAGTTATTGAATGTTGTCGAAGTTGCTATTTTTAAGTTCAAATGTGTAATCCAAAGCGGGTTAAATAGTTTCATATATGACAAGGGTTTTACTGAATAGCATTCTAAAATTGTAAGGATTGCCCGACATCTAATCTAGTCCAATCTCGATCTCACAAAAACAATTGAACATTCTCTTATGACTCTTGACTAAAATGGTCTGTTTCTTCTTTGGAAAAGGCATTAAAACAGACAGTAGATCCATCCGGCTATGTAAATATATCATTTCGTATCATTTTTCTTATAGAGTTAATCAAAACGATATGAATGTTTACAAAAACCTTTAACCAGAACATTCATCAACGGAATCTATTATAACATACAAAAACAGCGGCAAAAGATATACAACAATATTTCCAATGTTTAAGGAGTGGTAGAATAATTACATTTCACTTATGGATCATACGATGTAAGAACAAGGTGCCTGACAGTGAGAAACATCTAGCGACTAGAGTCTCCAAAGAAAGCAGACTTGAAAGGTGTAATATCTTTGTTCTATATTCAATCCAATTGGATAACTCTTTGTTCTATCTAGTAACTAGAGAAATTCAAGTGCCTGACAGCAGAAAACAACTCAAGTATGCAGCATCTAAATTGTAATCACTCCAAGAAATAAATTTAAGTGATGCTCTTTTGTTATTGTTTTCTCTGATTCCTGACATACTTGAAATCAAACAAACCCTAGACAGGATATGCCAACCTCAAATTGAGTTCAACACAATTACAACATTCTCAAATTGAGTTTCTGAAATTGAAATTGGGGGAATCAAATGAAATCTGATGGATGTATTCTGAATGATCAGAGATGAATCTGTGTACAATTTCTGAGTGATTTGTAAGAGGGGAGAGTTACCAGGTACTAGAGGAGGAGATAAGAGTTCAGTTGGATTTGCGAGGGTTTACTGAGGATGAGAATGCTCTGTTGTGATGATGGATTATGGAAGCCATCGACTGTCTCCGGTGTCCGGACTAGTCGGTCGGTCGGCGGTGTGAGACGTTGATAAGACAAAATAGTGACGAAGGAGGCGCGTGGATCGCAATCTACGACATCACCGCCTAGTTCAGCCGGAGAATGCGACTCCTCCCATCCGGTAAAATACACAAATTACCCCCCAAATCTTTCAATAAAAACGTCCTGTACTGTTTTGTTAATTAGTGACCCAGTGATTTGGATAGCCAAACGATGTACTTTTTTAATAATTTTTTGATAGTGTTGTAGAGTGAAGTTTACTCTACAAAATCGTGCAAAAATTACCAAATTCTTGCGTCGTTTTACTAATCAAAACACTAAATAAAAGTGATTCAGTGAATAGTGATTAAATGAAAATGGTGAAGATTAAGAGAGAACGGAAGAAGTACTACATACGTTCTCTCTCTATCTTTTTAGCTTGCCTTTTTCTTCCGTAACATGATCACTTTGACCCGGTGATTTGAATAGCCAAACGATATAAATTTTTAGTATGTTTTTCATGGTGTTGTAAAGTTTATTTTACAATATCATGCAAAAATATCAAAGTCTTGCATCGTTTGACTATCTAAATCACCAGATAAAATTGATGCAGAGAGAATAGGAGTAAAATGCAAATAAGAAAGGTAGAGAGAGAACAGAGAAAGTACAACTCCTTAGAAATATATTTACATTATGAAATATGTATTGGATTTGGTGTGAATTTCCACCACATATTTCTGTTTATACTATATGATTGTATTTGGGCCTGAAATGTCCACATAATGCTTATAAGAAAGTCTAAGGTTAAGTTTCCAATACACATTGGTGGTACAATTCTTCATACATCTTTGTCTCTCTCATACTCTCTTTGTCACTTTCAACTATCAATTTACAACAAATTAATAATTTAAAACAATAGCAGTAAAAGTTAAATACGTAATCATACCAAAACTCATTATATGTATTGTAGTTTATTCTAAACAATACTCCTGCAATATTATTACGATATACTACCTTTGTTTCTTCTTTTTTAACTTATGTTGACTTTTTTATCCGTAGTTGGGTCACTTTGACAATTTTTTCATAGTATTGTAGCGTAAAGTTACTTTACAAGATCATGCAAAAATTACCAAATTCATGTATCATTTTGCTAACTAAATCACCGGGTGAAAGTGACCTAGTGAATATGGTCAAAAAGTGAAGTAAACTTTAAGAGAAGAAACAGAGGTAGTATGCACTTTGAACCATTTGGTTAATCTATTCATTAATTGTTGACACAGTCGGGCCACGCTCCTCAGCTTGTTAGTACAAATAACACAATTATACATGACAGCCTCGCACGTTGTTGGTTTTTTCTTTCTCGTGGATGTGATATTATCCTTTTTATATGAGCCATCGACATATCCATTAATGATTCATAAGGGCATCTCCAATTTCGAAAGGGTTGGGGAGGGGCGGGAAGGGTGAGTGTTGTGGCGCGTCTTTTGATAAGTTTTCTATATTTATTGACCAAAATATCCTTCAAACAATACCACTTTTAAAATAGAAATCTAACAGGAGGTCCAACGGTGTTAGTTAATTTGAGTGTCACAATTTTTACAAACTGCAGAGAAGATAAGTGATAAAACCAATACTTCATGTAGCTAAGCGTCAGCGCGAAACTACAAGGGGGTAATTTGTTAAAAGTTTTAAAAAATATAACTACCATTATGACAAGAGTGTAAAACACCTTCGGTACAACAACATATACTCTAACGCGTCATACTCAACCTTCGTAGTGTTGGATCTCATGTGTGCGTGGTTTGTCCCATATCGGGATGGTGGACATGATGTCCATGGTTAATATAGTATAATTTGGACCCTAACTCATAAAGTTGACCATGATAAGTGGGTATCCCAGATTAAACTATGGTACTCCTCTTTCGAAGCGCTTAATCCCCCTACAAGTGGCATCCGAATCTGGTTCGTGCGCGGTGCCGTGGTGAATCGAAGGGTGAGCTATGTTGTGTTCTCACGGATAGGTGTTCCATGAATGGTGGACCAAAATTCATGTGTTGCTCTAGCAGGTGGTCTGGAAGATGTTGGCCCGATGATTCCTAGAAATTCGGTGAATGCTTTCGGGGTAGGGGGAGCATGTTGAAGGACTCACACATGGAGGGGGAGATTGTTAGGTCTCATATGTGCGCGGTTGGTTCCACATCAGGATGGTAGACATGATGTTCATGGTTAATATACCATGATTTAGGTCATAACTCATAAGATTGACATTTTGGATAAGTGGGTGTCCCAAATCATACTATGGTGCTACTCTCTCGCGGCACTTAATAATTGACTACGAATTGAGCTATTTTTGGAGGCTGCTTATTTCATTTGAGAGTTTCATCCATCGTAAAAGGTTGTGTTAGAATACGCTTGCGGAAGCACGATGCCACTTGTAAGAAACCAAGAAGAGTGATTAGACGAAGAACAAGATGAAGAACAACACAAGATTTTAACGCGGTTTAGTAGATTTGAGGCTAGCTACATCCACGGCCAAATCGGACCAATTTATTGATGAGAACTCAATTACAATGCACCACACAACACCACACACTATTAGTCTCGACCCTAGGTCTTTATATAGGCCTAGGATACTGACTTGTGCCCAAAAAATCAAAGAAACATTCCATAATCTAACAAGGAAATAACGAAACCGCCCCAGCCCCTTTGTCTTCACACGAAGACAATTTTCTTCGCAAGAAGACAAAATGTCTTTCCAGGAAGACACCTACAATACCCAATTTTCGCGTCTTCGTTATTCTTCCTTGCTTCCCCGTTTCGTCCAACAATTAGCTAGGAGCTTGAATCACCAAATACATAACAAATCTCTACCTTGATTCAAGTTCCCTAGCAACCAATCCAATACTCTCATCAATCCAATTATGGATGCGCCTCCCAATCAAGAACGCCTCTATCCAATTCATCAAATCATTTCTCCGATTGCCTTTCGTCCTTCAATGAACACGCCAATTGTAGATGCGCATCCAAAAATCATATTCGAAGTGCTCCACCAAAATCGAAACGATCAACCAATCAACCAATCGAATACATTCCCAAATTTGCGGTGTTGGAATACATTACCTATGCGCCACAACAAGCGCGTCTTTGTGTCTCAACAAACGCATAGACTTGTGTCTCTCAATCAACACACCATAATGCACCATGGCACAATGCACCTCCCCAATATCATCACGATGACACTTTATGATGAAAGTGTCTATCAATCAATGTCATGCCAATTGCGCAACCAAAGCACCGTACCAATGCGCAAACTGAGACACGCCCAATAACGTGCCAACAGTTAATGCACGCATGTAACCAATATGCGCGCCAATCGATACATGCCCAATAACATGTAACCAATATGCGCTCTCTTAACGCTCTCGCGCGTCCCAAGACGCGTCAATTGTTCCATGCCACGAGCCAAATCCGCCAGTTGATTCGAGCCGTCTCCACCTTGACTTGAATCTTCTTAGCGGCCAGAACAAGATTCATGTGCCCAATGCTCCACGCCGGAAGCCCGATTACGCAGGAACGCCAATTGCACGTGAATCGCCAGATTCGCGCAAGAATGTTCGTCTGATGCTCCATGACAAAGAACCCGATAGCTCCCCCAACGAGGAACCCGATTATTCCCTCAACAAGGAACCCGATAGCTCCTACAAAAAGAAACTCGATAGTTCCCCCCAATAAGGAACCTTGTGGTGCGTGTATCAACGATATCCTCATCATTCAAAACGATTGATCTTCATCTCAAACGAATTAGCCATCACTCCTCACTAACAAAACCTAACCCAACAACCTTGCTCTGATACCACTTGTTAGAATACGCTTGCGGAAGCACGATGCCACTTGTAAGGAACCAAGAAGAGTGATTAGACGAAGAACAAGATGAAGAAAAACACAAAATTTTAACGCGGTTACTAGCTTTGAGGCTAGCTACATCCACGGCCAAATCAGACCAATTTATTGATGAGACTCAATTACAATGCACCACACTGCACCACACACTATTAGTCTCGACCCTAGGTCTTTATATAGGCCTACGATACTGACTTGTGCCCAAATAAACAAAAAACCATTCCAAAATTGAACAAGAAAACAATGAAACCACCCCAGCCCCGATGTCTTCGCATGAAGAATCTTCGCACGAAGATAAATTATCTTTGCAAGAAGAAAAAATGTCTTCTTAGGAAGACACTGACAGTACCCGATTTTCGCGTCTTCGTTCTTCTTCCTTGCTTCGTCAATTGCTTCGTTGTTTCGTCCAACAATTAGCTAGGAGCTTGAGTCACCAAATACATAACATGTTGTTTGATTTCGCTCTTCAGTTTTGATAGAAAAAATAAATTTTATAAAAAGAATAGGTGTCCCGAAACTTCATAATGCAATGTTTGCAATTGTTTAGTTTATCTTGTTGTTATGTTTCTACACCTAGATTCTGAACATTTGAATTGATTCTTGGTGTAATTGTGAGTTGACTGGGTTAAACAACTATCCACATGTATTCAAATAGCATGAATACTTATTTTACTCTTGGAACCATGTCGTACCGCAACATTGCAAACATTTTTGTGTCAGTTAATTGTTGAGTACATATTTCTCTGTGCATCGGAATTCCACATCTGCAATATTGGGACAATACAAAAAAAAAAACATATGCTTATGTCTTATACATTACAACTATCGTTGTAAGAAATCAAATTAGTTTCCTCCAAGAACTCAATTTATTCGGATGTAAATTGAACGGGGTATAGCGTTGTAATTTTTGATACTCTTTACGTCTCACCATCTTGAGGAAATAATCAATTTACTATAGCAAATGATCACAAGTAAATGGTTGATACAGAACCACAATTTTCATGTACATATTCGTTAAATGAGGATGGTATTACCGGAGGCACTGCACCAGATCTAAAGTACATAAGATCATCCAATTAAGTTCCAAAAAAGGTTATGTACATGAAGTTGAAAAGTTTATGTACATGAAGTTGAACTGATGCCAATGATTATTTTAGTTTTCTATGATGTCGATGGACAAACAGAGGGATAAAGTTAAAATTAAAATTACGTTCAATTTCAATTTGAATAATTACCATTTTTTTAAAAGAAAATGTTAACTTTCATTAAAAGTCAGGAAGGTCAATCTTGTCATTTTCCAATACGTCAATAGCCCAAACAAATGGGCAACTTTGAAGACTAAATTGAGAAAACATTATGGATATGTGGGCGAAGAGGTCAGCCACCGTATAACCGTAGCGAGACACATGTCTAAAAACTATCCCCTCAAATTGATTGCTCAACTGGATGCATTCGGTTGTAAAACCATAGCCCGTTTTTCGCATACTTCTTCCATTTCACCACTTTCGGAAGAGCTCTTCACACAGGAGCGAATCTGACTACACTACTAATCTTTCACACTTAGCTGTTTGTGCCATCTCGATCCCATTCCTTATTCCCGTCATCTCCATGTTAAGTATCTCGGACCTTCAAGAAGAGCTAAAATAGCTAATAAGTGTCATGGGCTACTCCCCTCATAGCCAATTGGTTTTGAGGTGGAACCCCACGAATACTTAACATGGTATCAGAGCCTATAGGAACCTTCCTACACGGTTCACTATGTCTCCAATCGCAAGCCGATTCGTAAGCCGACAAAATGATTTCCACGTGTAACATTCCACGAATGCATACACGTGAGGGGGCGTATTACGACGTCCCACATCGGACCTTCACGAAGAGCTAAAAATAGCTAATAAGTGTCATGGGCTACTCCCCTCATTGCCAATTGGTTTTGAGGTGGAACCCCACGGATACTTAACATGGTATCAGAGCCTGTAGGAACCTTCCTACACTGTCCACTATGTCGCCAATCGCAAGCCGATTCGTAAGCCGACAAAATGATTTCCACGTGTAACATTCCACGAATGCATACACGTGAGGGGGCGTATTAAGATGTCCCACATCGGACCTTCACGAAGAGCTAAAATAACTAATAAGTTTCCTGGGCTACTCCCCTCAATGCCAATTGGTTTTGAGGTGGAACCCCATAGATACTTAGCACTCCATACGCTGGACAGAAGTTTGGTGTTCTATTAGTTCAAAAGGGCCTGCATCGAAAGCTCCCATTGAATCGCGTAAAATACATCATGCTCCCACAATTTGTGATCGCTCTGACACACTATGTTCGTATTAACCTTCACCCATCCCTCCGACGGAGCTTCCCAAACGTTTGCAGCTTCCGACAGAGCACCTAATGTGTCTTCCCTATCCCAGAGCAGTTTGAGCTCGGCGAGATGGAACTCAACTTTTTTAAAGAACTTTTCGGTACCGAATTTAGAGCCGTTGAATCTTGAGTCGTTGCGCGACACCTGATTCGGGTACCGTGACCCCTACCATGGTTGATGACGGCAGTGACGATGGTTCTGAGAACATGGAGGTTCAGACTACGGAACGACCTAGGCGCAAGATTGCTCCTCCATCGTATTTAAAATATTATGTTCGTTAGTTTCTAGCTCTAGTTTTAGTTTCAGTTGGATTGTTTCAGTATGTTATTTAGATATTCGGGGTCTAGTTGAATTTTTAGCTATATCCGGGGTTTATTGTGGTTCTTTACTAGGATTAGGATTAGGTCGAACCACTAGTATAAAAAGGGTGTAATTTTTCAGAAATCAATAAGAAAAATTTACCCAATTACTTGTTTTTTTTCGTCGTTCTCTTGTGCACTCTGCGTGCGTCTTCCAGATTACTAGGCGTGGTAACAACTGGTTCTTTCATTGATTTCGTCGGACGGCAACGCGACGAATAGACCACCTTCCGCCGTGCAACATGGTGGAGACTGCTCCATCCGCCACCTCCCAGAACCCTTCTGCCCTACCCTCCGACCTATCCCCCGCCGATACAGTGGCGGCTATTACAAATATCCGGGTGGATATGTATACCAGAGAGAAGCGGAGAGACGCCGAGATCGTCGAGCGCGAAAACCGGCGAGATGCTGCCGCCACAGAAAGGGAGAAGAAGCTCCAGACCGAGGTCGCCAAAATCAGAGACTCCTTCAGGCAACTACTCAATCGGGACGACCTCAACTCCGGCCGGTTCTGCTATCACCTACGGCAGTAGCCAATTGGCCGCCTTGCGACCACCCCCCTCACGTACCACCTCTGCTATGACAACAGATTCGACCCCGCATATGCATGTCGATTCGCCCAGGTTCAATGGCGACGATTCTCTCGGCAGGATATTTCAAATTCAGAAGTACTTTGACTACTACCGCGCCACAGACCAAGATCGTATTGAACTCGTTGGTATTTTGATTGGCCAGCCCGCTTTTGACTGGTTTCGGTACTATCAATCCAACAATCTGACTGTGACTTGGATAGATTTTTTGGGGGCAGTTAAGCTGTGCTTTGATCCCGGTCACTACTAGGATTACTTGGGGTCAGACTTCTACAGTCATGACCTATCAGGCCGAATTCGAAACGGTGTTTCATAAAGTCACGGGAGTTGAAGATCGCATTTTGATTTCTCTTTTTCGCGCAGGCTTGAAGCAACCCTTGCAGCACGAGTTGGGGTTACGTAACCCACAGACACTACCCGAAGCGTTTGCATTGGCCCGGGAGTTATCAGCAGGTCCGGAGGAATTAATCCAAGCCTAGACGTTCGTGGACACGACCCACTTCCAATCTCCAGTCCACACCACCGCCGCCCACTATAGCTTCGGCTTCTACACCAAAGGCCTCGCCCGATCCACCGGTCCGACGCATCTCCCCAACTGAGCTGGCTGAACGTCGCCGTCAGGGCCTCTGTTTTAACTGTGACGAGAAATTTTTCCGCGGTCATAAATGCAATCCTCCGAAATTTCTGCTGCTGTGTACTGGTGATGATGACGATACCGTCACACCAGTTCCGCTGGACGAGGACGATCCGGGCATCATTCTGGACAATTTGTCCCATCTTCACACGTTGGTAGGTACACCACACCCTCGTTCTCTAAGTTAAGTGGTACTATTGGGGGTGTTTGCGTACATGTACTGATTGATGGGGGAAGTACCCATAACTTCATCCACCCAACTATGGCTGAGCATATGTCCTTTTTGTTACACCATGTGAGTCTGTACCGTGTTTATGTGGGTAAAGGTGAATCGTTATGTTGCACGTATTTTTGTCCGAAGACACCATTAATTATTCAGGGAACTACGTTTGAGGTAGATTTGTATGTCTTGGTCGTTCATAGTATTGATGCGGTCTTCAAAGTGCAGTGGTTACAGACATTGGGAAATATTTCTCATGATTACAGCAACCTCACGATGGAATTTATGTGGCAAGGCAAGCAGTTTGTCTTGACTGTCGTGGACCATGGACCGAGGGCTATTCAGTGCACACAACAACCTGAGGCTGATTTCTATGAGATTTTGGATGATCCATCCCTGCAGGATTCGTCTGCTACCTCAGATGACTTTCCTTCCGACGTACCTGATGTGGTTCGTCGGGTCCTTACACACCATCAGGGGGTCTTTGTCGTGCCTTCAGTTCTTCCTCCACCTAGGCAGTGGGATCATCGAATTAATCTCCAACTGGGCGCCAAACTGGTTAATATTCGGCCTTATAGATACCCTTAATTTCAGAAGACAGAGATCGAGAAACAGGTTCGAGAGATGCTTTAGTAGGGGGTTATTCAACCCAGCCACAACGCTTTTTCTTCACCGGTCTTATTAGTTCGCAAGAAGGATGGTACATTCTGTTTCTGTATTTATTACCAGGCCCTCAATGCTGCGACTGTGCCTGACCATTTCCCATACCCATGACATACGAGCTTTTTGATGAGTTGGGGGCTGCGCGATAATTTACCAAGCTTGATTTATGTTCGGGGTATCACCAGATCCGCATGCACACTGAGGACATCGAGAAAACAGCTTTCCGCACCCATGATGGCCATTTTGAGTTCCTTGTCATGCCCTTCAGCCTGACTAATGCTCCGTCCACGCTTCAGGCCGCCATGAACAGGATCTTTCGCCCGTTTCTTCGGTCATTTGTGATTGTCTTCTTTGACGATATTCTGCTTTACAGCACGACATTAGAGCTTCACGCCAAGCACTTGGAGCATGTTTTGCAACTCCTATCTAAGCATTGTTGTTACGTAAAAATGTCAAAGTATTCTTTCAGCAGGACAACTGTGGATTATTTAGGCCATGTGATTACGGACGGCCGCGTCTAGGCCGATGCAAAGAAGATCGAAGCCATGCTCGTGTGGCCAATTCCGACCACGGTCCGCCAGCTACGCGGGTTCTTGGGGTTGACAGGGTATTACCGACGTATTATTCAGGATTATGCCACGATAGCGTCCGCTCTGACTGATCTTCTTAAAAAAGATTCGTTTCTTTGGACACCTGCTGCTGCTCAGAGTTTTACGGCCTTGAAGACAGCCATGACATCGGCCCCCGTTTTGCGTCTGCATGACTTCACGAAGACGCAAGTGTTGGAGACAGATGCGTCTGATTGTGGTGTCGGCGCCGTCCTGCTTCAGGAGGGTCATCCTTTGGCTTTTTTAGTAAAAAATTGGGCCCCAGATTACAGCCAGCTTCGGCATATCATAAGGAAATATATGCAGTGGTCCAAGCAATGCAGAAATGGCGTCAGTATTTGCTAGGAAGGGAGTTTGTTATTCGTAGTGATCAACGCAGTCTGAAGGAGCTCCTGACCCAGGTTATTCATGTAACACTCCGCTAATCTGGCTCGGTAGAGACCGGGAGAGTGCTACTTGAATAGCGGAAATCGAGAACATTACATCCCATAAAAGTTAAATAACAAGTCATTACATTATCGTATTTATGCTACAATACATGCTACAACATTAGGATACTGATTTTAAACTAGTGTTGTCATGGTAAAGTGATGATGTGTGACAATCTAGGTGTGACTCGAATCCCGCTACTCCATAATCCCAACTCCTAGACCTGCGGGGGAATGAAACAAAGACAGCAGTTTTTCGAAAGTCAACAAAAAATGCTGAGTGAGTTACACCTTAGCATGTAAAAACAGGAAAGGTTACGAAAGGCTACAGGGTCACGTGTTAAATAAATAAGAGTAACAGAGTACGAGTATAACAACTGTTTTCATGAATAAAGCAACAACGTTAACAAGTATCGATTGATTTTCACATAACGAATTCGTTTACCACGATGTTCCAATAAAATTTCTCATACGTCAAAAGTTTCCAATTTGAATCTTTCACGTGTGGAAGATCTGTTCAGAACGCGGCATAAATATAACTGTTCTCAACGTAGTAATCGTATTATTATTGATTTCACAGTACCTGGGTAGACCAGTGACCACAATCAGACATTCTAGACCGTAAGTGTTGCAACACCCTCCTAAGAGCGTCAATCAAAGGAGTGGTATCTAGAAGCAGTACTCCAGCCTACGGCGAAGGAGTCGGGGTGCACGTAGTGCCATATCTTTAGGGACCAAAGCACAGGGAATCATCATCCGTAATAAGTAATATAACTGGTTTCGGTACATGCTAATCATTCTATTACGGGGATCGAACCCGAATATCTCTTTAAGGACTAAGCCCAGGGAATCATCACCCAAATACAAGTAAGTCATCACCCAAATACAAGTAACTCCTGGGATCGAACCCGATTATCTCTTTAGGGACTAAGACCAAGAATCATCACCCAAATGTAAGTAACTACGGGGATCGAACCCGATTATCTCTTTAGGGACTAAGCCCAGGGAATCATCACCCAATATATGTAACTCACTGATTCTTACAATATTACGTGATTACTAATTTCTGATGAAGTGTGACAAGTATATCAAGACCAAATGATATTTCAATGAATTCTAAAACGAGCAAAAACATTTATCAAGTCGATTTGGCAATAGGACAACCATTTTCAAATAAACTGGTAGTGGACACGAAATAAGCTGGCTCGCAAGGCTAAGCATATAAAGCTAACGGGTATATTTTGAGACAGAAAGTAAACCACATTTGTACACGAAGTGAGCTAGGCAATCAAGGCTAAGCATATAACTCACCTGATCCAATAGCAATTATCGCAATAAAGCTCATACGAATGGTTGTAGTCCTCGTTTGTGAACCCGTCGCCTACAGTTATCAATTTTCTAATTACAACAACAATACTTCTAAATAAATGATAGCGCGCTATACGCGGCTAGGTCGATACTAAGTCCAACTCTCACGGTTCCCCAAAACTCGTCTCAAGTTAAATTTCCATAAATATACAAGGAAGTATTTTGAAGAATGAGTTAAATAATCGATTAGAAATCCTTCTTAAATCAAGCAAATAATATTTGAAAACTATTTAATATTATAACTATAATTTCTATCAAATCGAAAGACTAATGATAATTAACATGGAGATGTTTTAAATAGAAAATTATTTTTGGATACCATGATATTTAATTAGACAACGATATTTCTTGATAAAGAGATTTGTGAACAAATACTTAGAAAACACTATTTATAAACTCAAAGTGACGTCTTATTTACATGGATGGTGCCATTGGTTTATTTTCAAGAATATAATGAATTAGCCAAGGTGTAATCTTTCTGGTAAAGTAATTATCTTACTTGTCAAGAAATCAAAAATTGTTTTAACTAATTTCCAATGTATAAAAATTTAACATATTATTTATGTTATAAAGATATTTCGATTATTTATTTGCAATAGTAATATTATGAACAATATAGAATAAAAATGTAGTTATATAATGAAGATTAGGTAAAAGACAGGGGGCTCCCCCAAGAAAAATCATCACATTAAATAACCAGTTTCAGTTCTAATACTTTATACCCTCATAGTTTCTAAAAAGACATTTTAACCCCCAAACATGAACACACTCAAATTCACCGATCAAAGCACGAATTCAAGGCCTACAGACATGATTTCGATTACTAAAACAACTCGTAGGGGGATTTAGAGCATACCACACCAAATTTCGCGAGAAACGGTCAAGAAACGAGACGGGTTGAAGTGCCGAAAAAGTCGCCGGAGTTGGAACTCGACCGGAGCTTCTCCGGTTGTTCTTGGCCTCGGTTGAGGCCTCCTCAAGATTGGTCGAACCTCCAGGATGTGATTGGAGTCGGTTTGGATGAGTGGGTCGCCTCGGTTTGATCGGGCTCGAAGCTCTGGTCGAGCTCGCCGTAAAAAATGGAGGTGGCGGCGGCGGGTTGCTTCTGCAGCTGCTGTGGCTGCCTCTTTTCTGATGTGTTCGTCTTCTTCTTCTTCTTCTCTTGAGGTCGAAATAGGGGAGGATCGAGAGAGAGAGAGAGAGAGAGAAACAGAAGGGTGGAGGTGCGATGGCTCGCCGGTGGGTTCTTGTCGGGAAACGCCGGCAGTGGTGGCGCTGCTCCAAGCAGTTGCTGCTGCTGTTGCCTTCTCATGGTGATGCTCGATAGAGAGGAGGGAAGGCAGAGAGAGGCAGAGAGCAGAGGTGGTGGTGATGGCGTTGTTGGTGATGGTGGTGGTCGCCGGTGTTGGCGGTGGTGGGTCTTCTTCTTGCAGCTGCTCCCGCTGCTGTTGTTGGCAGGGAGAGAGAGACATAGAGGGAGAGAGATGGAGAGGAAGAGAGGGTTGAGATGGTGGCAATGGTGGTATCGGGGGTGGTGGGGGTTGCTGCCCGAAGAAGAAAAGAAGGGGGAGATATAAGGAGGGAGAGAGAGATGGGGAGAGAGAGAGAGATGTTGTTTGGGGAACAAAAAAATTCGGCAGGTGTTGCGGAGTGTGGGGAAAAAATGGTTTTTGTTTGTTTATTTTATTTATTTTATTTAATTGCTTCTAAGGATTTAGAACTTCCATCAACTACAACTTCTACCCACACACTAAGTATTTAATTAGCTAGTTTGTACTTCTTGAAATATCAACTACCTCCCTTCTTATCATAAAATTATCGTCTAAACTATATAACAATTTCCCCTATAAAAACGGGGTATTACAATTCGGACCCCCGATCAGCAGTTTTATATTCGGAAGCTCATGGGGTTCCAGTTCCGTATTGAGTACAAACCAGGTTCGGCCAATCGCGTGGCTGACGCGCTGTCGCGTCGGGACATGGAAGAGGAGGCAGCTGTTCGGGTCACCTCTTCCGTTCGACCCTTGCCAGCCCTGTTGAAGACTATTCGACAGGACACTCAGTCCTTGCCTGATATACAAGCCATGTTCGCTGCCATTCAGTCGGTAGCCCACCCCCTCACCCTACGTTGGTTGATGGTATTTTGTACTTTCAGACTCGATTTGTGTGGGAAAAGACTCCGCGGTGCGGTCCTTGCTTCTGCAAGAGTTTCACAGTTCCCCCACAGCTGGCCATCCTAGCATTGACCGCACATATCGACGCCTTTCAGCGGTCTTCTATTGGCCTGACATGCGCATTGATGTTCGGCGTTTTGTGAGCGCTTGTTTGGTCTGCCAAACGACAAAGTACTCCACTCAGAAACCTGGGGGATTGCTTGAACCTCTTCCTATTCCAGACCGTGTTTGGGCTGCGGCTACTATGAACTTTATTACAGGGCTACCTTCCTCCATCCAATCTTCTCATCATGATACTGACTCTGCAATTCATGTCATTGCTCTCCACTCATTCTCATTCAAACTTTCATTGTTGCTTCCCCTGTTGCAGTTTTGGCTTCCACTCATTTTTTCTCGTACAATTCGATAAACTGATCATCAGCAGATGAGCCCTCGTTTTACTATAAGTTACTTGGGATTTTCTAAGTTAAACTCATGGTAAAAATGCTAGGCGGGCACAAATTCCTTCTTGTAATTTTCTGTTTGTTATGTGTTATCGGAACTATATGCAAAGTGCCCTTAAGCACAAATTAGAGCCGATCAAATAGCTTATGTAAGAGCGAGTTGCAGAACATACACTCAGCAAACCACTTACAAAATCATTATTTTAATATAATAAGACAAAACAGAAAATGCATTAAATGAATTTTACCTTTCTAAAACTATTTAAAAAAACAAAAGAAAAAAAGCCCTAATTAAGCTTCAAAGTCTTCCACATCCTTGAACCGCTTCCATTACCAGTGTCCTTTCTAGACTTTGGAGACCTCCTCAATTGGAATGTTCATGGTGTTCGGTACAAAGAGCAACAAATAACGTCATAATTGGCAAAATCTCCACGAATATGTTGAATAACCCATACTTAGACGTGCAAAGGGAGGAAGAGTTACGCGGTTATGAAGGTGAATAGCATGCTCTTTTACTGGAGACCGTGATGAGTGCGGACATGTGGGACGCATTGTTCTCGATTCAGCCCAACGAAAAGAAGGTGGCTAGAACATTTACTCCGCCTTATATTCCAACTACCATGATGAGTGTGATATATAAAGAACAACGTGCAAAGGGCACCTACTACTCATGAATAACATTTACTCCGCGTACATGAGGGACTCGGTGTTCACGAATCCAATAGTACTAACGAACTTGAATCGAATAGTTCCAAAAATCTTCGGAGCGTAGAATATTACAATATTAATATTGGTGAGTTGTTGGAACATATGGATAAGAATGATAAGCACTAATAATTAGTTTACCCCAATACCTCATATGACTTGTGAAACTGGAGCAGGGTAATTTCTGCCAGCCTTTTAAATGGAATTTGTAGTCTATGAATCTACAAATAAATGGTATATAATAGAGAATGACACAAGAAAATGGTGACTCATAACCAAATTATGCATCGAGGTACGTGGATGGGGACGTTATTATTATGTTCAAACTACATGAGATATGAATGTCTCTTCTAAGTATTCTAAGTATTATGTAAACTTAGCGGCGAAAGATATGAGCCTTTAGTACATGAAGGTATATTAACCAAGCCTTGTACAAAACAGAAAGTTGTGATTGTCAGTGCGATGATTCACGTCTTGAACAGTAGAATAAATATACAAGTTGTAATAATTCTTTTTCTAAAAAAAAAAGTTGATATCTAGCTGCTGGTTACGATAGCTTCTAATTAATTCAAAAATTAAGATGCGCGACAATCAACCACATAGAAGCCATGATGTAGGTGCCTCATGGTGAAACCCCCAAATCTTTATGGTTTGAAAATATTGGCTCTTACTTTGATAGCGGCATACGATCTGCACTCAGGATTTAGTGTTTCATCTGCTGCCTATTTAGTACTGCAAACTTCGAGTCCCTAGTAAGTCATTACAAACAAATTTAACTCAAGTAGGTGTCAAGGTGTGGCTGCTGCCGTGGAGCCTCAGAGCATGTTTGGTATCCGTTTAAAAACAGAAAAAACAGTGAAAAAAACATGCAAGAAAAACACGTTTAAAAACAAAATCAGAAAATCGTTTGGTATGTGTTTAAAAACGTTGTTTAAAATTAGAATTACAGTTGATAATACTATTAAATTTCAGTGTTAATTTACTCTAACATGATTTTTTTACATACAACAACCACATATTGTAGTCATTTTATGCAATCATCAAAAGAAAAAATGTTTTTAGCCACCACAAGTGAGAAAAACAGCAAAAAAAACACCTAAGGTCATGCTTCTATAAACACTATGTTTTTCAATGGTTTTTGTTTTTAAACACATGCTGTTTTTTGGTCTTCAAAATGAATTTTTGAAAAACAACTTGTTTTTAATCAATGTTGATTGAAAACATCACTCCCAAACAAACACTAAGTTTAATGCGCAAGCCGAGACAAGCTATATGTTAATTTCCCCAGCCCAAGCCCACTGCTGTCTTTATTGCATTTATGTACTCAAAACTAGGGTATGACCCGTGCCCTAAGGGCACTACCCAACTTTTATCTCAAAGTGATAGAAAAAATTAGACAAATCGCCCCCGATTTTTGATTATTGACAAACAAAAAATGTACATTTTCTCCGCCTATTAAAAAATGTATGATACCATTTATATGGCTATCTAAGAAATTTACAAATTGGAAATCTGAGCTCAAACATAAGGATTTGCATCAATTATGCATTTGTCCGTGGGAGGAGATAATGGCAGAGATGACCCTGGCAACAAACAACACCTTAGGAAACTGGACATATATCTGTAACGAAGGTACCGGAACTTGAAACAGGAAACTTACAACAAAGTAGTGATCCAGAGAAGCTCCTTGGTAGCCGTGTTTGGTTAATATTAAACTCATAAACTTTCCCGAATCTACGCTGACGTCCATGCTACATAAACACAACTGAATTTCGACAACAATGTCATCCAGAAAAACCCTCGGTATACACATGCAATATTTAACCACAATAGAACTAAAAATATTCATATTATTATGTGCTTGCCGGTGCAAAATCACCAACCTACCATTAGGGCTATTAGAGAATTTAAAGCGACCTATAGAAAAAGTGGTAGTACTGCTTGACATCAAGGAAACTTCTCTTGTTTATGTTCAACAAAACACAAATAGCCTGAAAAACAACTATAACATTCCTATTTAACATGAGGTTTCTTAGCATAGGGATACTTATGTGGTTATCAGATTACAGAGTTCAAAAATGAGGATGACAATCCCCCAACTGTTGTTGTTTTTCAGATCAGAAAAGCTAGAGCATCGGATCTTCCCTTCCTACTCCCATTGTTGTTGTTTTTCGATAAGGCTAACAATCCCCCAACTGATCTTATTTATAAGAACCAGCTAGGGTTTTTAAGAGAGGAGAGGGGACCAAGCCTAATAATCGTAAACAATCATTGGTCCCTCCTATCAAGGAGCCCAATGGCCAAACAGTCCACACCTTCATACCACACTAATAATAACACTAAGATGCACCCTGACCCAAACAGAGGATCAAAAAAGTACAGGGCTCGTACCGGTGAATTACTTGAACAACTTTCAACCCGTTTTATAAAACTGAAAGACAATTATTGGTAGCCCAAATAACTAGTTTAAAATATTTTTCTTACATTCTCCCACTTGGGCAACAATAGTCGTGGATTTGAAAAAGCATTTGTTTTTACAAAACGACTCTCGGGTTGAACAACTGAATGGCCATAAAATGGTTCAAGCAAACTTCATCTTAGCACAGGATCTCGTTCAACAGTCATATTAAAATCGAAATATGGCGGCAATTATGTTATTCATCAACATAAGACCTTCCATAATTACAAATACCAACATGTTGCCAACATAGACCCCAAAATGTGGTAAAGTGCAGTGTAGAATATGTGCACATGTGATCCAATAATATACCATGCAAATTCTACATCTGGTCCTACATGACCGTGAAGGTCACTCACAGGAATATATCCCATCACACTTCCAAAGAAGGAAGCTAACATATCTCTAAACCGAGAACCATGCTTTTATACCAAAGCACTCATGTCTTTAATCAAGACACTAGTTACCATGGATCCATAAACGCTTCAAAACCGAAGCAATCTTTTCATCTCGAGACAGCTTAACCTGCACAAACTCAATGCAAAAGGAGCACAACTTGCATTAATGATATAAATTTCACATTAAGCAAGTCAAAATGGGAATAAATTGATAAAAGTCATCAATCAATATCATCACAGGATCTGTAATAAAGAGTTACATAGACTCCCACTAACCAAACACATTCAAAGAATCAACTATGCTCATACGCTCAACATGTTTAGCAAACTCTACAGGCCTAAGCCATTTTGTAAGTGGGTCAGCTAACATGTCTGAGGTACCAATGTGCTCGTAGAATACTTTCCCCTTTTCAACCCATTCTCTAACCTTGAAATACTTTATGTCTATAAACCTAGACCCTCCCGAGTTTTTGTTATTCTTGGAGAAGAACACTGCAGCCATATTGTCACAGTACATCTTTATAGGCTTAGATATGGAGTTGAAAATATTTAGCCCTGCAATGAAATTCATTAGCCGTGTAGCCTGTGCTCCAACATCAAAACATGCCACAATCTCTGCCTCCATAGTGGAAGATGCTATAAGAGATTGCTTAGAGCTTTTCCACGACACCGCTCCACTTGCCAGCATGAATATGTACCCAGTGGTGGATTTTCTATCATCAAAACAACCAGCAAAATCCGCATCGATGTAACCAACAATCTCAAGAGGATCAACATTCTTATAAATAACCCTTGGTCTTCTACAAGTACCTCAGAACTTTCTTGGCTCCAACCCAATGATCATGACCTGGATTAGAAGAATATCTACCCAACACACTAGTAGCATAAGCTATATCAGGTCTAGTGCAAACAACTGCATACATAAGACTACAAACAGCAGTTGCATAAGGGACAGTTTCCATAGACTGTCTCGGAATATCATCTAGTGGACATTGGGTCTTATTGAGTTTATCCCCTTTACAAATAGGTGCAATACAAGGTTTACAATTTTGCACAAATCTCGTGAGGGCGCGATCAATGTAAGCTCTCTGGGACAACCCTAAAAGCTTCATACGTCGATCTCTCTTAATATCCATCCCCAACACAAAAGAAGCTTCACCAAGGTCTTTTATGTCAAAGCTATCAGACAACATTTTCTTGACTTCATATAATAATCCCAAATCGCTACTGGCAAGCAATATGTCATCCACATATAAAATTAAGAAAATAAACTTGCTCCCACTGATCATGAGATATATGCAAGAATCAACAGTATTCTCAATGAAACCAAGAGATACAATTACCTGGTGAAACTTTAAGTACCATTGCCTTGAGGCTTGCTTAAGGCCATAAATAGACTTCTTTAACCTGCAGACTAAATTTTCAGTTCCAGTTGACACAAACCCCTCTGGTTGCTTCATATACACCTCCTCATACAAATCACCAGTCAAGAAGGCTGTTTTCACATCCATTTGGTGAAGTTCTAAGTCAAAATGTGCAGTTAATGCCATAATAATGCGAAAAGCATCCTTTGAGGAAACGGGGGAAAATGTTTTAGTGTAATCCACACCCTCTCTTTGAGTAAAACCCTTTTCCACAAGTCTAGATTTAAACCTCTCAACACTCCCCTTGGAATCTTTCTTTGTCTTGAAAAGCTCAACTAACTCCCATAACTCATTATTAGACATTGAGTTCATTTCCTCCTTCATCGCGTCAATCCACTTATCATCCTGTACACTGATAATGGAATCGTTGTAACTTATGGGATCAACTATATCATGCTCTCCAAGATAAACAAAATCCTCGGAAGTTGTAGGTCTCCTTAACCTTTCAGATCTACGCACAGGGGGTGGATCTTGTTGAACATTCTCACCTTGCGGTGGAAATTCAACAGGGACAACTGGGGCATCAATCACTCCATCCATTGTATCTAAAATTGGAGCACTAGATTTTTTTATCACAATAGGCAACGGCACAAAAGTTGGTTCATCATTGGACACTTCAGAATGGATAGTAGAGGAAGCATAGTCACCCACATTGTCTTCAAAGAATTTTGAATTATCAGATTCAACAATTCTTGTCCCATGACTAGGACGATAGAAGCGATACCCCTTTGACCCCTCTGGATAACCTACGAAATAGCAGCGAGTGGTTCTAGGACCCAACTTGGATTCAGCAGGATTATAGAGTTTAACTTCAGCAGGGCATCCCCATACACAAAAAATGGTTTAAGCTCGGTTTTCTTCCAGTCCACAACTCAAAGGGTGTTTTAGAAACATATTTTGATGGTACTCGGTTTAGGATATACATGGCAGTGAGAATGGCTTCACCCCAAAGAGATTCATGTAATTTGGATAAGCTCAACATACACCTCATCATCTCATCTAGAGTGCGATTACGACGCTCAGCCACACCATTTTGTTCAGGGGTACCATGCATAGTGTATTGGGCACCAATTCCATAGTTCTTTAAGAATTCAGCAAAAGGTCCCTTGTGTTGGCCAACATCACCTTGCTTTCCATAATACTCACCCCCACGGTCAGACCTAACAATTTTAATTGCCTTTCCAGTTTTTTTTTTCAACATAGGTCTTGAAAATTTTGAATTGCTCCAAAGACTGTGACTATGTTGAATCAGATAAACAAACCCATAACGAGAATAATCATCAATGAAGGTGATGAAATACTTTTTCCCACACAAAGTTGAAGAGAATGACCCAGAAATATCTGTGTGGATTATCTCTAAAAGGTTCATACTGCGGGTGGACCCAAGCTTCCATGTTTTAGTCATCTTGCCTCTTATGCAATCGACACAAGGTCCACCTGCATCTTGTTCAAGATCAGGAAGAATATTTTCCTTAACCAATCTCTGAACTCTCTCATTAGAAATGTGAGCAAGTCTCCTATGTCAAAGAGCATGAGATTTGTCTTTACTTAAATGTCTTTTGGTACCACTACACTCGACGTTCAATGAGAAAGGAGTAGGTGAAAGATTCAAATGATACAATCCATCACACAAAAATCCATTACCAACAAGAGATGACTTCAAGAATAAGTCAAACTTATTATTGCCAAAAGTGAACGTGTAACCAGAGACATCGAGTTTTGACACTGAAATCAAATTCCGTCTTATAGACGGTACATAACCAACGTTTTCTAGCATAATGCTAGATTTGGACTCAAAAAACAACCAACCGCTACCAATGAAGACTATGGGAACGCTGACTCCATTTCCTACAAAGATGCTATCTTCTCCTTCTCTAGGCTTGCGTTTGCTTAGGAACCCCTGCAAGGAATTATAAACATGAATAGAGGTTCCACTATCAAGCCACCAAGAATTAGGTGGGACCAGAGTTACCATAATTCGCCCATAACCCTACGATCTCCGAACCGGATCGCGCGTTCCCAATCACGGGTCGACGGCGATCTGGAACGGAGATATGAGCGTTCCCGCCGATTTTGAGTGAGAAGGAGAAAGGGAGAAAGCATAGCAGTGTTTGATCAATGATAAGCATCCACAAAAGCGAAAATAGCTTCTTCTGGGTCTCAATCGTCTATAGGTGTTTATGCAGATAGCTTCGGCGAGAGTCGAATTCAGAGTTTTGATCGGAAATTATGAGAACTGTAACTACAGCCATGGAGAGAGAGGAAGAGTCGTGGAGAGAGGAAGAGATTTGTTAAGAAAAGTCAAACATTTATCATCGTCCTTTATTTTAGAATTGAAATATTGACCACAATCTCTTAGTGGTGGACCCCGGAATGGATAAGCATCAGTTTTTTTTTTTTTTTTTTGAAACAAGATAAGCATCAGTTACTACTCTCAACGTTGGTTTTTCCATATTTCGTTTTTTTCCTATTCTGAGACACTAAATTGGTTTTCCAAAGTTAAAAATATAAATATATTTCAAAAAAAGTACTATAATATAAATAATAAATTATTAGTTTTTATCCGGAAAATCATATTGAATTAATAATATTATTTTCTGGAAAGGAGTTAAAAAGTTAGAATAATTAGTATAAAGTAAACGAAATAAATTATTAAAACAAAATACATAGTAGTATTTCACAAGTCAAATAAGTCTGTTTTAAACGGTCAGGATTTTTACTCAAAAAAAATATCCTAGAATACTTGTATATATTACTTATCATAAGTGCATTAATAAACTGATAATATTTGAAAATATCGTTCCGCGATCCGAGTAAGCGAATTTCGTTCCGCTTAAGCGATCCGAAGAAGCCTACTTTAACACTCCCCTTATTGAACAAGGGAAATGCCTCCGCCCGAGGTGATGAGCCTCATTGGGAACGGATAAGGATCGTCGGTTCATAGCTAGTACAACCATCGATAAGATTTCAAAACATAGCTTATTACAATTTCAATACAACCAATGACATTTGAAAAGCCAGAAATACATTTTTCAGTGATATGATAAACTATGTGATACTCCAACTAGCAAGCCTTCCTGTACAAAGTGTCGTGAACGTTCCCCCACCTCGATAGCCAACCTGCGGTTTTAAAATAGCAAAAGCCGACGCAGATTTTACAGAAAATGATCAGCAAACGGCTGAGTAAGCTAACACCCATAGCACGTAAACAGATGATGAGACATACGACGGGAATAACCAATTCGCTGATAAATAAATGTCAAATACTCGCGGGAAAAGCGTTCACGATGATTTGGTGTGTCTAACTCCGTAACGATCTCAAATTTCGTATTCCGTCCCGAAGATGTGGTCCATCTCGGGAAATCACTGTTAATAGCAATTCACAATATTACTTTAAATCTCACGATGATATTCTCGTCGATAGTATAATCGAGTCCAAAAATCCATCTTAGTAACTAGTTGATACGGGGCGTGACCATATCCAATCCACAACATCTTTCTCATATGTGCAAAAGCACTACCACAACCATAACTCAATCACAGGAGGTTCGCATCACAGCGCCTCATAACCATAACTAAGCAAAGGAGGTCAGAGCCTCATAATCTCATAATCTCATAACAGTAACCAACACAATATGTCAGAAATGTATCGTATCAGGGATATGGCACAAACCCACGCACAACGGCTTTCCACTTTACATAATTACGAATTTTCATTCAAGATATAGAATCGAGTAAGGAGCTCCAAACAAAAGCCGGTGTGGCACAAAATAAAGTAATCGATGTACGATTGGGAGAGATATTCAGATTTGACCAATAAGTAAGCGGTGTGCTACTCTTGGTAACCGAGGCAACGATTTGAAATTTCGTTCTTCCAACCCAATGACGTGGTCCGTCTTGGGATATCACTTTTACAAGATTTATTTCGCAATATCATTTAAATGTCGTCTTTCGGATTGTTATTTAGATTTGGATACCAATTTCATGCAATATTTCAAGAGGAGTATTTCAAAACAAATAAACAACTCAAATAAATCAAGTACAGTAGTAATTTCACAAATAACTCACGCGATACACGAAATGAATGAAAGGCACGCGAGGCTAGGCATATTAACTTACCAAAAATCCAAGCACGTCCTATAATTCGTTCTCGTCTACGGAATCGTCACCTACAAATCGGAGCTTCTAACTTAATACAATCTCAACAAATATACAACCTATATTTATTTTTAGCTCCTTCTATTTTTCTCAAGACAATATTAATTTTAACTTATTTATAGACCCAAAATTATATTTTCTTTAATGGTATTTTCCCCTAAAAATATAGTTATTAATTGATAAATAATAATCTAATCAAATTAAAGAAAAACTAATTTTATAAATAAATCTAAAATTAAAAACTGCAAAAAGTTTCTGAAATGTCAACTGCCTCCCCCTAAGTTTCTGAAACGACATTATAACCCCCCTGAAAACTTTTTGAAAATGACACTTTAACCCCCAAAACAAGAACATTCAAACTAACTGATTAAAACGTGGACTCGAGGCCTTAAAACATGATTTTGATTACTAAAAACAACCCAGGGGAAGATTTCGAGCATACCCATATCAAATTTCGCGAGAAACGATCAAGAATTCGCACGGGTCAAGATCGCCGTCGGGTCGCTGGAGGTGGAGCTTTCGCCGGGGCTTCTTCGGCTGTTCTTGGCTTCGTCTTGGACCTCCACGGACCTGGTCCGACCTCTAGGAGGTTAGGGGAGTGGTTGGAAGTGGCTGGGTGCCACTGATTTGCTTGGGCTCGAAGCTCGCCGGAAAAAATGGAGGTGGCGGCGGCGGGTTGCTTCTGCCGCTGCTGTGGTTGCCTCTTTCTCCTTCTGGTGGGTTCGTCTAGCAAGGAAGAGAGGGGAGTGAAGGAGAGAGTAGTGGAAAGTGGGAGAGATAGGTGGCCGTGATGGTGGCGGCCATTTTTGCCGGCGGCCTTCTCGTCGGGAAGGCAGCAGCGTTGTTGCCGCTGCTGCTACTGCTGCTTCTCCTGCTGCTGCGGGTGTTCTCAGAGGGAGATAGAGAGGTCGGGGAGAGAGAGAGCTAGCTGGAGGTGGCGGTGGTTGCGGTTGGGTGTTCTCGGTGGTGGTGGGTCGCCAGAAATGGCAGCAGCCATTGCAGCTGCTGCTGTGTCTTCTTGTCGGCAAAACAGAGAGCAAGAGGGAGACGGGGGAAGAGATGGAGGTGGAGTTGGAGGTGGTGGTGTTGGTCGGGTGTGGTTGCCGAAGAAAGAAGAGAAGGAGAAGAATTTATAAGAAGGGGAAGAAGAGAAGGTGACGGGGAGGAGGATAGAGAGGGAGTTGGGGAGTTGAGAATTTTGTTGGGAGTGAGAGTTTGCCAGGTGGGTTGGGGAAACGTGAGAGAAAACATTTTTTTTGTTTTATTTTATTAACTAATTTTTATTTAGCCATTAGTCTTTATAGTTTCAATCAAATACAACTACCACCCCAAATATTACTAGCTAGTGTTTTCTAAAAATACAATCGCCTCCCCTCTAGTCTAATATTTTAGAAAATAAATGTTTAAACTTCAACAAAAAGATGTATATTATATTTAGAAAAATACAGGGTGTTACATCCTTCCCCCCTTAAAGAGAGCTTCGTCCTCGAAGCTAAAGTCGCTAAGTCTCGGAAAGGTTCTAAGGTCAATGAGTATTACTAATCATATCGGCAAATAAACAGGCAAACTTTAGCAAACCTATAATCACATAACAGCAATTAGAAACTCAAGCTAACAAGAATCACAAATCAGCACTCCTGGCATCTAAGGACTTAAGCTATCCCGCAATCCTCGGCTGGTTCAATTTTATTACCAGTTTTGGTTGTCCTATATTCATTTTAATTTCGGAAATTCTTATTTTAGTTCGAATCGAAAGGTCGTACTAACTTAGAATCGTCGGCTCTGATACCAAATTTAACACTCCCCTTATTGAACAAGGGAAATGCCTCCGCCCGAGGTGATGAGCCTCATTGGGAACGGATAAGGATCGTCGATTCATAGCTAGTACAACCATCGATAAGATTTCAAAGCATAGCTTATTACAATTTCAATACAACCAATGACATTTGAAAAGTCAGAAATACATTTTTCAGTGATATGATAAACTATGTGATACTCCAACTAGCAAGCCTTCCTGTCCAAAGTGTCGTGAACGTTCCCCCACCTCGATAGCCAACCTGCGGTTTTAAAATAGCAAAAGCCGACACAGTTTTTACAGAAAATGATCAGCAAACGGCTGAGTAAGCTAACACCCATAGCACGTAAACAGATGATGAGACATACGACGGGAATAACCAATTCGCTGATAAATAAATGTTAAAAACTCGCGGGAGAAGCATTCACGATGATTTGGTATGGTTACGCTCTAATTCTTCCCCTAAGTCATTATTTGTAATCAAAATCGTAACTTGAGGCATAAATCCATGTTTAGATCGATCAAACTCATAGTTCATAAAAGGGCGGTGAAAGTGTCTTTTTGACAACTTGGGGGTATAATCTGTCATTTACTAGAATTGTTTATAGTTATGAGAAGGGGGCTATCTTGTACTTTCTGAAAAGCTAAGGGCATGATGGGGGCATGTGAAGTATAGGGGGATCTATTTATTTTTCATACAATTAGAAACAAATTGTGGCTATTTGAGTTTAAATAATTTACTAAGAATTCGAGTACATGTCAAATAGTTCGGGTGTTGTATCATGGAGGAGAAGATTTTCTATAAAGGACAAAGAGCTAATTACATATTTAAAATTGATAGGTTAAAAATTAGATTGTGGTTTTCTAGCTAGTAAACTTGTTATGCTCATAAAATGAATGTTATTTTACTAACAAAAGTTGTTAAGTAAATATTGTTTCTACTAGTGTAAAACAAATTAGAAATAATTGGAGAAATAGTTTCCTAAGTTTAAAGTAAATTCTTTTTTTTCAATAATAATAAGAATAATTTATCATAATTTTGGCATAATGTTACAAGAGTTATATATTTCGTTTACTTGATAGAAATTTAACTTTGTACTAGTAAGATTCGTAAATATGAATATGTATCGAATAAAGCTTGTTTTCCTAATAAATATTTTATGATATCACTTTTAGAATAAACTAGTTAGAAAGTAATTTGAGAAATATTTATGAATAGTTTATTTTCTTAATACTTTATCTTTTTACAAATTAAAAATAGCTATCTCTTATGTTTATAAATAGATGTCAAATAATAGTTATTTTCCTAATATATATTTTCATGGTATCATCTCCTAAACAAGTTAAGTATATAGTCTTTTATGTCACTATTGAGAACATATATCCAATAATTAATTTTGTAAACTAAGAAATTTATTTCCTATGGAGAAGTTACTTAGGAAGGTAAAATATAATTGTTATAATATTAAGAATAAAATGTGTTGTTGTAAAATGAAGTCTAAGCTAGTTAAGAATATTTAAATCTAAACTTGTTTTCTCACTATTTAAAGTACAAGTGTATTATTTATGAAGTTTGAATTTCAATAACTATAATTTGAGAATTCATCATTTTTATGTAGAAATTAACGTTTTCGTCATGAGTATAGCAAAATAAAAAGGGATCGGGGATGTATTAAGATCAAATAAGGCACTCTTCGACCTTCATTAGAAAATATAGTGTTTCACGCTGGATTATGTGAGCTAGATGAGCTTGTGACTGAGTAGGAATTATAAACTTGTAGGTGACGAGTTCGTCGACAAGGGCTACTTCTACCCGTCGAAGCTATTACGTGCTATTTGCTGTTTTATTGAGGTAAGTAGACATGCCAAGCCTAGCGTGCCCTGGCTTCTTTCGCGTCGAAATATGATTTTATATCCGTCTCAAAATGTGTTTTTATGACTTACATGCTATTCATGAGATTGATTACGTTTTGAGATAAATGTTTTGAGAATGTTACATGAGATTAATAATTCATTAATAATGCAAAGCGGAAAGAGTTGTACGGGGATCAATATATTATGGATAGATTGTCGTGTTGACTTCGTGTCACTCGACCGTTTTTATTTTAAACCCGGTCGCAACCTGCCGGGTGTCTCCATGTACTTACCTCTCTGGCCGCGAGAAGTCTTAGGGGGGTGCCGGCACTTATGGTCATGGTAGCTAGTTAAAGGATAGATCTTCCCCGTATCAACAAGTTAATAATATGAGTTTCTTTGAGAAAAGATTTATGACGAGACAGAAGAGATCGATTGGGAATAATATTCCCCGTTTGAGATACAAGAGAAGGATTGAGATGCAAAGTAAAAAGAAAGAGTATTTCATACGTGTTCCAGTATTTGTACTTTATTCTTCAAGGATTTACTCAGTATTGGTCATTCTCATTTGTGATTGTTTTTGAAAAGATATGCCTCATAATCTGTTTACAAGCTTGGGTGTTTACTTACTCAGTATTTCATTGCTGACTTTAGAAAAACTGCGGTCTTTGTTTCTTTCCCCCGCAGGTCTTAAGAGATGGATTGGGGTAGCGGGATTCGACACTCATCTAGTAATTGTTAGTACTGGAATAAGACGAACTCTTAGTATCCATTCATCTCATGTAATGGTATATTATGTTGAGATAAGTAAATTTGTAATATATAAGTATCAGATGTGTTGTTCTTGATTTCCGCCGCTTCATTTTGAGTAGCACCCTCCTAGGCTCTCCGGTCCGGAACGGAAAGCTTGGGAACGAGGGGTGTTACACCTACCCCTAGCGAACCGAATTCCGTAGGGTAGTGCGTTCCGCGATCCCGTTCCGCGTTCCCGATCCGGAGCGAACCGCGATCCAGGTAACCTTGGGTGGGACATCGACCAAGGAAGACTCAAAGCAGACGAAAACCTCACCTGGCACCTTATTCTTCTTCTTATGTGACAAGGATTGGAGCCTGGGACACTCTGACTTCTTATGACTACTCAACTTGCAAAACCAACAAGAGAACACCTTTTCAATGGTAGGCTTTGGGCCATGTGGCTGTTTAGGCTGACCATTCTTACTCTTAGAGCTTGTTTGGTATCCGTTTAAAAACAAAAAAAACAGTGGAAAAAAACGTACCGAAAAAACACGTTTAAAAACAGAATCAAAAAACTGTTTGGTATCCGTTTATAAACAGTGTTTAAAATCAAAAACACGTTTGGCAACATTACTAAATTTCAATGTTAATTTGCTTAAATGTCATTTTTACGTACAACACCGACATATATGTGATATTTGTTGCATCAAATCATAGTTGAAATGTCTTTCAACACCAATAGTATGAAAAAAACACAAAAAAACACCACATTTGCTGTTTTTATAAACAGCTGTTTTTCAGCATGTTTTGTTTTTAAACAGGCAAAAAAACAGGTGTACAAAATGGGTTTAAAAAAACAACCCTGTTTTTAATCAAATTTGATTAAAAACAGGGATGCCAAACATAGCATTTATGATTTATTTAATCAATGTGTATATGTACTTGAATCAGGCATACGAATGGAACCACTTATATTTCGGCATCCTTTTGACCAATTGAGAACAAAAACTACTACGCCTCCTGAATTAATCCACTCGGATATTTGTGATTTGAAGTATCTTCAAACAAGAGGCGGAAAGAAGTACTTCATTACGTTTATATATGATTGTACACGATATTGCTATGTCTATCCTCTACGAAGTTAAGATGAAGCAATTGACATGTTCAAACATTATAAAAATGAAGTGGAAAATCAATTGGGAAAGAAAATCAAAATGGTGTGTAGCGATCGTGGTGGAGAATACGAGGCACCACTTAAGGACATATGTCTAGGAAGTGGAATTATCCACCAAACTACGGCACCCTATTCGCCTGAACAAAATGGCATAGCCGAGAGGAAGAATAGGAATTTAAAAGAGATGCTAAATGCATTACTCCTAAGTTCGGGATTACCACAAAACTTGTGGGGGGAAGCCCTATTAACGGCCAACCATATCCTTAATAGGATACCTCGGAAAATGTTGGCAAAACCCCATATGAATTATGGAAACGAAAACCGCCATCTTACAAATACTTCAAAGTGTGGGGGTGTCTCGCAAAGGTGGCAATACAATTACCTAAAAAGGTGAAACTTGGACTGAAGACAGTAGATTGCGTCTTTATCGGGTATGCTCATAATAGTAGTGCACATCGATTTTTGGTTATCAAATCATAAATCGAAGACATACACGAAAATACTATTTTTGAGTCATGCAACGCATCATTCTTCGAAGATGTATTTTCATACAAAGAGAAGAATGAACAAAGTTCTAATAAAAGAACACGGGAATGAACATCCCAAGAGTCCAAAATGGAAAACGAACCTAGACGTAGCAAGCGGGCAAAAGTTGCTACAACATTTGGCCCGGATTTTATAACCTACTTGGTAGAAAATGAGCCTCAAACCTACAAGGAAGCTATGTCTAGTACCGAGACATCATATTGGAAAGAAGCAGTGAATATGGAAATTGAATCCATACTTCAAAATCATACTTGGGAATTGGTGAGTCTTCCACCAGGAAGTAAAGCGTTAGGCTGTAAGTGGGTTCTTAAGCGGAAGCTTAAACATGACGGTTCAGTTGACAAGTATAAGGCTAATCTTATCGCAAAAGGTTATAAACAAAAGGAAGATATTGATTATTTCGATACCTACTCACCAATTACAAGGATAACGTCCATTCGCATGCTTATAGCTATTGCAGCTATAAATAATCTTGAAATTCACCAAATGGACGTTAAGACTGCATTCTTAAATGGTGAATTAGACGAAGAGATTTAAATGGAACAACTTGAGGGTTTTATTTCTATAGGAAAGAAAATAAGGTATGTCGTTTGGTAAAATCTCTTTATGGTCTCAAACAAGCTCCGAAACAATGGCATATCAAATTTGATAATACCATGTTATCAAATGGATATCATATTAATGAATGTGACAAGTGTGTTTATAGTAAAACCACTCGTGATGGATATGTCACCGTGTGCTTGTACGTTGATGATATGTTAATTATGGGAAGTAATTCAACTATCATTAAAAAAACTAAGAAAATTTTGACAACAAAGTTCGATATAAAGGATATGGGTATTGCTGACGTTATTTTAGGGATGAAAATCACTAGAACGACGAATGGATACTCATTATCTCAATTGCACTATGTTGGGAAGATTCTTGAGAAATTCGACAAGAACGATGGCAAGATAGTTAAGACTCCCGTGGATCTTAATTTACATCTCGCCAAGAACCATGGTGCAAGTGTAAGACAAGTCGAATATGCTCGAGTAATTGGCTGTTTAATGTACCTCATGAATTGTACAAGACCCGATATTGCTCAAGCAGTTGGAAAGTTAAGTCGATTCACTAGTAATCCAAGTGATAAACGTTGGAAATGAGTGACTCGAGTGCTAAAATATTTAAGATATACTTTAGCATATGGACTACACTATACTAGGTATCCTGCGGTACTGGAAGGGTATAGTGATGCCAACTGGATATCGGACACATTGGACCATAAGTCCACAAGCGGGTATGTTTTTACCCTTGGAGGAGCAGCCGTGTCTTGAAAATCTTCTAAACAAACTTGCATTGAAAGATCCACAATGGAATTGGAACTCATTGCTTTGGATAAGACAGGAGAGGAAGCCGAATGGCTTCGTTAATTTTTAGAAGAACTTCCGATGTGGCCAAGACCGGTGCTAGCTATCTGCATTCATTGAGATAGTCAATCGGAAATCGGAAGGGCCCAAAGCACAATCGACAATGGCAAGTGTAGACATATACGTCGTAGACATAACACCATTGGAGTTTTCTCTCGAACATAATTATATCGACCGATCGTGTGAAAAGTAGGTAAAAATTAGCGGATTCGCTGCCCATAGGGTTAACAAGAGAGCAATTGTTTACGTCGTCAAGAGGAATGGGAAAAAAGCGTATCTCTCTGAGTTGCACGTAACGGAAAACCCAACCTAGATGGTTGGATATCCCAAGATCTAGGTTCAAAAGGGACAACCTAATTACTGTGCAAATATAGTCACTGTAGGAAATTTTATTTCCAAACCCATTCTTAGGACGACACCGAGTGACGCTTGCATTGGTAAGGATAAGCGATTAGCTCTTAATGAGCTCACACATTGGGGGATAAAACCAAGTGGGGTATGGCAAGATACTCTTTATGAGACTCACCTATATGAGTGGGAACTGGCGGCCAGTTCTAGGAGAATGACGTGGCTAAATTCTCTAAGACCACTCATGAAACCAGGATTAAGTGCTCCAAGGCCAAAACGGACACAACAATGAGAACTTAATATGGAAGGATGATAACCGTGTGGGTACTATTGTCTAGGTATACACTACGGAAAGCAGTTCAAGGTGTTTCACCACTGACAATCCAGTATATCCGATAGTATTCCACTAAGGGAGGTTCAAGGTCCTTGGCCACCTTCTCGATGCGATTATCATTCGTTTGGTATCTCTCTAAATCTCCTCTATGATTATTCCGGCTCTTATGCCAATTTTTCATTCATGTGGGGGATTGTTGGAAAACTTTGAATTTTGGATAGTAAAATATGTAGAGTTTAATTCTCATTCGGAGATGGTAAATCTACAATTGAGAGTTGTCCAAAATAAGTTACGGGTGAATGAAAATTATTGTAAATTATGGGTGCGCAAATAGGTCCTTCGATGGATGCAATTTAACTTTGGGTGCGTTATTAATTAAATTCGAAAATTAATAATTATTGGAATTGCTAATAAGTTTATTAGTTATGGACCAAAGTTAGTTATAGTTAGTTACTAACGTCCAAAGTTAGTTATTACCATGAATAGACACATCTATTCATTTGCACCCCTTGAAGGGTCACCTACTCTGTTATAAATAGATGGCTTCTCCACCCATTTGTGCATTCCAACATTTTCCTTCTACTATCCTAATTCCCTAAAAAGTCCTCCTAGACTTTGTAGAAATTTCAACTTTCAGAATTTGAATTCCTATATTCTAATTCAATTTCTTCAAGAGAGGTACCATGCCATTGCGGTTCGTAGGGTGTAAGTGGTGTACTGACTTCTTGCACGGTGAGAGACGATTATCATGGGAGGTAGTTTGTTTCGGATCAAGCGGTACCAAAGGGAGCAAATAAAGCCTTAAGGACATCGAGCCAATGCTTGAGCTCGTTTCTAAAACTATTTATATTCGACGACGTTTGTAGGTATTTCAATTCGTCTTTATTTAGTTACTTTCTATCACTCTATTATGTTTCAGCTTCTTCTCCATCTTCTTATTTTCGGTCCAGTTTCGATTGTTCTCCAACATAGAAAAGGAAGTAAAAATATAAAGTACGGAGTTTCCAGTGACTACAGAGATGATGCATGTACTTTTGTAGGAAACATATTCGGAACAACTTCACCTCGAGGGACGAAGATGAGAGTGCTAAGGCTCCGTTTGGTTGGTGGTAAACATTTTCATGTAAAATCTTTTCCCTTGTTTTGGTGTTTTGGTACTGTTTGTCTGGAGGTAAAATATTTTCCTGTAAAATGTTTCCCCTCAAATGATGTAAAATGATTTACTCAATTCCAATCCTTAAGCCATTTTCCTGAGAGTGAAGGAGCACAACAACTCATACTAACACCTCCACCACCAATAACTACCACTACCACCTTCCTCCACCATGACCCATCACCGCCACCCACTTTCACCGCCATTGACGTCATGGCCCACTGTTTTGGCAAGTGTCAACCAAACACAAGACAATAATTGCAAAGAAAACTTTTTCACACAAAATATTTTACGCGTAGAATATTTTCCCTTGTAAAACATTTTACTGTGAACCAAACAGAGCCTAAATGTTTTATAGCACCTAGATGGTCATTTCGGCTCATTGGCTTCAAATCGTGAAATTGGCATAAAGTCAAACGAACTGCCTGACAACCAAAATCTGACAAGTAGTTCTAAAGGTCTATAACATTTGCTTTATATAACTAATTTCATATAGAAAACTAGAGACTACTTCCTCTGTTTCTTCTCTTTCTTCCATTTTTAATTTTACCACTATTCATCAGGTCACTTTGACCCTATGATTTGATCAGCAATACGATGCAATTTTATAGTAAATTTTTCGTAGTGTTGTACAAAAAAACTTTACACTACAATACTATGAAAAATTATCGAAAAATCGTATCGTTTCGCTATCCAAATTACCGGGTCAAAGTGACATGCTTACGGATGAAAAAGTCAAAACTGGAAGAAAGAGAAGAAACAGACCAAGTATATGCTATTGGATACCTAAGTATCTGAAACAGTAGCTACCGAATTCCCTCATATTTCTCATATGATGGTAGTTTCATAGAGGAATTTCCCAAAATACCCCTATTTAGTAGTAAAAATCCCAAAATACCACCCTTTTCACACAAAATCCCAAAATGCCACTATTTTTAAAATGTTGGGGGTTTCTCTCTATTATGGGCAGCCCGGGCAGGTGAGGAAATATCTCTAAATATTATTAAGAGATATTGTCATTCAATTTAAATATATTTAAATATTATTGAAAAATAATGTCATCTAGGTGGTTCGAACTCCTACCACCTCGCAGAATGATATGGATAGTTACCACTAGGCCAATGAATGATGTTTAATAATTGTTGTACTTCAAATATTATATACTGAAATTATTACCACTTAACAATTTATACATATCTTTTTTTTTAGTCTCTTTGAGATAGTCAATGCATCTTTTCATACCAATTTTTGCATATAGTAGGACCCTAAACAAGTTCGTATTCTTCTCAAAATAAAAAATTAATGTATAGAAAATTAAATATACAAACAGATCATGGAATAAATAGTGTGTATTCAAAACCTTTAGCACTAGAAATCTCATAAAAACATTATAAATATCTTTATCGCGAAAAAGAAAGCAAAAAATACATTGTGACTACTGCATAAATTTCAGCAGAGTCTCGTCTGAAAACTGAACTATCTGAAAAATCAAATAAGATCGAATATAACATACTAGTGTACCAAAACATCCATAATCTCAAATCCAGTATCATTAACAAGTCTAAATAATCTTATAAATGTACACCTCCTAAAAAAAAGTGAAATAGAAACACAATGGAAGCTTAATTGCGCATATGAATTCCCGAAAATTTAACACGTCGTTCCTCTTTAGAGATGGCAACCAATGTGTTTGTATGTGAATGCGTTTTCCTCTTGAAATACAACATCAACAAAGTTAACAACATATACATAAAAAGTTCAAGTTTATATGTTAATAAAGTTATTGTCACTTTCAATACTTACATTGACATCGGATGCGTTCAGAGATGAAAATTATGTAGATTGAGAACTTGAGACTCTAACTCCGCTCCTGATACTTCCAGCTGAGTGAATAATTGAATAGAGACTATTAGATTATAATACCAAACATAGATGCTAAACAAGTAAACTAACATACTTACATTGTTGACGTTTTCGGGATTTAAAATCCATGTCACAAGAAATCCTCTTAGTTTGTGGACGACCTTTGCGTCGCTGGAGAGCACGGTTGGGCTTATAGATTTCGCCATTGTATTGTGGCCAATAGTCTTTGTGTTCAATGGGCATTATGGTGTGTTCATAAATCTTCTTCCAAGTTCTAACATATAACTCATCCCCAACATACTTCTTCCAATTGTATCCTAGTTTTTGACACACCGAAATTACATGAGAACATGACATCTGATAGATAGCCCACTTTCCACATGAACAATAATGCTCGGATAACTTCACAGTTTGGAGGTTCCCACCACCCCTTGGTCTCCGTTGTGTTACGACAGTGTAGAACCCTTGATTCATTTGGTGTGGCTTTAGAGTATGACTACCAGCCTTCTTCTGCCAGCCACTAATTTGTTTGTGAACCCGAGGAGTGACTGCCATTTCTGACTCCTCCAATGCAGCACTTGCCTGTGCAATAGTAATTTAAATATTATAATCAGATAAGATAAATAAATAATAACTAATTCGAAAGAAGTCATTTCAGAACGTTAAAATAACTTATGTGCTTATTTCTATGCGCAAAGAATTCAGAGAGCTTGTAAAAAATTGATTCGACCATGGCCGTTATAGGTAACGCTTGTGCACCCTTCAGTAGTGAATTAAATGATTCAACTAGGTTGCTTGTGAGGTGGCCATATCGTCTCCCCTTGTCATGAGACAACGTCTACTTTTCCACAGGGCAATTAGTCCGCAACCATTGCTCAGCTTCTTCATTAGTGGACTTGATGGTTTCCATGACTCTCTCAAATTTCCTAACCTGATGCTTTCGCGCTGCTTCCTCCATCAAATCACCAAGCATTGCACATTTAAAGTGTTTTTCAAAATTTCCTCTGTAGTGTCTGATGCAATGACAATGAAATACTTTAAAAGGCTGGTCGGCCCAACCATTTTGACGTCTACCCACAGCAGCTTTGATTGCATTACTTCTGTCTGAAATCAAGCATATGCCCACACGCGATTTTGCAACATGTGTCCTCAAACACCTAAGGAAGAACCCCCCCAACTATCCTCCGATTCTGTGTCAACAACCGCGAAAGCAAGAGGAAATATCTGACCATTCGCGTCTACGCTATTAGCAATAAGTAAAACACCCTTGTATTTTCCAGTGAGAAAAGTACCATCAATAGCAACCAATGGTCTACAATGATTAAAGCCTTCAATGGAACCCTTCAAAGCCCAAAATACATAGCGAAACATGCAAACACCGGGTCTTACTGGTGCACTTTCGAAGACAACAGCTGTTCCGGGGTTATACTTTTTCATTGTAAGCATGAACCTTGGAAACTCCTGATAAGAATCCTCCCAATTTCCAAACACTTGTTGTATGGCTGTATTTCTGGCAATGCAAGCTTTCTTTTTTGAGATGGCAACGTGTTTCTCTTGTATGCATTGGACTATTTGAGCAACTGTCATATTAGGATTAACTCGAACTTGTGGCTCAATTAATTGAGACACAAATTTAGATGTCATTTGATGAACGGTTTGGGAGAAATCAAGGTTTGAATCTAAACTGTCAAATTTTAACGTTTATGAGCAATTTCAGCCCAACGTTTTTTACGATAACTCGTACCCCGACCATTAATTTTCAAAACTGTTTTTGAGGGACGTTATATACCCTTTGATGATTGTTCATACCAATTTTCAACGTATTTCGATGAACGGTTTGGGAGAAATCAAGGTTTGAATCTAAACTGTCAAATTTTAACGTTTATGAGCAATTTCAGCCCAACGTTTTTTACGATAGCTCGGACACCGTTCATTATTTTTCAAAACTGTTTTTGAGGGAAGTTATATACCCTTATATGATTGTTCATACCAATTTTCAACGTATTTCGATGAACGGTTTGGGAGAAATCAAGGTTTGAATCTAAACTGACAAATTTTAACGTTTATGAGCAATTTCAGCCCAACGTTTTTTACGATAACTCGGACACCGTTCATTATTTTTCAAAACTGTTTTTGTGGGCTGTTATATACCCGTAGATGGAATTTTCATCAAATTTCGATGAACGATTAGAAAGAAATCAAGCTTTTAATCTAAATTGTCAATTTTAATGTTTCTCAGCATTAATCAAACTGTTTTGTTACCCTATTTTCAGTGAACCCTAATATGCACATTGAACTCATGGATCAAACTTTATGAAATCATATACTCCAACAAAATCACCAATCCTTGCTTGATTCATTAATAATCTTCGACGAAATAGTAACAAAAGGTTCAAACAACACCATTCGTGATGTTTAACTTTCATAATCAAGGCAAACACCATTCTTAAGGTTTCAATGAAAACAAATCAACACTCAAACCTCAATTCCATTGAACAAAACGAATGGGTGAACAATCGAAAAGAGCTGCAATATGTAGAAAGAAAAAGAATTGTACCTCCACCGCGCCGATCCACGAGAGTAGATAGAAAAGAACAACACACACTTCTCAATATCAACAACGATACCACCACAGCTACCACCACTGTAGAGGACGAGGGAGAAGGGTTTTCACAAAGACTTCAATCGTGACTTTTCACAACACAGACTTCAATCGTGACTTTTTTTTCTTTTTTATTTTAGGTTGACTTTTTTCTTTTATTAATTTTTTTTTAAATAAACTGTTTTTTTTTTTCAGAAATTGCAATATTTGCCCGGGCTGCCCATAATATAGAGAAACCACCAATATTTTAAAAAGAGTTGCATTTTGGGATTTTGTGTTAAAAGGGTGGTATTTTGGGATTTTTACTACTAAACAGGGGTATTTTGGGAAATTCCTCTAGTTTCATATATGCATTCACCATTGTTACACCATCACTGGAGCATGTAACTACCAGTATCCATGCCGTCCAATGGTCATCGGAGTTACTTCATCACTCTGGTCACCACATTGAAGTTAATAATGAGATCACAAAGAACAAAAAATTATCGTTTCATATCCATCTGAAACCTAATGGTAATTAGTGGAAAGTAGTTTCAGTTAGCCTATCTTGCATAGGCAGCCAACCAATGTAAACCTTAGTCAGATATCCGGATGAAACTCTAACTTGGCACTGCAAAGCTTGCAGAAAAGACAGAAGCAGACAACATACCCGCATCACATCCACACCATCCCAAGGTCTGGATGCCCTTAAACATGAAAATCACCAGAGTTCATATTAACAGAACTCTGAAATGCCGCCATTACATAAGGATCAGACTCATGGCTTCGACCATGTTCTTATTGCCACGTTACTCGCTCTGTGATATAGGAGAGCACTGAAGAAAACAAAACTCAGAGAGAGAGAGAGAGAAAAGAAGGAGAGAAAGAAGAATTCGATTCATTGAATTAGAGCATCGTTCTATTACAAGATATAACAGAGGCTAACAACATTTCCCTCTTCTTCTAACTTCTTCTTAATTACAACATAACCCCTAACCTTTCTGCATACTACATAAATGTACCTTCTGAATCTTGTATCATCTAATATCCTCCCTCAATCCAATGGCTCTCTCTTCTAATGATTTTGAAACACTTTAGAAGTGTTATAGGTACTCATGGCTAGCTGTGGAATTACATTTTGAAACACATGAATAGGCAATGCTTTGGTAAGCACATCTGCTAATTGAAACTTAGAAGCAATGTGTGCTACCTTAAGTCTGCTGCTTGTGACTTGTTCTCTCACGAAGTGAAAGTCTATTTCTATATGCTTGCTCCTGTTGTGGAAGACTGGATTTGTACTTAGCAGAATAGCAGAAACATTATCACACAAGATTAATGGAGGCTCTTTCTAAGAAATATTCAAATCTTGTAGAATAAAGCTAATCCACTTCAGTTCAACTGCTGTGGAGGCCATGGCTCTATATTATGCTTATGTTGAACTCCTTGGGACTGTATTCTGTTTCTTAGAACACCAAGATATAAGATTTGTTCCTAGAAAAACACAGAAGCCAGTAGTACTTCTCCTGTCTTCAGGATTCCCTGCCCAATCTGCATCAGAAAATGCAGTGACACGGAAGTTGCTGGGTTTAAACTGCAATCCATTATGTAAAGAGCCTTTAACATATCTCAGTATTCTCTTGAGTCCCATATAATCACATTTTCTGGGATTATGTAAGTGTTGACACACTTTGTTCACAGGAAACTGTATATCAGGTCTAGTGATTGTGAGGTACTGAAGAGCTCCCACAATACTTCTGTAATGAGCTGCATCTGAATATGGTTGAAGATCTTCTTGTGTAAGTGTAACCTTGGGTGAGATAGGAGATTTACATGGTTTGCAATCCTTCATACCAGCCTTGATTAGAAGATCACCTGCATATTTGCTTTGTTGAAGATGAATTCCAAACTCATTTGTGCTTATTTGAATATCCAAGAAATATGAAATTTCACCCAGATCTTTCATAGAAATACTGATGACATATGAGTAATCAAAGCATTGATAAATGTCTCATTATTACATGTGATAAGAATGTCATCCACATAGATGAGTACTACCACTGTAACTGTGTTGGAATGAAGAACAAACAAATATGCATCAGCCCTGTTCATTCTGAAGCCATTCTTTATCAGAAAACTTGTCAACATGTTGTACCAAGCTCTAGGTGCCTGTTTGAGGCCATATAGGGACTTGTGTAATTTGCACACATAAGAAGGAAACTGCTGGTTCTCAAATCCAGGTGGTTGAATCATGTACACCTCTTCTTGTAATGATCCATGTAGGAAGGCATTACTGACATCTAGTTGTTTTGTGTGCCAATTTTCTGAAATAGCTAAACTCAGGACAATTCTCACAGTTTGTTGCCTAGCAACTGGACTGAAAGTTTCTTCATAATCCAGTCCATATTGTTGATCAAATCCTTTGGCCACTGATGCGCAATTTAGCGTGCTATTCGCAAGTATACGAATCAAGTAATATAGAGAGTATTTTCGACTCGGTTTATCGATCCCACAGGGACTTTGCAGGTTTTTCTAGTAATCAGTTTTAACGAACAGAGTGTAAAAAGGAGGAATATTTTGAGAGGTTGAACGTAAATAACTGAAACGTAAATATTTTTGTGAAAGTTTTCTGAATAATCTTAAGTTTGTAAAACTAGGGTTTGAGATACTAGGTCCCGGGTCCCCTAGGGTTCTTCAGATTTTCGTTCTTTGTTTGACATGAAAACACACAACAGTCTCGTTATCCGTGCCACGTACCAATTGTGCAGTATCTTTTCTTTTCCTGCACGTTATCACAATCCTGCAGACTTTCGGATTCCTGTTAAGCTGCCTAAGTCTGCAGTCTCGTTCTAAGGCTGCTAGGGTTTCTAACCTGTCCTGATGGCCCGGGTCAGATTCTCTAACAGTTGGTCTCAACGATTTCAGGCTAGTCCTAACTCCCCTTCGCTAGTCGGCCCATCGGGGTAAGGTGCTAAATTCTGTCTTCTCTTCCTAACCCTAACCGGACGTTTTCACCTACCAGCTCGGGTCTGTAGCAATTCTGGTTCGCGACTCCGATCATGCATAAACAGTAAAATTCAAAGACAGAATAACGAATAAAGCTGCTGATATTAAGATAGTACGATCATGAATCCATAGTCAAAACGTAGAACTAATCTCTGAAAACGAAACCCTAGGTTCACCGAGAACCTAGGTAAAAGTTTAGCTACTGAAATTCATAACGTAAATAACACAGTTTTTGAATGAGAGAGAAGAAGAGCAAACGGGTGTTCGAATCTGGATTCACGTTTCCGTGCTCTCCGGGGATGCTCCGTCTTCTCCTTCAGTTGTGCTGTCTTGTGTTGATTATCAAAACGAGTCTGGACGAGTCTTTAAATAGTGTTGTTTTTTCCCGAAACGCTTGCGCCAGAATTTACGAAAACTGCCATCGGTCCACCGTCTTTGACCAAAAAGTCAAACTGGCTGCGTATATACGCAGGGGTTGCGTATATACGCAACCAGAACCCAACCAACATCCCCCACCACCCTCACTGCCTGCGTATATACGCAGGGCCTGCGTATATACGCAAGCCGTGGGGGCTAGGTGGGGCCCACTTGGTCCTTTGGTGGGCCAGGTCTGGTCCCCTGGGTCCCACTCTTCTGCCTGACGCTCCCGGTTTGCCTCTTCGGTGTACTTCTGCTTTCCCGTGTTCCCGTCTTGCGTTTTGACCCGAAACTTATCAAAATTACGAAAATACCCCTGGGTCAAAACCGCTCCAAATTCTGTCCAATCTTGGCTCTGGCCATAGGAAAACTGCTGACTGAATTTGGGAGACAAAATCTGAACTTGACTCCGGAAACCCGGGCCCGGTGCCAAAATGACCAAAATACCCCTAGGCCAAAACTGTCCCGGAATCGTCACGAACATAAAATAGTTGCTCCTGAATCCGGACACCGGGAACCGAGACTCCTTACTCGAGCGTGGCCTGACTGGGACCCACACTTGACGGGAGTCGGTTTTTCGGCCGGATTCCGTTTCAGCATTATAACCTGTTTTCGGAAAGCCCTTGACATCTCCGTTCTTTTGCCCCTGGTTTCACTTCAAAATTCCAAGTCAAGCTCAAGATATCGTCAACCGAGCGCATCCCGGTGATTCTCGGTTTTGGCGTTTTCAGCTTCCTCGGTCGGTTTTCACTGCTCGTTTTTCCTCCACTCTTTCCGTTTTCCATTCCACTCTCCCTTGTACCAGTCTCGGTCAAATCCTGTCCCGAACATTTTCTGTACGTTTCCCGAGGCGATCCCGGTTCTGTCTCGGCACGCATCCCAATGCGCTTTCCGAACCTGTTCCTGTAAAGACATAAAAAAAACCCGCGATCATATCCAATAAAAGTACAAAACATGCAGAAATTCACGAAGAGCAAATAAACGTCTCGTTCCTAAAACCGAGGCTTTTCGAGGGTGAATTCTGGCTAAAACGCGGTTTTCCAGCACACATACACATCTTTTCAGGCTATAAAATAACCCCTATTTGGGCGCTATCAAATACCCCCACACTATACTTTGCTCGTCCCGAGCAAACTACAGCAATATACTACCAATGCATACTATCCCGAATCAATCCAGAGCGGTGTAACTGCACTTATTTAAAAACAGTATTTATAAAAACAGTTTATATATATATATATATATATTTTTTTTGTGAGACTGGGCAATCTCTTCAACTCAAACTGAACATCATCAAGTTCTCATATTCCCCTAAATTTCAGAAACTGCGGTGATCGGAAGAACTCGCGGCCAGCCTAGGTTAGGAACAAGCACGAACACCACTTACTTCCGCTTTTGCACGCAAATCGAACGTATCCCTAGCGCACACCTTCCGTGCTTTTACTCCGGGTGTAATGTAAATCTGCCGGCTTTGGGACGGTAGGATAAGTCATTTAGAAGCGATGTCCTAAACGTCACAGCACACTCACACATACCCCAATCTCACACTCCCTCACCAAGATGACAGAAACTGACCCAAATCACCTAAGATTCTAGACACTCAATTTCTCCAGTCCCGGTGTAACTGCCGTTCTCGCGGCCACAACTGTGAACAAATGTGAAACTGTGATAAAAATTGCCGGCCCGGCGTTTTGAAAGAAAATCAATCAAGCACCCTGAATTTTCTGCCTTTGATATATTTTTTTTTTCCGTTTTTTTTCTCGTTTTTTTTTTTTCGTTTTTTTTTTTTTTTTTTTTTTTTTTTTTTTTTTTTTTTCTGCGGGGCAACATAATAAAACAATAATATAAACCAGACCAACTCTATGATAAATAAAAAACTTGGGGTAGCAGAAAAATACTGAAATAAAATCTGAAACGACCACCCCCACACTAATTTCGAACCATGTAGTCAATCTGTAAAATTATCGCGCTTTTTCAACCGATCCTCCTCACTCCAAGGATGTCTAAATCGCACAGCGCGTCCTCCAATCAACCTTGTCAACCCAAAGTCCCCCATGTCGTGCGGAAAATTTACGCACTACGGCTCTCCTCCTGTGTCACGGTGTAATGTCGTGAGTCACCGCCACACCGAAGTGTGCTGCCGTCACTATCTCACCCTTACACACCCTCAAATATAAAAATAAAGCTCATCCACTATCAAATATGACAATTCTGCTCTATCCCAGAAAATCCCCCTCAACTCAACTCCCTCGTGCCATGACGCGTAGGAAAGGTAAAAATACTAACAATGATGCGAGTATCAAAAAACGGCTTCCTAGGTCAAACGGTTACCAAGAAAAAGGATTAATGGATCAACGGGGCTCACTAGTGGACCTAAGGCGCGAGACAGGACGTGAGGTCCCCTATGGCCTATCACTCCACCAAATGATGTGGTGACCGTGATGACGGGTTGACGACTACCTGGTGACGGTGGTCTGGCAGCTAGTCGGATACATTGCTCGGGAGACAGCTACTTGCGTTTTCTGACGTGCATTGGCTCTATTAACTCCCCTAGACAGATTCTCGCAGCTCTTCCTCACCTAAGTTCGTCCACTTCGGGAAATTTTCTATCATTAAGCTCTCTCCAGTTTTAAGCTAAATCCTTCACCCAGTCTCAAAATTTTCAATTTTTAAATTTTTAATTTTTTAATTTTTTTTAACGAATATATATTTTTTTATAAAAAGTAATGCAGTTACAACGCCACCACCCCCACACTGGATGGTGCCATGCCCTCATGGTACTAATCATCAGGCATATAATCTGGATTGGATGAGCTGGCTTGCATCATCGAATGGGAACAAACTGGTAGCATATGCAGAAAAATAAAGCGAGAGATAGAAGTGAACCTGTGCACCCGGAGTCAGTTCTTACAGGTGCTGACTTTTCCGCAGAGATCGGTGGAGCAGGACCGTTGACCGGTTGCCAGAAAATTTCTCGACGGAACCTGTCAACCTTTCGGGCTCTATGTGCGCTCTTCAAACGTGCAATCCCCGAGCACCATTGTGTTTGACAATGTGCTCCGATATGGTCGAGTATACTTCCGTACACCGGGGTCGATTGCTCGGTTCTGCAGAAAAACTGTTCCTGAAAAATCCCCAACTCGTACGAGTCCCTGTGACGGTCGAGTGTGCCAGAGCACACCGGGGTCGATTGCTCGGTTCTGCAGAAAAACTGTTCCTGAAAAATCCCCAACTCGTACGAGTCCCTGTGACGGTCGAGTGTGCCAGAACACACCGGGGTCGATTGCTCGGTTCTGCAGAAAAACTGTTCCTGAAAAATCCCCAACTCGTACGAGTCCCTGTGACGGTCGAGTGTGCCAGAACACACCGGGGTCGATTCTTCAAGATTTTGATAATCTGCCTTTCCTTCTACGAAATTTTCTGAATTCGCTTCAAACTCCACGGATCTGTGTATAGAGGAAGAGAGAGAAAAATGGGGCAAAAACATGCTGCTGTCCGAAAAAAAAAAAAATTTTTTTTTTCTTCTTCTGCCAAACAGGGAGCAATTTGAAAAAGTTTTTTTTTTTTTTTTTTTTTTTTTTTTTTTTGAAAAAAATTCCATATTTTCACTGCTGGCTGCGTATATACGCAACCCTGCGTATATACGCAATCAGCAACAAAAATATTTTTTTTTTTCAAATTTTTTTTTTTTTTCTAAATCCTGAAATTTTCGCTGCTGACTGCGTATATACGCAGGTCTGCGTATATACGCAAGCAGCAGGTAAAAAAAAATATATTTTTTTTTTCAAAATTCTGAAATTTTACTGCAGATTGCGTATATACGCAGCAGCCTGCGTATATACGCAGGCAGCAGGTAATTTTTTTTTCAAACATAATTTTTTTTTCTCTCTCTACTCCTTTTTGTTCTCGTTTTCTGCTCTGCTGTATCTGCACATGCTCAATTCAAAGTCAATACCCACTCATCTTACCTCTCTCAAAATTCAAAACTGAAAATAAAACTTGAAATAATTTAAACTAACTTACTACGTTGGGTTGCCTCCCAACCAGCGCTTGTAATTTACGGTCGACGGCCCGACCCAGTTACCTCATGTTTGCTCAAGGGACGTCAAAATCGCCAGGCCTGACTTCCGCTTCCGGGCCGAGATATGGCTTGACCCGGTTTCCGCTCACTCTGCAAGTTGTACTGTCATGCTGATTCTCCAATTCAACTGCCTCCCATGAAAGTACCTCTTTGATGATAAACGGTCCTGACCACTGAGATCTCAATTTTCCCGAGAAAAACTGCTTTCGAGAATCGCAAAGAAGTGCTTTCTGCCCTTCTTGAAACTGCTTTGGTTGTGCCGAACTTTGATGGCTCGGGAGCGGTTTAAGTTCTCGGGTCGGTGGCTCTTTGAGTGACGGGACCAGGGCCACTTTCTGCCCACCTTTTCCGTCCAGCTGTAAAGTGGTCCGGTTTTCAGCTTGCATGGCCTGCTCCTCCTGGAATCTCTCCTCGTTCTCTCTGTCCACTCTGTCAATCTCTGCCCATAGCTCATCAATCTCTTCGTTTTCCCAGCCTTCTTCGACTACCTCTACTGCGAAGATGTCTTCATGCTCGTAATAGTTCGGTAGTTGCAGATTTTTGAAAACATTGAACTTCACCTTGTCTTCATTGATCTGCATGGTCAGTTCTCCGCTCTTACAGTTTATCATGGCCTCTCCAGTGGACAAAAACGGTCTGCCCAGAATGAGTGGCACGTCTCCTGCCTCCATGTCTAGAATTACAAAATCTGCCGGAAAAATCAATTCTCCGACTTTCACCAGAATATCTTCAATAACTCCGTAAGCCTGCTTCACGGATCTGTCCGCCATATGCAGCTTGATTCTGGTGGGCCTGAGTTCACCGATTTTCAAAGTTTTGAAAATCGACAAAGGCATCAGATTGATACTGGCCCCTAGGTCACACAGAGCCTTTCCTGTGTAAGCATTACCTAGGGTCACCGGGATGACAAAACTGCCAGGGTCCTTCCTCTTCCTCGGTAGCCCATTCTTCACACAGTTGCTCACTTCTGCCGTCAGATTTATAGTCTCGAAATCGCTCATACGTTTTTGTCCGTACAAAATATCTTTGAGGAACTTGGCATAAGTGGGCATCTTTGCCAACGCCTCCGCAAAGGGTATGTTGATCTTCAGCTGTTTGAAAATCTCGAGAAATCTGGCGTAGTCCTTGCTATCATCCCTCTTTCGTGTCTTCAAAGGATACGGCACCTCCTTGGAGACAGGTATCGTTTCTGCTTCCTTCTCCTTCTGCACTACATCCTGCTCAACCGAGCCCTTCGGCTGGGGGCGGTCGACTGTGCTGTTATCCTGGCCCGACAAGTTGCGTTCTACTTCTTTCGAATTTTCTGCGCGTGCGTGGCTGGGATACGGTGGATCCTGCAGTGCCAATCCACTCCGAGTGGAGATAGCATTGATCTGAGCCCGTGGATTATTTACTGTATTCGAGGGTAGGTTTCCTGGCGGTCTTTCTGTTAGCTGTTGTGCTAACTGCCCCACTTGTACTTCCAGAGCGCGCAGTGACGTTTTGGTTGTCTGCATGTCGGCTGTCAGGGCGTCCATATGTGCAAACCGGGACTCCATGGTCTGAAACATGGACTCGATTTTCTTCATCTGAGCATCGTACTGTTGTGCAGATGGGCCCGACTGAGCCTGCGGTGTCGGTGCCACCTGCTGGGCCGGTGGCATGTGCTGGAATCCTGGTACATAAACTGCGGAATTCGGGTTTCCGTAACGGAACCCGGGATGATCTCTCGTACCCGGTCTGTACCGGCTCGGGTCCCACTGCTGCTGTACCTAACTGGCATCTTCGTATCTGAGCCCCTCAATGACTGCGTCCAAATCTGGCCCGTCCACCACTGCATCAGTTGAGTAAACTTTCTTGACCAAATCTTGAACGATCTTGGCCAGATTGTCTATCCGGTCGTCTTCCACTGGCTCGGCTCGGGCCGTGATCCTGCGATCGTCAAACAGGCGAGTGTCCTGCTTGGCTAACTGCTTCATTAGCTCATAGGCCCCGTCTTTGTCCACATGGTACAGGAAGTTTCCTCCGGCTTCTCTATCAACCCTGTCAGCACTCTCCCTGTCTAAGGCATGGTAGAATACCTGCAGGATCTTCGGGTCTCCAAAACCGTGGTTCGGGCACTTTTTCACCAATCTCATCAATCTGTCCCATGCGTCTACCACCGTCTCTCCTGTCTTCTGTTTGAACGACAAAATCTCGCTTTGTAATTGAATGACCCGGGAGGCGGGGTAAAATTTGGCCAGAAAATCGGTGACACACCCCTCCCATGTAGTGATCGATCTGGGTGGTCGGGATTCGAGCCAGTCGTTGGCCACTCCGTATTGGCAGTATGGGAAAAGAATTAGCATAAGTGCCTCTGCGCCAACTCCCTTATACCGGACCTTGTTGCAGTAAACCTCGAACTTCCCGATAAAGTCGTTCGGGTCTTCGTCAGCTTTGCCATGGAACGGGCAGAGGGTCTGCACAGTCTGGATGGTGGAGGGTTTGATGTCAAAGTGTTCTGCGGTGATCTCGGGCACCACAATAGCTCGCTCATGCCCCCCCGTGGGGACTTCGAAATTCTCCACCAACGCCTTCCCAGACCGGTTGTACGTCATCTGGTTGCTCCGGGCAGCGAATCCTGCTGCGATCAGATCTTCGATGTACCGAGCCATCTCGACTGGAGTACGTGTCTCGGGCAGTTCTGGCGTTCTCTCGGTATTGTCGCCCATCCTGCAAAAGTAGAGATCTCAAGAGCAATGAGATAACGAAAAATAAAAAATAAATAAAAATAAAAACTCTGAAAATTAATTCGGATTACTAAATAAACCCTAAAAAGTCCCCGGCAACGGCGCCAAAAACTTGATGCGCAATTTAGCGTGCTATTCGCAAGTATACGAATCAAGTAATATAGAGAGTATTTTCGACTCGGTTTATCGATCCCACAGGGACTTTGCAGGTTTTTCTAGTAATCAGTTTTAACGAACAGAGTGTAAAAATGAGGAATATTTTGAGAGGTTGAACGTAAATAACTGAAACGTAAATATTTTTGTGAAAGTTTTCTGAATAATCTTAAGTTTGTAAAACTAGGGTTTGAGATACTAGGTCCCGGGTCCCCTAGGGTTCTTCAGATTTTCGTTCTTTGTTTGACATGAAAACACACAGCAGTCTCGTTATCCGTGCCACGTACCAATTGTGCAGTATCTTTTCTTTTCCTGCACGTTATCACAATCCTGCAGACTTTCGGATTCCTGTTAAGCTGCCTAAGTCTGCAGTCTCGTTCTAAGGCTGCTAGGGTTTCTAACCTGTCCTGATGGCCCGGGTCAGATTCTCTAACAGTTGGTCTCAACGATTTCAGGCTAGTCCTAACTCCCCTTCGCTAGTCGGCCCATCGGGGTAAGGTGCTAAATTCTGTCTTCTCTTCCTAACCCTAACCGGACGTTTTCACCTACCAGCTCGGGTCTGTAGCAATTCTGGTTCGCGACTCCGATCATGCATAAACAGTAAAATTCAAAGACAGAATAACGAATAAAGCTGCTGATATTAAGATAGTACGATCATGAATCCATAGTCAAAACGTAGAACTAATCTCTGAAAACGAAACCCTAGGTTCACCGAGAACCTAGGTAAAAGTTTAGCTACTGAAATTCATAACGTAAATAACACAGTTTTTGAATGAGAGAGAAGAAGAGCAAACGGGTGTTCGAATCTGGATTCACGTTTCCGTGCTCTCCGGGGATGCTCCGTCTTCTCCTTCAGTTGTGCTGTCTTGTGTTGATTATCAAAACGAGTCTGGACGAGTCTTTAAACAGTGTTGTTTTTTCCCGAAATGCTTGCGCCAGAATTTACGAAAACTGCCATCGGTCCACCGTCTTTGACCAAAAAGTCAAACTGGCTGCGTATATACGCAGGGGTTGCGTATATACGCAACCAGAGCCCAACCAACATCCCCCACCACCCTCACTGCCTGCGTATATACGCAGGCCGTGGGGGCTAGGTGGGGCCCACTTGGTCCTTTGGTGGGCCAGGTCTGGTCCCCTGGGTCCCACTCTTTTGCCTGACGCTCCCGGTTTGCCTCTTCGGTGTACTTCTGCTTTCTCGTGTTCCCGTCTTGCGTTTTGACCCGAAACTTATCAAAATTACGAAAATACCCCTGGGTCAAAACCGCTCCAAATTCTGTCCAATCTTGGCTCTGGCCATAGGAAAACTGCTGACTGAATTTGGGAGACAAAATTTGAACTTGACTCCGGAAACCCGGGCCCGGTGCCAAAATGACCAAAATACCCCTAGGCCAAAACTGTCCCGGAATCGTCACGAACATAAAATAGTTGCTCCTGACTCCGGACACCGGGAACCGAGACTCCTTACTCGAGCGTGGCCTGACTGGGACCCACACTTGACGGGAGTCGATTTTTCGGCCGGACTCCGTTTCAGCATTATAACCTGTTTTCGGAAAGCCCTTGACATCTCCGTTCTTTTTCCCCTGGTTTCACTTCAAAATTCCAAGTCAAGCTCAAGATATCGTCAACCGAGCGCATCCCGGTGATTCTCGGTTTTGGCGTTTTCAGCTTCCTCGGTCGGCTTTCACTGCTCGTTTTTCCTCCACTCTTTCCGTTTTCCATTCCACTCTCCCTTGTACCAGTCTCGGTCAAATCCTGTCCCGAACATTTTCTGCACGTTTCCCGAGGCGATCCCGGTTCTGTCTCGGCACGCATCCCAATGCGCTTTCCGAACCTGTTCCTGTAAAGACATAAAAAAAAACCGCGATCATATCCAATAAAAGTACAAAACATGCAGAAATTCACGAAGAGCAAATAAACGTCTCGTTCCTAAAACCGAGGCTTTTTGAGGGTGAATTCTGGCTAAAACGCGGTTTTCCAGCACACATACACATCTTTTCAGGCTATAAAATAACCCCTATTTGGGCGCTATCAGCCACTAGCCTTGCCTTATACCTACTAACTGATCCATCTGCATTTCTCTTGATTTTGAATACCCATTTGCAGCCAATTGCTTTTCTGTGAGAGGGTAGAGGTAAGAGAGACCAGGTATTCTGTTGTAGTAAGGCAGTATATTCCTCATGCATGGTTTGAAGCCAATGAGATGGCTTCATGGCTTCTAGATAAGTGGGGGGGGGGGGGGTTCTTCATTGAGAAAGGATTGACAGAAGTGAACAGCATATCTGGGGTTTGGTTTGGAGATACCAGCTTCGGACCTGGTAGTCATGGTGTGAACAGTCTGTAATGGTTCTGAACTTGTAGAAGAAGAAACAAAATCAAGTGGTGAAGATGAAGGTGATGGAATAGGCTCAGGTGGCAATGGAGCTGTGTTTGGTGAAATAGGTGATTGTGAAGTAGACACAAAATGAGACTTTGATGATGACAATGGTTGAAATAAGGGTGGAAATTGCATCCAAGAAGACACATAAGAAGTGGTTTTTAACATAGGTGTAGATGAAGGTAAGGCAGAGAAAGGAAACTCATTTTCAAAAATTTTTACATGTCTAGATACATAGGTGGTAGATGTTTTGGTATCTAGGCATTTATATCCCTTGGTGTTGGGACAATAGCCTAAGAAAACACAAGCTGTTGATCTTTGTTGAAGCTTGTGTTTGGTGTAAGGTTTGAGCCAGGGGAAGCAAAGACAGCCAAACACCTCTAGAGAGGTGTAAGAGGGGTTTTTGTGATATAAACAGTAGTAGGAGGACTCGTAATTGAGGACCCTTTTTGGTTGTATGTTGATTAGAAAAATTGTTGTAGCAACAACTTCTAACCAGCATTTAGGTGGCATTGAGGCATGATACAAGAGTGCTAGAGCAGTTTCTATTAAATGTCTATGTCTCCTTTCTACCCTCCCATTTTGCTCAGGAGTATGAGGGCAGGAGGTATGATGAATGGTACAATGAGATTGAAGATAGGTACCAAACTCAGTGTTACAGAATTCAGAACCATTGTCTGTTCTGAACACTTCGACATTGGAATGAAATTGAGTTTGCACATATTTAGAAAAATGAACATAAGCAGTGTAAGCTTGATCTTTTGTAAGAAGAGGGTATAACCAGCAAAATCTTGTAAAATCATCAATAAAGAGAATATAATACTGGTAATTTGAACAAGAAGCAACTGGGGAAGGTCCCCATACATCAGAATGTACTAAATCAAAAGATTTGTGTACAGTAGACTCAGATAAGCAAAATGGTAGTTTATGGGATTTTGCTATTTCACAAGAAATACAAGCATTTTGTTTTTGAGAGTTGGAATTGAAATGTAAATCATGAGAGAGATGCGCATGATGTTAGAAGCTGGATGTCCCAGTCTATGGTGCCACAAAGAAGATGCAGATGCACACACAGCTGCAGACAAAATAGATGGAGATTGAGTTAGAGTAGGACAAGGTGAAGTGGAATCATAAATGAAGGAAGAGAGTGGAGAAGAAGGGCTAACCAGGGTATGTGGTAGAACATAAAGTCCATTTTCACAGGGGCCCTGGTGGAGACTATGGTTGAAGGCATCCTTGATTTGAAAATTCTTAGATGTAAAAGTGATTGAACAGTTATTAGCATGAGTAATTTGAGAAACTGACAAGAGATTAGATGAAATATGAGGAACAAGTAAGACATTAGTAAGAGCCATATTACCATGTGGGAGAGGAAGAAGTCCATCACCAAAATGAGTAATAGGTAGATCAGAACCATTACCAACTGTAACACTTTGAGTACCTGAATATGGTAGAGCTGATGTTAGAACCCCAATATTGTTAGTAACATGTGCATTAGCACCTGAATCCAATATCCAGAACTTAGAACCTGAATAAGGAGCTGAATTTGGTGGTCTTGTAGAGCTGTAATGTGTCACAGGATCATAGCCAGAAAAATGTGGTTCAGAAACTTGTGCAATGTTGCCATAAGTAGCTCCAGAAAAATTGTTGTATGTAGATGAATATCTGGGTCTTGTAGGAGGTTCGGAGCTGGTATAAGTGGTAGTATCAGCTCTATACCAGCAGTCAATTGGTGAGTGTTCTTGCCACATATTTGACATATAACATCATAGTTTGTAGCCCTAGAACCTCTGCCATTGTTGTAGTCATAACCATAACCTGAACCAGAGTGTTGAGTAGCTCTTGGATTTCCTCTTCCAAAACCAGAACTAGATACATAACCAGAAGGTCTAGGAGTAGAAGAAAAACGTCCACCACGTGGAGCTAGAATAAGGTCTATATGCACTGTAAGCTGTGAGCATATCAGGTGTTTGTTGAAATGTCTCAGACAAAGTGCCATTTCCAGTCAAAGATGATGAAGGTTTTGAAGTGGAATTGACATGAAGATCTTCTGAAAGTAATAGTGAGGACAATTCATTGATAGTAAGAGCAGTTGCTCGCAGTCTAATATTGGATTTGACATGATCAAATGCAGAAGGTAAGCCTCTTAAGAAGTAAAGAATGAGATCTCCTTCTGTAACTTGTTGTTGAACTTGTAATAGTTGATCTACTAGATTCTTGGCATGATCAAGATACTGAGTCATAGTACGGTTTCCTTTGGTTAAGCTACACAGATGTTCTTTGATTTGATGAATATGACTCCGAGAGAGTGATGTGAACCTTTGAGCTAGGGTTGACCAAATCTCATGTGCTGTGGATAGATGAAGAATAAATGGAAGAACAGCAGGCGAAATAGATGCAATAAAACAAGTTTTCAAGTGTTGATCAATAGTTCTCCATACCGTATATTGTGGATTCACAGTGAGACTGCCATTGGACGAGAGAATTTGCGATGAAGGCGGTGTACTAGTCACATGCTCATAGAGGTCATTTGCTTTAAGAACATCTTCCAATTGAGCACGCCAACGCATATAATTCGTATCGAGCTTCAGTTGTACTAAGGACTTGAGATTAGAGATGAGAAAGATGAGACCAGATGGTAAATCCGTCGCCATAGCCAGAAGCAGCATGAACTCAGTAACTCAGTGGATTTCAACGGAAACTCAGTAAAACTCGGTAGAATATGACGAAAACTCGGCAAAACTCGGTTCTCAACTCGATGTATACTCAGTGAGTGAAATCTGGATACTGAACAGACGAAGAATCAAGAAATAACTCTGTCGGAGAGGAAGACAACATCGAGATTCGCCATTAATGAGAAGTTAATGAAGAAATGTGGATAGATTCGTCGCCGGAGATGATGACGAGACTGGATGTTCGTCGGAGACGATGACCGGAGCTGATCGAAGACGCCGATGAGGCCTTTACAGGCTCTGATACCATGAAGAAAACAAAACTCAGAGAGAGAGAGAGAAGAAGGAGAAAAAGAAGAATTCGATTCATTGAATTAGAGCATCGTTCTGTTACAAGATATAACAGAGGCTAACAACATTTCCCTCTTCTTCTAACTTCTTCTTAATTACAACATAACCCCTAACCTTTCTGCATACTACATAAATGTACCTTCTGAATCTTGTACCATCTAATAAGCACTTACTGCACATGTTAGTTTGGAAACCGTATTGAGCCATAAAGATTCTCCCCTCCGACTTATATGCCGTTCTCTATTTATGAAATAGAAACTTTCCGGCCGTTTCAGTAGGCGCAAGGGTAAATGGCCGGGGCCGATCTTCCTCCTCTTGTCGACTAATTATCACGGAAAGCGCCACCTTGGGATAGAGGAAACTTCTCGAGCAATCCTCGGTGGACCTCTGGCCGATAGGGAGAGACCTTTGAATACATACCATAGCACTAAGAAACTTCAAAAGCGAGGTTCCGAAAACCAGACAATTCGCACAACCTGGCTAGGGAGGGAGCAAGTCAAGCCATCAAGAAGAAAAGAAGAAGCAAGAATGCCTCTCAAGAGATGTTCTATTCCTACCTTACTGGATTGGTATTATATAAGGGAAAGTAAGCACGCTATTCGATATGCTAGAAATCTCTTACATAGAAGAAACAGCCCCAATCGATGAAAAAGAACTTAGGCATTGTATTGATTGAAGCAGTCATCGCATCTTCTAAAGTAGACCGAGGGTCGACGGGGAGCTAAAATGCAGTACAGATGTTTTAGCGAGAGCTGTTAGAAACTATTTTTATGAGACATGGTTTGTACCCCTTTGAGAACTGAGATCTTATCTTCCAGCAAAACCAACTTAAAGTAACTAGCCTGGTTCTATGAACCGACCGGTAAATGCACAATCCATTTTATCTTGTATGTTTAATTATTTGATGATCTTGCTTATTGCTTCTCAACTTGAAGCAACAACATGAGACTTTGTTCGGGACTTGGGTGCATTGCCAATTCTGAAACCTCTCTGTGTTTAGCTTCTACAGCTACGGCTTATACTAATTCTACTTACTGTCTGTTGGTAAAATAGCACTGTGGTGTTTAGTTGCTAAATTTCATCTCTTTTCAATTGAAGTTAGAACAATGTTGGTCTTTCAGCTATCTCAGCAATGATTATTGAACTTTTACGTTTTGCAGTCTACTTTAGAATACATCAGAGTACACCCAATAATGTATGAACTTCTATCCTAGAACATGATCTTCTTGGGTTCGCCCTTGGGTGTATCCAGGCTTCTTTGCACACATCATAAACTATAAAGGAAGCTAGGATAATGACTACATGTTGAGAAGCAATAATATTAGTTGCCGTAATGTTCAATGGCAACACATGTTTTCAGGCACTGTTTTAAGCTACGTACTTGTACATTTGGTCTACATCTATTTTGAAATGTATTATATAGTTACATGTCTGACTACATGTTTAATAAATGTCATTTTTATTCTTTTTGGGTGTGCATCCATGAACTTGGGCAACCAATTTCCTCCAAAAACGATAGGAACATGTATCTACACACTCCGCAAAACATCAAGCTCGGGGTCAGAAGCCGATATTAGCTACAATAGTATGCTTCAATCGAGGGTACCCCACATGTGGGTATACATATAAGTCGGTCAACCGGAAGCATCACCCATGTGCATATGTTAACTTATAATCGGTTTACCCCAATACCTCAGGTGAATTGTGAATCTAAACTCGAGCAGGCTGATTTCTAGCCGTTTAAATGGAATTGGTAGTCTATCAATCTACGAATGATTAGTTGAAAAAAGAGAATGACACAAGAAAATGGTGACTCATAACCAAATTATGCATCTACAAATGTGTATGGGGACGTTAATATCATGTTCAAACTACATGAGATATGAATGTCTCTTCTAAGTATTAGGTAAACTTAGTGGTGAAGGATATGAGCTTTTAGTACCGTGAAGGTATATAAGCCAACCCGAGTACAAAACAGAAAGTTGTGATTGTCAACGCGATGATTCACAGTAGAATAAATATGACAAGTTGTAATATTCACGTCTTGAACGCCGGAGATAAGGGATACCTATGCCGGCAAAGTTGAAGCACGAACACTGGTGATGCAGAACAGCAACGCCGACGAACAAAGTTACGACGTCCCTTTCTCTCTAGCTCATGTGAGAATGAGAGTGAGAAAATAGAGTTTGGGGACAAATGGGACGGAAATTTTTAATAGTTTGAGTAGGGCTGGCAATTCGTGTCACGGGTCGTGTTCGTGTCGGATCATATTCGTGTCGAGACCCATATAGGGTAAACCCGAACCTGTCCCATGTATTAAACGTGTCTACTATTATGAACCCTAACACAACCTATATAATAAACGAATTACCCGTCGTGTAACCCATTTATTTCAAATAATCACAAAACGATTACTACATAATGTAAGCTACATATACACGAGCACACAATTAAAAATATGAGAAAACTAATATAAACACTCACAAATAAACTTTAAGACCCAATTTAACAGTGAATATCAAACATATCTTGATTTTTGTAAAATATGTAAAATCATACATCAAGTCTATAAAACTTCAAATTTGAATTTCAAAATAAAAATAACAAAGTACTAATTGCATTGTTCATCGAGTTCTAACTAAACGAAATTTCTGAAATAAAATGACTAAGAACTTAGTAGTATTTCATATGATAGCTTCACTCCACCACATTCCGTGAAGGAGCTTCGACTTAACAACGCACCACTAATGAAGATGGAACGGCACTAGCAACAACAATCTCAAATTTTGAAGCAATATAAACCATAATTTTTTATTAGAAGTTGATTAATGGCAATTCGTAAGGATGAAACTGAATCGCAATCCGCAAAAAGCCTAAGGTGAGTAATGGCGGAAAGAATCGTGAGAAACTAAAGAGTTGTAGAACTGCCGTAGACTTTTTATAAGAATAAACTATGATAACTTTTTAGTGGGTTTGAGCTCAAATATCCAGTTCTAAATACGGGTTAAAACGTGTCGTGTTAGGTTCAAATGTAAACGGTTGACTTGTTTTTATAAGTGCGGGTTATGCCGGTTGTAATTGGATTTTGCGAGTCAACCCACATGCGACATGTTAAGCGTCGTGTTCAATCTTGTCGACCCGTTTACGACCCAAACCCATATAATCAAACTCAAATCCTATAAGTTCGTGTCGTGTTCATGTTGGGTCGTCGTGTCAGTACCCATTTTGCGAGCCCTTTTGAGGGTGTGATGATCATTTAATTAGTCAGCTCACATCCCTTCCCATCTGCTTCTGATGTATTCCACCCCCAAGGGTAAAAGAGGGATGGGAATTTGACATCCCCTCCCATATCCTGTCACCCAAACACAAAAAATAAAAGAGAGGGGATATCAAATCCTTATCCCTCGCAAGTGGGATATGGTGGGTAGGATAAATCAAATCATTATTCTCGCCCTTTTATTTCATGTGTTTAGGTGACGGGATATAGGAGAAATCAAATCCTTATCCGCGCCCTTTTATTTCATGTCTTTAGGTGACCATATATGGTAGGGGAAATGAAATCTCCACCATGTCCCAACCCCCTCTTTTTTCCTAAAACCATATCCTACCCTGGGAGCCTAGGGTGAGATACATCATAAACAAATCGGGAGGGATGTGAGCTGAATGAGTAAATGACCATTAACAGACTCAAACAATAACAAATTCGAACCCATATATTCTCCTCTAATTCTCACATATCTCTCAGCCGTTCATGAGAGATGGTGGAGGGGAGAGAGAGGTCGTAGCTTTGTTCGCCTATGTTTTTGGTATGCATCTCCAGTGGTTCGACTTCACTGGTGTAGGATGTAACACCCCCAAAACCTCCAAGCCGGAAGTCCGAAAAGGCCGACCCGGTAGCCCAGGGATGTCACTCCGTACCCGAGATTAAACCCGGATACAAGGAGATTTTATAACAGAATATCCAAACCAAATCCATAAAATAATTAATTAAAACTTTAAACTTGTCTCGCCACAAATATGGGCACTATTCCAATCTAAAATTCAACTACTAAATAAAACAAGTCTAGATGTGAAATTTAAATTTACTAAAATAACGTGTCTCGATTTCCCCCAAAAGCCATGCTTCCACCTAAACCTGTGGTGCAGAAACAAAAAGAAACACCACAGTTTCCAAAGTCAGCTGAAAATACTGAGTAAGCAACACCCAAGCATGTAAACAGATTATGAAGCAGTTTAAAAACGACACATGAGTTTGAAGAGTAACGTATTTGAGTAAGAGTATAAGTATGAAACAAGAATTCACAAATATTTTCCTTTATCACTTCACTTGTGGGGAAATATTCCCAAACTTCCTCATTTGTCCAATCGGGACTTCCAATTCTCAATCATAAAGGTCCATCATTCAGAAAACATATATTACCATGTTGACACGGGGAAGATCTACTAATAACTGGCTACCAGACCATAAGTGTCGACACCCCCCTAAGACTTCTTGCGGCCAGAGAGGTAAGTACTGGAGCGAACCCGGGGCGGTTGCGGCCGAGAAAAATAAAATAAAATGGGCCGAGAGACGTAGTCCACATCGACCAAAGCTCAATTGATCCCCGGTACAACTATTCCACTTTACGTCTTTACGTCTTATTAATCATGTGATAGTTGTGATAGAAACACCTTTATAAAATCAGCAAACTTTCTCAAATAAACAGTTCAAGTAGATATTCAAATTTTGAGACAATAAATCACAAAAGCAGTTTGACACGAAAGAAGATATGGGCGCTAGGCCTGGCATGTTTACTTAACTTGAATCTCAAGCAAAGCAAATCACTTCCTAGTAATACTCGATGTATCCTTCGTCAATCAATTTGTCGCCTACAAATTTAATAATATCATAATCAACACATTGCACACAAAGTCCTATAGGTAAAAGAAATAAATCCCTTACTAACTCTCCCCAACCTTGCTAACGTGAACAACCTCTTTTATAATAAAATACGCTTTATAAAACTAACGTTTATTATTTGTAAAAGCACACTAAGCTATAATTATATAAATATAACTTATAAGATTAGATAAAATATCCCTTTTATTATTTAGGGTAGAGAAGCATATTATTTTACCCCAAAAACACTTTTGATTCTAATACTAATTTCTCCCAACCAAACAAGCCTTACTAGAGAATATAAGTTATAAACTAACTTTTATTTAAAAGAAATAACAAATTTATTTGAAGAAAATAACTTATTCTAATTTGTAATAAACTTATAAGAAAAATATACTTTTATTTTTGGGTAAAGATGAGTACAAAAGATTACTTTAAACTTGTATAAAAATAATTATCTAATTTTTACTACTATAAAGTATAACCCAATAATATTATTCTTCAAAAGAATAACCTTTAAACAAGAAAATAAACTTCCTAAATAAATAATTCACAAGTGTTTTAATAAGGCTTTCAAACCCTCAAAACTTCTCTTTCAAATTTTGAGTGTAGAGTAGTAAAAAAATAGTTGCTAGCTATGAGACTCGAACCCTAGACCAACTCAATACTAACAGTCAGCTTTAACCACTGGGCTACTGCCCATCTTGTGTTTCTACCCAGATAATATTTTTATAACTCTAACAGTTAACTAATGTTAATAAAAAAATAAAAGAAACAAACATAATGGAAAAAAAAAAACGGGTCTGCTCTCTTCTTACCCGAACAGAGCATGAAGAAGACGACGACGATGGTGGCGGTGTGGCTCGCGGTGGTGGCGAACGGAGGTGGCGGCCGACGGCAAGGGCGGCGGCGACGGGGAGGACGCCGGAGACGGCGGCGGCGTCGGACAGGGCGGTCGGGTTCGGCTCTCCGGACCCGGCGGCGGCTGGGTGTTTGGTTGGTGATTCGAACGGGAGAGAGAGGGCGAGAGAGAGAGCTTGGTGGTGGGTTTTGATGTGGGTTTCGTTTCTGATTTCACAAGCTATTTATAGGCTTCAATTCGAAGAATCCGGCGAAGAGGAGGATTCCTCCGGGTTGATTTTTGATTCCGAATTGGTTCACTATTTTGGGCAAAATTGGTTTCTTGGTGCTAAAGAATCGATCTTTGTCGAATAGGGAGCGTATTGGGACGGAAATTGGGAGATTTTGGCGGCGAATTTGGTGTTGGTGGTGTTTGGGTCGGAGAAGGGAAGAGAGAACTCTCCTGTTACTACCAGGAGAGGAAGATGATGATGATTATGGTTAAAAGACACTTTCTCCCCCCTTAGTTAGTTAAAAGACACCTTTTACCCCCTGAATTAGATTATAGGCTTTATTTAGGTTATGAAAAATACACTAAAGCCCCCTAAAGCTTGTTACCATAAAATTTAACTTGTAAATAATTTAACTAAGACCCAAAGCTTATTCTAATATTATTTTAACACCTAATATGGTTATAAAATACCCATTTTAATAAACTAAAACTTAATATTTGTTAAAAATACATGTTTCTAAATAACGGGGTATTTCATCCTTCCCCCCTTAAAGAAAACTTCGTCCTCGAAGTTTAAACCAAATTCTAAACAACATTAAGGTATGAGTCTCCACTCTAGGGCATGCTACTAATGACTACTAAATGCAAACCTAATGTCATGCACGATATGCAATATGCTATAAGGGTAACTTACAATATCGTATCTAAAGCCTGAAGGATTACATCCTCTCCCCCTTAGAGGAGTGACGTCCTCGGAACTCAAAATATCTCGTCGAAAGGTGAGGACGCTTCTTCCTCATACCATCCCTTACTTCGACTTGGTAACAATACTTTAATGAAAAGAGAAACTCCAATATTCTTTGATAAACTATTCCAAATAGAATTCCAAAAATTCCACTTTCCTAAAAACTTGAAGATAGGTTCAAAAACAAAAAATTTTCTAATATTCGAAGAAACTAAAAGACACGAGTCTCAAAAACACTTCCTAGGCGAGGGTGGGCGGGAAACTACTATTGTCCATGCTAATTCTTTAATTTATTACTTCTCCTGGGTCCTGTTCATCACCGCAATCCGCGCAACATTCCCATTCTGTGTAGTGGTTGCTGCTGTACCAGCTCCATTGTTGTTGTTGGCATTAGCTGGAGCATTGTTGGTTCCCCCACTTGACGGTGAACGACACTCATAAGCGCGATGACCCCTCTTTCCACAGTTATTGCAAGTGACTAAGTTTCCTGCGCAATCTGTTCCGGGATGGTTCTTGTCGCATCGTTTGCAATAGTGGCGTCGAGGTGGTTCATCTCCATTATTATGCTTGTTGTCACGGTATTGACCCTTGTTATTTCCTCCATTGCTCGACTTGAATTTCTTGTCATGTCCACCATTGTTGTTTCGACCCTGGTTGCTACCGTTACCTCCAGCATTCTCAATCTTGCGCTTTCCACGATTCTCGTCTTGCATCTCTTGGTTGCTACCGTTACCTCCAGCATTCTCAATCTTGCGCTTTCCACGATTCTCGTCTTGCATCTCTTGGATACGCCAAACAGATGCAGCTCTATCATACACCTCTTGGAGAGTATCATAGGTTCTGCACATTAAGTCTTTTTGCAGATGGAGTTGCAGACCTGACATAAACTTCCTAACCTTTGTTGCCTCATCAGGCATAAGGGTTCCTGAGAATCGGGATAATTCCATGAACTTCTTGAAGTACTCCGTTACAGAATCACTTCCCTGCTTCAAGTTCACAAATTCTATGTATTTCTGATCCTGGATATGAGATGTATAGAAGCGAGTGCGAAGAGCAGTCTGAAGAGCTTCCCAATTAAAGTTGGGTTGAGCCAAGAAAGCTTGACGCGAGTTCCTCCACCAGATGTTTGCCTCATTCTTGAGGTAGAAGGCCGCGCAAACTACCTTGCGGTTGTCAGGGCACTCAACCAATTCAAGGATTTTGTCCATCTCATCTATCCAGTCTTCCAGCTCCACTGGATCCTCATTGCCAGTGAAACTTCCAGGCTTCATGTCAGACACCTTCCTTGCCCAGTTGGCTGCATTATGAACTCCATTGTTCATATTCTGAGCCATCTGAGTAAATTGGGCAAAGAATTGCTCCATGCTGTTGTTGTTGTTTGGGGCTGCCATTGGGACTTGACTACTTCTCTAGGTGTAGTATTGGTGTGATCTATTAGCCATAATCCTACACTATAACCTATTGTATCATTCATACAATACCCTAAAGTATAAATAAAAAAAATGCAATACATGGCATATAACAAGCAGCTAATCAAGTAATATAACACATTGATCATCAAACAATTAGTTTCACATGCATTTGCATGCAAGCCTAATTTCTAAAGACATAACAGCCCTATCCAATACTACCCAAATTCCCAACGGCTTGTCAAATTTTAAATTATTTCCCTATGTCAATTTTAAATTTCCCTACAGGTTTTAGATTCCCCTTTTGGATAACCTGGCTCTGATACCAACTGTAACACCCCCAAAACCGCCAAGCCGGAAGTCCGAAAAGGCCGACCCGGTAGCCCAGGGATGTCACTCCGTACCCGAGATTAAACCCGGATACAAGGAGATTTTATAACAGAATATCCAAACCAAATCCATAAAATAATTAATTAAAACTTTAAACTTGTCTCGCCACAAATATGGGCACTATTCCAATCTAAAATTCAACTACTAAATAAAACAAGTCTAGATGTGAAATTTAAATTTACTAAAATAACGTGTCTCGATTTCCCCCAAAAGCCATGCTTCCACCTAAACCTGTGGTGCAGAAACAAAAAGAAACACCACAGTTTCCAAAGTCAGCTGAAAATACTGAGTAAGCAACACCCAAGCATGTAAACAGATTATGAAGCAGTTTAAAAACGACACATGAGTTTGAAGAGTAACGTATTTGAGTAAGAGTATAAGTATGAAACAAGAATTCACAAATATTTTCCTTTATCACTTCACTTGTGGGGAAATATTCCCAAACTTCCTCATTTGTCCAATCGGGAATTCCAATTCTCAATCATAAAGGTCCATCATTCAGAAAACATATATTACCATGTTGACACGGGGAAGATCTACTAACAACTGGCTACCAGACCATAAGTGTCGACACCCTCCTAAGACTTCTTGCGGCCAGAGAGGTAAGTACTAAAGCGAACTCGGGGCGGTTGCGGCCGAGAAAAATAAAATAAAATGGGCCGAGAGACGTAGTCCACATCGACCAAAGCTCAATTGATCCCCGATACAACTATTCCACTTTACGTCTTTACGTCTTATTAATCATGTGATAGTTGTGATAGAAACACCTTTATAAAATCAGCAAACTTTCTCAAATAAACAGTTCAAGTAGATATTCAAATTTTGAGACAATAAATCACAAAAGCAGTTTGACACGAAAGAAGATATGGGCGCTAGGCCTGGCATGTTTACTTACCTTGAATCTCAAGCAAAGCAAATCACTTCCTAGTAATACTCGATGTATCCTTCGTCAACGAATTTGTCGCCTACAAATTTAATAATATCCTAATCAACACATTGCACACAAAGTCCTATAGGTAAAAGAAATAAATCCCTTACTAACTCTCACCAACCTTGCTAACGTGAACAACCTCTTTTATAATAAAATACGCTTTATAAAACTAACGTTTATTATTTGTAAAAGCACACTAAGCTATAATTATATAAATATAACTTATAAGATTAGATAAAATATCCCTTTTATTATTTAGGGTAGAGAAGCATATTATTTTACCCCAAAAACACTTTTGATTCTAATACTAATTTCTCCCAACCAAACAAGCCTTACTAGAGAATATAAGTTATAAACTAACTTTTATTTAAAAGAAATAACAAATTTATTTGAAGAAAATAACTTATTCTAATTTGTAATAAACTTATAAGAAAAATATACTTTTATTTTTGGGTAAAGATGAGTACAAAAGATTACTTTAAACTTGTATAAAAATAATTATCTAATTTTTACTACTATATAGTATAACCCAATAATATTATTCTTCAAAAGAATAACCTTTAAACAAGAAAATAAACTTCCTAAATAAATAATTCACAAGTGTTTTAATAAGGCTTTCAAACCCTCAAAACTTCTCTTTCAAATTTTAAGTGTAGAGTAGTAAAAAAAATAGTTGCTTGCTATGAGACTCGAACCCTAAACCAACTCAATACTAACAGTCAGCTTTAACCACTGGGCCACTGCCCATCTTGTGTTTCTACCCAGATAATATTTTTATAACTCTAACAGTTAACTAATGTTAATAAAAAAATAAAAGAAACAAACATAATGGAAAACAAAAACGGGTCTGCTCTCTTCTTACCCGAACAGAGCATGAAGAAGACGACGACGATGGTGGCGGTGTGGCTCGCGGTGGTGGCGAACGGAGGTGGCGGCCGACGGCAAGGGCGGCGGCGACGGGGAGGACGCCGGAGACGGCGGCGGCGTCGGACAGGGCGGTCGGGTTCGGCTCTCCGGACCCGGCGGCGGCTGGGTGTTTGGTTGGTGATTCGAACGGGAGAGAGAGGGCGAGAGAGAGAGCTTGGTGGTGGGTTTTGATGTGGGTTTCGTTTCTGATTTCACAAGCTATTTATAGGCTTCAATTCGAAGAATCCGGCGAAGAGGAGGATTCCTCCGGGTTGATTTTTGATTCCGAATTGGTTCACTATTTTGGGCAAAATTGGTTTCTTGGTGCTAAAGAATCGATCTTTGTCGAATAGGGAGTGTAATGGGACGGAAATTGGGAGATTTTGGCGGCGAATTTGGTGTTGGTGGTGTTTGGGTCGGAGAAGGGGAAGAGAGAACTCTCCTGTTACTACCAGGAGAGGAAGATGATGATGATTATGGTTAAAAGACACTTTCTCCCCCCTTAGTTAGTTAAAAGACACTTTTTACCCCCTGAATTAGATTATAGGCTTTATTTAGGTTATGAAAAATACACTAAAGCCCCCTAAAGCTTGTTACCATAAAATTTAACTTGTAAATAATTTAACTAAGACCCAAAGCTTATACTAATATTATTTTAACACTTAATATGGTTATAAAATACCCATTTTAATAAACTAAAACTTAATATTTGTTAAAAATACATGTTTCTAAATAACGGGGAATTTCATAGGAGCCTTCATCTCCCGCGTCCGTGATTCGTGTGTGTCGTCTCGTTCCATAGCTTTTATCGACTAAGTTACAGTGACATCTTCGATTTTCTGAATCTCTCTTGCAACTATTACATGACCTGATATTTTTTTTTTTTTTTTTTTTTTTTTTTGAGAATATTACGTGGTCTGATCTTGTGCAACATCTATTGGATTCTTGACCAACTACGGACCGAACCTATATCTAAATTTGTTGATGGATTTCTGAAGAATGGGGTGATGATTTCCTATAGGTTTGGTCTCATAGATTAATATGTACGTAAACCTCATTTTTTTTCACCAGCAACTAAAGAAATCACATTAATTAGGAAAAAACGATTACAAAGAGAAACCGGGACATACCCCTCAACAGAAAAACCAATCCGATAGTACTGCAAACAAACCTAATGCCTCAACAACAACTAGAAACCTAGTCGGCAATGCTCTATTGGCACCCACATAAACAAACCCCGAAATAAAAAAAACAGACCCATTCACACCAAGAACCTCCTATGCCCACATGACAAAGTGGAGCCCAAACGGAAAAAGCCCAACTGACAACAAAACCAAACCCAAGCACAAAGAGAGACATTTTTATTTGCTCTAAGAGCACCACGTCAGCATGACATGTGGTGCTCTACCCCATTCAGTAACTGACACCTATACCCACTAGGGTTAACCACTACCCCTTATAGGTTATAGAAAAAAAAATTATATTCCTACATGGCTATTTTCTCTCTCCCACTCACCGCACTTCTAGTGTAGATGCCAACATGTGAGTGTAATAGAGCACCACATGTGATTTGCTCTATGAGCACCTAAGAATTGCTCCAAAGAGAGGCCCAAACAAACAACATCAACCCTAATACCCTGGTGCAACACGGAGGCAGCCTTGCTCGATGGTGGAGGTGGCAGAGACGGCGGCGGCGGCGGAGGACCCTGCCTCGACGGAGACCAGACCACAGGGGGGAGGGGATTTTGGAGCTACACCGGTCAATGGAACACATTCTTCTCCCCCAACCCGGCGAACAAACCGGGGGAGGGGGGAGAAGAAATCGGGAGATTTCCCATATTGGCCACGTGTCACTTGTTTAGAGGCTTGTATAGTTAAATCCGGATCTCCAAATACATTTTCGTGTTCCGGATACAAAAATCTGGACCTCCAGTTTTTTTAAGGTACGGCAATTAAAAATAACGACTCGGAACCATGCATTTCTATTTAGGGTTCCGGAATTTCCATTTTTCGAGAATTAAAAGAGCTTATCAGCTTAAATGCTCACTTAATCTAGCTCATCCAAACAGCCCCTATCTCTTGATATTTAATTATGGATATCGGTTTTTAGATATTTGTCAATAATTTTTCAGCTTTTTAACTCATTCTGTTTCATTTTGGTATTCCAAGGAAGGGAACCATCTGAGCAATTTTGGTAGAGAAGACAAAAGAAACTAATTCCTTGCAGCTACAGTTTATTCTACATTACTGAAAGCAGCATCCATAAGCTGTTTCCATAAATAAATGAAAAGCTCATTTAATTCTTTTCTTCTTCTTGAATGTCCCATGTTGGACTTCTCAACAGAATTTTTCAATGGAGTCAGTCATTTCACCTCCAAATAAAATTTATTTTCTCGATATAAATGAAACTAGGCGTGACCCCGCGCTACAGCGCGGGCTTGTGGTAAACATATGAATCCGATTTTCATTTAAGATCGGTTTACACCTTTGCTAGCCAAAAAAAACTTCACAAAGGAATGAGTGAAAAAAAGAAGATAGATACCTCTTCAAGATGTTTTGTAGTGGATGAAAGCTCTGTTATGAAAATGCAATCGTGAGAGTGTGGCCTTTCAAGAGTAATTCTGTTTTAAAAATCTGCCAATAGCATTTATGGGCAACATTGAAGTAAATAATAACTTTTCATGAGTTAAAAGCTATCATCCAATCAACTCGAGTTATTATTACTGGGAATGGACATAGCTGAAGCTCTTTATCCTATTACCAGTTCGTCCCAGTTCTTTCTTCCCATCTGACTCTTTTGACTCGTATCTAAGTCACTTTGACCGGGTTATTTGGATAGCAAAATAATACGATTTTTTGATAATTTTTTTATCATATTATAGACCAACTTTTACTCTAAAACACCATGAAATTATCAAAAAATTACATCAGTTTGCTATTCAAATCACCGGGTCAAAGTGACCCAGTGAATAGTGACAAAAGTCAAATTGGGATGAAAGAGCTGGGACAGAGTGGTAGTACTCAGTGGCGGAGCCAGAAATCTGTAAGAGAGGAGGCACAAATCCGTATGAGGAGGGGCACAACTGCAGAGTGTAAATTTTTTGGGGTGCACTACTACTATTTAATGAGGGCCGAACTGAAATTATTAAAGCATTATGAGGGTATGGTAGTAGTTATTCAAAAGTTCAAGGGTGCACTTGCACCCCCATGCCTCTATGTGGCTCCGCCACTGGTAGTACTTAACTACGTATACATATTTTAACCCCACATCTCATGCTCCTTCCTGGTAGAAAGAAAAACTGGTTCAAGAATTTCCTTTCTCTCTCTATTGGATAAGAACTCCTGATCTTAGGCTGTGGCCAGTACCCATAAGGATCCAATTATAAAATCGAACGTAAGTATACACATTCACCTAAAAAGAAATAATGTGGCTAATTCAAACTGGCATTATAATAAGTATATGGCCAGTCAGAAGGAAAAATATACAAATAAGATTATCTGATTTTATATCCTTGGAAACATTACCATCACAAAAGGGTTGATATCAAACTTTTTAGGGATGTAATTAATTGAAGTCCTAATTAAAAATAACTTTTCGACATATTCTATAGTAAAATAATCATGGGACTTTTAGTGAAATCTTTCATAAAATGTAGTCTAAATAAAACAACTATCACCCTTAGCTAATGATTTGCTTGGAACACTTAGCTAATGATTTGTTTACAAATTTTCAAAAAAAAAAATAACACGCTGATCAGCCAAACTTACTGCAAATTAATATCAAATTTTTCTATGAATGATTTAAGGAAGCCAACATGAAAAATAAACAATATGTTTCGTAAGATAGATAGAAATGGTTTAAGTTGTTTTAGATTACTTACTAATAAACAATCATAGGAAACATAGTATCAAACACACAATTAGAGTTTGCTTATCTTATCAAATACATGCAAGTATTTTTCTGAAAACATGCATATAAGTACTTATGTACCAGATCAACGACATTGCAAAAAATTAATAAGATATCAGATCAACGACATTGCAAAAAATTAATAAGAAATTATGAAGTGAGATGTGTTCTTCTGGTATGTTTGGCTTCAGTTGCTATTTAAGATATACAAACATTATTTTATTTTATGCCAACTATGTATGACAGAAACGTCTTCTATTTTTCTTTTTTCTTGAACTTGTTTTTGTCCTTCGGGCAAGAAATAAGAACTTCTTGAACTAACATTTGTTTTTAGAAGGCTAACAAATTTTGATTTCCACAGTTTGAGATCCATTATATGCGACAAACCTGACATCTTAAATGAATACACAAAATATTATCACAAAATTGATTGATAACTATGAACACTAAGTATATACACCCAGGAAGAAAACGATGTATCTACAGGGTAGAATAAAATGAAAAATAAAATATTTGCTGGGGAATTATGTCAAACACTTTTTCTATAGAACAATCTCAGTAGAAAGCACATACACCCATGTAAAATACTATAATGAGAAGAAAAGTGAGAAAGTTGGGAAAATTATTTGCAGATAAACTTATCAAACAATTGCTTACATGTTGTCTTTGAGGACCCAATTCATTTGGCATGTGCATTCCCTCTATATGTAAAATGATATCTGTTTTTGTCTTACTTCTCTGCTTGAGATCACGATTGTTGAAGATGCTGGAATTAGACTGTGCTTCCCGAAAAGCTCTTAATCTTGAATTTGTGAACACGTTTTCTCTTAGTTTTAGACATTGACTTGTCATATTCCAATAACGTTTTATTCTTAAAACGATAAACATTAATTCTTTAAGATCTCGAATTTAAAGCAATGATTATGAAGTTCAGTTTTTGTATGAATTGGAACATTGTTAGTCATTGTAATACAGTATTGGTCTTCTAGTGATAGTGGTCCTGGCTCCTTTCATTTATTTCCGTCATTAATCATCAGTTACATGGCATGGTACTTTTTATTGGATGACTTATTAAACATATGACTTGGCACAATATGGCAGTTTTTTATTGGATATGAGTGAGTCATTATCCACTATGACAGACAAATGGCTAAACCGTAATCAAAATTTATTGACAAATGGCATCTTCTTGTTTACTCTTGGCACTTTCCTGCTTTTATATATATAGATAGATATATAGATTGGGAGACAAGTAAGCTGACTAAATTCCATTATCAATCAACATGTAACCAGTAACCCTAGTTATAAAAACGCATTGATTCACCACTTGCAGACTCTCATGAAAGTTCAGCATGTCGTTCAATTGTTTTGTTTATTAAATATATCAAAGAAAGTAGGCAAACATGACATTCCCAAACAAATAGTGCTCATAATTCCATTTTTTTTTCAGTCTCCAAACATGAGAATATGGAGGAAGAACACAACACCAAACGATTACCTACCATATCGCAGTTCCCATCAGAAACAAAATGAACAGCAATATACTTACCTTGAGTGGTACAAATGATGTTCCACTGCTTTTCTGTTAGTACCCCTGACCCAGGAGGCACGATGTAAAGGAGGCTTTACTGCAGCAATAGAAGTTCAAGTATGAAGTTCACAAAACTACATAACATTATCTAGTATCCAAATATAAAGAGAGAGGGGCCAAAAGTAAGAAATTCAAAAAAGTTATGAAGTGCCACATCTGTACCTCTGTTTCTTTCCAATTTTATCGGATGTCCCTGAAGGGACCATCCGTACCGCTCTGTTAAGTGTTCATCCTGTGACATTTCTGGCATGCTGAGATAAACTTTATCTGCAAATTGATGGCACACCTTTGCAGCAGTAGCGTCTTCCAACAACGGTTCTATTTGACCAGGAGAACTTGTAATTAGAAGCAGGTATAGAACTCAGAAGGTTCACAAAAATAAGTCAATTATTGCGACGTATGTGGCGGCATGAGTATGCCATATGTTGAGCGCTTGACCGACTTGGCATAAGCTTTCATTCAGGATTTGAGTGCACGTGTATGTACAACTTAATGCAAAATATCACAGCCATGCCCTCTAACATAACAAAGCCAAGCAGGTTCAACAATGGTGGTTAAATGATAGGTAGTGCCAAACTGCAAGCTGATGTTAAAGTTTGAAAATTAGTTTGATATAATTGAAAATTGATTCGATGAGGAAGATGGTGCAGGTATAAGAAACATCAAGCTCCCATCAGACAAATGAAGATAGATGTATTTGAAGGTATGAGAAGACTGGAATTTTATCAGCTCTAAAGCAGCCTAACACCTGCAGATGCAATGTCAGAGGAATGTGGTTTAAACTAGAGCAAAATTTGGAGATTGCCATAATATTTTAAAGTTGATGTTATGGGGTGCGTGTGCAGAAACCCTCCCTACTATGCACAACTTAGCCCAGAGGAGAGTGATTACTGCAGATTTTGTAATACACACTCAGAAACAGCTTCTCACCTATTCTTCAAATGTCACTTCTCAAGACTGATCTGGTTTGTACTGGTGGGGCTGAGAACTGAAAGTTTCCCTAATTGGTCATTAAAGCAGTGGTTAAATTGGCTTTGGAAGAATGATGTTATGCAGAAGAAAAAAGGGTTTCAAAACTCCACTCTGACAGGAGTTTTGATAGATTGCATCTAGCAGGAGCGGACTGAGAAAATCAAGGGAAGGTACATGCTGCACAGTGGCCGGGATGACAAAGTTGCTACAATTGAACTCTTGGTGAAGGAAGCACTGATCGTACTATAACTCAAGTTTAATGGACTCCCCATCCATGGGATCCCTTAAAAAAAATCGTGATGCTAGTGTGAAATGCAAAGAGGATGGAATGTGGACAGTGTTGCTGATGAAGAGCTACAATCACTAGAGATGGCAGTGTAATGCAATCAAAGTTTCGGTACTGGCAAGTTCCTCATTGAATCTGACTGTTCCACAGTGATTCATGTCCACAACAGGAAAAGATTGCCAATAGGGAACGGAGCTCTAGAATTCTGGGTTTACAAAGTCTTATTTCTGCAAACTCTGGTTCCTCTTTATCTTTTTCTTATGTTAAGAGAGCTGCTAACGTAACAACCCAAAACTTAGCAAATTGGGCCAGAATCACTAAGTGTTATGGGACTTATACTGTGCGCTCCTTCTGGAGGAGGTAACCCAACTAGAATATTCTAAACCCTCTTTAGTGCATTTTGATTCATCCATAGAAAAATGATCTTAAGGATTGAAATTTCGTAGGCAAGACAAATAACATTTTATTCATGGTGACTAAAGTAGACAGGACCCACACTAAACATACATCACACGATATATAAACAACTAGGATGTTCGCCAAACAAAACTACCTGGCAAAACTCATCCGCAAACCATGCCATTTCTTTAAGGAAAAAATCCCAGTAAGATCTGTGATTTTCCACCGACACGGCTCCGCCATGAAACTCAACAAAGTTTTAACGCTTAGCCTGTTAAGTCATCAATTCATCATGTCACGCCTTAGGTTCAGTGATGAAGGTAACTACATGATTCCTTCAACAATTAAAAATCATAGAACACGACATCCTCTTCAAGAACACAATCTTAATTTGCCTGAAGTTCACTGCCAGCAAGTAAGGCTGATCATTGAGTGTAGTAGACTGGAAATTGACAGAAGTTTTGTTTGCCGGTCGGAAATCCAAGGGGTTGCCACCCTGATAATCAGAAGAGCACAGTCGCTTAAGCCCATACCCACAAATATGACAGAAAATGAAAGACAAGAACAAATAGCATACCTTAGCCAGATAGTCTAGCTCTCTTCTCCTTTCCTCACGCACTTCATAGTCGCGCCTGTTGCCGATAGTTTACACAGTTACAGAACATGTACAGAAAGAACCAGGTTGGACATACAATAACCAACTCAGTTTGTAGTGTCTCATAAAATCCAGATAATTAAGCAGAAGAGGCTGATGAATCACCTAAGCTGAGCATTGAAGTTTTCAATGGCTGCTCCACTTGGCGAGTTTCTGCAGCAGATTCTGGCCCTATGTTGAAATAAAATGCCCATGAAGTCAACCGTGAGATTACCTACAAGAAAGGAATCTATGAGGCACCCATCTATACCTGCCTTGATAACTAGAACATATCTTTCATCATACGTGATTCTTGACAAGTTACCAAAAAAGATTAAAGTATAGAAGCAAACCAAAGAAAGGACATGGAAGACAATTAAAAAGTTAAGACAGTTTGTAAATTACAATAGACACACGTGAAAACTCAAATAAAGTTATTTTCCTGAATACAGGGTTGGCTTCATAATCAACTTCATCCCATTGTCTATTTCCAGTGTCATATCCTCAATGTGAGAATGAAGTCTGTAGATATAAGTTCACAGAGATTGCCATATTACTTAGCGATCACAAGGCCTATTTCAATCATTACATGTTGTAGACAAGGGGATCACAAACTTGAAAAAATAAATAAAGTCTTCAAAAATACAGACTTTTGCCAAAAGTCTGTATTTGCAAAAGTCTGTAATACAGATTATGTCTTTTGAGGATTTATTTATTTGAGGTAGTGCCTGGAAAGCACGTGCTATCCCTCAGTCTACAACATGTAATGATTGAAATAGGCCTTGTGATCGCTGAGTAATATGACATCTCTATGACCTTCTATCTAGAGACCTCGTTCTCACATTCAGGATATGACACTGGAAACAGACAACAGGAGGAAGTTGATTATGAAGCCAACCTGGATATTCAGGGAAAAGATCTTAATTTAAGTTCTCATGTGGATTATCTAATTTACAGAACTGTCATTAATTTTTTAATTGTCTTCCTTATCCTTTTTGGTTTGCTTCTATGCTTCTTTCTTTTTAGTAACTCATAAAAGAATCACGAATGATAAGAGATAATCCAGTTATCAAGGCAGGAGTACATAGGGGCCTATTAGATTCTTGTCTTGTAGGTAATCTCACGGTTAACTTCATGGGAATGTAAGTTCAGCATAGGGACAGAATTTGCTGCAAAAGCTCTCCACGTCGAGCAGCCATTGAAAAGCTCAGAGCTGAGCTTAAGTGATCATTCTCTTCTGCTTATTATTTGGCTTCCGTGAGACACTACAAACTGAGTTGGTTATTGTATCTCCAACTTGGTTCTTTTTGTACATGTTTTGTAACTGTGTAAACTATATGCAACAGGCACGATTATGAAGTGCGCGAGGAAAGGAGAAGAGAGCTAGACTTCTGGCTAAGGTATGTTATTTGTTGTCGTCTTCCATTTTTGTCATGTTTATGGGTATGGGCTTAAGCAATTGTGCTCTTCTAATTATCAGGGAGGCAACCCCTTGGGTTTCCGGCCGGGAAACATAACTTCTGTTAGTGTCCAGTCTACTCCACCCAATCATCAGCCTCCAGAAGTACTTGCAGGCAGTGAACTTCAGGCAAATGAAGATTGTGTTCTTGAATAGGTAGTTGTGCTCTATGATTCTTAATTGTTGAACATTGAAGGAATCCTGTAGTTACCTTCATCACTAAACTGAACCTAAGGCGTCACACGATGACTTTAACAGGCTAAGCGTTAAAAATTTGTTGTGGAAAATCACAGATCTCATTGAGATTTTGTCCTTGAAGAAATGGCATGGCTAGTGAATGAGTTTCGCCAACTTGGATTTGTTGGGCCAGCATCCTAATAGGTTTTATATCCTGTGATATATGTCTAGTGTGGGTTGTATCTAGTTTAGTCGCCGCAAAAAAAAAATTATTTGTCTTGCCTACGAAATTTCTATCTTTAAGATCTTTCTTGTGGATGATTTCAAAATGCATTACAGAGAGGGAAACTCCAGAAATGAGCGCACGTTATAAGTCCCATACTCCCATTAAACTTGGAGATTCTGACCCGATTTGCAAACTTATGGGTCGTTACATTAGTGGCTCTCTTAACATAGAAAAAAGATAAAGAGGAATAAGAATTTGCTAAATAAGAATTTGTAAACCCAGAAATCTAGAGCTCCGTTCCTACATCCGGATTGGGTCGTGTCAACCCGAGTACTTCAGAGGAATCGACGAGTCCGGGTAACATAGCATTCATATGGAAAAAGGCATTAAATTATATGTCGTATACAAGCTGTGATGCATGGGAACTCCATGTAGAGTGACGTCCCCGTTCCGGGAACGTCCCAAACTCCGGAACTCTGCCGGAACTCCACGAAACGTTCCCGGAACGCCACATGGCGTTCCAGTAAAAGTAATGTGTCCGGAACTTATGAGGAACTTCCCGGAGACGCGTTCCCCCTTTCGGAGCATTTTGGAGACGTCCCTGGGTATAAAATAACACTCGGGTGTCTGTTAATAAATTCAAAAAAGATAAGGGATGCTACTTGTAAAGAAATATTATATATATTACTAATCCTATCAAGATCCCCGACCCCAATCTAAACCCCAGCCACTTATTCTTGATCGGAGAGAATAAATTTGGATACTTTCAAGACTTCTAAACAACCTCAAAGACTTCATGGAACTCTGATTTCTCAAGTACATCTACATATTTATAGAGTAAATGTGTCCTTGTATTGATCTTAATTATTGTCTTTCAATTTTGTCCAGTTATGTTTCATTTACATTAGAATACATTTGTGTGTGTATCTATTGATATATGTATAAATATTTCTACCGTTCCCCCGGCGTTTCGTCTCCCCAATTTCTGAAAATAGCCGTTTCAGCGTCCTTGTCCCCGTTTCGTCTCGGCCCCATTCCCGTTTCAGTGCTACATAGTATACAAGTATGAAGACGAAAATAATCACAAATAAAAACAACTATCGATTGAACGTAACGGTTTGAGTTTTAAGAAACAACAATAATGGAGTAACACATCGGAAAATAAAAATATGGTGTTAAAACATACTTGCATAGTTGTAGGGCGTGACATCAATTTTCTGCAAGAGCATGCGATGCGTGGTGGAGAAGTGGACGACCGGCAGAGGGTGGGGGCATCGTGGTTCACCATTATGCTCAATAATTAGTTGCTGTGTCATGTCATCGCACCAGCCAGCCAAGGGCATACGTGATTGGGCACATTCAACGAGGATGTCGAGTATATAAGTTGGGGGTGATTGTAATATCCCGTTGAGTCGCGTAAAATACATCCTGCTCCCGCAATTTATTGATTCCTCCGACACGCTATGTTCGTATTAACCTTCACCCATCCCTCCGGTGGAGCTTCCCACGCGTGGTGCTGCTCTTTTGTGTAACTAGTGCAATTCAGGTGCCCGACAGCAGAAAACAACTCAAGTCTGCAGCATCTAAATTTTAATTTTAATTACTCCGAGGATAAATGTGGGTGGTGGTGCTCTTTGGCTCTAGTTTCCTCACCCGAGACAGGATATTTCAACCTCAAATTGACTCGAACACAATTAAAACATCCTCAAATTGAGTTTCTGAACTTGAAATTGGGGGGAATTATATGAAATCTGATGAATGTATTCTGACTAACCAGACATAGATGAATCTATAGTGTGTACTTCCTCTGTTTCTTCTCTATCACACCAGTTTGACTTTTGTCACTATTCTCTGGGTCACTTTGACCCGGTGATTTGTGTAGCAAAACGATACAATTTTTTGATAATTTTTTCATGGTCTTGTAGATTAAAGTTGCTCTATAACATGGTAAAAAAATTATCAAAAAATCGAATATTTTTACTATCCAAATCACCCAGTCAAAGTGACCCAAATACAAGTCGAAAAGTCAAACCGGTGTGATAGAGAAGAAACGGATTTAGTACAATTAATGAGTAACCGGTAAAAGGGGAAGTTACCAGGTACATGAGGAGGACAAAAGAGTCGGATTCGTGAGGGTTTTTCTTCGTCACCCGAGGATGAGAATGCTCTGTTATGATGATGCATAATGAAAGCGATTGGCGGCGTGCAAAATTTACGACGTCATCGCCCCAGCTCAGCGTGAGAATGGAGTCGACGTCCGTCTGACGAAGCAGGTGGAAGAATAAAGTGGTTTTGCTCCCTCACAACCGCAGCCAGGCCGGCCCAACCTGAAATATTAGGGCCCTGGGGCTTAAAAGTTTCTTACAAACTTTGGGCTCTTTGGTCCAAATTTTATAGGGTGGAGCTTTTTTTTTTTTTTTCTTTTTTTTTGAGAAATTGTTTTGTTGTCTACCGGGTTTGAACCGAGACCTCATGCAGGGGCGGTGGGGCTTCGGTTTGAAGCTCTGTTCGAGCACCGCCCGTTATTAATAATTAGAAAAATTCATATATGGTCCACTGGTTTAGCTAACGATATTACGATAAAAATGTGTTAATCTTTTCATTATATTGTAAATATTTCTTAACACTTCAGTTTTATGAAAAAATGAACAAATTTTAGTATTATATCGTTAGCTAAATTAGTCGACCAAAGTGACCCATAAATTCAACTGAAAAGAAATAGAGGGAACAGATGAAGTACAATATCGAATGCGATGAGTGTTTATGTTGTTCCTGTAAGTTTTAAATGGATCTTTATACTAACGAATTAAGGTTAGGTGATAGAGAAATCAAGGTTGACTATTTCTTAGATTTTAAGCATTAATGTTAGATGATAAGAAATAAATAAGTTAAATGATCAATGTAATAGATAAAATTGTATCCTTCAAATATATTATCTACCTCGCGTGACTGAACCAAAGTTTCCGCTCCACGAGCGTTCACCACCTAATTTTTTCCTTCAGTTTCTACCTCTCTTCCGGACGGCAAATTGCTTCAGACTTCACCCACTAACCAACAACCAGCCGACCATCAATCACATACTAGAACAATATTGTTAGAAAAGAGTTATACTTGGTTTACTCCAATAACTCACATCAGCAGTAAATTTAAACTTGAGCATGGAGTTTCTGCTAGCCTTTAAAATGGAATTAGTATTCTATGTTTCTTTTTTAGAATCTTCTATGGTTCTACAAATGATTAGTTTATAATGGAGAATGACACAAGTAAATGGTGATCTGTAACCGAATTATGCATCTACTAATGTGTATGAGGACGTAATTATCATGTGCAAAGTAAATGAGATATGAATGTCTTCTTATGAAATTCTGCAAAGTAGTAGTAAATCGCAAAGTGATTTGGTTAAAATCAGCACTCGTTTTATGTCATGGATTGTAACATTTTGGGAATATACCATGATTGCCTTTTTAAGATTCAATAGAAGCCTAAAGCTTGTTCAAAAATTTTAAGAACCGCCACGAATTAAATAAATAAATGAAGGGAGGAATAAATAAATAAATAAGTAAATAAATAAACGAACTAGTTAAAAGAAATAGTGAAGTGTATCTAGAATAGAGGATGAAAAGGGAAGTTAGTACTTAGTACTACCTCCGTTTCTTCTCTATAGCACCGGTTTGACTTTTAGACTCGTATCTGGGTCACTTTGACCGGGTGATTGGGATAGCAAAACGATGCGATTTTTTCATAATTTTTTCACCGTGTTATAGAGCAACCTTTACACTATAACGCCATGAAAAAATTTTCAAAAAATCGCATCGTTTTGCTACACAAATCACCGGGTCAAAGTGACCCAGTGAATAGTGACAAAAGTCAAAATGGTGTGATAGAGAAGAAACGGAGGTAGTAGTATAAATACATCACTGCGACCCCCTTTGTTGAGGAGGCACCTCTTCTCCCGAAGTTACGGGGCTATTTGTCGAGTTCAATCGCCAGCGGAAGTGACAAGTCTATTAGCAACAGGTCTAGCACCTCTAGCAAGCGGAAGTAATATAGATAGTAGTGTACATTTGTGTCAAATAAGAACCTTGGCGTAGCACCTCTGCATGTTTTGTGTCCAATGGTGTACTGATTCTAATGACTACAGTTCGTGAAATTTCTCTCCATTTAAGTTATTCTACATGTACCAGAGCCTCAAAAGGCTCGTCCCCATTCATTTTCTCTCTAATCATCTTCTCGGCTACGTTGTTCGATCGTCTTGCTTCTCCGATCGATTCATCTTCATTTATTACAGACATCGACTTTTGACAACCATCATGTCTTCTCTGTCTCGCATTATTGCAACTTCTCGTGATTTGCAATTTTTTGTTCCACTCAGTCAATTGTTGAATTACGTTACAAAGTTATTGCCGAGTTGACGACTATCGACATTTTCTCAATCCGAGTTTTGTCGAGTTATACGAATTTCACTAAGTCAGCTGCTTCCGCAATGGCTGTCGTTCTTCCACCATGTCTTATGTTTCTTATTGAGAACCTGAAGTCACTCAATTGAGCTTGACAGCAGTACTTACATGCTCCAGTGAGCACAATTGGAATTAGAATCTGTTTTTATAATATCCCGTCTCACATGGAGATATTGTGGATTAAATTTATATGATGTGGGGGATTGTAACATCATGTTCGACATCGAGATATTGTCGATTAGATGTCCGGTATATAGTGCACCTTGTGGATTAGAATCAATACAACATTGTGTCCAGAAATTTTTATTTGCTCCAACAGCACCACGTCAGCAGGGCACGTGGTGCTCTACACCATTCAGTAACTGACACATATCCCATTAGGGTTAACCACTACCTCTATAGGATATAGAAAAAAAAATCATATTCCTACTTGGCTATTTTCTCTCTCCCACACACCCCATTTTTATACTTAGATGACAAAATGTGAGCGGAATGGAGCACCACATGTGATTTGTTTTATGAGCACGTAAGAACTGCTCGCGTCCACTCTGCCACTTCTCTATCATCTGGAGGATATGGAGATACATCGTGTGGTTAAATATTTTAGAGTCTCGGATGTGAAAGAGTTAGAAAGAGGAATTACCAAGAGGTCGAATTTAATGTAATTACGGTTTTTAACCTCGTTAATGTCTGTAGTTAGTTTAAGTGAATGGGTATTTTCGGCAACATAAAAATGTGACAGGCTTCACTTTTTGATTTCACCAAACTCGATGTTAGCTTTTTATATTGCATTTACTATAGAATATATAATTCATTCCAATCCTATCCGGCTTGTCCGTAAAACCAAACGTCTTGCGAATTCTCTATTATAATTCGATCCATGCAACAAAAGCACCAAGAAAACACATAAAGCATGCCCCACCATCACACACTGCCACGATCACTTATGTGCCACAAACGCCACCTAAAGACATGAGTAGCATCTGGATTAGAATTGATGTAAATAAAGCCTAGTACTTTAAATAATAGCATATTGGGCACCCGCGATGCGTGTGCAACTATTGTAATACAAAAAAGATCAACATTTGATTAGTCTAAATCGTTTTTTAAAGCATCGATGACAATCTATCTGCTTGTATTTTTCTCTTTAAGTATTTTTATCAAATATCAAAATCTGGTGTATGTTTCTCGTTTACAAACAAAAACATGACAATGTGCTCGGAACTTCTTGTGAAGATCTACCTGAAATCAAACAACTGAAGAGCAAAAACATAAAAATTTATTAGAGCAAAAAAAAAATAAAAAAAAATAACCGCAAAGAACAAATGGAAAGAATTGAACTTGTGCCAACCTTGAAGGTCAGATGCAACCTTTGCCCGCAAGTTCCGCAATGATACTAGAGACACTCCTCAGAAGTCAATCCAACCAACAACATTGCAAGTCTTCTGTTTGATTGTCAATTGATACTTCATCCGACCATCTCATCACGTCAACTTAGTTTCTAGGATATAGAAATATGAACACTCTCTTTTACACACGTGGACTGTTAAATGTGAAGACTATTTTGTAACCTAGTCTAAAGCTGAGGGATTTACATGTTATTTCATGTATTAGTTATCTCTATATAATTAAACTATCTCTAAGGTTAGGGTATCACATCACATCACACTAGAGAGAGGTGGGAGAGATCTGATAGTACTTTCATTCGTTCATCATAGTAAGTGGGTGTGGATCGTGGATGTAGCTAATTTAGCGAACCACGTAAATCGTCGTGTTCTTGTTATTATTTCATTTTGCTTTTTGTTGCGTTGTTGAATCGCTCCAAGACGATCATAACAACTGGCATCAAAGTCCTGGTTCAAACGATGCAGAGAGTCTGTTTTTTGTTTGCAATCGAATCAAAGTAACAAAGGCAACAAGAACAACTTCAGCAGCGGCTTGCGATTGTAAGAAAAATAACGAAGGTAACTGATAAGAATTGTTGGTCCATTATTTTAATCAAATGATTTGTTTGGGTGACTTTTTTTCGCCGAGTGGGTTTGTCCCTTGAGTGTTGGGGAAGAGGACAAAATAACCAAAACTGGGCTTGGTTGTTGGTTTGCACCGACCGGTGAAGAAGCACACAAACTGTTTTTTGTGGCTGCTGTAATGTGGTGCCCAGTTGGGTCTCACAGAAGAAGCGATCTGGTGTTTCACGCACGTGGTATTCGAAATCTCCAATCGCTTGTATTTGGTCCGAATTTGATTTGGACGTATCTTAACATCTATGAATCCGATTGACTTGAAACAGGAGTCAAATTAGGGGTTTTTGGACGTTCTGGATATGTTAGTTCAACATATTTACTGATATTCTACATTGTTTGAGTGGGAGTGATGGCGGACGACGGGACATTCAAGATTGGGAAATTTGACGTGACGAATTTCAGCCTATGGAAGATGCTCATAAACGCCTATTTGTATCTGAAGGACTCGTACTTCTCGTTTGATGGAGCTGAGAACAAACCAAGCAAGATTCAGGACGAACAATGGGAGATTTTTTTTTACAGAAAATCCCTAGTACTTGTGATAATGAGTCTCGCATCTTCCTTTCTGTTTAATTTGTCGAAATAAACGACGACGAAGGGTTCAATGGATGCTCTATCACAGATGTATGAGAAACCTTCAACAGCGAACAAGGTGTTTCTCATGCAGATGCTCTTTGACATGAGGATGACCGAGAGGTAATGTTTCCTAGTACCTGAACGAGTTCAACATCGTCATAAGCCAGTTGGAGTCTGTCGGGATTACCTGCTGACGAGATGAAGGCAATGTTGTTTCTATTCGGGTCACCCAAGAGTTGGGGTGGCGTAGTGACTGCTATGAGAAACTATGCTGGAAAAGACAAGCTAGGGTACGACAACGTGGTGAGGATGGTTCTCGGTAAAGAGATGCGCAGGAAGTGCAGTGGATCTATAAAATCCTCTGATGGTGCATTATATGTCGAGCAGAGAGGGAGATCAGCAGAGAGGAAGAACATAAATAAGGTTCGAGTACGATCTAAGTCAAATTCAAGATGGAAGAAAAAGGACATTAAGGACATCGAGTGCTACAACTGCGGTGAAAGCGGACATTTTGCAAAGGCGTGCAAGAATCCAAGCAAGAAGAAGTCATAAAACCACAAAGGTAACGATTCTATTAATATTTCTCAAAGTGATCACGAAGCATTAGCATTATCTGTATCCTCAAAGGAAGATGTGTGTGTGGTAGATTGTGGTGCTTCGTTCCATGCAAGAGGTAGAAAGTATATTCTTCATAACTAAGTGCAGGTTGACTTCGGGAAGGTGTATCTCGGAGACGATGAGGCATGTAAGATTGTTGGGAAGGGAGAAATATTGCTGAACTTGGATAATGGAACATCTTTGCAGTTGACCGATGTCATACACATCCCCAATTTGAAGAGGAATATCATCTCTGTAGGCCATCTTGCAGCATCAGGTTAGAAAACTACTTTTGGAGTTCATTCCTGGAAAGTAACAAGAGGATCTATGGTGATTGCTTATATTAAGAAAGTGGGTACCATGTATGTGACTTCAGAAACAGACAATACCATAGTTGTCGCGTCTTATGATATTGGCGCAGGTACCTGGCACCATCGGCTAGGACACATGAGTGAAAAGGGCATGCAGATAATTCTCAAAACAGGCAAGCTCAAGAGTTTGAAGGAACTTGATTTGGAGTTTTGTGAGGATTGTGTCTACGGGAAGCAGAAAAGAGTCAGCTTCACCAAAGTTAGCCGTGGTAGAAAGCTCAACAAGTTGGAGTTAGTGCATACAAATGTACGGAGTCCAGCAAACGTAGCTTCTAATGGAGGTGCGTCTTACTTTGTTACTTTCATTGATTATGCCACTAGAAAACTATGACTTTACTTCTTAAAAAACAAATCAAATGTGTTTGATGTGTTTAAGAAGTGGAAGGCTAAGTCATTTTGGGAGACAATTACAAACAAGCCTAGACAGAATGGAGTTGCAGAGCGCATGAATAGAACACTCACGGAGTGTGCAAGGTGCATGAGGATACACGTTGGGTTGCCTAAGTCATTTTGGGTTGAGGAAGTGAACACAACTGCATACTTAATCAACGGAGGTCCATTGACTGCACTAGATTTTGGATTTCCTGAGGAAGCTTGGACAGGAAAATAGGTATGTTTGTCGCATTTGAGAACATCTGGATGTACCGCTTATGTTCATGTTGATGTAGATGGAGGTCCAAGCTAGATCCGAAATCGAAGAAGAGCGCGTTTATCAAATATGGCATTAACAAATTTTGCTATCGATTTTGGGATTTCGATAAGCACAACATTGTTACAAGTATGGATGTGGTACTTAACGAGTCAGTTATGTACAAGGATTGAAACATGTATAGGTTTCAGATGAAAAGGAAATGTTTCAGCTTGAGATTGGATGTGTCCAGCCACAAGTTGAAGCCCCTCCTCCAGTACAAAGTTCAGAAGTTGAAGCAGTTTCTCCAACACGAATAGTGTTTGAAAGGTCAACTAAAGGTCAGACGCCAGCTCGTTATTTATCATCATTCATATCTTTTGCTCACAGATAGTGGTGAACCCGGGATCTTCGAGGAAGCAATTCAGAGTGAAGTCAGAGTTAAGTGGGAGAATGCAATGAATGATGACATGCAGTCTCTCTACTCCAACAAGACATGTGATCTTGTGGAGTTGCCCCGAGGGAAGAAGGCTTTGCATAACAAGTGAGTTTACAGACTTAAGGAGGAGCATGATGGATCAAAGAGGTACAAGGGTAGATTGGTGGTGAAAGGATTTCAGCAGAAAGCAGGCGTAGACTTCACTGAAATCTTCTCTCAAGCTGTGAAGATTTCCACCATCCGTACGGTACTTAGCATTGTGGCAGTAGAAGATTTACACCTTGAGCAGTTAGATGTCAAGACAGACTTTTTACATGGGATTTAGAAGAAGACATCTATATGGTACAACCACAAGGGTACAAAGTAGCAGGTAAAGAGAATATGGTGTGCAAACTAAGGAAGAGTTTGTATGGCTTGAAGCAGGAACGAGGTAGTGGTACAAGAAGTTTGATAACTTCATGTCCAGGAAAGGATACACGAAGTGTCACGGGGATCACTGTTGCTACTTCAAGAGGTTCATGAATTCTTACATTATTCTCTTGTTATATGTGGATGATATGCTTGTTGCAGGATCAAGTATGAGAGAAATTTAGAAGCTAAAAGAGAGCTTGTCTAAGGAGTTCTCAATGAAGGATTTGGGACCTGAAAACCAAATCCTTGGCATGAGAATCAATAGGAATAGAATTGGGAAGAAGCTAGTTTTGTCACAAGCTGATTATGTTCGAAAAGTCTTGAAGAGGTTTACCATGCATGATGCTAAACCATTGAGTACTCCGCTGGCGAGTCACTTCAAACTTTCGACAGACCAGAGTCCATGTACAGATGAAGAGAAGGACTACTTGGCTAAAGTTCCTTATGCATCTTCTGTGGGAAGCTTGATGTATGTTATGGTATGCACGCGTTCAGATATTACCCAAGCAGTGGGAGTTGTTAGCAGATTCATGAGAAATCCCGGTAAGGAGCATTGGAGTGTTGTGGAGTGAATTTTCAAGTATGTGTGAGGGACACATGTCGTAGCTTTGTGCTATGGAGGGTCAGAGATCATTTTGAAAGGGTATGCTTATTCGGATATGGCTGGTGATGTGGACAGAAGAAAGAGCACTACAGGCTATGTGATTACACTTAGCAATGGAGCAGTCAGTTGGGTTTCGAGGTTGCAGAAAATTGTTGCCCTATCTACTATTGAAGCCGAATATGTGGCAACTACGGAAGCGTACAAAGAGATGGTTGGGCTACAGAGTTTCTTGAGGGAACTTGGAAAGAAGGAGAAGAGTTGCAAGTTGTATAGTGACAGTCAGAGTGCAATTCATCTGGCGAAGAATTCCGACTTTCATGCAAGGACGAAACACATCGACATCAGGTATCACTTCATTCGTTCATTGTTGGATAAAGACGTGATAAAGTTAGAGAAGATCCACACAAGCTAGAATCTTGCGGATATGTTCACCAAGGTTGTGACCTTGGAGAAGCTGAGAACCAGCTCGGCGTCGGTTGGCCTGATTACATGATTAGAGGTCAAGTCCACACTCATGGAAGATGTAGAATTTAAGCTGGGAGAAGTACACTCATAGTTAAACAGTCTTCAAGTGAGAGATTTTTAAGTGTGAAGACGGTTTTGTAACCTAGTCTAAAGTTGAAGGGCTTATAAACAATTCATGTATTAGCTATCTCTATATAATTAATCTAGCTCTAGGGTTATGGTATCACATTACACTAGAGAGAGGCGGGTTATTGTACACATTAGTCCTTCATGAAATAAACAAATTTAGAATTAGTTTAACTACAAAACATTCATATACGGGCAGACATACAACTGGTTAGCTGTAGTGAAGGCAACATGAAATCAAGTTCATGAGGTAATTAATGTGCTTGTGTTTGCAATTGATTTGTTTCCCAAGATCATGAATAGTCTTATCGACGATGTGTCAAGAGGTCTCGAGAGAGAGGTAATTGGTATTGAGCAGTTATATTGGACCTGTAAATATTTTTCAAATAGTGAACAGAATGTACTATGCAAGAATCGCTTAATGTCAAAAGTATTTATCAAGTCTTTTGAACACATGGTCATCTATGTTAGCAACGCGGATCCACATACAAGTGTACAACATTGTGGGGGTATATAGCCCCCACTCAAGTTTTTAAATTTTCAATTTCACCCTTGTTTTGTGTAGTATTTTTGGTTTAGTTTTATAAAAATTGTACTCTAACCCCACTCAATTTTCAAAATCAAAACATTACCCTTAATTTGTTTAATTTATCTAAATTAGCTCCCACTCTAACAAAATCCTGAATTCGCCCCTATGTGTGGTTTAATGACGTTTGTTTTGTTGACATCTCCTCTCTCTTGAGAAACGTTTTATGGACATCTAGTTATGCTTGGTTGGTAATTTTTTTTCGAGAATTACATTATATAGCTACGCTCGAACCTGGGACCTAATGCAAAGGCTTCGAACGTTCTACGTGTGTGTGTGTAAGTGTTTGTCACTAACATTGTTGGGAAAGATTAAATTGATTCACCTACAGTAAATCAACCAACCTGTAAAACAAAATAGAGAGGGATTCAGAGCAACTCCAAACAGATAGAATAATAGGAATACTGTTTTATGTCTTTGTTAAACCACTGCTGTTTTGGTATGTTGATGGTAACACCCTAAAATTTTATAGGGATCAAATTGTAATAAGTCAAAAGTTTGGGTTAAATGTGTGGAATTGGTAGTTCAGTAGTGCTTGTTGGCATATGTTCAATAGGAAGGAAATAGTTGGATTGTGAATTCAATATGGTGCCAAAATGTAATTATTGAGAAAATTAGGGACTCAAATGTAATTTTCTAAAATTGAGGTCTGGTTGAGCCTGTTTAATATGAAATCAATTGAAAACTGAGGAGACATTTGTAGAGCAATTCTAAATCATGGGACCAAAGTATAATATATAACCCCCCCCCCCCCCCCGATGGAGAAAGTATTAATTGGGTCTAGCCCCACCACTGTGGCATGCCTGCGTGGTGGGGCGCATCAAGTGAATGGTGCGCCCCACCACACAGGCATGCCACAGTGGTGGGGCTAGACCCAATGAATACTTTCTCCCCCCGATGACATCCACTTGTCACCCTCATTTGTACATGTTCCCACATACCCCTTGAAGAGGCAACACCTCAGCAACCCAACCCACTCCCATATTCTGCCAAACTACTCATCTCCCGCATCTTCATCTTCTTCCTCCTCCAACCATCATGGAACCACCACCAAAACACCACCAACCCTCCACCTCACCCAAACACGTTGTTACTGGATGAAGCCCTCAGGCCTCAACCATGCGAGCAAAATCCCCCTACCAATTTGGAACACGGTGGAGAGATGGGATAGATAATTGGGTGAGCCTCCAAAGAACCCTAGATTAAATCATTGTCAAATTTTCTTCCTCTTCTTTGAATTGATCAATTTGGCTTGTGGTTTCACGATCCTTGTTGTTGGGCGAACCTAGGAGTATCATTTTCAAAGGGCAAAATCGTCGAAAATGGAAGCTGCCGGATTCCGGATTCCTCTCGGTTGCCAGGGACCGCCATTCTCGCTAGAGCTTGTAAACTCTCAAATCCTTCACCATTTTTTCAGCTAGTTGCATCAATCTGCTCCCTGTATGATACGGGTAAACCATATCATCTTCGTTAAATAGTTATTTCCTTATTAGTTATTTAATTAGTTGAATAATTAATTAGTTTATTTATGTTATTTAGTTAATTAATGATCGGGCCTTCTTGTCAACTGGCCTGTGAAAGTCTAGGGTTAGATTTCGTTTTATCTATTTAAACAAATTGTAGTCTCACCCTATTTTATCGAATGAATTTATTATTAAGAAGAAATCTTTATCTGTTCACTCACTAGTTGTTAAATTAGCGTCGTAGGCTACAAGTTACGTGGACAGATTTTGACGATTTTCACAAAATTGTCAACGCCAATGCCTATACGGTATCATTGTAACATCATGAACACGTCAAAAACCTCAAATCTTTACACATCGTGAACACAATAGAAACATTTTTTTAATGAAATGGGAGGCTTCTCCATCTCAAACGGTGCATATCGTATGCCTTATACAAGGGCTTACACATGAATTACATCACATGTGGAAGGATACTATCAATTGTGATATTATACCCAATCTCGAGTTAGCGAAAATACGAGCTTTACCAACACATTTAATTCTAATTGACCTCATTGTTCTCTTCAATGATTTTTTTAGAAACTCCACTAAATTTTTAATATGTAATTACTGTATTTTCATATTAATTGTATCATTACTAAATTGCGTACAAATGTACACGCGATGATAACTCAATTTTAATTCGTTGTACTCAATAAATTTTGGGAAACTAACATATTTTTCTTAAAAGTTCTACAAACCAACTTGGCAGTTGAATTTTGCTTGGTGTAAAACGATGCCAATTTATCCTAGTCTTTCAATTGAAATTGTTAATGGCCGCTAAATCTACAAGTAGTAATTTGTAATAGAATTACAACACTAGCGGTAAGTATTTCATAATGGTGATTCAGCTTCTAACATCGGATGATAGTCTAGAGTTTGAATATGGACCTGCAAATATGTACTTTATTTATATGTAAAAATTACACGAGATATATACAAAATATCACCTACAAATGTTGATTATAGAGGAGTAATCAACATTACAATTGAACTTTGTGACCAAATTATTGATTATACTCCTCTATGATCAACATTTATCAAAAACACTAAATATCCCTTAATTTATATATAAAAAAAGGGTTACAGACATTTTGCACCCTCGTTGTTTGGAATATATACAAAAAACAACCTTATTCTTCGGGGATATACAAAAACCACCCCTGTCTCCGTTAGTATTTAACGGAGCACTAATGGAGGGATTAAAAGACAAAAATAACCCTGGAATTTAAGAAAATTACCTCACTATAAAACATCTCCTCCCTTCCCTTCCCCTCCTCATTTTCTAACCCTAGCCACCAACCTTATATCTTCCCCTCTTTCTCTTTCTCTTTCTCTTCCTCATCTTCAACAAGAACATTACAATTGAACTTCCTTCGATCTCAGTCTGAAAACAACAATCCCATAATATATGAATAGTAATTTGAGACCGAGAGAGAGAGAGAAAATTTCGAGATAAAGAGACAGAGGAAGATGAACCATATCGGCGACTGAAAGCCGCCAACAGAGCCGCCGCAGCAACCTTCATCTTCTCCGACCTGGCGGAAACCTTCATCTTCTCCGATCTGTTCGGAAATCTCTTTCTCTGGCATCTCTCGCTCACAGCAAAGGGAAGCAACCCAACAGAGCCGCCGCAGCAACCGATGCACTCGAGGACCAGATCGGAGACCAGCGACCATATCGGCGACTGAAAGCCGCCACGATCTCTTACTCTTTCGATCGCGACCGGAAGCTCGCCCCTCAGCGCCATCCCGACAAGCTCAAACAGTCCGGCTGACAGGACCTGAGCCGCCGGAGCGTCAGCTAAGGCGGTGATTATCACCGGAAATGGAGAATTTGAGAGAGAGAGGGAGAGAGTTGCAGAAAAAAGAGGGAAATTAATTATATTCCAAAACATAATAAATCCATTACATCATTTCATATATATACTACTGGCATTAATGCAATAACCCTAACATTTGGGCCTTAGTGTAATAAAAGGAACTTAGTAACGACTTAGCCACCTCAGCCGTCCACTGCGTCACGTGAGCCAATGACTATCCTCCACCTGTCCCTTCCGTTAGCTGACTCACTGGATTAATTGGAACGACACCGTTCCAATTAACCATTTGAATCTTCAACGTTCAAATTATTGGACGGCCCCGATGATCCCGAAAAACAAATCAACGGCTACTGCTACTCGAGAATTACAAGTCATTAGTTTGGCAGTGGTTTCAATTTAGTCCACTGCCAGGATCATGACAAGCCCTTCCCCTTCAGAAAATGCATGCCCTCATGCATTAAAATGAGGAAATTGAGCCTTGAGGTGATAGTAATCCTCCCAAGTTGCTTCTGAGGGTGATAGATTGGCCCATTGTGTCAAAACCAGCACAGTAGAGGAGGAGCCCTTTTTGACCAACTTTCTGTCTAGAATTGCAACAGGCTCAACCAAAAATTGGCCATCTAAACTCACCTGTGGAAGCTGAGAACTCACCTGGGCAGCAGGCTTGAGTGACTTCTTCAGTTGGGAGACATGGAAGACAGGATGGAAATTAGAAGAAGGAGGAAGTTGTAGCTTATAGGCCACCTTACCAATCTTTGCCAGAATTTGAAAAGGACCATAAAATCTTGCTGAGAGTTTATAATTGAGTCTCACCTGCACAGAATGCTGTCTATAGGGCTGCAACTTGAGGTACACCCAATCTCCCACTTGAAACTCCCTCTCACTTCTGTGCTTATTAGCAAAGAGCTGCATTCTCTCTTGAGCTTTGGTGAGATTATCTTTAAGCAATTGCAGCAACTTAGTCCTGTCTTGGACAAATGTATCCACCTCAGGGAAGCCAGTCTTATTAAGCTGGTGAAATGAAAAATGTGGTGGCTTAAAGCCATAGAGAGCTTCAAAGGGTGTGAGCTGCAGAGAAGTGTGGTAGTTGGTGTTGTACCACCACTCAGCTATAGATAGCCACTTAGCCCATTTGTGTGGCATGTCACTCACCATACATCTCAAATACACTTCCAGACATTGATTCACCCTCTCACTCTGACCATCAGTCTGGGGGTGATATGCTGTAGTATACTTCAATGTTGTTCCCAGAGTCTTGAAAAGCTGATGCCAGAAATTACTCAAGAAAATGGAGTCCCTGTCAGAAATAATGGAAGCTGGAAGGCCATGCAATTTGTACACATGGTTGAGAAATGAATCAGCCACTTGCTCAGCTGTATAGGGGTGAGTAAGAGACATAAAATGGCCATATTTAGTAAACCTATCAATAACCACTAATATGGTGGTTTTGTTCTCTGATTTAGGAAGTCCCTCAATGAAATCCATAGTGATATGTTCCCAGGGTTTATCTGGCAAAGGAATTGGCTGAAGGAGACCTGGATATGGTACATGCTCACTTTTCATTCTTTGACAGACATCACATTGACTCACCCATTTCTTGACTTCCTTCTTGAGATTTGGCCAGAAAAACAGAAGTTTAATTCTCTTGTAAGTTCCCAAAATCCCTGAATGACCCCCAATACCAGTGTTGTGTAGTTCCTGTATAATTTGTGATCTCAAATTGGAACCAGTACCCACATAAATCACCCCAGCATTCTTGATCACCCCATCACTCAAAGTGTAAACTCCAGGAGTAGAGGGATCCACAGTTAAAGCAGTGATCACTTGCTGAGCCCAGTCATCACCCACATAACTTTCATGCAGCTCCTTTACCCATTTTGGAATTAGCTTGGAGATGCTGGCACAGTGAGCTGAATCTCTTCTAGATAAGGCATCTGCCACCTTGTTGTCCTGCCCTTTCTTGTACATAATCTCATAAGAGAGTCCCAACAGTTTAGTAACCCATTTCTGCTGTAACACAGTAGTTATCTTTTGCTCAAGCAAATATTTTAAACTTTGGTGGTCAGTTTTGATGACAAATCTTGCTCCTTCCAAATAAGATCTCCACTTGTTAACTCCATGCACCAATGCTAATAGTTCTTTCTCATAGGTTGACAGTCCCAGATGCCTAGGAGCTAGAGCTTTGCTGAAGTAGGCCAAGGGGTGATGGTCTTGCATCAACACAGCACCAATACCATCATAACAGGCATCTGTCTCTAAAATGAATTGTTTAGAGAAATCAGGGAGAGCTAGTACTGGTGCACTTACCATAGCTGCCTTCAATGCTTCAAAAGCTTGAGTGGCTTCTGAATTCCAAAGAAATGCTCCCTTCTTGAGTAATGCAGTTAATGGTCTGGCAATAATGCCATACCCCCTGATGAATCTCCTGTAATATCCAGTTAGGCCAAGGAACCCCCTCAAACCCTTAATGGTGGTTGGTGGTGGCCAAGACTCCATGGCAGCTATCTTCTGAGGATCAGCTTTGACTCCTTCCCAGGAGATCACATGACCCAAATATTCAATCTCTTGCATCCCAAATGAGCATTTACTCAATTTTGCATATAGCTTCTGCTTTTCCAAAATCTCAAACACTTGTTGGAGGTGTATAAGATGCAGCTCCAATGTAGGACTGTAAACTAGGATATCATCAAAAAATACTAAGACAAATTGTCTCAGAAGTGGCTTAAACACCTCATTCATCAGACATTGGAAGGTAGCAGGAGCATTAGTGAGGCCAAATGGCATCACTTTGAACTCATAGAGTCCTTCATGGGTTCTAAAAGCTGTTTTATAAATGTCTGGTTCCCACATTCTCACTTGATGGTATCCAGCCCTCAAATCTAGCTTAGAGAAGACTTGTGCTCCCTTGAGCTCATCTAGCAACTCATCTATAATAGGAATTGGAAATTTGTTCTTGATGGTTACCTCATTAAGTCCCCTATAATCAACACAAAACCTCCAAGTGCCATCCTTCTTCTTGACAAGGAGAACTGGAGCTGCAAAAGGGCTGGTGCTTGGCTGAATGATTCCAGAAGCCAACATTTCTTTGATCATCTTCTCAATTTCATTTTTCTGGAGATAGGGGTATCTGTAAGGCCTGAGACACACTGGTGATGCACCTTCTTTGAGTGGAATTTTGTGGTCTTGAACCCTTGGAGGTGGTAATGATTTGGGTTCTTCAAACACCACAGGGTACTGATCTATCAAAGTTTGAATCTGAGGTGGAATAGGTGGTGCAGAAATGGTGGCTGCAGATAGTGAGCAGAGATGAGCTATCATGCTACCCTGATTCAAGTGGCAGTATTTTTGAAGGGAGTGCAGCTGTATTGGAGCTGGTGAGTGAGGAGTGTTGTGAGACTGTAGTGTCACTAGGCCTCCTTTCCATTGGAAACTAAACTCCATTTTGTTAAAGTCCAGAGAGATAGGACTAACCTCCTTGAGCCACTGAGCTCCCAGAACTATGTCACAACCCCCTAGAGCTAGTACTCTTAAATCTGCATGAATAGCATGTCCTTGCAGCATAATGATGGTATTTTTGCAATTTCCTTGGCTCTGTATGACACTTCCATCTGCTACTACCACCTGCATTGGTTTGAGAGTGTCAGCCTTGCAACCCACTCTCTTAGCAGTGTTCACATCCATGAAGTTATGGGTGCTTCCAGAGTCAATGAGTATGTGCACCACTTTATTGTTAATTGTCCCTGTTATCCTTATAGTCTCTGGTCCTGAATTGCCAGCCATGGCATGTAATGAGATCCCTATTCCTGCTTCTTCTGAAGCTGTATGTGGATGCTTGTCATTTTCTGCATTTTCTGGTGTCTCCTCTTCTTGGGTGGCTGTGGAGTCCTGCTCATCTTCCTCCCCTCCTATAATGAGGAATAGCTGCTTCTGTTTGCATTTGTGTCCTGGTGTGTAACTTTCATCACAAAAGTAACAGAGTTTCTTGTCTCTTCTCTCCTTCATTTCTGCAGCAGTAAGTCTCTTATATGGTGTGGCATAAGTGTTCTCCCCTTTCTGTGTGTTGCTCTCTGATTTTGATCCCCAGCTAGTGGTGGTTTTGGTTTTGTTATAAGGTCTCATCCAAGATTTGACACTGCTTTCCATGGAGTTCTGCAGTTTAGCTATGTGGTTCTCTTGGAGTCTAGCTAGAGCTTTTGTTTGAGACAATGTCTTTGGAAACTGCATCTGAACAGCACTTTGTATGTCCTCCCTTAATCCACTTAAGAAGCTATTAATGAAATAATCTTCATCAGCCCAGGGGTGTATGGCTTTGATCCTTGGCCTCAATGTCTCAAATCTGGCTTGATATTCCCCCACAGTAGATGTTTGTTGCAGTTTATTGAATTGGCCAAGCAAATTCTCATGACCAGGTTGTGAGAACTCAGCACAAACCCTATCACTGAACTGATTCCATGAAACACCTTCTAGTGAAGCAAACTCAGACCTGAACCAGCTATCTGCCTCTTCCTCTAAGTGCAGAGAAATAAAAATCAGCTTCTGCAAGTCACTCATAGTGTAAATGAGGAAATATCTCTCCACCTTTTGTAACCAACCTAGAGGATCCACCCCCTTGAATTTAGGAAACTCAATTTTAGGTAATGGTAAGCTTGAGCTGCTGTAATTTTTTATAGCACTTCCATTTTCTGCGGATAGATTCATCCTACTCCCACTTCCCATAACACTCTCAGTCCTAACCCTAGGAGAAGGGCCAGAGATGGAGTCTCCATTCAATACTTCTGATTCATTGATTATCTTCTCCTTATTCTTTTGATTTGCCAACAAATTGAAGCTGTTTGCCAATTTCTTAAACTGATCATCGAATTTTGCATCCATCCGCTCTAAACTGAGCTCAAAACTATTTCTCAAATTCAAATTATTCATCTCCATACTTTTTTTCAAATTGGAACTAATTTCAAGCAATTGTGAGTTCATACCTTTCCCTAGACCTCCGATCTGTTCCCTGAGATCATCTAGAGTCGAGTCCACCTCGTTCAAGTGCTCCTCCAAAACATCAACCCTAGTTTCTGGATCCATGTTCTGATGAGATTGACCGCGAGTTTTCGCCATTTTCGTCATGATTCAGGCCCGGTGCGGTTCGCAACCAGGCTCTGATACCACTTGACAGGACCTGAGCCGCCGGAGCGTCAGCTAAGGCGGTGATTATCACCGGAAATGGAGAATTTGAGAGAGAGAGGGAGAGAGTTGCAGAAAAAAGAGGGAAATGAATTATATTCCAAAACATAATAAATCCATTACATCATTTCATATATATACTACTGGCATTAATGCAATAACCCTAACATTTGGGCCTTAGTGTAATAAAAGGAACTTAGTAACGACTTAGCCACCTCAGCCGTCCACTGCGTCACGTGAGCCAATGACTATCCTCCACCTGTCCCTTCCGTTAGCTGACTCACTGGATTAATTGGAACGGCACCGTTCCAATTAACCATTTGAATCTTCAACGTTCAAATTATTGGACGGCCCCGATGATCCCGAAAAACAAATCAACGGCTACTGCTACTCGAGAATTACAAGTCATTAGTTTGGCAGTGGTTTCAATTTAGTCCACTGCCAAGATCATGACACCGGCGTCTCCGAGGCCTACGAGGTCGTCTCTGACCCCCGAGAGCGCTCCTGGTATGACTCTCACTGCTCTCAGATCCTCTTCGCCGCTCTCCGAAAACTGGGTCTTGCAGGTACAAGTTTGTTCGCGGTTCGTTGTCTCTCTCGGTGATTTGTCAGGGTTTGTTTTTGCAGAAACACTAGACAGGGGTTGTTGCTGAAGTCGGGTTTCTCCCTTTTGATTCAGGTTTCTCTTCTAGTAGCAAAATTCACGATTATGTGTTCTCTTTAGGCCTTTAGTTGATTTTGGTGAGATATAATTTTGCCTCTTGTTGGGTGGAGGTGTAGTCAGTTTGTGTTAAGTGGTTGGAGGTGTTGTTAGATTCAATTTTAGTTTTTCTTCCTGGAAATAATTCACATGTGGATGTAAACAAACATGAATTCTTAGCCCCCAATTTGTTGTTGTTGTTCTTCTTGTAATGTTATGGGTTACTGCTGTACACTGTATTTTAGATCGTGGGGTTGTTTGTGTTGGTGGTGGGGAGGAGAAAGTATTCATTGGGGCAAGCCCCACCACTGTGGCATGCCTGCGTGGTGGGGCGCGCCATTCAGCTTTTGACAAACAAGCAAAATTTGGTGGGTTCCATGTGACTGTTGTATATTTGTTAAAAGTTGAATGGCGCGCCCCACCACGCAGGCATGCCACAGTGGTGGGGCTTGCCCCAATGAATACTTTCTCGGTGGGGAGAGTGGTGTTGTTGATGGCGGTGGCGGTGGCGGTGGCGGTTGTGGTGGCAGTGGTGGTTGTGGTGGCGGGGATGTGATGGTGGTGGCGGCCAAGAACAGCTAGAACACCAAGAACAAAAACAAAATAAGCAAAAACACAAATAAGGGCAAAATGGTCATAAAAAGGTCATATTGCACCCCCCCCCCCCTCTCAACTGAAATTAACAGAAGGGTGGTATTTGTCCAGCGTCTATCACTGATAGGGGGCTTTTTGTCTCTGATAAGGGTGGTTTTTGTATATCCCCGAAAAACAAGGTTGTTTTTGTATATATTCCAAACGACGAGGGTGCAAAATGTCTTTAACCCAAAAAAAATCAACCGTGCCCTCCGTACAAATACAAAAGTGTCCCAAATCTTTACAAAACCTTGTACATCGAAGTTGGTTAAAGTCTTGATTTACAACTTTACTAGCGCACGTTCGAATCTACCCATGAGCAGTTGATTTTTTTTTTTCAAAAAATTAAAAAACACAAATTAAAACGTCGCTAACGAGGCTCGAACCCTCGTGGCAGTAGTTTCAAAAAATTAAAAGACAAAAATTAAAACGTTACTAACGAGGCAGCAGTTAAAGTTGTAGTACTCTACCAACTGGACCAGAAAACTTTTTACACTTATGATGATATTTAATGTTTTTTATCTTTTAAATAACAGTTCAAATACAATTCTAAAAAAAAGTACAAATGCCGGCGGAGTTGTGCCCCCCATTTGATGAAATTCTGGCTCCGCCACTCACATCATCAAACCATAAAGAACTGGGTAGCCGGAAATCATGCGCCTTTGATTTCTACGTTATGGTTGTTGTATACCGACAAATTAGTTTACTCCAATAACTCAACTTAAATTAAAATTGACAAGACTCTAATTTTAAAATTGTGTTGTCACTTAATGTTTAGTTGATCTAGTTATATATAATAAGGAAGTGGCACAAATAAATAGTGTTTGACATTAACAATATGCATGTACAAATACAATCACCGTTTATCATGTGCAAACTACATAATGTAAGAATGATACTTTCGAATTACAGTCCCTCCCTCTCTCTCTCTCTCTCTCTCTCTCTCTCTCTCTCTCTCTCTATATATATATATATATATATATATATATATATATATATATATATATATATATAAGTTTGGAGGACCATTGTGATGCTGTGCCAAAAGATGAAGGACCAAAGTTGTTGAAAGAAAAGTCAAAGGATGTTATTGAATCTAAGATAAACTTGTGTTGCTCTTATGACATATCTTGGACTAGAATGATATTGCTGTCAAACTTATGAAGCTTCGCCGAATGTTTGCCTTTACCCTAAATCCAACGGTCATGTTTTAGTTGGATAACCTAGTATTTTAGCCCCTGTTGCGCCGTTTATGGAAGAATCGAGCGTTTCTTCATCTTCTTCATTCTCTGTATTTGTCCTTATGGAGAGACAGAAAGGAGGGAAGGAGCTATGGTAAAGAAATCATGGGGTTTGGTTGTAACTTTTGAAGCTTTGGCAAATTTTATATACTGCAGATGCCTCCCCTTAAAACTTATTCCGTCCAAAAAATAAGTCTTATGAGCACTGGGTACCTGATTGCAACAAACTGAAAATATGAGTACTGTTTGAAACTATGAATAACAAAACCACACAAGAATCAAACTATGGGTACCACCAATGCAATTTTGCCCATTATATATCACCTCCCAGGTTCAATCCCGACACCAACCGAACTGCCAATTATATCAGTGGAAGGAGTCTGCTTCCTTCACAGATACAGACAAGCCACGTAATCATAGTTCTATCAGAAGTGAAACACTTACGAGCTATTAGAGTGTATTATAAAAGAGCAACTCTATCCATCAACTGGGTCCTCGCCGTAGGATTATTAATTCCATTATGGATGAATACTGGAACGAAGCCTTAATATTGCACAAGCAACAACTAGTTGAAATTCTGCATGGCAATCTCATTGGTTTTGTACCGGGTAGCGAACCTCGCACAATAGACTATTCGCAACTCACGTCATTCTTAAGCTTCGACAGCTCCTCCTCTGTTACATTCACACCGTGGGATAGGAAACCTCTCCTCGCAAATTCTGCTGACCATAGTACGGGCTCCTATGATGTCCATGGACGCATGACGTTTGACGAAGGTTCATTCTTTAGCTTTCAGGTGATCAGCTCTTCCTTTGTTTATTTTAGCAATTACATCAATATTGGGTTTGATAATATTTTTCTTATAATTGTCTGTTTTCTCTCTTTCACTGTAGTACCCGAGGAAAGAGGAGCCCGGCGGTCTCACTGCCAGACCAAAGGTTGAGGTCGATGAACGATAAGAAGCATGATCGAAATTAGTACTTCTTACTAGTACATAAGAGCTTAATTGTTTGTTGTTGTAATGTATCGATTAGGATTTTATCTGTAGGATACAATATCTCTCAATGTGTAGTATACATCAAATTTAACTCAGTATTACGTTGAATAGCCGGTGTGTAATACGATTCCATGAACAAATGGTTGCAATTTTTCTCCAGAAATTTTAACGGGATTGAAATTGGTACAATGTAATATAGCGAATTATAGTAAAAGTGCAAGTGTAAAAGCTCAAATTTATGTTAACTATCTCGATTATGGTAAAAGTGTGAGAGGAAAGCTTACATTTATATTTGCTCAGCTCTTTTCAGTGAATTTCGCCCTGTAATGATTTTTTTTATATAAAGTATATGTCGACATCGACAAAAGTTAACACTGCATGCTCATCAACCCAATAATGAAAAATGTATTTTTTCTGTGCCTACACCGGACGGATTCTCTTTCAACCCCAAATCCAAGGGCTGATAAATAAAGTTGGTACATTAGACCAGTAAAACAAATTGGTTCACCCCAATAACTCAGTATAGTATCCATTCATGTTTCATTTTAATATTCACAAAACTAATCTCTAGAATCTTGGATCACTCCTTTGTGAAGTCATGGGTATTTATAACAACAAGCCGTCATGGATGAATGATGAGATCCAACTACAAATCTACCCTTGAAAATAAAAATGTCATTATCATGTGTCACAATAAAATGTGATAGTGCCATCCAGAATGTGATAAAACAAAAAAGAATAGTGCAATCAAACAATAATAATCTTCTTTTGAGGATATTAAACAATATCTTACACGCTTGCTCGGGGAAATTAAACAATATGTTACGATGTTACAAGAGTCGTCCATTGCCAGTTAACAAGCATTGTGTTAGCAATTGGTGCGCCCATGTGGGGTGCCCAATGCAATTAACATAACCTTATGGGGTTAGTTGCACTAATACATAAACTAGAGGGGTTAGTAGCTAAGGCTCAAACCCTAGGGGTTTATGTGCAAACCTAGGAGAAGTTTTGCCTATATAAAGAGGTAGCCTCCTACACATGATATGAGAGATCATTGGCTATTCCATACAGAAAAGTCTCTCTGTCTAGATTCATAATAGTTGTAGAGAACCCTAGTCTCTCTCCAACTTCATCCAAGGAGGTGGAACGTGGTGTGGAAATCAGTGTTCGTCCTCGAGATTCGCACTCGATTGGTGGGAGCAAGATCAAGGAGTAGGCGCGTGAAAGCAAGCAACACAACGATCATCCGCTGCACTAAGGAGCTTAGGAAGACAAGGTAAACACATGAATATTCCGCTTTAGTTCATGTTGTTGATCTGAGCATGTTAGATCCTTCCTGCCCTTCATTGGTATCAGAGCCCTAGGCTTACTTTTCGTGCCTCGATAAGCGTTCCCGAACCTGTTATAAAAATCGCGTTTCTGAATTTTCATAACCAGTAGACGAAACCTATATGGTTAGGTAGGGTTTTTCACGAGGATTCCAGATATATAAATTTTATATTTTTTGGATTTACGGTGAATTAGTTATGATTTTTCAAAGTTTCGGAACAGTATTAATCTGGACTGCTAGATCCAATAATTAGAACACGGTTTTCAAAAACTTGTTAAAATTGGATTTTGACCACATAATCGGGATCAGGACGAAGAGACGATCACGGGAAAATTTTTCTCGTCGCGATCGGAGCACGGGAAGGCGGCGCGTGGGCTTCACGCGCCACCGACGCCGCCCCCACGCGCGGCCACGCGCCGCCACGCGCCGCACACGCCCAAGGGCTGGCGGCGGCTGCTGACGTGGCCCTAGGGCTGACGTGGCAGATGACGTGGCGGTGCCACGTCAGCAAGTGGCTGACGTGGCGATGACGTGGCAGCCACGTGGCAGCTGACGTGGCGATGACGTGGCGGGTTGACGTGGCAGCTGACGTCAGCATAGGTGCTGACGTGGCATGCCACGTGGCATGCTGACGTGGCACATGGGCCGACGTCAGCGCGTGGCGGAGGCGGACGCGCCCACGCGCGGCGGCGCGTGAGGGCGCGTGCGGCCTCCTCCCGCCGCCATTTTTCGTCCGTTTTTTTCCTAGGGACTCCAAATTAAATTTCCTATTTTATGGGTATTTTTTCATAATTTTTGGAGCGACGGAAAATTTTAGTAATTTCCAGATTAATTAATTAGTGTTTAGCACACTTCCCGAGGCAGTTTGACGACCTTAAACACACTGTTTTGAGCCCAAATTTTTTCTGGAGACTTAGGTCAATTTTCCCTACGTTTTACCATAGGTGGTGAGATCCTAAGTGGTAGGGAGCAATTTTCGATCTTTTTAGTTGATTAGATTATTGCTTATTAATTTCCAGTAATTATTGCTTAATTCCGGAAATTTCCAGAAAATTCCAGTATGTTTATTATATTGTTATACATGCTGTTGTGGGTTGAATGGATGTGTTTGGTGCATGGATGTGGCATAGATGTTTTATATTTTGGTTTTGGTTTTGGTTTTTGAATATGTAATCAAAATACGGCCTGCGAGTCGTGCCTCTCTATACTCTAGTGTCTTCTCTTCTCATCCACTCGCCTCTATGAGGTTACTTCTTATTAGAAATAAGATAGTTAGTAGAGATTGAAGATTGAAGCTTCAAGAGAGGTGGCCAAACCAAAAGCTATGGCGCAAGGTGCATGGAGCAATTAGACGGTCTAATGGAGCCTCAAGCTTGGAGTCCTCAAGTAGGCGAGATGGCGTGAGATGGAGTTCAGGACTTGCTCAAGAAGTGCTCTCAATAGTGGGAGTGCACCTTAGGGGCCACATCCATTGCATATTTATTTATGCTTGTGCTTGTTTTATGTTATAACTGCGTGTGATTGGATAAATATGTTTAACCTCGCATGCTAAAGAACTAAAACAAAAGAGCTCACATGATGACATGATTAAAATTGATAGGAAATCACAAGTGATGAGATTTGATTCCTAGGATATACGCTAGGTTTTGGTGGAGTCCTTGTGAGGAACTATTAAGTTTTAATCGATGTCACATGTTACTTTGGAGCTAAGTAAATGCTAGTGATTAACTTCCACAATGTCTCTATCAATCGTGTCTAAATCGAAACTGTAAAGGCTAAATAGTGACAATAAACGATATGACAAGTCATCGTGCTATGTAACCAAATCGTTGGACATAGTTTGTCAACAATACCTACAAGTATGGTCGAACCTGTGATGAATAGTTGTCACAGCAGCACATGAACATTATCTTTAGGCTAACCAATAGTGGGAGGCAGTCAAGATAAATGTCATAGAGCGTGCTATGCCAAGGTGGGGAATGACCTCATCAGCAAGTTCAAGACCACTTTGAGATTCAAAGATTGTAGGAGTGAGCCAAAGAAGAATCTTGGATCCACCTTAGCCTCATTAAAAGTTGTGAGTGATGACTCATAAATCCCACCTTAAACTATCAAACTCAAATCATAAAATTTTTAGCACTCGACTGTAGTCTATGAGATTAGTACTCAACTATAGCTTCTGAGATTCATGCCATTTATGATGAGATGTTTAAGTTATCCGATTAGCAATTTGTTGCTATCTCTGCCACGTTTCATGAAAGTGCCATGAAAACGTTATATGACACACTTTGAGAGTGTCAAGATGTTTGGATGAGACCAAACACCACTCCGTTCTAAGATCTAAGCAATATATGGTTGCTAAGCATACTAGTTCAGCATACTTTTGAAGTCTAAGCAATATATGATTGCTAAAAGATTGTGAATGAAGTATGATAGGCAGATGTAGTCCCTAGCCCGGTATTAGGACCGTGGAACAGGTGGGGCAAGGATAAGAGAATAAAGGCGAGGTATTGGTACATGACCAATATCTCAAGACAGGCAAAATGAAAAGGAGGAAAAAGATGTTTTCCTAAGACTAGAAGGCCAAACCTGGCACTGACTTCTCGTCTAAAGATCCATATGATTATCTTTGAGGGAGTAGCCACCAAAATTTGTTTTGGTCACAGTTTTAACTTTGGATATGGTTATGTCATGGTGTTTGCGTTCTTAATATTCTAGCATGAGTAACACCTCAGAATCCTTGGATGTCAACTTATGAGTATGACTTAAGATTCTGATATGTGGCGCGCTAGATTAAGACACACGTTGACAGGAGAGGATGTTCAGGCTAGCTAGGGCAGGCCTGCTTGGATTTTGCCCAAGGTACCCTTACCTGTGTGTGTTTCTTTCCGGACAAGAAAGGCAAAGACGCAAAATCATCCAGTAGAGCATTTAGGACTACTGAGTCTTTTGCATATTATTCATTCTGTTGTTGTGTTCCATTAATTTGTTAAAGCTAAAGACATGGTGCTTACTGTTCCATCACATTCGTAGATTATTGTCCACGTCTCAACTATGTGTGCTTGGGCCACATAAGTCTGAGGCACAAGGGTGCTTCAGACAGGTCTCTACAAAAGGTAGAACAACCGTCTGGATAAAAGGATATGTCCTTGGCCAGAATGAGACTGGAAGTATCTATCTTAGCAAGAGCTATGTGATGGAGAAATAGTAAGGCAGTTGGCTATTCCCACGCCTCAGCAGGGTGCTGTAGAGAATAAGAGGAATAGGTTACTGTAAGAGATGGTCTGAAGTATGATAGAGCGTGCAAAGTACAAGTCCCCTATTCGGAGGAGACACTTTGCTAAACGACTATCAATATACGCAACCATAAGTCCACCAAGTCTGTAGCCACTACACCCTACGACATGTGGACCAAAAGGCAACCTGAATGAGGTCACCTTAGGCCATGGGGATCGGCAGCTTATGTACTAACTAAATTTCAAGTCAGGAAGAGGTTCGTTGAGAAATAAGTCTCTACGAAACAAAGGTTTCATTGGATGACACCCCATCCCTGTATGATCAACAGGAAATAGTTTCTACGGATCTTCAGGACAGTGGGAGTAACTTGCCTAGTGAACAAGCCCATCATAGATTATGACTATGAGGAGGAACCCTCTTTGCGTAGGAACGTTCCTTGGAGCGTACCCCGTCGATGAATTGACATCAAAAGGAAGACCATAAGGGTCATCACGCAAGACAATGATGAACCTAGGATGTTTGTCCCAGGATCTTTCATCACCTGGCAAGAAGGAATTGGAAGTTAGACCCTAGATGGAAGAAACGTATCTTCATGGAGTAACGTATCTTCTCATGCTATTCAGAGCATCCTAGGGGTTGCGTATTTGAAACGCAATAGCCGATAAGTTGTGTAACATAAATGGATTCACGAGATATATGATTTCTCATAGGAGATGTCCATAATTAAGGGATGTGTTCGTAGAGATGATGATCTCCACGAGCATGGAGGAACCGCTGGAAGATACCCTGTTCCTTAGTTGATTATGAGGAATTAGTTCCTCAAGGATCATTCGGACAGTGGGAGTGACTTTCCAGGCAGGGTGCTCCATCCATTAAGGGATGAAAGCAAATGATGATCCTCCTATGCAAAGGTATTGCTCATAGGAGCATACCCCATCGACTACTTGAGATCGAAGGGATGATCTTAAGGATCACCTTGCATAAACGATAGGATAGAATCCTAGGCCTTATCGTTCCCTAATTATGAAGAATGAATAGTAAGCTTTACAGGATAAATTAGAGTCTATAAAGGGCCAACCGAGTTTAAGGCTAGGTTGGATTTCCAACTGGATGGAAGACTATTGGAGATCAATGGATTTCCAAGGTCAATCAGAGACCCAGACGGAAGCGTGGTAAGGCATATGACTTGCGTAGAAGCGAATAAGTCTACACTCATTTGAGAGTAGACATCGACGAATTTGGGTCGATCCGACGAATTTGCGTTGGTTAGACAAGGTATCCTTCCCAAGGCTTTGGGTGATAAGGATTACATTGATTCGCTTGGTAGCATCAATAGTTGTGGATCCATTCTCGATAGACGTGACGACTGAATTTCTCAATGGAGAAATCCTAGAGGTGACTAAGGTCAAAATGCACAGAATGTGTGCAAGCTAACTAAGTCCATATGGGATCTTAGCTAGTCCTCTAGACAGTGGTATTTCATCAGGGATCGTTTACTATATGTTTACGATAACAAGTGGAAACCGCTGTGTATTACTCTTACTAGTAGAGAGTAAATAATCACGTCACTTAATGTCGATGACACACTATTGGCTAATGGAGCTTAAGGATTGTTCGAGTCCCCTAAGGAGTAATTGTACTCCTGTAGCTCAGCGCAAGAACTTACGAGCCTAGACATGTGCCCTGAGAGACACCATATAAGAATTGACCAGACAACCAGAGTGCCTGATGCAGTATGAGTCTTATATGCACTATGGTGTATACTCAGACCTAGCGAACGCTATGCAATCGGAAGAATTGGTTTTCAGGATATTCCAATTTAAGACACAAGATTGTAACCAGGATACTCTATATGATGGATCACGTGCTATGACTATCGAAGATGATGCTTCGACTAGTTAGCCCTACATGCTAACTAGGGTGGGGACCTAGATGCACTTGGATCCGACTCAGGCTATCGTCCATGCTCGATGATAGACTCGCATGGAACAAATGCAATATAAGTGTTGCATGATCGTATTAGACCGCTCCATTGACCATGGAAGCGAAGCACGATTGCCTGTTCTGCCATAGGGCAGAAATGTGTTTAACTGAGAAGGTTTCTTGTAAGCTTATGAGCTATCGACAAACCGATTACCATGAGTAGTGCTAGCACATGGCTATAACACTGCGGTAAAGACAAACACATAGTCGAGGGTACTATTTCACAAAAGGTGAAATAACTACCTAGAAAGTAATCCTGGAGTGGATCGACTATGGGCCAGGATGTTGGCTCATCCCATTCCTAAACCACTTAAGAATTGTCTTTGTGGATTGCTTTAGAGAATTGGGACTTGGTAGTCGATAACTAGCAATATGATTGATGAGCATACGAGACATTGATTGACTGGATTTTAATTGGATTTGTTTTAAGCAACATGTTATTTTTGATACATGTATGATATGATACATTTCCAGTACTAGCATAGAGCATGTCACGCAGACACTAAGTTGGCTCACTCACACGAGCAACTGCCTTCGCAATATCCTGGATATGTCTGGGTGTGGCGGAAGATGAGACTGAATCCAGATAAGTGCTGAAAGCCTGCGATATGATATGAGATGCCTTCTTCATATGAGCATATGGCCTATGATAAGAGCTTGAAGTCTATCAGTAGAGCTAGGAGCCTGTCGGACGGATTCGATTGTCGCATTGGAAATAGGTTCCAAGGTGAGATTGGTTATGGCCAATCGAACATGGTTGCTACCCCGAACCATGTATAGTCTGCATAGAAGAAGCCAGATGCGAGAGCTGATGATTGTTCACAACAGTGTGACATGGCAGCACTCGGGCTGGTAGCCATAAGGGCTACCGGATGGACATCTGCATAGTGGTCCTATTGCAAGGACAAGACATGCGCTCTCTTCAGAGTCTAAACACTATGGCGCATATTCCCCTTTGAATAACGCGCGCTTATGAGTGACCATGAGGTGATGAGTAGAATTAGTCCCTGGGATTCCTCATCGTGTGAGCCTCGTCGATCGTATAAGGATGATTGACACGGTATACCCTTTGTACTTACATATGTGTCATGAGGAGACGGGTCGGTGGTGCTACTTTGGCGTGACACCTTACGGCTATGGATGATTCGGCCTTCCGGACACTGCTGGGAAAGCAGCTGAGCCGAATCTGAGTGACACATGTATGTAAGGAAAGATTCTCGTTGCATCGCTCTTTATTATCTTTCATTGGGCCCACCTGCAAGATCTTATGGGATCATGTAGGATATGAAAATATAAAGGAGATGTGGACTCATTGGAGCATGGCCTTCGGGACATGGCAGGTGCTCATGATCCACGAGATGACAATCGGAGGAATCTGGGGGATACGAGAGTTACGGAGAGCATTATCACTGTTTTATGTTTTAAGGGTGCCTTCCTGCGCTGGCTATACGAGTTTGGTATGTGGATCTCCCGAGAGGGTGCCTTCCCATGCTGGCTATACGAGTTTGGTGTACGGATCTACCGAAATGCAGGTACTCTCACCGGTCACACGCCACGGCCACACAATACTCTTTTGTAGATGATAGAAAGTTGGAGATTGATGGAGACTGGATGAATTGTGCAACCCCACTGTGCGAGTGGGAGATGTTAGCAATTGGTGCGCCCATGTGGGGTGCCCAATGCAATTAACATAACCTTATGGGGTTAGTTGCACTAATACATAAACTAGAGGGGTTAGTAGCTAAGGCTCAAACCCTAGGGGTTTATGTGCAAACCTAGGAGAAGTTTTCCTATATAAAGAGGTAGCCTCCTACACATGATATGAGAGATCATTGGCTATTCCATACAGAAAAGTCTCTCTGTCTAGATTCATAATAGTTGTAGAGAACCCTAGTCTCTCTCCAACTTCATCCAAGGAGGTGGAACGTGGTGTGGAAATCAGTGTTCGTCCTCGAGATTCGCACTCGATTGGTGGGAGCAAGATCAAGGAGTAGGCGCGTGAAAGCAAGCAACACAACGATCATCCGCTGCACTAAGGAGCTTAGGAAGACAAGGTAAACACATGAATATTCCGCTTTAGTTCATGTTGTTGATCTGAGCATGTTAGATCCTTCCTGCCCTTCACATTGAATTGAATCCAAGCGAAGAAGAGTTGTTCGGCCACTCCGTCCTCAACAAGCCTTTTTGTTACCGATCCCATAACGTGCAACAACTATTACTGCTGTTTTACAATAAAAAGCAATTATTCTATAGGCATAGAACCTCCACAACAGCAATTGTGGATAGTATGCCGCAGTAGCCAATACGAGAAATACGTGTGGCGAAGCTGTTCGTACAAGGAGAAGCTCCAGTTTGTAGAAGACTGTGCCTCAAAGTAAAGAATTCATAAAACTGGAATTCGTTTCAGAAACTCAGATATGCAGTGATATAGCCTACACTAACAAGGTGTGGAAAAAGACCAACCATTGACGATATGAGTTAAAAAGTCACAATGTCCGATTGCCCACACAATTGTTTCCTTGGAAGAAAATAGCCCATAAACATTAGCACTGATTTGACTGGGTATGATATTAGGCCATTAGCAAGCTCAATTTTATACTCGGAGTGCTTGTAGCTTTCATTGCGTTGACAACATTAGAAAATTGTATTTGTAGTTATCAACACAAATAATAATAAATCAGGTCAAATAAGCTAAGAAAACGACCCTAAGCTTCGTAATATAATCTTCATGATGTACAAATATTCTTCGTGCCAATTGAGTTGGCTACCTAGAAAGTTCAGGCAGGTCGAGAATATAAATTGTATATCCTTTAAGGTAGAAAGAGTTGAGGAAGCACATTTATCTTTTTGTACCCACGCGCTACATTTGCAACAAATTAGGCCAAGAAAGGTGGTCTAGAAAAAAGAGAATGAGCTGAACAATTCATAAACAATTATATTTAGAATTGAAATGGAGTTACATAACATAATATTTATAGTAATTACTTGATACACCATCATATGAGGTTACATTGCTAAATAAACAAAGATTGATGGTCAAACTTCTGTGTACCGTAGCTGATGGGTGTCGCCAAGGCCGGCCCGCCTGATAGGCAAATTAGGTCTTCGCCTAGGGCCTCATTACCAAGGGGGCCCCATATTGCTTCAATTGTAAGGTCAGTTTTATCATTCAAAGAAAAGTATTCACTACTTATAACTTTATGAAGATAGACATTGGTCATACGATATTTATACTCCCATCTCAAAAAAAATATGGATGAGTTTTTCGCATATTTTAAAGAGATGTTTTTGAGAAATATAAAAAAAAGTACGTACAGAGTATAATGAAATAATTGTATTTTTTCCTTAAGAGTATGACGATTATTTTAGGACTTTCTTAAAGTATGACGATTATTTTAGGACATCACTTTCAAAAAAGAATGGCAATAGAAATAGGAAGGACGGAGTACACAAGTACATTCTTAGTGAGCCTTGTTTCATTATTTTTAAATATTTTCACTCTCTTAATTTGTGATCTTTAATTTATCGGCTTCTTTATAGTAAAAATGTTCTTATCTTTTTCTTTAAAGATCTTTTTTTGTTAAAAAATTGTTCATTTAAAAAAATTAAAATACTTTAAATGGATATGAATATACAACATCAACTAAAAATAATGAGGGTCACTAAGATATTTTAAGTTTAAAATTTTATTTGTAGAAAAAATATTTTAAAATACATGAATATGCTAATCAGATCATCAAAACTACAAACAACACACAGAATAAGGAAATCAAAACTACATATATTACGGCCTCATTTCCCAACTTTGCCTAGGGCCCCGGAAACTTTAGGGCCGGCCCTGGGTGTCGCGAAACATTAACTCAGCCGGTAATACATGCAGAAATGATGAAACATAATTTATAAATCAATTTGTATCGAGAACTTAATGTGACATAATATAATAGGTTGTGTACGTTGAAGCCATTAATTATGAAAGATGAAAATTAGTTTTCTCCAACAAATCATTCCACTGGTAATTTGGAACAGGTCTACACGCACCAGTTTTCCCTTGTCAAAACAATGTGTCTTTGAATCTAATTAACGAATTCATAATGGTATATGTCCATAAGTAAATGGTGATTCAGATCCACAATATGCGGAGATGAACATTATTTTCAAGTACAAACAGCATGAGAAATAATTGTTTGCTCAAATTGCATATATAAAGTCACAAACAATCCAACAACAAAGAACTAAACTTCAAGAAGAGAATATTTATAGTGGTAATGTTATGGGACTTGCATGGTACGTAAACTTAGCAACTTATCTTCTGAACTATTCACTTCATTCATATTGGGATAAGAATCTCGTGACATTTTAAACACTAATATGATGTTAGGATAGTTCGTATTAACTCAATACTAAGTGTCATGAACCTCAATCAATCTTACGATGACCACATAGAGTGGGGTTCGAGCCCTTTTTCAGCTTTTGCAGGGTACAGAAAGTTGTTCCCCTGAAGACGCACCTCTTATCTCTAATATTCGACCGGAGCTCTCACAGCTGGATTATGCGTCTATGTACAAAGTTGACCGTGGGCTAGTGTGTGATGCGCATCGGTTAGCTGCATATGTTTTTGCATATGTTTTTGGCTAGTTTTTTTTTTTTTTTTTTTTTTTTTTTTTTTTTTTGAAAACGTGCAGAATTTCATTAGAGTAAAACGGAACGGGCCGATGATACAAAAAAGTACAACATCCCAGGAGGAAAAGATAGACAAGTAGGAATATACAAACAACTCCAACAAAACAGCAGCACAACCTATATACATGGTAGTAATAAAAAACTCAAGCTAGAGATAGGTTGAAGCATATGTAGAGGAAAGAGCCTCTCTGGCGAGTGCGTGCGCGCTGGAAACTTCCGTTCTAGGAACTTTATGGAGCTGACAAAAAGTAAGCTTAGTGACCTCCTGGTAGATGAGTGCAGCAATCGGCTCGTCTCCGTAGGCGAAGCTCTCACGTCTCTGCAATTGAAGAAGAGCTGTGAGACAGTCTGACAATATAGTAATGTGTGTGTAGTTCAAGTGAACAGCAATCAATATAGCATAGTAGATAGCAAGTAATTCCGTCTGAAGAGGGGAACATGTTTTCCGACGAAATTTGAAGGATTGAGAGACTCCCTGATCCTGCTGAAGTAGTATACCCACACCGGCGAATGGATGTTGTGGTTTCCATGCTCCATCAACTCGGAAGGTGCATCTTCTCGGGGCTGCTGGATTTTGTTGCAGGTGCTGATGGAGAATGCAAGAGTGTGCTGCGTTGTCAGTAGTTTGAGAAAGTCGACCTGACCTGTCTGTTCTTGCGTGGGCAAGAAGCAATTCCTGAAAGTGTTGTCGGTGGAAAACATGCACTTGCGAGCTAGTCCAAGCAGTAGAATAAAAAACCAGCGCATTGCGGACTTTCCAAATTGCCCAAATGAAGGCTGTGAGGTGCCATAGTTGGTGGGTGTCTTGTGCGTAGTGGAGCAGAGCCTCACGAAGCCAAGTAGAGGGCGGCAGATTACCGATGTAATGAAACATTGCTGGGATTGGCTGAGGGGCTTGGAGCCATACCCTTCGGACGGAAGGACATGAAATGAACAGATGGTGGGATGATTTTGACTCTGAGTGGAAAATTGGGCATTGGCTATAAAACAGCCCGGGATCTCGGTTCAGAATTAAAGAGAAAATCGATAACCAAAAGTAGAATATTAAATATTAAGATTACATTTCATCTAATAAATAGAACAATCTTGAGAAGATAAGTTTACAAATGTAATGTGATTTGAAATATTCTATGTGATCTACTAAGTGATCTAATTTAAGCTAAACTTCTTCATCTCGATCCGCGTTCCCATTCCCCAAACTTGATTGACGACCTGCGGTTTTAAAATGGCAAATGCCGACGCAGTTTTGAAGAAATAATCAGTAAAAACTGAGTAAATACATACTACGACATGTAAAGCAACGAGTGGCACGGAAGCATGAGTTGAAACAAATTAGAAAATTTAAACAGTAAAGCTATCATGTTGGAGACTTTGGAACAACTGGAAGTAAACGAGTAACAAAAACCTCTCAATTTAATAACATTGAGAAACCACGAGTAGTTGGTAACATACTCAGAGTAAACAAGTCCATTTAAGAGGATAACTTAGTTCATGAGTAGCCAAAGCATTTCAAATCATTTCAATTGATTAGGGCAATCCAGAGCCACAAACAACGTTAATAAGCAGTCAATTTTTAATTTCGACTTCAATCAACAGTTTAATTTAGTTGAGGCGTGTCAAGAGCCACCAGCAGGATCGATGTAAACAGAGGGATCACGAAATAATCACTAAGGGTTCCTTCTAGGGTCTATCAAACCCTATTTCACCCGAGCGTTAAGGGAGCCCATTCGTCAACCCCGCTCACAACATTAGCTAAAAGGCCTTAAGTGTCGACACCCCTATACCGTAGTGACCCTTACAAGTATAAGTAGCACTCTATAGCTCAGTAAAACCCTTGGCCTCAATAAATTGGTACATTTTGGCTCATCGGGGGCGGATTTTTGAACATTGACGTTCTATCCAATAATAAGAAACATTGCTTCAATGGTCTTAGCCATAATAAAATGGAGGATCGCTTGATGCCTCCCATTAATAACAGTACTCTGTACATCGTCCTAAGTCTATTAGAGGTATTTTATTTCTTCTATTTGACATAACCAGAATAGGAATATCAAAATTTTACGAGTAATTTCCGAGAGTTCACAAAGGAGATGAATAAAATAGTTTAACAAATTTTGAGTGGAAAACAGGCATTCTCATACTATTTCATATAACAAACATTCATTTGAAACATCAAACACAAACACACCTTTTGATATGAAAAGGCCGTACATATGTACTTACCTCTGAGCCATGAAAGGCGCAACGCAAAGCTAGCACTCCTACAACTCTCGTCCCATATTGGTTCCGGGTCTTACAGTAAATGCAGCAACACAATACATACGTCTACTTCGAACGATCCTTAACGTCGGCTGGATATAAACAAGTCAAGTATATAGTCTATTAGCATTTACCCTCTATATGAGGTTGTATGCAAGAATGCCATGGAATGCGGGTCGTGCAAGATAAATGACTAAAACGCCCCTCATACTCCAAAACTGTCTAATTGCCCGGTCCCCAAATTACAAGCATATTGGCCCAAAAACATGTAAGAATGACTCTAAACTCTCCCATATGTACTTAGCATCGAAATCTACAACTTTCAATAATTTGCACTTAGGCCGCTAAAGTTTAGTAAAACTGCAAAAAGACCCCCAACATTTGACTTGGTCAACACTAGCCCAGAATTATATACGAGTACTCCAAATACGCATACAAGACATGCTGACAAACTCCAAGTTACTAAACGAAACCCAATTCAAATCTAAGTGAAATTACTATTTTGCCCCTCTTATATAGTTCAGTCAAACTAGGGTTTTTGAAAAGTCAAACTTGGTCAAACTTGATATTTAGACTTAGAATATGAATACGAACAAGTTTCGTGAAGAACGCTAAGGCCAGAAATGTCATTTAGAGTGAGAAAATTGAAAGTCAAAGATAGAGTGAAATCATCTCAACTAGTCAATTTTGGAGCTCATTTGTAGTAAAATGAGGGAGAGTTTGGGAAATATGAAGGTGGAGTATTGAAGAGGGTATTCCAAGCTTTCCAGAACATATTTGAAGTCCTAAGAACTCCAAGTATTCAAAGAGATATCGCTAGTCAAAGTTGGGCAAAAATTCTGAATCAACACTTAGTAAAATTCAAGAAAGTTTATTGAGTTCAAACTAGAAACTTTAGGCTTGATTTGTGAGAAATCCGTTACAAATTTGAACATGACCCAGAGACGATGATTTGAAGTATTATGTATCATCTTTACACAGGAGAAAACAGATCAACATTTCAGTAAGTTTTGAAGAAGATACAAGGGTTAGAAAATGGGTGTTTCACCATGACATTCTATACTTAGAAAATTCTGAGTTTTTGCTAGCGAAGAACATCAATATCACAGCAACTTTGGAGCCAAAATCAGAGGGTCTAAAGTTAAAATTGAACCAAGAAATCAACACAAAAGTTGTAGCCAATTCTCCAAGGATTCCATAAAGCTAAAGATCATTCAAAACGGACCAAAAACAAGGAAGATACAAGATTTCAAAGTTGGGTGAAAATTCAGATTCCAACACTAAAAAAATTGTGCACTTGGACAGATTGAAGAACACGGTTTTGCAGCAACTTCAACTACATTTTCAGGAGATTTAGAGACCGAATTAGACAAAATTTAAAACACGAAAGTTGTAGACAATTGTCTGAGGTTTCCAGAAAATCCTGAATCGCTCAAAACGGATTAAAAACGAGAGAGATATGATCATTTGAACAGGGGATGTTTATGCGTGACGGAAAAACGAACCATGTGTGAAAAGTGAAATCAAACTTGAATATAACCAAAATCTGGGCAGGTTTGAATGATTCTAATGCATCCTAGATGCTCTAGGGGTGATTTTGGTGCAAGAAACTCGAAAAACTGTGAAGAAATGAGAGAGATACCTTGTTGCATCACTCTCCGGCGGCCATGGAGGAATCCGGCGACCAGCTGCTCGGTTTCCCACACTTCAACGCGCTCATATCAATTTTTGGGTTGATTACAGAGTCCTAGGAGGATTATAGAAGGTCAGGGGATCACAAAGACGCGAGAATCGCTGAAAACGACGAAGAAACAAGAGAGTTACCTCTCTTTCGCCGGTAGGCGCTTTGCCGGCGACGGGACTTGCAGAATCCGACGACCAGTCGTGAATCCGGCGAGTTACAGCGTGTTCTTGGTGTCTATGAGCTCGCCCGGAGATGGGGATCACGAATCAAGTGGTTATACTCGCCAAATCACAACAAGGTGAGAGAATTTTCATCAAGATCAACCTAGGGTTCTTCACCTTCAAATGCGATTTTCTCTCTCGATATCCGATGAAACTTCAAATTGTTTTGTGCGTTTTGATCCTTGTGGTGAGGGCTACTCCGGGTAGTAGCAGGTCGGGAAGAGGAGAAAAGACGGTGGAGATTGTGGTGGAGGAGTGGTGGTGATGAAGGAGGAAGAAGAGGAAGATGATGAATGAGAGAGAGAGATTTTTTTTCCTTTCTTTTTTTTCAGAATGCTGGTGAAGAGGGAGTTGTTGGTGTTGACTTCTCATCTAGTGAGGTGCCAAATTGAATTGGACAAGTGTCTCTCATGCATAGGGGGCGAAAGTGTAGTTTTCTAAACTTTTGGGTATAAATTAGAATTAGAGCTTCTACTTAATTTATGAGAATTGCACAACCACCCCAAATATTTCTAGTGCCTCAAAATCATTCTAACAAATTTCGAATATTGCTAACACTCCGAAATTCAAACTTTAAAGTCGTGACAAACTATTTACAAATTCGCCCCCAAAGTCTTGATATTGCACTAAGAATTCTCTCGGAAATTAGGGGTGTTACAGGCTATCCAGATTGGAAGAGTGTGAGGCCCTTTTGGCATTTTTCGGAAGACCGTTGTGAAGTATCTTCCAAAGAAAGAGGATAAGCTTAGGAGAGAGCGAAAGGCCCCACAATTTGCCCCAGACGGGGTCCCGGTAGCTATGAATTAGAGTAGTGAAGTAACCTGCCGGATAAAAAATCTTGGCGTCGGTTATTTGTAGGAAGTGTATCCGGAACGAACCGTGTAGGCTCATGTCCTCGTGTATGGCCATAAGAACTTGTCTTGCCGTCCTGGTGGAAAAAGCTGAATAGCTGAGATCATGTGGACCAAGAAAGTAGGAATGATGTTATTGAGCTTATGGATGTCCCAAGCCTGATTGGAGTCGGATGTGAGCAAGAAGTCCGCAACTGTGAAATTATTAAGGTCAGGCTTGTGAAGGAAATCCGAGAGGCTGGTTGTTAGGCCTGGAATCCAGCGGTCGGATCCGAAGTTGATATCCTTTCCGCTGCCAACTTTCCAAATGAAACCTTGTTGTAATAGTGTAGCAGCGGAAGCGACACTTTTCCAAGCCCACGAGGAGCTTTGACTAAAGGAGAAGGTAAAAGGTTGCAGCTTGAACGGAGAACCGTACTTTGGGAGAAGGATTTGTGAGTCCAAAGCATTGGGTCGTGTGCGTAGGGACCAGCTCTTAACAGCCAGTAAAGCCCAATTTAAGCAATTGGAGTCTCTCAGGCCGAGGCCTCCATCAGCTTTGGATTTCCAAAAGATTGTGGGAGGAATATAATTGGGGAAACGATGACGTTTGTGATTGGAGACAAATGTATTAATAGAGCGAGTAATGGATTGATGAGTGGAAAGGGGAAGGCGGACGGAAGAACCCATGTAGGAGTGGTAGGTAGAAAGGACGGATTTGGCTAGGATGAGACGCCCGGCTGGATTGAGGAATTTGGAGTGCCAAGATTCAACGTTGTTTTGGATCTTGTCAAGGATGAAGGAGCATGCGCTTTTCTTGTTTTTATCCTTCCCCACGGGCAATCCTAGGTAGGTAGTTTGGAGTGGGGAGTGTTGAATATGAAGACGCGAGCTGTAGAATAGACGAAGGTCCTGTTGAATGGAGGGGCTGAAGTGAAGAGTGGATTTATCCAGATTCAGCTATTGTCCTGAAACTTGACAGAATGCATCCAAAGCTGAACTTAAGGCGTCACAAGAAGCAAGTGTAGGTTTGAAGAAGAGCAAACAGTCGTCTGCGAATAAAAGGTGAGATAGAGGGGGGCTTGAGCGACACAGTTTGATGCCGGGGACCAAGCTAGTAGAGTCAAGGTGCTGAATATAGGATGAAAGGGCTTCCAGGTATATGATGAAGAGGTAGGGGGAAAGAGGATCTCCTTTGCCGTAGTCCTGATTTAGGTTGGAATTGGACGCTTTCGACCACGTTAATCAAACAAGAGTAGGAAACCGTGGTGACGCACTCCTTGATGAGGGTGGTCCAGAATGGTGGAAAGCCCATATGGGAGAGACCCTTAAATAGGAAATTCCAGTTGACTCTATCGAAAGTTGTACTCATGTCCAGCTTTAAGGCCGCAAAGTGGGTCCCTGAGTGTTGATTTCTTATTTTTGCAAATATTGCATTTGTGAGGAGAGTGTTGTCAGAGATGGAGCGACCGGGGAAGAACGCGGACTGTGTTTGAGATATAATATGAGGAAGGATAAGCTTAAGTCTGTTAACTAGGACTTTTGAGATGATTTTGTATGGAGTATTGCAAAGACTGATAAGACGGAAATCCGATGTGGTGTGAGGATCAGGAGTTTTAGAAATAAGAGTAATGAAAGTACGGTTCCATTCCTTGAGGAGATGGCCTGAGTTCAAGAAAGAAAGAGCAGCACGAGTGACGTCCGAACCGACAATGTCCCATGCTGATTGGAAGAAGCAAGGTGGGTAGCCGTCGGGACCCGGGGCTTTGTTCTCCAAACTTTTGCTCCGTAAGTGCTTGGTAGTGGTAAGGCTTGTCTATAGGCCTTGTTTATGTAAGCGTCTGGTAGTGGTGTGATTTGGTAGTTTAGCTTGTATGTAGGCTGTTTTGTTGTCTTGCAAGTACGTATCTTGCAAGTTTGTAAGCTCCGATACTATGTGCGTGTGATAAAAGAAAAGGCATTTCTATCTTAACCGACATTCTTTTTCATGATAAAGCATACCAAACAAGTAATACTATTTCAGTGGTAGAATATTTAAAGCCCATGCATGATATTCAGTGTTTGAACCCAGCGATGTATTTTTAAAAAAAAGTATTAATCCCGAAGAGATAAAAAGATGTTAATACGAGAGATAAAAAGATGTTTACCGCTTTTTGGGGGTTTTTTTTTTAAAGTTCTTGGGGTTTGTTAATACCAGTACATAAAAATTATATGCTTAATTATTGGTTGCATACACTCGTTACAGCGAAATTGACCTATTGCAATTCCCAATTTCAAAACTAATTGGTTGCACTCGTCATTTGCAATACTGTTAGTTTATTAAAACTGGATGAAAAATTCCGTTAAACCCATTACGGAATATTCCGTTAAACATATATGTACCTCATGTTTTGTGAGGACAAAATATATAGTCTAACTCCATACTAATAAGAACACTATGACTATAACCACCATCTCCGCCTCATCACCCCATGTCTTCCACCACAACTAGCAAATCCTTAACAAAACCCTAATCATTGCCAGATAATCAAACCATAACCTCCAACTAAACTCGCTGCCAACTCAACACCATAATTGAAGAAGTTTCTAAAAAATTGCAGTGAGGGAGAGAGAAGGGCTATGAGTTGAAGAGCAACCACTGAGCTCCAACAAAACAAACCCACCATAACGAACCCATAACCCCCAACCTCCACACCCACAACCCCATCACCAAATCAATCGTCCCCTTCCACCATGAACGAACACATACACCTTACTGTGAGTTGTTACTTGTTAGTCAGGAGTTGAAATTTGTTACTAAAAATAGGCAAAATTGCACCGGGGTACCTATAGTTTACTTTAACCATGAATTTGGTATCCTAACTTTAAAATTGTGCAGCATTTAAAATTGGCTAAATTGCACCGGAGGTACTCATATTTTGCAGAATCGAACAAGTAGGTGCCCAAATTTCAAAATCGAGCACCACATGTCCCAAATTTTGGATTTTCGAACAAGTAGGTACTCTTCCGTTAACTTTTCGTTAACATTGGACGGAAAATTGTAAAAGGACTTATGTACCCCTTATTTCCACCTCAAATTTTTTAAAATACAAGTTTTACTAAAAAAATCTAAAAAAAGTAAAAAAATAATAATAATAATTTGATATATGTAAGATAATGCAATATATTTTATCAAAACTACATACTTTTACATAATTTCAAGATAAGAAATATGTTTTTATTAACACATATCCGTCAATCTTAAAGTTTTAACTTTTTTTAACATTGTTTAAAAAGAATCTCAAATTTCATACAGGTATCTTTGTACATTTTATACAATAGTCACTTTTACATTAGCATGAAAATTACAAATCATTACAATAGAAAATGTAATACCTCGTATTTTTGTTAAGGGTTATTTTGTAATTTCTGAAAAGTATTTGATAATTTCAAGAAATTAAAATTTCAAACTTACTCTTGACTTATTTTTAGTTCCTAAAGTATAGAGGTATTATGTGGCGTTTATAATTGTCTAGTATCCCGTTTCGGGGTCATTGTGTAATTTTAAAAAGTTTTGAGATATTTGTGAATTTATTAGTTTAATTTTCAAAAGTGAAAATAATATATTGTGTTAATTTTGTTAGTTACTATTTCGTTCAAAAAGTACCCCTCTTGCATTTGCAATCTTATAGTTACCCTTAATTTTTAGTATTTACGTATCAACCTTCGATTACTTGAATTTCCACCACAACTAGTTCGTTAGGAGAATTATAATTGCTCAAAAGCCCCTCTCCACCACTACCAAAGTCAATCAATTAAAATATTACTCATACTAGTCATGATATGACTAATTGATGCATACCATCCCACCCTACCCACATTTGATTCTCTACATCACTCTCCAACACATATCTCTCTCTCTTTAGGGCTGAGATAACCAAAGCAATTCAGCACCATCATCTTCTTCTTCTTCTTGATCTCCTTCATTCATTTTCCTATTTTTCTTCATATCCTCCATGGAAGTCTCTTAAGTTGTGTTTAAGTATAAAAACATGTTTCTCAAGTTAAAGTATCATGGAAGTGGATTGATCATGTTTTGAGTGTTCTAGGTGAAAATTTCATGTCTTTACAATCTGACTAATTTGTCAAAAGCGTGGTATAACTTCAAATTTTGACTCTCTAAAATTTTCAGATCTTATACTTTATAAAAATAGACTCGGCGGAGGTCATTTTGAGAAAAAAATCATCTTCATATCATTGTTGGTTAATGAGTAATCGTCATTTGAACTTCCATGTTTTCTGAAACTCTGTTTCTGGACCATTCTTGCCATTTTTTCATTAATAACCCCATTTCCATAATCTTTTGGCACCCCCCTCTTTCTTTTGTTGTAACTAGACATATTGATGTTCAATTCTGGAGAAGATGAGCATCATTGCTATTCTCCAAGTGGTAGTAATCACCTTTTAAAGTTGAGATTTGCTTCCAGACTTGTCTCTGTACAACACTATTTGTTTATTTTCTATCTTAAATTCTATAATAGCTATTGATAAAATTCTTGATGTTTCAGAAACTAGACACATTTATCTAACTTATGACTGAGTTTTATAATTTCTTTTGAAGTATTTTGGTATTGTAAATATGGCTTTAAATTCAGAGCTACAAATCTGTCCAGATTTGTGGATTCACATTTTTATAAAAACTTGAATTTTTACATGTATAAGTGTTGGGATTTGATATATTTTGATATGTGAACATCATTATATGTTCATTAGTTACATTTACAATCATGTGCATGTAGATCATGTATTCGAATTGTGAGTATACTACTTGAGAAAGCGAGTTAGTTAGGATTATTGGGATGAACTTAGTATCTGACCTAGACAAACATTCATGCATTCGTTTACTCGGAAGTAGAATCATTGTGACTAGAGACATGTAAATTGTAGGCAACGGATTCGTAGACGTAGGCTACGTCAACTACCCGTGAAGACTGTGAATCGCTATCCCGGCTTAAGGTGAGATTACATGCTTAGCCTCATGTGCCTTGCTTCCTTCGTGTCAAAATATGATTTTATGTCTTGTCTCAAAATGTACTTATGAGTTACATGCTTATTCTTGTGTTCCTAGCTTCTTTCGTGTCGACGTTTGATTTTATAATTTGTCTCAAAATGTGATTTGTAATACACGTGTTTTACTCGAATTTGATTACGTTCGAAATATTTTCTTTGAAACGATCACGCGAAAATAATAATTCGTTAATAACGTAAAGTGGAATATCGCACGTACCGGAATCTGTTACTATTTGGTAGGTCCTTTGTTGACTGTTACTAATTGGGAGGTCCTTTGTTGACTGTTACTATTTGGGAGGTCCTTTGTTGACTGTAACTATTTGGAAGGTTCTTTGTTGACCGTTACTATTTGGTAGGTCCTTTGTTGACCGTTACTATTTGGGAGGTCCTTTGTTGACCATTACTATCTCCAGTACTGTGAATAATAATTGGATTCTTTGATTATATATTGGAGAACAAATGATTTTACTTGTAAATGAGACTTGTGAAATATTTGATTGGAAATGTTGATGATTATCGGAATGTTTCTTATTAGCTATGTTATTTGCTACGTTGCAAACTCTGATAATGTATTCTTTATACTCGTTCACTTTTATTTTATTTAACTCATGACCCAGCAAACTATATCATCTTCCTGTTTTTACATGCTAAGGTGTATCTCACTCAATATTTGTTGCTGATTTTCAAAAACTGCGGTTCTTGTTATTTTTCCTCCCACACAGGTCTAGGAGCTGGGGATCATATAATAGAAGGGGCGCGAGTCTCACTTAGATTGTGAAAGTCACTAGTAGTTTATCTAGTAGAGATAGCCAAGTTATTGTGTAATAGTATCATCTTGTGTATGAGACTTAAATTTTAATGTATATGTTTAATATTATAACTAAGGGTTGTGGTTTGATTTGCTTTTGAGTTCCGCCGCTTCTATAAAGCATCGCCCTCCCAGTCTTGTTCGGAGTCGGATAAGGGGGTTGTTGCAAGAAACTACTCAAGAATGTAATGTGTCAACTCTTGTGTCAGTTGTTAAAATGTCCAAAGATACTTTGTTTTTGTTTTATTAAAAAAAATACATGTGAAATTAGGAAGTTTTGAGTCTTTTTTAAGAAACTGTTAAAAAAATTAAAGACCTTTAGATTGACAGATATATGTTAATAAAACAAATTTCATATCTTGAAATGATGTAAAAATATGTAATTTTCATTAAATGTGTTGCATTATCTTACATATATCAAATTATTATATTATTATTATATTTTAATTTTCTTTTAGATTTTTAGTAAAATTGTATGTGAAAAAAAGTTGGAGGTGAAAATAAGGAGTACAAAAGTCTTTTTATAATTTTCCGTCCAATGTTAATGGAAAGTTAACGGAAGGGTACCCACTTGCTTGAAAATCCAAAATTTGGAACCTGTGGTGCTCGATTTTTAAATTCGGGTACCTACTTGCTCGTTTTGCAAAATATGTGTACTTTCGGTGCAATTTAGCCTTTAAAATTTGGGTACCAAATTCGTGACTGCACCATTGTAAAATTTAGGTACCAAATCCACGCTTGAAGTAAACTATAGGTACCTCCGGTGCAATTTCTTCAAAAAATAATATTCGGGACAAATTTCCCCATATTGTGCAAAATATGAGGATTACCCGAGAGTATATTTTTTGCATGGTATGGGGTAAAATTATAAACTATTTACAGTCACAAACCCCGCCTTCTAGACTAACAACAACATAACTAGGGGTGTACATAAGTTGAAGTTCGACACTGAAAGAGTGAAAGTGATCAAACTCGAGGGGGTGAAAGTGTCTTTTACCCAAAAAATCAGGGCAAAAAACACTTTCCACACCTATCTGTTGATGAAATTTCACTTTGCTCCCCTGATGTTTGAACAACTCCACTTTGCACTCTTATAAGTGACAGAACCTACCGTTAGTAATGAAATGACGATATTCCTTGACATTGAAGAAAATGACACACAATAGCCTTTTTTCCTCCTCCTCACCCATTAACCTAGAAATCTCTCTCTCTCTCTCCATTCCTCCATTTTCTTCTTCTCTGCCCACCACCACAAACCAGAACGCCGCCGTCGTGCTCGGTCCCCTACGCCACTGTCGTGCATGGTCCTCTTCGTTGCCGCCGCTGCACCGAACAAGATCTAGTGGTTTGAATTTGGGATGTTGTTAAGTTATGTGACTTGAATTAGTTTTGGTAATTACTTGGGGTCTAAGCAATAAAAAAATAAGGCAAAATCAGGTTTGGAAAACAAAGTTGTTTCCAACTTTGTTGGGGGGAAATGGACGCATGTGTGTCTTTCTCACTATATAATGGACAAGAGTTTGGTACTCACAGTACACACACACGGGTCAAATTAGAGTTGTTTATTTTTTGTGTGTGCTGGTGGGTTTGTTTTATCGGGGTGGCCGCCGTGGGGACGGCCACGACGTGCATTGTAATCGGGTTCTCTTCTCAATAAAATATCTGGTTCTGGCCGTGGATTAGCTAGCGGGTTCGTTACGAATTCGTTAGTGAACCACGTTAAATATCTGTCTTGTTCTTGTTTCCCTTTCGTCGTTTTTGCTAGAATACCCACAGGTTATAACAAACTGGTAACAGAGCTATGAAACAGGAGTTCTGTTACAACAAACTGGTATCAGAGCCAGGTCAGGGGATCACCAGTTTTAACAAACTGGTATCAGAGCCTGGTTTCAAGATCAGGGTGGAGCCAAGAGCTAGGGTTTCACGTTTTGGTGGAACTCAAAGCTAGGGTTTCGCCATTCAAGTGGAGCAGGTGGAGCAGGCTATCAGGAGTTGGGTTTCGAGATTCCGCCAAGAACGATGTTTGGTTTGGCGATCAAGACCAATCTGTTCGTGAGAGACAAGCATGTACACCCACCATATGAAGTCCCATGGAGGGGGCTATCCCGGCTCCTTTCGGAGCAATCTGGCACGCATCTGATAAGGCGTGCAAGGGATCTCGCAAATCCAATACGTATTCGGTACTGGCGCGAATCTGGCGCTTCACGCGCATCTGGCGTTCTGGCGATTGACATACAGGCGCAATCCGGCTCCCGACGTGGAGCATCTGTGTGTGAATTGAATCTGGTTCTGGCTCATGCGTTGCAGGAACTCGTTTGAGTTGGAGCAACGATATGGAGCATCTGGCGCGTGAAGTTTCTGGCACGCGCATCTGGTCCTGGTTCTGGCGCGCATTATGCACGAGTTTGTTCTTGCGTGCATCTGGTTTTGCAGCGTGTACCATGACACACATTGAGCTCGCATCTGGCGCGATCTATTTTTGGCGAGCATCTGGCGCATCTGAGGCATACGGGGCGCATCTGGCATGACAATTTGGGCACTCATCATTGATGCATCTGGTCTGAATGACATTTGGGCACTTGTCATGGTGCATCTGTCTGGCGCATTTGGGCGCATCTGAAATGTATTCGGTCCTGTCTTAGTGAATACATTCGAGTCTGGTTCTGGGTGGAGCACTTGTTTCTGTTTATGGGAGTGCATTCACATTGGGCGCATTCGTTGCAGGAACACATGGTAGTTGGAGCAACGATTTGGCGATTCGGGTTTTGCATACAGCTGCGAAAAAAATTGTTTGGGGAGGCGTGCTCGCTTCAGGTTCTGGGAGACGTATCCGTTTCGGGTTTGAGAAGAGAAGCATCTTCTGGATTCGGGTTGCTGAGATGATTCAAGTCAAGGTGGAGATTTGTTAAGTTATGTGACTTGAATTAGTTTTGGTAATTACTGGGGTCTAAGAAATAAACAATTAAGGCAAAATCAGGTTTTGGAAACAAAGTTGTTTCCAACTTTGTTGGGGGGGGGGGGGGGCAGTGGATGCATGTGTGTCTCTTTCACTATATAATGGACAAGAGTTTGGTACTCACAGTACACACACACGGGTCAAATTAGAGTTGTTTATTTTTTGTGTGTGCCGGTGGGTTTGTTTTATCAGGGTGGTCGCCGTGGCCTCGGCCACGGCGTGAATTTTAATCGGGTTCTCTTCTCAATAAAATATTTGGTTCTGGTCGTGGATTAGCTAGCTGGTTCGTTACGAATTCGTTAGTGAACCACGTTAAATATCTGTCTCGTTCTTGTTTCGCTTTCGTCGTTCTTGCTCGAATACCCACAGGTTATAACAAACTGGTAACAGAGCTCTAAAACAGGAGTTCTGTTTCAACAGATGTGATTTTTAAGGGGACGGGCTTGTGATGGTGGCGATAGCGGTTTGGGTTTGTGTCTGAGCCACCCAAAGTCGGGCGACTAAATCTCTCTGTCTTCTCGATCGTTTGGCGGCGACGGAAGAGGTGGCTCTCTCTCTCTCTCTCTCTCTCTCTCTCTCTCTCTCTCTCTCTCTCTCTCTCTCTCTCTCTCTCTCTCTCCCTCTCTCTTGTTTCGCTGCCATCTCTCCCCTCATGAACGCATAGGAGGCAGAGGAGGAGGTAGCGGTGGCCTTCTTCATTTAGTTTTTCTTCTTCTTCTAGGTTCTTCTTCCCTTTTTATTTTATTTTATTGAAACTTGAAACTTAACCTAATTCAGTCCAAACTGATAAAAACTTGAAATAAACTTTCTTTTTCTATTTCTCGTTCCTCCCAGAGCGATGAGCAGAACCTGTGGCGTTTAAAAGGGCATAAGGTTTTGAAGAATTCGGTTTGATGTTCAATTGAGTTTTCTTGAGATTGGGATTGTTGCCCATTGAAAAAACCCATGTCTTCTTCTTTGACTTAGTTGATGGTTAAATCTACTTGTTAATGATGCAGCGATGGTTAAGTCCACTTTGTTTGAATCTTGTTTATTTTGGATTTCATCTATGTGGCTTGACTTAGGCTATGGGTTTTGGCTATGTTCATCGATTGAATGTTTGATCTCTGTGGCTTTCGTTGATTTGGATTTGAGCGGTGATGATTATGAATTTTTAAAATTCGCTTGCTAAACATTTGTTACTTTCATGGCGGGGCAAATTGTTTGCAGCCATGGTAGGTACTATATGCTTGATTTCATTACAGATCTGAACCTCCTTCACTCGTTATTGTTTGTTAGTGAGTGGTGTAATTTTGTTAGTTGGTGAAGGAAACCAAGAACAGCAAAAACATGAATACAAAAATGGATGATAGATTTGTTATTGGTGGTGGTGTAATTTTCTTAGTTGGTTAATGATACAATAGACCTTTGTTAGAAACGAATGCGGAAGCACAATACAACTTGTTAGGAACCACCAAAAAGAAACGATTAACTAAGAACAAGATGAAGAACAACACACAATGATTTAACGTTGTTCACTAGTTTTGAGACTAGCTACATCTACGGTCAAAACAACCCGATTCATTGATGAGAGAGCCAATTACAATCAACGATACACCACATTTGTCAATAGAAGAGTTCTACACCCATATATAAGCATAAGCTACTGACTTGTGCCCAAAGCAATGTCAAACGTTGCCGAAACCTAACAAGGAAACAATCCCAAAACGGACAAGAAAACAAAACCGCCTTGGGCCAAGTCAATTTTTTATGCTAGGTATTTGAATCATCAAAACGTAACAACCTTTACTCAAACTAAGGGCAAAATAGTCAAAAAAGTGTTAAAAAGTAGCTTCAAGGACGGGACAGACGGGTGCTAAGTGTCCACTGATTTTCCGTTAGTAAGGGTGCATAGTGGAATTGATCAAACATCGGGGAGCAAAGTGGAATTTCAATAAAATATAGGGGCGGAAAGTGTCTTTTACCCAGAATATTAATTTCCATCGGTTTATTCAGTTCGTGCAAATCTTCACTGGTAGATCTACTTTCTATAATATCAACTTTCGTAAAATAACATAGTAAACTCCCAAGTAGAATTTGACTTTTTTTTAGGAAAGAATTTGACTTTTAATAAAAATAAAACCAAACTTGAAAACTACAATCCTTTATGGAAACAAAAAAAGGTATATAATAAGAAGCAGTCCTCTGCCTGTCAAAGAACCAACAGACAACCTTAATCCATTCAAATTTTGTCCTCCCACCAACAACGTCAGTGAGATCAGTAGTTAATTCTTCCGCCATGAAGAACAACAATTCCAACGTTGAAGATATGTGTCCAACGTTACAAGAGATATTCCGGTGCGAAAAAGAAAAGCAGCAGCTGTCTCATCACCGCAGTGTTCAACAAACTCTATCGTCGCTTACACCAGAGCAACTACTTCAGCTAGAACACCACCACCAGCAACAACTTCATCAAGCTTTCGCGTCGCTTACCCCAGAACAACAACTACTAGTAGTACTACAACAGCAACAACAACGAGAGCACCAGCAGCGATTAATTGAGCAACAACAACAACTCGGAGAACTACTAGGCATACCGCAGCAGCATTATGTGTTGCCTGCTGGTGCTCCTGCTGCGGAGCATTATTCCCAGCTGGCTAAGCCGCAGTGCAACTACAAGGAAAAGCCTCGGGAACTAACTTCCTTCTTGGAATATGACAACTCGTTTCTAACTCCCTGGAGCTGGAGTAGAAATCGCGACAATGACGAAAACGACCAAGTGAGTACCAGGGGTTGCTATGGCCCAGACAAATTGATGAGATTCAAGGAAGAGTCATTGTTCTTTCATCAACACCCGTAACAGGCAATTTTTTCTCCATACTCTGCATCTCGCATAGTTGGGGGAGTTCCAGGTGAACCCAGAATCTCCATACCCGGAAGGTCTCCAGCTTCACAATTTTGACCATTTTCCTCCCTTTTTTTAACTCCATTGTTGCCATTATTGTAATAGAAAGGCTAATTTTTTCTTTTCTTTTTTGTCGAAACATATAACTTAAATAGGTAACAAAAAGGCTCTTGTAACGTATTGGGGTTTTCATTGTTAATACATATTGTATTCCTCAATACACGTGATTGTTAGCCTCGTACATCTACTGTATTAGCCTCGTACATCTACTGTAACTGGGCATATACTTCTAATACAAGATTGATCCTTTCTTGATGCTAAAGTTTATACTATTGCCGATAAAATAAACAACAAGCCTCCTGAATTGGTGGGTATTCTCTGTATAATATGCCCAGTTGTAGTTACTCATCAAGTCATATTTACCAGCTACTTTATTATGTATGTATGGTTAGTGATCGCTGAAGCTGCTGCGGCTATAGACAGAGGAGGCTGTAAAAGACAAGAGGGATGAAGGCGTTGTCAAGCTGAGCTGTGTAGGCCTCTAACAAGCCGCTGAGGGTCACTGCTATTACAATAGAGAACCAGTGCTGCAAAAAACATCAGGAAGAAGATTGTCGTCAGAATGCAAGTCTGTTGTGGTCGAGAATTCTTTAGTATTTCTGTCTGGGGTTAGGATTTGTGGAAATATCAAACTAACATGTGAGAAAGAAGAATCGGAGACAGTTATCTGAGTTGCTGTAGGACTAGGACTTAGCACCTTTTTTCCATTAAATCACAAAAAAAAAAAAATAGAATTGGTTAGAATGACATTCTCAGGGAATACTGACTTTAGATTTACTCCCTATTCAGGACATCTCCCTTGTTAAAGCATGTTTACCCGTCGGGGCTCTAGGTCAGGGGTTCTGAGTCTCTGTTCGTGTAGTTGTTTTATGTATACCTTCACTCATTGGAACAGGGGCACGACACTATTCATACAGGGTATTTTCAGAGTGTGCACATGTGGATGTCCATGTGGCAGTGTGGTGTGAGAAGGCGTCCAGGCTGTGCTATGGGGCTCTTTGTGCCCCGGCTCTTGCCCCTACGCACCGTAGTATTGTTGGAAGGTGAATAGTGATTTTTAGACAGTTTTGGACCAAGGCTTTAGGGCACTGCTAGTGCTAGACATGCTCTTACAAGGGTCCTAACTCCAAAGGGTTGGAATTTGTTTTTGTTTATTTTGGGGTTTTTTTTTTGAAGGATGAAATTTTGTACTAAACAAGTTAACAAATACGGTCAAAACTACAATGCCAACCTCATAATTTTAATATATGTGATATTGATCTACAATTTATGTGGTACCACATCTATCATATGATCATTGACACTGGAAACCCCCTTGCCTCTTTCAGCATCCAGACATGTTTCCCTCCCCATCAGATTATTTTAGGCTCACATTCATCACTTCCAAATAATTTTTTGACCTGTAATACAAATTTCTCTCTCCTATTCTGTTCAATTTCTTTCATCTGTCCCTTAAGTGTGAGTAGTGCTGTCAAACGGTTAGGACCGGACCAGGTGAGAGAAGACCACCGGAGCACCGGGCCCGGACCAGTCCTGGACTCAATTGGGAAGGTCCCGGTCCGGTCTTGAGAATGCATTTCTTCTCTTTAGCCCCCTTTGTGGGGGGGGGGGGGGGGGGGGGCACGAAAATTAAGAAAACAGTGTCATTTACTGTTTTGCCCCTACGTTCTTTCTATATTCCTCACATGTTATCTTTCTCTCTGTACCTAATAACTTCTGAATTTGTGAAGAACAATCAAACACTACCAAAACAGCCACCAGTACCGCCAGTGCACCGCTAGTCAACCACCACAGCCAAAAACAAAAAATATACATCTAAACAACAAAATTACAAATTCAAAAACACCACCTAAAACAGAGCCACCACCACCACAACCACAACCACCAGAACTCCACCACCACTACCAGTCTATCACCAAGAACATAAACTCTCAAATCCAAACAACATAAGTAAAGATCTAAGAGTTTATTCACAGATCCAACAAAAACATTCCCAGGTCGCCGGAGGGGACATATTCTTCTCACAACTTCCGATTTGCATATACGGGTCGCCGCCTCTTCGCCAGATCCGTCATCTCTTCTTCACCGGGAATCTCTTTCTTTCGCTCTCTCTCTCTCTCTCTCTCTCTCTCTCTCTCTCTCTCTCTCTGATTGATGGCGCTATCGGTGTCTAGGAGGTGGGTGTTGGGTGGTCTCGGCGGTCTGTGGAGGAGAGATGGGGGTGATGGTCTCGTTGGTGTGAGGCGGCGATGGAGCAGAGGAAATTAGATGAGATGGAGAGAAATAAAAAACAGACGCAGCAGTGTTCTGATGTTTAGGGTTAGAGTAGGTTGGTTTTGAGGAGGGTATTTTGGGTAATTGGCAACAAAAACTTTGCCAAAAAGAGAGAGGGGGAGCAAGAGAAGAAACATCCCAAAATAGAAAGGGGGGTAAATAGAAGAAACGGAGTGGTATGTTGTAACCGGACCGGCCCACGGGACAGGACCACTATAGGCGGGCCGGTTCAGGCCGGGCTGGTCCTGGACCGTGGGATTATTATCTTATTCTTTTTTATTTTTAGTACATTTATATATAAATAGGTCGCACCGGATTAGAACAAGTGCAAAGTGCTTCATTTTGGAATGGAACACCGGATTAGAACAAACAGAGGTCGCACCAACATTGTCACAGTAAATGACTGGAGCCGAAGTACTCTGAGACATAAGAGAGCACAACCAACAAACCTCTGCAGTAGCAGTAGCAACCGCCCGATATTCTGCTTCCGTGGAGGAACGAGCAACAGTGCGTTGTTTGCGAGAACACCAGGAGATAGGAGAACCGCCAAGATAAATAATAAAGCCAGAAGTGGAGGTATAATCATCACGACAGCCAGCCCCGTCAGCATCCGAAAAGGCATACAAGGTACATGGTCCGCTACGAAGTAAAATGCCCAGGTCTGCCCTGCAGATATCGTAAGAGGCGCTTGACAGCATTCCAGTGAACAGTAGTAGGTCGGAGCATGAACTGAGAGAGCTTGTTGACCGCAAAAGCAATGTCTGGACGAGTGAGCAGGAGATACTGCAGGCTGCCCACGACCATGCGATATTCACGCGCATCTGAAAGAGCGGCGCCACTAGCAAGGATGAGCGGGGTGGAGGTGTCTAAGGGAGTCTGAACGGAATAGGATGAGGACATACCCAAACGTGATAATAAGTCCTGAATGTATTTGTGCTGAGACAGAAGTAGACTATCTGGATGTGGAAGAACCTCCACCCCAAGAAATTAGGAAAGGTGACCAAGGTCCTTGAGTGAGAACCTGTTGGACAAAACATCAATGAAGCGCTGCACAACAGATGAATCAGACCCTGTAGTGACTCTGAACTTGCTGTGTTCGATCCTCCAACGACATCCTCACCTGACGTCGTCCTCATACTCTCCAAAACAACGCCGATCAAACATCGGTCTTCTCAAAGTTGCTGTTTTCGAGCGACCCAGAAATAACTATTGTTTCTTCTCCTCGTCGTTCCCTTTTCCAGCTGTTGGAAACGCCGGACCACGATTGACGCCGGACCTCACTGCCTCATCCCTCCAGGTTCTCCAACGCCTTTGGGAAAGCCTCTTCGCTGACTTGCTTCAGTCGATCGCACCTGCGACAGCTTCAGGATTTCTTCGGGTCTCCCCTGTTCTGCACAAATGGCGGCTCAACCCACCATGCTACCTGACCCAGCTGATGCTACGAAGCTTCTCATCGTCATCAACGCACCTCCCACGGTTCACAAACTTGAGCCGAATAATTTTTTGGCTTGGAAACTGCCTGTTTGGTTTTGTCTAAGGAACTATCTTGCCTCCTCCAATGGAAATTGCTACTCCTGCACAGCCAGTGGTCGCGCCGACTACCGGCCCTTTACCTGTCCCCAATCAATCTGCTGAATCCTCCGCCTCCTCTATGCTCACTGATAGTTCCGGACGTTCTCCTAACCCGGCGTACTTCTCCTGGTACCAGCAAGATCAACTAGTATTCGCCTTCGTGATCAGTACTTTGTCCTCCTCAGTGCTAGCTCATGTATCTCGTGCAGAAACTTCGGCACATATATGGACAACTCTACACAACATCTACGCCAAGCCGTGCGCAGCCATATCAATCAGATTAGGGAGCATCTCAAATGACCCCAGCAAGGAAATCGGTCTATTGCAAGCTTTATGCATTTTGTCAAGCAGAAAGCTGACGAATTGGCTCATCTTGGGCGCCCCATGGATGAGGTTGATCTTGTTGATCGCATCCTTGACGGGCTAAATGAGGTCTATTTACTAGTTGTGGAGGCGATTAAAGCTCGCGAGACTGACATCAGTTATGAGGAACTAGTCGAGAAGCTCACTCACAAGGAACTCGCTCTATCTCGGACTATGCCAGGAGTTGGGAACCACACACCAGCCTCGGCTAATCCTACCTTAGGCCCGTCTCGCGGCAGAGGTCGCGGTCGTGGACCTAATCAGCACTCCCCTCAGCATAATCAGCATTCCTCTCAGCCAAGTTAGCTCTTTCATTGCCATGCATCTGTTTTAGGCCAGCCACCAACCTTGCCCTCTACACGGGCTCCGCGGGCGCCTACTCGGCCTTTCTCTGGTTTTTGTCAAGGTTGCGGTGCTCAGGGACATCGCATCAGGCAATGTCCACAGTTTGGTTGGCTTCTTCAGCAGTATGGGGCTCCACAAGCTGGTTACAGTGCTCCTCCATCCGGTACTCGATCCTCTTCATCGGGGTCCATTCCATGGCAGCCGAGAGCACATGTTGCCACCGCATCTCAGGCCACACCACAGTCACCGTCTTGGCTTCTTTATAGTGGCGCCACCCACCACATTACTGCAGACCTGGAGAATCTGACTCTGTACCAGCCCTACTCTCAGTCAGATGATGTCATGATTGGTGATGGAACAGGATTGCCCATCACATATACTGGTTCGGTGTCCCTCTCTTCCTCCTCTCGTTCTTTTAATCTTTCCAATGTCCTTGGTGTTCCCTCCATTCAACGCAATCTTTATATCTGTCTCTCAACTTTGTACCTCTAATAATCTTATTATTGAGTTCTCATCATTTGGTTTTGTCTTGAAGGATCAAACTACGGGGGCGCCTTTTCTCACTGGTCCGCTTAAAGATGGCATCTATGAGTGACAGCATCTTCGTGTATCCCTTCGCCAACGGCCTTCGTCTCTGAGTCTCGTCCCTCCTTCGCCACCTGGCATCATCGTCTCGGTCATCTAGCTAGCCCCATCTGTCGTGCAATAGTGTCTCACTCAGTTCTACCAATTACTAATTCGTCAGAGTCTTTGTCCTGTAATGCGTGCAACTGCACTAAGAGTCATAATCTACCTTTCAATGTTTCTAGTCTTCCGTCTACTCGACTGCTTGAACTTATTTTCTCTGATGTATGGACGTCTGCAGTTCTTTCTCATGATGGTTTGGTATATTATGCTGTCTTTATTGATCATTTCTCCAAATACATTTGGCTCTATCCTATGCAGCGAAAGTCTCAACTCTCTGACATATTTATTCGTTTTCGCGCTTTAGTCGAAAAATATTTCTCTCTTACCATCACCACTCTGTATTCTGACAATGGCACAGAGTGCATTGCACTTCGCGATTACTTTCTCTAAACGGCATCTCTCACCTTACCACTCCTCATACCCCTGAACATAATGGGTATGCTGAACGCCGTCACCGTCACATCGTTGAGACCGGTCTCGCTCTGATACCATGTGAGACAACGAGAGATTGAGGGAGAATAGATCGCACAGTTATTGCATTCTAAACATAAGCAGCATATATACAAGATACAATTAAGCCCTAGGGCAATAGTATAAATACACAAAACTATGGGGTTCCTACAGATATCAAGCTTAAGATCTGCTAAAAGAAGAACAACACCCGGTCCTATTAACAAAGGGGGGGAATAGATGCTGTCAGGGTAGAGCCTGTTTTGGCCACCCTTTTATGAACAGACCCGGTTCACGTTTTGCTACGCCCCGGAAAAAGGAGACATGATTTGTGGAGCGAAGGCTTGGATCCGGCCCGGTTTAATGAGTTGTCTATTTATAGAGCTATAGGGGTTCTTAAGCATTATGTCAAGCATGTTCTGATTTCCCTAGTTATTTTCTCCGAGATGTTTTCGTCTGTTTTAGTGAAATCTCTGCAATTACATGGATGTCGGTTGTTTTACCGAACCAAGAAAATTTGTGATTTGATTCTTTCTTATCTGTGTTTTTCGTTTTTCATAACAGATGCTTCAATCTTAATTCAAACTGCCTGAATTATCACTCCATCTTCTTCCGTCCCTGGAACAGAAAAGCCTAAATCTGCATACAACTACACAAGATTGGTGTCTCCAAGCAGACCTGCCTCGTCGCAGAGAATATCTTAGTGCATGTATGGTATAACAGATTTTAATCCGAATTTGATTAGAATTTGCATTTTGAGACAATTTTGTTTGTTACGACATAAAATTTTAAGCTGAAAATCTGTAGATTATAATAATCTCAAGGCGATTGCAGATCTCTAAAATTAGGGATTTTGTAGCTGAAATTTTTTAAGAAAATATTTCTAAAATATTTTTGACATTAAAACATGATCACAATTCATTTATGAATAGTTGTATTCAAAAAGTTAACAATAAAACTCTTTTATATATTGTGAAATGGATCAAAGAAGTAATCTGCAAAATCAGCTCACACCAAACACATTTTGGTTTTCAGTTCAGCTGGATTTTTCACCCAAATTATTTTCAGCAGATTATTCGGAATTTCAGCTGATACCAAACAGTGCCTATATATTGTTTGTTTGTGTGTGTGTGTGTGTGTGTGTGTGTGAGAGAGAGAGAGAGAGACCTGAGTAGAGATATGTCCTGTCATTGTTAAGAGTGGAAGGAGAACTGAGCAAGCTGCAAGGACCGAAGTTATGCCAGCTGCAGTTCCCTCAATGGTTTTCTCTGTCAAAATGAAGTTCAAATACATAAATGCCAATGTTACGAAAACAAAAACATTCGAATCAGGAAAATGCTACTTACTGCCAGTTTTACTCCATCTTAGAGTACCGTACTTGTGCCCGATCATCGATGCCTGAAGATAAAGCAAAAACAATCCAGTTAAACACAAAAAGAACCCAAAGATCTGTATACAAAGGAGAAACTGAACCCTGCTATAATACATCTCATGAATAACAAGTAGGAGGATGGGTTTTCATAGATGATGTGAAATTTGATTTTCTTATACGGTCTGTTTGGATAACGTTGGAATTGGGGGTGGATTTGGATTTGGGGTGATTTCGGATGAAATCCAATGTTTGGATACATTTTAGGGGATTGGATTTGATTTGGAACAAATCCAACTCCCCAAATTGTGAATAATTTGAAATTCTAACATTTTAGGTGTGATTTGAATTCCTGCCCGCGGAATTGGGAGCCATAAGTGGAGAAACTAATATTATTCAAGAAATTTGTGTAAAAAAATGCCACTGCCGAGATTCGAACCAGGTACCTAGGCCTCAGCCACACGTCAGACACTTAAGAAACAACCGCTTGCCACTGGACCAATGATACTTTTCAGTATCTTTTTGACATTCGGTAATCAACTAGTAAACCAAATCCGAATTTGAAATTACACAGCTAATAACATCCAAACGGAGATTTTCAAATCCCCCGGTATTTAAATCTTAGAATTTGAAATTTTGGATTTCGAATCCAAATCCAAATGCAAATCATGGTTACCAAACGCAACCATATTCAATTCGTTAATTGGTTCTAATCTCCACTTTGAAATTGCACAATTTTCATTATGTGATTTGAGTCCAACCAGGTAGTTGAAGTTGATTGTTGTGAAATTGCGATTCAGTCGGGTATGAACAGGTAAGGGACTTATGGGGTCTGGTTCAGGTATGGCCGATCATCCGGGCCGGGTCCCTCTTGAGCAGATGCCGGGCCGGGCCGGGTCGGGTATGTTAAAAAAACAGCACGAGCCCAGCCGTTCGCCATCCCTAATAACAAATTAATGTATTGTAATTTACACAGATCTAAATTTTTTATGTGACTGAAAATTTAACTAGTAGTAGTAATAACACATAGTAGTATTACTACTATTACAGAGGGATGTTAATATATTTTAGACTCCTAACCACTGTGAATCACATAGTCCAATTAAAGGGATCGCGTGGGTGGTAGGTGTTCGGTAGGGTACAGTGTACTAAAAATTTAGAACAGTATTCCACTCAAATCTGGTACAGATCAACTTCTATCTATTACCTTCTTCCGTCTTCCTCTTCTCAAGGTTAGATCAACTTCCAGGAATTCAAGATATTTAAGCCTTTTGACTCGCTAGGTTTAAGACCGACATGGAGAAGTACGAAAATCTAACAAAATCTTCGTATAATCCATATGATTTGAAGTTCTCTATCAATCAAGTGACCCCACCCAGTTTCAGGCCTCAAGTGTATCGGGTAATACGCAATAAGTAGTGTACCAGTCCGATACACTTTCATGTGCGGTACGACTCACAACACGTACGGGTGATGAAGATGTATCATATCACATGATACAGACAATAGAGTACATTTTGTGAATCGAAAAGCTGCAAATTTGCTATTCGGATAAGTAGCCTTCTCAGAAGATGGACTACTACATAAGAAAGCTTTAAATTTACTTTCCAAGAGACAACTAAGTATAAGAAAACTGTGAAAGAAATATATAACCTCGGTGGAAAAACTGTTCCTTCCAACTAGCTGAGCAGAGAAGCAAAAACTGTATGACCTTATGATGAGGATAGTACAAAGTACCAACTAGCATGCCCTCTCTTGTTGCATTGTAAACTATACAGTTAAGGTGGAATTAGGTTCCACCTAATTTATTGTAATAATATGCAAACTCATCAAAGCTTCCATAGGGAATTGATTTAAACATGTCAATTTCATTTGGTGACAAGTTGTATTCATGTCAAGCAAGATTTGTTTTGGGCTACTTAAAGAGTAAAATTGATATAAAGATCACACTTCCGCCGAAAAGGATAACCAATAAGATATAAAATATATATATATATATATATATGAGAACGCACCATCGTATCTCCAATACCGAGGCTCAAAATCCCAGCAAAAGGAACAAGGGGCCGATCGTTGAATGCAGAGGACATCCAAATGGGAAGTGCACAGCCGAGTAAAAGCGAAAAATGGCTGAATAACGAAAATGAGTCAGAAGTACTGAATCAATGTCGTCAGGAGAAAAATACGCCGACTATGCCAAAGTAACTGAAATAACTGTAAACCTGACTATCAGAAGATCTGAATCACGGTGGTCTGTGAAAGCATTCATAAACTGATGTACGAGATGTCCCAAGGGCCAAATTCTCCATACCTGCCGATAAAGATTAACATAATGGTCAAAACCAGCTCTGAAGAAAGCAGCGACGAACAAAAGTAACACAGATACTTATATGTCAAAGGACTGCTATACGGGTCATTTTAAGTGTAGTGACCAAAAGACGGCATTGTAGAAACACAATGAGCTTACTCGAATAATTTCCAGCAGCAAGAATACTGCCAAAGCTGCTCCAAACGCCAAATTAAGAAACTTTGGCTGGAATAATTTGAAACCAAATTAGTTTCAAGAACTAAACTGGTAAACAGGTTATGAGGTAAAAAGAAACTGAATGTATTTATCAAATCGCATACCTGAAACAAAAGAGCAGGGACAAACATTAAAACAGCCATAAGGTGATAGTACTTTCGAAGAAGAATCCTCTCCGTCTTACTACTCTTTGATATCTGGTAAAATTGTCTTACAGACACATATGTGAGGGTCACCCAGTAGATACACAATGTAAGCCTCTTAAGCGGTTCTGAGAAAACAAAAGCAAACACCCTGGAAAAAGATGCATGTACAGTCAGAAGAAAATCAGAAAATCAAAAATATATATATCTTACACCATATTGTGCTACTATAGATATGTAATGATTGGTATCTTTTACTCTTCAGAATGGGGAAATTGATATTTTATGGCTTTTATGATCTAGAAGATACAACTGCACATAGGACTTCTCATGACTTTAACTTCTCCTTTTATTTCCGTTGAAAACACCAACTCTAGCATATAATGGACCTTTGACCTTCACCCACGTGCCTAGGGCTATACCACTTAATGTCATGATCTACTTTTGCATTTGCTTATTGATTAACTTGTAGCATTTGATTTTTAACTTCTTATTATAGATCTTTTTCACAATAGGTAACTGAGATGGTGACAAGTATAACTTATTTATGCGGTCCCATATCCAGCAGGAGATTACTTAACAAAACTATTGAACAAAGTTGTGAATTCTGAAGAAGAAATTGACAAAATAAGAACATGAGAGGCCAATTTGACAAAACATAGGGCAGCAAATCTCATGATGCTTGATCACCTAAAAGGAACATTCATATAGATAATACTTTGTACCACATTTAGTGCTGATCGGTTTTCGAATACTTATGGAGGTAAATAATAAGAGAACATTAAGTTTGAGGACACTGAACCACAATCACTCTTCTGAAGGTGATTGATTCGCTGAGAGATATAGAGTGGTGCTCAGGCAAAGGCCGGAACATGTCGTTTGCCGGTGTAACTTCTGGATTTTCTTCAGCGCTAAGTTCAAAAGTGCTTCTTGGTGTAAGAAGTTCACAAGAAATGACATAATAGAGACAAAGAAAGGGAACTACAATGTATTGCAACATAAACATTGATACATTTAAGGTAAGAGCACATACAAAACTATAGTACAGGACACTCATGTTTTATTAATAACATACCAGAAAAAAGGGTGCATGCCGAAATCATGAACAAGCTGCATCCAGGAAGGAATCGCTGCAAATGAGATGAGTGCCAATGAAGAATAAAAAACTGAAGTATTCCCATGCTCTTGCCAAGGCCTTGAGTTGAAGAAAGCCCAACTTGTAACGCGTTCACAAATTTGGAGAACAAATTTGAAGAACATTGGAAAAAGAAGAAGGCCAAGCACCATCCCCTACAGAAGAGTAGACAAGCTCTTAGGCCAGGGCAATACTCAGACCTGATTTCTTAGCTCCCTAATTATTATTTTTTTATTCTCACCTGTGAGCAATCATACCTGAATAAAGACGCCAATCTCACTTCTTTTGATTCCATACTGTCCATATATCAACCCTCCCTGAAATAATGAATCCTTGAATCAGCTAACAGGGAATTTGTTGTCTATAGAACTTCACTTAGCTTTTCTCCACAAATATTGAAGAAATTACCTTCGTAAAGGTAAGTGCAACCATGTCCCCAACATAAATAACAAGACCGGTAGTCACTAAAAGTGCCTCTCCTGAGAAAAGATAGATAATCATGACCAAATAAAGCACAGAAAATCTAATTAAGGTAACACAAAACAAGTGCATGCCTCAAAGATAGACCTCAAGGAAACTAATACAGGCTGGAAATAGACAACGGTTGTGGAAACAAGAAAATCTAATATCAGTCAGAAAAAGAAACATACAGACATCAACCTGAAGACAGAAAGAATATTTGCTTAAATTTGAGCATTGGTGTTCCGAGAACCAGAATTTCAACAAAGAAAGCTGCTTATTCTATTCTGATCAGACGTTCAAAATATGTAACACCCTAGATCAACACAGCCTAACAAGAGAGCCACCATGTTCTTTAAATTGGTCAAAAAGTTTGAAATACCAAATAGAAGGGTCTAAAATATAGCCTAATGTGACATGTAAGTATAAACCAACGGACTCAAAATTTTATAACTTCCTCATACTTGAGAACATCACTTCTGGAAAACAGAGCAACATCCAATACCAAGTCTTTTTTGATAAAAATTCTAGCTCTACTGAAAATAAATGGTATGAGATTGACAACTATACTAACATACAGTGATGGGAAAATATAGGCTGTGAGTCCGAGTAAAAAGAAAATTTAGGAAGCAGCACTCAGGCAGAGATGGGAAAATGTGAAAAATAAGCTTTATGCAAAGCAATATCTAACAACACTGCAGGAAAGAACCGTTTGGCCACATGTTAGATTGACCATCAAGAACACAAATGTGCACAACTCATGCATTCATGATTGAATATACCAATTTCAACTTTCCAGTAGGAAGTAAGGACTTTGGCACCTAACTCTGACAAGTGAGATCTGAGACTATATGATCCTAGTAGCCAATGAATACTCTTATCAAATCACATCACCAACCAGTAGCCCAGTACTAAACATACCAATAAATATCTTGACGTGTCACTGAAAAATAAGCAAATCTAATTTACACTGGAAGAAGTAAACAACTAAAGACTTCTTTCTTGGTATAACTACATGCCAGAAAAAAAAAAAGAAAAAAAAAAAAAAAAAAAAAATCAGAAGCAGATATAATTATAAGATAAACCATCAATCTTTGTCCAATAGTTTGATTCTGTCTAGTCAAATGACAAAACAAAACGTTGATGAAAAATGTTCGACATATGAGCTAATATGGCAACAGAACTCACCAATGGAAAAACAGAAGGGAAATGTCCTAATGACATGCTGAATCAATGTTACAGCAGCGAGACCCTGACATAACACCCACAACAATTTTCGTGACGAAAACCAACCTGCAAAAGTAGGAGTAAAAAACTAAAAACAGTTATTGAAGAAATTCTGGCAGAGTTAAACTTTAAAGATACAAGCTGCACATCAACAGATGCAAGATAGAACTATTACCAGTATAGGAGTTTGTTGTCAAAATTACACAACCGACTGCAGCATAGAAGACAAAGAAACATAAGCTGAACTTGTCAAGACAACCCTTTTGCAGAAACACTGGATGTTCGTTGTTGAACGGCTTGTAAAGAATAAAGCCGATGAAAGCAATCACACTGAAGCAGCAGACATACGTGGCCCAATACTGCAACCTTTGATCTTCTAACTCTGTAGAAGTAAACATCAAATGAAACTGCAAAACACATGAAAGAAAACTACAACGAAGTCACAAACAACCCCAAATAATTCAAAAGGAAAGCCATTAAACAGTGGACGGCTAAAATATTAGACCAATCCAAACGTAAACAGTTATGAATCTTATGGTACATTTCTAACAAGCTAAGCTACCTATTTCCTTACAACTTAATGAGACTTAACAAGACCCAGACTATCTAGCCTTGAGTTTCTGGTGTAATTATGATGCTTTAAATAACATTATAAAAGAACCCTTGTTGCCACTCTTTGTCTTTTAAGCCATTGGATTCAATCTGCACCATTAAATTACTTTTTTTGTTTCTATCAAAGGAAATGAACTTTCTTTGGCGTTCCAGAGCCGCTTAGAAGAGAGACGCAAACTAGTCGTGGCACAATCGTCATGTAGAAGAGTTAAGTGAGATTGTATGATTATATACGCTGAACTGCCTCGTTATTTTCAAATATTTGGGTGACTTTAGAGCACAACACAAGTATTCAATAATAATAATAATAAAAAGAACGAAATTTTATAAAGGGACACTTTTACAATAAGGTCAGGGGCACTGAATAAAACTTAAAAAACCTAGGGTCAATTTGCGGTTATAAAAAAGGGTTGGGGGAGGCTCCGCTCCTGAACAGGTTTAAGCTTACCAAATAAACCTTTCAACAATCATTTTTGCTTCCAGTCGTTTCCAATCATTATTCAACGTGCTACTATTTTCCAAATGTTTTCTCAAAAGGCAAAAAATGAAAAGGAGAGAAAATACCGTGTCTCCCAAGTAAAACAATTAGAAATAAATAACTTTAAATTGACTCCAACGCCTTCTTCCACAACAAAACACAAAAATAAGGGCAATTTTTTTTCTCCTGGTATAGTGACGTACCGTGTCTGGGACAAACAACATATGCCTAATGTAATGTTAAGTCTTTGCACAGTGTAATACAAATTCACCAGAAATACCACGAAGTCATACACAAAAATAATTTTATCATAACATTTCAGCACTTCTAGAGTAATTCAGGTTGAAATATTAGTTGTGATGGACAATTTGCAATCCACCAACTCAATGAAGGTAACGAAGTCATGATCCTAGGTTTTGGTTACTACTAGAGCCACCTTTGTTCTCTCTGAATCTTCACCTTTGACTTTTTCTTCCGTAATCGAGTCACTTTGACCAGGTGATTTAGATAGCCAAACGATGCAATTTTTTGATAATTTTTTGATGGTATTGAGAGTGAAGTTTACTGTACAACACCGTGCAAAGATTATCAAATTCTTGCATTGTTTTTCTAATCAAATCACCCAATTAAGGTGATTCATTGATAACTTTTTGAGGGTATTGATAGTGAAGTTTACTACAACATCGTGCAAAGATTATCAAATTCTTGCATTGTTTTTCTAATCAAATCACCGAATTGAAATTATAGTGATTCAGTGAATCGTGGTAAAATGAAAAGGGTGAAGATTCAGAGAGAACAGAGGAAGTATTTCCTAACTAAAGAAGCTGAATGGGTTGGCTCGTGTCAATCATGGAGTTGTCACAAGCAAGAGTCTAGTCTCACATCTAGTGGAAATATTGCACAAAAATTACAGACTAAGACTCTGTTTGGTTCGCAGTAAAAATTTTTACAAGGGAAAATATTCTGCATGTAAAATGTTTTCAGCGAAAAAGTTTTCTCTGCAATTGTTTTCTCCTGTTTGGTTGATACTTGCCAAAACAGTGGGCCATGACGGCAGTGGCAGTGATGGGTGGCGGTGAAGGTGGGTGGTGGTGATGGGTCGTGGTGGAGGTAGGTGGTAGTGGTGGTTATTGGTGGTTATTGGTGTTAGTATGAGTTGCTGTTGTGCTCCTTCACTGTCCGGAAAATGGCTTACGGATTTGAAATGTGTAAATCACTTTACATCATTTCAGGGAAAACATATTACAGGGAAATAGTTTACCTCCAACCAAACAGCACCAAAATACCAAAACAAGGAAAAACATTTTACAGGAAAATGTTTTACCACCAACCAAACGGAGCCTAATTCAATGAAGGTTGACGAAGTCCTGATCCTAGGTTTTGGTTACCACTAGTATTTCCTAATTAAAGAAGCTGAATGAGTTGGCTAGTGTCAAATACTGTCAATCATCTAGTCTCACATCTAGTGGAAATATCAACACAAATTTTTTACAGAATAAGAGACTCTGAGTCAATCAGATTTCAAATTGCAATAAGCACCCAGTATTATTACCTTGCAATCCAACTTCGGGTAACGAAAGTGATCTAGAAAGCTGGATCAACCTCGAGATCATAACACCGGGCAACGTAACACCCCCAATCAGAACCCCCGAAGAAACTCCCGGCCTGAAACAAACAAACCGACGAAAATTAGGGTTTCGCTCATCAGAGCTTCAATTCGTACCACCAAACCAACAATCCGACGAAATTTAGGGTTTGCGATGCTTACCGGGTCTTGAATTGGGCGAGGGAAGTTGAAGATTCGGCGGAGATCTCGACGACGAGGGCTAATAGGGTGATGATGGAGAGTGAGAGGGCTTCGGAGATGAGAGAGAGAGGCGTGGCGTAGAGGATGGTGATGATGAATGAAGCAACCACGGCTCTCTCGCCGTTTAACAGCGAAGAAGCCATGGCCGTCGCCGTCGTGGTCACCGGAGAGAGGAGACTCGCCGGAGAGAGAAGAGATGGAGAAGGTGGACTGCGATTGACGGAGAGATTAATACTACGGGGAAAACAAGGAGGGAGAGGAGAGAGGGTTTGGCGCGCATCAGGGAAGCGCCGATCAGCCGTTGGAGAGGATGAGTGAAAACGGGTTCGGGTTGGTCATCTGCTACGTCTTGAAACGCGTGCGTGACTTCTACGGGATTATTTCCACTCGGTCCTCCATATTTTTGCTGAAAGAACTCTAATAGCCTTTTTTTTATTTCCCAACCGGTTCCGGGTTCCGCCCCTAAGCCGGTCCGACCGGGATCGCATGTCTAGTATGGCAGGTGAGTCTCCCAATAAGAATTTCTGCATACACAAGAACTCGAACCCGAAACATGTTTAAAGTATATAGTCTTTACATTTAAGCATATTTTGTAATCTGAACATAGATCGCAAGATCTCATAATCTCATTTAGCCTTAACATTTAGGATAAAAGACACTTTTCACCCTTACTTTTTGGTGAAAATATACTTTAATCCCTTGACATTGAAAAATTCATTATTGACAATGTAGTAGTACACTTTTTAAAAATTCTACTAGCACCCATCTAATTACAACTATTAAAACTAAACTATTAAGAAAAATACATAAATATTTACAATCTTAGAAAAAATACTTGATATATAATAATTTTATTTAATAACTTCCGTATCATATAATTTTGTCTTGGTTGGTTCGAATATTTGACACTGCGTCTCCGCCGTTGATCGGCACACTTTCGATTTTACTCCAACATACGGAACGTTGTCCTTAATATCGAAAGAAATTGTCATGCATCCAAAAGGAGTATCATGTGTCGCTCTACGATCACCAACTCAAAAAATTACCGGTGTCACTGATTGTTTAAACAGTTATTAGTTTCAGAGCGTGAGGTGGTACTCTTTCGAAACACCAAAATATTTCTTGGCCGTCAACTTACAACGAAATAGACGCACATTCGTAGATTTATCCTTGTATTTAGGTCAAATTGACTAAAAACTAACATCTTTCTTCTCCTTCTCTAAACCCCCTCTTCATTCTAACAAAAAGAGACAAAATAAAAAATGGGGGAGGAGAACCACCAGAACCGCCCTCATGCAGTGATGGTGCCATACCCTCTCCAAGGCCATGTAATCCCGTCCGTCCATCTAGCCATCAAGCTAGCATCCAGAGGCTTCACCATCACGTTCATCAACACCCAATCCATCCACCACCAGACCTCCGAGGCCGCCCACGCCGACACCGACATCTTCTCCGCCGTCCGTAAGTCAGGCTTGGACATACGTTACGCCACCGTGAGCGACGGTCTTCCCGTGGGGTTTGACCGGTCGCTGAACCACGACCAATTCATGGCGTCGCTATTGCACGTGTTCTCGGACCACGTGGAAGAGGTGGTGGCGAAGGCAGCGGTGGAGGGTGGTGCGAGGTTCTTGATTGCTGATACGTTCTTCGTTTGGCCGTCAAAGTTGGCGAGAAAGTATGGGATGAAATATGTGTCGTTTTGGACCGAGCCTGCGCTTGTGTTTTCGCTTTATTACCATCTTGACCTTCTCCGGCTCAATCGTCATTTCGGTTGTTCGGGTTAGTTCGCCCCTTTCTCTCCAAAATGAAAAACAGATTTCATATCAGGAATTCAGGAATGGACGTGAATTTCTTTCTGTTAGTCATGTAAAATGGACTCGTTTGGATGTCGTTAATTTTTATTTTTTTTACAAAACTGAAATTAGACACACAAATTAAGAAACACTAAAGTTTGCTGAACACTTATAGTTTTTAGTTTAAAAACCAAGTTATCTAAACAATTTTAAATGGAATAAACGCTGAAATACAAAACGAGTAACCACGGGTAATCACAATAGGTACATATGAAAATGCATTCAAGTAAGTACATACATATGAAAATTGTGTCTATTTATGGTGCATTCGAATAATCACGGGTAATCACAATAGGTAACGTATATGAAGATTTTAGGTTTTATTTATCATGGATAACATAATCTGTTACACACAAACTTTTTACACTTAACGGTATGTCAATTACTGAATTCGAACTCCGAATCTCAATTCCAACCCAAAATTTTCATGCACGGACTTTTAAACGCTAGCTAGCATCCATTTGCCACATTTTTCTATTTCCACTTTGCTAACTTGGCTTGGATAAACAATATATGGCATATCATAACATTGCAACAACTTTTTTCTTCGAGAAAATTCTATTTTTGTGTAAAAGTTTTTCTTTAAGTTAACGTCCTAATATTGTTACTCGTGTCACCATTTGTCTTGTACGGCGAGAACTTGCCAAAAATAGAATGATATGCATTCTTGAATACGCATGGTTGAGTTGTTTGAATAGTACCACTCTGTTTCTTCTCTTTCTCCCCCTTTTGACTTTAACCACTATTCACTGGGTCACTTTGACCCGGTGATTTGGATAGCAAAACGAAGCAATTTTTTGACAATTCTTTCATGGTGTTGTATAATAAGTGTTACTCTATAATGCCATGGAAAATTTATCAAAAAATTATATCGTTTTGTCATCCAAATTACCGGATCAAAATGACCCAACTACGAGTGAAAAAGTCAATAGGGGGAGAAAGAGAAGAAACGGAGTGGTAAGATCTACATATATATTTTCTCATACAAATATGTCTCGATGTGACCAGATGTACGAGAGGACAAGGTAGACTACATACCAGGAGTCGAATCAATAGACCCCAAAGACATGATGTCTTATCTTCAAGTACCAGACGTATCGACAGTCACCCATCAAATCATCTTCAAGGCATTTGACGACGTGAAAGAAGCAGATTACGTTCTATGCAATACAGTACAAGAACTCGAACCCAACACCATCACAGCGTTACAAAACAAAATGTCGTTCTACGCAGTGGGACCCATTTTTCCAGCAGGTTTCACCAAGAGCATCGTGCCCACGAGCCTCTGGTCCGAGTCAGACTGCACCCAATGGCTCAGCACCAAACCGGTCGGCTCCGTGTTGTACGTCTCGTTCGGCAGCTACGCACATGTTAACAAGAACGATCTAGTGGAGATAGCAAACGGGCTTGCACTTAGCCAAGTTAGCTTTCTTTGGGTGTTACGCCGCGACATCGTTAGCTCGGAGGACACAGATCCGCTCCCCGTTGGTTTTAGAGAGGAGATTTGCAATCGCGGAATTATAATTCCTTGGTGTTGTCAAATTCAAGTGTTGAAACATGAGGCAGTTGGAGGGTTCCTGACACATTGTGGGTGGAACTCGATATTGGAGGGTATTTGGTGCGGCGTGCCACTTTTGTGTTTTCCCTTGTTAACGGATCAATTTACGAATCGGAAGTTGGTGATTGATGATTGGAAGATTGGGATTAATCTTTGTAGTGGGAAGCCGATAACGAGGTCGAAAGTATCAGAGAAAATTAGGTGTTTGATGGATGAAACATCAGGGGATATGTACAAGGAGGGGATTACAAAGGTTAGAAAGATTTTGCATGATGGATTAGAGAATAATGGATCATCAGAAATTAATTTTGATAAGTTTGTCAAAGATTGTATCTCTCACAATAAGATGATTGTTGAAGAGGTTTAAGTATAATTATTTTTTTACGTATAACTTGCTCTTACTATCGTCATTGAGATGATCAATAATGGTTTTAAAGGTGTTATATATTCACAAGGCTATCGGGAAGGGTAGACGCAACAAAATCTTTAACCATAAGAATTTCTTATTTGAGGAATCGGTTTAATGATGTCTAGTGAAGAGCAGTTCATGCAGATGGGCAATGACATGACTGACTAGAGAAATATTGCGCATGACCCTAATCTCGATACTGTTATTGTCAAAGAAAACAATACCGATGGCGAACATATGGTGAATATTGACGTGGATGGAGCTTGTAATGAGCGAGCCAACGCTTCTAGCATCGACTTGCACATGATTGGAGCAGATGGCAGACAATGGATCATCTGAAAGAAGATCAACGCCTCTAGTGCTTTCCAAGCAGAACTATCAACTGTTTATGGAATAAAATTTGCTATAGATCATAATATTCATGTACCAATATTAACACCGACGGTTCTTCTGTGGTGTCTTTGTTTCAGGAAATGAGTATTCAAGCTTTGTAAGACGCTCCCGTGGTTGATAAGATTAGGGAAGGCTTCAGCTAACTTGACATTCGTTGCATCACTGAAGTGCCTCGTGCGAGCGTCGTGAATGCACATAAGGCTGCTAAGAATGGTGTCCTTGACAACCATCCTATGTAATTTGTATTAGCTTTTGTTCACTTGTAGGCTCTTTGTGTTGTTTTCATATGTTCTGTTGTAGGTTCTTTCGTTGGTTCCTTGTATTGGACTCTCGTTCGAATTTGTTTCCCTATTTCATAATCTTATGATTAATATTTCAACAAATAAAGCTTGCTTTTACCATAGAAATTTTGTTAACGTTCCATCATTCAAAGAACAAAATGAACTTTTACCAGCCAGTGTCCTTGTTAGGATGAGCTTCATCTATACTTTGATATTTTAGGTTGTTGATGAAGAAGAACTAGGGTTCTTGAATGATGAATCAAAAGAGGGAAAAATTATTATTCATCTCATTGCAGAAATGAAGAGTCATTACAGTATTTATATGAAGAAAACTAACACTAATTAATTTTAACAAACTAAGAATGATAAACTACAAAACAACCCCCTATTCTTTACATAATTCCTTAGCCTTAACAGCCCCCCTCAAACTGAGCACACTTCTGGAGAAGTGAGCTAAGTTTGGTCTTGAGAAAATCAAACTGAGAATGAGGAAGAGGTTTAGTAAAAATGTCTGCAACTTGATCAGCTGGAGAAACATGAGACACTAAGGCCTGTTTTGCAACAGTCATTTCTCTGATGAAATTGTAATCTATCTCTATGTGTTTTGTTCTGGCATGAAACACTAGATTAGATACCAAAGCAATAGCTGAGATGTTATCACAAAACAGATGAGGAGGTGCAGAAGAAGTAATACCAAGATCCTTCATCAAATATGTGAGCCATTTAACTTCACAAGCTAGAACTGCTAATGCTATGTATTCTGCTTCAGTGCTGGATCTAGACACAGTGGGCTGCTTCTTTGAGCTCCAAGCAACAATATTATCACCTACAAACACTGCATAACCAGAAGTAGATCTCCTGTCTTCTTTGCATCCTGCCCAGTCTGCATCACTAAAAGCTGTGATTTGCAGAGGAGAAATACTCTTGACAAAATGCAAAACACTGCTTACAGAACCCTTTATATATCTCAAAACTCTCTTAAGAGATGTGAAATCCAAAGAAGTAGGATCATGCATATGTTGACAGAGCATATTGACAGCAAATTGTAAATCAGGTCTGGTGATTGTCAGATATTGAAGACCACCAACCATACTTCTGAAGAAAGTCATGTCTTTCTCAGTTATAACAGATGAAGGCATGACAGAAACAGATGATGTTGGGAGTGCAATAGGGGTACACATTGGCTTACTATCAAGAAGTCCTGCTTTTGTGAGAAGATCTGTAGCATACTTTGTCTGATGTAGAATACACCCTTGAGGAGATGAGGAAACTTCTATGCCCAATAAATAATGCAGATTTACCAAGTATTTGAGAGCAAATTGAAGTTTCATGTGATGTAATAATGCAGAAATGAACTGCTGATCACTTCTAGTTACCAAAATATCATCAACATATATCAAAATCAATATCAAATGTTGAGAGGTCTTGAAAATAAACAAGGAAGAATCTGCATGACTGGGAGTGAAGCCTTGACTAACCAGAAAAGTGGACAATCTGTGAAACCAAGCTCTAGGAGCCTGCTTCAAACCATAAAGAGATTTTTCAAGCTTACACACATAGGAAGAGTACTGAGGATGAACAAAACCAGCAGGCTGCTTCATGTATACCTCTTCTTCTAAATGACCATGAAGGAAGGCATTAGAGACATCTAACTGTTTGATATGCCACCCTTGAGATAAAGCCAAAGTCAAGACTACTCTGATAGTAACATGTTTCACAACTGGGCTAAAAGTTTCTGTATAATCCACTCCAAATTCTTGAGAATACCTCTGAGCAACCAGCCTAGCCTTATACCTAGCAATAGAACCATCAGCAGCTCTTTTGATTTTATAAACCCATTTTGATCAAATGGCATGTCTCCCTTGAGGTTTTGGTACTAGAATCCAGGTTTGTTGTTGAAGGAGAGCTGTGTATTCTTCTGCCATAGCTTGTTTCCAATGACTACGAGTCAAAGCTTCAATAAAATTTGGGGGTTCATTCTCCACATAGCCAGACTTAGCTAAATTGATTTGATATATGGGATTTGGTTTCAAAATGCCTGCTCTTGACCTAGTAACCATAGGATGAGAAACAAGATGAGGTGGAGCTGGAGAAGGTGGAGGTGTATATGGTAATGAGGGTGAAGAGATTATGGGAGGAGAAATAGGAGAAGGATGTGATAAAGAAGATGGAACAAAAGAGGAAGAGAAAGGGGAAGAAACAGAATGAGAGAAGAAAGGATTTTGAAAGAAGGCAAAGTATGTGAATGAGAATCAGATATCAAAGAACTGTCAGGAGAAGATGAAGTATAAGGAAATGTCCATACATCTGTAACCCTTTGTGGTAGGACAATAACCAAGGAAGAGACACTTAGCAAATCTAGGCATGAGTTTGTGAGACATATATGGTCTAAGCCATGGAAAACAAAGACAACCAAAAGACTTGAGAAAATTATAATCAGGTAATCTCTTATAAAGAACTTGATAAGAAGATTGAAACTTGAGTTTGGCTTTGGTTGCCTATTTATAAGAAAATTATCAGTTGCAAAAGCATCAAGCCAAAAAGAAATAGGCAGTTTAGCTTGTTGCAGAAGAGCTAGAGCTACTTCAACAATGTGTCTATGTCTTCTTTCCACTCTTCCTGCTTGTTCAGGAGTGTGGGGACAAGTAAGGTGCTGAAAAATCCCTTGACTAGAGAGATATTGACCAAAATCAGTACTAAGAAATTCTCCTCCATTATTAGTCCTAAACACTTTGATTTTGCATCCAAACTGAGTAGAAACCATGTTTGTAAAATGAACAGAGTAAGAATAGGATTCTGATTTGTGCTTTAAAGGTTAAAGCCAACAAAATCTACTATGATCATCAATAAAGATAAGATAAAATCTAAATTTATTGAAAGAGTGAATAGGGGCAGGACCCCATACATCAGCATGAACTAAGTCAAAAGGATGCAAAGAAAAAGAAGTTGACAATTGAAATTTGAGTTTATGACTCTTTGCAACATTACAGTGTTCACAGATTTGGGCAGAAGACTCTAATGGAAATTTTAACAATTTTGCCACATGATTGTACACTTTAGTAGATGGATGCCCTAATCTCACATGCTAAAGAGTTGGAGAAGAAATAGTAGCAGCAGATAGAGCTGTTGACTGAGCGTTTAGAGAAGACTGAACTGGAATGGTGTAGAGACCATGTCTACAAGGGCCCTGTGAGAGGACTTCCTTGGTGGCATTGTCCCGAACCACAAAACCAGAAGAATTGAACAGGACAGAACAGTTATTATCATGATTAAGTTTAGAAATAGACATAAATTTGAAGCAAAATTATGAGAATGAAGTATGTGATTTAGATTGAAAGAATAATGAGGAGTAGGAAAAATACCATCTCCATAGTGTTAAATAGGAACATAAGCTCCATTGCCTACACAAACTGTCTCATGTCCATGATATGGAATAGGTGCAGCAAGAGCATTAAACTCATTTGTAACATGATTATTTGCTCCACTATCCAAAAGCCAGGACTGCATAGGTGGTGGACCAACAGCATTGAAGGCCATAGATGAACTAGAATCATAAGGAGAGGAGTGTGCAGTGGTGGCCATAGAACCATAACCAGAAGAAAGCCCAGAAGAAGAAGATACAAGTGGAGAAGTCATATATCTCTGTGCTTGACCAGATGAAGGCACAAATCCATAAGAAGAACCATGTGTGATAGTCATCATACCCTGAGGTCTAGGTTTTGTAGCTGCAAATTGAGTAGTATTAAGCCTTTTCCAACAATTGAGAGCAGAGTGTCTGCCTTTTCCACAAATTTGGCATATGATTTTGGAGACAGAACTCCCTCTCCCAACAGACCTAGGAGTATACTGTGGCTGAGTATGTGAATATGGAGCTACAAACTGAGAAACAGTAGCTGATGAAGAGCTATATGTGTTCTTGTGAGGAACAGAACTAGGAAAGTGAGATTTAGTAGGACCCTGAGTTGTATTTGCAACAGGTACAGCAGAAACATGCAATTGATTCATAGACTTATGCAGCTTTTCAGTAAGTAGCAGAACACTAATTTCCTGAACAGTTATAGGAGTGGAACGAATCCTAACTTCAGACCTAAAAAACTCATACTCCATGGGCAAACCCTTTAGAATATACAACACAAGATCTTCTTCAGAAACTACTTCATTCACTTGTAAAAGACTATCAGCCATAGATTTAACCTTGTTCAAGTACTCATCCATAGTAAGATTTCCTCTCTCAAGAGTGCATAAACATAATTTAATCAGATGTATATGTGAGCGTGAGTGAGACGCAAACCTTGATTCAAGACTTGTCTAGATTTCAGAAGCTCCAGAGAGATGCAAAATCAAAGGAAGAACTGACTGTGAAATGGACGCAAATAGGCAACTCTTGAGATGGTGATTGATAGAACTCCATTGTTGAAACAAAGGATTCGGTTGAAGATCACCAGATTTCCGACGAAATCAGCGACGGAGGAGATGAAATGCGACCAGAAACATAGTCCAATATCCCGTTCGCAGTAAGAACAGTCTCCATTTGTGCTCGTCAGACAATATAATTGCTCGAATCGAGCTTAATTTGAACAGAGACTTTGAGATGAGAAAAATCAAGCCAGGAGGAAGAGATTCTGCATAAGACGACGAAGCCATAGGAGGAGAGAGGAACGACGAGGACGAAGAACTCATCGATGAATGAAGAGAAAGCAACAATCCACCAGAAATGAACAGAAAACAACCAGAAATTGGAGCACGAGAGGCTCTGATACCATGAAGAAGAACTAAGGTTCTTAAATGATGAATCAAAATAGGGAAAAATTATTATTCATCTCATTGCAGAAATGAAGAGTCATTACAGTATTTATATGAAGAAAAGTAACACTAATTAATCTCAACAAACTAAGAATGATAAACTACAAAACAACCCCCTATTCTTTAAATAATTCATTAGCCTTAACAGTTGAATCAGTGGTTAAGGTTAGAACAGTAAAAACACATTCTCTCTCTCTCTCTCTCTACCATAACCACTCATTCTAATAATCAACAATCTCATAGTCTTATTTAAGCTTGTCCAAAAAGAGCCACTATTATTACATTCAATGAAAGCTTATAAATGTAGCCGTTTTTAGGAGTTTTGAAACTTGTTATTTCAAAAGAATAAATTTTTGACATATAACTCCTTTTCAATATAGGTTCGATGACACTCTGGTACATGTAGTACGAGTTTTGAGACTTATCTACTATGGAGTATTCAATTTATCGACGTAAACCCTAAGCTGTTGATGGACACTAGCTAGGTGCTGTCAATGGTAGTTGAATTAATTTAAGTGAGGGGCATGGACGTCTTTAATCGTCCGTCACTGTTAACTAAAGGCTAAAATGATCATTTCTCACCTAAATATTCATTTAGGGATTACTTTTTCCAGACCAATAATCATGATAATTGATTATTTATAAAATGATATAAAAAAATAAAAAATGAATGAAGAACAGGAAAAGGAAGAATAACACATAGCAAAGGAAAAAGAAACTCAAGAAATTGAAGCTCACATCCTCGATTCCTCTCGAAAGCGAGAGGATCTGCAAAGGGTAAGAATCAATCAAATAAATTAGGAATGGATGTTAGAAAAACTTGAGCAATTGAAGCTCTAGAAGGATAAGAAACCCATATCTTTATTGAAGGAAAATGAGGAGCCCATATTCGGGTTAAGAGAAAGAGAGAAGAAGAGATAATGATTGGAGACAGATGATGATCATGAGAAATCAGAGTTAAGAAGGTTTTATGGTTTATATCGTAAAATATAGCTCACTTACTTCCCCTGATGAACCTCAACTAAATAATTGTCTATTTGTTTTAATTTATATGATATATTTTTATTCGACATTATATATAATATTTTTGAATTATACCATTGATTATTTTTTACTCGTACTTATAAGTATACGCTTTATAAGACAATTAATTAGGATGGATTTCTTGTGTTGGAAATACTGACGGTGTATTAACTTAAAATTGAAATTAGAATTAACAGAATAAAAATAGAAAGTTAAGAACTACAGACTGTAAGTCTGCCGAAAGATATAATGACATGAAGACAATTTCGTTGATCTCCGTAAAGTAAGATTTGCCCCCACTGATGGTGCGTTTTGTTTTATTTATTTACAAACACGGGCAATTTCGCTCTCAGGATGAAATCTTCACATACTTCACATACTACAGATGAAAACACAATATGCAGTACTGGAGAACCGAATTATGTTTGAGAAAATTTGTGAGTATGAGAGGGTTGTAGTGAATTCGGAATGATAAAAAGGAAGAGAGAATGACTGCTTTTCTAGAGACAATGAGGTGACTGTTTTAGAGCAATTATTACATGTTAGAATTTGAACAGAAGGGTTGCAACAATTGAGAAGTTACAACTGTTTGGGTTAATGATTTTATGTGTTGGACTTTCTGACCAGTACAGATTAATTTTTATTACTAATATTGGATTTAGAGTTAAATTCTGGTCAAAAAGATAAACCCCAATCACCGCACTGCACCGCGCGTTGCCACGTCATAGCCTGTTCCGAGCCGGTTGGACGGACATCGGCACATGTGTGTGGGGGTTCAGCCCATAGCTAAGTCCTCCATCCTTAGAAAAAGTGCTACGCCCTAAGGGTGTGCCCTCTAAAGCCAAACTCTTTTACTTTATGTGGGTTTTCTTAGGAACTGGACATGTGAAATTACAAACTTTTACGCCTAATTTCTCATTCATTCGTTGATGGTTTTCGACGATTGAGATCTTCAATCGACCTTCTTGTTTCATAGCCTGTTTCTTGAACTTGTTGTTGATCTTAGTCTATTGACACGATTATGATATGATTTGATATTCAACAAAACTAAGGTTTATTTCATGAATCAATATCTTGCTTAAAGTTAATATTCGTTCTAGTTACACGTTCTTGTTCTATGCTCAATCTTTAGTATGAATGGAGTAGCTACCCGGACGTACTAGCTAATTAGATGAGTGCACGAAAGTGACTCGACCTAATTGTGAAGAGAACTTGAACATAATCCCGAATCACCGAGACCGAAAAGGAGAAGTGTTAGGATTGGCCTAGTGTGGGTGGATTCGGTAGGATTATTTAGCTGTTTCGTGAAACAGTGGACCAACAGGACCCGTTATCGTACCAGTAGATGACCTGTTAGAACGGACCGATAGACAACATGAGACCGAGAGGAGATTGTAGTCAACCGAGACGTAAAATGACATGAGACCGATAGGATAATGTCATAGTCTATTGCCCGACTGATCTAGAATAGGATTGACGTGTTACATAGCTGAACCGGAGATCGTCTACAGCCCTAAGTGATCTAGAGATCTCCTAGTTTCTCCATACTTGTTTATTAAATATAAAAAATACAAAATATTAGTTAGTCGTTATTTTAATTCAGTCGCTTGTTTGGGGGCGACAACTGCTTTTATCACAATTCTTCCTCCTGTACCGTATTCTAAATTAATTAACTAACTAAATAGTCTAAAGTATGTCCTCGTGGGATCGATAAATCGGGGTTGAAATACCACCACTATATTACTTGACCGTGCACTTGCGCATACGCGTTAAGAAATCGCGTCATCTTCTCAATTATCTCTTATGTTGTTTTTGGAAAGGACCGATTGGATTGGCTATACGAAGTAGACTTCTACGGTCTTCCGATTTGGAGGTATAGATAAGTAGTCATGCTCGTGCTCGTGTGCTTGTTTGTGTATACCGACTTTATATCCACTCTCAATCCAAGATTCATAAACGAGTGTCATTCTTGTTCCCTCCTTCAGGAATAGTTATACCTTCCCCTCAACTTACTATCCTACCTCCTGTTTTGCTGCCCTCATCTTATAATCTTTGTTCTTGTCCACTTAGCTTGGACTAAAAGTTAGATCATTAACCTTCCTCTTTGGTGCCCCTGGTTTACTTTTGCGCATTTTCTTGGGGGGAGTTCTCGGGTCCTTTTATTGTGATTGCAGGAATATCAATCCCCTTTCCTTTACCCACTAATAGAACTTCTGGGATATTGTTTGTGACGCACCTAAACTCAGGGGTGTAATAACCACATTGACTTAGCTTAATCGGCCGACACCAAAATTAACTATTTTTTCAAATCTAGTTCGTTTATCTCAAAAAATCTAACAAGTTGTAAGTGACACTCATTTTTAAAATAAATATATAACTATAACTAATTATAGAGAGACAAAAACACCAATCAAATTCACAATTCTGAACTACTATCAAATCTAAAATATAATTCCTTCCAAATTTCATCCGATATACCCGTCGCAACGTGCAAAATATATATGGTTAGCCAAACAGCGCATAGGTAGCGACTGACCACCGACGTATAAAGTAGTAACCAATTAAACTGAAGCATGTTATCAAACAATAACATGGAGAACGTATGACAAAACATGATATCATACCAATACTAATTCACACATTTGCAACGCCATGCGTATGCAAATCTCTTTTCATCGATGTGATCATCTTGAGTTGGATCTCGGGAGTACCCGTGCACTTTCAGCTGAGAGCGAGCATACATGTCACTACATATACGACACTCTCAAGGGAGCAGTGTGCCACTATTGTATGAACTAACTTATTTAGGGCATTTCACTAAAGGAAGGAACAATCCCTTCTTCCTATAACCTCGTCCACTAAACTTTCCACCATCTTTAATCTTCATTTTAATACAACCAGGGATTCCGGGATCATGTGTGATGAGGAAACAGACATGAATGTATAATTGCATACTGTAGAGGAAGAATGGGATAAGGCTTACCAAAGATGAAAGATAACCCTCTCAAAGTTGCTTGCGAGAAATACCATGTAATATCCTGAATTTTTAGAAAATACGAAATGCTTATATTCATTCTGAATATGTAACTTTTACACACTTGTTGGTATACTTAATTGTTAATGTGGTCATTATATTTTGTAGACATGCTTTTAAACGTGATGTTTGTCTAACTTACATACTTGCCTGTGCGTGTAAGAGTGTAAATGTGTACAATGAGAAACGTAAATGGACAAGTCTCAGAGTCTTAGCCAGTGTCATAGATGCTTGACACCCCCCTATGTATCGCATTGTGGCCCACTCTCGACACACGCACGACATGTGGCCCTGCAACTCAGCATGCCCCAACCACTATAAATAGGAACATTCCTCATTCATTTCAATTCACACCCTCCTCAATCACTTCTATTGTTTAAATATTTTGATAGTAATTTCAAATATTGTCATAGTTTTTTTTTTTTGGAAGAAAATATTTTCATAGTTTCGAAGTTTGGTTGTTATTTTATTTAGATATTTGAGTTTTTTAACAAAGACAATTTTGTACATATTTCAAAAAACATTTTGTACTTCAATGAGATTAATTTTCAAGTACTCCGTGAAAACACATTTTGCACGTACTTTGAGAAAAAATATTTTGCTCGTACTTTGAAAAAAAAAATAGTTCAAAAGTTGTCAATTTGTACGTACTTTGGAAAAAAGTTTACACGTATTTTGAGGAAATAAAATTATTTTTACTTAGATCGATAAGAGTCGTTTGTCATGCATCTTGAAGAATCATTTACTTGATCAGTTGGAGATAGTTCTACACCTTAGCTGTCGGATTTGAGGTAGAGAAAATATAATTTGAACATATATTGTAGTTAAATAAGTTCATATATTGATTACTTGGATATCGCCTGCCTACGAATTACCTTCTACTGTTGTTGCTTTATTTGCTTGTGTGTTCCTGTTTTCATAAACTTATTTATTATTATATTATGATGCTTTTTTCATAGCATCTGCTTATTTATTATTATATTAAATTAATGTATTGTTTTTAATGATATGTCGATCATGTACCTTGTATAATCGGATGCTGCTGACACCATTTCTTGTCCGTGTTGGTTTTGTCTATCCAGTTTCCTGCGTCCAGACTCGACTTCATTAACACATTCTTTCTAGGTGTGGCTTAGAGAGGAGCCATTAACCAAAACTTGGTTTTATCAACGTATCCTCAAACTAGTTTTCAAACTACATATCTTATTTTGGTGAGAGATGATTTCACACCATTCGCAGACTTTAGGAATGCATTCATATTTTTAACTTAACCATGTTTTCTTCCCAATGGCTATGATATAACGTCCATTATTAGAGATTCGGAGATCGATAGTCGTACCTAGGCCTAGCGATTCGAGTCAACCCGTAGGGTTGCGGGTTTGGTCGAACGGTGTAAGATCATAAAGGGGTTAACCCGTCATCAACCCTTTATTTGTGTGTCATTTTTGGGTCGACAAATTTTGATCCATTGCGGGTTTGTGTCGACCCAAGCCCACTAACTTCATGTTGGGTTCGGGTCGCATCATCACGTCGACCCCTTTGTAGTTATGATTATTCTGATTTTTTTTTAAAGAATGAATAATGGTGAAGAAGAGGGTAGTTGTTATGTCAGACATGTTGAAACTTGTCGTTTTCGGGTTGACACTAACCCCGACCCGTTAATTTTTGTGTCACTTTTGGGTCAATCAATTTTGTTCCGTTGCGGGTTCATGTCGACCCAAACCCGCTAACTTCATGTCGAGTTCGTACGGTGTCGTCGTGTCGAGTCAATTATTGCCAGACATTGATAATCCTCATCAAGCAACTAAGAGTTTAGAACTTAAATATATAGGTGTCTAAGCCTACATCATGAATGTTTGCCTTTGTACCATCAATCGAGATATTCTTAAAGACATTCTTCATTGCCCAAACATTAATCTTTCCAACTTCTAAGAGCGTACCAATCAGAAAAACTCTACCACTTCTGCTTGATCGTCTCCTCGGCCGCCCAGGTTCGTGCTCTCGTGTGGGCTACTTAACGAGACTTTTTAGACTAAATTACCACATATCAACAATTCCAACAACAAATTAACGAATGTTGCGTCTCGTTACGAAATCGAACTATTTGTTAGAGTTGATTCGTCATTCCTATTGATGGAGGTTTTGATTAAACATGCATGTTTCCGTTTATATTGACCCATTACCATCCCAATTAAAAATATGAATATTTAACTCGTTAAACATGAATATTTAACGAGTTTCATGAAGATGTGAACTATAATTTAACTACAAACATGTTTTTACTATAATTCAACAACCAATTTGAACACATTGCAACTATAATTGAAAGAGATTACCAATTTCATGCAAGCTCAACTACAATATAAGAAGAAATTAACAATTTCATTCAATTTCAACACTAATCAATAGATTACTGTTTATTATTGAAACTCCCAAAAGAGGGTTACATGAAGCTCTAATTCTGGAACAAGAATTAGGGCTTCATGTAACCCTCTTTTGGGAGCTTCAATAACTAACATAAATCAACCAACCATCTCCATCAACGATTGAGATGATTGATTTCAAAATCAAAATACAGAATGAAAAAAAAATTGAAACATGAACTTAGAGTTCCACAGAAGGGTCGACGATGGTGTACTGGGTTTGAAGGCGATTCCTCTTTGTCGTGGTTTCTGAGTTTGATAGCGATTCCTCTCTCCATTCTCTCTTCTATTCTCTTTCTGTTCTCCCTTCTCTATCTGTTGTCCCTTCTCTCTCTGTTATCCCTTCTCTATCGGTTATGTTCTCTGTTCTCTTCTCTTGTGACTTCTCTCATCTTTAGACTTCTCTTCTCCTCTCTTCTCTCGTCTCTCTATTCTTCTCAAATTTTCATTCCCTAGAGACCTAGCTAGGGTTTCTGTCTCTTCCGACGCGGTCTATTCAAATTTTTGCCCCAAAATTTGGCGGATAAATCAAAGTAATTTGGACACCTGTTAAGTTGACCATATACAGCGAGAAACCTCGTCGTATAAGACAACAACTAACGGCGTTAGGAAACTCTCGCCGTTTATATTAAAGATTTCTTACCAAGATAATAAACGTCGCCGTTACTAATTATTACTCGCCGTTAATAATATCAGTATAAACGGAGAACTCTCGTCGTATTAACTACAAATCTTGCCGTTTATGCTGAATTAACTACGGGCCTATGATTTTATCACCGTATAACATAAATTTAAGCGAGAATATGATTAGTCGCCGTTACTGATGTAATAAACGGCGATATATTGTCTTGCCGCGCGAATTTTAGTTCATCTTTGCCATTTTTGTGTTCATTTCTAGTAGTGAGTGTTATAGATGTTGGTTGGTTTTTGTTTGGGCTATTATAGAGAGACTTCAAATTAAAGGGAGGGCACACATTTATTTGGGCGGGCAATTAGAGATTTCGCCCCAAAATTTGGATCCGAAATAAAAATTCGTTACATACTTTCTTGCCGTATATGATAATTATTAACGGAGTTAAAAATTCGCATGCCGTTTATGCTATATATTATATGCGGCGAGAAATAATTTCGCTTTCGCCAATAATAATATTTTTCTTGCCGTTTATGTTATATACTATATGCGGCAAGAAAATTTTCGCCAATAATGATATTTTTCTTGCAGTTTTAGATATTTTTTGCGGAATTAGCATATAATTGCCATTTAAATATTTTTAAAAGCGGCGAATTTTTTTCTTGCCATATTTGATTGCATATATGGCAAGATAATTATTGCCACGCGAAAGTTGATGTTCTTTTTGTCGTTTTTGAGTAAATTTCTAGTAGCGCATCCTTTTTCCGGCAAGATTTCTTGAATCGTTTTCAAGAATGGTTTCCATGTTGAACAGAAAATTTCTACGAGAGCATACTTTTAGGAGCACCCATACGTCAGTATCGTCTGTCAATTATCCCTCAGTATCATCTCACACCTTCCAGGGTTTTAGGAGCATACTTTTGCCATAAAAAATCAACGACCCACCTCATATAAACATAGGCCTAGTAATTTGGGTCAACCCGTAGGGTTGCGGGTTTGGTCGAACGATGTAAGATCATAAAAGGGTTGACCAGTCATCAACCCTTTTATTTGTGTGTCATTTTTGGGTCAACCAATTTTGACCCATGGCGAGTTTGTGTCGACCCAAGCCCACTAACTTCATGTCGGGTTCGTGTCGTATCGTCACGTCGACCCGGTTGTTGTTATGATTATTCCTATTTTTTTAAAGAATGAATAATGGTGAAGAAGACGGTGGTTGTTACGTTAGAGAGGTTGAAACATGTCGTTTTCGGGTCAACACTAACCCCGACCCGTTAATTTTTGTGTCACTTTTGGGTCGATCAATTTTGTTCCATTGCGGGTTCATGTCGACCCAAACCCGCTAACTTCATGTCGAGTTCGTATCGTGTCGTCGTGTCGAGTCAATTATTGTCAGACATTGATGATTCTCACTAAGCAACTAAGAGTTTGGGAACTTAAATATATCGGTGTCTAAGCCTACATCATGAATGTTTGCCTCTGTAGCATCAATCGAGATATTCTTAAAGACATTCTTCGTTGCCCAAACATTTATCCTTCCAAATTCTAAGAGCGTACCAACCAAATAGCTCCAAAGCGTTGCAGATTCTGGACAAACTCTACCACTTCTTGAACCCCTGACACTACGGACAACTTCTGCTTGATCGTCTCCGCGGCCGCCTAGGGTTCATGGCTCGTGTGGGCTACTTAACGATACTTTTTAAAACTAAATTACCACAATATTAACAATTCCAGTAACAAAATTAACGAATTGATGTATCTTGTTACTAAATTGAACTACTTGTTGGAGTTGATTCGTCATTCTTATTGATGGAGGGCTTGGTTAAACATGCATGTTTTAGTTTATGTTAACATATTATCTGCCCAATTAAAAATATGATTATTTAACGAGTTGAACATGATCAACGGGCACAACCCGCCCAACCCGTCCGTTTGATAAGTGTAGCTCACCCACTATTTCACCCTTGTTGGGTTAAGATTGGACATGAGTAATAGTACTATAATAAAAATTACCCTAGTATTGAAAAAATAAATAAATATTGAAGACCACCAACCATACTTCTGAAGAAAGTCATGTCTTTCTCAGTTATAACAGATGAAGGCATGACAGAAACAGATGATGTTGGGAGTGCAATAGGGGTACACATTGGCTTACTATCAAGAAGTCCTGCTTTTGTGAGAAGATCTGTAGCATACTTTGTCTGATGTAGAATACACCCTTGAGGAGATGAGGAAACTTCTATGCCCAATAAATAATGCAGATTTCCCAAGTCTTTGAGAGCAAATTGAAGTTTCATGTGATGTAATAATGCAGAAATGAACTGCTGATCACTTCTAGTTACCAAAATATCATCAACATATATCAAAATCAATATCAAATGTTGAGAGGTCTTGAAAATAAACAAGGAAGAATCTGCATGACTGGGAGTGAAGCCTTGACTAACCAGAAAAGTGGACAATCTGTGAAACCAAGCTCTAGGAGCCTGCTTCAAACCATAAAGAGATTTTTCAAGCTTACACACACAGGAAGAGTACTGAGGATGAACAAAACCAGCAGGCTGCTTCATGTATACCTCTTCTTCTAAATGACCATGAAGGAAGGCATTAGAGACATCTAACTGTTTGATATGCCACCCTTGAGATAAAGCCAAAGTCAAGACTACTCTGTTAGTAACATATTTCACAACTGGGCTAAAAGTTTCTGTATAATCCACTCCAAATTCTTGAGAATACCTCTGAGCAACCAGCCTAGCCTTATACCTAGCAATAGAACCATCAGCAGCTCTTTTGATTTTATAAACCCATTTTGATCAAATGGCATGTCTCCCTTGAGGTTTTGGTACTAGAATCCAGGTTTGTTGTTGAAGGAGAGCTGTGTATTCTTCTGCCATAGCTTGTTTCCAATGACTACGAGTCAAAGCTTCAATAAAATTTGGGGTTTCATTCTCCACATAGCCAGACTTAGCTAAATTGATTTGATATATGGGATTTGGTTTCAAAATGCCTGCTCTTGACCTAGTAACCATAGGATGAGAAACAAGAGGAGGTGGAGCTGGAGAAGGTGGAGGTGGATATGTTAATGAGGGTGAAGAGATTATGGGAGGAGAAATATGAGAAGGATGTGATAAAGAAGATGGAACAAAAGAGGAAGAGAAAGGGGAAGAAACAGAATGAGAGAAGAAAGGATTTTGAAAGAAGGCAAAGTATGTGAATGAGAATCAGATATCAAAGAACTGTCAGGAGAAGATGAAGTATAAGGAAATGTCCATACATCTGTAACCCTTTGTGGTAGTACAATAACCAAGGAAGAGACACTTAGCAAATCTAGGCATGAGTTTGTGAGACATATATGGTCTAAGCCATGGAAAACAAAGACAACCAAAAGACTTGAGAAAATTATAATCAGGTAATCTCTTATAAAGAACTTGATAAGAAGATTGAAACTTGAGTTTGGCTTTGGTTGCCTATTTATAAGAAAATTATCAGTTGCAAAAGCATCAAGCCAAAAAGAAATAGGCAGTTTAGCTTGTTGCAAAAGAGCTAGAGCTACTTCAACAATGTGTCTATGTCTTCTTTCCACTCTTCCTGCTTGTTCAGGAGTGTGGGGACAAGTAAGGTGCTGAAAAATCCCTTGACTAGAGAGATATTGACCAAAATCAGTACTAAGAAATTCTCCTCCATTATTAGTCCTAAACACTTTGATTTTGCATCCAAACTGAGTAGAAACCATGTTTGTAAAATGAACAGAGTAAGAATAGGATTCTGATTTGTGCTTTAAAGGATAAAGCCAACAAAATCTACAATGATCATCAATAAAGATAAGATAAAATCTAAATTTATTGAAAGAGTGAATAGGGGCAGGACCCCATACATCAGCATGAACTAAGTCAAAAGGATGCAAAGAAAAAGAAGTTGACAATTGAAATTTGAGTTTATGACCCTTTGCAACATTACAGTGTTCACAGATTTGGGCAGAAGACTCTAATGGAAATTTTAACAATTTTGCCACATGATTGTACACTTTAGTAGATGGATGCCCTAATCTCACATGCTAAAGAGTTGGAGAAGAAATAGTAGCAGCAGATAGAGCTGTTGACTGAGCGTTTAGAGAAGACTGAACTGGAATGGTGTAGAGACCATGTCTACAAGGGCCCTGTGAGAGGACTTCCTTGGTGGCATTGTCCCGAACCACAAAACCAGAAGAATTGAACAGGACAAAACAGTTATTATCATGATTAAGTTTAGAAATAGACATAAATTTGAAGCAAAATTAGGAGAATGAAGTATGTGATTTAGATTGAAAGAATAATGAGGAGTAGGAAAAATACCATCTCCATAGTGTTAAATAGGAACATAAGCTCCATTGCCTACACAAACTGTCTCATGTCCATGATATGGAATAGGTGCAGCAAGAGCATTAAACTCATTTGTAACATGATTATTTGCTCCACTATCCAAAAGCCAGGACTGCATAGGTGGTGGACCAACAGCATTGAAGGCCATAGATGAACCAGAATCATAAGGAGAGGAGTGTGCAGTGGTGGCCATAGAACCATAACCAGAAGAAAGCCCAGAAGAAGAAGATACAAGTGGAGAAGTCATATATCTCTGTGCTTGACCAGATGAAGGCACAAATCCATAAGAAGAACCATGTGTGATAGTCATCATACCCTGAGGTAGAGTCCATAACGTCTTTCATGTGTCCCAAGTTCATTGGACCCTACGAAGTACTGGATCGTATAGGAGAGGTAGCCTATCGCCTGAATCTTCCAAACAGCCTAGGTAGAGTCCATAACGTCTTTCATGTGTCCCAACTCAAAGCTTATGTACCCGACCCGAGCCATATCATTGATCCCAAGCCTGTTGAACTTGATCCCTCTCTTACCTTTGAACAACAACCAATCAAAATCCTCGATACAAAGACCAGGAACACCCGTACCAAGTCCACCACGCTGGTCAAGGTTCTTTGGTCAAACCACCAAACGGAAGAGGAAACTTGGGAAGCCGAGGCAGACATGAGGAAACGTTACCCACACCTCTTCGACCAGGTATGAGCCGAGTGACGGGGACGTCACTCCTTTTAAGGGAGATGTGATTTAACAGCCGTATATTTAATTACCTGTCTTGTCTTGTTATTATGTGCACCTTAGAATTGCATACCACATACTTGCATTGGGAGATTCGATTTACTTTAAGCTTCGGGGACGAAGCTTTGTTTTAAGGGAGATGTGATGTAATACCCCGATATTTTAGGGGGTATTTTAGGGAGTTTAACGAATTTTTCGGACCATTATTTGAAATTACAAAAGTTGTTTTCATTCACTAAAAGTTGTTTTTCATTATTATTTTCATCATTATTATTATTATTATTATTATTATTATTATTATTATTATTATTGTTATTTTATCAAAAGTTTTCTTTTATATTTTTTTTAAGATGTAATTTTTTTATAGTTAGTTGGGAGTAAATTAGTGGGTGAAGTGTAGTGGGTCGTGTAACGTTGTAGCGTGACCAAAACATGTCCTTTTAATAACTTTTACGACACCAACCACCGCGTCTTACCGTGTGCCCGCAACACCCTAAACTTTCCTCCCTTCATCTTCTCCATCAACATTGAAGAACAGGGGATGTTTCTTCCCCAAATTTCCGGCGAAGACCACCACGGCATGACACAAATTTGACCTCTCTTCCTTGAAATTTATGTCCCGATTCATGCTACTCGATTCAAAGACTAAATCTTTGCAATCAATTGCCCGTTTCATCATTCCAAAATCAACCCGGATTTCTCTCCGTCAAAAACAAATTTCCGATCGGGTTTCCAAACCCAGCTCTCTCTCTCTCTCGCCCCTGTCTCTCTCTCTCTCTCGCTATCTTCCTCTCTCACCCTCTGTCTCTCTCTCTCGCTGTCCCTCTCCCTCGCCATCTCCCTCTGGTCTCTGTTGGCGCCGAGCAAAGACCCAGGCCGAAGCCCAGAACCGCCCGACGCCGCCGCCCTCTGCGCCGTCGCCCCTCTGCGTCGCCGAACCGCCCGACGCCGCCTTCCCCTGCTTCGTCCGCCATCACCACCACCGTTCGTCTCCCTCTGCTCCGGCGAACCCCAAGCAGCGGCAGGAACCCATCACCGCCGCCGCCATCTTCTTCGGGTGTTCTTCTTCAATCGGTAAACACCCCAATCAAGTGTTGCTACTATCAATTTCATTTGAATTCATGGTTGTTCATGTGGGTTGTGGTGTGATTTGTGGAGAAACAAAATGTACCAGTTGGGTTGTTGTTTGAGAAGAAACTGGGTTTGTTTGTTTGTGAATCAAGGGGGTGTGAAAGTGTCTTTTTACAAAAAATGGGGGTAGGCTTTTGTATGAAGTGAAACTGTTTAGGGGGCTGATTGTATATCAACTAATTGTAATTTAAGTTATTCTTTATCATAATATAAATTAGTATTTCGTATATGTGTATATATTTTATCAATTGTAAGTTAATGATCCTTTTCAAAAAAATAAATATACAACTTTATAATCAAATTAAAATAGTATTTTATAAGTGTATATTATTTATACTATATTTTCTTAAACAACTAAATAATCATGTTTTCGATTTATCGCAAAATAAATTATTTTCACTTATAACATGATTTTCGTTAATATAAATTTATACTAAGATTAGTTAAGCTTTAGCTTTAGTTTAAGCTCCCATTTTCATTTATCTAAACTTTAAATTAATATAGCTATCTTTGTGTATATAATTTCACCTTAGTAATTTAAATAAATATTCTAGAACATCTAATAAAGTTTTCTTTACCTCGAATATTACTTTTATAATTATAAGTCACTATTTTTCTTATTTTAATTTATATTCTAAACGTAAAATTATAGCTAGTGTAATATATTTTGTTTGGGGAATTAATTGGGGATTTCACTTGCATTTCATATAGGACAATTTAATTGCAATTTGTTGTGTGATGTATATGTGTTAATATAGGATTATGTGATTATTGTAGATACCGAGTTCGTAGGAGGCGAGTTCATCGAGGACCCCTACTACTAGTTCAGTGCTAGCTTGTGAGTGTGAAGTTCTCACCTCATTTCCAAGTAAGTTTATGCGCACAATACTTTAACTATCAAAATATGTCTTGGCGTGTGTTACTCGTGTTTCGAACAACTACTTTTAAGTCTCAAATTTTGACAATCTCTCTTGCAAATATTCTTTTTGAAAGATATGTGGTTACTTCTGAATTTCGAACCGATGTTCTAAAATGATCTTGTGGAATATAATTGAACGATAAATGATATGGGGCGATGTACAGAGGATGTGTGTGAAGGCTACGGCCGGAGGCGCACGTGAGACGAACCTCCTAGGGTTTCATACCCTACCCTATACGGGTTTATAAATTGTGAAAGCTATAGAGTACTACCTATGCATGTGTGGGTCACAACTGTATAGGGGTGTCGACACTTAAGGTCCTTTAGCTATGTGATGGGCGGGGTAGTGTCGGGCTACCTACAAACGCCCTGGGTGAATTGGGATGGACTGTGATATCCCAAGAGGTACCTGTGTGATGATATTATTGCATCGTGACCTCTCTGTGGGCAATCGTTACCCGCTGGGCTCTAATACGCCTCAGCTCAACTAATAAGCTAAAATGTGGAATCTCTTCAGTTACATTCTTTTCATTCTTTCAGCCAAAACTCTGTTTTACATATTGTGGTATATTCTTACTCAGTTTTCACTGACAAATGTTTTTCTGCGTCGGCTTTTGCCATTTGAAAACCCGCAGGTTATGAATAAAGATGGGGGGAACGCGCTCACGCATTTGAAGGTGAATAAGAAGCTAGGAATCACCTAGTTAAATTGTTAACATTTAGTTGAATGTTGAGATTTCAAACTTTGTCATCGTTGTTTCCTTTTAAAACTTTGTAAGGAGGGTTTCTCCTTTACTTTTATTTCAATAAAGTACTTTTGGATATCGTTGAGTTGTACTAGCAAGGAACCGTAGGTTCCGGGTTGTTTCAGTTGGTATCAGAGCCGACGGTTCCAACGCTAGTACGACTTCCCGATTTCCATTAAATAAAGATTCAAAATAACTGGAAGCTTTTCAAAAATTTAAAATGGACATAGGATAACTAAAAATGGAATTAAAACTAAACAAGCCGGGGATGTGGGTTAACATAGTCGTGTTTTCCTTCTTGGTTCTCAAATGTTTGTGTGATTATTTGTTAATCCCCACTAATTGTGAACGAATAGTTGCTATGTGGCCGAGACTTGTTAATTTGTCATGTTACATACTTGCTTTAAATTATTTAAAATTATTCCCGTTGAGATTATGAGTGTATACGCGGTCTAGTACACTTCCGAGACTCCTTTTCTCTTCTTTCTGAACATGGACTTGGACGAGGACCAAGGATATGGGCAAGACCAAGTTGAAAACCAAGATGAGGACGCATAGGAGGAGCTTATAGATTGGGATGCCGATATGGATGAGATCGATGAGATTGACGAGAAGGAGCATGAAGGAAACAATGAGGCGGAAGAAATTAGATCGACGCTGCTGATAGCGAGCTCATGCTCCCCACTGATGACGAAGAGTAGATAAACACCCACCCACCCTTACGATTATTGTCTACTGCATTTCTTTTATCACGAGAGCGAACGTTTAGCTTACCTTAGGAGTTACTATTTACTTTATAGAATTGGGTTGTTCCTTACCATTTAAATGTTTATGTGGATTATTTGATGGATGGATAAATGTATGCTTAATTTTTGAAACTTATAGGCTGCATGTATGTGAACTAGAAGTAGAATTCTTTTCGACCTATATTAAGTAAGGTTATATATTTAAACAAAGGTACAATGCAATATTATACAAGGAGACGTGCAAGAGAAGTAGGAACAATGAACCAGGGAGGTCAGCAAACCCATGACGGCCAAGTTCCACCCGTCGAACCCATTGAATTTCAGGAGATGCGCCAGGCAACTCTAGCTCTCACCCAAATTCTACAAAACACCCACAATGGAGGGGGAAGTGTTATGAGTAGGGTAGCTGAACTCCGCCCTGACTCCTTTTATGGGACGGATGACCCCACCACCTTGGAAAACTGGATTAGGGACTTTGGAAAAGTCCTAGTATCTGCGCGCTGCTCTGAAGATCAGCGGGTCGAAGTAGCCCTCTACTACTTCAAGAAGGAGGCTGACAACTGGTGGTCAGCCAAGGGAGAAGAACTTCTCGCCCAGCAGGGATTTGGCTGGGAACAGCTGAAAGCAGCGCTACGAGAACGTTTCTATCCTGAACATGTCAAGGATAGGAAGTTCAAGGAATTCATGAACTTGAAACAGGGAAGTGACAACCCTTATGATTATCATCAGAAATACATGGAGTTGATGAGGTTTGGAAGGGAACTGGTGCCGACCGAGGCAAAGAAGATCAAGAGGTTTATAGGAGGTTTAAACTTCCAACTCCGAATGGCCTTGATTGCGACCCGATTTGACACCCTCATGGACACTTATGGGGCAGCTCAGGACGCCCAGAATTTGATTGATGAGAATAATGAAGAAACTAAGAAGAGGAAGTCTGAGGCACTGGCAGGGACAGGTTTCCAGAATCGTGGTTCGGGAAACAATAGCGGAGATAAAAGGTTTCGTCCCAACCCAGCCCCCACCAATCAATTTGGAAACCAAGGCCAGGTACGAATCTACAACTGCAAGCAATGCGGCATGAACCATCCAGGAGTGAACTGCCGGGGGAACAAAGTTAACTGCCTCAATTGTGGTAAGCTAGGCCATCGAAGGTTTGAATGTCGTTCAAGACCCTCAGGGAACAACAGCGGTGGAAGCTTCAACAACAACAACTTCAATAACTCCGGGAATAACAATGGTGGAGGATATGGAGGAAACAATATGAACCGCCAAGGGGGGGATGGAGGATACAACCGTGGAGGAAACAACTACGGGGGGAATAACAGCGGTTATAATCAAGGAGGCAATAACAACCGTGGCAATCAGTATGGCGGAAACAACAACAATGCTGGCAACAGAAACAACAATGGAGGAGGCTATAACCGAGGTAACAACTGGCAGGGAGGAAATGGTTACAACAACCGACCCCAAGGAAACAACAATGCTACTTCAGCAACCACAGTAGCAGGCGCACCTGCACCTGCAGCCACAGCACGCAGCGCAGCTGGAACCATCAATGTGATGAATCAGACTCAGGCAGCACAGGCCAACGTGGTGACTGGTACATTCCTAATCCATTCTACCCCTGCTTTTGTGTTATTTGATTCTGGAGCCACATTCTCTTTCATTTCATCTACTTTTGCTAAGAAATTAGACTTACCAGATCCTACCCCAATATCTATATCCATCTCTACCCCTACTGGAGAAGTCACACCTTGTAATACCATGTACCCTGGAGTCAACCTAGAAATATTAGGAGCCAAGCTACCTTCTGATCTGATTCTTTTCGATCTCGGCAACCTAGATGTCATCTTAGTTATGGATTGGCTTAGCAAATACAAAGCAACAATAGAGTGTGCCACCCAAAAGGTCAGGTTTCGTGGACCAAAAGGCGAGCGCCTATCCTATAGGGGTATAACTAGAGAACCCAAAATCCAAATCGTGTCAGCCTTAACCATCCTCTCCGATGTGAAGAAAGGGCATAGGGCATACCTCTGTACGATCCATGATCAGGAGAAAGAAGGGGAGAAATTAGAGGACATCCCAGTTGTGAATGAATTCCCCGATGTCTTTCCAGAAGACCTTCCAGGAATGCCACCTAAGAGAGCCGTGGACTTTGCGATAGACTTAGTACCAGGTACTGGACCAATCTCGAAGGCACCATATAGGATGGCACCAGCCGAGTTAAAGGAGCTTCAAGAGCAACTGAAGGAGTTAATGGACAAGGGTTTCATTAGACCTAGTGTTTCACCATGGGGAGCACCTGTTTTGTTCGTGAAGAAGAAGGATGGTAGCCTAAGACTTTGCATTGACTACCGTGAATTGAATGGAGTAACCGTTAAGAATAAGTACCCAATTCCAAGGATTGATGACTTATTCGACCAGCTACAAGGAGCCGATACCTTTTCGAAGATCGATTTAAGGTCTGGATATCATCAGCTTAGGATAGCTGAACAGGATATTCCTAAAACGGCATTTCGAACTCGCTATGGCCACTAAGAGTTTACGGTAATGCCATTCGGTCTCACTAATGCTCCAGCAGCATTCATGGAGTTGATGAACCGCGTTCTCCAGAAGTACCTAGATAAGTTTGTTGTCGTTTTCATCGATGACATCCTAATCTACTCGAAAGGGAAGGAAGAACATGCACACCATTTGAGGGAGGTGTTAGAAACCCTAAGGGAAGAGAAGTTGTATGGAAAGTTGTCAAAGTGCGAGTTTTGGTTGGATAGAGTGCCTTTCCTAGGGCATATTATATCTAAAGAAGGTGTGTCTGTAGACCCTGGAAAGATATCAGCGGTAAAGGACTGGCCCACACCAAAAAGTGTGACGGAGATAAGAAGCTTCCTAGGATTGGCGGGTTACTATCGACGATTCGTGAAGGATTTCTCCAAGACCGCGAAACCCATGACAACGTTAATGAAGAAGACAAGCAAGTACGTATGGGACAAGAATTGTGAGGAAGCATTCCAAACCCTAAAGGATAGGTTAACGTCGGCACCCGTGTTAACGTTACCTACTGAAGGAGGAGAATTTGAAGTCTACAGTGATGCGTCTAAGCACGGGCTAGGATGTGTTTTGATGCAAGATGGCAAAGTGATTGCGTATGCTTCAAGGCAACTAAAGTCCTACGAGGAGAATTACCCCACTCACGACTTGGAATTGGCAGCTATCGTGTTTGCGCTAAAGATATGGAGGCATTACCATTACGGTACGACGTGCAAGATCTTTACCGATCACAAGAGCCTAAAGTACATATTCACACAAAAGGAGCTGAATATGCGACAAAGGAGGTGTCTAGAATTGGTGAAAGACTATGATATCAAGATTCAATACCATGAAGGGAAAGCCAACGTAGTAGCGGATGCTTTGAGCCGAAAGACGGAGCATACGGTAAATGCAATGTGGGTTTTACCACCTAAGCTTTGCGAAGAGTTTCGAAGACTGGAGATTGAAGTCTGCACGAAGGGAACAACGAACAACATGCTATGTAATTTGACGATAGTACCGGACATCTTCGAAGAAATAAAGGAAGAACAGAAATAAGATGCTTTCCTGCAAAAGATCAAGGAGAAGATCAACAAAGGCGAAGCACTCGATTTCAAAGTGGAGGAAGACGGAAGCGTGAAATTCAAGGGAAGATGGTGCGTACCAATAAAATGCGCGGAGGTAAAGGAGAAGATTATGAAGGAAGCTCATAACACGCCTTATTCGGTACATCCAGGAGGAGACAAGTTGTACAAGGATTTGAAGAAGAACTTCTGGTGGAAAGGTATGAAGAAGGAAGTAGCTGATTTCGTATCTCGATGTTTGACGTGTCAAAAGGTTAAGTTCGAGCACAAGAGACCAGGTGGGATGTTACAACCATTGGAGATACCGGTATGGAAATGGGATTCCATCTCAATGGACTTTGTCACGGCCTTACCTGTTTCGACTAATGGGTTGAACCAGATTTGGGTGGTAGTCGATCGATTGACCAAGACGGCAAGATTCATTCCCATGAAGGACACGTGGGACATGGAAAAGAGGGCGGATGCATACATCAAGAATGTAGTAAGACTACACGGAGTACCTAGCTCGATTATTTCAGATAGGGATCCAAACTTCTTATCACACTTCTGGAAGGAGCTACAAAAAGCCATGGGTACCGAGCTAAGGTTCAGCACAGCGTTTCACCCAGCTACGGATGGACAGACCGAAAGAACGATTCAAACGTTAGAAGACATGCTACGAGCTTGCATTTTAGACTTTGGAGGTTCATGGGTGGACAAGTTACCACTTATCGAATTCTCTTATAACAACAGCTACCATACTAGCATAGGGATGGCACCCTACGAAGCACTGTATGAGAGGAAGTGCAGGACACCGCTGTGTTGGAGTGACATCAGCGAGACTATCATTCTTGGACCACAAATGATCGAGGACTCGACAAACCAGATTCGAATGATCCAGCAAAGGATGAAAGCGGCCAACGATCGACAAAAGTCTTACGCGGATTTGAAGAGAAGGCCATTGGAATTCAAAGTAGGTGACAAAGTGTTCCTAAGGGTTTCACCTACAAAGGGGGTTATGCGTTTTAATCAGAAAGGAAAATTGAGTCCCAAGTTCATTGGACCCTACGAAGTACTGGATCGTATAGGAGAGGTAGCCTATCGCCTGAATCTTCCAAACAGCCTAGGTAGAGTCCATAACGTCTTTCATGTGTCCCAACTCAAAGCTTATGTACCCGACCCGAGCCATATCATTGATCCCGAGCCTGTTGAACTTGATCCCTCTCTTACCTTTGAACAACAACCAATCAAAATCCTCGATACAAAGACCAGGAACACCCGTACCAAGTCCACCACGCTGGTCAAGGTTCTTTGGTCAAACCACCAAACGGAAGAGGAAACTTGGGAAGCCGAGGCAGACATGAGGAAACGTTACCCACACCTCTTTGACCAGGTATGAGCCGAGTGACGGGGACGTCACTCATTTTAAGGGAGATGTGATTTAACAGCCGTATATTTAATTACATGTCTTGTCTTGTTATTATGTGCACATTAGAACTGCATACCACATACTTGCATTGGGAGATTCGATTTACTTTAAGCTTCGGGGACGAAGCTTTGTTTTAAGGGAGATGTGATGTAATACCCCGATATTTTAGGGGGTATTTTAGGGAGTTTAACGAATTTTTCGGACCATTATTTGAAATTACAAAAGTTGTTTTCATTCACTAAAAGTTGTTTTTCATTATTATTATCATCATCATTATTATTATTATTATTATTATTATTGTTATTTATCAAAAGTTTTCTTTTATATTTTTTTAAGATGTAATTTTTTTATAGTTAGTTGGGTGTAAATTAGTGGGTGAAGTGTAGTGGGTCGTGTAACGTTGTAGCGTGACCAAAACATGTCCTTTTAAGAACTTTTACGACACCAACCACCGCGTCTTACCGTGTGCCCGCAACACCCTAAACTTTCCTCCCTTCATCTTCTCCATCAACATTGAAGAACAGGGGATGTTTCTTCCCCAAATTTCCGGCGAAGACCACCACGGCATGACACAAATTTGACCTCTCTCCCTTGAAATTTATGTCCCGATTCATGCTACTCGATTCAAAGACTAAATCTTTGCAATCAATTGCCCGTTTCATCATTCCAAAATCAACCCGGATTTCTCTCCGTCAAAAACAAATTTCCGATCGGGTTTCCAAACCCAGCTCTCTCTCTCTCGCCCCTGTCTCTCTCTCTCTCTCGCTATCTTCCTCTCTCACCCTCTGTCTCTCTCTCTCGCTGTCCCTCTCCCTCGCCATCTCCCTCTGCTCTCTGTTGGCGCCGAGCAAAGACCCAGGCCGAAGCCCAGAACCGCCCGACGCCGCCGCCCTCTGCGCCGTCGCCCCTCTGCGTCGCCGAACCGCCCGACGCCGCCTTCCCCTGCTTCGTCCGCCATCACCACCACCGTTCGTCTCCCTCTGCTCCGGCGAACCCCAAGCAGCGGCAGGAACCCATCACCGCCGCCGCCATCTTCTTCGGGTGTTCTTCTTCAATCGGTAAACACCCCAATCAAGTGTTGCTACTATCAATTTCATTTGAATTCATGGTTGTTCATGTGGGTTGTGGTGTGATTTGTGGAGAAACAAAATGTACCAGTTGGGTTGTTGTTTGAGAAGAAACTGGGTTTGTTTGTTTGTGAATCAAGGGGGTGTGAAAGTGTCTTTTTACAAAAAATGGGGGTAGGCTTTTGTATGAAGTGAAACTGTTTAGGGGGCTGATTGTATATCAACTAATTGTAATTTAAGTTATTCTTTATCATAATATAAATTAGTATTTCGTATATGTGTATATATTTTATCAATTGTAAGTTAATGATCCTTTTCAAAAAAATAAATATACAACTTTATAATTAAATTAAAATAGTATTTTATAAGTGTATATTATTTATACTATATTTTCTTAAACAACTAAATAATCATGTTTTCGATTTATCGCAAAATAAATTATTTTCACTTATAACATGATTTTCGTTAATATAAATTTATAATAAGATTAGTTAAGCTTTAGCTTTAGTTTAAGCTCCCATTTTCATTTATCTAAACTTTAAATTAATATAGCTATCTTTGTGTATATAATTTCACCTTAGTAATTTAAATAAATATTCTAGAACATCTAATAAAGTTTTCTTTACCTCGAATATTACTTTTATAATTATAAGTCACTATTTTTCTTATTTTAATTTATATTCTAAACGTAAAATTATAGCTAGTGTAATATATTTTGTTTGGGGAATTAATTGGGGATTTCACTTGCATTTCATATAGGACAATTTAATTGCAATTTGTTGTGTGATGTATATGTGTTAATATAGGATTATGTGATTATTGTAGATACCGAGTTCGTAGGAGGCGAGTTCATCGAGGACCCCTACTACTAGTTCAGTGCTAGCTTGTGAGTGTGAAGTTCTCACCTCATTTCCAAGTAAGTTTATGTGCACAATACTTTAACTATCAAAATATGTCTTGGCGTGTGTTACTCGTGTTTCGAACAACTACTTTTAAGTCTCAAATTTTGACAATCTCTCTTGCAAATATTCTTTTTGAAAGATATGTGGTTACTTCTGAATTTCGAACCGATGTTCTAAAATGATCTTGTGGAATATAATTGAACGATAAATGATATGGGGCGATGTACAGAGGATGTGTGTGAAGGCTACGGCCGGAGGCGCACGTGAGACGAACCTCCTAGGGTTTCATACCCTACCCTATACGGGTTTATAAATTGTGAAAGCTATAGAGTACTACCTATGCATGTGTGGGTCACAACTGTATAGGGGTGTCGACACTTAAGGTCCTTTAGCTATGTGATGGGCGGGGTAGTGTCGGGCTACCTACAAACGCCATGGGTGAATTGGGATGGACTGTGATATCCCAAGAGGTACCTGTGTGATGATATTATTGCATCGTGACCTCTCTGTGGGCAATCGTTACCCGCTGGGCTCTAATACGCCTCAGCTCAACTAATAAGCTAAAATGTGGAATCTCTTCAGTTACATTCTTTTCATTCTTTCAGCCAAAACTCTGTTTTACATATTGTGGTATATTCTTACTCAGTTTTCACTGACAAATGTTTTTCTGCGTTGGCTTTTGCCATTTGAAAACCCGCAGGTTATGAATAAAGATGGGGGGAACGCGCTCACGCATTTGAAGGCGAATAAGAAGCTAGGAATCACCTAGTTAAATTGTTAACATTTAGTTGAATGTTGAGATTTCAAACTTTGTCATCGTTGTTTCCTTTTAAAACTTTGTAAGGAGGGTTTCTCCTTTACTTTTATTTCAATAAAGTACTTTTGGATATCGTTGAGTTGTACTAGCAAGGAACCGTAGGTTCCGGGTTGTTTCAGTTGGTATCAGAGCCGACGGTTCCAACGCTAGTACGACTTCCCGATTTCCATTAAATAAAGATTCAAAATAACCGGAAGCTTTTCAAAAATTTAAAATGGACATAGGATAACTAAAAATGGAATTAAAACTAAACAAGCCGGGGATGTGGGTTAACATAGTCGTGTTTTCCTTCTTGGTTCTCAAATGTTTGTGTGATTATTTGTTAATCCCCACTAATTGTGAACGAATAGTTGCTATGTGGCCGAGACTTGTTAATTTGTCATGTTACATACTTGCTTTAAATTATTTAAAATTATTCCCGTTGAGGTTATGAGTGTATACGCGGTCTAGTACACTTCCGAGACTCCTTTTCTCTTCTTTCTGAACATGGACTTGGACGAGGACTAAGGATATGGGCAAGACCAAGTTGAAAACCAAGATGAGGACGCATAGGATGAGCTTATAGATTGGGATGCCGATATGGATGAGATCGATGAGATTGACGAGAAGGAGCATGAAGGAAACAATGAGGCGGAAGAAATTAGATCGACGCTGCTGATAGCGAGCTCATGCTCCCCACTGATGACGAAGAGTAGATAAACACCCACCCACCCTTACGATTATTGTCTACTGCATTTCTTTTATCACGAGAGCGAACGTTTAGCTTACCTTAGGAGTTACTATTTACTTTATAGAATTGGGTTGTTCCTTACCATTTAAATGTTTATGTGGATTATTTGATGGATGGATAAATGTATGCTTAATTTTTGAAACTTATAGGCTGCATGTATGTGAACTAGAAGTAGAATTCTTTTCGACCTATATTAAGTAAGGTTATATATTTAAACAAAGGTACAATGCAATATTATACAAGGAGACGTGCAAGAGAAGTAGGAACAATGAACCAGGGAGGTCAGCAAACCCATGGCGGCCAAGTTCCACCCGTCGAACCCATTGAATTTCAGGAGATGCGCCAGGCAACTCTAGCTCTCACCCAAATTCTACAAAACACCCACAATGGAGGGGGAAGTGTTATGAGTAGGGTAGCTGAACTCCGCCCTGACTCCTTTTATGGGACGGATGACCCCACCACCTAGGAAAACTGGATTAGGGACTTTGGAAAAGTCCTAGTATCTGCGCGCTGCTCTGAAGATCAGCGGGTCGAAGTAGCCCTCTACTACTTCAAGAAGGAGGCTGACAACTGGTGGTCAGCCAAGGGAGAAGAACTTCTCGCCCAGCAGGGATTTGGCTGGGAACAGCTGAAAGCAGCGCTACGAGAACGTTTCTATCCTGAACATGTCAAGGATAGGAAGTTCAAGGAATTCATGAACTTGAAACAGGGAAGTGACAACCCTTATGATTATCATCAGAAATACATGGAGTTGATGAGGTTTGGAAGGGAACTGGTGCCGACCGAGGCAAAGAAGATCAAGAGGTTTATAGGAGGTTTAAACTTCCAACTCCGAATGGCCTTGATTGCGACCCGATTTGACACCCTCATGGACACTTATGGGGCAGCTCAGGACGCCCAGAATTTGATTGATGAGAATAATGAAGAAACTAAGAAGAGGAAGTCTGAGGCACTGGCAGGGACAGGTTTCCAGAATCGTGGTTCGGGAAACAATAGCGGAGATAAAAGGTTTCGTCCCAACCCAGCCCCCACCAATCAATTTGGAAACCAAGGCCAGGTACGAATCTACAACTGCAAGCAATGCGGCATGAACCATCCAGGAGTGAACTGCCGGGGGAACAAAGTTAACTGCCTCAATTGTGGTAAGCTAGGCCATCGAAGGTTTGAATGTCGTTCAAGACCCTCAGGGAACAACAGCGGTGGAAGCTTCAACAACAACAACTTCAATAACTCCGGGAATAACAATGGTGGAGGATATGGAGGAAACAATATGAACCGCCAAGGGGGGGATGGAGGATACAACCGTGGAGGAAACAACTACGGGGGGAATAACAGCGGTTATAATCAAGGAGGCAATAACAACCGTGGCAATCAGTATGGCGGAAACAACAACAATGCTGGCAACAGAAACAACAATGGAGGAGGCTATAACCGAGGTAACAACTGGCAGGGAGGAAATGGTTACAACAACCGACCCCAAGGAAACAACAATGCTACTTCAGCAACCACAGTAGCAGGCGCACCTGCACCTGCAGCCACAGCACGCAGCGCAGCTGGAACCATCAATGTGATGAATCAGACTCAGGCAGCACAGGCCAACGTGGTGACTGGTACATTCCTAATCCATTCTACCCCTGCTTTTGTGTTATTTGATTCTGGAGCCACATTCTCTTTCATTTCATCTACTTTTGCTAAGAAATTAGACTTACCAGATCCTACCCCAATATCTATATCCATCTCTACCCCTACTGGAGAAGTCACACCTTGTAATACCATGTACCCTGGAGTCAACCTAGAAATATTAGGAGCCAAGCTACCTTCTGATCTGATTCTTTTCGATCTCGGCAACCTAGATGTCATCTTAGTTATGGATTGGCTTAGCAAATACAAAGCAACAATAGAGTGTGCCACCCAAAAGGTCAGGTTTCGTGGACCAAAAGGCGAGCGCCTATCCTATAGGGGTATAACTAGAGAACCCAAAATCCAAATCGTGTCAGCCTTAACCATCCTCTCCGATGTGAAGAAAGGGCATAGGGCATACCTCTGTACGATCCATGATCAGGAGAAAGAAGGGGAGAAATTAGAGGACATCCCAGTTGTGAATGAATTCCCCGATGTCTTTCCAGAAGACCTTCCAGGAATGCCACCTAAGAGAGCCGTGGACTTTGCGATAGACTTAGTACCAGGTACTGGACCAATCTCGAAGGCACCATATAGGATGGCACCAGCCGAGTTAAAGGAGCTTCAAGAGCAACTGAAGGAGTTAATGGACAAGGGTTTCATTAGACCTAGTGTTTCACCATGGGGAGCACCTGTTTTGTTCGTGAAGAAGAAGGATGGTAGCCTAAGACTTTGCATTGACTACCGTGAATTGAATGGAGTAACCGTTAAGAATAAGTACCCAATTCCAAGGATTGATGACTTATTCGACCAGCTACAAGGATCCGATACCTTTTCGAAGATCGATTTAAGGTCTGGATATCATCAGCTTAGGATAGCTGAACAGGATATTCCTAAAACGGCATTTCGAACTCGCTATGGCCACTAAGAGTTTACGGTAATGCCATTCGGTCTCACTAATGCTCCAGCAGCATTCATGGAGTTGATGAACCGCGTTCTCCAGAAGTACCTAGATAAGTTTGTTGTCGTTTTCATCGATGACATCCTAATCTACTCGAAAGGGAAGGAAGAACATGCACACCATTTGAGGGAGGTGTTAGAAACCCTAAGGGAAGAGAAGTTGTATGGAAAGTTGTCAAAGTGCGAGTTTTGGTTGGATAGAGTGCCTTTCCTAGGGCATATTATATCTAAAGAAGGTGTGTCTGTAGACCCTGGAAAGATATCAGCGGTAAAGGACTGGCCCACACCAAAAAGTGTGACGGAGATAAGAAGCTTCCTAGGATTGGCGGGTTACTATCGACGATTCGTGAAGGATTTCTCCAAGATCGCGAAACCCATGACAACGTTAATGAAGAAGACAAGCAAGTACGTATGGGACAAGAATTGTGAGGAAGCATTCCAAACCCTAAAGGATAGGTTAACGTCGGCACCCGTGTTAACGTTACCTACTGAAGGAGGAGAATTTGAAGTCTACAGTGATGCGTCTAAGCACGGGCTAGGATGTGTTTTGATGCAAGATGGCAAAGTGATTGCGTATGCTTCAAGGCAACTAAAGTCCTACGAGGAGAATTACCCCACTCACGACTTGGAATTGGCAGCTATCGTGTTTGCGCTAAAGATATGGAGGCATTACCATTACGGTACGACGTGCAAGATCTTTACCGATCACAAGAGCCTAAAGTACATATTCACACAAAAGGAGCTGAATATGCGACAAAGGAGGTGGCTAGAATTGGTGAAAGACTATGATATCAAGATTCAATACCATGAAGGGAAAGCCAACGTAGTAGCGGATGCTTTGAGCCGAAAGACGGAGCATACGGTAAATGCAATGTGGGTTTTACCACCTAAGCTTTGCGAAGAGTTTCGAAGACTGGAGATTGAAGTCTGCACGAAGGGAACAACGAACAACATGCTATGTAATTTGACGATAGTACCGGACATCTTCGAAGAAATAAAGGAAGAACAGAAAGAAGATGCTTTCCTGCAAAAGATCAAGGAGAAGATCAACAAAGGCGAAGCACTCGATTTCAAAGTGGAGGAAGACGGAAGCGTGAAATTCAAGGGAAGATGGTGCGTACCAATAAAATGCGCGGAGGTAAAGGAGAAGATTATGAAGGAAGCTCATAACACGCCTTATTCGGTACATCCAGGAGGAGACAAGTTGTACAAGGATTTGAAGAAGAACTTCTGGTGGAAAGGTATGAAGAAGGAAGTAGCTGATTTCGTATCTCGATGTTTGACGTGTCAAAAGGTTAAGTTCGAGCACAAGAGACCAGGTGGGATGTTACAACCATTGGAGATACCGGTATGGAAATGGGATTCCATCTCAATGGACTTTGTCACGGCCTTACCTGTTTCGACTAATGGGTTGAACCAGATTTGGGTGGTAGTCGATCGATTGACCAAGACGACAAGATTCATTCCCATGAAGGACACGTGGGACATGGAAAAGAGGGCGGATGCATACATCAAGAATGTAGTAAGACTACACGGAGTACCTAGCTCGATTATTTCATATAGGGATCCAAACTTCTTATCACACTTCTGGAAGGAGCTACAAAAAGCCATGGGTACCGAGCTAAGGTTCAGCACAGCGTTTCACCCAGCTACGGATGGACAGACCGAAAGAACGATTCAAACGTTAGAAGACATGCTACGAGCTTGCATTTTGGACTTTGGAGGTTCATGGGTGGACAAGTTACCACTTATCGAATTCTCTTATAACAACAGCTACCATACTAGCATAGGGATGGCACCCTACGAAGCACTGTATGGGAGGAAGTGCAGGACACCGCTGTGTTGGAGTGACATCAGCGAGACTATCATTCTTGGACCACAAATGATCGAGGACTCGACAAACCAGATTCGAATGATCCAGCAAAGGATGAAAGCGTCCCAGGATCGACAAAAGTCTTACGCGGATTTGAAGAGAAGGCCATTGGAATTCAAAGTAGGTGACAAAGTGTTCCTAAGGGTTTCACCTACAAAGGGGGTTATGCGTTTTAATCAGAAAGGAAAATTGAGTCCCAAGTTCATTGGACCCTACGAAGTACTGGATCGTATAGGAGAGGTAGCCTATCGCCTGAATCTTCCAAACAGCCTAGGTAGAGTCCATAACGTCTTTCATGTGTCCCAACTCAAAGCTTATGTACCCGACCCGAGCCATATCATTGATCCCGAGCCTGTTGAACTTGATCCCTCTCTTACCTTTGAACAACAACCAATCAAAATCCTCGATACAAAGACCAGGAACACCCGTACCAAGTCCACCACGCTGGTCAAGGTTCTTTGGTCAAACCACCAAACGGAAGAGGAAACTTGGGAAGCCGAGGCAGACATGAGGAAACGTTACCCACACCTCTTTGACCAGGTATGAGCCGAGTGACGGGGACGTCACTCATTTTAAGGGAGATGTGATTTAACAGCCGTATATTTAATTACATGTCTTGTCTTGTTATTATGTGCACATTAGAACTGCATACCACATACTTGCATTGGGAGATTCGATTTACTTTAAGCTTCGGGGACGAAGCTTTGTTTTAAGGGAGATGTGATGTAATACCCCGATATTTTAGGGGGTATTTTAGGGAGTTTAACGAATTTTTCGGACCATTATTTGAAATTACAAAAGTTGTTTTCATTCACTAAAAGTTGTTTTTCATTATTATTATCATCATCATTATTATTATTATTATTATTATTATTATTGTTATTTATCAAAAGTTTTCTTTTATATTTTTTTAAGATGTAATTTTTTTATAGTTAGTTGGGTGTAAATTAGTGGGTGAAGTGTAGTGGGTCGTGTAACGTTGTAGCGTGACCAAAACATGTCCTTTTAATAACTTTTACGACACCAACCACCGCGTCTTACCGTGTGCCCGCAACACCCTAAACTTTCCTCCCTTCATCTTCTCCATCAACATTGAAGAACAGGGGATGTTTCTTCCCCAAATTTCCGGCGAAGACCACCACGGCATGACACAAATTTGACCTCTCTCCCTTGAAATTTATGTCCCGATTCATGCTACTCGATTCAAAGACTAAATCTTTGCAATCAATTGCCCGTTTCATCATTCCAAAATCAACCCGGATTTCTCTCCGTCAAAAACAAATTTCCGATCGGGTTTCCAAACCCAGCTCTCTCTCTCTCGCCCCTGTCTCTCTCTCTCTCTCGCTATCTTCCTCTCTCACCCTCTGTCTCTCTCTCTCGCTGTCCCTCTCCCTCGCCATCTCCCTCTGCTCTCTGTTGGCGCCGAGCAAAGACCCAGGCCGAAGCCCAGAACCGCCCGACGCCGCCGCCCTCTGCGCCGTCGCCCCTCTGCGTCGCCGAACCGCCCGACGCCGCCTTCCCCTGCTTCGTCCGCCATCACCACCACCGTTCGTCTCCCTCTGCTCCGGCGAACCCCAAGCAGCGGCAGGAACCCATCACCGCCGCCGCCATCTTCTTCGGGTGTTCTTCTTCAATCGGTAAACACCCCAATCAAGTGTTGCTACTATCAATTTCATTTGAATTCATGGTTGTTCATGTGGGTTGTGGTGTGATTTGTGGAGAAACAAAATGTACCAGTTGGGTTGTTGTTTGAGAAGAAACTGGGTTTGTTTGTTTGTGAATCAAGGGGGTGTGAAAGTGTCTTTTTACAAAAAATGGGGGTAGGCTTTTGTATGAAGTGAAACTGTTTAGGGGGCTGATTGTATATCAACTAATTGTAATTTAAGTTATTCTTTATCATAATATAAATTAGTATTTCGTATATGTGTATATATTTTATCAATTGTAAGTTAATGATCCTTTTCAAAAAAATAAATATACAACTTTATAATCAAATTAAAATAGTATTTTATAAGTGTATATTATTTATACTATATTTTCTTAAACAACTAAATAATCATGTTTTCGATTTATCGCAAAATAAATTATTTTCACTTATAACATGATTTTCGTTAATATAAATTTATAATAAGATTAGTTAAGCTTTAGCTTTAGTTTAAGCTCCCATTTTCATTTATCTAAACTTTAAATTAATATAGCTATCTTTGTGTATATAATTTCACCTTAGTAATTTAAATAAATATTCTAGAACATCTAATAAAGTTTTCTTTACCTCAAATATTACTTTTATAATTATAAGTCACTATTTTTATTATTTTAATTTATATTCTAAACGTAAAATTATAGCTAGTGTAATATATTTTGTTTGGGGAATTAATTGGGGATTTCACTTGCATTTCATATAGGACAATTTAATTGCAATTTGTTGTGTGATGTATATGTGTTAATATAGGATTATGTGATTATTGTAGATACCGAGTTCGTAGGAGGCGAGTTCATCGAGGACCCCTACTACTAGTTCAGTGCTAGCTTGTGAGTGTGAAGTTCTCACCTCATTTCCAAGTAAGTTTATGCGCACAATACTTTAACTATCAAAATATGTCTTGGCGTGTGTTACTCGTGTTTCGAACAACTACTTTTAAGTCTCAAATTTTGACAATCTCTCTTGCAAATATTCTTTTTGAAAGATATGTGGTTACTTCTGAATTTCGAACCGATGTTCTAAAATGATCTTGTGGAATATAAATGAACGATAAATGATATGGGGCGATGTACAGAGGATGTGTGTGAAGGCTACGGCCGGAGGCGCACGTGAGACGAACCTCCTAGGGTTTCATACCCTACCCTATACGGGTTTATAAATTGTGAAAGCTATAGAGTACTACCTATGCATGTGTGGGTCACAACTGTATAGGGGTGTCGACACTTAAGGTCCTTTAGCTATGTGATGGGCGGAGTAGTGTCGGGCTACCTACAAACGCCCTGGGTGAATTGGGATGGACTGTGATATCCCAAGAGGTACCTGTGTGATGATATTATTGCATCGTGACCTCTCTGTGGGCAATCGTTACCCGCTGGGCTCTAATACGCCTCAGCTCAACTAATAAGCTAAAATGTGGAATCTCTTCAGTTACATTCTTTTCATTCTTTCAGCCAAAACTCTGTTTTACATATTGTGGTATATTTTACTCAGTTTTCACTGACAAATGTTTTTCTGCGTCGGCTTTTGCCATTTAAAAACCCGCAGGTTATGAATAAAGATGGGGGGAACGCGCTCACGCATTTGAAGGCGAATAAGAAGCTAGGAATCACCTAGTTAAATTGTTAACATTTAGTTGAATGTTGAGATTTCAAACTTTGTCATCGTTGTTTCCTTTTAAAACTTTGTAAGGAGGGTTTCTCCTTTACTTTTATTTCAATAAAGTACTTTTGGATATCGTTGAGTTGTACTAGCAAGGAACCGTAGGTTCCGGGTTGTTTCACTCTACCACTTCTTGAACCCCTGACACTACGGACAACTTCTGCTTGATCGTCTCCGCGGCCGCCTAGGGTTCATGGCTCGTGTGGGCTACTTAACGAGACTTTTTTAGACTAAATTACCACATATTAACAATTCCAGTAACAAATTAACGAATTGATGTATCTTGTTACTAAATCGAACTACTTGTTGGAGTTGATTCGTCATTCCTATTGATGGAGGTTTTGATTAAACATGCATGTTTCCGTTTATATTGACCCGTTACCATCCCAATTAAAAATGTGAATATTTAACGAGTTGGACATGATCAAAGGGCCTAACCCGCCCAACCCGTCCGTTTGATAAGTGTAGCTCACCCACTATTTCACCCTTGTTTGGGTTAGGATTGGACACAAGTAATAATAGTACTATAAATAAGTTACCCTAGTATTGAAAATAAAAAGAAAATACTCCAAATTAGAGGAAAACAAAGAAGGGGAAGCTGCTCAATATATATTCGATCCAGTAGAGTCTTCTGAGAGTCCCACATATTCTCTCACCCTCTCCCTTCCTGTCTGCGCAAGATTTGTGAAGAAGATGAGCAACCCAGCTGAATCCTCCTCCGATCCGTAAGCCCCACCCTATCCCCGATCTCTACCTCTCGTTTCTTCACTCGATTGTTGATTGAATCCGATGAAAACCTGACCGATTTCGATTAAATTGTTTGTTTGCAGGAAAGGATCGGCACCACCGGCGACGAAGAAGGACTTCTCGACCGCTATCCTAGAGCGGAAGAAGTCGCCGAACCGGCTGGTCGTCGACGAAGCGACCAACGACGACAATTCCGTCGTCTCGATGCACCCGGCCACCATGGAGAAGCTCCAGCTCTTCCGTGGCGACACTATCCTCATCAAGGTTTGGCTATGGGGTTTTGGTTGATTGTTTGTTGGAGAATTTTCGATTTGGGTTTTTAGGGTTTGCGATGAGTTTTGAGATGGTTTAGTTTTTGTATTGTAGGTTGAGGATTGATTTGATCTGGTTATGTTTTGTGGGTTTCTTATAAGCTAATGTAGATTGTTGGGTTGTGTAGTTAGTTGAACATATGGTGATGGATTGGATTTACTTTTTTGTGAAAATACTCTGAAGGGTTGGACTTAATTGCCTAATACATGGGATATTCTAATTGTTGTCATAACTGTAAACAATATGTTGCTGGTTACCTGTAGATTTGTTGTTTGCTCCCTGGATTAGTACTTCCAGATTCTATATAGGAGAGCTAGACAACCTTAGGCTCTTAGACTACCCACAATCGTGGCTTCGGCTCACCCAAGTCCGTAAGTAGTTCCTCCAACAAGGAGGGGGCGGTGGCGAGTGGAAGCTAATCGGAGGCCGAACGGGCATGTTGGCTGGCATGGACAAGACCCGGGGCTAGCCTGGGTCATCTGCTATCAGTATGTATATGTATATAAATATCTATATATAAATACATATTGCTGTTTTAGGTTAACGGTTGTCTATATAATACTATTGAAGGGGTTGGGAAGCCCCAGACTGCTGCAAGATCGGTGGCAATTCCATGAAAATTAGAAACTTTGTGGGTGGGAAAGGCGGGTGAGGGGGAGGCAACGGCTGCAGGTAGTCTTAGCACTCTCAAGCTGAGTTATCACAAAAGGTGAAGTTAAACTTCAACAGTTAGGTTTATGGTCTCTGAGACGCATTCGAAGGTGCAGACTGCACATCATTGTGTCTGGACTGGAGAATGTGTTGAGGATTGATTGATTGATCTGTTTATGTTTGGTGGTTTTGTTATAAGCTAATGTAGATTGTTGGGTCGTGTAGTTAGTTGAACACATGGTGATGGGTTGGATTTACTTTTTTGTGAAAATACTCTGAAGGGTTGGACTTAATTGCCTAATACATGGGATTCTCTAATTTGTTTCATAACTGTAAACAATATGTTGCTGAGGTAGTTTAGATTATTCGGTTGTGTAGTGAGTTGAGATGGGTTGGATTTACTTTTTTGTGAAAATACTCGGAAGGGCTCGACTTAATTGCCTAATATACCTGGGATTCTCAGTTTTTGCCCATCCCTGTAGCTACTGTAAACAATATGTTGTTGCTGGTTACCTGTAGATTTGTTGTTTGCTCCCTGGCTTAGTACTATATACGAGAGTTAGACCACCTTAGGTTCTTAGCACTCTCAAGTCGAGTTATCACATACGGTGAAGTTGAACACGTGGTGATGGGTTGGATTTACCTTTTTTTGTGTGAAAATACTCAGAAGGGCTGGACGTAATTGCATAGTACTTGGGGTTCTCAAATTTTTGCATCCCTGTAGCTACTGTAAACAGTATGTTGCTGGTCACCTGTATATTTGATGTTTGCTCCCTGGCTTAGTACTTCTAGATTCTATATAGGAGAGCTAGACCACCTTAGGCTCCTAGCACTCTCAAGTCGAGTTATCACAAAAGGTGAAGTTGAACACGTGGTGATGGGTTGGATCTACTTTTTCTTGTGTGAAAATACTCGGAAGGGCTGGACTTAATTGCCTAATATACCTGGGGTTCTCAATTTTTTGTCATCCCTGTAGCAACTGTAACGATATGTTGTTGGTGGTTACCTGTAAATTTGTTGTTTGGTCCCTGGCTTAGTACTTCTAGATTCTATATAGGAGAGCGAGACCACCTTAGGCTCTTAGTACTCTCAAGTCGAGTTATCACATAAGATGAAGTTAACACGTGGTGATGGGTTGGATTTACTCTTTTTGTGAAAATACTCGGAAGGGCTTGACCTAATTGCCTAATACCTGGGATTCTCAAATTTTATGTTCGTTCCCGTAGCTACTGTAAACAATTTGTTGCTGGTTCCCTGGATTAGTACTTGTAGATTCTACATAGGAGAGCTAGACCACCTTAGGCTCTTAGCACTCTCAAGTTGAGTTATCACAAAAGGTCAAGTTAAACTTCAACAGTTAGGTTTATGGTCTCTGAGACGCATTCGAAGGTGCAGACTGCACATCGTTGTGTCTGGATTGGAGATCCTTATGCATTCAGCTCATATAACTCCATGTGAAGCTGAGAATTGTAAAGTGGATTATATATTTTTGTCATACTTCTCGATGTGCTGGAAGAGGTAGAATGCTTATGGAGAAAGTTATATTAGTTAATGAAGTCTGTTTGCTTACATGTTTTATTTGCTTTGACTATAACACTATGATTGAACTTCGTTTCTACTTTGTATGATTGAACCAATATGCAATGTTTACTCAGTGTTTCAATAAGGAAGTTTTCTGTTTATGAATGTCCTTGTGTGTTGCTTATAGTGGAGAGTTATGTATTGCATGCTTTTATGAATTATGAGGACTTTGCAATAGTTCAGTCGAGGAACTAAAGCTGCATGGCGAAAGAATTATGAGGTCCTGGATTCTAGAAGCGATAAAGGCATCCCATCCAAAAGTTCCCTGTGTACAATACTGTTTTAGTTATTTAGTCCCTTTTAAGATGAGAAATTGTGGTAGAACTTCAGGAGCTTTTAACAACTTCTCAAGTCTATGAAATTAGTCAAGACGAAAACCATAATATATATCCACTCTTATATCTAACGATTGAAGGAATCTTAGATTTCGGAGAACTGAGATGAATCCTTAAAGGTCATGGACGCCAAGGCTTTGTATTTTTGAAGACTTCACCCAATATTATGTGGGGAATCCAGGGATAATCGGTGAATATGGTGTAGTCAATATTTACCCCCACACAGTCCACAACTAACAGGGGGCTCTATGATGTCCTGATTAAAATCATCACTTTGTATTGTTGCCATGAACCTACAAGCTGCATTTGTATTTCCAGTAATAAGGTTTTGCGCACATATTGGGTTTGGTAGTGTTACTTTCACCTCGTATCTTGGCTAATGCTATGAACTGTTTTGACGCGATCTTGTGGGTTTATGGGAGTTGTAACTTTCTGCATAAAAAACGAGGTCACCCTATTTTGTTATGTCAAATTGTACCCTCATCCTTCCTTCTATATTCCACACGTTTTTATTTATTTCAAAAATATTTTTTTTCTGGAATATCCTATATGAAATTCCTCATGGAAGTTGTTGTTTAGTGTAGATTTAATCGACTTTGATTTGGTTTGCAAACCTTTCTTACTCTCCTATGGTTTTACACATACAGGGGAAAAAGAGAAAGGATACAGTCTGTATTGCCCTTGCTGATGAGACATGTGAAGAACCAAAGATCAGGATGAATAAGGTCGTCCGAACAAATTTGAGAGTTCGGCTGGGGGATGTTGTATCAGTCCATCAGTGCCCAGATGTCAAATATGGTAAACGTGTCCACATACTGCCGCTGGACGATACCATTGAAGGCCTCACTGGGGATCTGTTTGATGCATTCTTGAAACGTGAGTGTCTCAAATTAATTCCTATGTGAATGCTACATGATACTGTTTCATATTTATTATTTCTTCACTGATAACTTCATAATATGGAATGGATCCATCCTAATTTCTTATTGGGTCAGAACGAAATCTCTATGGTACTGCATTTTCGTGAATTTCTTGGCCGTAAAGTTGGACTATACTTATTCTTGTTATGTTACAATGGGTTATAGAGCCATACTATTAAAGTATAACACTCGGTTACTCTTTGTATTTAGCAAGCAATTTTATCTCCAAAATATGGCAGTTCTGATACTTAGTCCTTTTTTTCTAAATTTGTCAGATATAAGACTACATATATAGGCTTTAATGGTTGCTCCCATGTATGGTGGGTCGGTGGGTCTCTAAAGATCTAAGAGGCATATTTTCCTTTGTACAATGCACTATATATGATAGATTTAACTAACACTCAGTTTTGACTCCTTACTGATAAGAGAACCAAATAGTTTAGCACGAGCTCTTCATGGTACCATGTCCATTATTTTTTACTTCATTGCGTGTGATTATTTTTTGGTGGTAGGTCCTGTGGTGCAGCTATTTAATGACTCTTGGTGGTCAAATAAATATGTATAGCCTCTATTTATGTTGTAAATTTCATACATTTGCTTCTGCTTTTCATATCACTTACGTAATTGCGTGACCGGAGGGAGGGTTTTTGATTTATTTTTGATCTCTGTTTCCTTTTTGTAGCTTATTTCCTGGAAGCGTACCGCCCACTGAGAAAAGGAGATAACTTCCTTGTGAGGGGAGGAATGAGGAGTGTAGAATTTAAGGTCATTGAGACTGACCCAGGTGAGTACTGTGTTGTTGCTCCAGATACAGAGATATTCTGTGAGGGAGAACCTGTAAGGAGAGAGGACGAGGATAGGTTGGATGACGTTGGCTATGATGACGTTGGCGGTGTTAGAAAACAGATGGCTCAGATCCGTGAGTTGGTGGAGCTACCATTGAGGCATCCACAGTTGTTCAAATCTATTGGTGTGAAACCACCCAAAGGAATTTTGCTTTATGGTCCCCCAGGTTCTGGAAAGACATTAATTGCTAGGGCTGTTGCTAATGAGACAGGGGCCTTCTTCTTTTGCATTAATGGTCCTGAAATCATGTCAAAATTGGCTGGAGAGAGTGAAAGCAATCTTAGGAAGGCATTCGAGGAGGCTGAGAAGAATGCTCCCTCCATCATCTTCATTGACGAGATCGATTCCATTGCTCCTAAGAGAGAGAAGACAAATGGTGAAGTAGAAAGGCGAATTGTCTCACAACTTTTGACTCTCATGGATGGCCTAAAGTCCAGGGCCCATGTGATTGTCATGGGGGCAACAAACCGTCCAAACAGTATTGACCCAGCTTTGAGAAGGTTTGGTAGATTTGATAGGGAAATTGATATCGGTGTGCCGGATGAAGTTGGGCGCTTGGAAGTTCTTCGCATACACACAAAGAACATGAAGCTCGCTGAGGAGGTATTATTGCGTGGCACATACAATTTTTTTGTACCTTTTGTTATTTGATCTTATCTCTTATGATTTAACCTTTTTCTACTGAACAGGTTGATCTGGAAAAAATAGGGAAGGAGACTCATGGTTATGTTGGTGCTGATCTTGCTGCTCTTTGTACTGAAGCTGCCCTTCAGTGCATTAGAGAAAAGATGGATGTCATCGATTTGGAAGATGATACCATCGATGCTGAAATACTCAACTCCATGGCAGTTACAAATGAACACTTCCAGACTGCACTAGGAACCAGTAACCCGTCGGCTTTGCGTGAAACGGTGAGTGAACTCTTAGAAGCAAAACATTGTAGTTGGCAGAAACTCGAAATGAGACTTTTGTTTGTGTTCTTTTTTCCTGGTAAGAAGATATTAATATTTTCCTGGACCTGTGTTATAAGGTTGTTGAAGTGCCAAATGTCAGCTGGGCGGATATTGGAGGGCTCGAGAATGTCAAGCGGGAGCTGCAAGAGGTAATAAGAATATGGATTTCTGAATATAAATTGACGAGATACTTCTGTTTTTTTCATACCTGTTGACACTTGCCTCTTTCTCCAGACTGTCCAATATCCTGTCGAGCATCCTGAAAAGTTCGAGAAATTCGGCATGTCACCTTCAAAAGGAGTTCTCTTCTATGGCCCACCTGGATGTGGCAAGACTTTACTGGCCAAGGCTATTGCTAATGAATGCCAAGCCAACTTCATCAGTATTAAAGGACCTGAACTTCTTACGATGTGGTTTGGTGAGAGTGAAGCCAATGTTAGAGAAATTTTTGACAAGGCTAGACAATCAGCCCCATGTGTCTTGTTCTTTGACGAACTTGACTCCATTGCAACTCAGGTAACCACTTAATTCTTCTTCTGGCCTTTCTACTTACATACTTGCATGGAATTTAACTACCACCTCATCTGGAAGTTAAGCTGATAGAGGGAGTGAAAGTATAATTTCTTATTGTTACATTTTTCTCAGTGCCCTTGGGTACGATCTTATGTTTTTTGATAGTTCATACGTCTTCTAATTTATTTTTGGATTTATGAGATGTGAGGTTGGCTCATGCTGACACCTCTTGAAAGTTGAGCTCATGTCATTTAAAAGCCTAAACTGAATCCATAAGGACTTGTATAATATATGTAACTTAAAAGTTTTTGGAGATTGAAATTACACATGCAATTGGGTGATGGACGGCTTGTGAATTACTGTGTTATTGGTCCCTGACCAAACAGTCAGGTTGTAATTGCTACTTGGTTGCTAAAATTTCAATCCCAGTAACTGCTTCCTGACACCTGGGGTCGAGGCTGGTACATTTTATGCTGTGAACATTACCTTTTAGCTTGTTTTTCCGAATCTAAATCAATCCAAACAAAAGCTTTGAGTATCAGAAATCTGTATGGATATGACTGTACCTTGTGAATTTACACTGTACTGTTGTACCTGCTCATCCTCTCTTCTGACGTGCGGGTCACCTTTCGTTGACTTTGTTGCAGAGAGGAGGTAGTTCGGGAGATGCCGGCGGCGCTGCTGATCGGGTACTGAACCAACTTCTTACTGAAATGGATGGCATGTCTGCGAAAAAGACAGTTTTCATAATTGGAGCCACTAATAGGCCGGACATTATTGACTCGGCACTTTTAAGGCCGGGTCGTCTTGATCAGCTAATTTACATTCCCCTACCAGATGAGGAATCCCGCCTTCAGATCTTTAAGGCAGCCTTAAGAAAATCACCCATAGCTAAAGATGTTGACTTGAGAGCTCTTGCCAAGTACACTCAAGGATTTAGTGGAGCTGATATTACTGAGATATGCCAGCGGGCTTGCAAATATGCTATCAGAGAAAACATTGAGAAAGTAAGTCTTGTTATGAACTCTGTTATGTATTGTTTGTTTTGTTCTCATCTCCAAGAGGATTGCATACTTAAGAAGACTTGCATGCCATATTCACCTGCATACTAGGATGCCTTGCATGCATGATCAGCACGTCGTTTGCAGTGCTTAGTTCTGTCTTGGTTAATTTAGTTTTGGAAATCGATAGATAGACTCAATTATTTGTTCACCTGCATACTAGGATGCCTTGCATGCATGATCAGCACGTCGTTTGCAGCGCTTAGTTCTGTCTTGGTTAATTTAGTTTTGGAAATCGATAGATAGACTCAATTATTTGTTCCAAATAGTCTTAGATCGCGAACCTTAATGGCATCACGTCAGGTGATGTTTGTTAGATTTGCGCTGTCCTTGAAACTTATACCGGAGTGAGACTACTTCTCTCCTGTGATACGACTTTTTAAGCTGACCTGTCACGCGATATCTGTCTAAAAATGAAACTGTTGCTCCAGTGTTTTTCCCCGAAAGTTTAGGTTATCCGCCACATCTAGTATTTTGATGGTGGATGACATGTCCCATTATCGCAGAATTAAGTGGAAGATAGTTTTCCCATTAAAAGCTCAACCTATATTGCTGAAAATATAAACTGTACTTAGAGTATTGAGCTGAGATGTGTTCTGATCTAGTACCTATCAATGGATTGCTTGCTGGTATTTTGCTTGAAATGATGGTTATTATCTACCTGTTCACAGCTGTCATTATTAGCATGGGTGGTGTGCCCTTAGTCAACTTATTTATCCATACCTCAAACCAGACTCTCGCTGTTTAAGGGCAAATCTGGCAACTAGGGAAACAGAGGGCGGGGTTTATGGACTACAGAGGAAACTAGGCTTTAAATGCCTTTTTTTGGGGCCAAGGGAATAGATAGAATTTTTGGGGGCCAAGGGAACTAATACTGAATGGGCATTCTAATCATTATCTAGGCCGCATCTCTTTAATTAGTTGAGAAAGCCCACACTTGGAAGCTATTTATCAATTACGACGTGGTCGGTAACTCAATCATTTGAGTACTGCATCTCTTTAATCTAGGCGGCTAGTATTATTTTGTCTTTGGGATAAGTTCTGATTTTAACCCATCTTTGCAATAAGTTGCTTCTAATTTTTTGGTTCTCTAAGCACCCTCTTGGTTTCTTATTACTCGATTCTTCTCTTTTATTAGTGTAGCAAATCGCACTTGTCTAGCTTCTGGCTAGGGATCTCCTCCAGATCATTCCGTAGTTCTTTGTTACTATCATTCTTAAGTGATACGTTACCATCACTTTTGCATGATCGAACTTTGTTCTGTTCTGCTCTAATGCCCATTCCTACTTGTATGTTGTTAAGACCTTATTGTAACTCTGCAGTGGGGTCGTCACCCTTATCACAACTTCCTTCTACTTTCAATTGTTTAAACCAAGAAAAACAACTCTAAGGCAAAGGAGTGTGTCTCTTCTCTCGAATCACTACCATGAACGTCAGCAACTAGTATTATTACTAAAAGTCACCATATCCTTTTTATGAATGAACTGATTAAACAAACTGGATAACTAAGTTGTTTACTTGCAAGCATGTCACTAATCGAACTACTCTAATCTAAACTATTATAATCTAGTATATTTCGTTTATCCTAGGAGGTAAATCATTTTATATGTATGTATATGTATTAAATGAATATAATATATAGGCGTTCTTACAGCGCATACAGTTCGTTCGAAATTAGCCATTTTTGCGCACCCGCTCAGGTTACTGTTCCAGGTTGCTCCAGGTTCGACATTGGCCCCTGGAGGAGGAGTCCCTCGGAGCATGTTTCCTGATTGAGACTATCCTGTACATCTTAGAACTCTGACGACTAGGAGTATCTGTTGAAATTTTTTCTTGCACCCTCATTTTCTGAATTTCTGTTTACCAAACTAGTATAAAAGATTGGTCATTATATTTCTGTGCCAAGTTATATGAGTTACCAAGTGTATAATTAATGTTTATACACTCTCAAGTGAATCTGTGAAATATGACTCCTCCTTATACTTTGTTAAGCAGTGATGCTTTCTTAGTTTGCTGAACTGTTCTCTGTTCTATAGAGAAGACTTTTTCTCCCCTATTTTACTTATTGAATGTAGCAGCCTGTTTTAGTTGCAACCATACATTCGTTTGGGATGAGATTGAACAGCAGTTTTCAGAGGATAATTAATTAATAATTGAGAATTTGCCCATTGCAGGATATAGAGAAGGAGAGAAGGAAGAGTGCAAATCCAGACTCAATGGACGAGGACGAGGATGAAGTTGCTGAGATCAAAGCTTCTCATTTCGAGGAGTCCATGAAATATGCTCGGAGAAGTGTGAGTGATGCTGACATACGCAAATACCAGGCGTTTGCCCAGACTTTGCAGCAGTCTCGGGGCTTTGGATCGGAATTCAAGTTCGCTGAGTCTGGGGCTACTTCTGCATCTGACCCTTTTGCTGCACCTGCTGCTGCGGCTGACGACGATGACCTCTATAGCTAGGGTTATCGGAGAACTTGCTTTTAGAATAAACAAGTATCTATCTTTGTTTTATATCCTCCGGGCGGTGGGTTCATCTATCAACTAGCTGCCTTAAAAGATCTTCTTACGCTCTGAAAACTGAAGAATTTGTTGTTGATACTTTAGTTTCTGGTTTGCACTTGCCCATAATTTATTTGTTTATGTAAGAACCATCAAAGACTGTGTCATGCAGCATGGAAGTGCGCATGGCATATTTAAAGTTTATGAGCTTGAAAACCCTTCATGGACATAGTATTTTTCGTCGTAATTTGTTTTACCAGAGCTGCTAATGGTCATCCATACACACACAAACACACTTCAAAACTGGAGTTTTGGTTTGCTGCTTGTGGAGCACTCGGATGAGCTTAGAATGTGTTTGTTCACGTATTGCCTTGGTGCTGATGATGAATGCCGAAACCCTTTAGGCAGGCAGTTCTTCACCTGCTCTGCTGTAGACACTTGGTTCTTTTGCGGCTTCATTTCCTGGTGGTAGTGTTGAACGCTAGGTGGTGCCATTGCACGGCCGGCCATTGTCATGATTGAAGAAGACAAAATCAGCAGGTAGATGATGAATGTAAAGAAGAGACTGGTGCTGGTCATTAGTGCTTGTGTGTCCTTGTGGTTTCGGCTTAGAGTTATGGTAGAAGGACCCAGAGAAGGGTGGTTATGTAGTGGTGAAGAGGAGGGAGAGGGCATAGTAGACTTGATTGTGCTCGTGAATGGTTGATGGAAAGTGAGATTGATGTGGTATACTTCACAGCTCATTGCTTGCAAATTCAGTGTACTCTACTTGGGAGGGTTGTGAGTTGATCACAGACCCACTGAGTTGGCAAAGGTTGTTGTCCATTCTCCAGCATGCACAGGATTTTTTGAGGTTAGGAAGCTCGTGAATGAAATCTTGTCGATTTATCCACGGGTAAGAGACTCTTTCACCCCCTCTAGTTTGATTGAAGGACGCTTTCACCCCTCAAGCCTGTCGGACTTCAACTAACTTTGTGACGCCGCTAGTCTCGGCCCTCTGATTGGGTCTCATCACTGAAAATAGTTTTGGAGACAGATATGCGACCACATATCATGCAAAGAGTCTAGCATACCCCCTTGGCTAACCACTAACCACACATTTTGCATAACATGGCGGAAAATCTGTCCAAAGAGCTACTTTCAGTGACATACCCCCCAACTCTGGACTAACGGTGTCACTGTATTGCTTGCAGATTTTCTTAAGTTCGGCACACTAAGTGGGTGAAAGTGTTTTTTTCCACTTTATCCACCCATGGCAGAGTTTAATAATTGTACTTTTGGTGAAATCTTAAGTGATCTAAAACAATTAAAGATTTGGTGTTTTTAGACTGACTGCCGGGCAAACCAGTATCCAAAATAACTGAAGGGTCCAACGAGCAATTGAATCAAAACCTTATGGATTGGTAATTTAGTATTAGCATAGGGATTATATTTGAAATAATATAAACAACCCCTTAATGACAGTGTAACTATTTTAAAGAGATAAGAGGAAGAAGAAGAAGAGGGTAACGCAACCGTTGTGGTTTTCATCTCTGTATGGGCAGCAAAGTGACAGAGTCTCTCTGAACAATCAGTCATGGAGCTCACACTGCAAACTACGATGGCGCTCGCTCCTTCTAATCCCAACGGTGAGTTCGAAAAACCTAAATCACCGTCTCTGTTCATTCAATTTCACAAACCCCATGCGTTAAATCGGTCCTTTTTTGATTCGATTTCGTCACTTTCGCCTCTGATACCTTTAAACAGCAAAGAAGTTGCGCTTCTTGTCAACTCATAGTTCTCTACTTCTAGGTTATCATGTTCTAGTTTCCAGAAATTTTGTGGAATTGTGGAGGATCACTAGAAAAATTGGGGTAAATGTGTTTTGGTGATAGGTGAGTGGTATGGTTTTGGTAAAACCTATCATTTGTTTTGAAAATTTTCCCCAATCTTGTGTTTTTTGGTTGTGTAAATTTTGTTTTCGTAAGAAGTTTGGGAGAGTTTAGAGTTACTGGTTGGGCTACTATGAGAACACTTGTATTATTGAAGATTAGATTTGGGATGAGGTTGGTTGTCAATAGAGGAGAGTACATATTTTTATCATGTGAAATCTTCAATCTAAGAGAGAAATCGATGCATAACAAGATCAGTTTTTACATCTTTCTATATATTGGTGTTTTATGAGTTTGGTATCAGGGAAATATAGTCCTGACTCCTGCATGAATATTTTGTTATGCAATGGCGAGTCTATGTGTTGAGACATTGAATATTCTGGCAATTCCATTCTACAAGTTTCCCCAGTGAACTAGAATCCTTTATGTGGATACGACAGCATTCTACTTAAAAAAATGGCTTTACTCATAGGGAAATTACATCTCCACCCTTAAGTTTTGGGCTAATCATGTGGACACTTGTTGTGTTACACCTCCTGTTTCAAAATGCAGTAATTAGTCTTCTGGATACATAGCACCTGCAAATGCCTGTTAGCTGACCATACTGGTGTAATGATGCCCGCAGATGTGTGTGGAATTGTCGTGGTGATTTGGCTTCATATGAATTGAGACTAAGAATATGTGAGTAGAGGGGGCGGGGGCACATATGTCTTTCCTCTCATGTTTAACATTTTGTAAGTTTATCAAAACTCGAAGGGGTTTACATGCTCATATCTGAGCCAGTAGAGGTTATACCTTAGAGATAACCACTTAAACCCAGCAAGGTGCATTGTAACCCACCTTGTTGTGAATGTAGATGTTTTGCTAACGGTAATTAAAAGATTGCAGCTGGATCTGATTGACGAACACTAGGAAGTGCTCATTTAACTACTCCCAAATTTGAGGACGTCTCTAGCAGCAATGGGATCGAGGTGGTAGAGAATGTAGGAATTTTCCTCCCAAATGGGCCTGTTTGGCTCCCTAAATACAAAAATGAGCTCCGTCCCTGCGAAAACACCAAAATGGGTATCGCTTTCAAACTTTCAACCAAAAACATAAAACGGAGAGTCCATGTGTTGGGGCTCATTCAAATGCTCTCTGACATTTATTCTCTTAGCAAACGGTAATGATATCAGCCCTGTTCTGCAAAAAGTAACATAAAATAGAAGTCAAATACTATTGTAATCTTTATATGGGGTAGGACAAGACTAGTCTATGTAAATATCTCTAGTTGCAGGATTGTAGTAGTTCATGTATCTATTTCTTGTAGTATTTCACGATAGAAGATAAGTCAACTTCTTTCCGTTGGGAGCACTCCATGGAGAATCATCTCCTTAAGCATTTGTAATTCTCATTCCACTGAGCTTTGAGATCATGTGTTGCGATTTCTAAAGTGTAATATAGTTATAATTTTATAATCCTTTGCCAGGTTAGAAGATAAAATTACAATATATCTATAAAACAAAATTAGAATTTAGCAAAGTGATACATAGAACTCAAGTGCTACAATTATAAACCTCAAAAATCTCAATGAAAACAAACTGTAGCTTTCTTTACAAAAGAATAAAAATTCAGAAAGATCACAAAAACAACATATATCCACCCTGGCTATTGGAAATTTCCAATCACATATTGCAAGAAGCTCCTGAATGTCACTAAACGTGACTTGGGGTCGAGTTGGGCGGTGTCGGAGCGGCACCGCCACTCTGTCCGCGCTCAGCCTTGCTTTCCTCAGCAAACAAGAGACTTCCCTGGTGCATACCCTTTTCCTTCTCTGACTTGGTCCACTCAGACCCATAGTAGTGCTCTTCGGTGCCCTTCAAGTGGTGCTTGCTAGGCGTGCTGAACATGCCTCCCCATTGTGGGAAATGCACAAGAGTGACCGGGAGAGTGCAGGCTATAATCATAATGCCCATATAAGAAAGCCCTTCGGCAGTAGAGTACTGGGAGCTTGTGAAGAACAGCAGTTGGGTCAAACCAGACCCAAAGTTGCCTCCGGCACCGGTCAACCCTGAGATAATTCCCAGCGATCGTCTGGAAATGAACGGTACGATACCAAATGTTGCTCCGCAGGCAGCTTGAGCCCCGATGGAAAATAGGATCATAAAGGTGACGGCTAAGGGAAGAGAATTAGAACGGCCGAGAAGGATGCAGAAAACACCTCCCAGGGTTTGTAGGGTCCAAAGGGTCCACAGCCTTCCCCTCATACCAAATTTTCTGGCGGTGTAATCTGAAACAAACCCACCAAATGGACGAGCTAGAAGGTTAGCCATACCAAAGGATGCCGCTATGGTTCCGGCAACTTTTAGCTTGAGGTCGAATCTGTCATAGAAGTATTCCGCGACAACGTTATCGGTTGACAACTCCACTCCCATGGAGTAGCCATACAGGAGGACAAAGATCCACGTCCTGTAGTTTGTGACAGCATACCAAAGCACCTGAACCAAGAAGCAGTTACATATTAGCCTAACCAAAGAGATCATGAAGCATATAGAGTGAAGCTGAATTTTCATATATTCAGTTTCATCGAAACCCTTAGTTTTGATGTTTCACGCCCTGATATAAAGGTTTTTAGCATCAAATGAAAATATGTGTTGAATCATTAAACGGCAGGATTTACCTTTCATGTTTTGCTTAATTTTTCAAATAATTTTTCAGCTTGTAGGAGCAGAAAAGAACTGACCTTTGTAAATTTATCCTTGGCAACAGTTCCTTGGTCCTGGAGCAAACCAAGATTTCCATCAGGCAAATCTTGACCAAGGGTCAGCACTAGTATCCCCATAATAATATGTATCCATCCTGGGATGAAAAATGCAATCCTCCATGCTGTAAATGGAGTTGCCCCGCACTGTTGAATGATTTCATACAATATAGGCATTATGAGCTGAGTAGCACCTCCACCCATGTTACCCCACCCGGCTGCTGTTCCGTTTACGGTTCCAATGATTTTACCATTAAACATCGTACTCATCCAATACTGACATGAGACGAAGGTAGCCAAGCAAAATCCAATCATGAACCGAACTGCTATGTACCCCGAGGCATCGGACACAAATGACATGCTAAACACCGTAGGTGCTGACAACATCATGAGAAATGCACATCCGTACCTTGGGCCCAACAAGTCACAAACAGCACCCATCACGAGCCTGGAGAAGATGCTTCCGGAGACAGAAGCCACTCCAGCATTTCCAATGTCAGCCTTGACGAGGCTGAGATTGTCACGGATGACCGGAACGAGTGGTGCCGCAGCGAATGTGGAGACGAAGCACATGAAGAACGATATCCAAGACAAGTGGAAAGTTCTCATGTGAGGTTTGGCAACTGAAAAGATCTTAAAGACTTTGGATTTATGCTCTAAGTCCACTGGAAGACTAAAATGTGCGGTGGAATCGGTTCCGACAACTGGTGAAGCCACGGAGAAGGCCATAACAGGCTCTCTACCGGTGACTCCATGCATCGAGCTCCCTGGGGAGCCTTCGATGGTGGCCATTTTCTCTCTCTAGAAATGCTTGGAGCTAGGGAGAGAGAACTGTGAATTGTTTGTATGGTAATTTGGGGACAGTTTGGTGCTTATATATCCGTACGGATGACATTGACATTGAACTATGGCTTTGATAGAGCTTCTGGGGATTCCCAACCGTTACAAATTTGTCACATAGTGATTTAAATATATAGATTTTAAGGAATCCTTTCTCCGCATCTGATTATCTTAGCCTCGTAGTTTATCCCAAACGATTTGGACTGTTTTTTTGGCGGCCAAGTCCAAGCTTGTGGTATTGTCGCTCCTTAGTTTTTAAGACGTCTTGCTCATTTTAATTTCAAACTTTTTAAATGCATATTGCTCATTCTTTGGAACATACATTATGTAATTGAACATCAAATGTGAGAAATATATGAAGGAATACGACATCCAGTGAGCAATTACTCGGTAAACAATTCCCAGTCAATTATTTGATATTTTTTTCCATATATTTTTCAGTGAACGCCAAAGATTTATCTTTCCATATATTTCTAAGTGAACGCCAAAGATTTATCTGTAGAACTTTCCAAGCTTCCATTGTAACAACCCGAGCGGATTACTGTCCCAGCAACTCCTTTATCCGTACCACCGGATAAAAAATGCTTAAAGCCTTGAAGGTGCTAGTAGTAATCCACAAGGTTTTCTATATACCACACATCTAATCCCCAATATCTCTATGTGGGACAGGATATTACATCCATTATTGACGTTATTCCGCAATTAAAAACATGCATTCTGTAGTTTTTGTCTGATACTATGTTTTTTCTTTGGTTATTTATACTCGAGAACGCTCTTGGAAAACAGGTTCCCTTGAAAATTTGTGAAGCATGTAATCGATCTGGCATTTGTCCTGAATGTAGAGAAGGGTTTGTGCTTAAGAAACTGTCAGATGAAAATGCCGAGAGAGCGAGATTGACTGCTAAGAACATGGCAACTAGATATACAGCAGGGTATATTTTCTGTGTGTGTTCATACATAATTCTGTGTGTGCTCTCACACTTAACTAATCTCACAAACTCTTGGATGAATAGGCTTCCGAAGAAATGGAGCTACTGGACACAATGCTCGTCTTCTCGGTCCTGTTGATCTTGTGGTGGCAGCGGAAAACTAAGCTACTAGCTTTGGAATGATGCTAGAGTTGGTGTCCATGGCTTTGTCAAAAGTACATTCAGGTCTCTTTCTAGAAGCTGAAGATTCATTTTGTAAAATACTATTATATATGTTGTTTAGACATTATGCTTGAACCTGAATCATTTCCTTGCATCAATCAAATTAGAGTTGCTAGTTTTCTCTAACTTCTTAATTCATACTTACTGACCTTGCTTTTAGGTAGTGACATTATATGACATTTTTGTGACTTTCAGATACTCGTCTTTTTATTAATAAAGTTTCTTATTTATGGGAACAAAATTAATTTTTTAACGGTCATAAAACATTTGGCAACAGATAGGTGATAGCAACAAAGACTAGAGAAGGTTTAAGTGAAAATAAATTAATCATCCGCGTCCTGCTTATCTTCCTATCTTTGGAAGTAATCCAACTAGAACCACCTGCCCTCTATCCTTGTGACAGCAGCATGCTCAAAGTCATCCAAAGAAATACAGAATCCAAGTGTGCAATATACAAAGCTCTTTGCTTATAGAGAAAAATCAATCACCCTGACTGAGAATCATCTTGATAACATGTATCTTTTTGTTGATCAAATGCAGGTTTAATTCACATCAGAAGAACTAGTAAACCTGTAAAAACAGGAGTCTTGTTTGCTGATTTTGCTTAAATGTTTGACATGTAGTAAGATTCTAGGTTTTTACATGGTTGTGAAGTGTTAGAATCCATGGGGTTCCACCTCAAAACCAATTGGCAATGAGGGGAGTAGCCCAGGACACTTATTAATTATGTTTCTTCTTCTTGAATGTCCGATGTGGGACTTCTCAACACGCCCCCTCACGTGTGGCATTCTTTGGCCTACACGTGGATCTTTTGTCTGCGGGTGGCGGTGAGCACGTGGGCTGTTAGACCATTCACGTGTTTGTGAACGTGGCTCTGATACCATGTTAGAATCCATGGGGTTCCACCTCAAAACCATTTGGCGATGAGGGGAGTAGCCCAGGACACTTATTAATTATGATTCTTCTTCTTTAATGTCCGATGTGGGACTTCTCAACATGAAGCAACTAAACTACAGTGTTCAAACTGAAACCAACTTTTTTGCTTGGGTTCTCTGCAAAATGTTCCCCTTGACTTGTAATAGCTTAATAGGAGTGTAAAGAACAAAGAAATTAGTTTTAATAATAATGAAGAAGCTCACCAAGAAAAAATTGGATTGGGGAGAATTCATCAAAACTTCAATAACGAATACGTATTATGGGACTGAAAAAAATGGATCAATGTGATAAGATAAAGCTGTTATTAGATAACACATTAGTTGACTAGAAAGGGTAGCAATGAAGTAAAAAAAAGATCACAAAAAGAAGACAAAATGAGGAGACTCGTGGTACAGGAGAAGACAATTCAAGAGCACTTCAAAATTTATGAGATTTAGGAGAACAATATCAAGAAATGGTTCTAACGAAAGATCAACAAGCAAAAAAAGAATTGCTTCTTGGCTCTGAAGATTGATGACGGATCAATGTCATACCAGAATTTTAAAAGCTACTGCAAAGCTAGGAGAAAAGTAATGAGATTTAGCCAAGAAGAGTTGAACTTTCTGTGACAGTGGAAGTGGCATATCAAAGATACCTCAAAGAAATGTCTGCATCCTTTGTGTTCACATATGTGCATCTTTTTGTATTTTTCATATTCTTCTACATTTTCTGGCTGAAAATTGACACCTCGATTGTATGAACTACTGAATAAGAATCCCAAATAGCGAAAAGGAAGAGGACCAATTGATCTGTTACTTATGGTAATTTACCACGAGTTTCAGATTTGAATTAGGGTTTAATAAGATTTGAATTGATTCCGACGTATCCCGAATGTAGTCTTTAATCGGAAGCATAGGGTGGTAAGAAGATATGGTAAACTTTCATATCTTCCAAGCCTGAGTCCTGAGGAGTGATATCATAACGGGTAATCACTGAGGTTAAATGCTAGGATAGGATGGATATATCTGCAAGCCAGAAGAAGAAATAGTCAGATAGTTGCTTCTCTAAGTTTCTGTCTCTTTACATCTCCACGGGGTTGGAAGACTAGGAAGTGGCAAGTCCCCACCTGTATGGGTAGTTGACCAAAACTTGGTCTGTCATTCATTCTCTCTCTCTCTCTCTCTCTCTCTCTCTCTCTCTCTCTCTCTCTCCATGAATTGATAGAAATCATGCACCATCAGTTAATTAATCAATTGAACATGTATCGTAGCCACGTTGCTCCTCCAAAAAAGGAAGTTATTGACATCTTCAATTATTTTTTAAGTTGGAATCTGTATCACCCTCTGCCAATTATATAAGTACAATATTCTTGCAACTCAACTAGCTCTTTGTACAGATAACTGAAAAAATATCTGTGATGATTCATTGAATATTCTGGCGATTCCATTTTATAAGTTTCCCGAGGGAACTAGAATCCTTTATGTGGATACGACAGCATTCTACTTAAAAAATGACTTTACTCACAGGTTGCGTCTGGTAACCAGGATTTGTATTTGAATTTGGATTTCAAATCCAAAATTTCAAATTCAGGAATTTGAAATGCAAGCAATTCCAATTCTTTTGTTTGGATTGTATTACTGACTTAGAATTTGAAATATGTTGTTTGGGTACCAAGTTAAGTAATCACAAACTTAAATTGAATTGAGTTTCAGAACTGTGGGTCAAGGGGTAAAAGTCGATTGAAAAATACTTAAACGAAACTCGGTTTATTTGAAGAAGCCGAGTGAGTCATTAAATGGTAATTGACATTTTAGAAGTAACAGTGCAATCATTTTATACTTCTACAAAAAACATAAGGTGTAGATAAGCAGATATCGAACTTGTGAGATACTTATTTGAAGTAAAGTTAGTTAGACCTACATTTAATTATCATGCTTGGAAAAATAACTGTTGGACATTTAATAGTATCGTCGATTTTGTGTAGATCTAATTAATTTCTGAACATAAAAATTCGTTATTGTAGATTTGAATTTTTGAATGACTAGAACAAACAAAAAAAATCAAATTTCGAATTATAACATTGTAGTGTTAATTCTTTTTTCTAATAAATATATTATATATTTTTTATTCGAAGTCTAGCATCCAAGCAGGTAGTGGCTCAGTGGTTGGTGGTGCATGTTCTTATTGTGCGCGTAAGTGGTTCGAGCCCTGGTGGGAGCAGCAGCAGTATTATTTTAACTCTTGTTCTCTTTTAAAAACAAAACATGAAAAAATCGGTTTCACCACTTTAAAATCGTGTGTCTATATCTCACCTTTGTCACTTATGCGCTACCTTCCGCCCCAGAATTTCAAATTCCATGTGTTTAGATGGGATTCAAAATTATTCATGATTAAGAGGCTTGCATTTGTCCCAAATCAAATCCAAGTCCCTAACATGTGTCCAAACAGTGGATTTGGTCCGAAATCCTCCCAAATCCAAATCCATGTCCAAATTCATGGGCATCCAAACAGACCGATAGGGAAATTGCACCCCACCCTTAAGTTTTGGGCTAATCATGTGTTACACCTCCTGTTTTAAAACGCAGTAACAAGTCTTCTAGATACATAGCACCTGCAAATGACTAGTAAGCTTGTTAGCTGACCATGCTGATGTAATGATGCCAGCATATGCATGTGGTGTTTGTTATGGTAGTTTGGCTTGATATGAATTAGGAGTGAGAATCTGTAAGTAGAAGGGGGGGGGGGGATATGTCTTTCCTTTCATGTTTAACATTCTGTAAATTCTGTCGGTTTATCAAACTCCAAGTGGTTTACAAGCTCATATCTGAGCCAGTAGAGGTTTTACCTTAGAGACAACCACTTAAACCCAGCAGGGTGCATTCTAGCCCACCTTGTTGTGAAAGTAGATGTTTTGCTAATGATAACTAAAGGGGTTGCAGCTGGGTCTGATTGCCGAACACTTGGAAGTGCTCATTTAACTATTCCGAAATTCTCTCTCTCTCAAAAAAAAAAAAAAAAAACTATTCCGAAATTTGAGGATGTTTCTAGCACCAACGGGAATGAGGGTGATGCAGGATGCACCGACATAATGAATCACACTGAACCATATCTTCATTGGGGTCATCATCGCTCATATCCAACTCCATATGGACGTCTCTATTTTACTTATTCAATGTAGCAGCCTGTTGTTGCAACCATACATTCGTTTGGGATGAGATTGAACAGCAGTTTTCAGAGGATAATTAATAATGTGAGAATTGCCCATTGCAGGATATAGAGAAGGAGAGAAGGAAGAGTGCAAATCCAGACTCAATGGACTAGGACGAGGATGAAGTTGCTGAGATCAAAGCTGCTCATTTTGAGGAGTCCATGAAATATGCTCGGAGAAGTGTGAGTGATGCTGACATACGCAAATACCAGGCGTTTGCCCAGACTTTGCAGCAGTCTCGGGGCTTTGGATCGCAATCCAAGTTCGCTGAGTCTGGGGCTACTTCTGCATCTGACCCTTTTGCTGCACCTGCTGCTGCGGCTGACGACGGTGACCTCTATAGCTAGGGTTATCGGATAACTTGCTTTTAGAATAAACACGTATCTATCTTTGTTTCTTATTTATATCCGGGCGGTGGGTTCATCTATCAACTAACTGCCTTAAAAGATCTTACGCTCTGAAAACTGAAGAATTTGTTGTTGATCATAATTTATTTGTTTATGTAAGAACCATCAAAGACTGTCATGCAGCATGGAAGTGCGCATGACTTATTTAAAGTTTTTGAGCTTGAAACCCTTCATGGACATAGTATTTGATGTATTTTGTTTTACCAGAGTTGCTGATGGTCATCCATGTGCACACACACAAACACACTTCAAAACTGGAGTTCTGGTTTGCCGCTTGTGGAGCACTCGGATGAGCTTAGAATGTGTTTGTTCACGTATTGCCTTGGTGCTGATGAATGCCGAAACCCTTTAGGCAGGTAGTTCTTCACCTCCTCTGCTGTAGACACTTGGTTCTTTTGCGGCTTCAAAACCTGGTAGTGTTGAACACTAGGTGGTGGTGCCATTGCAGGGCCGGCCATGGTCATGATTGGAGAAGACAAAATCAGCAGGTAGACGATGAATGTAAAGAAGAAGATACTGGTGCTGGTCATTAGAGGAGCTTGTGTGTCCTTGTTGTTTTTGGTAGAGTTACGGTAGAAGGACCCAGATATATAGTGTGGTGAAGAGGAGGGAGAGGGCATAGTAGACTTGATTTGGCTCGTGAATGGTTGATGGAAAGTGAGATTGATGTGGTATTTTCACAGCTCATTGCTAGCAAATTCAGTGTACTCTACTTGGGAGGGTTGTGAGTTGATCACAGACCGACTGAGTTGGCAAAGGTTGGTGTCCATTCTCCAGCATGGAAAGGATTTTTTCAGGTTAGGAAGCTCGTGAATGAAATCTTGTCAATTTATCCACGGGTAAAAGACTCTTACACCCCCTCTAGTTTGAATGAGGACACTTTCACCCCTTAAGTCTGCCGAACGTCAACTAACTTCCACTCCTTAATTGTGATGCCGTTAGTCTCGGCCCCCTGATTGGGTCCCATCGCTGAAAATAGTTTTGGAGACAGATTTGCGACCACATATCATGCAAAGAGTCTAGCATAACCCCTTGGGTAACCACTAACCACTACATTTTGCATAACATGGCAGAAAATTTGTCCGAAGAACTATTTTCAATGACATACCCCATCTCTGGACTAACGGTGTCACTATATTGCTTGCAAATTTTCCTAAGTTCGGCACACTATGGCTCCGTTTGGTTGGTGGTAAAACAGTTTCCTGTAAAATGTTTTCCCTTGTTTTGGTGTTTTGGTGCTGTTTGGTTGGAAGTAAAATGTTTTCCTGTAAAATGTTTTCCCTCAAATGATGTAAAATGATTTACACATTTCAAATCCGTAAGCCATTTTCGGGAGAGTGAAGGAGCACAACAACTCATACTAACACCTCCACCGCTACCCACCTTCACCGCCACCTATCATTGTCATTTCCCTCATAACCCACTGTTTTGGCAAGAGTCAACCAAACACGAGAAAATAATTGCAGGGAAAACTTTTTCTCACAAAACATTTTACGCGTAAATTATTTTCCCTTGTAAAACATTTTACTGCGAACCAAACAGAGCCTAAGTGGGTGAAAGAGTTCCTTTCCAAACTAAAAGGAGTAAAAGTGTCTTTCAATGAAACTAGAGGAGGGTGAAAGTGTTTCTTACACTTTACCGATGGCAGAGTTTAAGAATTATATTTTTGGGGAAATCTTCAAGTGATCTTAAACAATTAAAGATTTGTGTTTTTAGACTGACTGTCGGACCACCCAGTATCTACTTGGTATCTTGACATTAATATATTCACTATAATGTATCTCATTGTTTAAGCATAGCGCATCAGTTACCGCACCCGCTATTGTTTCCAACATTGAAAGTGTCATTTGAGATTACACTAATTGTCAAATGATCGAGTAATCATTGCTTGCTCTAAGAGCAAATATGACATGGTGCTCTAAGCAATACATCACTGGACACGTCAGAAACATGTAGGAATCCACTTTCTTTTGTCTGCCACTCATTCTTTTTCCTCCAGACGTGTCATGTGCTGTATGATTAGAGCAAATCCACATCATTTGTTCTTAGAGCAAACAAAAATTTCTCCAAATGAACATAGTACCAATAATAGTTCCAACAGAAAGTGAAAAACCAAATTACGATTCCATTTTGAGAACTTATTCTCAAAGCTTATTACAACTCAAAAGTGCAAGGTGAAAACATAATCTCATACTACCTTTTCAACTAAATACGCAATCTCATACTATACTTTTCACTCACTATTAAAGAACGACCATTAAGTTGGAACCAGGGATTGGGCCGGCCCCATTTGGGCTAATTCAAGCCCAGACACAACCCGAACCGAATTTACAATCATATTGTGGACTTAGTCCATCAAAACTCTTTGGACGCACACACCACAATAATTCTATACTAGTATATGCAAGTAATTTCAGTACATTATATCTTCGGACAGGGCCATGGCAGGGCCTGTGACATCGAACCCAAGCCTGACTCAAAATCAACCTGCACTAGGAGTGACCGAACGGCCCTATATTTGGAATGAAGTTGAGAGCAAGCGCTACTTAAAAAAAAGGGTAAAAGACACTGACCACCCCTGAGTTTAAGGTAAATTCCACTCCGCTATCATGTGTTTTGGAAAAAGACAATCTACACCCATTTGACGGAATATTCCTTGGACACTTAGCACCCTTCTGTCCTATTCCGTTAGAAAAATGAGAGATAAACTATTTTCGGACCATATTGCCCCTAGGTGTTTTTTGGACTTTATTACCCTTGTTCGTAAGAACAACAAGAACATCAAAAACAAACAAGAACAAACGCAAACATCAAGAATATCAAGAACACCAAGAATTTTTCCAAAAATTTCCCAAAAAATAAGCTTCAACAAGTTTCTGCCAAAAAAATCAGCTCTAACAAGTTGAGAAGCATCTTTCATGTTCCAGATGCCAGTCTACTTTGCAGCTTCTTGATACTTAGCAATGTGAAATGACATCAAAGTAACTACTTTTATGAGATTCAAACACTTAAAGCTTGGTTATAGAAAATTTTGAAGCCAAAACGCAGTTCAGCAGATACTGCACTCCACACACACAATGCAATCAAGGTTACGCATTGTAGCTCAATTGAGAAATCTACATAACTGAAACCCTATTTGCATTTTGCAATAAAAAATTTGGAAACTTTTCGAAGAGGTGAATGAATCTGCAGTTCCAGCGACGAAATGAGGCTTTAGTACAGAAATTGGACTAACAATAGTGCGAATAAACACGAGATATGATTACAAAATACATAAAATGAATAAGATTCCGCTGAAAAATTTACCAAATTGGATTGATAGGGGAGTTGAAGGCGACTGAGATCTGAAGACGATGTGCTTTCACCGCAACGGCAAACATGTACATCTCCCTCTTTGTCTGAAACCCATTCACAAAGCAAAACCCATCAAATAAACCCATTCAGGATGTGCCTCCTCTGTTCACACTTACCACTATCTCCTTTACCACCGCCTACCACCATTGTTCCCGACGAACAGGGTCGCAAAAACCACCACAACCCAAGACCCAAACTTAGACTCACCCACCAGTGACGAGGCCACCGAGACCCAAGCCAAAGCATTCAGTTTCTCTGTCCCAGTCGGACCTCCAGGGAATCCGGCAATTCACACCACCACCATCGCACAACCCAAATTGAAATTCAACAACTCGTTAGATCTGTAAAGAGGAAGAAGAAGGGAGAAGAAAAAGAGGAGGAAGAAGAAGAAGGCGACTCAGCCGCCGAAGCGGCGATAGTGACGCCGTCCTCCCCTGCCCCCTCCTCCTCGTCCTTCTTCCGCCGGTGAATAGGGCGACGCGGTGGTGGCGATGCGTTCTGGAGGACGTGGGGGTAGTTTGGGTTTCAGATCGAGATCGAGATCGAGAGAGAGGGAGAGAGAGAAAGAGAGGAGATAAGATGAAGGAGCCGCTTATTTCACATGAAGAGGGAAGAGTGAAAGAGGGGAAGAGAGAGGGGGGATTAGGGTGAGAAATGAATGTGATGGAGGATATGGTAATATATAGGCGGTAATTTTATAACATGTCAGGGGTAAAATAGTCATTTTTTCTGTGTTGTTAGTCAACAGTTAGTCTCTATCCAAAAAAAAAGTGCAGACTGTCTTTTTCCAAAACACAGGGTAGCGGGGTGGAATTTACCCTAAACTCAGGGGAGGTCAGTGTCTTTTACCAAAAAAAAAATGAGAACAGGCGCGGGTGTGGATTAGTATTAGATCAAAACCTTATGGATTAGTCTCTAAAAAAAAACTCATGGATTATTAGCACAGGTGGATTATATTTGAAATAATATAAACAACCCCCTTAATGGCAATGTAATTATTTTAAAGAGATAAGACGAAGAAGAAGGGAGGGTAACGCAACCGTTGTGGTTTTCTTCTCCGTATGGGCAGCAGAGTGACAGAGTCTCTCTGAACAATCAGTCATGGAGCTCACTTTGCAGACTACGATGGCGCTCGCTTCTTCTAATCCCAACGGTGAGTTCGAAAAACCTAAATCACCGTCTCTGTTCACTCAAATTCACAAACCTCATGCGTTAAATCGGTCCTTTTCTGATTCAATTTCATCACTTTCGCATCTACTGCGCTTCATGTCAACCCTTGGTTGTTGTTGGAATCGTCTCTTGTTCTAGGTTATCATGTTCTAGTTTCCAGAAATTTTGTGGAATTGTGGAGAGGATCACTAGAATTGGAGTAAGTGAGTGTTGGTGATAGGTGAGTGGTATGATTTTGGTAAAGAGTAATTATTGCTTGCTCCAAGAACAAATATGACGTGGTGCTCTAATCAATACATCATCACAGGACACGTCAGGAACATGTAGGAAATGTAGGAAATCCACTTTCTTTTGTCTGCCACTCATTCTCTTTCTTTCACACGTGTCCTGTGCTGTATGGTTAGAGCAAATCCACATCATTTGCTCTAGGTCAAACACAAATTTCTCTTTGGTAAAACCTAGCATTTGTTTAGAATTTTTCCCCAATCTTGTGTTTTTTGGGTAAATTTTGTTTTCTTAAGAAGTTTGGGAGAGTTTAGAGTTACTGGTGGGGCTATTATGAGAACATGTGTATTATTGAAGATGTATCTGGGATGAGGTTGGTTGTCAATAGAGGAGAGGACATATTTTTATCATGTAAAATCTTCAATCTAAGCGAAATCGATGCTTAATAAGGCCACCTTTTACATCTTTATATGTCTTGGTGCTTTATGAGTTTGGTATCAGGGACTCTTTTGTTATGCAATGACATGTCTATGTGTTCTAGCATGAGTATCAAAATAGGAGAGTTTAGAGTTACTGATGGGGCTATTATGAGAACACTTGTATTATTGAAGATGTATCTGGGATGAGGTTGGTTGTCAATAGAGGAGAGTACATGTTTTTATCATGTAAAATCTTCAATCGAAGAGAAATCGATGCATAATAAGATCACCTTTTACATCTATGTATGTATTGGTGCTTTATGAGTTTGGTATCAGAGAAATAAAGTCCTGCATGAATCTTTTGTTATGCGATGGCATGTCTATGCGTTCTAGCCTGAGTATCAAAATAGAAGAGGCAAATAGACTCGGGATGCTAGAGAAAAGTTGTTCTAGCTCAGTGTTTCTCAAACCAAAAGACTTGCTATTATCTGTTAACTTGAATCACAATGAGCTCTGTATTTCTGAGATCAGCTTAAGAAATGTTATATATTTTCTGGTACTGTTTAGCGTTTTTAATGCTTGAGTTTCTTGAGCACACTTGCACTGGTTGGGCCGTGGTTCACCTGATTTCTGCTGATTTGAAGGTGCGAGGAACTTCATGCTTATCGATCGCAATGCTGTGAGGAGAAACTCCTGTTCTCCATTTTATTTGAAGCCAAAAGAACTAAGGAAGCGAGTTAATGTGATATCATCTGGGCTAGTGGAAACAGCCGCCTCTGTTGCAGTTGCGGCTGCCGTTGTGGGTGCAGCAGCTACTCTTCTTGTAAAGAGAACCAAAGCATCTGAAGCAACTGAGGTCCGTAGCTTCTGTAAATGGTTAGTTTTTCAGAATTGGTGATAGATTTAGGGTAAATTCTGTTTCACATGACAAACCAGGATTTGGTTACTTTATGCTTGTTTAACTATATGTTGCCCATTCTTTGGGACCCACATTCTGTAATTGAACATCAAATGGGAGCAAAATTATGAAGGACTGTAAAATCACTAGGAAAATAATTCTCATTCAATTAATGATATCTTTCTTTCTGTAAACTTTTCAGTGCACGCCAAAAATTCATCTGTAAAGCTTTCTAAACTCTCATGTAGCATTTGACATCAGATGGGTGATAGCGGCGTGTACTAGAGAAGGTTTAAGTGAAAAGAAAGTAATCATCCACCTCCTGCTTATCTTCCTATCTTTGGAAGTAATCATCTCATCACCAACCAGAGCCACCGTCTATTATCCTTGTGGCAGCAGCATGCTCAAAGTCATCGAAAGAAATACAGATTCGAAGTGTGCAATATCCAAAGCTCTTTGCTCATAGAGAAAAATCAAACACCCTGACTGAGAATCATCTTGATAACATGTATCTATTTGTCATTCAAATTCATGTTTAATCTAAACCATAGGGATAGTAAACCTGTAGAAACAGGAATCTTGTTTGCTGATTGTGCTAAAATGACTAGTTTGACATGTAGTAAGATTCTAGGTTTACATGGTTGCACAGAAACTAAACTACAGTGTTCAAATTGAACAAACTTTTTTTTGCTGGGGTTACCTGCAAATTGTCCCCTTGACTTGTAAAGGAGTGTAAAGAACAAATAAATTAGTTTCAATAGTAATGAAGAGAAACTCACCAGTAAAAAATGGAATGGGTAGATTTAATCAGAACTTAAATAACTAATACGGATTATGGGACTGAAAGAAATTGATCAATGTGTTAAGACAAAGTTGTTATTAGGTAACACATTAGTTGACTAGAAAGGATAGCGATGAAGTAAAAAAGGATCATAAAATGAAGACAAAACGAGAAGAATCGTGGTTCAGGAGAGTAGACAATTCAAGAGCACTACAAAATTTATGATATTCAGGCGGAAAAACAAGCGGAAAAAGAAATTCTTCATGACTCTGAAGATAGATGACCGATGAATGTTATTCCAGGCTTTTAAAAGCTATTTCTAATATGCAAAGCTAGGAGAAATAGTGAGATTTGGCTGACAAGAGTTGAACTTTCTGGGACACAGTGAAGTGTCATATCAAAGATGATATCTCAATGTAGTGTTTGCATCCTTTGTGTTCACACATATGCATCTCTTTGTATGCTTGATATTCTTGTACATTTTCGGGCTCATAATTGACACCCAGTAGTGAAGATCGTCGATTGTACGAACTACTGAATAGGAATCCGAAAAAGCAAAAACGAAGAGACCTGTTACTTTGTTACTTGGTAGATCTGGCACGAGTTTCAAATTTGAATGAGGCTTTAATAAGATTTGAATCACTTCGTACTTATCCCGAACGTAGACTTTAATCGGTAGCATAGGGTGGGAAGAAGATATGGTAAAGTTTCATATCTACCAAGCCTGAGTCATGAGGAGTGTGATTATAACTGAAAATCACTGAGGCTAAATGCTAAGATAGGATGGATATATCTGCAAGCCAGAAGAAGAAATAGTCAGAGATAGTTGCTTCTCTAAGTATCTGTCTCTCCACATCTCCACGGGTCGGGAGACTAGGAAGTGGCGAGTCCCCACCTGTATGGGTAATTGACCAAAACTTGGTCTGTCATTCATTCTCACTTTTCTATGAATCGATAGACACCGTGCACCTGTATGCATCGATCAGTTATTCAATCCATTGAACATGTATCCTAGCCACGTTGTTTCTCCAAAAAAAGGAAGTTATTGACACTGTCAATTATTTTAAAGTTGGAATCTGTATCACTCTTTGCCAATTATATCATTACAATATTCTTGCAATTCTACTAGCTCTATACGCAGATAACAGAAAAAATATCTTTCTTTTCAGTCATTGAATATTCTGGCAATTCCATTCTACAAGTTTCCCGAGGGAACTAGAATCCTTTGTGGATACGACAGCTTTCTACATTAAAAAATGGCTTTACTCATACGGAAATTACATCCCCACCCTTAAGTTTGGGGCTAATCATGCGGACACCTATTGTGTTACACCCCCTGTTTCAAAATGCAGTAATTAGTCTTCTGGATACATAGCACCTGCAAATGACTAGTGAGCCTGTTATCTGACCATGCTGGTGTAATGATGCCCGCAGATGTGTGTGGTGTTTGTCGTGGTGATTTGGCTTGATATGAATTGGGAGTGAGATTGTGAGAATCTGTCCAGTAGAGGGGGCGGGGGCACATATGTCTTTCCTCTCATGTTTAACATTCTTTAATTTGTGTAGGTTTATCCGAACTCCAACGGGTTTACATGCTCGTATCTGAGCCAGTAGAGGTTATACCTTAGAGACAACCACTTAAACCCAGCAGGGTGCATTGTAACCCACCTTGTTGTGAAAGTAGATGTTTTTCTAACGGTAATTAAAGAATTGCAGCTGGGTCTGATTGACGAACAATAGGAAGTGCTCATTTAACTACTCCCAAATTTGAGGACGTCTCTAGCACCAATGGGATCGAGGGTGAAAGAGCATCTGGGAATTTTCCTCCCAAATGGTCCTGTTTGGCTCCCTGAATACAAAAATGAGGTCCGTATCGGTGGAAACACCAAAATGGGCCTCTGTTTCAAAATTTCAACAACAAACATAAAACCGAGAGTCTATGTCTCGGCGCTCATTCAAATGCTCTCTGACGTTTATTCTTTTAGCAGAGGCCAAAGAGTGATGATATCAGCCTTGTTCTGCAAAAAGTAAGATAAAATAGAAGTAGATACTATTGTAATCTTTACATGGTGTAGGACAAAACAAATTTATGTAAATATCTCTAGTTGCAGGATTGTAGTAGTTAGTTTATTTTTTTCGTGTAGTATTTCACGATAGAAGACAATAACTTCTTTCCATTGGGAGCACTCCGATGGAGAACCATCTCCTTGGCATTTGTAATTCTCATCCCACTGAACCATCTCCGATGGAGAACTATAACTTTATATATAAAGCAAAATTGGCTTTAAACAAAGTGAGACATAGAAAGCAAGTCACACAACAATTATAAACCTAAAAAATTCTCAATGAAAACAAACTGTAGCACATAATCAAGGGTTCTTGATTAGTACAAAACAATAAAATTCAGAAAGATCACAAAAATAACATGTCCACCCTGATTATTGGAAAAATCCAATCACATATTGTATGAAGCTCTTGAATGTCACTAAACGTGACTTGGGGTCGACTTCGGTGGAGTCTTATTTCCAGCCTCTCCGCGCTGAGTCTTGCTTTCCTCAGCAAACTTGAGACTTCCCTGGTGCATACCCTTTTCCTTCTCTGCATCGGTCCACTCAGACCCATAGTAGTGCTCTTCGGTGCCCTTCAAGTGGTGCTTGCTAGGCGGGGTGAACATGCCTCCCCATTGTGGGAAATGCACGAGAGTCACCGGGAGAGTGCAGGCTATAATCATAATGCCCATATAAGAAAGCCCTTCGGCAGTAGAGTACTGGGAGCTAGTGAAGAACAACAGTTGGGTCAAACCAGACCCAAAGTTGCCTCCAGCACCGGTTAACCCTGAGATAATTCCCAACGATCGTCTGGAAATGAACGGTACGATACCGAATGTTGCTCCGCAGGCAGCTTGAGCCCCGATGGAAAATAGAATCATAAAGGTGATGGCTAAGGGAAGAGAATTAGAACGGCCGAGAAGGATGCAGAAAACACCTCCCAGGGTTTGTAGGGTCCAAAGGGTCCATAGCCTTCCCCTCATACCAAATTTTCTGGCGGTGTAATCTGAAACAAACCCACCAAATGGACGAGCTAGAAGGTTAGCCATACCAAAGGATGCCGCAATGGTTCCGGCAACTTTTAGCTTGAGGTCGAATCTGTCATAGAAGTATTCCGCGACGACGTTGTCGGTTGACAACTCCACTCCCATTGAGTAGCCATACAGGAGGACAAAGATCCACGTCCTGTAGTTTGTGACAGCATACCACAGCACCTGAACCAAGAAGCATACATATTAGCATAACCAAAGAGATCAAGAAGCATATACTGGAGCCGAATTTTCATATATTTAATTTGATCGAAACCCTTAGTTTTGAGGTTTCACTCCCTGATATAAAGGTTTTTAGCCTAAAATAAAATACATATTGGACCATAAAACGATAGGATTTTCCATTCATGTTTTGCTTAGTTTTTTTTATAATTCTTAAGCTTGTAGGAGCAGAAAACAACTGACCTTTGAAAATTTATCCTTGGCAACAGTTCCTTGGTCCTGGAGCAAACCAAGATTTCCATCAGGCAAATCTTGACCAAGGGTCAGCACTAGTATCCCCATAATAATATGTATCCATCCTGGGATGAAAAATGCAATCCTCCATGCTGTAAATGGAGTTGCCCCGCACATTTGAATGATTTCATACAATATAGGCATTATGAGCTGAGTAGCACCTCCACCCATGTTACCCCAACCGGCTGCTGTTCCGTTTACAGTTCCAATGATCTTACCAGTAAACATCGTACTCATCCAATACTGACATGAGACGAACGTGGCCAAGCAAAATCCAATCATGAACCGAACTGCTATGTACCCTGAGGCATCGGACACAAAAGACATGCTAAACACCGTAGGTGCTGACAACATCATGAGAAATGCACATCCGTACCTTGGGCCTAACATGTCACAGACAGCACCCATCACGAGCCTGGAGAAGATGCTTCCGGAGACAGAAGCCACTCCAGCATTTCCAATGTCAGCCTTGACGAGGCTGAGGTTGTCACGGATGACTGGAACGAGTGGTGCCGCAGCGAATGTGGAGACGAAGCACATGAAGAACGATATCCAAGACAAGTGGAAAGTTCTCATGTGAGGTTTGGCAACTGAAAAGATCCTAAAGACTTTGGATTTATGCTCTAAGTCCACAGGAAGACTAAAATGTGCGGTGGTATCGGTTGGGACCATTGGGGAAGCCACGGAGAAGGCCATAACAGGCTCTCTACCGGTGACTCCATGCATTGAGCTCCCTGGGGAGCCTTCAGTGGTGGCCATTTTTTCTCTCTTGAAATGCTTGGAGCTAGGAAGAGAAAACTGTGAATTGTTGGTTTGGTAATTTGGGGACAGTTTGGTGCTTATATATATATATATACACATACGGATGAAGCGTTGACATTGAACTATGGCTTTGATAGAGCTTCTGGGGATTCCCAACTGTTACATAATTTGCCACCTAGTGATTTAAATACATATATTTTAAGAAATCCTTTCCCCGCATCTGATTATCAATGAGGTTAGCCTCGTCGTTTATCCCAAAGGATCAGGTCTGTGTTTTTGGCGGCCAAGTCCAATCTTCTGGTATTTAGCTCCTTAAGTTTTAAGACGTCTTGCTCATTTTAAATTCCAAATGTTTAAATGTATATTGCCCATTCTTTGGGACACACGTCATGTAATTGAACATCAAATGGGAGAAATATATGAGGAATGCGACGTCCAGAGAGGCAATTACTCGGTAAACTATTCTCAGTCAATTATTTGATATCTTTCGTCCCGTATATTTTTCAATGAACGCCAAAGATTTATCTGTAAAGCTTTCGAAGCTTCCATTATTGACATTATTCCGCAATAAAAAACTTGCATTCTGAAGTTTTTGTCTGATGCCTTTTTTCTTTGGTTCTTTATAATTGAGATCGCTTTTGTAAAACAGGTTCCCTTGAAAATCTGTGAAGCCTGTAATGGATCTGGCATTTGTCCTGAATGTAGAGGAGAAGGATTCGTGCTTAAGAAACTGTCAGATGAAAATGCTGAGAGAGCGAGATTGACTGCAAAGAACATGGCAACTAGATATACAGCAGGGTATATTTTGTGTGTGTTCATACGTAAATTTGTGTGTGCTGTCACACTTAACTAATCTCACATATTATTGAATGAACAGGTGTTCATACGTAAATCTGTGTGTGCTCTCACACTTAACTAATCTCACAATTATTGGATGAACAGGCTTCCAAAGAAATGGAGCTACTGCACACAATGCTCGTCTTCAAGGTCCTGTAGATCTTGTGGTGGCAGCGGAAAACTAAGCTTCTAGCTTTGGATTGATGCTAGAGTTGGTGTCCATGGCTTTGTCAAAAGTACATTCAGGTCTCTTTCTAGAAGCTGAAGATTCATTTTGTAAAATACTATGTATATGTTGTTTAGACATTATGCTTGAACCTGAATCGTTTCCTTGCAGCAATCAAATAAGAGTTGCTGCTTTTCTCTAATATCTTATTCGTACTTACTGATTTTGCTTTTAGGCAGTGACATTATATCACATTTTTTGACTTCAGATACTTGCCTTATTTAATAAATGAAGTTTCTTATCTATGGGAAGGAAATTAATTTTGCGACGGTCATGAAACATTTGACATGAGATGGGTGATAACAATGAGTACTAGAGAAGGTTTAAGTGAAGAAATTAATCATCCACCTCCTGCTTATCTTCCTATCTTTTGAAGTAATCATCTCATCCACAACCATAACCACTCGTCCTCTATCCTTGTGACAGCAGCATGCTCAAAGTCATCCAAAGAAATACAGATTCCAAGTGTGCCATATACAAAGCTCATAGAGAAAAATCAAACACTTTGACTGAGATTTATCTTGATAACATGTATCTTTTTGTCAATCAAATGCAGGTTTAATGTAAACCAGAGGAACTGTGAACCTGTAGAAACGTAAATCTTGTTTGCTCATTGTGCTAAACTGACTAGTTTGACATGTAATAAGATTCTAGGGTTACATGGTTGCAAAGGAACTAAACTACAGCGGTCAAATTGAAGCAAACCCTTTTGCTGGGGTTCTCTGCAAAATGTTCCCCTTGACTTGTAATAGCCTAATAGGAGTGTAAAGAACAAAGTCAATTAGTTTCAATAATAATGAAGAAGCTCACCAAGAAAAAAATGGATTGGGGAGAATTCATCAAAACTTGAATAACGAATACGTACTATGGGACTGAAAGAAATGGATCATTGTGATAAGATAAAGTTGTTATAAGATAACACATTAGTTGACTAGAAAGGATAGCAAGCAACGAAGTAAGAAAACATCATGAAAAGAAGACAAAACGAGGAGAATCGTGGTACAGTTGAAGACAATTTAAGAGCACACAATATCAAGAAACGGCTCTAACGAAAGAACCACAAGCAAAAAAAAGTAATGCTTCTTGGCTCTGAAGATTGATGACAGATCAATGTCATACCAGAATTTTAAAAGCTACTGCAAAGCTAGGAGAAAAATAATGAGATTTAGCCAAGAAGATTGAACTTTCTGTGACAGTCAAAATGTCATATCAAAGATATATCAAAGAAATGTTTGCATCCTTTGTGTTTACATATATGCATCTTTTTGTATGCTTGATATTCTTGTACATTTTCTGGCTCATAATTGACACCGAGTAATGAAGATCGTCGATTGTAAGAACTACTGAATAGGAATCCAAAAAAGAAAAAACGGAGAGACCAGTTGATTTGTTACTTTTGGTAAATCTGGCACGAGTTTCAATTAATTTGAATGAGGCTTTAATAAGATTTGAATCGCTTTGTATGTAGCCCGAACGTAGAGTTTAATCGGTATCATAGGGTCGTAAGAAGATGCGGTAAAGTTTCATTATTAACAACTTGAGTCCTGAGGAGTGAGATCATAATTGTAAATGACTGAGGCTAAATGCTAGGATAGGATGGATATATCTGCAAGCCAGAAGAAGAAATAGTCATAGATAGTTGCTTCTCTAAGTTTCTGTCTCTTTACATCTCCACGGGGTTGGAAGACTAGGAAGTGGTGAGTCCCCACCTGTGTGGGTAGTTGACCCAGACTTGGTCTCTCTCTCTCTCTCCATGAATTGATAGAGACCGTGCACCTGTGTGCATCGATCAGTTAATTAATCCACTGAACATGTATCCTAGCCACGTTGCTCCTCCAAAAGAGGAAGTATTTGACACCGTCAACTACTTTTAAGTTGGAATCTGTATCACCCTTTGCCAATTATATCAGCACAATATTCTTGCAATTCAACTAGTTCTATGTACAGATAACTGAAAAAAACATCTGTGTTGATTCATTGAATATTCTGATGATTCCACTCTACTAGTTTCCCGAGGGAACTGGAATCCTTTATGTGGATATGACAGCATTCTACTAAAAAAATGACTTTACTCGTAGGGAAATTGCACCCCACCCTTAAGTTTTGTGTAAATCTTGTGGACACCTGTGTTACACCTCTTTTAAAATGCAGTAATTAGTCCTCTGGATACATAGCACCTGCAAATGACTAGTAAGCCTGTTAGCTGACTATGCTGATGTAATGATGCCAGCAGATGTGTGTAGTGTTTATCGTGGTGATTTGGCTTGATATGAATTGAGAGTGAGATTGCGAGGATCTGTCCAGTAGAGGGGGCGGGGGCACATATGTCTTTCCTCTCATGTTTAACATTCTGTAATTTGTGTAGATTTATCAAAACTCCAAGCGGTTTACATACTGGTATCTGAGCCAGCAGAGGTTATACCTTAGAGACAACCACTTAAACCCAGCAGGGTGCATTATAACCCACCTTGTTGTGGAAGTAGATGTTTTGCTAACGGTAAAAAGGGGTTGCAGCTGGGTCTGATTGATGAACGCTAGGAAGTGCTCATTTAACTATTCCTGAATTTGAGGACGTCTCTAGCACCAATAGGGATGAGGGTGATAGAGCATCTGGGAATTTTCCTCCCAAAGGGGCCTGTTTGGCCTCGTAAATACAAAAATGAGCTCCATCTCGGCGAGAACACCAAAATGGGTCTCGGTTTCAAATGTCAGCAACAAACATAAAATCGAGAGTCCATGTCTCGGCGCTCTTTCAAATGCCCTCTGACGTCTATTCTCTTAACAAAGGGTAATGATATCAGCCTTGTTCTGAAAAAAAAAAGAAGTAAAATACTATAGTAATCTTTACATGGGGTAGGACTACTCTAATCTATGTAAATATCTGTAGTTGCAGGATTATAGTAGTTAATTTATCTATTTCTTGTAGTATTTCACGATAGAAGACAAGTCAACGTCTTTTCATTGGGAGCACTCCGATGGAGAATCATCTCCTTGGCATTTGTAATTCTCATCCCACGGAGCTTTGGGATCCTCTGTTGGGATGTCTAAAGTGTAATATAGTTATAATTTTATGATCATTTGCCAGGTCAGGACATAAAATTACATTATATATAAAGCAAAATTAGCTTTAAACAAAGTGATACATAGAAATCAAGTCACGCCACAATTACAAACCTCAAAAATCTCAATGAAAACAAACTGTAGCTTTCTTTAAGCACATAATCAAGGGTTCTTGATTAGTACAAAACAATGAAAATTCAGAAAGATCACAAAAATAACATTTCCACCCTGATTATTGGAAAAATCCAATCACATATTGTATGATTCTCATGAATGTCACTAAACGTGACTTGGGGTCGACTTGGGTGGAGTCTTATTTCCAGCCTCTCCGCGCTGAGTCTTGCTTTCCTCAGCAAACTTGAGACTTCCCTGGTGCATACCCTTTTCCTTCTCTGCATCGGTCCACTCAGACCCATAGTAGTGCTCTTCGGTGCCCTTCAAGTGGTGCTTGCTAGGCGGGGTGAACATGCCTCCCCATTGTGGGAAATGCACGAGAGTCACCGGGAGAGTGCAGGCTATAATCATAATGCCCATATAAGAAAGCCCTTCGGCAGTAGAGTACTGGGAGCTAGTGAAGAACAACAGTTGGGTCAAACCAGACCCAAAGTTGCCTCCAGCACCGGTTAACCCTGAGATAATTCCCAACGATCGTCTGGAAATGAACGGTACGATACCGAATGTTGCTCCGCAGGCAGCTTGAGCCCCGATGGAAAATAGAATCATAAAGGTGATGGCTAAGGGAAGAGAATTAGAACGGCCGAGAAGGATGCAGAAAACACCTCCCAGGGTTTGTAGGGTCCAAAGGGTCCATAGCCTTCCCCTCATACCAAATTTTCTGGCGGTGTAATCTGAAACAAACCCACCAAATGGACGAGCTAGAAGGTTAGCCATACCAAAGGATGCCGCAATGGTTCCGGCAACTTTTAGCTTGAGGTCGAATCTGTCATAGAAGTATTCCGCGACGACGTTGTCGGTTGACAACTCCACTCCCATTGAGTAGCCATACAGGAGGACAAAGATCCACGTCCTGTAGTTTGTGACAGCATACCACAGCACCTGAACCAAGAAGCATACATATTAGCATAACCAAAGAGATCAAGAAGCATATACTGGAGCCGAATTTTCATATATTTAATTTGATCGAAACCCTTAGTTTTGAGGTTTCACTCCCTGATATAAAGGTTTTTAGCCTAAAATAAAATACATATTGGACCATAAAACGATAGGATTTTCCATTCATGTTTTGCTTAGTTTTTTTTATAATTCTTAAGCTTGTAGGAGCAGAAAACAACTGACCTTTGAAAATTTATCCTTGGCAACAGTTCCTTGGTCCTGGAGCAAACCAAGATTTCCATCAGGCAAATCTTGACCAAGGGTCAGCACTAGTATCCCCATAATAATATGTATCCATCCTGGGATGAAAAATGCAATCCTCCATGCTGTAAATGGAGTTGCCCCGCACATTTGAATGATTTCATACAATATAGGCATTATGAGCTGAGTAGCACCTCCACCCATGTTACCCCAACCGGCTGCTGTTCCGTTTACAGTTCCAATGATCTTACCAGTAAACATCGTACTCATCCAATACTGACATGAGACGAACGTGGCCAAGCAAAATCCAATCATGAACCGAACTGCTATGTACCCTGAGGCATCGGACACAAAAGACATGCTAAACACCGTAGGTGCTGACAACATCATGAGAAATGCACATCCGTACCTTGGGCCTAACATGTCACAGACAGCACCCATCACGAGCCTGGAGAAGATGCTTCCGGAGACAGAAGCCACTCCAGCATTTCCAATGTCAGCCTTGACGAGGCTGAGGTTGTCACGGATGACTGGAACGAGTGGTGCCGCAGCGAATGTGGAGACGAAGCACATGAAGAACGATATCCAAGACAAGTGGAAAGTTCTCATGTGAGGTTTGGCAACTGAAAAGATCCTAAAGACCTTGGATTTATGCTCTAAGTCCACAGGAAGACTAAAATGTGCGGTGGTATCGGTTGGGACCATTGGGGAAGCCACGGAGAAGGCCATAACAGGCTCTCTACCGGTGACTCCATGCATTGAGCTCCCTGGGGAGCCTTCAGTGGTGGCCATTTTTTCTCTCTTGAAATGCTTGGAGCTAGGAAGAGAAAACTGTGAATTGTTGGTATGGTAATTTGGGGACAGTTTGGTGCTTATATATACATAGGGACAAAGCGTTGACATTGAACTTTGGCTTTAATAGAGCTTCTGGGGATTCCCAACTGTTGCATAACTTGTCTCCTAGTGATATAAAACTATTTTATTTTAAGGAATCCATTCCCCGCATCTGATTATCAATAGGGTTAGCCTCGTCGTTTATCCCAAACGATCAAGTCTGTACTTTTGGGGGCCAACTGGCCAAGTCCAAGCTTGCGGTTTTATAATTCATTAAATTTTAAGTAGTCTTACTCCTCTAAAATTCCAATTTGTGGTTGTCTCATTGATGGATTTTCTGTTGATCTAAAAGAAACATTTAAGTTATTCTTAGCAACTACCTATTAGCTGTATCGTGCTGTCCAGAGTCTTCAGATTGAGGATAGAAGAAAATATCTACAATATGTGCTATACGTTTTCAATTGCAATACGTGTTCGCAAAATATCTAAATGTACCGTGGTCCATTGCATAATGATAGTCCTTTGTTCCGCTAATATTGGCGTAATATTCACAATCACATTCTAGGAGTACTACTGCAACCATAATCATTTGTTGTGAAGACCTTAGGTTTTATTTTTTTGCTAAATTTCTGTTTCGTAAAATCCACAGCAGTATTGGAAAGTAAATATTGAACCTGTCAGAGTGACAGGGAACAAGAATAGAACAGCTCCTGTGATTATCTTTCATATGTATATATAGAATTGGGTTAATAATTAACCCGAACCTTAACTTTTAGGGGGTCTGAAATTCAAGTTCTCCTTGTAGGAACCTCAATTCACATGTCAGGGTGTCAGTAAGTTTAGAGTAGGGTAAAAGACACTTCACCCCTTCCAGTTTGGGAAATGACACTTTCACCTCTTCATTTTGCCAATTTCCAGGACACCTACACTTAGTAATTGGGATGCCGTTAGTCTGGGGATGGGGGTCGGTCACTGATAGTAGCTTTGAGACAAATCTGCCCTCTTAGAGTATGGATGACACAATCAGGGGGTGTAAGTGCCCTGAAGTTTGACACACCAAAGGGGTGAATGTGTCACTTCCCAAACTGGAAGGGGTGAAAGTCTCTTTGTGTCAGACCTGAGGGGGTGAAAGTGTCTTTTTCCCTTTAGACTATTGTTTTTCCTCTGGAAAACAATGGATGTGCCAAGTACTAGCTCTGGTGTTTCACCCATTGTTGGTTTTCCCTTATATAATATTGTATATTTATTGATTCAGTTATCAATATGGTGAAAGATAATCAACTTTTCTTTTGTCTCATCTAGATTCAAGTTGCTTTATGAATTGAAACGCCCTCCCACTATCCAATGTACTACTAGTTATGATAAGATAAAGTCACGCGGCTCTTGCTCAGCCCATTTCTTCTTAGTTACTTTAATGTACACGACATAAGTTTCATGTAAGAACTCCTCCAGGTTTGTATATAAAAACAAAGTTGAAGAACTGTTTAACAAAAAACATTAAGAGAGGGTTTGCTTACGTCCCTAATTCTGTAGCCCCCCTAACAAGCTACTCTCATCATTTTTAGGAAATCAACATTTGGAACCCTATCATATGTATCTCATTTTGAAGAGTGTCCATTTAAAATGAACCACAAGTCAGTGAACCAGAAGTGGCTATGTGAATGACCAAAATATCACACCACTTAGATATTGAATGGCGAAGCCAACGTTTCTTAAACAACTAGTCCTATTAATTACCGCATTTGGTACCAAATTCGGCCCATGATTATTTTTTTTCCCAAATATAGGTCGCCACAGTTCACAGACTATCTTTAAATGTATAGTTTCTCTAAACAAACCAGATATGGAACCTCGATATCTTCTCACCTTTTGATTATATATCATCTTCTGCCTTAATCATCACCAGTTGATCAATCAATATCAGATGGAACCACGCTCCCATTGAGTCCTTTTTTTTTAAACTTAAATCTGGCTCCTTTAGTATAAAAGGGTCCTAATCCGTAATTAGAAAAATTATCCTAATATTTGGATTTTGGAAGGATGAGGTAGAACACATTTGCAAATTGGTTTCCTTAATGGTGATCCGCCGATGACTCGGGTGTGATGGTGGCAGAGTAAAGTAATTTTGTACTTTGCTGCTGTTAATGGATAGAGCTGCCAATATTATAAGACATTATTAGCCTTAAAAGATAGGGAGTACTGGTGTAATATACTCATTAGAATAAGGTGAAGTAGAATTAACACCTACCAAGTGTTCGTGATCTTCCTTTTACCCGTCACCGACCTGTGGTTATTTTAGGGAAAATATTTTGAAAAGTCAATCAATTTGGAGGCTAGTGGGTGAGATGGTAATTACTCTCTCACTAAAACACAAACGCACATTTCAAACCGTAAACCAGAATTGTTCCAGGTGCCTTGTTCACGCCCACCTGTAATATTAAATTGCCGGTTTCATCCAAATCTTTCTCAGAATCTCCTACCTGCTCTCAGGTGATATAGCTAATAATTCCTTTACATACTAGTTGTGCTGTCTATGACCTTGCCGTGTTGATGGAGACAAACTATATCATATAGCTTCCCTTAACCTTTCACAAGCTCTAAAAGTTCTTGGATTTTAGTGGCAGTAGATTCTCCAGAAGTTGTCTAAATAGAGTTGAAATGTGGTGAAAAAAGAAGAGAGATAGCTGGTGGACGAGTTTGATAGATGTAGCGGGCTTTGGTCATGAAAGAGCTTTTAAGTTTTTTTTTGCTACCTAGCTGAGATTGTGGAAAGACCTCCTTACATGATTTGGATTCCATCTTATAAGATATCGAACTGCAAAACAACCTTACAAAATCACTTTATTATAAATCCACCCCATGATCAGGACCAGACCATTGGCTAGTGAGACATGTACATAGAGGAGGAATGTTTGAATTTTTTTTTCAGGATGAGTATCTATTATTGAAACATATACTGATCTACAGATGTGGGAGTCTATTTCAACGTCTGTAGTTATGAAGTAAGCCCACGATGATCACCATCTTATTGTATTAGAAACAGCAAATTTATATTTTTCCAGTTCTATATTGTCTTTAATATTTGAGAATCTTGAGGCAGACCAGATCCTATGTGTAAAAGCAGAGATATATTTGGGTTACAACGAAACATAGGGGTCATGGTTCACTGGTGATTTGCTGGGAGATATATGTGCAAAGAGGATACTGTGTATAAATCGACACTCCTTGGGTGCTCCTTGTAGCGTTTCAAAATTAGTTATAACTTCACCCTATTACTTTTTTTTTTTTTTTTTTTTTTTTTTTGAGAATTTCACCCTATTACTTTTGAAATGTTTGAAAGCTGGAGTTTTCAGTCACCTGAGATTGTTCTGTATGGTGATGACATCCATGAAAATCATCTTTGTTCTTTTATACAGTAAAAAATATATATGTGTATATATATATATATATTTATATGTATTTATATTTTTTCTTTTCTTATTTATTTGGCTAAATTGCATCGGTGGTATCCATAGTTTGTTTTTTGTGTGGATTTGGTACCCATAGTTTCAATTGCAGCATCCACAGTACCCATACTTTCAGTTTGTTGCAACGATGGTACCTTCCTTTAACTTTCCATCCATATGTTGGATGGAAATATGTAATAAGACCAATGTGCCCCTCACTTTCACTCCAAATTTTAATAAAATTGTAACTTTTACCTACAAATTTAAAAATACAACATAACTTTACTTTTTTAAATGTAATTATTTATTTATATATTAAAATAATTTCATATGTTTTCAAAGAAAAAAAATTTACATTTTTTACTAAAAATACAAGTTATCTCGATTAATATTTTGGTCGATGGAAAAATTTATAGTATATTTCTTAAATATTGCTATGACAAGTAGATAATTAAATTTTACATAATTAAAATTTCATAAAATTTAGATTTGTGAGTAAAAATAATTAATTTTTTTAATTATTACTATGACAATAACTTTTTACATATACATAATATATATATGTAAATAAATAAATTAAATAAATAGAAAAATTCAATATTATATAAAAACTATTTAGAAAATTGTAGGGTGAGAATCAGGGGCGTAGTAGTCTTTTTACATATTTCCATCCAACACGCGGATGGAAAGTCAACTGGGGGACCGCTGTTGCAACAAATTGAAAGTATGGGTACCGCGGATGCTGCAATTGGAACTATGGGTATTAAATCCACACAAAAACTAAATTATGGGTACCACCGATGCAATTTAGCCTATTTATTTCAGCTAATATACAAAGTTGATTTAGTTGTTGATTAAATATGTCCTGGTTGGGAGATTTAGACTTCTCCAATATGGTTTAGTGCCAATGTAATTTTATTAAAACTTCATTTGACCCTGCCTTGACACTTCTAAACTCTGAAGAGTATAGGGCAATGTAACTGTGATGTTCGGATCCTTAGTTAAGATGGTGTTGAACTGGTTTCATCTTTCGCTGCTTATTAATTTTCTCCACATAACTTGGAACATCTGGGAGTTGTATGTTGATTCCAACTATGTAATATTGCCGTATTTAGATCAACATTTAGAAAGAAAATGATCAGGGAAGGTCATATACATGAAAAGCTGTTGATGTACTAGAACTTTGCTTCTACTTTCACTATAATTGATGTACGAAGGAACTATATTGCATTCCCGTGTGACTCATCTTCTATACCGGAGAGAATTGATTGTTTTGTTATGAATAATATATCATAATCTTGATATATTTAGTTTTAGCCAATTTAACTACCATCTTTTTGGGCGTTTCAGAGTTCCTATCAATTGAACAAAATGAGCAACGTTCTGGGGGCTTCTCAGAAGCAACCTAACTCTTTTTAGAATCTTTTCCAAAAAATATGTGCGTTCTCTATTACACTTACAGTATGTGGTTTTCAATCCATGCCGGTTATACACGTCTCTCTGGATGAGCCCTTCAATCAGCTGTCGCCTGTGGCTGAGCAAATTTATATTAAATTTCTAGGTTTGATAAGAGTATATGGTCCTATAGGAGTAAATTGTAAAGATGGTGGTAAAGAAAGCACCAAGTGCTAGCTCTCGGTGGCTATGCTTTGGCGTTAATTTCCGTGCTTTGCAAATTTTCTTTTCTGCCAGAGTTACAAGTTAAAATAACTGTTCCCTAGTTATTTATTCTGTCATTCCATGTGATCGCATTCATTATGCTGGTCTGAGTGAGATTGACAGAATTGTAAAAGTGAAGTAGTTTTTTCTTTATTCCTTGCTCACATGTTGCTGCACTTGGTTTGCCATCAGATCTTATTTTATCTAGTTGTCTTTCCTTGTAATTTCGGTACCATAATTTGGTTTGATATTAGCCCCCTGGTTACATAATACATTCCTGTTTTATGTGATTATAATTGCCCATCAATTTGCAGTTTGTTGCTTGCTGAGGAGCAGTTGGCTGGATTTACCTCGTGAAGTCGTAGATGCTCTTTATATCGGTCATTTATAGATGTGAAACAAGAACACTGTCGCCTTGTGCTCTCATGTAAGTAATAACTTTGGAGCTACCGCAAACACTAGGTGATACTTGCGTTCTTGTTAGTAGCTTTTACTGCTTAATTTTAATGTTCTGTATTTGCAAGTAACTTCTTATTGGTTTTTGAATAACATAATCATGAAGGAAATACTGCCTTGTTTCATTACCATTTCATTCATGCTTATGAATGAGAAAGTAGTAGTACAGTATTTAAAGATGATGGTTCCACAATCTAAGTGGGCCAGTCATGACGTATTATATAAACGTTGAGCGCGATCACAGTGCTATGAGGCAGGAAAGTAATGTCTTCTAAACATGACTGGGGGTTGAGTTAGGCGGGGTCGGAGCAGAACCGACACGTCTTCCACGCTCAGCCTTGCTGTTTTCAGCAAACTTAAGACTTCCCTGATGCATACCCTTCTGCTTCTCTTCCTCGTTCCACTCGGCCCCATAGTAATGCTCTTCGCTGCTCTTCAGGTGGTCCTTGCTAGGCGGGGTGAACATGCCTCCCCATTGTGGGAAATGCACAAGAGTCACCGGAAGAGTACATGCCACAATCATTATACCCATATATGAAAGCCCTGTTGCAGTAGAGTACTGAGAGCTTGTAAAAAACAACAGTTGGGTCAAACCAGACCCAAAGTTTCCTCCAGCACCAGTCAGCCCTGAGATAATTCCCAGAGACCTTCGGGAAATGAAGGGCACAATACCAAAAGTTGCTCCACAGGCAGCTTGAGCACCGACAGAGAAGAGGATCATGAAGGTGATAGCTAAGGAAAGAGAATTAGAACGGCCTAGAAGGATGCAGAAAACACCTCCTAGGGTTTGTAGGGTCCAAAGGGTCCACAGCCTTCCCCTCATGCCAAACTTTCTGGCTGTGAAGTCTGAAACATACCCGCCGAATGGACGAGCTAGAAGGTTAGCCATACCAAAGGTTGCCGCTATGGTTCCGGCAAGGTGTAGCTTGAGGTCGAACCTGTCATAGAAGTATTCTGCGACAACGTTATCAGTAGAGAGCTCCACTCCCATGGAGTAGCCATACAGAAGGACAAAGATCCATGTCCTGTAGTTTGTGACAGCATACCACATCACCTGAACCATAGAAAGAATTACTTATTAGCCTAACCAAGGGAGTTCTATGAACTTATATGGAAATGAATTTCGAGCTGCTTGATTTCCTGAAAAGACCCTTGATTGCTCATACCAAACATGTATTTGGACTCGGGGAAAACACCTCTCTGTGTTGACCCCTTTTAAAGTAGTATATTCTAGAGTTTTCAAATGCTAAAAGAAGAACTGACCTTTGAAAACTGATCTTTGGCGACATCTCCTTTCTTCTGGAGGGTGCTGAGGTTTCCATCGGGAAGATCTTGGCCGAGAGTCAATACCAGTATCCCCATAATAATATGAATCCAACCTGGAATGAAGAAAGCAATCCTCCATGCTGTAAACGGGGTCGCCCCGCACCGTTGGATGATCTCAAAAAGCAGAGGCATTATAAGCTGAGTAGCACCTCCACCCATGTTCCCCCACCCGGCAGCCGTACCATTCACCGTCCCAATGATCTTCCCGTTGAACATCGTACTCATCCAGTACTGACACGACACGAACGTCGCCAAGCAAAACCCGATCATGAACCTCACGGCTATGTATCCCGATGCGTCTGACACGAACGACATGGAAAAAACGCAAGGGGCTGACAGCATCATGAGGAAGGCACAGCCGTACCGAGGTCCCAGAAGGTCACAGACAGCGCCCATGACGAGCCTCGAGAAGATGCTTCCGGAGACGGACGCCACTCCGGCATTGCCAATGTCGGCCTTGACCAGGCTCAGGTTGTCCCGGATTACGGGGACGAGGGGTGCTGCAGCGAAGGTGGACACGAAGCACATGAAGAAGGAGATCCACGAGAGGTGGAAGGTCCTCATGTGGGGCTTGGCTACCGAGAAGAGCCTGAACTCTTTGGCCTTGTGTTCAGAATCTACCGGGAGGGCGAATTTAGCTGTGGTATCGGTGGGGACCATGGGGGAAGCCACGGAGAAGGCCAGAACCGGTTCTTTTCCGGTGACTCCGTGCATTGAGGTGCCGGGGGATCCTTCAACATCCGCCATTTTCGCTCTTTCTCTCTCTCTGTGGAAAGAAAGAGATTGGGGGAGTTGGACTGAGAAAGTGAGTCTTAAAGTGTTTGTGATTGCTAATGTTGTAGTTGTGGGTGCTTTAGGGGGCAGAAGCTGCGATAGTTATATAGGGTTTCAAGCGTTGACATTGAGATTCTCTACTTGCCTTAATAGAACTTTTATGGAGATTGCCAACGGTTACATCATATTTGGAGAGATTTGAATATAGCAATATTTTTCCTATAGTCCTTGTGCTTAAAGATATTATCTTTTTAGTCCTGATTGTGTTTTTGCATTCTGGACTTCGTCTGTTGTAAACAAATCCATGAGAGATAATTTTCCAAGAGCATGCAAAGTAAATAGTTTTTAGTTGGAAAATCAAAGTGGCTCTTCAATCTGAAATTAAAATCCAAAGCAAGTTTATTTTGGCGAGGCTCAAATCACACTCACAATGATATGAACCTGTTTGGTAGCAGCTGAAAATATACAAAGTCTCCTAAAAATGACCCGAATAAAAAATCTAGCTGAAAACCCCAAACCGTTAGATATGAGCTGAAAAAACTACATAATGTGTGAGAATTTGCAAATCTGGTGAAAAATAATTGGCAGATTTAATCTCACAACCTATTTTTAATCTCACTTCAAAACTGTAAAACTAAACGACATTTCTTCTTCGAAATTGTGAAGTTATCTTTCAAGTTCACATCAAGTTGCAGCAAAATAAAGTCAGGAGAAATCGTTCTTGAACCATAGGGACCGAAAGCATAATTTGGACTTTCAAGATGCCTATTAAAAGGAATCCATTTGCCGCATCTGGAAATGAACTGTAGAGGCTGGTCTCATAGTACATCCCAAAGGTTCAGTTTTAAGCTTTTTATATTTATGAGTTAGTATTTCGAGGGCTAACTTATTATCGAATTACCACTTTTAACCTTCCACTAAACACTAATTTGTTTCTTTTATCAGTACAAAAAGTCTTTGCTAATAATAAATTGGACAATGTGTACTTTACTTGATTCTAAATTTTCTTGTTCCCCAACTTATAACAAACAATGCATTTGGGTTGTCATCACTGTGCACGCAAGTGGAGGACCACTGGATTTATAGGCTGTAAAATTCGAATTCCAAACTCACCTACATCTAAATAAGTATTGACAAAAAGAATTTCTTATGTGCAGTATTTTCATCAGTTAAATACTTATAGGAAAAACTGTTTTTTTCTTTCTTTCTTCTGAAGGTGCTATTGCATATACGCATATAATATTATTTTTATTTTTATTATTATATTATATTATATTATATTATATTATATCATATATATAGATAGACATTCACTGTTTTTTCCCATATAAAAAGCGCCGAGGAGGGCTGTAAGAGTTACTTGACACTTAATTAATTAAGATATTTTGTTAACATTGCTTACAATACCTTGCTTCTTGTTTTCCCTCTCCCTTGGACCACATAATGGTCATTTTAATCACTTTGTTTTACATATAATAATTGTCATTCATGAACTTGTGACATACATGTGTAATGAAGTTCAACAAGTATGAAACTATAAATCATCCTAATTTGGTTAAAATAAGGTAAATTCAAGTGAACACGTACCTAGCAAGCGTTTTGTCAATCTTTCACTATCCCATTGTCAACTTAAGCTGTGTTGTAGGTAAAGAACGTTAAGTTTGGCAACTTGCGAGTAAATTAAGGGGCCAAGGGGTAGTTAAATGACATGTTTTAAGACATCTGTTGTCTCTAGCTATCTCGAAAAACCATGCAAAGTAAAAAATAGGATAGGACATGTATACATTTAACTCTTTTTTTGGTGACATTAGATTTGTACCTGTCATATGGCTGGAATATTAATGCCGTTCAATTATAGTCTGCTACTAACTAAAATAAAGGCAAAACCACAAAACCAATTTAACTAGTCCTATATAACAATAACAAATGCTCTCAAATCTCAATCTTTCTCTATCGGGCTGTCAACTTGTGGTAGTTTTACCTCTTAGGTAAAATTCAATGCTTGATAACTTGCTAGTCAATCAAAGGCCAAAGGTTTGTTACTTGTTAGATGTTATCTCTCCCTAGTTTACTAATCTGATGTTAGTCATTCGTCTGCCCAATGGACAAGATTTCGAGAACTAGATCGGTCAAATTCAACTAGTGTACGGAAACTAGAAATCGTTGAGCTGGAATATGATGCAGGAGAAGAGGCTGATTGTGACCGTCAGCCTTGTTTGTAAAACCTGTGTAATACGGGGCTGTATTCATACATCATACTTCAAGTTCAAGGTTATTGGGTCAAACCTTGTGGCATTTCCAGGGGTAAGGGGGAGGGCGACAGGAAAGGGTGCTTGTGTGACATTTGTCAAAGAGTTAAACCTTATGTGAATCACTTCGGAAAACTATCCCGCCTTTAAATGTTTGACAAGGAGTTAAACCTTCTGTGATCCTGTAGACTTGTTAATACTCTTTTAATTTAGTGTCAGACAAACCAAATGTAAGATTGTCCATAGCCGTGGGTCTCAGGGGTGCCTCAAACATGAGTAGTGGGGCAGGAGTGGCGAGCTCCCGTTGTTGGGAGGTGTATGGAAGTTCTGTAAACTTCTCTCATTCTCTGCGATCAGGCAGTTCTGTAAACTTAGGACAACCAAGTCGGGCGAAGGGTTGTGGTTAGGGCTTGGGGCAGTCCACACGGCTGTGGAAAGTCTAATATCTTCGCAAGTCGAGCCTTGGACTTGGTAACTTGTCCAACATGCTAAATCACTAAAATTTCGTACAGTCTGTCCCACCATTTCCCACAAATTTCTGAACTCTACGATATGAGTAGTTGCTTGCCGGCTGATGGAGACACAAACTAATATCATATAGCCCTGCTCAGCCTTTCACAAGCTCTTGGAGTTCTTTTATTATTGATTACAGTATCACCAGAAAATTTGACTAAACTGATATTATTTAAGAGCTAAAATAGCTGTGATTGTGGAAAAAGAGTCCCCTTACATGATCATAAGTACATCTTTTAAGTACAATTTTATAATTATAAGAACATGTCATGATCATAATTGATCATCATCAATTTTCAGATCATTCCTGCCAAGTAAGACAAAGGATGTGGAGGAATGTTAGAGGTATTCTATTGTAGGAGATAAGTACTATCAAATATATCGTTTATAGATTAATAAAACTATTTCAGAGACTAGTTCAATTTACAGAAATGTATGAACATATGCAATACATGTTAGATAAAGTAGGTAGGGATTATCATAGTGCGATCGAACATTTGATTCCGAAACCAAAAGTGAACTGTACCTTGATCTTTTGGATCATGAAAACTATTTGAGATATGGCTAGTGATTTGTTTCATTCCCCATTGTTTTCGCGTCTATAGTACTCTATTAATTTTCCAGAGAGGAGATATTTCTCTCGCTAAGAATATGTCTACACTCTACACACTATTTTACCGTTTCTATTTGAACCATGAAAGTTGGAACACAAACCACTTTGTCTTTCCTGTTTTTGGTGTAAATAGGCAGTTAAGTCTTACGAGCAAGGTTGTCCTGCTCTCTGTGAATATTACAAACCTTTGTACTCTAATGTTTTTCTGGATTGAGATGAATATTTTTCTGAAACTTTGCTCAAATTCAATCGGAAGAGTTAAAAAGTAATTTAGAAAGTTACACGTTATTGCCTAAATATAATTGACTTGTTTGCAACACAGATGTGAACGGTAACAGAAGTATTGCTTCATTAAATGTATTTGCTTTCACTGCATTCCTGTGGATCAGCTATATGTACCAGACGACTATTTATATGTACTCATTTTTCTCTCTTGAAAGGGGTATATCAGTATATAATAACATATCATTACCAAAGTCAAAATTATGCGTCACCAATTTTGCATATTGTTTTGCGTGTTTGAACATTACCCACCATGTATTGGATTATAAACATAATACGTTGATATGCATTGACTTATATCAATAATTAGAACTATTAAGTAGAAAAATTAGTTTGCCAATGTTCCTTATCAAATATGAAACCCCTTGGAGAGAGTAAGAGTCGATATAGCGATCGATGTATTCGTTTTTATAAAAGCATATCACATCGCTTACTTTTTAAAACATATAGAAAACACTGAAAATAAGTCTTCTTTGAGAGTTTGGATAATAGAAGCTAGCTATGGATAGGGTGCAAGATTTTAAGTTTAGAGGTGGAAAATATTGGGATATGAAGGTTTTCAAATGGAACACCTTGGAATATTAGTTATTCAAGATGCAAACCATCACATTCTGTAGAAGATATTAGTTCCATTTCTTGTACGATATTTGAATCTCTCAAGTCATCACTGCTTGTATGACCTATGTAACACATCGATTAACTCTGGTACAATCTCTAGAACTCAAGATATAGTCACCTGAGCCAATCCCCAAATCACTGTCGACTATACCATTAATCCCATGCATTTTGACTTAGTTTGGTGGAACAACAGTTGGTCCTTCTTTGGGTAAGGGATAAATTGGGGGGAGGGATATGGATAACTTTATACCCGTTGAAGCTTCTCCCGTGTTTGGGTGCCGGATAAACTACGGGATTAAATTGTACCCCTTTATCCCCCTCCTCCAATTTTGCCTTCATTTCCCTTCAAAATTGTAACCCCCACCCCCAAGGTAGGATAAAAATTGAGCTTTTTTCTTTTGACAAAATTACCCTCGTCAACATAACAAAATTACAAGGTATGAAAAAACCCACCACCCAATTGGGTCCGTGTTGTACTGGAAAAAAAAGTTCTGGTTTGCTACGGCGAAATTTTTTCTGGGTCGAATAAACTCACCCAAACCCTCAATTTTTCTGGGTTGCTACTGGAAAATTATTCAAAATTTTCTTAATGAGCAGTTATCTTCTAATTAAATCTTTTTTGCTTAATTTATCACAAGTAAAATATACATTAATGTATAACAATAGCTTCATTATGTAGTTTGTTGATTAAGTATAAAAACTTACGTTGTATGCACAATTTAGAAGTCAAAAACTATGGTTACAAATCTGCCACATTGCAGGACAGTGTGGTCATTTTCACACTATCCATGCATCTTATACTGTCTTATATCCTGCTCTAACCAAACACTCAGAACCAAAAATCACTTATCCTGCGTTATCCCGGTACAATCATATCCAACATCATGTCCCAGTATATCTCTTATCCCCATGATTTTTATCCCTTACCGAAACGAGGCCTTGGAGAATGAGGTCGTGCTACTTTTAGATAATAGATAAGTAGCCATAAACAGGATGAGATAAGCAGGATGGTTGACTTTCTCTTGTCCTACCTATTTGAAGTTTTTATTATTAACAATAAATAATTTAGTGTTGACTTTCCCATTCCAAACTTAAGGTACCTCACTCGCTCATTGATGATTCTGTCCTATCTGGAACCTGGATAAGGTATTGTAATTTCACTAATGCAGAAGCATAGTTGTAGAAAGTACAAAGACATCAAACAAAGAAGCAGGTACATAAATTATGTAATGTACATAGGATAGGACACCCCGTTCCTGTGCTCTTGCTTGAAGAAGATAATTGATGTAGAACAGAACTAGGGTTAGGGTTTGTGAAAAGGAATTAGGGTTAAGAAGTAACAAACGGGGCATAAGAAGAAACACAAAGCTCTTATATTTTTAAACGTTCTGAATGAAAAAAATAAAACAAGCCTAGGTGCTGCTGAATCATTCTCCCACTCTAAAAAGAAACTACTCCGCCCTCAAGTTGGGGGCTGGCTTTAGCGGCAAAACGTCACACATAACAGTCTCTTTCATGCTCTGAGCTTTAGGGAACATAGTCTTCACAACTGACCCTTGTTTGGAAAATTTGCTTGTGTGATAGCCGTCACCCTCGTTTTGCCCAACATGCTTAGCAGCTACCATAAGAGGATGAATAATACAAACCAAATCGCCCAAACCATCTAAATTGTACTCTTCATCAGGCCAATAGCTTCGCGAACGTCTTCTACTAGTGGTTCAACAACCTTAGTGGGACATTGGAAAGAATACTATCCATACCCCTAATAGTTAAAAGACATTGAGCTTTCAAATTAAGGTTCTTGTTTGTTGCAGATGAAGCAGTAGGACGAGATGCCTTATTAAAAACAAAAGAGGTACCCTCTCTCATCTCAATAGAATTACCTCGATTTGTTGCCGCATTCGTCATTTCACTTCGAGAAATGTAAATTGATCCTGGCAAGACAGTCTTCTTTTGCAATTCTTCTTCCGCTTGGTAGGCAACTTGAACCGCATCGGTCATGGTGTAAAGTCGACCGAGTGCTAGCACACAAGAAATTTTTGAGTTAGTCCTCACCGGAATATGGAAATCATCCCGTCTTCATTCTATGGAAAATGTATTATCATGGCCATGCTATACAACTTTCTGTTGTACTCTTCAACAGGCATGCTACCTAATACCAATTGGGTGAATTGTACGTAAACACGTTGCTTAAAACTCACTGGAACAAAAAGCGACACATTGCAGCCTTCATATCTTCCCATGATCTAATGGCCACATATGGCACTTGTTGGTATTTTCCCCACCAAACTCGTGCAGTTCCTTTCAACTTGACCTCCGCAAAAAATAACTTCCGCTCGTCAGCCAATCGGTACCATCTATAAAAGCTCCAATGCTATGTACCAAATCAAGAAATAATCTTCTTTTGTGGTCGCTATGTAAGTCTCCAACTTCAAGCTTAACCCTTCTATCAACATGATCACCTCAACTAGCTCCCCGCAACCGATGCGGTGCTTGGGTAGAGGATGGTGCCCTGGAGGTGGGTGTTGATTAATGGATTTTGATTCCTCTACTAGGGCAGCTTAAGGAGTAACCTTATTTAGAGCAGCTTCCATTCTATGGATGCCCTCAACTCCTCCCAAGATTTCTTGGTGGCCTCATAATCTGAGGTAAAGAGTTTCGAGTATGGAATTGAGTTTTCGCCTTGGTCACCATTGGGATAGCTAAAACAACCTCATAAACAAGGAGGAAAATTGGGGAAAAGAGAATAGGAGGTTTAGCTCTGATACCAAGCTGATGTAGGACAGGACTAGAGCTAGAGTTTGTGAAAGGGAATTATGGTTAAGGAATAAGGAGTGATAAACGAGGCTGTTTGCCGGCCAGTGAACAGTGCCATGAACAATGACTTGAAGAAAGAGAAGAATACGCATTGCTCTCGCAAGGGCTAGGCAGTTTCACACAAAGTTCTCATATTATTAAACGTCTGAATAAAGAAAGGCTAAATATATATAGAGAACTGAACTAAACCCTTAATCAAAAATACATTAACTAGTAAATTATTAAATAGGAACTAAAATGCTAAACTAATACTAACTAGTACACTTCCCTATTGACGAGAGAGTCCTCCTTCTTGGTGCTGCATTGATAAATCATACTAATTTTTTTCTTGATATCAGAGACTTGCTTTTATAATTGCAAAGTTTGAGACTGCTTCAAATTTGTGAATAATGCATTAGGATTTTTTAATGATTGTTGACAGGGGATGAGCTGATTGTATCATGTTGTTGATGAAGAACAATAAATCATCTGTTGGTATGTTATTAATGGGTGACTAACTTTTGCTATGTTACTATTTGGTGCTGCATCGATCTAATCCTTCTGTTTTGAGCAATGATGGTATGAATATTTGTGTACAAAGTACAAACGCATGATATATGTGAATGATTATTTCAGACAGTAATTATATAGTTGGTTTTATAGTACATACCAAACAGTTATTATTCCAACACCTTCTAAGCATGCTTTTGCACAGAAGACAAGAGCACTTATTCAGGAAAAGGAGTTAGGTAACATGCTACATGAACTATCTTAATTACAAGGGGAAAAAAGAAGAGAAAAAAAGAAAGCTTGTCTATTCACTTTGTAACTTGGTGGAGGGAAAAGGACTTGTAAGGATATTTCCCAAAATCTCGCTAGACTCGCAATTTCAACTGATCATTTTTCCAGAAACAAAACCTATCCCCTGGGAAGTGAAACATTCCAAGAATGTAACATCTCGGAAATCAATAAGTGTAACTATAAAACTGCATTTGAAAGAAGACACATTAGTGGAGATTTCAGGAATCGTTGAATTTCGAAATATGCTAGAGAAATCAAGGAAGCCCTCAAGAGTAGCACATAGAGCCTGCTCAAGAGGAAACTCAGATCAAGTAGGATATGTAGGTTTGTTTGTAGATGGAGGAATATGTTACCTGTTACAGTATTAAGTGAGCCTTGGGGTTTTGTTACCTGTTAAGGTAATTATATGTGATTGATTATCTCTTATGAAGATGATGATTGTGAAATGGATTTGGTGATGGAAAAAGATGCCAAGGAGCAACATCCATTATTGAATTGACAACTCTATATAAACAAAGGCTCATTTGATTTTTTTTTTAGGAATTGATAAATACGCTCAGAACAGAAGACCAGGTTATCAAGCTATCAAAAAAGAAACCCCCAGTAAGGGAATTTTGTCCATGGTTAATTTCCTTGGACAAGAAAGTGAAGAGAACTAACAAGATTAACTATGTTAGCTATCTTCTTCTAAAGAATCTGATTTTCATGAAACAATATGGAATTATAGTTGTGCGTGGGGCAGAGAAAAACAAAAGAACAAAATAGAATACCAGGTCTTGTCACTCGCCTGATCATTTTACAAAATTTACTCCCCTTGAAGAACCCTAATAATCCCTCACTTGCCTGTCAAAATATATAAATACCGGGCTGATAATCCATGTATTCGGGAGAAAATGTATTGAGTGATATGCAAGGTCCTACAGAAACAATCCTGGAAAAACAAATAGCAACTCTGTTAACCCTTTTTCCTACTTTAAGGAAGAAGAACACTGAATGTTGCAGTCCCAGTAGCCATTGTGACCTCCCCAGTTTCGTAGTTAGTTTCTGTCAAGCCCAAGTCATTTCATCTTCTACATAAACCCTCTGAGACCATCTTGATCCCTTCACTGGCTAGGTTGGGGAAAAACTGATTAGGATCATAATTTGACTAAACCAAGTCATGGAATAGGTACTTAAGATAGAAATTTGGCAAGTTTTATCGTCTCTGCACCATATTTCTTTATAGTCAATAACATTTTCATCATAAATTGGTTCCTACAATCAACTGATCAGCAGACATTTGTATTTAGCATCCTCATCTGATGATGGACCCATCTCTAAAAATTAATTTTTAGCTGGTAGTTTAAGACTAGTTGATTTGGGCTATATAATCACAAAAGAAGAACTGTCATTATAACTAAAAATGCTCCTTTCACCTGCACCTTTTAAGTGCGAATCCTCATTATAAAATAACGGTGACGAACAGGTACAAGAAAAACAATGTTGTCCTAAACATGACTCGGGGTCGAGTTAGGCGGGGTCGGAGCAGAACCGACACGTCTTCCACGCTCAGCCTTGCTGTTTTCAGCAAACTTAAGACTTCCCTGATGCATACCCTTCTGCTTCTCTTCCTCGTTCCACTCGGCCCCATAGTAATGCTCTTCGCTGCTCTTCAGGTGGTCCTTGCTAGGCGGGGTAAACATGCCTCCCCATTGTGGGAAATGCACAAGAGTCACCGGAAGAGTACAGGCAACAATCATAATACCCATATAGGAAAGCCCTGTGGCTGTAGAGTACTGAGAGCTAGTAAAGAACAGTAATTGTGTCAAACCAGACCCAAAGTTCCCTCCGGCACCCGTCAACCCTGAGATAATTCCCAGAGACCTCCGGGAGATGAAGGGTACGATACCGAAAGTTGCTCCGCAGGCAGCTTGAGCCCCAACAGAGAAGAGAATCATGAAAGTGATGGCTAATGAAAGGGAATTTGACCGGCCGAGAAGGATGCAGAAAACACCTCCTAGGGTTTGTAGTGTCCATAGAGTCCACAGCCTTCCCCTCATCCCGAACTTCCTGGCTGTGAAGTCGGAAACATATCCACCAAATGGACGAGCTAAAAGGTTAGCCATACCGAAGGTTGCTGCTATGGTTCCGGCAAGGTGTAGCTTGAGGTCGAACCTGTCATAGAAGTATTCTGCGACGACGTTATCAGTAGAGAGCTCTACTCCCATGGAGTAGCCATATAAGAGGACAAAGATCCATGTCCTGTAGTTTGTGACAGCATACCACATCACCTGAACCATGAAAACAGTTGCTTGTTAGCCTCAGGGAAAATGATTTTGTATTACAGAAAAGTATGTTGATAATGCAGAGTTACTAGACACTGTTAGAAGAACTGACCTTTGAGAACTGATCTTTGGCGACATCTCCTTTTTTCTGGAGGGTGCTGAGGTTTCCATCTGGAAGATCTTGGCCGAGGGTCAATACCAGAATCCCCATAATAATGTGAATCCAACCTGGAATGAAGAAAGCGATCCTCCATGCTGTAAACGGAGTCGCCCCACACCGTTGGATGATCTCAAAAAGTAGAGGCATTATAAGCTGAGTAGCACCCCCACCCATATTCCCCCACCCGGCAGCCGTCCCGTTCACCGTCCCAATGATCTTCCCGTTGAACATCGTACTCATCCAGTACTGACACGACACGAACGTTGCCAAGCAAAACCCTATCATGAACCTCACGGCTATGTATCCTGATGCGTCTGACACGAACGACATGGAAAAAACGCAAGGGGCTGACAGCATCATAAGGAAGGCACAGCCGTACCGAGGTCCCAAAAGGTCACAGACGGCACCCATGACGAGCCTCGAGAAGATGCTCCCGGAGACTGATGCCACTCCGGCGTTGCCAATGTCGGCCTTGACCAGGCTCAGGTTGTCCCGGATTACGGGGACGAGGGGTGCTGCAGCAAAGGTAGACACGAAGCACATGAAGAAGGAGATCCACGAGAGGTGGAAGGTCCTCATGTGGGGCTTGGCTACCGAGAAGAGCCTGAACTCTTTGGCCTTGTGTTCTGAATCTACGGGGAGAGCGAATTTCGCTGTGGTATCGGTGGGGACCATCGGTGAAGCGACGGAGAAGGCCAGAACCGGTTCTTTTCCGGTGACTCCGTGCATTGAGGTGCCGGGAGATCCTTCAATATCCGCCATTTCAGCTCTCTGTTGAAAGAAAGAGATTTGGGGGGATTTGGAGTAAGAAAGTGAGTATCAAAGTGTTTGTTGTTATTGTAGTTGTGGGTGGTATGTGGCGGAGAAGATGTGATATTTATAGAGAGGGTTGGAAGCGTTGACATTTGAACTCTCTTTGCCTTGATAGAGGTCTAATGGAGAGAATTTCCAATAGTTGCATCATCTTTGGAGAGATTTGAATGAAAAATTATGCTTTTAGTCCTTTCATTTTGGGCCATACTGTTGTAGACCTAATTCTGTCCTTTTCTTTTGTGATGATCAAGTTGATGATATCAAAAAGATACTGAATTACTACTAACTAGCAGATACACAATAACCCACTTTTCGAGTTTGTAAGATGAAAATTGAATTAAAGACTATTCGTTGAATCATACAGTCTATGGTACATGCATGAAGATGACTTGTGGGCTTATATATTTCATGTTATGTTATTATAGGAACTCTTAGTGCTCCTTTGGTTCAGGAAACCACATAGTATACCACTAGAAACCCGACTACTCATCCTATACTCCATATTCCGTAAGAAGAGTCATACAATCCAGAAGTATCCTAGCAACAATAGGAAGAGAAGAGACACTTTTTTGTCATGTTTATCGGAAATCTTAGGTCAAAGAGCATCCATCTTCAACCTCAGTTAAGGTTAAAAACACTTTCTTCTGAAACATATGGCATTATACCTTACTAAGGCCTTTAGTGCCTCGTAATACATAGGTAAGCTCACTGAAATGCCAACTTTTCCACTCATTTAGTTGAAAATGACCATTATTCGTACTAGATTAAGCTCACATCAAGTTGCAGCTAAATTTAAGTTGGACAGTAACTGTTCTTAAACCACAGGGACTGAAAGCATAATTTAGGCCTGGGATATACTTCTTTTGGAATCCATTTGCCGCATCTGGAAAATGAACATTAAGGGCTTGTCTCACAGTATATCCCAAAGGTTCAGTTTAAGCTCTTTTTATATTTCATGTGTTCTGGTTTAGAGGGCAACTTATTTTTGTGGAACTTTTACCATATTTAAACCTTCCAAAGTCTACTAACCATTAAATTTGTTTCTTTTGGTAGTAGTAGTACAAAAAAAAAGTCGTTCATATTAAATGGACATTATGTACTTTACTTGATACTTACTGAATTTTATTGTTCCCCAAGTATTAGGAAAAAAAAAGCGTTGGGTTGTCGTCGTCGCTGCCTTCACAAGTGGAGAGGACTACTGTAGATTATGGTTTGAAGTTTCGAATTTCAACACAAATGGGACGAGGGATTGTTTTGTTTTTAATGATAATCAATGAATCCTCTGAGAAGTTCACTTTGAGATAGAGATGCATGGAAAATTAGTAAATGATGAAGCAACTGTGTCCTAATTAGTTGTTATTACCAAATTGGACATAGCCATTAACACGAATGGCCATGCGGCGTCTTTCAAAGACTCAGAGAGACCGACCTATGATGACTCAGTATTAAGTACTCCATTTATGTACATGAAGTAATGCTTTGTTAATCAATATTTCACTCCTAGTTGATAACAATATTAGTCTGCCTTTGCTTTAAGATGACATACATACCTTGTCTTACTGTTTTCCCTCAACCTGAAATCACATAATGGTCACTTTAATCACTTTGTTGTGCTTATACTTATCATTCATGAACTTGTGACGTATATGTGTAACGAAGTTCAACAAGTATGAAACTATGAATTATCCTAATTTGATTTTAAAATAAGGTAAACTTAAGTGATCAGTCGTTTTTTTCAACCTTCGTTGTCCCATTTGTCAACTTAAGCTGTTCTTAGGTAAGGAAGGTTAAGTTTGGCAACTTGCGAGTCAATCAAGGGGCCAAGGGGTAGTTGAATGACATGGTTGAGATATCTGTTGTCTCTAGCTTTCTCGAAACACTAAGCCTAGGAAAATATCACGGAACTTGAATAAATCTCGAAGACTTTATTTCACTGACATAGTAACTCGTACTTGCTAGTTAATAAAGATTGAAGGGTATTTACTTGTTGGATGATCTCTCCCTTGTTTCCTATGTTGATGTTAGTCTTCGTCTGCCCAATGGACAAATGTACTTCAAGAACTGGATTGTTCAAAATTCAGCTAGAGTATGGAACCTAAGATGTGTTTTTTTTTTTTTTTTTTGATAAACTAGATTCATTAAACAGAGAAACTGGGGATGTTCATATAGGGGGGAGGCAACACCCCTTGCCTCCTCAACCAAAACCCCCTCTACAAACAAGGGATGGTGGTTCAAAAGGCATTGTTCAAATATAGGATTTAAAACAGAGATCATAGGGACAATAGAGGAGCATTGCCCTGGTTTGTGGCTGCAGCGGCAAGGGATTCAGCAACTTTGTTGGCACACCTGTGCTCATACTTCAGTTTCACCTGCAGCTCTGTGCCTAGCAGCCTGCACTCAGGTATATTATTGATAGCAATATGGTCGATGATGAAACAATATCACAAGTTCACTGCAATCAGTACAAGCAACAATATAGAAGACATTTGACATCTTGGCCGTGTAATACCCAGCCATGAGTGCCACAGAGGAGAGGAGAGAACACTCTGAAAGAAAACCGAAAAAGCCAGTTGTCATTTGAGTTTCTCAGCAGGCATCCAATGCCCCGATAGGAAGGCTTCGAGGCACCATCAGTATTATTCTTTGGTCCATCTTGTTGTAGGGGGAGTCCAATGTATAGTAGAAGAGGGAGAACTTGTTCTAGTATATAATTATCCATGTAAAAGAACCAGTTAGCCACTTCCTTCTCCACAATGCAGGCCTAGGTTCTACCAGGCATCAGCAGTCCATATGGGGGTATCAGGGTTGCAGGAAGATGGAATGAAAGGGGTGCTCAAACTGGATAATGGTATTAGGAAAGGAAAAGGCCACATGACAACCCCTATTCTCTAGCTTTCCCAAACAGTTTGAGTGATAAGAGCTCTTCATTTTGGGTTAAGGGCCCGTGCACCAGGCTCCTCAAATGGGTTTTGTTGCACCAGGTATCATACCACCCAGATTGTAGCCGTGATAAGGCCAACTCCTTGCCCCAACACAGGCTTCTCCAAGAAAAGGACCCCCCACCATACCATTTTTATATCTGGATGAAAGGATTCTACACTAGAGTATCTTTTTCCCCGATCAATCCCCACCATACCATCTTTGGTTTGGTGTTAATGCTCCAAGAAACATTGTGCACCTTGTTTTCTTCTCTAGTACCCTTCCACAAGAAGTCTCTGCAAATCTTGTTAATGTCTTTAAGAATTGATGCAGGCAGCCTAAATGTTTTCATAACATAGATGGGGACATTAGTAAGTGAGCTTTTAATCAGGGTAGCCCGGGAACTTACTAGTCTTCCACCTTCCCAACTTTTTCTTCATATTGTCAAGTAAGAACTGAAAGTCAGCTTTAGCTGGTTTAGAGTTTAGAATATGACAGCCAAGATAGTTACCCACTTTGGAGCTTTTTCTGACCCCGATCACAGCATCACAATCCTTAGCTATGGAGGGTGGAGATTCTTAGAAAAGATAATCTTAGATTTGTGAAAGTTGATCTTTTGGCCAGAAAGGTTGCAGAATTCATAAATGATGTCCTTCACAATGGCACAATTAGTAGTAGTAGCCTTTCCATACAAGAGGAGATCATCACCAAACAAAAGATGAGTGATGGTAGGGCCTTGTTGAGAAGGTTTGATAGTTTTCTACTCTCCCCTAGCAAGGCTCCTAGAGATTCTGTTAGAGAGCTATTCCATACAAACAATGAACAGATAAGGGGAGATCGAATCCCCTGTCTAAGGCCCTTAGGGGCAACAGTGGTAGGAGTAGACTTCCCATTAACCAGGATGGCCATGGATGAGGTGGAGACACATGCCATGATGATGTTGATTAGAGAAGAGGGGAATGGAAGTGGTGAAGAATGGGTTTCACAAAACTCCATTCCATGTTGTCATATGCCTTTTCCAAATCCAGCTTGGGAACAAAATTCCCAATGTTCCCTTTCTTGGATTTGAAACTATGCATGACATCCTGGGCAATAGTGATATTATCAGAGTCCGTTCTGCCAGGAATGAAACTAGAATGGAAAGGGGATATAAGGCTGTCAAGCAGAGGCTTTATTCTAGAGACCACTGTTTTAGTAATGAGCTTGTAGATGGTATTGCAAAGAGCAATGGGTTTGAAATCCTTGACACTGGTGGGATTGGGTCTCTTTGGAATAAGGCAAACATAGGAGTGGCTTACATCTGAGAGGATGGGACTCAGTAGTAAAAACCTAAGATGTATTGAGCTACAAGCACATATAATCAGAAACATTCAAATAAGATGAAGAAGAAGGGGCTAATCGTGAACCCTCGGCCTCATTTATTAAAACTATGTGCAATATAACCTTGCGCTAAATGTGATGTTCATTTTTTCTCGTACTTCAAGTTCAAAGCTATTGAGTTAAACCGTAGGGCATTTCCATGGTAAGGGGGGAGGGGGAAGGGAAATGGGAAGTGATCGATAACCATTAGGGAAGAGGGGTGTTTACTTGACATTTGTCAAGTAGTCAAACCTTTGAATCACTACGAAAGAATATCCTATATGTTGATGTTTGTCAAGGAGTTAAACATTATTTTATCCATTACCAGTGTCAATACACTTGTCTAGTTTAGTGTCAGAAAAAACAAGCTTAATATCTCCTCAAGTCGAGCCTTCAACTAGGTATAAACTGCTAGTATTTCTTGCAGTCTGTCCCACAATCTCCCACACATTTGTCAACTCTATGATATGAGTATTGTTTGCTTTTGGGGCTGGTAGTGACAGAAACTAATATCATATAGCCAATCCTCAGCCTTTCACGAGCTCATAGAGCTCTTGCATGATTAATTACATGATTCTCCAGAAAGTTTTGACTAAACTGAGATTATTTAAGAGCTAACTTAGCTGGCTGGGATTGTGTAAAAAAAAAACCCTCCTTATGATTCCGAGTAGCATCTTATATAGATGCAATTTTATAGTTTGAGAACATGTCATGATCATGATTGATAAACATCTAGCATCAGATCATTCCTGTCAAGTAAGACAAAAGGTGTGGAGGAATGTTAGGAGTATTCTATTGGATGACATAAGTACTATCAATGTATCTTTTAGAAACTGAAACTTCATATTCTAGTTTGGATCAATAGGACTATTTCAGAGACTAGTTCAATGTACAATAATTGTACGAACATATGCAATACATGTTAGATAAAATAGGTAGGAGTGCACCTTCAATTTTGTGAAGGGATTAGCATAGTGGGATCCGACATTTTGATTCCACAACCAAAAATCAAACCTCCCTTGATCTTTCATGATCATGGAAAACTCTCTATATATTTATGAGATACAAGTTTTGAGTTGCGTCTTTCCCCATTGTTTGCACAGCTATATATACTTTGTAGAGAGGAGATGTAGCTCCTGCTAAAATGCACTCGTATGTCTACACCTTGTTTTACCAATTCTATTTGAACCCAGAAATAGGAAACCAAACCACTTTTTTTGTTTTGTTTTGTGCTGTGCAAATTGACAGTAAAATCTTAAGAGCATTGCCATCCTGTTTTCCGTGGACACTAATTACCTTTGAACTTTAATGTCTCTCTTGACTGGAAAGAAATTTCCTGTGGAACTTTTCTCAAACACAATTGAAATAGTTAAAGCTCATTTAGTAAGTTACAAAACATTTAAGAAAGTATTTTCTATGACTTATTTCCACCACAGGTGTGATTAAAGAAGCATTACTTCACTATAATGTATTTGCTCTTCCATATAGTTTACTGTATATAATGTATTAATGTGGATCAGGTCTACGTATCACGCGACAATTGAAATATAGTATGTTCTTTCTCCAAATTAAAAGGGCTGACATAATTTATATAATCATATTTAATAGCATATCAACACCAAAGTCAAAATTATGCATCTCATATGATCATCAACAATTATGCATATTGGTTTGGGTGTTTGAACATTAACTTCCATGTATTGGACTAAAAACCTTTATAAGTTGATAGGCATTGACTTATCACAACAATTATTTAACAAATTAGTTTGTCTATGGTCGTTATCAATTAAGAAGCCTCTTGGATAGACTAAAGAGTCGATATTATAGAGATAGTCAGATTTATTCGCTTTAGTAAAATCAAATCACATCGCTTACCTCTGGAACACTTTGAAAACACTCAAAAGAAATCTTCTGTAAGAGTTTTGACAAAAGAAGCTAGCTAGCTATCAATATGGTGCAAGAGTAAAAGTTCGGGAATAGAGAATATTTTGATATTAAGGATCTCAAATATAATATATTGGTTATTCAAGATGCGAACCATCATATCTTGCAGAAGGTATTAGTTTACTTTTCTGTATGCTATCTGAATGTCTCCAGTCATGACTGCTTTGCAGAACCTAAAAGAAGTAATTCGTCGAATTTGCTCTGCTACAACCTCTAGTAAATCAAGATATAGTGACCTGTGCCAATCCCTGATCTCCGTCTACTACACATTAATCTCGTGCATTTTGACTGAGTTTTCAGGCGAAACAGATGGAGAATGAGGTCTTGCTGTTTTAGATTACATGATAAGTGGAGTGACCGTAAGCAGCAGTAAGGCTGCAATTTCTTTACCCAATTTTAGGTGCCTTTTGTTTTTTCTAGAACAAATAAAAGGTTGCTTACTTTGAAAGTTTTAAATTTTCTAAAAAGCTATAATTATTTTTTTTTTAGCAAAACAGGTTGTTTTTATCTCTTAAGAAGTAGTTTTCAGGAGTAAAAAGTAAGAAAAGTTTAAGTTAGAAACAAAACAATTTTTTTTCCGTCTTAAAATAATTTAAAAAGGTTGCATAAAAAATGTTCCAATGAAAATGAGCAAAATATAACTTCTTTCAAAACTTAAAGAAAGACAAAAAGTTACCTAAAATTAGGCAAAGAAAGCAGAGCCTAACTAGGATGGTTGACTTTCTTGTGTCCTAGCTATTTGAACTTCCTATTATTAAACACAATTAATTTAGTGTTGACTTTGCCTTTCCAAACTTAGTCGTACTTCCCCGTACATCATCACTAGCTCATTCATGTTTCTCTGCTATCTGGAATCTGGATAAGGTATTACAATTTTACTAATGCAGACATAGTCGTAGAAAGTGCAAAGACATTAAACAATGACGCAGGTACATAAATTGTGTATTATACATATGATATGACACCCCTTTTCTGTGCTCATGCTTGAAGAAGATAATATGGTAGTAATGTTTCCGTTATATGAGAGACTTGGTTTTATAGTCGGGAAGTGTTAGAATGCTTCCAATGTGTGGATGACGTATTAGGATTCATGAATGATTGTTGACAGAGATTTAGCAGATTGTATCATATAGTGGATGGTGAGAAGGAAAATACATCATCCATTGATGAGTTATTAATGGGTGATTTACTTGTGCTTTGTTACTATTAGGTGCTGCATCGATCTAATATATAGTTTGTTTTACAGTACATACCCTTTAGTGATGATTCTACTCCGATCCTTGTGTTCGCACAGAGGGCAAGTGTAATTATTCAGGAAAAGGAGTTTGGTAACATGCATGAACTATCTTTATTAATTTTTCAGGGTTAAAAAAGAGACAAGGACTTCTAGGATATTTCCCACAATCTATTTTCCTACATTGGAATATTGTGAATTAGATGTATGGTATATCAGTATATGTAAAATCTTGCTAGTTACGCATCAATAAGTTATTGGGATAATAATCCACCTAGGATACTAGCACCTTCAAGGCTCAAGTATTCTGATCCGGTGGTACGCGTCAATAAGTTGTTGGGATAATAATCCACCTAGGAAACTAGGACCAAGGAGGATATGGAGGTTTATTTGGAGATGGAGGAATGCATTACCTGTTAGGGTAATTATGTGAACCTTGGGATTGGGCTTGTGCAGAGTAGTCACCATATGCTTGTGAAGGTTGTCAAATGGATTTGGTGATGGAAAGAGATGCCAAGAAGCAATATCCTATTATTGAAGAAGCAAGCTTGATACACAAGGCTCATTTCAAAACAGTTTGAGGAGTGATAAATAAAAGGTCAAATTAGAAAACCAGGTCATCAAGCTATCGAAAAGGTCAACTCCAGTGAGGGGATTGTTTTTCCATGATCAATTTCCTTGGACAAGAAATTGAAGAGCTAGACTAACTAGATCAACTATGTTATCTATTTTCTTCTAAACTGATAATCCAGGTTCCAGGATTATCAGTTATATTTGGGGTTGGGGAGAGAAAAAATATTAACTGATGCAAGGTCCTGCAATGAACTGATCGATCAGCAGAAATTTATATTTAGCATCCTCATCTCAAGAATAGTAGAATTCAATTTGGGATATAATCATACAAGAATTCACTTGTCATCAAAGTAGAACTGTCATTCTACTTCAAAATTCTCCTTTCACCAACACCTTTTAAGTTTGAATCCTCATTATAAAATACCAGGTACTAGAAAACAATGTTTTTGTCCTAAACATGGCTGGGAGTCAAGTTAGGCGGGGTGGGAGCGGACCCAACACGCTTCCCGCGCTCAGCCTTGCTATTCTCAGCAAACTTGAGACTTCCCTGATGCATACCCTTCTGCTTCTCCTCCTCGGTCCACTCGGCCCCATAGTAATGCTCTTCGCTGCTCTTCAAATTGTCCTTGCTAGGCGGCGTGAACATGCCTCCCCACTGTGGGAAATGCACCAGAGTCACTGGAAGAGTGCAGGCTACAATCATAATACCCATATAGGAAAGCCCTGTGGCAGTAGAGTACTGAGAGCTAGTGAAGAACAACAATTGGGTCAAACCAGACCCAAAGTTCCCTCCGGCACCCGTCAACCCTGAGATAATTCCCAGAGACCTCCGGGAAATAAAGGGTACGATACCGAAAGTTGCTCCGCAGGCAGCTTGAGCCCCGACAGAGAAGAGGATCATGAAGGTGATGGCTAGTGAAAGAGAATTAGACCGGCCGAGAAGGATGCAGAAAACACCTCCTAGGGTTTGTAGTGTCCAAAGAGTCCACAGCCTTCCCCTCATCCCGAACTTCCTGGCTGTGAAGTCGGAAACATACCCACCAAATGGACGAGCTAAAAGGTTAGCCATACCGAAGGTTGCTGCTATGGTTCCGGCAAGGTGTAGCTTGAGGTCGAACCTGTCATAGAAGTATTCTGCGACGACGTTATCAGTAGAGAGCTCTACTCCCATGGAGTAGCCATATAAGAGGACAAAGATCCATGTCCTGTAGTTTGTGACAGCATACCACATCACCTGAAGCACGAAAACAGTCGCTTATTAGCCTAAGGGAACATGTTTTGGATTACAGATTAATTTTTTGATTCTTTTTAAGAGTAGGTTAATGCAGAGTTACTAGATACTGTAAGAAGAACTGACCTTTGAAAACTGATCTTTGGCAACATCTCCTTTCTTCTGGAGGGTGCTGAGGTTTCCATCTGGCAGATCTTGGCCGAGGGTCAATACCAATATCCCCATAATAATATGAATCCAACCCGGAATGAAGAAAGCGATCCTCCATGCCGTGAATGGAGTCGCCCCACACCTTTGGATGATCTCAAATAGTAGAGGCATTATAAGCTGAGTAGCACCCCCACCCATATTCCCCCACCCAGCAGCCGTCCCGTTCACAGTCCCGATGATTTTCCCGTTGAACATAGTACTCATCCAGTACTGACACGACACGAACGTCGCCAAGCAAAAACCGATCATGAACCTCACGGCTATGTATCCCGATGCGTCTGACACGAACGACATGGAAAAAACGCAAGGGGCTGACAGCATCATGAGGAAGGCACAGCCGTACCGAGGTCCCAAAAGGTCACAGACGGCCCCCATGACGAGCCTCGAGAAGATGCTGCCAGAGACAGACGCCACTCCGGCGTTGCCAATGTCAGCCTTGACCAGGCTCAGGTTGTCCCGGATTACGGGGACGAGGGGTGCTGCAGCAAAGGTGGACACAAAGCACATGAAGAAGGATATCCACGAGAGATGGAAGGTTCTCATGTGGGGCTTGGCCAAAGAGAAGAGCCTGAACTCTTTGGCCTTGTGTTCCGAATCTACAGGGAGAGCAAATTTCGCTGTGGTATCGGTGGGAACCATCGGGGAAGCCACGGAGAAGGCCAGAACTGGTTCTTTGCCGGTTACTCCGTGCATTGAGGTGCCAGGCAAGCCTTCAATATCCACCATTTTCGCTCTCTGTTGAAAGAAAGAGATTTGGGGAGTTTGAATGAGAGAGCGAGTATCGAAGTGTTTGTTGTTGTTGTAGTTGTGGTGGTATGTGGTGTAGAAGGTGTCGTATTTATAGAGAGGGTTGCAAGCGTTGACATTTGAACTCTAATGGAGAGAGTTTCCAACAGTTGCATGCATCATCTTTGGTAGATTTGAATGTTGAAAAATTATGGTTTTAGTCCTTTCACTTTGGGCCATACTGTTTTAGCCCTAATGCTGTCCTTTGCTTTTTGTGATGATCATGTCGATGAGGGATAGTTTATCAAAGATACTATTCGAGTTTGTAAGATGAAAATTATATTAAAGACTATTCGTCGAATCATACTGTCTGGTACATGCATGAAGATGACTTGTGGGCTTATTATATTACCCGTGTTATGTCATTATTGGAAGTCTTAGTGCTCCCTTGCTTCAGGAAACCACATAGTATACCAATAGAAACCCGACTGCTCATCCTATACTCCATAACTAAGTTACCGGAAACGCTGAATTGGCCGTGTTTCCCGTTCCAGGGCCGCACGACCTGGAATGGTTATGTTTGCGATATGGAACGCAAATTGGGCAACCCGAAATCTTTAACATAATCGTGAAGAAGATAGATTACCTTTGATGATCGCAAGACTACTTGATACTTTACCCGCCTATTTCTGGACTTATTGTTGAGCGTTTCTTCCTTTAGGTGACAATTATTTTGGTTAATCAATCACAATTGCACTGCATAAGATATTTATTTGAATATTTTTAACATTATTCCAATACCCGTGTGTAGTTGTCATTGAAGCAAATTATGTGTGTAGTTATGCAAAGTGTTTTAGATAAACCATCCTTCATTCCAGAGACCGTTCGAAAAAAGCCTACTCCCATCGTACTTTGTACCATGTCATATCACGTTCCGTGTACCGCGACGACCCTTTAGGTCCATAAGAATCATCATACAATCTAGAAGTGTCTTGAGCAACAATAGGGAGAGCAGTGAAACTTTCTGTCGTGTTTATCAGAAAACTTAGGTCAAATAGTATCCATCTTCAGTTAAGTTTAGAAACACTTTCTTCTGAAACAGAATGCATATACCTCCAGGCAAGGCCTTTAAAGCCTCATAATACATAATTAAATTTACTGAAATGCAATCTTTTCCACTCATTTAGTTTTAAATGGGCATTAGTCGTACTAGATTAAGCTCACATCCAGTTGTCGCTAAATTTAAATCAGACGGCAATTTTTCTTAAATCACAGGGACTGAAAGCGTAATTTAGACTTGGGAGATACTTCTAATGGAATCCAGTTGCCGCATCTGGAAAATAAACAGTAAGGGCTGGTCTCATAGTATATCCCAAAGGTCCAGTTTTAAGCTCTTTTTATATTTCATGTGTTCTGGTTTGGAGGGCCAACTTTTTTTATGGAATTGTTACCATATTTAAACCTTCCAAAGTCTACTAACCATTAAATTTGTTTCTTTGATTAGTAGTAGTACAAAAAAAAAGTCTTCGTTCATATTAAATGGACATTATGTACTTTACTTGATATATACTGCATTTTATTGTTCCCCAAGTAATAGGAAAGAACCTTGGGTTGTCGTTGCTGCCATCACAAGTGGAGAGGACTACTGTAGATTATGTCTTTAAGTTTCGAATTTCAGGCTCACACAAATGGGACAACTGATTGTTTTGTTTCTAATGGTAATGAGTGAATCCTCTGAGAAGTTCACTTTGAGATAGAGATTCTTGGAAAATTAGTAAATGATGAAGCAACTTGTGTTTAATTAGTTGTTAACACGAAATTAGACAGCCACTAACACGAATGTCCACACGGCCTTTTCACACAGATTCCCGAGACCGACCTAAGATGACATAGTATGAAGAACTTCATTTATGTAAATGTTTAAGTACATAGATTAGTGCTCTTTTCAATTAGTATTTCGCTTCTAGTTGATAAAAATAGTTGGTCTGCCATTGCTTTAAGATGACATACATGCCTTGTGTTATTGTTTTCCCTCAACTTGAAACCACATAATGGTCATTTAATCACTCTGTTTTACATATAATTATATGTCATGAACTTGTGACGTATGTGTGTAACGTAGTTCAACAAGTATGAAACTATGAATGATCCTAATTTGACTAGAATAAGGTAAAATAAAGTAATCAACAGTTTTGTCAATCCTTCACTCTCCCATTTGAACTTGAGCTGTTCTTAGGTAAAGAAAGTTAAGTTTAGCAACTTGCAACTCAATCGAGGGGCCAAGGGTTAGCTAAATGACATGGTTGAGACATCTGTTGTCTCTAGCTTTCTCGAAACCCTGTGCCAAGGAAAAATGTGAAAGAACTTGAACAAACCTCAAGACTATTTTTCATTGACATAATAACTCGTACTGATCATATGACTTTGAGTGCGATATTAACACTGTTCAATTGTAGGTTACTATTACCTGGCCATCAACTTGACAACTTGCTATTCAATAAAGGCCAAAGGGTAGTTACTTGTTAGATGATATCTTGCCCTAGTTTCCTATGTTGTTGTCAGTTACGATGAAGGAGAAGCGGCCATGATGCATTGAGCTAAATGCACGTATAATCAAAATATTCAATTACGATGAAGGAGAAGGGGCTAATTGTGGACGCCCAGTGTCATGTATGAAACCTATGTGCAATAGTCACTTGCGCTAAATAATCACTTGCGCTTAATAAGATGTTCACGTGTACTCATACTTCAAGCTCAAAGCTATTGGATTAAACCTTGGGGCATTTCCACGGTAAGGGGGAGGGGGACAGGAAAGGGGAAATGATCTACCACCATTAAGGGGGGGGGGGTGTTGTTTATGTGACATTTGTCAAGGAGTACTTTATTTTATCCTGTACCCGCGTCAATACACTTGTCTATTTAGTGTCAGAAAAACCAATTGTAATATCTCCTCAAGTTGAGCCTTCAACTAGATTTAACTCGTAATTCAGTTACATTTTGTGTAGTCTGTCCCACCATCTCCTACAAATATCTCAATTATATGATATGAGTATTATTTGCTTGAGGGGCTGATAGAGACAAACTAATATCACATAGCCAATCCTCAGTGAGCCTTTCACAAGCTCTTAGAGTTCTTGTATGTTAATTACATGATTCTCCAGGAAGTTTTGACTAAACTGAGATTATTTAAGATTCCATGGACCATCTTATTTATAATTATATGAACATGTCATGATCATGATTGATTGATCATCATCTAGTATCAGATCATTCCTGTCAAGTAAGACAAAGGATGTGGAGGATTGTCAGGGGTATTCTATTGGATGTCATAAGTACTATTTTATAGAAATTGGAACTTAATGTTGTAGTATAGATCAATAGGACTATTTCAGAGACTAGTTCAGTTTACAAAAATGTATTAACATGTGTGATACGCGTTAGCTAAATGATGTAGGAGTGCACCTTCAGTTTTTTTTTCTGAAGGGATTAGCATAGTGGGATCCAATATTTTGATTCTACAACAAAAAATTTAACTCTACCTTGATCTTTCATGATCATGGAAACTCTATATATTTATGAGATGCGGGTTTTGAGTTGCTTCTTTCCCCATTGTTTGCACGGCTATAAGTACCCTGTAGAGAGGAGATGTAGCTCTTCTAAAATGCACTCGTATGTCTTCACATTGCCTAATACTCCTTATTTCTTTATCCTAATTTTTGGTTAGAAATGTAATTTTTTGTTTAATCAATTTTTCTATTCCTAATATTTAGTGAGCATTTTATTGGGTGAAATGGCTCAAAGTGGGTTAGTTTGGATATTTTGGGGCTTATTGGAGATTATGAAGTTGTAGTTAGTTTGTAATATGGTAAAATTGTCACAAAAATATCTACTAACTATTCATAATATTATTTTAATAAATATAAGATTTAAATAATTTAATATTTGTGTTACAATTCCCAGCCTAAGTTTCCAAGAAACTATCTAATTTGATATACTTTTACTATTTCAAGTCTAACTCTCCAAGAAAGATGTTTTGTATCTATTAAATGTGGGACCCACTTAATCCTTTGTCACCAAATACTTGTATGCCTATAAATAGAAGGTAGCTTCCACAATATGTGTGTCTTAACCAAGAGAGAGTTGGAGAGAAAGGAGGAAAAAAAGAGGAAGGATAGTGAGGCAATTCGGAGAGAGAGAGGTGGGGTGGGAGAAAATTGAAGGAGAAGAAAAAGAGGAGGATTAAGAGGAGGATTCGGTTGAGAGAAGGATAAAGAGAGTTATATTGTGTTTGGGAACACCACAAGGAAAAAGAAAGATGAAGTTATTGTGGCTTTGTCTGACTCCTATGAGGAGTAAGAGGAGGATTCGATCTGACACCCCCTGTCTGTGCTCTTGCTTGAAGAAGATAATATCATTGTAATTTTTTCTCTTGATATGAGAGACTTGGTTCCATGCTAGCGAAGTTTGAGAATGCATCCAATTTGTGAATGATGTATTAGGATCTATAAATGACTGTTGACAGGGAATGAGCAGGTTGTATCATGTAGTTGATGAGGAAATCATCGATTGGTATGTTATTATGGGTGATTAACTTTTGCTTTGTTATTATTTGGTGCTGCATCGATCTAATCCTTTTGTTTTAAGCTATGATGGTATAAATATTTATGTGTAAACACATGGATATATATGATTTGTGTATTTGTTCAGACGGTATATATATAGGTGGTTTTACAGTACATACCCAGTAGTGATATTTTTCACTCCGTCTAAGCATGTGTTTGCACAGAAGGGAAGAGTACTTATTCAGGAAAAGAAGTTAGGTAACGTGCATAAACTATCATGGCTTCAAGGGGCGGAAAAGTGATAGAAAACTGAAAAGGACTTAAAAGGATATTTCCTGTTATTCCTTAGACTAGTATGTGCAACTGATCCTTGCAAGTGGTGTTATTGTTCTCCAGTAACAAAACCTAAACATCTCTATCCAGGAAGTGAAGGGCCCATCCCAAGAATGATTTAGAAACTCCTTGTAATACTTCATTTCTAACAATGTAACATCATGAAAGTCATAGGTTTTAAGGATAAAGCATAAGCTGAGAAGACACATTAGTGGAGGAGATGTCAGGAATCATCAATTTTCAAGATATGATAGGGAAATCAATGAAGCTCTCAAATGTAGTCTGTAGAGCCTGCTTAATAGGTCTAATCCGTCCTACATTGGAATATTGTGAGTTACTGGGAGCACCTTCAAGGCTTAAATCAACCCTCTGAGACCCATCTCTGAAAATTCACTTTTGGGTATAATTGTAAATACAAGAATTCAATTTCTTCTCAAAGAAAAAAATAAAAATAAAAGTACAAGAATTCAACTGTCATCAAAGTAGAACTCAGTCTGCTTCAGAATGCTCCTTTTCACCTGCACCTTTTAAGTGCGAATCCTCATTGTAGAATATATGTTGTCGTCCTAGACATGGTTGGGAGTCGGAGCGGGACCGACACGCCTCCCGCGCTCAGCCTTGCTGTTCTCAGCAAACTTGAGACTTCCCTGATGCATACCCTTCTGCTTCTCCTCTTCGGTCCACTCAGACCCATAGTAATGCTCTTCGCTTCCCTTCAAGTGGTCCTTGCTACGCGGGGTCACCATGCCTCCCCATTGTGGGAAATGTATCAGAGACACCGGAAGAGTGCAAGCTAAAATCATAATACCCATATAGATAAGCCCTGTGGATGTAGAGTACTGAGAGCTAGTGAAGAACAACACTTGTGTCAAAGCAGACCCAAACGTTCCTCCGGCACCTGTAAACCCTGAGATAATTCCCAGAGACCTCCGGGATATGAAGGGTACAATACCGAAACTTGCTCCACAAGCAGCTTGAGCCCCAATGGAGAAGACGAGCATGAACGTGATGGCTAAGGAAAGATGATTAGTCCATCCGAGAAGGATGCAGAAAACACCTCCTAGGGTTTGTAGTGTCCATAGAGTCCACAGCCTTCCCCTCATCCCAAACTTTCTGGCTGTGAAGTCAGAAACATACCCGCCAAATGGACGAGCAAAAAAGTTAGCAATACCGAAAGTTGCCGCTATGGTTCCGGCAAGTTGTAGCTGGAGGTCGAACTTGTCGTAGAAGTATTCTGCAATCACGTTATGGGTAGTCAACTCCACTCCCGCGGAGTAGCCATATATGAAGACGAAAATCCATGTCCTGTAGTTTGTGACGGCACACCATATCACCTGAAGCTCAAAAACAAGAGGTGCTGATTAGCCTTACCGAGACTGCTGGACATTTAGGTGTTGCCTAGGATATATTTTGGATTACCACTTTTTTTTCTTATTTTTTTATACCTTTTAGGAGTAGTATAATGTAGAGTTACTAGATACTGTTAGAAGAACTGACCTTTGATAACTTATCTTTGGCGACATCTCCTTTCTTCTGGAGGGTGCTGAGGTTTCCATCCGGCAGATCTTGGCCGAGGGTCAATACCAATATCCCCATAATAATATGAATACAACCCGGAATGAAGAATGCGATCCTCCATGCTGTATATGCGGTCGGCCCACACTGTTTGATGATCCCGTACAGTAGAGGCATTATAAGCTGGGTAAAACCCCCACCCATATTCCCCCACCCGGCAGCCGTCCCGTTCACCGTCCCAATGATATTCCCGTTGAACATCGTACTCATCCAGTACTGACACGAGATGAGTGACGCCAAGCAAAACCCGATCATGAACCTCACGGCTATGTATCCCGATGCGTCCGTCACCAACGACATGGAGAAGATGGCCGGGGCTGACAGCATCATGAGGAAGGCGCAGCCGTACCGGGGTCCCACAAGGTCGCAGACGGCCCCCATGAGGAGCCTCGAGAAGATGCTTCCGGAAACGGAGGCCACTCCGGCATTGCCAATGTCGGCCTTGACCAAGCTCAGGTTGTCCCGGATGACGGGGATGAGGGGTGCGGCGGCGAAGGTGGAGACGAAGCACATGAAGAAGGAGATCCAGGAGAGGTGGAAGGTTCTCATGTGGGGGTTGGCCAATGAGAAGATCCTTAACTCTTTGGCCTTGTGTTCCGAATCCACCGGGAGAGCAAATTTCGCTGTGGTATCGGTGGGGACCATCGGGGAAGACACGGAGAAAGCTAGAACAGGCTCTTTTCCGGTGACTCCGTGCATTGAGGTTCCGGGGGATCCTTCAACACCCGCCATTTTCGCTCTCTTTGTGGAGTGAGTCTTTGTGATTGCTGTTGTGGCTGTTGGTGTGGTTTGTGATGGGGAAGAAGTGGTACTTATTACAGGCTTTCAAGCGTTGACATTGGACTCTGTGTGCCTCAAGTGGAGGAGATTCCCTAGGAATTGCAACATCTCAGGAGAGATTTGAATGTAGAACTCTTCCAGTCCTTGTGCTTTTAGTAACTATGTTTTTAGTCCCAATATTGTTGCTGTGTTTTGGAATTTGCCTTTTGTTATGATAAAGTCAAAGTGCACGCGAAGGAGCAACATTTTATGTTGATAATGCGCGCACTTTCTTTCTAGCAAACTTTAAATGCCAATCGCGATGTATAATGGGAATTTAGACGTAGTATTGATTTCTAGTACCACCTACTGAGATTGTGGTGAGATTGTTAGAATTTTGGATTGATAATTGGAATACAAAAGAATTCGTGATTCCACATTCGAATCATAACACTCCAATAATGGGGAGCGGGGGTGGTATTTTCAGGCTTAAATTTTGTGTCGCACAACTCTACCAAAGAGTTTCTACTGGAAATGAGTTCCTGTGGACATTTCCCCTCCCAAACCATACATCTAAACTAGCGGAAAAGTAGAAACATGTGACTTAAAATATAGAGAGGAAAGAGCTGTCGAGGCTAGGAACAAAAAAAAAAAAAAAAAAAAAAAAAAAAAAACTAGGAGTAGTTTCTTCCGAGGCTGATTTTACAAGGATGTGCGGTGTGGAAACCTGAGAACAGATGACTTGAGCCACATTAATTAGGTTGGCGATCTAAGAATCTCCAAAACATCCTTAAAGTAGCAGCATCCTCGAAGGAGACACGGGAGAGATTATGCATCCGTTTTTAGGTAAATAAAGTCCGATAGTACGTAGTTTTTGTTCATAAACCATAAGGACCGGAAATGTAATTTGGAATTTAGAGATCAGTAGTATGAACACGAGGGGCTTGTCTTTTAGTATGTCCCAATGGTTCACTTTTTATTCTTTTGGGTAAAAGACATTTTCCACCCTCCATTTATGGGCTAAATACATTTTGCCCCCTGATTTATGGGGAAAATACATTTTGCACCCTTGTTAACGGATGGAGGGTGGACAGATGCACCCTTCTGTTACAATCCGTTAGTGGAGGGGTGCAAACAGACTTTTTCTGACCATTTTACCCTTATTGATTGTGGACAAATACCATCATTTTTTTTTTGTTTCTTAGAGTGTTCATTATGTTCTTGATGTTCTTGAGGTTCTTGGTGTTCTTGAGCACCACCTCCACTCCCACCTAATCCCTACCAACAACACCACCACCACCACCGAATCCCCACCACCAACACCACCAACAACAACAACAACAACAAACAAACAAATGCCATCTCCAGGTCCCTAACCCCAACAGACCTAAAACCCAATTCCCCCATCTGCAAGTCCATATACACCACAAAAGCAAGGTACTATATACTCTGCCTTCAGCAACAACATTCACCATGAAAACTCTTTACAATACAGTCCACTGCCACAACAAATTCAACCCTCACAAGAAACATAGCATGAGAGCAAGCATTAATGGAGCAAAACCACAAGAGGCACCAATTATCTTCATCAACTAATGAACAGAAACTGATTTTTTTTTCAAATTAGCCATTGATTATGATCTGTGATACTTCACAGGGAGAAATTAAGCTAACTTTTGATTAGAAAAATGAAGAGAACAATAATAGCAACAGAGATGGATCAACCACCACCACCACCACTACTACCACTACCACTACTGCTGCTGCTACCAGAAAACAGAAACCCTCTACGAGCTACTACTTACCAAACCGAAGAAACTATGAAATTACCACCAGATAAGACGACTCCTAGCAGAGATTGACGCAGAGATATCTAGATTACTCGAGAAAGCACCAACACACCAGCAAAACCCAGTTTGATTTGATTTTCCACCATTAGTGACCTCTCTTTTTCTTCTTCATGCTCTTCTTTCCACATCCAGTTCCACAATCACCATTCAACATCGATCGAGTACTCTTGCAGCTTGCAGAACCACTCCACCCCAACCTCCGGCCTCTCGATCCCGTACTCTTTCCCAAGCACGGTTGTGGCCAAGCGATAGAGAACAGATGAAGAAGAGAGGACGACGGCGGCGAGGACACCAGATCCAACCCCGATGAGGGCAGAGGGACCCGTTCCCGATCCTCGAACCGATAGAAAGCAGGAAGAGGTGGACACCGTCAGACCAGAAGCTTGGCCTTTTGCTCCTTGCGCTTATCGTCGTCGTCGTAGTCGTCTTCCTCGTCGTTGGAATCTCGACGGCGGGGAATCGAAAGCGGGTGATTGGGGGGCGACGTTGGAGTTCCGGCGATAAAATCGACGGCAGGGGCTATTGAAATTGGGGGCGGAGGGAGTGACAGAGAGAGAGAGAGAGACAGAGGGATGGAGGGGGCGATTGTTGGTGGTGGTGGTGTTGGTGGTCCGACGGGGAGAGAGATACACAGGGATGGAGGTGAGTGAGAGACCGGGAGAAGAAGGGAGGCGGAAGAGAGAGAGAGAGAGAGGAAGATAAGGTTAGGGTTTGGAAATGGGGGAGGATGAAGGAAAGGGTATATATAGTGGGGTCATTTCTCAACATTTCAAGGGTATTTTTGTCATTTCGTACATCCGTTAGTCTACAGTTAGCCTTTAACTCTGACAGGGGTGCAAAATGTATTTTCCCCATAAATCAAGGGGCAAAATGTATTTAACCCATAAATGGAGGGTGGAAAATGTCTTTTACCCTATTCTTTTTATAGTATGTTGATGTGTTCTTGCTTCGAGAACTAAGTCATTTTTATTGAATTATTGCCATATGGGAGTATTTTTCTTTTTGAAGAGCCATATGGGGTGAATTTTTATTAATGCCTACACCAATAGTGGGTGTCCATATAGGAGTATTTAAACCTTCAAAAGGTGTTCTGAATATTTAATTGTTTCTTTTATCAGTAGTACTAAAAGTAGTATTTGTTCATCTTAAATGAAGAACATCTACTTTACTTGATGTAGTAAATTTTCTTGTTCCCCAAGTTATAAGAAAATGAAGCATTGCGCTGTCATCACTGTTAATCACAGGCAAAGTCAGTAGTTAAAACGTATCATAACATTATTCTACGTTATGTTTGGAGGATACTACTGGACATTTCTGGCTCCGCCCTGCACCAGCACAAATGGAGGACCACTTTAACTTTAAGCTATAGGTTTGGACTTCCAGGTTTCCCTCCCTGGATTATAAATTCATGTTATAAATTTATCATGTTTCAACTTGAAATAAATGACTATAAATTCATTTTGAGAGACCAAGAGTAGTAACAACTCATTTTCCTCTTAGTAATTTACAAAAATACATACGTGCAACGGCGGTTTCAAACAAGATGTTTCGTACTTCCTAATAAGTACTCGGCTCTTACTTGATAGATATATTCAGTTCGCCTTGCTAACGACCATACTCCGTCTTATTGTTTTCCCTCAACCTTAAGATACATAATTGTCACTTTAGATCATTTTGTTTTACGTTAATTAATCCATTTATGAAACTGATGATGTACGTGTGTGTAAGGGATTGTCATCTCCTCTTCTACAGGATGTCAGATTCTTGCAACGGGTTTCTGCTGTTCAGCTGCATCCCCCTTACAAACTGTGCTTATGGCTATTCTTTACGGGATATCATATTAGAGATAATTAGTATTATGGTAATAGTATTATGATGATAATGGCTAAATTACACATGCACCCTTAAGGAGTGATAGATAAATTACTACTCTCAATAGTCACTATTAATGAATACTGAAACTCAATATGGTATCGGAGCACGGTCCTAAACTCATTCACTTAAACCAAGCAATCCCCAAGCACCTCATGTCAACATGCTTCCATATATTCAATGTGCTTTCGCAAAACGGGGTTGACTACTCCATTGTGGCTGCATCTTGCGCCCTGAAGAATTCCCGAACTCGATGAATGAGCTCCCCTAAGGTCTGAGTGCATAGCATAGCGGGGTCGATTCTTCATGAAATCTTCTTTCTTCTCTTATCTATTTTTCACTTTTAGCCCAATTCCCCCCCCCCCCCCCCCCCCCCCCACACACACACACACACACACCCACCCACACAAACACTTGACTTGAGCCAGTAGGTGAGAAATCTCATGTACTAATAATGTAGGCCAACTCAAGGGGAGAAAAACCCTTCAATCTTATTGAAAATCCGACAAAAGATGAATTTGGAAAGATTTATGGAGAGGTTTTCACATTTATGCCCCGGACCCGTGGTGAGACTTCTTTCTACGCATTGAGTTCCCTTTTGACCCCCTTTCTCCATAGGAACTGGTTGCTCTCAATTTGCCTGAGCAAATCTCAAGTTATGTAGTTATTATCCTTTTCAAGATATTCAGTACCTGAAATATCTTTTTTCTCCATCTATTTGGCCCGGACTCCAATCTGGGGTATTTTTGCATTCCCGGGCAGCCCTTCGAGCACCTTTTCCCCTTAGGACTCCATAGGTGCAGACATTTCCCAAAAATATCCTCATTTACTGGTGTTTGGCACCTTTCCAGATGTTCTGCAGTCCTTATTTGCTTTTTTCCTTGATCACATTCTTTTTGCTTTAGCTTTTGATTCCGGACTCTGATGTACGTGTTTCTTGCACCTATGGATCCATTTGAATTACTTGTCTCCATTTTTGTAGAAAACTTAGTTTTAGGTACTTGCAGATCAGCACCCGTTTGTCGATCATTTTACCAAGTAACGTAAATATCAAGTACAAGGTACTTTCATTCGCTTCCATGCCCTTGTTGAAAAATAGTTCTCTCTTCCCATCAAAACTCTTTACTCTGACAAAGGGGGCCAATTTTTATGCCCTTCTCCCCTATCTCTCCACTCATGGCATTACCCACCTTACTACACCATCAAACACGCCTGAGCACAATGGGTATGCCGAACGTCGTCATCGTCACATCGTAGAGACTGGCCTTGCTCTCCTTCTCCATGCCACCGTCCCTCTTCCCTACTACTGGTCATATGCCTTCTCGACTGCTATCTATCTCATTAATCGACTACCACGGCGTTCTCTCAACATGATATCCCCCTTCGAATCTATATTTCACCATGAGCTCAATTACTCTAAACTTCATGTCTTTGGCTGTTTGTATTGGCTTTGCCCATATACCTCCCACAAACTCGACGACCTGTAATATCCCGTCCCACATCGAGTATGCGGCTAACCATGGCCTCGATTTTCGTTTTCCGTGCTCTCGAATCTCCACTCAAAATGGGAAACCATAACGCATGATTCGTCGTCTCAATGCCCGTCCTTCCTGTACACCCTTTCCCCCGCGGCACTCGCCTTGTGCCTCCCTTCCCCGTAGCATTATTCGCAGCGTCCCCTCGCAGCCGGGCCTCCTCCATCTAGTGGTCGCACAACTGAGTACCGGGTGCACTTCTCCCTTGACTCGAGCTACCGATCCAGTACCCCTCCCCCAAACTCTCCTCAAATGACCACTTGCTCTAAACACGGTATCACCAAACAAGTCAATCCCCTCACATTCCTTGTCCAACACTCTGAACTCCATCTCTCCCTTACTAAGTCCGATGTGTCCTCTCTTAAGAACCCACACCGGTTAGATAAAATAGGTAGGAGTGCACCTACAATTTCTGAAGGGATTAGGATAGCGGGATCCAACATTTTGAATGTAACAAAATTTCAACTCTACTTTGATCTTTTATGATCATGGAAACTCTATGTATTTATGAGATACAGGTTTTGAGTTGCTTCTTTCGCAATTGTTTGTTCAGCTATACGTACTTTGAAGAGAGGAAATGTAGCTCTGGCTAAACTGCACTCGTATATCTACACATGATTTTACCAATTCTACTCGAACAAAAAAAAAATAGGAACACATGCCACCTTCTCTGTTTCTTTGGGTGCGAATTGACATTAAAATAGTAATAGCACATGTTGGGTTGGAGCCCTGGTTCATGGGCGACCCGTTTTATGAATCGACCCGGTTCGTGTTTTGCTACGACCCGAAAAGGGAGACATGATTCGTGGAGCAAAGGCTTGGGCTGGTAGGCCCAAGATTTTGACCCGTTTTGACCCGTTTGGGCTTGGATCCGGCCCGTTTTAATATGTCGTCTATTTATAGAGTTCTTAGGATTTGTAGCAAGTATGTTGAGCGTTCTGATTTCCCTTGTAATTCTCTCTGAGACGTTTCGTCTGTTTTAGTGGAATCTCTGCAACTCCGTGGACTTAGGCTGTTTTGCCGAACCACGTAAATATGTGTGTTTAGTTCTTTCTTTCTACATATTTCGTTTTTCCAAAACAGCACAGTCATCCTGTGGAACTTTTCTCAAACTCAATTGAAAGAGAGTTAAAGCTCATTTGGTAATTTGTAAAACGATTAAGAAAATATTTTCTGTGATTGCATATACATCGTAAATATAATGTACTAGCGTGGATCAGCTCTGCGTACCATGCAATGGTTAAGATGTACTTAATTGTTTCTCTAAATTAAAAGGGCTAACATCATTCATTTTTTTTGAATAAATAATATCATTCATATTTAATGGCATATCAATACCAAAGTAAAAAAAGTTACGCAATTGTTTGGTGTTTGAACATTAACCACCATGTATTGGACTAAAAACATTACAAGTTGATATGCATTGACTTATCATAGCAATAATTTAACAAATTATTTTGTTGATGCTCTTTATCATATAAGAAGCCTCTTGGATAGGCTAAAGGGCCGATGCTATAGAGATAGATGTATTCGCTTTAGTAAAAGCATATCACATCGCTTACCTTTGGAACACTTGGAAAACAATCGAAAGAAGTCTTCTGTAAGAGTTTTGACGATAGAGGCTAGCTAGCTAACTATCAATATGGTGCAAGAGTAAAAGTTTAGAAATAGGGAATATTTGGATATTAAGGATCTCAAATATAACATATTGGTCATTCAAGATGCCAACCATTATATCGTGCAGAAGGTAATAATTCAATTTTCTGTATGCCATCTGAATATCTTTAGTCATGACTCGTGACTGCTTTGCAGAACCTAAAAAGAAGCTACCTGAGCCAATCCCCAAATCACCGTCGACTATCCATTAATCCCATGCATTTTGACTTAGTTTGCCGGCTACTTTTAGATAACAGATAAGTAACCATAAACAGGATGAGATAAGCAGGATGGTTGACTTTCTCTTGCCCTCCCTATTTGAAGTTTTTGTTATTAACAACAAATAATTTAGTGTTGACTTCCCCATTCCAAATTCAGTGTTACCTTCACCGTACATCATCACTAGCTCATTCATGTTTCTCTGCTATCTGGAACCTGGATAAGGTGTTATAATTTTACTAATGCAGAGCCATAGTTGTAGAAAGTACAAAGACAACAAACAAAGAAGCAGGTACATAAATTACGTAATATACATATGATATGACGCCCCCTTTCTGTGCTCTTTCTTGAAGAAGATGATATCGTAGTAATTATTTTTTTCTTGATATGAGAGACTTGCTTTAATACTTGCGAAGTTTGAGAATGCTTCCAATTTGTGGATGTTGTATTAGAATCTCTGAATGATTGTTGACAGGGAATGAGCAGATTGTATCATATACGTAGTTGATGGAGAAGGAGAATAGATCATCCATTGGTGTGTGATTGATGGGTGACTAACTTATGCTCTCTTACTATTTGGTGCTGCATCGATATAATCCTTCTGTTTTAAGCTATCATGGTATAAATGATTTTGTGTAACATTTATTCAGACAGTAAATACATGGTTGTGTTTTTTTTTTTTTTTTTTTGATTGACATACCTGGTAGTGGGCAAGAGTTATTTTATTCAGGAAAAATGAGTTAGGTAACCTAGATGAACTATCTTGATTACAAGGAGTTAAGACATCTAAGGTTATTTCCCAGAATGTCATTAGACGTGTACGTGCAACTGATTGGTTGTTTCCCGAATCAGGAATCATTAGGTTTTTAGATGTGCTAGTGAAATCAATGAAGCTTTAAATGTGCTAGTATGTTGAGCCTGCTTAATAGGTTGTATCCCGTCCCACATTGAGATATTGTAAATTAGATGTGTGGTAGATGTGTAATAATTTTGTGGGTCGCTACTAGCGCCTTCAAGGCTTAAGAATTCTGATCTGGTGGTACACATCAATAAGTTGTTGGGAAGGTAATCCTCTTGGGTCTTTACAATAGGAAACTCAGACCAATCAGAATATGCAGAATATGTATCAGAATATGGAAGTTTATCTCAAGATAGATGAATTTGGTTACCTGTTAAGGTAATTATGTGAACCTCGGAGTTGGGCGTGTGCAGACTGAAGAGTACTCACTATATTTCCTTGGATTTGGTGATGGAAAAAGATGCAATATCCTATTATTTGTGAAGCAAACTTGACAACTCTATATATACACTGGGGCTCATTTAAAAATTGTAAAAGGTCTAATTAGAAAACCAGGTCATCAAGCTGTCGAAAAGGTCAACTCCAGTTAGGGGATGTTTTTTCCATGATTCATTACCTTGGGCTAGAAATTGAAGAGATAGACGAAAGATATCAACTATGTTATCTATCTTCTTCTTAAGTGATAACCCAGGTCCCAGGATTATCAGTTATACTTGGGGTTGGGGAGAGAAAAGAATAATCAACTGATGCAAGTTTTTGTAGTAGTCATTCCAAAAGAAAATAATAGCAGACTCCATAAACCTTCTCTCCTACTTGAAGGAAGAAGAAACACTGAGTGTTTCTGTCCAGTATCTGTTGTGACTTGTGACCTTCACAGTTCACACTACTCAGTTATAATTGGTGTATTTCCTAAGTCTCTAGAAATTAAACAGATATGAGTTATTAGCTTTCTCCTTTCTGCACAAGGATGGCCCTATTTCTTAGATGTCAGTATCATTTGGTCCCTTCAATGAACTGATCGGTCAGCAGAAATTTATATTTAGCATCCTCATCTCAAGAATATAATTTTGGGATATAATCATACAAGAATGCACTTGTCATCAAAGTAGAACTGTCCTGCTTCAAAATTCTCCTTTCACATACACCTTTAAAGTTTGAATCCTCATTATAAAATATATGGTGATGACCAGGTACTAGAAAACAACGTTGTCGTCCTAAACATGGCTGGGAGTCGAGTTAGGCGGGGTCGAAGCGGACCCAACACGCTTCCCGCGCTCAGCCTTGCTGTTCTCAGCAAACTTGAGACTTCCCTGATGCATACCCTTCTGCTTCTCCTCCTCGGTCCACTCTGCCCCATAGTAATGCTCTTCGCTGCTCTTCAAGTGGTCCTTGCTAGGCGGCGTGAACATGCCTCCCCATTGTGGGAAATGCACAAGAGTCACCGGAAGAGTGCAGGCCACAATCATAATACCCATATAGGAAAGCCCAGTGGCTGTTGAGTACTGAGAGCTAGTGAAGAACAACAATTGTGTCAAACCAGACCCAAAGTTCCCTCCGGCACCCGTCAGCCCTGAAATAATTCCCAGAGACCTTCGGGAAATGAAGGGCACAATACCAAAAGTTGCTCCACATGCAGCTTGAGCACCGACAGAGAAGAGGATCATGAAGGTGATGGCTAATGAAAGGGAATTAGACCGTCCGAGAAGGATGCAGAAAACACCTCCTAGGGTTTGTAGTGTCCATAGAGTCCACAGCCTTCCCCTCATCCCAAACTTTCTTGCTGTGAAGTCAGAAACATATCCACCAAATGGACGAGCTAGAAGGTTAGCCATACCAAAGGTTGCAGCTATGGTTCCGGCAAGATGTAGCTTGAGGTCGAATCTGTCGTAGAAGTATTCTGCGACAACGTTATCAGTAGACAACTCCACTCCCATGGAGTAGCCATATAAGAGGACAAAGATCCATGTCCTGTAGTTTGTGACAGCATACCACATCACCTGAAGCACGAAAACAGTCGCTTATTAGCCTAAGTGAACATGTTCTTGTATCATAGATAAATATGCTAATGATGCCGAGTTACTAGATACCGTCAGAGCATCTCCAATAGTCCATGTAAAATGAAATATTAACAAAATTATAAAGAAATGTTGAATTGCAATAGATAATGCAGACGGCCATGCATTTTATCTGACATGCAAATTCCTCTCTACATATAGCCAACTAAAAAGTAGGCATGCATAATTATGTGTCGGTTGTATTTCTCTGCTCTCATGCATCTCAGCTTTGTATATTTTACCTTCACATAGCTCTAACATGTACTTAATAGATTTTACTTTTGGAACAAACACGTCACAAGTGTAAAGTTCAAAATATGTAGAATTTAGCTTTTTTCATCTCCTACTGCTGGAGGAGATGCAATTAGAAGAACTGACCTTTGAAAATTGATCTTTGGCGACATCTCCTTTCTTCTGGAGGGTGCTGAGGTTTCCGTCCGGAAGATCTTGGCCGAGGGTCAATACCAGTATCCCCATAATAATATGAATACAACCCGGAATGAAGAATGCGATCCTCCATGCCGTAAACGGAGTCGCCCCACACCGTTGGATGATCTCAAACAGTAGAGGCATTATAAGCTGAGTAGCACCTCCTCCCATGTTCCCCCACCCGGCAGCCGTCCCGTTCACCGTCCCGATGATCTTCCCGTTGAACATAGTACTCATCCAGTACTGACACGACACGAATGTCGCCAAGCAAAAACCGATCATGAACCTCACGGCTATGTACCCCGATGCGTCTGACACGAGCGACATGGAAAAAACGCAAGGGGCCGATAGCATCATGAGGAAGGCACATCCGTACCGTGGGCCCAAGAGGTCACAGACGGCGCCCATCACGAGCCTCGAGAAGATGCTGCCGGAGACGGAGGCAACTCCGGCGTTGCCGATGTCGGCCTTGACCAGGCTGAGGTTGTCGCGGATGACGGGGACAAGGGGGGCGGCGGCGAAGGTGGAGACGAAGCACATGAAGAAGGATATCCAAGAGAGGTGGAAGGTCCTCATGTGGGGTTTGGCCAATGAGAAGAGCCTGAACTCTTTGGCCTTGTGTTCTGAATCCACCGGGAGAGCGAATTTCGCAGTGGTATCGGTGGGGACCATAGGGGAAGCTACGGAGAAGGCGAGCACCGGCTCTTTGCCAGTGACTCCGTGCATTGAGGTTCCCGGAGATCCTTCAATATCCGCCATTTTCGCTCTCTCTGTGGAGTGAGGAAGTAAGTGAGTATCAAAGTGTGTGTGATTTGCTGTTGTTGTAGTTGTGGGGTGGTTTGTGGTGAAGAAGATGGTGGGATTTATATAGGGTTTGAAGCTTTGGTTCTTGTGTAAAGAGAGTTCAAAGGGAGAGATTCTCAACGGTTGCATCATCTTTGGTGAGAGTTGAATATAGGACAATTGCTCCTCTAGTCCTTACGTTCTTGGTAATTGTGTGTTTTGGCCCTAATATTATTGTTGCGTTTTCAACTTTGCCTTTGTTACGATAGAGTCAAAGCGAACGTTAATGAGCAGCATTTTTAGGTAGACGGACAAAGTGGCCATACTATCGTACGGATGGATTGCGATCTTTAGCATTTAGTCTATTTTTGTTCATAATTCTAGGTCACACTCGAGGAAAGAGCTTTCTCTGGTAGATTTTGCACGAGTCTGTGTTCTGTCCACCAGGGTCGGATCTAGGAATGAAGATGAGTGTGGGTTAAAACTGAAATTAAGAGAAAATGTATGGATCATATGAGACTAACCCATACATTTCAGAAACAATAGCGCTTCCATGCAAAATATTCGTGGGGATATAAGCCCGCACCTTTCCATCTGTTATTTTGGGTAAACAAAGTCCAATGGTAGTTATTTCTCCTAAACCATAGGGACCGGAAACGTAATTTGGACTTTAGAGGCATTTCTTCAAAGGAGGAGGAATCCGTTTTGCCGCATCTGTAAATGAACAAGTGAGCACTGGTCTCGCAGTATATCCCAAAGGTTCATGTTTATTTTACGAGTGTTTATTTATTCCATTTCATTAATATTGTGTTCTTGCTTCGAGAGCCAAATCATTTTTGTGGAATTATTACCATATTTAAACCTGCAAAAAGTCTACGCAACATTTACTTGTTTCTCTTATTAAGAAGTCTGTGTTGATTTTAAATTGAGAATATCTACCTTGCTTTGTGTAGTGAATTTTCTTGTTCCCCAATTGATAACATACAAATCATTTGGGCTGTCATAGCAGCTGCCAGCACAAGTCGAGGACCACTTTTATTCAGAATATCACAATTTTGTCTCGATAATGAAATAAAAATATATATATATGCTAGAGAAGAAATTGTGCAGCCAACACAAGGGAAGTTACGCAAAAATAGATAACGAAACTCTAGACATGTACTCCTTCAAAAAAGAGACTCACATTTATAATTAGTGTCTTATTTTTTTTATTTTTTTATTTTTTTGAGTTGGGTGTCTTATTGTTTTCACTCAACCTTAAACTACATAATTGTCATGTCAATCACTTTGTTTTACATCCAATAATTGTCATTTATGAACTTGTGACGTTTATGTGTAACGAAGTTCAACAAGTATGAACACACGATTTAAGTTAACATCTATGTATGAATTGTTTTTTTTTTTTTTTTTGTCAAATCTTTCACTATCGATCCCATTTGTCAACTTGAGCTGTTTTACGTTACGAAGGTTAAGTTGTGCAACTAGCAAGTCAATGAAGAGGCCAAAGGGGTACTTATACGACCGGGTCTGAGCCTCTAGTCTTATCGGAGCACCATGCAAGAAAAATATATAATTAAGTAGGATGCAATAATGCAACACGAATATAACAACCCGGATCCTACGGTTCCTGCTAGCGCAACTTAACGATAATCCAAATAATACTTTATTGAAATAAAAGGAGGAAACCTCCAACATTTCTGTACAACAATAATAAAATGATGTTTGAATCTAAAGGGAACATCTACTAAAATATGTGTTCTAGTCAATCCTACTCTTTGACTTGTGCGCGCGTTCCACCCCAGCTAGCTTAATCAAACCTGCGGTTTTAAAATAGTAAAAGCCGACGCAGCAAAATATTTTATCAGTAAAAACTGAGTAAGAATATACCACAACACGTAAAGACAGAGTTTTTGGCTAACACGAGAATAAACGCAGAAAGATAAGCAGTAACCACATTTTATTCTTATATTTGGTTGGGGCATAACACGAGCCCCAACAGGTACGATGTGGACAGAGAGGTCACGATGGAATAATAATAAAGTAGGGTACTTCTACGGGATATCACAGTCCATCCCGATTCTCCCTAAAGAACTAGTGAGACCTTAAGTGTCGACACCCCTATACAGTCGTGACCTAAACATGTATAGGTAGTACTCCTAGCTTTCACAATTAATAAGAGGGTACAATGCCCTAGGGAAATCACACATAGGTGTTCCCGGCCGTTGGCCTTCACGCGCATCCTCTGTACACCGTTCCCAATTCTATTATCGTACATTTATTGTTCAAGAAACCACGAGAGTAATAAACCACAATTTTAAATAGTGACCACATGCTTCTCAAATCGTTCGTAAGAAAGCGTTAAAAGAATCCAAAGTATTGTAAAGCAGAAATTGAATTTGAAGTTGAGATAGCGCACACGAAACAACACATTTTGATAGTTAAAGATGTTGTGCATATAACTTACCTGATAATGGAGAAAGTTTGTCACACGTAAGCAAGCACGAAATATAGTAGTAGGGGTCCTCTACGAATTCGTCTCCTACGAATTCTGAATCTACAATAATCAAACAGTCCTACATTAACACGAATTCGCCACCCGGCAATTTTACAATTAAAGACCCCATATGAATGCAAGCACAACCCCCAAATAATCCTCCAAACAAATTATATTTTACTAGTCACGAGTTGCACATTTTGAATTTATATTTATTAAGAAAAATATTGGTGTATAAATATAAAATAATAATTGTGGTGAAGAAACTTTAATTAGTGTTATAGAATATTCATAACGGTTAGTTTTTATAAATATAAAAAGAATAATTGAGGCAAAGAAACTTTATTTAATAATCTAGAATATTTATTTACGAAGGTCGATTTACTTTATATGAATAAAAAGGTAGTTATTCTAATTTGACAATATCGTTATAAAAATAAATGTGAACTTTCATTAAAATCTAAAGGGTCAAATATTGTTATAAAAGTCATATTAGTACCAACAATGTTATTAAGTGAAAAGGTCTTATTTTCCGAATATATACAAAATGACCATTTAGTCGTCAAGAACATATAATATAAATAAAATATCGATTCAACGTTTATAATAATATAAATTTATTTTCAGAAAAATGATTGTTGAACTTATTTTTAATAGTGTATGTATATATAGGAAAATAAAAACTAGTTTGTATTATGTTAAAACAATTTAGATTTACACTTTGTTAATACATAAAGAAAACAGATTGTTTTAACTACAAGAACATACCCACATAGTTTCATATCATACAAATGTCACCCCCACCAGTTTCACTAATAACACTTTTGGCACCCCCCTTTTTACACCCACACTCAATTCATCATCTTCCCCAAACACTACTGTAACACCATCCTCAAACATTATCAACCCAAAACCCACAATGATATGCAATGACCCACAAGTGAAATTGAAAGTAGGGAATTGAATTGGAGTAGCCAACGGAGCTTGGGGTGTTTACCGATCGGAGAATGAACTGGAAGGAGATGATGGCGGTGATGGTGGAAGAGTCGTCGGGATCAAACCGCCGCTGCTGCGGCTCCTGGGCTTCGGTCCTCTGGCTCGCCGGCGAGGGAGGACGACGACGAAGAGAGGAAGAGGGGGACGGAGACGGTGGTGGGTCGGCGCAGAGAGGGGGCGGCGCTGTTGGGTCTTTCCCGCCGGACCTGGGTTCGGCTCTGCCGGGCTCGGGTTCGGCCGGATTTGGCTCGGCGCCGCACACAGGGAGGGAGCGAGAGCGTGAGAGAGAGGGTGAGAGAGAGAGCAACAGAGGGAGAGGCTGAGGGAGACGAGGGAGACAGAGGGCGAGAGAGAAAGAAAGGAAGAGCTGGGTTGAAAACCCAGTTGAAATTTTGGGTTTAATTTGGAAATGGGGGAAATCATAAATTTGATTTTGGGTGTGAAAGGGGTCTGATTTTGTGGCGCGATTGGGGGAATTCGGAAAGGAAATTTCAAGAAGGATGGGTCAATTTGGTATGATGCCATGGTCTTTGCCGGAAGAATTGGAAAATACCATTGGAGAAGATGAAGTGAGGACGGCTGTGGTGTGGCGGTTGCACCAGTTGACGCGGTGGTAGGCTACGCAATAAAATAAAAGTCACACTTTTGGTCACGTTATAAACATTACACGACCCGTTACACTTTACCAACTTCTATACACATAACTAACTAAAACAACAGTAATCTTTAAAAACAAAAGTTTTTGATAAAATAAAAGTAATAATAATAATGTTAATAATAACTATAACCCTAATAATGATAATTATAATAGGAAGAAAAACTATCTTCTAAAGGAAACACAATTACTTTTTGTTAAAACTAATTATAATAAACATAGTAGTAGTTGTAGTAATAGTAGTAGTAGTAATAATAATAATAATAATAATAATAATAATAATAACAATAATAATAATAATAGTAATAATCATACTATGAAAACAAAAACTGTATAGTAGATAAAACTACTTTTATAATACCCACCAATGGCCCCGAAAATTCGTAAAACTCCCAAAAATACCCCCGAAAATATCGGGGTATTACATCACATCTCCCTTAAAACAAAGCTTCGTCCCCGAAGCTTAAGGTAAACCAATCTCCCAACGCAGGTATAAATCAAAGCGCCCAAGCATAAATCAAATCGCCCAAAGCAATTAGAAATCGAATCTCCCAATGCAAGTATGCAGTTCTAATGTGCACACATAACAATACAACGCGGGTGGTTCAATGCAGGGCTGTTAAACATGTAACAAGACAAAAGCGGGTAATTGAACGCAGGGTTGTTAAATCACATCTCCCTTAAAAGGAGTGACGTCCCCGTCACTCGAGTCGAATTTGGTCGAAGAGGTGTCGGTAAGGGAGAGATCAAGTTCGACGTGCTCGCAACGAGGATATGATTCGGGTCAGGAACATAAGCTTTTGAGTTTGGGTCGTGAAAAACGTTATAGAGTCTACCCAATACAAACGCTGAAGGATATGATGAAGTCAGCACATGTGATAATGTTACCAATTGAAGAAAAGAATTTGAAAACTAAAACGATGCGTTCAAGCCTGGGATAGGATGTGTTTTAATGCAAAGAAAAACTGGCAAGGTGATCGCTTATGCTTCTAGGCAGCAAAAGTCTTATGACAAGAATTACCATGCTCATGATTTGGAGTTGGCAGTCTTTGTGTTGCAATGAAGATCAGGAGACATTATATCAAAGGTACGACTTGCAAGTTCTTTATAGATGACAAGAGCCTGAAGAGCATATTCACCCAGAAGGAGTTGAATATGTGCCAAAGAAGGTTGCTAGAGTTAGTGAAGGGCTTCGACATCAATATCGAATACCACGAAGGAAAAACTAATGTAGTAGCGAATGCATTGAGCTGAAAGACGAATCATAACAATGTGGGGTTTGCCAATTAAGCTTTGCGGAGAGTTTCGTGAGCTAGAGATTTGAGTTTGCATGAAGAGAACCACGAGTAACCTGCTGTGTAATTTGACAATAGTGACAGAAGTCTTTGTAGAGATAAATGAATCACAGAAAGAAATGTTCTTACAAAAGATGAAGGAGAGAATTAACAAAGGCGACGCATTCGATTCCAAAGTGGAGAAAGATGGTATAGTGAATTTCAAGAAAAGATGGTGTGTACTAATGAAATGTGCGGATGTAAAAGAGAAGATTACGAAGGAAACTCATAACACGCCATAATCGGTACATCCAGGAAAAGGCAAGTTATACAAGGATTTGGAATAGTACTTGTGGTGGAAAGATGTGAAGAAGGAAAATAGTCGATTTTGTCAAAAGAAACTTTCGGTGATTGACTTGTCAAAAGGTCAGGCTCGAGCACAAGAGACCAGACGGGATATTGCAATAATTGGAGATTAGAAATGGGACTCTATCTCAATGGGATTTGTTACAGCTCTACCTGTTTTGACGAATGGGTTGATCCAGATCTAGATGGTAGTCGATGGACTGAACAAGACGACAAGATTCATTTCTGTGAAGGAAACTTGGAACATGGAAAAGAGGGTGGACTCATACATCAAGAATGCGGTAAGATTAAACGGAGTAACAAGCTTGATTATTTCAGATAGGGATTCAAACTTCATATCACATTTCTCGAAAGAGCTGCATAGGCCATGGGCACTGAGACTAGGTTCAACACGGAATCTCGATCAGCTACGGATGGATAGACTAATCGAACGATTGAAACGTTAGAAGACATGCTAAGGGCATGAATTTTGGACTTTGGAGGTTCATGGATGGACAATTTTCCACTTATAATCAGCTATCATGCTAGCATAGGGATGACATCCTGCGAGGCATTGCATAGGAGGAATGCAGGACACGACTGTGTTGGAGTAAAAATGGAGAGACGATTATTCTTGGAAAAAAAAATGATCGAGGACTCGACAAACCAGATTGAGATGATTCAGCAAAGGATGAAGGTGATCCGTGATCGACAAGATACTTGAGAGGATTTCAAGAAAAGGTTATTGGAGTTCAAGAATGGCGACAAAGTGTTCATGGTGGTTTCACCTACAAAAGGGTTATTTGTTTTAAACAGAAAGTAAAACTGAGTTCCAGATTTATCGGACCACATGAAGTGCTGGATTGTATAGGAGATATTGCATAAATCATCACATATGAGAGGATGGTCAAGGCTGGCACGATTTGGATTTTGGGTTCACTGGTTATACCTCTATAGGATAAACGATCACATTTCGGGTCTATGGAATCTAACTTTTGGTTGGAACACTCTATGGTTGCTTTTTATTGGATAAGCCAGACTATTCTAAGATGATATCTAGGTTACCGAGATCGAAAAGAATCAGATCAGAAGGTAGCTTGGCTCTTAAGACATCTAGGTTGAATTCGAGGTATATGGTATTACAAGGTACGACTTCTCCACTAAGCGCAGAGATGAAGATAGATATTTGGGGTAGGAGTTGGTAAGTCTGTCTTCTTAGCAAGGTAGATGACATGAAGGAAAGAATCTATTTCAGTACACATGAATGCACCAAATAAGTTTAAACACTTAAACATATATTAATCCATCCATCAAATAATCCACATAACAATTAAATGAAACATATCAATCTCGAAAGGAAATAACAATCTTAAAGCTAGCTAAACGTTCACTCTCGTGGTAAAAGAGATGCATAATTGATAATCCTAAGGGTGGGATGGGTGTGGATCTACTCGTCATTATCAGTGGTGAACATGAACTCGATATCAACAGCGCCAATCTCAATACTCGACAGAAATAAACTCTAATAAAGTAAGTATGTAGGATGAATAGCTAACAACTTAACAAGTTGTAATCACAAAGCAATTTATCTATTCTTAACGAACATGGATTCTCAGATAGTCATACAACACGCTAGGAAAATTTAAACAACGGCTAAGCTAACCCACATCCCCGGCTTGTTTAGTTTTATTTCCGGTTTTAGTTGTCCTATGCCCATTTTAAATTTTGAAAAGTTTCCAATTATAATTAATCTTTGTTAAATGGAAATCGAAAAGTCGCACTAGCGTTGGAACCGTCGGCTCTGATACCATCTATAACAACCCGGATCCTACGGTTCCTGCTAGCGCAACTTAACGATAATCCAAATAATACTTTATTGAAATAAAAGGAGGAAACCTCCAACATTTCTGTACAACAATAATAAAATGATGTTTGAATCTAAAGGGAACATCTACTAAAATATGTGTTCTAGTCAATCCTACTCTTTGACTTGTGCGCGCGTTCCACCCCAGCTAGCTTAATCAAACCTGCGGTTTTAAAATAGTAAAAGCCGACGCAGCAAAATATTTTATCAGTAAAAACTGAGTAAGAATATACCACAACACGTAAAGACAGAGTTTTTGGCTAACACGAGAATAAACGCAGAAAGATAAGCAGTAACCACATTTTATTCTTATATTTGGTTGGGGCATAACACGAGCCCCAACAGGTACGATGTGGACAGAGAGGTCACGATGGAATAATAATAAAGTAGGGTACTTCCACGGGATATCACAGTCCATCCCGATTCTCCCTAAAGAACTAGTGAGACCTTAAGTGTCGACACCCCTATACAGTCGTGACCTAAACATGTATAGGTAGTACTCCTAGCTTTCACAATTAATAAGAGGGTACAATGCCCTAGGGAAATCACACATAGGTGTTCCCGGCCGTTGGCCTTCACGCGCATCCTCTGTACACCGTTCCCAATTCTATTATCGTACATTTATTGTTCAAGAAACCACGAGAGTAATAAACCACAATTTTAAATAGTGACCACATGCTTCTCAAATCGTTCGTAAGAAAGCGTTAAAAGAATCCAAAGTATTGTAAAGCAGAAATTGAATTTGAAGTTGAGATAGCGCACACGAAACAACACATTTTGATAGTTAAAGATGTTGTGCATATAACTTACCTGATAATGGAGAAAGTTTGTCACACGTAAGCAAGCACGAAATATAGTAGTAGGGGTCCTCTACGAATTCGTCTCCTACGAATTCTGAATCTACAATAATCAAACAGTCCTACATTAACACGAATTCGCCACCCGGCAATTTTACAATTAAAGACCCCATATGAATGCAAGCACAACCCCCAAATAATCCTCCAAACAAATTATATTTTACTAGTCACGAGTTGCACATTTTGAATTTATATTTATTAAGAAAAATATTGGTGTATAAATATAAAATAATAATTGTGGTGAAGAAACTTTAATTAGTGTTATAGAATATTCATAACGGTTAGTTTTTATAAATATAAAAAGAATAATTGAGGCAAAGAAACTTTATTTAATAATCTAGAATATTTATTTACGAAGGTCGATTTACTTTATATGAATAAAAAGGTAGTTATTCTAATTTGACAATATCGTTATAAAAATAAATGTGAACTTTCATTAAAATCTAAAGGGTCAAATATTGTTATAAAAGTCATATTAGTACCAACAATGTTATTAAGTGAAAAGGTCTTATTTTCCGAATATATACAAAATGACCATTTAGTCGTCAAGAACATATAATATAAATAAAATATCGATTCAACGTTTATAATAATATAAATTTATTTTCAGAAAAATGATTGTTGAACTTATTTTTAATAGTGTATGTATATATAGGAAAATAAAAACTAGTTTGTATTATGTTAAAACAATTTAGATTTACACTTTGTTAATACATAAAGAAAACAGATTGTTTTAACTACAAGAACATACCCACATAGTTTCATATCATACAAATGTCACCCCCACCAGTTTCACTAATAACACTTTTGGCACCCCCCTTTTTACACCCACACTCAATTCATCATCTTCCCCAAACACTACTGTAACACCATCCTCAAACATTATCAACCCAAAACCCACAATGATATGCAATGACCCACAAGTGAAATTGAAAGTAGGGAATTGAATTGGAGTAGCCAACGGAGCTTGGGGTGTTTACCGATCGGAGAATGAACTGGAAGGAGATGATGGCGGTGATGGTGGAAGAGTCGTCGGGATCAAACCGCCGCTGCTGCGGCTCCTGGGCTTCGGTCCTCTGGCTCGCCGGCGAGGGAGGACGACGACGAAGAGAGGAAGAGGGGGACGGAGACGGTGGTGGGTCGGCGCAGAGAGGGGGCGGCGCTGTTGGGTCTTCCCCGCCGGACCTGGGTTCGGCTCTGCCGGGCTCGGGTTCGGCCGGATTTGGCTCGGCGCCGCACACAGGGAGGGAGCGAGAGCGTGAGAGAGAGGGTGAGAGAGAGAGCAACAGAGGGAGAGGCTGAGGGAGACGAGGGAGACAGAGGGCGAGAGAGAAAGAAAGGAAGAGCTGGGTTGAAAACCCAGTTGAAATTTTGGGTTTAATTTGGAAATGGGGGAAATCATAAATTTGATTTTGGGTGTGAAAGGGGTCTGATTTTGTGGCGCGATTGGGGGAATTCGGAAAGGAAATTTCAAGAAGGATGGGTCAATTTGGTATGATGCCATGGTCTTTGCCGGAAGAATTGGAAAATACCATTGGAGAAGATGAAGTGAGGACGGCTGTGGTGTGGCGGTTGCACCAGTTGACGCGGTGGTAGGCTACGCAATAAAATAAAAGTCACACTTTTGGTCACGTTATAAACATTACACGACCCGTTACACTTTACCAACTTCTATACACATAACTAACTAAAACAACAGTAATCTTTAAAAACAAAAGTTTTTGATAAAATAAAAGTAATAATAATAATGTTAATAATAACTATAACCCTAATAATGATAATTATAATAGGAAGAAAAACTATCTTCTAAAGGAAACACAATTACTTTTTGTTAAAACTAATTATAATAAACATAGTAGTAGTTGTAGTAATAGTAGTAGTAATAATAATAATAATAATAATAATAATAATAATAATAATAACAATAATAATAATAATAGTAATAATCATACTATGAAAACAAAAACTGTATAGTAGATAAAACTACTTTTATAATACCCACCAATGGCCCCGAAAATTCGTAAAACTCCCAAAAATACCCCCGAAAATATCGGGGTATTACATACACCTTTCACATACACCTTTAAAGTTTGAATCCTCATTATAAAATATATGGTGATGACCAGGTACTAGAAAACAACGTTGTCGTCCTAAACATGGCTGGGAGTCGAGTTAGGCGGGGTCGAAGCGGACCCAACACGCTTCCCGCGCTCAGCCTTGCTGTTCTCAGCAAACTTGAGACTTCCCTGATGCATACCCTTCTGCTTCTCCTCCTCGGTCCACTCTGCCCCATAGTAATGCTCTTCGCTGCTCTTCAAGTGGTCCTTGCTAGGCGGCGTGAACATGCCTCCCCATTGTGGGAAATGCACAAGAGTCACCGGAAGAGTGCAGGCCACAATCATTATACCCATATATGAAAGCCCTGTTGCAGTAGAGTATTGAGAGCTTGTAAAAAACAACAGTTGGGTCAAACCAGACCCAAAGTTTCCTCCGGCACCGGTCAGCCCTGAAATAATTCCCAGAGACCTTCGGGAAATAAAGGGCACAATACCAAAAGTCGCTCCACATGCAGCTTGCGCACCGACGGAGAAGAGGATCATGAAGGTGATGGCTAGTGAAAGAGAATTAGACCGGCCCAGAAGGATGCAGAAAACACCTCCTAGGGTTTGTAGTGTCCATAGAGTCCACAGCCTTCCCCTCATCCCAAACTTCCTGGCTGTGAAGTCGGAAACATACCCACCAAATGGACGAGCTAAAAGGTTAGCCATACCAAAGGTGGCTGCTATGGTTCCGGCAAGGTGTAGCTTGAGGTCGAACCTGTCGTAGAAGTATTCTGCGACAACGTTATCAGTAGACAACTCCACTCCCATGGAGTAGCCATATAAGAGGACAAAGATCCATGTCCTGTAGTTTGTGACAGCATACCACATCACCTGAAGCATGAAAACAGCCGCTTATAAGCACAAGGGAAACATGTTTTTGGATTACAGAAAGATATGTTAAGCATCTCCAGTAGGCCATGTAATATGCATGATTAGCAAAAATATAAATGACTTAAAACCAATATCGAGGTCCAACAGACAATGCAAATAGCCATGCATTTTACACGACATGCATCCTCTCTATATTTAACCAAGTAAAAAGTATACATGCAAAATTATGTGTCTATCTTTTTATCTTTTTGCTCTCATGCATCCAGATTTGCACATTTTACTATCACATAGCTAGGAAATGTCCTAAGTAAATTTTACTGTTGGAGCAAACACGTCATGTTATGCAAAGTTCAAAATATGTAGAATTTAGCTTTTTTCATCTCCTACTGATAGAGATGCACTTAGAAGAACTGACCTTTGAAAATTGATCTTTGGCGACATCTCCTTTATTCTGGAGGGTGCTGAGGTTTCCGTCCGGAAGATCTTGGCCGAGGGTCAATACCAGTATCCCCATAATAATATGAATACAACCCGGAATGAAGAATGCGATCCTCCATGCCGTAAACGGAGTTGCCCCACACCGTTGAATGATCTCGAACAGTAGAGGCATTATAAGCTGAGTAGCACCTCCTCCCATATTCCCCCACCCGGCAGCCGTCCCGTTCACCGTACCGATGATCTTCCCGTTGAACATAGTACTCATCCAGTACTGACACGACACGAACGTCGCCAAGCAAAAACCGATCATGAACCTCACGGCTATGTACCCCGATGCATCTGACACGAGCGACATGGAAAAAACGCAAGGGGCCGATAGCATCATGAGGAAGGCACATCCGTACCGTGGGCCCAAGAGGTCGCAGACGGCGCCCATCACGAGCCTCGAGAAGATGCTGCCGGAGACGGAGGCAACTCCGGCGTTGCCGATGTCGGCCTTGACCAGGCTGAGGTTGTCGCGGATGACGGGGACGAGGGGGGCGGCGGCGAAGGTGGAGACAAAGCACATGAAGAAGGATATCCAGGAGAGGTGGAAGGTCCTCATGTGGGGTTTGGCCAATGAGAAGAGCCTGAACTCTTTGGCCTTGTGTTCTGAATCCACCGGGAGAGCGAATTTCGCTGTGGTATCGGTGGGGACCATCGGGGAAGCTACGGAGAAGGCGAGCACCGGCTCTTTGCCGGTGACTCCGTGCATTGAGGTGCCCGGAGATCCTTCAATATCCGCCATTTTCGCTCTAACTGTGGAGTGAGGAAGTAAGTGAGTATCAAAATGTTTGTAATTTGCTGTTGTTGTAGTTGTGGGGTGGTTTGTGGTGTAGAAGATGGTGGGATTTATATAGGGTTTGAAGCTTTGGTTTTTGTCTAAAGAGAGCTCAAAGGGAGATTCTCAACGGTCGCATCATCTTTGGTGAGAGTTGAATATAGGACAATCACTCTTCTAATCCTCATGCTTTTGTTAATTGTCTTTTCTGACCCGAATATTGTTGTTGTGTTTTCGACGTTGCCTTTGTAACAATAAAGTCAAAGCGACGTGAAGGAGCAACATTTAAAATTAGGCAAACAAAGTGGCTATACTATTGTGCAGATGGATTTGCGATCTTTAACATCTTAGTCTATTAGCTCATAAATTCTAGGTAACATTCAAGTATAGAGCTTTCTATGATAGATTTTGTACAAGTCTGCGTTGCGTCGACTAGGGCGTATCTAGGAATGAAGATGAGTGTGTTTTAAAATAGAAATTAGGAGACAACGTATGTATCATGTGAGACTAACCCATAAACTGCAGAAACGATAGGGGGCTTTACATTCGAAATATGTGTGGCCCATGTGGGGATATAGACCCCTCTCGGTGCGGGGTAAACAAAGTTCTTGAGACGAAGAAGCTACAAAACAGCGTGTAAAAGTAGCAGGATCCTCAAAGGAGACACGGGAGAGGTCACGTATCCGTTATTTTGGGTAAACAAAGTCCAATGGTAGTTATTTTCCCTAAACCATAGGGACCGGAAATGTAATTTGGACTTTAGAGCCATTTCTTCAAAGGAGGAGGAATCTGTTTGCCGCATCTGTAATGAACAAGTGAGGACTGGTCTCGCAGTATATCCCAAGGGTTCATGTTTATTTTACGAGTGTTTATTTATTCCATTTCATTAATATTGTGTTCTTGCTTCGAGAGCCAAATCATTTTTGTGGAATTATTACCATATTTAAACCTTCAAAAAGTCTACGAAACATTAACTTGTTTCTCTTATAAAAAAAAGTCTTTGATTATTTTAAATTGAGAATATCTACCTTGCTTTGTGTAGTGAATTTTCTTGTTCCCCGATCGATAACAAACAAATCATTTGGGCTGTCATAGCAGCTGCCAGCACAAGTTGAGGACCACTTTTATTCAGACTCATCACAACTTTGTCTCGATAATGAAATAAAAGAAAAATGCTAGAGAAGAAATTGTGCAGCCAATACAAGGGAATTTACACAAAATAGATAACTAAACTCTAGACATGTACTCCTTCAAAAACAAAACTCACATTTATATAATTAGTGTCAATATTTTCACTCAACCTTAAACTACATAATTGTCAGGTCAATCACTTTGTTTTACATACAATAATTGTCATTTATGAACTTGTGACGTGTATGTGTAACGAAGTTCAACAAGTATGAAAACACGATTTAAGTTAATGTCTACGTATCAATCGTTTTTTGTCAAACCTTTCACTATCGATCCCATTTGTCAACTTGAGCTGTTTTAAGTTACGAAGGTTAAGTTGTGCAACTAGCAAGTCAATGAAGAGGCCAAGGGGGTACTTATACGACCGGGGCTGAGCCTCTAGTCTTATCGAAGCACCATGCAAGAAAAATATATAATTAAGTAGGATGCAATAACGCAACGCGAAACCCTTTTTTCAACGTCTAATTGTAAATAGTAACTTACTTATCATGATGTATGATTTATGTGGATTACTACTACCAACTCTCTGTTGAATTTCAACATATTGTTTCAATATGTTGCCTTAGACAATTGTTATTACAGGTTAAACAAGGCCAAACTTATGTCACTCCCTCCCAACAACTGTATTATGTCCATATTTCACTGTCTCGCGGTCATTTTGTGTGGTTGTTATTTGCAAAGTTCAAAATTTGGCATTTTGCAAGTCAATCAAATGCCAAAAGGCAGTTCATTGTTGGACGATATATAGTTTCGTAGCATGTTTGGCAACTCTATTTACTAAAAATATATATTATAAACGGCGTTTTAAACAAATATGTTAAAAAGTAGTGTTTTTTTACTAGTGACATGTCTGACAATTCATTTTTATCTGTATTTAAACTTATTTTTACATAAAAGCAGGCGTTTCTAGAAAGCCGACTAGAAAGCCGATTATGATATTTTGTTTCTTCTATTTTCATGTTTTTACATAAAAACATGTAACAGCTATTGAACTGAATTCGGTCAAAACGATGACCTTAATTAGACCTCATTAACACACATGTGGAAACAACCCTAGCTCTTAAAAGAGTGAAGAATAAGCGGTGACACATAGCATTTCTCTTCTACAAGACATACATGCACGTTAATTTGTATGAGAACTTTTAACGCTTTCACTCACTAGAAAACTTTGCGAATGACTCGATCCGCCTGTAGATATTCTACACCCACATAAACACTTGGTGTTCGAAGGATTTTGATCCTCTGCAGCGTGCTGCCTCTGCAGCTTTGGATCCGATCCGTCCATTATTCAAGATCCCCAGGATGTTGCCATGTCGTTGCTAGATCCATTATCACACCAACACCGAAACATATGTCTTGTCCCCCCTCTGCTTTCCAACATCACTGTATTTCTCTCCAAAATCAAAATATGAATTCTTCTGCGAGCCCTCTTGTTCTATCTACACTCAAACCAAAACAGCATTTAATAGTCGCTTTAAATCTAAGATTGATTTCTAGAGAACCATAACCCCGCTTTTTTTTACAATATGCCTTTTTTGTTTCTCTCACTGCAGAGAGATTCAGTGTACATGAAAGGAGGCATCGGTGATAATTTATAGGTTCTATAATCTGCGGCGTGAAGAATCGCCGATCAAGCTCATAAGCCATTTTCTAATTACAGGAAAATCATCAACTATAGAAGAGATTCAATTCCATCAAAACATATCTGAAGTTAATTCTCCAGTTTTGGACTTCCGTGTATAGATCACTTCATGATTTTGAAGAAACCTGCAAGGTTTAGGATTGTGCGAATGAGAGAGAAATTGGTACAGATTAAGAATCAAAGTGTTGGTTTGTTGGTTTAGAGAGAGAAGTAAGTTGGAAGCAGACCTGTTAGAGGCAGGGGAAGGGATGAGAGGGATGTTTTGGTGTTGTTGTGAGCAGGGGTAAAAATAACGACGTGGCATCATCCAATGTCTCTTGAATGTTGGATGTACCGGATCCTCTTCTGCAAAGGCAGCACGCTGCAGAGGATCCAAATTCGTGTTCGAAGAAGTTAACGGGTGGGTGGCAGATTTCAGAAAAGCCAAGAAATATCTCCACAGGTCGAGGCTTCGACTGGGATATCATACAGCTAATTATTTCATTAATGTGACTTTTTTTTTCTTTTCTTGCCGGCTGATAGAGACAACGCAAACGATTAGTATCATAAATAGGGCCCTTCGACCTTTCACAGCCTGTGGGAGTTCTTATACGATTTACTAACATGCAGGTTTCTTCAGTTTTGACTAAACTGAGAGAGAGAGAGAGAGAGAGAGAGAGAGAGAGAGATTAATTAAGAGCTAAGCTAGCTGTGATTGTGGGAAACTAATTACTAAAACAAATGAATGAGAACATCATCAAAAATATCTCATCGTCAAAAGAATATGGAGGAATGTCACAAGTTTCTATTCTATTGGATGACCTCAGAATCAAATTATCAATTATAGAATCTCAAAAAACTTAAAAAAACATATCTCATCAATTATATATATATATATATATAATATATATATATATATATATATAAAATTAATTTCATAGACAAATGTATAAAAATTGTATGAACCTACGCTATACGTGTAAGATAAAGGTAGGTATCCTACAATTCTCAAGAGACTAGCATTAGTGGGGTGCAACAATTTGATTCAACAAATCAATTTTCATCTTTCAAGAAACTACATATGAGATATGGGTTTTGGTTTTGACAGGGCCGGCTTTATGCCTAGGCCACTTATGTGGTTGCTTAGGGCACCACATTTTAGAGGGGCACCAGTTGTTTGAAGATAGGGGCATTATTGTAATTTTTGCATATTTTATAGTACTGATTAAGATGAAAGTTAAGTAAATCAACCATCCTTTTGCCCCTTCAACTTCGTTAATGCCTTGATAAAAAAATATCTATCTTATTGCCTGGATAAAAAAGTTATCTTATCGTCTATTAAGATAATTTTCTATTATGTTGCTTCTAATGTAAGGGTTGCAATTCTAATTTTTTCAAATCGGTCTAAAGTCTACTAGTGGATTCGTTAGGTTGAAAACATAAATCCGAGTATGTGGAAAAAATACAACGAAAATTACTTAATAAACGTTGACGTAATTTATGAACTCTTGATCCATCGTCAATCACTAATTTTGTTGATATATACAAAAAAATTAGCCTCATAATTTGGGTTCGCTTAGGGCCTTCAAAAGTCTAGAGCCGGCCCTGGGTTTTGATTTTGATTTTTGTAGTTTCTTTTGGTTTCCGGATCTACGATCTAGGAGTATTATCTTTTCTAAATGCGAGACTCGCGATTGCTGACAAGTGTGTCAACACAAATTGGTCCATTAGTCATTTCTGGCCAACTTCTGAACCTAAGAAGTTGCAAAAAAAAATGAAGTATTCATTAGAGCACAATTTTGCTGGTGTCTTTTTCGAACTTTGTACTTGTTTCTCCGGAGAAAATTTATGGAAAAAGTTTAAAAGAGGCTAAACTGAAGAAATTAAATCTAATTTTCCGATTTACATAACAATTGAACAAATATATGAGTGTATAATACCAATAGCTTATGCATTGACTTATCATGGGCTCTAAGTACACTTTCTAAACATAAAAATTGTGATATTTTCTTTAAACTATATCATCCATATATACGAGTATACGAGTATATCATACCAATAGCTGGTTATGCATCAGCTTATTATCATACTAATAAGTGCTAATAATAATTTAACACGTTCATTGTCAGCGGGGTTACCAAGTCTCTTGGATGGATTAAGAGTCAGACATAACAGCTTCCCCAATTAAGTAAAATCATCACATCACTCGCTTTTGAAACACTTCAAATGCACCCTTAAGCTCTTAGTAGCGCAATTTTGAAAATATAAAATACTTACTATTGGTAGATTGCACGCAAATGTAAATCGTTTCAAATGAATTGGAAGGGGGAACTATAATTCCACTAATGCAATCAAACAATTTTTTTCTCAAAAAATGAATCTAACAAATTTAGGGAGGGAAGGAGAAGATCAGCTGTTTCGTTAACAGAATTGGAGAAGAACTAGTGATTAAAGTAAAACCTCGATAAATGAGTTCGATAAACAAATACTACCTCTGTTTCGCCTGTTTCAGCCTACTTCACTTTTTGTCACTATTCACTGGGTTACTTTCATCCGGTGATTTGATTAGCAAAACGATACAAGAATTTGGTAATCTTTGCATGGTGTTATAGAGGAAAGTTTATTTTAAAACACCATGAAAAAATTGTTAAAAAATTACATCGTTTTAGTACCCAAATCACCAAGTCAAAGTGATTCAGTTACGGGTTAAAAAGTCAAACGCAGACGAAACAGACGAAACGGAGGTAGTAGTACTTTAGAATGGGCTAAAAGCTTATATAACTTGTTGACAGCAAAGCTGATGTCAAGTTACAAGTCTTATAATTTGACATGTCTTCACCTAGCTGCACTCAACTTGCAATTGAGATCCATTGGTGTATAGGGTCGTTTTCAACCCAAAAAACTTTTGTCTGTAAGAATGTCATGAGTACACTCTCTCTGACACAATGTGATGATCCCTTCTGCAGTTATTGTCACTACTAAACCCAGAAAGTACACAAGATAATCAAATCCTTGAGCTAAAACTGAGCATCCGGATGTGTTTTGATTTCTTGTAAAGAACATTAATTCATTATCCAGGTAGCTCTGGTGTAATAATCATCATCAAGGGTTAAGAAGTTATATCCACCATGAGAATATATTTATAGGGAATCCCAAGTATCAATGTGCAGCAAATCAAAAACAGTAAGAGTAGTACAACATTATCGATAGGAAAAGAATGCGTTTTTTGTTTGGACAAGGGATATAAGTCGCAACAAAATGTTGTACAACGAGGTTTGAATACCTTACATAGCAAAGCTTGAGCATGACACCATTTGATAAATGTCCTAATCTATGATGCCAAATGAGAGAAGTCTTGCATGTGTGAAGAGGATGCAGATGCAGTAGAAACAATAGTATGAGATGACTGAGAACAATTCTGATAAGGGCAAAAAGAGGATGAATGCAGCAGATACCAACCTTCATGTTGGTGCCCTTAGGAACACAGAGACCACTAGAAGGGTCTTGTATGAAACGATCATCATTCAGATAAAGAATAGTAAAATGATGATTAGCGGTAAGTTTAGAAATGGAGATAAGATTGAACTGGAATTTCGGAAAGCACATAACATTTTTGCCCAACTAAAGTGTGCAGTTAAGTATATTGTGCCAGTGTGGGAGACATGAATAGAATCTCCATTTGGAAAATGAACAAACATGTTTGAGACGGCTGAAGGATTGTAAACTACAGAAAGATCATTGCATATATATAGCACCAGAGTCCAGGATCTAAATTGTATGATCAGATTTTCAACAGTGTTAATTTTTGCAAAACAGAAAAAGTTGAAAATGGAAGCTTACGGAATACCTGAAAAGAGATAATCCAAGACAAAAAATTAGCTTATAAACTACTCCCTCCGTCCCAATATTTCGGTCCCTTGCTCCGATTCTAGTTGTCCCAAAAAAATGTTCACTTTGTTCTTTTGTACGTAGTAGCTTTCAAAGTTGTTTAGAGAGAGAACTTTTTGAAAAGAATATTTGGAGGCAAGGAGAAAGTGAAAGTAGGAAGAAATGACTAAAACTACCCTACAAGAAAGGTGGAGAGAAATGACTGAAGCACTGAGATAGTACTTGAGAATGGGGAATCCAAGACTTGATTTCTGGAATTGGGTGCGGCATTTGACATGCTATGAGTTATTAAAGTCAATAGCTGATGACACTACTGATCTTGGCTGAGATTTGGGAAAGTAAAATTACCACAAGAAGCATAAGTAGCAGCAGAAACAGCGGAACCAACAAGACCAGTAGGTGAATTGGTATCTGAAATGATGCATTGTGAGCCTAAGTGGAACGAACACACTGATTTGGTCTTGTAGCTGATCCTCCTGACTGTGAAGCTGAACCAGAGGTTTCTTGGGTTTATAACCTGGTAGCCAAATTCTTGCTTTGTTCTGCGAACCCCAAATAATATCCGAATATTTTTTTGAAGAACCAGGAGAAACGGAAGGAGTACACAGTAATCGAACAACTACCTGACAAACTTTTAAACAGAAGGCTTTACAACTTCTACTAGTTACATTTTGAACCCCAGACACGTGTTTATTACAAAAGTAACATATTTACAATTCTAATACAATAGGAGGGACAAGGGTTAATAATTGCATAGCCATCGTGGTAGAAACGAGAAAGCACAAAAGACAACAAAGAAAGAAACAATACAGACCACACTAATGCACTATATCCATGGCATATAAACAGAAAAATAAAATAATCCCATGCATTTATCTACACAAATGCTAATCTTAAATTCTAAATAGTTTTGGTGTCATAATAATTCATAGCTAAAAGGAAATCGGTTTCGAAACATCTACCTTTTTCGTCATAATACCATACCGTTAAACGGAAAACAAACCTAAGTTTCACCAGCAGCTGTATTGACACAAATATGCTTCAGCTTGCTAGTTGATGTTTTTTTTTTTTTTTTGATGAAAAGCTAGTTGATGTTTCTGGTTCATCACAATAATATCTCTAACCACTACCAGACACTAAAAAACAAACCCCCATCTACCAGAGGAGCTATACTGTACTGACGACTGCATCACTTGCCTGCATTTCCCCTTCTCTGAACAGGTTTGTAGAGGACAACCGTGACATATTTCGAGCGGAAACGGTGAGTGACCCCGAGGGCCACTACAGGCCGCGTCGGTTCTCTGTTTTCAATGTAAAGATGGTTGAGGACCACGTTCTGAGGCAACGGGAGGGCCGGCGAAGTATCTCGAGATGTTGGATGGCTTAGCAGTGTGTGCTGCAGTTGGGGAGGGACTGTAGGTGGGTCCCGCGCCTCGTCTCCGGTTCCCGGGTACGCGTTATTGTAACTCGAATCGGGTGACTTTGGGACTTCGAATCCCACTACAGTGGGTTCTTCCTGCAAAAAACGATACATGTTCAGACTCCGATGGGTCATGCACGAAAGTCACTCCATGACCTAGGTTTGAGAGGCTTACTTGACCGTCGCCATATGGGTTATTCATTTTGAGGAGGAACTGAAACTGTCTGCCAACAAGAATATCAAATCACACGTGCGTAGCCTAGCCTGAGGAAATAGATAAAGAAGAGAAGCCGTTATTCTATCAGAATCTACAAAGGTCTGAATCAAAAACACACATAAAACAGAGAAATATTTTTTCCAAATTTATCCAAATTCATGTAACAATATCCGTTCAGATGTGGCAATCCAGTAAAACATGGTCCGTATTATCCGTTAAGTTTAATTGGGGAAGAACCCGGCATCAAAGTGAGGGATCAGTACGCATTAGTCGTGAAGCTCTACATATGACAAAAGATGAACCTAAAAATCACCTACAAAATTTAATTACGAAAAAGCAGACAGCTCTTAGAGTTCATGTAACAGGATATGATACATTGAGATTAGTACACATTACACGGAAACCGGACAGGTTGAGCCCTTCTATAAATGGGTTCAGGCATAATTGGGCTCAACCCGCCTAACATTTATCTTTTAATCGGACGGGTTAAATGTGTCAATATAGAATCGAACCCTCTCGTATTGAGAAAACTCCAGCGGCAACAAATTACCACCACTATCGCTGCCACAACACTATCCCCACCGCTTATCAAACCAAAACTTAAAACCACGAGCGTTACACCACTCCGCCACTATCACCAGTATATTCATGTACCCCACCACTGCCGCCACTACCATATCCCCAACACCATCACGAACATTATTGTATCACCACTCCCATCGCCGTACCTATCCAAAACGAAACCAAAACCCAGAAGTACGCCTATCACAATTTGAAACCCAAATGCGCCAGATTGACACCCAGAATGCTCCAAACCAAAACCCCAAAACCTGAGCTTAGAGTTTCTCACTCTCTCGAGAGGGTGAGAAGGGATAAAAAACAAATTTCTCCAGATAGAGGTGGTGGAACCTTTCTTTCCTCCTTTCTTCGCTGTTCACTTACAGAGTTTCTGGACCATTCTTTTTTTTTTTTCATTTTCACTATTGCTTAAACAGTTTTAGTTTATACACCCTCCGTTTCACCAGGTTCTTCAAAAAATTATTTGGGTATTATTTGGGCCTAGCGATTTGGTTAGCAAAACAAAGCAAGAATTTCGTAATTTTTTGTGGTATTGTAGAGCAAAGTGTACTCTACTACACCATGAAAAGATTCCCAAATTCTTGCATTGTTTTGCTAACCAAATCGTTAGGCCCAAATAATACCCAAATAATTTTTTGAAGAATCTGGCGAAACGGAGGGAGTAGCATATAACGTTTTGAGAGAAACCTGAATACATAATTGACTACCACAGAAATAGGGGTATAATTGACAGTTTAAAAGATATAGAAATCATAAGAAACAATTCAGAAATTAGAGTACATTTACAGTATAAGTTCAGTCTTGAAGGGGTCGACTAGCTCGCTCATCTTACCCATTTATAAACGGGTTTTAATGGGCTGACAATATTTAGCCAATTATTTAGCGAGCGGATTTGAAACCAATTAAAATTGACAGACGATGTTCATGAGTCGGGTATTGACTGCTCTAATGTCGTAAACCTAGCTGGAAGGTGGATTTTGAATCCTAACATTTCAGGAGTCAGGAAACCAAGGAGACAACGACTAGAGGCAAGACTAGAATGATCAAGTCAGAGATGATTCGAGGATTGGTTATCTGCTTTTCGATACAACGCAAAAGTATATATTAGTACTTGACATCGACATCTCTATCTCATTTCCCTTCAAAGAATACAAGTCGCTAATAAAACCTAAACAATAAATAACTTCACAGCAATACATAAAACAAGAAAGTGCGCAATGTGCAGAAGATTAAGATAGGAAACCTACTAAATGCGCGAGTAAATTATTTTCTGTTTGATAAACTACTTTCGCATAAATAAACAGCAGAATGTGGTTGATTGTTACTTGTCAGTCCAACAATAGGTGTAAGATGACAATAATGCTACAAGGGAAAGTTTATGGAAAGAGAGGGCGATATCGAACTTTGGAAAACCATCAATAACTACACATCTTCCAGCTTCATCCTTCTCCAATCATGAAACAGCATGTGAAAATCTGGTAGTTACCGTATTGCCTAGATGTGTTTTCAGCTCCAAGTTAAGAGTTGCCTTCCATCAAACGTTTAAATTTCATCATGAACACACAAATCATGTCAACAATATATGGGTAAATGACAGGAAACACCCCTGATATATGACACAATAACACAATACTACCCTGAACTATAACAAATACCTCAGACCACCCATCAATTTGCCAAAGTAGTTGACAGAAACCACCCTGACATCCAGTTCCGTCATGTGAACACATGGATCCATACTTGTCAGCTCATTTGAGACATTTTTGCCTCCTTAGAAAGGTGATCTGACATATTTACCAATCAACTTTTTTAAAGTTCACCAAATTGGCCCCCGCTCTCTCCTTCCTTCTATTTACAACTTCCTACACAGATAAAACACCATGATCATGGCCACCCCCAAACACCGCTACCGCCACCACCCCACCAGGACAACAACTACAATAACTACTTCTGTTAGTTAGCCGGTCAATTATATTCTGGCATCCCAATTGCATGCGGAATCAAGTAATTCCCAAATCCTAAACCACCAAATCGCCACCACCAACACCAACCACTCCACAATTCAACCCCCAAATTAATCTGTGCCTCCAGTTTCAGTCTACTCATGCCCAAACCTCCACAATTAGCAGAAAAGCTGAGATTGCAACAAGATACATAAAAAAATCCCGAGGCACAAAGCTTTCTCGTTCAACAACCAAAACCATCTGTGGGGTTAGATCTCATTCTGGGGTGAGAACTAAGGAATCGGACCAATAACAAGTGTGTTCGTCTCGTACTTGTTCAGAGGTTCATTTGAGGTAGAGGAAGAAGGGGAGAGAGAGAGAGATGTGGGTTAGATCGAGTGAGAAAGCACCGAGCTTCGGGCATGGGTCTCTGTGGTTGCAGAGAGTGGTGTAGGTCATCGGCATCAACCTCGGAACCTTCGCCATTGACGCCATCTACCAGAGCTGCATTGGAGAAACCAACCGGATCCTCGAAATCCGAACTGGATCTTCATCGAGTGAGTTTGATTTTATGATTTCTTAGATCTGCTTTTGGTTTGGATTTGTGTTGAGAGGAGAGGGAGGGCTGTTGGTGGTGATGTCGGTGCTTGCCGGTGGTTCTGGGAACTGGGTTTAAGAGTGCAAACCTGTGAGAGAGAGAAAGAGAGAGAGAGAGAGAGAGAGAGAGAGAGAGAGAGAGAGAGTTTTGTTATATAGATTGTGTGAATCCAATTTTGGCTGCTGTAAGGTTTGATGATTAGATTAAGTTGTTATTCATAATTTGTAAATTTTAGTAATTGAGAGGGGTAAAATAGACTTTTCATGCCTCTTACATTTCACCAATTACAGTATTAACTTATAAGGGTGGTCTGAGGTATTTGTCTTAGTTGAAGGTAGTATTCTTTTAATTTGCCACAAGTGAGGGATGCTTTCTTTCATTTACCAGTAATAAATTGACAACTTCATGACAAATCTCTAGTTGAGCCCTCCCAAGCATTACTGGAAGGAATTGGATGTTGTAAGAGGGATGGGATGCGGCAGGTAACAGGTTAATCAATTTTTTTATAGGATATAAAAGTCCTGTCAGAAAAACATAGAACATAACAGAGGAACTTATAGGTCATTACCATCATAAACTACACAGTGAAAGGAAAGAACTAGTCTGAACCATGAACAACTAAACCAGAAAGTAAACAAAATCGAGCAACTGATTAATCGAACTAAGTGGCACGACCGCCATTCCAAGAACAACTGAAGAATAAGACATTTGAAACAAATCAGACATACCAATGTCATCAAAAGGTCTGCCTATTACGCACTCTCCAAATGAACACATAACAATCAAAGAAGCCAGAAGCCAAACTTTCTGCCTCTCTTTCCACCCCAACCTCACACCCAGCTATCAGATACTCTGAAAATGTAGCAGGAGCAGCCCAAGCAATACCAAAAGTCGTGAGATCCAGATCCCAGAAAGACCGCACATGAGGACAATGCAGCAAAAGATGGCTGACCGACTCAGTTTGCAAAAACAACAATTAACTAACACATGACAGCAACGAATCAAGTTGTCCATTGTCAAGATCCTATCATATATCATTGCGCTGTTTGGATGAGCTTATATAAGAGGAGAGGATGAGAGATTATTGGAATGAGTGGTTGAGATGAGGAGAGACACTGTCTCTCTCCTCACCTCAACCACTCATTCCAATAATCTCACTTCCTCTCCACTGATAAAATCTCCATCCAAACACGCAAGGAGCCCCTACATTCTAGATCAGGTGGCTGGAACCAGTGAATCATGAGCCCCACACAAAACAGAATAATAGGAAGAAACAGAAAATACCCAGTTGAAGATTGGCGCCACACCAAAGAGTCACAACCCCCTTGCAGAGTTTCGAGACGATAGAATATTAACAAATTCAAGAAATGCGGCATCTCCCAGTCATTTAAATCTCCCATAAAATAACATCCCACATCATATTACAGACCCATTCCCCCTAATCATCACCTCCTCCAACATGAACATATTGAGTCACTAGATCTGAGGTATCTCAAGAAAAACAATAAAGAGACCGAAACTGACTCGCCAACTCACTATCTGCCAATTTTTCCAAAAACAAACGCAGTATACCCGACCACTCCCCACACCCAAAAGGACCCACCACCACATTCGCCAACTGTCACAATGCGAGCCAAACCTAGCATCGACCACTCTTCTTCAAATGTTACTAGGACTTCGGGTGCAGCCAGACAGAGAGTAATTTGGATAGCATGATGAGAACTATGGGATAACATTATCTAAACTTGCAGTTCCCTCCGAAACAGCGCTTGTGAAAGCCCCGAGTATTCTATTAATTTATCTTACTTGTGACACCAATAGGAATGCAATTTTTTACAGCACAAAATAAAATATAAAAAATAAAAATAAAATGAAAAAGAAAAAAAGAGTGGGCAACCTTACAATTATACTTCTATAGAGCTAGTGAAGTGATCAACAGAAATTATCAGTCATTAAAACCTAGTTATTTGTGACAATTAGAACAAAACTTCCCCAACTACATTAGGCAATCTATTTCCGTAACCTTCACCACACATTAGCACGTACCGTAGAAATACCCATTCATATTCCTTAAACTGACTATCGCTCTCCGGAATAACATAGGATTGGATTAGACTAACTGTTCAAAGTTTGCAATGGATGCAGTTGTTATTTTGAGTGTGCGTGGGTGTGGGTGTGGGTGTGGGAGAGAGAATCTTTCCAAAAGAATATCATGTGCATCAGTAAATGGGATTCAATCAAAAAAGAAAGAAATATTTGCCTCAATGCACAATAAAGCATCCAATTTGGAAGCCAGTATATATTTCAGTTCTATATAACGTCATTTTTAACTTGCACTATCAAGTAGAAAATCAAAATATACAAATGCCTCTTCTGCATGTTGTTAAAGCATATACTGTCTAGGCCTATTTTGTACTCGTAAGAAGTTGTGTGTATATAATCAAATTGAAAACTCTCGAAATCATTTTCAGTCTGCAACACAAAACTCACTAGTGATGCTGTGTGATAAAGTTTTCAGTTCTTCATTCTTAACTCACTAGTGAGTACTAGTGATGCTGTGTGGTAATAGTTTGACAGCACAAAATGATGTGCTCAGTAACATGTCCAAAAATTCAATTTGTGTTCTAGCAAACTGAGCGAAAGTTCAGGAATGTCCAACATCAACTAGTTACATAACCAAAAAGTTTTGAGGTTCAATTCAATGTTTCCCATCCCCAGTTCAGTGGAAGTGTTGGCCAATCCTCCTATCTCAAAAAAATTCCTTTTATCCTCTCTAATTGAAATGTTTCTTGCAATCAAATTTTGGTAAAAACAATTCCGTCGGACAATAACTGTACAGAGGGTAGAATCATTCATAAAAAACTAATATCATACTACTATTAAAATAAAGAAACAACAAAACTAAAAGAAAAAAGAAAAAGAACGAAGATGAAACTTTACATCCCTCTATCGAACCGAGGAATTTGGGGTTTTGGGTTTAGCAGTCATTCCTCCCTCCTAACTCTATTTCCACCCCAACCACATCAAACTGTTGATCAATTTGGGCATGTGTTCTGAATATGGATGTTGATTGGGGCAACGGTTTCTTAAAATTGGATTGATTTTGAGTCCTCACAAATTGGATTTTTCATAGCTTTGATATATGGGATTCGTTGGGTGGTTCTGTGGCTTCAGCAGATGTTGATTGAGTGGTTAAGTAGTTGCTAGGGATCAATTCACAGATCAGCCCACCACCACCATAACCCAATTTCAAAGTTGCAAACGATGTATGGCTTAGAGAGCACCCAGGATGAGAGTTTGATTTCTCAACATTGAAGCCATTTTGTTTCTGAAAATCTCAGATACCAATGAGGAAATGATACTGAATGCTTTGGTTTTTGCTATAATTGCTCCAAACTGAATTAATTTTGTATTTGTGTGCTTGCTACTGGTTAGAATTTAGTTTCAATGCTCAAGATAGACAGAATTACATGTTTGATTGCTCGAGATTGACAAAATTCCAGAGTAGCAGGTCGTGGCATGGATTCCATGAGCTGGTCAAGGATGAGAGGAAGAGGAACATGAAGGAGGCATGGTTGGATTACAGAGGGGGTGAGGAATAGACAATTGGGTCTTAATTTTGGGCTGTTTGTATTTTGTTTGTTTGTTTTTTTGTCTAGATTACTGAGGAGTGGTGGTGGGTGGTAAGTTAAAAAAACCTAAGGTGAGTTTGAGCGGTGATGGTGATTGGATTAGTTAACTGGCAATCGTAGGTGGTCTGTGATATAGTTGGAGAGTAGTCAGTGGCAGTGTTGGTGGCAGATAGGTTATTTGTGGAAGAAGAATCAATGACAGGGGAACAGGGAAGAGAGCAAGGGTGGCGATAACAGTCCTTTTGTTGAATTCAGTCCATCTTGATGGTGTTAAAGAATGGACCAGATTGGACTGACTCTAAAAAACACATAAATTAATGATAAATGTAAGGTAGTTTCCCATACTCAGCCCTTTAAAAAATTTACAAAATTGCTGCACCTCTTAACCAATTTCTTGCTACCCCACTGACCACATGCCTGTAATAATCAGTTGTGAATATGATGTCTCTACAATTCATATAGTTGTTTAAATTCATATATAAACTTTTTAAATAAATAGAGATGAAAGAATGGTTTCTTGGCATGCAAGACACTACAAAGTTACATAATAAGATGGGATAAATAAAGTTGGGGAAAATACGAACCACACAGTTCCGAAAGTATACAGGTCACCCGTGGTGACAACGATGCTTTGGGTTACACAGCCAGACTGGATTATTTTCAGTAAATCATGTCATTCTCAGATTTGTCCTACTTTGTTCGCTCTATAGTCCACACATGTGAAACTAAATTGGAAGTTGAACGGGCTCCTTAAGACCAATAATCTGGTTCGTCGAATGTGAATTTAGTTACTTGATATTTTCTATAAAAGGCAGGATCCCTGACCGAGTCAACTTCTTTAACATTAAGGCTCTGTTTGGTTGGCGGTAAAATTTCCTGTAAAATGTTTTCCCTTGTTTTGGTGCTGTTTGGTCGGAAGTAAAATATTTTCCTGTAATATGTTTTCCCTCAAATGATGTAAAATAATTTACACATTTCAAATCTGTAAGCCATTTTCCGGAGAGTGATGGACCACAACAACCACTCATACTAACACCTCCACCACCAATAACCACCACTACAACCTACCTTCACCACGACCCACCACCGCCACCCACCTTCACCGCCACCCATCACTGCCACTGCCATCACGACCCACTGTTTTGGCAATTGTCAACCAAACATGAGAAAATAATTGCAGAGAAAACTTTTTCACACAAAATATTTTACGCGTAGAATATTTTTCCTTGTAAAACATTTTACTGCGAACCAAACAGAGCCTAACTTGACATTTCTATTCTCTGTAACTTCATCCAGGTGGCTCTCAAATTAGTTAATTGATATTTTCTGAACAGGGCAGATTTGATTGCTAGCTTAATATTTATAGAGCTTTACTTCCCATAGGTTCTAATAATCCCTCACTCGTCCAGCATAATATTTAAAGATATAACAGCCTTGGTGCTATATCATCACGTATACCTACCAGGTCCTCAATATCAGTTCTAATTTTAAAACTTCGGGTGGGGAGAGAAAAAGTATTATGTACTGCATGATCCGGTAGTAGCCATACTACTGAAAGAAAAAAATAGCAACTCCATAAATCCTTTGTCGAAGATGGAGGAGACAGAAAAACTGAATGTCATGTGAAAGTAAATGTTTGAGAGCCCTTGCAACAATGACGAAGCAATGGTTTTCCACAGCATGCCAACCAGCTGCCAAAGTTAAACCTAAGCTCTATGTAATGCTAAGATTTAACTTCAAAAGCAACAGCTTAGAATCATTTGAACACGACAAGCTTGTAAATGGTTTTCCACCTCAAGTGATTTCACCTTTGACATCAACCCTCTAGATCATCTTTATGCACTCATTGGTCAGTTTGGGTAAATTATCAAAGAAGATGAAGAAAAAAAACATCCTGCCTCATCTTAGCAACTAACTTTCCTGAGGGGAGGTTTCATTGCCCATATTCGTAAGAAAGCACAAATGCAAAGCAATAATTGGGAAATGTTACCTAACTTCTGAAGACAGAAGAAAGTTGGAAACCACAGCTTTAGGGGGGAAACTGAAAACAACCATATTTTGACTTACTCAAACAGAGATGAACAAGTTTCATCGTTTCCACAGAAAGAGGGCCATATTTTTTATGCAACTAACTATTATGCATCCCCATTGAAATTCACTTACACAATGCTTTGCTTGATCTATGGACCCATCTTTAAGAATTCCTAGCTGGCAGTTTAACACTACTTGTTTTGGGATATTAAGATTCACAGGTCATCAAAGTAAAAGTGTCATCTTAACTCAAAATGCACCTCTTGTGAACACCACAGATCCCCTTTGCTTCCTCCAAACCCTTTGTACTTTCAGCGCTCCGCCACCAGTGAGGTATGGAGATTTAAGAGGGTCCGACAAAAGAGGGCTTCAGTTCCCTAATACACAAGAAGGGTGCAATGTTCACCATTGATTACTTGGGAAAACTGCTGAAAGCAAATTTTTACCTAAATGTGTTAAGTGCTAGTCTACTAGTTTCAGACTAAGATGGAAAAGGATCAAGGATGTACAGTAATCTAGAACCTCAATTGTTTCAGCCTCTTATAACGATAGAAATCTCGTAGTTACTTCATAGCATAGCTGTTCCATGAAAACCATATCGATAGAAGCTTTCGAGATCAAAATAAGGAGTCATGTAGACAGTCTTTTAGATAGTGAGACTCAGGGTGCAATGCTTAACCATGAAAACCATTATTGAGTACCTCGGAAATCGAACTAGGAGCCCACAGCCACTATTATAAGTGCCACAAATTTCATGGGGGTGTGTTTGGATTAGTAAAAAACTAGTTTAAAGTCTAAACCAAATTTCAAACACATGTTCAGGAACTACCACACGTCTAAAATTGGTTTGAATTTCAGTCTAGTTTTTCGTTTATCCAGAGAAGCCCATTACCAGAAAATTTCATTTTCTCAAGTTTCATCATACAAGATAAAGATGGGGATGTATTACAAAAAAGACGAAAGAAATACAAATTCCAATGAGGATGAAACACAGAATGAAGCCGATCATAAACGCAGATGAACCAGTTCAGTCATATGCCAAAAAGAAACAGTTGGGTAGTTTAATTTGTGAGCAGTAATCATCAAAACCAGATGCGTAGACACAAATAGCCAACTGAGTCTAAATGAGTTAGGCATCAGACGAACCAGTGAAGACTGAATTTGCTTGCCTTCAAACAATTGGCTCCTAGAGCTACCTAGAATATGGTAGCAACTGACAAGTAGAAAATATTTAGAGAGAGCTAGTAGTTTTATATCATAAACCATTCCAATTTACATAGAATCTATATGTTGGACATCAGTTTGTATATATTAGATTGATCCAAGTTAATTCTAAACATCGTGCAATACCACTATCGTACGATTAGCTCAAATTGATGGACACAAAATTTTTGTTAATCAACTGCAGTAAATTGTGGGAGCTTTCCTAGTTGAACAACCAACTAAACCTGTCAGAAATTTTCTGTACCCCTATCTATGTTTTTTGTCAGATACGAGAAAGTCAACCATTTTGAAGAGACCGTGTAATATAACTCCCTTCCAGTACCCATCCAACACATCCTGGTTCTTTTCTGCATATCTTCACCTCCAAGATCAAAAAATCACATAAGAGATTCAAGTTTCTGCCTTGAACAAGTTTCTTCTCATTCTCAACTTCTGATCTTTTATCACAAGTATCATAAAAGGCGTTTCCAAATTCATTTTCAAACAGCACAGCAATAAGAGTCGATCATGCACTACAAGCAGACGCCAGTTAACACACTTTCCAATACAGAAGACATGTCAATGAACTAGATGAAGACCCTGCTCTTCTTCATTGGTCGCCTATGCTAGGGGTATAGACCCAGCCCTAGAGGAAATATCACTTCCAATATAAATGTTCATGTCGAAATTTGAGGTCTTGGAGATTGTTTGTGGTGCATTTCAATTTTTGTATTTCCTTCAAAGACCGTTAATTCGTTAAAAATTTACATTCAATTCCGTACGATTCACTTCTCGATTCGCTGAGATAATGATTAATTAAACGTAAATTCCGTGTCTACTAGCGGTAAATGCCTAATTAACTGATCTACTTTTTGTCCGATTCTGTCGATAGGTAATATCTCCGACAGTTTATATCCATATACTTTTGTTTTAAGGATCTTCATTAAATAAACTCGACAACATAGATTCAGTTTCAACCATCTACTGATCTACTCAACAGAGCTCAAACCTCCATGTCAGAATCCCCATATACTTAATATACGAACATCCATTAAATAAACTCAACACCAAAGCTTCCTTTTCAACCGTCTACCGATCTACTCGACAAAGCTCAAACCTCCACTTCAGAATCCTAAAGTCAACTTAACATATCTGGTTAATCAATTACTCCATACACCTCCAATTAAGTTCCTTTTTTCCCAAATTATTCCAAGTATCCACACAATTTCCTATTTCTCAGTCAAACAAGCACAATCCACATGCATTCGACATCTCCAGAGCAGCAAATCAACAACAATCACACAAAATCGAAGCTGCAAGCAAATCGCAATTCAACAACCGATCGAAATCCACGAACAGAACGAATTCAAAGAAATCGATTAAACTAGTAATGATCCAAAGAGTTCACGGAGATCTAAAATCGACGATTCTGTACCAGAAATTGAACCGAAAACAATCGATACAACACATGCAAACGAAGACGGCACAAAGCTTCAATTCATGAATGATTGCAGAGATGTGCGTGTGTAGACCTAGAGATAGAGAGAGAAGAGAGAGAAACCTGGAGGTGAAGGGCGATCAATTAGCTGGAGGTGAAGTTCCGGTAATCAGAATCAGAGAAGCTTCCGATTTCGCAATCACAAGTAGAGAGAGGGAGAGAGAGGGATTGATGGAATGATTTTGATTCTCTTGCGTAGCAAATCATTGATTGATGCTATTCTTTCCAAGAATTGAGTAGTCCGGTTCAGCACTAGACCGGGTGTCTTTGGACCAATGAGTTGGGCCTATTATTGGGCTTGGTCATTCTCGGACTTAAAAGCCCATTTAACATGCTAACTATCTGGATAAGGGAAAAACATGAAATCCAATTCAGCAAAAAAGTTTGTTAAGAATTGTCCCATAAATCCAGCCCAAAACAAGATAATACTCCCTATGTCCTCCAATTTTCACAAAAGTATTTCGGTATTATTTGGACTTAGTGATTTTGGTTACTAAAATGATGCAAAAAATTTGTAACGGTGTCGTAGAGTAGACTTTGCTCTACAATACCACAAAAATTTACTAAATTCTTGCTTTGTTTTGCTAACCAAATCGCTAAGCTCAAATAATACCCAAATAATTTTGTAAAGAATCTGGAGGAACGGAGGGAGTACACTCTTTGTCCAGATATTTTTGTCCATTATGAGAATTCAAATTTTAACGAGACAATAATTATTATTTTCCTACTAATTTCTACTGTACCATTACTTGAATACCCCTAACTTGTTTGTGATGACATTCCTACTTCTTTGAGGGCAAATTATAAGATTACTATAATAATATTATGAGTATGTGTCACAGAAAAGAGAGGTTGACTAAAAATTTGGAATAGTCGGGAATAGAATGGGTGACCATAATATTAAGACCATAATATTTGGAATTTTGGTCCATTCAGCAACGAATATGTGTACCAGTCAATGATATATTGTAGGTTGTGGAGTAGGTGCGGACCTATTAAGGTCATCCATGACGGGAAGGGGGTCGTCATGCATGGCGCTTGCAGGTCTTATGGGAAGGGGATGGTGTTTGTTAATCAAGGGTGGTAACTGTCAACTGGGCGGTGGTGAGGCCGCCAAGCATGGCATCGTGCCAAGGGGGCTCCACAATCCCTCTTTGTCTCTATCTTTGGCATAACGATCTATCGTTGTCTCTGTCTCTCTCTCCTTCTCTATCGCGTTGTTTCTGTCCGATAACGGTGGAAGCCTTCCATTTATTGTGAAATGTGACAATATCGCAAATCAAGAAATTTACAAGGCGGGTTTTGATGACTAGGGCTTGAGAAGCACTCCGGTGGTGCCTAAGAGAGCCTTGAGCTCTATAGATAGTGCATTCTATGTACATCGATCATTATTCACGTAGCAGTCAGTGATGAAGTTTTATGGTACTCCACTATCACTACATACTTATCTCTATGTTCGCGTTTATCCATATGGGGGCTGTGAGGCAGGGCCACCCTCGCATGGAACGGTTATATAACTGTCTCGCACGTGTACGGTCGACCGCATATATAGGGGTGTGATTCGTAAGTCTCTCAGATAACTGATGTAGATAGTGCTTTCTGAGCTGACAGATCTTGGCCACGTGGCAATCATCCAGCACACCATATTGTGCTCCACACACACTGGATCACCAGCCGCGCTGATCCATGTGGGGGCTGCGAGACAGGGCCCTCGCATACCACTGCACGGGACTTGTAGGGACTTAGTGGTTTGGAGGCTAGAGTAAGTCCTGTCGCGTGCGAGCCAAGCCCGCGCGCGACCCTTAGTAACTGCTTTTGAGAGATTTATGGCACGAGCTCCATAAACCCGGTCAATCCGGTCAAACCCGGTCAACCCCATAACGGTTCCTGTATTCGCGCATAACGTGCTGTAACGGCCCCTATATACGCGAACGAACATGCCGTTGTGGTTAAGCTAATTAAGCCGCCATTGACGGGCGCATTAACCACACTACAACGGTCACATTCTCCGTTATATATAGGACGTTAACCTTTCCATACAAAGGAGGACGCACCAGACATACGCGGAAGCTCTGCCAAACCCCTGTCTCTCTCTCAGACATTACTACTGCCTTACTCTCTCCCTACACACAACCCAACTCTTCCTGTGCCATTTCCGATCCTCTGCTCTCGGTGTACACAGAGTGCTCCCCGCCGGATTCTCTTGTGCACATTTTGGTGAACCCGACGTGAATCGAACACGCAACCTTCTGATGTCAGTAACAGATCGCCTTCCACGGAGGCCGCCTCAGGAGAGGAGATTCGCCGTACTCCTACAGCTACCGGTGAAGCTCCGACGCTAGAAGCCTTAGATGCCACAATCCAGAGTCAGGCGAAGGCTCTCAAAGCTCAATCTGCGCAGCTAGCACGGATCATGGCTGTCTTGGGGACTCTTGCTCCAAACCCTGCACCAGCCACCGCCGTCTCTCACGGAGGAGGAGTCTCCACCACTCAAGGATTGTGAGTGTCAACCACACCACCCAACCCTAATCTGCAAACTCCACCGGCGACTACGGAGCTACCCTCAATTCAGGGGTCAACAGCTCAAATGTTGCCTCTCGCTGCTCATACTCCTCAGCCTCCGGCTTTGGTACCTAATCCGGCCTCACAGTATCCCTTGCCTCCTCCAACGGCAGTCTGGGGTAACGTGAATTCGCAATACGTCCCTAGCCCTCCTGCGGCATATGTGTCGCCTCCGCCTGCGGCAACCCCTCCCCCCCCCCCCCCCCCCCCCCCGCTGCCGAGGGAAGTACTCCGGAGTGTATGACGTCTCTGCAACGACGCATAGACACTATTCTGGCTCACCAATCGTTCGCGGATACCATCATCCCGAAGCTTGACAACGATCCACCTATCCCACGAGAGATCTATCTCATGTCTAACCTTCTGGGTACAAGGCTCCTAAATGGGACAAGTTCGAAGATGTTAATGGGAACGCCCATGAGCATGTCATGCGTTTCATTGATGTGATGGGGCCGTATGGAGCTGATCCCAAACTGCTGATGCGCGAGTTCCCGAAATCGCTGGGGAACGTGGCTTACAAATGGTATAGAACATTGGAAGCCGGATCCGTGAAGACTTGGGACGACATGGTCCAGAAGTTCTACACCAAGTTCTTCCAGATGGAGGAAAAGGTGACGATGATTCATCTCTCGCGGATGTATCAGAAGCGCGAGGAGGACGGAATAACCTTCATCAAGAAGTTCAGGGCCAAGTCCTTGGAATGCAAAGATGTGATACTCGAAAGCAGACTCGTAGAGATATGCCTGCAGTGCATGCGAGACGAGTACAAAGGTATGCTTATTAACTTGAAAACGCCTACGTTTTCAAAGCTAATCGAATGCACGAAGAACATCGAGCCTATAGTGGAATGGCAGAAAAAGAGAAACGCCCCTGAGCGATCCTCGGGCGGTACTACTTTCAAAATCGGGAGATTCAGCTACAAGAGGGGACGCGAGGCCGAAGTGAATACGGTCTCACCCCAAAAGCAGGTGAAGATTGTGAACTTTGATGCACCACCTCTGCCATGTTCGGTGGAAGAAGCAAGCGAACTTTGCAGGCAATGGCGTAAGGACGGTGTCCTACCGCCGCTCGAGAAGGCACCCTCCAGGGAGATGGTGAGGGACCCGAAGTGGTGCGAATATCACGGGAAGGTCATGCATCCCACGGCGGACTGCAAGAAGCTCAGAATTGTGTTTAGCCTAAAGATGAAGAATGGCGAACTGATTGTCAGCGATCAAAGGCAGGATGTGCGCAACAATCCACTCCCTGCCCATGCGGAGCGAGAATTGAAAGGCAAAGAGGTCGCTATGATCTCGATTGTGGATCTTGAAGAGGTCGCAGAAGATGGTCTACCCATCATTGCCGAGATCCAGGATGAGGACTACAGCATAGACACGGAGGACGAACGTGCCGACCGGATGAAGGGGTCGCACGGGTTCAGCAGGTTCTTCGACGAGATGAATTTCTCAGAAAAGTGTCGGACGGAAATGACAAAGGCGATCTTAAGGATAGCAGAAGACTACGAGGAAGATCTCGTAGTCTCCAATGGGAAAGTCGTTAGGGCGTCTCGCTCTACAGAAAAGGTCATAACCTTTTCCGCAAGTGACAAGAAGACAGATGCAAGCCACCAGAGGCCTCTGTACGTGACGGCTATCATCAATGGCGTTGAGTTCAAGAGAGCGTTCGTTGACGGAGGAGCAGCAGTTAACGTTGTTTCGCTCCACACATTGAAGCTAGCGGGAATTCCAGAGTACAATATTGTCAAGCGTCCATCCCCGCTGATGGGATTCGGAAGCGACTCCAGAATGACGATAGGATGGATCCGGCTGGGTATCCAGATCGACAAAATCAAGTGCTCAGCGAAATTCTATGTCATAGATGCGAACACTACGTATCACATGATCATAGGTCGAGCCTGGATTCATCGCTTTGATGCTGTCCCTTCAACAGCTCACCAAGTGATGAAAGCCATTTGGAATGACAGAATAGTCGAGATACCAGCTTCGACGAATCCATTCAACATGGATGAAGCGCATCTCAGTGAGGCGGTGTGGTTCACCGAGATGGCAGATGAGCAAACACCAGGACCATTCAACCCCACTCCTTTGCCCCGATGGGAGGATATCAAAGATCAGTCGCCTGCGGGAGTGATGGTGACAAGAGAGGATGCCAACGAAAAGCCGCCTGCGCGAGAAGAGGCGCCGCGAATTGCCTACCAGCGAAAGAGTGTGTACACTCTGAAAAGAATAGCAAAACATGACCCTGAAGGCAAGGAGATAGAGAGTTTCTACGCCAACGGGAAGAAATGCTATCGCATATGAAGGTGCGCGGGGGTGTCCCCACGTGGGCATGGGGATATCCCTGAGCAAATCAACCCAAATTGAGCAGATTTCGGAGACGGAAAAACCAAAGCCGAGCACTCTAGAAGAGAAACTCAAAGAAGCACCCGAATGCATGGAAGACAAACCCAGACCGCAAAAGCAGGAGTTGAAGGAGGTATTCCTAAGCCCGAGCGAAGAAAAGAAGAGGCCAGTCTTTCTAAGTGCGGACCTCACAAGCGAAGAGGAGGAAATATTGCTACAGCTCTTGACCGAGTACAAGGACGTATTCTAGACGGGGATGGATATTCTAGACGGCGATGGATATTCCTTCAAAAATGGCGTCACATACTGTTACATGACCGGTTGGGGTAGCTACGGGGATGGATATTCTAGACGGCTTATTGAGACTCAATTTTTCCACAAACGATGACGAAATAAACGAATACGAAGCTCCGGAATCAAATAAAGTAAAAGCTGGTTGGTCATGAACAAGAAATGTACCAGTGACTACTCCGTTTGCTGCTTCCGCTTCAGTCCTGCTCATGACAGCGATCCTTGCAATATTCCCATTCTGTGCGGTAGTTCCTGCCGTACCAGTCCCATTGTTGTTGCCGTTAGCTGGAGTGTTGTTGTTCCTATTCCCGTTCTGAACTCCATTGTTCCTTCCATTGCCTTGATTGTTCACTTGTTGTCTACCACAATTGTAGCTGGAGTGTTGTTGTTCCTATTCTGCTTGTTACCACGATACTGCCCTTGGTTACTTCCTCCGTGGTTAGGCTTAAACCTTTTGTCCTGACTACCTTGGTTAGTCCTACTCTGATTGTTTCCATAGCCCACGGCGTTCTCAACCTTGCGTTTCCCACGCTTCTCGTCTTGTGCCTCTTGAATACGCCAAACGGCTGCAGCTCTATCATAAGCTTCCTGTAGAGTATCGTACGTCCTGCACATCAAGTCTTTCTGCAGATGAAGTTCGAGACCAGACATGAACTTCCTGACCTTAGTCGCTTCATCAGGCATCAGCTGACCTGCGAATCGGGATAATTCCATGAATTTCTTGAAGTACTCGGTCACGGAACCGTTCCCTTGTGTCAGATTCACGAAGTCTAAGTACTTTTGATCCTGGACATGGTCCGGGTAAAAGCGAGTGCGAAGTGCGGTTTGAAGAGCCTCCCAATTGAAATTGGGTTGCGCCAAAAAGTTCTGGCGCGTACTCCTCCACCATGTATTAGCTTCGTTTTTCAAGTAAAATGCCGCGCAAACCACCTTGCGGTCTTCGGGACACTCAACTAGCTCAAGGATCTTATCCATCTCGTCGATCCAATTCTCGAGCTCAACAGGGTCCTCATTGCCTATGAAGTTCCCTGGCTTCATATCGGCCACTTTCTTGGCCCAATTTGCGTTATTCTGCTCTCCCTGGTTTGCGTTCTGCGCCATCTGAGCAAATTGCGCGAAGAACTGCTCCATGTTGTTGTTGTTGTTGTTGTTTGGTGCGGCCATTGTTACTCGGCGATTTCTCCTGGTGTAGTTTTGATGTGGTCTATCAGTCACAATACCTACACTATAGCCTATTGTATTACTTATAAAGTAGCAAGAAGTACAAACAATCACGCATATACGGCATGTAGTGCACAATTAAACAAGTAATGTCACACATTGACCATCATTTAACTCAATTACTCATGTATTTCCACATAGACTGATCACGTCTCAACTTTTCATTTACTTCCAAAATTGGAAAAAGAATCAATCGATCAAGCAAAAATTGCAAATTTTGGTGTGCAACACCCTCTCTGAGTCTACTTTCATAATCAAGAAGAATCAATTCAATATCAATTGTAAAACTCGAGATATAAAGGAAACTCTACAGCTGCTGTCACAGCCCACCAGAACAGAAACATCGACTTCGAAAAGCCTTAAACTGACTTTAAAATTCTCAAAATGAGCTAGGTTTTCTCTCAGAGTTTGCCAATCGTGTCTAATAGTCTCCATAAAAATTTGAGGTCAAAACAAGATCTGGAAGATAGGCAAAAATCAGAAATACTACAGCTAGTCACTTTGCAATTCTGCTACTGAACCGTTCACTTTGGAAATTCGTAGCTAATTATCCAGAACTCATATGGGGTTGAAATGTTTATGGGAGATACCTGGGTATGTCTACTTTCTGGGAAAAATTCAGGGAAAAATAACTCCAAAATTAAATACGTCTGCTACAACGAAAACTCACTGCTGCGCAGATTCAACAGCACTGAAAATCAAAGCTTTCGCGTTCTAACTCCATGAACGCTTTCTAAGCCCATAATCAATGATAACAAGCATAACACAACCTTAATTCATCCAATCATACTCCAAAATTCAGAAAGCTAAATTTATAAAACTTCCCCAAATCGGGTCTTCAACTCATGAACATTATTCATCCCAAGCAAAACGCTAAAATTTAATTCTAGCCCAAAAGTGACTATTCAAGAATCGTTCTAAAACTTCAAATGTTGCTTGTCTATGGAGCCTTATTCAAACCAATAAATAAAACTTAAAGCATCTAGTCTAAGAAATCTAAAGAACTCTAACAAGCTTAATCGTCGTCCTCATCGCTTTCGTCCATCTCTTCCTCTTCATCGGAATCATACTCGAGCTCTTCATCTTCACTAGGGTCTTCTTCACTTTCTTCATATTCCATGGGATCTTCTTCAATCTCGGGGTATTCATCGACATCTTCCATTGGATCTTCTTCAATTTCCTCATCGTCACTAGAATCGATAATAATCACCTCTTTTTCATCACTAGAGCTTATGTAGATCACGTCTTCTTCATCACTGGACTTTATCTCAATAACTGTATAACTTTGCCACTTAAGGTAAGTTTCCATCAATAATTTGCATATAAAATCTGCACTTACCGTCCATTCACCTTGGCAACGATAATCCCTATCATTCAAACGATTCATCCTGCCCATGATGTTGCTATATTTTGTAATAATATCCCCAAACATCGGTTTCATAGATAATGCCTTCACCATACAGTAAGCCTGAAAGGCTGGATTTCTATATCGAGGGAATTCTAAGGCTCGGAATCTATCTTCACAATATTGAACCACACGATCACGAAAATCTGGAAAATCTTCACCTTCGACCCAACGTGTCACAACAGGGTGCTTCTCTACTGGCAACACACGCTTCCTTGCTGTATGCTTAGTTCTAGCCATCTACAAGAGGAAACAACTTAATAAATATCTAATTTAAAAGGCATAAACCGTAATCCAAATAACTACCCTTCGCAAACCAATAATTATTCCCAAGACTCCAAATTGATGGTTACAAGACTCTTGAAGAAATCTCCCAACGAAGTCTCTTAAAGTAGGCCTAACTTAGAATCCAATTGGGATACTTCAAAAATTCGATTGGGTGGATGGGGCACTTGCTTTCTATCCTATTTTCTAAACACTTACACATAAAAATCCTATCCATACTACCCAAATTCCCACGGCTTGTCGAATTTTAAGTTATTTTCTCCTATATTCATTTTAGTTGCCCTAACAAGTTTCAAATTTCTTTTTAGAATGCCGGCTCTGATACCACCTGTAACACCCCCAAATGGCCCAAGCCGGAGACCCGGGGATGTCACTCCGTACCCGAGAGGAGCCCGGATACAAGGAGATTTTATAACATGGTTCGCAAGCACAATCATCCACACTAATAAATTAAATCCAATTAAAATAATGTATTATCATAAACCTTCGTCCTAGCCACAAACCGGCAAAAACAACTAAAGCGTTTAAACTACTAGAGAGTTCAATTTCAAATAAAACAGTACTACTAATGATGTTCCATGTGATGCGCGTCCCCTTCTACGCCCGATAACCTTCCTCTAAACCTGTGGTGCGGAATGAAAAAGAAACACCACAGTACAAAATCAGCATTGAAATACTGGTAAGCAAACATCCAAACATGTAAAACGATGATGGATAGTTATAAAACAAGACTCATTTATAAGTAAGAGTTTTTCGCAAACACAGCGGTAATAAATTTGACTCTTGTTTTAAAACATAAGAGTTCCCAATTCCATAATATATTTCCAAATCAATTTCCATATTATTAGGAAAATCCAAATCCAGTGTTAACTTCGTTCCGTTAACAAAACCAAACAAATCCATTATTACTTTGTTGTGACGGGAAAAACCAAATACCACAGCGTGCATGACCTTAAGTGTCGACACCCCCCAAAGACTACGCCGGTCAGAGGAGTGAGTACATGTTATTGTCCGGGGACTTTCAACCGGATTAAAAGAGACGGGACCGCAGCCAACACCGCCCAAAGAATAATAAAGTCCCGCACAACATCTTCCACTTTACGTTATAGTTCATTCATTATCATGGTGATGTTTTCGTCAAAAACATTTAACAAGTAGAAACCACATATTCCAAGTCATGTATCATGTAAACACATTTTGAGACGTAACAAATCAAATATTCGTTTGACACGAAGGAGATAAGCACACTAGGCTTGGCACATTTACTTACCTCAAAGCAAATTCCAACAATAGCAATCAATCAACGTACTCTACGTACTCGTCGTCAACGAACTCGTTACCTACACATAACAATATGCTAATCAAACCAATATTCTAGCAATATACTTGCTATACTAATTACATGCATATGATAGTCCATGGTTTAGGGTTCTAACACTTCCCCAACATCTCATTCAATTCATGCTCCAAAATAAGCTTAAAGCTTTGCCTCAAAATCCCTTATCCTAAAGTATGCATAATCCATCATAACTCCACCAATTCTATTACTCCAGTTTCCCAAACAGATCATGGTCTAGAAACAGTTCCATTGGATTCAAAACGTTCGAAATAATAAGTTTAGCCTCAAACGGATCTTAATTTCGATTCCTGAATCAAAAGTTACACTAGTTTCAAGTTTCCAACTTCATTCAAAATATCCACACGGGAATTGTCAATCTTCATGAAACTTTTCCCCCAAGCATCTAATTCATCCTATAATCATACTAAACCTAATATAACATGATTCCCACATTCAAATCAGATTGTTATCCACCTAATATGATCATTCAAACTCCCAAATCATTCAATCAAACTTCTCTTTCAAACTAGGGTTTCTTCCCAACACCCAAGAACATGATAAACCCTAAAACTTGATAATAAATCTTACAAATCCATGAACAATGATCCTAACAATAACAAACTGAAATTTAAAGATTACATGCAACGTACATGAATCATGAACAAGTGATCACAAGATCAAGAGATCAACAAGAGAAAAGAGAAGAAGAAACAAAACAACCCAACCCCGCTCAAACCCGCCGCCCATGGAGGCGGACGGAGAGAGAGAGGCGGACGGGGATAGGGAGAAAGAAAGAGAGAAAGAAGAAAAGAAAGAAAGAAAAGAGAAAAAGAGAGAGAGAGAGAGAGAGAGAGAGAGTTACCTTGCCGGAAAAGAGAGAGAGAGCGACGGCGGTGGGGTGGCCGTCGGTCACAAGGGAGAGAGAGAGTGAGAGAGGGACGGGTAGAGAATGAGGGAGACGTGAGAGAGATTAGAAAAAATAGGAGAGTGAGGGTTTTTATGAGAGTTAGAATTAAAATTAACTTCATAAGTAGGAAACCCTCTTGGATTAGGAAACTTTTATTGTAGGAAGAAATTTAGGTCAAAAGACACTTATTTCCCCTTAGTTTTGCCAAAAGACAAACACCTCCCCCAAACTCAAGTAAAAGACACTAAAACCTTTGATTAAAGTCACAAAATTCCCCATAAACTCTCAAAGCACTATAATTAACTCTCTATAATTACTTTAACTTCCCAACACTTATAATAATATCACAAAATACCCGTAGTCACAAAACGGGGTATTTCATCCTTCCTTCCTTAAAGAGAACTTCGTCCTCGAAGTTTAAAAAAAAACCTCCCTCCTAAAAGAGAAACTGTCCTTGAAGTTTAAACTAAACTTTTAACCACAATAAGGTATACACCTTCCCTCACTAGTACGACTACTAAATGCAACCTAAGATCATGAATGATATGCAATATACTATAAGTAGTATTGTATTAAAGAAAAACGAAGGATTACATCCTCTCCCCCTTAGAGGAGTGACGTCCTCGTAACTCAAGGTACCTCGTCAAACAAGTGAGGGTACTTCTTCCTCATATCATCTTCCGCTTCCCAAGTTGCCTCTTCAGTGAGGTGGTTAGTCCATAAGATTTTTACAATCTTGACACTCTTGTTACGGGTGTTCCTTGTCTTGGTGTCTAAAATCTTGACAGGCTGTTCTTCATAACTCAAAGACGGGTCCAGTTCTACTGGTTCGGGATCTAATACGTGAGATGCATCAGGCACATACTTCTTCAGTTGCGATACGTGGAATACGTTATGAACACGACCTAAATTCGATGGTAAATCCAATCGATAAGCCACTTCTCCAATCTTTTCTATAACATCATATGGTCCAATGAATTTCGGGCTCAACTTCCCTTTCTGATTGAACCTCATGACTCCTTTTGTTGGTGATACCTTAAGAAATGCTTTTTCTCCAACTTGAAATTCCAACGGTCTTCTCTTCTGATCCGCGTAAGATTTCTGTCTATCCTGCGCTGCCTTCATTCGCTGCTGTATAAGTCTCACTTGATCTGTCATCTCTTCAATAAGTTGTGGACCAATTACTATCGTCTCACTTATGTCGTTCCAACACAACGGTGTTCTACACTTCCTTCCATACAACGCTTCATGTGGTGCCATTCCAATACTAGCATGATAACTGTTGTTGTAGGAGAATTCTATCAAAGGTAATCTATCAACCCATGAACCTTGAAAATCCATAACAAACGATCTTAACATATCTTCCAACGTTTGAATTGTTCTTTCGGTTTGTCCATCTGTAGCCGGGTGAAATGCCGTGCTAAACTTCAACTGAGTTCCTAATGCCTCCTGAAGTGCTTTCCAGAAGTGAGAAAGAAAATTGGGATCTCTGTCGGAAACTATAGAGCTTGGTACTCCATGATACCTTACAATGTTCTTCATATACGCATCAGCTCTTTGTTCCATATTCCATGTGTCTTTCATCGGAATAAACCTTGCTGTCTTGGTCAATCTGTCAACTACGACCCAAATCTGATTCAGTCCATTCTTTGATGTCGGTAACGCAGTTACGAAATCCATCGAAATAGAATCCCACTTCCAAACTGGGACATCTAATGGTTGTACTAAGCCTCCCATTCTTTTATGTTCAAACTTCACCTTTTGACAAGTCAGACATTTTGCCACAAATTCTGCCACTTCTTTCTTCATGTTAGGCCACCAAAACATCTTCTTCATGTCCTTATAGAGTTTGTCACCTCCTGGATGTACTGAGTAAGGTGTGTTGTGCGCTTCACGCATCAACTTTTCCTTAGTTTCCGTACACTTATGTGGTACACACCATCTTCCTTTGTAACGGATACTTCCATCTTCATAGATTTTGAAATCCTTTGCTTGGCCTTCTGCAATCTTCTTCTTTATCCTTTCCAGTTTCACATCTCCTGGCTGGTTACTCCTTATTTCTTCTAAGATATCTGGCACAACTGTCATATTCCCAAGGATACTCTTTACTCCTCCTTGTTCCACTACTTCAATTCCAAGTTTTCGGAACTCTCGGCATAGCCGATCTGGTAAAACTAGCATAGTATCCAAAGTATGGCTCGACTTTCGGCTTAACGCATCAGCTACTACGTTTGCCTTCCCTTCATGGTATTGGATCCGCAAATCATAATCCTTTATGACTTCTAACCAACGTCTTTGCCTGTTATTTAGTTCTTTCTGCGTGAAGATGTATTTGAGACTGCTATGATCCGTATACAATCTACACACAGATCCATACAAGTGATGTCTCCATATCTTCAATGCAAAAACTATGGCTGCAAGCTCTAAATCATGCGTAGCATAGTTCTCTTCATGAGTTTTCAGTTGTCTTGAAGCATAAGCAATAACTCTTCTTTCTTGCATAAGCACGCATCCTAAACCCTTCTTCGATGCATCACTGTAAACATCAAACTCGCCAGAATCATTGGGTAAAGCTAAGACAGATGCGGTCGTTAACTTTTCCTTCAATGTCTGGAATGCTTCTTCACAATCTTCGCTCCACTTATACCTTACCGTCTTCTTGGTTAGCGTAGTAAGCGGTCTAGCGATCTTTGAGAAATCCTTCACGAAACGTCTGTAATATCCCGCTAATCCGAGAAAACTTCTTACTTCGGACACATTCTTTGGAGTAGGCCAATCTTTCACTGCTGAAATCTTTCCTGGATCCACGGATATTCCTTCCTTGGAAATTATGTGACCCAAAAATGGAACGTGTTTTAGCCAAAACTCACACTTCGAGAGTTTAGCATATAACTTCTCATGTCTCAAAGTTTCTAACACTTCTTTGAGGTGTTCTTCGTGTTCTTCCTCGCTCTTTGAATAAACAAGGATGTCATCAATAAAGACGACCACGAAACGATCTAGAAACGTTCTCATAACACGATTCATTAGATCCATAAATACTGCTGGAGCATTGGTCAGACCAAAAGGCATAACGGTAAACTCGTAGTGTCCATACCTCGTCCTAAAGGCTGTCTTTGGTATGTCCTTCTCGGCTACTCGAAGCTGGTGATAACCTGATCTCAAGTCTATCTTTGAGAAAACACTCGCCCCTTGTAATTGATCAAACAAATCGTCAATTCGGGGTAAAGGGTATTTTTTCTTTATTGTTGCGCTATTCAACTCCCTATAGTCAATGCACAATCTCAAGCTTCCGTCTTTCTTCTTCACAAACAACACCGGTGCACCCCACGGGGAAACACTCGGCCTTATATAACCCTTTTGGAGTAACTCTTGCAGCTGATCCTTAAGTTCCTTCAACTCTACTGGTGCCATTCTGTACGGTGCCTTTGAAATTGGAGCCGTTCCAAGTGCTAAATCCATAGTGAATTCGATCTCTCTTCTAGGTGGCATTCCTGGAATTTCGTCCGGGAACACATCGGGAAAATCTCTAACGATTGGTATTTCTTCTAGCACATTCTCCTTCTTAGATGTGTCTTGAATATAGCACAAATAAGCACTATTCCCCTTCTTCACTTGGTTGACTATGGTCAAGGCTGACACTAGTCGGATACATGGTTCCTTTGTGATACCACGGTAAGAAACTCTTTCTCCTTTTGGACCTTTAAGCCTTATCTTCTAACGTGGCAGTCTATTACTGCACGATATTTTCCCAGCCAATCCATTCCCAATATAACATCTATCCCTCCAAGATCAAACTGTATCAGGTTCGCTGGTAGGGTACTAGCCGAAATCTTAACTTCTACTCCTTCAAAAATGGCGTCACATACTGTTACATGACCGGTTGGGGTAGCTACGGGGATGGATATTCTAGACGGCTTATTGAGACTCAATTTTTCCACAAACGATGACGAAATAAACGAATACGAAGCTCCGGAATCAAATAAAGTAAAAGCTGGTTGGTCATGAACAAGAAATGTACCAGTGACTACTCCGTTTGCTGCTTCCGCTTCAGTCCTGCTCATGACAGCGATCCTTGCAATATTCCCATTCTGTGCGGTAGTTCCTGCCGTACCAGTCCCATTGTTGTTGGCGTTAGCTGGAGTGTTGTTGTTCCTATTCCCGTTCTGAACTCCATTGTTCCTTCCATTGCCTTGATTGTTCACTTGTTGTCTACCATAATTGTTGCCTCCATTATTGTTGTTGTAGTTCCCATAGTTCCGGTTTCCGCCCTGATTGTTGTTGTTGAACTGTCGGTTTCCTTGGTAATTGCCTCCTTGGTTCCCTAGTTGGTTTCCATTTGGTTTTACTCGACACTCAAACGAACGATGACCCTTCTTGCCACAGTGGTAGCAAGTGACAAGGTTTCCTTGACAGTCCTTTCCTGGATGATTCTGTTGACACTTCTTGCAGATATAACGGCGAGATTGCTCATCTCCATTATTCTGCTTGTTACCACGATACTGCCCTTGGTTACTTCCTCCGTGGTTAGGCTTAAACCTTTTGTCCTGACTACCTTGGTTAGTCCTACTCTGATTGTTTCCATAGCCCACGGCGTTCTCAACCTTGCGTTTCCCACGCTTCTCGTCTTGTGCCTCTTGAATACGCCAAACGGCTGCAGCTCTATCATAAGCTTCCTGTAGAGTATCGTACGTCCTGCACATCAAGTCTTTCTGCAGATGAAGTTCGAGACCAGACATGAACTTCCTGACCTTAGTCGCTTCATCAGGCATCAGCTGACCTGCGAATCGGGATAATTCCATGAATTTCTTGAAGTACTCGGTCACGGAACCGTTCCCTTGTGTCAGATTCACGAAGTCTAAGTACTTTTGATCCTGGACATGGTCCGGGTAAAAGCGAGTGCGAAGTGCGGTTTGAAGAGCCTCCCAATTGAAATTGGGTTGCGCCAAAAAGTTCTGGCGCGTACTCCTCCACCATGTATTAGCTTCGTTTTTCAAGTAAAATGCCGCGCAAACCACCTTGCGGTCTTCGGGACACTCAACTAGCTCAAGGATCTTATCCATCTCGTCGATCCAATTCTCGAGCTCAACAGGGTCCTCATTGCCTATGAAGTTCCCTGGCTTCATATCGGCCACTTTCTTGGCCCAATTTGCGTTATTCTGCTCTCCCTGGTTTGCGTTCTGCGCCATCTGAGCAAATTGCGCGAAGAACTGCTCCATGTTGTTGTTGTTGTTGTTGTTTGGTGCGGCCATTGTTACTCGGCGATTTCTCCTGGTGTAGTATTGATGTGGTCTATCAGTCATAATCCCTACACTATAGCCTATTGTATTACTTATAAAGTACCAAGAAGTACAAACAATCACGCATATACGGCATGTAGTGCACAATTAAACAAGTAATGTCACACATTGACCATCATTTAACTCAATTACTCATGTATTTCCACATAGACTGATCACGTCTCAACTTTTCATTTACTTCCAAAATTGGAAAAAGAATCAATCGATCAAGCAAAAATTGCAAATTTTGGTGTGCAACACCCTCTCTGAGTCTACTTTCATAATCAAGAAGAATCAATTCAATATCAATTGTAAAACTCGAGATATAAAGGAAACTCTACAGCTGCTGTCACAGCCCACCAGAACAGAAACATCGACTTTGAAAAGCATTAAACTGACTTTAAAATTCTCAAAATGAGCTAGGTTTTCTCTCAGAGTTTGCCAATCGTGTCTAATAGTCTCCATAAAAATTTGAGGTCAAAAAAAGATCTGGAAGATAGGCAAAAATCAGAAATACTACAGCTAGTCACTTTGCAATTCTGCTACTGAATCGTTCACTTTGGAAATTCGTAGCTAATTATCCAGAACTCATATGGGGTTGAAATGTTTATGGGAGATACCTGGGTATGTCTACTTTCTGGGAAAAATTCAGGGAAAAATAACTCCAAAATTAAATACGTCTGCTACAATGAAAACTCACTGCTGCGCAGATTCAACAGCACCGAAAATCAAAGCTTTCGCGTTCTAACTCCATGAACACTTTCTAAGCCCATAATCAATGATAACAAGCATAACACAACCTTAATTCATCCAATCATACTCCAAAATTCAGAAAGCTAAATTTATAAAACTTCCCCAAATCGGGTCTTCAACTCATGAACATTATTCATCCCAAGCAAAACGCTAAAATTTAATTCTAGCCCAAAAGTGACTATTCAAGAATCGTTCTAAAACTTCAAATGTTGCTTGGCTATGGAGCCTTATTCAAACCAATAAATAAAACTTAAAGCATCTAGTCTAAGAAATCTAAAGAACTCTAACAAGCTTAATCGTCGTCCTCATCGCTTTCGTCCATCTCTTCCTCTTCATCGGAATCATACTCGAGCTCTTCATCTTCACTAGGGTCTTCTTCACTTTCTTCATATTCCATGGGATCTTCTTCAATCTCGGGGTATTCATCGACATCTTCCATTGGATCTTCTTCAATTTCCTCATCGTCACTAGAATCGATAATAATCACCTCTTTTTCATCACTAGAGCTTATGTAGATCACGTCTTCTTCATCACTGGACTTTATCTCAATAACTGTATAACTTTGCCACTTAAGGTAAGTTTCCATCAATAATTTGCATATAAAATCTGCACTTACCGTCCATTCACCTTGGCAACGATAATCCCTATCATTCAAACGATTCATCCTGCCCATGATGTTGCTATATTTTGTAATAATATCCCCAAACATCGGTTTCATAGGTAATGCCTTCACCATACAGTAAGCCTGAAAGGCTGGATTTCTATATCGAGGGAATTCTAAGGCTCGGAATCTATCTTCACAATATTGAACCACACGATCACGAAAATCTGGAAAATCTTCACCTTCGACCCAACGTGTCACAACAGGGTGCTTCTCTACTGGCAACACACGCTTCCTTGCTGTATGCTTAGTTCTAGCCATCTACAAGAGGAAACAACTTAATAAATCTCTAATTTAAAAGGCATAAACCGTAATCCAAATAACTACCCTTCGCAAACCAATAATTATTCCCAAGACTCCAAATTGATGGTTACAAGACTCTTGAAGAAATCTCCCAACGAAGTCTCTTAAAGTAGGCCTAACTTAGAATCCAATTGGGATACTTCAAAAATTCGATTGGGTGGATGGGGCACTTGCTTTCTATCCTATTTTCTAAACACTTACACATAAAAATCCTATCCATACTACCCAAATTCCCACGGCTTGTCGAATTTTAAGTTATTTTCTCCTATATTCATTTTAGTTGCCCTAACAAGTTTCAAATTTCTTTTTAGAATGCCGGCTCTGATACCACCTGTAACACCCCCAAATGGCCCAAGCCGGAGACCCGGGGATGTCACTCCGTACCCGAGAGGAGCCCAGATACAAGGAGATTTTATAACATGGTTCGCAAGCACAATCATCCACACTAATAAATTAAATCCAATTAAAATAATGTATTATCATAAACCTTCGTCCTAGCCACAAACCGGCAAAAACAACTAAAGCGTTTAAACTACTAGAGAGTTCAATTTCAAATAAAACAGTACTACTAATGATGTTCCATGTGATGCGCGTCCCCTTCTACGCCCGATAACCTTCCTCTAAACCTGTGGTGCGGAATGAAAAAGAAACACCACAGTACAAAATCAGCATTGAAATACTGGTAAGCAAACATCCAAACATGTAAAACGATGATGGATAGTTATAAAACAAGACTCATTTATAAGTAAGAGTTTTTCGCAAACACAGCGGTAATAAAGTTGACTCTTGTTTTTGTTGGAATAGATGCCCTAGAGGCAATCGTAGATTTAGTATGAACAATGTTTTGGCTAGAATATTCATTTATTATTTATGGCGATATTTAATATAATGAAGTCCTTAGATAAATTGTGTTATTTATCTTAAATGTCCCTAGTCCATTATATTGATTAATAGGACAATCAAATATAGACTAGTATGTGGGTAGATTGATATGGAGATATCAAGTCTAACACATGGGTATGCATTAGGAGTAATGGCATACTGGATTGACCCACAACGAAAAGGATACATTAGATTATGTGAAGTCACAATCGCTTTTCGTAGTGCTAATATTATTGCAATCCTTAGACTTGAAGTCACTAGATACTCTAGTTGTGAAATATTGCGCTTTGATGTTATCAAACGTTACACCGTAACTGGGTAATCATAAAGGTGGCTATCGGGCGTGATAGGAAGCAAGCTTAGAGATCGTAGTGATGTAGATAGGATTTGTCCCTCCCACATAATGGGAGTAAATATCCGCGGCCACTCGAGGGATGAGGCTTATTGAATGTCTGGCCAGACTCAGATAAATTAATATGGAGATATTAATGTTATCTGCAAGCATAAGCGTATTCCCAGGATCGAGGAACTATGGATTGGATATACGAGTGTGACTATTTATGTCTCGTGTCCAATCCGGATATGGAGACAAAGGGATAATGCAATATGACATATTGGGCACAAAGGTTTGTCGGGATCACTGACTATTTCTATTGGTTGGGTTGCATGGATGTGTTGCTAGACACCGCTCCATGTTAGTAATAGTTACTACCAACTATATAGAAACCTATGGGGTCACACGTCAAATAGAGTAGAGCTAGATTTGGGATTAATTAATATGGATTAATTAATAGAAGGATCATTGTGCAACACCTTGCAAACTTAGTAGGACTAATTTGCAAAGAAGGGAATAGTTCTAGTCCTACTAGAACAAGAAAACTCTTTTATGGAAACAACAAGGAGTTGTTGGAGTATATAAAGGAGGCTCTAGCTTCCTTCCCACTAATGAGTTATTAGTCATAACACACAAAGAGTGGGAGAGAGCAAAAGAGAGAGCAAGACAAGAGCTAGGGCCGAAACCCTAGCCCCGTCCGCCCCCTTACCCGACGGCAAGAAGGGAGGCCGCCCCTCCTTTGTTGCCTTGTTGCTTGGTTGCTTTGATCTTCATCCCTCTTCCTCCAAGGTTCAAGCTAGCACTTGATTGAAGGAAGAATCTAGATCTCACCTCTAGACGTGGATCAACCGTAGAGACGAGGACATCATTCTTCGTGTGATCTCACAAATCAAAAGGTACACATCTTCTATGTCCTTAATCATGTTATGATGTCTCTTCCTGTGATCCTTGGTGGGCTTTGAGTAGGATTAATTTTATTATTCCGCTGCGTTACCTACGTCAAAACCCAACAGTGGTATCAGAGCCACAGGTCGTAGAGCATAACATGATATTATGTGTTTACGATTTCAGTTCATACACCGTATTATTGTTTATTACGCGAAAACTGAAAAATTGGCATAGTAGATGCAATATTGAATTTGATTCAATCAAACAAGACCCAATTTAACATTGGATGTTAGAATTGGTGAGTTTAATCACATATGATGTGAATAATTGGGTTCTTGAAAAATTAGGGTTCATGGGCACATGATTGAAAAGGGGTTTTCAATTATGGAAACAAAATTATGGAATTAAATCCATATGGAAACAACCTTGCTTGGGCAACAAGGAAGGAGGAAGGGGACTAGGGCCGAAACCCTAGCCGCCCGCCCCTCCCTTGGGCGCCAATCAAGGCCGCGGCCCCCCCTTGGGCGTGCGGCGGTCCTAGGGTTCGGGCCACTTGTTGGCTTGAACCCTTTGGACCGTTGTGAAACCCTAGTTACCCAATTTCATTAAAATTAAACAAGCGCGTTAAAAATTGGTTTTAACTGTATTATGTGCTTTATTGCATGGTGGATGGATATGGCCTAGGATTGTGGATGTTTATTGTTTTGTGGTTTGGTTTACGGCCTGCGAGCTGATCAAATTAATGTAATAATTAATTAAGTTTTACGGCCTGCGAGTCGTTCTTTTTCTCCTCAACATGTGAGGCTTTTATTATTTATTTATTCTAGATATTAGGCTAGAATTAGAAATATTTAGATGATAGCCAAGAGCATGGAGAAGAAGACCGGAGAACCAAAGGAGCCAAAAGACATCCCTAGGCGCGCAGCTATGGTGGAGCACATGGAGATGAGCTCGGCACTTTAGGGCAATTAGATATTATCATTGGCTTGATAATATCATTAGTCTAGAGGCCATATCCATGCCACGTTTTTTTATTTTGTGGATGTTTATTATTCATGCCTTGTTATTTATTTTGTGTGTATGGCGCAACAAGCAAAACGATAACAAGATAATAATAAACAAGGTTGGTCTTTTATTGTGGATAGCCCAATCCAAATAAGTAGACCATGTTGATAAAGATCAACCAAACAAGTTAAAAGGAAATCCCTCAATTAAATATTGCGTTTTGCCTTCTCTTGCCAAAACACCCTTCATGATCGTGGACTATTAAAATTCGGGCTTGCCAAAGCAAGGCGATTTTAATTTTTCATGATGTGTTGCGGACGACGCAAGCTAGTAATGCGTGTATGTTGAAAACAAGAGGTTGGACGCAACTAGGCAAGAATCAATTGGATTGATGAGCTTAGAGGTATGACAATTAGGAGTTATCCAATTGGATAAAGAATAAAAGGAAATTATTCACCTAATTGGACCAAGAGTTGCATGGGATGCAATTGGAATGGTTCCTACCTAAATAACCAATTCTTGGGTGACTTGCCAAAGCAAGCTCAAGAAGAAGTGAAATAAGGATCTTGGACCCACTAGAAAGTATAAAGATATTTTCCGCTTTAATGGTGAGGGCTATTAAACCGAGAAAAATAGTGGGAGCTATATTTGATGATCTAGCCATTGTTAAATATAGTTAAATTGTTCAAAATACTAAATTGCATATTTCTCGTTTTGTAGAATTCCAAATGGCAAACAACAACGCATCGAGTTCATCCCTACGATCTGTCCTTGAGAAGGATAAATTGTCTGGAACGAATTTCCTTGACTGGTACAGAAACTTGAGGATTGTCCTCAAGCAAGAAAAGAAGCTGTACGTCTTGGACACTCCAATTCCAGACCCACCACAAGATGAGTCTCTATTAGCGGAAGTAAGGGCACGTCAGAAACATATTGATGATTCTAATGACGTGACTTGCCTCATGCTTTGTACCATGACTGGTGAGCTTCAGAAGCAACACGAGAACATGGAAGCCTATGATATGATCATACACTTGAAACAATTGTTTCAGGAACAGGCAAGGCATGAGCGCTATGAAGTGTCTAAAGCATTGTTCAAAAGTAGTCTTGCAGAGGGGAATCCAGTAGGCCCTCATGTACTCCGAATGATCGGGTACATAGAGAACCTTGAGAGACTAGGGTTCCCACTCGGCCAGGACTTGGCGACTGATCTCGTCATGCAATCGTTGCCTGACAGTTATAATCAGTTCATTATGAACTATAATATGAATGAGATCAACAAGTCTTTGCCAGACCTATTGAACATGCTAAAGACAGCTGAGCAAAGCATCAATAAAGGCAAAGGCAAAGCCATAATGATGGTGCACAAGAAGAAGGGCAAGTCAGTTGCATCTACTTCAAAAGGAAACCGCAAGAAAGTTGCGAAATCCAAGGATGCCCTAAAGCCTAGTGGAGGTGTGGCTAAAGGTGAATGTCACTACTGCAGCCAGCCGGGTCACTGGAGGAGGAATTGCCCTAAATATCTGGAGGATAAGAAGCTTGGAATAGTGATTCCACCACCACCAGGTATTTATATTATAGACATAAATCTCTCTATTTCATCATCCTGGGTATTGGATACCGGATGTGGTTCTCACATTTGTCGTAATGTGCAGGATTTGAAAAGAAGTAGAAGATTGCGAAAAGGGGAGATAGACTTGCGCGTCGGGAATGGAGCAAGGGTTGCTGCATTAGCTGTAGGCGTTTATGAGCTATCTTTGCCTTCTGGACTTATTTTAGAATTAGACAATTGCTTTTATGTGCCTGCTATGAGCAGAAACATTATTTCCGTTTCTTGTTTGGACGAGAAAGGTTTTTCTATTTCAATAAAGGACAAGTGTTGCTCCATTTATTTTGATAGTATGCACTATTGTAGTGCGCATTTGTCTAATGGATTGTATATCCTTGATCTAAATAATCCAATCTATAACATAAATACTAAAAGGATTAAAACTAATGATTTAAATCCTACATATCTATGGCACTGTCGTTTAGGCCATATAAATGAGAAACGCATATCTAGACTCCATAAGGATGGACTTCTAGACTCATTTGATTTGGAATCATATGAGACATGTGAATCTTGTTTATTGGGAAAAATGACAAAGTCCCCTTTCAATAAGAAAGGCGAGCGGACTAGTGAGTTATTGGCACTCATACATACTGATGTATGCGGACCATTCCCCACGCCTGCCAGAGGTGGTTATACCTACTTCATCACATTTACTGATGATTTCAGTAGATATGGATTTGTATACCTTATGAAGGCCAAATCCGAATCCTTTGAATTGTTCAAAGAATTCAAGAGTGAAGTAGAGAAGCAACTTGGCAAGAGTATTAAAGCCCTACGATCGGATCGTGGAGGAGAATACTTAAGCCAAGAGTTTGATGAGTATCTTAGAGAGTGTGGGATAGTATCCCAGCTCACTCCACCCGGAACACCACAATGGAATGGTGTATCCGAGAGGAGGAATCGCACTTTATTAGATATGGTGCGATCTATGATGTCTCAAACAGATCTTCCGATATCCTTTTGGGGACATGCTCTAATGACGGCAGCTTTTACCATTAACCGTGTTCCATCCAAATCAGTCATGAAGACGCCATATGAGATATGGACTGGGAGGCGTCCCATAGTGTCATTTATGAAGATTTGGGGCTGCGACGTGTATGTAAAGCGTTTACAAACAGACAAGCTCGGGCCTAAAGCGGATAAGTGTAAGTTTGTGGGATATCCTAAGGAAACTAAAGGATATTACTTCTATAACCCTACCGAAAACAAAGTGTTTGTTGCTCGGACCGGCGTGTTTCTAGAAAGAGAACTAGTCTCTAAGGAAGCAAGTGGGAGGGTTGTAGAACTTGAAGAAATTCATGAACCACAAACCACTGAACCGATAATGGAACATGAACAGGAACCACAAGAAGTTGTGGAAGAGCCTGTTCAGGTAACACAGGAACTCCGTAGATCAGGAAGAGTGCGTCATGAGCCAGAGAGGTATGGACTTCTCGTGACTGAGCCCGATGACGTACCACTCATGGATGATGAGCCTGCAAACTATGGAGAAGCCATGAGTGGCCCAGACTCTAAGAAGTGGCTAGAAGCCATGAGATCCGAAATGGATTCCATGTATACCAACAAAGTATGGACTTTGGTGGAACCACCCGAAGGGGCTCGACCCATAGGGTGCAAGTGGGTCTTCAAGAAGAAGACCGACATGGATGGCAAGGTAGTTGCCTATAAGGGGCGATTGGTGGCCAAAGGTTATAGACAGATTCATGGTATTGACTATGATGAGACCTTTTCACCAGTCGCCATGACTAAATCCATTCGAATCTTACTTGCTATTGCAGCATACTACGACTATGAGATTTGGCAAATGGATGTCAAAACAGCGTTCCTTTATGGGAACCTCCTTGAAGATGTGTACATGACACAACCAGAGGGTTTTGAGGATCCGGAGAATGCCAATAAAGTCTGTAAGCTGCAAAGGTCCATTTATGGATTAAAGCAAGCTTCTAGGAGCTGGAATCGACGTTTTGATGACGCGGTCAAAGAGTTTGGCTTCATCAAGAACGAAGATGAGCCTTGTGTTTACAAGAAGGTTAGTGGGAGCTCTATAGTGTTTCTGGTCTTGTATGTGGATGACATACTAATCATAGGCAATGATATTCCTACTCTGCAATCTGTTAAAGATTGGCTAGGAAAGTGCTTTGCGATGAAAGACTTAGGAGATGCAGCCTATATACTTGGTATAAAGATCTATAGAGATAGATCTAAAAGGTTGCTTGGCCTAAGTCAGAGTACATATATTGACAAGGTGTTGAAAAGGTTCAACATGCAAGATTCCAAGAAGGGATTCTTGCCCATGTCACATGGAGTCACTCTGTCCAAGAATGACTGTCCCTCCAACGAGATGGAGAAGGACCGCATGAGCAGGATACCTTATGCTTCGGCCATAGGATCCATCATGTACGCCATGCTATGTACTAGACCAGACGTATCATACGCGTTGAGTATGATGAGCAGGTATCAGTCCAATCCGGGTGAGAGTCACTGGATTGCTGTCAAGAACATCCTAAAGTACTTGAGAAGAACTAAGGATGTGTTCTTGATATATGGAGGAATGGAAGAGCTAAGTGTAAAGGGTTACACTGACACAAGCTTCCAAACCGACAAGGATGATTACAGATCGCAGTCTGGATACGTGTTTTGCCTGAATGGAGGAGCTGTGAGCTGGAAGAGTTCCAAGCAAGGCACAGTTGCTGATTCTACAACAGAAGCTGAGTACATTGCTGCTGCTGAAGCGGCGAAAGAGGCAGTATGGATAAAGAAGTTTATCACTGAGCTCGGTGTGGTCCCTAGCATAGTGGATCCCGTAGAGTTGTACTGTGACAACTCTGGGGCAATCGCACAGGCAAAGGAACCAAGATCGCACCAAAAGTCAAAGCATGTACTTAGGAGATTCCATCTTATTCGTGATATGATCGATCGAGGAGATGTGAAGATATGCAAGATTCCGACAGATGACAACGTGTCAGATCCGCTCACGAAACCTCTTGCGCAGCGAAAGCATGAAGGGCACGCCAGATCTATAGGCATACGAGATGCGCCAGATTGGCTCTAGTGCAAGTGGGAGACTGTTGGAATAGATGCCCTAGAGGCAATCGTAGATTTAGTATGAACAATGTTTTGGCTAGAATATTCATTTATTATTTATGGCGATATTTAATATAATGAAGTCCTTAGATAAATTGTGTTATTTATCTTAAATGTCCCTAGTCCATTATATTGATTAATAGGACAATCAAATATAGACTAGTATGTGGGTAGATTGATATGGAGATATCAAGTCTAACACATGGGTATGCATTAGGAGTAATGGCATACTGGATTGACCCACAACGAAAAGGATACATTAGATTATGTGAAGTCACAATCGCTTTTCGTAGTGCTAATATTATTGCAATCCTTAGACTTGAAGTCACTAGATACTCTAGTTGTGAAATATTGCGCTTTGATGTTATCAAACGTTACACCGTAACTGGGTAATCATAAAGGTGGCTATCGGGCGTGATAGGAAGCAAGCTTAGAGATCGTAGTGATGTAGATAGGATTTGTCCCTCCCACATAATGGGAGTAAATATCCGCGGCCACTCGAGGGATGAGGCTTATTGAATGTCTGGCCAGACTCAGATAAATTAATATGGAGATATTAATGTTATCTGCAAGCATAAGCGTATTCCCAGGATCGAGGAACTATGGATTGGATATACGAGTGTGACTATTTATGTCTCGTGTCCAATCCGGATATGGAGACAAAGGGATAATGCAATATGACATATTGGGCACAAAGGTTTGTCGGGATCACTGACTATTTCTATTGGTTGGGTTGCATGGATGTGTTGCTAGACACCGCTCCATGTTAGTAATAGTTACTACCAACTATATAGAAACCGGATGGGGTCACACGTCAAATAGAGTAGAGCTAGATTTGGGATTAATTAATATGGATTAATTAATAGAAGGATCATTGTGCAACACCTTGCAAACTTAGTAGGACTAATTTGCAAAGAAGGGAATAGTTCTAGTCCTACTAGAACAAGAAAACTCTTTTATGGAAACAACAAGGAGTTGTTGGAGTATATAAAGGAGGCTCTAGCTTCCTTCCCACTAATGAGTTATTAGTCATAACACACAAAGAGTGGGAGAGAGCAAAAGAGAGAGCAAGACAAGAGCTAGGGCCGAAACCCTAGCCCCGTCCGCCCCCTTACCCGACGGCAAGAAGGGAGGCCGCCCCTCCTTTGTTGCCTTGTTGCTTGGTTGCTTTGATCTTCATCCCTCTTCCTCCAAGGTTCAAGCTAGCACTTGATTGAAGGAAGAATCTAGATCTCACCTCTAGACGTGGATCAACCGTAGAGACGAGGACATCATTCTTCGTGTGATCTCACAAATCAAAAGGTACACATCTTCTATGTCCTTAATCATGTTATGATGTCTCTTCCTGTGATCCTTGGTGGGCTTTGAGTAGGATTAATTTTATTATTCCGCTGCGTTACCTACGTCAAAACCCAACAGTTTTAAAACATAAGAGTTCCCAATTCCATAATATATTTCCAAATCAATTTCCATATTATTAGGAAAATCCAAATCCAGTGTTAACTTCGTTCCGTTAACAAAACCAAACAAATCCATTATTACTTTGTTGTGACGGGGAAAACCAAATACCACAGCGTGCATGACCTTAAGTGTCGACACCCCCCAAAGACTACGCCGGTCAGAGGAGTGAGTACATGTTATTGTCCGGGGACTTGCAACCGGATTAAAAGAGACGGGACCGCAGCCAACACCGCCCAAAGAATAATAAAGTCCCGCACAATATCTTCCACTTTACGTTATAGTTCATTCATTATCATGGTGATGTTTTTGTCAAAAACATTTAACAAGTAGAAATCACATATTCCAAGTCATGTATCATGTAAACACATTTTGAGACGTAACAAATCAAATATTCGTTTGACACGAAGGAGATAAGCACACTAGGCTTGGCACATTTACTTACCTCAAAGCAAATTCCAACAATAGCAATCAATCAACGTACTCTACGTACTCGTCGTCAACGAACTCGTTACCTACACATAACAATATGCTAATCAAAACAATATTCTAGCAATATACTTGCTATACTAATTACATGCATATGATAGTCCATGGTTTAGGGTTCTAACCCTTCCCCAACATCTCATTCAATTCATGCTCTAAAATAAGCTTAAAGCTTTGCCTCAAAATCCCTTATCCTAAAGTATGCATAATCCATCATAACTCCACCAATTCTATTACTCCAGTTTCCCAAACAGATCATGGTCTAGAAACAGTTCCATTGGATTCAAAACCTTCGAAATAATAAGTTTAGCCTCAAACGGATCTTAATTTCGATTCCTGAATCAAAAGTTACACTAGTTTCAAGTTTCCAACTTCATTCAAAATATCCATACGGGAATTGTCAATCTTCATGAAACTTTTCCCCCAAGCATCTAATTCATCCTATAATCATACTAAACCTAATATAACATGATTCCCACATTCAAATCAGATTGTTATCCACCTAATATGATCATTCAAACTCCCACTCTTTCAAACTAGGGTTTCTTCCCAACACCCAAGAACATGATAAACCCTAAAACTTGATAATAAATCTTACGAATCCATGAACAATGATCCTAACAATAACAAACTGAAATTTAAAGATTACATGCAACGTACATGAATCATGAACAAGTGATCACAAGATCAAGAGATCAACAAGAGAAAAGAGAAGAAGAAACAAAACAACCCAACCCCGCTCAAACCCGCCGCCCATGGAGGCGGACGGAGAGAGAGAGGCGGACGGGGATAGGGAGAAAGAAAGAGAGAAAGAAGAAAAGAAAGAAAGAAAAGAGAAAAAGAGAGAGAGAGAGAGTTACCTTGCCGGAAAAGAGAGAGAGAGCGACGGCGGTGGGGTGGCCGTCGGTCACAAGGGAGAGAGAGAGTGAGAGAGGGACGGGTAGAGAATGAGGGAGACGTGAGAGAGATTAGAAAAAATAGGAGAGTGAGGGTTTTTATGAGAGTTAGAATTAAAATTAACTTCATAAGTAGGAAACCCTCTTGGATTAGGAAACTTTTATTGTAGGAAGAAATTTAGGTCAAAAGACACTTATTTCCCCTTAGTTTTGCCAAAAGACAAACACCTCCCCCAAACTCAAGTAAAAGACACTAAAACCTTTGATTAAAGTCACAAAATTCCCCATAAACTCTCAAAGCACTATAATTAACTCTCTATAATTACTTTAACTTCCCAACACTTATAATAATATCACAAAATACCCGTAGTCACAAAACGGGGTATTTCACTAAGTGGCTTGGAGGCTAAAATAAGGATCTTCGCACGTGACTCGCGGTTATACTCACGTGCGGTCCTTGTTAGTTATCTGAGAGACTTACGAATCACACCCCTATGTATATGCGGTCGACCGTACACGTGCGAGGCAGTTATATAACCGTCCCATGCGATTATATAACTTCTTGTAATTGTTGTCCTAAGACCTGTATATATAGAAACACTGTCTTCTGTTCTAAGTTCGATTCTTTTGGCTATTATCACTCATTGTCTCTCTCTCTCAGATCATTAACAGGGCTTGCTCTTACCCTTGAACACTTAGTCTCTTACTCTCTATCTATTGTGTTGTGTGTTCTTGTCTGTTACAGATACATATCCAGGTTTATCCATCAGTATCCTTGCATACATGTCCCAAGAACGCACCCCCTAGAAATTTCCTATTAACATTTATGTACAAAGTTGAACTGGATAACCCTAATCATAAATATTCGCGGAGGGGGCATTCAATTATATTTACCGTGACAAAGATGAATTGTCTTAACTAGAGTGATGAGTGTCAAACATACCCATGTTGAGACATAAAAAAACATGTCCATGATGAAGTATTTTACCAGTTATTTTTATTGTTCTAATTGCTTGTAAAAAGATGTTGGAAAATACAATTTGAAAAGAGTAGTCAAAGGGGAATTAGAATCCCAGAGTCATTTTCTTACAATGATGTGCCAATCTGCAACAAAAGATGTACTAAAATGTTCTTGCGAATAACTACTGTCACAGGGGGGTGGTTTAGAACAGTTCACGAATTTAGAATCTGTAACTCCTTTTCTACTATCACTGGTGTGGCAGTGCCCTCATTCCAATTGCGCACTTTCTGAAACACCATTGTCACAGGGGAGTTGTAATACAATTCTTGAATTTGGAATCTAAAAGTCGTTTTCTGCTATCAACTACTATGGCAATGCCCTCCATTTCGATTGCTCACAAAAAAGATGTTGTAAAAAACCTTTTGCAAAACTATTTGTTGTAGGGTAGCGTACAACAAATTTCGAAGTTGGAATGTAAAAGTCATTTTCTGCTATCACTGATAATCGAATTTGGAATCTAAAAGTCTATTGAGAATGTAAAATATTCTTTCTTAAAAATTTAATTATTATGCTTTTCAAAAAAAAATTGTGGAGAGGTGTAAGACAATTTAATACTTTAGAATATGAAAGTCATTTTCTATTCATTCATGCAAATAAACCACTACCACCAATCACTAACCACCAGGGAGTGGACTTGCACTGAAACCCTAGGTCCCGAGACCTATGTCGCCCCTTGCCCCCACTTTAAATTTTTTTACCACTACTAGTTCCTGGTAGTAGTTTAAAGTTTTGTTCTAAAATGCCCACAAAAGTATTTAAAACAGTTTATATGGACAGATTTGCGCCCTCAAATTAATAAACTTGCCACTTTTTACATAATACAGTGCCTCTTTTGGTGCTTTCTTCTTCTCGACATAGTTTCAGTGGTATAATACCCTTGGGAAGCAAAATTTCTTCGTCCGCCCTTGCCCTCAAAATTTCTTCGGGCTGCTTGAAGGTGGCACCGCCAATTGCACCACACCACTTCCACCGTCATTACCTAGGCCTCCCTGTAAACCACCATTACCTGATCGATCTAGTTGAGTGATCAAAATTGTAAACAACACAAAATAGCTTTTGAAGGAGAAAAAAAAAAACATAAAATAACTTCCGAGGATTCAGATTATTTGAATCAAACACTTTTGTCCTCACTTCCTGGATCTGGTTGTCAAGGTGACACAGCATTTGCTCATCCTCAGATTCTTTTTCTGGAAAACATTAATATTATAAAGCTTGCCCACCTGAGAATGTACTTATCAAAGAAAGCCTGTGATAAGTTGCTTGTTTAAGATTTATATGTCCCCTAAAGTAGTCACGTTTGTGCAAATTATGAGATTAGTTGAAAGTATATATTGTGCTGTTAGAGACTCAGAGCATCCTATGTTATATTTATTGTATGTTTTCCCAGCTTGTTTTTGTTTAATCTAAGTATGGCATCGTGTATATTTTTCTTTTTCTTAAGATTTATGTAATTTTTTTTGGTTCTTTTCACTTTCGGTTAATGTATAGTGTAAGTTTTTTAAACATATGATTAAATGAAGTAAAACTTCGGATATAATGCGGGAAGGAAATTTCTAGCTATTTCGGTTCTACGTACAAGATAAAATTTACAACTGGTCGACCTTTAGTTCTCTCTTCAATGCAACTTCGTTTGCAAATGGAGGGTAACTCAGTGGCAGAGCGTTCGAAGCCCTTGTATGAGGTCCCGAGTTCAAACCCGACTATATGATGTAAATTTCTCTAACAAAATGCAAATTGGTTTTACTTTTTACATTCAAGATGGAGGTGAAAAAGTAGTCTGACAAAATTCTACTCGGTTGTGTTTGGTAACCAGGATTTGGATTTCAATTTCAAATCTAAAATTTCAATTTTAGGAATTTGAAACTTGAAGCCCATTCTGCCTTGGACTTTGGTCACGAGATTTTGGCACATGCCACATAGCAATTCAGCACTCTGAACCGAAATGGTCGCAGGCTTAGCCGCAGATAGCTGCTCCAAAATCCAGATGGCTTCAGTAAGAAACAGCCTCCTGTCGAAGGGCCCTATCTCCAGAGATCTCACAAACGACTGCGGGTAGGTCAGACGCATTCGAACCACCCAGTCTACATCGGTTTGCTTCAAACCTGAGGAGGCGTCAAAAATAAGTTATGATGTCAAAACTCGCAAGCGAATAATGCGACGTGTGAACAGCAAAGCTCTACTTACCAGTTCCTTCCTGTGCGATCCTTGATCCACTACACACGGTGCACACGGAGGTACCTCCTGATTCTTCCTCATGCATCACAACTGTTGCTTCTTCTTCTTCATCACTTGCTTGGGGCTCCTGCCTCTCTTCCTCTTCCTCTTGATCGAATGGAACGAAAGACTCAACTGCGAGCTCTTTCCGCACTTTGCTGGGCATGCGACCTTTGCCTTTGTCCTTGATAGAAAGGGACCTCACTGGAGGAGAAGCTGGAGCACTTCTAGGGGAAGAAATCGTAATTCCCTTTTGCCTAGGTCTCTTCACTCTCGGCGCCGCAGTCGCTGGATGGGACGGGTCATCTCCAGGAGGAGACGGAGCCGGAGGATTGTCTATCAGCGAGTCAGCAAAAGCATTCATGACTGCGCGAACCTTTGTTTCAACCTCAGCGTCCATCCTCCATGAAAGTCGGAACGGCTGCTTTTGTCTTCTGTTGGCAACAATGGTGTTGACCAGCGACTTGGAGCGATCACCAGCTGCGAATCTCCGCACATGACACTACAACAGTACAGAATAAAAAGTGTCAGCATAAGGAAATCAAGAAACTTAAGACATGCGAAGAAATTGCTTACCCTAGCAAAAGCCTTGCTATATCTGACGACTTGCGTGTCGCTCTTCTTGACTGCGGCGACTTGCTCCTTTAGAATGACGTCAGGACACAGATGGTTCTCACGATCCAACAGTGAGTAGCAACCATACTCAGACTCGCTCAGACTGCAAGTGGGGCGAAACGGAAAGGAGTTTCTTTTGATCAAGGGAGCTCTACCCGGCTGCGCGGCCGACTCTGTCTCGATCCTCGTTTGCTGGGCAACCCAGTATGCGAGCCAGTTCTGGGAACAACCACCCTCGCGGGTTCCCGCAGGCTGCTCAAAAGGAAGATTGTTCATGAAAACCGTCTCGCACTCCTTTGTTAGCAAGCGCTTGTAGCATCCTCTGACAATAGACTGGGGCTAGATTGATGGGGCCACCGCATCAAAACCAAACTGAGGAGAAACTCGAGTGGGGTCAATGTCCACGGTAAGCTCTCATACCTCGGCGCGAGCTCACGAATATGCTCTGCAAGGGCAGGAAGGGAACCTCGCAGACACCAGCAAAAGAACTCGCGGTAGCGCTCATGGAAATGAGGTCCCCTTTCAAAGAGAAGCTCTTCTGAAAAGACCATGCCTTTAGAGGGGTACAGCTTTGGAAACCATCGCACATTCTCAATGCGCGTGGCATAGGGCCTGGCAGTAAACTCCTTCCGTTTGTCGCATATCAAACTCCAAACGCACTTGGTGTTGCCTGTTCTGAACCATCTCGCAGCTCTTCCGCTGTTGCGCGCTTCTGTCTCGCCTGGGGGACACCACTTGTCAAGTTGGAGAGCAGTTGGAGCATAAGACGGCCAGCGCTCGAAAACCCACATTGTCAAAAAGGAAATATTGACAAAAGTCAGTACATCGAGGCGGCCACGCGACTCCCTCATAGCCAGAACCAGCTGATCAAGCCTATAGTACAGCGTGCCCAAAACCAAGGGTCCGAGTGCGACTCTCTGGCCAAGAGCGAGCCTCACAGCAAGTGGAAACACATGGTAGAAGACTCCATCATGGGGGTGACCATCAATAAGATACCTTGACAGCCAGGCACAGAGAAAAGCACAAAGGGTCAAATGGTAGCCCTTGCCCTCTACGTAATTCTCGGCCTCCGGATCTTCACTCAGAAGTTTTTTAGTAATGCTGCTGTTCGCATAGTCTCGAAAGAAGTACTGCAACCATTTGTTCCAGGTATTCTTCGCGGATGTATCAACCAGCTGCCAATTCGGAAAGAGGCTTCGTAGTGGTCCACCGAGTGGAGATTTTCTTCACCTCTGCTAGGCATTCCTCCATCTGCGTGTATAAAGCAATCTCCGCAGATGTCCTCAAGGGACTCAAAGGGTCCACTTCGCCCATGGGGGAAAGCTCATACAGCATTTGAACGTCCTCGAGTGTGGGGGCAGCCTCGAACTCGGCAAAATGGAACGTATGAGTCGCAGGCGAGTAACGGGACAGAAGGTCTAGAAACATGGACTGATCCAGCTTCACGGCAGCACCCTTCATAGCACGGATAACAAAGTATACGCCGGCTTCATTAAGAGTCACGGCGTGATGGTCCAACACGTGGTCAATCCACTCATCCATATAGTCCAATTTCTGGACGAACGCCTGAGTAGAAATCGCAGTATATGGGAAGTGCCCGTTCTCGATCCCCAATCGAACTACATCCTCGGAACCAACAAACTCGAGCAAGGCTGAGTTAACTGGGCGAGTCAGCGTCAGCAATCGCTCAACTGGGACAGGATCAGGCATCCTCTTCGCCTTTACCCTCGCATGGTAGAAATCTTTGCCGCCTAAAAAGGGGGCTTTTCGCCACAGGGCCTGCGGAAGGTCGGGTATCTCTTCATCTTCCTTGACGGGTCTGGTTACTCTTGTCTTGGCCATTCCTGCGGAAGAGCAAGGAAAAAGAGGGGAGAAATACCACACTTCAGTTTGAATTTTGAAATTCAAGATCTACACAAAGGAAGACGAACAGTTCTGGTATCAATTTCATAAATTGGGGAGTTGCAAGATCTCATATTGTTGAAGGACTAAAGCAAAGCAGGTTCAAAGACCAAACCCTCTTCACAAATTTCATGGGTTTACAGATTCAACGCAGTTCAAGGCAAACACTGGTATCTTAAATCAAAAGTAAACAAGGTCAACCTTGTTTTCTTGAAGCCTGCTTGGATGAGCACAATTGAAGAACACGGATTGCAGTTCTGAACTGGTGATTGATTATCTGGATCTGCTCTCGGAGATCTCCGGGTACCATTCACTTTAATAGAAAGAAGTGATGCTTTGCAATAATGGGGGATACAAGGTATTTATCCAAAACAATGAAGGGTTGCGTCCTTTCGATAGTCGAATCGCAACCGTCACCGTCGAATCGCGCAATCACAGGACAAGCTGACGTCACGCCTAAAACCCTAAAGGTCACACGGCACGACTCTAGGGGTTTTAGGTCATAATGGCACGCACGGGGGCTGAATTTACCCATATTTGAATTGGTGCGTGGCGGCGACGCGTATGTTGGTTTCCGCGCATGGAAGTCTATACGGCTATGAGTCTTCACGCGCAGAAAGGGGGCTAATGTAGATACTGCTTTCTGACATGACAAATCTTGGCCACGTGGCAGCCATCCAGCACACCATATTGTGCTCCACACACACTGGATCACCATCCGAGCTGATCCATGTGGGGGCTACGAGACAGAGCCCTCGCATACCACTGCACGGGACTTGTAGGGACTTTGTGGTTTGGAGGCTAGAGTAAGCCCTGTCGCGTGCGAGCCAAGCCCGCACGCGACCTTTAGTAACTGTTTTGAGAGATTTATGGCACGAGCTCCATAAACCCGGTCAATCCGGTCAAACCCGGTCAACCTCGTAACGGTTCCGGTATTCGCGCACCACGTACTCTAACGGTTCCTATATACTCGGACGAACGTGCCGTTATGGTTAAGCTAATTAAGCCGCCATTAATGGGCGCATTAACCACACTACAACGGTCATGTTCTCCAGTATATATAGATCGTCAACCTTTCCATACAAAGGAGAACACACTGCCATACGCGGAAGCTCTGCCAAACCTCTGTCTCTCTCTCAGACATTGCTACTGCCTTACTCTCTCCCTACACACAACCTCACTCTTCCTGTGTGATCCTTGATCCACTACACACGGTGCACACGGAGGTCTCCCCGCCGGAATCTCTTGTGCACATTTTGGTGAACCCGACGTGAACTTACCAACAAAAGCAACCATGTCTCAGGAGGATGATGTCAGCAACCGATCGCCTTCCACCGAAACTCCCTCGGGAGACGAGACCCGCCGTACTCCAACGACTCCCGGCGAGGCACCGACGTTAGAGTCTTTGGACACCACTGTCCAAAGTCAGGCGAAAGCTCTCAAGGCTCAATCTGCGCAATTAGAACAAATCTTGGCCGTTCTGGGTACCCTTGCGCCAAACCCTTCATCAGCCGCCGCTGTCTCTCAGGGAGGAGGAACCCCTACCGCTCCAGGATTGGGAGTGTCAACCGCACCTCCCAACCCTCATCTGCAGACTCCACCGTCGGCTACGCAGCTGCCTTCGGTTCAGGGATCGACGGCACAGATGCTGCCTCCTGCCGCTCACGCTCCTCAGCCCTCGGCTTTGGCGTCCAACCCAACTCTGCAGTACCCTTTACCTCCCCCAACGATGATCTGGGGAAACGCGGGTAGTCAGTATGCTCCCAATCCTCCGGCGGCGTATGTGTCGCCACCGCCTGCGGCAACCCCTCCGTCAGCTACCGAGGGGAGCATTCCAGAATGCATGACGTCTTTGCAGAAGCGCGTGGACACTATTCTGGCTCATCAGTCATTCGCGGATACCATTATCCCAAAGCTAGACAACGATCCACCCATTCCACGGGAAATCTATCTCATGCCTAACCCGGCGGGGTACAAGGCTCCTAAATGGGATAAGTTCGAAGATGTCAACGGAAACGCTCATGAGCATGTCATGCGTTTCATTGATGTCATGGGTCCGTACGGAGCTGATCCCAAACTGCTGATGCGAGAGTTCCCAAAATCTCTTGGGAACGTAGCATACAAATGGTACCGAACATTGGAGGTCGGATCCGTGAAGACTTGGGACGACATGGTCCAGAAGTTCTACACCAAGTTCTTCCAGATGGAAGAAAAGGTGATGATGATCCATCTCTCGCGGATGTACCAGAAGCGCGAAGAGGACGGAATCACTTTCATCAAGAAATTCAGGGCGAAATCCTTGGAGTGCAAAGATCCAATGCCTGAAAGCCGGCTCGTAGAGATATGCCTTCAGTGCATGCGAGATGAATACAAAGGTATGCTAATCAATTTGCAAACACCTACATTTTCAAAGCTAATCGAATGCACGAAGAATATCGAGCCTATAGTCGAGAGACAGAAAAAGAAGAGCGCTCCAGAGCGACCTGTGAGCGGCACTACTTACAAGATCGGGAGGTTTAGCTACAAGCGGGGACGCGAAGCTGAGGTCAATACAGTTTCGCCCCAGAAACAAGCGAAGGTTGCGAACTTCGATGTACTGCCTCTGCCATGCTCGGTAGAGGAAGCGAGTGACCTCTGCAGACAGTGGCGCAAGGACGGCGTCCTGCCACCGCTCGAGAAAACACCCTCCAAGGAGATGGTGAGGGACCCTAAGTGGTGCGAATACCACGGCAAGGTCATGCATCCCACCGCCGAGTGCAAGAAACTCAGGTTCGCGTTCGATCAAAAGATGAAGAACGGCGAGCTCATCGTCAGCGATCACCGGAAGGACGTGCGCAACAACCCGCTTCCCGCGCATGCGGAACCGGGCTCGAAGGGCAAAGAGGTCGCCATGATCTCGATCGTCGATTTGGAAGAAGTCGCAGAGGATGGCCTGCCCATCGTCGCCGAGGTTCATGAAGACGAATACTATAGCATGGACACAGAGGATGAACGTGCCGACCGCATGAAAGGGTCGCATGGCTTCAACAAATTCTTCGACGAGATGAATTTCTCCGAGAAGTGCCGGACTGATATGACGAAAGCGATTTTGAGGATGGCAGAGGACTACGAGGAGGACCTTGTAGTCTCCAACGGGAAAGTCATCAGGGCATCCCGCTCTACGGAAAAGATTATGACCTTTTCTGCCAGCGACAAGAAGACGGATGCGAGCCACCAGAGACCTCTGTACGTGACCGCCATCATCAATGGCGTCGAGTTCAAACGAGCGTTCGTCGATGGAGGAGCAGCGGTCAACGTTGTTCCGCTCCACACACTGAGGCTAGCAGGTATCCCCGAACATAAGGTAGTCAGGCGTCCATCTCCGCTGGTGGGATTCGGAAGTGACTCTAGAATGACAATCGGATGGATCCACCTGGGCGTTCAAATTGGCAAAATCAAGTGCTCAGCGAAGTTTTATGTCATAGACGCGAACACCACATACCACATGATTATAGGTCGAGCCTGGATTCATCGCTTCGACGCAGTCCCTTCGACGGCTCACCAGGTTATGAAAGCTATCTGGAACGACAGAATAGTCGAGATACCGGCTTCGACAAACCCGTCAACTTGGACGAAGCACATCTCAGCGAGGCGGTGTGGTTCACTGAGATGGCAGATGAGCAAACACCCGGACCATTCAACCCTACTCCTTTGCCTCTCTGGGAGGACATCAAGGACCAGTCACCTGCAGGGGTAATGGTGACGAGGGAAGATGCCAAGGAAAAGCCGCCTACACGCGAAGAGGCGCCGCGTATCGCATATCATCGAAAGAACGTGTACACTCTGAAGAGGATCGCAAAGCATGACCCCGAGGGCAAGGAGATAGAGAGCTTCTACGCCAATGGGAAGAAATGCTACCGCATATGAAGGTGCGCGGGGATGTCCTCACGCGGGCATGGGGATATCCCTGGGCAAATCAATCAAATCGAGCAAATTGCGCTGACGGAAGAGCCAACACAGGGCACTTCAGACGAGAAACTCAGAGAAGCGCCTGAATGCATGGAAGACAGGCCAAGACCGCAAAAGCAAGAGCTGAAAGAAGTGTTCCTCAGCCCGAACGAGGAAAAGAAAAGGCCAGTCTTCCTGAGCGCAGATCTCACAAGCGAAGAAGAACAAGGGCTGCTACAGCTCCTAACTGAATACAAGGATGTGTTCGCATGGGAGTATGATGAGATGCCAGGTCTGGATACAAGCATCACCATGCACCGTTTAGACATCATCCCTGGGTCTAAACCGGTCAAGCAGAGCACGAGAAGCTTCAGGCCGGAGCTTAACGTGAAGATCAAGCAGGAGATTGTCAAACTCCTAGATGCCAAGTTCATAGAGCCGAATCATCATCCCACATGGCTGGCCAACATCGTGCCAGTGGTGAAGAAGAACGGACAGCTCCGCATCTGCGTGGACTTCCGAGACCTCAATCGCTTCTGCCCTAAGGACGATTTCCCACTGCCCAACATCGATTTGCTTATCGATTCAACAGCGAGTCATCGCATGTTCAATTTCATGGACGGCTTCAGCGGATACAACCAAATCAAGATGGATCCCGAAGATGCGCGGAAAACAGCGTTCATTACTCCTGTAGGGGTATTCAACTACACAGTGATGCCGTTCGGTCTTAAGAACGCGGGCGCGACCTATCAGCGGGCCATGATGGCTCTATTCCACGACATGATGCACAAAGAAGTCGAATTCTATGTGGATGACCTGGTGGTTAAATCCAAGCACGAAGCAGACCACCTCGCAGATCTGCGAAAGGTGTTCAATAGATGCAGGCGCTTTCAACTGAAGATGAATCCCATGAAATGCGCGTTCGGGGTGACATCAGGGAAATTCTTGGGATGTGTGGTTCATCGCCAAGGGATCGAGCCCGACCCCGCGAAAGTATCAGCTATCACTGGCATGACGCCACCCCATGATCAGAGTGCATTAAAGACATTTTTAGGAAATCTATCCTATCTGCGGAGATTCATCCCAGCAATTGCCGAAATCACATGCTGTTTCAGCACTCTTCTCAAGAAGGACGCCGCGTACAATTGGGCTCCGGAGCACGAAGCTGCATTCGGAAAGCTGAAGGATTTACTCACGTCCTCAAAGATAATGATCGCACCTCAACTGGGATCACCGCTTCTGCTATATCTGACATCTACGAGGAGATCTATAGGAGCGCTCTTGGCTCAGGAGTATGAAGGCCAGGAGAGGCCTATCTACTACATCTCTCGCATCGTGCAGCCTGCTGAATCAAGGTACACAGACATCGAACGTCATTGCCTTGCCTTATTCTTTGTGATAGAGAAGTTGAAACACTATTTTGCATCACACAAAGTAGTAGTGGTCACCAAGAGTGACCCCATAAGATACTTGCTAACTCACACTACTCCGGGAGGGAGGCTGGCGAAATGGTACATGACCATTTCCCAATACGATATCACATGCGTACGACCGCGAGCGATCAAGTCGCAGGCGGTAGCGGATCTGTTGGCACAGTTCCCCGACGACAGCCACGAACCCGTGATCGAAGAAGAGCTCGAAGGCCCTGAAATCTACGCAATCGACGTGCCCTATTGGACTCTCCACTTCGACGGTTCGTCAACCCGGAAAGGCGGAGGCATTGGGATAGTCTTGACAAAGCCAGATGGGGAAGTCATACAGATGTCCGCAAAGCTCAACTTCGCAGTCACAAACAACGAAGCGGAATACGAGGCTCTCATTGTAGGGCTCCCTGCGGCGAGAGCTTTGGAAGTAAGCAACTTAACGGTCATGGGAGATTCCAAGCTGATTGTTAAGCAAGCCTCGGGCGAATATGGTTTGAAGGAGATCAACCTCCTGTCTTATCGCACCCTAGTACAAAAGCTGATGCAGCAATTCTGCGATGTGAAGTACGAGCACAAGTCCCGAGCAGACAACAAGCACGCGGACGCCTTAGCAACCTTGGGGTCTAAGGTCAGCATAGACAAATGCCCCGCAAAGATTTCCCTTGAAGTGCGAACATCGTCGGCATTGACAGAAGATGCGTGCGACGACGAACACATGGATGACGCAGACTGGCGGAAAGCAATCCTACAAGCTATTACGAAAGGCACCAGCAGCGAAAGCTGGGCACTGACAAAAGGATACTGCATCCACGATAACACCCTCTACTACAAGGGGCCTGGCGGAATACTCATGCGATGCGTCTCCGAGCAGGAGGGACAACAGCTGTTAGAAAAGATTCACCAACACGCTTGTGGAGAAAGCAAGGTGTCAATCTACAGGAAGGCTCAGAGATATGGCATCCATTGGCCAGACATGTCAATAGCCGCAGCCCTGATACAAGGGAAGTGCGAAAGTTGCGCACTAATCAAAGATTCTCTACTCATCGCCCCGACCGATGACGACACGGACTGGAGGAAGCCACTATTTGATTTCCTCACCCAGGGCACCGTACCCGAGTCAAGAAAAGAAGCCGAAAAATTGAAAAGGAAAGCGTCTCGATACGTGGTACAGGAAAACCTGCTTTGGCGAAGAGGTCACGAGGGCAACTTGCTGCGATGTCTAGACGGCAGAGAAGCACAAGAAGTCATGGACCTTTCTCATCAGGTGGAACACCAAGGAGGTGCGAAATTATGCAGACAACTCCTCTCAATCGGGTATTTTTGGCCCACGATGGAGGTCGATTGCCGCACCAAAGTACGACACTGCCAGGAATGCCAATTCAAAGGGAACCTAGTGCACGCTCCCGCTGTGGATCTACATGCACTAGGGACGCCATGGACATTTCACACATGGGCTCTAGACTTTATCGGTCCCATCCGACCGATGTCGCACGGGAATCATTTCATTCTCACCGCAACTGAGCTGTTCACCAAGTGGGTGGAAGCAACACCGCTAAAGACGGCAAATGCGATGGCTGTGGTCAATTTCATCCAGGAAAGCATCATATGCAGGTTCGGAATCCCAAACACCATTCTTTCAGATAACGGTACTCCTTTTGTTAATCGCCAGGTAGCTGCGAAATTAGCGGAGTACAATATCAGGCAGATATGTTCTACCCCTTATTACCCAAAGGGAAACGGACAAGCTGAAGCGACTAACAAAACGCTGCTGAGAATTTTGAGCAAGATGGTCGCAGATGACCACAAGAAGTGGGCCGACTCTCTAAGCATAGCTCTGTGGGCTTACCGAACTTCTCCAAGGACACCCACAGGGGCCTCACCATTTCTGCTATGTTATGGAGCCGAAGCTGTAGTACCTGCGGAGGTTAGAGTCAACTCGGCAAGGCTGGCCTTCCATGCACTCTATGAAAATCAACGCGATCACGACTTAATCTTGCTGGAGGAAAAGCGAGAACAAGCCAAGAGAACCAATAAGCGATACCAGGAGAGAATCGCTCGCGCCTACAACAAGACGGTCCAGCGAAGAGATTTCGCAGTCGGAGACTTGGTCTTGCGCGCATCTGATCACTGCATGCGAGAAGCGACTCACCCGAAGTTCGCAGCCAACTGGGAAGGACCCTTTGAAGTCACAGAAGTCTTTGACAGTGGCTACTGCAGCATACGAAGGTTGCACGGCACAACCTCTACTCCGAGTTCAGTCAACATGCGCTGGATTAAGAAGTACTACCCCTGACTTCTCTCATTTCATGCGTTTTATTATAACGTTGCTTGATATCCTGTATGGCTACGTTTTACACAATCTCCTCCCCCATATGAGAGGATTGTAATCCCATCTCTCCCATATGAGAGCGTTATAATAAAAGAATTCTCCCAAATGAGAAGTTCACATTTCTAGCTGTTTATGTTGCTCTATTCAATTTGTTATTACTGTTAATCATGGTTTATTCGCCGCAATAGCAATCTGTCCAAGTGCGATCTTAAGTGATCAACTAAACCTATCTCTTACGATAGCAGCCTATGCAAATGCGATCTTAAGTGATCAACTAAGCCTATCTCTCGCGATAGCAGCAAATACGATCTTAACTGATCATCTAAGCCTATCTCTCGCGATAGCAGCCTGTGCGATCTTAAGTGATCATCTAAGCCTATCTTTTACGATAGCAGCCTATGCAAATGCGATCTTAAGTGATCATCTAAGCCTATCTCTCGCGATAGCAGCCTATGCGATCTTAAGTGATCATCTAAGCCTATCTCTCGCGATAGCAGCCTATGCGATCTTAAGTGATCATCTAAGCCTATCTCTCGCGATAGCAGCCTATGCGATCTTAAGTGATCATCTAAGCCTATCTCTTACGATAGCAGCCTATGCCAATGCGATCTTAATTGATCATTTAAAGCCTATCTCTTACGATAGCAATCTATGCAAATGCGATCTTAATTGATCATTTAAAGCCTATCTCTTACGATAGCAATCTATGCAAATGCGATCTTAATTGATCATTTAAAGCCTATCTCTTACGATAGCAATCTATGCAAATGCGATCTTAATTGATCATTTAAGGCCTATCTCTTACGATAGCAGCCTGTGCAAACGCGATCTTAATTGATCATTTAAATCCTATCTCTTACGATAGCAGCCTGTGCAAATACGATCTTAATTGATCATTTAAAGCCTATCTCTTACGATGGCAGCTTGTGCAAATGCGATCTTGATTGATCATATAAGCCTATCTCTTGCGATAGCAGCCTGCCTAAATGCGATCCTGACTAATCTTCTAAAGTCTATCAGCCACGATAACAACACATACAAATGCGATCTTAATTGATCTTTAAAGCCTATCTGTCACGATGGCAATTCACATGCACATGAGCTTATTTGATCCTCTATTGCGATAATAGCTCGTACGAATGCTAAAAGATGATCCCGATCGATCTTCTAGTAAAGCCTATCTGCAACGATAGCAACTCGCACAATTTAACGATCTCAATTGATCTACTAAAGACTATCTGCCACGATAGCAACTTGCAACATTGTGAAGATGATCTTAAACGATCCACAAAGGCCAACTACAGGCCCATCTGCCAGGATGACACAGCTGCGAAAATATGATCTCGAACGATCTAGCGAAGCATCAGCGAATTAATATATCGCAAATGCGAAACCATTACATAGCATTATGCAAGGCGAAATATGCCGAAACGCATGCGAAATTGTATTTTGTTGTAAAGAGACAGCAGATAATACAAAAGGCTATTTATCATTACGAGTCAAATGACTTACAATTTATCTGTCTAGATAGCAGCTTACAAGCGAAAAGCTCGAATCTAACTACGCAGCCAACATGGCTTACAATACATTCGAAAAGTAACTCGCAAGCATGAAGTTACACATCGCGGGAATTCCGACTAGAAAAGGATGAACCCACCGGTTTCAACACCGGCTGCGCAACACGCAGATCTGCGGGTGAACATCTGTAGCAGGGGGGATCTTGCTATAAAAAGAGCCACATGAAGCCATACGCTCAAGATCCCAGTATTCGACAAGACCGTTGTCAGATCTGCACCCCATAACATTTTCCCAAGGAACCACCGGTTCCGGCGATCCACAGACAAGGAGAAGCTCCAAAGGGCAAGGGCTCCTTGTAGACGGGGATGAACGCGACAGTTCGCCACCCCGAGCTCACAAAACGTAAAGGCGATGGATTCTTCTCCAGGGATGCTGAAGAAGAATTTCGCCGTTCATTACGAGACGGTAGCACGGTCACTTCGGCGCTGCACCTCGCCACGAGGCGGCCGGAAACATGACCTGCACACATAACACACGAAGAAATTTCTTCGAACACACATGAGATATTATCTGCATCTTCTTTATGATGGTTATAAAGAGCAATAAGCCTCATAAAGTGGATCTTGGAAACTATTTCTACAGCACAAAGCGCAAACTCAGGATTCACAACTTGAAGTTGCCATGAATCAACGAAAAATAAGCGTTGAAGCCAGCAGTCGTAAGGACTCACGGCAAAGCACATTTTTGGGATGAAGAACCCAAATAGCAAGGACAGGGTTTATATAGACCCTGTACAGACTCTTCGGTTGCCAAAGATGAGTCAGCAGAATTCAAAAAGAGGGTAAGTTCAATCACTTACGCCTTGAAAAGCGGTAACAATCAATTACCCTACTAAAGGCTACGACGATTCAGTTGCGTATCCTAATAAATGACGGATAGTCATGATTCGGATGGACTTCCCAACGAAAGCGTGCTTATCTGCCGAGAAATTAGCGCAAAAATCAAGCAGAGTATCAATTGCTGATGTCATAATTGGATATGCACAGAAATATCCAATCAAATCTCGAAAAAGGGCAAAACGGGAAAATTCATTGTGTTTGTTGAAAAAAAAGGGGGAGAAACCCTAGCAACATTACATTAATGTTCAAGACATTACATTAATGTTCCAGCCATTTTCTTGCTATTTTTGTAAAATTCGAAAATCAAAGCAAATTCTTGATTAAGGAGTCTTGGGGCTCGAACTGCTCGCTCAGCTTCTCTACCTGTTCCACTTCTTGCTTTAGTAGCTCGCACCTAGCATTCATCTCATGATACAGCTTCAGAGCTTCATCAACCTTTTGCTTCTGCTGCTCCACCTTCTGCTTCTCAGCTGCGAGATTCTGGTGGCCGAGCTTCAAAGTTACAGCTGCGCGAATCAGCGTGACTCTGTTCATAAGAAACTTGAAGCCCATTCTGCCTTGGACTTTGGTCACGAGATTTTGGCACATGCCACATAGAAATTCAGCACTCTGAACCGAAATGGTCGCAGGCGTAGCCGCAAATAGCTGCTCCAAAATCCAGATGGCTTCAGTAAGAAACAGCCTCCTGTCGAAGGGCCCTATCTCCAGAGATCTCACAAACAACTGCGGGTAGGTCAGACGCATTCGAACCACCCAGTCTACATCGGTTTGCTTCAAACCTGAGGAGGCGTCAAAAATAAGTTATGATGTCAAAACTCGCAAGCGAATAATGCGACGTGTGAACAGCAAAGCTCTACTTACCAGTTCCTTCCAGAATCTCATGAAGAGAAGGAATGCGGGCTGCCGGGTTGTTCAAAGATTGCCCTCGCTCCATAGCTCTCCTATCGGCTGCGAGCACCAATCTCTCGTAGTCAGGAGGAAGAGTGTAGGCCGCACCAGCTGCGACTGCATTCCCAACCTGCGAGCCCCAAATGCTCCACGCAGGAATGGGTGCCTCTGACTCAGTCATCGCCGGAGGCGAAGGGACAGCCGAAGTCGCTTGGCGAAGAACGCTCTCAGATGCGAAAACATTAGCAGCACTTGTCCTTACTTCCTCAGCACCAGTATGGACATCTTCATCCATCAGCACAGCATCTGTCCCAGCATCGTCGGAAAGTTCGATGATGTCCTCGAGAGGCTCACCCGCGTAGTCAGCAGCTGCGACGGGCTTCTCGGTATGGGAGCTCGGAATTGGAACATAGGACGCAGAAGGCTGACTTCTCTGCTCCAGCTCAGGCTCCTCAGCATGACCTGCGACATTAAATGCGATGATATGAGGTAACTTGCGCTATAAGTTAACTTGCTATCTTTACTAAAGCTAAGAATAAGCACCTCCACGCGAAGGTGGGATTGAGGTATCTTCATCATACACTAAGGACGTGGAACCATGCCCTATCAGTGTGTCCTCACTAAGCAAGTCTGTAAGAGGAGCGTGACCTGGGATGCGAATAAACTAGTCATGATTCTGCCTCAAGTTGCTAAAGCCTAGTACATGCGTATCACTCAAATAATTACCTGAGGGTTCTCCGCATTTGTCTACTAACCAACGGCGAATGTCAGCCTTTGACACACCATGCTTTAACGCACCCACAATAACATCTCTGTAAGTTACTGCGAGATTGAAGATCTCACCTTTATCGCCGCCTGCGATCTCCTCAAAATCCGCTTGGACTTGCTCCAAGGCTGCTGCATCCTCTCCGGGAACCTCATCTTCCTCCTCCGCATGAGAAGCCACTTCTTCGGGAAGCTCGTCTTCCTCGCCAACTGGACGCACTAAGTCGTCAACATGCTGCTCTTCGAGGCTCCGCTGTTTCACACGCTCCAGCTCCTCTTCTTCCCGCCGCCTTCTTCTCTCAGCAGCCTCCGCGGCTGTCTTCCGGGACTCAGCAAGAACGTCCTCGCTTATGGGATCGTCTAGAATGCCAGAATGGGCATCTCTCTTTTGTCTCTTGGCCACAAGTCCGCCAATGGTGTCATCATCATCATCTGCGAATACACGAATGGTTTAAAGAAAAGAAGTGCAAAGAAGTTACGATGACGGGAAAGGAAATGCGACGGAGGTACCTCCTGATTCTTCCTCATGCATCACAACTGTTGCTTCTTCTTCTTCATCACTTGCTTGGGGCTCCTGCCTCTCTTCCTCTTCCTCTTGATCGAATGGAACGAAAGACTCAACTGCGAGCTCTTTCCGCACTTTGCTGGGCATGCGACCTTTGCCTTTGTCCTTGATAGAAAGGGACCTCACTGGAGGAGAAGCTGGAGCACTTCTAGGGGAAGAAATCGTAATTCCCTTTTGCCTAGGTCTCTTCACTCTCGGCGCCGCAGTCGCTGGATGGGACGGGTCATCTCCAGGAGGAGACGGAGCCGGAGGATTGTCTATCAGCGAGTCAGCAAAAGTATTCATGACTGCGCGAACCTTTGTTTCAACCTCAGCGTCCATCCTCCATGAAAGCCGGAACGGCTGCTTTTGTCTTCTGTTGGCAACAATGGTGTTGACCAGCGACTTGGAGCGATCACCAGCTGCGAATCTCCGCACATGACACTACAACAGTACAGAATAAAAAAAGTGTCAGCATAAGGAAACCAAGAAACTTAACACATGCGAAGAAATTGCTTACCTCAGCAAAAGCCTTGCTATATCTGACGACTTGCGTGTCGCTCTTCTTGACTGCGGCGACTTGCTCCTTCAGAATGACGTCAGGACACAGATGGTTCTCACGATCCAACAGTGAGTAGCAACCATACTCAGACTCGCTCAGACTGCAAGTGGGGCGAAACGGAAAGGAGTTTCTTTTGATCAAGGGAGCTCTACCCGGCTGCGCGGCCGACTCTGTCTCGATCCTCGTTTGCTGGGCAACCCAGTATGCGAGCCAGTTCTGGGAACAACCACCCTCGCGGGTTCCCGCAGGCTGCTCAAAAGGAAGATTGTTCATGAAAACCGTCTCGCACTCCTTTGTTAGCAAGCGCTTGTAGCATCCTCTGACAATAGACTGGGGCCAGATTGATGGGGCCACCGCATCAAAACCAAACTGAGGAGAAACTCGAGTGGGGTCAATGTCCACGGTAAGCTTCTCATACCTCGGCGCGAGCTCACGAATATGCTCTGCAAGGGCAGGAAGGGAACCTCGCAGACACCAGCAAAAGAACTCGCGGTAGCGCTCATGGAAATGAGGTCCCCTTTCAAAGAGAAGCTCTTCTGAAAAGACCATGCCTTTAGAGGGGTACAGCTTTGGAAACCATCGCACATTCTCAATGCGCGTGGCATAGGGCCTGGAAGTAAACTCCTTCCGTTTGTCGAATATCAAACTCCAAACGCACTTGGTGTTGCCTGTTCCGAACCATCTCGCAGCTCTTCCGCTGTTGCGCGCTTCTGTCTCGCCTGGGGGACACCACTTGTCAAGTTGGAGAGCAGTTGGAGCATAAGACGGCCAGCGCTCGAAAACCCACATTGTCAAAAAGGAAATATTGACAAAAGTCAGTACATCGAGGCGGCCACGCGACTCCCTCATAGCCAGAACCAGCTGATCAAGCCTATAGTACAGCGTGCCCAAAACCAAGGGTCCGAGTGCGACTCTCTGGCCAAGAGCGAGCCTCACAGCAAGTGGCAACACATGGTAGAAGACTCCATCATGGGGGTGACCATCAATCAGATACCTTGACAGCCAGGCACAGAGAAAAGCACAAAGGGTCAAATGGTAGCCCTTGCCCTCTACGTAATTCTCGGCCTCCGGATCTTCACTCAGAAGTTTTTTAGTAATGCTGCTGTTCGCATAGTCTCGAAAGAAGTACTGCAACCATTTGTTCCAGGTATTCTTCGCGGATGTATCAACCAGCTGCCAATTCGGAAGAGGCTTCGTAGTGGTCCACTGAGTAGAGATTTTCTTCACCTCTGCTAGGCATTCCTCCATCTGCGTGTATAAAGCAATCTCCGCAGATGTCCTCAAGGGACTCAAAGGGTCCACTTCGCCCATGGGGGAAAGCACATACAGCATTTGAACGTCCTCGAGTGTGGGGGCAGCCTCGAACTCGGCAAAATGGAACGTATGAGTCGCAGGCGAGTAACGGGACAGAAGGTCTAGAAGCATGGACTGATCCAGCTTCACGGCAGCACCCTTCATAGCACGGATAGCAAAGTATACGCCGGCTTCATTAAGAGTCACGGCGTGATGGTCCAACACGTGGTCAATCCACTCATCCATATAGTCCAATTTCTGGACGAACGCCTGAGTAGAAATCGCAGTATATGGGAAGTGCCCGTTCTCAATCCCCAATCGAACTACATCCTCGGAACCAACAAACTCGAGCAAGGCTGAGTTAACTGGGCGAGTCAGCGTCAGCAATCGCTCAACTGGGACAGGATCAGGCATCCTCTTCGCCTTTACCCTCGCATGGTAGAAATCTTTGCCGCCTAAAAAGGGGGCTTTTCGCCACAGGGCCTGCGGAAGGTCGGGTATCTCTTCATCTTCCTTGACGGGTCTGGTTACTCTTGTCTTGGCCATTCCTGCGGAAGAGCAAGAAAAAAGGGGGGAGAAATACCACACTTCAGTTTGAATTTTGAAATTCAAGATCTATGCAAAGGAAGACGAACAGTTCTGGTATCAATTTCAGAAATTGGGAGTTGCAAGATCTCATATTGTTGAAGGACCAAAGCAAAGCAGGTTCAAAGACCAAACCCTCTTCACAAATTTCATGGGTTTACAGATTCAACGCAGTTCAAGGTAAACACTGGTATCTTAAATCAAAAGTAAACAAGGCCAACCTTGTTTTCTTGAAGCCTGCTTGGATGAGCACAATTGAAGAACACGGATTGCAGTTCTGAACTGGTGATTGATTATCTGGATCTGCTCTCGGAGATCTCTGGGTACCATTCACTTTAAGAGAAAGAAGTGATGCTTTGCAATAATGGGGGATACAAGGTATTTATCCAAAACAATGAAGGGTTGCGTCCTTTCGATAGTCGAATCGCAACCGTCACCGTCGAATCGCGCAATCACAGGACAAGCTGACGTCACGCCTAAAACCCTAAAGGTCAGACGGCACGACTCTAGGGGTTTTAGGTCATAATGGCACGCACGGGGGCTGAATTTACCCATATTTGAATTGGTGCGTGGCGGCGACGCGTATGTTGGTTTCCGCGCATGGAAGTCTATACGGCTATGAGTCTTCACGCGCAGAAAGGGGGCTAATGTAGATACTGCTTTCTGACATGACAGATCTTGGCCACGTGGCAGCCATCCTGCACACCATATTGTGCTCCACACACACTGGATCACCAGCCGAGCTGATCCATGTGGGGGCTGCGAGACAGAGCCCTCGCATACCACTGCACGGGACTTGTAGGGACTTTGTGGTTTGGAGGCTAGAGTAAGCCCTGTCGCGTGCGAGCCAAGCCCGCACGCGACCTTTAGTAACTGTTTTGAGAGATTTATGGCACGAGCTCCATAAACCCGGTCAATCCGGTCAAACCCGGTCAACCTCGTAACGGTTCCGGTATTCGCGCACCACGTGCTCTAACGGTTCCTATATACTCGGACGAACGTGCCGTTATGGTTAAGCTAATTAAGCCGCCATTAATGGGCGCATTAACCACACTACAACGGTCATGTTCTCCAGGATATATAGATCGTCAACCTTTCCATACAAAGGAGAACACACTGCCATACGCGGAAGCTCTGCCAAACCTCTGTCTCTCTCTCAGACATTGCTACTGCCTTACTCTCTCCCTACACACAACCTCACTCTTCCTGTGCGATCCTTGATCCACTACACACGGTGCACACGGAGGTCTCCCCGCCGGAATCTCTTGTGCACACAAGTTAAGTAAACATGCAAATAAATTGGATTGAATTGAATGTATTTGGAGTTACGAAGGTGTGGCTGGGGCACATATTATCTTTTCTGGCTTGTGTTTCTTGGCAGCTATTTGGCATTGGGTGTATTGGGATCTAGCACTATTTACTAATGAACGTACGGGAAAACTTTTTTTGGATTTGCCAAAAATATTGGGAATTCATTTATTCCTCGCAAGATTGGCGTGCTTTGATTTTGGTGCATTTCATGTAACAGGCTTATCTGGCACTGGAATATGGGTGTCCGATCCTTATGGACTAACAGGCTAAGTACAACCTGTAAATCCAGCGTGGGATTGAATTGAATTTCAAAACTGTAGATCAGGGGGTAAAACTGAATTTATGAAGTTACGCTAACAACTAGTAGAGGGAATACACAAAGAGGGTGTGTAAGTGAGACCAAGTTGGTAGTCATTAGGGGTGCAAATTGTGTGGGTTGAACCCGAAAGCCCAAACCAACATTGGCCCCGAACACATAGTTTTATTAATTTGGATGGGCTTGGACAGAAATTCTTAGCCCTAATTGCAATTATAGTCGAACTTGTACATAAATAAGAAACGACGGGCTAACTCGAATTTCACGATTTGCATGACCAGTACCTATCAATATTTATGTAGCATATCTAACATGAATTTATTTTTTTGCTATATTTTAATCATTATTTTGAACCAGTATGATTTGTTTTTTCACAAACAATATATTATTCTATTGTGTTTTAAAAATATATAAAGATTAATGTATTATCCTGAATTCGGCCCCAACCCGAATTGATTTATACGAATTTGGGGTAGGACAGATTGACGATGCTCTTAACTGGGCGCTTGAACAGCCTCGACAAAACTCATGCTTGGACTAGGACATGGGTGTCAACCCATCCAGTCCCCCTCGAGTTGCAGTCCTAATTGTCATTAGAGGTGTAAATAAGTTTTCTAGACTGGAAGGGGTGTAAGTGAAAATCACCCTAAACTGAGGGGGTGTGAATGATACTTATCCTTTTATTTTTCATGTAACCGACCCAACCGACTTTAAGTCAGTGGTGGTTAATTAACGGCAGTACCGAGGGATTATGATGGAGAATTAGCTGACGTATCGGTCCATGCCACGTGACCTTCACATGGCGAATGTGGGCCACTCATTGTACGCCTTTACATGAGCTTCTCCTTTAGCCCTTGGTCCCTTACACCCTCCCGTGCCACCCACGTGATGTCTGCTGACATGGCGCTCATGTCACTTTCTTTCTATCGTCTTCTAGTTTTTTCTGGGTAAAATCGTCTTCTAGTTTTGCTTTAACCTTGATCACTAACTAGTGCACTTGTAGATGCCAATAGACTCTTTAGCCTGTTGGCAGCAGACACACACCCTCCGGAAAAAAAAAAAAAAAAAAAAAAACGAATCAATTGAAATATCTCCACTTGCCCACGTCACACTGTACGGAAAACCCCACCAATGCGACTTCCATTAGGTAAAGATATTTTTTGGAGCTCCTCTTTCTGGAGAATCAAGACCACAAAATTTGCATAGGTCCGCATTCTACTGGAGAGGCGGATCTCGTGGACGTGGTGTCAAAGTTCGGGATTGGAGGGGAGGGACAGGAGCGGGTTGCGGCCGCTGGGGGCGGAGCTAGGAATTATTAAGTATTAGAGCACAATTGTACATTTAAAAAAAAATGTAGGACATTTTTATAATTTAACTAAGCCACAATTGAAAATTTCTATAAAAATAGAGATAATAGTGTTGTTTTTGAAAATTAGAGTGCGGCACGTGCCTCCGTGCCGCACTCTAACTCCGCTCCTGGCAGTAGCGGAGTCAGAAAATCGAACTAGCTGAGATAAAATTAAAAGATACCGGTACGACGTTATAAACATAATCATTATATTTTGTAAGGTTATGTCGGAAATTTTTAATTCAAACCGGAACGTTTAAGTATATTTCTAAAAGGTCTAGTATAAAATTTTAGTATAAAATATGCGTAATTAGAGGTGTGCTAGTGGAGTTTTTTAAAAGTCAGGTGTGTCAATTGCAAACCCTTACCCTCAAGTGGGTCAGGACCAGCTGAATTTGTAGGGAAGAATTCTGGGCTAGTTAGGATAAGTTGGTTTGGTTAACTAAAAATCGAACTGAACTTTTTTTTTTGTGGTTTATTAAACAGACGGTTGATAGTTACGTACCATATTAGGCGGTGGACGGGTAAAATAGTGCCATGCTTGGAGAGATGGAGAGAGAGGAGAGAGAAATCACTGAAGAAGTAAGAGAGGGAGATGCGTGAAAAAAAAAAAAATGGCGGTGGACGGGAACACACACCCGTGCCCGGGTAAAACAATACAGGCCACCGGTCGTCTCCCAACGTAAACCACTCAGTCAAACACTATACATGTCCAGTTAACCAAACCCCAACCCCTTTATCCAAACAACCCCTCTATCATAGACTGGCACCCGGTCCAAAACCCACAGGTTTAAGGCTTACGGGGGACAGGGGCGGTCAGGATATATATATTGTCAGGATATATATTAATAATTTATTAATATATATATACATATATATTAATTAATTTCTAAAAAAAATCCATGCCCGAGGTCCAGCGTTTGAACCAGAGGAAAAAATATATTATTTTAATTTTTTTGTGGGAATAATTTAAATTTTGATTTCATCATAGTTTGTAAGTACTTTGTGTATACCGCAAGATAAAGAAACGCGCAAATAAGTGCTAGCTGAGTGATAAAGTATTTGAAGCCTCAGCATGAGGTCCCGGTTTTAAACCCGGCTGTAAATCAAAAACAAAAACGGAGGAAAATGCTGGTTTTAAACATGGCCGTTCGAGACACATGCAAGCTTAAAGATAGTAATGAATTTGAGGCCCAAATTAAACAAAATTATACAGAAAGGGGGATTTTAGAAGGATAAAAATACATCATTAATTTCGTGATAATTGTGTGTAATAAATTAAGCTGAAATTAGAATATAGATTAGGTTGAGATTATATTAGGCTGAAAGTTTGTTTCATAAAAAAAGAAATTAGTATTCGATAACCTAAAACTCTGTTTTTTTGTTAGAAATAAACAAATATATATGTTTACAAATCCAAGTAAAAGCTAAGAAACTTGGGTTAAGTCTGTGACAAAAATATGAATACCATTATACTAACCCCAAACTTTATTATTATTTGACACTAAATTTAATTGTGGTTATAAAACACAGTCTTTCCGATCTTTGTGACTTAAGTGGTAGCTTCAGCTGCACCTGCCTGCAAAATCTCTATTCATTATAGATGTTAAGAAATATGGACAGGTAGCTACACTACTTATGATTGTCCCAAAAATTAAGGTCTTACACAATAGAGGACTCGTTAATGCTCATGTTGCCCACATTGTATTTTGACATGTCACGTTATTTTAGTCATTGGATCATATTTATGTTATTTGATCGAACATGAAGGTCATCCTAAGATGTTACAAACTAAATGAACTCCAAACTTGTGGAGAAATCATACATAATGGTTGGAATTAATGCGTAAATCATGCATTTCACACCTTTTTGGTTGTTCACACATCATGGACTTTTTTTTTTTTTTTTTTTTGCGGATCAAATAGAACTTCATTAATATAAAACGCAAATACAAATCTTGCCAAACCGATGACTAAATAGATACATACCATAACGACACTACTTAAACACCAAGACTAGCAACTGAACGGCCTCAAACCCTCAAAGCAGGCCTCACCAAAACAAACCATTGTTCCAAAAGCTTAACAAAATACCCACAAAAGCTAAACAAAATATTAACATCCATAAACAAGTTCCAAACTGATAATAAACTGATAAGAAGAACCGACCATCACCATAAAATGTTGACACAGCAGAGGACAACTCCAGGGAACCTCCTAAGCATCGATGAAGGGGATTACAGCAGACATCAACTCATTATCCGGAAGAGGAGGGAGATCACCACCAGCATCTTCATTGCAAGCTCTAGCATCAGCCACCACAGCATTCCCACCAAAATCTTGATTTCCAGAGAGTCCCTTGACAGAGGAGGATACAAGGGCTGAGCTCTCTTCTTTGCAGGTAGGATCCATAGCTTGTGCCATAAAAACTGGGGGCAGCACTGCTAGAGGAAAAGCATCTGAGACTTCCATCAAAGCTTGGGGCGCCATTGGAGTGAATTGTGGCTCAATGTGAACTGGCCCTGCCTTCCATGATATGTTACCTTTTTGAACTTCAACTTCAACCCAATTGTTAGCAGCTGAATAAGACTAAAAATGTTAGACAACAAGGAGTGCAGCTAAAGCTTCAGCTTGATAATACATTTGTTCAACAGAGGAGCTGTGCTGATCAAATAATTTCTTATTTCTAGAGATCCAAAGAATCCAAATAATAGCTGGGATCCAATGCCAATTTTGAATGGAGTACCTAGCTTTCTTTCTATTTAACCAGCTAAAAATCCACTGATGAAAGTTACAAGTGTTATTATTGGGTTTATGAGTGCTATTAATGGGGGCTCTCTCCCACAGCTGTTGAGCCACAGAACAATGAAAGAAAATGTGATGAGGTGTTTCAGCTAGATGAAGGTTACATCTGGGGCAAGAGGGATTAACAGAAGAAACTCTAAAGTGAATATTATCTAAACAAGGAAGAGAATTAGTACAAATTCGCCAAAGAAGATGTATAATATTGATAACTCTCTTTTAAGAGTTATTTTTATACTTCCATATTACTTTCAATAGGCTTATTTCACATGATTTATATGTTATATGTGCGTTAATATGTGGAATTGATGACTTACAAGCCTAAGAGTGAAAAGTTGTGTTTCTAGCCTATTTGTGCATGTTTTCTCTCATATTTGCTATGATAATTGCACGGGTTGTTTAGTGTTGTGTATCTCAGGTAAAAGAGGTGCAATGGAGCTTATGAGAGGCTTGGAGATGCTTGGAATGGAGCTAGATGAAGAGGAGAAAAGGAGATGCACAAACGAAGAAAAGTTGGAAAAGTCACACAGGACCAGCCTGCACTCTTTTCGATGCCTAGAAAAATCTACAAAGAATTTTGAAGCAAGGCCTGCGGCATTGGAAACTATACATCCGTAGCTTTCCAACGATATATGGTAGGCCCGAAGACGAGTCCGTATGAGGGAGATACAGCCCGCGCAAGATCAGCAAATAATTCTGGCCGAGAATTACAAACTGGAGGGGCTGAAGTGCAATTTCGGCCATATTTCATTAAAAAGCGTGCCCAGGCCTTGGGGAACGCATTCTCAGACCTAAGAAGAGACGAGAGGCTGCTGGAGAAGAGGGAGGAACGCTAGGGGAGAAGAGGATCATGGAGAACAACGCCGGAGTCGCCGGAACGCGATTTTCGTCACGAGTTTGACTATCCCTCCTATCTTTTCTATCTTTTCTCAATACTATGAACTCGTTAGCTTTTATTTTCAGTATATTTGAGTAGTTTTCTTGGCTAGGCTCTATGGAGAGCCTAGGGTTTGTTAGACACCGTTCCGGATTTGTGTGTTTGATTCACGCTTATGGATTCACGTTATTGATTAATTTTCTTCTCTATTGGTGTATTGTTGACCTAGAACTATTGACACGTTTTAGGTAGGATATGAATGATGAATAGAGATGTCTTTGATCCTTAACGTTTATCTTAGCTTAAAGTAACATTGAAATTGCACCTTCTAGTAATCTTGTTCTTAATTTTATGCTACCTTAGCGTCATGAACTAGGGTATCTACTTGGTGAAAGATTGATGGACTGACAGGTGAAGATTGATTAGCTTATGAATCTAGGATTGCTAGCAACCCCGTATCATGATGGACCGAAAGGCGAAGTGTTAGGGTGTGGATCAAAACGTAGGATTAAACTTAGTGCTTGTTAGGTGATATAGTTTATGGATCGACAGATGACGACTATTGAATCTAGCATAGGCTTACATGAGACCGACAGGAGATTGTGAGTAGTTAGACGTGATCAAGAGCATATTCAATATTACATGTTTCAAAGCAATATCCGGAATTGTCTAATGCCCTAGGTGATCCATAGATCGCCTAGTCTTTCTTCTTATTTAATCAAACCTTGTTTAATTATAAAAATCCAAAAATATTGTCTCTTAGTTAGTTTAATATAGTCACTTGATTGGGGGTGACAACTTCTCAAATCAACAACTTTCCTCCTGTTATTTCAATTACACTCGTTAGATTTAATCTCTAATTAACAATAAACCTACTATCTGTCCTCGTGGGATCGATAACTCGGGGTTGAAATATTACCCTATATTACTTGAACCGTGCACTTGCGGTAACGCGTAAGAAATCGTGTCAAATATTCGCAGGGAGGTTAGATTTCCAGAGGAGCTTCCAATGGAATTCAGAAGAGATAGAGCGGAATTGGATACGATTGCTAGATAAGTTTGGGGAGGAATTATTATAGTTTTGATGAAGATATGCTGTTTTGACAGAATAGACTCCATTGGAGGTAAGCTTCCAGTGAGGGGTGTCATGATCATCAGCAGAACCTAAAGGAATACTTTGAATTCTATTACTCAGCCAAGGTGGGAAAAGTCTGTCCACAAGGGATTTGTTCCAAGATTGCCCATCTTGTGCAACTAACTGCTCCACCTTTTTATACCTGTTATTTGGATCCGTTTGTTTCAAACACTCCTCAATAGAGTTTCCTGGAACATCTGGAATCCAACCATTACTTCTAATTGTCAAAGATTGACCCTTGGCCAACTTCCATTGCAGTCCTAGGGAAAGGGTAGTTCTTCCCTTGCAGATGTTTTTCCAAGCACAGGAGGCTGTGTTGGTAGTTCTAGTAGCCAAAAAATGTTTCCTTTTACAGTACTTTGGTAAGAAATAGGAACTGAAAAAGTTTTTTGGATCCTTAACAAGCTTCCAACAATTTTTGGCTATTAGAGCATTATTAAAACACTGTAAATTTTTGAATCCCAAACCCCCTTTCTGTGTTTTGTTGCAAAGGAAGTCCCAAGAGAGCCAATGAATAAATCTTTTAGAGGTTGAGCCAGCCCAGAAAAATCTTGAGAAAAAGCCTTGAATGTGATCACAATCTTTCTTAGGGAAGATACAAACAGACATAGGGTAGACAAGGAAGCTGTTGAGGATAGATTTAATTAGGGTGGCTCTACCAAAAGGATTAAGGAGTAGACTCTGCCAGCCAGCACACTTTTCATTTATTTTAAGGATAGTAGACTTAATTAGTTCCTTGTTGGTTCCTTGCTTATCTAGAGTGATTCCTAGGTATTTTCCTATAGAATCATGAGGTTGTAAGCCTAAATTGCTCGAGAACTGCATTTTATCAGAATCAGAACAGTTAGGGCTAAAAACTAGAGAGGATTTATCAAGATTGATTGCTTGGCCTGATTCAGAGGCATAGGTGTCAAGAAGAGTCTTAATATTCATACTTGTATTAGGATGGATTTGGAAGAACAGTAGGGTATCATCTGCAAATTGGAGGTGAGAAATAGTTTTACCCCTAGTAATTGGAATTCCCTGAATCAAATTGTCAGATTCAGCCATTTGGAGGGAGCTGGAAAGAGCCTCAGCACAAAGGGCAAAAAGGAAGGGGGATAAAGGATCTCCTTGCCTTAATCCCCTGTGAGGGGAGAAGGAGTTGGATTGTGAACCATTGATGATTAGAGAGTAAGATACAGTGGAGACACACTGCATAATAAGCCTGGAGAAGTGAAGGGGGAATTGCATTTGGAACATCACTTGCTCTAGAAAATCCCATCTTACTCTATCAAAGGCTTTGGAGATGTCCAACTTAAGAGCTCCTAATTTGGGTTGATGTACTGAATTGGCTTTCTGAATGGTGTACACTAGGTCCTGGCCTATGAGGATATTATCTTGGATGAGTCTATTAGGTATGAAACCATTTTGATTAACAGAAATTAATGAAGGAAGGACTTGTTTGAGCCTATTAGCTAAGACTTTTGCAATAATACGATATAAGACATTGCATAAACTTATTGGTCTAAAGTCTGTAACTGATTGGGGATTGTTATTTTTAGGGATAAAAATAATGTGAGTTCTATTTAGCTCTCTTAGCATAAACCCAGAGTTTAAGAAAGAAAGAACAGCTGAAGTGATTGAGGTAGAGAGGAGAGACCAGTTTTGCTGGAAGAAGGCTGGTTGAAAACCATCTGGACCAGGTGCCTTAAGGGGAGACATACTAAATACTGCAGTAGATACTTCAGTGGCAGAGAATGGGCTAGACAGAAAGTCTTGTTGCTCCATAGTGAGTGTCTTAGTGATATTAAAGAGGAGGGAGAAGGAAAATAGACCATCATTTTGTTGTGCTAATTCTGAAACTGAAGGAGAAGGTTGAGAGTAAATATTAGAGTAGTGCTCCAAGAAAATTTTCATGATAGAGGCCTGATCAGAGATCAAAGTGCCATCAGGGAGTTTGAGATTGTGAATTGAATTAAAGTTTTTCCTCATTTTAGTATAAGCATGAAAGAATTTTGTGTTCTTGCTGCCTTCTTGGAGCCATTTGCAGCGGGCTCTATGAGCCCAGTAGATCTCTTCAGAGTTGAGGAGATCATGGAGGTGTTTGTGATTTGTTACAAAATTAGATGCAGCCATAGGGTCAGGAAGTAAGGCCTGGTAGTGGGCAATGTTAGCTTTAGCCATAGCTATTTGGTTAACTAAAGAAGGTTTGGCCCTAGCCCATGATCTAAAAGCTCTTAGCGTAATAGAAAGCAGCTTAACCACTCTAAAGCATGGAGAGCCCCTAATAGGAAGCCTCCAAATATAGGACAAGAGGTCCTTAGTTTCTGGGCTCTTAAGCCACCAAATCTCAAATCTTCTTGGCGGGTTAATACGCGGGAGATCAGAGTCAAGGAGTTTGAGGATTATAGGTGAATGATCCGAGACTCCAATACCAAGATTATGCAGTGTAACACACGGGAAAAGAGAAAGGAACTCAAAATTACACCAAGCTCTATCTAATCGTTCGAAAGTGGGAGAAGAACTAAACCTACAGTTTGACCAAGTGAACCAGGGCCCTATATTCTTTACTTCAAACAGCCCCCAATGATTAAGATGGTTTAAAAGTTGATTAGCACCTCTGATAACCGAAGCACATGGACCAGCTTTATCATGAGGAAACAGGACTTGGTTAAAATCGCCAATAATGACCATTTGGGAGATATAGTGAAAGCATGAGAGTGCCATGCACACCATAACCCCCCACTAGATCCAACTGGCTCAACAGAGAAGTGATTTTGGAAACCTAGTTTTCGAAACTTTCGATTGATAAAAGAAGAAGACTGCTTAGTTTCAGATAGAAAGATGATCTGAGGTTTGTAACGACGGGTCAGAGAGAAGACCTCACGAATTGCAGAGTCCTGACCCAAACCTCTGCAATTCCAGCAAAGAAGACTCATGGATCTCTTGGGGGTTGTTCTGGCACAACCACCCCAAAGCCTAATTTAGGTTTTTTAACCAAAACGGATTGAGTTATAGATTGGTCATTCAAAGGTCTACAGCGTTTTTTGAACTTAAAATTGAAAAAATTTCCAGAAAAGGGATTAAAATTGAGTTGCATAATGGAATCATAAAAATTTAAAGTACCTTTGTTTGCCACTGGCTTGGAAGATGTCCTCTGCTTTTTACCCTTTCCCTTGGGGTCAACTATCTGTTGCTCTGCCACCTCTTTTGGCTTAGTTGTCTTCTTGAGAGCCTGGATTTGGAGTGGTTTTGCTTTGATTGGCATCTTTCCTATGCCTTTCTCCATGACCTTCTCCGAGACCTTTTTGGCAATCAGTTTCTTCTCCACCCCTGGCACCTTCTTCCCTACATTCCTCTTTCCCCTTGATTTCTTTGGTACTGATGGACCACTCTCCTTCAACATCTTATCTATTTCAGCCAACTCTTGTCTTCTCTGAGTCTTTTCTGAGTCTGGTTCAGTGGTCACTGTGGGAGAGAAATCAGGGGCTCTTATAGAGAAACTTGAATGGTCTAGTTTTTTGAAGGTAGTTGGGAGTTGTCTCACCATTGTGGGTTGGGACAAAGAGTGCGACTGAATAGAGGAGGGAATAGGGTAGGTAGTAGGATTCTGCGAAACTTGATTCTGAGAGAGAGATGATGGATTTATAGTGCTGATAGGGGGTAGGTTACAGAGTTCTTGAAACAGTGAATCACCTCTTTGGAATCCCAAATGCATGCGCTGGTTTAATGCAAAGGCATTGAACCAATCAGTTTGAAAATGAACCGGTTGCGTCTGTTGGGAACCAGAGCCATTCATGGCGCCTCTTGGAAAGCATGCATGCATTTGTGAGGCCAGAGGAACCGTTTCAATCTGCGACTGGTGCATCTGGGGGGTCTTTGACTGATGATCTTCCCTCATAGATGAGTTTCCTATAAAAGGAGGGTCACTCTCCACTCTTGGCTTTTTGGAGATCTCATTCTGGTACGGTTCAGAGGGGGGGGGGGTAAAATAGTTTGCAGAGTCTGTGGATGATGTTGAGTGATCAGAGAGATGAGGGTTAATTGGGATAGGGGGGCCTTGGTTGGGATCTTGGAGTGTAGGAACGTCAAGAAATTCATAGATGGGGGTTTTGCTAGTATCAAACTTCATAGTACGATAGGGGCCATGTTTGGAGTGGAGTTTAAGAAGGTGGGTGAACATTTTTCTTTGAGGGTTTACAAAAAAAGGGTAAGAGGAGAGGTGGTGTGACTGCAGGTATCTGGCTTCCAACTTGTCCAAGACTTCTACCAGGTTAGTACTACATCTTTTGTTATCATGTCCAACACAACCACACCTGTAACAGATTTTAAAGATCCTTTCATACCTGAAAAATACCCACTTCTTTTCATCTTCTCCTGGGACATTGACGTAGGCTCCTGGGGTTAGGGCTTGATCAAGAGAAACTCTGACTTTGATACGCAAAGCATGAAGAGCTCTGACCCTATCAAATGACCAATCCACTACAATCAAGTCCCCTGCCAAATTGCCCAATTTTTCAGCCGTATCCCTATCAAAGCCCTCTAGAGGAATATTTGGAACTTGAAACCATAAATCTGCTTTAGAAAAATCAACTTCCGAAAGGGATTGATTATTTTGTCTTTCCTTGAAAATCAGGGATAAGCCATGAATCGAGATAAGAGACTCATTCAGAAAAAACTCTTTGTCCTTAGGATTTTGAAAATGGAAAAGATAAACTTCAAGTTTCTTTTCAATCCAAACTGACCCCAGTGTTTTCCATGCCTTGCAGATTGTTTGCTGAATAACAAGAGGGGAAAGAGAGAGTTTACCAACAAATTTCCCTACCAGAGTATGCTTCATGATCTCTCGGAAGGTGAAAGCCCTGTTAGGATTCAGTGAGATCACAGACCCCCTTTCATCTAGTCGTTCCTCCATGGAGTCATTGGAAGAAGGGCTACTAACATCAAAGTGGAAAGGATTAGACATAGAAGATTAAAGAGTAGCAAAGAAACTGGGATGGGATAGAGACAGAAGTGAGAATGAATCAAAGAACAAATCAGAACCACTTAATATAAACAACAATATAAACAACAATGAGGAACTCCTGCATCCAAAGATATGAAAAGATTTTGATTAGTAAGATAAGGGAGCAATCACACTAGAATCAAAAAAGAACCAATGCATGCACACAAAATAATTTGCCAAATCTCGGAAGAGCGCAAATTTGGCCTAGCCAAGGGTTGCATTGCAGGAAATGATTGCATTATAGGTAGTAGGGCGTGGGGTTTTCAGAGGGAGGAGTGGGGGAAGAGGGTTAAAGGAAGCCAGAAATTTGATTGGTAACACCAACCAACGAACACATAGAATATCACCGAGAGTTGTGGAAGACGAAACGATTGAACTCGTTTGAATTTGATTGAAGCCAGCTGAAACGTAATCAATTGAAATGGTTACGGGGAGGATTTGAATGGAGGTAAAAGGTGTGGCTCAGAGAGCAATGGGAGAGGCTCTAGGGAGAGCAATCTTCAATTAGTATCCACATCATGGACTTTGAGTGGTCATACAATCATCACGTTATTCTCATGAACGCTGTTTTTTGGCCCGTTGAGAATCAACAAATACGTCGTTGTCTAACCCCTCTCCTGTTTAAGAGCCTGTTTGGTGGCATCCATATAAAAAGAAAAGGAAATTGTTATTTTGAAAATATATGTTAAAACAAACGTTCGAAACAGAATAAAAGTTTATTTGGTTTGCTGGAAAAAATGTTTCAAATTTTTAAAAAAAACACGTAGTATTTGGCAACTGTAGACAGTCCAAAATACAGTCTTAGTCTACAGCCACGTGGACATGTCACCAGTATCAACAACCCAGCTACAACAACACAGCTAAATGTTTATGTTAATTTTCTCAAATGCCAACTTTATGAACATATGCTTCTTAATTTATGCATCCAGTAAGCGTTGAAATGTGTTTAACAACTGAAAGTATGAAAAACAGTTGGTGTCTTTAAACACATGTGTATGAAATACCGTATTGTGTTTAAAACATCTCTTTCTCTTTATTCTACTTCACCAAACATGCACCTGTTGGAAGAAATGGTTTAGACGGTAACATTTTATACCCGACTTTGAGCTCGGTTTGAATCCGACTCACTTGAGGGTTAACAACACCAATTGCATCCTTAGAAAGAGGGCAACTTGGTGGTCGTTTCGAACATTCACTCGTCAAAAACCATTAAGAAATGAATGATCAAATTGAGCTCTCAAAATGGGTTCATGATCAAACTTGTGTTGTGAAGAAAATAGGAACCACATCTTGGTTCAAGGAGGAAACTTGGGAGTTTAACTACTCCAAGTTTGGACTATAGGGCACGCCCTTTGGGTGGAGCAATTTATTGTAGGAGAGAGGACCTAGACAAAGGTCGAACCACCACGCGCGCGCGCGCGCCGCCGCCGCCGTCCGTCCGGCCGGCTCGGTTCGGTCTCGGTCTCGGGTTCGGGTTCGGGCACGGGCCGGGCCGTGACGTGGTGTGGTGTGGGTTGGGCTGTCTAGTTAGTGGGCTTCATTAAGTATTAATCTTTTTGGGCCAAAAACTAACTATTAATTAATTTCATTAATTAATAGTTATGAACAGTTGCAAATTAATTATGAACAGTTGCAAATCAAACAGATGCAACCGTTCCTACGGTTGCAACTGTTCTGTTTGAACAATAACCGCTCCAACCACCTTCTATAAATTGCCAGTTTCATTCCTCATTTGGGAATCTGAAACCAGACGAATTTCTCCAGAACACTATCTTCCAAACACAAACAGAAACTTCAACGTGGTCTCAGTTCGTTGTGTGCGGCGCTGTACGCAGTGCTTTCCACCGCCGCACAGGGAAGCTTTCATCCTGGGAAGCAGTCGTCCGATCATTCCATAGCAAGCACGTGTGGGGGACGAATCTGCTTTAAGGAGCCTCGTTCTACATGAACGAAACTGTCTTCCAACTTTGTACAGCATTCGGAAATCTAACTATCAGTAAGTTCGTTCTTTGTTTTAGTTATTTTCGGGTACAATTTGATTATTCACAACTTGTCCGGGTAATTAAAATTTGATAACAATCTTAAAGCAGATTATCCTTTTGTGATTTAATCTCTCTGTATCCATAAAGTTTCTGTCTGCAAATCCGTTGGTCATAACATACATCAGGATTGTTCGTTTCTGATACAAGTTCGTACTGCTTCGTACTGTTGTTTTTGTATCTCCCAATTTTACATGCTGTGTTGTGTTCTAACCCTCTGTTACTTCATTTGGCATTTTGTTGCTTCTAATTAGTGTACTCAAATTTGTCTCCTTATGCACATGTGGTAAAGCATATTTGTTTTTGCAACAGTTAATACAATTTCATGAAATTAAAGTTGTGTCTTAGATTCGTTCTTGTTCTGTAACTACTTGTGGTCCAGTAGATTCGCTATTATGTTCGTATCTGGAACTTTTCTGTCATAATATCAAATTTCAGTCAGTACAGTTTCAGTCTGTAAAGTCGGGTTCGTTTATTTCTGTCAAATTTTTTTTTTTTTATCAAAGGGTTCCCCATTTTAACTGTTGTCTGTTCAGTTGAATTCGAACTCTCTGTAACCAATTTTCGCACTGTTGTTGTTTCCTATCATAAACATTTGGTATTTTTTTTAAGTACTTTATGTTACAAGCAGTGGTCGGTGTTTGGTAGTCTGTTGGTTTCATTTCATCTTTGCTTTTCTATTCAAGTGACAAGTATACCTGTTAGTGCATGTCTTTACCATTTAAAATTTTCACTAACTGTTACACAATTTGTCTTCATTGTTTTCCTAATCTTTACAAGTAACAGTTTGTGGTTAATGGTTTATTTTCTTCATTGATAACATTAGTTTTGTCATTACAGTAAAGCACTTTTGTTGTTAATTTATATTAGTTACTAATTGTTTACATTGTTTAGCCTTTGGACTTGCTTTATTAAATTCAGCAAGTATTATTTCAGTTTAAGTCATCGGTTTATTGTTAATTCTGTCAATAGTAACAGAAACGTTTCTCTTTGTAGAAATGGGAGACAATTCCGGAAAAGAGGCGGCTGAAACGTCAAGTTTGACATCCGCTACCACCAACCCCATTGTACCGGTGGGTTCTCATCTTGTTGAGAAGCCGGAGAAATTTACGGGCAAGGACTTCAAACGTTGGCAGCAAAAGATGTTGTTTTACCTGACGACTTTGAGTCTTGCAAAATTTCTCAACGAAGATGCTCCTCCATGTCCAGAAAATGCCGATAGACAAACCGTTGCAGCGGTGGAGGCTTGGAATCACTCCGATTTCCTTGCACGCAACTATATCCTAAATAGTTTAGATAATCAGTTGTACAATGTCTATTGCGCTGTAAAAACGGCTAAGGAACTTTGGCACTCGCTCGAAAATAAATATAAAACCGAGGATGCTGGTGCCAAAAATTTCGTAGTCGAGAACTTCCTAGAATTTAGAATGGTAGATTCCAAGGGGATAATGCAACAGGTGCAAGAATTTCAGTGTGTAATACATGATGTAATAGCGGAGAAAATGATACTCCCGGAAGAATTTCTTGTAGCCGCGATGATACACAAATTACCCCCCTCATGGAAGAACTACAAAAATTACTTGAAGCACAAGAGGAAGGAAATGAAGATGGAGGAGCTCATCGTTCGACTTCGGATTGAAGAAGGCAATCGACTAGCCGAAGACAAGCTGTCAACAAGCTATCAGTCTAAGGCAAATGTCGTAGAGGAAAAGCCGCAGAAAAATCTGAAGAGGAAGGCTACGAATGAGAAGAAAAAGTTCACGGGTAAATGTCACAATTGTGGCAAGACCGGGCACAAGATAAAGGATTGTCGGAAAAAGAAGAATACCTCCAAAGGGAAGAAAACCGAAGCCAACATGGCCGAGGATGGAGAAGACGGAAACGACTTTGCAGCCGTAGTCTCGGAAGTAAACCTCGCCGGAGGCAATCCCAAGGAGTGGTGGATCGACACCGGTGCCACGAGGCACATATGTTCCGACAAGGCTATGTTCTCATCATTCGAGCCGACTGAAAATGAAGAACCGTTGTACATGGGAAATTCAGCAACTTCCGCCATAAAAGGGAGAGGAAGAATAACGCTGAAAATGACTTCCGGAAAAACCCTTACCCTCAATGATGTTCTCTATGTTCCCGATATTAGGAAGAACCTAGTGTCAGGATCGGTGCTTAGCAAGAAAGGGTTTAAGCTTGTATTTGAGTCAGACAAATTTGTTCTGACTAAAAGTGGAGAATATCTAGGTAGGGGGTATCTCAAGGATGGGCTATTTAAGCTCAATGTAATGACTGTGTTTCCGACTATGAATAAGAAAGCGCAAGTTAACTATTTGTCGGAGTCTTCTACTTCTTGTTTATGGCATGCACGATTAGGTCATGTTAATTACGAGTCAATTCGTAAATTAATGAAATTGGACCATCTTCCTAAAAGCACAATTAATTCCGATCACAAGTGTGAAATATGCGTACAGGCAAAATTGACAAGTAAGCCATTTCAACCTATCGGTTCGAAATCAACGAGTCCTCTCGAATTAATTCACACGGACATATGTGATCTGAAATTTGTGCAGACAAGAAGTGGAAAGAAATATTTTATAACGTTCATCGACGACTGCACTAAATACTGCTATGTTTATTTATTGCATAGTCGAGATGAAGCGTTAGACGCATTCAGAAATATAAGGCCGAGGTGGAAAATCAATTGAATAAAAAGATTAAGATTCTTCGAAGCGATCGAGGAGGAGAATATGATTCTCCATTTGCGGAAATTTGTTCGCAAAGTGGAATCATCCATCAAACCTCGGCACCCTACACACCCCAACAAAATGGGGTTGCGGAAAGGAAAAATAGAACATTAAAAGAAATGCTCAACGCATTACTTTTAAGTTCAGGGCTACCACAAAACATGTGGGGGGAAGCTTTATTAAGCGCCAACTATATTCTAAACAGAATTCCTAAAAGGAAATTGGACAAGACCCCATATGAAATGTGGAAAGGCCGGAAACCCTCATACAAACATTTGAGGGTATGGGGATGTCTTGCTAAAGTAGCAACCCCACTACCGAAAAAGGTCAAGTTAGGACCTAAAACGATAGATTGCATCTTCATTGGATATGCGGCGAATAGTAGTGCTCATCGATTTCTGGTCCACAAATCAGAAATACCTGATATTCACGAGAACACTATTATTGAATCAGCCAATGCCTCCTTCTTCGAAGATATATTTCCTTGCAAGATGAAGGAAGTAGAAGCGTCCGGAAAACGGTCGCATGATACCGCCATTGGCGATGACCAGGAGGAAGAGGTAAGGCGAAGTAAACGAGCCAAAACGGCAAAAACTTTTGGACCTGATTTCATAACATATTTAACGGAAAATGATCCTACAAGTTACAAAGAGGCCATGTCCAGTGTTGATGCTCCATATTGGAAGGAAGCTATAAATAGCGAGATTGAATCCATCTTACAAAATAATACTTGGGAATTAGTAGACATTCCACAAGGCTCCAAGCCCCTTGGATGTAAGTGGATTTTTAAGAAAAAGCCTAAACCCGATGGTACGATCGACAAGTACAAGGCAAGACTTGTCGCGAAAGGGTATAGGCAGAAAGAAGGACTAGATTTCTTTGACACATATTCTCCTGTGACCAGAATAACGTCCATTCGAATGCTTATCGCAATTGCTGCAATATTCAATTTTGAAATTCACCAAATGGACGTTAAAACGGCTTTCTTGAACGGAGAATTAGAGGAAGAAATCTATATGGAACAACCGGAAGGGTTTAAAGTTCCTGGAAGCGACAACAAATATTGTCGGCTAAAGAAGTCCCTTTATGGACTAAAACAGGCCCCCAAGCAATGGCACGAGAAGTTCGACAAAGTCATGAGCAGTCATGGATTTCGAACTAATGAATGTGATAAGTGCGTATACTATAATAAAATAGGAAAAGAATGTGTCATAATATGCTTGTATGTAGACGACATGCTAATAATGGGGAGCAGCAGGGCAATAATTCTTGACACCAAGAAATTATTGTCTACAAAGTTTGACATGAAAGACCTGGGAGTGGCGGATGTAATTTTAGGAATTAAAATTACAAAGACTCCAGATGGTTACGCACTTTCTCAAACTCACTACATAGAGAAGGTGATCGAAAAGTTTGACAAAGGGAACAATAAACCGATTACCACACCAGTAGACGTGAGTTTGCATCTCGCCAAGAATCGTGGCGAATGTGTTAGGCAATTGGAATATGCGCAAATAATTGGTAGCCTCATGTACATCATGAATTGTACAAGGCCGGACATCGCACAAGCTGTCGGGAAATTGAGTCGCTTTACCAGTAACCCTGGAAAGGATCATTGGACAGCCTTGATTCGAGTGTTGAGGTATCTTCGTTATACCAAAGACTTGGGTCTACAATACTCGAACTATCCAGCTGTCGTAGAAGGATATTGCGATGCCAATTGGATCTCTGACTCAAGAGACTCCAAGTCCACAAGTGGATATGTATTCACTCTCGGTGGAGCGGCAATATGCTGGAAATCTTCAAAGCAGACGTGCATTGCAAGGTCTACTATGGAAGCGGAATTCATAGCGTTGGACAAGGCAGGGGAAGAAGCAGAATGGCTTCGTCATTTCCTCGAAGATATTCCAACATGGCCAAAACCAGTGCCTCCTATTTGCATTCATTGCGACAGCCAATCGGCAATAGGTAGAGCACAAAGTAGCATGTATAATGGTAAGTCTAGACATATACGTCGGAGACATAATACCATTAGGCAACTTCTCTCAAGAGGAATAATATCGATCGATTATGTAAAGTCAAAAGAAAATATAGCGGATCCGTTGACTAAAGGTTTATCGAGAGAACTAGTTGCAAGTTCGTCAAGGGGAATGGGATTAAAGCCAATCTCGTAAGAGTTGCACGTAGCGGCAAACCCAACCTAGGTGACTGGAGATCCCAAGAACTAGGTTCAAAAGGGACAACCCAACTACCTGTGCAAATAAATAAATCACTCACCCGGAAATTAAGTTTCCAAACTCATTCCTAGGACGAACATCGAGTGATGGGACAGGGTAAGCTAAAGGCTTTTAATGAGACCACATCTTAAGGTACTTTGAGAAGAGTATGTTAGGATACTCGCTGTGTGTCTCACCTATGTGAGTAGGAACGGGCCGGTTCTAGGAGGATGACGTGGCTACACTCCTCTAAGTCTACTCATGAAACCAGGAAAAGTGTTTCAAGGCCAAAATGAACACAACCGTGAGAACGGACTACGTTTAGGTTGTTAATTGTGTGCGATCTACCGACTAGGTATACAACGCGGCAAGCAGTTCAAGGCGTCTCGCTCACTGTCAAGCCAGTATACCCTGTAGTATCTCACTAAGGGGAAGGTTCAAAGTCTATGACTACCTTTCGTTACGCAATTAACTACCGCCAAAGGAGTTTCAACCACATAGAGACATTTTACGCTTTGAGACGTGAATTTGTCATTCATGTGGGGGATTGTTGGAAGAAATGGTTTAGACGGTAACATTTTATACCCGACTTTGAGCTCGGTTTGAATCCGACTCACTTGAGGGTTAACAACACCAATTGCATCCTTAGAAAGAGGGCAACTTGGTGGTCGTTTCGAACATTCACTCGTCAAAAACCATTAAGAAATGAATGATCAAATTGAGCTCTCAAAATGGGTTCATGATCAAACTTGTGTTGTGAAGAAAATAGGAACCACATCTTGGTTCAAGGAGGAAACTTGGGAGTTTAACTACTCCAAGTTTGGACTATAGGGCACGCCCTTTGGGTGGAGCAATTTATTGTAGGAGAGAGGACCTAGACAAAGGTCGAACCACCACGCGCGCGCGCGCGCCGCCGCCGCCGTCCGTCCGGCCGGCTCGGCTCGGTCTCGGTCTCGGGTTCGGGTTCGGGCACGGGCCGGGCCGTGACGTGGTGTGGTGTGGGTTGGGCTGTCTAGTTAGTGGGCTTCATTAAGTATTAATCTTTTTGGGCCAAAAACTAACTATTAATTAATTTCATTAATTAATAGTTATGAACAGTTGCAAATTAATTATGAACAGTTGCAAATCAAACAGATGCAACCGTTCCTACGGTTGCAACTGTTCTGTTTGAACAATAACCGCTCCAACCACCTTCTATAAATTGCCAGTTTCATTCCTCATTTGGGAATCTGAAACCAGACGAATTTCTCCAGAACACTATCTTCCAAACACAAACAGAAACTTCAACGTGGTCTCAGTTCGTTGTGTGCGGCGCTGTACGCAGTGCTTTCCACCGCCGCACAGGGAAGCTTTCATCCTGGGAAGCAGTCGTCCGATCATTCCATAGCAAGCACGTGTGGGGGACGAATCTGCTTTAAGGAGCCTCGTTCTACATGAACGAAACTGTCTTCCAACTTTGTACAGCATTCGGAAATCTAACTATCAGTAAGTTCGTTCTTTGTTTTAGTTATTTTCGGGTACAATTTGATTATTCACAACTTGTCCGGGTAATTAAAATTTGATAACAGCACCCACTGGATTAATCCATTGGTACAAAACATAGGAGGTTCTTCCTTACGATAGATGCGCGGTACTCTCTCTAGTTGTTGTGGACTTGTGGTGGTGTCAGTCGTCATGAGTGATGAATGAATCCAGGGACCGCGTCCTCTTTTATCATCACACAAGGGGTCGAGCACACTCTCCCGTCCGCTATATAAAGACTCGCTTCCCCCTCACTGTTCCTTCCACAATCCCCCTGTGACGACTTCACCCCCATCTGTTTCTCTCTTTCTCTTCTGTCTCTGTAGTGAGTCAGATACACTCAGATCTAGAGACGGTGTGTCTCTATCAATCGAAACCCTTCTTCTGTTTTGTAGTTCCAGATCTAGGAAACCCTAGCTCTGCATATGGCGGCCCACACTAGCTCTCCGATGCAGACGGAGGCAGGGAGGACAGTCGTCGATTGCAGGCGTAGCATCATCAAGATTCACACAGACACAACACTGACTGACTCACTGACACTGTATTGGTGGTAGTGGTGACGACCGATTTCGATGAGGTTACGTCACTCTCTCTCTCTAGGTTGCGATCTGGAGTGAGAATCTTGATGATGCTGCATCGGCAATCAGATGACTCCACAGAAGAATCATCATCCAAGAAGGAGATGTGATTGATCAATCTGATTTGACTTATCTTGCTGTTTGGGTTTGCTTTGATTTCAGCTGTGTCAGCTGCTTCTTCTTTCAGGTGTGTTTTCTGCTCTTGGAACTCCCTCACTTCTGTCTCCTCCCCACCAATAGATTCTCTCCAGTTATTTATTTATTAAAATTGATTTTTAGGTGTGGATGGGGACTCACACAGAACGAGATCTGTGGTTATTCTTTCTCCTCCAGAATTGCTGACCAATGGTAAGAACATAGGTTTCCTATATTTTAGTACTGTGTGACAAAATCAACAAATTTCATTATGCTTTCTTATGAAAAAGCCCTAGATTAATTGGTTAATTTCTTCTTGAGGGCTTAATTACTATTAATATTAGTGTTATAATACTTATCAAGGCAGTAATAATTCTTACAAATCAGAAAATGATTCTTACAAAGCCACTAATATTATTTTTGCAATTTCACTGGTCATTAGATGCATAAATAATGTTAGTGGCTTTGTAAGAATCATTTTCTGCTTTGTAAGAATCAATCTCCTACTTATCAAGGCAGTAATTATCGATAAATATAAACTCATGTACTCCCTCTGTCCAGAACGAATACTATCTCTTTTTTTTCTCAAGCACTTTAAGTAACTAATGAAAGAGACAATTATTATGGAACAGATGATGTATATTCTCGAAATTACTACATTTGTATGTCTAGTGTAAAAGCCTGTTTGATATCCGTTTGAAAACTGAAAAACTATAGTTAAAGAAGATGTTTCGAACCAAAAACAAAATCTGTTAAATTTGGTTCTTCCTTTGATTAATGAGTACTTAAACATTTCTCTCTCTGTGTCAGTTGTATTCCATCAGAAACTCAAGTGTTAATCAAGGCATCCATGGGAAGAAATGAACTGAGTCATTGACGTTAAAGGTGAGGAAAATGATTTAAATTTACTGTTGCCAACTGCATGATTTAATGATAATGTCCCTACATGTCAATTCTATGTTTTCAAATCCCCCCTTTTAATCCAAGCGAGTGAGTTTTTGGCACGATATTTAAATCTATTAGGACTAGAAATCTGGGAGAAAACTTAATCTGATTTTGTTTATTAGTTTTGGGATGCGATTATAACTGTTTTTTTGATGAAGGTATGGAAATTATTAGATCTGTTCTCAAAGATGGTCCATTTTCTCCAGATGTCCCAAGTTTTTAATCCCTTGTTTGAAGTTTGAAATTACAATAGAGTTCCCACATTATTTTTTATTCAAACTAGTATCGGAGAAGGAGAAAGCTTCGATAATTGTACAAATGTGTGGAAACTTATAGTTCAATGCAGTAATTGCAAGTCCAAAAGGTTGAAGTTCCGAATGTGGACTACCTTTGTGACATAAAGGGGGGGTTATAGTAAGATTTGTAAGTGTTTAACTGGCATTTTCACTTAGGTCTGGTTTAGGACAAGGATAAGGAACATCAAGACATCTTTGAATGTGATTCGAGATTTAATTGATGTAGGATAAGGTAGGATAACAAAATTTAGTTTTTCTATGTTAGGTTGGGGCGTATTCGAGTTGGAATATGATATAAGTGCGTGTGCGAAATAATAGTACATGTTTATTAAAGTAGTCTTTTCTTTATTGTAGAATGACAATGAATTCATTTTAACATTCACCCGTATCACTCAACCCCATATGGAAAAAATTAGGCAAAAACGGCCTATATATATAGAAATATATTTTAGGCAAAATGAAGGGGAGTGATACAAGGGGATTTGATTTACATGCCTCATGGCCCCAAACCTAATACTGGACTTGAACCCAGTATATATAACAAATTCTCATTCTCCGCTTCTCATATTTCCCAACGCAAATGCATGATTTGAACCCGACACGTATAATTAATTTTTACCTTTCCTCTTCTCATACGTTACACATGTCCCAACCATGGTCCTATGAGGATCTTTTCATAAAAATTGTGATTTTCATTTGGAAACAAAGACCTATCATAATTATACTTGCTCTCACTTACTTTCCGCAATCCCCTGCAAGGCGATACCAAGATCTAACATTATTATACTTGCATTTCAGGAGTGAACACTTCCTTTGAGCTTTGTTGTAGTTCTAGGGTTTAAGAGTAGTTAAGGCAAAAGGAGAAGTGATAGAAGACTTGAATTTCCAGTCCTCATATGCAACATGCCGGAGGCATTTGTGAGGAACAAAGCCCCCAGGCCATGGCACCTGGCTGCTTTTCCAATATTACAACCTCTTTCAGAGAGAGGCGGCTTTGCCCCTATGGGACAGGCCTGTGTTTTACTTGGTCCATGACCCTCATTAGACAGAATTTGGACTTTGGAGACTTTCAAGAGTATCTTTAACAGAGTCCATGCCCCCCAGACTTTGGAGAATCTCAAAAGTGTCCTTATGCATATTGAAGTGGGCAAGTGGCAACACCTTAGTTTCATATGATTAGGAGTGAACACAGTTTGTTATGCTTTCCTATTAAAGAACCCAATGCTCAGGTCAAGAAAGTGGTAAGAACATAGGAAAGTGGTGAGAACACATGAATTGGTTCATGAAGTCTAGGGTTCAAGCGTGTCTGTAAACATACTTTGATTTTGACTCATTTGGATGAATAATATATATATATATATATATATATATATTATTCACAGTTGGGCTAAAAATATACCAAACGTCACAGTTAATACCAAAGAGTTTTTTTGGGCTTTCGTCTCTTTAGATTTATGTGCCGCTCTTTCACTTTCATTTATTTTTATGATACTTCCTGGTTTTTGGCTGGCGACACACGTGCGGGAACACTTCAGTCATGGTAGTACAATAATGAAACAAGTCTAAATCTTTCCTCGAAGATATCTCCTGGTTTTAGAATCTCATTTTTTCAAGATGTAGTTCAAAAACATTATGTCTTTGAACATAGCAAATGACTTTATTTTGGCCATGTCCAACAACATTGTTGACCTATCTTTCAAGATGATCCCATATCTGTATGTTGAACATGCCCCTTGCCAAAATATTCTTGGTCCATCACCATATTTCATTATGAAAATTGACCTTTTTGAATTTGATTTGTGCTTCCCTTATCCCTCTTCATAAATTTTGCATGGTGACTTCTCTTCTTCTTTCCTTTCTGTTTTTATTCATTATTCTAAATTTGGAAATGCTAGTACCCAAATGAACACATTTGTGTGTGTGTGTGTGTGGCATTTCTTCTTCTTTTGTTTTTGTTTTTATTCATTATTCTAATTTTGGAAATGCTAGTACCCACTTGTACACAAAATATATAGAATCTGTCTGACAAAAATTGTGTAGGCACTATAGAAAGAAAAAATAACTGGTGCAACATAACTGTATATAACAATGACACTCTCACCCATCCAGCACTCTTCATCACTGGACCAAAGCCCTAGTTGCCTTGCAACTTGATTGATTCCTTGATGTGTCTCTCTCACTCTCACTCTCACTCTCTCTGTTCATCATCTTAAATGTTGGTATAACCAGAATTGTGTAATAACTACTTACTCAGGTCGGTGATTTGGTTAGTAAAATGATGCAAAATTGATATTTTTTCATGTATCGTTTCACTAATCAAGTTATCGGATCAAAGTGACGCTCAAAGTCAGGGAGAAAAAGCAAACAAAACGGAGGTAGAATGTTGGTTCACAGATCACCCTTAGAGTTTTTTAAGTGGGTGACTAGCACCAATATGTCCCAATAGTACCCCAACACCATCTGATTTTAACGACCTGGGGGCACGTATATATTCAATAACGGCATAATTAACAAAAAGTTAAAAATATGTGTGTGTGTGTTGGGGGGGGGGTTATCCTAGTGTTTCTGGGAAAGTGGGGCGGGGGGGGGGGGGGGGGGGGGACTTAGTCGTTCACCACCGATGCGGCTTCCTCCTTGTGGCGGCTGTTGTCCTTCGATTTCAATGGAGGTCGAGAGATAGAGAGAGATGAGAGTAGGGATGGCAATATAGTCCGATCCGATCTGTGATCCGAGCGATCCGGGCCGAATGGATCGGATCCGAATCCGATCCAATTGAAAATGGATCGGATTTGGATCTGAAAAGCCAGATCCGATCGGATTTGGATCTGGATTTGGATCTAAGGGCAGATCCACCGGGTTCCGACCCGATCCGATCCGACGTATAAGTGTGCTTTACAAATATATTCATATTACCTCTCCACTTTCACTTCCAAGAAGAATACATTAGTAATTCCAACCTACAAAGCTATTTTTGTTGTGTTTTAGGCTTCATAACTTGCGAACATGCCTTAGCGTATGAAATATTGTTTATTTCTTATGTTACTTTTTGTTTTTTATTGCAAACTCAAGCCGGATCCGATCCAAATCCGATCCGACCAAGTATTATATGGATCTACGGATCGGATTTGGATCAGCTGGATGAAACCCGATCCGATCTGATCCGAATCCGGTGATGATCCGAACGGATCTGGATCGGATCTGGATCCCATTTCTCCTAGTCGGATCTGGATCGGATCTAGCCTGATCCGATCCGGATCCGACCCGTTGCCATCCCTAGATGAGAGAGGGGGAGATGAAGATGGCTGAGGTGGAGAGGGAGGAGGGACAGAGGAAAGAGGTGGTCTAGGGTTAAGAAATGTGGAGGAAAGGAAAGGAAAGGCTTTATAGTGTGTAATTTCCTTAAATCTTGAGGGGTAATTGTGTCTTTTTGGCCATAAATGGAGGGTGAAAATGTCATTTACCCATTGATAAATCGAATTAAAACCATTTAAGGGTATCAAAATGAATTTTTAAATAGAAGAGAGTAATAAATATTTGACGAAAAAACAAAACAAGTTGTTTTGAACAAAATATGATTATAACATCACAACTAACTAGAATAAAATTAGTCCGATTCATGTTATATGCTATATAATTTTTCTAAATATAATACTGATAGGCAGTATCGACAACTCGGGCTAGCCCGTTGTTTAATATTCATACCAAACCGACCATATTTACAATTTGGGCTGAGAATTAATGTCCAAACATGTCCAATTATTAAATACATGTGCTCAAGCTCTATTTTAATTTCAGATTGGGCTCGGATTGGTGCGGTTCAACCCGTCCAAGTTGCAGCCTGGGGACACCCTGTCTGGCTGGACCATTCCCATGTTAATTTCTCGCTTGCTCTCAAATCTCAATACTTAGATCGAAATCGGATCTAATGACCTACTTTTATTGGGTCGTCCACTCTCTTTCAGCCTACTTTGCTATGCAAACTTTGCTCTATAACACTAAGAAACGATTACCAAATTCTTGCATCGTTTACTAATCAAATCACTTGGTCAAACTGACCATAAAAAGTCAACCAATAAGAGAGACAAGAAAATAGTACTACCCCCGTTTCTTATTTATCACGCCGGTTTGACTTTTTGACTCGTATCTGTGTCAGTTTGACCGAATAATTTGGATAACAAAATGATACTATTTTTTGATGATTTTTTCACTGTGCTATAAAGAAATTTTTTTCTCTACAACACCATGAAAAAATTATCAAAAAAATGCATCGTTTTGCTATCCAAATCACCTGGTCAAAGTGACCTAGTAAGTAGTGATAAAAGTCAAACTAGAATGATAGAGAAGAAAAAGAGTTAAGTCATATAAATAACAGTACTTCGATAAGCGATTAATAAAGTGACACAGAAGATGTCAGGTGACTGGGAAGCCAGCTTTCATGGAAATGGAAAATTAATTGTTTGTACCAGTTCATCTTCTGATCTTTCATCCTTCAACTTTGGCTTTCTTGTGCTAGAAGTTCAACTACTACTACTGTGGACACTCTTCTAGTACTGTCAGCGCATGTTTTGGTTTCTAGTGTCGGTAAAGAATCAATGAATCAGTAAAGATTCAAAGAATCTTCTTGCTTTCCCTAAATTTGTTGTGTTGCATGTTTTAAGGGTGGATAAATTCATTGATATCTCCTTCTCTTTAGCTCTTACACACTTAAGTTTGAGTTTTGGGTTGCTAACCGATCCTGCTGTTGCTGACAAGTTTGGGGTTGGGCTTGAGTAAGTTGTTCAAAGTTCAAACGGTCCTAACTGGCCAAGGACCGGACCGGTTGAGAGAGGACCACCGGGCCTGGTTCGGTCCCGGTCTGGTCAGGAGAAACGATGTATTGGGGGTGTTTGGATGAGATTAGTACAGGAGCAAATGTTTAGTCTACAATCTGCAATGCTTGGTCAACAATTTCATAATTCCGGAATTCCCTTGAGAAAAGATGATTACCTGAACTCTGGTTTGAGAATCGAATTTTTGTTTTTTTTTTTTTTGGTTTTGTTTTGTTCCCGGAGTCCTCTCATCTCCTCTCGAATTCCCTACAGTCAAATAATATGTTTTTAATATATAGATATATTTTAATGTGTTTGTGTGTGTATATATATATGGTTTTAACGCGGGCAGGGACGATAATTGGTTCCGAATATCAAGAAACGGACTGGACCACCACCTAGTATGCGGTCCTGAGCCATCACGCGCTGGTCCAGTTCACCCTTGAACTGGGCTCGTCCGGGTCGGCTTTGCCGTTTCTCCGGTCCACTTGACAACGCTAAGTTGAAGTTTGAGTTTGGAGCTGGCCCTCATACATAGGCACTGTTTGGATATCAGGGTTTTGTTAACCTCCACAAAAAGTTAACCGAACTTTAATCCAAAATTTGTAAGACCCACATTCCACTCATTTTTCTACTCACATAAAAGTCAAAACCTCAAAATCAAAACCATCAAATTCAAACATCCACCTGGTTTGGTTAACCAAACACGCCCAACCATGTTATCCAAATAGGGCCATAATTAGAGATCGAGGAAAATGATAAAACCTCTGTTTCTATGGGATCTTCTTAGCTGACTTTTTTTCACCCATATTCACGTCACTTTAACTCATTGATTCAGATAGCAAAACGATGCAATTTTTTGGTAATCTTTCTATGGTTAGAAAGATTGCCAAAAGATTGCGTCGTTTTGTTAATCAGATGACCGGGCCAAATGACCCGATGAATAGTGGAAAAAAGTGAAGTTGAAAAATCCCGTAGAAACAGAGGTAGTACTTTCTTTTGATGACGTAAGAACATGCATCAGTTACTCTTCGAGCATTGGATAAATATCGCTCAAGTGTAATAAGGTAATAACTAGGCTCATGATCTATCCTTACTAACAACCTTGCGTGCTTGATTAATGATCATGAACAAGTTCAACTAGGAGATCACCTATAAGCTTGTTAGAGATTTATAACATGCCAAGTATTGTAATCATATGGAGCATTTCTGTGATTGAATTACATAGTGAGAACTCTAAGTCTTATGGAGTTAATATTCTAAAATATCTTACTTCTAGTACTATTAATGCATGTTTTGATTTCAAGTGTGGAAATGGCTGATGGTCATCGGCCTTGTTTGGGAAGAGCGGTTTGGTTAACCCCAACAATAAGGTGACCCACTAGTTGTTTCTTTTTCTCTCTAAAACTTAACCCCCTACTTCCAAACACCACAGCGGTTTGGTCAACTATAAAACCTCTTCATCCAAACACCACCACCATGTTATATGTGTTAGAAAAAGCTGTAACAATTGAGTTTGAATTTTGGGATTCAGAAGGGTTACCCGCATTGGTTGTGGAAGAGGCGCCTTACGTTTCTATCTTTAGTTAGTCATGCTCTTTTCTTATGCATTTGGTTCGGTGAGGTTTGGTTAACGTGAATGGAGCGTGGTATGCTGTTTCGGAAGTCATGAATCATGAACCTAAACTTGTTTCTGCTCTTCTGGTTTCTGCTGTTTGGACATGAACGTTATTCACTCACAGTTTGTGGTTACTTCTTCCACCTTGTGGGCAAGAAGAGAAAACAGATTTGAGGATGGTTATGGTGGGAATGGGAAAGCCTGAAAAGAACAGGAAATTGGAAGAGATGTGAAAAAGAGCAAAAAACATCAATTAGGAAAGAACATATTGGGACCTAGAAATATTTGTCATATTTTTTGGTGGTCCCATTATAAAGGACATTGATGCATGCAGATGCAGGGCAATGATTCATGCAAAGGGTGGTCCAGTTTATAGATGTTGTGCCACAAAGTAAATCAGTTTCAGCAGCTGCTGGTTGGGGACTGGGATATTTTGGACAAAAAATGAATTTATTTGGAGAAGTGGAATAGGTATTTTGAAAATATTTTTTATTTAACTGTTAAATTTGAGGGAGTCTGTGATATAAACTACACTAGTTATGAAGGAGATTTAATTGCACATCATAGTTAAGTTCTTGTGGAAGTTTTATCCTGGATTTTTGCGTAATCATCTCGTGGAATATTTAGTCCCAGTGATAAGTTTTTTCCATCATAATGGAGGATGATATGAACAGCTTGTGAAATACTAGAAAGGTCATTCAAAAGTTTGTGCGTTGGCAAACGGGTGCCAGTTCACATGTAAGAGACTGCACCTTGCACGGTTTCAAGACCCTAAACTAGCAGTAGGATAGATTGACTGTAATCACACACAAAAATGTCCGTGTTGGTATACCAAAATGCAAATGGTTGTATCCCTCATGAATCATGCATTTCGGCTAAAATATTTATGTATCTTTTTTTAGTACATTGTAAAAAAGTAATGGCAAAACAAAATACGGTTCCCTAAGGCTTCTCATATAATTTCAAATGGAACAGTGAGTTCTTCTGTTGTGCTATGTATTGCATCAAACTTAAATGATTAAACCAATAACTATATGACAAACGTGAATATACTTCAACTAGTATTTCCGTTGAAAATCAAAGAAAAAAGGTTTGGGTAAGTACGACATATACAATCAAATCAATGAGACCTAAGCAACTAACTACATGTCTAATATCTCTTTTTATTCTCCAAAGAAGTTATATGCTTCATTAACCTATTAGGGGCTAATATCTCAGTCAGTTATTAAAGTATGCAATACCTAGTCTAAATTGTTGGTGTCTCCAATACCTAAACTAATGTGATTAATTCTCCAAAAAAAAAAAAACTAATATGATTAGATACACTCCTATCGGCAATTCGTAAGAACAACGGGAAAGCAAATGATATCTGTAAGCTGGATTATACAATACTACTTACTCACGTCATACTTGTGCATATACATAATTTGAGTGTGCGTGTAAGATATGAATGTAGGGATATTTTAATCGAAGCTTGGTCATGTAACAACAGTCCACATAAGTCTTTCTCCAAATAACTTACTTAAAATTCTCATAAAAATGTGGGAGTTGCAGGAGAGTTGCAGGAGTATGGCTTATGTATTGTCGTTCAATCGTAACTCAAGCTCTCAACCTATAAGTGTGGCATAAATGGATGAATTAGTTAAAGGGTTAATTACTTAATGCATACCCCCAGTTTGTCGAAACTATCATACTGCAATCCCCAGTTCTAGAACTAGTTGATTGCATCCCTCATTTGCAAAAAATACGTCAATGTGTAGGTGGGAAAGAAATTCAACCATCAAATTAAAACACAACGAAGGTATTTTCATAAAATTCACTTCGTCTATGATACAATCGCATCACATTGTTTCAGATAATGCCTTTCGAGTACGTTAATTTTGCGATGAAATTTAGTTCGCAGTGCACATTAACGTATTTTTTGCAAATGGGGGATGCAATCAGCTAGTTCTAGAACTGGGGGTTGCAATGTGATAATTTCGGTAAATTGGAGGTATGCATTAAGTAATTAAACCTTAGTTAAATTCTAAAGAAAACTGCAATACTTGGCTTGCTATCTCGAGCTCAGTGGAATAAATTCATGCATCATCTGCTATAGAGCCTATAATGCCTAATAAAAGATGCCGAATTACACGGTGTCAGCTTCAAACAAAGCTATTATACAAGAAGTGTTTCATAGTTTCAAACACAAATGCAAGAAAGGGAGACTTGGGGACTTCTTGCTATAACTTGATCTTAAGAAAGCCTACACCTCAACGTTGTCCACCACCATTTTAATCTGCCTTCTAATCTCATAAAGCTCATTATGAGTTGTATCTCTACTGTTAGCTTAGCTATCCAGCTAAATGGAAACAAAATGAGTTTTTTCTTCTTTATATTCATAAGTAATAAACTCATTAGTTTCCAGACTGAGGGATATGTGCTATCCCGAACAAGAGCCATTGATTAGTATCCTCCAACATTTCAATTTCATTTTCCACGAGAAAAACAACTCAATTTCATTTGTAACAATGAGTCACATCCCCCAATAACCTATCTTCATATATAAACAATCAATAGTCATGCGAAAGATTGTAGTTCGCCATCACCATCACAAGGTTATTATTTCTTTGGTCCTGCCAAAATATTGTTTTTCCATCCAAATCATCACAAACTCATGAAAACTGAGGATGTGGGGACATTTGATGAATGAAGAAGAAGAAAGCATCCTCAATATTTCGATAGCGGGTAATGAAGAAAGCATCCTCAATATTTCTGAAGGGCTGGAAGGATCTAAGCATACATAGATCTACAACATGAATTAAAGCGGAATATTCATGTGTACATTTTCTTCCTTAGCTCCTAGCGCAACGGATTGATCTTGTTGTTGTTGCTTGCTTTCACGTGCATTCACCTTGATCTTGCTCCCACCAATCTAGTGTGAATTTCGAGGACGAACACTATGATCCACCCCACGTACCACCTCATTGGATGTAGTTGGAGAGAGACTAGGGTTCTCTACAACTTGAGAGTGAATCTAGACAGAGTAACTTAACTGTGTGGAATAGCATTATAGCCACGCCATAATGTGTAAGAGACTGCCTCCTTATATAGGCAAAGCTTCTCCTAGGTTTACACATAAACCCCTAGGGTTTGAGCCTTAGCTACTAACCCCTCTAAGTTTGTGCATTAGTGCAACTAATCCCATAAGGTTATGATAATTGCATTGGGCACCCCACATGGGCGCACCAATTGCTAACATCTCCCACTCGCACAGTGGGATTGCACAATCTATCCAGTCTCTATCAATCTCCAACTATTTATCATCTACAAAAGAGTATTGTTGTGGTCGTCGCGTGTGACCGGTGAGAGTACCTGCATTTCGGGAGATCCGTACACCAAACTCATATAGCCATCATGGGAAGGCACCCTCTATGGAGATCCACATACCAAACTCGTATAGCCAGCGCAAGAAGGCACCCTTAAAAGATAGACCGGTAATAATGCTCTCTGTAACTCTCGTATTCCCCAGATTCCTCCTATTGTCATCTCGTGGATCATGAGCACCTCCCTTGTCCCGAAGGCCATGCTCCAATGAGTCCACATCTCCTTTATATTTTCATATCTTACATGATCCCATAAGATCTTGCAGGTGGCCCCAATGAAGATAATAAAGAGCGATGCAATGAGAATCTTTCCTTACATACATGTGTCACTCAGATTCGGCTCAGCTGCTTTCCCACCAGTGTCGGGAAGGCCGAATCATCCATAGCCGTAAGTTGTCACGCCAAAGTAGCACCACCGACCCGTCTCCTTATGACACAGAAGCAAGTACAAAGGGTATACAGTGTCAATCACCATTATATATCGACGAGGCTCACACGATGAGGAATCCCAAGGACTAGTTCTACTCATCACCTCATGGTCACTCATAAGCGCGCGTTATTCAGGGGGAATATGCGCCATAGTGTTTAGACTCTGATCAGAGCGCATGTCTTATCCTGCAAAGGACCACTATGCAGATGTCAATCCGGTAGCCCTTATGGCCACCAGCCCGAGGACTGCAATGTCACACTTTTGTGAATAGTAGTCAGTTCTCGCATCAGGTTTTCTCTACGCAGACTGTACATGATTCGGGGTACTAACCATGTTCGATTGGCCATAACCAGTCTCACCTTGGAACTTATTTCTAATGCGACAATTGAGTCCGTCTGACATGATACTAGCTCTACTAATAGACATCTAGCTCTTATCATAGGCCATATGCTCATATGATAGGCATCTCATATCATATCGTAGGCTTTCAGCGCTTATCGGGATTCTGTCTCATCTTCTGCCACACACAGACATATCCGGGATATTGCGAAGGTGGTCGCTCGTGTGAGTGAGTCGACCTAGTGTCTGCGTGACATGCTCTATGCTAGTACAGGAAATGTATTATATCATGCATGTATCAAACAACATGCTGCTTAAAACAAATCCAATTAAAATCCAGTCAATCAATGTCTCGTGTGCTCATCAATCATATTTCTAGTTATCGACTACCAAGTCCCAATTCTCCAAAGCAATCCACAAAGACGATTCTTAAGTGGTTTAGGAATGGGATGAGCCAACGCTTTGTCCCATAGTCGATCTCCTCCAGGATTACTCTTCAGGTAGTCATTTCACCTTTTGTGAAATTGATACCTCTTCCTATGTTTTTAACTTTACCGCAGTGCTATATCCGCATGCTAGCACAACTCATGGTGACTGGTTCGTCGATAGCTCATAAGCTTTCTAGAAACCTTTTTACTTAAACACATTTCTGCCCGATGGTAGAACAGACAATCGTGCTTCACTTTCGTGGTTGATGGAGCGGTCCAATACGCTCATGCAACACTTATATTTCATTTGTTCCATGCGATATCATCGAGCATGGATAATTGCCTCAGTTGGATCCATGTGCATCTAGGTCCCCACTCTAGTCACCATGCATAGCTGGCTAGTCGAAGCATCATTTCCGATAGTCATAGCACGTGATTCATCGTATAGAGTATCCTTTTGGTTGCAATCTAGTGTCTTAAATTGGAATATCGTGAAATCCAATTCTTCCGGTTGCATAGCGTTCGCTCGGTCTGAGTATACACCATAGTGTATAGAAGACTCCTACTGCATCGGGCACTCTGGTCATCCGGTCAATCTCGTATGATGTCTCTCAGGGCACATGCCTAGGCTCGTAAAGTCTTGCACTGAGCTACAGGAGTACAGTCACTCCTTAGTGGACTCGAACATTCCTTAAGCTCCACTAGCCAATAGTGTCACTACTAGAAAAACAGCTTGATACGGCAGTTTGCAATAAGGCGGAAGAAGAAATCGTCTTTTATTGAATGCAAGAACGGCAGATTTCAAAAAAGCGTCGCATGTTACGGCGGTTTATGGAAACCGACGAAAATTTGACCCTTGTTATGGCGAAATTCGGGAAACCGCCCAATTATTACGCCGGTTACAATTTTTGCGCCATTAATGGCACCATGGTTTCCGAGAAAACCGCCTTACACCTACATTTTATTCCATATTTAATACAAAAAAAATTACTACGTTTAATCTGGACTGTCGATCGAAAGTACCAACTAGATCTAATCTTAACCATCCAATTAAAAACCCTACCCTTATAACTGCAAACACTCTTTCTTCCTCTCATTTCTCAGCCGTCTCTCTCTCTCTCTATATATATCTCTCTCTCTCTCTCTCTCCAGAAGAACTGACTCTCTTTTCATCTCCCTCACAACTGTCGTCATTCAGCTGTCTCCGATAATCTCCGATCGACCATCTGCCACTTCTACTTCTCTCCGTTCTCCAACTCTTCTGTCGTCTCTCTCTCTCTGTCCGCCTCCTACACGACTAGGTACAAATCTCTTTCGCTCCCTCTTTCCCTCGTCCCAGATCTGTAACCTCTCTCGATCTCTCTCTCTCCCTCTTTCGCCCTCTTTTCTCTCTTCGTCTCCAACTTCACTCTATTTTTTCCTCTTTCTGTGCAGTTTCTAACCAGATCTCTGTCTTCTCTCTTTCTCCCTCATGCAAGCCATGTTCTATCTCTATCCAGATCTCCCTGTGCCAGATCTGTATTTCTGGGTTCAGAAATCCATCTCTTGATTCAAAAGACGCAAGTTTTCACAATTATTTTGTGGAAACAGTAAAAAAAGAAGATGAACACATAAATTTTCACGATGAAAAAAATTAATTCAAACGTAATGTAAAGTTGCGGAACGACACTAAAGAAAGACCTAAATAAAAAGAAAGAGAAAAACTGATCTGGTAACAAAGACAATTGTATCAGGAATTGAATATAAAAAAAAGTGTAAAAGATTTCCCTTCCGGCGGTTTTTCTAGTATACCGTATAATTAAACTTCGGTATGAGTTGCGCCGTTATCCAATTATTGACGCCTTTCTTAGCGGCTCATAACAAACCGCCACAGAAAGCGCCGCAAATTAGTAAACGTCGGTTTTGGTTCAGTATCCGGCAGTTTTGAACCGCCTTTACAGGCACAATTTCTAGTAGTGTGTGTCATCGATATTAAGTGACGTGATCATCAACTCTCTACTAGTGAGAGTGATACACAACGGTTTTCATTTGTTATCGTAAACATATAGTAAACGATCCCTGATGAAATACTGTTGTCCAGAGGACAAGCCAAGACCACATATGGACTTAGTTAGTTTACACACGTTCTGTGCATTTGACCTTACGTCGCCCCTGGGATTTCTCCATTGGGAAATTCAGTCGTCACATTTATCGAGAATACAGCCGCAATTTCATCTTCAGAACTATTGTTGCTACCAAGCGAATCAACGTAATTCTCGCGACCATATTAGGAGAATAACCCGTCAGATCGACGGAAACTCGTCGATGTCTACTCTCAGAATGAGTGTAGCCTTTTTCGCTTATACGCAAGTCGTATGACTTACCACGCTTCCGTCTGGGTGTCTGATTGACCTTGGAATCCACTAATCTCCAGTGGTCTTCCATCCAGTCGGAAAGTCAACCTAGTCTTAAACTTGGTTGGCCCTTTATAGACTATAATTTATCATGTAAAGCTTACTTTTCATTCTTCATAATTAGGGAACGATAAGGCCTAGGATTCTATCCTATCGTTTATGCAAGGTGATCCTAAAGATCATCCATTCGATCTCAAGCAGTCGATGGGGTATGCTCCTATGAGCAATTCCTTTGCATGGGAGGATCATCTTTTACTCTCATCCCTTATGGATCGGCACCTCGCTTGGAAAGTCACTCCCACTGTCCGAAGGATCCTCGAGGAACTAATTCCTCATAATCGACTAAGGGACTGGTATTTTCCAGCGGTATCCTCCATGCGATCAACACTTCTACGAACATATCCCTTACTTATGGACATCTCCTATGAGAGATCACATATCTTGTGAATCCATTTACATTATACTACTAATCGGCTGTTGCGTTTCGTATACGCAACCCCGAGAGTGCTCCGAATAGCATAAGAAGATATGTTACTCCATGGAGATACGTTTCTTCCATCTAGGGTCTAACTTCAAATTCTTTCTTGTCAGGTGATGAAAGATTCTGGGACAATACCCTAGGTTCATCATTCTCTTGCGTGATGACCATCATGTCTCCACTTCGATGTCAAATCATCGAAGGGGTATGCTCCAAAGAGCGTTCCTGCGCAAAGAGGGTTCTCCCGCATAGTCATAATCTATGAGTGGCTGTTCACTAGGCAAGTTACTCCCACTGTCCTGAAGATCCGTTGGAACTATTTCCTGTGATCATTCAGGGATGGGGTATCATCCAGTGAAACTTCTGTTTCGTAGAGACTTATTTCTCTGCGAACTTCTTCCTGGCTTGATAATTAGTTAGCTCATAGGTTGCTGATCCCCATGGCCTAAGGTGACCTCATATTGGTTGTCTTTTGGTTCACATCTCGTAGGGTGTAGTGGCTACAGACTTTGTGGACTTATGGCTGAGTATGTTGATAGCCATTTAGCAAAGTGTTTCCTCCAAGTAGGGAACATGTACTTTGCACGCCCTATCATACATCAGACCATCTCTTACAGTATCCTATTCCCCTTATCCTCTACAGCATCCCGCTGGGGCGTGGGAACAGTCAACTGCCTTACTATTTCTCTCCATCACATAGCTCTTGCTAAGATAGTTACTCGCAGTCTCATTCTGGCCAAGGACATATCCTATTGTCCAGACGGTTTTCTACCTTTTGTAGAGACCTGTCTGAAGCACCCTTGTGCCTCAGACTTATGTGGCCCAATCACACACAGTTGAGACGCGGACAATCATCTACGAATGTGATGGAACAGTAAACACCATGTCTTAGCTCTAAAATTTAATGGATCATAATAACAGAATGAATAAGATATAAAGACTCAGTAGTCCTTAATTCTCTACCGGATGATTTGCGTTTTGCCTTTCATGTCCGGCAAGAACCACACACAGGTAAGGGTACTTTGGGCAAAATCCAAGAAGGCCTGCCCTAGCTAGCCTGAATATCCTTTCCTTTCAGCGTGTGTCTTCATCTAGCGCGCCACATATCATAAACTTAAGTCATACTCTTAAGTTGACATCCAAGAATTCTGAGGCGTCACTCATGCATGAATCTTAAGAACGCAAACACCATGATATAACCATATCCAAAGTTAAAACTGTGACCAAGAAAACTTTTGGTGGCTACTCCCTCAAAGATAATCATATGGATCCTTAGACGAGAAGTCAGTGCCAGGTCATGCCGTTTCTCTTTGTCTTAGGAAAACTCCTTTGCTCCCTTTTGCGTTTGCCAGTCTTGGGCTGTTTGGTCTTATACCAATATTGCCCCTAAATTCCCTTATCCTTGCCCCACCTGTTGCTTTGGTCCTAATACCGGGAAAGGGACTATTTATGCCGATCATACTTCATTCACAGCCTTTAGCAATCATGTATCGCTCAGACTTCAGAAGTATGCCGGACTAGTATTCTATAGCAAACACTTGGTTGCTTAGATCCTAGAACTGAGTGATGTTTGGTTCTTATCCAAACATCTTGACACTCATAAGTATGTCATATAGCGTTTCACGAAACTTGGCAGAGATTGCAACAAATTGCAAATCGGATAAGTTTGTACCTGACAGTCTTTAACTTTCTTATCATACATGGCATCAATCTCAGACGTTAAAGTCGAGTGCTCAATCTTATGACATGAGCCATAGTTGTTGTGAAAAACGGAAAAATATGCAGAAAGAAAGAATCAAAACACACAGATTTACGTGGTTCGGCAAAACAGCCTACTCCCACTTGGAGACTGGTTCAACATCATGTACCAGAACCACATCCCCTAACATAATCAAGCTCCATCCCTGCAACTCAACTCATCTTCTTCAAGAAAGAAGACCCACTGAAGCTGCGCACAGCTTCAGTTTCTCAACAGTAACAATCTTTGTGAACATGTCTGCTGGATTCTCACTTCCACAAATCTTCTCAAGCTGAACCTGACCATCATCAAGTAACTCACGGATGAAATGATACTTTGTCTCAATATGCTTGGTCTTAGAATGGAACGCTGGATTTTTAGCAAGAAAAATAGCACTCTGACTGTCACTGTGAAGCGTGCCATTCTCCTGTATCTTCCCCAACTCTCCTAAGAACCTCTGCAACCATACCATCTCCTTTTCAGCTTCCGTGATAGCAATATACTCAGCTTCCGTTGTTGAAAGAGCAACAACCTTCTGTAAGTTAGAACCCCACGACACTGCCGTACCACCCAAGGTGAACACATACCCTGTAGTACTCTTCTGCTTATCCAGATCACCAGCAAGATCAGCATCAACAAAACCCTTAAGTTTCAAAGAACCTCCACCGAAACATAAGCACGTGTCTGAAGAACCTCTCAAGTATCTTAAGATCCATTTAACTGCCTCCCAATGTTGCTTTCCTGGATTACTCATGTACCTGCTCACAACTCCCACTGCATGGGAAATATCTGGCCTAGTACAAACCATAGCATACATCAACGAACCAATAGCTGAGGCATATGGAGTCTTACCCATGTGTTCCCGTTCTTCAACTGTCTTTGGTGAATCATCTTTACTCAATCTAAAATGACCCCCCAACGGAGTGTTCACAGGCTTAGCCTGATCCATGCTGAATCTGCTTAGTACCTTCTTCACATACTCTGTCTGGGACAAATACAGAGTACCTCTGGCTCTATCTCTGACTATCCTCATACCAAGAATCTGACTTGCAGGGCCCAAGTCCTTCATGGCAAACTGTGTAGACAATTTCTTCTTCAAGTTGTTAATCTCATCCAAACTAGATCCTGCGATCAGCATATCATCAACGTATAACAACAAGATAATGTAGGAGCCATCAAACTGTCTAACATAGCAACAATGGTCTGCATGACATCTCGTGTACTTTAAGCTGCACATAAAACTATCAAATTTCTTGTTCCACTGCCGAGGAGCTTGTTTCAGACCATACAAGCTCTTCTTCAACCTGCACACAAGATTCTCATTTCCCTGTACCTCGAAACCCTCTGGCTGATGCATATACAATTCTTCCTCCAAGTCACCATGAAGGAATGCAGTCTTTACATCTAACTGCTCAACATGTAAGTCTTCTTGAGCAACCATACTCAGCACCAACCTGATAGTTGTAAGCTTCACCACAGGTGAAAATATCTCAGAATAATCAATTCCCTGCTTCTGCTGGTACCCCTTCACAACAAGTCTTGCCTTATACCGTTTACTTCCATCAGATTCATTCTTCACACGATATACCCACCTGTTATGAAGTGCCCTCTTCCCTGTTGGAAGTTCAGTTAACTCCCATGTCTGATTCCGAAGTAAAGAATCCATCTCATCATTCATTGCTGACTCCCACTTGCTAGAGTGAACATCCTGCAAAGTCTCTGCATAAGTCTCAAGCTCACCAGCATCAGTCAACAATATATAATTAAGACTAGGGGAGTAACGCTCTGGGACCTTTCTGTTCCTAGTCCCCACCCGAGTTCTAACATAGGTCTTCAGAGGAGTGTTCTTGTCTTTTGCAACTGGCTGTGACTCAGTAGTGTCAGGCACACTAGACTGATCCTGCGGAACATCACCACTGGGAGTGACATCCTCAAGAATATCAGGACAAACATACGAAGGAGTAGCTGGGACTGTATCCTCAGTATCAATAGCAACACTCGCCCTATCCTTATACATCATCTTCTCATTGAAGATCACATCTCTGCTTCTTATAATTTTCCTGTTCTCAGCATCCCAGAATCTGTAACCAAATTGTCCATCTCCATAGCCAATAAAGAAACAAATTTTGGACTTTGCATCTAGCTTACTACGTCTAGCAGCATCAATGTGAACATAAGAAACACAACCGAAAACTTTCAAATGATCAAAACTAACCTCTTTTCCGCTCCATACTTCTTCAGGCAATCTGAATTCCAACGGAACTGAAGGTCCACGATTTATGCAATAAACCGCTGTGCTAACTGCATCTGCCCAGAAAGTCTTCGGTAATCCAGAACAAAGCCTCATGCTTCTAGCTCTCTCATTGATGGTCCTATTCATGCGCTCCGCCACACCATTCTGTTGTGGTGTCCCGGGAAGAGTATTTTCGAGTCTAACTCCATGCGTAGCACAATAATCCTTAAGTCCACCACCAATGTATTCTCCACCATTATCAGATCTCAAACACTTCAATTTCAAACCCGTTTCAGTCTCAACCATGGCTTTCCACTTTTTAAAAGTTTCAAATAAATCAGATTTATTTTTCATAAAATAAACCCATACTTTTCTACTGAAATCATCAATGAAAGTGACATAGTATTGAGATCCTCCTAGCGACGCTACTGGTGAAGGACCCCACACATCAGTGTGCACGAGATCCAGCTTGCTTGATCTCAAGGCACGACCGCCTTTCAGGAAACTGACTCTCTTCTGCTTTCCCATAATACAGCTCTCACAAATACCCAAATCAACAGACTTCAGCTTTGAGAGCTTACCTTGGGACTGCAATATCTTCATACCTCTATGACTCATATGACCAAGTCTGCGATGCCACAAATCAGCGTCTTGCTCAGCTTCAGCAACTGCTACTGTATCACTCGGTCCCGAAGTCATGTACAAAGTTCCTGTTTTCTTACCACGAGCAACTATCATGGAACCTTTCAAAACCTTCCATGCACCACTTGAGAAGACCACAGAGTTACCATCATCATCAAGCTGTCCCACCGATATCAAATTCTTCTTCAGTTCAGGAACATGTCTCACCTTCCGCAAAGTCCATACAGAACCACTTGCAAGCTTGACATCAATATCACCCTGACCAACAATATTCAGCGGCTCCCCATCTGCCAAGTACACCTTTCCGAAATCCCCAGCAGTATAGTTCTGCATAATTTCACGGTGCGAGGTAGTATGGAAAGAAGCACCCGAATCTAATATCCAATCATCAACGGGACTATACACAGCAAGAAGTAAAGCATCTTGAATTTCATCACTGACTGCATTCACCGAATTCCCAGACTTTCCTCTGTTTTTCTTCGGTGCCTTACAATCACTCTTAAAGTGACCTAATTTACCACAGTTCCAGCAATTAACCGTGCATCCATCCCTTGTCTGCGATTTTCCACGACTGGTACCTCCATGCTTAGATTTTGATCTTCCCCGATTGTTATTATCATTCCTTTCGTTGCTTCTGCCACGATTATCAACATTATAGGCTGAACCCGAAGGTTCACCAGAATCTTTACGACGCACTTCCTCAGCCAGAATTAAATCACGTATGTTATCATACTTCAACTTTTCTTTTCCAGCAGAATTACTAACAGCAGTTCGCATAGATTCCCAACTATTAGGTAATGACGCTAATAGTATCAAAGCCCTAACCTCATCATCAAAGTTAATTTCAACGGCAGACAATTGATTCGTAATTGTATTGAAATCAGTAAGATGTTGAGCAACCAACATACCTTCTGTCATCTTCAGATTGAACAGACGCTTCATCAAGTACACCTTGTTATTAGCAGACGGCGTCTCGTACATTCCTGACAACGCCTTTATCAGCGAAGCTGTAGTAGTCTCCTTAATAACGTTGTGCGCAACCGACCTTGACAGCGTCAACCGAATAATGCCCAGAACCTGTCGATCCATGACCTTCCAGTCTTCCTCCTTCATGGCTTCAGGCTTTACCCCCTCCAGTGGAGCGTGCAGTTTCTTCCCATACAGATAGTCCTCTATCTGCATCTTCCAGTACGCATAATCTGTGCCGTCGAACTTTTCAATTCCAGAACCTTTCATCTCATCTGCCATCGTTTTTCCCAAACCCTAGCGAACCTGGCTCTGATACCAGTTGTTGTGAAAAACGGAAAAATATGCAGAAAGAAAGAATCAAAACACACAGATTGACGTGGTTCGGCAAAACAGCCTACTCCACGGAGTTGCAGAGATTTCACTAAAACAGACGAATCGTCTCAGAGAGAATTACAAGCGAAATCAGAACGCTCAACATAACATGCTACGAACCCTAAGCACTCTATAAATAGACGACCTATTAACCGGGCCGGACCCAAGCCGTAGCGATCACGAACATGTCTCCGGGGGTTCGGGGGCAGCGCCCCCGAAAAAAATATTTTGACCCGTTTTGACCCGTTTGGGCTTGGATCCGGCCCGGTTAATAGGTCGTCTATTTATAGAGTGCTTAGGGTTCGTAGCATGTTATGTTGAGCGTTCTGATTTCGTTTGTAATTCTCTCTGAGACGACTCGTCTGTTTTAGTGAAATCTCTGCAACTCCGTGGAGTAGGCTGTTTTGCCGAACCACGTAAATCTGTGTGTTTTGATTCTTTCTTTCTGCATATTTTTCCGTTTTTCACAACAAGTTAAGGCAGAGTTATTATGAGTCACTACTCACAATTTATGTATGCAAATGGCTGAGATTGATCCAAGATTCTTCTTTGGCCTACTTCCTATAATTTTAAAAGTGGTCTTGAACATGATGATGAGGTAATTTCCCCACCTTTTCATAGCATGCTCTATGACATTATCTTGACTGCTGCATGCCACTATTGGTGAGCCTAAAGATAATGTCTATGTGCTTCTGTGATAACTTATTGATCACATGTTCGACCATATTTGTAGGTGGTTCGACAACCTATGTCCAACGGATGGTTACATAGTACGACGACTCATCATATTTGTCACGACCCCCTTTCCCGGACCCCAATTTATTAAATTCGAGACCGAGGGTCGAGACCGGCCACCAAGGCCTCAAACGAAAAACTCATGTGGCTTGAACCGTTTAACAAATATAATAAAATTTTAGTTTATAAAATCAAGTGCGGAAGCGAATTTAAAATTCTCGGGGTCAACTTGAAATATTTCGGAATAGTCAAAAAAATGTATTCTTGTAACATTTGTTTAAAAATGAGTTATTAGTCAATTAATCAAAATATTCATTTATATATATAAAAAAAAATGTCTTTTCTGAAAAGTACGTTCTAAAAGTGTCAATTTAGCAACTTTACTGGTTCAACCACGATGAGCGGATCAGAGACAAAAATAAATGCCAACTAAAATATTGGCCTTAAAATAACCCATATCGCCAATATCCAAAAGTCCAAATATCACCTAAAACATGGTCCAGGCCTTACAACGATCCACCAAAATATTACATCACATAATTAGACGATAAAGTCACACTAGCTAATTTAACATAAACATCAAACATAACAGCTACTAAATTCTCCAACGGTCTCGCCTCGGAATTTTTATTTTTCCGCACGTGCCATGTCACCTGAAAATATTTAATTTAAACAAAATGAGCCACAAAGCTCAGTGAGGGTTTTTTTCTCCCCTTTATATTTCAAAATAACGTGTTTACCAAATTTACTGATAACTGTCAGAAATAATATATTTTGCAGAAAATGCTAAAACTGAACTGATAAACAGATACTTCAGAATAATGGAGCCAGATATTTTCAGACTGAATATTTTATCAAATTTCTCATATCAGATAACAGAATTTCAGATTCAGTTAATGCCATTGGTAACCATCGTATCATACAGAAATTTTGACATGTCCAGAATACGCCATCTTTGTGGCACATCGCATATTATACCCTGCGACCGGGCCAGAAATCCATCTATTATATCCCGATGGCGGGCCAGAAATACTCAAGTGTCCCAAGGCATAACGTCGTCACAAAGTGTCTAATTAATTTTTATGGCACATTTTTATTTTTTTCAGGTTACAAAATATATCATACTAAAATCATAATTTTCATTAAAGGGGAGCACAAAAGGTCACGTTTTATTCACATTCAAAATATTTGTTTCCAAGTCATATAGTCAAAATTCCATTGTTTATAACATGGGTCACAAAAACTGAAATTTAGTAACAAAAATGTAACATTTGTAGGATAACAATAATTTTCATAAAGATATAACATATAGCGAAAATAATAATTTTACTCACAGCACCGCGACGTTCATAAACGTGTAGACTGCTCATTTTCAGAAATAGCTTCCAAATAAATCCAATAAAAAGCTCCAATAACACGCCCCAACTAATCTTCAAGAAGATACCACCAAACAAAGTCTTGCAATTATCTTCCTTCAATAGTTGATGTGGTGTACCAAAACACACACAAAAATTTCTTCTTTCCTCTATTAGCTCTCCATCAGTACATAACTCCTATTATTTCTCCCTCATTTATTTTTTTTCTCCCAACTAACTTCCCTCTATCTCTCTCTCTATGGTGCGGCACACTCTCTCCCTCTCTCTTATTTTTCTCTTTTGTTTCTCCACCCGTACACTCCCTTTCTCTCTCCCTCTTTCTCTCCTTGTTTGTTCCACAACGAAGACATGATGGCTATTAAATAGGGAGTTACTGAATTTATCTTCTCACATTGCGTGAGATATGCACTATCAATCTCACATTTTCCAAAAAAACCCATTCTCCCAACAAAACCCCCAACTCCCAACACCAAAAGTGGGGCCCACCAACAACTCTCCCTATTTTTTTTTTTCTTCTTCCTTTCCTCCATCAGCCGAACATCTCTCTCTCTCTCTCTTTTTCACCAACACATCAACATCAAGGGGGGCCCACAATCACAAACTCCCAACCCCCTTGTTTTTCTCTTCCTCTTCTTCCCTCTCTTGTTTTGGCCGGACACACAACCCACACCTTTTTTTTTTTCTCTATCTCTCTCTTTGCTTCGGCCAAACCACACACCAACACACACTTCATTTATTTTATTTCTTTCTTATATTTCAAATTTATTTCAAAGTGTAACCACTTTTACATTATTTAAAATGTTGATGTTATTACATCAAATAAACTTCAAATATTACTATACTAAGTTTATTTATTTTATTTCTCTAACAAATAGTGTAACTAACCAATTTCTAATGTTAACATAATAAACAATAAATTTGAGGGAGACAAAATTATGAAATAGGACATTTAATTAGCGAATTGTATTTATGCAAATACGGAGTATTACATTCTCCCCCACTTATAGAAGTTTGGTCCCCAAACTTAAGTAATTACCTCAAAACAAATGTGGGTAGTGATTTCGCATCTCATCCTCTCGTTCCCAAGTTGCTTCCTCCATCAAATGATTTTGCCATAAAACTTTCACTAGCGGGATGACTTTGTTGCGCAATACTTGGTTACGCCGGTCTAAAATTCTCACTGGCGTCTCGACATAAGATAAATCTTCTCTTAGCTCCAAAGGTTGATATGCTAACACGTGCTTAGGGTCGTAGACGTACTTCTTAATCATTGAAACATGGAAGACATTATGGACATTACTAAGCTCTGGCGGTAATGCCAAACGATAAGCTACAGGTCCAACTCGCTCAAGAATTTCATAGGGTCCGACATATCTGGGGTTCAACTTTCCTTTCTTCCCAAAACGCATCACACCTTTAGTTGGCGAGACTTTCAGGTACACAAAATCTCCAACGTTAAATTCCAAATCTCGTCTTCTGTTATCCGCGTAGCTCTTCTGTCGGCTTCGAACCTCTTTTAGCCTTTCCCGAATCGTCTTAATCTTTTCAGTAGTGACCTGGACAATTTCTGGTCCAAACATTTGCCTTTCTCCAACTTAAGTCCAATTGATGGGGGATCTACACTTTCTTCCGTATAACGCCTCGAATGGCGCCATCCCGATACTTGCCTGAAAGCTATTATTATACGCAAACTCTACCAAAGGCAAGTGCTCTTCCCATCCTCCTTTGAAATCCAAAACACATAGCCGAAGCAAGTCTTCCAAAATCTGAATAACTCTTTCTGACTGGCCGTCCGTCTGAGGATGGAAGGCAGTACTGAACCTTAAGCTAGTCCCCATAGCTGCTTGTAAACTATTCCAAAATCTTGACACGAAACGTGGGTCCCTGTCAGAAACAATGGACACAGGTGCTCCGTGCAATCTCACAATCTCCTTGACGTATAGTTGGGCTAACTTCTTTAGTGAATCAGTGGGTTTCACGGCTAGAAAGTGTGATGACTTAGTTAGCCTATCAACAATTACCCAAATGGCGGTGTTTCCTTTTGAAGACCTTGGCAGTCCAACCACAAAATCCATAGTGATGTGTTCCCACTTCCACTCGGGAATAGGTAGCGGTTGAAGCAACCCCGCAGGTCTTTGGTGTTCCGCCTTAACTTGCTGACACAATAAGCACTTAGCCACAAACTCTGCTATATCTCTCTTCATTCCTTGCCACCAATAAAGCTCACGCAGATCCCTATACATCTTCGTACCACCAGGATGAATTGCAAATTTAGAATTATGAGCTTCCTCTAATATGGACTTCTTAAGCTTGGACACATTTGGGACACAAATTCGGCCTTGAAATTTCAGAAATTCATCTTGAATAGAAAACTCTGAAACTTTACCTCCAATCACATCTTCGGAAATCTTCCTTAAGTCCTCATTACTTCTTTGCGCCTCTTTGATTTCTTCTAGCAAGCTAGGTTGGGCTATCAGAGCATAAACTGCACTAGAGGTCTGTCTTGGAATTACTTCTAATGACAACCTTTCAAACTCCTTATGTAACTCAACTTGACTGGTAATGACATAAGCCAAATTAGCAGTTGACTTTCGACTAAGGGCATCAGCCACCACATTTGCTTTACCAGGATGATACTGAATGCTTATATCATAATCCTTTAACAGCTCCAACCACCGTCTTTGCCTCATATTGAGTTCCTTTTGTGTGAATATATACTTCAAGCTCTTGTGGTCTGTAAAAATTTCACACGATACACCATAGAGATAATGACGCCAAATTTTCAAAGCAAATACCACAGCTGCCAGCTCCAAATCATGTGTCGGGTAGTTTCTCTCATAAGGTTTCAACTGTCTTGAGGCATACGCAATCACTTTTCCATCTTGCATCAATACACAACCTAGTCCTTTCAGTGATGCGTCACTATAAATCACATAATTTCCACCTTCTGACGGCAATGACAATATAGGAGCAGAAGTCAACCTTCTTTTCAACTCTTGAAAACTTTGCTCGCATTCGTCAGACCACTTAAATGGGGACTCCTTCCTTGTAAGCCGAGTCAAGGGGGATGCTAACTCTGAAAATTTCTCCACGAATCTTCTATAGTAACCGGCCAATCCTAGAAAGCTTCGAATTTCTGTCACATTGGTAGGTCTTGGCCAATTAACGATGGCCTCTACCTTCTGGGGATCTAATGAAATACCATCTTCCGACACAACATGTCCCAGAAACGAGATCCTAGAAAGCCAGAACTGGCACTTCTCAAACTTTGCAAAAAGCTTCTGATCCCGTAGGGTTTGCAAAACAAGCCTCAAGTGGTCCACATGTTCCTCCTTGCTCTTAGAATACACCAAAATATCATCAATAAAAACAATCACAAAAACATCCAAGAACGGTTTGAACACCCTATTCATCAAGTCCATGAAAACAGCCGGGGCATTTGTCAACCCAAAAGACATAACAAGGAACTCATAATGCCCGTACCTAGTGCGAAATGCACTCTTAGGTACATCCTCGGCCTTAATCTTCAATTGATGGTAACCGGACCTCAAGTCAATCTTGGAAAACACCTTGGCTCCTTGCAGTTGATCAAACAAATCATCAATCCTTGGGAGAGGATACTTGTTCTTAACCGTGACTTTGTTCAATTCCCGGTAATCTATGCATAACCTCATGGTGCCATCCTTCTTCTTCACAAATAAAACAGGTGCACCCCATGGAGAAGTGCTTGGTCTAATAAATCCCTTGTCAAGTAACTCCTGAAGTTGTACCTTCAATTCCTTTAGCTCTACAGGTGCCATTCGATATGGAACCTTAGAGATTGGGGTGGTACCCGGAACAACATCTATGGTGAACTCAATTTCCCTATCAGGAGGTAGTGTGCTAATATCGTCAGGAAAGACATCAGAGAATTCCCGAACCACAGGAACATCTTCCAATTTTATCTCATTTGCTGACTCATCATTTATATAGGCTAAAAATCCCTGACAACCCTTTCGAAGTAACTTTTGAGCCCGGAGACAAGAAATCATTCGAGGTGGGGGCGAAACTCCAGTACCGACAAAATGGAATTCAGGGGTACTAGGAATACAAAACATGACTTTCTTCTCGACACAGTCGATTGAGGCATGATTAGCTGAGAGCCAATCCATACCGAGGATGACATCAAAATCTCGAATATCGAGGGGTATCAAATCAACAACTAAAGACACTCCGCCGACCAATATTTCACAGTTTCTGTACACACAAGTACTAGCTAACATGACACCCAGGGGAGTAGAAACATGTAACGCATAACCAAGGGGTTCTGGTTGTCTAGAAATGAACTTAGCAAAATCATGGGAGATAAATGAATGTGTAGAACCAGAATCAATAAGAACATTGGCGGATTTGGAGTCAATAGGTAAGGTACCTGAGACAACTGCAGATGCAGCAGGGACATCTCCAGGGACCAATGCAAAAGCTCTCCCATGCCTGTTCTCTTCTCCTCTAGCAACCACTGGGTTCTGAGCAGGGGCATTCAGCTGATTCACGGGGCGCGACATGGGGCAATCCTTAATCATATGACCTTGTTGACCACAACGGAAACAAGCACCAGCCTCGCGATAGCACACATCATGATCGTGAGACCTACGACATTTAGGACAGTACGGTTTCCCCTTAATTGCATTAACAGCCACACCCCTGTTATACTGATTCCCAGCTCCTTGTCTCTTGAATGTAGTAGTTTGGCTAGGGCCTCCTTGATGATTTCTCCCTCCATGGTTCTTGTTACCAGCATTCCTCATCTTCTGGTCTCGATACTTGTTGTTCTCCACTATCCCTTTTTCTGCAATTAGAGCTCGATCAACAACTTCGTTGTAGGTAGGCAGCCTAAAGAGTTCCACCTTGGTACGAATGCTCCATCGAAGTCCTGTTTCAAACTTTCTAGCTTTCTGCGCCTCATCCCTAACCACGTGTGAGGCGTAGCGGGACAACTCCGTGAACTTTGCCTCGTACTCTGCTACAGTCATGTCACCTTGAGTAAGCATGAAGAATTCAGCAACCTTCTGATCTTTCAGGTGTTGAGGGAAATACTTGTCATTAAACATCTCGACAAAGCGGTCCCACACCATGGCTGGCTCCCTACTAGACATGGTCAACCACCACTGATAAGCTTCTCCAGTCAAGTTGTAAGTGGCAAACTCCACCTTCTGTCTCTCAGAACAACGCATGGCTCCAAAGATCTTTTCAATCTCCAATAACCACGACTCAGCTTTGACTGGATCAGGGGTACCAGCAAATGATGGAGGTTTCAGACCTTGGAAGCGGTCTAAGGTAGGTTCTCTACGGTTAGCATCAACTAGGTAGGCAAGTCCTTCAATGGCTCTTTCCAGCCTATCACTTGAGTTAGGTCCACTTCCACCGGCTTGGTTCTCAGTCACAGGGGTAGTATTGTCATTCCCCTCTCCTCATCCGGCTCCTCCAGAAACAGCCACCTAAGAGGAAGCTAGTTAAATTTTGGCCCAAAACTTTTTACCAAAATAATACTAACTTATGCGCAATAATAAAATATTTCTAAGTCAAGCATATCCAAATAATAGGTCCAAGGTAGGTTACCCCAAATAACTCCAAAATTACTCCAAAGTTACTAACAAATTAACCCCAAACACTTGAACTCCAAATTATGGTTATGGCTAACACCAAAATTCACACATCCAAACCCAAACCTATTGCTCTGATACCACGTTGTCACGACCCCCTTTCCCGGACCCCAATTTATTAATTCGAGACCGAGGGTCGAGACCGGCCACCAAGGCCTCAAACGAAAAACTCATGTGGCTTGAACCGTTTAACAAATATAATAAAATTTTAGTTTATAAAATCAAGTGCGGAAGCGAATTTAAAATTCTCGGGGTCAACTTGAAATATTTCGGAATAGTCAAAAAAATGTATTCTTGTAACATTTGTTTAAAATGAGTTATTAGTCAATTAATCAAAATATTCATTTATATATATAAAAAAAAAGTGTCTTTTCTGAAAAGTACGTTCTAAAAGTGTCAATTTAGCAACTTTACTGGTTCAACCACGATGAGCGGATCAGAGACAAAAATAAATGCCAACTAAAATATTGGCCTTAAAATAACCCATATCGCCAATATCCAAAAGTCCAAATATCACCTAAAACATGGTCCAGGCCTTACAACGATCCACCAAAATATTACATCACATAATTAGACGATAAAGTCACACTAGCTAATTTAACATAAACATCAAACATAACAGCTACTAAATTCTCCAACGGTCTCGCCTCGGAATTTTTATTTTTCCGCACGTGCCATGTCACCTGAAAATATTTAATTTAAACAAAATGAGCCACAAAGCTCAGTGAGGGTTTTTTTCTCCCCTTTATATTTCAAAATAACGTGTTTACCAAATTTACTGATAACTGTCAGAAATAATATATTTTGCAGAAAATGCTAAAACTGAACTGATAAACAGATACTTCAGAATAATGGAGCCAGATATTTTCAGACTGAATATTTTATCAAATTTCTCATATCAGATAACAGAATTTCAGATTCAGTTAATGCCATTGGTAACCATCGTATCATACAGAAATTTTGACATGTCCAGAATACGCCATCTTTGTGGCACATCGCATATTATACCCTGCGACCGGGCCAGAAATCCATCTATTATATCCCGATGGCGGGCCAGAAATACTCAAGTGTCCCAAGGCATAACGTCGTCACAAAGTGTCTAATTAATTTTTATGGCACATTTTTATTTTTTTCAGGTTACAAAATATATCATACTAAAATCATAATTTTCATTAAAGGGGAGCACAAAAGGTCACGTTTTATTCACATTCAAAATATTTGTTTCCAAGTCATATAGTCAAAATTCCATTGTTTATAACATGGGTCACAAAAACTGAAATTTAGTAACAAAAATGTAACATTTGTAGGATAACAATAATTTTCATAAAGATATAACATATAGCGAAAATAATAATTTTACTCACAGCACCGCGACGTTCATAAACGTGTAGACTGCTCATTTTCAGAAATAGCTTCCAAATAAATCCAATAAAAAGCTCCAATAACACGCCCCAACTAATCTTCAAGAAGATACCACCAAACAAAGTCTTGCAATTATCTTCCTTCAATAGTTGATGTGGTGTACCAAAACACACACAAAAATTTCTTCTTTCCTCTATTAGCTCTCCATCAGTACATAACTCCTATTATTTCTCCCTCATTTATTTTTTTTCTCCCAACTAACTTCCCTCTATCTCTCTCTCTATGGTGCGGCACACTCTCTCCCTCTCTCTTATTTTTCTCTTTTGTTTCTCCACCCGTACACTCCCTTTCTCTCTCCCTCTTTCTCTCCTTGTTTGTTCCACAACGAAGACATGATGGCTATTAAATAGGGAGTTACTGAATTTATCTTCTCACATTGCGTGAGATATGCACTATCAATCTCACATTTTCCAAAAAAACCCATTCTCCCAACAAAACCCCCAACTCCCAACACCAAAAGTGGGGCCCACCAACAACTCTCCCTATTTTTTTTTTCTTCTTCCTTTCCTCCATCAGCCGAACATCTCTCTCTCTCTCTCTTTTTCACCAACACATCAACATCAAGGGGGGCCCACAATCACAAACTCCCAACCCCCTTGTTTTTCTCTTCCTCTTCTTCCCTCTCTTGTTTTGGCCGGACACACAACCCACACCTTTTTTTTTTTTTTTTCTCTATCTCTCTCTTTGCTTCGGCCAAACCACACACCAACACACACTTCATTTATTTTATTTCTTTCTTATATTTCAAATTTATTTCAAAGTGTAACCACTTTTACATTATTTAAAATGTTGATGTTATTACATCAAATAAACTTCAAATATTACTATACTAAGTTTATTTATTTTATTTCTCTAACAAATAGTGTAACTAACCAATTTCTAATGTTAACATACTAAACAATAAATTTGAGGGAGACAAAATTATGAAATAGGACATTTACTTAGCGAATTGTATTTATGCAAATACGGAGTATTACATTTGTTTGTTGTCACCATTTAGCCTTTACAGTTTTGATTTAGACACGATTGATAGAGACATTGTGGAAGTTAATCACTAGCATTTCATTAGCTCCAAAATAACATGTGACACTAATTAAAACTTAATAGTTCCTCACAAGGACTCCACCAAAACCAAGCGTATATCCTAGGAATCAAATCTCATCACTTGTGATTTCCTATCAGTCTTAATCATGTCCTCATGTGAGCTCTTTTGTTTTAGTTCTTCAGCATGCGAGGTTACACATATATATCCAATCACACGCAGTTTATAACGTAAAGCAAGCATAAGCATAAATAAATATGCAATGGATGTGGCCCCTAAGGTGCACTCACACTATTGATATTTTTTTCTTGAGAAAGTCTTGAAATTCGTCTCATGCCATCTCGCCTATCTCGAGGACTCCAAGCTTGAGGCTCCTTAGACCATCTATTTGCTCCTTGTACCTTGAGCCAAAGCTTTTGGTTTGGCCACCTCTCTTGAAGCTTCTATCTTCAATCTCTACTAACTATCTTATTTCTAATAAGAAGTAACCTCATAGAGGCGATTGGATGAGAAGAGAAGACACTAGAGTATATAGAGAGGCACGACACGCAGGCCCTATTTTGATTACATATTCAGAAATAAAACAAAACCAAATATAAAACATCTATGCCAAATCCATGCACCAAACACATCCATTCAACTCACAACAGCATGTATAACAATAAAAGAAACATACTGAAATTTTCTGAAAATTTCCAGAATTAAACTCTAATTAATTAATAAGCAATAATATAATCAATTAAAAAGATCGAAAATTGCTCCTACCACTTAGGGTCTCACCACCTATGGTAGAAGGTAGGGAAAAATGACCTAAGTCTCCAGAAAACTTTTTGGCTCAAAACAGTGTGTTTAAGGTAGTCAAACTGCCTCGGGAAGTGTGCTAAACACTAATTAATTAATATGGAAATTAATAAAATTATCCGTCGCTCCAAAATATTATGATAAAATATCCAAATAATAGGAAATTCAATTTGGAGTACCTAGGAAAAAACCGGGCGAAAAATGACGGCGGGAGGAGGCCGCAGACGCCCTCAGGCGCCGCCGCGCGTGGGCGCGTCTACCTCCGTCACGCGCCGACGTCGCCCATGTCCGCGTCGGCATGCCACGTGGCGCGCCACTTCAGCACCTATGCGGACGTCACCTGCCACGACACCCCGCCACGTCAACCGATACGCGGACTGCCACGTCAATTGCCACGTCATCCCTAGCCACGTCAGCAGTGAGCCGCCGACCCTTTTGGCGCGTGGTGGCGGCGTCAGTGGCGCGTGAAGCCCACGCGTCGCCTTTTAGTTTCGGGTTTAAACTGTGAGGCCGAAAAATAAGCCTATGGCTCTGATACCAATGAAGGGCAGGAAGGGTCTAAGCATACATAGATATACAACATGAATTAAAGCGGAATATTCATGTGTACCTTTTCTTCCTTAGCTCCTAGCGCAGCGGATTGATCTTGTTGTTGTTGTTTGCTTTAACGTGCACCTTTATCTTGCTCCCACCAATCTAGTGTGAATCTCGAAGACGAACACTATGATCCACCCCACGTACCACCTCCTTGGATGTAGTTGGAGATAGACTAGGGTTCTCTACAACTTGAGAGTGAATCTAGACAGAGTAACTTTACTGTGTGGAATAGCATTATAGCCACACCATCATGTGTAGGAGGCTGCCTCCTTATATGGGCAAAACTTCTCCTAGGTTTATACATAAAACCCTAGGATTTGAGCCTTAGCTACTACCCCCTCCAGGTTTGTGCATTAGTACAACTAACCCCATAAGATTATGATAATTGCATTGGGCACCCACATGGGCGCACCAATTGCTAACAATTTCAATAGCAGAAACCCGTTGCATATTATCCTATTGTACCTCCATTGTATGCATGTATGTACGCTTTTGTACGACTAATCAAATAGTTGTATGCTGCATCAATCTAACTATGGGTATGTGATCATAAGTTGCTATCATGGAATGAAATCTTGAAACAAACAAGTTCATAATCCTTGATTCATGTTTTCCATCCATCCCCATTGTACTTTTGTTGCACAAAAAAACTAAAAAACCATACCCAAAATGTGTTATACTCAACCTAAAGGTCAAACTCGAAAATCCCCCGAGACCAAAATTGCGGTACTAACTATTGAGAATGTCCCACATCGAACATTCAAGAATACATAAAATAGTTAATAAGTATTTTGGGCTACTCCCCTCATTGTCAATTGGTTTTGAGGTAGAACCCCATAGATAACATGAACAAGTTATGCTTCCTTGAAACGGAAGTAAATAAGCTTCTGGAAGTTCTGAAAGAAAGATGTGTACCAATTTACAACCCAAATCAATCACTTTAACTAGAAGTGTTCGTCCAATTTATTTTCTTTGGGAATGGAATTAGTTCCATTTTTATGTATCGGAGTTACATTAACTGCAGTTGATCATGCATTGGAACTAGAGACATGAAGATAAAAGCTATGTGCTCGACTAGTTTCTCCGAAAACCAAATATGTACGATCACACCTTGATGACTGCGTACATCATACTCCGATAAATGACAATATACAATTGAGTATGTTATTTGTGTTTATTCTAGAAGATTCATTCTAGAGAACTCTTACTCTAATATACTCTTGAAAAACATATAGTGAAAACTATATATGTGTCAGCCCCGCCTAGTCTTATTGCAAGTATTATTTTAAAAAAAAAATTGCAAGTAAGAAACATCTCGGTAAGTTTTTATTCAACTATACGAATATCGGTCTTTGCAAGGCATGAGCACAAGGAAATATAAAAATAATACTCTCCAGATATCACAAGTTTATTGCGTAAACTCCAAACCAGTTTTTAGTTTCCCAAAACCAGTTGATGGCAAAAAGACAGAGTGCCTTCAAATTTGCTGGACCGAAAATCGAGTTCCAAAACTAGTTCTCCAGTATACGGTGTTCCATGCATTTCTCAAGCACACATCCGAATGAGATCAGTGTTGACACATATCTATCTTAGTTGCCTCGATGAAATCAATGAATTATTATTATTTTTTGAGAAAATCAACGAATTATTCGATGATAACAAAAACCCTAAATCTTAGTGTCCTTCAGTCGAGTAATTATTGCTTGCTCCAAGAGCAAATATGACATGGTGCTCTAATCAATACATCACAGGACACGTCAGGAACATGTAGGAATCCACTTTCTTTTGTCTGGCACTCATTCTCTTTCATCCTGACGTGTCATGTGCTGTATTGATTAGAGCACCACGTGTATTTGCTCTTAGAGCAAACAAAAATTTCTCCCTTCAGTATCTCATTTTTTTAAAACAAAATTGGTCATTGTCAATTTAATCATCAAAACTTCAACCATTGTTATTTGGGTAAAAGACACTGACCATCCCTGGGTTTAGGGAAAATTCCACTGACCACTCCTGAGTTTTGGATAAAGACGCTTTGCACCATTTTTTGGATGGAAGCTAACAGTTGCCTAACAGCACGAAGGAAAAGACAATTGTACCCCTAAAATCTTATAAAATTACCCCATATATTCCTAACCACTCACTTCTTCATTTCTAACCTAATCCTTCTCTCTCTTCCATCTCTTCCTCTCTCCCGCTCTTGCTGTGAAACACAGCAACCGTTCTCTTCTCTTCCATCTTCTCCTTCTCATTCTTCTCCTTCAGCTTCCCCCTCCACCACCATCTCATCACTCTCTTTCAGTAACTCCCCATGGCGACGGATCTGAAGAGAGGACGACGTCGGTGAAGGGGCAAACTTCCGGATCTGATCCACTAACCGCCTTCTCTCGAATCGACCAGAGAGAGAGAGAGAGACGATGAAGAGATGGAGAGAACGTCGGCGAGGACGACCGGCGTCACCGAAGCGTACCACTGTCGGGGGATGCTTTCATTCTCCGTCTGCCGGTCACCGAAGCGTACCACTGTCGGGGGAACTCAGGGATGGACGACCAACTAGAGTTCTTGATCAAAACCGATAGAAACCGTCGGAGGAGACCCAGATTCGCCGACAGTCTTGTTTATTAGAGGGAGAGGACGTCGGCGTCGAAGACGGCACGCCGACGCCGACTATGACGAAGACACGAAGACGCCGGCGATGACGAAGACACGACGAATAAGACATGTTGGTTCTGGAATCTGGGTTTGGTGATGGTGAAGAGCAGATGAGTTATTTTTTGATTGATGGTTCATCTTCAACAAATTGCTGGTTCATCTTCAACCATTGCTGATTTTTATTTTTGGATTTATTATCAGTACCAATTGGGTTTTGAGATTTGATTGATATAGAACAAATCTGTGTGTGCTTAGTGTATTCATATGATTCATTCGTTAGATTGGGTTGTTGAAGATGTCGATTTGGGAGTGGTTTGTGCTGTAGTGAAATTACCTTTGTTGAAACGATGAATTTTGCGGCTTGTAGGTTTCGATTCACATTGAATTTGTTGTAGAAATCTGCTTCCTCTCCTGGGTTTTGTTTGCGTTTATTTGATTTTGTTGTAAAAATTCAGTATTGGTTGCGTTGGTGGTTTATCAGAACTGCCTCGAGTCATTGTTGTTTTTGCTGTTGGCCATTTTCCGATAACAAAATGATACTTGAATTGTTCAATAATGTTGAAGGGGCAATGTTCAATAATCTCGCTAAACGAGTTTTGGCATGATTTGGGTTCGTGCTCAAATTGGTCTTTTGTAAGGGGTATTGAAGCAAGGAGGAACAGTAGTTGACTCGTCGGAAAAAGTGGATAAGGCAGCAAGGTAAAGATTGAAGAGGGAGAACTGATTATAGGTAAAAAAAATTGTCAGAGTGTATGTATGCTGGTGAGCGAATCACATTCTTTTTAATTTTACTGAAGAAGAATGAATTAAATTTTGGATTAAATATGGATTGTTGTGTCTGTGTGGTTGGTTTTTTGTTTTGATTTGATGCTTAGGTGTTCTTGGTGTTCTTCGAGTTCTTGAACCATGAACACCAAGAACATGAAGAACATCAACACAAAAAAACATGACACCAAATGTGAGAATCAATTATGTGGTTTGTTATTGGGGTTGATGTTTTGGGTTCAAAGAGTGGACTTCGTGTTTATGTTTTTGGATTGAAAGAGCAAAAAATTGGATTAGATAGTTTTTTTGCTTTATTGAGATTTTTTGGTGTTCTTGGCTTGGTGTTCTTGATGTTCTTAGCTTAGTGGTGGGTTGATGTTCTAGGAGTTCTTGATGATAAACATGGGCAAAAAAAAAACTAGAAAAACACAAGAGTAATATAGCCCGAAAATGTTTAATAAATACTTTTCTAACGGAACATAACAGAAGGGTGTTAAGTGTCCACGGAATATTCCGTTGATTGGGTGCGGAGTGTTTTTATCCAAAACTCGGGAGTGGTCAGTGAAATTTTCCCTAAACCCATGAATGGTCAGTGTCTTTTACCCTTGTTATTTATGTAAAACTGACAGACACATAATAGTTCCAACACGACATTACCGTTTCCTTGACCCTGAGAGACTATTATTGCTTTCTCAGGATAAAATCATCATCACAATGTCGTGATCAAGTGAGAACGTAAGGGTGTTCAATAATTAGATGAAGAGAAGCATCCCCAAATGTCTTCAGGGAGAACCAAAATGTTATCATACTACTATCGCGTAGACTTCCCTTCTCTTAATATGCGCCAACCTAAAATAAACATAAACTTGGAAATATGATATTCATCTGTTTGATCACGAAATCATACATTCAGACTATGTTGCACGGTTGTTTCTAGGAGGTTGCGCACCCGCACCGGGTGCTTCGTGGGTGTTTGGGTGCTTCAAAGGTGCTTTGCTGGTGTTTTGAGGATGAGTCATGATCATTTTGAAAGTTTTAGTTGAGAGTTTTTTGAAGTACAACTACAATTTAATAAAAAAAATGCATTTATGTGAACTTTTAACTCTTAGATTGCTTGTCTTTCCATAGCTTCAAACAATGACAGTGTGAGAGTATATTGTTGGTATTGTATCTATGTATCTTTGAATATGGGTATAAATTTTGGTTTGATTATAATTTTGATTACTATTTTTTTTAGTATAATAGTATCACAAATAATATATAATAAATATATAAATATAGTCGTTGCACTCCTGCCACACGTACACCCTTGATTTTTAGGAATTCGCCGCACCCAGTTCTCGTACCGCACCTGCACATGTGCTTCATAGCATTCAGACTGATAGAACAACTTGATTGTTCCTCAATGGTTAACCTCCGTGTTCATCAAACAGTAAGAAGAGAGCCACAGAGCCAGGGGCGGAGCTAGGTATTCTAAACACATGAGACACTTTTGCAAGATATTCAAAATACGTGGAGTATTATTGCAATTTTTGCAAGGACACAATTTGAACTTTTTGTAGTTTTTAAAGTTCTGGGTAGGCCCAGGCCGCGGGTTGGCTCCGCCCCTGCACACAGCTACACATCAACTTCACCTTAGCACAAACGAACTGTGTATAACTAAAGCTTTACGAGCCAAAGAACTTGTACCACCTGGCTCTAGTAACGCAGTCTTGGAACGAGCACGTCTACCTCAGATTTGCTTTTCCATTAGGGTTTTTAGATGGTGATTTTAGCTTCACATAAATCATGTGTCCGACGAAAATAAGAAAATGGCAGGCCAAGATAAAGATCGTTCTTTTCAGATTAGGGAAAAAAATGAACAGCTGCATGCAGAGCGGACAAAGATTGTGTAAAATGAACACTTGCCCCCACTGATTTCTTTTTACTATTTTCAATTTTTTGTATACAATTCAAATAGGCACCCATAGAATTTCTGTAAGGTCCCTACTATTGACAAAAAATGTTAAAAAAATGCCCCTACATGAATGACACTAGTACTTTTAGTTAGTACATTAAGGACCCCAGCTGTGCCCCCATGGTTTGAGATTCCTGCTTCCGCCCCTCACTGCATTGTTCTCAATGAGCATAGTACCTCCTTGATGCTTAGAGTTAGCAGCGCAGAGATATATTCTACATATAACCTGCACAACAGAGCCCCAAAACGAAGCAACCGAAGTCTTGACAGGATAATCAAAACATCTCAGATTCAAGCTCAAAGTTTGAAACATTCTATACGGGGAACGAGGTTAAAAACCCTGCCCAAGTCTTTTTGTCCAAAAAAAGTTAAAAAGATAAATCCAAACCTATCGCTACATAAATGTTTTATGCAAAATAGAAGAAAGGGGAAAGAAGAAGAAAAGAGCGCTTTTATAATTTTTGCAGAGTCAAGGATAATTGATTGTTTGCAACCGAATCATCCTCACCACAAGAACACTATCTCAATTTAATGGCATGAGGGCTCCTTCCAGTATTCAGCCTTGGAAGGCGAGAACAAGGTAAAGAGTGCTCCGGTTCACTATTAGTTCTAGCGAACTTGTCTAGATTCTGTTTATCCTGGTCCTTATAAAAGCCCGAAACGTCCTTCGCCTGCTCCTCTCCCGGATTATCCTTGATATATTGGTTCGTCGTCAGACCAATATCCCCTTCATCATAATCTTGCAAAGCAAGATCACCATGCTCTTCATCAAATTTAGTTGACTCGTCGACAGAACTTTCCATTTGTAGAGGAAATGCGTGAATATCTGCATAATACTTAAGAGTCAACACTCAACACCATATGACTATTTTGTATTGGCAAAAGATATGCATTTCATAACCTCTGGAGATTAGTAGTACGCAGAGTGACATTTCATCAACCATCACCAGAGGTCAATAACCATTGTATGAATTGTATCTTGTTTCAAACCAATTCATCATCACTCCCAAATACGGTATTATGTTTCAAACTATTGTATCAAAAGCAAGATGAAAAAAGCAGGAATAACATGTGATTTGCAAAGAGCCACAACGAGGGATTCAAGCAATTGTATAGCCATCTGAAGTGCGAAGGCAACAATATCCATCTGTTGCCCTTGCAAGCTTGGACCTAAACAGTGGCGGTGCAAACATAAACCAGCTTGTGCTCTCCTTTAGGCCCGTGAACCAATTAGGCCCCAACCCATTACAAGTTTTTAGTTTTGTAGGAGTAATTTTATACGTTATTGAATATTAAAGAATAGTAAAAACTAAAAATCATCAGTATCCCACATCTGACTGAAATAGGGCCCACCTTTTTCACTCTACCTTTACCACTATACCACTATGTCTTTTCTATTTTTCTTCATTATGACTTTTATCATTATTCATTGAGTTCACTTTGATCCGGTAATTTATATAGTTAAATGATGTTTTTATATAGTCTTGCACAGTAGATGTTGCTCTCTATAACACAGTAAAAAATAATTAAAAATCGCTTCGTTTTGCTATCTAAATTATCTGGTAAAGAGTTCATGAACAAGTCAAAAAGTCAAACTGGAAAGAAAAAGAAGAGACATAGTAATAATTGACGTCTCCAAAGCATGTGACACATGGGTGAAATTGGGATTTATCTAACACTAATTTAAATTCAGATGATTTCTAAAATCATATTTAAAAATTCCGGGATTGTTTCTTGTTGGAGAAACATTACCTTTTAGTGAAATAATATTAGGCCAAGTCCAACATAGGGGTGATTGCGCACTCAAAAGGGTCAGAACACTGTTTAGCCGCTTCAACAACATGGGGAAGGGATCATCGCCGGCTTGTTCGGCATAAAAGATTGAGAGGGGAGGGAGGGCAGGTGGAGACCCAAGCCCTGGTCCCACGGTATCGTGAGGGCTTTTAATAAAAAAAAAATCCTTTTAATAATTTTTTTTCTTTAGAGAAGTAAAATTTTGGTTGCGTAATTTCTTTTGGAAATAGATTGTACCACTCGGTCCCTGCTCTTTCTATCCAAATTGATTTTTTGACTCGTATCTGGGTCTCTTTGACCAGGAAATTTGGATAGCAAAATAACAATTTTTTGATAAATTTTCACCATATTATACATAAACTTTTACTCTACAACACCATGAAAAAATTATCGAAAAATTGCATCGGTTTACTATTCAAATTAACGGGTCAAAGTGACCAAGTGAATAGTGGCAAAAGTCAGTTTGGGTAGAAAGAGCAAGGACAGAGTGGTAAGTAATTATCGTATACAATTGTACAAAAGTAAAAAGAAAAAAAAAGAGGGTAATAATTATACAAAAAGTGAATGTTTAAAATTTTGAGACAAATTCTCAAAGAATTGAGCAAAATATAAACAAGGGGTCGGAAATTTTTTAGTGCTCCAAAAGAGCACTACATGGCGCTTTACAACCTATGAGTGTCTGCCACTCACAGAGAGGTTGTTTAAGTGTCGTATCTCTCATTAGTTGGAGAGCACCACGTGGTGCTCTTTTAAAGCACTAAAAAATTGCTCACCAAGGGGTCGGGGTCGGGGTCCTCTAGTTGTAGATAAATTATTGATTTGTAAATATTAAATATAATTATGGTAGAAAGTGGTGGGTTAGGTGGAAGTAGGGAAGCATGTTGGACTTAGTCTTAGAAATAGTGTAAACAGAGACTTTTATTGTAATGACATTCTAAGAGTGAACATTTTCCTTCGGAGCCTTAATTTTTTATTATCGCTTTAGGCCGTCTCAAGATGTCTAGGATCGATCCTGCGAGCAATTTTTTAGCGCTGCAAAAGAGCACCATGTGATGCTCTACAACCAAGTACTACATGGCAACACCAATTAATTGATTTGTTGGCAACGTCACCATTGATGGTCATTAAATGTGTTTAACTATATCTTTCTCAATTCTTGTACTCCTCATTCTCCACCATTAAGAGCATCGCCGGGAAGGAACATCATTGCTTTATCGATCTTTAAAGCATGATCTTCCACCTTCAAGTGTTGTAAATATCGGTTCATATTTCCCAAGAAGGTATGATTCTTTTTCATTCCTCTAGAAGGGTTTGGGTTGTGGCCATTCCATCTACGGAATTTTCCCCCGCTATGTCCATATTTTCTCAACATCAACTCCTTATGCAAAAATTCTCCCTTCATGCTCTTCATCTTTTCCTCAACTGCCGCCAACTCCGCTTGGGTGCGATCAAGATTTCCCTGCATCTCCTTCCTATGAATGTCAAGACAGACGATTTCTCCCTTGAAATCTTTGAAAGCTTTTGACAAACTCTTCATCATCGAACTTTGAACGAATCTCGCACCAACTCTCCTCAACCTTATGTACCTTAGCAACCATGCTAAACAGGAGGTTCATGTTGTCATATTCTTCAAAGACCTCGGTGGTATGAACATCTTCTTCGCCAAATCCGGCCATTTCATTGATCTTTAAGCCCGCTCTTCTATCGAATGTTAAATGTTTTGCTAGTTAAACTCGTGCAACACTTATTCAATTTTTCATGTCGATCTTCGAAGTAAGCCAGCCAACCTTTAAACACAACCAAGAGCATGAAGAACAAAAGATTATAACACGATGAATGTGATGAAAGAGAACTTCTATTGAAAGTAAGAGACTGTTGTGATTTTGGCAGATCTTGGAGAACGACGAATTGGACGAAACAAGAACACAAGAGCACACACGATAGAACGTGGTTCACAGCGATGAGCTAGCTACCTCCACGACCCGAAAAACACTGATTTATTAAGAGAAACCCAAGAATACAACCCACACATTGTAATTCATGACCTATAGCCTTTATATAGGCCTACAATATAGCTTGTGCCCAAAAAATATCAAAACCGAGCTAAACAAACAAGGAAACAACTAATTAGCCGCCTCCAGCGATGTCCTCGCACGAAGACCTTGATCCACCTGCTTGTTTTCTCTTCGTTTTGCTCCTCTGTTTGGTCGGTTTCTTCCCCCGATTCGTCGCCAACTCCTCACCAAGCTCAAGTACGTTCAAGGAACCCTTGATTCGCAACAAATCTCCACCTTGCCTTGAATCCTCTCGTCCACTTGCGCTTGAATAAGCCGGTTCTCTCCAATAACCCCAAATTCACAAGTTGTTCCATATTCGCCAAGATCCAACAACGAGTGCCCCCAAAGATGCTCCAACCCCCGTCTAATTCCTGCAATCGAACCCTATCGATGTTCCAAATACGGCTGAATTCCTGCAATCGAATCATCTGCTTGTTGTTCGAACTCCCACCGAGTTCTTACAACAAGTTTGTTTGTTTTTCCGATTCCCCCTGAGTCCCTACAACAAACCCCCAGCACGTGTCCCCTTCACGTTTCATGTATCTCGTCAGAGACTCCCCTATTCCATCCTCCGCCTCCTCGTCAAGAGCACAAATTCCCCCTTGCCCCCCCCAACGGGGCCTAGAGCATAAAGTCGTCCTTTGCGTCTGCAGCCAAGTCTGCAAACGCCTTCCCCTTTGGATACTTCCTCTTCCAGTGACCCTTACACAGTGATCATACGTCGTTTGGAAATTTAGAACCCTTCTTCCTCCTTTTTCCATAACCCCCATTGGATGCCACGAATGCACCTGGCCCGAACCTGTTCGTACCCCCATATGCGGCCCTCTGTCGTATCTCCCTTGTGTGTAGAGGTGATCTTACCTCCTCTAACGTGAGAGTCTCCTTTCAGCACAAGCACTCTGCACGAATCCCTCATAAGACAGTGGTAGAGACACCAACAAAATCAGTGCGACATCTTCATCACTTACGTTCTCATTACTGTTTTGCAACTCAAGCAAAATAGTATTAAGACGATTCAAGTGATCTCTTAGATCCGTACCTTCCCCCATGCGTAGACCAAAGATTTGTTTCTTCAACATCAACTTGTTGGTGAGCGGCTTATTCTTGTAGAAGCTCTCCATAATTTCTCAACAGTCTCTTGATCCGCAACCTCCGTGATCACATCGTCCGCCAAACATATCATGATCGTTGAGTGTGCTCTTTCCTCCAACGTCTTGTACTCCTTGTGGTTGTAGAAACCACATCCTTATCTCCCGTCAATGGCAATCACAGGCCTTGATGCTTTAACAAAGCACGTATCTTGATCTCCCATAAGCTGAAGTTGTTTCTTCCCGTGAACTTGTCGATCTTGGTCATCCCTCTGGTCATCTTCTCCGCAGCTCCTTTTCCAGATCTGTAACCCCCAAACACGTGCTCCACCTTGATCGCGTAAACGTAGCTAAGAATTTCAAGGATTGCAAAACCCTATCCCTATAGCTCCACCTTGATCTTGGAACACCGCAACCTAAGCTCTGATACCAGTTTGTTGTGATACGGGCAGAGCTTAGAGAACGATGAATTGGACGAAACAATAACACAAGAGGAGACACTATATAACGTGGTTAACTAGCGATGAGCTAGCTACCTCCACGACCCGAAAAACCTCGATTTTATTGAGAGAAACCCACGAATACAACTCACACATTGTAATGCACGACCTATAGCCTTTATATAGGCCTATAATACAGCTTGTTCCCAAAGAAATACCAAAATCGAGCTAAACGAATAAGGAACTAATTAGCCGCCTCCGGTGATGTCTTCGCACGAAGGAAAAACGTATTCGCACGAAGACCCTGATCCACCTGCTTGTTTTCTCTTCGTTTTGCTCCTCTGTTTGGTCCGTTTCTTCCCCCGCTTTTCGTCTTCAACTCGTCACCAAGCTCAAGTACATTCAAGGCACCCTTGATTCCCAACAGAGGCCAATACAAATGCTGGATGGTTTGTTCTAATGCATCACCCCAAATATTTACAAGTTCATATCCACATATACAGTCTAGATCTACTATTACCAAACGTGGAGATTGAGAGGTCAAATATAATGACCTTGATCCTTGGCCTCTCATCAAAACAATTACAATCCTACCACATTCTAAAATGTTCTAGAATGTCCTATGAAAATTAAAATAATGCTTTCCTAGAAGCTACTATTTGCGGTTTATCCAATAAATCTTCCACGCTTTCTATGGATTGGACCATGGTTACATGCTAAGCGTTATGAACCTTGCATGATGGTGCCCCCAAATGCTCGCCCGTGACACAAGGATTTCTTGTTCATTTTTGTCAAGTACATAGTACATCAATTATAGTTTTACCATATATTGTATGGTAGGTGTGGATTGGATGTTATGACAAACCACCTCACGAACAATGAACGAATAAAGAAGAACACGAGTATTTTACGTGGTTCGCTAGCAAAATATTTGCTACTACCTCCACGGCGGAAAAAGCACCCTTTATTCACTTAAGAGGAACAAGACTACAAGAATGTTTTTGCATACCTAATAATGTGACTACTAGGTTCTTTATATAGTGCTAGGAAATCCCTAAAGTTTCCAAATCCGATTTGGAAACAACTTGTTTCCTAACTAATCCTCCACCGCCTTTGACTTACAATGTTTCCTAATCAAAGTTGGAAACAATGAGTTTAGCCGCCTTTGACCAATTCAAGGCACCAACTCAACAAATCTCCACCTTGACTTGAATTGTCTCGTCAACAGCAACTGCTCCTCTTCTCGTAAACAAAGCTACGTCATCTCCGCATCCAATGTCTCTCGCACAGAGACTCACTGGACCCCCACCGGGTCCGACATGCCCCGAAGGGCTTCACTGGCTCAAGATGTTGAGCAATTCCAGACAATGCTGGAACTTGCTCTCCGGAACCGGCTTGGTGAACATATCCACGGGGTTTTCAGCAGTCCCCACCTTCATCACCTTGATCCTGCTCTCGTTTCTCAGAAAATGATACCTGATGTCGATATGCTTGGTCCTTTCATGATGAACCTGGTCCTTAGTCAAGCAAATCGCACTCAAGCTATCACAGTAGACTATCGCCTGATCTTGAAGTAGCCCTAGATCGCTGACCATTCCCTTAAGCCAAATTGCCTCCTTTGCTGCTTCCGTTAGAGCCATATGCTCTGCCTCCGTGGTGGACAAAGTCACCGTCGGCTGTAGCGTCGCCTTCCAACTCACAACAGATGCTCCCAGAGCAAATACGTAGCCTGTCATTGATCTTCTACTGTCAATATCCCCTGCACAGTCCGCATCTGAGAAACCAGCTACCAAGATGTCTTCACTAGCCCCATAACATAGGCCAATGTCTGACGTACCCTTAAGGTACCTGAATATGCGCTTCACCACCTGCCAATGGTCCCTACCAGGATGATCCATAAAACGACTAACCACGCTAACATCGAATGCTATGTCCGGTCGAGTGCAGACCATAGCATACATGAGACTTCCAACTGCGCTAGCATATGGAACCTTGGACATGTAATCCTTCTCCTCCTCGGTCTGAACGGTGTACATTCCTAGCTTGTTGTTAGTTGCCATAGGAGTATCTATAGCTTTAGCTGATAACATCCCGAATCTTGCCAAGATCTTCTTGATGTATCCCTGCTGTGATAAGAAAAGCTTCTTCTTCTTCCTATCTCTATAGATCTCAACTCCCAATATCTTCCGAGCAGCTCCCAGATCCTTCATCTCGAATTCCGCACTAAGGGACCTCTTCAGTTCTCTAATGTCCTTGATATTTCGAGTTGCAATCAAAATATCATCCACATATAGAACTAGGTAAATACGTGATCCATTATGCAACTCTTTGTGATACACGCAACAATCATACTCGCACTTGTGGTAACCAATCTTCAACATGAAGCTGTCAAACCTCTTGAACCATTGCCTCGGCGACTGCTTAAGTCCGTAGAGAGATCTATTCAGCTTGCACACGTGGTTCTCTCTTCGAGGAACTTGGAACCCCTCCGGTTGGCTCATGTATATTTCCTCCTCCAACTCTCCGTGCAGGAAAGCTGTCTTGACATCCAATTGCTCAAGCTCTAGGTCGTGGTGTGCCACTAAAGCTAGTAACACCCGGATAGAAGCATGTGTGACCACCAGTGAGAAGATCTCGTTGTAGTCAACTCCCTCTTTCTGACTGAACCCTCTTGCAACTAGCCTTGCCTTATACTTGACTCCCTCTCCAGATGTAGTTCCTTCCTTTCTTCTGAAAACCCACTTGCAGCTGACTATCTTCCTTCCCGCTGGCAATTTAACAAGCTCCCAAGTCGAGTTCTTGCTAAGAGACTCCATATCTTCCCATCGCGGCAATCCACTGTGCTGACTCAGAACTAGATATAGCGGCCTTGTAGGAGGATGGCTCGTCCTCTACCTCTTCCGCTACCTGTAATGCATATCCCACCATACCGTCATCTCTGTATCTCGCTGGAGGCTTTATGACTCTCCTTGGTCTTCCTTCAGCAATACTTTGATGAACCGATTCCTCTGGTGTAGACGCATCCTCACTATCAGACTCTTCTGCTTCTTCCTCTTCGGCTTCCAGCGGCGGTGTAAGGATTTCAGAATCCTTAGGATCAATAGGATCCGACTCTCCCTCCACCTTCTTCTTTGCATCCCCAAGATCCACCTCCACGGAGTTCTTCAACATGTGAGTCTCATCAAAGACTACATGTAACACCCCGTATTTTTCTAGATATTTATGGCGTATTTTTCGTAAAATTTAAACAACCATTTTTGAAATATATGCCTAGTAGGGGAGGTTGATGTAATTTTAGATAATAATATATAGTTGTTGTTGGGGGTATATTTTGTCTTTACGAAACTTGTAGTATTTAATACTTGTATTTGTATTTACACTATACGTATTTCATACCGTATTTTATACTGTATAATACTGAATATTCTATACTATTACAATAACTATAATATAGTAATAATAATAATAATAATAATAATAATAATAATAAAAGAAGAAAAAAAAATGTTGTGTTCCCCAACACCCTGCAGAATTTTTGTTCCCCAACACCAACTCACTTTTCCCCAACTCCCTCTCTCTCTCCCCGTCACCTTCCTCCTCATCCTCCTCTTCTATTTATTTTCTTTCTCCTCCTTCTCCTTCGGCACCATCACCCCCGATACCACCATCACACCTCTGCTCACCTCTCTCCCTCTATCCCCCTCTTCCTCTCTGTTTTGGCGACAAGAAGCAGCAGCAGCTGCAGCGGCAATAGCCGCTGCCATCTCTGGCGACTCACCAACCTCCACCAACACCAACGCCATCACCACCACCCTCTGCCTATCTCTCTCCCCTTTCTCTTCCTTCCCTCCTCTCTGTCGAACACCACCAGAAGAAGACAGCGGCAGTCGCTGGGAGTCACGACCAGCCACCACCGCTGCCACCGGCGAGAACCCATCGCCACCTCACCACCATCCCTCTATCTCTCTGATCTCTGCCCCTCTCCCCCTTCCCTCTGTCTTGCCGACGAGAAGCAGCAGCAACAGCAGCGGCAACCCACTGCCGCTGCTACCACCGGAGAACCCGCCGGAGAAAACACCGACGGGAGCAACGACCGCCACCCTCATCACTCTCTGCCTTCTCCCTCATATCCCCCTGACCTCTCTCTCCTTCTCTGGACTACCACAGCAGCAGCAGAGGCCGCATAGCAGAGGCAGAGACGAAACTCCGGCGACCTCCATGGATTCCGGCGAGTTCTTCGCCGGAGTTCAACCATGACGACCCAAGACGCCAAATGGGTACCGTTGAACTCAGAAAAGCCCGACCTAGCTCCAGGAGGCCTCCATCGAAGCCAAGAACGACCGGAGAACGCCCAGGCGAGCTCCAACTCCGGCGACCCCGACGGCGACCTCGACCCGACCCGTTTCTTCGCCGTTTCTCGCGATTTTTGGACTGGGTATGCTCGAAATCTTCCCCTGAGTTGTTTTTAGTAATCAAAATTAAGTTTTAAGGCTTCGAATCCATGTTTTAATCGGTTAGATTGAAAGTTCATGTTTAGGGGGTTAAAGTGTCTTTTTTAGAAAGTTTTCAGGGGGTTATAATGTCGTTTCAGAAACTTAGGGGGAGGCAGTTGTCATTTCAGAAACTTTTTACTAAATACAAATTTTAATTTCAGAATCATTTATAAAATTAGTTTTTCTAGGTTTATTATTTATAAATTAATAAGTATATTTTTGGGTGTATATATTATTGAAAGAAAATACATTTTGGGTTAATAAATAAGTTAAAATGAGTATTTTCTTGAGAAAAATAAGAGGAGCTAGAAATAAATATAGGTTGTATATTTGTTGAGATTGTATTAAGTTAGAAGCTCCGATTTGTAGGTGACGATTCCGTAGGCGAGACGACTTATATGACGTGCTTGGATTTTGGTAAGTTAATATGCCTAGCCTCGTGTGCCTCTCCTTCTTTTCGCGTATCGCGTGAGTTATTTGTGATATGCTACCGTACTTGATTTATTTGAGTTATTTGATTATTTTGAAATACTCTTCCCTAAAGTATCGTATGGGAAATAATAACCCGAATCCGAAAATAAGAATCCGAAAGAAGTACGTCTAAACGCTATGAAGTACCAATCAAATCCCGACTACCACATTACGCCTTGATTAATTAGTTCACGAGCCACAATTATCAAATGTGTTGTCTTACTTTCATGTTCAAATATATTTTTATGCTTTTATGTCTCAATGTGATTTGTGTTATACGTGTTCGATTTGAGATTTCAAATATTTGTCTAAATAATTCTTCGAGAACTATCACGTGAAATTAATAACACGTAATAACGTAAAGTGAAAACAGTTGTGCGGCGGAACCTTATATACATTGTGGTATGATATTTGGGATGGCATGGCCACCCGTTCTATGTTTGATATTTTGCTCGGTTGCAATTAGCCCCGAGTTGCTCCCTGTACTCACCTCTCTGGCCGCAAGAGTCTTAGGGGGGTGCCGGCACTTAAGGTCTTGGATGCATGCGAGATGGTTGGTTTTATATTATTGGATTGGTTCGTTCCCCGCTACAACTAATTAATAAACATGGTTTTTCATGAACAAACGGAAATAAATTCTATGTGAGTTTTTCCCCCTAATTGGGACAGTATTATGAGATTATCCCTAATCGGGACATATGGTGGTTTGAAAATATTTCTTGGGAATTATAAACGGCAATTGGTTGAGAATCTTTTACTATACGTGTTTTATTTGTCTACTTGGTTTTGAATAACTCTTCTTTAGGAATATTGTATGAAATTGGTATCCAAATCTAAATAACAATCCGAAAGACGAATATCTAAACTCTATTGTGAAATAATTTGAACATCTACGCTCCTTACACGATTCTATACTTTGAAAGAAAATTGGTAATTATGTAAAGTGGAAAGCCGTTGTGCGTGGGTTTGTGCCATATCCCTGATACGATACATTTCTGACATATTGTGTCGGTTACTGTTATGAGATTATGAGATTATGAGGCTCTGACCTTCCTGTGATTGAGTTATGGTTATGAGGCGCTATGATGCGACCTCCTATGATTGAGTTATGGTTATGTGGGTGCTTTTGCACATATGAGAAAGAGGTTGTGGATTGGATATGGTCACGCCCCGCATCAACTAGTTGTTAAAATGGATTTCTGGACTCGGTTCCTATGGATATGAGATATCTTGAGATTAAAGTAATATTGTGAATTGCTATCACCAGTGAGTTCCCGAGATGGACCACATCTTCGGGTTAATAACACGAAATTTGAGATCGTTGAGTTGGACACACCGAATCAGCTGTGAACGCTTTTCCCGCGAGTGTTAGATATTTATTATTTATCAGCGAATTGGTTATTCCTGTTACATGCTTCATCATCTGTTTACGTGCTATGGGTGTTAGCTTACTCAGCCGTTTGCTGACTATTTCTGTAAAAACTGCGTCGGCTTTTGCTATTTTAAAACCGCAGGTTGGCTATCGAGGTGGGGGAAACGTTCACGACACTTTGGACAGGAAAGCTTGCTAGTTGGATTATCACATAGTATATTATCTCACCTAAAAGTGTATTCATTGATTTTCAAAAGATTATCACTGTTTGTATTTATGGAAACTGTAAAAGTTGTAATTTGAAATTTTTGAAATGTTATCGATGGTTGTACTAGCTGTGAACCGACGATCCTTATCCGTTCCCAATGAGGCTCATCACCTCGGGCGGAGACATCTCTTTCCAAATGTACGGTTAGGCCGACCGTATAATTTGGGGGGTGTTGCACTACACTTCTGCTAAGTATAATCTTGTTGTCTGCCCATATCTTGTATCCCTTCACACCTGTTCCGAAACCCATGAATACTCCCTTCGTAGCTCTTGGTTCTAGTTTGCCATCAACGTGATAATAGGCAACACAACCAAAAACTCTCAAATCCGAGTAATCCACTGCATTACCGGTCCAGACTTCCATAGGAATCTTGCATCCTATACCTGTGTGCGGGCTCCGATTTATGAGATAGCATGCCATGGAAACTGCCTCTCCCCAAAAACCTCTAGAAAGACCTGCATTCGAAATCATGCACCTTGCTTTCGCTAAAAGTGTCTGATTCATTCTCTCGGCTACATCGTTCTGCTGCGGTGTGTGCCGAACGGTGCGATGGCGTGCTATTCCCTGATCCTTGCAGAATTCATTAAACTCTGATGAACAGAACTCTAAGCCGTTGTCCGTGCGCAGCCTCTTCACCTTCTTTCCCACCTGATTCTCTACTAGTGTCTTCCACTACTTGAATCTTGCAAAGGATTCACTCTTGTGCTTCATCATGAATATCCAAGTCATCCTGGAGTAGTTGTCTATGATGCTTAGGAAATACATGTATCCTCCAATCGCCTCGACTCGAGATGGACCCCAGCAATCCGAATGGATATAATCAAGACTACCTTTCGTTCTATGAACCGCCTTAGGAAACTTGCTACGCTGTAGCTTCCCATACACGCAGTGCTCACAAAACCCTAGGCTCTTGGGCGCATGCCCGGTGAGATACCCCTTCTTGTGAAGTTCCTGCATTCCACGTTCACTCATATGACCGAGCCTCATATGCCACATCTTAGTTAGATTAGCTTCCTTAATCTCGGCTGAGACAACTCCAGCAGAACCTGTGATCGTCGAACCTTGAAACATGTACAAAGTCCCACTCTTGACTCCCCTGAGAATCACGTTAGAACCCTTGCAGACTTGTGGATCTCCACCTTCACCTTTGAAATTGTATCCCTTGCTGTCGAGTAGACTCAAGGAGATCAGATTCTTTTTAATAAGTGGTACATGTCTGACCTGCTCCAAGGTACATAACTTCCTTTCATTCGTCTTCAATCTAACCGGGGCGCACCCAATCACCTTACAGATGGCTCCGTTTTCCATGTAGACAGACCCTCCATCTGTTTGGTTGTACGTCGAGAATAGCTCCCTGTTAGAGCAAATATGATAGGAAGCTCCGGAATCAAGGACCCACGCATCCTGAGAGTGCGTGACAACATCCACCATTAGAACGTAATCATCCTCAGACGAGTTACCTTGTTCAGCTACGGTTGCGGATCAATTCTGCCCCTGTTGACCTCGTTTCGGGCAATCTCTCTTCCAGTGCCCCTTTCCTTGCAAAAGGCACAGACATCCTTGGGTAACTTAGAACTTGAGAACTGCTTCTTCTTGTTCTTCTTACCCTTCTTGCTTCCCCCCATTGCCATCAGTCCGGAAGCATGGTCCTCTATACCTGTGCCTGCACCCTTATGGCGCAGTTCCCTAGCATGGAGTGCCGATCTCACCTCCTCTAGGGATAAGTCGTCCTTGTTCACAATGAACGACTGCACGAAGTTCTCATATGATGGAGGTAACGAGATCAATAACAAAAGTGCAGCATCCTCATCCTCCACCTTCTCGCCAATATTACGCAAATCTAACAGAATTGTGTTCAATTGATCAAGATGGTCCTTGAGAGTCGTACCTTCGAGCATCCGCAGGGTGAAGAGCCTTTGCTTTAGCATCAACTTGCTAGTGAGACTCTTCTTCATGTATAGACTCTCCAACTTGAGCCAGAGCTTCGCTGCTTCCTTCTGATCTGCGATCTCGATGATCACGTCATCCGATAAGCACAACATAATCGTTGCGTGTGCCTTCTCCTCCATCGCCTTGAACTCCGCTGATGCAACATTCATGCCTCCCTTGTCCGCGTTCAAAGGTGCCCACAAGCCTTGCGATTTGAGCAAAGCCTCCATCTTTATCTTCCACAGACTGAAGCTGTTCCCTCCTATGAACCTGTCGATCTTCAACATCGATCCAGACATCGTTCTTGGTGGATCTTCAACTCTAGTCGCGTGCTCCACCTAGATCGCGAAACCCTAGCTTTGATTTCACCAAGTTGTGAAACCCTAGCTTTGCTCCGCCTTGATGTTGATCTTGAAACACCGCCAAACCCGAGCTCTGATACCAGTTTGTTATGACAAACCACCTCACGAACAATGAACGAATAAAGAAGAACACGAGTATTTTACGTGGTTCGCTAGCAAAATATTTGCTAACTACCTCCACGGCGGAAAAAGCACCCTTTATTCACTTAAGAGGAACAAGACTACAAGAATGTTTTTGCATACCTAATAATTGTGACTACTAGGTTGTTTATATAGTGCTAGGAAATCCCTAAAGTTTCCAAATCCGATTTGGAAACAACTTGTTTCCTAACTAATTCTCCACCGCCTTTGACTTACAATATTTCCTAATCAAAGTTGAAAACAATAAGTTTAACCGCCTTTGACCAATTCAATGCACCAACTCAACAATTTTTGTCAAGTACATAGTACATCAATTATAGTTCTACCATCTATTGTATGGTAGGTGGGGATTGAACTATCACTAATACAATGTGTTTATAAGGTATTTACCGAAAACTAGCAACCACTGTTGACTAGGGCTTCCAGTAATGCAAATATTTAATTTAAGAACTCGAACAGGTAAAACTACTTGACCCGGCATGATACATGTGTTAAGACCCACATAACTTTCACTACGCCAACCATCGATGTGTAGCATTGTCATGTTCAGTTGAAATAATAACTATATATCACACGCAATATATCAAATTTATACTCAGTTTACTGCTATTACATTGGGCTAATCTGCTCGATTCACCTAGTCGGTGGCACAAAAAAACTTAATTTTGTTCGTCGTTTTTCCTTTACTGTTATAACTATTTATTGTGTTGTCAATTTGAACACCAAAATTGGGTTTCTACCATGTTTTCTCTCCTTTCATTAGGTTATTTGTTTATTATTGCTCTAATCTTTTTCAGGTCCATTTTTTCTACTGTATATTATCTGTTTGTTTGAGGAACGAGAAGGCGGGAAAATAGGAGGTGCAAAATGAAAACATATTTGTTCTCACAAATCACGAATCAATGACATAATGATAAGGTTTAGCAATGAATCTTGTTCAAACCTAAAAAGATTGGTTTGTCACTGATCATAAAATTAGTCCGTATCTAAATAATATATGGGGAGGGAAAAGTAGATGGATCATATATATTAATTTAGGAGATTTTTTTTATAGAAAATTTATTGCGTATAAAGAAAATATTGAAACCAACAAGGTAAATCGATTTTGATATCGCAGTCCCCAACAGATTCTGGGATTGTGATATCAAGACCGAACAGAAAACTGAACTGCAAGTAGTTTTCAGAAAGATGACTCCTATGTCCAAACAAAGATGTACTGCTACTCCCCAATTTTCAGTGAACCTAATAACTCCTAGTCGGTGCCTGCATCTGTTAGGATGCTCTCCCTCAGCTGGTTCTTCGCTTGTCTTGAGGTGCTCAACCACGCGTATAAGCTTCACTCACTCCACTGTATTATTAGCCGTCCACAGGCCACCACATAGCAATACCCAACCAACTAGAGATTCCTCCGCCTTGTAGGGAGGACAAACTTCACCTCCGTCTTCCATGGAGGCAACCAAGACACCATCTAACTCCAAGTCAGTTTATTTATATGAATCAACCTCAGTCCCTTCAAGATTCGAAACATGTGCTTTTGATCAAAAGCACTCCAAAGAAAGACCCAATAATTAGTATCCTCCAGTAACTCAATTTTAATTGTAACAAAATGACTCATATCAAACGCCAGTAAGAGTTGGAACATATTTTCATTTACGTATAAATTATCTATAGTCATGTGAAAGATGTGGATTTTCCGCCACCGACACAAGACTGGCATTTCTGTGGTTCCGTCAAAATATTGCTTTGTCCAATGAACATCATGAACTCATGAAAGTGTGGCCATTCAACAACGAAGATGAAGAAAAACTCCTCAATACTTGGGCAGAGAAAACCCGATTTATTTATCAAATTAATGTATGTATATACATATGTACTCTTTTGTACAACTAACTCGATACTTTGATCCCCCATTAACCTAACTAGGCGATACCCCGCGCTAAAGCGCGAGTTTGCAAAAAGGACTTGTTTTATAAATATAGTACCACTCATTGTGATTGGTTGAAATTACGAAAACAAATTTATATTAGCTCACACAATATGGGATTGTTTGGACTTTTTGGTTAACTTCAACCAAAAGTTAACCAAAATTTTAATTCAAAATTTGTAGGACCCACATTCCACTCATTTTCTACTCACATAAAAGTCAAAGGCTCAAAATCCAAAACTCTAAAATCCAAACACGAAGAGATTAAGTTACGGTTAGCCCCCAAATCTCAAAATCCAAACACCCCCTATGTATGATAAGTTTATGTCTAAATAAAGTCTAATTTTACAATATTAGTTTTGTATTTAAGCCTATTTTAGAACCAATATTCTTCTTTGCCTCGCAGCAAGGTGTTAAAAAGTAATTCACAACAATTCAGATTGCATGAGGCAGAAATTCCAAAAAGTGCCCAACCATCCAAAGAGTGCAGAGAGCATTATGAAGTGTGAGGTCTTAAAAGTAAATTATTTTTTTCCAATGAAAATGCTTGGTGTTGGACGACAACAATTTATGAACAAATTATTGATGCAAAAAAATAATACCACATTTGATTATGATACTATTTCATTGTCTATTTTTATGTAATTTTTTTTTTACCTTTTTTAAGTTATAAAAAAGTTTTAATTAAATCATTCTTTTTAGAATTTATGTCGGATAACTTTTTTACCTTTTTCTAAGACTAAAAGAAGTTTAGTTTTTTCTAACTTCAAATTTTCTTACTTTTTACTCCTAGAATTGACTTTTTAGGAGCTAAAATAGAACATAAGTAAGCAATCTTTTTCAAAAGAGAGTTACCTAAAAAATTTAGAAATTTTAAAAGTGCCGAAGTAAGTAACTTTTTTTATGTTTTTTTAAAAAATAGAACTAAAAAGCTGCATAAATTAGGCCCTACTTTCTTTACCTAATTTAGAAAATTGTTAATTATTTTTATAAAAAGATCAAAAAGTTTCTTAGGCCGTGCTTTCTTTGCCTAATTTTATGTGACTTTTTACCATTTCGTAAGTCATAAAAGAATTTTAATTTGGCCATTTTCGTTAAAATTTATGTCTGATACCCTTTTTACCTTATTATAAGACTAAAAAAAGTTTATTTTTTACAACTCCAACTTTTCTATCTTTTTATTACTTAAGGATTGATGATTCTTAGCGCAAAAACATGAAATTAATAAATATTTGAACAGTTAAAGTTGAGAATCATATTATTAAAAAATTGAGCTAGATAGCTTCTAACATCACATCTAGCAAGTCAGAACAGAACATGATATAGAAGTTGAAGAAGATACTTGAATGAGAAATTTTCAGAGAGAAGAAAGTTTTTTTTTTTTTTGGTATCATGTGTAAAGAAATGGAAGCACATACCTCAAGAAAATGAAGAAGTCACAAACATGTTAGGAATATTACATGTATAAGTAAACGTTGATAACATTTTAAGGTTACGCACATAAGTGTGACATTAATGTTTCAGTTTTAAAACTTGTAGGAAAATGATGTTAGGACAACAATTAATATAAATTTGATGCAATATTGTAATTTTTCTTTTTTAGTATTTTAATTTTCTCATTTGTTTTTATTTTTTAAGGTTATTCTTTGACTGACTGTACTCATCCCTAAATTAGAGAATATAACATCAAAATATTTGAAAACAATTTCTAAATAAGTTGTGCTATGAAAAATAGGGAAGGAAAAATAGTAGTGATACAATATATAATCGTATTATTGTAAATGATGATTAGACCCTTCAACACTACTAATAATCCAAATCTATTTTTTCTCTTTCCTAAAAAAAATATATTTTCTCTTTCCTAAAAAAAGCTATTTTTTCTCATTTCCGCACGTGTTGGAATTTGAAGAAGGTTTTATTCGTAACTAAACTTACAAACCTCGTACATATATATATATTTATATATATAAACTTCATGAATTTAGTTTTATTAAAAGAATTTTTTTCATCTGTAAAAGTGTTAGAATTCAAAGATAAAAAATTAGTAACTCATGAAAAGCAGTGATGGTGGTTATTAATGTTGTTGATTAAAAAGTGATTTACTAACACTTAATTTGGGGGTTATGTATGACTGATTTGCCAAGTTGTAGTTGAATTGTCATATTATATAATATTAATTGGATGATTATTATTGGTTGGATGATTATTATTATTGGGTGGATGATTATTATATTGTAATTAGCATGGGTACCACAATTAATGGACAAAATCTATGGAAAGGAGAATGCATCTAAAGCCAATTACCTCTTCAAGTTCAAGCACCAACAATATGATCGAGAAACGTGATTCGAACTCTCTCAACATTAGTCTGATTGGTCCATTGAATCTATTAAAAAGGTAATTGAAACTTTTGAGAAAATTTATTAGGCACAAAGTAAACAATTTTTTTTATCTTTTTTTAAAAAAGATAAAAAGCCGTCTAAGGCCCCGCTTTCTTTACCTAAATTTAGGTGACTTTTCATGTTTTTTAGAAAAAGATAAAAAAAATTGTTTACTTTGTGTCCAATAGGTTTTCTAAAAAGTTTCAATACATATTTAGTAGAAAAGGTGGTTTACTTAGGCCCTAGTTTCTTTACCTAAATTTAGGTGACTTTTTATCTTTCTTAAAAAAAGATAAAAATGTTGGTTACTTTGTGTCTAAAAAGTTTTAGTTACATTTTTAGTAAAAAAAATTGTTTACTGTAGTTTTAAAGAGTAAAAAGATTAAAAAGTGGAAGTTAGAAAAACCTAACTTTTTTTAGTCTTAAATTTTAACGATAATGACTTTATTATAACTTTTTATATGACTTAAAAAAAGATAAAAGTCACCTAAATTTTGGTAAAGAAAGCGGGGCATTCTATTTGATCTCCTAAAAAGAATTTTAAGGAGTAAAGAGATAAAAAAGCTGTAGTTGAAAAAAAACTAACTTTTTTTAGTCTTATATATAATAAAGTAAAAAAGTAATCAGACCTAAATTTTAACGAAAATGACCTGATTAGAAATTTTTTATGACTTACAAAAAGGTAAAAAGTCACATAAAATTATGTAAAGAAAGCAGTGCCTAAATTTAGGTAAAGAAAGCGGAGCCTTACTTTGATATTGTTAAATTTTCTTATAAGTTGTAGGTAACTTTTTCCTGAAAAGGTTGCTTACTTAGGTTCTATTTTAGCTCCTAAAAATTAGATTTTAGAAGTAAAAAGTAAGAAATCTTTAAGTAAAGAAAAAACTTTCTTTAGTCTTATGAAAAGGTAAAAAAGTTACGTAACATAAGTTGTAACGAAATGAGTAAATTAAAAAAAAAGGTTAAAACTCACCTAATTTTAAGCAAAGAAAGTAGGGACTTAGGTAAAGAAATCAGGGCTTAAATATCACCGCTCCTAAAGTAAGTACGTGTGTGTGTAATTTATACAATCATTATTCTTAAGGTGGCTTGATGTATACAGCCTTATATAAGAAAATAAACCAAATATGAATGAAAGGCAAATACCCGAAACATGTAATATGTACGATGAATTTATTTTAATAAGGCTATTTAGTCATAATTTCAATAATAGTTTACGTTTATCCCGAATAAGTCCTTGTCAAATATTAATTATTTCCACTTCATACTAATATTCATCATTTAAAATTTGAAATTATTGTTGAGTTACGAAAGCAATAGATGCAACTATGAAATTTAATTCAATGGTATTCTAATAACAAATCATCCGAAATCAAAACACATTATTTATTTTCCTCACGTCCAGAACCAAGAGAAAAATTATCAGTATTAAAAACGACGTCATTTTATTTTCAAAACTGTCATAAATATACACCATATGGGTTCGAGGGTCAACTAATTTATACTGTCCAAGCTAACATTTGCTAACATCAAATGGTGGTTAGGCTTGTTGGAGAATCGTTGCAGCATACGTCTTTTCTTGGAAGAATTGGCTTTTGTTGTTCAAATGGAACATAAATTGGCAAGTCATCATTCATTTGACATGATTACATGTGTGAGGAATGTGGGAGTTCAGTGGGAGTCTGGGAGATGGCAGCAGTATTTCAAACATTTCTCTTTAAACTATAAGAGATCGAGTTCAAATTTTTTTCTTTGTATTTCTTACAACGATTTGGTTTAAATTGATTTACTTCCATTTTTATTCATTAGTCGGCAAGTTCTTTTCTAGTAAAATAATTATTTTAGACTCTTGATCAATTCAAGTTTGCAAAAAAAAAAAAAAACCCTCGGGTTTATCTTTTTTGGATAACGTAACCCCAAAAGGGGGGAATGAACATACTTTGAATATTGTAAAATAAAAATCTGATCTTCCCGAACACTTTCACCTGATACAACAAAAATTTCGAAACATAACAATATGTTTTTTTTTTCATGCAGCAACATATTTGAAAAGTACATACATTAACAATTTTTCAATTGAGTATGAAATGAGGATCTGACCTTTTAGAAAGTAGAAGGAATCGACTATAGTCGTTGTAATGGAAAATCTTCAAAGAGCCCTTATGATTTATAACAACAACTCAACAATGCAAAACACATAATCTTCCAGTTGTCTCTGCCGGCCTAATACATCACAAATTTCGCATCAACGAACCTTAAATTAGAGATCAAACTTGAGAAAAATATTTGAAAATTACTAACTTGAGACTTTACAATTTGTGCAAAATTATAAATTTGCAAATCTTAAGTGTTGAAATAACAGAAGGAACAACTAACTTTACCTTGAACAACACTAAAATCAATATCTTTCGGTTGGTGTTGCCAACCTCATGCTTTAACAATTCCTTATCTACAAATCTTAAATTTTGAGACTTCAGGCAATATGAAACGAACAAAGTAATTTAGAGTTAGAAGAGGGACGTTTTCTTGACTTAGCTGACTTCGAAGAGACTATGAACTTTCCCATTCCGATAAAGCACGCAAACATAGATGAATGACTGTTACCAAATGCATTCTAGTGCTTTTAAGTTGGAAGTTAATGACTTTTCGGTTATAATATGAAAAATGACGGACTGAGACCCAGTTATGGGTAGAAAAGTTATTCCTCAAAAAAAAAATGTTGAGAAGTTAATGCAATCTACAGGTTAATTATGAAAGGAAGGAAAATGAAATTTTCTTTAATGATTTGAATGCTTTTTTTTTTTGAGATGAATGATTTGAATGCTTTACAGCAATAGAAGGTGTCTTTGAGACCATTGAATGAAAATAATATTTTCTTTAATAATATGACATTTTTTGTGCTTTTGTATTAAAAACGACAAAAAGGAAAATATTGTAATTTTTTACAAAAGAAAAGGGAATCCTCAACTATGAAAAAAATATTCATATCTACAAATGATAAATATCCGAGAATAAAAGATTATATTTCAAATAGTATAACTGTAGAAGTTTAAAAAATAAATTCGAATTCTTTTTTTAGAGATTTTAGAACATCTTTAGAAAAAGAAACTGATGACTAATATTATAATATGGTGCTGTGAAATCAATTACTATATTTTTTGCCTTAATAGTTAATAAGGGCATTTATTAGATAATATTTTCATAACGGTAAACATTTTTATTAATTACTGATGACTAAGATGACACTTTGGCACTTTAAATCCCATAAATGACAATTGTTGGGTAGTTATTGGTTGATTGCCAAATAATCACGCCACATGTCTGTAGGAAGAGAGTTTTAAAATGACAAATGGCGAGCTCATATCAATTCTGAGCACTTGTCTGCTTTTATATATATATAGATTTCAAAAGGGTGACTTTTTTACGTGATCATTAAGTTGTCATAGAATTAAGTCTTGAAACAAACATGTTCATAGTCCTCCATTCCTAGATCATTTCAGATCCATCCCACTAGTATTTTAGTTCCAATCCCGTGAGAACAAAAAAGACGACAAATTGTACCCGAAATGTGCTATATGCAACCCCAAGGACGAACTCCGAAGTCCCTCGTTATCAGAATTGTTGTACTGACTAAAAAGTAGTGTCTCCTTGAAATAACTAATTCTCTTTTTTCTTGATTCTCAGCAAAATTATAAAGCTTCGAGAATTTATGGAAGATGAAATTTAGAAACCGAATCGACCACTTTGACTATCTGACTATCGGTCAAATGTATCTTCTCGTTGATGGAATTGATCATATTCATGATAGCAAGTATCATCAATTGCAATTGATCAACCGACACTCATTATAGCTAGCAAGATACATCGTTCTACTGGCAGATGATGCCACGCATTCACTCGATGCGTGGTTTCTTGATTTTGGGATTTCTTATCACATATGTTCTAACAGCGAGCTATTTTCAAGCTACAACCGTGCAGATAGTGGATCCGTTCATATGGCAAACGGAGCTGTTTGCAAGATCATAGGAAAATGCTCAGTTATGTTCAGAACTGTGGATGGGAGGACATGCACATTGAAGGAGGTGAGACACGTACCTCTTGTCACAAAGAATCTGATTTATTTGAGTCTACTTGACAGCAAGGGTTTCGGTTTCAAATGTGAAGGTGGAGGACTAAGCGTCTACAATGACTCGGATGTGCTACTCAAGGGGGTCAAGGATGAGACTTTGTATGTGCTACAAGGTTCACCTATCACAGGATATGTCGGAGTTGCCTCTGCCGAGGTTAAGGAAGCTGATCTAACTAAGCTGTGGCATATGACACTCGGTCATATGAGTGCACTTAGAATGCAGGAACCATAGTTGTGAATTCCGTTCCGTTCCGGTCTGGAACGGCCGGAACGCTCCGTTTTGGAGCTAAAACGGAATGGATATGATGTAGATTCGTACCGGTTCAAATTCCAGACCGTTTCGGGGTGTTCCGGCGGTTTCGCTATGTTTCGGCCTATTCCGGTAAATTCCGCGAAACGGATTTCTGTGCTTTTTTTACGGTTTTTTTGTTTTCCCTGGACAACACAGATCCAGCCCAATAACAAGAGAGAGAGAGAGAGAGAGAGTGGAGGTTAGAAAAGAAGAAGAACAGATCGAGAGAGAGAAAAGAGACATAGGTAGAGAGCTTGAGACAGGTATGTGCTTGCCGGATTCAATGGCCGTCGTCGGGTTGAGGTCTGGCTTGTCTGGCCGAGAACCGCCTGAATTTGGAGCTGCTGAATTGCTAGTGGCTGAGGCAGAGCCGATTCGTTCATGGAGCTGGGTTGCGATGGATTGAGAGAGGGAGAGGGGTAGATCTGGCGGAGGTAGGAGAAAGGTAAGAAACAGAGGTGAATTGATTTGATATCTTTTAATTTCTTTTCTTGGGTACTGAAGTGGGAGAGAGGGGGTATTGGAGTGTTGACTAATTGAAGGGTGGAGCAGTGACTTGATGAGGAGAGGCCAGAGGAGTGGTTGGTGGTCCTTGTTTCTTTTTTTCTCTTTCGATTTTATTTTTTTTTTCTTTCTTTTTTTTAACTTATCTCTTATATTTATTCACTGTTGAGGGATGCTAATTATTTTCAAATTAAAAGAATCACCTCAATTAAATTGCGAACAAAATTGTATGGTGAAAATACTTGAAACAAACCTGTAGAATTTTCTGAAAACTTTTCTGAAAACTTATTATATATATGTTATAATTATATGTAATATAACAATAAATGCGATAAATCCAGATCGGATTGCCGTTCCGTCCGGATCCCGGATCATTCCGATCCACAAGACCGAAACGGAACGGAAACCGGAACGGAATTCACAACTATGGCAGGAACTTCACAAGAAGGGGTATCTCACCGGGCATGTGCTCAAGAGCCTATTGTTTTGTGAGCATTGCGTGTACGGGAAGCTACAGCGTAGCAAGTTCCCTAAGGTGGTTCATAGAACGAAATGTACTCTTGATTATATCCATTCGGGTTGCTGGGGTCCATCTCGAGTCGAGGCGATTGGCGGGTACAGGTCTTTTCTGAGCACCATAGACGATTACTCCAGGATGACTTGGATATTCGTGATAAAGCACAAGAGTGAAGTCTTCGCAAGATTCAAGGAGTGTAAGACGCTAGTAGAGAATCAAGTGAGAAAGAATGTGAAGAGATTGTGCACGGAAAACGGCTTAGAGTTTTGTTCATCAGGGTTTGATGGATTCTGCAAGGATCAGGGAATTGCACGTCATCGCACCGTTCGGCACACACCGCAGCAGAATAGTGTAGCCGAGAGAATGAATCAAAAACTTCTAGAGGAAGCAAGGTGCATGCTTTCGAATGCAGGACTTTCTAGAGGCTTTTGGGGAGAAGCAATTTTCATGGCATGCTATCTCATAAATCGAAGCGCGCACACAGGTATAGGATACAAGATTCCTAAGGAAGTCTGGTTGGTAGAGCAGTGGATTACCCGGATTTGAGAGTTTTTGGTTGTGTCGCCTATCATCACGTTGATGATGGCAAACTAGAACCAAGATATAAGAAGGGAGAATTCATGGGTTTCGAAACAGGTGTGAAGGGATACAAAATATGGGCAGACAAAAGAGGTCCTAGGGATTTAGAGTTGGAAGAGGAGATATACATGAGCCAACCGGAAGATTTCCAAGTTCCCGGAAGAGAGAACCACGTGTGCAAGCTGAAAATATCTCTCTACGGACTTAAGCAGTCGCCAAGGCAATGGTACAAAAGGTTTAACAGCTTCATGTTAAAGATTGGTTACCACAAGTGCGAGTATGATTGTTGCCTGTGTCACAAAGAACTGCGAAGTGGATCACGTATTTACCTAGTTCTGTTGTGGATGATATTCTGATCGCAACTCAGATTATCAAGGACATGAGAAAACAAAAGAGGTCCCTTAGCACGGAATTCGAGATGAAGAATCTGGGAGCTGCTTGGAAGATATTGGGAGTTGAGATCTATAGAGACAGGAAGAAGAAGATGAAGCTTTTCTTGTCACAGCAGGGATACATCAAGAAGATCTTGGCAAGATTCGGGATGTTATCAACTAAAGCTATAGATACCCCTATGGCAACTAACGTGATGCGCTTTCTAGCGTGCTATTCGCAAGTATACGAATCAAGTAGTATACAGAGTATTTTCAACTCGGATTATCGATCCCACAGGGACTTTGCAAGTTTTTCTAGTAACCAGTTTTAACGAACATAGTGTAAAAAGGAGGAATAGTTTGAGATTTTGATAACGAACTAAGTACTAAAAGTAAATTACTGATACGTAAATCTTTTTGTGAGAATTTTATGAATAATCTTAAGGTTGTAAAACTAGGGTTTGAGATACTAGGTCCCGGGATCCCCTAGGGTTTCTTTAGATTTTCCTTCTAGTTTGATATGAAAACACACAGCAGTCTCGTTATCCGTGCCACGTACCAATTGTGCAGTATCTTTTCTTTTCCTGCACGTTATCACAATCCTGCAGACTGTCGGATTCCTGTTAAGCTGCCAAAGTCTGCAGTCTCGTTCTAAGTCTGATAGGGTTTCTAACCTGTCCTGATAGCCCGGGTCAGATTTTCTAACAGTTGGTCAGACGATTTCAGGCTAGTCCTAACTCCCCTTCTCTGGTCGGTCTATCGGGGTAAGGTGCTAAATTATTTCTTCTCTTCCTAACCCTAACTAGATGTTTTCACCTACCGGCTCGGGTCTGTAGCAATCTTGGTTAGCTACTCCGATCATGCATGAACAGTAACATTCAAAGACAAAATAACGAATAAAGCTGCTGATATTAAGATATTGCAATCATGAATTCATAGTCAAAACGTAGAACTAATCTCTGAAAACGAAACCCTAGGTTCACCGAGAACCTAGGTGGAAGTTTAGCTACTGAAATTCATAACGTAAATAACACAGTTTTTGAATGAGCGAGAGAATAAGATCAAACTAGGTCTTCGAATCTGGAATCGTGCTCTCCGGGGATGCTCCGACTTCTCCTTGGATGAGTTTTTCAAAATCGAGTCTGGACGATTCTTTATATAGTGCTGGAGACGTTTCTGGAAACTGCCTTTATTTACGAAACTGCCACTGCCCGAAACCGCCTCAAATTCTCTGCTGTCTGCGTAAAATACGCAGCCTTCTGCGTAAAATACGCAGACAGGGTCCTGCCTTGAGCTGCTTTCCTCTCTGTCTTCTGCTGTCTGCGTATAATACGCAGCCCTCTGCGTAAAATACGCAGACAGGGTGCTTTTCTGTGCCTTTTTCTCCATTTTCCTGCGTATTTTCTTCCCCTGGCTGCGTATAATACGCAGGATGCTGCGTATAATACGCAGACAGGGTTAGAAACTGGCCAAAAATCCTCCCTCTCGCTTGCGGTCTGCGTATAATACACAGCATCCTGCGTAAAATACGCAGACAGCAAGGAAAACTGCTCTTTTTTGCATCGGCATGCGTTTTGACCCGAAACTTGTCAAAATTACCAAAATATTCCTGGGTCAAAACTGCTCCAAATCATGCCCAATCCTGACTCTGGCCATAGGAAAACTGCTGACTCAATTTGAGAGACAAAATCCGAACTTGACTCCGGAAACCCGGTCCCGGTGCCAAAATGACCAAAATACCCCTAGGACAAAACTGTCCCGGAAATCGTCATGAATATGAAATAGTTGCTCCTGATTCCGGACACCGGAAACCGAGACTCTTACTTGGGCGTGGCCTGTCTGGGACCCACACTTGATGGGAGTCGGGTTTTCGGCCGGACTCCGTTTCAGCATTATAACCTGTTTCGGAAAGCCCTTGACGTCTCCGTTCTTTTGCCCCTGGTTTCACTTCAAAATTCCAAGTCAAGCTCAAGATATTGTCAACCGAGCGCATCCCGGTCGTTCTCAGTTTTGGCGTTTTCAGCTTCCTCGGTCAGTTTTTACTGCCCGTTTTTCCTCCAGTCTTTCCGTTTTCTGTTCCACTCTCCTTTTACGAGTCTCGGTCAAATCCTGTTCCGAGCATTTTCTGCACGTTTCCTGAGGCGATCCGGGTTCTGTCTCGGCACGCATCCCAATGCATTTTCCGAACCTGTTCCTGTAAAGACAACAACAAACCCGTGATCATATCTCGAAATGTGTGAAATAAGCAGAAACTTACGAAGAGCAAATAAACATCTCGTTCTAATTTCCAAGGCTTTCTGAGGGCGAATTCTGGATAAAACGCGGTTTTCCAGCACACATACACGTCTTTTCAGGCTATAAGATAACCCCTATTTGGGCGTTATCATAACAGCAAACTAGAAATTTACACCGTTTGGACTGAGGATGAGAAGGAGTACATGTCCATGGTTCCATATGCTAGCGCAGTTGGAAGCCTTATGTATGCTATGGTCTGTACTCGACCAGACATAGCATTCGCTGTTAGTGTGGTCAGTCGTTTTATGACTCATCCTAGTAGGGACCATTGGCAGGCGGTGAAATGGATTTTCAGGTATCTTAAGGGTATGTCAGACATTGGCCTATGCTATGGGTCACGTGAAAACATCTTGGTAGCTGGTTTCTTGGATTCGGACTATGCAGGGGATGTTGATAGTGGAAGATCAATGAAGGACTATTTGTTTGCTCTGGGAGCATCTGTTGTGAGTTTAAATGCGACACTACAGTTGACCGTGACTTTGTCCACCACGGAGGCGGAGTACATGGCTCTAACGGAAGCAGCAAAGGAGGCAATTTCGCTCAAAGGAATGGTCAAGGATCGAAGGCTACATCGAGATCAGGCGATAGTCTACTGTGATAGCTTGAGTGCAATTTGCTTGACTAAGGACCAGGTTCATCATGAAAGGACCAAGCATATTGACGTCATGTATCATTTTCTGAAAAGTGAAAGCAGGATCAAGGTGAAGAAGGTGGGGACTGCTGACAACCTCGCGGATATGTTCACCAAGGCAGTTCCGGAGAGCAAGTTCCAGCATTTTCTGGAATTGCTCAACATTATGAGTTAGTGAGCCCTTCGGGGCATGTCAGACCCGGTGGGGGTCCAGTGAGTCTCCGACGGGAGACATTGGGTGTGGAGGAGGCAAGCTTTATTTACGAGAAGAGGAGTTGTTGTTTTTGCATGAGAGAATTCAAGTCAAGATGGAGATTTGTTGGATTTGTGCCTTGAATAAGTTGAAGAAATCATCAAGAGCAACAACGGGGACCAAAGGGACCAAGATGGAGATCAAAGAAGCAAATAGGATGTTTTCAGTAGGTCTCACGACCTAGTATGTAGGTCGCACGACCTGGAGGAAAACATCCGGAGCATCAGGATATTTTGGAGGAGGTCGTAGGACCTACTCAGAGGTCGCACGACCTAGTCTGGTAGGTCGCACAACCTGGCAACTAGGTCGCACGACCTAGTCTGCTCCTGTCATTTTTGGAATTGTTTCCTAATCTATCTAGGACGGCCCTAGGTCGGTTCTAAGCACTATAAATAGGCTCCTAGGGATTTAGAAGGTGTATGTATTTCATTGTAATTGTTCATCTTGATAAATAAAGGTCTCTCTTGCCGTGGATGTAGTTAACTCGATTTGGACTAGCGAACCGCGTAAACTTGGTGTTTTATCGATTATTTCATCGTTCGTGAGGCGTGAATGATCGTGAGAGTATAACAAGTTTCTATAGTGCATCACCAATCATAGATATTCCTACCATCAAATGAATCATTTGCCGCAAGTGCACCGGTACATAGTGGTACTTTATCCGAACTTGAAAGGTAGGAAACTCCTCTTCTTTATCCATCTCTTTTACCTCACCATCGGCACCAAACACTCGATGATGCAATATCTCATATGGTGTAGAATATGATTGGTTATGAATTTCGGCCAAAAGAATTTATCGATGTGTTTACCCCAATTCTAGGATAAGTATAAGCTTACAAACTTCCTAAAATTACAAAATAACCCTCAATAATACCTAAATATTAAATGACCCAACTACTAATCAAAATTCAGAAACTTGGTTCGAAAATCTCGATCTATGACACAACTATTCACGCGAAGTATATCATATCGGAGCTCTACGAGTCGAAAACCTGACATAATTTCAAGAAGATTCCTCTGCAACTACACGATAAATTTAAGTAGTGTTTGTGTGTCCTGAACACATGAAAATATGCATGATATGTTATCTTCCCTTCCCCACTTCCATGTTCCATCGATGAAGTACATGATGAACAAAAACCCTACATTTGGTGTTCTCCACTATCTCATACTTCTATCTATTTACCTTTTCAACAAAATGAGTCATCTTCAACCTTCATTATCGAAACTTAATTGCACTATGTTCATTTACATATAAGACCAAATGTCAAGTAAATGTAACACGACATTAGAGTATCCCTGGCTCAGCGAGATTTTTATTGCTTTCCCTGGGAAAAAAATCATTGCAATGGCATGTTTAAGCGAGAAGGTGAGGGCGTTCAACAATCACAACAACAAAGCATGTTCAACATCTTTAGAGGACCCAAAGCACTATCGTATTATCGTGTTGGTCCCTTTTCTTGATGACTAAGTACAGAATAGTCCGTCTGCTCCAACCTACGCTAAAAAATATGATTTTTGTGTGTGATGACTTAATTATACATAACACCCACTAGATCCGCGTTCAGCAAATTTTCCCACACCAACTTAGTGGAACAAACAAACCGTGCAGAACTCATGCTTTAGAAGCCCAAGTAATTTTACCGCCCACCTTCTTGTAATTCTAGTTTGGAATTGAGCAAGAACAAACTTCTCTCATACTACCTTTTCAGGATTTAGATCGTAATTTTTGCTTTATATACCTAATGTAATGTGCAGCGGGTAATAATAATAATAATAATAATAATAATAATAATAATAATAATAATAATAATAATAATAATAATAATAATAATAATTGTGAATTTTTCTGGAAATAAAGAACATAGAAGAGAGAGAGAGGAATTGGGAAGAACAGCTGTATATTCATTACATCAACAAACTTCACAATTACACGTTTTTATGCAACAAATCTTGTAACAAACTATTTCTAAGTATTTACACAATAGACCCTACACTTTGTAATACTGGAAATTATCAAAATAGTCCTCTGACTTTAACATCCCCCCTCAAGCTGAAGGAGATTCATGAACAATAGAAGATCCAGGAGCTTGAATGGACACAAGAGCAGCAAGTTTAGTCCTCAAGAACATGAATCTAGCTACTGTAAGTGGTTTAGTAAAGAAATCAGCAAGTTGAAACTCAGATGGAATGTGAGCAACCTGGAGCTCCTTCTTTTGAACTCTATCTCGGACAAAATAGCAATCAAGCTCCATATGCTTGGTTTTGCTGTGAAGAACTGGATTAAGAGAGAGTTTGAGAGCAGATACATTGTCACAATACAACAAGGGAGCTTCAGCCAGAGAAATACGAAGTTCAGTGAGAAGAATTTTTAACCACAAAACTTCAGAAGCAGTAGACCCCAAAGCTCTGAATTCAGCCTCTGTGGAAGATTTTGAAACAGTGGCTTGCTTATTTGAGCTCCAAGAAAGAAGATTATTACCCAGATAGATGCAGATCCCTGAGACTGACTTTCTAGCCATTAAGTCCCCAGCCCAATCAGAGTCAGAGAAAGCAAGAAGATGTAGAGGACCTTTTGTAAATCTGAGACCAAGATCAGGTGTATGCTTCACATATCTCAATATTCTGTGAACTGCTTTTAGATCTGCTGCAGTGGGAGAATGCATCTTTTGACAAGCATGGTTGACTGCATAGGTGAGATCAGGTCTAGTAGTTGTAAGATATTATAAGGGGCCTACAAGGCTTCTGTAATCTGTAGGATCAGAAAGGGGAGTGATATCTGGACAAGTATCCACTTTAAGAGACATGGGAGTGGCAACAGGCTTACACTCCAAGAAACCAGATTTGTGCAAAATGTCTTTGGCATATGTAGATTGAGATAACAAGAAACCAGAGGGAGATCTAGTGAAAGACATGCCCAAAAAATGAGAAAGGTGACCCAAATCTTTGATTGAGAAAGCATCACCCATTTTGGTGATAAGAGAAGCATTGAAAATTTGATCATTGCCTGTTAGAATCAGGTCATCCACATAGACAAGCAGAATGCTGATCTTACCATGGTGATGTCTATAGAACAAAGAGGTGTCTGTAGGTGAAGTGAAATAGCCTTGAGCTAGGAGAAACTGGTGCAGAAGCTGATACCAGGCTCTGGGAGCCTGTTTTAACCCATACAAGGATTTATGAAGCTTACATACAGCTTGAGGATGGAGCTTGTCTTGGAACCCAGTTGGTTGCATCATATAGACTGTTTCCAGTAGTGGACCATGTATAAAAGCATTGGTGACGTCAAATTGTCTTAGAGGCCAGTCAAAGTGGCAAGCAAGGGACAAGATAAGTCTAATAGTTTGAATCTTGACCACTGGACTGAATGTTTCTTGGTAGTCAACACCCTCAATCTGATTGAAACCTTTGGCCACAAGTCTGGCCTTGTACCTAGCCACAGTGCCATCTGAGTGTCTCTTGATTTTAAACACCCACTTGCAGCCTACTAAGTTGAGAGAGGGAGAGTTTGGAACAAGAGTCCAAGTACCCTGGTGTTGAAGAGCAGCATACTCCTCTTTCATAGCTGTAAACCACTTGGGATCGTGGAGAGCTTGTTTGACAGTTTTAGGCTCTGTTTCTGAGGAAGAGATAGACTGAGCTGTAAGGCTAAAGGGGTGTTTGGGTTTTGAAATTCCTGATTTTGACCTTGTGATCATGTGGTGATGAGAGGTAGAAGATAAAGGTGGTATAGGTGAAGTTGATGGTACATCAGATGTAGAGGATGACAACTCAGAAGCAGAAGAGACAGGAACATTAAATGAGGGTGCAGGTGTGTCTGCATGGGCAGTAAATGAGGGTGCAGGTGTTCTGCAGAGGCAATAAATGAGGGTGTAAGTGTGTCTGAAGGAGTGACAGGTGGTGTGGATGTAGGCAAGTGCACAAGAGGAGCCAAAGAGGAGTAATTGGATGGAGAGGAAGGACACTGATTTGAAGTAGAACAAGACTGGTCTGTAGCCACCATAGGAGTAGAGAAAGGGAAAAGGTTCTCTTGAAACTTAACATGTCTTGAGAAATAAAATTTGCCAGATAGAGGATCAAGACACTTGTAACCAGTTGGGTAATTGTACCCTAAGAAGACACAAGCAACAGATTTGGTGTCTAATTTGTTTGAGGAAGAGGGTTGAGTCCAAGGGTAACATAAACACCCAAAAACTTTTAAATGGGAATAGGTAGGAATGGTGGAAAATAACAATTCATACGGGGAAACAAAATTCAAGGTTGAAAGAGGTAGCCTATTAATGAGATAGACTGATGTGATGGCTGCTTCTACCCAAAAATGTTGAGGTACAGATGCATGAGCAAGCAAGGTCCTCATAGTCTCACAAACATGCCTATTCTTTCTTTCTACAACACCATTGTGTTCTGGAGTGTAAGGGCATGTTTTGTGATATAGAATGCCTTGGGATTGTAACAAATGAAGAAAGCATTTATTGGCCAACTCCTTTCCCCCATCTGTTTTGACAACATGGACTTGACCTACTTTTGCAGAAAACTGGTTTTGAACTTGTTTGAGAAAGGTTTGAAAAATTGGAAAGACCTCTGACTTTAGTGTCATAGGGTAAAGCCAAGTGTATCTTGTGTAGTCATCTACAATAAGAAAATAGTATTTGTACCCAGAAGAGGACACAACAGGACTTGGACCCCACACATCTAAGTGCAACAGGGCTAGAACAGATGTGGATCTGGGTCTTGTAATTTGGAAAGAGAGCTTGTGAGCCTTAGCAAGAGAGCAAGCTGAACAATGATCAAGAAGAGATGTAGCAACTGAATATTTGTTGGTAAGGGATTTGGAGATATCAGAAGAGGGATGACCTAGTCTAACATGCCAAAAAGAAGAAGAAGAAGCATGGAAAGCTAGAGAAGGAGACTTACTAGTGGAGAAGGAAGAAGGTAGAAAGCTGTATAGACCATTAGAGACAGGACCTCTAAAAATTTCTTGAGAAGTAGTCTTGTCCTGGATCACAACAGATGATTCATCAAAAATAAGTTTACAATGATTGTCTTGAGCAAGTTTTTGAACAGAAATCAGGTTGTGAGATAAGGATGGAACTAATAACATATTATTAAGAAGAAGATTACCATGAGGAGTAGGTAAAATTCCATCCCCTCTTTGTGTAGCATGAGTAACAGATCCATCTGCCAAAGATATGTTCTGAGAAGATGAACCATAATTGGAAAGAGCATGAGCATTATTAGTGAGATGATCTGTAGCACCAGAATCAAAAATCCATGGTGTTCTTGTAGTTTTTTTCAATCGCACAGTTTCTGTCCAACCTGCACGCCAAAGCACATACGACGCAAGTATCCAAAAAAGCCAAGAGGAATCAACAACAAAACTCTGCTATGAGAAACCCCATCGAGCTAACACCTAACTGATCCACCGCCTAGCAGAACTGGTGAGCCAAGTCCTTCCAACCTTGAGGACCTCATTTTCGGTTATGATAAGGCCATGCTCACTGATAGCAGAGAACTTGAAAGTGAAACCTTGACAGGAAAATCAAAACAACATCTAATCAATACTTGAAAAATTCTTCTATACAACACCCGAGTCTTTTGTCCAGAAGAGAAAAAGCTAGTAAAAGAGAAATCCAACCCGATAGCTACATAAGAGTTTTATGCAAAACATAAAGCTTGATCCACTTGAGACTTCCCCAACTAGCTTGTTAGCGCAAGGATGGACCATATATTGTTTTTTTTTCTAAGAACTTAAATCGGGGTATTCATTCACGAGTCATAACCACCATGGCCTCCCAAAGCAAGTTCATTAGCTAATTTTCGATGCATAAATAAATAGTAACTCTACTAACTTAAGATCAAATGATTAAAATGACAAATGTTTGAGAGTGAGAGACCAAGAAGAAGAAAGAGGGAAACCCGTAGGGCAACTTGTTTGATAGATGATGGTGAAGGAGGGAAGCTAGTTTTTGAATTCATCAAATGGGCTAAGGCCCAACAAAATTGCCCAACGAGATCGTCCCAGTATTCTCCCAAAAACTGGCACTCACCCAACATTGAGGATGCTGTTTGTCCAAAATATATATATATATATATATATATATATATAATATATATATATATATATATTGAGGATGCTATCTCAACAATTGAAATAGCATCCTTAACAATTTTGATAGAGAAAACCCGATGTGCATATCATTATATATAGTACGTCTAATCAAATAGTCTTATGCTGCATGAACCCAACTTTGGAAGTTAGACTTTCATTCATGTGATCACTGAGTTGCTATCATGGCTCAGTCTCGAAACAGGCGTCTTCACAAATCACAATCGTCGATTCCTGTTTCCCATTCATCCCCATTGTACTTTGGTTCCACACCCATGAAACAACAACCAGAAAAACCATACCAAAATCGACCACTTGGACTGTCACTACGTGTGAAGGAATAACAGGATCTATCACATACAGATCTATAACATGAATTATAGCGGAACATTCATGTGTTTACCTTGTCTTCCTTAGCTCCTAAGCGCAGCGGATGATCGTAGGATGCTTGCTTTCATGTGCCAACCTTGCTCCCACAGTCTGGCTCGAATCTCTAGGACGAAAGCTCTGATCCACACCAAGTTCCACCAATGGAGGCTAGTTAGAGAGAGAGGCTAGGGTTCCTAGAACTGTATTTTGATCAGCACATGATCTCTACACAGTAGTGCATTAGTATGCATCTAGCATATAATAATGTAGGAGGTTGTCTCCTTATATAGACAGACTTATACCTAGTTTTCACATAGGGTTTGTGCCTTTGCTATTAACCCCACAGGTTTAAGCATTGTTGCAACTAACCCTATAAGATTAAGATAATTCCATTGGGCACCCCACATGGGTGAACCAAATGCTAACATATCCCACTCGCACAGTGGGGTTGCACAATTACAGTTCATCTAGTCTCCCCCAGTCTTCAACTATTATCATCTACCAAAGTGTTTTGTGGCCTTGGTGTGTGACTGTGAGAGAACCTCCATTTCGGGAGTTCCATACTCTGAACTCATACGAGACGAGCTAGCAGCAGGCGCACTCAACCTTAAGAAATAATGCAATACATATATATATATATATATCTCGTATCCCCCAGATTCGATCAATTGTCATCTCGTAGACCTTGAGCACCTACCTTGTCCCGAAGGTCATGCTCTAATGAGTCCAAATCTCCTTTATTATATTCATATCCTGCATGATCCCATAAGATCTTGTAGGTGGGCCCAATGAAAATAAAAAAGAGTGATGCAATTAGAATCTTCTTTTCCATCCATTGTGCTGCTTTGATTCGGATTGGCTGCTTTCCTAGCAATGTTCTGGAAGGCCGAATCATTCATAGCCGTAAGGTGTCACGCTAAAGTAGCACCACCGAACCGTTTCTCCACGACACTGATAAAAGTACTAAGGGTTTACAGTGTCAATCATTCTTATATGATCGACGAGGCTCACATGGCGAGGAATCTCAGGGACTTGTTCTACTCGCCACCTCATGTCACTCATAAGCACGCATCATCTCGGGAAGATATGCGTCATAGTGTTTGGACTCTAATAAGAGCACATGTCCTATCCCATAGGGACCACTATGCGGATATAAGTCCAACAGCCCTTATGACTATTAACCCGAGTACTGAATGTTGCACATATGCAAATCGAAATCAGTTCTCTCATCTGGCATTCTCTACGCAGACTATACATGGCTTGGGTTAGTAACCATGTTCGAATGGTGATAAACCAATCTCACCTTGGAACTTATTCCAATGTGACAAATGAATCCGTCTGACAGGGTCTTGCACTACTGATATATGTCTAGCTCTTGTCATAGGCCATGTGCCTCATATGACATGCGTCACTTATCATATCATATGCTTCTAGCACTTATCGGGATTCTGTCTCATCTCTTACTCACCTAGACTATCCAGGATATCGTAAAGGCGGTTGCTCGTGTGAGGGAGACAAACTAGTGTCCGCGCGACATGTTCTATGCTAGCACAGGATATGTAAACGTATCATACACGTATCGAAACAACATGTAGCATATTTAAAAAAATCCAATTAAAATCCAATTATCAATGTCTCATATTTCCATCAATCAAATTGCTTGTGATCGACTACCAAGTCCCAATTTTCTAATCCACAAAGATGATTCTTAGGCGGCTTAGGAATGGGAGGAACCTACACTTTGGCACGTAGTCGATCCACTCCAAGTTACTCTTCAGGTGGTCATTTCACCTTTTGTGAAAACAATACCTTTTTCTATATGTTTGGTCTTATCAAAGTACCGTAGCCGTACGCTAGCACTACAGGTTGGTTGACAGATCATAAGCTTATCAGAAACCTTCTTATCCAAACATGTTTCTGCCCGGTGGCAGAACAGGCAATCGTGCTTCGCTTCCATGATTGATGGAGCGGACTAATACGATTGTGCAACACTGATGCTGCAGTTCCATGCGATGCGTATGTCATCTAGCATGGACTATAGACTGAGGCGGATCCACGTGTATCTAGGTCTCCACCCTAGTCAGCATGCATAGCTGACTTGTCGAAGCATCATCTCCGATAGTCATAGCACGTTATACTTCGTATAGAGTATCCTTTTGGTTGCAATCTAGTGTCTTAAGTTGGATTTCCTGCGATCCACTCTTCCGATTACATGAGGTTTGTGGGGTCTTAGTACACACCATAGTGTCTAGAAGACTCACACTGCATCGGGCACTTTGGTCATATGATCAATCTTGTATGGTGTCTTCTAGGGCACATATTCAGGCTCGTAAAATCCTCCAGCGATCTATAGGAGTATCACATGGCATTCGGTCCATAACATGGAATCGTTCAAAGTATCTTCTTGTTGTTCGCCTTATGCGTCAATATAAGAAGTCCCTTTGAACGAACGAGAATGCATCTCGCCCCACTAATATCCTTCATCACAAATCGAAAGGATAACCACCCTATAGTGGATGTGAAATAGTCCTTAGACTCTCCTGGAAAATAGTGTCATCGATAATAAGTGACATGATCATCTACTCTCTACTACTGAGAGTGGTATGCAACGGTTTTTTTTCATCCATTGATAAAATACTTCTGACTTAGAGGACTAATTAAGACCATACATGGACTTAATTAGCTTGCACCTATATGTGCATTCGATCATACATCTCGAAACCCTGTGGTCGAGTCATACAGATCACCTCTCTGATTTCTCTATTGAGAAATTCAATCGTCATGTTTATCGAGAATGGAGCCTTATTTCCATCATCACAACTATTACCGTTATCTCTACAAGTCGTATGCCATATAATGCTTCCGTCTGTGTCACTCTGACTGACCTTAGAAATCCACTCATTTCCAATAGTCTGATATCCAGTCGGAAAAGTCAACCTAGTCTTAAACTTGGTTGGTCATTTACAGTAACTCTTCCTGTAAAGCTTCCTTTTCCATTCTTCATAATTAGGGGACGATATGGCATAGCATTCTATCCTATCGCTTATGCAAGGTGATCCTTAAGATCATCCCTTCAATCTCAAACAGTCGATGGGATACGCTCATACGAGCAATTCCTTTGCATATGAGGATCATAATTTGCTCTCACCCCTGTGGACGGGCACCTCACTTAGAAAGTCACTCCCATTGTCCGAAGGATCCTTGAGGGACTAATTCCTCATAATGGACTATGGAACATGGTGTTTTCTAGCGGTTCCTCCATGCTCGCGGAGATCATCATCTCTACGAACATTCCCTTAATTATGGACATCTCCTTATGAGAAATCATATATCTTGTGAATCCATTTACGTTACACTACTAATCGGCTTTTGCGTTTCGAATACTCAACCCCTAGAATACTCAGAATAGTATGAGAAGATACGTTACTCCATGAAGATACGTTTCTTCCATCTAGGGTCTAAATTTGTCAGGTGATGAAAGATCCTGGGACGATATCCTAGGTTCATCTTCTTCTTGCGTGGTGACCATCATGTCTTCCCCTTCTATGTCAAATCGCGACGGGGTACGCTCTAACGAGCGCTCCTACGCAAAGAGGGTTCTTCTTCAGCATTATCGTCATATACGATAGGCTGCTCACTAGGTAAGGCACTCCCACTGTTCTCAAGATCCATAGGAATAAATTCCTCTTGAGTATTGGTGAATTGAGTGTCATCTAGTGGTTCCTCTTCTTTGTAGAGAATACCATCTCCACGTGCTTCTCCCTGACTAGGAAAGTTTAGTTAGCTCATATGCTGACGATCCCTATGGCCTAAGGTGACCTCATATAGGTTGCATTTTGGTCCACATCTAGTAAGGCGTAGTGGCTACAGACTTGGTGGGTATTTGGTTGAGTACATCGACAACCGTTTAACAAAGCGTCTCCTCAATATAGGGAACATGTACTTTGTACGAGCTATCATACATCGAACCATCTCAGGCTTTATCCTATTTCTCCTATCCGCCACAACATTCTGCTGCGGGGCATGGGAATAGCCAACTGCCTTACTACTCCTTTCCATCACATAGCTCTTACTAAGATAGATACTAGCAGTCTCATTCTGGCTAAGGAGACATCCTTTTATCCATACGGTTTTCTACATTTTGGAGATAACTGTCTGAAGCACCCTTGTGCCTCAGACTTATGTGGACCAAGCACACATAGTTGAGATGCGTACAATAATCTACGAATGTGATGGAACAGTAAGCACCATGTCTTCAGCATTAACTTTTAATGGATCAGAACATAATGAATAATATGTAAAGACTCAATAATCCTTACTGCTTTACTGGATGGTTTGCCTTTCGCCTTCTATGTAAGGCAAGAATCACACACGGGTAAGGTTACCTTGGGCATATTCCAAGCAGGCCTACCTTAGTTAGCCTGAACATCCTTTCCTGAAATTGTGTGTCTCAATCTAGCGCGCCACATATCAGAATCTTAAGTCACAACCCTAGTGGTGTAATCAAAAGATTCTGAGGCGTCTCTTATGCTAGAATTTAAGAGCGCATAACCATATATAACATGAAAAATTCCAAAATAAAATTGTGACCAAAACAACTTTTGGTGGTTACTCCCTCAAAGATAATTTTATGAATCCTTAGACAAGAAGTTAGTGCCAGGTCTGGCAGTCTAGTCTTTAGGAAAACATCCTTTTATTCTCCTTTGCGTTTGCCAGTCTTGGGCTATCGGTCATGTACCAATATTGCACCCTCATTCCCTTATCCCTACCCCACTTGTTCCTCACCGTCCTAATACCGGTGTAGGGACTAAACACTACAAGAAAAATAGCCTTTTGCGATAAAGGTTTGTGACGGCTATGGAAAGTCGTTTCAAAAAAATATTATTTTGACCAAAAAATGTTTCCATCACAAATGAAATAAATTATATGGATTATTTTGCGATGACACATTATTACCCTCACGAAAAGAATAATATTCATCGCAAAATCCATTTTTTATGGAAAGAATATTTGACCAATTTTTAAATCGCACTTGATCAGATTTCAATCTAATAGTTTTGATATTCAAACACGATCTTCTAGTTATTTCACATCCCACTTTCTCCTCTCTCTCTCTCTCTCCAATCTCCACCACAATTGCTCTATCATGCCTCCGTCCATCACCATCCCCATCCCAATCCCAATCCCCATCCCCAACCTTAACATCTCAAAGAGTTCACCAATCAGATGCTGGTGATGGACGAAAAACACCCAAGTGGGAGCTGGTCTCTCAGTCTCTTCAACCTCCAACACCAATCTATTGGACTCGAAACCTGCGAACTCAATCCCTCGACAAAGATCTCACTTCACAATCAGGTAACCTTCGCCTCTCTATCTTCTACTGTTGATTCCTCTTTTTCCTTCTATATAGTTTCTAGGGTTCCTAGTTGATTTCACCATTGGGTTATTTTTCTTTTTCTTATTTTATTACACTTCTCCTGTCTCTCTATTCGACAGAGAAGACGATCTTTTGTTGCAACGGAAAATCGTCCAACATCCATAGCCACCGTCAGGATGAATTTATCCTTCCCGAGTTCCGCCATCGTGACCCCTATCTTCGCTGGAGAACAAGGGGCTCTTTACTTCTCGGTATTACTCAACCATCTCTTCTAGGATCGTCTTGTTGTTGTCTTAAAAAGCAGTAAATTTTTGTGAAAATTGTTTATTTTTGGTTGATTTTTGTTGTTCAATTCATGTTTGATGTTTTTTTACTAGTTAGTATCTCAAAATTGGTATATTTACGTGGATTGCATATCAAAATTGTGAAGGCTACATACGTTTTTGAGTGGACCGGGTGCTGTTTCAAAAAACATTATTTGCGACGGTGAGTCACAAAAAATGTTTTTGCCACCATAGCTTTTGCGATGCCATGCGAGGGAAATATACCGTCGCAAATTATTTTTTGCGAGGGTGATCCGCATTTGCTATCGTATAGTGCCCTCGCAAAAAGCAATATTTCTTGTAGTGAAATCTGTCGATCATACTTCATTCACAGCCTTTAGCAATCATATATTTCTTATACTTCAGAGTTATGATGAACTAGTATTCTTATTAAACACTTGGTTGCTTAGATCCTAGAACGGAGCAATGGTTGGTCTTATCTAAGCATCTTGACACTCTTAAAGTGTGTCATATAACGTTTCATGTCATTTTCATGAAACGTGGCAGAGATAGCATCAAATTGCTAATCGGATAGCTTAAACCTCTCATCATAAACGACATGAATCTCAAATGCTATAGTTGAGTACTAATCTCAGACACTATAGTCGAGTGCTATTTTTTATGATTTGAGTTTGATATTTTAAGGCGGGATTATGAGTCACTACTCACAAAAGGTGGATCCAAGATTCTTCTTTGGTTCATTTCTACAATCTTTGAATCTCAAAGTGGTCTTGAACTTGCTGATGATGTCATTTCCCCACCTTCGCAGAGCATGCTTTATGACATTATCTTGACTGCCTCCCACTATTGGTTAGCCTTAAGATAATGTTCATGTGCTGATGTGACAACTATTCATCACAGGTTCGACCATACTTGTAGGTGTTTCACAACCTATGTCCAACGATTGGTTACACAGTACGACGACTCGTCATATCGTTTTTGTTATAATGTTAGCCTTTACAGTTTCGATTTAGACACGATTGATCTTGAGACATTGCATAGGAAATTAATACTAGCATTTACTTAGCTCCGAAATAACATGATACATAGATTAAAATTTTATAGTTCCTCAAAAGGACTCCACCAAAATCTAGTAGCAATTATAGGAATCAAATATCGTCACTTATGATTCCCTATTAGTTTTAATCATGTATAATCATGTGAGCTCTTTTGTTTTAGTTCTTTAGCATGCGAGGTTATACAGTTATATCCAATCACACGCAGTTATAACATAAAACAAGCAGAAGCATAAATAAATATGCAATGGATGTGCCCCTAAGGTGCAATCCCACTATTGAGAGTACGTTTTGAGCAAGTCCTGAACTTCTCGCCTCGTGGATCTCGCCTATCTCGATTACTCCCCTTGAAGCTCCTTGGTTTGTCTATTTGCTCCATGCACCTTGCGCCATAGCCTTTTGGTTTGGCCACCTCTCTTGAAGCTTCTATTCATCAATCTTCACTAACTATCTTATTTCTAATAAGAAGTAACCTCACAGAGGCGATAAGATGGGAAGAGAAGACACTAGAGTATGTAGAGAGGCACGACACGCTGGCCGTATTTTGATTACATATTCAAAACAAAACCAAAACCAATTATAAAAACTTCTAAGCCACATCCATGCACCAAACACATCCATTCAACCCACAACAGCATGTATAATGATAAAATAAACATGCTGAAATTTTCTGGAAATTTCCAGAATTAAATACTAATTACAGGAAATTAAAAAGCAATAATCTAATCAACTAAAAAGATCAGAAATTGCTCTAAACCTCCTAAGGTCTCACCACCTATGGTAGACGGTAGGGGAAAATGAACAAAGTCTCCTGAAAAAAAATTGGGCTCAAACAGTGTGTTTAAGGTCGTCTAATTTTCTCTTTTTCCAAAAATTATGAAAAAATCCCAGAAAACAGGAAATTTAATTCTGAGTCTGTAGAAAAAATTTGGCGAAAAATGACGGCGGGAGGAGGCCGCAGGCGCCCTAAGGCGCCGCCGCGCGTGGGTGCGTCCACCTCCGTCACCCGCTGTCGTCGGCCTTGTGCCACGTCAACGTGACACGTGGCTCCCCACGTCATCCGTATGCTGACGTCAACTGCCACGTCAGCGCGACGCGTCAACAGCAACGTCAGCAGCCACGTGGGCTGACACATAATTGTCACGTTAGCCCTAGCCACGTCTGCAGTCTGCCGCAGCCCTTTGGCGTGTGCGGCGCGTGGCCGCGCATGGGGGTGGCCTAGGTGGCGCGTGAAGCCCACGCCGCGCTTTCCTAGCCTCAATTTTTTATGAAACTTATATCACTGGAATCGTCTCTTCACCCTGATTCCGATTATGTATTCAAAAATCAATTCTAACAAATTTTGAAAAATCGAATTACAGATCAGATCAAAACAGTCCAGATTTATACAGTTCCGAATCTTAAAATATTCATAACTAGCTCATCGTTTATCCAAAAATTATAAAATTTATTTTTATAGAATCCTCGTGAAAAACTCTACCTAACCATATAAGTTTCGTCTACAGATTATGAACTTTCAGAAACTCGATTTTCTAAGCAGATTCGGGTTTGCATAATGAGGCACGAAATACAAGCCTAGCGCTCTGATACCAATGAAGGAATAACAGGATCTATCACATACAGATCTACAATATGAATTATAGCGGAAGATTAACGTGTTTACCTTGTCTTCCTTTGCTCCTAAGCGCAGCGGATGATCGTAGGATGCTTGCTTTCACGTGCCAACCATGCTCCCATAGTCTGGCTCGAATCTCTAGGACGAAAGCTCTGATCCACACCAAGTTCCACCAATTGAGGCTAGTTAGAGAAAGAGGCTAGGGTTCCTAGAACAGTATATGATCAGCACATGATCTCTACACAGTAGTGCATTATATAATAATGTAGGAGGCTGACTCCTTATATAGACAGACTTATACCTAGTTTGCACATAGGGTTTGTGCCTTTGCTATTAACCCCACAGGTTTAAACATTGTTGCAACTAACCCCATAAGATTAAGATAATTGCATTGGGCACCCCACATGGGCGCACCAAATGCTAACAACGTGTTTGTCCAACTTCTCTTCTTCGTGGATGGAACCTGGTCGCATATATGGTATCCAGTTACATCAATTGCAGTTGATCGTACCTTGAAACTAGCTAGAGATATGAAGGTAAAGCTACGTGCTCAACCGGACAACTAAACTTTACTCTAGGAATTTGATGACTACGAATAATTGTACAATCACGATAAGAAACATGACATTCTGCGATTGAGAATCTCAACTGTCTTTATTCTGGAAGATTTATTAGGAGAGATCTCTTGCGCAATAATACTTCGAAAAAACAATCAAAATAGTGAAAATATGTATTAATGTATGTGTCAGCCCCGCCAATCACTTAGTAAGCTTGCACGGTAATGTAATAATTGTACACGCTAAAAATCGCAATAAATTTTCTCTTCAAATAGATAAATGTTTCAAGTATGCACCGGCTCTTTGCATGGCCAGAGCATAAGGAAAGATGGAGTATAAAAATCAGCCTGTTCGGATGTCCTTCCTAACTTCCTAATTCTTCTAATGGACCCACGATGTTTGTAGTACTTCATGACGCTACATGCAGTGTCCTCCTACATGTTTTTCAGCCCTACATGTAGTGTCTTCTTACATATTTTTGACGTTTTTCATAGCTCAAGAAATATTATGTCAAGTGCCCAACTCTCGTATGCATCTCTTGATCAGGGTCTTTGACTTTGAACCTTGATATCATAAAGTTGTATCAAGAATAGTTATAACAATCTTCTATTAGTTACCGCAAACACACAATCACCGACGATGTGCAAGGATTGCTATACAAGGGGCGTGTGCTATAATTCTAAACCTCCTTCAAAACAAACCAAAGTATTAGTATCTTCCAATAACTCAATTAACTTTTATTCTAACAAAATGAGTCACATCCACCCATAAGAGTTGAACCTACTTTCATCTGCAACATATTAATTGTCACATGAAAGATGCCACCGCCAACACATAACTACAAAAATATTGCATTTTCCTGATAAATCATCAAAAACTCATGAACAAAGTGAAGCTGTGATTCGACCACGAAGAGGAAGATAGCATCATCAATATTTTAATAGAGAAAACCCACTATATATAGTATCACATTGTATCTTTAATGGCCCTGTTTGGATATTCAGGTTTTGTTAACCTTTACAAAAAGTTAACCAAAACTTCAACCCAAAATTTATAGGACCCGCATTCCACTCATTTTTTTGCTCACATGAAAGTCAAAATCTCAAAACCAAAATCATTAAATCCAAACATTCACTTAATTTGGTTAACCAAACATGTCCAACCTTATAATCCAAACAGGGCCAATGTATGTGTGCATGTATCTAATTGTTGTAGAACTCGTCTTGTAATTACAACACTAATTACACAAATTAGTCCTCTAATAATTACAAGACGGGAGAAATCTTTCGTAATTTTTCATTGAATATTCACACCTTTAAATAGGTAATGACAACACTAATTACACAAATCAAATGGTTAATCAAATGGTCTATCCGTTTACCTAACTTCCGCTACTTTCATATATTTTTACAATCATAAAGTTCATTTCTCTACAGAATCATGTTCATAACCCTCGACTCGTTTTCCTTCATTATACCCAAAAACCGGTAAAACCATACCCGATAAGCCATAATTTGCTATAAACCATACCCCATAAGCCATAATGTGCTACATGCAACCCGAAAGGCCAAAGTCCCAGGGCTTGTTTGTTTGGCTTATGATTGTGGAATTGTGAATGTTGGGGAGCCTAAGACTATTAGTGCCGAGATTGGTAGTGCTACAACCTATTGTGATGGTACAATATAAGATGGACTGGACTGTTGTGGAAGTAAAAGCTAAAATGCCAAATTCATCCGCATATTTTTATATTAAACTCGATAAAGAGTAGAGGTAGTTGTGGGTAGTTTGCTTATTTATATGCTCCATCACTGTTAATATCTAATGAGGGGATGTATTAATAGGGTATGTTTGTGATGATTACTTTCTTCTCTTTCCTCCCATTTGACTTTTTTGACTCGTATTTGGGTCACCGTGTAATAGAGCAATTTTTACTCGACAATAACATGAAAAACGAATCAAAAAGTTGCATCATTTTGCTATCAAAATCATCGAGTCAAAGTGACTCAGTGATAGTATAAAAAAGTCAAACGGGGAAAGAGAAAAAACATAGTACTTCATATACGGACTCCATTGAATCCCTGTCCCACATTTTCTCAACAAACGTAAAATTGTCTTACTAAATTCATCACATCTCCTTGGAATCCTTGGAATAATTATTTTCTCAACTATTGTTGGGGAACAATAGTAAAAAAGCTTATGCAAAGTTGGAAACATGTAAACATTTTTTTTCTTTTTGTTCTCTTTTACCTTGTACAACTGATGGGCCAGGCCCAAAGAAAACAAACTACAAAATAAGAGGGACACAGGCCGAACTGGACTTGATAAGATGTAATTCTAAAAACCAAATTAGCTCATAACAGTATGGCTACAGGTCAAAACATCTTCAAGAGAAAGCTAAAGATTAGTCCTTTCTGTTCCAAATGCAGCTCCTTCACTGAAAATGTGAAGCACATATTTCTCTTCTGTGCTGACCGCAAAGTGGTGTGGTCTAAGATTGATTTTGTGCAAAATTCTAACTGGGAGCAGGCTAGTAATGTCATCATTTGGTTTTCTCAACTCACTAAGCTGTTAAATTTAGGACTGCAAGTCAGGTGGGCTCGACAGGTTGCCTGTTTTGAAGACAAAGCCCAATCCAAAGGTCAAAGCTTCCAGGCCCACATTCAAGTCAAGCCCAAGGTTAAAGCTTCAAGCCCAGAATCAAGACAAGCCCAAGACTTAGGCCCTAGGGTTTCGCTGATATTTTGTACCGTTTCTTTATTACCGTTGGATCAGCTTCGTACAATCCAACGGTAGCTTTTGTCCCTTCATATATCGATAACCTTCTAGGGTTCTGTATTGAACGATTCATTTGTTCATTCTCTGTATAGTTTACCTCTCTCTCTATTCTCAATATACTCTTCGTCTTCTCCGTTCAATGAATATACACAAATGATTGTCTGATTTTTTTCGTTCAGAAACCCTTGGCCAAGCTCAAGCTCGAGTTATGTCAGAGTTGCCTAAGCCGGCCCAGCCCGGGTTAGGAGCATCGCTAACCCCTCCAAGTCCGAATTCGAACAAATCAAGTTGGGATCGGGTTGAATTCGGCCTAGCCCACTAAACTAAACAAATTAACATAATTATCTGTCAGAATTCCGACGGATTGTCGCCGGAATTCTGCAAGTGTTGATCGGAAACAACCTTCAAACGTGAATTGATAAAATCAGATAGAGAAAGAGATAGAATCAGAAAGAAAGAGAAAGAGAAAGGGCGAAGAAATGGAAAGGGATTTTCATTCATATCCTTCCAATACAATTTCTGGGTTTATATTCTAACCCAATTCCACAACTTACAATTAATAATAAAACTGCCCCTTAACTTTTGGATATTACAATTAAGTACTACAATATTGCATAATAGAACACAGACTCTCAATTTATACTATATTCGCATCTAGTCATTTCATTCTCACTCCTTGCACTTTGGCGCCGAAATTGTCAAAAGCATGACAATATCACATTCAACTCAATTAAAATTGTCCCCTTAAGTTAAGTTAATTTATACATAAAAATAAATATTGATTATAGACACTTCATTTTTATTTATTTTTTACGTAAGGTTAAAAATAATGACTATATATTGTTAGAGTGAATTAAAAAATTATCCACCTACACAAGAGAGCACTAAATATTTGTGAAAAAAAATAATCTATGAGTTATGAACATAAACATAATTAAAAATATTACTAATAACTAATAGAAAATAATAGATTCTTGATAAATGTGCTATATAATACTCTACAAATATAATATTTATATGTAATGAGTATACAGATCGGGCAATTCCAGCTAGCCCATCGTTTAATTTCCGTAATCAAGCCCAACCCTAATTGCAATTCGGGTCGAGAATTTTTGCCCAAGCCCGACTTAGCCCGGGCTAGGTTCGGATTGGTCGGGTTCAGCCCATCCAAGTTACACCTCTAGATAAATTCAAGTCAGATCACTATCATTTCATTCCTTCTTTGGAACATTTGGAAGAACATGAATATATGGATCTTTGAGAAGAAATCCATGCCCCCTATGGTGCTGATAGAAAGCGCTTTGGCACAACCAGGTGTATTTATATCTCCACTCAAAGTCAACGAAGGAAAAAATCACTAAAGTCAACCCTGCTCTGAAAGCTGTAATTGAACCTTAACGCGGAAAACCCTAATGCAAAGAACGCAGGGCCGGCCTTCCCCTTAGGCAGCTTAGGCAGCCGCCTAAGGCCTCACATTTAGGAAGGCCCCCAATTATCTTGATTTATTAGGTATTATCACATAAATATTAAAATAATTGTTATAGTAATACTTACGTGAGAACAAAAAAAATGCATTAACTAATAATTAAAGAGAAAAAATGCCACGATTAGGGGAAGAGAGAGAGTATGGAGGATAATTAGTTGAAGATTTGAACGCGCTTAGAAAGAAATAATGAGGAGAAATATTAGGAAATGAGTTGCATTAGGAAAAGATAATGATGAGACTAGGAATGATTGTAATTAGGAGAGAGGAACTTTATCTTGTTTTTGCAAAATACGTGAAGTTAGGGAAAATTAGTAGGAAATTAATTAATTTCCACGCACATATGTAGCAACAGATGAAACTTCACTAATTTGTTAGAAAATAATTCATTTTGACGAAAATATATAGCAACGTATTTATTCCCTACAATCCTCCGGGAATTCCTTTTTGTTCTGGCACACTATCGCACTTTTGCTAGTCATTTGGTTACCACTATACAGATTTCAACATGATGGACATTGACAATCACTACTAGAAAAATCGCTTGAAACGGCGGTTCAAACCGCCGAGAAGTGTACCAAAACCGCCTTATAACCATTTACGGCGGATTTTGTGGCGGTTTGTAATCTGACGCCAACAAAGCCGTCGACGCCAAGGGCGGTTATAGAACGACGTAATACTTTTTTCGGCGCTTTTCATAAACCGCCCTGAACCTGAAGATAAAAAATTCTGGAAACGTCTGTTCGTTTAAAACCGCCCTATCTAACTATATTTTTATTTAATTAATAAAAAATCCAGTTAATTAGTGAATTCATTTTATGAATTATTTCATATTTTCTGTTTATTGCTTTCGTTTATCATCAGGCCCAGATCTTCCTTTTACTTGAAGAACTCCCTTCCTAAAAAAACAAAACGTGAAGAAATGTCAAGTGAACCCAGAATATTATGTCCAATAGAACTGTCAAGTGAACGGTCGTCGGAAAAGTGAAATCAAACTACAATTCTTGTAATTTTCCAAATCGATCAAGCCAGGGGAAGGATGGTCCAGATCTGAAAATCAGATCGTACAAAGAGAAAGAGAGAGAGAGAGAGAGGGTGCAAGAGAGAGATATTTTTTGCCGATGTTGGGTCGCCGGAAAAGCGAGGGGGGAACGGTGGAGTGGCTTCTGACGCCGCTGCTCTTCCTTGTCCAGTCAATCATGAAGAGATAGTGAGGAGAAACCTACCAGAGAGATGGGGGAGTAGAAACCTACCCGAGATAGAGGTAGAGTAGGTGGGGCGGTGGTTCTCCATTGTTGTGGTTGAAGATGGGTGGAAGGTGAAGAGATGTCAAAGTCGATGAAGAAACCCAGAGGAAGAGAGCACTGGAAGAGCTATTTTGAGGAGGCTGATGAAGAATGAGAGGAAGAGAGAGATTCGGGAGTTATAAAGGTAGGGTTAGCAATGGACGGTTGAGATTTAATATGGTAGGATTCTAATCTAAGGGCCCATATTAAATCTGGTTATTAATATATATTGTTTAAATGAATAAATGAATAAAAAAAATAAGTTGAAGGCGGTTTTTGCTAAGCATCGTGTAATTCCACGACGCTGTTATATGCTTCGCCGTTTAGTTAACGGCGTAATTTAAATAACCGCCGTAAATATAGGGCGGTTGCTCATTTTCCGCCGTAAGTGGGTTCAATTATACGGCAGTTTCAAGAAATCGCCGTTAAATATAAATTATACGTCGCTTTCTAAAAACCACCGTCACAGGGCTCATTAAACGACGGTTTTTTCTTCCGCCGTATTCAAAACTGCCGTAACAGGCTATGTTTCTAGTAGTGAATCCGATTGCTTCTCAAAGGATTCAGGTCAAGAAACGACTTTTTGATGTCTCGTGGGAGCTGCCTTATGTTTATTTTCGTGCAGCCAAAAAGCTCAGACTCTCTTTTAAGTTCCGGTCACCCACTGGTCACAAGGCGTTTTGGTGCCCATCCTTAATTCCAGCATCTCAGCTTCGGAGACACTGTGGTTAGTGGCTTGGTCATGTTTGTTGCTTGGTATGATGTTTGCTTGTTTGCTTTTCAGGTGGTGTTGTTTGCCGGTTTTTCGTTGAAGGGGGACGTGCTTGCTGCCGCTTCTTCTTGTTGTTATCTTGATTTTTCTTGGTGTTCCTATGGCGTCTGAGGTTTAGTTTGTTGATGTTGTAATCTTAATATTATTAGCTTTGGTTGTATTGGTGTATCTCTACTGTATTATCCTTTGATGTACTGATGTTATTTATGGAATGCAAAAAAAAAAAAAAAAAAAAAAAAAAACCTCAAATGATTCTTTCATCTAGCTCATTTTCAAGATCATCATTAGGATTGTTCGAGTCCATTGCGATTTCAAGCATTTCATTCGGCTATTCAGCTTTGGAATATTCTTTCAAGTCGATCAAACTATATTAAGTTCAGGTTCTTTGGTTCTTTAATGGTTTAGTTTCTTTACTTTCAATTTATAATGATCGTGGTTTTTTTTTTTTTTTTTTTTTTTTTTTTTTTTTTTGAGAAGATGATAGTGATTCACTTGCACTAAGATTGTTGGTTTTGTCATGTCAACTAGAAAGTGTGAATCAACTTAAGAAGAACTCGAGAAAAGAATGAATAATAGATTTAATGAATTCCCAAAAAGTTGATATGGATTATATTTTAGTCTAGTAAAACTCCAACTATTTCTAATATTATGTGCATAGAGGACGAACATATGGGAAAAAAATAGATAATAGCTATTTCAGCGGCACATAACTGGGAATCTCACCAGAGAGTATGCTACGAGGCGAGCAAAATAGTACAAAAATTTATTATTATTATTATTATTATTATTATTATTATTATTATTATTATTATTATTATTATTATTATTATTATTTGAAGAACTTTCTTTTTAAACAATAATTTGAAGAACTTCGATATTAAGTTTAGAGGGAGAATCATATTAAATTTTCCAAATATTTCAATTCTATACACTTTTCTACTAACTGTGCGAAAAATAAGTTCTAATTTTGAAAGTTAACTCCATGAATCTAATATAACATTAGGCCCCAATTATTCATTTCGCCTAAGGCCTATACAACCTTTGAGACAGCCCTGCAAGAACGTGAAATCAATTCGTCTCAAGAACAATTAAACACTGTAAAATCAGAAAAGCGTACCGTTTGCCATGGAATCTTGACAACGATCTTCTGAAACCCTTGATCCTTACCTCCTGTTGATTGGGACTGTGATCGACGGACTCTACTTCTTATGTCTGTCTCCCTCAGTAATACACAACTGTTTTCTGTGATTGATGGAACTGGTGTTGATTTCTCTGATCAACTGTTAGAGGATGAGTTATGTCTCTTTTATGGAGGAGAGAAGAGGGCCACTTCATCTCTAATACCCACTATCAGAAAACCACCAACCATCATGGCCTTAATTATCTGATAGTGGGTTAATCAATTAATCTAATAAATTACATAAATAGGTATATAACTATCAGCTTTAATATTTAATAGTAGAATCCAACTATAATAAAAACACTTAGGTTAGTAGACCAAATTAATAAAAACGTGAGTTTACATCCTCTTCACTGGGTAACTCTCCCCACAAATGTACTGAAATTGAACACCGACTGTGCTGTGGATGACAAGAGAGGTCTTGGTTTTGGTGGTATTGTGATTAGAGGCCATAATGGTAAGGTGATGCTGATGCACAAGTGCCAATTTCATTGTAATGACCCTCTTATTGGTGAAGCACTGGCTATGAGAGTTGTTGTTCTAGCTAACTCACTGAGCCTTAAAGAGATCATTCTGGAAAGTGATAATATGGGCTGATCCAATGTTTTAAGGAAGAAGGACAAGCCACCCTGGGATGGTGGAGGGAGGGTAAAAGATCCTGGAGAAGAGGATGAGAGCAATGGTAGAGGTTTATTATCTAAATGATGACATGGACAAATAACAACTTTCTAACAAATTGATAACCTTCTCATTAATCGGAATGATGATCAGTTACAGCATTATATAGACATAATATGGAAAGTACTAAACTACCCCTAGACTATACAAGAGACTTCAATATAGTCCTTAACATTCCCTCTCAAACTAACACCTCTTTCTCAACACTAAATTTATTTCAAACAAGCCAAGAAACACATTGAGACAAACTGGGCAACTCGTAACAAACTCAAACAAAGAAAATCAAGAGAAGGAGATTACTCAGATACTTCTGCAGAAGGAGTACTCATATGAAGCTTGTTCCTGAGATATAAGAATTGATGATTAGAAAGTCCTTTGGTGAAAATATCAGCTGGCTGCTCTTTGGTTGAGACATATCTGACTGTAAGAACCTTAGCCAACACTTGTTCTCTTACAAAGTGGTAGTCAAGTTCTATATGCTTGGCTCTGGCATGGAAAACATGATTTGAAGCCAATGCAAGAGCTGATTGATTATCACACCATAACACTGGTTGTTCTACTGGTAAATTCAAATCCTTCAAAAAATAACACAGCCACTTAATTTCTGAAGCAACAGAAGCTAGAGCTCTGTATTCTGCTTCAGTAGAACTTCTAGATACAGTTACCTGCTTTCTTGAAGACCATGAAACCAAATTCTCACCAAGAAATACTCCATAACCTGTAGTGGATCTCCTAGTGATTGGATCTCCTGCCCAATCTGCATCTGAATAAGCTTGCAATTTGAAGTTGCTTCCTGTGAACTTTAAGCCAAAATCACATGTTCCTTGAACATATCTCAATATTCTCTTGAGGGCCTGAAAGTGGCTATTAGTAGGACAATGCAACCATTGACAAACAGAATTTACAGCAAACTGCAAATCAGGTCTAGTGACTGTGAGATACTGCAAACCTCCCACCAAACTTCTATATAACACAGGATCTTCAAATGGAGAAGTGTCTGCTTGTGTGATTTTTGGTGCTACTGGAGAAACAGCAGGCTTACACTCACTCATACCAGCCTTCTTGAGAAGCTCTTTTGCACATTTCTGCTGATGTAGTACAAGAGTACCATTGTTGGACTGACACACTTCAATACCCAGGAAGTATGACAATGAACCCAAATCTTTCATATCAAATCTGGAGTTCAAAGCTGCAATGCACTGAGTTACCAGTTGTTCTGAACTACCAGTAACTAAAATATCATCCACATAGATGAGTATAATGATGGACTGGCCTTTATCATGTTTCACAAACAAAGAGGAGTCAGCTAGACTGGAGTGAAACCCTTGAGATGTCAGAAAAGTGGCAAGTAAAGTGTACCATGACCTGGGAGCTTGCTTTAAGCCATATAGACTCGTTTGAAGTTTACACACAAATGTAGGACACCTATTATCAACAAACCCCATAGGTTGCTCCATATAAACTTCTTCTTCTAAATTGCCATGTAAGAAGGCATTAGACACATCCAGCTGCCTAATTTGCCACTTTTTGCTAAGAGCCAAGCTTAAAACCAATCTAATTGTTGGTTGTTTAGCTACAGGGCTAAAGGTTTCGGTGTAATCAATGCCAAAATGTTGTAAAAAACATTTGGCAACTAATCTTGCCTTGTACCTTGCAAGAGTTCCATCTGCATTTTTCTTCACTCTAAACACCCATTTACACCCAATTGCTTTTCTGCCATAAGGCAACTGAACTAACTTCCAGGTACCCTGTCTAATAAGAGCTAGATACTCTTCTTTCATGGCTGCTTTCCATTCTGGAATTTGCAATGCCTCATGACAAGTATGTGGTTCAGGTAAAATAGAAGTGGTAGTAGCCAGACATGCATATCTGGGATTTGGTTTGAGGTTACCAGTATGAGATCTTGTAATATATCTGGGTGGAGGTGGTGAAGAATGAATCACACTCTCATGAGAAGAGGAGGTGGAGTTGCTAGGAGAGGAGGCAGATGGGATGGATGGCATGGGTGATGGTGGTATTTGTGGTGTTGGATTTTGAACCAGAGAAAGGGTTGAATTAGGTAGAGGAGGAGAAGTGTGAAGTAAAGTAGGAGAAGTAAAGAGTGGAGGAAACAAATTTTTTAGAGATGGTGAAGAATCAGTAGTAGTAGATGAAGAATTAGCAAAGGGAAAGACATGTTCAAAGAATTGAACATGTCTTGATATGAAAACTTTATGAGTTTGGAGATCATAGCATCTATACCCTTTTGTGTTTGGACAATAACCAAGAAATACACATTTAGAGGATCTAGATTCCAGCTTGTGTTGTGTGTATGGTCTGAGCCAAGGAAAGCAGAGACAGCCAAATGCTTTTAGGAAAGAGTAATTTGGTGTAACACCATATAATGTTTCAAAAGGAGATTTAAAAGACAAGCTTTTCTTTGGCATTCTATTTATCAAGTAATTAGCTGTGACAATAGCTTCTAGCCAAGATTTTGAAGGTAGTTTAGAATGAGAGAGCAATGTGAGAGCTGTTTCAACTAAATGCATGTGTTTCCTCTCAGCTCTCCCATTTTGCTCAGGGGTGTGAGGACAAGTAGTCTGATGAACTGTGCCTTGTTGTTGAAGAAATAGACCAAAAGAGTGATTTAGGTACTCAGTTCCATTGTCTGTTCTAAACATTTTTATAGAAGTGTGAAACTGAGTGGACACAAGAGGAGTAAAGTGAGAGTAAGCAGAAAATGCTTGAGACTTAGAAGTCAAAGGATATAGCCAAGAGAATTTGTACAATCATCCACAAACAATATGTAATAAGCAAATCCTTTAAAAGAAGGTATAGGGGCAGGACCCCATACATCAGAGTGTACAAGAGTGAAAGGGACAGTAGACTTCAGTTTTTGACAAAGTAAAAGGAAGTTTGTGACTCTTGCTAACAGCACAAGATTCGCACAAACACAACTTGGACTGTGGTGCTATATGTAAATGAGAAGCTAGAACATTATACACTTCTGCAGAAGGATGCCCTAGTCTAAAATGTCATATAGATGGATGAAGAGTAGTTGACTCAGTAGTTGACTTGGAAGTTGAAGAAGAGCTGGATACAGCTGACAGTGCTGCTGGTGAAGAGATGGAAGCAAGCTGTGCAGTAACAGAACCAGCAGTACTAGAAGGAATGAGATAAAGACCCTGACTACAGGGGCCCTTGAAGAGGACTCTCTTGGTGGAGATGTTCTGTATGACAAAGTCAGATGAGGTAAATGTAATACTACAATTATGATCTCTAGTGAATTGAGAAACAGAGAGAAGATTTGATGCAAGAGAATTAGAATGCAACAAATTAGGTAAAGAGTAATTTTGAGAGAAGAGTGTGACATTACCCTGGCCAACATGTTGTATTGGCATACCAGCACCATTCCCAACTAGAATAGAATCATGTCCATCATAAGCATTGCTTAGCTGGAGTTGTTGAAAATCATTAGTTAGGTGATTTGTAGCACCTGTATCCACACACCAGGGAACTGATCTTGGAGAAACAGCTGAGTATTCAGAACTAGAACTTCTTGAAGAATGATCATTGCCAGAACCATAACCTGGCTTAGAGACATTAGGAAACCCATACTGAGGTGCTGAATTGCAGAAACCACTACCATAACCAGAACCAGAAGCAAAATGTGCTTGTTTAGGAGGCCTTTTACTCTGAAATTTAGCTGTATCAAGCCTATACCAGCAATAAAGTGCAGAGTGTCTTGGTCTATTGCAAATTTGACACACCAAAGTGTTAAGATCGGGACGAGGACCAGAGTTGTATGACTGCCTGGTAAAATTTCCTGACTGAGTTTTGTTGTGATAACCACCATTACTGTTAAAGTGTGGAGGTCTAGGCTTTGAAAACCTAGATTGCATACCATAAGAGCTTGAAGAAGCTTGATAAGCCGTAACAAGATCCACTGTAGATGATGGCTTAGAATTTGAAGGACTAGCAACATGTAATTCTTCAGTCAACAGTAAATTCTGAAAATCAGCTAAGGCCATGGAAGTAGATTGAATGCGAATAGTAGACTTGAAGATGTAATACTCCGAAGGGAGACCACGAAGAATGTACAGAATTAGGTCTTCATCTGAGACAATTTCATTTACCTGAAGCAATTGATCCACAGTTTGCTTGACCGAGTCAAGATACAAAGCCATGGATTGATTTCCTTTATGAAGTGACCAGAGTTGTGACTTCAGCTGTTGAATATGAGACCTAGAGAGAGAAGTGAAACGCTGTTGCAGACTATTCCAAATTGCAGATGCAGACTCAAGATGAAGAACAATCAGAAGAATCGAAGGTGAAATTGAAGCAATAAGGCAAGTACGAACATGCTGATCTACAAATCTCCACTCTGTGTACTGAGAATTAGAAGAAGAAGTACCAGATGCATCAAGAAGCGTCGATGGAGGTATAGGCCTTTGAAGATGAGGAAGAACATCATTAGCTGCAAACACTGTGTGCAGCTGAGCACGCCACACCAGGTAATTGGATCCATCAAGCTTGATTTGGACCAGAGAATTGAGATTTGATAGCAGGAACTTCAATCCAGATGGTAATTCAGCCATCGATTGAGGAAGAAGATGAACAAACTCGAAGATGAAAAATGGAAAAAGGATCGTCGGAGCCGAGCAGTTACGCCTCGTGTGGCTCTGATACCATAACAACTTTCTAACAAATTGATAACCTTCTCATTAATCGGAATGATGATCAGTTACAGCATTATATAGACATAATATGGAAAGTACTAAACTACCCCTAGACTATACAAGAGACTTCAGTATAGTCCTTAACAACAAATGTTGTGCTTTCTAAGTTTCGACGGTCCGGATCTGCAGCTGGAGAGGCTGCAAGAACCCCAGCAAGGATGCGGAATCCGTAGACCTCACACTTTCCAGAATAGTGCAGTGTGGTAGAGCAAACGTGGAGACAGCCACACTAGTGGCTCCTCTATCACCGCCCTAATTCACCCCAGATGGGTAAATTAAGTACACAGCGACATCCTAACAGAAAAGGGCCACTGGACATGGAGCTCACAAGGAGCCCATTTGTTAAGGCTTGAACTCACCACAGTGCAATGTCTTGAAACGAGCACACGTCTACCTCAGTAGTTTCGCTTTTTGCCACTAGGATTTTTAGATGGTGGCGAAAAAAAAAAAAAAAAAAAAAAACAAGAAATGCCAGGACAAGAAAAAGAGGAGAGAGTTTCCGGATTCGAGCAAGATGAACGACTACATGGCTCTTAATCAGCATCAGAGTACCCCCTCCTTGATGCAGAAATAGAGAGATTTTGAAGCGCATATATAATATCTAACACAGTTACTGTTTAACCTGCACACCAAAAACGGTAAGATGTATCAGCAACAACAACAAAACTCAGCTGTAAGAAACCCCATGGAGCTGACATCTAACTGATCAGCTGCTTGGCAGAACTGGTGACCTAAGTCCTTCAAAACTTGAGGACCATATTATTTTTGGTAATGATAAGCCATGCTTAATGAGCAAAACCTTGACAGGAAAATCAAAACATCTAAGATTCAAGCTCAATGCTTGACACATTCTTCTATACAAGGGCACGAGATGAATCACCTCGCACTAGTCTTTTTTCCAGAAAAGAAAAAAGCTAGCAAAAGAGAAATCCAAACCTATAGCTACTACATAAGAGTTTTATGCAAAACATACAAAATGGAGGAAAGGAAGGAAAAGAAAACACACTTCTATAATTTTTTGCGTAGTCAGGGGAACGTGACCTTTTGCAGCCGCGGAACCATGCTCACCACAAGGTGGAATACTATAAGAACGACTTCTCAATTTCATGGCATGAGAGCTCCTTCCAGTATTCAGCCTCGGGAGGGAAGAACGAGGGAGTGAGAGCTAAGAAGCTTGTTCGCAATTATTAGTTACCGAGAACTTGTCAAGATTTTGTCTATCCTTGTCCTTGTATATGCCCCCCACCGGAACCTCCTTCGCCTGTTCCTCTCCCACCGCATTTTCCTTGGTTGGTGGTTCATCGTCCGGGAAATATCCATCCCCTTCATAATCTTGCATTGCAAGATCATCATACTCTTCATCAGGTTTAGTCGACTCATCGACATAACCTTCCATCTGTAGAGCAAATGTCATTCAGACTTGTGTGAGTTAGTAGCATAGGGCTCTTTTGCAGTGGCGAAAGATATGCATTTCATAAACGATGAAGATTGTAGAGCATGCAGAGTGACAGTTTATCAACCATTACAAACATAAAGATACCATCTTGTTTGCATGTTCCAATTGTATTTTTTCATCACCAGGTCAATAAACATTCGGCATATTGGTTTAGATTGGGCATGAACCAATCCTAGTAATGCATAGTGTGTCACTTCCATTATCAGCAAAATGACAGACCATGACAAAAAGTGGTAGCAAAACACTCCAATTGCATGCTCGCAAGATATTCGATAAGATGGTAATTGAATGAATGAATGAATGAATGAATGAATGAATGAATGAATGAGGGTGATGTGGCTTACAACGTAAAACAACGGTGCATCTTGAAATCCAAATAAAATGAACATGTACTGAAATCTAATTTATTGGTTTATTGTTCAAACTTTAACTAAGTTTTAGGTTCCAGAAACCGGAATAAACTAGTTGTATATTCATTCCTTCCTCACTTCCCAATTCTTCTAGTGAACCTGAGATATCTATAGTACTTCACAAAAACCCTAGATGGTGTGTCGTCTTGCATGTTTCTCATCTTTTTCAAAGCTAAAGAAATACTATGTGAAGTGCCCAGCTCTTCTATGCACTTCTTGATGATCTGGCCGGTTGACTTTGAACCTTGATATAAAAAAAGTTGGATCAAGAATAGTTACGACGATCTTCCAGTAGTTGTCTCAAATGGAAACTCTTAGGCCATCCATAAGAAGGGATACTATTTCAGGGGCATGTGCTATCAAAAAAAATCTCATCCAAAACAGACTCAATTATTAGTATCCTCCAATAACTCAGTAAAGTTTTATTTCTAACAAGATGAGTCACTTCCACCACTAAGAGTTGAACATACGTCCATCTATAACATACCAACTGTCACATGAAAGATGCCACCACGAACACATGACTAGTATTTATACTCCCACCAAAATATTGCATTTTTCTAGTAAAAATCATCACAAAGTCATGAACAAAGTTAAGGTGTGAGGGCATTCAACCACGAAGAGGAAGAAAGCATCCTCAATATTTTGATAGAGAAAACCCACTATATACTAGTATTACATTGTACCGCTAATGTATGTATGCATGTATCTAGTCTTTTGTATGACTAATCAAGTAGTCTATCCTGCGTTTACCTAACTTATGCTACTTTCAGAAACATTGTACCCACTATGAATGAACTTCTTTACAGAAACATGTTCATGTAAGTGGAGAAAACTTTTGTGTCCTTTTCATTGAGTACTAGTAAGGAGTACGTGCTTTGCACGTGCAGTTAATTTATATTTAACAATAGTAGTGGAGAACAAAAACATAATATTTCTCTTCAATATACATCTTTTGCTTGGAAACATTCCTGACATATATCGTGAATGAAGTTTTGTAGAGGACTTGCAAAGAAGAAAAGAGGTAAATTCAAAGCCATCCTTGCATCCTTGTAAAGAACCCAACACATCCGCACTTCTATATTAGTCACATTACATAGGAAGACAGAAACACCTAGCATTACTGGGAACACTATAGGGGACTTGATATAGTTTCTTTTTACACTGACACATATGAAGAGAGAAACACTATCCAGTTTACTTTATAATGCAGGAATAGCTAGGTTGAGAAAGATTTATGCACCTAGTATTATTGGAGTTGTCTTCTTTATTAGGTATTGTAAAGCTGTTAGTGTTTAATTTTTTAGAGTTTGATATCTAAATTTAATGAAAATGCATAAAATCGTGTCTTTTATATGTATATGATTATGAAAGTTTGAAACCATATACCATGACCATCCCTTCAAAGTTCTTGAACGGTTTATTTGATTGCTCATATAATAATTCCTTGACATTTGAGATATGTATCATGTAATCTCATGTACTTCATAGCGCCGTGGTACCAAAACGAAAATCTTCATCCTCTGCTTACCAACTTGGACACTCTAAAGAAGACCGGTTTTAATTAGAAACTACTCCCTGACAATGAGTTGAAGCACATCATACACATCATTTTACAACTTTTATATTTCTGAATCCTACAATCTCTCTGACTTCTTACTTAGATCGTGTGTTTTGAAAATCCTACTTAGAATAATATATAACAACTCTATGTGTTTTATTTTTCTGATACTTTCAACTTAATAGTCGTCCGAGAACTATAAACTTCAAGTTTATTACCAGAAACGACTATACCAATTTGTTCAAAACCTAAATTAACACCGTCTACTAAGGGATTACTATTCTGCGTACATTCTCATTAGTTGAAGGAGAATCACGAGTTTCATTGTCACGGCCACTTGAATTTATAAGGTCTCGGTTCTGTTGTCTGTGGCTTGTAAAGATACAATCTCAGCGTATTTTGGAGCTGCACCGAAGGATTGTTGAGATTCTGACTTTTAGATATTGATATATATTGATCACTTAGGTTTTGATATTGTTGAGATGCTTACTCTTAGATTATGAAAAGCTCAAAAATTTGTAAACCCAGTAAGATTCCATTATTTAATTATCCCAATTTGGAAAATTCATATACATTGCTCCATTAAGGAAGATATGTCTGGTGCCCTTATAATTCCAGCTTCTTCAATCAGAAAATTCAATCAAACAAGTGGTCACTTTTGAAAGTAGAAGACTCTTCTAAAAGGTTTAGAGACATTAAAAAATGCTCCCTCGATGAGCCGAGGTTGTTTGCCAATCTTCTACCCAGTGACAAGACGAGCATCAAAAATATTTTCAAACACAAAAGTGTTTCTTTTCAGCCATAAATACCAAAGACAAACTACAACACAGTTCTATATTCGCAGTTTCAAACGTGAGCTTTGCAGTGAATATTCTTAAAAATCCATGTTTTAAACTGCACTTTGGAACAATCACTAAATCAATCCCTATAGAGCAATCATGTACAAAGTTGTACTGACTTCATCAAAAAAAATAAAGTTGTACCGACGAAATAGAATGAAAAAGAACTTTAATAAAAAATGAAATATATTCCTGCTCAAGTGCTTATCCAAGTAGTTTTCCAGCTCTCAAATCCACTCCCTCAAGGACATCCTAATTCACGTGCCCTGATATTTAATAAGTTCTTTTACGCTCTCGGACATGGTTTATGTTGATCAGTTTTATAAATGTCACTTCCAGATTAGTTTCTTGATAAATTTCTTAAAAAACCAGGTTCTCTTCTTATTGTTAGTTGTACTGACTTGTAGGTACTTGTACAAACTTCTACGAGTAAACTGAAAGTGAGCATTCACATTAAACGGCGATCGATGTCCATCGGCATCAAGGCTCCGTCATTAGTCATGCTATGAAATTCAAGGAATCTATAAGTTGGCCTCCGACCAAAAATGTTCTACACTACGTTATGAATTAAGTTACTGTCACATCTTCTATTGGCTTTCAACTCCACAAGGTTACAACCAGTTCTTTTTTTTTTTTTTTTTTTTTTTTGCAACGAAAGAGATCACATAAAATAGAGAAGAGGTTCTACATGCAAGGGCAGGAGACATATCTCCTTAATAGGAATGCCCCAAAGAGTCCAAAAGACATGACAAAGATAGCAAAGTCTAGGTTCCAGAACAAAAGTTAGAGCCACATTACAAACAAAAACGAGCCTCTTCTTGGGCTGATTTAGCGAGGTTATGGGCTGTTGAAACGGCCGCCCTTGTGACTTTAGAAACCTTGCATGAAATCAGACTATGAAGAAGCTCTCGAATGATCCGCGTGGTGGCAATGTCCTCAAACGACCCTTTAGAAGGGTCCAGCAGCTGTACAATAAGGTTAGAGCAATCAGTATAGAAGTTTGCATGATAAAATCGAGAGTTTATGCACCAAGTAGCAGCATGGTAGAGAGCCAGGGATTCGGCTTGAAAGGCCGATCTGGCAAAAATCCTATGTTTGCTTGTGTGAATGAGTTGTCCTTCATGTGTAAAAGCAGCAAAACCAATCCCTGCGGTGCCAGTGGCTCTGTCCCAGGCTCCGTCAGTTTGAACTTGAATCGTCTGCTCAGCAGTTGGTTGTTGGGTGTCCCGTGAGCTGGTGAAAATGGTAGGGATTTCTTGTGGAGTTGTGCATCTGGCTTCAAGTTGCTTGCTCTGGGCTGCTGCCAGGAACTGGAATGCGGTGGAGACCGCATCCGAGTTGATTTTGGCAATTGGCTCCCTGTTCCCTTGGAAGGAGTTTGCGTTCCTGGCTTTCCATATGTTCCAGATGATGGCCATAAAAGCGCATAGGTTTCTCTTATCTTTTCTCCAGACTGTGATCCAATGAGAGAGCCAATCGGGGAGATCCAAGTTGTTTGGGGAGGAGAGGATAAGGGTGCCAAAAGGGGAGTGGTTCCAGATTGAGGTGGCTTTTGGACATTCACGAAAGATGTGGTCAGCTGTCTCTTCAGAGGCGTTACAGTAGTTACAAGTTGGTTGGATGTGGTGGGTTCTTTTGGATATAGAGTGCAGGGTGGGGAGTGCTCCTGAGAGAATTTTCCATGTCAGGTTTGCATTTCTCTGGAAGGGGTAGGTTCCAAAGAATCTTCCAAATGTTGAGGGGGAGGCCATGGTCAAAATTTTCAATGTAGGAAGCGGGGGCAAAAGATTTTTCCTTTCTGTTTGAACTCAGGAGACGTCCAGATTTGGTTGTATAACATCCTGAACTGGTGAAAGGCCATATCTGTGTGTCAGGGTTGAGGGAATCGTGAAGGGAAATAGCAAAGATTTTTGGTATGAGGAAAGGGGGGATGTGGTTGGTTAGAGCGTTGAGGTTCCAAGATAAGGTAGTGTTGTGGTGAATGAGGTCTGAGACCTTTAGGAGGGGGTTGGGGTTTTGGCCAAGGAATTCAGCAAGGGTAGGTTGGAGGGAAGGTATCCACCGGTCAGAGAAGACAAAAACTGAGTGTCCGTTGTGGATTTGCCATCGGAGGCCTTCTTTGAGGAGGTCCCGGCCATAAAGGATGCCTCTCCACGTCCAGGAGCAGGTGGTTGAAGCCTTGACTTGAAGGAGATTTTGTCGCCTGCAATATTTGGCTTTGAGAGTATTGAACTGGTTGTAACCAGAACAGTTGTAACTGTTCTGGTTACAACCAGTTCAATACATCTAAACATTCAATGGTTAATCATGATCATATCATCCTTCTTACAAAGTCTGTTGGGAGTAGGGTGTCTGCTAACCAGCAAATTATTTCAATGACCTTGGTCCTTGTTTGTCAAATCATTCTTTCAAATCCTATTTTATACTACCTCCGTTCCCTCTCTTTCCCGGTTTGACTTTTGTCACTATTCACTGAGTCACTTTGACCCGGTGATTTGATTAGCAAAACGATGCAAGAATTTGTTTACTCTACAACACCATGAAAAAATTATCAAAAAATTTCATCATTTTGCTATTTAAATCACGGCGACAAAGTGACCCGGTTACGAATAAAAAAGTCAAAGTAGGGAGAAGGAGAGGGAACGGAGGAAGCCTTCGACACCTCCTATTGAAACAATGAAGATTCCTGACAACAATCATTTGAGTTCTTTTAACAAACTGTAATTCCCTCTGCTCAGGAAAATAACAATTTCCTTCTCAACTGCACACATTCATTCGGAATAAAAGAGACATGGCATTTCAGTTACCGGTATCTATTTGCAAAAACACCAAAGTAATGATATTTTTGCATTGCTAAAGATGATATTTTAGTAGTGAACAATTGTTTCTAAGAAGGGCAAGTAATATAACGAGAGGGTTTGACAATATATGTGATCAAGCTATAAGCAACCAGTTTACAACTCAGTACTACGAGAAATGAGAGAAGGAACTAACTAAAGTAAACAGTCCTCTCGTATTTATGTTTAGTGGCCGGGTTTCAAGACCTCAATTACAAAACATGCATATTCTTTTTAAGACGCATAGCAGACTATTACCCTATCCTCTAACCAAATTGGCTCGATTAGGTGGAAAATGCTCTTCATCCTAACAACCGACAATAAAGACATCCGGACCTGATAGAAATTGCATAATTGGGCAATGCAGCAGACCTTGACATGTAACCCAAAACCATTAAAATCATAAATCTAATTGCCATCAATAGATCGAGGTCAAAATAGTTAAGCCCATATAATGGTTACCTTACAGTTTTCCTATTAACTATTGATTTAAATGATTCATCTTATATATATATAATATAAAAGCAGAAAAGTCCCGAGGTGAAACCACGTTCTGCCATTTGTCAATATATAATTGTCATGAGTACGACATTTGTAATCTTACGTGTCAATTCACTTAAAAACAATCAATAAGAAACTTACAAGTATTAATGTATTGCTTCGTCATTATTAATATATTATAGGATGTAGAAAAGTTATAAACCGTTTTATCCAATCGATATAATTTTTCATATTATTGAAATTATGTATTACATTGTCAGAATAAAATCAAGATATAAAACACATGAAATTAGATTTGTTGTTCTTATTCATAAAAAAATAAATATTTTAACAAATTTTATGTCAAAAAATATTTTAATACATTGAATGATTTCAACCTATATTCATTTTAATTTGTAGTAGCATCATTTATAATGTAATTTTACTATCAAGATATACTATCGGATGTAGAGAAGTTACACACCATTTTATCTAATCAATATAAGTTGTTAATATTATTTTGGATTATGTACTACAGTATCACAATAAACTCAATAAATAAAAACACGTGAATTTAGATTTGTTGTTCTTATTCATAAAGAAAATATCCTAATGCATTTGTTAACGATAAATATATTAATATGTTAAATAATTTCAACCTTTAAAAATATGATTTATCCCTAGAAATGGCTTCTAATGTCATATTCAATTTTAGTATTTGAAATGATTTTTTGGTGTGAAATTGTATTCTTACATTTCTTAAAATTAAGACAAATGTAATTACTAATTTCTTGAGAAATACTATAACTAACTTTTCTCACTATTCGAATCGCTTTGGGTGTTCCAACAAATCAATATTAATTTTATGTTATAAAGTCTCATAAAAAAAATCATTTGCTGCCAACACTCAACAAAGAGTGATAAAATCCGTGCCCACTCATGAATTCCATAGAAGTGAGGTCGTATACTATTTTTTGATATCATATTATACTCTCTAGAGTCCAAATTACTGCATACTCTATCTATCTCTATATTATTAAATTATTTTTTAAGTCAAATTGAAATAGTAAAGCCATGAAGTTAAATATTACTTGCAATATTTTCCTTCCACGTCATTTTCCGCTTTCGTATGGGACCCAACTAAAATATGACACTTGCAGAAAATTTTAACCTACAATAACCTCCTATAGAAATTCTTAATTATTTTATATTTTAGTTGATATTTATTTTGAGCTTAATGAAATGATGATTTTTAACATTGGAGTCCGAACCATTAACTTTTACATTTTATTAGGTATTCATATTCTTAGGCTATGGATTTTGCTAGAGACAACTACTTATTAATATGAATTTATCAAATATAATTATTTTAAGAATATATTGTCCGTTTGAATTTGCATTTTCATTTCTGTAATATCAAAATGTGATGCATTTATGTAGGATAATTATCATTGTTAAGGCTTCTATATTTACAATTATCCTTCGTATTACAACTTTATTGATTATATTATTTGTGTGGGATACGATTGTATAAGTATTTACTTTATTAAATGATATGTTCTTAACACAGAAAAACGGTAGTAATTAATTAAAAGGAAATTAAGTAATCATGTATTCCATATATATGTACTTGGTTTATACTTTAGAAACTACCACACATTCATATTTTTCTTCTTTATCATTCTTTTTAAATTTATACCATCACAAATAGTTCACGTTGGTATTTTGATCATTAAAAAAATCAATGGGTGTCATGAGACAATTAGATAGTGAAATGTAGGTTTTGACACTATGACCGAGTTTTGTTTGAGCTGAAATTGATTATTCAAAAATAAAAGAATAAGAAGATGACTTAAATATATGGTTGTGTTTGGTATTAGGCACAGTGTTCTAAAATAGGGGTGCAACTTGGACGGGTTGAACCCGACCAACCCGAACCCAGCCCGGACTAAAGTCGGGCTTGGGCACAAGTTTTGAGTAACTTGGACGGGCTCGGGCAAAAATTCTCAACCCGAATTGCAATTAGGGTCGGGCTTGGGTACCAATATTAAACGACGGGCTGGCATGAATTACCCGATTTGTATACTCATTACCTATTAAATGTTATAATTGGAAAATATTATATAGCACATTTATCAAGAATAAGTTATTTTTCTATTAGTTATTAGTGATATTTTAACTATGTTTATGTTCTTAACTTATAGATTTTTTTCCACAAAATATTTAGTATTCTATTATATAAATGGATAATTTTGTAATTCAGACAATATATAGTCATTATTTTTTAGCCTTAAATAACAAAAATGAATGTAAAAAAAATAAAGTGTTTACATTCGGTATCTATTTTTATATGCAGTTATTATATTAACTTTAAGTGGACTATTTTAATTGAGTTAAAATTGATAATTATGTTACTTTATTTAGTTTAATGGGCTAGCCCGAATTCAACCCGAACCCGAATTGGTTTGTTCGAATTTGGGCTTGGACGGGCTAGCGATGCTCTTAACCCGGGCTGGGCTGGGCTTGGGCAACCCTGACAGAACTCGGGCTTGGGCTTGGACAAGGGTGTCAACCCGCCCAGCCCGCCCGAGTTGCAGTCCTATTCTAAAATGATAAATATTAAAACCATGAAAGTTTAGTCGTACTTTAGCATCCCAGTGAATCATTTCAACTGACCTTTATTCAGTGCCTATGAGCAAGTAAAAAAAAAAACATATGTTGACTTGACAATCACGCGTTCAGCATCATTGTTGATTGATTAAAAAATATTTTGGTAACATAATACTCCATCAAACGAACATCAAATAATTTATTTACAAAAACACAATTATGTTATGATTTTATACCTACAGATATATATATATATATATATATATATATATATTAAAGAATGTGGTGAAATATAACATCGTCAACTTATTAAAGAATATAATAACAAAATTGCCCAACATGCAACAATAAAATTCAAAAACAAACAATAAAGAACGAACAATTATATTATGACTCGGAAAAAAAACCAAAAATAAAAAACATATACAATGGAGTCGTGCCTTGAGCATTCCCCGCGCCACTGGCGCGGTGTTACGTCTAGTTTGTATAATAAAAGGAAGGTGACCAGAAAATTATTTACCCGTGGTGATGAATTGTGTTGTTAAGCCTTTGAAACTTGGGATGTAACAAAGTATACATATACGTACCTTGATTTTTCCTGAGATATGGTGGCGAATAGAAGAAGAATAGAAGGAAAAAAGTGTAATCAACAATTTAGAAATTTGTAATCTAAAGAAATTTGAAATCTTGGGAGGTGGCACTTACATTGGCCCCAAGGGAGAGAATTCATTCTCTCCGGCCCGTGGCAGATCACCTAACGTGAATGTAGCAAACGTCGATGGATTCGAATAAACATGAAACCATAAGATTTGTCATTTGCAAAATAGCAAAACAGAATAAGCTAATGGTAAGAACCTATGAATCAACCACATGTAGAAATTGTGGTTTGGACTTCACAAATCTCGAGTAAGATTTTTTGCCAATCAAATCAGCTTGCACGATGAATTGAAAAAGTGATAAAATATCCAAAACTAATTTAAAAAGCAGCGAAAAATCGTGAAAGAAGCAAACGTTGTATGCCAACATATAGGACAAAATCCTTATCTTTGTAGTATTTATTCAAGCAAATAGAAACCTAAAATATATGAACACATAGATGTAACATCACATAGCAGTGGCACAATTCAAACATAAATTATTATGATTTTACTCAATAAATGAACAGGGGAAAAGAAAAATGGACCAAATTGGGATATTCATCATTATTCGATGGCAATAGGATCAGCCCGACACTTCTTTTGGTCGCATAAGTGATGGTGGAGGACTAAATCTGAATCTTTGTGATTCCCCCTGTCACAGGCGACTTTGCAAAAAAAAAAAAAATCACATGGTTAATTACGGTGTTATCCAAACCCTTTCATCAACGATAATCCCCACTTCTGGTGCATTGCAACAGAAACTGGCATATCAAGTAGAGGGTTACTTAAAGAGATGTACTATAGAACAACTTGTTAGCTTCTCCTAGGGCCTATACACATTTAAAATAGATTCAAAAGCATGTATGGGCTGAATAATGTAGAATAATATATAGCTTGATGTACATGGTGGTAACCTTACCGTTTATCTTGGTTACATAGAAAGCTTGGTGCCCCTTAATGGACCTCTGCCCAAAGACTAAACAATCCACATTGATGTTCAAGTTGATAATATGGTCTCTCAGCACAGATAGTGATCGTATCACAATCCACAACATATGTTAAACCTTGGTGAGCCAAACCAACTAACCCGAAACCGATAATTAAATCCCTAAAGAGCCTAAACATTCTAATCAATATTGAACTCAAATCGATACCCTTAAATTGAAACTTCAAATCTCCTTTTAAATCTTGCACTCTTGCAACAATAAAGTAAAAAGACAAGAACCGAAGACAAAACTAACACCACGATAGTCAAAACGAAACAATCGACCTCAAATATAAGTCAAAAATAACAGTGGCTTAGGGCAAAAAATAGGAGTATAATCATTATTGACATACGAGGCAGAAAAAACAACTGAGAGACGAGAGGAGATTGGGGAGCAAGATGTAGAGAGAGTGACCTTTAGTCCTCATCGATGGCGACGAAGATAATTGCGAAGGCGACGTGCACTGGCAGAGTTATGTACACCAGGAGGACGAGTCGTGGAGGAGTCTCTTTGTACAATAATCGTACGTTAAAAGGAACCGTGTAGGTTTAACAAGGCATTTTTTTAATTGAAAAAGAAAAACAAGGCATTTTTATAATAAAAAAGTTTAAGGAGGCATTTTTGTAATAAATGATCTTAGGAGTCACTCAAATTTTTTCACTCTTTTAAGATAGTAAAGATTTACATCTTTAAATAGGTAATTACAATACTATTTACACAAAGTAGTCCTCTACTAATTACATGACGAGTCCTACAACTATTACTCCCCCGCAGTCGAAACTGTAGGCGCGCCAACACTGAGACTGGATCGGAAGCGCTGGAACAAGGGTCGAGGAAGACCCTTGGTGAAGATGTCGGCATACTGATAATCAGCAGGAATATGCAACACGCGAAGCTGACCCAAACGAACTTTCTCACGAACGAAGTGTAGATCAATTTCAACATGTTTAGTGCGCTGATGCTGAACAGGATTACCAGAGAGATAGACAGCACTCACATTGTCACAATACACGACAGTGGCCCGAGGCGGGGTGACACGAAGCTGAAGAAGCAAATTCCGGACCCAGCAGAGTTCGGAGACGGCGTGAGCAACACCACGATACTCAGCCTCAGCACTAGAGCGGGAGACCGTGGCCTGACGTTTGGACGACCAACTGAGAAGATTATCTCCGTAGAAAACACACTAACCAGAAGTGGAGCGGCGTGTGTCTGGGCAACCAGCCCAATCGGCATCAGTGTAGGCGGTGAGAGAATCAGCAGTAGAGACAGAGAGCCGGAGACCATGCTCAAGTGTGCCACTGATGTAGCGCAAGATACGCTTCAGGGCATGAAAGTGCGGCTCACGGGGGTCGTGCATGAAGAGACAGACCTGCTGAACCGCATACGAAATGTCTGGTCGAGTGAACGTGAGATACTACAGGGCCCCAGCAAGGCTACGGTATAGCGTAGGATCAGCAACTGGGGGGGGGGGGGGGGCGGAACTAGCTCTGAGTTTACTACCGACCTCAACAGGGGTGGCAGTAGACTTACAGGTCGACATAGAGGCAGAACGAAGGATGTCTGTCGCGTACTGGTGCTGAGACAGGAACAAGCCGGACGAATCACGGGTGACACCAATGCCCAGAAAGTGATGCAGGTGGCCCATATCAGTCATAGCAAACTCTCCAGAGAGCTGGGAGACAATCTGATCCAAGACTGTTGGGGACGACCCAGTGATAACGATATCATCCACATATAGCAGGAGGTAGACGATGTCGGAGCCGCGACTGTAGACAAAAAGAGACTCATCACACGAACAACCAGAGAAACCGATAGTCTGTGTGAGGACGGTGGCAAATCGCTGAAACGAAGCACGAGGAGCCTGCTTCAGACCATATAAGGACTTGCGTAACCGGAAAACAAAGTCGGGATGGCGTGTGTCGCGGTAGTCAGGGGGCTGATGCATGTATACCGTCTCAGAGAGATCACCATGTAGAAAAGCGTTCTTGACGTCCAGCTGACGGATAGGCCAAGAGCGTGTGACGGCAATGCTGAGAACTGTACGGATGGTGGTCGGTTTGACAACCGAGCTGAACGTCTCCTCACAATCGATTTCAACCATCTGGGACTTCCCATTAGCTACCAACCGCGCTTTATAGCGCTGCAGACTGCCATCAGCGTGAAACTTGTGGCGAAAGAGCCACATGGCGCGCAGAACATTAGCCCCTGCCGGGCGAGGAACCAGATCCCAAGTATGGTTCGTAACCATATCTCCAAACTCATCATCCATGGCCGCTTTCTAGTGAGGATCCGACAAGGCAAGGATGTGGGATTTTGGAAGGGGCGAGATGGGGTCAGGAGACTGGGCAGCTAAGGTGAGACGAGTGACTGGTTTGGCTATGCCATGCATGGATCTGGTAGTCATCTGAGGAGAGAGATGGGGAGGAGAAGTGGCCACTAGACTCTGTGTGGATGACTCAGGGGGGGTCAGGAAACAGAGGTACAGTGGGTGTAGTATGAGGGCGAGTGGACACAGACCGACGGACGTATTGCTGTGGAGAAGGTTCCACAAGATTCCTGGACGGGGTAAGTTGTGGAGGTTCCCTAGGAGGTGTGAGTGGGGATGTGGGTGCCCTAGGAGGTGTGGGTGAGGGTGTGGGAGCCACAGGGTGTAGAGCACGATGAGTGAAAATAGGATATGGAAGACTGTCATGGGGATCAGACGTCCTGTGAACAGAGGGAGACACTGACCCAGGAGAGGAGAAAGGAAAGACCGTCTCATCAAAGGTGACGTGACGGGAAGTTTGAACCCGACCAGTACTCAAGTCTAGACACCTGTACCCACGATGATTAAGAGGGTACCCCAGAAAGACACATCGAACAGAGCGCGGTGCAAGCTTGTGAGGCGAGATGGCAGAGAGATTCGGGTAACACAAACATCCGAACGTGCGGAGATGGTCATATCGGGGAAGACGATGATAGAGAATGGTAGTAGGAATATCACCGTTGAGAGATTTGGTGGGGAGAATGTTGTGGAGATAGACAGACTCAACCCAGAAGCGAGGAGACATGGAGGCCTGAGAGAGAAGGGTACGAGATATGTCATTGATACGACGTATCATACGTTCGGCCTTGCCGTTTTGAGGAGACGTTTGCGGACAAGCAAATCGAAAAACAATACCACTGGACTTGGTGAACTCATGAAATACAGAGTTATCGAATTCTCCCCCAAGGTCGCACTGAAAACTCTTGATGTTACGAGAAAACTGGGTATGCACATACGTGTGGAATTGTTTGAAGTGAGTGAAGGCATCCGATTTGAGTTTTAATGGAAAGACCCATAGAAAATGCGAGTAATCATCAGGTAAGAGAAGATAATACTTGAAATTAGATTTGCTAGCAACAGGGGATGTCCAAATATCACCATGAATAATGTCAAACGGAGCCACAGTACAAGATTGTGAAGGGGCAAAGGGAAGTCTAACGTGTTTGCCGAGTTGGCATGCATGGCACAATCCGGTTTGCTCAGTTTTAGTACAAGAAATGAAATGACTAGAGCTAAGTTGATCTAAGACGTGGCGACCAGGATGTCCAAGGCGGTTGTGCCACACTGGGGCTGGAAGAATGACAAGAGACTGGGTTGGAGAGGAGGACGCGGTGGGAATAAGAGGATAGAGGTCCCCTGAACTATTGCTCCGAAGTAAAAGGGTCCCCGAGTGAAGATCCTTCACAGAAAAGCCACTTGGGTCAAACTCGATAGAGACATTATTATCAATGGTGAACTGACGGACAAAGACAAGATTCTTAATGATGTTGGGAGCAAGAAGGACATTTTTTAGGTGTAGGGGACGGTCTAGGGTAGTAATAGTCTACTGACCGGAACCACACACTGGAATTTTCATGCCATTACCGACCATCATATCAGAAATTGGAGAATGCGATGAGACAGACGAGAGAGTACCTGTCTGAGATGTGAGATGAGAGGAGGCCCCTGAGTCCATGTACCAAGTCTTATCCGGAGCATTATGGGTCATACCAGCAAGTTCCGAACTCAAAGCAGTAACTGAGGGAGACGAACCCACGGTGGCAGCAAGAACCTGTGGACGCTGAGCAGGTCCAGGTCCAAGAATACCTGACGTGGCTGAAAGGGTGGCCTGAGAAGGACCCGATGATGCAGCCGGGTACGATGGGGCAGGGCACCACACCCAACTGCCTTGAGGATAGGCAGGCAATGGGGGGTGCTGCTGAGGGTGCAGTTGAGTGCAACTGCGTCCTTTCCGACTAGACTGACGACGACCACCACGCTGGGTTGGTGGTGATGTCGTAAGAGGATTAGCGACTGTCTGAAGAGATCCTTGATACGCGGCCATTGCAAACCAAACAAACTTCCAACTTTATCACCACACAAACACAGCCAGTCAAACAGTGCACAATAAATTGACGAGGCACATCAAAGCACTTAAAACTGGTTGGTTGTAGTGTTTTTGACCACAAGAGGAAATAAGTGGACCCACAAGTGAAAATTGATCACCCAAAGTAATAATAAAAAAAATAGACCACAAATGTATCTGTGGCTCATATACAGAACACAAGTCACCAACAGTCAAGTGGAAAAAGGAGTTGTGACGATGATTAGTACGGTGACCAGAGAGAGGGTTATTGTGCGAAGGTTTGCCAAGTAGATTGTATCGCGCAGCTAGGGCAGCGAAGTGACTAGGGCAGCGACGAAAGGGGACGGAACTGAGGCCGGCGGCGCTGGGTTCTGTTCGCAAGGAGCCCAGATGCGAACGGCGCTGGGTTCAGTCGGACCCATTGCTTGGCTCGTCTGAGTTTGCTTCGGAGAACAGAGTCAGAGAGCAAGGAAGCGGGACGGGTTGGGAGATTACCGCCGCTGAGATCGACGGGATGAGCGGAAGCGAGAGAGAGAAATAGGAGCAATAGTGCGGCGGCGGCGGCGGCAGTGCACAAGAAGAGGATGTGCGGCGGCGGCGTCTAGAGTTGCTCTGATACCATGTAAGTGGAGAAAACTTCCGTGTCCTTTTCATTGAGTATTTACACCTTTAAATAGGTAATTACAATACTAATTACACAAAGTAGTCATCTACTAATTACATGACGAGTCCTACAACTATTAGTTCATAACCCTCGACTCATTGTTTTCCTTCATTAATCCCCTCCCCATAGTACCCTAAAACCGGAAAAGTCATACCCCATAAGCCATAATGTGCTATATGCAGTCCCAAAGGCCAAACTCCCCGGCCTTGTTTGTTTTTTGCTTATGAATCATGATTGTGAGATTGTGAGTGATGGGGAGCCTGGAACTATTTGTAATTGATTGATAGTGCTAGAACTAATAGTAATGGATATAATATAAGATGGGCTGTTGTGAGGGTAAAAACTAAAAAGACAAATTCACCTTCATGTTTATGAAACTCAAGTAAAAGAATAGAGACAAGTAATTTTTTTATTTATATGCTTCTTCACTGTTAAAAGGGGGATCTATTAATAGGGCGTGTTTGTAATGGTTATGTGAACTCCATTAAATCTCTGTTCCACGTTTTTGTTTCGGGAAACATAAAATTATCTTAACAATTGCATCCCATACCCAGTAAGCCACAAATCAAGCACACAGCCAATTACCAGGATTGTGGTACTAACAAGTCGTGCCTCCTTGGAATATCATTTTTCTCTACCTTGTTTGGAAACAAAAGTGAAAAAGTTTATGGAAGCATGAAAGATGTAGACAATTTTCTTTTTTTCCTTTTTTTTACAACTGATGGGCCAGGCCCAGACAAAACAAACAGGCAAATTACAAAATAAGAGGGACATAGCCCAAATCGGACCTGACAAGATGTAATTCCAGAAACCTAAAAAAAAAGCAGTTTGGGAGTTTCTGAAATTTGAAAGCAAAAACATGAGATACCCCTGGTGTATCATCGGGGATTTTAATGAAATTGCATCTGATAGTGACAAAAGTGGAGGAGCTACTACCAAGAATTGGAGATTGAGAAGATTCGCAAATTATGTTTCGGAGTTGAATATGGTTGAACACAAGTTTGAAGGTCCTAAATATACTTGGTCCAACAATAGAAGAAGTGGTAATATTAGAGAAAGGATTGACAGGGTTCTTTGTAATATCCAGTGGATGGGGTCGAATGCGAATTCCAGATTGACACATGAAGTTGGAGTTGGCTCAGACCACAATGCCCTTGTTCTGAACACAAAGCCAGAAGTGACTAAGAGGTCTCCCCACTTCTATTTTGAAATGCAGTGGACTCAAAGGGATGACTGTACAGAGGTGGTGAAGAAGGCTTGGAATTCAAACACTCATGGTTCCAGAATGTTTAGGTTGGACTTTAAGTTGATGAATTGTAGAAAGGAGCTATCTAAGTGGAAAAAATAAGTGTTTGGGAACTCAAGGAAAGCTATTGAAAAATGTCAAGAAAGATTGAAAGTTATACAGCAACAAGACTTTGATGTGAATACAAAAGAGGAAAGAAGAACCATCCTGGCTGATTTAGGAGAGCTGTGGTCTAGGGAGGAAAGCTACTGGAAGGAAAGATCAAGGATTCAATTCGTGAGAGAAGGGGACCACAATACCAGGTTTTTTCACTCCTCTACTATCTACAGAAGAAAACTAAATACTGTTAGTAGAATCAAGAATAATAATGGTCAGTGGTGTCAAGAGGAGAGAGTTATTCAGGACCAGTTCAATGAGTATTTTGGGAAGTTGTTTCGAAGCTCGAATCCTGCACAATTGGACAGAGTGATCAACAACCTGGAGAGGGTGGTCACTCCTGAAATGAACAATTGCCTAACCATGTGTCCATCTGTTGCTTGGGGCTTGGAAGTCACCTGGTCCAGATGGTTTCCGGGGTGGCTTTTACCAATGTAACTGGGACATTGTGAAGAGTGAAGTTTGTGATGCTGTGATTAGCTTCTTTGAGAGTAATCATTTATTGAAGAAGGTAAATCAAACTACTATTGCGTTGATTCCTAAGGTGTTACATCCTGAAAGTCCTAAACAGTTTAGACCTATAAGCCTGTGTAATTTCAGATACAAAATTATCACCAAGATTCTCGCCAACAGACTTAAGAGGATTTTACCTTCTATTATCTCTGAAAGTCAATATGCTTTTGTACCCCAAAGAGCTATTCAAGATAATGTTGTAATTGCTCAATCTCTTATTCATCAAGTGGGACACTCAAGGAGAAGTGAGAACCAATGGCTAGTCTTGAAACTAGATTTGAACAAAGCCTATGACTCTGTGGAATGGGTGTTTTTGTTACAGGTTATGAGAAAGATGGGGTTTGATGAGAAGTGGTGCTTGTGGATTGAGGAATGCATTTCAACAGTAAGATATAGAGTCAAATTGAATGGGGTGCTGCAAAGTGAAATAACCCCATCTAGGGGATTGAGACAAGGGGATCCAATCTCCCCTTATCTCTTTGTGATCATCATGGAAGCCTTCTCTAAAATGTTGGACTCTGCTGTGAGTACAGGTGTGTTACAAGGTATGGAGTATGCTCCCTCTCAACCCCCTATCACACATCTATTCTTTGCGGATGATGTGATGGTTTTTCTCAAAGCAAGTAACGAGGAAGTGGTAAACTTTCTGAAAATAGTAAGGGTGTTTGGGAAAGCTTCTGGTCTCTACATGGACACTGATAAGTCTGGTTTTGTTATCTCATCAACAGTAAAGGATGAGGTGGTCCAAGATCTTAGGCAGTCTCTCAAGATGGAAGCTTTAGAGGAGGGATCCATCTACTTGGGGGCTTCTCTGTTTTGGGGTAAAGTTAGGAAGGTGGTGCTGAATGGGATCACTGATAAGATCATCAAAAAGCTTCAAGGGTGGAAACAACTTCTTCTTTCTCCTGGGGGCAAAGAGACCATGATCAAAGCTGTTATTCAGGCTATTCCCAGTTACCTGATGAGTGTGCTGCTTCTCCCCAAAAGCTTCTTTAATCACATTGTCAAAGCGGTTAGAAACTTTTGGTGGGGTAATGACCCCGATAGCAAGAAAATAGCTTGGATAGCCTGGAGTACTATGACTAGGAGTAAAGGTGAGGGTGGTATGGGTTTCAAAGATTTACACCTTATGAACTTAGCCTTGGTTGCCAAACAAGTTTGGAGGCGTGTAAAGAACCCCAATTCCTTATGTGCAAAGGTGCTTAAAGGAGTGTACTTTCCTCACTGCTCCTTTTGGGAAGCTAAGAGAGGATCAAATCCAGCTGATGTTTGGTCTAGTATTCACAAAGCTAGAAGGATTTTGGAAGCTGACTCAAGATGGCTCATAGGTAGGGGTAACAAGGTGAAATTTTTTAATGAAAAATGGGTAATCACTAATCCAGAAGGGTACTTGAAAGGTAATTACCCCCAATCCAGTGACAAAGTTGATGTTTTTATTAACGAGCATCTTAGGAGTTGGAGAGTACTTCAATTGAGAAATGTTCTGTGTACTGAAGATCTACAGGCAGTTCTTAGAATCCCTATCTCTTCTTTTATCCAAGAATATTCTCTGGTATGGAAGTGGACTGCAAATGGTGAATATACGGTTAAGTCCGGATACAAGACCGCGGGAAGACTTAAACAGCAACTTGGAAGGTATAAGATCCAAGCTGTGGCTGCTTCTAGCTATTCTCAGGAGGTGCATGATCACAAAACCTTAATTTGGAGGCTTAACATTCCCCCAAAATTAAATATTTTTTGGTGGAGAGTCATTCTTAAAGGTTTACCTTGCAATGTTAATTTGGCTAAGAGACATAGGAGTCCTTCTACTATGTGTCATATTTGTGAAGACAATGTTGAAAGTGATGACCATGCCATTTTCAAATGTGCTTGGACTCTTCCCTCCTGGTTTGGTTCCGGGATACTTAGAAAGGAGGAATTGGATAATATTGAATCTATAGAGGGGTGGAGTATTATGATTACTCAAGATATTAAGAGTGAAAATTGAAAGCTGAGTTTTTGGAAAGAGTGATCTTCTTGGCTTGGTGTATTTGGACTAGAAGAAATGCTTTCGTGTTTCAGCAAGAAAAAGTTGATCCAGGTCAAGTCCTTGAAAAAGCACAGTCTTGGAGGGCACAATTTATTAAAGCCACATACAACACTGTTCTTGAGAACAGGTCTTCTGCTGTGGTATCTCCTGCCTCAAAAAGATGGACTCCCCCTCCTGAACACTGCCTTAAGATGAATACTGATGCTAGCTGGAGGAAGGAGTCAGGGTGTGCTGGTTTAGCTTGGGTTCTTAGAGACCATGAGGGGAGAGTGGTTGATGGAGGTGTCAAAAGAGTGATGGCCATAAATGCTGACCAAGCTGAAGCGTTGGCTGTAAGGAATGCTATGCTGGAAGTCAGGAGCAGACCTGAGAAGATAGAAGTGGAAACAGATAATCAGAAGCTAGCTCAGGTGTTGAATGGAAAGGTGTCTTGCCACCATCAACTCTTGATGATCATTGAAGATATTAATCTGCTTCAAGCTCAGAAGACTTGCAAGATCTCCTGGGTTCCCAGAGAGGCAAATAGATGTGCAGATCTAGTGGCTAGTTTACTTTGTAATAGGAAGCTGAAAATTGATTGGGTTTTTCACCCACCTGATGTTCTTTTAAAGATGATAGCCAGTGATGCTGGTGTGTAACGGCCCTCCTTTTTCTTCAATATATACTGTTTGATCAAAAAAAAAATCGGCCATTTTACCTGTGTTTGTCCAATTTGTCTTCTTCATGGCACCCTTGGCTTAAAACGAATTCACTAACTACAAAACACTATGTCTGTTTTCTGTATGATTTAGTACAAGCCTCTATTCGCTTTCCAAAACGTAACCCAAACCTTGCCTCTATTCACTTTGAATACAACCATGCCACATATTCATTCCTATTCTGGAATTCAACGTGATGGAGAGCAAGAGTTTTCAAGTCATGCTTTTCCAAGTTACCTGCTCCGCAACGTCCTCCGATCAGCGGCATCACGCCAAGTCAATCAATGGGAGCGCAACAAGAGGGCTGTTGAGCTTTGCACATTTTCAGTTCCGCTTTTTTACTTATCTATGTTGTGTTTGTCACTAAGGCATGTAATACATGTCGTAACAAACTTCTCTACTTAGTTCTCTGTAAGTTATTACATTTTTTTAATGATTCTGCATTTCTCCTTAAAAAGAAGCTTAAATCGGTTACATTAAATAGCCAAATGGTCTACTGGTCCCTCCGAACGGATATAAGTTCATCGATGTCGTATTGCATTGAGATTTTTACAGGCTCACGGAGAACCCTAACTCAGAAAAAGGTTGAAGTGACCTATAACACATCCAGTCTTTGTTATCGAGTTTTGGAGTAGGGCAAAATAAGTGGTTTTAGTATAGGGTGTGGGAACGAAATCAGCATTCAGAGAAGGAGAGTTACAAGACGGTGCAATGATGGATGGTAAAGGTTGTTGGAGAAGGGGACAATTAGAAGGACAGTTTCAAAGAGGAGACAAATGGGAGAGGTTTATCATCCAAATGATCTGGTGCTTTCTCAAGTTTGGACGGTCCGGATCCGCAGCTGGAGAGGCTGCAAGCTGGCAAGAATCCGGACCTGTAGAACTCACACTTCATGAGCCCAAGAACTTGTACCCCGGTTCTTATAGTGCAGTCTTGAAACGAGCCACATCCGTCTGCCTCAGTTTTGCTTTTTTCTTTCCACTAGGATTTTTAGATGGCGGAATCAAAAAACTAGAAAATAGCATGACAACATAAAGAGGAGAGAGTTCTCGGATTCGGGCAAGACGAACAACTGCATGGTTCTCAATAAGTAACAGAGTACCTCCTCCTTGATGCAGAAATAGAGAGATTCCACAACGCACATGTGTAATTTCTAACACGCGCGCAGTTAATGCTTAACCTACACCACCAGAAAGGGCAAGAGGTATCCACCACAACTCAGTCGTAAGAAACCCCATAAAGCTGACATATCTAACTGAGATTCACCTCCTGGCAGAACTGGTGGCCTAAGTCCTTCCAAACTTGAGGACCGTATTATTTTCTGTAATGATAGGCCATGCTTAATGAGCGAAACGTTGACAGGATAATCAAAACATCTAAGATTCAAGCTCAATGCTTGAAACATTCTTCTATACAAGCTCACGAGGTGAATAACCTCGCCCCAGTCTTTTCTCCAGAATAGAAAAGAAAAAAGCTAGTAAAAGAGAAATCCAAACCAATAGCTCTACTACATAAGAGTTTTATGCAAAACATACAAAAGAGGGGAAAGGGGAAAAGGAGCAAAAAAACAAAATGCTTCTATAATTTTTGCGGAGTCAGGGGAACGTGACCTTTTGCAGCCGCGGAACCATGCTCACCACAAGCTGGAATACTATAAGAACGCCGTCTCAATTTCATGGCGGCATGAGGGCTCCTTCCAGTAATCAGCCTCGGAAGGGAAGAACGAGAGAGTGAGAGCTCGGAAGCCGGTTCACTATTATTAGTTATCAACTTGTCAAGATTTTGTCTATCCTTGTCCTTGTTGTATACACCCGGCGGAACCTCCTTCGCCTGTTCCTCTCCCACCACATTGTCCTTGATGGGTGATACATCGTCTGGGCAATATCCATCCTCTTCATAATCTTGCATTGCAAGATCATCGTACTCCTCATCAGATTTAGTTGACTAATCCACAGAACCTTCCATCTGTAGAGAAAATGTCATTCAGGGATATTAGTAAAATCAATCTGGAGAGGACTTGGGTGAGAGTTACCAGTCCGTCCCAGCTCTTTCTTCTCATCTGACTTTTTTGACTCGTATCTTGGTCACTTTGACCGGGTGATTTGGATAGCAAAATAATACGATTTTTTGATAACTCTTTCACCATATTATAGAGCAACTTTTACTCTACAATACCATGAAAAAATTATCAAAAAATTACATCGGTTTGCTATTCAAATCACCGGGTCAAAGTGAGTGAATAGTGACAAAAGTCAAATTGGGAAGAAAAAGCGGGGACAGACTGGTAGCAGCATAGAGCTCTGTTGCAGTGGAAAAAGATATGCGTTTCATGACTTATGATGAAGATTAGTAGTAGCATGCCGAGTGACAGTTTATAAACCCATTACATACAAACATACAGATACTATCTTTTTGTATGTTCCCGATGTACTTTTTCATCACCAGGTCAATAACCATTCGGCATATTGGTTTAGTAGATTGGGCATGAACCGATCCTAGTAATGCATTGTCACTTCTATCAGTAAAATGAAAGACAAAAAACTGTAGCAAAACAGTACTCCAATTGCATGCTCGCAAGGATATTCGATAAGAAGATGGTAAATGAATGAATGAGGGTGAATGTTGCTTAAAACGTAAAAAGATTCGAAATCATAGAGCAACCTGCATTGCACAATGCATAATCCGAGTATAAACCAGTTAGATAATGTGTTATAGATTTAATCATCCGTGTATGGTTGGCCAAAACCCGGTTGACTGTATGCCATGGAGACCATGCTTTACCATCAGAAATGTTCGATGAGTAAAATAAAATACTATATAATCTGGTTCCTTACCTCTTCATCCATTTGTTTCCTATTATCATCACTCAAGTCATCATCACTATCAAGCTCGGGAGGATCATCAACCTCCTCATCACTACCATGCACTGAGTGGTCTTCCATGAGCTGCAAGAAGAGAAAACACATCAGTACATCACAACAGGAAAAGAGACAGGAAACATGAGCTTCAAAAGCTCCACAACTCAGTGGTGCAATAAAAACATGGTGAAGTAGATAGAACAATCATAGCTTTTCAGTTACCTCCTTAGCTGGTCCATCCGACATCCTAGGCGAGCTGCAGCATGAAGACTGATACCTGCTACCAGTGTCAGTAATCTAACCCCTAGATTCATCAACACTGCTCGCACGACTTGTGCCCCCAGTATCACTGGGCCAAGCACTGATGCCAAAGTGACCAAACTTATTAAAGATGATTCCCCATTTGTTTCCACCAGTGCTGCGATTTGATGTTCCCTCTTGTCCTCCTCATTGCACGCTATAGAAGGAATGAAAGGCATGAAACCATTAGTTTCAGGCAATTTACAATTTTTCCCTTCCTCATAGAATGCTTGTCCACAAGGAACTGCCTTAAGAGAAGCACTGGTAAGAAGGTTGGGTGGAGAACACCTCTTGTAATCCCAATGACCATCAAACTTTTTATCAGGACCTCCATTAGATCCCAATAAATCTGCAATAGAATCAATCTTGATCACAAACGAATCATTTTCCTGTCTGCTTATAAGCTCACAGTCAAAACCAAGTTTCAGTTTGGCAAACCCTTCTTGGAAATGATGACCATTTGTAATTGGTGATTCACTGACTTGTATGGCAATTCCAGGGATATATGATGTATTCATACAACTAGGTCAGAAGCAACTTCAGTTTTACCTTCAATTTCCCATACTTCAGTGTCAACCTCTTGGTCTTCCAGTTGCAATTCTTCTGCAATCAAGTTGTTGCCAAGGACAATGGGAGTCAGCTCTCCCGCTTTGACCTCAGCAAGTCCTGAATTTTCAACAAGCCTGTCAGCCACATGCTCACCATCTACAAGTAAATTTGCAGCCTTGTGCGTTTTGAACGCAGCCAAACAACCTTCCTCAATGTGCACATAATCAGACTTAGGGCTAGTTTGGGAATGCTGTGGCGGTGTTAGAAAGTTGTTGTGTGAAAACACTGTAGAAAGCTGCTGTGGATTCTTGATAAAATGTTGTTTGGTAAATATAACGTAGAAGCTGCTGTGAAATATTGACATAATAATTTAGTGTTTAGTAAAATCAACTGTGAAGTTGCTGTGAGAGGGTAAAATGACAGAAATATATGACACGTGTCATTTCCGGAAAAATAACTATTGATATTTTAAAAAATTGTGAGGTCAAAATCGGTTGTAGATAGATTAATCAAAAGCACTTTATGGAAAAGCATCTCCCCCCTTGCTTCCTGAAAACTGCTGTGGGACAGCAGAAACTGTCTGGAAAAGCAGAAGTTTTATTTTTACCAAACACGTTAAAACTGCTTCTGCTGTCGGAAAGCAGTTGTGCTGGCAGCAGAAGCATTCCCAAACTCACCCTTAGTGTTAACATTTGTTGTAGCATACAATTCCGGGGATTCGATATTACCCTCCCCTGTCATATTGTTCACAATCAAATGGCTGTCAAGAATAATATGAGTCTGCTTCATGTTATAATCCTCAGAAAGTCCTGAAATGGCACTAAGTTTTTTGTCATTTTCGTCACTCTCCCCTACATCAGCATCCATCTCTTCGTCGTTCACTTGGGATTTTTCTGTAGTAAATTTGCTGGAAAGAATATTGTCCCTCTGCTCTAGAACTTCAGTCTGTTCCCAATTACCCCCAATCTTCTCATTAGCTTCAACTCCATTTACTACAAATAATTCAGTCCTAAAGAGATTATCAATCTCACCTGAACCGCCTTCCTCCTTGCTCCTGGAATCAGACCCCGTAGTGACACTCACTTGGGCATACAATTCTGTGGGATCAAAGTTAATTCTCCTCCTTTGCAAAGTTCATCAGATAATTTGGTACTGGAACGATCATGACAGTCGCTTGGGTAATTCATCGAACACCCGGAAGGCTCAAACATAACAGCAGCAACGAGAGTAGAATCAATCAAACTCAACGCGTTCACTGTGGCTGTGCTTCGAGACAAGGACTCACGACAATCACGGATCATGGAATAGCCCTTCTAGGAACTCTGGGGACTGAATAGGGTGATATCATCGGGTTCCGACGGAGGTTTTGGAACTACGAATTCAACGTCGAAGTAATTGTAACCCTGGTATAGACTTGCACAATTGTAAAACTCTCGGGCCCTAATAGCACATTCAACGGAGTAGTAATGTATGATAGCGTGACGAGGACACTCAGATAGACTTCTATATTCTGTGAAGAGCTCGTGTTGATACTCAATCTTGATAGGGTAGATTTGATTGCTTACAGTGACACTTAGACTGATGAAGCTCCATCGATGGTTGATGATTGTCCATCGAGTAGGGTGGAGGCCGCGTCGGAGGGTTTTATTGGTACGACGTCTCCAAGTCGCATACGCGGGTGCTGTTGAAGGGGCATCGAGAAAGGTCGAACCTCATGTGAGCTCAGCTGATTCTGGGACCACCATCTTAAAACGACATTGAAGATAAACAGGTGTAGTGAATCGCGACTCTATTACCACTGTAATGATTAGGGTTTACAATCGAAATCAAGAACAGGGGGTGAATGAAAAGGGTGAAGAGCAAGGAATTGAAAATTTGAGGGGAAATATCCTAATGTGAAATCGAAGAACAATTACTGAAAATGGAAGGCAAGAAAATAAAATTTGTCTTTGCTGCCGGATCTGTTACAGCGTCAAGTAGTTTGGGTTGAAGGATTAGGTTGCAAACAAAGTCAATGACGATCTTGCCTTTGTATTTGAACTCAATTGACGCCCGTGTCCTTTCCAGAATGCTTCCAACCCCAAAATCTCCTTATTTGCAATTCGACCTCTCTATTAAGTTAATTTAATTACCCAGAAGACCCGGATCATGACAACAATCTTCTAACAATTACTGCAAACACACTCTCATACTATTCCTACACTGGGGAGCGCATGCTACCAATCAAAACTTCCTTCAACACAAACCCAATTATTAGTATCCTCCAATAACTCAATAAAATTTTATACCTAACAAGATGAGTCATATCCACACTAAGAGTTGAACCTACTTTCATCTATAACATACTGATTGTCACATGAAAGATGCCACCGCCAACACATAACTAGTATTTATATATTCTCCCGCCAAAATATTGCATTTTACTGATAAAATCATCAAAATTTCATGAACAAAATGAAGGTGTGAGGGCATTCAACAACGAAGAGCTATCAGGAAAAAACAATGAAAAGGAAGAATGCATCCTCAATGTTTTGATTGAGAAAACCCGCTATAAACTTGTATCACGTTGTACCTCTAATGTATGTATGCATGTATCTACTCTTTTGTATGACTAATCAAACATGTTCGTAACCCTCTAGTCATTGATTTTCTTCCTTAATTCCCTCCCCTCTACTGAACCTCAAAAAAAATAAAATAATAAATAAATAAATAAATAAATAAATAAGTACCCCCACCAAGGCCATAAGCGGTAATGTGCTACACGCGACCCCAAGGGACAAATGCCGAGAGCTTGTTTATTTTTTTGGCTTATGATTATGAGATTATGAGTGTTGGGGAGTCTGGAATTACTATTAACGGAATTGATAATGCTATAACTTATAGTGATGGATATAATATAGACAATAGCCTGCTGTGGGAGTAAAAGTTAAAAGGACAAATGCATCCTCATATTTATTAAACTTCGGTAAAAGAGTAGAGGTAGTTGTGGGTAGTTTGTTTATTTTATGCTCCATGTATGAATAGGGAGTGCTTGATGATTGGCTTTATTGAATAATCCCTGTCTAACGTTTTTGTCTCAGTAAACATAAAATTATTCGTGGTAATTTCATCACATACCCAGTAAGCCAAAAATCAAACCCTCACCCCATGACTGGGATTGTGGTACTAACAAGTTGTGCCTCCAATAATGGATTTTCTACTCTTGTACTATGAAAGATGAAAGATGTAGACATTCTTTTGTACAACTAATGGACCAGGCCCAAACAAAACGAACAGACAAAGTACCAGAATAAGGCGGCCCAAACTGAACTTGTCAAGATGTAATTCGAAAAACCAAATCGACCACTTCTGTGCTTGTCCAATTTGTCTTTTTGGTGGAGGAATTAAGCCGTATTCATGGTACCAAGTTTATATCATTTGCAGTAAAAGTCAAATGCTCAACTTATTCATCCGAACGGATAAACCTTCATCTATTTTGAATTTTATTGAAATTTTTGCAAATACACACAGAGAACCCGTAGCTCGGCAAAAGGATGAAGTGACCTATCACGCCAACCCAGTATTCGTTTTGGTGTGTAGGGTAAAATAAGTGATTTTGGTGGGATAGGGTGAGGAAACGAAATCAGCACTCAGAGAGAGGAGGGTAAAAGTTCCCAGAGATGCTGAGAAGGGGATGATAGCAATGTGTCAGGAAAGGAGGACTAAAGTGAAAGGTGAGATAAACTGATGACCTTTAATTAGGACTAAACTGCAAAGTGTGATAAACAGATGACATGAAATTAGCTACAGCAGTATCCATTGGATCACACGGGAAGAAAGATCCAGGTCGCTCATTCTTGCAGCCGTTGGTGGTTCAAATCTTGAGGGGCCAGCTTAGCTGGCATCCAGCTTGGAGGAAGGGTGAAGCGTGATTGGTCTAATCAAGTCAACAGGAGCTGACGTGGTTTAGTCTGTTATGATCTTTTGTTTAATTCAATGTTATCACCTTTGTTTGTTGAATTCATGTATCAGACCCTAGTCATATAAAAGGGAATTATCTCTTCCATTTTAGGGCATGAATGATAATATCTGAGTTTCTTTCTAAAACTCTCTCTCAATCCTTCTCTTTCTCTTCTCTGTTTGTCGGAGATCTTTCCGATTCAGGTCAGGGAGTTCTCTGTTCCTGACAAATTGGTATCAGATCCATCCTTCCTCTGGACTCTGAGCTACGCGACAAAGGAAGAACAACACGCAGGTTGAAAATGACGCCATTGACGGCGTAATTGGACACCTACACGCTGTGGACGACACAGTGCTTGAGCTTCGACAAGGTTATAAAGAGCTCAAGCAAGGTCAAGACCTCATACATGGCCACTTGGTGCAGCTGAACCGGTTTGGGGAAATCAAAGAGGAGCTCAAGAAATTGGCTAACAGCATCAACATGATGGTAATTGACAAGGAAAAAGAGTGCCTAGATGCTTCCAGCTCTGCAACTAAGTCTTCGGCTAGCCTATTAGGTAAAGGCAAGGCTCCAATGTACTCTAATGGAACTCAGATCAGCTCCAAAGTGCCAACCAAGGTGGAAGAGGTCTACAGTGAGGTACCTAGAGTTTCCACTCACTTTACTGTTCCCATGCCTAAAATTGAGTTTCCAAAATTCTTAGGAGTTAATCCTCTTAGCTGGCTCATGAAAGCTAACTGATAGTTTCAGCTCCATCATCTGTCTGATTTAAAAAAACTGATACCGGTTTCTCTAAATTTGAGTGGAGAAGCTGGGAGTTGGTTTAGTGCTGAGTTTTTGAATCAATGGATAATCTAACATGGAGTGGTTTTTGTGAGTTAGTTTGTGAAGAAGTTTTAGAACCAGGACATGAGAATGTGCTAGCTGAATTTCGAAAATCGGAGAAAAAGAGTAGTGTGTTGGAATTTCAAACTAAGTTTGATGCTCTCAAGCCAAGAGAGAAAGCTTTGTTTCTTTGGGCTGATGAAAAATACTTTCTGAAAACTTTTCATGGAGGACTGAAACTGAAAATTAGAAGTCAAGTACAGCTGCTATCACCAAGCAGTTTAGCTCAAGCTAAAGCCATGACCAAACTACAAGAGATATATTGCAACCACAATCACCAAAATGTGGTGCAAACTGTAAGTGGCATGATGAAAAGTATTTCAAAGACTTCTTCCCTTAAAGCATACACTCCTTGCAATGCAGAAAAGAAGGCCACTGCTGTAGTGCCTTTTAAGAAACCCGCACAAGACGAAATGAGAGACCGGAGAGCTAAGAATTTATGTTACTTTTGTGAAGAACAGTACATCCCAGGACACAAATGTAAGAAGCCACAGCTCTTCTTCATTTCTGGAGAGGCTGAGTCGGAAACAGTAGAGGAGCTAGTTGACAATGAGGCTGAGGTGGCAGTAACTCAAGAAGGGAATGTAGATAACCGTGAGATGGAGATTTTACTACATGCCATTACTGGAAATAGTGGTGCTCAAACTATTAGGTTGCAAGCGTTTGTTGGAAAGGAAAGAGTGCACGTGCTCATTGACTCTGGTAGTACTCACAATATCATAGATTAGGACACTACTAAGAGAGTCAAATGTGTCACTACTCCTAGCCACACCATGAAAGTGACAGTAGCTAATGGAAGTCAAATGGAAAGCTCAGAGGTGTGTGCAGGGATGAAACTGAAACTAAAAGGACAAGTTATTGAAACTGATATGAGGGTCATTAATCTTGGAGGTTGTGATATGGTGTTAGGAGTGCAATGGCTCAGAGAGGTAAGTCCAGTGAGCTTGGACTTCAAAGAAATGACTGTAACTGTGCACATTGGTGGTAATCCTGTCTAGTTCAAGGCACATAGAGAAGAGTGTCAGTTAAAAGCTGCTAACTACCAGGCTATCCAGGCTTATTGTGCCAAGAATGTGGGAGTTACAGTGGGGCACCTGTACAGTATTAGTAGAGCTGAACAACCCGAAATGACTAAAATACCCCCAGAGTTTGAACAAGTGCTGACAAGGTACCAACAGGTGTTTGAGGAGCCTAAAACTCTACCACCTAAAAGAGGGCATGAACACCACATTCCACTCAAGGAAAGGACCCAACCAGTGTGTCTCAGACCCTAAAGGTATCCACATGTGCAGAAGACTGAAATTGAGAATTTGGTCAAGGAGATGTTAGAAAATGGAGTGATACATAACAATACTAGCTCTTTTGCTTCACCAGTTCTTCTTGTCAAAAAGAAAGATGGCTCTCCGAGATTTTGTGTGGACTATAGGGGTTTGAATGAAGTGATTGTCAAGAATAAGTTTCCCATCCCCATTATTGATGAGCTCTTGGATGAGCTACATGGAGCTACATGCTTCTCAAAACTGGATCTAAGGTCTGGATACCACCAGGTCAGGATGCCTGAAGAAGACACTCATAAAACTACTTTTAGAACAGATGAAGGTTTGTATGAGTTCAAAGCACTGCCTTTTGGACTCAATAATGCTCCAGCCACATTTCAAAGTCTCATGAACCAGGTGTTCAAACAATAATTAAGGAAATTTGTACTGGTATTCTTTTATGATATATTGAACTAAAGCAAAACCACAAAAGAGCATATACAGCATTTGAGAAGCACCTTGCAAGTAATGCTACAGAGTGAGCTGTAAGACAAGATGTCAAAATACTCTTTTGTGCAGTCCACTAATGAGTATTTAGGCCATCTGATTAGTGGAGAGGGAGTTAGAGCAGATCCAGCTAAAACCGCATCTATGAAACAATGGCCTATTCCTATGACCATAAAGGGATTAAGAGGCTTCCTGGGTTTAACAGGCTATTACAGGATATTTGTTAAGGATTATGAAGCTATTACCAGACCTTTGACTGCACTATTGAAGAAATGAGCTTTCTGTTGGAATGATGCAGCTCAAACAACTTTTGAAGCTTTGAGGCCAATTATGAGTTCCACTCCTGTCTTAGCATTATCAAACTTTGCTAAAATGTATGTGTTAGAAACAAATGCTAGCCACTATGGAATTGGTGTTGTGCTAATGCAAGAAGGAAGATCCTTGGCCTATTTCAGCAAGGCCCTAGCTGATAAGCACTTGGGTTATTCTACTTATGAAAAGGAGCTGTGGTGCATGTTGTGATTAAGTGGAAGTCTTATTTAGAAATAAACAAATTTCAAATAAGGGATGACCACTATAGTCTCAATTTTTTCTTGGAACATAAAATTAGTACCTTACTACAGCAGAAATGGGTTAGCAAGCTGTGCACAAGAGAATCCGGCGGGGAGCACTCTGTGTACACCAAGAGTAGAGGATCGGAAATGGCACAGGAAGAGTTGGGTTGTGTGTAGGGAGAGAGTAAGGCAGTAGTAATGTCTGAGAGAGAGACAGGGGTTTGGCAGAGCTTCCGCGTATGTCTGGTGTGTTCTCCTTTATATGGAAAGGTTAACGTCCTATATATAACGGAGAATGTGACCGTTGTAGTGTGGTTAATGCGCCCATCAATGGCGGCTTAATTAGCTTAACCACACGGCACGTTCGTTCGCGTATATAGGGACCGTTACAGCACGTTATGCGCGAATACCGCAACCGTTATGGGGTTGACCGGGTTTCACCGGATTGACCGGGTTTATGGAGCTCGTGCCATAAATCTCTCAAAAGCAGTTACTAAAGGTCGCGTGCGGGCTTGGATCGCACGCGACAGGACTTACTCTAGCCTCCAAACCACTAAGTCCCTACAAGTCCCGTGCAGTGGTATGCGAGGGCCCTGTCTCGCAGCCCCCACGTGGATCAGCGCGGCTGGTGATCCAGTGTGTGTGGAGCACAATATGGTGTGCTAGATGATTTCCATTTGGCCAAGATCTGTCTGTTCAGAAAGCACTATCTACATTAGCCCCCTTTCTGCGCGTGAAGACTCATAGCCGGATAGACTTCCATGCGCAGAAACCAACGTACGCGTCGCCGCCACGCACCAATTCAAATGTATGCAGATTCAGCCCCCGTGCGTGCCATTATGACCAAAAACCCCTAGAGTCGTGCCGTCTGGCCTTTAGGGTTTTAGGCGTGACGTCAGCTTGTCCTGTGATTGCGCGATTCGACGGTGACGGTTGCGATTCGACTACTGAAAGGACGCAACCCTTCATTGTTTTTGGATAAATACTCTGTACTCTCCATTGTTGCAAAGTATCACTTCTTTCTCTTAAAGTGAGTGTACCCTGAAGCCTTCAAGAGCAGATTCAGATAATCAATCACCAGTTCTCTCTTGTCAATCGTCTTCTTCAATTGTACGCATCCAACCAAGCTTTACCAAAACAAGGTTGGCCTTGTTCAATTGTGTTTAATATACTGATATATGCTTTGAACTGCATTGGATCTGCAAACCCGTAACATATTATCCACTGAAAACTTATGAAGAAGCTCTCGATCTTTGAATCCAATTTCGATTTAATCCCCAGATGATAAGGATCTTGAATGTAGGGTTTCTGAAATCCCTGATAATGTGAACGATTCCAATCTCTAATTTTGAAGATTGCCACTAGACTGTTCATCTCTCTTCCAATAAGTCCTTGTATGCTTTGAACTGAATCTTGAAATTCAAACTGAAGTGTGCATATTTCTCCCCCCCCCCCTTTTTCTTGCTTTTCCGAAGGAATGACAAAGACAAAAGGTACCAAACCCATTAAGGAGGTCGAAGAAATACCTGATCTTCCCCGGGCTTTATGGCGAAAAGCCCCCTATCTGGGTGGCAAATACTTCTACCATGCTAGGGTTAAGGCGAAGAAGCTGCCAATCCCTGTCCCGGTGAAGGATTGCAAACGTTAACCCCTCCGGTTAACTCGGCCCTGCTCGAATTGATCGATTCCGAAGATGTGGTTCGATTGGGAGTCGAAAGTGGGTATTTCCCGTATACTGCGATTTCCACCCAAGCTTTTGTTCAGAAATTGGACTTCATGGATGAGTGGATTGACCATGTATTGACTCATCACGCCATGACTCTAAACGATGCTGGCGTATACTTCACAGTTCGCGCTATGAAGGGTGCTGCCGTGAAGCTGGACCAGTCCATGCTTCTAAACCTTCTTTCTCGCTACTCGCCTGCGACTCACACATTCCATTTTGCTGAGTTCGAGGCTGCTCCCACGCTCGAGGATGTGCACATGCTGTATGATCTGTCTCCCATGGGCGAGGTGGATCCCTTGAGTCTCTTGAGGACAGATGCGGAGATCGCTCTGTACAAGCAGATGGAAGAGTGCTTGTCAGAAGTAAAGAAAATTTCGACCCGGTGGACTACTACAGAAGTCCTTCCTGACTGGCAGTTGGTTGACACATCTGCGAAGAACACTTGGAGCAAGTGGGTCCAATACTTTTTCCGTGACTATGCGAACAACAGCATCACCAAGAAGCTTCTGAGTCAAAACCCGAAGGCTAAGAACTATGTGAATGGCAAGGGTTATCACTTGACCCTATGCGCCTTCCTCTGCGCCTGGTTTTCGAGGTACCTAATCGATGGCCACCCGCATGATGGGGTATTTTATCATGTGCTGCCTCTTGCTATTTGGGTTCTTCATCCCACAATGTGGCTTGCCGTGAGTCCTTACGACTGCTGGCTTCAACGCTTGCTTTTCGTTGATTCATGGCAGCTTCAAGTTATGAAACCTGAGTTTGTGCTTTGTGCTATAGAAATAGCTTCCAAGATCTGCTTCGTAAGGCTTATTGATCTCTATAACTATCATAAAGAAGATGCAGATAATACCTCATGTTTGCTCGAAGAATTTTCTTCGTCTATTATGCTTGCAGGTCATGCTTCCGGCCGCCTCCCGGCGAGGTGCAGCACCGTATTGATCTTGCTACCGACTCGTAATGAACGGCGGAATTCTCCTCCAGCATGCCCGGAGGTTGATCATTCGCCACCATGTTCGTGAGCTCAGGGTGGCGAGCCATTGCGCTTGTTTCTGTGGACAAGGAGCCCATTGCCCGAGGAATGACTGCTCCCCTGTCTTGCACAGCCGCATATGCCGGAACAGGTACTTCCTCAGGCACGTCTCTTGGGTGTAAGACCAAAGAATGGCCTTGTCAGATCCTGGGATCTTGAACATAGCGTCGCATAGGTCTTGTAGACATGGCGAGCTACGGGCTGTTCTTCTCGCAGGAACACCCTACTTGCTACAGATCTTTGGTCGCAGATCTTTGTATCGCATAGCTTCTGCTAGGACCGTTAGGTCGATCCTTTTCAATTTGGGATTCCCCCGATGTGTAACTTCTGCTTGTAAGTTACTTTTTTTTCGATGCACTGTAAGCCATGTTGGCTGCGTAGTTAGCTTGATTTGAGCTTTTTCGCTTGTAAGCTGTTATCTAGACAGATAAATTGTAAGTCATTTTGACTCATAATGATAAATCGCTTTGTATGATTTGCTGTTTTGTTACAACAAATTACGATTTCGCATGCGTATTGGCAAATTTCGCCTTCTGTAGTGCTGTATACACTTTTTGCATTGTCGCTTATGATTTGCCATCTGCCGTATAAATTCGCAGATATGTTTTTAGATCGTTCGAGATCGTGCTTGTGCAGCTTTGCTACCTTGACGAATAGGCTTGAGATTTACTTAAGTTTAAACCCAAGTAAAAGCACTTATCTCAGCGGATAGGCTTCTATAGATCACTTAAGATCATTTTGCATAATGCTGCTATCATGGCAGATAGACTTAAGAGTCATTTTAAGATCGCATTTGCATAGTGCTGCTATCGTGGCAGATAGGCTTGAAAGATCAGTTAAGATCATACTCGCATAGGCTGGTATCGTCGCAGATAGGCTTTAAAAGATCAATTAAGATCATGTTCGCATGGGCTGCTATCATGGCAGATAGGCTTAAAAGATCAGCTAAGATCGTACTCGCATGAGCTGCTATCGTGGCAGATAGGCTTAAAAGATCACTTAAGATCGTATTCGCATGAGCTGCTATCGTGGCAGATAGGCTTAAAAGATCACTTAAGATCGTATTCGCATGAGCTGCTATCGTGGCAGATAGGCTTAAAAGATCACTTAAGATCGTATTTGCGTAGGCTGCTATCGTGGCAGATAGGCTTTTGCTAACAGTAATAATGAAATAATCAGAGAAATAAAGACAGCTAGAAGCATCAAGTTCTTCTCATTTGGGAGAAGTCTTTTTATTATAAAACTCTCGTATGGGAGAGATGAGATTACAATTCTCTCATATGGGAGAGAAGATGTGCGAATCATAGCAATACAGAGCATAAAGCAAACGTTGTAATATAACGCATTTAATGAGAGAAGTTAAGGATAATACTTCTTAATCCAGCGCATGTTGACTGAGCTTGGGGTTGAGGTCGTTCCATGTAACCTCCGTATGCTGCAGTAGCCACTGTCAAAGACTTATGTGACTTCACAGGGTCCTTCCCAATTGGCTGCGAATTTTGGGTGAGCCGCCTCTCGCATGCAATGGTCAGATGCGCGCAAGACCAAATCTCCAACTGCAAAATCTCGACGTTGGACTGTTTTATTGTACGCACGAGCGATCCTTTCTTGGTATCGTTTGTTAGTCCTTTTAGCTTGCTCCCGCTATTCTTCTAGCAGGACTAAGTCGTGGTCGCGTTGATTGTCATATAATGCATGGAAAGCCAATCTTGCAGAGTTAACCTTCACTTCAGCAGGTACCACAGCCTCAACTCCATAGCATAAAAGGAATGGTGAGACCCCTTTGGGTGTCTTTAGAGAAGTCCGATAAGCCCACAGGGCTATGCTCAAAGAATCAGCCCACTTCTTGTGGTCATCTGCGACCATCTTGCTCAAAATTCTCAATAACGTCTTGTTGGTTGCTTCTGCTTGCCCATTCCCTTTCGGGTAGTATGGAGTGGAGCATATCTGCCTGATGTTGTATTCTGCTAGCTTTGCAGCCACCTGGCAATTGACAAAAGCAGTGCCATTATCCGAAAGGATGGTGTTGGGAATTCCGAACCTGCACATGATGCTTTCTTGGATGAAATGGACCACAGCTAGCGCATTTGCTGTCTTCAATGGTATCGCTTCTACCCACTTGGTGAACAACTCGGTCGCGGTGAGAATGAAGTGATTCCCGTGCGAGGTCGGTCGAATGGGACCGATGAAATCCAGAGCCCATGTGTGAAACGGACATGGTGTTCCCAATGCATGTAGATCTACGGCAGGGGCGTGCACTAGATTACCCTTGAATTGACACTCCTGGCAGCGTCTTACTTTAGTGCAGCAATCAGCCTCCATAGTGGGCCAGAAATATCCAATTGAGAGGAGTTGTCTGCATAATTTCGCACCTCCCTGATGTTCTACCTGATGAGAAAGGTCCATCACTTCTTGTGCTTCCCTGCTGTCTAGACATCGTAGCAAGTTACCTTCGTGGCCCCTTCGCCAAAGCATATTTTCTTGCACCACGTATCGGGCTGCTTTCCTTTTTAATTTCTCGGCTTCTTTTCTCGACTCGGGTACAGTACCCTGGGTGAGAAAATCAAAGAGTGGTTTCCTCCAATCCGCATCATCGTCGGTCAGAGAAATGAGTAAAGAGTCCTTGATCAGTGCACAACTCTCGCACTTTCCTTGTATCAGTGCTGCGGCCGTTGACATGTCCGGCCAATGAATGCCATACCTCTGGGCTTTCCGATAGATTGACACCTCACTTTCCCCGCAAGCATGTTGGTGAATCTTTTCTAATAGCAGTTGTCCCTCTTCCTCGGATACGCATCGCATAAGTATTCCGCCAGGGCCCTTGTAATAAATTGTGTTGTCATGTATGCAATACCCCTTTGTGGATGCCCAGTTCTCGCTGCTCGTGCCCTTTGCGATGGCCCGTAAGATTGATTTTCTCCAGTCCGCATCGTCCATGCATTCATCATCGCACGCGTCTTCTGTCAACGCCGAGGATGTTCGCACTTCAACAAAGATCCTTGCGGGACATTTGTCCGTACTGACCTTGGTTCCCAAGGTAGCTAAAGCGTCAGCATGCCTATTGTCCGCTCGAGGTTTGTGCTCGTATCTAACGTCGCAGAACTGTTGTACCAATTTCTGTACCAAGGTCCGGTAGGACAATAAGTTTATCTCCTTCAAACCATACTCGCCCGAGGCTTGTTTGACGATTAGCTTGGAGTCCCCCATAACCGTCAAGTTGCTTACTTCCAAGGCCTTTGCCGCGCGAAGTCCTGCGATGAGAGCTTCATACTCTGCTTCGTTGTTGGTAACTGTGAAGTCAAGCTTTGCGGACATCTGTATGACCTCTCCATCTGGTTTGGTCAAGACTATCCCGATGCCTCCACCTTTCCTTGTTGACGAGCCGTCGAAATGGAGCGTCCAATAAGGCAACTCAACTACATAGATTTCAGGTCCCTCCAATTCTTCTTCAATCACGGGCTCATGACTGTTATCGGGGAACTGCGCCAGCAAATCTGCTACCGCCTGCGATTTGATCGCCCGCGGCCGAACGCATGTGATGTCATATTGGGAAATGGTCATATACCACTTTGCCAATCTTCCCCCAGGAGTGGTGTGCGTCAGAAGATATCGTATGGGATCGCTCCTTGTGACCACCACCACTTTGTGCGAAGCGAAATAGTGTCTCAGCTTCTCTATTACGAAGAATAAAGCAAGGCAATGACGTTCGATGTCCGTGTACCTTGATTCCGCGGGCTGCACAATGCGAGAGATATAGTAGATGGGCCTTTCTTGACCCTCATACTCCTGAGCTAGGAGGGCTCCTATAGACCTCCTTGTTGACGTTAGATACAACAAGAGTGGTGATCCTAGCTGAGGCACGATCATTACTTTTGAAGATGTCAGCAGCTCCTTTAGTTTCCCGAACGCAGCTTCGTGCTCCGCAGTCCAGTTGTATACGGCATCTTTCTTGAGGAGATCACTGAAACAGAAGGTGATTTCGGCGATCGCTGGGATGAATCTTCGCAGATAGGATAGCTTTCCCAATAAGGTTTTCAAGGCACTCTGGTTATGTGGCGGAGTCATGCCAGTGATGGCTGATACTTTCGCAGGGTCAGGCTCGATTCCTTGGCGATGTACCACGCATCCCAAGAACTTCCCTGATGTTACCCCGAATGCGCACTTCATGGGGTTCATCTTCAATTGAAAGCGTCTGCATCTGTTAAACACTTTTCGCAAATCCGCCAGATGGTCTGCCTCCTCCTTGGATTTGACAACCAGGTCATCCACATAGAATTCCACTTCCTTGTGCATCATGTCGTGGAACAGGGTCATCATGGCTCGCTGATAGGTTGCACCTGCGTTTTTTAGGCCAAAAGGCATCACCGTATAGTTGAATACTAGAACAACCCTTTAACCACAAGACCCACGGACCCCACACACACACCTACAAACCCACACAACTACAACATTACCTCTATGTTAACAAGCTACAACAGTACCCACAAATGATTAACATACGTGACCCACATACCCAATTGCTTTAAAACAAAACAGGGGGTTCTTTTGGTTACCAGTTGAGGGACGACGAAAGGATGGGCGGCGACGGCGAGGGTGACTGTCTGTTGCAGCTCGTCGGGACAGAGAGGCGTCGGAGGGAGTGGCGGCTCCGGCGAATCGCAGAAAAAAAGGTCGTCGGGTATGGGTTCGCCCTCGTCGGACCTGACTGGTTTTGACCCGCTGGGTTTGTTCGGCGACGCGAACGGCAGAGGGAGCAGAGAGAGGTTGAGGGTGATTTGGTGTGGATAATTCTGATTTCACAGTGGGTTATATAGCCTTCAGTTGAAGAATTGGAGAGGGAGGAGGAGTTCGTCGACGGTGACTTCGGGTTGAAGTGGGTTTCGAATCGAGTCATAAATTCGGCAAAATTTTTTTGCTTGGTGAGTAATAATCGGGTCCTCGAGCGAATTGGAGTGAATCGGGACGGTTTATGGTGAAGATGGTGATCGAATTGGCGGTGTTGGAGGTTGTGTCGTAGGAGGAGGAGTCTCCTGGTTCGTGAGGCAAGTGGAGAAGATGACACAAGAAATTATCCGGTGTGGCAGTGCTATAAAGTATCGCGGTGTTCCGTCACGTAAAAATTAATTAAAACGTCACTTTTGGTCACGTATAAAAATGTTACACGACCCACAACTTTTAATAACTAAAAATTTACGTAATTTTTAAAAATTTTACTAAAAATAATATATAAAAATTAAAAGTTCAAAAATCTTATTTTCTTTAATTTATAATTATATTTATGTATAGAAACAATATGTATATTATCTAAAAATTAAGAAAACTACTTGTTATATATCCTATTAACGGCCCACAATATTCAATAATCTCCTAAAAATACCCCGAAAATTACGGGGTATTACAAATACTCCCACTGGGGTGATGAATGCGGTTTTCCGTGCATCTTCATGGTCCATCTTGATCTGATCGTACCCACTGAAGCCGTCCATGAAGCTGAACATGCGATGACCCGCTGTCGAATCAATAAGTAAATCAATGTTGGGGAGCGGAAAATCGTCATTGGGGCAGAAACGATTGAGATCCCGGAAATCCACGCAAATGCGAAGCTGCCCATTCTTCTTTACTACTGGCACAATGTTGGCCAGCCATGTGGGATGGTGATTTGGCTCTATGAATTTGGCATCCAGGAGTTTGACAATCTCTTGCTTAATCTTCACGTTGAGCTCCGGCCTAAAGCTTCTTGTGCTCTGCTTTACCGGCTTGGATCCTGTAATCACATCCAACCGATGCATGGTGATGCTCGTGTCCAGGCCAGGCATTTCATCGTATTCCCAGGCGAATACGTCCTTGTACTCAGTCAAAAGCTGTAGCAATCTTTCCTCCTCTTGGCTTGTGAGGTACGCACTTAGAAAGACTGGCCTCTTCTTTTCTTCGCTCGGGCTTAGGAATACCTCCTTCAGCTCCTGCTTTTGTGGTCTGGGTTTGTCTTCCATGCATTCGGGTGCTTCTTTGAGTTTCTCTTCTAGAGTGCTCGGCATTGGTTTTTCTATCTCCGAAACCTGCTCAATTTGGTTGATTTTCTCAGGGATATCCCCATACCCGCGTGGGGACACCCCTGCGCACCTTCATATGCGATAGCATTTCTTCCCGTTGGCGTAGAAACTCTCTATCTCCTTGCCTTCAGGGTCATGCTTTGCAATTCTTTTCAGAGTGTACACGTTCTTTCGCTGGTAGGCAATCCGTGGCGCCTCTTCTCGCGTAGGCGGCTTTTCCTTGGCATCCTCTCTTGTCACCATCACTCCCGCAGGTGACTGATCTTTGATATCCTCCCATCGGGGCAAAGGAGTGGGGTTGAATGGTCCCGGTGTTTGCTCATCTGCCATCTCGGTGAACCACACCGCCTCACTGAGATGCGCTTCATCCATGTTGAAAGGATTCGTCGAAGCTGGTATCTCGACTATTCTGTCATTCCAAATGGCTTTCATCACCTGGTGAGCTGTTGAAGGAACAGCATCAAAGCGATGAATCCAGGCTCGACCTATGATCATGTGATACGTAGTGTTCGCATCGATGACATAGAATTTCGCTGAGCACTTGATTTTGCCGATCTGGATACCTAGGCGGATCCATCCTATCGTCATTCTGGAGTCGCTTCCGAATCCCATCAACGGGGATGGACGCTTGACAATCTTGTACTCTGGAATTCCCGCTAGCTTCAATGTGTGGAGCGAAACAACGTTAAATGCTGCTCCTCCGTCGACGAACGCTCTTTTGAACTCAACGCCATTGATGATAGCCGTCACGTACAGAGGCCTCTGGTGGCTCGCATCTATCTTCTTGTCGCTGGCGGAAAAGGTTATGACCTTTTCTGTAGAGCGAGACGCCCTAACGACTTTCCCATTAGAGACTACGAGATCCTCCTCGTAGTCTTCTGCTATCCTTAAGATCGCCTTTGTCATCTCCGTCCGGCATTTTTCTGAGAAATTCATCTCGTCGAAGAACCTGCTGAAGCCGTGCGACCCCTTCATCCGGTCGGCGCGTTCGTCCTCCGTGTCTATGCTGTAGTCTTCATCATCATGGATTTCGGCAATGATGGGTAGACCATCCTCTGCGACCTCTTCAAGATCCACAATCGAGATCATAGCGACCTCTTTGCCTTTCGATTCTTGCTCCGCATGGGCAGGGAGTGGATTGTTGCGCACATCCTGCCTTTGGTCGCTGACAATCAGTTCGCCATTCTTCATCTTTTGGCTAAACACGATTCTGAGCCTCTTGCAGTCCGTCGTGGGATGCATAACATTTCCGTGATATTCGCACCACTTCGGGTCCCTAACCATCTCCCTAGAGGGTTCCTTTTCGAGCGGCGGTAGGACACCGTCCTTACGCCAATGCCTGCAAAGGTCGCTTGCTTCTTCCACCGAACATGGCAAAGGTGGTGCATCAAAGTTCACAATCTTCGCCTGCTTTTGGGGTGAGACCGTATTCACTTCGGCCTCGCGTCCCCTCTTGTAGCTGAACCTCCCGATTTTGAAAGTAGTACCGCCCGAGGATCGCTCAGGGGCGTTTCTCTTTTTCTGCCTCTCCACTATAGGCTCGATGTTCTTCGTGCATTCGATTAGCTTTGAAAACGTAGGCGTTTGCAAGTTAATAAGCATACTTTTGTACTCGTCTCGCATGCACTGCAGGCATATCTCTACGAGTCTGCTTTCGAGTATCACATCTTTGCATTCCAAGGACTTGGCCCTGAACTTCTTGATGAAGGTTATTCCGTCCTCCTCGCGCTTTTGATACATCCGCGAGAGATGAATCATCGTCACCTTTTCCTCTATCTGGAAGAACTTAGTGTAGAACTTCTGGACCATGTCATCCCAAGTCTTCACGGATCCGGCTTCCAACGTCCTGTACCACTTGTAAGCCACGTTCCCCAAGGATTTCGGGAACTCGCGCATCAGCAGTTTGGGATCAGCTCCATACGGCCCCATCACATCGATGAAACGCATGACATGTTCATGGGCGTTCCCATTGACATCTTCGAACTTGTCCCATTTAGGAGCCTTGTACCCGGCAGGGTTAGGCATGAGATAGATCTCTCGTGGGATAGGCGGATCGTTGTCGAGCTTCGGGATGATGGTATCCGCGAACGATTGGTGAGCAAGAATAGTGTCTATGCGCCGTTGCAGCGACGTCATACACTCTGGAGTACTTCCCTCGGCAGCAGGAGGAGGGGTTGCCGCAGGTGGAGGCGACACATATGCCGCCGGAGGGCTAGGGACATATTGCGAATTCACATTACCCTAGATTGCCGTTGGAGGAGGCAAGGGATATTGTGAGGCCAGATTAGGTACCAAAGCCGGAGGCTGAGGAGTATGAGAAGTGAGAGGCAACATTTAAGCTGTTGATCCCTGAATTGAGGGTAGCTGCGTAGTCGCCGGTGGAGTTTGCAGATTAGGGTTGGGTGGTGTGGTTGACACTCCCAATCCTTGAGTGGTGGAGGCTCCTCCTCCCTGAGAGACGGCGAAGGCTGGTGCGGGGTTTGGAGCAAGAGTCCCCAAGACAGCCATGATCCGTTCTAGCTGCGCAGATTGAGCTTTGAGAGCCTTCGCCTGACTATGGATAGTGGCGTCCAAGGCTTCTAGCGTCGGAGCTTCACCGGTAGCCGTAGGAGTACGGCGGATCTCCTCTCCTGAGGCGGCTTCCGTGGAAGGCGATCTGTTACTGACATCATCCTCCTGAGACATGGTTGCTTGCAATGGTAAGTTCACGTCGGGTTCACCAAAATGTGCACAAGAGAATCCGGCGGGGAGCACTCTGTGTACACCAAGAGTAGAGGATCGGAAATGGCACAGGAAGAGTTGGGTTGTGTGTAGGGAGAGAGTAAGGCAGTAGTAATGTCTGAAAGAGAGACAGGGGTTTGGCAGAGCTTCCGCGTATGTCTGGTGTGTTCTCCTTTATATGGAAAGGTTAACGTCCTATATATAACGGAGAATGTGACCGTTGTAGTGTGGTTAATGCGCCCATCAATGGCGGCTTAATTAGCTTAACCACAACGGCACGTTCGTCCGCGTATATAGGGACCGTTACAGCACGTTATGCGCGAATACCGGAACCGTTATGGGCTTGACCGGGTTTGACCGGATTGACCGGGTTTATGGAGCTCGTGCCATAAATCTCTCAAAATCAGTTACTAAAGGTCGCGTGCGGGCTCGGCTCGCACGCGACAGGACTTACTCTAGCCTCTAAACCACTAAGTCCCTACAAGTCCCGTGCAGTGGTATGCGAGGGCCCTGTCTCGCAGCCCCCACGTGGATCAGCGCGGCTGGTGATCCAGTGTGTGTGGAGCACAATATGGTGTGCTAGATGATTGCCACGTGGCCAAGATCTGTCTGTTCAGAAAGCACTATCTACACAAGCTGATGGGACTGGATTATGAGATTGTGTTCAAAAAAAGGCAGGGAGAATGTGGTAGTTGATACCCTCTCAAGAGTCATGGTTGAACCCCACTGTAGTTCCCTTACAGTGGTTGTACCTAAATGCGTAGAGGAGGTGTTACACTCCTATGAGGATGATGAATGGGCTATTTAGAAGATAGCAATGTTAACTGTTAGCTCACGGGTACCTGACACTTGGCAATTGCAGGATGGAATGATTAAGAGGGGCCATAGTATTTACGTGGTTTCCTCCTCCCCTTTGAGAAGGACACTCATTTCTGACATGCATAACAGTGGTTTGGGAGGACATTCAGGCAATAGGGGTACTTGCAAGAGGTTAGTTGTTGTGTTCATTTGGCCAAAAATGCAACAATAAGTGAAGAGTTGGGTGCAGGGGTGTGACATTTGCCACAGGATGAAGGGGGAGCATGTCCCCTACCCAGGGTTACTACAACCACTTCATTTGCCAAACAATGGATACACATCAGTTTAGATTTTGTGGAAGGGTTTCCTAAGTCAGCTGGAAAGACTTTCATTTCAGTGGCGAAGGACAGGTATTCTAAATATGGTCATTTCATAGCACTTACTCATCCTTATACTGCTGCTGAGATTGCTCAAGTCTTCCTGGATAATATTCACAAACTTCATGGACTTCCAGAAACCATTGTGAGTGACAGGGATAGCATTTTCCTTAGTTTTGGAGTGCTCTCTTTAAGAATCTGGGCGCCAAACTGCACTACTCCACTACATACCATCCCCAGACTAATGGTCAAACAGAGAGACTGAATCAATGTTTGGAGACTTATCTCAGACGTGTTACTGCTGAGAGACCTCACAGATGATCCAAGTGGCTTCCTCTAGCTGAATTCTTGTATAATACCTCTTTTCATAGCAGCTTACAGATGTCCCCATTTGAGGCCTTGTATGGCTATGCTCCAGCTATTCCTTCCTTTCATCAGCTCGACAACAGTGGTATAGCGGAATTAGACCAGTTTATGGAGGGAAGAAAGAAAATGATTCTCATTCTCAAACACAACTTGTCTAAAGCACATAGGAGAATGTGCCACTATGCTGATAAGCATAGAAGTGAAAGAGAGTTCAATGTGGGGGATCAAGTGTTTCTCAAGCTGCAGCCTTACAGGCAAGGGTCAATGATAACTAGAAACAACCAAAAAATAGCTGCTAAGTTCTATGGTCCTTTCACCATTTTGCATAAGTGGGGAAGGTGGCTTATCAGTTGAAACTTCCTCCAAAAGCTGAGATTCACTATGTCTTTCATGTGTCTCAGCTCAAGAAGGCTCAGGGTCAATCTATTCTCAGCTCTCCTCTTTTGCCAAGGACAGGTCCTGAAGGTCAACTGTTAGTTGAACCTGTAGTCATTTTGGACAGAAAATTGGTGAAGAAGAATAATGCTCATGTGGTGATGGTGTTAGTTCAGTGGGCTAACACATTACCTTCTGAAGCTATTTGGGAGGAGTATTTGCCTCTCAAGAGTCAATTTCCTGAGCTAGATTCACGAGGACATGAATTTCAAAGGGGGTGCTTTGTCAGGAAAGGAGGACTAAAGTGAAATGTGAGATAAACCGATGACCTATAATTAGGACTAAACTGCAAAGTGAGATAAACTGATGACATGAAATGAACTACAGCAATATCCGTTGGATCACACGGGAAGAAAGATCTAGGTCGTTTATTCCTTCAGTCGTTGGTGGTTCAAATCTTAAGCCAAACGTTGTCGTTCCACTCATGGCGGGAGGGGACATCTTAGCTGGCATCCAGCTGGATGAAGGGTGAAGCGTGGTTGGTCTAATCGAGTCATCAGAAGCTGACGTGGTTTAGTCCGTTATGATCTTTTGTTTAATTCAGTTTTACCCCCTTTGTTGTTGAATTCATGTATCTAACCCTAGTCATATAAAAGGGAAATTATCTCTTCCATTTTAGGGCATGAATGACTATATCTGATTTCCTTTCTAAAACTCTCTCTCAATCCTTCTCTTTCTCTTCTCTGTTCGCCGTAGATCTCTCTGATTCCGGTCAGAGAACTCTGTGTTCCTGACACAATGGGAGGGTAAAAGTTCCCACATGGACAAATTCTGTGTTGGACAGTCCAGATCCGCAGCTGGCTGGCAAGAATGCGGAACCCGTAGACCTCACACTTCATAAACCCAAGAACTTGTACCACCCGGATCTTATATTGCAGTGTGGTAGAACAAAAGCGAAGACAGCCACTCTAGCTGCTCCTCTAGCACCGCCCTAATTCACTCCAAAGAGGGTAAATTAAGTACACATCGACCTCATAATAGAGGAAGGCCAGGACATGATGTCCACAAGGAGCCCACTTGTTATGGATTGAACTCCCACAGTGCAGCGTCTTGAAACGAGCACACATTTGCCTCAGTAGTTCAGCTTTTCTCCACTAGGATTTTTAGATGATGGCGGAATCGAAAAACAAGAAAATTGCAGGACAAGATAAAAGAGGAGATAGTTTTCAGATTCGGACAAGACGAACAACTGCATAGTTCTCAATCAGCAGAGTACCTCCTCCTTGATGCAGAAATAGAGAGATTCTACGTAATATCTAACAGTTATTTTTCTCAAAAAACAAAACACAGTTACTGTTTAATCTGCACACCAGAAACGGCAAGAGGTATCAACAACAAAACTCAGCTGTGGAGCCGACACATCTGACTGAGATCCGCCGCCTGGCAGAATTTGTGACCCAAGTCCTTCCAAACTTGATGACCGAGTTTTCGGTAATAATAAGCCATGCTTAATGAGCGAAGGCCTGACAGGATAATCAAAACATCTAAGATTCAAGCTCAATGCTTGAAACATTCTTCTATACAAGCTCACGAGGTGAATAACCTCGCCCGAGTCTTTTGTCCAGAAAAGAAAAACGCTAGTAAAAGAGAAATCCAAACCTATAGCGCCCTACATAAGAGTTTTATGCAAAACATACAAATGGGGAAAGGAAGGAGAAGAAAACACACTTCTATAATTTTTGCGGAGTAAGGGGAACACGACCTTTTCCAGCCGCGGAACCATGCTCACCACAAGCTGGAATACTATAAGAACGCCTCCTCAATTTCATGGCATGAGGGCTCCTTCCAGTATTGAGCCTTGGAAGGGAAGAACGAGAGAATGAGAGCTCGGAAGCCGGTTCGCTATTATTAGTTATCGACACCTTGTCAAGATTTTGTCTTTCCTTGTCCTTGTATACTACGCCCGCCGGAACCTCCTCCTTCGCCTGTTCCTCTCCCACCACATTGTCCTTGATGGGTGGTTCATCGTCCGGGCAATATCCATCCTCTTCATAATCTTGCATTGCAAGATCATCATACTCTTCATCAGATTTAGTTGACTCATCGACAGAACCTTCCATCTGTAGAGCAAATGTCATTCAGGGATTAGTAAAATCTGGAGTGAGAGTCAGCAGCATAGGGCTCTTTTGCACTGGCAAAAGATATGCATTTCATAACACTTGTGAAGATTAGTAGTATGCAGAGTGACAGTTTATCAACCATTACAAACACATAAAGATACTATCTTTTTGTATAACCCCATTATTTTTTTTCATCACCAGGTTAATAATCATTCGATATATTGGTTTAGATTGGGAATGACCCAATCATAGTAATGCATAGTGTGTCACTTCCATTATCCTTCCATTATCAGCAAAATGATGGATCATGAAAGAAAAGCTGTAGAAAAACACTCCAATTACATGCTCGCAAGGATATTCGATATTGTAATGAATGATTGAGGGTGAATGTTGCTTAAAACGTAATAAGACTCAAAATCCAAGAGCAACCTGCATTGCATAATGCATAATCCGAGTAAACCAGATAGAAATAACGAGTTGTAGATTTCATCATCCGTGTATCGTTAGTCAGATCTTAGAGCATAAACAATGGCCAAAACCCGTTTGACTGTATGCCATGGAGACCATAGCTTTACCATTAGAAAATGTCATGAAAAATGTGCGATAGTTACGATGAGTAAAATACTATAACCTGGTTCCTTACCTCCTCATCCATTTGTTTCCTATTATCATCGCTCAAGTCATCATCACTGTCTAGCTCGGGAGGATCATCAACCTCCTCATCACTGCCATGCACTGAGTGGTCTTCCTTGAGCTGTAAGAAGAGGAAAGACATCAGTACATCAAAACGGGAAAAGAGAGGAAACATGAGCTTCAAAAGAACATCACAGTCTTTCAGTTACCTCCTTAGCTGGTCCATCGGACATCCTGGGCGAGCTGCAGCACGAAGACTGATACCTGCTACCAGTGTCAGTGATGTAACCCCTAGATTCATCAACACTGCTCGCACGACTCGTGCCCCCAGTATCACTAGGCCAGGCACTTATACCGAAGTGGCCAAACTGAAGGTTTACAGGTTCAGCTTTACCAATCTGCAACGGTCCATACATTGGTATTCCAATACTATCAAGTGCATTAACAGGCCAAGCTTTCGCCACAGAACCATCATTATTCAAAAGAGCCATGAGATGCCTCGAAGAGCCTTGCCTTTGGATAAGTTGGAACATTCCCTTGGAGCTCAATGAGTTGGCAGCACACTGGTTCCTGTATTCTTCATCGACCAAAGAAACTGTATTTGTGGGTGAATCATAAAGCTGCTCACCAGCTTCACGCCTTCTAAGGCAGCCAAATACAGTTGCATGAATGGCGGCCACACTCTTGTCTACATTGGTATTATTGATCTTTGGGACCAGATGCTTGTCCGCTCTCTTGCAGAGATAGTCTTGGATCGTCCTGATGTTTCTGATATATTTTACATACTTGTTTTTGGCAGGGTCCAGAGTCATGTATTTCGCACGAACAGCAAACCTTTCCATGTGGTTTTCCTCGTTTGTTATGTATATCATGAAAGGTATAATGGAAGGATGTTTCTTCATAAGCCCCATCTGTACATGTTAGAATGAAGTCAGTCATCAAATCCAAGATTCAAAAGAAATATGTAATTCTCTTTTCTTGTTTGCAACTATTAGTGTTTCTCTCTTACCACAAAGTTAAGGCTTAAGTGGACACCCTCGACTACTACTGACTCGTTCCGCTCTTCCCATGCAGTGATCAGGCGGTCAAGGCTGTCGATTACCATCTCACTTTGTGCCTTGAATCCTTCAACTGCCAGCTGTCTTGGACTGATCAGCTCACTGGAATTGCTTTGCACTTCTTGTGATCCAGTGTTGGAATTTTCCTGTTTAAGAGAAACACCGGAAAGCTTTTTAGCTTTCCTTTTCGCTTTTGCTGCTGCAACAGCTTCTGGGTCCAAATACTCTCCAGCATGGTATGTTGAAGCCCAAAGTAAAGGGTTTTCCTTCTCATCCACAAAGCTCCTCATCATATGTCGAATTGAGTCGGTAGATATCACGGTTGTGATTCCTAACCTGCTACCCTGTGAATTCACAAGGACTAAAGTAAATCAACAGTATCTTTTGGAGCATTTTCCAGCAATAACGAGATAGTACATGTTAGCAACCTCAGATGCAAACCTATGCTGCACTTAAAGTAATTGATCTCATATAATATACATGAACACGAGGCCTAATCAAACACTCCCCAACTCCAACTACAAAGACCTTGATGGGGGATTCTAAACTCTATGCTCCAACACCCTCCTCATAATCCGCAATATAATGGTAATAGTTTGTTGACGTATTCAGGCACATACTAGCATTAAACTAAACATTAAAGAGAACAGAAAAAGGAACTTGTTTATATTATTTTGAAAATGTAGCATAGAATTAACCCCCGGATGTACATGCATAGTTTATGTTAATGAAATGGTGATTCACTACTCCTAAAGTATTAATGGAGACTTCAGGTCATCTTAATATTGCTATTGTATAGTTCTTGATGGTACTCCCATGAACTGCTTGAAATCTCTAACAAGCAGTGTTATTAGTCATAATGGATCTTATAACGTAATCTAGTTCCAACAACGTCAGGGGATTGAACCTATTTCAAAATGAGAGCAGGAGATCAAATGTGGAAATAAGTACTTAGTTCCATTAGGCAGTGAAATAAATTAATACCAGCAAAGCCGACAATGTAGATTTGCCACAGCCGCTAGTTCCACACAGCAGTACAGTTACAGATTCCTTCCTTTCCCGGATTCTGGAACAACATAATCATACTCAGATATTGCAATTAAGAACATACACAGGTGGACAATTCTAGGGAACAGAGGTAATACTTAGAGAAACAACAAATTTTCTCGCCTCTGTAAAACCAAGTAGGCTAGCTAACATCATGAAGATAGCAACTCAGTGCAATGGATCTACCACGATCATAGGAAGAATGAAAACTCTCTTATTCCACAATAAATTATCAAATCGGAATAACAACCGATATAAATGTAGGAATCCTGCCTCCCTCAGAATCAGCATTCAGACCAATAATTATGTAATAATATCAACAATTCAGGACCAGATAGGCACTAGCAGAAATCCCAACCTAACTAAAACATTAGAGCAGCATGCACGACTCAGAAAGACAATGCTTTCTTAGAGAAAATTTGTGTCTTGATGATTTGCCACTTAGCATTGCCAAAAAAAAGGCTATTAGCAATCGAAACTGCAAGAGCTCCAGATGTCCTTGAGCGGTTCTCCTCGTAATGAATGTCAAAGAACTAGCAAATGCAGAACTATTCAAAACTTAAAGGCCCGTCAAAGAACAAACTAACATTCTTTGTGAGAGTAGCGGGTATAGGGAAGGCGTGGTCAACCAAATATACATACCAACTACCAGATAACAAGTTTAGGCGTTGGGGTCATTAACTCGCGGGCAGTGTAGGCTCACCAACTACAAGAAACCGCAACCATTCTAACACGCCCTAGTCCTCCTATGTGCATCATCACCCAAGTGAAGGGCAGTGCACACTGCCACACTCTAACTGGCATCTCTAAACTGGTGGAAAACATGCTTGCAAACAGAAGTAGATATCGAACTTGCAGAGATAATAGAAATAATAGTTTTACTCCATGCTCATAACATTACAACTTCTCGGTATTGTAGATAGCACCAGCAGACGGTTTTCTCACATCATGGCTCTGCAGCAAGTCATTTACCTCTCTAATACTACATGACAAGATGCACAACAAAATTATCATTCACCATATTAAGCCCTTCACCATGATTAAGAAGACGAGCAAAACTGAAACTACAATATGCGTATACAGATGGCCAAGTTCTCAATCGTGTAAACAACACTGGTAAGGCACACGCGGAGTAAAACAAAAACAAAAAGACTAGAACGCTGCTTTTACCAATTGAAGATGTTACCGACTTCAAGCTCAGCAAAACAAAATTACTATTATTTAAAGATAAATGTTTCATATAATCAATAGAGCTAGTATGCGCAAAATGAGCTCATGTGGAAGATTAAGGAAGATTAAGCCATGTCATCTTCTACAAACATTACCAAAATATATGTTTTTTAATTAATTACCAAAAATATATTAACTGAAGAAGCGGTGGTAGTTGTTTTTATACTAATGCAGAAAAATGTTTAAGCTAATTGTAACGCAAAGTATAACATTGTACCTGCAAGCCAAAACCAAATCTGCTCTTTGATTAGGACCCACGTATTTGTATTGAGCTAGGGCTTCGCAAACAACATCTAAGAAGGTCTTTCTTCTAACAACCACCGTTGTGCGTTTCTTGTACAATTCAAATGGCTTACTCTTACCATCTTCCTCAGAGACCACTTGGGGGCCAATTTCTTTTTCCAGGGAACCACTACTTATGATATCATTTCCTTTCTGAGGCCCCGGAGCAGCTACTTTAGAAATCTTTATTCCGTCTGGAACCCAACCATCAACTGAGCATTCACTTTTCATCAATTCAAAGACACTTTTGCTAATCTGGAAAGCACAAACAGTTAGTATCTATTGTTTCCAAATCCATACGAATACACTAATTTTACGATTCAAACCAAGGGCCGAAAGCAGGAAAAAACTGTGAACCGTAACTGGTAAAAATCTATCTGTTGGTACTTCATCTTAAAAGCTCTAGCTACTGGTCAGGTCCAATAACATTTCCATTTCAGATTGCACTACTGTAGCTGATATGGACAATGTGAGGATACATTTTTGGAATCCAGAAGACCAGGATGGAGCATATTAACAAGAACTTGAGAATTGGGTGCATTCAGCATTGCACCATATCATAGTTGTTATAAACAACTTAAGTATTATTATTACTAATTTACTATTATTGTTATTATTATCATTATTGTGTATTTGTTAATTTAAACATTCAACTCAACTGCAAGATTAACCAGATATACCCATATAGATGCCATTTTTATCTCACTTGTGTAACTTTCTCGGCCTTCTAATCTTCTTTAAGAAGCCTGGTTTTTTCATATTTCTGCACCTATAGTGAATACCAGATTATTTTCACCAATTTGCAAATTTATGAAATAACCTATGGATTGCAGCGGCCCGCGGGCTTGATCGGCCACTATAGTCCTATACGGTCATTTATATTCGAGCATCAGACCACTCATTTACATGATTAGTGTACAACTACAGAAATTGGAAGGCGCGGCAAAAAATCAACAAGAATAAGCTTCCCATACACATTTGTCATGCTATATATTTAAAACAGGTAAACGCGGTAGGATTGTCGTTTAGAGTAATAACATAGATACGCAGGATCTTGTTTGCAGTTACAGCATCTAAAGGAATCTTGTATCAGTTGCCTAATATGGAGACTTCTGAATCGGTCCATAGTCAGCTACTGAAAGAACACGCTGGCATTACTGTTCTGTATTATCTTCCTTTTTAGTAGGATGCGGGTTTGCAATAGTGACTACATCAATTATTGCAATTGTTAGTATTCGTCCAACTTTCAGCACATAAATTTTTTGACTAATTTACTATTATTGTAATTAATTTGCATCTTCTTGAACTGTTGGAAGTCCTGCACCTTGTTTGAAGATGTGCATTGCTAATTTTGGTGCTTTTACTTGGCTGCACTCGAGTTTGAGGATGTACTGCGAGGGCATCATTTCACATGTGTCCAGCGTATGGGTTTCAGATTGGTCGTTACATATACGTCTAATGGGTACAACATTTATGATTACTGAATTTGCAGGCTTCATTGGTCAATATAGGCCTATATGGTCATTTATTGCTAAGTACCAGACAACTAACCTATGTGATCAGTGTATGCCCGCTAGCTGCAACAAATGTGAGCTTTCCATATCTATTTTCGCACTACATATTTAATACATGTAAAATAGGTACCCAAGATCTTGTTTGCATTTACTAGCGTCTAAAGGAACCTTGTTTCAATCTCAATCATTGTTATACTATGACTTCACACTACTAGTCTACTAGGCATGGGTTTATATCTTTTCTATATCATTAAGATTTCAGGTGAGTGGTTAACGGATCTCTTTATTGTTAGACCAGATATTTCCATTTGATCTGCATTCTGTTGTAACATCCTTCAAGGTGCCAATTGGTGAAGATCTTAGAGAAGGTACTGTGATGTCATAGAATAAGCCCATCCATAGTAGGGTGACGTAAGAGTATAAACAATATTGGTGAATTTGAACAGTCACGGCGATTGGAACAAGATTCCTTCAGAATCTAGTATATGCAAACAAGATTCTGGGTACCTATGTTATTACACTAAACAACAATCCTACCGAGTTTACTTGTTCTAACTATATAATACATGTGGTAGGCTTACGTATGCTGATTATCTACCACTTATTCCAACTGTGATAGTTAGATCTTCGAACAGAACTTAGCGGGCATACACTGATCATATAGGCAAGGTGTCTGATACTCAGCAATAAATGACCGTATAGCACGATGCTTGCCAATCAAGCCCGCGTCAATCCCAAAGTGTTGTATTCATTGAAATTAAAGGTACCGACCTCTCTAAAACCTGTTAGACACATGTGAAATCATGCCCTCACTGTACACCCTCACATGAAGGAGGCACGCTAAAGCAAGAAAGAGTAAAGATGCAGATTGTCGAACAGGTAAGAGGGTTTCAACAGTTCAAGACAATGCAACTCGCTATGCACTAAAATCAAATAAGGAAAAAATAAATCAAAAGCACAAACATGGACGAATACCGACAAATTGCAATCATTGATCTACTCAGTATTGCAAATCTACATTCTACTTAAACCAGAGGATAGGTAATACAGGTCAACAATGCCAATTAGCAAACCATGACCTGATCCAGAAGTCAGAAGTCTCAAAAATTAGCTGAGTGATATTAAACATGAACAAAAAGATGGAGATTTAGGCAAAAATGGACCACACACAAGCATGATTTTTTTTTCTCAATTCAGAAAACAGAAGATACCTTGAAGGCATGACGAGCTTTGCATCCCATGAGCTGTAGAGTGCTCTGCAGAACAGAGCGGGTGTAACGGAAAGACTCCTTCCCTTTCTCTCTCTTCTTATCTTCATCGTCTACCACTACTAAGTAGAGCAATTTCGTCACCTCCGTCATCTCTCTGAACCAATCAAACCACACAACTAGTCAATTCAACACCAAATTCAAACGATCCAAACGCACAAAACTCATAATGACACAAACTTCTCGAAATAGTAAAAATCATCTCAAACTGAACTAATTTCACAAAATTCACAAAATCATCAGATAGAGTACCGGCCTGAAACGTCAATTACGCGAAATTCAAAGCGGAAACTGAACTAAATTCACCAAAATCAAAAGATCCAAACGCAAAAAACTCATAATGACACAAAAAGCTTCTCGAAATAGTAAAAATCATCTGAAACTGAACTAATCACAAAATTCACAAAATCATCCAAATTCACTAGCACCGATGCATATAGAGAACCAGCCTGAAACGTCAATTCGGCGAAATTCAAAGCGGAAAACAGCGACAAGGAGAGCAATGTAGTGTTTAGATTCGAGAATCGGCGTCAAAAACGGCAACGGAGAGGCGATAGAGGGAGAGAGAGATCGTTTACCTGAGATCAAGCGACGGTGAGGCGGTGGTTGAAGAGGCGGTGGTGGTGGAGGATGAGGTTAGGGTTCAGAAGGCGTGAGGAGACGCCATTTGAAGAGCTCGATCTTGCCATTTTCGATGTCAGCTGCTTCCACGCATCAGAGCCTGCGGTGTTCCACGAGTCGCTCTCGTCTCGTCTCTCTCACCTCTCCGGAGAAGAAAACAAACAGACAATAAATACAATAACCAAAGTCTCTTTTTCTCTCCCTCTTTTCCTCTTTCTTTCTCTATAAAAACGTTACAGAGAGGAGGCCCAATGGCTATTGACGGGTTTAGCCTTCGATTTGGACCGCCACACAGAAACCCTAACGACTCGGTATTTATAAAGGTTGGATTGCGGATCTCTCTGACCCACTAAACGGAATCTGAATCTGTTGGGTGGTAGATATTGTAAGTTTGGACATGGTTGAGGTCTGAGTGTTATATCCGCGTGAGTTTAAGCGTGAAGCAGGAAAGATGAAACGCTTTTCTTATTTTGAGGAAAAGATATTAGGAGGGGTGACTGGTGCAGCCTTGCAAGAATATTCCTGTGCTTCGAGAGCTTCTGGAATGAACCTATGTCTTAGTATGGTCTCGCAGATACTTAATTACAAATAGTATTGATATTGTAAAAAAATTCTTTGTAATTTCACTTTTGTCAACATCGCGCGTCATTTTATTAAAACTAATAATAACTAAGTGTCGTTAAAAGTGTCGGTGAGACCGTACTGGTACGGGTTTTCTTCAAAAATTCTATAAAAATTTAAAATTGGTTCAACAAGGTGATAATCAATTTTTAGTTAGATTGTAATTAGTTTAATTTGTAATATGCATATGGTAAAAAAAAAATGTAGTGTGCAGTTAGAAGTACACGAGTTTAAGAAGTATTCATAAACTATGTAGTTAGTGATATCTTTTGAGAAATTGTTTTATCGTCAGCGTGGTTGAACTCAGGAGCTAATGCAGGGGCATCTAACGATCTATCACTTGAACTACCATCCTAACTGCACTATGTAGTTGTAAAATTGATAGAAGTGCATCCGGCAATTTTTGGACCATTGAAAAAACGCTTCATTATGTAACCTATCACTCATTCTTGTTGCAAAACGTCGATATCAATCAGGTATTAATAATATTTACGATGACAATTCTTTAAAACTGACCGATAATGACAGCTACAGATGTTAAGACTTCAAATTTAAACTTATCAGTGGGTTCCACCTAGCTCGATTTAGTAGTTGTTGAGACATGTACTTGTTATCGTAATAATGATGTTGTTTGGTTTGAATCGAATCAAAAATTTAATTTCCTTAATTTTTAACTTTGATTTGTACTCTTCTTTCCCAGGACGGTAAAAAAATGCTAGGCAAGGCATGTGCTCTTGTCTCTCACACTGAATACGTCTATCATATGACCCGATTAAAATTAAATAGTGAGGTTGTTTGGCTAGGTAGATTTCATTTCTTTGTAAATTAGAGACCAAAATATTTGAATCGTAATTATAAATATTTAGATAACGAAACATGTAAGTATAAAATGTTAATTTTAACAAAATTACTGAAAATATATTGAATGAGAAGTAGATACCCTCTAATTGACAAAATTGGCATAAATTGCAAAGCAACCGACTACCTACAAATTATATTGCGTTTTTATTTTAGTGTTATCCTTTTACAAAATATAAGTCTCAAATTGAAGGTCGCGTTTTTGTTTTTAGTGTTTTCCTTCTATTAAATATAAGTCTCAAATCCTTTTCAAACTACTCATCCACTTCGGAACTACCGAAGAGCTATAAGATTACATCTTTGGAATAAAATCCAGTAAGCTTAAGCTAATCTGAATCTCTTGTTGAAGACTAACTTATAGAGAGTCTTGCCCTACAAAAAATTTGCTTACTTTTTACTTTTTAGTAGCTCTATTTTCCTTCACACACACTTCGGAACATTACTAATTTTCATGAAAATCAACTCAAACACTCAATTAACGAATTCAGTAACTAACAAGATGCATAAAGGATATTTTGGACGAATCAAAGTCAAATCATTAGTTAAATCATTAAATAGTTTTATTTGGTGATATACAACATCAAAGTACCGAAATGATGCTTATAATTTGTAAACTGTATCACTAGCCCAATTAGGTCCCATAACTGATCGAGCAAAATGATGTACGGTGAAATAAATGTCACACCCACCAACATGTCCTACGTAAGCTATCACATACTCCCTCCGTATCACCAGGTTCTTCAAAAAGTTATTCGGGTATTATTTGGTCTAAGTGATTTGGTTAGCAAAACAAATCAAGAATTTAATAATTTTTTGTGGCATTGTAGAGCAACGTTTACTCTACGACGCCATGAAAAAATTACCAAATTCGTGCATCGTTAGGCTAACCAAATCGCTAGGCCCAAATAATACCCAAATAACTTTTTGAAGAACCTGGTGATACGGAGGGTGTACGTTGCTTATGAAAAAACACATTTATTGTTTTCACACGGGAATATTATGTAGAGAAAAAAATGTTACGAGTTAAAGTAGAAGAATGAAAATGTATATATTTAATTGTTCTAAAAATGTATTAAACTAAACTAATGGGTCGCTTTCTTTGCCTAACTTTTGACGATTTTTTTGTTTGCAAAAAAAAAAACTTCTGACGATTTTTTTTCATTTTCACAAGTCATACAAAACTTATGTATTTCTCATTGTTGTTAGTACTTTTTTTAAATCTAGTATTAATTATGGGATAAAAACGAAGAGACATAAGTAGCAATTTTTGTTTCTCAATAACATAAACATTTTAGAAAACTTGACACTCTAAAAATAAGCAAAATTATTGTAGTATATTATTGGATTAACATATCCTTCTATTTTTATTTTTTATTTTGAGAACAGACCGATATGTAAAATATGTCTTAACTTCCGTTACCTCACGAGGTATTTCTTACATAATTTCAGGTTAAATTATACAAAGATAAACCCCCTTCAAAGTAATATTCTCTCCGTCCAGCAAAGATAGTCTATTTTTTAAACTGCATCTTTTTTTTTAGACTTGCAATTAATATTTCCCACTACAAGTTGACATGCTTTTTCCACCATTATTTTTAATTTTGTTTTTTCAAAGACTATGTGCATTGAATATGAATGAATAGTATTGTAAATTCATTGTATTTTTTAGGGTAATAGACATTAAACCTACCTGCAAAATACGGGTTGGGACACAAAACTCCCTGCACTTTCAATTTTCCACTACAACCCCTTGCAGTATACACCCGTGGGACACATAGCCCCTGCAGTATCAATTTCTCTCTTAACCCCCTGCAATATACATATACAGGACATTCAACCCTAAATTGATAACGGGTCAAATTTCTAACATAAATTCATCAAGTGTATTCACGTGCTAGCTCTACGGATGAAGAAAAAACAACTTCAAAGACCATCACGTGATTTGCATGTGATGAATTTCCGTTAGAAATTTGACCCCATTATCAATTTGGGTTTAAGTGTCCCACATATTTATATTGCAGGGGGTTTAGTGAGAAACTGAAATTGCTGGGGGCTATGTATCATATGGATGTATGTTGTAGGGGGTTTGTTGGAAATTGAAAGTGCAGGGAGTTTTGTGTCCTAAAATGCATTTTGCAGGTAGGTTTAGTGTCCATTATCCTATTTTTTAATTTGAAAATGTAAGTGAACAATTATATTGGGACAGAGCAAAATAGAAATATGGACTATGTTTGCGGGACGAATGGAGTATACATAACAAGAATCAAATGCACAACTTTCTATTAGCATTAAACTACTTAGGTCATGTTTGCTGTCAATTGAAAATCTGAATAAGTGATTGAAATAATTTGGGTTAAAAATCTATAGATAAAATCGAAATTGTATCACATGTGGTCACTCTAATTAGTCAAACGGCCGCTCCTGCAATAAATATTTGAACCAACCAATGTGTCCTATATGAGCTATCTCACTGACGGGTGTGTAAATCATGTATAATTTTTTGTCTCGTCACGAGATATTTCTTACCTAATATCAGGCTAAATCATACAAAGAAGATGAACCCCCTTCAAAGTAATAGATTGACACAACACGAATAAAATGCAAAACTCTCTATTGTCAACAAATACTTGCTATGTGGCTCAACCACTTTGTATCGAAACGTGTTTATGCAATCACAAGAGAAGTACTCGGGGCATCTTTGCCCTCCAACCATAGAAGGGGAAGGGGAAGGGGAAGGGGAAGGGTTGGGAGTTGTCACCTGCAACCCATGAGGGGAAAGGAGGGTGAAGATGAATGTAAATGGATTCGTTACGATTTTTTCAAAAAAGATTTTTTATTAATTCGTTACGATTTTTTCAAAAAAGAATTTAATTAATTCATCAAATTAATTCGTTACGATTAAGAAGGGGGATGCTTTTAATAAATTCGTTACGATTTTTTCAGAAAAGAATTTTTATTACAATAAAATGAAAATAATAAGAATAATAAAATGTATATTGTTTCATACTATTTGCAACATAAATAATGTTTTTAAGGCTTATACGAAGAAATGAAAAAACTCTACGTCTCCTAACCAAATTTAGCTAGATCCAAACTCCAAAGGACAATTTGTTAATAATAAGTTAACAAAGGCCAAAAGATTGTAGCAGTATGATTTAATAAAACAAAAAAGATTCAAATTCTGGAATCATTCAAAGCATGAAGCACGAAGCAGAAGAACTTTCCCATGAGTTCATATACCAAAATAGAACCTCTGAAATAGTGGAATTTGTAGCTCTAAACTTGGGGAGGTTTATGTAAGTGGAACTTCATAAAATCGTTTTGATTATTGCAATTTATTTTACTAGTAAGTGGAAACCCGCAACTACTAGCTAGCTAGGTCCTTTTTTTTCTCATTAGCCCCTACACTGAGAGACTTTGAAGTTTGAAGGGGTCAAGTCAATTAAGAACCCTTTTTAATTTCAGTTTTGACAAGTTGCTAAAGGAAAACTTTATTTTTGCTAATTTTATGGCTTTAGAAGTAATTATTAATGCACAATTATGATTAATCATGCAAATGAGTAGTAGCTCAGTGGTAGAGTGTTTAAAGCTCCTGCATTAGATTTTGGATCCGAACCCCGCTATATTATGCAATTATAATAAAAATGATTAATCATATGCAGGTATATAACAAATATTTAACTGTACTAGCTTTTTTCGACAAGAAATAATAGTACTAGCTATTTTCTCAAAATTGTCCATTTTTTAAATTCTGTAGAGCGTTGAAAGCCCCTGCATGAGGTCCGGGGTTCGAACCTGGTTGATGACAAAACAATTTTTCAATAAAAAAATCTCCAACCCAGGTCATTTTCCCCTTCCCCATCCTAATCCCCTAAATTATAACTCATTTCCAGCTCATTCCCTATCCATTTTAACACATGTATGAGGAGAGGGAGGGGCATGTCCATGGGAAAATTCACCCCTAATTATCCCACACCCAAGAAAAATTTTCTTCTCATAGCTCCCCATCCCCTTCCCCTAATGGGGTTGAACTTGAACCGTATTTTTATACGGTTTCCCCCCTCTCCCTCCCGCTCTGGGACTAGAGATACCAACCATGTCATTTTCTCTCTCCCCTCCCCTCAGGGGCCAACCATATTCCCCTTTCCGTCCCCATCTCCATCCCCTAAACTACAACTGATCTCCAACTCATTTTCCCCATTCATTTAAACACATGTTTGGGAAGGGAGAGAGACATGTCCATTGGAAAATTCCCCTAACCATCCCACACCTAAGACAAAATTTCTCTTCATAGCATCCCCTCCCCCATCCCCTTCCTCTCATGGGGTTGAATTGAATCTTATTTTTATACGATTTTCCCTCTTCCTCTCTCTCCATGTGGTTGGAGATGTTGTAAGGTGACATGCATTAATTGTTCACATTAATATGTTTTAATGGTGATGCTGACATGATATCCCATCTTGCTTCTTGTCCGACACAATTACAATGACCGTTCATTGAGTATTGTTGTCAATTTACTCATGTCAAATATTAAGTGGGACACCTCAAAATAGAAGAGTAGAGTCCTTTTGTAGGATGCAGGGAGTACATTAAACCTAATTTCGAAAGTTTAGTGTTAGTGTTCTTTTTCTTGTTATTTGTTCATTTCTATAATGCTATACAACTTTGATGATGAACATAATTAAAGTTGGTTGTTTAACAAATGTTATTTTTGTTCTTTATGAAACTGCTATACCACTTTGAGAGATAATGCACCCTTTGTTATTTTTTCATTTATTTTCTTTAGTAAGGAAGTTGAAGATCTAAGTAGTAAGGTTTGATTGGATTGTGAAGGAAGTCCAATGTTCATCCTCAAGTTCAAATTGAAGAAGCTCAGACAAGAGTTAAGAAAGTGGAGCAAATCAAATGATGTGGAGTTATCAAACTCAATTAAGGAGAAAAATAATCACAGCTGCAAGGATTAGAGAAGAAGAGCTTCGTAGAGTTGAGCTTCAGCTGGGATATCCATGAAAGGAGGATGAATTATTATGTAAAGAAAAATCCAGAATTAGTTGGTTGGAGTTGGGGATATAAATACTAAGTTCTTTCAGTATTCATTTAATTAAGCAAAGAATGAGGCAAAATATGATCGTTGGTGTTATTAGATAGGATGGCTCATGGGGTAGTGACGAGAATGAAGTGATGGAGGAGTTTCAATCTTTCTACACAAACCTCTTTAAGGAGGAAAGCAACAATAATATGAAAGATATTCTTTTCTCAGTGAGGATAAAAGTGGATGCAGATATGAATAATTCTCACACCTGGATAATGAGGAAATTAAGCAAGCGTATTTTTAGCTTCACCCACAGAAAGCACATGGGTATGATGGCTTCACAGCAAAAAAGTTCCAGCAGCATTGTATAATGTGGGTTCTAAAATTGCAAAGCTATCAAAAGCTTTCTTCAATCAGGTAAAATGCTTAAAAACCTAAATCTTACTCACATTGTGTTACTTTGTCAAGTCAGGAACCCCACTCAATTTAAAATTTCAGGCCTATTAGTTTTTTTTCCGTAAAATACAAAATTTTCTCTAAGACATTGACAAGCAGGCTTTGTGCTATTCTAGATTAGATCAGATCACATAACCAGTATGCACTCATAGAAGGGAGGATTATAAATGATAATGTCAAGATAGCCCATGAAATCTTGCACTTTATTAATAAAAAGAGGGCTGGTAAAGAAGATGTTTTAACACTTGAGTAATGAAAATTGCCCAAATTATGATTTTCCCATATTACCCGAATTGCAGTAATGAAAACTCTTCTTACTTCATCTGATTGTTGCGATAAGACCTTTGGAATCTAATCATTAACTCCATGTCCTCATGTTTGCAGGAATTTGTCCTCAAAGAGCATGTTTTACGAATTGAAATCGTGTGCGAGCATTTTATGAATTGGTGATTTGCAAGCACACGTGTTAGAAATGTTAGGTTTAAAAATCTGTATTTCTAGCTCTTGTAGGCAGTGACTTTTTCATATTCTCCAAACTGTGATAACGCATTGCTCTACAATTATATGCTTCAATAACTAGTTCAACCATATTTTATCACTCGATTTTGAAGTATCGATTCCTACCTGTTGTACCCAAGAGTTTATAAATTTGGCGATTTTATATTCAAAAGTTGTTGAGTAATGTCTTATGCTCTCATAGTGCCAAATGCTTCTGTCATTTGTAGCTATTCTGGAGATAGGGATCTTTTTTATTTCTCCAGCGTTAATTGCAACGAAAGATGTGTGAATAATAGATATGTCCCACTGTATGTCCTCTCTGATTAGTTCTGATACTTCCATCCCCTCAAACAATGGGGCTGCTTGAACAAGTCTGAAAGTGTTATGCCTTTTTAGCCAGGGGTCCTCATTAATGTTACTTTATCACATGTACCAATTCGCCATGTTAACCTGTAGTTGATAACATCCTTGCCGATGTGTATACTTCTTCAAGAAACCTTGTGTTAGCTTGGATAACCGAATTCATAATTTCTCTGTCTGGATAGTATTTATACTTAAACACCCTACTCACCAGTGTATTTATTTGGAGGAGTCTCCCAGATTGCTTACCCAAAAGAGCAGTATTGAAGTCTTCCAAATCTTATAAACCCATGACACCTTCATCTTTTGCTTTTTGTATTTTTTTCAACAAAATCCAAAAGCCGACTCCCAATCCTTCTTGTTTATCCTACCAAAATATATTAAACATGGCTTCTAATTTGGGACAGAGAGAGGATGGTAGATAAAATTAGTTCATGGTATAAACCAGTATTGCTTGACAGATAGCGTTATTACTATTTCTCGACCTGCGACTAAGAGAGATGCACGTTTCCAATTTTTAATTTGTTTAACACTTTGGTGACTAAGTTATTAAAACTGAGAATCCTCTTTTTCCAGTGACAGATGGAAATCACTGATACTTCTCTAGTTGTACTCCCAACTGTTGACTCCAATTAAGTTTGCTTTGTTGTGCTACATTTGATGAGAAAACAACTGCCAATTTAGCTAGGTTCACTTGTTGGCCCCATGCCATTTCATATGTAAAGTATCATGTAAATTTGTTACTTCTTCTGTGTTGGATTTCGTGAACATCATGTTTTCATATGAAAAAAATAGGCGAGAGATAGTACGACCTCCCTTGAATGCTGCCAATCTGGTTATCCTTTTTGTTGCATTGCAGTCATTAGAGCTCAAGAAAGTGTTTCCCCATATAGAAGAAAAAGATACGGGGAAAGAGGACATCCTTGCCTAAGTCCCCTATGGGGTATGATATTCCCTTGGTTGCTCCTCCCAATTTATAATGAGAAGGAAGTTGTTGATACACTGCCCATTATTTGCTTTATTCATTACTCACAAAACCCCATGCGCTGCATCGTTGCTTTCAAGAAGCACCACTCAACCATGTTGTATGCTTTACCTATATCAAGCTTGATAGCCATGTATCCGGTTCTTCATTTTGTCCTCGTTCTCATTGTATGTAGCAGATCAAAGGATGTAAGAATATTGTATGTTATATGCCTTCCTGGGACAAACACGCTCTGATACTCCGATATAGTTGGTCTAAAAAAGTTTTGACATATTAGCAATTTCTTTGGACACAAGTTTCTAAATAACATAGCATAAACGTATAGATATTAAATCACTCTGTGAATGCGCATGTTTGAATTTAGGGATGAGAGCCAAAATCATGTGATTGAAGTCCGCTACACTTTTGTGTCTATTCAAAGTTTTGAGGGAAGTTTTGCAAGCTGAATTACCCACGGTAGACCATTTTTTCTTTAAAAAAACACTATTGGGAAGTTGTCACACTTAGGTGCCTTCAGCGGTGCCATATCCAAGATAGCATGTTCAATTTCCTGCCGAGCGTATGCTCTGTCCAGCTTGTCACGTTGCTCGGCCAAGATGAATTGGGGAGTTTCAGATAGCACCTGATCCATGTGCTGACTTGAGGGCCTGTTTGAAGAGAAAATAGTATGAAAATGATCTTCGAGAAATGCCACCATATCTTCTTATTTAATGCGCCGAACTCCATGTTTATCCTCTAGGCCCTTCAGGGTATTCCTTGCACGTAAAAAATGTGCCTTTGTATGGAAGAAGCTCGTAATTCAGTCACCCTCCTTTAGCCATGATGATCAAGAACTTTGTAACCAAATCTCCTCATCCTTGATAAATGGTTCGTTTATCTCATGTCGACACGTTCTTAGCTCATCTTCTACTACCTCGTCGCCAAGACCCCCTTCCAGCTCTTCTACTCGCTTTCTTAAGAATCGTAGCCTTTTCCAGACACAACCAAATACTTCTCTATACCATACTTTTAGTTCGCTACTCATTTCAACTAGAATTTTCGTAAGGGGCTCCCCATCGGGAGAGCCATTTTCCGGGGTTATTCTCTTGCAAATCTTGTGTTCCAACCACATTGATTCAAATTGAAAGCTAGGATTCCTCTTTTTACTTGCCTGCCCCAAGCAGAGTAGCCCCTAAATGAAAAAGATTATTGTCCGAGAGTACTATGCGAAAATATTCCATAAGTTGTTGGCCATCTTTTCTTCCTCCTTGTTTCTCACATTCCAATAAAATGATATTGAAATACTCTGTCATACACCAAGGGAGATCAATGGGTCCTTTAGGTGAGAAAGAATTTCCCATAAAAATCGACGTTCTGTTCTTTGTGGGTCCCCTGGAACCTAGTAAATTGCAATTGAAGGGAGCCATGTTCGTCCTTAACTAGACAATCAATATGGTGTGTAGAAAAAGATTGAATTCGCACATCCAAATTTTCCTTTCTCAAAAGATTCAAACCCCCACTGCGTCTAACACAATCCACGCTAAGACCGACACTGAATCCTAGCTTTGTTTTCAATTTTTCCATCTCAAAAGCGGAAAGTCTAGTCACTGCGAGGAAAACGAGGTAGGGTAACTTATCTCTTACGAGGTCTTTATTCTCTAGAACGTTACTGAGTTTTCCAAGCCCCCATATGTTTCGGATCAAAAAGTTCATTATGCTTGGAGGGGCTTCTTAGCTGCCTTTTCCAATGTCGCATTGATTCTTTTGGGCTACCCCGTCCTCAACTTCATTGTTTTTGCTCCCCATTTCATTTCTCATGTGAAAAAGAGTTGCTATGCTTAATCTTATATCTTGAATATTGTCTTTTAATTTAGGAGTGAGACTTAGCTCTTGTTGTTTACACTTTGAGAGTGCTTCTTTTGCCTTATGTTCTTTTCTACAAGTATTATGTTTTTGTCTTACAGTATCAACTGCCTTCCCCTTATTCCTCCCCAGTTGTCGTGAGCTTCCTGTGTTTGTAGGAAATCTCGGTTTCCCCCTTGTGTTTACCGCATTAGCCCCTGCTAGAGGGTTGCAGTAAGTTAATGTTGTATCATCTTTTCTCACTGTCACCTTCGGAGTAGCTGTGGCATCCAGTTCCATCTGCGATCCCAGCTGCTTTTCAATTCCCTCCTACTATAGGCTATATTCGGTCGTCTGGTCAGCTAGGTTTGTGTGCATGGAGAGTGGTCTGAATTATGTTCCTCGCTTCCATCTGTCTTAGGCCTTGGCCTGTAAAAAGGCGAGTCTCGATAACGTGGTGTGAATCTTTTGCGTGGAGGGAGGTCTTTGGTTAATGTGGTTCAATTCTGCTTTATAAATATGGGGTATTCTTTCATATGCGTAATCCACCCATACTTTCTCACCAAGAACGTTTATGAATCCTCCTCTGCTCAATGACTTGTTTGTATCTATTCTAACCCATAGTCTCATGTAGTCCTCTTTACTTCTCAAAGACTCTGTCATCCGTGGCCAAAACTTCTCACATGCTTCCAATAGTAGCTGCACCAAAATATCGATTGCAAAAAAGGTTTCTAACTTAGTTGCAGCCCGAACAATCCAGGGTTTGAGGCAAAGCAAGTTACCGTAAAATTGTCATGTCCCTCCAGATAAAACCCTAGTCATAGATCATCATTTGGGAACTTGAAAATAAAGATGTTGGGGGCTGGCTTTGTATCTACTGACATTTCGCCTTCCGCCCAGATTTTTCGTAACAGATTATTCATGGCACAAACATTCACTCTAGCCGGTTGTAAGAAGGATCCAACCAAGCAATGACTGCAATCCTTGACTGCTTCTCTGCAAAAAATACTTCCTCGGAGATTGATCTCATCCTCCTCCATCTTTATGGAGGAGGGTCATCGTCCAGTGTGCGATCAAGTAGAGTTTTCGACATTGAGAGTCGGTTCCGCCATGCATGACTGCCATTTCAACTCTTCGCTGCTCCCTTGAGAGCCCTAAGTCACCTTACAGTTACTTTTTGTCCCTATTATTCCTTTAATGTTAAATCTCCACTCTTTTAAAGAGTAAAGATTCATATTAGATGAACTAATGAACTATCTTGCTCGAATTCGAGGAATTATCGGGTATGGCCAAAGCACATAAACATCAGCAAGTGGGAATGTAAATAATGAAGAAGACTTAATAGTTTACTTATACTAACTAATTAATCCCTAGTCAATGTCGTTTATCTATTAATTAACAAAACAAGTGTTTGTTACAAAGTGACAGAACATGTACTTCGGTAGTTGGAATCTAATTGATAGTCAAAACTCCAAACCAAGTTGGGATATTAAATTTAGATATACTAGTTTAATTTTTGCTAAGTTGCAATTTCTCATTTTTTTAGAGTAAACTGGGTCATATCTTATTGTCCTTCAAAGCACTAAAAATCTTGATCCATTCTAAACTGAGCCCAACCGCGCTTATAGAGAAAGTTACTACTTTTCTCTTAAAGTGGAGGCATCTTTTAGCAAATACTACCTCCAATTCTTCTCTATGATAGCAATTTGATTTTTTGATTCGTATCTAGATCATTTTGACCGGTAATTTGGATAGCAGAACGATGCGATTTTTTGATAATTTTTCAACATGTTATAGAGTAACTTTTACTTTACAACAAGATGAAAATACTATCAAAATATTGCATTATTTTGTTATTCAAATCACTGGGTCAAAGTGACCCAGTAAATAGCGGTAAAAATCAGGTGTCGTTGAGAAGAAACGGAGATAGTACATCATGCTGAATTATTCATATCTTGGGGCACATGTTGATGGTACATAAGTGCTATGCATTTTTTAACGTTGTAACCTTCTTCCGAGAGAAGCCTATCATTTCCTCTTCCTTCAACAATTGGTCCTCTCTCTCTGAAAACCCTCTCCCCCTCCCCATCAGAAACCCTACTTCTTCGCCTCCCCCTGGCGGCGGAGGCTCGTCCTCCATTGAGCTGCTAGCCGCCCCCTCCTCCGCTAATCAGTTTCGCCGCCCCCTCCACCCACACCGCCACTGCCTAATCAGCCACTTCCGCTCCCACCGGTTCCAATCGAGGCAACTCCAGCCCGTGCCGGCCTGCATCAGATTCGCGCAGCACCGGCTCCCCGCCGGTATCGAAGTCGGGAGCGCCCCTCTTCGACGTCCCAGTGGGACTCCAGGTATGTGCTTTCAACTACCCTGACCACCTCCTTGTTGCCGCCTCCACCGCCATGAACCGATCGAAGTTCCGTCGCCCCCACAGTCGTGGAAGCCGTCGCCATCGTTGCTGCCACTGCTGCCGCAGCCCTCTTCGCCATCGCCTCCTCTCTGCCTCCCTCTCCTCCGGCCCCTACCCCTTGTTTTGGCTTCACCATTTGAGCCTCTACCCCCCTGAACTCACCCCCTTCCCCCGATTTCAGATCTAGCCTCACGTAGCCGTCCCCCTCCCCCGGTTGTGAGGCTTCCCCCTCCCCCTCCCCCTTTCCTAGGCTGGTCTCCGGCCTTGGAAAGCCCCCCGGAGCAGTCCTCTCACCGCTCACTGACACTACTGAGAGCCGCATCTATTTCGGCTTCCCGGGTGATGTTTCTGGCCCCTCTTGGCTCACGTGGCACCAACCCTTGTGTTGGCCTGTGGATGTTGGTAGAGATGTTCCTGTGTTGTGTCGGCTTGGTGGTCCGTTCGTCCCTTTCGTGTTGCAGCCGGGTTGGTGGTCCGTTGACCGTGGTGGTTCCATGTCGTTTGTTTGGGCCTTCGTTTTGGGTTGTCCCTGAGGCGCTTTGACGAGGAGTTTGGAGGCTCTTGGGCTTCCTGGGCCGAATCAGTCATGCTTTGGGTTGTTTAATGGTAGCCTTTGAGCTTGTAATCCATTTGGTTTGGTCTATGTTCATAGGTAGTGGTATGTATTTGATAGGAGACTTGACTTTGTTTGTCTGCTTTTCTATTTTTGGGGTATGCCCCATTCGTATTGTAACCATCTTTCTTATTATAAAATCTTTCGTTGCTGGTGAAAAAAAAACAATCGATCCGTTTTCATTTCTTTGTGGCTCTTCCACTGCCATCATGATGATTTTTGTGAGAGAGATTACCTTTGGTGTTTAATTGCTCTAGAATAGGCAAAAACGTGTGCAAATGTATATAGCCGGGATTGGTGTTCAATTGCTCTAGAATAGGAAAAAACGTGTGCAAATGTATATAGCCGGGATTGTATTTTCCATCTTCTATGATTAAATGTAGAGTAATGATAAGTAGCTCACTCCAGTAACCAGAACCGTAGACAGAATGTGATGTGGCATGCCACATCAACACATTGAGAAAGGAAAAGAGAAAAAAAAAAATAACAATAAAAGGCAATAAATAAAATCAAATTAGAAAGAAAAGGCATGTAATTAAAACAAACAAGAAAATGACATATTATTTTTCTTGTTTTCCTCTCTCAATGTGTTGATGTGGCATGCCACATCACATTCTGGCTACGGTTCTGGCTACGGGAGTGGGCTACTTATCATTACTCTTAAATGTAATCTCACAAATAGAAGTAATTACTTGTTGAGGGACGTAAATAGAAGTAATTAAGGAACCTAGCTAATATGTAGATCCTTAATTAATCCGTCCGTCCACAACTAACAAACGGGTGGTAGGGTTTGCAATTAAAGCCGAATTTAATGGGCGCTATGTGAATTGGGGGTTGGTACATGTAATAATACGTCTCTATCGCCTCTTTTTTTACGGTTTGATTTTTTGATTCGTATTTGGATCACTTTGACCAGATAATTTGGATTACAAAGCGATATGATTTTTGATAATTTATTCACCGTATTATAAAATAATTTTTACTTTTCAACCCCATTAAAGAGTTATAAAAAAATTTAACCATTTTACTATCTAAATCACCAAGTCAAAATAACCCAATAAATAATGACAAAAGTCAAAACGAAGAGAAAAATGCGTTACGGAAGAAGAGACATTAGGCAAGAAGTATTACGATTGACAATTTCGAAAATTTGTGCGGCATGTGGACTGAGGAGTGAGCCCCGCGCGTGTGTGGTCCGACAATAATCTGGCAACGTCAGCAAACATGGTCACTCGGGAGTCCGGGTTGAAGTGGCACGCAACTCCGTGTATTTTTGGGTCCATTTTGCCTAACCAAGCTCAGCAGGCAGCACCCATGCCTCTTGAACTTGTCAATTGGTTTGGATTGGTGCAATGGCATAAAAATGGTACCACTATGATTCTTCCATTTCTGTCCCTACTAAATTTTTGACTCATATCTGAGTCGTACTTAGATAATTAAAATTAAGAAATGATACGATTTTTAACAACTTTTTCACTGTGCTACATACTCTCGCCGTTCTATCTTTTCACACATATTAATGTAGTGAAAAAATATGTCAAATGAATCTTGCAGCACCAACATTATTCTTACATATTTAATGATGATAGTACATGTAGATGAGTGAATCCGTATAAAAATACTACAATCATGTAATTAATGAAGAGTAATAGTGAAAAAGTAGTGATAAAACGTGGTTGTAATTTCAACGAAGACAAACAATTTGAGATAAGAAAATAGGAAAAACAGGACAAACAAAATAGGACGGAAAGAGTAGTTACTTTTACTCTACAACACTGTGAAAGTACTATCAAAATTTGCATCGTTTGGCTATCCAAATGAAAAGAAAGAGAATTGCCAGAGAGGTAATACACATCGATCACAGGTAGAAACACAACAATCTAACATTTACAGGTTTCGAACCGTGCACCTCCTCACCTGCCTGTAGGGGCTTGGAGTAATGTATAATTCGACGTGCAAGAAAAGACACTTTCACGCCCTTTTGGTTTGACACATACACTTTGGAGTATCTAATTGTGACACATTTAGTCTGTGTGGAGTTCCGTCATGAAGGTTTTTGATTAAAACAATCTCTTTAAAATGGAAAGACATGCTCATGAGATGTAAATGTCCCAAAGTTTCGGCACACTAAAGCATTTAAAGTGTCTTTTACCAAACTGAAAGGGGGTAAAAGTATTGTTGTCTCACCCGATGGGGTGAAAGTGTCTTTTATCCGTGATTAGTTTGAAAAACTACACACACTTTATCCTAAATTATTCGTCATGTTTAACTTTTAATCTCACATTGATAGGTGATTTGAGTGAATAAGAGTTGTGCTACATGGACAAAACACTGATCAAAATTTGAACCGAAAATGAAGTGACATCTGCAACATTAGTAGATGTCCAAATATCATCCAGATTTATTTTATTTTTTATTTTCTTAATAATCTTCACCCTGAGAATTTATTAATGACATGTTTTGCTGTTCATTTTTTGTTATTTTTTTTGTTCACCTAGATTTTTCGAACTTAAACAGTCCATAATCTCCCTAACATTTTCATAATATTGTTGAATCATCTTAAGCAGGTAGAGAGCTCTTAAGGGCATAAGGGGTCAAGTGCACCCCGACTTCCAATAACTACAATTCTACACCTTATTTTTCAAAATAAAATTCATTTGTTCCCATGCTTATTGCATGTATGTGCTCAAACTATTAATTCTGGTATAATCTTACTATGAAATCTTAAAATGCCCCAAAACATCTTAAAATAACATGCCAATCCTATATACTACCAAAATGTGTGCCCCATTTTTCCACCACTAATCTTAGGTCTCCAAATTTATGAGAAGTTGCAAACTGATGCTAGCTCGGTGGTAGGGTGTTTGAAGCCCCTACATGAAGTCCCAATTTCATTCCCGACTATATGATGTTATTCTCAGAAAAAAAAAAAAATAGAAGTATGATAAGTGCCCTATTCCAGAAAAGTAAATGTGAATCTCATTTAAGTCAATTCTTCGTGTTTGTGAAAAAAAGTATTCTAAGACATATGGACTACGGGGTGTTAGAATTCCGGTTGTCAAGTAAGTTGCCAATATCCAGTATTAGATTCTTTGGAATGGCCTTCTAGTACCTTGTTGTGTGCATATGCGACATTCCATTCGTGTACCCAAAAGTGTTGAAGATGTTAACATCTCTTTTAGGAATTCCATCGATTTTTCTAATCTTCTGAATTTTTTTGCATGTCTGGATAAAGTGGGATTAGAAAGAATCCTTTCGGTGTATTTGAATTAGTAGGATTTACATTTTTAAGATCTTTTGAGCCTTTATCTAGTTCAAACCTTTAGAGAAGTGTAGAGGTCTTGGAGTACAGTTTTTGAGGCAACTCACTCAAATGCAGTCTATTCACTATTGATCTTCTCAACAACAAACATTATAATCTGAATTAAAAATTTTATTTTTTTGTAAAAAGATGTGAAAGAAAGAACAATCTTATAAGCATAACATTGTCAAATCAAAAGCATATTTTTATTCCGTGAAAACTCAGAAAACTCAGACATGGCATGTAAACGAACAACAATCTTATAATTACAGCAACACCAAGTTAATTTACCTAACTGAGAGAGTTGCATCATTTTCTTCTTCGTTGTCCTTTTGCTTCACTGCGTACTTCTATATAAGAACACTTGTGATTGACCATTATTGTTATTCAAGTGCCTACTTGGCAACGTTTACAAACAATACGTTTACTTAACACATTTGCTTACAGAGTTGTCGCAAAGGCAAACCAGGCATGAGGTGTCGGATAATACTCGGATACTCTGTTTTTGCTTTCTGGAATGTTAGCGTTTTTTTATTTATGTTCTATGATTGGCTTTGGTTGGATCGTTCTGATGTATATTTCCCTATCATCAATGATCATTTACGTCCTTGGCGAAAAACAAAACACATGTTGTGCCGTCTTTTTTTTAAATTGTCATTGAAAATTGTATTTCTTTTACAAAAATCGGTTTTCATTGTCATCAATTTTTCCTAACTTTAAACATATATTGTACCAAAGTCCAAATAAACTCTTCGGAAAAACACACATTTAGCTAACATGACAATCTCATACCGACATAGTTTTTACAAATATAACATAATTTTCCTCAAAAAACACTTGTCATCTTTGCACTTTTTCTTTTCTTCGTCACTGATCACAGCAAAATCGAAGAAAGTTTTGTACAGTTCTTGCTTTAGAAGTAGTGCAATAGAAAAGGAAAAGGAATGGGGGAAACTCTTTTATTGAGGTCCCCAAATTCTCTTCTCTTTACATTTGGAATCCAACAAATTTAAAAGTTTGAAGTTGATAGCAAAGGTTGGTGGGCTTCCAAACACGTTGTTTTTCTTTCAAATATCACTTGGCCGTACCATTTTGCTAAATACGTACAATCATGTTAACATGTCTCTCCGAACTCGATATCATGAATTGTTGAAACAATCGTAACCAATCATGTAGTAAAACAAACATTGTGTTATTCAACAAATAATCATAACGGCCTAGTTAGAGAGATTTGATTAACTTCAACCCAAAATTTCCAGAACCCACATTACACACATTTTTTATTAACATAAAAGTCAAAATTTCAAAAGCGAAAACCGTCATATCCAAACACAACACATGTTTAGTTTTGTAAACCATTAAAATTGCAATAAAAAAGGGCCAACTTCTATAAAGCTGGTCCACCAAGGACCCCAAGAGAAAGTTTGCTAATCCTCGTACATGTCACTATGATAACTCATGGTTGTATGGGAGAGATGTTATATGTCATCATATGTATATATCACCGACATCTCAACTGCTATTTAGTGATGGGAGAACCGAAGTTAAAATAAGGAAAATTATTTGTTAAACAATCACAATAAAATTGTGAAAATTAGTAAGAAAATATTTATAGCGATGTGTAACATTTCTCCTACACATCTAGCCGTCCTACGTATTCTCAGCTGACTTCTACCACGATAATTAAGCTCAAAATATACACATAGTCACGTACACCCACAACATCTGGAGACAATGAATGAAGAGAAATGAAACACAATTCATACGAAGAAGTCTGTGTGTAGAATAAAAACTATGAATAACATGCTTAACTTGCGAGTAGACTGTCGTCCTAATTTGTTACAATGATTATTTTCTTTCTTTTTGGATCCTACATATATAAGATGTTTATGAAGCATTCTATCGTCCAAAAATTAAATCATCTGATTCTACTTATTAACTGTTGGGATATATTGACCCGAATATGTGTTCACAATCCGAACAGAAAATAGAGAAGAAGATAAAATTGTAACGACTTACATATGAGTTAGTTCTGAACGCTTGTACAGTTTTGGAAGACATTTTCGTATAGAATACGAGGCTCCTTAAAGCAGATTCGTCCCCCACACTTCGTACTTGTCGTGGAGAATTTAGACGTCTACTTCCCAGGATAAAAGCTCCCCTGTGCGGTGTTGGAAAGCACGGTACAACACACGCACACAACGAACTATGACTACGAGAAAGAGAATTCCGATGGAAGGTAGTGAGAGAGATATGTTTCGTGATTTTTGAGATTATACCAAATGAGGATGATGACAGTCATTTTATAGGAGAAGAAGTGGCTGTTGGGAACGGTTGTGACTATTCAATTTGAATTGGTCAGTTGCAACTGTTGGAACAGTTACAACTGTTAACAACCCGTTTAAATAAATAACATATTAATATTTAGTTAGTATTTGAGCCAAAAAGTTAAAGCCCACTAACTAGCCCAACCCAACAGCACCACACATCACGACCCGTGCCCGAGCCGGCTGTGGTGGTTCGACCTTTGACTAAGTCCTCTCCACGCAATGAAAGTGCTACTTCCAAATAGCTTGCACTATAAGTTAAAAATTGGAGTAGATATGCTACCAAGTTTCTTCCTCGTTAACGATGTGTTATATTCTCTCTCAACCAATGATCAACGATTCATTTTGAGCGCTCAATTTGACCATTCACTATTTAATAGATTTTGACGAGTGAGTTACCCAACAATCACCACTGTACCTAGTTCACCATGGTGGGTTCGGTGCCGTCAACTCTTAAGCGAGTCGGGTTGAAACCGTACTCAAAATCGGGTCAATTAATATCGTCGAAATCTACTTTTCCAACATTACCAAGTAAATATCTTAAACTGTTTCAGAAAAAAGTGGTCAAAAGTTTAAAGTTGTTGAACAGCTTAAAAATATTTGATATGAAATGAAAGCGAATATTGTCAGACAATATGCAAATTTTAAGATAAAATAATATGTACTTAATTTCGAGACAAATATCGAAACATGCACACAATTTTTTTTAGGTAAACCATGCACACAATTTCTCCTCAAAGAAAAAAAAGATGCACCCAATTATAGATTTGGCCCACAACAAAAATGAAAATTAGAAAAGCAATTAACAGGGTCTGAGTGACATGGGCCAAAAATATAGATCTGGCCTAACTGTGCAAGCTCTCCAAAGCCCAATTAAATGCCAAGAGACCTCACTCTCTTCATTGCAAATTCAATTGTGGCCGCTTGTGGCCCCATAATATTCATCTGTGCCCCTTAAAAGAAAAGAAAACATTACCCCACAACTTCTCGAAATAACACAAATCACCCTACCTATAAATACACTGTTTCCTCTCCGCTCTGAAGTCTGAAGCCGCACTGGACTTGCGACGCGAACGGAGGAGGGAGATCGACAACCACCAGACTGAATCTGCTACGGAGGACAACGACCACCGGAAGGCCACCAACTGAAAGCCCGGTTATTCACCATAGATTCCAGGTTTGAAGTTCTTCATTCGGAAAACACTAAACCCAATTTCTGAAATTCCTATTGATTAGCGACTTCTACTCCATATTTGCTGTTTTCAGTGTGTTGGTTCCAGAATATGTTCTGGATTGAATTTGCTTGATATGTTACTTTTCAGTAGTTAATTTTGGGGATTTCTAATGGATTGATTTCTGGCACTGAATTTGCTAAAATTGGTGCATTGTGTAGAATGCTGGTATCATCAACCCATTAAGCATTCTTGGCTTGGGCTATCCCTTTCCATTCCCATGGGACTTTAGCAGCTCCATTTGCACATGAGCACTAACTTCACATTCTTAAGTTGCCATACTCTTTCATTGGGGCTTGAACTTTGTAGTCAAGCTATTTTAACATGTACGAGAGAGATTACCTGATTCTAGTTAAGCTTTACCGAACACGGACGAGGATACTCCAACATCTATTGAAGCTCTGCCGAAATTAAAACATACTTTTTACTCAAATCCTGGCTCCGCCACCGATTGTGAGATTTGTAGCCTCTATCTATGTCTTCAAACCTGATTTCGAAGAGTTTAACAATTGGAGTTTTGTAATCTGGAATAACTAGGATAAGATGTATAGGTTTCCACAGTTTCCCATCATTTACCAGAAATATGTGAAGTACTGTCTAATTCTTCTAGAGTTTGTGATGTGACTTCACTCTGACGAAATTGTGATTCTGTAGAAAGTAGAAACCTCTATATCAATGGCGGTGAAGTGCTCGGTTGTGAGATTTATACCCTCCTTGGGGTTCTGTTCTTCTGCAGCATCAGTGCTGAAAAGCGGTGACGTGCTGAAGAAAGCAAGGACATTCTCAAGTTTGGATATTCTAGAATATTCAAAGTCAAGCCAAGACTTGAATCCTCTTCATTTTGATACTAACTGTGCCCAGGAAGCGGGATTCAAAGACCGGATTGTTCCTGGAATGCTTGTTGCTTCCTTATTTCCAAGAATTATTGCTTCTCATTTTGTAAGTCTGCGCTTCCATTTCTTCATTTTTTGGCTCTATTTACCCTATGCTTTGAGTAGGAAGATGTAATGGTTCTGATGGAAGACTTACTGTGTGGCTTTATATAGCTGAAAGTGTATGCTGGGCGTCGATTAGGAGCTCGTTTTGAAATATATCCACCGATCACCAATGCCATCCATTTAACCTAGAAGACTAGAACTCCAACATGCATTCCTTTTAGAGTTTGGGAAAAAAAATCTGCCTGGCAGAGGATAGCTTTTCTTTGGTGGTCACAACTTCACATACCAGGAAATATCTTTACCCGTTACGTCTAGTCCAGTGTAGATTCTAGTGGATTCTCATAGACATCATTATTTTTCATCATGCTTAAGTTTTGGTTCATTTTGTGCTGCCAGCTACTCTCTAGTCTCTACTCAATATTTGATATGGGAAATTTTGTAGCCAGGAGCCGTTTATGTTTCACAAAGTATGCAGTTCAAATCGCCTGTATATATCGGAGAAGAAATCGTTGGTGAAGTTCAAGCAACAGATGTAAGAAAGATCAAGGACAAGTACTTGTAAGTATATTTTTGCCGTTGTAGCCTCTTGGCTTCTCTCATCTTCCCAAAGGTGAACTACTTCCAACCGTGTTTGATATGTTACTATGTGTTTGCTTTTCTGAACAGTGCAAAGTTCAAGACCAAGTGCTTCAAACATGGTGACCATCTTGTTATTGATGGCGAGGCTACAACAATGTTACCAGGCCTAGCATTTCACGAGACAAATTGAGAAAAAATTGTCCCCTCTCGTCTCTCCCTTTTTATACATTTTTTCTCTTCCAAAAATTTCTTCTAATCGAAACCAATTACTTATGCCGTGTTACCTTCACATGTCGCTTCTTGAGTATCCTCCAACAATAGTGCCTCACAAGGTTCTATCAAGAAGCAGCCTCTGCTATTTATGACTTCTAACTTCATCGAATCTATTATCTTTCCCACCTTTCTGACCAACAAGACTGGATCAACAACTATTTCCCAGTGCCAACATTGTTTCATGAGATGGAACCTAGATGGAGTTTCTTGAGGAATCATCCCTGATCTTGCCAAATGGGTTTGAATCGGTGGTTACTTGGAGATTCCAGAAAATTCACAAACCTAAACAAGTGCTGTCTGGAAATCTAGCTAGCAGGTATTGATCAAACGCAGCCTCTGATTGTTGAAACTGGCGGTTCTGGGATGGCTCATCATGCGAATCAAAGACTGTCATTGCTGGAACAGCAGAGCTTCGCTGTTATTATGCTAGTGTGGATTAGACTTGTTCATGATGAGATTTACATTTATGCCGACAACTTGGCATCTAAATGTAAGAAATTTTCTTAGTGATATACCATTTGGCGTTTTTTTTACTATGAAGTGTTAAGTAAGAAGACGGGCTGTGATGAAAAAGGCAACATTATGCAAACTCTCCTGATCAACGGTAAAGTTGTCGTTGTGTGACCGGGAGATCACGGGTTCAATTCGTTCGTGGAAACCTCTTATAGAAATGCAAGGTAAGGCTGCGTACGATAGACATACGATAGACTCCACAGTGGTCCGACCCTTCCCTGGGACCCATACTGGAGCTTCGTGTTCCAGTTCATATAGAAATTAATGCATTTGGTGATCGTCTTTATTGCTTGTTGACTTGCGCGGAATCCAATCACCCATTTGGTACCATGAGTTCAGGTTGGAGAATCGCTACATTTGTTTCCGAAACGCTACCCATACCTAACTTATCGATTAGGCCCCATTCGGAGGGTTGGTAAATCTAGAAAAGATTAATTGAAAAGGTAGTAAAATTTAATTGAAAACGGTATTAATTTGATTAAACTATTTAAACTACATGTAAACATACAGTTGCAGTTTAAATGATAGTTTTCTAGAAAAGATAAGTAACTCAAGAAAAATAAATTAAGAACGATTATGTGATCTTGGAAAACTTAATTTGTAGACGAGTAAAACTGACAATGTGGTAATAGTCGTATCCTCTCTAGAGGATACAATGAGGCAATTCTAGCCCTGGGACTGGTAGCCCTGGGACTGGGAGTCTTCATTTTCTTCACATGGAATACTAACATGGAAAATGTGCCAGTCTTACACCGGAAAAAATGTGAGTCTCACACTGTTATTGAACTTTGGGAGTCCGTTTGGGAAGTTCCTAAAAGATTCTGTAAAGGTAATGGAAACAATAACCAGTGCATCATGGATCACGCATTTCAACTGCTGACTATTAGTGTAAAGTTTTACTACAAAGGATTGGTTTTAGTTGGTACACACTCATTTTTCTCATATGTACCATAAGTAACAACAAGCTGATAGATCTATTTCTTGGCTAAGATAATGGAGGTAACTAAAATAATATCATTGAGTTAACTTTTTGGTCACTGAGATAACATTTTGCACTTGAGCACAACTCAGCGATCAACCGAATCTTAATGTATACATGTTTCATTACAACAAGGCGTGCATTTGTAATATATAATTAAATACTTAATTCTTTTTAGAGAAAGAAATTTTATTAATTGTGGGGAGTACTTAATTCAATATATAATTAAGTACTTAATTTGATGACCTACCATGTGAAACGGCTATATGATGATAACAATTTATTTGCAATGAAAGTATAAATGATTAGACACAACTACAAAAAATATGTTTTTTTTGTATGTAACTAGATTATGATAGCAGAAATGATAGTTTCTACTTTGAATAATTTCGCCAACTCCGGAGCCATGACGTTTGAGTTGGCGACTCTATAATAGTAACTATTCAAGTGACTCAGTTCAATTTGCAACTCTATAATCATTGGCAACTCTATAATAGTAACTAATCAAGTGAATCCAAAACAAATTTGCACGGAGCTGTTTGGGGCAGTTTTGCACATCCGGCCATCCTGATACTTTATTTCTGTTTTCTAAACTGATATCAGATTCTAAAATTATTCTAAAAATAGAAATAATCCTTCACCAGCTTGCCAAAGGCACATAGTCTGAGCACAGTCTGAGAAGACATGAGCTTGAAGTTCACAAGATACAACGAAAACGATGATATACCAAAAGAAGGATGCCTTTACTTTAATCCCATTCTGTTCTAATTTATTAAGGCAGAGTGCAACAGACCAGCATCTGCAACATTTCAAGAGCAGATTACTGAACTTATCATCACCCCACCGCAACATACAAAAATAAAAATGCATTTTCCGTCGCACAAGCACACTCATTTAACCCTACCCAATCTAACAAGATAAAGTAAGACAAGAAGATTGTTTCTACAAGACAGAAGTAGTAGTCATTCATCACACAAATAGGCCTTGAGGGGCACCAGCGACGGGCGCCCTAGGCCTTGCCTTCTCCACCGCAATGGCTTGAGTCGTTAGCACCATTCCTACAACCGAAGCTGAATTCTGTAACGCGCATCTCGTCACCTTCTCTGGATCGATAACTCCTAACTCTACCAAGTGTTGGGTCCAAGCCCATTAACTGTTGGTGTGTGAGAAGGAGGGTACAATTGATTCTATGACGGTGATGTGGTCGATCTTAGAGTCGGCAATGTTTCTTGGCTTGAAAGGCAAAGCACAATGTTTCCAAGTTTCCTATTAGGAAACTAGGGAATTGTGTAAGTTGGGGATTTTTTCCTCATCTTCTCATTGAGTATTCACAATCTTAAGTAGTAATTACAAACATCCTAATTACCCTATTAGTTCTCTATTTAGTACGTATATACAAAACGTCCTAAACTATTACTCCCCCGCAGTCGAAACTGTAGGCTCGCCAACACTGAGACTGGAACGAAAGCGCTGGAACAAGGGTCGAGGGAGACCCTTGGTGAAGATGTCGGCGTACTGATAATCTGCTGGAATGTGCAACACGCGAAGCTGGCCCATACGAACCTTCTCACGAACGAAGTGTAGATCAATCTCAACATGCTTAGTGCGCTGATGCTGAACATGATTACCAGAGAGATAGACAGCACTCTCATTATCGCAATACACGACAGTGGCCCGAGGCGGGGTGACACGAAGCTGAAGAAGCAAATTCCGAACCCAGCAGAGTTCGGAGACGGCGTTAGCAACACCGCGATACTCAGCCTCAGCACTAGAACGAGATACCGTGGCCTGACGCTTGGACGACCAACTCAGAAGATTGTCTCCATAGAAGACACAGTAACCAGACGTGGACCGGCGCGTGTCCGGACAACCAGCCCAATCTGCGTCAGTGTAGGCGGTGTGGGAATCGGCAGCGGAGGCAGAGAGCCGAAGACCATACTCAAGTGTCCCACTGATGTAGCGCAAGATACGCTTCAGGGCATGAAAGTGCGGCTCACGGGGGTCATGCATGAAGAGACAAACCTGCTGAACTGCATACTGGATGTCTGGTCGAGTGAACGTGAGGTACTGCAAGGCCCCAGCAAGGCTGCGGTATAATGTAGGATCAGCAACTGATGGGCCAGATGTAGCTGTGAGTTTACTTCCTACCTCAACAGGGGTGGCAGTAGACTTACAGGTCGACATAGAGGCACGCCGAAGAATGTCGGTCGCATACTGATGCTGAGACAGGAACAGGCCGGACGAATCACGGGTGACAGCAATGCCCAGAAAGTGATGCAAATGGCCCAGGTCAGTCATAGCAAACTCTCCAGAGAGCTGGGAGACAATCTGATCCAAGACAACCGGAGACGAACCAGTGATGACGATATCATCCACATAGAGCAGGAGGTAGACGATGTCCGAGCCACGACTGTAGACGAAGAGAGACTCATCACACGAGCAACCAGAGAAACCGATAGTCTGTGTGAGGACGGTGGCAAATCGCTGAAACCAAGCACGGGGAGCCTGCTTCAGACCATATAAAGATTTGCGTAACCGGCAAACAAAGTCAGGATGGCGTGTGTCGCGGTAGCCAGGGGGCTGATGCATGTATACAGTCTCAGAGAAATCACCATGAAGAAAAGCGTTCTTGACATCCAGCTGACGGATAGGCCAAGAGCGCGTGACGGCAATGCTGAGAACTGTACGGATGGTGGTCGGTTTGACAACCGAGCTGAAAGTCTCCTCACAATCAATCCCAACCATCTGGGACTTCCCATTAGCTACCAATCGCGCCTTATAGCGCTGCAGACTACCACCAGCGTGAAACTTGTGGCGAAAGAGCCACATAGATCGCAGAACATTAGCCCCTGCCGGGCGAGGAACCAGATCCCAAGTGTGGTTCGTAACCATAGCTCCAAACTCATCATCCATGGCCGCTTTCCAGTGAGGATCCGACAAGGCTAGGATGGGGGATTTGGGTAGGGGCGAGATGGGGTCTGGTGGCTGGGCCGCTAAAGTGAGACGGGTGACTAGTTTGACTATGCCATGCATGGATCTGGTAGTCATCTGAGGAGAGAGATGGAGAGGAGAAGTGGCCACTGGGCTCGGTGTGGGTGACTCAGGGGGGGTCAGGTAACACAGGCACAGAGGGTACAAGAGGAGGGCGAGTGGACACAGATCGACGGACGTAGTGCTGAGGAAAAGGTTCCACAAGGGTCCTGGACGGGGAAAGCTGTGTGGGAGCCCTAGTAGGTGCAGGTGATGTAGATGCCCTAGGAGGGGTGGGTGAGGGTGTGTGGACCACAGGGTTATGAGCACGATGAGTGAAAAGGGGAGAGGGAAGACTGTCATCGGGATCAGACGTCCTGTGGACAGAGGGAGACACAGACCCAGGAGTGGAGAAAGGAAACACCGTCTCATCAAAGGTGACATGACGGGAAGTGTGAACCCGACCAGTACTCAAGTCTAGACACCTGTACCCACGATGATTAAGAGGGTACCCCATAAACATTGTTGTCAGTAGTGAATTGACGAACAGAAACTAGGTTTTTGATAACGGTTGGGGTGAGTAAGACATTTCTAAGGTGAAGGGAACGGGAGTTGGTGGGAAGGGTGTGATTGCCAGATCCTTTCACTGGAATGCTAGAGCCGTTTCCCACAAGTATGTTAGGAAAAGGACAAGATGACGAGAGAGAGGAGAGTATACCTGACTGGGGAGTGAGATGAGCAAAGGCGCCGAAATCAAGATACCAAGTCTGATCCGGAACGTTGAGTGTCATGCCAGAGAACTGAGATCCCAAATCAGTAGCAGTCGGGTAGGCAGAAGCGACTGTGAGGCCCTGCTGAGAAGGTCTTGGACCAAGAATACCTGACGTAACTGTAGGCTGAGAGGGTCCTGACTGTGGCCAATCCGGTGTCAGGGGATATGGGCCCGGCTGAACAGTCGGGGACGATGGGGCAGGACACCACACCCAGTGGCCGTGAAAGGAGGCAGACGGTGCGGGGCGCTGCAGAGTGCGACCATATCCTTTGCGTCTAGACTGACGAAGAGGGCCAGTTTTATCACCAGTCATTGCAGTAATATCCACAATTGATGTCACCACAAGAAATTATCAACCAACAAAGACTTGGTTAACTAACCCAAAAAAAAACTAATTATCTCACAATTGATGTCACCACAATTAATATCCACAATAATACCCACGTAGAAGTGTGACCCAGTGACCCACTATCAAATGTGAAACCCTACAAAACAATTGCAGCAGGTCATCTCTAATTGCAACCAACCATTGACCCAACCTGCGGCACAACCCGATGCCCAACAACTGAAAGCGGTCGAGAGAGTGTGCAATCAAGGCAGAGATGGAGACGAAGAAGTTTTCAGGAGAAGTCGAGGCTGAAGAGAGCAGGTCGTCAATCGCGGCAGAGTGCGACGGCTGAGAAGAGGACGACGTTAGTGCACAGAAGAAGGCGACGGCGACGACGGTTGCTGGAGCCGGTGCGTAGATCGGGCAGATCTAGGGCTAGGAGAGCAGCAGTGGCAGCGGCGGCGCAACAGGCAGACGTGCGACGGCGGTGAAGGGGCTGCTAGAACGATCGGCGAGACTGTACCAGAAGTAGAAGAAGAAATCGTCGACGGAGATCGCAGCGGAAGACAAGGACGACGACTATGAAGAGAGGTAGGGGACGAAGCAAGCAGAGCTAGGTCCCTCGCAACTCAACAATGGCGGAGCAGGGGCTACGGGTTGCGACGTTCGTCCGTGAGGGAGGACGACGACACTGTTCGGTGGCGTGAGGCCGGAGCGGAGCAGAGGGCTAGGCCACGGGCTCTGATACCATGTAAGTGGGGGAATTTTTCCTCATCTTCTCATTGAGTATTCACAATCTTAAGTAGTAATTACAAACATCCTAATTACCCTATTAGTTCTCTATTTAGTACGTATATACAAAACGTCCTAAACTATTAAATTGTTCCACCACCAATAATGTGCCTATTTAAAGGCAGTACCACCCTTTGTGTCAACACACCCAAGATGATACCTTCAATTGCATTGGAGAGTAGTGTCTGACTTTGAAAACAAGTCAGAGAGCCCCATTGTGAATTCCACTCACAGAGAGTAAGAGTGAGATTTGTGTGCCTTGGTTGTTATACCGACAAGAGATTAATCACCAACGTGGTGATTAATTTAAGTGGGGTTCTGAATTCCTTCAGCTCAAATCGCAAGAAGCAGAAGAAGAAGATTTCCTCGCGCTTGTTAACGCGAGACGAAGAGGACCACCGCGACGTGATCGTTCGCGACGACGACGAAGATTTCAGGAACTAATTTCGGGTAACTTTTTAGCAATTAGTTTGCTTTGTTTCCGTCTAGCGACGAGGTTTTGTTTTAACCGGTTTATTAGTTTCTAGTTTGTTTGCCCACGTTTTAGTGGAGGATTTGTCTACCCATTGTAATTGTTATAGTGGAAGTTTTGTGGGTCGTTTTGTCCCTCTCACTTAGAGTGTTTTTCCCACGTTAAATTCTCTTGTTCTACATCTTCTACTTTTCCGCACTTGTTCGTGTTGGCGTTGTTTTCGCATTCTAGTCCGTCTGATTGACCCCGTGACCCAACAAAAGTGGTATCAGAGCCAGGTTCAATGGGAGAGTCAACGGGTGCCATGATCAACTTGACAGCTACCAACTATTTGATATGGAAGCCTAGGATGCAAGACTTGCTTTATTGCAAGGATTTGATGGACCCAATTCTTGCGAAAGGGGTCAAGCCAACCGAAGTTAAATATGATGAGTGGACCAAGATGAACATGAAGACGATTGGTCATATCCGCCAGTGGATTGACAATTCGGTGTTCCACCATGTTGCCCAAGAGACGGATGCCTACCAGCTATGGATAAAGTTGGAGGGCATGTATGAGAGGAAGACTGCCAGGAACAAAGCAATGCTGATGAGATCGCTCGTGAACATGAAGTACAATGATGGTCAACAAGTTGCTGAGCACTTGAGTGAGTTCCAGAGTCTCATAAACCAGTTGGCTACAGTCAAGATCAATTGGGATGATGAGACACAAGCCTTGTTGCTGCTTAGCTCCCTACCAACCTCGTGGGAGGCGTTGGTCGTGTCATTGAGCAATTCTGCCCCTGATGGAAAGCTGTCCATGAGTATGGTCAAGGACGCGATGTTCAACGAGGAGGAAAGGAGGAAGGAGATGGGCTCTGACAACGCGCATGCTCTTGTCACAGAGAATAAAGACAAGAACAAGGATTGAGGGAGAAGCCAAACAAGGAACAAGAACAGAGGTCGCAGCAAGTCCAGGAATGGAGGTTCTCAGCCAAGATCCAAGGTCATGTGCTACAATTGTGGAAGGCAGGGTCACATGGCAAGATCGTGTCGATTCCCAAAGAATGATCAGAACCAATGCGACAATAGAAGGAACCAGAAGAATGATAAGAGTGAGGATGATGATACAACTGTCACAATCTCTCAGGACCTTGTGGTACTCTCAGTCGGAGAAGAAGAATGCCTTCACGTTGCAGCGAATAAGGAAACTGAGTGGAAGGCAGGGTCACATGGCAAGATCGTGTCGATTCCCAAAGAATGATCAGAACCAATGCGACAATAGAAGGAACCAGAAGAATGATAAGAGTGAGGATGATGATACAACTGTCACAATCTCTCAGGACCTTGTGGTACTCTCAGTCGGAGAAGAAGAATGCCTTCACGTTGCAGCGAATAAGGAAACTGAGTGGGTTGTTGATACAGCCGCTTCATACCATGCAACTTCGAGACGAGATTTCTTCACTACATACAAAGCTGGAGACATTGGAACTGTGAAGATGGGTAATACGAGTACCTCGAAGATCGCAGGGATTGGAGATATTCGCATCCAAACCAATGTTGGGTGCAAGATGGTGTTGAAGGATGTACGCCATATTCCTGATTTGCGATTGAACCTACTCTCTGGTATTGCTCTAGATCGCCAAGGATATGAAAGCTACTTTGGTAGTGGTAAGTGGAAGCTGACCAAGGGATCAATGGTCGTGGCTAGAGGAGAAGCTTGCTGCACACTGTACAAGACTCATGTGAAGGTTCTTGGTGATAGCCTGAATGCAGTTGAGGATGCAGCATCACCAAACTTGTGGCACAAGAGGCTTGCTCACATGAGTGAGAAAGGTTTGAAGATTCTGGCAAGGAAATCTCTAATTCCTTTTGCCAAAGGTACACCACTGAATCCTTGTGATTATTGTTTATTTGGAAAACATCACAGGATTACGTTTAGTTCCTCTGCTAAAAGAAAGTCGAAGATACTGGAGTTAGTGCACTCTGATGTGTGTGGTCCCATAGAGGTGGAGTCTATTGGCGGTCGCAGATACTTTTTGACCTTTATTGACGATGCTTCACGCAAAGTGTGGGTGTATTTCCTGAAGACTAAAGATGAAGTATTTGATTACTTCAAGAAGTTCCATGCCATGGTTGAAAGAGAGACAGGCTATCCTTTGAAGCGTCTACGTACAGATAATGGTGGTGAATATACTTCAACGGAGTTCGAAGCCTATTGTGATGCCCACGGTATTCGGCATGAGATGACGGTTCCAGGTACCCCACAACATAACGGCGTTGCCGAGAGGATGAACCGGACTATTGTTGAGAGAGTCTGATGTATGCTCAGAATGGCAAAGCTGCCAAAGTCATTCAGGGGTGAAGCAGTTCCACCGCATGTTATGTGATTAACAGGTCTCCATCTGTTCCTTTGGGTTTTGAGATTCCAGATAAGGTTTGGCACGGTAGAGACGTTTCCTACTCTCATCTGAAGGTGTTTGGCTGCAAGGCGTTCGCGCATATACCCAAGGAGAAACGACTTAAACTTGATGACAAAGCCAATCCATGTGTTTTTGTGGGCTATGGAGACGCGGAGTTTGGCTACAGGTTATGGGATCCAGTTAATAAGAAGCTGATAAAAAGCAGGGATGTGATTTTCTATGAGAACCAGACTATTGAAGATATCGAGATGTCTTCAAAGTCGAAGGAAGTTGTTGTTCCCGACCTCAGTCCAGATACCTCCCCTAGTGCTACGGGCCGAGAAGAGATTCCTGGAGATGTTACAGAGATAGAGATTCCACATATGGAAGATGACGATGACGATGAAGATTCCGATGAAGAGGGTGTTGAGCAGGGGGAGCAGCCCCCTCCACCAGAGAACGAAGGACCTCAGCTGAGAAGGTCAACTAGGAATCCGCAAACATCTATCAGGTACCCATCGTTTGAGTATATTTTAGTTACTGATGAGGGGGAGCCAAAAAGTTTCCGGGAGGCGCAAACTCATAAAGATAAATCAAGTTGGATGAAGGCAATGCAAGAAGAGATGAGTTCCTTGCAGAAGAATGATACTTATGAGTTGGTAAAGATACCGAAGGGAAGAAAAGCACTGAAGAACAAGTGCGTGTTCAAGCTCAAGAAGGATAATGACGGGAAGCTAGTGAAGTACAAGGCACGATTGGTGGTCAAAGGATTCGGCCAAAAGAAAAGTATTGACTTTGATGAGATCTTTTCGCCAGTTGTTAAGATGACCTCAATCCGAGTTGCCTTAGGGCTAGTAGCTAGTATGGACCTCGAGCTTGAACAACTTGATGTGAAGACTGCCTTTATCCATGGTGACTTGGAGGAAGAGATATACATGGAGCAGCCTGAAGGATTTGAAGTGAAAGGGAAGGAGAACATGGTTTGCAAACTGAAGAAGAGTCTATATGGCCTTAAGCAAGCGCCAAGACAATGGTACAAGAAGTTCGACTCATTCATGGTGAGTCATGGGTACAAGAGAACACAGGCAGAGCAGTGTGTTTACATAAAAAGATTCCCCGATGGTAACTTCATCCTGTTATTGTTGTATGTCGATGACATGTTGGTTATCGGTAAGAGTTCGGAGATTATTGGCAAGTTGAAGAAGGAGTTATTCAAGTCTTCGACATGAAGGACTTAGGTTCCGCTCAGTAGATATTGGGCATGAAGATTGTTCGTGACAGGAAAGCAGGGAAGCTTTGGTTGTCGCAAGAGAAGTACGTTGAACGCGTGATCGACAAATTCAATATGAAAGGTGCTAAGCCTACTAGCACTCCACTTGCCAGCCACTTCAAGTTGAGTAAGAGATCGTGTCCCTCTAGCGATGCAACTAGAGATGGTATGGCAGCTATTCCCTACTCCTATGCAGTAGGAAGTTTGATGTATGCTATGGTTTGCACCCGGCCAGACATTGATCATGCCGTTGGGGTAGTGAGCAGGTTCCTCTGTAACCCTGGGAGAGAACATTGGGAAGCAGTCAAGTGGTTTCTGAGGTAATTGAAGGGGACTTCCAATTGGTCTTGTGCTTTGGTGGTTCCAAACCAGTCTTGGAAGGATTTACAGACGCTAATATGGCAGGCGACCTTGATAGTCGAAAGAGCACTTCCGGATACTTGTTTACTTTTGCAGGGGGAGCTGTATCATGGCAGATCAGACTGCAAAAATGTGTTGCTCTATCAACTACCGAGGCTGAGTACATTGCTGCAGCGGAAGCTGGCAAAGAGATGTTATGGTTGAAGCGATTTCTCCAAGAGCTGGGTTTGAAGCAAGACGTGTACGTGGTTAATTGTGATAGTCAAAGCGCTTTGGACTTAAGCAAGAATTCCATGTACCATTCTCGCACGAAGCACATTGATGTTCGGTATCACTGGATACGCGAAGTGATAGAGAAGCAGTTGATGCAACTCAAGAAAATTCACACTGATAAGAATCCGTCCGACATGCTGACAAAGGTGGTGACAAGGGACAAATTCGAGTGTTGCAGAAGCAGGGCTGGGATGGACTCCGAGTGAGGAGTCGTGGTAGCATTCCCTCCTCCAGTTGGGCTTGGAGGGGGGAGATTTGTTGGGTACAAGCCCATTAACTGTTGGTGTGTGAGAAGGAGTGTACAACTGCTTCTATTCTATGACGATGATGTGGTCGAGCTTAGAGTCGGCAATGTTTCTTGGCTTGAAATTCAAAGCACAATGTTTCCAAGTTTCTTATTAGGGAACTGGTGAATTGTTCCACCGCCAATAATGTGCCTATTTAAAGGCAGTACCACCCTTTGTGTCAACACACCCAAGATGATACCTTCAATTGCATTGGAGAGTAGTGTCTGACTTTGAAAACAAGTCAGAGAACCCCATTGTGAATTCCACTCACAGAGAGTAAGAGTGAGATTTGTGTGCCTTGGTTGTTATACCGACAAGTGATTAATCACCAACGTGGTGATTAATTTAAGTGGGGTTCTGAATTCCTTCAGCTCAAATCGCAAGAAGCAGAAGAAAAAGATTTCCTCGCGCTTGTTAACGCGAGACAAATAGGACCACCGCGACGTGATCGTTCGCGACGACGACGAAGATTTCCGGAACTAATCCCGGGTAAAGTTTTAGTAATTAGTTTGCTTTGTTTCCGTCTAGCGACGAGGTTTTGTTTTACCCGATTTATTAGTTTCTAGTTTGTTTACCCACGTTTTAGTGGAGGATTTGTCTATCCATTGTAATTGTTATAGTGGAAGTTTTGTGGGTCGTTTTGTCCCTCTCACTTAGAGGGTTTTTCCCACGTTAAATTCTCTTGTCCTACATCTTCTACTTTTCCGCACTTGTTCGTGTTGGCGTTGTTTTCGCATTCTAGTCCGTCTGATTGACCCCGTGACCCAACACCAAGTTCTCGTACTTGTCTGTCATCGCGTTGTATCCCATCTCCCATTCGCTATCCTTAATCTTCTCCACCACAACTTCGCCTTCGACTCCGGCGTTCTGAGCTATCAACGCCGCTGGTGCTACAGGTGCCTGTATATAACAATCCCAATGAGAAAGTCACTTTCAAAAGAACCTGGGTAAAACATTCCTTTATCTATTTGTTGGGGGTATCAAACTCATTCTAATCCAATCAATTTGCGATCATTGCATCCACTGTTTTAAAAACCGGACCGGACCGGCCGGTTCGACCGGTCGGACCGGCGAACCGGTGCCTGACCGGTCCGGTCCGGCAATCGGATCGTTCATGCACGAGAACCGGGCCACGTCATCCGAACCGGCGGTTCAACCGCCGAACCGGTCGAACCAGCCGGTTTTGGACGGGCCGGTTCTCTTCTCTAATTAAAAAGAAATTGTGCCAGAGGTGGGAATCGAACCCCAGCACTAAGGATTATACGTAGAAGACTTACCACCACGCCAGAGAGCTATTTACGTTCTACAAGGAGCTATTATTATACTTAATATATCATTTAAGCAACTTTTTTTTTTTTTTTTGAGGATTCTTTTCTTGTTTTTGTAGATTCTTTTATTTTTACAGGATAAACATATCGTAAATGTAATAATAATATTATGTTTTGCATGTCATATCACATATTTGAAGTTAAGGGTTATATCTATATTTGACAAGCATAGATGTTTATTGATCCCAAACCATAGTACGCATCAATTTATAAAATATAACTTTTTAGTATTAAAATGTTCAAAAATATTTATCTTTCGCAAATATAAGTCTACATTCAAAATATTATAGTGGCAAGGTGTTCTTTCATCAAATTTTTTATGTTACTTGTGGATGCAATCGTGTGTTCAGTTAGCTTTCGTCAAAATAAATTGTTGTGGACTATAATTTAGCTATTTTTGTGTGTGTGTGTTTATTTATTTAAGCATAGCTATTAATATAGAAAATATTGTAACACTAAATAATCTTCAAAGTAAAAAAGTGGTGTATATTTTTGACTATTTTCCATTAATTTTACTATTTCTGTATAAAAAATAAAAAATATATATTATTAAAAAAACATGCAATTGAACCGGTCCGACCACCGGTCCGACCGGTCCGACCATGAACCGGCGCCTCACCGGTTCGATGGCCTTTCCGGTTTTTAAAACTATGATTGCATCCATTGGGTCTCTTCCACATGAAGTCCACATGGTTGCCAAACACTTCTTTACTCCACTGCTACAGCCCCTGAGCCGCTCCCACCTCTTCTTGATAACTCCTGCAATTTTGTCGCGATCCATATCCATGCCGCTTCGAACATGAAGCGGCTGTTACGTGAGCGCATCTTCAAGGACAGTTGTGGGTTAAGATCAAGCCGAACCGACTAGTGGTTCGACTGAGTTGCGATAAGATGAGTGACCAGTGAGCCCGCAAAAATGGTCCGACCACGAGGTCTAATTTTTCTCGCACCGAAAGCCCATCCGTTTGATTGTTGGCCTAAATGCATCCTGGCCCCATGAATCCAAGATCTCGAAGATTGTTACACTGCAAAGCTGGCACAAACGGATATAATTGCAAGAAGGGCATAAACAAACCTTCTTCCTTCTCTTCCTTCGATGCTATGGCATTAAAATCACTCATGATGCACCGAGCCTGAATATAATCTCGGCGAAGACGATCCAGTAATGCCCAAGTATTAACACGTTCAAAAGTTACAATGTCTCCATACAATCCCAGAAAATGCCACCATCAATCTGAATTCTCCATCTTTATTAAGCAACCCACATGAAAATTGGAATTAGACAATAATGAAACTTTCATCGAATTATCCTATATGAGGAAAAACTACTACCCCCCCCCCCCCCCCCCCCCCCCCCCGAACACAACTAACGTGAAACCCGTTATTAAACCGACACTTGTATAGAATAAAGTCCATCTCCCAGCTACTCTTCTTTGTTTACATTAGAAAGAGTAGGTTAAGGCGTTTTCTCTCCACGAGGTCTCGGAGAGCCCGGAACGTGCATAGATTTCTCAATCTCGCACGTTCCAACTCAAAGCGATCATTGGTCTCGACGGTGATGCATCGCACTTACCGCCGTTTCGTCATTAGTTTCTTGGAATATCACAAAGCACATCTTCCACCTCCTTCTCCGACTGTCGTGTTTTCTTTTCATCACCTTGTTTATCAATGGCAAAATTTAACGGTACATCGTCCTCTTGCGATTTTCATTTAGCGTGTACAAGCGAATTTTCAGCATTTTCTCCCATTACAGATTTTTTCCTTTGAGCGCGTCAAATTCTGTCCCTTAGTCTTGTCACTAAAACTCTCAGACAGTAGAGGAGTTCTTTTCAAAAAAAAAGACAGTAGAGGAGTTTTCGTCTTCGCCTACATCACCCTGTTTAGCAGACAAAACCAAGGGGTCATCCGTCTTGGGCCATGGAAAATCCATATCAGTAACCGTAGTGGGCTGTTAATAGTCCGGGCCTTTCTCATCAGTAAGTATCAGGCCGCCTAGTTTGGTTTCTTACTCGGGCCGTTTAACTCCCACATAAGCCTTCATAACTTCTGCATTAAAAACCGGATTTGGGAAGATTTGAAACTTCCCCCCATTCCCTTACTTTCGGCTAACAAATTGTCATCCCCGATTCTCTGGGCATCTTCAATAGGTCATCTATATAGCGGTCATCTTTAAAATATAAATAAGACGGGAAAATTATTGTCTCCAATAAGTTCTTTAATCCTCTTATTATTTTAGCGGATAGTTATCTCGCTCTCTAAATTTAAAGAGCCAGATAAAGATCTTTATATTTTTTTAACCACATTCATGGCAGTTATGTCACGAATTCCGTAAAGTTCTCTTGGAGGAAATAATGATAATGAGACGAGTGTTATCTAACTAATCGGTTAAGTATCACCATTGTGGCACCAACTAAAAATTTGCAATATTTACAATAAAGATCTACGATTTTCATCAAATTGTAAATAAATTTCAGCTAATGCTACTGGAGATGCTACTGCTAATAACTCATCAAGAAAATATTTCTAGTGATGTGTAACATGTCTCCTACATACTGTTCACCACCCTATGTATTCTCAAATTACTTTTAACACAATAATTAAGCTCAAAATAAATACAGCACCCTCAAAATATGTGGAAACAATGAAAGAAGAGTGAATAAATATAGTTTATTGGAGAAGTCTCTGCGTAGAATAGAAACTATGAATAACATTAATAACTTGCGAGTAGATTGTTGTCCTAATTTGTTACAATGGTTATTTTCTTTTTGAATCCAAATCCAACATATATTAATGAAGCATTCTAATGTCCAAAAATGTAATCATGTGATCCTAATTATCACCAACTAAAAATCTCAAAAGAAATCTCAAAAGAATTCAGATAAAGCTGGCCAATATTTGAGGTAGTTGAACATCTAGAAACTGTTTTATATGAACTGAAGGCGAATAATGTGAGACAATATGCAAATTTCAAAATAAAATAATCTATACCTAATATTGAAACATGCACACGATTTGATCATGATCAGCATGTTTTTTTTTTTTTTTTTTTTTTTTTTTTGAGAGGAAACTGGGTTTATTAATTCACTGTGCTTTTAAATCGGCCCAAACAGTCTTCATGAATACATTGTGAGGCCCAAATCGGGACTTGGTAAAATGCCATATTGTAATCGCTATTAAACTTTGAGGGCTGAGTGGCAAATACGTGTGCACACGTATTCCACCGCCTTGAAACGTGGCACACGGTAGCGTCTGTTGCGTTTCTCATGAGCTGGTTACATTCCTCGAGAAGCCTCTCGACTTCTGTAATGTCTTCTCCATTCATTCCAGCCATAATTCGGTTCATCTCTCTAACAGTAGAGAGAGAATCCGATTCAACTTGCAGCTTGTTGAAACCCAGATCTATGGCCATCTTGATTCATTCTCTCATCGCCTCAGCTTCTGCTGTCTTGACTGAGAGAGGAAATGGGGTACATCGTGCTTTACCGGCGATGAAGACGCCGGAGCTGGTCCTGATAACCACTCCGATGGCTGCTGTTCTTCAGAGCTTATTCCACGCGGCATCGGTGTTTACCACCACCCAGTTCGCCGGAGGCGCCATCGGGGGTGATGCATGTGCAGATTGAGTCTTAACCGGCTTGGTATCCCTCATCTCCGGCTTCAGTTCTTCCAGATCTGCAAGGTAACCGACTGTTTGATTAACAATTTCTTCCGAGCTCTTCCTTTGATTTTTGAAAATGGTAGCGTTTCTGTTCTTCCACAAAAACCAAATCAGAGTGCTAATTCTTCTTCTTTCTTCTGCTTTGACCAAGGGGAAGGTGATTGACCACCGATCCGGAAGTGCATGGTTCGGAGGGTGCAAATTTCGGTCCTAGCAGCGAGCTCCAACACTTCTTGGCAACTGGGCAAAACAAAAAAAGATGAGTTTCATCCTCTTTTGCTTTATTACAAACTGCACAAACGTCTTCTACCAAAATTCCTCTTTTTATGAGGTTTCCTCGGACCGGTAAGCTACCTAAGATAGCTCTCCAGGTTGTGAAAAGGATCCGTTTTGGAAGTTTGACTTTCCAAAACCCTTTCCACCAATCTGGGCTTGGGTTCGAGCTGCTTCCAACTTGTAAAACTTGCTTTCTTTGATTTTGTTGATTGAGAAGATTGTAACCGGATTTAACTGTGTATCTTCCTGAATCCGAGTAGTGCCAAATCAATCTATTTGGAACATCATAGGGAGGAATTGAAATTCTTTTGATTTCAGCCACATCTTCATCCCAGAAGAAAGTTTTTAATTTGTTCTCATCCCAATTTCTCTCATCTGTGAACAGATCAGCGACCATAATGGAGTGTTGGATCAGTCGCGGTTTCGGGGTTATGGGTTTGAAAGACTCTTCCCGGAGGAGCCACGGATCCGTGAAGGCATCCAAGTTTTGCCCATTTCCCAACCGCCACCTACAACCACTGAGTACCAGTTCTTTGCTCGCCATTATACTCTTCCAGAGGTAAGAGCCATCTTTGTTTGCAGTAGCCTTTAGTAGACCCGTCTCTCTGTAATATTTGTGCCTTAGCACTCTGGCAACCAACGTTGACGGCTGCATCAGAAGTCGCCAAAATTGTTTGCCAAGAAGGGCCGTGTTAAACAGCTGTAAATGGTGAAAACCTAATCCCCCTTCTTCTCGTGACAGTTTCAGTCTCTTCCAGGAAATCCAAGGGATCTTCTTATGTTCATCATCAGAACCCCATCAAAATCTCGCCATTGAAGCTTCAATGGTGTCACATAACGAAACAGGTAACTTGAAACAACTCATAGAATAAGTTGGAATTGCTTCTATTACCGATTTTAGGAGTACCTCTTTTCCAGCTGGTGATAAAAACTTCTCCTTCCAATTTGACAATTTTGCTTGAATTCTTTCGGGTATGTGTTGGAAACTACTCATCTTTCGTCTTCCCATTTCTGTAGGTAGCCCCAGATATCGCTCATGGAGCTTCTCGAGACGAACCCTACACAGCAGACTCAATTGTTGTCGCAGCTCTTCAGGGACGTTTGAGGAAAACACCGCTGAAGACTTCTCCAAATTAATTTTCTGCCCAGTCGCACTTTCATAGTTTTGTAATAGAGTAGATAGGTATTGCACTTCTTCGATTGTAGCCTTTGTAAAAATTAAGCTGTCGTCCGCAAAAAAGAGGTGGGAGACTTTAGGACCCCCTCGCGACGCAGCAACACCTGTAATAGAGCCAGTAGACATAGCACTCGAGAGCGCACGTGAGAGTAATTCACCACAAAATAAAAACAGATAAGGTGAGAGTGGGCACCCCTGACGAAGCCCCCGCTTGGGCACAATTTGACCGACAACTTGACCTTTAAAAGACAAAGAGAAAGTAGCGGTACAAATACAATCAGCAACCAAATTTATCCACCTCGGACCAAAACCCATCCTTTTTAGGATTGCCATAAGAAAAGACCACTCGACTCGGTCATAGGCTTTACTTATGTCCATCTTCAAGGCTAGATAGCCATCTTTGCCTTTTATGCGGTGTCTCATCGTATGAAGGAGTTCAAAGGCAGTAATAGAATTATCCGTAATCAACCGCCCCGGGACGAAGGCACTTTGGCTTTCGGAGATAATCGACGGCAACACCAGTTTTAACCTATTAGCCATTGTTTTAGTAACCAATTTGTAGATTACAGTACAAAGGCTGATAGGTCTCAAATCAGCTGGTTTCCTAACTTGTTTCACTTTAGGAATTAGAGCTAGAAGGGTATGATTGAAAGCAGCGACGCTTTCTTCACCGTTAAGAATTCGGACCACACATCCGCCCACGTCATCCCTTAAGAAATTCCAGTATTTTTGGAAAAAATAGCTGGGAAACCATCCACCCCTGGTGCCTTTAAAGGCCCCATTTGCATTAGGCTATCAGTGACTTCCTTTAGGGTGTAGGGTGCTTCAAGGAGGTCAAAACCTCCTTGACTAATTATTTGATTTACTTCCTCTAAAATGGAATTAATAGCATTTGGAGATGGTGAGGAAGAGTCAAAGATACCTTCAAAATAGTGGGTCAAAATCTGGATTAGGTCTGCATCATCCGTTTTCCAGTTGCCGTCGTTGTCTTCTAGTCCCCGAATGGTGTTCCTTGATTTCCGGGCTGAGGCTTTCCGATGAAAGAAAGCTGTGTTTTTATCCCCGCTGTTAAGCCACTGGATTCTAGCACGTTGTTGCCACAACTTTTCCTCCTTTAGCAGGAGATCCGTCAACTCTTTCTTCGCTTTTCTTCGGTGGAAAGCTATAGAAGCAGTCTGTTTTTTCCTTTCCAGGTTTGCAATCTGCTTTTTGAGGGCTTGTATCTGCCTCTTAACATTGCCAAAATTTGACTTTGCCCAGATTTTTAGACTGGTAGCACAGGATTCCAGCTTGTCTTTGACATGGGCTGCACTTGTTTGCCAATCCGCTACAACTATATCATCACAGTTGTTATGGAACCAAGCCGTCTCAAAATGGAAACATTTTGCCCCAATCATACACCCCCTAGAGATTGGGGTGCCAACAAGGAGTTGGATTGGGTTGTGATCCGATGTTGCTGCCACCAAGTGATCAACTCGAGCGTTACCAAAGCGGTATCTCCAACTCGGGTTTGCCACAACTCTATCCAATCTTTCCCTTATATTGGCTGAATCATCTTGATTATTACTCCACGTAAAGGGGTTTCCTTGAAATCCCAAATCTTTGAGGTTACATTCTCTCAATACGTCGTGAAACGGACTGATTTGAGAGAAAGAGACACTTCTTCCTCCATCATTTTCCTCTTGTGATAAAACTTCGTTGAAATCACCCAACACGCACCATGGAGCATCTCCAGGTGGTTTGAGTCGAGAGAGCAACGTCCAGGACTGCTGTCTCTCTCCCTTTTCTGGGTCTCCGTAAAACCCAGTTAAGAACCATGAGTCATCATCTGTTTCAGTCCTTACCATACAATGTATATGTCTGGCCGATCTTGAAAGTAGGAGTACCTCCGTAGATTCGTCCCAGAGCAGGGCTAGACCCCCTCCTCTGCCAACACAGTCAAAGTATAGTCCTTTTGCATACTGTACCCGTTTGCGAACAACTTCCATCTCTTCTGAAGTCAATCTAGTCTCCATGAGGAAGACTAAATTGGGACGGCTTTCCTTCACAGTATCGTGAAGTGATAGAACGTTACAGGGGTTTCCAAGCCCCCGCACGTTCCAGCTTAAAACACTCATTGCTCTAGGCAGGGCTGCTTAGCAAGCCCCGCCTCTGGATTAATGGGTGTTTGATTAAGATCACAAGCCATATCTTCCTCTGCTACACAATTGCCACTCCTTGTTTCTTCAACTGCTCCTTCAGCTTGCACTTCTGAGGCACAAGTAGTTGCTTGATTGCAGCTTCTTTTCCCTCCTCCATCTAGTAAGCCATCGTCAATATTTGTGAATACTAATTGACCCAGTGGCTTTCTCTTCGAAGTCGTACCGTTGCTGTCGATATTCTCCTTCCCCCGGCTTCTGGCCCTCTCTTTTAAATTGACTTTCTTCCGCTTGGGGTTGGAAGTTGCACCAAAAGTGACCCCTTTTGGTACTGCTTTCCGACCCATGTTGACCATATCAAAATTTGGTTTGTCCGTCGGGGGCGGAACAAACTCAACTGTTGGGAAATTTTTAATTGGCCAATTAGTCGGATTTGACGTCTCCCCCGATAGTACGGGATCTGGGATTGATTTTGGATTCCATTTAAAGGATGTGGACTTATCAGGGACTTTTGATTTTCCTTTATCCAAATGATTTCCAAAATCTTTCCCATTTGGAGGATGACGGTTTTGCCCTCCGTTTGACTTTCGCTTTCCAGCTTTGCCCTCCTCAGAAACCACTTTACGTTTTCCGGCAGCTTTCCCCAGCATCCATTGGCCGAACTCCGGCTGCTTTTCATCCTTGATCATGGATTCTCTTTTCTCACACTGACTGACTTTGTGATCAACCCTTCCGCACCACACACAAACGCAAGGAATGCGTTCATATATGATGTTTGTCCAATACTGTTCGCCATCCGCAGTTTTTACAAAGGCTCTTCTTCATAGGGCTTGATAAGTTTTCATCCTTATACGAGCCCTAATGCATCGATCATTTTCTTCACCTTCAATGTGAATCGTGACTCTTTCCACCTCTCCAATTGATGCCGCAATGATACTACCAATGTCCTCATGGATCAAATGGAGTGGCAGCCCTTTGATTTGAATCCATACCCACATGTCAGTGAAATGGGTAGATCGGTTATCCCCATTGATGTCCCACTCTTTGAGGAGTAAGAGTTGATCATCAAAACTCCATGGACCGCCGTAGAGAGCTTTGTCCATAGAGTGTTTGTTCCCAAACCGAAATATGATTCGATTTCCACCATCTTCCATAACCTTCAGATCGTCTTCGGGGCACCACAATCTTCTGAAGAGTTCCTTCATATTCTGAATATCGATCTTTGCCTCCCCCACAAACTTGCCAACAAGGCACAGCTTCCAGTCTTCCTTCACCTTGCTACAGATCCCTTTGTTTATTAGGATCGGTGCTCTCTCCTCATCAGAGAGGGTGATTTTCGAGATCCAGTCCGCAACATCCCCATCCATCTTACACCACCGGCCTTCACTTTCTTCCTCGTTCAACCCATTTGATCCAGCCATTTTCGTTGTCGTCGAATTTTCACAAACTTGGAAGAGTTAGAGCGCCGGATCTTCCTTTCATACTCCCACTCTTGTTATCATGATCAGCATGTTGCTACCTATATTCACCATTTTCTAGCCTAGCTCTACTACATATGACAATCACAAATTTGTTTTTTTTTTCTTTTTGTTGCTTGAGTTAGTGATAATGTTAAATATATGTGCTACAACAATAGACTAAATAAATTGAGTTATTGGAGTAAACTAACTTGTATTTATTTTTGAAATCATTATGAGAGCTAGATAAATTAGAAGCTCGAATGGGCAGCTTCAAACACATAGCGATGTGCTTGAGACACCTAAGTCTGTGCTTGAGCCTTTGTGTTTAAGCCAACTATGAGAAAGAGTGTTGTGCTCATCCGCCAATTACAATTAACCATCGTCCACACTGAGTTTGACTGGAAGGAGTACTTACAAAACATCAACAAGGACTTTCGTCAGTCTTCCTCCTTTATCCATCAATCTTGATGCAAGATTGAGACGCTAGATTAACTACTTTCCAAGCGAAGCCAACTTGATGCCCTATCCAAAAAATGACCTCGAGATGATACTTTGTTTATTATGGACAACCTTCCCACTTAAGATTTGTGAAAATCTCTTAATGAAATTCAAGACAAAGCCGTGTACGGTTGACTCCAAAGTGGTATGACCCTTCCCTGGACCCCACACTGTAGCTTCTTGAACTGAGCTGCATTTTTATTTTATCTTTTTGGACCAGTGCACCCAACCAAAATTGCATCTTATAACAGCTATAGTGTTCCAGTTCATGTTGAAATTAATGAATTTGGTGATTTTCTTATTGCTTGTTGAACTACACGAAACCCAATCTCCCAATTGGTACCATCAATGGGCACCATGAACTCAGTGAGTGCGGACCGGTGCGGTTCTACTGAGCTGATATTTTGCCACGGCCCAATAAATTCAGATTAGAAAACTCCTATATTTGTTTTTTAAACCTAAACCAAACCCAACTTATCGATTCTGCCCATTCAGAGGATTGGTAAATCTAGAAAAAAATAATTGAAAAAGTATTAAATTTGATTATTTTTTTAAACTTTGTAATCATACTGTTGAAGTTTAAAACTAATGATACTTTGCTAAAAAGCTCCAATAGGTTATTTGTATAGCGTTTACATTTAAAATATAAATTTAATTAGAAAATTATTGTCTCTAAAGACTCCTTACTACGCTTATTTTAACGGATAGTTATCCCGCTCTCTACATTTAACGAGTTGGGTCAATAACTTTATATTTTATTTAACCATGTTCTTAACGGTTTTGTCATTAATTCCTTAAACTTCTCTTACAATAAACATTGAGAATGTGTCACGTGTTACTTAACTAATCAAACGGAGCGGTGCAACTGGTTTGAGCGAGTTTTGCTCACCCCATGAAGCTGATATTGCAATTTCTGGAATACGTATATCAGGATCAAAAATTGGAAACAATCCTTCACCAGCCTGTCAAAGCACGTAGTCTGAGAATACATGAAATTGAAGTTCTCAGATGCACTTGAAAACGATGATATACCAAAAGAAGGATGCCATTACTTTAATCCGATTCTGTTCTAGAAGTTTATTAAGGTAGAGCACAACAAACCAGCATCTGCAACATTTGAAGAGCAGATTACAGAACATATCATCACCCCACCGCAACATAGAAAAAAAATGCCTTTTCCGTCGCACAAAGCACACTCATTTTAACCCTACCAATCTAACAAGATAGAAGCAAGACGAGAAGATTGTTTCACAAGACGAAACTAGTCATTCATCACACAGATAGGCCTTGAGGGGCACCAGCGACGGGTGCCCTAGGCCTAGCCTTCTCCACCACAATAGCTTGGGTCGTTAACACCATTCCTGCAACTGAAGCTGAATTCTGCAACGCGCATCTCGTCACCTTTGCTGGGTCAATAACACCTGCTTCTACCAAGTTCTCGTACTTGTCTGTCATCGCGTTGTAACCCATCTCCCATTCACTATCCTTGATCTTCTCCACTACGACTTCACCTTCGACTCCGGCGTTCTGAGCTATCAACGCCGCGGGTGCTACCAGTGCCTGCATTTGACATAATCAGTAGTGTAATCCGATGAGAAAACCACTCTCGAAAGACTCGGTAATGTATTCATTTTATCTATTTGTTGGACAGAGTTTCACAGAAAATACTAACAGCCATTTGCTAGGCACTTCCTTGATCTGTCTGTAGAGATCATGTGCAAGCACTATAGGGGGAGTTTGGTAAGACTTATAAGCCGCTTATAAGTCAGTTCTGGATTATAAGTTGGATTATAAGTTGGTGTGCAAACTTATAAGCTGCACTTTTTGATTTAGACTTATAAGTAAAAATGAATTAAAGAAAAAGTTACATTTTTGAGATTTTTTTGAACTTTAACAACTTTCACACCAAAAGATCTTCTTCTTCTTCTTCTTCTTCTTCTTCATGTTTTTCGTCGTAGACTTTTTTGGCATAAACTTATAAATCAGTTCAAGTAGCAAATAAGTCGTACCAAACTCACCCACACACAGCAGAAAGGCAGAGCACATTCAAGAATGCAACCTCCAACAGCAGGTGTAGAGGGTATCAAAGGTTCACTCATATATAGTGCTTTAAGCACTCTTTTGACTACTAACAAGAATTTTTAAACTCAAGCATTTCACTGCATATTAGCTACTAGGAACTTAGGGGTTAGTATAAAGAAATTAGGAAATTATAGAGATACATGTTTATTTTTAGTCAGGCTGTCTTAACCAAAACTAGACTTGATCACTTATTTGCATGGCTTGATAATTCTCCTGAGCTTCTATTGTGAATACAATTGGTAATTCCTTCGAACAGGTAAACATGGCATCTATTGCATTTCAGATTTAGTTAATGTTGCTTAAACTTGACTAAATGTTGTTGTTTCTTGAGTAGGGCAAAGAAAAAATAAATTTAAGATTTGTCAGCCAATTTTTTCTTTTTCCTTGTTCGGCTACTTCTTTCCTATCATGTTCGTAGAAGGTGAAAGTGAAGCCACAAGGGAAAAAGATGGTTAAATTCTTACCCTCTGGACAATATCGGCTCCAAGCTTCTCATCTGGGTCTGTGATCTTATCCTTGATGGCAGGTACATAAGCTGAGAGATGGACCAATGCAGCGCCACCACCAGGAACAATTCCTTCCTCTATTGCGGCAAAAGTTGCATTCTTGGCATCCTCAATGCGTAGCTTACGGTCCTCCAGCTCACTTTCTGTTGCAGCACCAACCTTAATGACAGCAACTCCTCCAGACAACTTGGCAATTCTCTCCGCGAGTTTTTCAGAATCGTAGACAGAATCTGTCTCAGCTAACTCCTTTTTAATCTGTGCAATCCTGGCCTGGATTTCATCTTTTGATGCAGCATCAGCAATGATAGTTGTGGAATCCTTTGTGATGGTCACCTTTCTTGCCAAACCAAGTTGTTCAACCGATGTGTTCTCAATTAGCAACCCCAGATCACTAGCTTGGTACTCAGCTCCTGAGAAATAAAGAATTCAAGATGAATAATCTCAATCAAATAAGGAACAGAATGCTGTGTAAACATGTGTTTCTTTCTAGCGAAATAAGTACAAAGAAGTGCCACTTTTAAGTACCTGTCATTATAGCGATATCTTGAAGGAGAGCCTTCCTCCTCTCACCAAATCCAGGTGCTTTGATAGCAGCAACATTAAGGATGCCTCTCAGCTTGTTAACAACAAGAGTAGCAAGAGCCTCTCCGCTGACATCTTCAGCAATGATAAGAAGAGGGGCACGCAGTTGAGTGGTCTTCTCCAACAACGGAATTATATCCTTTATTGCTGAGATCTTCTGATCCGTGACTAACACTCTTGCATTTTCAAATTCAACAATCAATTTTTCTTGGTTGGTAACGAATTGAGGAGAGACATAACCCCTATCAATCTGCATAACAAGGTAGCGCGGATAAAATGAGTTAGGCCTATGGCCAAACAGACACAAAAGGTTACAAGTACAGATTTAAGACAAGAAATACAGACCTCCATCCCTTCTTCTACTTCAACAGTTGTCTCAAAGGAGGAAGATGACTCAATGGAGAGAACACCATCAGGTCCAACTTTATCGATTGCATCAGCAATCATAGTTCCAATAACCTCATCATTCCCAGCAGAAATGGAAGCAATGGCTGATAAAAATAAAAATAGTTACCAATTAATGGTAAATACACCCAAATACAAACAAATTGAAAAGGCCGTAATAAAATTTGAAGTATGTTACCTCTGATATCTTCACGGCCTTTGACAGGCCTAGCTTTCTTTTCTAGCTCTTCAATCAACCCCAGCACGGTCTTGTCAATTCCTTTCTTGATAGAAACCGGGTTGGCACCAGATGTCACACTCAGTAACCCCAATTTAATAATTTCGCGAGCAAGAACTGATGCTGTTGTAGTTCCATCACCAGCAGAGTCGTTGGTTTTGCTAGCAACCTTCACCACGATGGAGCAAATAAGTTACATGAAATGACTAAAATGCAAGCGAAATGTGAAAAAAGAAGAGGAACCCATTTCAGGAAATGAGAAGAACTGACCTCCCTAATAAGGGCAGCACCTGCATTCTCCATTGCATCGGGTAATTCAATAGCTCTAGCGATAGTCACACCATCGTTAACCACTTTAGGGGTACCGAACTCATCCAAGACAACATTCCTCCCTTCAATATCCAAAAGCAAAACATTTCACTGAGACTTTCTAACAAACCCCAGTCCTCCAACAAGAGCATTTCTCAAAATGAGAGCAATTAGACCAAAACTTGACTGACAAATGCAATTCAACAACATCTAAAGCACACAGCTCCATCAGCAATCATGGTCACTATAACCTCATCATTCCGAGTAGATTACAAAATCGAATTCACCAGCCGGTTCAACACCCAATTTTATGCCTTTCCCCCAAATGCACTTTGCATTCTCTCACTTGGCTGAATTTACTATTTTCACTCTACCCTCACTTTGTGAGAGGGGAATAAGCTTTGTCTTCTTCCCCAGAGGGTAGATTGCAAATTCGAATTCACCAGCCGGTTAACCACCCAATTTTTTACACAGCCCATCAAGTTGAAAAAGTCATAGAACAATGCATCAGTTCATAAGAATACTAAATTAGTAGTACTGGATTATCTCATCATACATTATGATAAAAAAAAAGAAAAAAAAGAAAAAAAAAAAAAAAAAAAAAAAAAAAGAAGCCATCATTTAGCAGTGTAATGATGAAACACTCCATTCTTTGCACAATTCCTTAACATCATAAATAAAATGGAAGTTTCAGCTCATCAAGTTGAAAGAGTCATAGAACAATGCATCAGCCCATAAGAGTCCTTAATTAGTAGTACTGGATTATCTCATCATACAATCTGCTAAAAGACCTAATTAAAGCTACCATTTCGCAGTCTAATGATGAAACACTCCGTTCTTTGCACAATTTCTTAAGGGCATATTTGATGCAGCGATAAAATAATACCAGTAAGGGTAATAACTGGTGTTTGGTGCAGGGATAATTTTGAGAGGGCATTCAATCCCTTATTATATATATGCCTAAAATCTAATCCCACCATGTAGGCGGGACTGAATAATAAAGTCTTAATACCATTATTTATATTGTGCAAACAAACATGTTACATAAACGTCCTATATAACTCCATTAATATCAATACACCATGTAACCCCCATTTTCAATGCCGACACCAAACGTGCCCTAACATTCTTGGATCTAAAGAAGTGGGAAATTATACCTCTAGGGCCAAGAGTGAGGCCGACGGCGTCGGCGAGCTTGTCGATACCGGCCTGAAGCGCCGACCTCGACTTCTGGTCGAAGAAAATCTCCTTCGCAGCGGCTCGAACGGTGAAACGGCGACCAGACGAAGAAGAAGACGACCTGCTGTTGCTGTAATTCACCTTCTGTCCTTGCAATTGACTCACTCTCTTGCTGCTCCTCAGATTCCCCTAAACAATCAATCAATCAAACCATACAAACAAACGATTAATTGATTTCAGAGACTCAATAATCAGTTGATGTAAATCGAAATGAATTGAGAGAAGCACGAGGAGTACCTGTTTGGGAGTAGAGAGGGCTGAGGCTGTGGAGATAGCATTCGCAGACGCCATTGGAAATGCTAAGGTTTTGGCCGCGGTGTGTTCGGATAAGGGAAGGTGGGAGTCGCTATGAGAGAGATGGCGATATGCAAACTAGGGCTTTAGAGGAGTGTGGTTTTGTTGGTATATAAGAGAGAGAAGAAGGAGGTCGAGAAGATTCTTTTCGTTCGAGAACCGTTGAGAGAGAGTTGTTGGCGATGGGGTTTAGTCTTGCTGGGCCGGGTCGGGCGGATTGAACAACACAAAAGTTGCTTAATCTATGCCAACTTCAGCTCAGTTTTTCATAATTCGATGAAGTATGGGACAACTTATAATCTAAAACTAACTTGAAAATTTGCTTATAATTTTATATCAAACTCTCCCTATGCAATGTTTCTTTACCTCTTGTGATTTTTTTGTTTGTAGAGTTCGATTTATTTCAATTGTTAACTTGTGACAAGATTTGAGCTAATTCTCTAGCTCAATGTAATCATTACTTTGATGATTGTGTCCTCACTCTCGAAACGATCCATAAATTTGTTTGTTCAACTTCTTAATTCTACATAAGTGAGATGCAGTATATGTTCTCTAACTATGTTTGACCTACTTTTAACTAAGAATCAACATCATATTATGTATTCTCCGAAGAGATAAATAACTTATGTAAAGAAGGTCAATTTTTCTTAAAACCATCACACCCAAGTCAAAATGACTCGATTGGAATGTGCTCTAATGATGTACTAACTGGCAAGAAGTTGTCAAGATCCTTCAGTTTAGTGTTAAATCTTTTCAGCCGCACAAATAGATCTAACACCTAGGGCCTGTTTGGTTTCTGACTAGGAGTTCTTGATGGAATTCACAAATTTGAACAGTGCAAGAACGTCGTATGGTGCCAAAACGAGTTAGGTCATGGTAATACTAAATAAAAACATAAATATTGAAATAGATGACTAATACTATAATACATAGTGATTGGGTATTGTGAATGTTTGGTAGTGAAATTATATTATTGTCGTTCCTATATCAAATTTTATAGCTCGTTATATTCTTCCAAATGAGTAATTATTTTGTGGATAAACATCTTATTTTACAGACAACACAATCAATTCCATTTGGAAAAAAAAAAACTTTGATTCCAATACAATCAGTTCCATCCACACTAAACGTCTAAACCCAGTATATCTCTCTCATGCCCGATTCCCAACAAAGTTAAATCCTCAAGCAGCAGTTTTTTTTTTTTTTATAGAAAATTCATATATTAAACCAAAACACCAACAGAGTCCAAATTACAAGCCCTACTAATACTCTCAGGTAGAGCATTTACACAGAAATTACCAGAAAACTTGTTACTCCTGCACCAATTTGCAGTTTCATGAGCTAAAGTATTAATCTTCTTATTACAATAATCAATTTGCAATCTTCAAACTTGATCAACCACTCTTTAACAGCTTCAGCTCTTGATCTCCACTTCCATTCAGCCTTTGCAGGATTGTTACAAGCATTCACCACCAAGCTGCAGTCAGATTCAATAATACATTTCTTCCAGCTATTGTTTTGAACCTTCATGATAGCCATTTCAATGACTTGGAATTCAGCTTCATTAACATCAATCTTGTTTACATAATGACCTTCCAGAAAGCAGATCTTTGCATTGCTACTTCTGCAAACACACCCCAGTCCAACTTCATCTCCTTTTACACTGACATCCACATTTAGTTTGAAGACATCTGCAGGTGGAGGGTTCCATTTTAGCAGTTGAGGAGTTGCAGCTGGAACATTGCTCAAGAGATCTTTGTTAAAGAACTCCAAGTAGGATTCTCTGATTTTGAACAAAATACTACCAAATTTATTAAGATCAAAGGCACCCTTTGGTTGACTCCAACTGAAGTTCCTTTCCTTCCAAATTTGATCCAATATAATCACTTTCATAAGGGGTGTTTGATAACCATTAATCTCAACTAATTTATTTTCTCATATTAGCATCTTCAGCCAGCCATTCAAGTTCATATTGGTCTCTCCAGATCTAATGCCAAAAATGCCAAATCAGATAGCTCTTGCTAAAGAACATTTAAGAAAGCAGTGCTCCTCATCTTCAAATTGATTATCACACGAAGGACACTTAGTATTGATAGATGCAATTCTGTATTGTAAGTTACCTCTGGTTGGCAGCACTCTTGCTATGATTCTCCAAAGTAGTAGTTTGTGTCTGTTGTGGCATTTAAGTTTCCAGATTTTGGACCATCTCTTGTCTTGTCTTGTGGGGACTAGTTTGCTGCACATCTGCCAATGGTAAGCTTCTTTAACCTGAAAATCACCATTCTTACTTAACTTCCGTCTCCAGCTGTCACTTCTCTTCCAGATGGGAATCCTCAACTTTGTTATTGCTTCTTGTTCCTGGATACTGAACCAGCTCTGAATTAAATCTTGTCTCCAGTCGTGCTTGTCCCAGACAATAAGCTCACTAACCATTTTTGGAGCTCTTAACAGGTCATCAGGAGGTTTAGGTTTAGATGCTTCCGAATTAGGAACCCAGTTGTCTTGCCAGATATCAATGCTATCACCATTACCAATGGTTTTGATGCTATGTTCTTCAATGAGCTTTCTGGCTTTTAGCAATCCTTTCCAGAACCAGGAATCACCATTTTTTGGTTCCACCTTTTGGAAATCCAAAATTTTGCAGTATTTCTTCTTCAGCTGCTCTACCCATATAGCTTTGTCATTATTCCACATCTTCCATGCAAGTTTTGCAACAAGAGCTTTATTAAAGTTGTGATGCTCCCTAAAACCCAGACCACCTTCTGTTTTCTTCTTACAAAGATCAAACCAACACTTGTAATGGATCTTCCTCTTGTCATCAGAATCATTCCACCAGAATTTAGCACAGATAGCATTCAGCTTTTCTGAATTTTTTTTTGGAAACAAGAAGGTGGACATAACATAACTAGTCATAGTACTTAGAGTAGTTCTGATCACAACCATCTTACCATCTTTAGCAAGCATTTTGCTATGCCAACCCCCAACTTTAGTATTCATCTTTTCAATAATACCCCTGAAGTCTTCAGATTTTGTTCTAGCTACAAATATAGGAAGACCCAGATAAATTGAATCTTTTTTCCCAGACTTGAGTTGCAGCTTTGTCTTAATAACTCTCTTGGCATCTCCTTTCACATTACTACTAAAGAAAATGGCAGATTTTTGTTTGTTAACACATTGTCCAGAGACTACTTCAAACAATTTCAAACATAAGTTCCCGTAGGTGGCTTGACTTTCATCTGCTTTATCCATCATAATGAGATCATCAGCAAACATGAGATGAGTTATAGGAGGACTGTTTCTAGCTAAAGTAATTCCAGAGATCCAACCACTATTGGCAGCAAAGTTGATGATTCTTGAGAGCAGTTCAGTGCATAAGATGAAGAGAGTTGGGGAAAGGGGGTCTCCTTGTCTCAACCCCCTATAGGCATTGAAGTAGCCAACAACACAACCATTTACTAAAACTGAGAACTTTACAGTACTGATGCATTCATAAATTAGTTTGCAGAAACTTGTAGGAAACCCCAACCACTCTAGAACCTTCATAATGCAGCTCCATTCCAGCTTGTCATAAGCCTTTTCAATGTCAAACTTCACAAACATAAGACCCCCTTTACCCTTCTTCTTTTTGAGTGTGTGCACCACTTCATGTAGTAGAGTAGTATTGTCATGTATGTGTCTCCTAGGAACAAAAGCATTTTGGAAAGGACAAATGATATTATTGAGAAGAGGCTTAATTCTATTGGATATAATTTTTGCAACCACTTTGTAAGCGACATTGCAAAGAGAAATGGGTCTATAATGGGAAACTTTGGATGGATTTGGAATTTTTGGGATCAAGGCAATGAAGGTGTTGTTTAGGTTAGGAGGAAGGGTGCCAGTTAAGAAAACACTTATCACTAGATTGCATAAATCTTTCCCAATCATGTGCCAATTATTTTTATAAAAAAGAGTGGAGAAACCATCTGGACCTGGTGCTCTAAAACTCTCCATTTGGAAAATAGTTTCATAAATCTCTTCATCAGTAGGGATAATAGTAAGAAACTCGGCCTCAAGAGTGGTAATTTGATTTGGGAAGAGCTCTTTTAACCACTCAGGACAAAGACAGTTTGAAGAAGAAAGATGCATTTGAAATAGTCAATAAACACATCATTAATACCTTGGGGGGTTGTTTGCCAAATGTTGTTGCCAAATCTGGTCTTCTTTTCCATTTGTAGAACAATTGGTATAAGATCAGATGTCCCAGCTGTTTTGTGGATTATGATTGCATTAGGAAACAACCTCCTCCAATCAGGATTAGCAAAACACCTATCAATTCTTTCTCTAATCAGTCCTCCTCTTTGCCATCCATTACACCATGTGTAAAGATCTCCTTTAGATCCAATATCTAGCCAACCAATCTCATTAATCATATTAAGAAGACCTCCATTTGATTTCTGATTCACTTTCCTTCCCCCACATTTGTCTTCCTGGTAGCAAACTTCATTAACATCTCCAATCATAATAGCAGCCATAGAACAGGTATTAGATATATATCTAATTTCATCCCATAATTTTCTCTCCTTTTATAACAGCGGGGAGCATACACACAGTTCAGAAGCCAACTTTCCTTGTTATCAGTACTGTGAAATAGAATAGAGAAGTTTTGACAGAAAACCTCCCTGCAATATCGTCTCCCTGACACTTAGCTACCAGCAGTATTGGTTTTGTCAGAAAACCCCCCTGCAGTTTCACTTTTACCGACATCGCGCACCATTTTACTAAAGAAAACCCCCCATGCAGTTTCACTTTTACCGACACTTAGCTACCAACAGTTTTAGTAAAATTGTGCGCGATGTCGGTGAAAGTGAAACTGCAGGGAGGTTTTCTGTCAAAATCAATACTGCTTGTAGCTAAGTGTCAGCGAGACGATACTGCAGGGAGGTTTTCTGTCAAAAGTTCTAGAATAGATATAAGATTGCCACTACTATAAAATTCTTCAGCATCAACTTCAATTTTCCATGCAACAGTAAAACCACCACTCTTTCCTATAGGCTCAACAGATACTACATTGCTCAAACCAGCATTAACCAGAATATTTTTGTACTTATTTTCTGCAATTTTTGTTTCAGCAAGACATAACCAATCAAGGTCTTCTTGCTTTATTAGGGTCTTTAACTTTTGGATTGCAGAGGTATGACCTAACCCTCTGCAATTCCAAAAGAGTCCTCTCATGGCTGATTTGGGGGCGTGCTTAGGCCCGCCTCCTCAGCCTCAGTAAAAGAGCTAACAGCAGATTCTTTGTGAAAATGATTTGCAGCCATACCTTGTAGGTTCTGAACTTCCCATCAGCACCTCTGTGATACATTTTCCTTGCAGGGAGCAGTTTTAAAGTAATGAAGGAATGCCCTGTTTCAGGTTCCACATTATCAATTTCAATAACCTCCATTTGCTCTTTGTTGAAGTAACTGCCACTTTGCCCTTGCTGTGTCATCTGACGTTTCTCCGCTCCTCTAAAATAATCCCCAGATTCCACAAATTCTCTCTTCAACTGTGCCTTTGTTATCAGATCTTCCGCAAGGAACTTGTTCACACACATTCTACGAGTGTCTTCTTTGAAAGCAACCATATCCAGAGTACTATTCTTACCCCCCCCCCCTCTTGCAGACATTTCTGAATTGCAATCTCCTTCTTGTTTTCTTCCTCTCCATAGTCCCCATCATCTTCGATCAGCTTGAAATTATTGATTAGGGTTTCCTCTTTGTTTCATAGTTTCTGGGGTTTTGGTGAAGTTGTTCCTAATTCATCTTCCTTAAGAAACGGCGTCGTGGGAAGCGTTATTTTTCCGTGACTGGGATGCTGAGCAAGCGGCCTTTCCTCATAATTTGGGCCTTCTTCCTTATTGTTAACCCAATAGTCCACCATTGGGTTCGTAACATTAATTTGGATCGCTCTCGGACCACATAGTATAGGCCCACTTAAAGTGTCATCTCCTACATTCGTCCTCTGTGAAACCCTATTTCCGCCGGACGTCATCCAGGTGGCTAATTCCTATGTTCGTATTCGTATCGTACAATCACATGCTCTTGATGGATCCAACGCGTGAATGATTCGATTCAATCCACCGTTATTGTCCTTCCCAGCTGTCGTCCTTCTCGTCCTTTCGGTTGCTTCCTTCACGCGCTCTTCTGCCATAATGTAGTTTTCTTTTGGCATCTGAACTCGACGCGCCACCATCCCTTCCAGCTCCGACGGTGTGTACCGTTCTGTTCTGGGTTTTCTTCTGTAAGCACTGATCCTTCTCGATTCCTCTGCTCGTAGATGAGTCCCATATCCTGAGTTGAGACCCTCCAATTGATCCATGAATTTGCATTCATCCTTGTCATGACCTAGTCTGCCGCATCGAAAACAAAAGTTTCCCAGTTTCTCAAATTGAAATGGGATCCACTCTGAAGTTCCATTGCTTAGTTGCAGAAAGAAACCCCTCATGAGTGGTTTTGAAGTATCCACCTCCACCCGTACCCTAATTGGTGACATGAGAGCTTCTTCATCATCATTCTTGTCATCCACATCAATTTCTATGATTCTACCTATCATGGCTCCCAACTTTTTTGCATTTTTCACAACTAATTTCTATAGTGGAAGCTTGTGAATCTGAACCCATAATTCACAGTTTTTAAAACACCTATCCTCTGGTCTTGATTCAGTTCTAAATCTTCTCAAAATTAACAGATTGTTTTGCACATTCCAGGGTGTTCCTTGCCAAATCTTCTCACAATCTGATTTGAAATTAAAGATGAATATGTTGTTACCTCTAGCCGAAACTGTGAAATCGTCCCTGATTTTCCATATTGATCTAAAGACTGCTTCAATGGATGCGACTCGTATCTCTCGTTTAGCTAGTACCTTCCCATATAGACATTTCTGGGAGAGGTTCTCCACCGCCTGGATACCGTCTTCAAGGCTGATCCAAGTTTCTTCTATCATTGTGCCGGATTGAAAAACAGAGTATAGAGAGAGGAGGAAGAACCAGAGAAAAATGGTGAAAATCAAAGCAAGACGTAGCGATGAGTAGACAGGGGTGGGTAAGATGAAAACACGGAGAGGACAGGAAACTTTCCGGCGAGAAAACGCCGTACTATGGTACCATAGTGGTCCTAAAACTAGAAGACAAGATAGGAGAGAAAATTCTCTACACTTTCTCGCTCTAGACTTTGATTCAATTCAGCATTGAATGAATTTAATCCTCAAGCAGCAGTTGCACATTCAATGGAACATCTTTTGTTCCTGCTTCTATCATAAACTGGAGTACTACTTTCAGGTTATGGTGTCTATAGGCCAGGCCCGGCCCGGCCCACAAAACACCAACCCGCCCCCTAAATCACCCGTGTCTTTAACCCCCGTCAGCCAGGCCCAGCCCCCCCCCCCCCCCCCCCCCCCCACTTACCGAACAAGCCCCCTCCGGATTAGCCCAGCCCGTCCCTGAACCCAAGGGCTTTAACCCCCAACCGGTCCGGATCACTTTCATCCCCCATCAGGCCAGCCCGGCCCAGCCACCTTCCCTCCCAGCCCTCCTTCAAGCCAGGCCCCCATGCCAGCCCTTACCGGCCCTTTGAGACAGCATCGATTAAAGTACCAAACCGACTGCAACAGACTCCAGAAGCCAAAAACTCCCACGTTCCTGGATATGAATGAATACACATGATCATGTCTGTATACTTTCAGCAAGCTCTCATATTTAAATCTAATGTCTACCCGGATGCCTCTATATTTCTGGCAACAAACTCTACTGAAAAGATCCTACAAAACTTGCATTTGCAAGATGGAAACTTATTAGTTCATAAATTTATTTCATAATGGTCGAAACCATACATTATTTTCACTAGATGAGTTCATGAAGTTATAGCACAAGCCGCAAAACAGAAAAAATAGGTTGAAAAGAATCTGCGATCATAATTTATTTTGTTGCACAGAAACGCAGATCAGAGCCAAGTCCCATCTGGCAGGCATGCAAGGAGGTCAAAGCAAAGGAAGGCCACGTCTTTGTTGCATCAGTCACTGTGATCGACTACGCCTCAGGCAGAAGAACAATGTACTCTGAAGTTTATTTTGAGAAATCACGCCAAGGTGAGGTTAAGGATGACTGAGCATCGATTAAAGTAAAGTCAATTGTAGTTGTCTGCTGATTCCAAATGTTTGTCGTGAGCGTCCCACCACTGTTTCTTCTTTTTAGTCTCAAAAGCAGGCACATCTGGGAACAAAATCACCACGGTCAAATAGCATATATTTGCAATATTAAATATTGTCCCTTGCACCAGAAAAAAAAAGTAAGACGACGATAAACAAAACTCTTGTCTTCCGACAATTCCAGGCTTCCCTGCTACTAGAAGCTTTGAAAATATAAACTGAATAAGCACAAATCACGAAATGACACAACTCGGATTCAGCAAGGCCTTCATCTCCTCCCAGGAAATCAGACGCAAAATAAATTTTGGCCAAATGAGATGGTGGTGGATACAGGATTTTGACTTAGGAACTAATCAAATATACTCGTCTGATTATAACAGATATGCTACCGTTAAGAGATCAATTAGAAAAAGTTTATACTCACATATCAAGTGTTTAGCAAGATAGGCAATCTTATGCAAAATGAAAAGGATCATGCTGGATTATTTGCCTGACTGAAAATCGGGTTTGCCTGAGGAAATTGATGGAATAATTCGGAGAAGAAGTTTGCAGTGTACTTGAGAAAATGCACCATTTTAGCAGATATGTAATTATAGATGAATCAGAATCTATAAGTTTAGCATAATTCATGAATCATATTACAAGGACTAACTCGTACTACCTCCGTTTCGTCTGTTTCGTCTGCGCTTGACTTTTTAACCCGTAACTGAGTCACTTTGACTTGGTGATTTGGGTACCAAAACGATGTAATTTTTTAATAATTTTTTATGGTATTTTAAAATAAACTTTCTTCTATAACACCATGCAAATATTACCAAATTCTTGATTCGTTTTGCTAATCAAATCATCGGATGAAAGTAACCCAGTAAATAGTGACAAAAAGTGAAGTAAGCTGAAACAGGTGAAACAGAGGTAGTATGATTTACAAGAGATATATGTTTCCTTGTATGTAAAAAATATTAAAATAGAGTTGGTATAGTGCCCCAATGCTAAGACTTCAGATGGCCAATGCAAACTGGTTAAAAGACAAACATTGATAATCTGTAAAATTGTAAGAAACAGAAATAAACAAACAAATGAGAAAGAGAACAAAGGGTTGCATGAGTGATGAGACTGGCAATAGATTCTCCATTATTTATATTAGTGGCAAGGCATGAGAGTGCAACATTTGTTCTCAAATCCCATAAGTAATACTGTTTTTATTCCTTCCCTTAAGCACTTTATCTCATCTACGCCATTGAACCTTTATCCATTTCTAAGGTGCCGAGTTGAGCATGAGTTGTTGCTTCAATAGTCCAGAAACCAGTATAACGTTACAGACAGCTTAAAAGAGGTGGACTGCACTCAATAATCCCCCTTCTTGAGGTGGGGATAAGCAAAAGGAAAGAGTAACATCAGAAAATAAGATACTGTACTTTACCTCCCTCAGGATATATTGAGTTGTAGTGCACCTCAGCCCAAAAACTCAAGAAGACAACTGCAGAAACAATGTTGGAGGCATCGGATTATGTTACATATGTATAGATAAGTGAAATCTACAAGGAAACATCGTTTGTTTAAAGGAAAAAAAAATATATAGAAAGAGAAAGAAAATTGTACCTCTTTTTGACCTTTGAACATTCGGAAGAATCTCAATATAGCAGGTATCCTTGAAAGATGTTATGACAAATATCTTCACGCCATACTGCAAAATAGCGCTAGTTATAAAGGAGCACATATGTAACAAACATACCTATCGCTTATACTAGGACTGTCAGCATAATAGGTAATTGAAAATGTTAAAAAGCAAGTGAGGTCAGATGTAACCCCCATCAGGAACTGAAGAATATCGAGTGTCCCAACCACACGCAATACAGTAGCAGATTGACAAAAAAAAATAGGACTTGACCCTCTATTAAGTTGTTAGGTAAACAACATATAATTATGTGTGTGTGGGGTGGGTGGAAGTCATGTATGACGCGAAAATTACTAGGCATAAAACACATGATTACAGGTGACATAGAACTACTATTTTAACTGCACTTCTAAATTTCAAAATATAAAAGGCCGAGGAACTGAGCTTAAATATCATCCCTATGAACATCAAAAGAGAAGGGACTTTACATCTCCGCTTGTCGCCTTTGATTGGAAGAAAATTGTTGGGATATACTATAATAACCCACAATTCTGGTAGGCAAAATTATTCAATCAGAGCACTAAAACTTTGACTAGGAACTTTGCTTTATAAAAGAGAAGTTAAAAATGGTATTGCTACCTAGATGACTACGTTGGGTTTCTTCCACAAACCATATGCCAAGCTCAAGGTTAGACTGACAGGAATTGGCTTTGGAACTGTGTCATGATGAGGTTTGTTCTTTAAGACGGCTGGTGGAACAATTCTTCAAAACAAACAAGTTCTTTGCTCGAGAGCATGATTGTAGATCCTTGTATTCAACTACTCCATAATCCACAATCGATTGTATCAGAAAGGTAAGCAGAGATAGGTGGTATTCACCCTCTCTTTGACTGGTTATATAGATTGACGTTTAGCATAACGGACTTGCAGTATATTTACTCTTTATTATAAATTTGTACTTGTTTATTTCTTAAAATGAAAATGAAGGTCATCCCAGCTCCAAATTCTGGTGTATATTTTCGAATGGAAGTAGCCGAACCATTGATGTTCTATAATTTTGAGATCAATAGTTAATTTAACTGTCTATGAACGAACCTCAAGTGATTCCCTTCACAGTACATACTATCCTAAGGAATAAAATAGGCCCTCTTTAGGGTTATCTGCAAACCAACAACTTTATCGAAAATGACCTTATCGACATACTGTCTCGTGTTTGTAACTTCGGTTATGTCCTCAACATTAATTATTGAGGAACCAATGTAAGCTTTCTTCTAACTGTGCTTCCATATGCAAAGGAGAAAGGTGATTGTAGCCTATCTTCCAAATAATTTTATCTCGTAAACTACTATGGAAATCTATGAATGTTTCCTGGAAGCTGCATCAAGTAATTGAAGTCTATGATGAACAGTAGAAGCCAAGCATGGAGCAAGGGATGGGGATGCCCACATGCCACAGATGAGATATGAATTCCATATTCAAATCTATCTAGTTTTAGGAATGATTTTGTATCCGCTAAAGAATGCACTAAAAAATATGAAACTAACAAATTTAACTAACACATAAACTTACAAATTTAACCAGACTCCTTTATATGAGTTAACGTTTCCAAATGAATTTATTTGGGTAAGGGCAAGGTGAGAGATTGGAAATGATAACGTAGTTGAGAAGAAGGGGAAAATGGTGGGGACACCATTTCCCCTTCCCCTCTCCCCCTCAACTACCTTATCACCTTTCAACCCATCACCTTCTCCTCACCCAAAAATTCCTTTAGACATATATTTCAACCATCACAAACATAATCTCATATAGAGCGGTATTGGTAAATTTGCAAGTTTATGTGTTTTCCTGATTGGCTTAGTTGGCTTAATTCTGACGATAAGAAAAATGACGTGACAGCTTACATCCCCATATCTAGCCGATTTTATGTCTTTAGTCGCCACGTTTCCTTTCCTCATTGGTTTCGTTGGATTTCTTCTGATGCATATCTGAGATATGACGTCAATGCTTACATAACACTAACTGCCTATATTAAGTTTGTAAGTTTGTAATTATTGGTTTAATTTAAATTCTATTACCTATCCATTATTTCTGCTCACCCTTTCATTACCATCAAATAACATGCAATACATTAAGGCTCAACAGTTTGAGCTCTTGCTACTAGTGGGATGCATGTACATGAAAGAAAATAAACTTATTAATCATTACAAAAAACAAGATAAAGTTGCAGAACCATACCGAGTCTGCAGCAGCCTGCAAAGTGACGTGATCACCCCATTCACCACTCCTAATGTCCAGTCACATGGTTACAAAAAAATAATTAATTTCTACCCAGCAAAACTCAGGAATCAAAATACAGAATCTGAGGGGACAATACTTGGACATCTTCTTCAAGTAGTCACTGTAAGCCATGGGAACACATCCCTCGTATACATCCCGGCAGGACTTGAGCTGTAAACCAAAAATGACAACACATGAAAGGGATAATAACAGAAATGGAATATACGCTGATGCAATTGTAATTATCACACAAATACTACTTCAAGTCTACATCAATAATACCAACCTGGTTTACGACTTGCTGCCTCACAAATTTGTGATGCTCAGGAGAGCGATAGAACTGGTCTGATAGAGCACGAAACTGTCCAAAATATGGCACTAATGAGAAATGAAACGAGTTGTTAATAGTTTTCCTTTTTTGATGATTACAATATTGAAATGCAGTTAAAAAAAGGTCGAACATTGCGCCTATCTTGGACCAAGACATGAGCATTAAAAATACACTACAGTTAGTTCTACAAAAAAGTCCAAAAACATGAGCGGCTAATCACTAATGCTTATGCACCATATATATCAGAATCAAGCACTTCTTCACTAAGAAACTTGATCATCAATCCTATGTACGTAAACTGCAGCTTCTGAAAGGAACATTACAATCACACCTGCTGAGTTCCAATAAGAGTAGAAATTAAGGTATCACAACATATTTAAACAATAATACAAAGTACCAGGGCATTCTTTACTTCCCGCACATTAAATAGTTCTTTCGAACATGGTACACCTCCATCACCGAAACAGCCAGCCTCAAACAAGTTGGTGTAGAAATCCATGGGGTTCCACCTCAAAACCAATTGGCAATGAGGGGAGTAGCCCAGGGCACTTATTGATTATGTTGAGGTGGAACCCCATGGATTCTTACAGTTGGTTCCATCTTCTTCTTTTTATCTCAACAGGGTATTAGATGACTTTATGGCCATTGGCCCATAATAAGCGAAAAGGTCAAATATTGAGTCTATCTGATTCGGAGCAGAAATTTCAGTACCTGATTTTGAGATTCCTAACTAAATCTCGACATCTTTGTTTAATGATCTTGATTGGTCTTTCACCTTTCAACAAGTCTTTTAAGTGTTTTGCGGTCTCCAGTGTTTGAAGTCAGCAGCTTCTTTTATAGAAGTTGTTGAGCCTAATTAATGTCTTGACAAGTGTTGAGTCTGGTGAATGTTTTAGCAAGTGTTATGTGGCTGGAGGAGTGTTCCAAGCTACTCTATTAATGTACCGATTCTATGAATGGAAAAGGAAGACATTAGATAAGAATTTTATTAAGAAGGAAACCAATTTTTTTAATGTTCTCTCCATAATCAAGCTTAAGGCTAGGTAGCATTGAGTGACATCTACGACTAGCAACGTCTATTGACATCCGTTGCCCCTGCTGAGTGGTTCCCATTACTCTTTCTTGTTGAGTAAACTATTGTTTTAGCTTCAGGGAACGACACAAGCATACCGGCATGCATCCCTATCAGGTCAAGCTTCACTAAACTTGTCATGGAGTAGATTCATCACAATATTCAACTAATCAGAAACTTACAAAAAAAATCTGGTGGGAGCTAAAACCATGAACCAATAAACAAACATTCATGTTAATAAAATTGCGCATTGTCTTATAGAAGGAAATACTCAAATGAAAAAAGACGAGAACAGTCAACTTAAAGGTGCAAGCACGTAACTGGAGATAATTTGTGAAACAAAAGAATCATATTTTGCATCATTAACAACTTCTAATTCATCTTCTCATGAAGAGATGGGACTGTTCACAATCTTTGCACCAACACATAATGTAACATACAGCATAAGGCTTGATGTGGATTGTGGAGAAAAAAGAACAAACCTGACAGTTCCCGTCTCCTTGAACCTTAAACTCTACTAACTCGTATAACTGTAACCTGTAGAAAGCGAAAGGAACATAGCATAAAAAGGGATTTTTAGAAAGAGATGTTCAACACACGTGTAAAGAATTGAAATACACAATACCTGTCCAACAATCTTTGATGATCTAAAGTTGCTTCATCAACTGAAGGTATTTCTCCATTAATTTTAGGTACATGCTGCACAAAACCTACAATAGATTAGGGAGTTCATAGCGCATCTAATTTTGGATCCTGAAGTCAGCATATAGACACACATGCAATAAGTAAGCAGGGGTGAGTGAAATGTTCACAGTTAGATAGCTTATTTACAGTTGTAGGCATCGTCTTCTAAGCAGACAGACACATACAGCAGTGAGCGAAACCAGTGTTACCACAATTCACTTGTACCCCCGCAAATTGCGAATTGGACCACGCGTTCTGAAACATGGAACACCAGTGATTCACATCGCTTAATTTGTCGATCCCCATATGTTTTCACTAATTTCACCTAAAGTATTTATGTAGAAGGGGAAAAGTACATTTAGTTTTGCTAAGTTACATCCATTTTTAGAGTATATTGAGCAGTTTTTATACTTTTATGATATGCAAAAAATGGTAAAACTCCTGTAAAGCTCCTATGAAGGTACCCAAAGAAGCCTACCCATGACATACCGAATTTCATACGGTATGGCGTTCCGCGTTCCCGTTTCCGTTCCACGAACCGGAACGACCCGCGTTCCAGTTAACTTAGAGCGAAACGTTCACAGTTAAATTACTTGATATCCGTTGTTGGGTTCATCTTCTAACTCCTTATAGGCTACAGGATACTGGCTAACTAACTACAACGGTATACGGTTCCACATCAGATGCGGCAGATACTTATTAGGAAACATAATCAACAATGTTTATTAAGCTATCTAACAGTCCCCCAATCGCAAAATATATAGTGGGTACAACATTAGCTTATCCAGATACACCAATGAACATAGTGCACAATTTTGTTCAGGATGGTGATTAATACATAAATCGCCTTGACATCATGAGCACATATATCCTGAATATTGGGGTACTGCAATAGCAATATAAAGTCACATAATGAAAAAATCCAACCGTAGTTAACAAACAGATGAATAGAAAGAAAATCAGATGAAAGGGACATTGATTACATAGGAGTCGTGGTTGAGAAGGTGGACTGATCCAAATCTAAAAGGGTCATAAAAATGCGAAATAAACACAAGCTGTGATGACATTGTCTATTGAGTTTCTGGAAATTACAGAAAACTTGATAATCCTACAAGGATAATTGATATGAGCTTTGATTGGGATGGTGAGAGAAATAAAGGGAGACCAAGCAGAACAAGAGTAGAAGTGATTCAAAAGAGATATAATTAATTTATAGGCTGGAGCCTGGAATATGACACCCGATAGAACTCATTGAGGGAAATTGCTCCATGTAAAACAGCCACACACACACACAAAAGGTCAGGAAAAGGGTTGAAGTAGAGAGCAGGCTCCGTCACAAAATACTTTGTGATGATAAAACTATTTTTTTACGGGGAAAAAGAAGAGTTGTTTGAAATAGAGCCTTAACAGTAAAAGGTCATTTGAAGAAATTATATCCTGTATTACAACGGTATGAATTTTGCAAAGTGAAAAGCAAACAGATGGCAGGAGCAAATGCCAGAACAACAGCACTATGATAACACACTTGTTCATTCTTCAACTTTTTTCTTTGTCACTAACAGAAGGAAAAGAAAATTAAATTTCAGTGCTGACGCTTGATTCCAAAGTTACGAGCAGAAACAAAATTTAAGAAAATGTGGAACTCATAGGAGATTATCTGAAAACAGTCACAACAAAAAAAGACGATAATGAAATTCGATATAAGGTCTACATGCATCAAACTTACAGGTATGGGAACCATTTGATTCAGCCTTTTGCCCACTTCACCATCAAGGTCATACTCATCGGAGTGATCTATTGAATATGACCATACTTCACCAAAGTTGGAATTTTCTCCTGGACTAGAACATGAGCTAGATGGCCCTCGATCATCTAATACTTCTTGCTCATCAGGATGTCCTAGAACCAATGATACCGATGAGGAAGGTCTAAAGCAAGAAGAAAGAGCCAAATGGATAAGATAACAAAACCAGTGTTCTAAAATTCGGCAATACCATAACCATAGCTTCCAGTAGATTGTTCAATCCAATTTTGTGAGTAAACTGATGTTTGCAACTCTTGAACACCTTCATGAGGGGATCCACATCCATCGGCCACAGACATTTGTGATAACTGGTCTTGAAGAGCACGTGCTATGTACTCATCGTTCTCTACACTGCTAGAACCAATATTATAGTGCTCAGCCTTGAGATACTGGTCAGAGTAATAATCTGTATTGTTATCTGTACCACTGCAACAATAAGTGTAAGTTGACTCTGGGACACCCTCAAATAACTGGAGACCCCAACGCACAATGTCAGGGTCTTGCTCATATGTAATCATTAGAACTGTAAGCAATCTGCAACTCCTGCTGTAAGGTCTGCTCCTCCAGTGCAAGTCAAAAATACCTTGCAAAAATGACCACAACATATTATCAGAAGACACCCAGAAGTTGGTTTTCCAGTGACGAGTGTGCATATTATCTTAAAGAGCAGTTTAAGATTTCATATCTGAGAACAAATTCTCTCTTGCGTTCAGTACTATTCAGAACTTAGACACCACTTAATAGTTCTTCACTGAGCTCTGTTACTACTTTTGGGGGCCCTGATACTTATGGGTCTAATTGGTCTCCCCCTTGTGCAAGTAAGCTCAAACTCAACTTGGATGGAAGCAAAGATGGCGAGCTTGGACTTGCGGGAGTTCTAAGGGATGAGGAAAGCAGCCGGATAAAAGGCTACTATGGGCAAATCGGACATAGCTCGGTATTTGAAGCCGAGTTGTGGGGCATTCATCGAGGCCTTGTCATTATCCACGAGACCAATCTCAAGGAGGTCTCGATTGAGTCGGATTCCCTCGAAGCCATCAATGCTATCAACGCTTATCCGGGAGATCTTCCATATAACTTTCCTTATGAAAGCATCGTCCTCGAGATCCGTATCTTCCTAAGGGGCTGCCAATAACACATAAAGCACATCCCGAGAGAGGCAAATGATGTTGCCGATACTCTTGCAAAGCTGGGAAGGCAGCAGAATGATTTGGTCGTCATGATCGAAGAACCCCTGCCCAGATAGCTAGTTTGCTAATCAGGGACAACATAAACGCCAATAGGGCGAATTAGTGTTGGTTTGTGTTTTTTGTTTTTTTTTTTTTCTTTTTTTTTGTTTCTTTGTGTTTCTGTAATTTCGGATGGAGCACAAAAAAGAAATCTTCACTGAAATCAATTCAGTACTTCCTTATCACCAGAGTTGTTAGATTGAAATGGAGACATTGATTGTGTAATTGAGGATGGAAATATTTGGAACATATAGCTAAGTCAATATTTATAAGGAAAGGGCAACATTGTAATGACATAGGCTGGATGTGGGGTGGAGTGGAGGCAATAACCTACGGCTACTAAAATCCATCCAACGCACATCCCATATTTATTTCATGTTGGTTGTTGTGGTTTTCAATGTTTCACATAATGTAAAAACCATCCCTAAATCCAACCAAACCATACCCTCGATTCAAAATTACAAATCATACAACCTCTTCTCATATCAAAGAAAAACAATAATGAGCAAGATCAAAGTCTCTTCGATATGGTTTTTTTAAGAAATACTACAATACTGAACATATTTTGCTAAGGAACCTCACAGGGTAATATGATGAAAATATTAGTACTTTGTGTACCAAGTAAGGCCTCTGTGTTGGTATTTCTATTAGCTTGTAAACTTACACACTACTAACTCTAACACCTAATCCCTAGATCAGGATTGACAAAGGTAGTATCTGGTCAAATTTACTTATTCAAAGGAGTATTTAGTAATTTAGGTCATACTGGAGCATTAAAACTTGAGTATGCTCTAAGATATTCAAAGTTCAACTTGAGCATACATAAAGGAGTGTATTACTCCTTGAATCGGTATTTTAACAGAAGGATCATCTAGAGGCATCTTTAGAACTTTCAGCCAACCGCACCCAAGCTGATTGAAATTTGGAGTAATGAATGAACTATTACCGCCAAAAGTCAACAGCTGAAAGTTGAAATTCTGATGGAACATGTCTAAAATCTAATCACCTCATAAGTACGACTTCCACAAGAAACATTTACGTGCATAAAGCACGTTGCCTTCCACATAAGCTGACATATGTAACGCATGGTGCGCAGTAAAGCACCCCTTAATTGTTGAGCCAATCAGACCATCCAATCCAAGTCTCTACAATAAGCTATGCGTCTGATTGTTGGCCTAGCTACTTAAATAGCTGAGCCACACCCTAAAGCAGCTTAGCAGAACCAACAGATGTCCTAACTCCCAAACACTCTTAACTTATATCACCTAATAACAACGACTGCCCTACGGACCTTTATCGGCATACAGCAGAATCCACATAAGCTGCCTCATATTATCCCGCCACCCCTCTACATGAAAATGAAACTCCCCCTCGAAAATCATCTGCAAAACTACCAGCACATCTAGTCTGTATACCCCCCCCCCCCTTGATGTCTACAGATTCTCACTCAATCAACAAAACAACTTTTTAACTGCCTGACAACCCCACAAGGTATCTCAATGTAGCTTCTCGCAACCGTCTTATCCATTGATACTAGAATTTTCAGTAATGAAATAAAAATTGTTCGTAAAACCACTACTTACCCTTTCCAACCAGCAAATCTCCTCTGACAATGGATCTGCCATTATATGGGAATGAGATATCACACTCTCTCTCTATCCCCTTGTACGTTACTAGTTTCAAACAATATCGATAATATTAATAATAATATGCATGTGATAGATTCAAGATGATTCGATCATTAATGCAAGATCCAATCAATAGAAAATCTTATGTATGTGGACTGTGGAGTAAATGCCCACTAATTTTCCAAACAAGCTTTGAGCATAGATGATATTATATGATTGACAGGATTAAATTACTTGCAGGGACCCTAATTATTCTTTTTCTAGATATGGCTTGTGAGTGAGAAGAAACTTGCTGGAAATAAAAGTAATTAACTCCACAAAAGCTTTACGTTGTATTTGTATTTAGTTTCTTCTATATGTCGTCTCAACCAGGCATACAAAAGTAAAATTATTGATTCATTTTATTCAACAACTTCCCTTCTACCCTTGTCCCAACCTCTCATCTTCTGGCAGAAACTATGAGAATCTGCAAGAGTTTCAAAAAAGGGCAAAAGTGGCGCGGAGCGGCTGTGTTGTAACGGAAGCGGCAGAGAGCGCGACCGTTTTTTCCGTTACGCGTCGTGTGAATTTTATTCACACAAAAAACGGCCGTTTCGCGTCGGTAACGGGAAAAACGGCCGTTTCGCGTCAAAAAAAGGGAAAAACGGCCATTTTGTGTTGAGAAATCGGGAAAAAACGGGAAAAACGGAGGAAACGTCCATGAATGTTTTCTAAAATTCACACATTCGATGCCCGTTCTCCGTTACAGTCCCTCCGATATAGTCCGATCCCGTTACACGCGACCGCGACCGATACGTCATCCGCTTCCGTTTTTTAAAACCTTGGAATTTGCTAAAACGAAACACAAGGATGAACTGCTCGGGTACCATTGATCGGGGAAAATAATAGATTATCTCTCACAAGATTTTGATTTCTTAAGACACCCAGCATTACCTAGCCTTGAATGTGCTGGGCATACCTATCTCTCCTGCATATCCAGAGTGTAAAAGAACAAGAATTCAGACACTTGGCTTAGCCTAACCACATGATATATCAGAAGATTCTAGCTACAAAACCATAAAAGGTCTGCAAATGCCTTTGTATATTCGTAAATTTGCTTTAGTACTAAAAAAAATAGAGAATGATTTGGGATCTTAATATATAACAATTTCTGATCTTAATATATAACAATTTCTTTTAAATGATACATCTCTCCCACTGCACAAGATCAATCACAAAAAAAATCAGCGACCTACAATAACCAATTCTCATAAACAACTACAGATCACAGCCATGTACACACACTACAAAATCAAGCAGATTTGATCTCCAATTCTTCAAACAGAGAGTGAAAGTAACAGTACCTGTGAATGTGTTTGCGAGCTCACATGGAACGAGATCGAATCACAGTCCGATTACGATTCGGAGATTGACCGGAATATTTCAGCGGTCCACCAGATAAGAACTGTTCAAATTGGGCGAAAATGAAAATGGTGAAAGTGACAGTGAATAGAGAGAGGGGAGGGGTTTTTGGGAGGAGTGAAGAGCCAGAGAAAGACGTCACGAGGGGTTAATTGTACCCGCACTGTGAAACTCTCAGAGGAGGAAGGCAATTAATGGAGGAAGATGACAAATGAATCACTGGACTTCATCACATGACTGTGCGAGAGAGAGACGACGGGGTTTGACGGTGATAGTTTTTTCCGTAAAAGACACTTTCACCCCCTCTAGTTTCATTGAAGGACACTTTCATAAAAAACACTTTCAACCCTTTTAGTTTGGAAACTCACACTTTCACCCCTTCAGTGTGCCGGACTCCAAGTAATTTATACTTTCTGATTGTGATGCCCTTAGGGCTATTTTGGTAATGCTTTGGCGGTTTAGAAAGCTGCTGTATAGAAAAAACTGTGAGAATCTATAAAAAAGAGTATTTGGTAAACTCCGTATAAGATCTGCTGTGAAAAAATACTTGTGACATTCTGTGTTTAGTAATTGATGCTTTAGATTTTTTGTTAATATCAAAACGACAATCTCAGACATGATATTACAAATATTATTATTACAATAAAATATTATTAATATGTATTAATGGATAATCATGTCAAACGATAAATTAATCAAAAAGCAGGTCGTAGAAAGTAACCCTCTCCTGCATTTTCAAAAACTATTGTGAGAAAGCAGTTGCTTTCTAAAAAGTAGAAAAACAAAACTTTATCAAAAACAAAAATACTACTTTTGAATTCGAAAATCAGCGTCCTAGAAAGCAAAAGCATTACCAAACGAGTTCTTAGTTTGGGAGTAGTGTTTGTCACTGAAAATAATTTTAGAGACCAATTCGACGCCAAAATCATGCAAAAAGTCGAATATACAATTGAGTAATGCCTAAAAATTTCATAACGAGAGGGCAAGTTTGTTTCAAAAATTATTTTTTACTGGCGTTTCACAATCCAAGACTAGTGGTGTAATAATATGTAGTGTAATTTTTTAAGTTTCGCATACATAAGGGGTGAAAGTGTCCTTTTTAAACTAGAAGGGTTGAAAATGTCTTTCAATGAAACTAGAGGGGTGAAAGTGTCTTTTACCATTTTTTGCCGTTTATTTCTTTCCTATGCGGCTTTCCTTCACGAGTAAAGATTCGCTTTCTGTCGGATGGAATTCGCTTCCGTCCAACGCGGTGTGACTGTTGTTGAATGCTAGGTTTACCCAATCGGTTTCTTCCATTTGTTATGCCAAGGAATATATGGGGAAGATAAAATTCTAAATTTTACATTTTGGCCTCTTTATTATAGCTAAATTAGGGAATTGCCCGTTTTGGAGACTTCAATGTGAAAGCAAATCGAAAACATAACTCCCAAAGACTAAACAGAATGAGTCCATGACAGGATTGTTTTTTTAAACTCATTTGGTATGTCTGGTTTTTTGCCTGTTTAAAAATAAAAACATGTTGAAAAAACAGATGTTTATAAAAAAACAAATGTGGTGTTTTTTTGGTTTTTTTTTTCATACTATTGGTGTTTAAAGATATTTCAACTATGATTAGATGCAACAAATATCAAATATATGTCAGTCTTGTACGTAAAAAAAAATCAACCAATTAAACATTGAAATTTAGAAATGTTGTCAAACGTGTTTTTTATTTTAAACATTTTTTTTAAATGGATATCAAACAGTTATTTGATTATGTTTTTAAACGTGTTTTTTGGGTACGTCTTTTTTCCACTGTTTTTCTTGTTTTTAAACGGATACCAAACAAGCTCTGACACAAAAAAATTGCAAAACATAAAAACCGAATGACACAAAATCGGAGCATTATGAATAAAAGTAAATAAGAGATAATACTTGAAAAGTGTATAAGATGATACATCCTTATAGATAAATAAGATTTAAGTCAAACAAAATCTCGATGTACTCACAGTTGCGGTCCATTTTTTTAAGATTGTAGAAGTTGTGACTGTGTGTGTATTTAAGTCAGCTTCCTATTATCACCTCCATTTTAGTTTCCTCGCAGTGTCCTTGATATGCACGAATATGATTATCAAATGATTCATCACCAGTCGTAAATCAATACCATCTCAATTCCATATTTGTCAGTCGTAATAGGAGGCAACACAATTCAAACTACTACAAGATTGTAAGAGGAACATAGGGAAGACGATAACAACAAATTGATCAAGAAAGAGACAAAGATACATACGTAGAAATGAAAAACTATTGAATAAAGTCACATAAAAGCAAAAATGGTGGGCAAGTTTACAAAGATCAATGTTCTAAACTGGTGCACTACATATATAACACAATTTTTTTTAGCTTCTCGGTACTTCATAACTGAGAAAAGCTAAACTAAAGTTATCCATTTTTTCCGAACTCCAGTTCTGAATGAGGGTGATAAAATTATTACAAAAATGATTGGAGACATCATGTTATGGCATGAATTTCCCTTCCCTCTTATTCTTTAAAAAAAAAACTTGATAGGGTTGCATCCAATGATTAAAATTCATTTAATCTACTAGACCAAAAGTTATTTTGAAAACATGAGAATCTGCATCGGCATGTTTTATTATATAGATTATACTCGCCCCATCTGCTAAATTTGCTGTACCTTGTCAATTCATGTTTGGTACCCTAGTTGTTAAACGAATCTGTTTAAAAAACTGTTTTCCCAAGAAACATGTTTGACAATGTCTATTTTTACTCTGTTTAAAAATAAAAATAAACTGAGAAACACTCGTTTTAAAAAAACACATTTTTTGGTGTTTCTTTTATTTTTTCGTACTTTTTGTGGTTAAAAAAATTCCAAATCATATGAAATACATAAGACATTAGTTATATGTTGTTGTTGTTGTATGTACAAAATGGTGTTAGCACAAATTTATTTATTTGTCTTGAAACTGAAGCATTATTGGAAAAGGCCATCCCGGCCAAAGAAAGGTACCAGAGATGAAACATCTCAAGAGAAACAAGAGAGACTAACGGCTCTTCTAGCACATTAATGAGCTAACTAATTAAACTCTCTTTTGATAAAACTGAATAAACAAAAATCAAAACCTGCAACTAGTTGTTTATACAGTCCTCAGAAATAGCTCAAACTGAAGTTTTTGAAGAAGAATAAGCAGACTTTAGGCAATCAACCATGGTCTTGAAATCAGAGTGGCCAGAAATTTTGTTGTAATACAAATTCATGGCATTAAGAAGAGCTTCTCTTATAGCCAGCCCTTCAAGAATAAGAGGATCGGAAATGTAACTCACAGTCTTAGAGAGCTGGAAAATGATGTTTCCATTTTGGTCTGTCTTGACACAAGCAATACCTCCCAAATTGGATGAAGCTTAAAAGAGGCATCTGTGAAGATTTTAATCTCTGTGGTACAAGAACTTGAACCTGAGCAGAAATGAGTACCTGTGCTAGAAGGGAAACCCTGAGAGCATCCGAAAGCATCATAAAATTCATAGAACTTTGACAGGGCTTTTGAGATAATTTGGTGAGGACTCCATCTGGATTCACTAAAAATAATATCATTTCTTGCCCTCCAAATTTCCCAACAAGTTTGAGCATAGATACATTTGATTACTTCACCATTTTTCCCCATTTGACCATTAGCAAAATCATCCACCCAAGACCGCCACTTAGCTAAAGAAAAATTTGGGTGAGCATTGAGCGAAAATCAGAGGGGGGAGAGAGTCCACACAGTATAAGAGAAAGAACAAGACTTGGGGATGTGAAATTCACTCTCGAGTCCATCACAACAAAGGCTACAAACCTCATTCAAATTTGATAGTCCTCTTCTGGATAGAGCAGCTTTGGCAGGGATGCAACCATTAAGACTTCTCCACAAAAACATTTTAACTTTTGGTTGCACTTTTAGATTCCAAATACTATTCCAATGAGATTCAAACATAAAATTCCAACTCTTCATTAAATAAGAATAGACTGAGCCTACAGATAGAACCCAATTCTTGGAAAAATTCCATACTCTATTGTCATTGCATCCTTCATGACCTACTGGCATCGAAAGAATTAAACTTGCATCATCTTTATTGAAAGTTTCAGTGACCGAATTTGACTTCCATTGACTTTCATTGTCTGCTTTGGTGGTCAATAAGATCACTCACTCTCTGCACCACAGTGTTCTGATTATTTGAAGGAGAAACTTATATATTTTAATTTGTTGGGATCCGTGAATCTTTCCACAAGTCAACATTTTTCCCATTGCCAGTTACATATCTCCAGCCATCTTTAATCACTTTTCTTCCTTCTAAAATGCCCTTCCAAGTCCATGAAGAATTGGTTGGACTCTTAGCCATCCAAAAATAGCAATTAGGGAAGTGTCTTCCCTTGAAAACTTTGTTAAACAAATTTCGCCTTCCAACAAATAACTTGGCCAAGAGGGAGAGATTGAATGCATGCAAGTTCTTGAAGCCTAAACCACCCTCTGACTTTTTCTTGCAAAGGAAATCCCATGTCCAACAAATTTTCTTTTCCCCTTCAGATTTACAACCCCACCAAAACTTTGAAATGAGTGATGTAATTTTTTGCAAAGAGCTTTGGGGAGTTACGAGCAGGACATTGAGTAAGTTGGGAGAGCTGACAACACATATTTTATCAAAACTTCTCTCAACACTTAGATTTGGCTCTTTTCAGCTGATGAGCCTGTTCTGAATTATTTCCATCATGAAACTTGAGAGAGTTATGCTTTGACCTCCCCAAAATAGCAGGCAGCCCCAGGTAAATACTGTCCTTAAAGTCATTACTTATGCTCAAGAAACTTTTCAAAAAATCTTTCAAAAGCTTGCTAGTCCCAGGGCTAAAAAAGACTTGGGATTTTTCTCGATTAACAGATTGGCCAGATGCTTTTTCATAGAGCTGCAAAATCTTGTTAATGACACTAAAATCATACACAGTTGCTTTAATCCCATAGAACCATCTTTGCATCTCAAACACATTCAAAGTAGAAGAAAGGCCTTCAGCACAGAGAACAAATAAATATGGGGATAAGGGGTCGCCCTGCCTAAGACCCCTCTCAAGATGAATAAAATCACCAACTTCCCCATTAATAATCAATCTAAAACTATCAGCTTAATGCATGCCATGATCCAATTGATCCATTTAAGAGAGAATCACATTCTAATCATGATGCCTTCAAGATAGCTCCAATTAACCATGTAAAAAGCTTTGAGCACATCAAGCTTTAGGGCCATCCATCCTGTTTTTCCATCTCGTTTATTTTTAATACATTGTAAAATCTTTTGAGGACATCATCTGTAATTAGTTAATTACTCACAAAAGCACTTTGAGATTCTAAGATTAAAGCATCCAAGACAAACTTCAACCTGTTAGCTAAGGTTTTTGAGCGAATTATGCATAAAGTAGTGCAAAGACTAATGGGCTGATAGTCTTGAACATGGGTAGGATCATATACCTTTGGAATAAGAACCACTTGCGTGATATTAATGCTCTTTATAAACTTCCATGCATTTTGAAAGTCTTTGAAAGCATTGCAAATACTTTCGCCAGTCACTGCCCAATGATTTTGAAAAAATCTTGTCGTAAGGCCGTTGTATCCTGGGGCTTTATTAGGGGTCATACTGAAACATGCTTCTGTTGTAATAGGTGCCCTAGAGGCAATCTATAATTGGTATGAATGATGTAATGGCTAGAATATTCATTTATTAATTATGGCGATATTTATTATAATGAAGTCCTTAGATACAATGTGCTGTTTATCTTAAAATGTCCCTAGTCCATTATATTGATTAATAGTACGATCAAATATTGACTAGTATGCGTGTAGATTGATATGGAGATATCAAGTCTAACACATGGGTATGCATTAGGAGTAATGGCATACTGGATAGACCCACAACGAGAAGGATACATTAGATTATGTCAAAGTCACAACCGCTTCTCGTAGTGCTAATAATATTGTAATCCTTAGACTTGAAGTCACTAGATACTCTAGTTGTGAAATATTATACTTTGATGTTATCCAACGTCGTGCCTTAACCGGGAAACTATAAAGATAGCTATCGGGTATGATAGGAAGCAAGCTTAGAGATCGTACTGATGTAGAGAGGATTTGTCCCTCCCACATAATGGGAGCAAATATCCATGGCCACTCGAGGGATGGTGCTTATTGAATGTCTGGTCAGACTCAGATAAATCAATATGGAGATATTGATGTTATCTGCTTGCATAAGCATATTCCCAGGATCGAGAAACTATGGATTGGATATACGAGTGTGACTATTATGTCTCGTGTCCAATCAGGATATAGAGACAATGGGATAATACAATATGAGATATTGGGCACAAAGGTTTGTCGGGATCGCTGACTATTTCTATTAGTTGGGTTGCGTGAATTTGTTGCTAGACACCGCTCCATGTTAGTAATGAGTTACTGACAACTAAGTAGAAACCTATGGGGTCACACGTCAAAAGATTTGAACTAGATTTGCGATTAATTAATGTGATTAATTAAATAGAAGGATCACTTTGCAAACACCTTGCAAACTTAGTAGGACTAATTTGCAAGGAAGGGACTAATCCATAGAACTAGGAGGGGCCTTTATGAAAACTAACAAGTGTTGTTGGTCTATATAAAGGAGGCTCTAGCTTCCTTCCCACTTAATGTTTATTCTCATAACATAAGTGAGTGGGAGAGAAAGCACGAGAGCAAGAGACAAGCCAAAGCAGGCCAAATCCCCCTTTATCCGCCCCTACCCGTCGGCCACAAGAGAGGAGGCCGATCCTCTCTTGTTCCTCGTTGCGTGATTCGTTCTTCCCTCTTCCTCCGGTCCAAGCTAGCACTAGGATAAGGAAGAATCTAGATCTCACATCTAGACGTGGATCAACCGTAGAGACGAAGACAATATTATTCGTGTGATCCCCCAAATCACAAAGGTACACATCTTCTATGTCCTTTATCATGTTATGATGTATCTTCCTGTGATCCTTGGTGGGCTTTGAGTAGGGATAATTATTTTGTTATTCTATTGCGTTACCTACGTCAAAACTCAACAGTGGTATCAGAGCCACAGGTCGTAGTGCATAACATGATTATATGTTACGATTTCAGTTTTACACCGTTCTAATTCATATTACGCGAAACTGGAATTAATTGGCATAGTAGATGCGATAAAAAAGATCTAATTTAACATTGGATGTGTAAATTAGTGAGTTTAATCACATAGGATGTGAATAAATTGGGTTCTTGAAAAATTAGGGTTCATGGGCACATAGTTTGGAAAGAGATTTTTCAAATTATGAAAACAACTTTATGGAAACAACTAGAGTTGGACAACAAGGCAAGGAATTGTTTTGGAAACAATTCCACATGGAGGTTCGGCCCGATAAGGGACCGTCCCTCTTGCCTTGCCGCCCAAGCTAGGGCTCGGCAAAGGGTTGGGCCGGCCTAGCACGCAGCCTAGCCGTGTGTAGGGCTCGGCCAACCGCCCAAGGCCTAGCCTTGGTCCTTTGGGTGGTTCGGCCATGTGGATGGTAGCCTCCTTGGACAGTTTTGACCATAATTACCCAATTTCAAACTAAAATTAAACAAGCACGTTAAAATTGGTTTTAACTGTATTATGTGACTTGTTGCATGGTGGATGGATATGGCCTAGGTTGTGGATGTTTTATGTTTTGTGGTTTGGTATACGGCCTGCGAGCCGATCATATTAATGTAATAATTAATTAGGTTTGACGGCCTGTGAGTTGTTTTTCTCCTTGGCATGTGAGGCTTATTTATTTATTTATTTATTCTAGATGTTAGGCTAGAATTAGAAATATTTAGATGATAGCTAAGAGCATGGAGAAGAAGACCGGAGAACCAAGAAGCCAAAAGACGATGAAGACTCCCTACCTTAGGCGTGCGGCTATGGTGGAGCATATGGGGATGAGCTTGTCACTTTAGGGCATATAGATATTATCATTGGCTTGATAATATCTTAGTCTAGGGTCATATCCATGCCACGTTATTTTTCTTTTTGTGGATGTTTATTATTTATATCTTGTTATTTATTTTTGATGTATGGATGATGCATGCAAAACGTTAACGAGATAATTATAAAAAAAGTTGGTCTTTTATTGTGGATTGCCCAATCCAAATAAGTAGATCATGTTGATGTGATCAACCAAACAATTAATGAGAATCAAATCCTCAAATAGAATATTGTGTTTTGCCTTATCTTCCCTAAACACCCTTCATGATCAAGGTCTATTAATTTCGGGCTTGCCAAAGCAAGGCGATTTAATTCATCTTGGTGTGTTGCGGCGACAAAAGCAAGTAATGTGTGATTGTTGAAGCAAGAGGTTGGACGCAACTAGGTGAGATCAATTGGATTGATGAGACTAGAGGCATGACAATTAGGAGTTATCCAAAAGATAGAGAATAAAGAGTTATTCACCTAATTGGACCAAGAGTTGCATGGGATGCAATTGGAATGGTTCTTACCTAAATAACCAATTCTTGGGTGACTTGCCAAAGCAATCTCAAGAAGAAATAAAATATGGATCTTGGACTCACTAGAAAGTATATAAGATATTTTCCGCATTAATAGAGATGGCTATTAATCTGAGAAAAATAGTGGGAGATATATTTGATAAACTAGCCGTTGTTGAATATAGTTAAAACATTCAAAATACTAAACTTGCATATTTCTCGTTTTAAAGAATTCCAAATGGAAAACAATCACGCATCGACTTCATCCCTGCAATATGTCCTTGAGAAGGAGAACCTGTCTGGAACAAACTTCCTTGATTGGTACAGAAACTTAATAATTGTTCTTAAGCAAGAAAAGAAGTTGTATGTCCTGGACAATCGTATTCCAGACCCACCCGCTGATGAGTCTGTTCTAGCAGACGTAAAGGCGCGTCAGAAACATATAGATTATTCAAATGACGTAACTAGCCTCATGCTGTGCACCATGATATCTGAGCTTCAGAAGCAAAACGAGAGTATGGAAGCCTATGATATGATCATACACTTGAAACAATTGTTTCGGGAACAGGCTAGGCATGAACGGTATGAGGTGTCTAAAGCACTATTTAAGAGCAGTCTTGCAGAAGGGAATCCAGTCGGGTCTCACGTACTCTGAATGATCGGGTATATAGAGAATCTCGCGAGACTGGGATTCCCACTAGGCCAAGATTTGGCAACTGATCTAGTCTTGCAATCGTTTCCTGACAGTTATAACCAGTTCATCATGAACTATAACTTGAACAAGATCGGTAAGCCTCTGCCAAACTTGCTAAACATGCTAAAGACAGTTGAACAGAGCGTCAACAAAGGCAAGGGCAAAGCCATATTGATGGTGAATAAGAAGAAGGGCAAGGGAGTTGCCTCTACTTCCAAAGGAAAGCGCAAGAAAGTTGCAAAATCAAAGGAAGCTCAAGGTGATTGTCACTACTGTAGCCAGCCGGGTCACTGGAGGAGAAATTGTCCCAAATATCTGAAGGATAAGAAGCTTGGAATAGTGATTCCACAACCACCATGTATTTTTGTTATAGACGTCAATCTACCTATTTCTTCATTTTGGGTATTGGATACTGGATGTGAATCTCATATTTGTCGAAATGTGCAGGATTTAAAAAGAAGTAGAAAATTGGCTAAAGGAGAGATAGATCTGCGCATTGGGAATGGAGCAAGAGTTGTTGCATTAGATGTAGGCATTTATGAACTATCTTTGCCTTCTGGACTTATTTTAGACTTAGACAATTTCTATTATGTGCCTGCTATGAGCAGAAACATTATTTCCGTTTCTTGTTTGGACGAGAAGGGTTTTTATATTTCAATAAAGGACAAGTGTTGCTCCATTTATTTTGATAGTATGCACTATTGTAGTGCGCATTTGTCTAATGAATTGTATATCCTTGATCTAAATAATTTCATCTATAACATAAATACTAAAAGGATTAATATTAATGATTTAAATCCTACATATCTGTGGCATGGTCGTTTAGGCCATACAAACGAGAAACGCATATCTAGACTCGATAAGGATGGACTTCTAGACTCATTTGATTTAGAATCATATGAGACATATGAATTTTTTCTATTGGGAAAAATGACAAAGTCCCCTTTCAATAAGAATGGTGAGAGGACTGGTGAGTTATTGGCACTCATACATACCGATGTGTGTGGACCGTTACCCACGCCTGCCAGAGGTGGTTACACCTACTTCATTACATTCACTGATAATTTTAGTATATATTGATTTGTTTACCTTATGAAGGCTAAATCTGAATCTTTTGAATTATTTAAAGAATTTAAGAATGAAGTAGAGAAGCAACTTGATAAAAGTATTAAAGCTTTGCAATCAGGATCGTGGAGGAGAATACTTGAGCCAAGAATTTGACAAAAATCTTAGAGAGTGTGGGATAGTATCCCAACTCACTCCACACGGAACACCACAATGGAATGGTGTATCCGAGAGGAGGAATCGCACACTATTAGATATGGTGCAATCTATGATGTGTCAAACGGATCTTCCGATATCATTTTGGGGACATGCTCTATTGACTGCAGCTTTTACTATTAACCGTGTTCCAAACAAATCAGTCATGAAGACACCATATGAGATATGGACTGTGCAGCGTCCCATAGTGTCGTTTATGAAGATTTGGGACTGCGACGTCTATGTAAAACATTTACAATCAGACAAGCTCGGGTCCAAACCGGATAAGTGTAAGTTTGTGGAATATCCTAAGGAAACGAAATGATATTATTTCTACAATTCAAATGAGAACAAAGTGTTTGTAGCTCGGACCGGCGTGTTTCTAGAAAGAGAGCTAGTCTCTAAAGAGGGAAGTGGTAGGACCGTAGAGCTCGAAGAAATTCGAGTACCACGAAACACTGAACCGATAATGGAACATGAACAGGAACTGCAAGTAGTTGTGGAAGAACCTTTCAGGTAACACATGAACTTCGTAGGTCAGGAAGGGTACGTCATGAGCCAGAGAGGTACGAACTTCTCGTGATTGAGCCCGATGACATACCACTCATGGATTATGAGCCTACAACCTACGGAGAGGCCGTGAAAAGCCCAGACTCCAAGAAGTGGCTAGAAGCCATGAGATCTGAAATGGATTCCATGTACACCAACAAAGTATGGACTTTGGTGGAACCACCTGAAGGGGCTCGGACCATAGGGTGCAAGTGGGTCTTCAAGAAAAAGACCGACATGGATGGCAAGGTAGCTGCCTATAAAGGGCGATTGGTGGCTAAAGGGTATAGACATATTCATGGTATTGACTATGATGAGACCTTTTCACCAGTCGCCATGACTAAATCCATTCGAATCCTACTTGCCAATGCAGCATACTATGACTACGAGATTTGACAAAAGGATGTCAAAACAACATTCATTTATGGGAATCTTCTCGAGGATGTGTACATGACACAACCTGAGGATTTTGGGGATCCAGAGAATGCCAATACAGTCTGTAAGCTGCAAAGATCTATTTATGGATTAAAGAAAGCTTCTAGGAGTTGAAATCGACGTTTTGATGAAGCGGTCAAAGATTTTGGCTTCATCAAGAACGAAGATGAGCCCTGTGTTTACAAGAAGGTTAGTGGGAGCTCTGTAGTGTTTCTGGTCTTGTATGTGGATGACATACTACTTATTGGAAACGACATTCATACTTTGCAATCTGTTAAAGATTGACTAGGAAAGTGTTTCGCAATGAAAAACTTGGAAGATGCAGCCTATATACTAGGTATAAAGATCTATAGGGATAGATCTAGAAGAATGCTCGGCCTAAGTCAAGGTACATATAGAGACAAGGTGTTGAAGATGTTCAACATGCAAGATTCCAAGAAGGGATTCTTGCCCATGTCGCATGGAGTCACTCTTTCTAAGAATGACTGTCCTTTCAATGAGATTGAGAAGGACCGCATGAGTAGGATACCCTTTGCTTCGGCCATAGGATCTATCATGTACCCATGTACTAGAACAGACTTATCATACGCGTTGAGTATGGTAAGCAGATATCAATCCAATCCGGGTGAGATTCACTAGATTGATGTCAAGAACATCCTAAAGTACTTGAGAAAAACTAAGGATGCGTTCTTGATATTTGGAGGAAAGGAATAGTTGAGTGTAATTGGTTACAGTGATGCAATCTTCCAAACCGACAAAGATGATTACAGATCGCAGTATGGATATGTGTTTTGCCTGAATGAAGGAGCTGTAAGCTGGAAAAGTTCCAAGCAAGGGACAGTTGCTGATTCTACAACTGAAGTTGAGTACAAAGATGCTGCGGAAGCAGCAAAGGAGGCAGTTTGGATAAAGAAGTTTATCACTGAGCTCGGTGTGGTCCCTTACATCGTGGATCCCATAGAGTTGTACTGTGAAAACTCCGGGGCGATCGCACAAGCCAAGGAACCAAGATCACACCAGAAATCAAAGCATGTACTTAGGATATTCCATATTATTCGTGATATGATCGATCGAGGAGATATACAAGATTCCAAGGGATGATAACCTTTCGGATCCGCTCACAAAGCCGCTTGCGCAGCGTGAGCATGATGGACTCACTAGATCTATAGGCATACGAGATGTACCAGATTGACTCTAGTGCAAGTGGGAGACTGTTGGAATAGGTGCCCTAGAGGCAATATATATTTTGTATGAATGATGTAATGGATAGAATATTCATTTATTAACTATGGCGATATTTAATATAATGAAGTCCTTAGATACAATGTGTTGTTTATCTTCAAATGTCTCTAGTACATTATATTGATTAATAGGACGATCAAATATAGACTAGTATGCGTGTAGATTGATATGGAGATATCAAGTCTAACACATGGGTATGCATTAGGAGTAATGGCATACTGGATAGACCCACAACGAGAATGATACTTAGACTTGAAGTCACTAGATACTCTAGTTGTGAAATATTATACTTTGATGTTATCCAACGCTGTGCCTTAACCGGGCAACGACAAAGATAGCTAGCGGGTATGATAGGAAGCAAGCTTAGAGATCGTAGTGATGTAGAGAGGATTTGTCTCTCCCACATAATGGGAGCAAATATCCATGGCCACTCGAGGGATGGTGCTTATTGAATGTCTGGTCAGACTCAGATAAATCAATATGGAGATATTGATGTTATCTGCTTGCATAAGCATATTTGCAGGATCAAGAAACTATGGATTGGATATACGAGTGTGACTATTATGTCTCGTGTCCAATCTGGATATGGAGACAATGGGATAATACAATATGAGATATTGGGCATAAAGGTTTGTCGGGATCACTGACTATTTCTATTAGTTGGGTTGGTGGATTTGTTGCTAGACACCGCTCCATGATAGTAATGAGTTACTGCCAACTAAGTAGAAACCTATGGGGTCACACGTCAAAAGAGTTGAACTAGATTTGGGATTAATTAATGTGATTAATTAAATAGAAGGATCACTTTGCAACACCTTGCAAACTTAGTAGGACTAATTTGTAAGGAAGGGACTAATCCAAGTTCATGTAGAATTAGGAGGGGCCTTTATGAAAACTAACAAGTGTTGTTGGTCTATATAAAGGAGGCTCTAGATTCCTTCCCACTTAATGTTTATTCTCATAACATAAGTGAGTGGGATAGAAAGCACGAGAGCAAGAAACAAGCTAAAGGAGGCCGAATCCCTCTTTAGCCGCCCCCTACTGGTCGGCCACAAGAGAGGAGGTCGATCCTCTCTTGTTCCTCGTTGCGTGATTTGTTCTTCCCTCTTCCTCTGGTCCAAGCTATCACTAGGAGAAGGAATAATTAAGATCTCACATCTAGACGTGGATCAACCGTAGAGACGAAAACAATATTCTTCGTGTGATCTCCCAAATCACAATGGTACACATCTTCTATGTCCCTTATCATGTTATGATGTCTCTTCCTGTGATCCTTGGTGGGCTTTGAGTAGGGATAAAAATTTTATTATTCCGCTGTGTTACCTACGTCAAAACCCAACAGCTTCTTTAATTTCCTCATCTGAGAAAGGCCTTGTAAGCATAGCATTCATGTGAAGAGTAATCACCCTTCTCGCATTATAAAGAATAGGCCACAAATCTCCATCCTTCTTTGTGCAAAAAAGCTTTGTGTAAAAGCTACGAAACTCTAATTTAATGTCTTCACTTGAGTTGCACCATACCACATTAGAGTTAAAGACATCAGAAATATTGTTTCTAACTAATCTTTGGTTCACAATAGAGTGAAAACAAGAAGTGTTAGCGCAAATTAATACTAGATTTCTTTAGTGTTGCAAAATGTATTTTTTATTTTAAACGGCGTTTTTAAACACATACGGAACAACTTTCGGATTTTCTTTTCAAACGTGTTTTTTTCCTAAGTCATCTGGAACGGGAGCGAGAGCGAAAGTAGGAGCGCGAGCGCGAAAGCGACATATCCTAAGGCGACATGAGAGCGGGTGTACAAATTATATATTTTATATAATTTTAGATATAAACATACTACATGATGAATTTTTGTATAATCTAAATATTGTATCAATAAGTAGAAAGCTTAGATATAAAAACTAGAACCTCATAAACAGCAAAAAAAGTGAATGGATAGTCAACTTGAGTGAGTGTTAACCATGAGAATTGGAAATACATTAGGGCATGAGATTACATTGGTAAGGGGTTGACTATGTAACTTTTACTAACTTAATTTAAAATGGCCTTTGATAACTTAGTAATGAGGCCTAATGCTGAGAAATTATAGAGCGTTGGTGAAAACGCACTCAAAAATTTTGAGAGCAAGTATTATAGGAGAATTCGAGTTGAAAGCGTCAGAGCGAGGATTGGAAGCGGGTGCGAAGCCCCTCCCAGAGATTTTAGGTGGTCTAAGTTTTTCCAAATGTTTTGTTTCACTGTTTTTTTTGTTTCTAAAGAGATACCAAACAGGCTCTTAGAGCATCTCAAACTGACCGCATAAAATTAGCAAAAAAAAAAGTATGTAAAACATAGAGCTACAACAAATTAGGCAAATGGCCATCATTTTAGTAAACATTTAAACATCCAGGCGTGTTTGACATGAGATTATTGGCTACGCAAATGACCATCATTTTAGTAAACATAGTAACATCCTCTTTCCGTTTAGTGCGTGTTTGACAAGAGATTCTTGGCTAGCTTGAATTAAAATCTAGTCAAATAATTTGCTTATGTTTGTTTCGTTATAATTTTTATTCATAATTTAATTTGAGCTGGCTAATAATCTGCAGATTCTACAATATCTAATTTTGGAGACTTTTTTACAACTGGATTGCTAAATTTTATACTCACACATTTTTTTTTTATGTATAAAATGTCAATGTGCCCAAACAAATAACATTTTACGTATGGTGTGAGCCCAAATAAAGGCATTTTTCGTATATTGGATGATAAACGTTACAAGTGTTGCCAAATGTAATGGATTTTAATTCTGATTTTTAGCACATGGCAAATAGTTTTTGGATTATAATTTAACTGGGATTAATGAATCCATGTTGTCTTCATCGGACTACAGGTATTTTAAGCTGGAACCTAACAAGCTCTAATGGTGAACAGGAAAGTATAAATACAAAATAATGTGTATATTATTCTATTCTATTTAATATTTCATATTGGCATAATTTAGGTACCATAAATTTAAATTGCGATGGGCCGGTGGTTTAACCGATATAACCATTTATTCTTTTAAATAATGAAATTACACATGGCTAATGAACCAATACTTTTTGTTTCAAAAATTGAACCGGTCTTTTTTTAATAAACTAAAAGCTAAGAAGTGGCTGTCACAAATGACTTAAATAATAATCATACTCTTAGTAGAATTTATTTGTTATTACATTGAGAAGAAATTAAAGTGAGATTGATACTAGCATAACTAGCAATACCTGAACATAAGTAACCAACAAAATAAATAAAGTATCTTCTACTGCAATAATTTAAATTCCTTGCACTTGATGTAGGCATGTTTGCGCTCGACACTATTTGCGGATTTAGATAATTAAAAACTTTGAGTGAGAAGATAACATCTTATATCCACGTTATATAAATAAACATAAAATAGTTGACAGTTTCAGACACTAGTTGGAATGAGTGAATCACCAATATGTAATTTTTATTCGAGTTTGTGGTAGTTTCTTAATAATAATATGTAGACTCCTTGGTTTAAGTTGATTTTTCATGACAAGTCATTATATTAACTATGATATGTAGCTTGCATTGATTATTAAATTTTGTCATAATCATTTGATTTTCTATGTATTGAGAATAAATTCTTAAACCTCTCAGTGTCACACATATTTGATTCAATCAATAAAAGTCGACGGACATACTACGCAAAAACCTGAAACTTTTATATTCATGAAGTCATCCACTCTTAAACATGAAATCACCATATAGAAGATATCCATTTTACAACTCATTAAATAAGTCGGAGATGTTTATACTCTTCATATCTAATGGCCAAAGCAGCATACAAGCAAATCAGGATAATTATTCTGTTAAAATCAAGCCATTTTTTTTTATTGGAGAAATCATACTAAGAAAAACTAAGTAACACACATCTTTCTCTCAATTGGTAGAGCTTGAACTGTTTAAGTATATATAAATTTCTTTAACAAATTTAAAAACGCGAATCGAAAATCTCTCTCTAAAAACTTTCCTCTTTAACAACCCTAAAACCAGTTCGCTTCCCCCACCGGCGGCTGCTCTGCCGCCGGGTGTTACGCTGCACCCAGTCCCGAACGAAGCTCCTCACAACATCTCCCCTGCCTCGCCGCGTCCTCCGCTGCCGGTTCTCCTCAGGTTCGAAGCCGCCCGACCGGTTTGCGTCTAGATCTGGGTGCTCCGCCGGCCTTTTCGCCGGCAATGAAGTCGGACATACTCCTCTTCACCTAGCCCTCCCACCTCCCTGAGCTGAGGAGGGCTCTGGCGTCTTCTTCGGCTACCCCGATCCCTACCGAGCTTCCAGGACTAATTATCTTCAGCTCTTGCCAGCCGCCGCCGCGTTCCGTTGTTTGAGCCCTGGTCCGTTGTGCATATGTTGCTGCCCCGGTCAGTGTCGTCCCTTCTCGTTTTCCCGTTGACGCCATCACCAACCTTTCTCTGTGCCCCACATTCGACGTTGTCTCAGGGACGGCAACCACCACGCGCCGCCACCCATGTCCTCACCTCCTCCCCCCGGCTGCAGTAGTATCCGCCGTTGCTTTCAGCCTTTCCGGGGTGACGAGATGGTAGCGATGTAGTGATGCTCTGCTTTTATTTCTTCTCCTCTACTCCCCCCTCCCCGGGCCTTGGAGAAATGACCCTGATGTCGTTCCTTTACCGACGGCGGCCGCCATCTGTGTCTAATCCCCTTCCACTGTCTAGGGTTGTTTAACAGACTTTGGGCCTCTTTTGGGCCAATTCTCTTTGACAAGCTTGTGTTGGGCCTTTTTATTTGGGCTGTTCTGTACTCTACAAGGCTAGGAGGCTCTTGGTTTTCGGCGAGCCCATTTCTAAATTGTTTGGTTTTGTTTTGGGTGCCTTTGAGCATTATCCCATTGGTGAGACGACATTTAGGTCGGACTTTTATTGGCAGTAGGTAGTTTCTTCGTTCGTTGCATTTTCCATCTTAAGGGTATGCCCTACTTTATTGTAACCGTTTTCAATGTTATGAATTTCTTTCATTGTTAGTGAAAAAGAAAATCTTTCAACATATATCATTTTTCTTTTCCTTTCTCATTTCTCTCCGTTTTGTAAATTACGAGCAATTTTATATTTACTAACCAATCAAAGTTTCTTGAGTTTTTTCGAATTGATATTCTATTATTTTTACGGAAAATGATGTCCTAAATTAGCAATGGAATATTTATGAGATAACGAACATGAACTCTAACTGAAAACATTATTGTATCTCTAACAAGGCTCTTTCATGTTATGTGGACAAATTATATATCCATGAATATATATTGTTTCTTAATATAGTAAAACTAAATTCAATAAACCATTAAGAGAGAACTTTCAAAATTACTAAAGTAGTTAATTATGACCAAACTTTTGTCTGCCTAAATTTATCGACAACATGAATGGCAAGACCTGCAAACTTGGATCTCAATTATTTTTAGTCTCATTTCAATATTAACCCCGCGCATGATGCGCGATAATGACTATTTTAATTTCAAAAGTATTTGCTGATCTCTCTCTCCCTATTTCCTCTCCCCGCCATTTCTTTCTTCCGAAAAATATCAGCTGCTCAAGCCAACGGAACCCTAGCTCTCCCCAATCATTCGCTTCCCGATGCAACTCAACCTCGTCGGAGTCCATCCCCTCCCACTCCGATCTGCCATCATTTCCACGAAATTCTTCATTCACTTCTCCAACCTTCTGTGGTCCGGCCATTAACATGACTACCTTGAAGGTTGAGAAATGTGCTCGCACGATTCTCTTTGTTGCAATTATGCTCCTATTCATCGCGCCCAACCTCGCCGCCGTCGATGAAGACGTTGCAGATGACGACAGCCCCAATCCTGCCGCAATGGGGGTGTTCACTTCGGCAATTTTTGGACAATTTAGAAATCTTAGCAAGACTTTTGCTCCGGAGATCCTCAAACATGCCGGTTTTTGTATCAAGGATGTGTGAGTTTTATTAAAAAGTTTATTGTAGCTGAGTAGGAAGTTGAATTTATTTTGTCAATTTGTTGATTGATTAGAGTGTTGGCAATTTTTCGCGCAGCGACGCTGAATGGGATAGCGCATTCGATTTCTCAAAGGATTTGGATTTCCTGAACAAATGTTTAAAAACAACAAAAGGTAATTAATGCATTCAACATGTGCAATTGAATTTTAAATTGTGAGTGAGAACTTCAAACTAGTGTTAGGTTTTTGTATTAAGAGCTTCCTTGCGTCCGCAACGTGTATCGAAAATGATATTTCCTTTTTAATATTTTTGTAAAATTGACAATTGTGCATACATTTGAGAGTCACTTGATTATTTTCTCTCAGTGATTTTGAGAATTCGTAAATGTTCTCATGAACAGAGCTACAAGAATAGAGTCTCTAATTACTTACCCGAACATGATTGTTTCCATAAGATTCATCACAGGAGAGAAAGAATTATTTAGTAGCCCCAAAATCAGTATGTTCGATGGCTTGTCGTGTTACAGGGCATGAAAAGTATAATTAATAGGAGAAAACACGATAAAATTGTTGGAATTATGTCATTACAACTTTGTTTACTGTTATATCATCTATGATGTTAAAGTTGATCTTACTTTGCAGGAAGTCTCCCGCAACGCATTTGTAATGCAGCGGAAATTAAGTTCTTCTTCAATAATTTGTTTGAAGGAGCGAAGAAAAAAACCAACTACTTGAAACCCAATATTAATTGCAATTTGACAAATTGGACTCCTGGATGTGAGCCAGGATGGGCTTGCAGTGTGGAAAAAGATAAAAAAGTGGACCTGAAAGAATCAAAGATAGTGCCTGAAAGAAATCTTGCTTGTCAGGCTTGTTGTGAAGGTTTCTTCTGTCCACATGGTCTTACATGCATGATTCGTAAGCTTTCCTGAAACTCTTTCCTATTTGTATGATTCCTTATATACTTTTTCATATTATTTATAATGATAACTCTTGCAAATGATAACAATTCATTTACAAACGAACAATCGATTTTCTCAACAACTTTAATTGTATTATAATCATGCTTACGCTCATTTTTTAGATTAAGGTATATTCGTGTTTAGATTTTTTTATTTTATTTTTATTTTTTTATGAACTTTGTATAATTTGTAGTCAAGAGAGCATGTGTGCTCCACTAGAAATTAGTATGTTACAATGTTGATGCTGCTATGGCATGACAGTACACACATATCCCTCAAATTAAAGTTTAGGTTAAGGAGTTTCGTCACTCTTCGGTGATATCCAACAGTGTTGATGATCTTAGAATAGATCAATTGTAGCAAACAACTAATATGATGCCTTGTAGAAGAAAAAGAGATATGCAAACAGAAAAAGACAAGAAAACAAAGAGTCAAAGAGTTGCTCCCATAATCCACTCACATTGACCCGTGAGAAGATTTATAGTGATTCGCCTACATGACTAAAGTATTTTTATAGACTATTCCAATTTTAATTGTTACGTTAGTCAATCAATTACTAGTAAAAATTGCAAGTCGACATAATCACCCATTCCATCAATAATAAAGTACTTCAAGCTTATCCTAATTAATAAAAAAAAAAAAAAAAAAAACTTGCAATACATTCTTATAGCTAGAATATCCACATATCATAACCACAATCCCACAAACTAGGCCAATAAAATATTCAAAAGAATACCAATAATAGATCTTTACATTAACCACATGAAATAGTTTAAATTTACAGCAATATTTTTGTTTGCAAAAGTAAACATATATGTTCCTTCGTAACATGATTTGATTTTTTCACCCTAGTGTTCTTTATAGTATAACTTTGTTCAAGATTACAGTGTAGATACATTTACTGACACACCTATAGCTTCAGAGGTGGGATTGTGTGGGACCTTGTTTGGGCTACAAAATTACATTAGAGAGCATGATTGCTGTAGAGCCTTGCTAGAGCAGAATATTGTAGTGCATGATATATGATATAATTTGACATTTTGTAGCCCGTTAATTGCCTCACACATTCTTCCATATTGTGTTATATATTCTTGCAATTAGTGTTACGGAGAAACTACATTAATATTGAGTTCCCAACTACGCAGTGGTTACAAAATTATACTTATTTTTTCTTTTGGATAAATGGTTTCAGATGTTACTTTAGGCTTAATTACTTGATTAATATCCCCAGTATATTGAAACTAACATATTGGAATCCCCACTTCTATAATAGGCTTATTGCATTCCCCATTTGCAATATATCATACTTCATGAAACAGGTTAAAAACTTCTGTCCATACACTTGACAGGGAAATTGTAGCTTTGCTTGTTCCTCGCCTATAAACATATCTTGTTTATAGTATTTTTTATGTTTATTTTTTACTTCCTCCGTTTCTTCTCTTTCTCTACGTTCTGACTTTGTCACTATTCACGGGGTCACTTTGACCCATTTGGATAGCAAAAAGATATAATATTTTGACAATTTTTTCATGGTGTTGTAGATTAATGTTCTATAACATCGTGAAAAAATTATCAAAAAATTGTATCGTTTTGCGATCCAAATCACCCGGTCAAAGTGACCCAGATACGAGTCAAAAAGTCAAAGCGTACAGAAAGAGAAGAAACAGAGGAAGTATAAATTTTCAATATTGAGTTTAAATAAAAATATTCAAACTCTGAAGTGTAGGATCCAATAAAACATAAAAAGAGGAACAAGAAACCGGAAAAAAAGATATATCTTTTTTGCTCATTCAATTAATATCTCTTTCTATCTCTCTCGATATGATTCTCCTTCGACGACGAGGACGCAACGACGACTGTCGGAGATGGCGACGACATTGGACTCCGGCGATAGGAGCAGCATTGGGCGTCCACGAACCCTGATTCCGATGGTCCTTCGAAATTTTGACAAATTGGAGACTGCTCGGGCTTTCCGTATCATCCCAGCCTCTTCAACACGATGACAGTGATTAATTGTGCTGAATTCCAACAGGAAATGAATAGTTAACAAGAAACAGAGCTAGGGTTCATACCGTACTTTCCCAATTTCCGTTCTCAATGCATGATGGATTGATGAATTAATTGATGGATTTTCTTCCTTATATCACTGACTATTCCCTGTAGAATCAGCTCGGGAAGAAGAGATGATTTAGTGAAGCCTCGAAGACCCGAGTACTTGCGAACTTCCCTAGAGTTCATATCATCCCATTCGGGTTTTCATCGTGTTCATTTAGCGTTCGATTCATAACACAACCTGAAACAGAGGTTTGTAAGGAAAGATGTTTTCGCTATGTTCGTTCATTATCTGATTAGGTTTGTTGTTGGCAGTTTTATGGTTAACGGAATATGGATATTTATAGTGGTGATGGTGGAGCTGTAGCAAAAATTATGATGGGAGATGGTGGTGGGGGTGGTAGCAGTGGAATAATATCCCGGAATAAGGTCTTGGCGTTGCCGGATTTCTGGATTACTGGTGGTGATAGTGGCGGTCACAGTGGTGATTATGACGATGTTCATCGTGTTCATATATAAAAGGGAATGGACAAAAAAGCCCTAAAAAAAGGACATGAATATCAATTACCGCCATTCAAGGTTAAGTTCTTAACCGTTAATTTTTACCAGTTTCAATAAGTATGATTTATTGCGAGTGGAGGATGCATTAAGCCTATTACAGAAGTGGGGATTGCAATATGCTAGCTTCAGTATACCGGAGCTATGCATTAAGTACTTAAGCCTTTACTTTATTCCTTTTTGTTTCTTTGTGTTACAAATCTGAGCAATTTAGTCCTCTTTACATAATTATGTAGCAGCCTTCTTGCTATCATGCTTAGCCACCTATGACCGACACATGGTAGATTAAGATAAAATCCTAGTATATGTTATGATTTTGAAATTTTAGCCTATGTTTGCGGAGTGAAATAGAGGTAGTGAAGGTCCTACGTTTCATAGCTCATAGTTAATCACAGATTTGGGAAATGTGCATAATCCATCAAGAGTTTCAAATCTGTAAGCTAGAATTGAACTTTATTAAGAAAACTGACAGTTAAGAAATATATACCACGAGATAAAATGCATCTATAGATATATCTACCAATGTGACAATGTGCCCACGAAAAATGTGTAACCAGTTTTGCCGCAATTCTTAAAGGAGTTAGCTTTACTTTTATCAGTTTAGTTACGCTACCTGAAGTGCTTTGTTATATATTTATATCTTGCATTCCTGAATAAACTTGTCTCTTCTCATAATGAATTTCAGCAGAATATCAGTTTCTAACTCTTTTTATCCACTTGCATATTTATCACTGAAGCTTGTCCTCTGGGTTCTTACTGTCCTATTGCCAAACTCAACACAAGTACTGGTATATGCGATCCGTAAGTTTAGTTCTTATGCTTCATTTATTCTTGGAAATGTACTCTGCTCAAATTAGAGCAAAACTAAATATTTACATACCTGTGATAAAAATTGCAGCTACCGCTACCAACTACCTCCAGGGTCACCAGACCATACTTGTGGTGGAGCAGATGTATGGGCTGACATTGTAACTAGTAAGGAGGTTTTTTGTTCAGCAGGGTCATATTGTCCGAGTACAATCAAAAAAGTTTCTTGCAGTCGTGGGTATCCATCATTATCCCGATCTTCTTAAACTTCTTCATCAACCTATTTTCTACATGTGGCATATGTTAACAAAACTTGTTTTTACGCATATGAGTTGCAAATGGTATATACGTGGTGACTGATTCCTTATGTACTGATCATATCTTTTTTTTCTTACATTTCAGACACTACTGTCGGACTGGATCTACATCACAAACTGGTAAGTCCCCTTTTGTAGAACCAATAAGAGGGCAAGCCATATTTAAATATTTCGTAAAAGACACTACATTCACGAAACACTACACAACCTTATCATTGTTGATAATGCGTTGATACTTCTTGCCCCACCTATATACATCTTTCATACTCATTGATCCCTTTGATAATTTAATTCGACTGATTTTTTTTCATCTAGATCACTATTTTGGCTATTACACGCAAGAGCTAAAAAGTTAGTTGTGTTGTATTTCTTACGGTTAAATTCTGGAGGTGTAATCGATTCCTGTCAGATGTAGGTCATCTTGAATGCACCAATCAATTATTGTATCCCTCTCTCTTCTCGTTCTATTCAGTTGAAAATTCTAAAACTTCACTGCAACTTTGAAACAAAAAAATGAAAATCCATTTATATTTCAACAATTGGTTTCTTATGTCACTTTATCTCCAATCTGAATAATTAGGCATTTACCCGAACTACTATCTCATCAATGATATTATTGTTGGCAAACTTGCAGGGTGCTTTAAGTTGGCAACTTGTGAAGCACAAACTGAAAATCAAAATATCACTGCATATGGCATCCTGGTTTTTGTAAGTCTTCACCTGACTCTTAACCGTTACAGTTTAGGAATGACTAAACACAAGTATCTAAATAAATGGAATATAGAATTATAAACATTTTATTTGTAGTAGCAACTTTAGTTCAATGATTATCATCACATTGTAGATGCGCGTCCGGAAAAATGTGTTTTTGTTTAGTTAATGTTTGGGAAAAAAAATAAGGCATGCCAAAAAATTAATATTTGGACCATGTTATCACATTCTCGACTCTTTTGTAACATTGTGAATTTTAGCTTTACATTTTCCTCTGCAGGCTGGTGTAACGCTTGCTCTTATCATTATCTATAACTGTTCTGAAGAGGTTCTCTCTACTCGAGAAAAGAGGCAAGCAAAATCAAGAGAAGCAGCTGCAAGAAGTGCTAGAGAAACTGCACAGGCACGTCATAAATGGAATTCTGCAAAAGATGTTGCCAAGAAACATGCAGTGGGATTGCAAGCTTCTTTTTCACGGACATTTTCTCGCATGAAGTCTACAAAACAACATGAACCATTGAAGGGTCTTGGTAAACAAGGGTCAAGTGCAAATATACCGCCAATACCTGTTAGTGCGTCTCAACAAGAAGGGCAAAGCAAAGGGCCAACCAATTTGACAAAGATGATGCATGAGCTTGAAGAAGACCCTGAGAGTCACGAAGGTTTCAATGTGGAGATTGGAGGTAAACATATGAAGAAACCAAAGGGAAAGGACTTGCATACTCGCAGCCAAATTTTCAAGTACGCATATGGTCAAATTGAGAAGGAAAAGTATCTACAGGAGCAAAATAAGAATTTAACTTTCTCCGGGGTCATCTCAATGGCAAATGATATTGAAGTGAGGCCTAGGCCTCGAATTGAGGTTGGTTTCAAAGATTTAACAATTACTTTGAAAGGGAAAAAAAAGCATTTGATGAGGTGTGTAACCGGAAAAATTATGCCTGGCCGTGTCTCTGCTGTCATGGGCCCTTCTGGGGCAGGGAAAACAACATTTCTTTCTGCTTTGGCTGGAAAAACAACCGGTTGTACTACGAGCGGTATGGTGATTATTAATGGAAAGATAGAATCTATTCGTTCTTACAAGAAAATAATTGGATTTGTTCCCCAAGATGATATAGTTCATGGAAATTTGACCGTGGAGGAAAATTTGTGGTTCAGTGCTAGGTGCAGGTATGTCGCTATTTATTTTTTATGGGTTACCACATTTGTAATTTGGTAATTCGAGCTATTTATTAGTTCTTAATCCCACTCAGTTACATTATGTTTCCAGCCAAATGGGTCATCTTTGGTCTTAACTTCTCCCTATTTCAAGCTTTTCTTCTAAGTACTTAAGCTCTAGGAATTTATCTAACTATTCCTACACTTTCTACTCATGTTATCCTATTTCAAGCCATCCAAATTGACTAGTTATGCTTATTTATTTTTTTATGTGTTGCTCTAATCACATATGTTTTGGCATATCTTTCACTAGTTGCTAGGGTGACTCATTCCTCTGTCTCATCATGTAGATTATCAGCTGATCTTCCTAAACCGGAAAAAGTACTAGTTGTTGAAAGAGTCATTGAATCTCTTGGGCTCCAGGCAGTCCGTGATTCCCTTGTAGGGACTGTGGAGAAGCGAGGAATCTCCGGAGGTCAAAGGAAGCGAGTAAATGTTGGTATTGAAATGGTTATGGAGCCATCTCTATTGATCTTAGACGAGCCCACGTCTGGTTTGGATAGTTCGTCATCCCAATTATTACTTCGAGCACTTCGTCGTGAAGCTATAGAAGGGGTTAACATTTGCATGGTGGTTCATCAACCGAGGTAAGTAAAAAAAAAGTAATTCTCCTTCTTATATTTTCGAAACAATACTCTATGATTTACTTTGTTTTTATATACCTTACATGGATGTACCTTGGGGAACTCTATTACAACATATCATCCCCTAATGCTCCATATTTTAAGAGCACAGTTCATAACGTTAAATCTTCTTATGATCTACTCTATTGTATTCATGATAACTTAAACCATTTATGATTTCATGGTATTTTTAATGTCTACATTGTTGTTCCCTTTTGGTAAGTGCTATATTTTTTTTTTCATTTGTAATTAATTCTTGTCTAATCATCGTTTCAGCTACACCTTGTACAAGATGTTTGATGACTTGATACTACTTGCCAAAGGTGGTTTAACTGCATATCATGGACCAGTGAAGAAAGTGGAAGAGTACTTTGCAAGCCTTGGAATTAATGTTCCTGAGCGTGTAAACCCACCAGATTACTTCATTGACATTCTAGAAGGAATCGTAAAACCAAACACAAGCACAAACATAAGCTATAAAGAACTTCCTCTTCGGTGGATGCTCCATAACGGATACCCAGTACCTCCAGACATGCTACAATCTGCGGGAATGGCGGCCCCCACGCCTACAGAAGGTTCAGCACACGGATCAAGTGTCAGTGTTGCGCCTGACGAACAATCTTTTGCAGGCGATCTGTGGCAGGACGTAATGTTTAATGCTGAGTTACAGAAGGACCATATACAACATCGTTTCCTGAAGGCAAATGACATGTCTGGCCGGAAAACCCCTGGTGTTTTGGAACAATATAGATTTTTTCTTGGCAGGTAAGAAGTGGTTTCATTGATATTTTATACAAAGTTTATCAGCGGAAAGGAACACTAAAAGTTCATAAGTTAGGAAAATTGATTAGCTGTGCCACTATATATCAAAAAAATCAGAACTCTAGTAATCAATGATGTCTCATTCGTCAATAGGCTCAAAGAAAATTGTCTGAGAAGTAGTCCTAGGTCTACAATTTTGGTAGCTTTATCCCACACAAGTTGTATTTTTCCCACTGAAACACATGTTTTTCTTTCTTTTCAGACTTGCCAAACAACGCCTACGAGAATCCAGAATGCTAGCAGTTGATTTTCTAATCTTATTGCTAGCTGGGCTCTGCTTAGGAACACTGGCTAAAGTGAATGATGAATCATTCGGGGCACTAGGGTATACTTACACAGTCATTGCAGTTTGTAAGTCAGCGATCTCAATATTCATACTATATCGTGTTCCTTGTTTCTTTTTAATTTACGAAGCTGCGAGCAAATGAGATTGATAAACTCAACGTACTCATTTGTTATAGATAATCACCTTCTTATGCTAATGAATGTTTGTTTTTAGAAGTCTCACTCTTTTATAATTAACTAAAAAAATCGGTAATGAAACGGTTTATAATATTTTCAATTGTTATTTATGTTTCCCAGCACTTCTTTCTGGAGTGGCAGCTCTGAGGTCATTTTCTCTTGATAAGATATACTATTGGAGAGAGAGTGCTTCTGGCATCAGCAGCATGGCTTACTTCCTCGGAAAGGATACAATTGACCATTTCAATACGCTTATAAAGCCCGTCGTTTATCTCTCCATGTTTTATTTCTTCAACAACCCAAGATCGTCCTTCTTAGATAATTATATTGTTCTCGTCTGTCTGGTGTATTGTGTGACTGGAATCTCCTACGCATTTGCTATCTACCTTGACCCTAGTCCAGCCCAACTGGTTAGTCATTTGAACTTGATAAATGTAGAATAATTTTCAATTTACTCTCTCAGAAATGTATGACTCATCTTTTAAAGTTTTTCTTCTTCTATGCAGTGGTCAGTGCTACTTCCTGTGGTTTTAACTCTAATTGCAAGCCAACATTACGAGGACGGGATTTGGAAGACAATAGAAGACTTATGTTATCCAAAATGGGCATTGGAAGCATTTGTGATAGCAAACGCTGAAAGGTTTGTAAATGCTACCCGTTCTCCATGTCTATCGACATTTTCACGGACAAATGGAACTAAGTCTATATACAGTTTGATACTTGTGACACTAAACCTCCAGCACTTCCCATTTCATAGAAAAACTCCTTGCAGTTTTCATTTGGAGACAAACAGCCTCCAATCAGGAAAAGGGTTGGATTAAATTTTAAAAATCACTGTAATACCCATCACGTGAGGTCATGTGATGGACTGTAATACCCATCACATTATGGTTATTACAGTACTTTTTGATAAATTAATATAACTCTTTTATCGATTAGAGGCTATTTGTCTCAAAATGAAAACTTAAGGGAGGTTTCATATGAAACTGAAAGTGCTGGAGGTTTAGTGTCACAAAGTGTCAAACTGCATATAGGTTTAGTGTCATTTGTCATATTTTCACGCCTGTGCCTGGGGAAAAATACACCACAGAGGAATGATGTTACCTAAGCTCAACATTCAATTGGTTCACCAATGATTGCATTGAAAATCAAAATACAGTTAACATAAGCAGAGCATTCATAGTTTTTTTGTATCGAAACAAAGTCCATGGAATTTGAAAATGCATCAAGCTCACCTTTACAAATTTACATCCAACCATTAATAGACGCAGCTTCTTCTTATCTCATTCATAGAGTAACTTACTCAACGCGCAGTAATTAACTTATACGGATTTACCATTAGTAACGTGAAAACATGATGGTAAAAGCAAAGAGCAACATGTAGTAGTAGTACATTGCGAGATCTGCACCGGGTTTCTTTCCAAGTTCTTTGATTTTTGAAAATTTATTTATTTTCCTTACTTACTAAACTACCAAGTTGAAATACCCCTAAACCATATAGTAACTCCACACAACCACTTTCAAAGAAAGTATTCAGAGATTTTTGTATTTGAAGACATGCCAAAAATGTTTTACAGTTAACACACAGATTGTACACGTTTTTTTTTAATCTTCAAGGAATTTCGTACATGTCTCGAGTGGGAAGAAAGAAAATTGAAACCCAAATGTGTTATTGATTTCCATTATGAAGCTGACCATCAATTCATTATCCATAATAGTGGTTAAGTGTCTCCATTCTGAATATTTTGTTCAGGTATTCTGGTGTGTGGTTAATTACGAGATGTGGTTCGCTTAAACAAAGCCAGTACAAGCTGAATGACTGGGTCCCTTGCTTAATATACCTTCTTGCAGCTGGTCTAGCTAGTCGTATTGTAGCTTTGTTTTGCCTGGTTACTTTCCAGAAGAAATAGATCTCACCCCTTTTGCTATTTTTCATGTAAATATGAGAACAACACGAGTCTCTGGGTCTCTAATGTGACATGGTGATAACTCGCATGCTAACTCTTGACAACATACTGTTCATACTACCCAATTGCTGCTCGAAGAAATAAGTAGAGAAGGTTATATAGATCAGGTATACATATTGTAAATGTAACTGAGTCTTGGAAATTAGTTGTATCATAGTTCTTCAGTAATAGGAGGTGCTTAGTCTCTCATTTATTTTCTTCCATCCCAATGTATCTTATTTTTTTTGTACATTTATGTATAAAGTTGCACATGTTATTTTTTGTTGGGTATATGGAAAATGATGAGTTCGATCAATCACTACGTTTCTAAACAACTGGAATCTGGAATTTTTGGCTAAAATGTTGAATATATTATTTCGTTCACTAACTCATGTTTTTGTGCAAGTCACTCACTCATGAGAACAAGACGCTTTTGATATGATTTTGCAATCCCTGCCTCGAGTTAGTCCAAACCTTTGCTTTGTAGTAGCTGCACCATGTTCAGAAACGCATACAAAACATTGCGATATTTGCACATGTTAAAAGTCTACATTGGGATAGATTGACCTTTACAGCGTCTACAAGGGTAAATCTGCCCGAAAAAATGAATTTGAGAAGTTACCCTACGAACTAGCAAGGTAGATGCACAGAGGGGGTGTAGGTGACTCATTTTTTTGTGGCTAAAATGGAAATTTCGGCTAAAATGTTGAATATATTCTCTCGTTCACTAACTCATTTTTTTGAGCAAGTCACTCACTCATGAGCAGAAGACGCTTTTGATATGAGTTTGCAAACCCTGCCTCGATTTAGTCCAAAATTTTGCTTTGTAGTAGCTGCACCATGTTCAAAAACGCATACGAAACCTTGCGATATTTGCACATGTTAAAAGTCTACATTGGGATAGATTGACCTTTGCAGCGTCTACAAGGGTAAATCTGTCCGAAAAATTGAATTTGAGAAGTTACCCTACGAACTAACAAGGTAGATGCACAGAGGGGGTGTAGGTGACTCATTTTTTTTGTGGCTAAAATGGAACTTTCGGCTAAAATGTTGAATACATTCTCTCGTTCACTAACTCATTTTTTTGAGCAAGTCACTCACTCATGAGCAGAAGACGCTTTTGATATGATTTTGCAAACCCTGCCTCGAGTTAGTCCAAACTTTTTCTTTGTAGTAGCTGCACCATGTTCAGAAACGCATACGAAACCTTGCGATATTTGCACATGTTAAAAGTCTACATTGGGATAGATTGACCTTTGCAGCGTTTACAAGGGTAAATCTGTCCGAAAAATTGAATTTGAGAAGTTACCCTACGAACTAGCAAGTTAGATGCACAGAGGGGGTGTAGGTGACTCATTTTTGTGTGGCTAAAATGGAACTTTAGGCTAAAATGTTGAATATATCCTCTCGTTCACTAACTCATTTTTTTGAGCAAGTCACTCACTCATGAGCAGAAGACGCTTTTGATATGACTTTGCAAACCCTGCCTCGAGTTAGTCCAAACTTTTGCTTTGTATTAGCTGCACCATGTTCAGAAACGCATACGAAACTTTGCGATATTTGCACATGTTAAAAGTCTACATTGGGATAGATTGACCTTTGCAGCGTCTACAAGGGTAAATATGTCTGAAAATTTTAATTTGAGAAGTTACCCTACAACCTAGCAAGGTGGATGCACAGAGGGGGCGTAGGTGACTCATTTTATTTTGGCTAAAATAGAACTTTCGGCTAAAATGTTAAATATATCCTCTTGTTCACTAATTCATTTTTTTGAGCAAGTCACTCACTCATGAGCATAAGACACATTTGATATGATTTTGTAAGGTAGTGGTTAATGACTTGTTACTTTATGGAGCCAACTTAACATTTGTGTGTGATCCTGTGTTTATTCTTCTGTTGCTGCCTTTAGCTTCCAACAACACTTATAGGTTCTTCAGAATATGTAAGTTGACATTTCCCTTCCTTATTTATGGTCTGAAGTAATTTTTTTCTTCTTCCAATATTTGTTTGCCAATAGTAAAGAACTTCATTAACCAAAAGAAAATTACATCCACCCAAACCTACCACAAAACCATCGATAAGAGTTCCACAACTAAATAATACGCAAGCTAGGACTATCATCAGAGATCATCTGAATCTTCCAAGAAATCTTAAGCTACTTTATATCAACAACACTGAGAACTTAATGTCACCGAGAGCAGGTGCACGTGACCAAAAGCGTGTGCAACCATCTCTTGCCTTCTTCCGCAACTCTGTTTTCTTCTTGCAAACTCATTGTTGGCACGTTGAGTTTGAGACATTTTATTTTGAAAAAAAGTAACAAGACAATTAAAATTATTGTGTTTTCCTTGTTTTGATGATATGATATTGTTCCTTACTTTGGTTAGGACTTCCCTATATAAATGCCCCATTGTACATATTCATATACATTTCATTATTATATTTCTCTTCTCCCAATAATCTATCACATTTATCAGTTTTATGATCGTGGAGTCTTGAGATAGTAGAATTTTGGGCAATTTTCACTTACACCCCTTCTAGTTTGAAAAACTTTATTTACACCCCTTATGACTATACCACACATGTTGTCAATTGCACCCCCTTTGTTAGTTAATACATTAACTTCTCATATTCAATTTTTCGGACTTACAGAGGCTGCAAAGGCGAATTCATTCGCAATTTTGCAAACCCTGCCTCGAGCTAGTCAAAACTTTTACTTGTAGTAGCTGCACCTTGTTCAGAAACGCATACGAAACCTTACGATAATTTGTACATGTTAAGAGTCTACACTGGGGTGGTGGATTAACCTTTGGAGACTCTAGAAGGGTAAATCTTTCCGAAAAACTGAATACGAGAAGTTACCCTACAGAGAGGGGAGGTATGTGTGCTAGACAAAACAAGAACGCGGTCGTTTTCAGGCACGGCGTTACATGCCGCGTCCTCGGACTCGAAATCAAAAGTTCCAATACAACTCCAAAAACGAATTAAAGCCCGTCCCAGGAAAGCCGAAAAGCTACCACCACCACTACCACTCTCTCTCTACTGGTACAACTTCAGCGTCTCTCTCTCCACAATGTGATATACCCTTCTGCTGACTACGCCTGATCTCTCCACTGTGAATCATTTCCAAAATTTCCGTTTTCTGGGTAATTCAAAGAGGTGATTTCTCTATCCCTCATCTCTCCTTTCTATTGAACTCAAGAATTCTCTGTTTCTGAGCCCTCAAGCTCTTGAAACTCGTTTATCTAGCTGATTTAAGCCATTTTGTGGGTTTTGTTTTTAGTTTGTTTTTGACACTGGTGATGATTCCACTTGAAAAAAAGGCTTAATTATAAACGAATCTGGAAGAATCTGGTCATGCATGTGTTTTGAAGAAAACCCTTGTGCTGATTTTGACACAAGGGATTATAAAGTCCACAATGGTGGTCTTTAGCAGATGGAAACATGGAAACAAAGGATACCCTTTTGTTGATTTGCATGTATGTATGTGTGTGCCTAGATTTGTGATTTTTGTATGTGCTTTGGCTGTTTTGGTGTGATGTTATGAGGTTGTGGGATGATTGGAGGGTTTGATTACAGCTGTGATTATGACTATGACTAGTTTATGGTTGATTAGTTACATTGCTTGTTCATGTTTGGTGATACCTAATTGCCTATACAATAGTGGAAATCAGGAACATTCTTCTGTGAGAATTGTTTGAGGGGAGGGTATATCATACATGTAAACCTTGCTTCTTCTTGTGCCATGGAAACTGGTCTAGGGACGGAATACCCCAAAAAGTACGATATTCTCTACGATCCTATTCCTAGAAGTACTAGTGTATTGTTCGTGTTAAGGGGGAATCGCAGTGTTGAAAATGGAGTGTTTCGTTGACGAGTAATTGCAGATGGTTAAGTAGGGGAATGAGCTTGAAGAATATTAACCGTTGAGTATGATGACATGCCAGCCTAACTTATTAGGCTCATGAACAACTAGCTACAAGATTAAATTTTTGGGCTCAACAACTCTATTTTTCGTGCCACATCATATCTTGAATCTTGTTAAGTGCCTTTTTATGTACAAGCTTCATAAACTATTTTGTATTACTTCAACGATATGACATTTTTTGGTAGATGGTGAAATTGGATGTGTATTTTAATTTCTGGGTGAAGGTATCTTTGTGGTCCCTTGCTGGATAATTGATGGGTGATAATATATGTTGTCTATGCTATCTTGATCCTTGTTTGTAACCGTTCATCCCTTGGATGGCTAGGTACTTATTGTGAGGAAATGATGTCAGCAGTCTCTATGCATTCTTGTTTATTCAGCAGTCTCTATGCATTCTTGTTTATCTTATCCTGTTAGTGGCGGTATGATTATACTTCAGTTAATCTGTATACGTGGCTACTTCTAGGGTAATAAATTGAAGTGTTGCATTCATTACACGTTCAAAGTTTTGCTCTGCATTGTGTAGGAATTGTTAGAAGATGGGCAAGGAGAAAATCAACTGGAGCTAAAGCGAATTGGTTCAAAGTTGACATGATAAACATGTACAGAAAGAATTTTGGTCAGGTAATGCGCTCATGTGAGCTAGTAACATTGATCACTCTTTTCAAAGCTCTGTTTGGATGCATCATTAATAGTAGTTCTTACTGCAGCTATTTGTTTCCAAGAGAGTATTTTACTTCACTTTTCCAAGGGTCAGTAAATGCAAGTTTGATGATCATTGCTTGACCGAGTCCTGACACTCGTTCATGCACAATGTATCCATGATTCTATCATAACTCATAGCACTCTGTATTAAATTGGAAACAAATCATATAATAAAAAAAGGTTAATTTCAAACGCATACATGTGGTAAGTCTAGTCCAACTTGCATAATTGTGATTTCACTTCGCTCAAATGCACACCTGTGGTTGCTGAGGTATGCTTCCGGTGTGCCAAAATTGAAACGATTTGAATGCACTAATGATTTGGGACAACATACCTCGATATCTATAGTTATGCAAGTTGGGTAAAATGAGATCACAACTATGCAAGTTGGACTCAGGCCTTACCCACATGTAGGCGTTTTGGGAGTATCCGTCATGCATATTCATCAACGCTAAGTGTCTTACTTTTCTTGACAACGTAGGCCCAAATTGCATGTATACAGACATGGTCTAAATTTGGTTACTCTGATATATGAGCTTATCTATTTTGATGGAAGTGGTTGAATCTTCTACGATGTTATCCTGCAACATGTCTTCCAGTGTCTGGCTTGCTGGATGGCTTGAACCACCATACCACTGTGTTCCTTTGATGCCTAAAAAAAAGTCTGGAGATACCACTCTATATAAAATGAATACAAGACTGGACAATTGATATACTGCAAGATTGGAATTCATTCATTATGAGATGGTCGAAGGATTCCGATAAATGTTCTTTAGGGAGCTGCCAATTCGTCAAGTTCACGTTGAAAGAAGAAATGTCTCTAAGATAGGATAGTTCAAATTTCCATCTTTGTTGTGTTAGGTTCCAATTCTGTAAGTGACGCAATGTTCTAAAAAAGAGTAAGTAGAAGAATGGGGTGACTTGCGTTTGGAAAACCCATTAAGGATATAGTACAGTACTGTCTGAATGATTGAAAATGTATTTCCATTGGGGCGAAAGAGGATAATTAAGATTTTAAGTTTTGATTTAGGGATTTACTGCATGACCATTAGGATTTTAGGCGTCTCTTCAAATATGATTTGTATTTCCATTGGGGAACAACCTAGTAAACATTCTTGTTTAATTTAATCCATATTGAGCATGCTCTACTAACATGCTATGAACTTTTCTTCCCTCGATTTTTTTTTTTTTTTTTCATAAGTCTCTTCCAAACTTTGCCTATTTCTGTATCTCTGTAGTTGATCTTCTTTCTTAGTGAGAGAAGTCTGTAGATTATGCATCCATATCGACATTTCCAACTAATCATTTTCTTTACGCATGAACATCGGTCGTTTCTGTTTCCCAGATCTACTTTTCATCTTAGTTTTATCTTTGTACTGGTTTTCTTACTTTTGTATTATTTTATCCTCTTACTGTCCATTCGCAAAAACTTGAGTATTGTTCTTGATACTTGCTATTTGTTTTTTGTAGGTGACAAAAGATGGATCATTTTTTCCACCATCCGAAGAGGAAGTAATTGGAGTGGAGCATTTACTAGTGGAACCTAAGTACGACTTATATGATGATGTTTTGGGCGTCAGTACTTTCAGTCAGAATACGTGCTCCAAAACTAATGAATTTTCTACTCTTGAGTACGGTTATTCAAACACTCATGAAGGTAGGGACTTATGTGCTTGTCATGTTGGAGTTAGCTATCTAATTTCCTTTGGCCTAGTTCAGATACCTTATATTTGATTATTTATTTAGATGTTATATTGCAGGAAATATCAATTTGTAGGTTGCAGTGATGTGTTATACATTAAGTTTCTCTATGTCCCTACTAATGTTTCGGCATATTATTTTCTTTCAGATGCAAAAGATTCCAATCTTAACTCCCGGTGGAAAGCCAATGGAGAAGTACGTCTATTCTTAAGTACTCGTAGTTTTTTATCTTCCATTAGTGCATTTCATCGCGAAATGAACATTGTGCAGTGTAAGCATGGTTATTGACTCAATTTATGACTATCTTCACTCTGTTTGACCTTTGATTGACAATCTAATTACATTCTTTAGAGAACCAATTCACACAACCCACATCCAGTATTTTCTATTCAACGCAACACTCTGAGAAACCGCTTTTAGGAAAAGAAATAAGAAAAACATGTTTCCTGGCCATTTTTGATGTATCTCTTCCTGTGTATGTTTGGATTTCCTCTGGTGGTCCTATATTTCTCATATGCAGTCTTTAGCCGAATTTTGTTAAATTCTAAATTTTACCACTGAAAGTGACTATCCAGTAGTCCCTGCTTGCTATCATTTTTCTTTTGAGAATTCTATAATCTTTTCTTATCTGTGCTTATTTTTTGCTAGTTTCCGGATGGGCTTTTTGAAAGATCCGATACAACAGCTCATAGGAGGATGAATACCACTTCAGATGTCTGTGAAGATTATCTTATTGGTAATTACAAATTAGTAAAAGTTTCTCCTGATAAAAGGGCATGGCTTTCAATTAATTGATTTCTCCTTGTATTTTTATTCCCATTTTCAACTAGATATTGAGTTTGTTGACGAAGTCTGTGATGTCAATTCTGGAGACTTGGGCGTAAAAAGCAAGTCTGTGGTACCTGGTCGTGTGCAGTATGAAGCAGAGATGCCAGAGTTGGCTTTGGAACCAGTAATTGCGAAGATGACAAAACCTTTTGGTAACAAGTTTGAACTTGAAGCAACAGTTACGGATGAGCAGTCTTTGCAGCACCATTTCTCAACTTGTTCAGAGGATTTTCTCGAACCATTCGATGAAAATGAAGCCTCGCCTATAAATGATCAGTGCCCAAGATTCCTGTCCAGCTCATCTGCTGATATTTTTACTAATTTCAGAAGAAAGCCAAGACTTCAACATGGAAAAAGGGCAAATCGTGATGACACCGTCTCATTTAAAGCTTTGTCTTCTGAGGTTAGGGAAAAAGGACAGCTTCTTGCTGCAAGAAAGAGACTACGCAGACCTACACGGAGGTACATTGAAGAGTTAATGGAACAAAATATGAAGTACCAGAAAAAGAGATGCGGTGATTCTGGTACATGCTCAAAGGATAAAGTTCCAAACAATGGAGTGCGTAGGCAGCTGCGCGAGAAAAGATCTAGTCCTAAACTCTTTCTCTGCCAGAAAGAACCTTCTGGAGGCGACTGTATTCAAGTTCCTTTTGGCCAGCCACTTGACATCAAGCCACTAAGGATAAAGGTGAGATCGTATTCAGATGCACAAACTTGGTAGTGTTCTTTACCTCAAGTTATTTCATTCAATGTACGAGACACGAGCTTGTTCTTCATTGAATCATAAAATACATTTATGTCACAAAAGTATCATTGCCTGCTCCAGTTTCAGTGTAGTTTGCTCATTCTTACTATTCCCCAGTTGCGGAGCTTAACCAAATTAATTACATAATTAATAAGACGCAACCATTGAATGGTTGACCAAGAAATCTTGTGAAAGCTCAAGTGATCTGGCATCAGGAGTGATACAAGTATAAACCAGCCTCATTATTCTCCTCAGATGCCACCCGGTCTGTACTTGTTGAGAAAAAAACTGAACCAACATGAATTGATTAAAGGAAGTTCAAGTACATGCTTAAGTGGGCTGGGGTTGAAGTTTCTTGGTCACGCAGGACTAGTGCTTTCACTCCATATTCTCACAGCGGTTGATTGTGGGAGGCCCATCCTCAGGGTTTGACGACACTTGGCATCAAAGAACCCTTGAAGAGCAGAACTTGAATATAAATTATCGTTTATATGAAAGTTTGAACTTGGAAATGCTTGAGAACAATATCTTTATTTTCAGTCTGGCTAAATTTAAGAGGTTAATGATCTTCTGGTTTTATTGCTTGTTATCCTGGAAGAGTCTTGTGAAGGAGTACACTTTTTTTTAAACTCCACAATTCAGAACAAAAGTCGACGATGTTGTACATTTACCACTTGTTATTGCTCCAGTAGCAAGTTTGTGGTTTTCTTTTGTCAACCATCTTTTGGAATCTTGAACTATGACTATCGTTTCTTCTGTTCAGGAGCCGGAGATGGAGTATGTTGATGACTCTGAGCTCTTAGGTTCAAGTTCAAGCTCAAGCTCAAGCTCAAGCTCAAGCTCAGATTCTGATACTGAATCTGTCTCAATAGATTCACACGATGATATGTCTGATGATGATTGCAGCGGAGGATATAAGACTAAGAAGAATAAGAGTCCGAGAAAGCATCATAATTACTGGTCCCTTTCAGAGGTTTTGAAGTTGGTGGAAGGTGTTACAATGTATGGAGTCGGAAGATGGACAGATATTAGAAGGCATCATTTCGACTCATCAGAGAACCGCACACCAGTTGATCTGAAGGTAGTAACTTTACGTGTCATTTTGTTATTTTACCATTCTTGTTTCATTTCTTTCTCTTTCATACCATTATAATTGCTTTCCTCAATCTTCTAGGACAAGTGGCGAAATCTTCTCAGGGCCAGTTGCTCAATACGTGGCAAGAGCGAGGTTAGACTGATACTTCAAAGTTTTCAATGTCTTTTTTCATCTTTTAAAAAAAACTGATATCTGCTCTTTCAAGTTGTAAAAACCTGTCTATCATGCCAAGATCTGGTAACTAACTTTATCATCCATGTGCACAAGTTTTTCTGTATCTGGGTATGGATTCTAGACATGCGGGTATCTCCCACCCTACTCCGTAACTCCATTTTGGGGATTTATTTGAAGTTTTTGACCTCACCCCAGAACTCTGTAGCTTCATAACTCCAAAAAATGGAGGAATGGAGTAGGTCTCCCACAATATTTGACCAAACTCCATTCTCAATTTTCCTCCATTTTTGATGAAATGAAGTTGTGCATCTCCCACCCTACCTCAACAACTCCACCAAAAAAAAAGGAAAGGAAAAATGAAAAACCCTCCATTCTCCATTTTAACCTCATGGAATTTTTATTAGCTAATAACTAACACACAAGCGATTACATTACCTAATCGTGTGTGATTAGAAATTTAATAACATTTGTGTTACAAATAATTATGTGCAACAAATATAATTGTATTTGTCACTAGACATAAACTAGTTACCATGAATAAAAAAACATATAATATATAGAACAATTGGCACTTAACTACCTCACAGTTTGAAAGAACTGACACTCTGCCACACGTAGAGGTTTCAATACTACAATTTGACTGACAAAAATATTTGAATTCACATAGAAAAAAAAGATTAACCTTGGCCTCGTTCGGGTAGCGGATAAGATACGACGGATATGGCTTGGATAAGGCCTGGTATGATATGCTGGCTTACTATGTTTGGGTGCTGCAGGATATGAGGCAGGATAAGAAGCAAGATGTGAATTACCATGTTTTGATAGTGCAGATAAGAAGGATATGTGTCCAAATGACTATAATACCCTCATACCTCGTTTGGGTAGCGGATAAGGAGGCCGGAGAAGATATGATATCCCCTCCTTATCTTATCCCGTGTTTGGGTGAAGGTATAAGGAGGGGAAATCATATCCTCACCTTATCCTTCCCCAATTTTTTGCCTTCATTCTTATACCACCTAGGGGGTGGTATACATCAGATAAGGGCGAAGGGATAAGAGGGGTCCCGTTGTTGACTAAAACACCCTCAACCAAACTTTTTAATTCCCAAACATGTCCCTAATATAAACTCCTGAAAAACTATCTTTTCTTTCAGACACATCCACTGGCGATTTGGAGAGACAAGCAGCCCCCTTCGGTTTAGAGAGAGAGACGACTTGGCGAGAGCTTTGGTACGGCGTTAGGACGTACGATCGATAGCGTTGGTGGTCGGATTCACATCGGCAAGTTGCTGCTAGGGTCAGTTCTTGATTTCCTTTTTCGATTTTGCATCAGACGATATTTTTCTTGCTTTGGCGGTTTTCGATTTCTGACTGAAAGTGGGTTTTGATCTGTGACTCAAAGTGGGTGTCAATCAGTGGCTCTGTTTTGATTTCAACCTGTGACTGTTTTTGCATAAGCTCTGTTTTTGCATAAGCTCTGTTTTTGCTTCGATTCGTGGCTCTGTTTTAATCAACATTTAAATGGCCACAAGCCCAGATACCTAATCCATTGGAAGCAATAATAGACTCGATTTTGGCTTAAAGTCAGTTTAGAATTGTAAAGTTGATGTTTAGAAATTACTGTGGAGATGATATTGTGGATTATGAGTCAAAATGTTATCAGCTATTTGTATAGCAGATTACATAAAAGTTATTATGAGTAAATTTTTTTCAGATTCATGAGTATGAACATATTCCTGTGCATGTTCAAGAATTATGCTAACATAAGGCTGAATTGTGAGAGTGAATCAAAGAAGAAAGTTAATAAAAGCAGAACATATTTGAATCAGTACAAAAAGGATGTGCCGATGAATGTTCAAGAAGCAAGAGGAAACTGCAAAGAAGGAGAATTCTGATAATATCTCCACCCATAATACCACATTGAGACTGCAAACACAAACTGGTCAAGATTGAACTAAATTTAGGTATGACAAAATAAGAATTTTGTCATACCTAAATTGACAACTAAATTTAGGTATGGCAAAATATGAAATTTTTTGAGACCTGATAGAGCGAGCTTCCAAAATTTGAAATAGCGGCTCTTAAATGTTCATGAAGTGCACGTGAGGTACAAAGACTGAAAAGGGGTGTCAATGGACTATAAGATGGGAGTTTGGGGTACTAGAGGTTGGTTTGATTGCTGTTTCGTAGAACTTGGTCTGACCGCAGCTTGGTAGAGCCCAGTTCGTTGAGTTAAAGTAGCTTGAGATGGAGTTCAAAGATCAAACAGAAAGTAGATTTTATGCATATACAATTCTTATAAAATACAAGTTTATGATTAAGTTTTTAAGGTACTTGGTAACTTTGGTTTGCAACTTTGCATTAGATCCTGAAAGTTGTCTTAGCTGGTCAAGCATTGGGTCTGTCCTCGTAGGTTGCCTCATTCCATCTCCCTTAGAAGCATTGCAGGTTTGACTGGTCACTAAATTCAGGGCTCTATGGGTTACTTGAGGTGTGCGGGAAGCTGGCAGCACCCCCACAATTATAAAAAAGGATGATTCATTTGCATTTACCCAAATAGAAAATGTTGAATACCACCAAACATGTAGTTTATTGTGGATTGTAGTTGCATTTGAGTTGGTTTAGATACACATTGATACTTGGTACACTTTATGAGCTAGCTCAAGTCAGGCCTGAGTCACCGATCAAAAAAAAAAAAGTTAGGCCTGGGTCAATGCCTCAATGGTTTAAGTTTTGGCGCGTTCAGTAATTGATAAGCTAGAGCATGAGACTGCCAAAAGTTAGACCAACCAAGCTTGAGCACACTAGATCTCGTGCTGGCTCAGGCTCAGCCCCTCAGGCATCTTGAAAAGTTGTTCAAGATGCTCCTTCCATACTTAGTTATTTTTCACTCTCACAATTCAGCCTTATGTTAGCATAATTCTTGAACATGAACAGATTCATGTTCATACTCATGAATCTGAAACATTTTACTCATAATAATTTTTATGCAATCTGTTGTACAAATAGCTGATAACATTTTGACTCATAATCCACAATATCATCTCCACAGTAATTTCTAAACATCAACTTTATAATTCTAAGCTGACTTTAAGCCACTCTCGAAGATAAATCCAGTCTATTATTGCTTCTAGCGGGTCAGATATCTGGGCTTGTGGCCATTTTAATGTTGATGAAAACAGAGTCACAGATCGAGAGGGTCACAAATCGATCAAATCGAAGCAAAAACAGAGTTTATGTAAAAACAGTCAGAGATTGAAATCAAACCAGAGCCACTGATTGACACCCACTTTGAGTCACAGATCGAAACCCACTTTCAGTCACAAATTGAAAACCGCCGAAGCGAGAAAAATATCGTCTGATGCAAAGTCGAAAAAGGAAATCAAGAACTCACCTTAGCAGCAGCTTGCCGATGTGAATCCGACCACCAACGCTATCGATTGTACGTCCTAACGCCGGACCAAAGCTCTCGCCAAGTCGTCTCTCTCTAAACCGAAGGGGGCGGCTTGTCTCTCCAAATCACCAGTGGATGTGTCTGAAAGAAAAGATAGTGTTTCAGGAGTTTATATTAGGGACATGTTTGGGAATTAAAAGTTTGGCAAGGTATTTTAGTCAACAACGGGACACCCGCTTATCCTCTTCCCCCCTTATCTGATGAATGAAGTCAAACAATTGGGTAAAGATAAGGGGAGGATATGATTTCCCCTCCTTATACCTTCCCCCCAAACACGGGATAAGATAAGGAGGGTATATCATATCTTATCCGGCCTCATTATCCGTTATCCGCTACCCAAACGAGGCCTATATTCTTCATCAAGTTTCTTCTTTGAATTTATATTTTCAACTCAATTCGATCGTCAATCGTCAAAACTGATTCGCATCAGCTCTCTCTCTCTTCAATGGCGACTCTGAGCCTCCGTCTTCTCTTCCGTCTGTCAATCTTCTTTGGTCTCTTCGTGATCGCTGCCAACTCCCGCTCTGGTCAACAATTCATCTTCTTTTCCTCCTCCGACCAAAACCCTGACTTCCTTTCCGATTACCCCTCCTCCATCCTTGCTTTGCCTGCTGATCAGTCACCCTTTTCTCACCCATTCAAAGATCATCGATGCCAACCCCACTTTAGATTTCCCCAATCGGCCTCAAGTAGTCGTCGACCAGTCAAGTACTAACGAAGAAAAGCGATGTCTGGGTTTCGACTTCTTGCCCCTCGTTAGCGATTCGTTCCGTTTTCGAAATAAATATTCCAGTTTGACGAATCAAGAAGAATAAGGCAGGGAATGGGTTTAAAATGTCTGTTCTTGTTTGTTTGGGTGAAGATCAAAGGTGAAATTGAGGTTTGAATTTGGGATATTGGGTTCGATTTCGTTGGTTTGATGCAGTGATGTGGTGATTGAGGTCGAAGGAAAGGGGGGTTAGTTACGGCTTTATAAATCGATGGAGAGAAGGAGGAATCCAGGTTGATTTTTCCGGGGTTCGAGGTTTGGTCCAGATGGCCGCCGGACTCCATGATGGTCGAGCTGAGTAGGCGGCGGTTCGGTGGTGGGTTTAGTTTTTGATGATTTTAATGGAGGTCTGGATGAGCCGTAATTCGTGGTTCCCTGGTGGAAAGAGTGAGCTCTCACCAGTTTTAATGGCAATTTCGGTGTTCTTTTAGTGGCTTGCGTGGTTGGAGAAGAAGAGCTTCGGGTTGTTGATTTTGGCGGTAGAGGAGCAGGATTTGGCGGTGTTTAGTGTTTAGTTGGGTGTATGCAGTGTGGAGGTAGAATGGGGAGATAGAGGAAGTTGAAAATATGGATAATGTACAAGCTGTAGTAGAGAAGACGATTTTTCATTTTTGTTGGTAATTTAAAAACATTTTTTAAACCTAAGAAATGGGTAATTAAATTTTATTTTTGGTAATTAAAATGTATAGTGACTTTTTAAGGGATTGGGCAACTAAACTGACCACATTACCCTGCCTAAAAGCCACGCCATTAACGTTTTTAGGCTAAATTCAACACAAAAAGTAATTATACCAGCGTCGCCGCCTTCTACCACCACTCAGGCCACGGTGCCGCAAAAATCACGGCCACCAGCCCACCACTACATCAATCACAAAGCTCTGATTTCAACCACCAGTCCACCACCACTTCGACCAGAACAACCATCAAATACTAGAAAGAAAATAAGATGAGTAGTAGAATCATGTACGGATTGTGATGCCGCAATAACCAGCCATGGCAGATCTCCACGGCCGACGACATTTGCCAAATTGCTCTATCCTCTTCTGCGGCAGCCACGGGTGAAAGTGGAACCTGTGTAATGTACAGAGGTGTGGGAGACAGGAGCCTAAGTTTTAGAACACTTACCTACTGGGTTAAATATTATTCGGCTTAAACACGTGGGCTTCACCAAAATAAAAAAAATGTTAGCCCAGTTTTTTTTACTCAGCAACTATCCAAACATCTAATTTGCTCTCCCATCATTTATAAACCTGTCACTAGAGATTCCGTTATTTCAAGATACCACAGTTTTTGAAAACTCCTCATCCAAACACACCACAACTCAAGGGTTGTCCATTCTTCACTGTCATTAACACGGTCTTTTCCATCTGGATAGAAAAAAGCTTTTACTTTTTTGTTTTATTTTGAAGTAAACAGTTAGATTTTCCCTAGAATAGGAAATCATTTCATGAGTACTTTCTGGAACCTATATCATGGAATAGCTGACATGTTCAATTGTTACATAAGGGAACAGACATTGGGATTCAAAACGACCTGGGTAAATTTGTCTGATTTGTTAGCTTCGAAGGTTTCTTATGGGTGGAACAGTAATTCGAATGCACTAACAATTAGAAAATGATATTTTTACGTAACAACATATAGAAAACGATCCTATACTAATCTTCAATTCTAATCGCGAGACCTTAAGACTCGAGCTCCAAATACCAAGTTACTATCCCGTGGTTTGAATAATACCCCAAACCACCCCTCCGTTAGTCCAAACTTGTGACACATAGAACCCTTGAATCCAATTCCGTCCAATCAACACATGTGGTCCATAACAAACACTATTTTCTGGACATTTTTGCCCTCAACAGTGCTTGAATGTCATTATTACCCCTTAAACGGTTGACTAAATAACCAAATGGATTATCACCAACAATTATCACCATCTCTGTAATAAACCAGCCCTATCAAGATCTCCGGGTAAAATGTATGAAGTCTGAGAATTTTTCGTGAGAGTGAAGGACCCAAAACGAGCTCCTGATCCTCCCTAAAATATATCTCTAATTTCATACAAGGTGAGTTTTGTGTAGTTAGGGATCAAAATTGGATGAATTTGGGGCTGACTACCAAGCCAAGCAACATAATTCAGTACCTTCAACGGGAGTCAACATAATCGAACACTATCCAAGACAACCCGATAGAAGCCCACTTAGGCCCTAAAGTGGAACCAAAATAGTGATTAGCGAAGCATCTCAATTGGATCTCAGAATAGATTCAGAGAGATGAGTGCTGGTAGTTGTGGTGACAGACGATGGTGGTTGGTAGATTGAGATCTCACTCAGCCAAACCACCTGGCCACAGAACCACGCCAAACGGCAATTCTGAGCTAAGCCTAAATCTTTCCACCAAGCCCGTCACGAACAGCACTAGATCGACCTCCGCCAATAACTACCCCCAACAAGCACCCAGATCGAGCAGCCATAATCTACTGAGAGCAACCATTAGCGCGATTTGGAGTTCTTTGAACCGTCTTTTGATTTCAATTTTTGGGGTGATGAAACGAGATTTTGAGGTCAGCCTAACTTCTTCATCGCCACTGTCGGAAGCAAGGAAAAGAAACGGTTCTTGGTGGGTGATTAGGCGTAATTGGGGTTCTAGTCCAAGTGTTGGTGTTGATTTGGGAAGGGTTAGGGTTCAACGTAGGATTTGGTTGTGACGGTGGTGTTTGGCTCAGGGGGGGGGAGGGGGGGGGGGGGGGGGGGGCGCAGGGAGAAGATAGGTGAGATAGGGAGTGGCAATGTTGGGCAGTGGTGTTGGTTGTTTGCGGTGAAGCAATGAGAGAAGAAGAGGCACCGAGGCTAGGATTTTTTTGTTTGTTTTCGAAGTTAAAATCGTTCCCTACTGTTACACACAGGGGTGGTTTGGGGTATTATCCACTACAGGGTAGTAACCTGGTATTTGGCCATGCCTCATGGTTTATGTCATTTACCCTTTGGAAAATGACAATGGAAGGGAAAAGAAAAAAATCCTGGATTTGTGTGTGTGTTTGGAAATGGAAGAAAATGGAAGGAAAATAAAAAGGAAAGAATATAAATAAAAAATTATATAAAAAAAAGAAGTAAAAAATTAGGTGGATAAAGGTGAACAAACACTGCATAACATTGGAACCTCCTCAGTTCCATATCTACACCAAATCATAGGAGATAAACCATAAATCAAAGCCTCAAATCCCAATCGAACACCTACCATAGACAAATCAGATCACCAACTTGTTCCTGGGTCGTTCTAACACCAGCACAATCATCATTGAAAACCTCCTCTGTTTGAGGCAACTGCAGGTGATCGATGAATAAGTCTCTCTCTCTCTCTCTCTCTCTCTCTCTCTCTCTCTCTCTCTCTCTCTCTCTCTCTCGTCCAACCATCAAAGCGCCGCCGACAAGGGCAACAGCGACCATTGAAGGGCAGCCGTGTTGCGCGACTCGAGTTGGTAGGGGTGTTTGGGATTGGGTCGTGGTGTTGGAGTTGGGTGGTGGTCGTGTGGGTGCTGCCATGTTCTACGGTGTTGGTGGAGGTTGAGCAGAGTTCTAGGTTGAGTAAACTAAAGGACTCGCATTTTTTTGGAGATATTATTGAAGTTCTTGTTCTGCAATAGCAAAAGAGTTTTATATTATCGTTATAGTAACCTTAATTATAGTGGGTTTAAACTGAATTTACCAAAAATGAATCATTTTATTTTCTTTTGAATATTATTTTGTCTACCAAACAAGGAAAAAAAAGAGGAACGTCGACATATTTTTTTTCCATTTTCTTTAATATTTTTCCATCTCATTTTCCGAGTTTCTAACATAGTCTAAGACTCGGGCAAAATAGAATTTGGACTTTTGATACAGGGAGACACAGAATTGATAACTTTTTTTTTTTCCTGCTAAGTTGGCAATTCTCTTGTGCAGGTTGGAGCTAAAAAGAAGCATCCGTCGCAATCGATACCTCAGTCTGTTCTGCACCAAGTAAGGGAGTTGGCTGCCGTCTATCCATACCCAAGAGAACGAAAGACCAAGGCCTCTCCCATTTCGGCTACAACAAAAAACAAAATCCACCTGCCCGCAGCTGTTAGAGTGTAGTAGTAATTGTAGTGTACAGTCTATCCTTAAATTTACTTAGGATCAGGAACTTTTAAGCTTGTGCATACTATAATCTATTTTCCTCTGTTTAAAATATGTTCCAACGCTTGTAGCTAGTAGTAACTCTGCTTCTGTCAGTGGGTTTTGTGCTGCAACCCCATATTTGCGGAGAAATGTTGGAAATGGAACACTGTCATCTGGGTATACACGCGTGTGTTCGATTGATATTTTTGTTTTAGTTTGGGTGATATAGCTTCCGTGATTCTGGGCGGGGGGCAATTTACTGAGAAGCTTTGCTTGAAATGATAGATTCAGCCAGTGGCGGACGCAGGATTATGATCAAGCGGGGGCTAACCTATATTATGCCTATACTATGAGTGTATTTAAGTCAATACTTCATATTTTAAAGGGTTAGAAAATGTACATTTGTTAGTTTGTAGGGGCCAAGATGGAGTATTTATAGTAGATTACATTAAAGTTTTAGAGGGTTTTAGTGAAATTTTCGGACTTTGGAGGGGTCGTGGCCCCCGCCGGCCACCCCTAGGTCCGCCACTGGATTCAGCAGTCGTTGAAGGACCTTGTATGGGTGTTAGACGGTGCTTACCACCAGGCCGGATCAGCTTGGGAAATTGAGGATACGCCAGACCCATTAAATTTGGACTCCCAGTAGAAAGATGTTTGACAATATAATTGTTATGAAATGTGTCGTCAGCGTCGAAATAGAGCTTTCATGCCATCGAAAGTGTCGTTGGCACTTGGCACCACAGTATCTAGAGCAAGCATTCTTTAAATTTCGATGGGAACATTTTACATCTGAGTTGTCTGATCCCATGTTGGTAGATGCTGTAGCTCTGAAAAACCAGTGCGAAGTTAATTATTTGGAATTAACAACTTGGGACTGGTTAAAGAAAGTCTCCATAGACGCTTTGGGGGTGTAGTTGAGTTGGTCGGATGAGCATTGTTAAGATTTTGGATATTTGTTTTGAGGTCTTGAGTTCAAACATTGGGGCAATCCAATAACAGCGTATAGACCCTTCTTAACTGCGAGCATGTCAGTCCAGATTTTCTCAGGCTGAATTATCTCTCTAGTGTGGTTTTTTTTGATCAGGACTCTAGTATAGTTTGCAGGTTACTGCACTAGAATGTGGGTTTATCCAGTGCGCACCCAAAAGATAAAAAGTGAAAAGAAAGTCTCATAAGATAAAAAATGAGAGCCTAGAGGGAGGATCTTGTGAGTTGTGGGTCTATGAGCACCTAAGAATTGCTCATGTCAGTCCATCAAGCATCCTGTGAGCTGTGGGTCTCGGCTTGGCTACAACTTTTGGATCACAACATGTCCTTGATTCTTCTGTGCGTCTGTTTGTTTGTATACCTGTTCAGAATGTCAAATAAAAAGATCCTAAACCTCGAACTTCACATGATTTAACATGTCGCTTGTCGTATCCTTCAACAGTTCAACACTCACCATAAACAAGAGTTCGTATTCAAGAGGATTGAATTTTCCATGACATAGAAAATGTCAATATCAAATGTCACAATCCATAAGTTGTCTGAGTTTTGGTGGCTCTGGGAATAAAATCACCAAAATCATTTAACTCAAGGTATGAATGCATGCACGGTCAACATCATCAAATTATTTAGGTTGTCGTCGACGACAACAAACTAAAAGAACTAGAAGAGTGGAAAAACAACAAGATATGTTTTATTCTTGCATGTAATTAAACTATGTAAGTTCATTGGAAAAAAACTTCTCATTCTAGTAAGATAACATTCAGAACCTATGTGCTGTCTCTCTAGAGACAAAACTACACCAAATAATTCTGTATTTCCAATGAAAAGTTGTACCACGCTGCCTCTCATCTTTCTTTCCGATTTGACTTTTACCACTATTCACTGAGTCACTTAGACCCGGTGATTTGGATAGCAAAATGATGCAATATTTTGATAATCTTTTCATGATGTTGTAGAGTAAAAGTTGTTCTATAACACGGTGAAAAAATTATCAAAAGATTGTATCATTTTGTCATTCAAAGTACCCGTTAAAATGACCAAGATACGAGTCAAAAAGTCAACATATATAGTCGGGACAGAGCAATTCTTAGGTGCTCATAGAGCAAATCACGCATGGTGCTCTATTCCACTCACATTTTGACATTTACACTAGAAGTGGAGTGAGTGGGAGAGAGAAAATAGCTGTGTAGGAATTTGATTTTTTTTCCTATAACCTATAGGTAGGGGAGAGCGCGGACCGTGTTGGGCGGGTACGAGCCGTATTTTCTACCCAACCCAATGATCCCGGGTAGGCCTATCTACAACCCATACCCAATCGAGTAACTCCCAAACCCAAACCCAATCGAATTCCTCGGCTCGGACCGGACCGGACCGGTTTTAGCGGGTTTAAAAAACACAAATGATGACTCAAAATTTCCACTGTGAATTGGAAATATCAGCCTAAGTATAGACATTTACTGTCAAATTTATGCATAATAACGACTTGCATCCGATAAGAAAACACATCTCCACATTACAAGTTTATAAACTACATCGACAAAAATATGTTACATGAATATCCAACATCATACATTTAATTACAACAATTCAGCAACCCCCATATAGTGGAGCAAGAGATCATTCAAGTGTCCTGTAAAACACAATCTAAAAAATAGTTTTGGGTTTTTTGAACATGTATGGGGCGGGGCGGGTTGAAACGGGTTTATTAATATAGTACCCATGCCCCACCCGAATTTGGCGGGTATTTGTTAAATCAACCCATAATCAATCATGTAATCCGGGTTTGACTCTTTTACGGGGCGATTCGATTCGGACCGGCCGATTCGGACCGGTTTGGCGGGTTTTTGCTCAGCCCTACCTATAGGGATAGTAATAGTCAACCCTAGTGAACATAAGTGTCAGATACTAAATGGTGTAGATCACCACATATCATGCTGACATGGTGCTCTTGGAGCAAATAAAAATTTCTCGGGACAGAGTGGTAGTACTCGTTTATCACTTATTGAGTATATGATGTAGATAGGGTAGGGAATGATAAATATACACATTCTTTGTTGCAAGGTGACATTAAAATGTGGGTTCCTGCTAGATACAATACTATAGCCATAATTAGCATCTGTTAAAAACTAGACCATAGTTTCCATAAAGACCTCCTGCACACAACCCCATCGGCGTACCACATACTAAACCAACAATTCCGATCACATTCAAGTACAATACGAGCCTATTTTGGTATCGGTTTAGAAATAAATAAACTCGATCTCTTTTTAAACAAAGGCTATGTCAGTTTGAAAATCTTATTTTAAGAAAGTCTTAGCAACCATGACTTAAATTAGTTCATGTTAATTATGACACAGTAGTGCATCAACTAATACTATATCTGACAAACAAACAACCGGCGAGGAGTACGAGGTCGAGGATCCATATGTCTAAGTGAGGGAGTAAAAGACAGCTTGTCGAATCATCATATATTTCCATGCAACTAAACAAAGCCTCACATTTCAAACTCTATAAATACGGGCATTCATTACCAGAACTCCACAATTTGAGCAAGTGAAGTAAGCTGAAAGAAATAGAGGTAGCACTAGTACTAATCCCACATGGCCAAGTCCGCAGTGTTATTGCTTGCTGTTTACGTTTCCTTCATCTTAATCGAGCTTGCCACTCTCTCAGCTCCGGTCAATGCCTCCCCGCCGGTCACCTCCCACACTCCGGCGAAGCTCACCAACAACAACTTCAGCAATGGAGGCAGCGGCACAAGTGGGCCATCAGAATGCGACGGAAAGTACCACAAAAATAGCGAGCTGATTGTTGCACTGTCGACCGGGTGGTACGACCACGGCTCGAGGTGCGGGAAGAAGATACGGATTACGGCTAAGAATGGGAAGAGCGTGGTGGCGAAGGTGGTGGATGAGTGTGACGAACACGGCGGGTGCAAGAACAACATTGTTGATGGGTCCGATGCAGTTTGGAAAGCTTTGGGGCTCAATATTAACTTGGGTGTGGTTCCCGTCCATTGGGCCCTGGTTAAATAATAACTCTACTCAATTGCTCCCGCAGTGCAAGTGAATAAGCTACTTAATTTCCCTGCTCTTTGGAACTCCTTCTGGACTTGTCCATGAACAATTAATTGTATGTGGTATTTAAATAAGCTTCTAATAAATTGAAGCGGGAAATTGTAGGGAGTCTTCGTTCTCAAACTTTGTTGGTTGTGACATGTTGCCCAACTTTGTTGTCAAATTAAGCTGACCTGTTCCATGAACTTCTTGTTGGAAAACCAACGATTTTGGGTCAACTTTGAACCCGGTTTACGCCAAGCCGGGTTAACGGTTTGGGAAACTGAAAATGGTTATGGAATCCTTGGAACGAGGAGATAATCCTACCACTCTGTTTCGTCTAAAATCGTGTTCGAATGAATGAAAAATTCATGTGTGAAAGTGGGGTGTAGAGATGTTGGAAACATTTGAAGAAAAGTGTCCCACATCTTCATATAAAGCAACTTAGTGTTGCATAAGTATTCCAAGGTAGCACCTAAAGGGCACGCCCTTTGGGTGATACACATATTATTAACGAATTTAATGCAACCGTTACTGCTCCATTCCAACAAGATTTCAAACACACAACACATCTCCTTACCAGATTGCAGAGAGACAAACGCTCCATAACAACCATTGCGGTTCGTAGGTGCAGCGCGCTCCATAACAAGCAGTTAGGGGCAAATAAGCCTTAAGGACATCGAGTCTATGCTCGAGATCGTCTCCGACTTAATCAGCAGATTTTCAATACTCTTTAAGTGTTTTATTTTATGCATTTGTTTTTCACTTTCTTTTCTGTTTCTATTCTCTTCTTCTTCCCTTCTTCCGGTCCAGTTTCGATTGTCCTCCAACACTTCTAAGCCAATTAAGCCGAACTAAAATAAGAACTAAAATAATATATTAATCAGTAAAATTTTAAAATTCACTTTCCTAAAAAAAAAGAAAAATTAAATTCACACCGAACTTGTTCACCGGAGGTGGAGCTATGTAAGGGCAGCGTTGCAATTGCCACTTCCAAGTTTTTAAAAATTACACTCACACCCCTATTATTTTTTCTTTTGACTAATAATTCCTTAGCTGTTCTGATTTGCTGTCTCCGCCACTATCATTCACTACCTCGGGCTTCGATGTAGGGTGCAAGGAGTGTACGAATTATAAGAGTAAGAAACTATTATCTCGGGATGCAAATTTTTCCGAATTCAATCGTATTAAGGGTAGCGAAGAAAAGTTCATAGAGACGGAGTCCATGATCGAGATCCTTTAAGGCTTACATTCCACATTTGTGGAGGTTAAACCTTGTACATCACAGAAAAAGGCTGCATAAAGGGGCTATATATAGGGTATACATTATTCAAAAATGATAACCTAGCACTTTGTAATATTGCATAAAATCTCTACCTCCTCGTGTTAGCCTACAATCACACTCCGGCAATACAATACCACCAGGTGTTATTTATAGAAGAACTAGCTGCTAACCCCATTTTGTACCTCTATTGAAACATAGTGGTTTCATGTTCTTTTATATATTGGTTATTTCTGTTAGAAAACGATGCGGAAGCGCCAAGAGAAGAGATGAGACGAAAGAATATGATGAAGAACAACACGAGAATTAACGTGGTTCACTAGTTTTAAGGCTAAGTACCTCCACGACCAAAACGAATCAATTTTATTGATGAGAAGACAATACAATCAATCACACAATGTTAGTCTCGACCCTAGATCAATATATAGTCCTAAGATACTGACTTGTGACCAAAGAAACGAAGAAACATTTCAAAATTGAAAAAGAAACAACGAAACCGCCCAACCCGGCGCCTGATGTCTTCGTACGAAGACAAATTGTCTTTGCACGAACAGTCTGCAGATTCTCCCAATGCTGCTTCGTTCTTCTTCTTTGCTTCGCCAAATGTTTCGCCGTTTCGTCCAACACATAGCTAGGAGCTTGACACAAAAAAAAAAAAACAATTTCTTTTTGTAACCATTTTAGTATACATATCGTAACAACCTTCCTCAAGTGAAGCTTTCGTGACAAACGGTAGTTTGGAGACCAAGTCAAAACATCTAGGCGGATGAGACTTTGCATGGATGCCTCCAGTTTTATTGGCTGGAGTTATGAACTTAAGATGAACTGTACCGACATGTAGGTGATGGCGAATAAAGTGACATTCTATCTTAATGTTCTTCATCTTTGCATGAAATACATCATTGCCAAATTTCTAGCTTAACTTTCATAGATCATATCTTGCTTAACTTATGGGACAGTGTAATGACAGAGGAAAACAGCCAGTTGCAGCAACTTCGATTAAATTTACAGACTAGCATGGATGAATTCATGAAATTCAGTTGAACAAGTATGTAGTGGCGTATACAAGAAAATACATAACAAGAAGAATCACATTAAGGGGCCAGATTTACACAGAGATATGCAAGAAAGAACATGGTCAGTTTCTCTTCCAGCAACTGCACCTGAGCGTGAATCGAAATCCAAGAATTCCTGATTATGGGTTGATGTAGAGGGTCTAGACGTGTTCTTTAGGATGCAGGGATCATGCATCAGTAACATGTATTGGAAAAGAGCAAGGAGTGAGAGTTTTACCAGATTTCGGCCACTCTGTATGAGTTTTCTGGCTAAAGATTCTGGCATACTGGATTTCAAATTTTGGTGTTTCTTGATTGCACCATGTTAGGAGCCAAATTAGTCTTCCTGGGAACGAGAAACTATATTGAAATTGAATTCCTTTTGTATAATTGTTATATTATTTGTGAAGTTTCTTTAATTCAAACAAAGTTTAGTCTGGAATGCCGAGCGTCATGCTAAGCTATATATATGGAAGCGAGATTCTCATTCCGTTTCCAATGGGGCTCATCAGGTTGGGTTGGGGACACATACCATAGTTGCGGTTGCGGTTCATTCCCGCAAAATTCATAAGTGTCGCATTAAGAGTTTCGAGATTCCATCTCAAACCAATTAACAATGAAGAGAGTAGTCCAAATCCCAAGTATTTTATTTTATTAGGTTCTGAAGAGATGTTAAGAATTCGAGGCTCCACCTTTGACAATGAGGAGAGTAGCCAAAATATCTTTATAGGCACGGGCGAAACAAACATAATTCCGATGTGGGACACACGCTGATTCTCAATGGGACACACGCCGATTCTGAATAATAGGAATCATATGTCTTTACAGCCTAATTAAATGAAATGTGAATCCAAATGTAGTTCTTATTTGATGTTATCTTTTCAGAACAAATTTGGTGATCTATCGAAGTAGTTGATATGTCAACTTCCATCAAGAGAAATGAAGGAATCATTGTCGGAGGCAAAACCTAGCTTGATTGGTGGCCACATGAATATGAAAATAACTTTGGACACAAATCTTGAAACTTAGTGATCAATACATGACGATAAATCCGAACTGAGACGGCTATTTTTGGAATGTTTATATGTTAGTTTTATATGTATTAAGTGGACTTTGAATTAGTTTGGATTATTTTTCCGTTTGGGGTTTACCGTGTCTGGGTCCATGGAGGCCATCAAATTCAATATCCAAAAAGTTTGTTTTTTTCCATTTTTTCGCTCAGTCAAGAGAAACGGACCCCGGAAGACACGGATCTCGGCACCGGTTTATAAAAACAATTGGAAACCCTAAAACTTAGATTTTAGATGTTGAAAAGAATATGAGAAAAGAGTACCCAAACAGCCTCAATACCGAAACAATCTAACATTACTAGGAAATCAAATGTTACTATAATAATATCTCTAACAAAATGGTTGGAAAGAAACTGAAATATATTTTTTATTCTATAGGAAGATAATTTTAATCCACCTACCCTTAAATATTTAGTTCACTTAGAAAATTCAAATCCTCTTAGAAGAAAACTCTTAGAAGAAAAAGGAATGAACTATAAGAACCAAACCCCAATCCTTTGGATTATCACAAGACAACAAGATACTCCCAAAGTTGGAGACATTTTAGAAAAAGTGAGAAAGACACCGGAGATGAGACCAACGAGTACAAATATATATCGAGTTAGATTACAAAAAACATCCGCGTAGGATGCTTGTCGTCTGATTCAGTCAACTTTGATTTTTTAGGGAAAACTTTGAAATATTTGTATTTGTGAGAGAAGAAGAAGACACATGCAAAATCAAATTAAGAAAAAACCAACTTCTCAAAATATGCACTTGACAAAAACTCCTCCCCGGACAACCCTATATATATGCCCATGCATGCACACTCTACTGTCACATTGCACATTAACAACAATACCACTTAACATAGCGTCACTCCAACTCCATACATGGCTAAATCCTCCGTGCTATTGCTTGTGGTTCACGTTTCCATCAATTTGGCCCTCTTAGCCACCCTTCTGGCCCCGGCCGACGCATCACCGCCAGTCACTTCCAACACCCCGGCCAAACTCACAAACAACGACTTCACCAGCGGTGGCGGTAGTGGGGAGTCGGATGTGACGATAAGTTCCACATAAATAGCTAACTCATTGTTGCCCTGTCGACTGGGTGGTATGAAAACGGCTCGAGGTGTGGGAAGAAGATACGGATAACTGCAAACAACGGGAGGAAAGTGGTGGCTAAAGTTGTGGACGAGTGTGACGAAAATCGTGATGCGTGCCCCGACAACATAGTTGACGGATCCGACGCAGTTTGGAAAGCTCTGGGGCTCGATATTGACATTGGTGTTGTTTCGGTTCTTTGGGCCATGATTTAGTCATAGTAAGTCATAAGCTAGTTTCCATGCCGTAGTAATCATCAACAAGTTACTTTCTTGGCATTTCAATTCTGTCTTTTTCTCTCTTCTATCAATTTTATTTTGTTTTGTTTTATTCTGTAGTGACATCTGCGATCGCTACCTTTTATTGTGGCTGAGTGTGGGAAGTTTGAATGGTCAAGGGGAGAAACAACTTCAGCTTGTGGCAGATCAAGCTACGTGCTTTGTTGAAGCAGCAAGACCTGTGGTTGCCATTGGTTGAAAAGGAGGGGGTCGATACAATCACCGCTGAGTTTGAGTCTCAGCAAGAGGGGAGGCTGCAGAGGGCTGCCTATGGGGGTTCAGACAGTCAGAGTTCCAGCGCGATGACGGCGACCAAGGGAAGCTATGGTGATGTCTGTTCAAACGGTAGAGAAAATAGACACCGGTGGACGAAGGATGAACTCAGGATTTGCAGGTTTGGCTGCAGGTGGAGAGTACTTTGGAGGATGACCTAGTTCTCTAGGCCCCGTTGGGGGGCAAGGGTGAATCCGTGCTCTTGACGAGGAGGCAAATTTGGCATGGGGGATTCTCTGACGAGGGACACGAAACATGTGAGACGTGCAAATGGGTCGCGTATGAGGCGCGCAAGGGGGCGATTTTGCAGGAATTCGGAGGGAATTTCGCAAAACGTTGCAGGAATTCGGTGGGAATTGGAGCAACGTGTTGGGGGTTTGCTGTAGGGACTCGGTGGGAGTCGGAACAACAAACAAACTTGTTGTAGGAACTCGGTGGAGTTGGAACAACAAGAAGGGGTTTTGTTGTAGGAACTCGGTGGGAGTCAGAACAACAAACGATTTTGTTGTCGGAACTCAGTGGGAGTTGGAACAACAAAAAGGGGATTCGATTGCAGGAACTCGACCGTAGTTGGAGCATCGATAGGGTTCGATTGCAGGAACTAGACGGGGGTTGGAGCATCGCTGGGGGCACACGTTGTAGGATCTCGGCGAAGATGGAACAACGTTGTGAATTTGGGATTATTGGAGAGAATAAGCGCAAGCGGACGAGAGGATTCAAGGAAAGGTGGAGATTTGTTGGGAATCCAAGGTGCCTTGAATGTACTTGGGCTTGGCGAGGATTTGGCGACGAAGAGGGTCCAAGAAGCGAGGCGAAGAAACGGATCAAGACGAAGGCAAGAAGACAAAGAAGAAGCAGCAGTTCGACGGGTCTGGAACAAATCGACGGGTCTGGAAACAGTTCGATAATGACAGGTCCGAATAGTTCGATAGGGCGGCTGAATATTGTTTCCTTGTTCGTTTTGGTAACTTCTTTGTTTCTTGGGCACCAAGCCAGTATCCTAGGCCTATATAAGGACCTAGAGTCGTGGCTTATTGGTGTGTGATTGTCACTATGGCCAAATGACATAGTGTGGGTTGTAATCGTGGGTTTCTCTCTAATAAATTGGGGCTTTTCGGGTCGTGGAGGTAGCTAGCTCATCGCTAGTGAACCACGTTACATCGTGTGTGTTCTCGTGTTATTGTTTTCATCAATTCATCGTTCTCTAAGGTCTGTCCGGATCATAACACAAAGGAATCACTTGCATACTATAAGATGGTAAAGAAACAAGGACACTTTCCAACCAGAAAGTCTTAGGTTCATCTCGGTAATAATATCAGCAACATTATTTTTATTGAACTTGTCATGGACTAAATTAATCCCATGATATCTTTCAAAGGTCAGAAGTTTCCATTATTCCCACCTTGTTCTTGATGAAAATTCTATAACTTCTACTGGTGCTTTGGGAGAAGAAAATTTTGGACTTGTTAAGGTTTATACTAAGACCATATAAAGTGGCAAAGCCATCCAAAACTTTATGCATACCAACACAAGTGTTAGGGTCACATTTACCAAACAACATGAGATCATCGGCATAGAAAAGATGGGAAATAATAGGGTCATTTCTAGAAGCTTTAAGTCCAAGCCAATTTTCAGTATTCACCGATTCATATATTGTGAGAATGTCTTTCCATACAGAAGAACAATAAGATAAAGAGAAATGGGTTCTCCCTGTCTTAACCCTCAATCTGTCTTGAACTGAGGAAGGATCACACCATTTCGAATAATAGCAATATAGACACCAGTGACACAACTCATGATAATCTCGATCAGGTTAATTGGGAGGGAAATTAAGGACTTGAGACTTTCCAGAATAAGATTCCAAGACAGTTTATCATAAGCTTTTCAAGATCACTTTTAATGACTATACCACCACCATGTCTTTCAGGAGCGTGAACAGTCTCCTGGGTGATAACAATACTATCTTTAGTAGACCTACCAGGAATAAACCTGCTTTGGAAGGGACTCACAATCTTACTCAAAATAGGTCAAATTCTATTCACAATATAGTTACTGATAGCTTTGTAAATGCTATTACATAGACTAATAGGCCTAAACTGCTTGATATTCTCAGGATTATGACAATTGAGAATAAGACATATAAGGTTCATGTTCCCAGACTCATGACTGGTGATGAGAGTAAGCCTGCCGCAGTGAGCTTGTGACTCGGTTGGTTGCTCTGCCATTTTATTAACTAATTTACTTATTCATTGACTGCCACTTCCAGCTGCTGGTTGCGGCCATCACCTTTTTTTAGTCACATATCTTTGTAGCTGTCAAGCCGTACTACACCATGAAGGTTGTGATTGCTAGCTTTGCCATGAGCTGCCTAAATGCTCAGACGAGTAGAATGGACACAGACCTACTTTTTCCGAACCAGAGCCTTAAATGCTCTTTTAACGCAATGCCTGATCAGGGCCGGCCCAAGACATTTAGGGGCCTAAGGCGAGTAAAAAATTCGGGGCCCCAAATTAATAAAATCATATACGTAAAGAGTTTATTGTAAAAGAAAATATTTATAGACTTCTAATAATTGTGTGTAATATATTAGATTCATGTTCTTCAAGCTTACACTTTTTAATAAGTAAAAGTAAAAAATTCACATTCATCATCAACGAGATTCGAACTTGGATCAAACTTGTGGCAAAAATATTAGTTACCACCAAATTAACAGAGTCATCATTAAATGATGTCATTAAAGTATATAATTAACTAAACTATTGCTATTTTTTTAAAAAATAAATTACGGGTAGAATACGGGGCCCTCCGGACCCGGGGGCCTAAGGCGGCCGCCTCACTTGCCTAGGTATAGGGCCGGCCCTGGCCTGATCTATGGGGAAGATGACCAAAGGAAGAAGCTCTACATGATGCTTTGGGGCTGAACCATGACTTTCTAGGCGTGGATCACAACAAGTGTCTGAAGCCACGTTCATTTGATTAGAGGGAAATTTCCCTGGCAACCATCTAGCGGGTTGTTGGCGTACAACCATAAGGTGGAGCCTGAAAAGATTCGCGAGGATCGTAGGGAGTTGGAAGCCGTACACCAGTGGATAGATTTATGTGTTGATAGGTTTCTGTGTTAATCCAGGATGTTAATTTCCAGGATAACATCATGAGGCATATCATCCGGATAACATCCTAAGTTTCTGGTTAGTAATAAATTTCTCGTGCGTTGTACATCAAACTGCTCTGTTGCTTGTATTCAAATTTCTCACAAAGCTTTGTCATCAATGAGTTATCAAACGACGTCTCATTGTTGGTGATCATATATCGAGGCACACCATACCCGAAATATTATGTTTCATTTGATGTAGTTCATAACATTTTTCTTCTTTACCACTTTGAAAGGATTAACTTCAGCCCATTTAGAAAATATTTTGTTGCTGTTAGGATATACAAGTGACAATCGGACGACTTAGTGAGTGGCCCGATTGCATGGAGCCCCCAAGCATCAAAGGGACGTGAAGCGACAGTAGGATGCAGTGGCTCGGCGGCTGGTGGATAAAATGTGCATGGAATTGGCATCTTTACTCATATTCCATACAATCCTTGACCAGAGAGAGTATGCCCAATATAACTTATTCGTTTAATGCGGAAAAATAGTTTCAGGCCTAACTGTTGAGCTCCACATATACCACAATGAGTTTCCTCTATGGATTGTCATGATTCTTCTCTGTCTAGGCAACACAAGAGGACTCCCTCAAACGAGAGTAACAAAAATAATACGTCATGATAGATGAATAGAGGAGAGCTCCATCTTATCTCAGTCTTAAACAAAAAAGTTGTTAAATTATGTAAAATCAGAAAGTTCACAATAGAGTCCGAGAACATGTGTATCAGAAATTTTAACTGTACTTAAAAGGAACAGGAACAATCTTGAGGAAGGGCTTAGAGAAGACCCAATGACCTAAAAATCGTAAAAAAAAAGAAAGGGGAGGGGGGGGGGGTGGAAGACATAATTTAAAAAAATAAAGTGTATTTCACCATCTCAGTTTACTTAACTGAACAATGTTGTGCATATCATCTGGATCATTGCCATTGATGATAGTGTTTTCTCAAACAAATTTTCCCAAACTTGAAAATCTCCGGAAGCAAAAGGTGAACTGTTTGAGAAGAATATTCACGAGAGTGAGTTGGACATCTCCTCCATGTTCATTACTTTGGAACCCCATCAATGAGCTGCTGAAACGAAACCTGAACACCGTGCATACAAATGGGTATTGCGCTGAAGTCTATACGCAATTACAAGTGCCAAAATACTTGACTTTGGCAACGTGTACCTATTGAACCATGTGTATTATGTGAAAACACAAAATTGAGAGTAATCTTTGAAATAAAGAGTTAGCAACTATAAAATCAAATTGAAGACCACATACAGAAAAGATCAGTAATTATTTACCTCAATCAGTCAAGTGAAGCGAAGTTCTCACAGTACCAGAAGGACGTATATCCTCTTTTTTCAAGCGGACACTCCATAATCCTTTTGCTTTCTGGATCATACAACACCATGCCGTTTGTAGAATTTGTACTCTTTGTTCTCAGGACTAGCAAATCAACATTGTCCTCGGTGAAAAACTCTAATGCATGTTCAAAAACCAGTGATGGTTTGCACTTGAGTTTCTTAGACCATGATTGATCGTCATCATTCAACACCCACACATCAATATAGCAACGGTAGCCGCCAAAAAAATCATACCTATGTGCAAACATTGCTAAAGAGTTCTTGTAATCAGCAAATGTCAAGGAAGAAAAATCCATAGCGCCAAGATATGGCAACTTGATTCGTTTAAAAATCTCATCAATCATGTCAAAACATAAAATGTGCATCGACCTTGACCACACATCAAGGACTCGCAAATGCCAGTACAAGCATCTCTTGACACATGCGGCAAACTTAAATATACCTCCATGACTCCTGAATAATAGTTGAGAAGGGATGTCTATTATCTTCTCTCGCCATGTACTATCACGTGTTGTGTAAACACTAACATTTGGTTTAATTAACAGTGATTCAATTTGTATCAACTTGAAAGCATTTGATATGGGATCGAAACAAAACCCCGGTCTAAACTGCCCCTTATTCTTAATGTTATTAACTTTGGGACAGTAAATTTTCCTAGATTGTCTAGTGGCAGGGTTCCACATAACATACTCATCACCGCACCTCAAGCAAACTACACCACTAGAACAACCTACGATACTGAAATCGCCAGGCTCATGAACAGGGACCGTTAGGTCAACGGGGAAACCGTTAAATCGGAAGGATATGGTAACGGATGTCGGAGAATGGCTAAACAAATAACAAAATATTGACCTTCCAATCCTGTGATTGTGACTATTCATACGGTGCATGGCGATAAAATTTGGACAGATGATTTGGTTGTACCAGAGTTTGCAGACGCACTTGAACCGTAACAGCGATCTCACTGGCACGTGTTGGAGGATCTCAGTTATCAAATCTTCGGACAGATCTGTGCTTCTTTTTCTGCTTCTCTTTCTTCGTCTTTCTTCTCCCCAAGAACCCATTAATCAGTCTAGGGTTTCGCACAGACGATGTGTTTAGGGGTTTTGGGTGCCTTTTAACCTAGACAGGCACTGCAAATATGACAAGTTGTGTAAATTGCACTAAAAACTGCCTGTGGTTGGGTTTATTACGTTCTCACCCCCTGTCTCTTTATTTCACTATTTGGCAATCCAACTAGTATGTAAACTTCATGTTCCAGCCCACTTACGAAACAAATCCCCAATCCATCTGCATGTTGTAGCCAATGGAACAAGAGTATATAAAATAACTGAAGGGCAGGAAGGATCTAACACATTCAGATCTACAACATGAATTATAGCGGAAGATTCATGTGTTTACCTTGTCTTCCTAAGCTCCTTAATGCAGCGAATGATCGGTTGTTGCTTGTTTTCACGCGCCTCCTCCTTGATCTTGCTCCCACCAATCTAGTGTGAATCTCGAGGACGAACACTGATTTCCACACCACGTTCCACCTCCTTGGATGAAGTTGGAGAGAGACTAGGGTTCTCTACAACTAGTATGAATCTAGACAGAGTAACTTTATTCTCTGGAATAGCATTATAGTCACACCATAATGTGTAGGAGGCTGCCTCCTTATATAGGCAAAACTTCTCCTAGGTTTGCACATAAACCCCTAGGGTTTGAGCCATAGCTACTAACCCCTCTAGTTTGTGCATTAGTGCAACTAACCCCATAAGGTTATGATAATTGCATTGGGCACCCCACATGGGCGTACCAATTGCTAACATCTCCCACTCGCACAGTGGGGTTGCACAATCTATCTAGTCTCTATCAATCTCCAACTTTCTATCATCTACAAAAGAGTATTGTGTGGCCGTGGCGTGTGACCGGTGAGAGTACCTGCATTTCGGGAGATCCGTACACCAAACTCGTATAGCCAGCATGTGAAGGCACCCTCTCGGGAGATCCACATACCAAACTCGTATAGCCAGCGCAGGAAGGCACCCTTAAAACATATAACAGTAGTAATGCTCTCCGTAACTCTCGTATTCCCCAGATTCCTCCGATTGTCATCTCGTGGATCATGAGCACCTGCCTTGTCCCGAAGGCCATGCTCCAATGAGTCCACATCTCCTTTATATTTTCATATCCTACATGATCCCATAAGATCTCGCAGGTGGGCCCAATGAAGATAATAAAGAGCGATGCAACGAGAATCTTTCCTTACATACATGTGTCACTCGGATTCGGCTCAGCTGCTTTCCCAGCAGTGTCCGGAAGGCCGAATCATCCATAGCCGTAAGGTGTCACGCCAAAGTAGCACCACCGACCCGTCTCCTCATGACACAGACGTAAGTACAAAGGGTATACAGTGTCAATTACCTTTATGTGATCGACGAGGCTCACACGATGAGGAATCCAGGGACTAATTCTACTCATCACCTCATGGTCACTCATAAGCGCGCGTTATTCAAGGGGGAATATGCGCCATAGTGTTTAGACTCTGATCAGAGCGCATGTCTTATCCTTGCAAAGGACCACTATGCATATGTCTATCCAGTAGCCCTTATGGCCACCAGCCCGAGTGCTGCGATGTCACACTATTGTGATCAATTATCAGCTCTCGCATCTGGCTTCTTCTACACAGACTATACATGGTTCGGGGTAATAACCATGTTCGATTGGCCATAACCAACCTCACCTTGAAACTTATTTTCAATGCGACAGTTGAATCCGTCTGACAGGCTCCTAGCTCTACTGATAGACATCTAGCTCTTATCATAGGCCATATGCTCGTATGATAGGCATCTCTTATCATATCGCAGGCTTTCAGCGCTTATCGGGATTCTGTCTCATCTTCCGCCACACCCAGACATATCCAGGATATTGCGAAGGCGGTCGCTCGTGTGAGTGAGCCGACCTAGTGTCTGCGTGACATGCTCTATGCTAGTATAGGAAATGTAACATATCATACATGTATCAAAACAACATGCTGCTTAAAACAAATCCAATTAAAATCCAGTCAATCAATTTCTCGTGTGCTCATCAATCATATTGCTAGTTATCGACTACCAAGTCCCAATTTTCTAAAGCAATCCACAAAAACAATTCTGAAGTAGTTTAGGAATGGGATGAGCCAACATCCTGGCCCATAGTCGATCCACTCCAGGATTACTCTCTAGGTAGTTATTTTACCTTTTGTGAAATAGTACCCTTGACTATGTGTTTGTCTTTACCGTAGTGTTATAGCCGTACGCTAACACTACTCATGGTAATAGGTTTGTTGATAGCTCATAAGCTTACAAGAAACCCTTTTCAGTTAAACACATTTCTGCCCTTTGACAGAACAGGCAATCGTGCTTCGCTTCCATGGTCAATGGAGCGGTCTAATACGATCATGCAACACTTATATTGCATTTGCTCCATGCGAGTCTATCATCGAGCATGGACGATAGCCTGAGTCGGATCCAAGTGCATCTAGGTCCCCACCCTAGTTAGCATATATGTCTAACTAGTCGAAGCATCATCTTCGATAGTCATAGCACGTGATCCATCGTATAGAGTATCCTAGTTACAATCTTGTGTCTTAAATTGGAATATCCTGAAATCCAATTCTTCCGATTGCATAGCGTTCGCTAGGTCTGAGTATACACCATAGTGCATATAAGACTCATACTGCATCAGGCACTCTGGTCGTCTGGTCATCCTTATATGGTGTCTCTTAGGGCACATGCCTAGGCTCGTAAAGTCTTGCGTTGAGCTACAGGAGTACATATACTCCTTAGGGGACTCGAACAATCCTTAAGCTCCACTAGCAAATAGTGTGTCATCGATATTAAGTGACTTGATCATCAACTCTCTACTAGCAAGAGTGACACACAGCGGTTTTCATTTGTTATCGTAAACATATAGTAAACGATCCCTGATGAAATACCACTGTCCAGAGGACTAGCTAAGATCCCATATGGACTTAGTTAGCTTGCACACATTATGTGCATTTTGACCTTATGTCACCTCTAGGATTTCTCCATTGAGAAATTCAGGGTCACGTCTATCGAGAATGGATCCACAACTATTGATACCACCAAGCGAATCAACGTAATCCTTATTACCCAAAGCCTTGGGAAGGATACCTCGTTGAACCAACGCAGATTCGTCGGATCGACTCAAACTCGTCGACGTCTATCCTCAGAATGAGTGTAGACTTATTCGCTTCTACGCAAGTCGTATGCCTTACCACGCTTCCGTCTGGGTCTCTGATTGACCTTGGAAATCCATTAATCTCCAATAGTCTTCCATCCAGTCGGAAAGTCAACCTAGCCTTAAACTCGGTTGGCCCCTTATAGACTCTAACTTTATCCTGTAAAGCTTACTATTCATTCTTCATAATTAGGGAACGATAAGGCCTAGGATTCTATCCTATCGTTTATGCAAGGTGATCCCTAAGATCATCCCTTCGATTCTCAAGTAGTCGATGGGGTATGCTCCTATGAGCAATTCCTTTGCATAGGAGGATCATCATTTGCTCGCATCCCTTATGGATGGGCACCCAGCTTGGAAAGTCACTCCCACTGTTCAAAATATCCTTGAGGGACTAATTCCTCATAATCGATTTAATGAACGGGTATCTTCCAGCGGTATCCTCCATGCTCGTGGATATCATCATCTCTACGAACATATCCCTTAATTATGGACATCTCCCATGTGAGATCACATATCTCGTGAATCCATTTTGTTACACTACCTATCGGCTGTTGCGTTTCAAATACGCAACCCCTAGAGTGCTCCGAACAGCATAAGAAGATACGTTACTCCATGAAGATACGTTTATCCCATCTAGGGTCTAACTTCCAATTCCTTCTTGTCAGGTGATGAAAAAATCCCGGGACAATATCCTAGGTTCATCATTGTCTTGCGTGGTGACCCTTATGGTCTTCCTATCGATGTCAATTCATCGACGTGATACGCTCCATAGAGCGCTCCTACGCAAAGAGGGTTCCTCCACATAGTCATAATCTATGATGGGCTGTTCACTAGGCATGTTACTCCCACTGTCCTGAAGATCCGTAGGAACTATTTCCTGTTAATCATTCAGGGATGGGGTGTCATCCAGTGAAACCTTTGTTTCGTAGAGACTTACTTCTCAACGAACCTCTTTCTGACTTGAAATTTAGTTAGTACATAAGCTGCCGATCCCCCATGGCCTAAGGTGACCTCATATAGGTTGCCTATTGGTCCACATCTCGTAGGGTGTAGTGGCTACAGACTTGGTGGACTTATGGTTGCGTATGTTGATAGTTGTTTAGCAAAGTGTCTCCTCCGACTAGGGAACTTGTACTTTGCACGCTCTATCGTACATCAGACCATCTCTTACAGTAACCTATTCTCTTATTCTCTACAACACCCTGCTGAGGCGTGGGAATAGCCAACTGTCTTACTATTTCTCTCCATCACATAGCTCTTGCTAAGATAGATACTTCCAGTCTCATTCTGGCCAAGGACATATCCTTTTATCCAGACGGTTTTCTACCTTTTGTAGAGATCTGTCTGAAGCACCCTTGTGCCTCAGATTTATGTGGCCCAAGCACACATAGTTGAGACGTGGACAAGCATCTACGAATGTGATGGGACAGTAAGCACCATGTCTTAGCTTTAACAATTTAATGGAACACAACAACAGAATGAATAATATACAAAGACTCAGTAGTCCTTAATGCTCTACTGGATAGTTTGCGTTTTGCCTTTCTTGTCCGGCAAGAACCACACACAGGTAAGGGTACCTTGGGCAAAATCCAAGCAGGCCTGCCCTAGCTAGCCTGAACATCCTTTCCTGTCAACGTGTGTCTTAATCTAGCGCGCCACATATCAGAATCTTAAGTCATACCCTTAAGTTGACATCCAAGAATTCTGAGGCGTTACTCATGCTAGAATTTTAAGAACGCAAACACCATGATATAACCATATCCAAAGTTAAAACTGTGACCAAAACAAATTTTGGTGGCTACTCCCTCAAAGATAATCCTTTGGATCCTTAGACGAGAAATTAGTGCCAGGTCTGGCCTTTTCTCTTGTCTTCGGAAAAACTCCTTTGCCCTTTTGCGTTTGTCAGTCTTGGGTAATATTGCCCCTAAATTTCCTTATCCTTGCCCCACTTGTTGCCTTGGTCCTAATACCGGGCTAGGGACTATATCTACCTATCATACTTCACTAAGTATGATCATACTTCACCAACAGTCTTTAGCAATCATTTATCACTTAGACATCCGAAGTATGCTGGACTAGTATTCTTAGCAAACTCCTTTTGCTTATATCCTAGAACATATTGATGTTTTGGTCTTATCCAAACATCCTGACACGTACAAACTGTGTCATATAACGTTCCATGAAACGTGGCAGAGATTGCAACAAATTGCAAATCAGATAGCTTGATCCTGACAACCCTTAACTCTATTATCATACATGGCATCAATCTCAGACGTTAGAGTCGAGTGCTCAATATTATGACATGAGCCATAACTCATAGCTAAGGAAGATTTATTATGAGTCAAATACTCACAATTTATGTACGCAAATAGCTAGCCTGGATCCAAGATTCTTCTTTGGCTAATTCCTACAATTTAAAAGTGGTCTTGAACATGCTGATGAGGTCATTTCCCCACCTTTTCATAGCATGCTCTATGACATTATCTTGACTGTTGCCTCCCACTATTGGTGAGCCTAAAGATAATGTCTATGTGCTGCTGTGACAACTTATTCATCACAGGTTCGACCATGTTTGTAGGTGGTTAACCAACCTATGTCCAACAAGATGGTTACATAGTACGACGGCTTATCATGTCGCTGTTGTCACCATTTAGCCTTTACAGTTTCGATTTAGACACGATTGATAGAGACATTGTGGAAGTTAATCACTAGCATTTACTTAGCTCCAAAATAACATGTGACATCGATTAAATTTAATAGTTCCTCACAAGGACTCCACCAAAACCTAGCGTATATCCTAGGAATCAAATCTCATCACTTGTGATTTCCTATCAATTTTAATCATGTCATCATGTGAGCTCTTTTGTTTTAGTTCTTTAGCATGCGAGGTTAAACATATATATCCAATCACACGCAGTTATAACATAAAACAAGCATAAGCATAAATAAATATGCAATGGATGTGGCCCCTAAGGTGCACTCCCACTATTGAGAGTACTTCTTGAGCAAGTCTTGAACTCCATCTCATGCCATCTCGCCTACTTGAGGACTCCAAGCTTGAGGCTCCTTTAGACCGTCTAATTGCTCCATGCACCTTGCGCCATAGCTTTTGGTTTGGCCACCTCTCTTGAAGTTTCAATCTTCAATCTCTACTAACTATCTTATTTCTAATAAGAAGTAACCTCATAGAGGCGAGTGGATGAGAAGAGAAGACACTAGAGTATAGAGAGGCACGACTCGCAGGCTGTATTTTGATTACATATTCAAAAAACAAATCCAAAACCAAAATATAAAACATCTATGCCACATCCATGCACCAAACACATCCATTCAACCCACAACAGCATGTATAACAATATAATAAACATACTGGAATTTTCTGGAAATTTCCAGAATTAAGCAATAATTACTGGAAATTAATAAGCAATAATCTAATCAACTAAAAAGATCGAAAATTGCTCCCTACCACTTAGGGTCTCACCACCTATGGCAAAACGTAGGGAAAAATGACCTAAGTCTCCAGAAAAAATTTGGGCTCAAAACAGTGTGTTTAAGGTCGTCAAACTGCCTCGGGAAGTGTGCTAAACACTAATTAATTAATCTGGAAATTACTAAAATTTTCCGTCGCTCCAAAAATTATGAAAAAATACCCATAAAATAGGAAATTCAATTTGGAGTCCCTAGGAAAAAACCGGACGAAAAATGACGGCGGGAGGAGGCCGCACGCGCCCTCACGCGCCGCCGCGCGTGGGCGCGTCCGCCTCCGCCACGCCCCGACGTCGGCCCATGTGCCACGTCAGCATGCCACGTGGCATGCCACGTCAGCACATATGATGACGTCTGCCGCCACGTCACCTTGCCACGTCATCGCCACATCAGCCCTAGGGCCACGTCAGCCACTTGCTGACGTGGCACCGCCACGTCATCTGCCACGTCAGCCCTAGGGCCACATCAGCAGCCGCCGCCAGTCCTTAGGCGCGTGCGGCGCGTGGCGGCGCGTGGGGGCGGCGTCGGTGGCGCGTGAAGCCCACGCGCCGCCTTCCCTTGCTCCGTTCCCGACGAAAATAATTTTTCCGGGATCGTCGTTTCGTCCTGATCCCGATTATGTGGTCAAAATCCAATTTTAACAAGTTTTTGAAAAACGTGTTCTACTGATTGGATCTAGCAGTCCAGATTAATACAGTTCCGAATCTTTGAAAAATCATAACTAATTCATCGTAAACCCAAAAAATATAAAATTTATATATCTGGAATCCTCGTGAAAAATCCTACCTAACCATATAGGTTTCGTCTACTGGTTATGAAATTTCAGAAATTCGATTTTTAATACAGATTCGGGAACGCATGTCGAGGCACGAAAAACAAGCCTATGGCTCTGATACCAATGAAGGGCAGGAAGGATCTAACACATTCAGATCTACAACATGAATTATAGCGGAAGATTCATGTGTTTACCTTGTCTTCCTAAGCTCCTTAATGCAGCGGATGATCGGTTGTTGCTTGTTTTCACGCGCCTCCTCCTTGATCTTGCTCCCACCAATCTAGTGTGAATCTCGAGGACGAACACTGATTTCCACACCACGTTCCACCTCCTTGGATGAAGTTGGAGAGAGACTAGGGTTCTCTACAACTAGTATGAATCTAGACAGAGTAACTTTATTCTCTGGAATAGCATTATAGTCACACCATAATGTGTAGGAGGCTGCCTCCTTATATAGGCAAAACTTCTCCTAGGTTTGCACATAAACCCCTAGGGTTTGAGCCATAGCTACTAACCCCTTTAGTTTGTGCATTAGTGCAACTAACCCTATAAGGTTATGATAATTGCATTGGGCACCCCACATGGGCGCACCAATTGCTAACAATAACCATAGGGCTACGATGTAATGAGTTATTGTTGGATCTGTCTCGGTCACTGGTATTGGATGCACATATCCGTATGTAATGAAGGTTAATCAAGTCGTTGAATAGGTATTGACAATTTTCAAAGATCAGTAGAAGTTGTAATTTCGGACTCCCACTTGATGAGCGGAATAGGGTGTAGTGGTAGCAAGGTAGTGATAGACAAGGATGCCCTTATTTACTTGGTTCATTGCATAGTTTCTTCGAACTCTCGCTTTACTAAGTAGATTGTACTTGCAAGAGTTTGTAAACGCACATATATCCGATCAGAGACTCCACGAGCTAAGGTGATAAGCTTATAGTTAGTTTCGCCCTCACAAGTTGAAGCATACACAGTGATGGACTACCGTCATAGACTCATAGTCATTATACAGAACCCACACATCATAGTGACACTACATGAAACTGGGCATTTACTAGTGGTTTAGTTACTGGTGGTTTATCCGCCGCCAAATGCAGTATATGCTGGCGGGTGAGAAATGGTCGATGATGAAGATAGCACCCGTCGGCAGTTTTTTATTTTTTTTTGTTTTTTAGGAGGCAGTTGGTAGATTTATGTGTTCATATATTAACTCATATACTAAAAAAGTCTAGGAATATATAGTACCCGTGTAATATCTTCTTGGATAACATCTTGAGTAATATTAAAAAAATTCTGGTGCGTTGTACATCGAACAGGTCCGTTGCTTGAACTCAAATTTCTCACAAAGCTGTCATCAAGGAGTTATCAAACGACCTCTCATTGTCGGTGATAATGTATCGAGGCACACCATACCGAAATATTATGGTTCATTGATGAAGTTCATAACATTTTTCTTCTTCACCGCTTTGAAAGGAATAACTTCAGCCTATTTGCAAAAATATTCACTGTCAGGATATTCAAGTGACCGGCCGACGATTTAGTGAGTGGCCCGATTGCGTCGATCCCCCAAGCATCAAAGGGCCATGAATGATGAAACGACCAGCAGGATGCAGCGGCTGGGGCGGATAAAGTTTGCAAGGAATTGGCATCTTTATGCAAATTCCATACAATCCTTGACCAGAGTAAGCCAATAATAACCCATTTGTGTAATTTCGGGCCTGATTTTTGAGCTCCACATATACAAGAATGAGTTTCTTCCATGGATTATCGTGCTTCTTTTCCGTCTAGGCAAGGAGGACCCCCCAAATTGTCAGAAATGAGTACCTTATGATAGATGTATCGAGGAGAGCTCCTTCTTAGCTCATTCTTTGAAGGACATACTTGATCTAACATATTCAGATCTACAACATGAACTAAAGCGGAATATTCATGTGTTTACCTTGTCTTCCTTAGCTCCTAAGTGCAACGGATGATCGTAGGGTGCTTGCTTTCACGTGCTCTTCTTGCTCCCACAATCTGGCTCGAATCACTAGGACGAGAGCTCTGATCCACACCAAGTTCCACGCAATGGAGGCTAGTTGAAGAGAGAGTCTAGGGTTTACTGTATTATGATCAGCACATGATCTCTACAGTATTGTGTATAAAATAATAGGAGGCTGTCTCCTTATATAGACAGACTTATAGCCTATTGCAACATAACCCCCTAGGGTTTGTCCTTGCTACTAACCCCATAAGGTTTGAGCTTGTCTCACCTAAACCCATAAGTTTAGGTTAATTGCATTGTGCACCCCACATGGGCGCACATAATGCTAACATCTCCCACTCGCACAGTGGGGTTGCACAAATACAGTAGTTCTAGTCTCCCTCAATCTCCAACTATTATCATCTGCCAAAGTGTTATGTGGCCTTGGTGTGTGACTGTGAGAGAACCTGCATTTCGGGAGATCCATACTCTAAACTCATACGAGACGAGCTAGCAGCAGGCGTTTCTCAACCCTTTAAGAAATAATGCAATACATATATATATCTCTCTCGTATCCCCCAGATTCTGTCTATTGCCATCTCATAGACCATGAGCACCTACCTTGTCCCGAAGGTCGTGCGTCAATGAGTCTATATCTCCTTTATTATATTCATATCCTGCATGATCCCATAAGATCTTGTAGGTGGGCCCAATGAACATGATAAAGAGCGATGCAATTAGAATCTTCCTTTCTATCCATTGTCGCTTTGATTCGGAGTCAGCTGCTTTCCTAGCAATGTCCTGTTAGGCCGAATCATTCATAGCCGTGAGGTGTCACGCTAAAGTAGCACCACCGAACCGTCTCTCCCCGACATGGATGAAAGTACTAAGGGTATACAGTGTCAATCATCTTTATATGATCGACGAGGCTCACACGGCGAGGAAACTCAGGGACTAGTTCTACTCGCCACCTCATGTCACTCATAAGCACGCGTTATCTCATAAGATATGCGCCATAGTGTTTGGACTCTATCAGAGCACATGTCCTATCCCATAGGGACCACTATACAGATGTAAGTCCAACAGCCCATATGACTACTAACCCGAGTACTGAGTGTTGCACATATGCAATCGAAATCAGTTCTCTCATCTGGCTTTCTCTACGCAGACTATACATGGTTCGGGGTAGTAACCATGCTCGAATGGCCATAATCCAATCTCACCTTGGAACTTATTCCAATGCGACAAATAAATCCGTCTGACAGGGTCTTGCACTATTGATTGATGTCCAGCTCCTGTCATAGGCCATGCGCCTCATATGACAGGAGTCATCATATCATAGGCTTCTAGCGCTTGTCGGGATTCTGTCTCATCTTCTACTCACCTAGGCAATCCAGGATATTGTAAAGGCGGTTGCTCGTGTGAGAGAGTCAACCTAGTGTCCGCGCGACATGTTCTATGCTAGTACAGGATATGTAAACGTATCATACACGTATCGAAACAACATGTAGCATAATTAAACAAATCCAATTAAAATCCATCAATCAATGTCTAAACCATATTCTCAGTCTGAAATCTCTAGTGATATCTCACCACCTACTTAAGCCCATATTCCTAACATGACCAGTAAATATATGCCTTAACAAAGGTTTGGTCATGGGATCAGCTAACATCTGATTCGTAGGAATGTGCTCTAAAGAAACATCTCCTTTAGCTACCACCTCTCTAATGAAGTGATACTTTATCTCTATGTGTTTGGCTTTACTGTGGTATTTCGGGTCCTTAGCACAGGCTATGGCCGACATACTATCACAGCGCAACGTCACTGGTCTAGGTCTATCAACACGTAGACTGACCAGGAATCTCTTAAGCCAGACACTCTCCTGCGCTGCCGCAGAACAGGCAACGTATTCAGCTTCCATGGTCGATAAGGCAGTGCAAGTCTGCTTGCTACTGTGCCACGTAATGGCTCCTCCACCCAGCATGAAGACGTATCCTGAGGTCGATTTCCGTGCGTCTAGGTCCCCACCCCAGTCAGCATCACTATAGCCAACAAGTCGAAGTCCAGAGCCTCGATAGCACAGCACGAAATCCTTTGACCCTTTGAGATATCGGAGTATCCTTTTCACAGCCTTCCAATGCCCAATGCCTGGATCAGACTGATATCTGCTAACTAAACCGACCGCATGACATATGTCAGGTCGTGTACACATCATGGCGTACATGAGGCTACCGACAGCACTTGCATAGGGTATTTTGGCCATTTGATCTTTCTCGTGTTGGTTCTTGGGACACATTCCTAGACTGAGTTTCTCGCCATGCGCAATGGGAGTGTCAAGTGGTTTGGCATCGCACATTCTAAACCGTTCCAGTATTTTCTGGATGTACGCCTCTTGCGACAATCCTAGAAGTCGTTGGGAACGATCTCTCAGGATCTTAATCCCAAGGATGTAGCTTGCCTCGCCTATATCCTTCATCGAAAAACGAGAGGACAACCACCCTTTGGTGGTCTTGAGCATTCCTATATCATTGCTTGCCAATAGTATGTCATCCACATATAGAGACAAAATCATGAACTTATTTCCTGAGCTTTTGACATACACACAGTGGTCTTCATCTACCATTGCAAAGCCATATGCTACAATGTCCTGATGGAACTTCATATACCACTGTCTTGAGGACTGTTTAAGCCCATATATGGACTTAACCAGTTTGCACACTTTGTGCTCTTGACCTTTCTTCTCAAAGCCTAGCGGCTGAGCCATATAGATCTCCTCGTTTAATTCTCCATTGAGAAACGCAGTCTTAACATCCATCTGATGTAGCTCTAAGTCCATACTTGCTACTATTGCTAGTATAAGGCGAATAGAGGCTATTCTCACCACCGGCGAGAATGTCTCCTCATAATCTACACCCTGCTGTTGGGTGTAGCCTTTCGCCACTAGTCGGGCCTTATGCCTTTCCACGCTTCCGTCTGCCTTCCTCTTGACCTTGAAAACCCATTTGTTTCCAATGGCCTTACGTCCAGGAGGCAAGTCAACTAGGTCCCAAACATGATTGGTTTTCATTGACTCTAGTTCTTCTTGTAAAGCAATCTCCCATTCTTTCTTGTCAGGTGATGATAGAGCCTCGGACAATGTCCTAGGTTCATCATCTTCTTGCGTGGTGACCACCATGGCCTCCCCTTCGATGTCAAATCGTCGACGGGGTACGCTCCCACGAGCGCTCCTACGCAAAGAGGGTTCTTCTTCTTCAGCATCATCACCATATGTGATGGGCTGCTCACTAGGCAAGACGCTCCCACTGTTCTCAAGATCCATAGGAACAAATTCCTCTTGAGTAGTGGTGAATTGAGTGTCATCTAGTGATTCCTCTTGCTCGTAGAGAATGCCATCTCCACGAGCTTCTCCCTGACTAGGAAAATCTCCCTCGAGAAATTCAACATCTCGCGACTCCATTTCTGTTAGACTGCCATCCGGCTGTTGCGCTATGAACACGTAACCCTTAGAGTGCTCAGAGTATCGTATGAAGATACACTTCTTTCCTCTAGCACCCAATTTCCCATGGACATGGGAGACGTTACGTACATAGGCGGCCGACCCCCATGGCCTAAGGTGACCCAATTCGGGTTGCCTTTTGGTCCACATCTCGTAAGGGGTTGTGGCTACAGACTTGGTGGGCACACGGTTCAGTATGTATGTGGCAGTCGTCAATGCATCTCCCCAAAAGGAGATTGGCAGATTCGCATTTGCCATCATACTACGAACCATCTCTAACAGTGTTCTATTCCTTCTTTCCGCTACACCATTTTGCTGCGGTGTGAAGGGAATAGTCAACTGCCTCACTATTCCTTTTTCCTCACAGAGCTCCTTAAATTGCTCGGATAGATACTCACGTCCTCGGTCTGTCCTAAGAGCCTTAACTCTTTTGTCCAGTTGGTTCTCTACCTCTTGTAGGAACTTTCTGAAGCACCCTAGTGCCTCAGATTTATGTGTCATCAAGTACACATAACCGAGACGAGTGTGATCATCTATAAATGTGATGAAATAGCGAGCACCATGTCTAGCTCTAACATTTAATGGACCGCATACATCAGAATGAATAAGTTGTAAAGGCTCAGTAGCCCTCACTGCTTTACCGAACGGTTTGCGTTTGGCTTTCCCTGCAAGGCAACACTCACATACAGGTAAAGATATCTTGGACATATTTCCAAGTAGGCCTGCCTTGGCCAGCCTGTTCATCCTGTCCTGTCCTATATGTCCCAATCTAGCATGCCATCTAGTGGAATCAACATCACTAGAAGACGTAATGAATGAACAAGAATCATAAACATCACCAAAGCTAGAACCAATAATGTCTAGATAAAATAAACCACGAGATATCAAAGCAGTGCCAAAAGATGAATTGCCACAAAACAGTTTGGCAACTCTACCCTCAAAAACAAGTCTGTAATCTAAATCCATAAGTCTAGAAACTGAAACTAAATTCTTGCGTGCATCAGGAGCGTAAAGAACATCATGAAGGACAAGCGTCTCTCCAGACCTCATCTTCAGCTGATATGTGCCAATGCCCACTACATCAACGAAGGAGTTGTTCCCCATGTACACTCTTCTACTGCCCACTGGTACTCGCCTATAATCCGTGCACGCGTCACGATCGCATGCTAGGTGGTCACTCGCACCTGAATCCAAAACCCACTCATTAGGGGAATCAGCAATATAAACTTGACTTATAACAAAACAGTCAGAGTTTGGATTATAGTGTACCTTTGGCTCGGTGCAATCACGAGCAAAGTGGCCATATGCCTGACAGTTGAAGCACTTAACTCGTTTCATGTTTCTGGACCTCCGTCCCACTTGGCTTTTACTGATCTTTGGGCGTGGCCCCAATTGGCCTCTCGGGTCGTATCCCGCATCGCTCCCACTCGGCCCAGTGGCCAAGAATGAGCTCTCTACCTCCAGTGTTGAGCTGCTAGTTCTGGCAAACTCCAGTCTATGATCTTCGAACAATAGATATCGTTTGGCATCTCCAAACGTTCTAATATCCTCTGAATTAGCCAACACCTGTCTCACGGGTTCCCATGACTTTGGTAGAGATGTCCTCACAGCTCTAAGTTGCCTTTCATCGGACAATTCATACCCAGAATTAATAAGCTCAGTAATATAAAAAGATAAGGCCCTTAGGTGCTTTTCCATAGAGTCACAATCTTTCTTCACCACAGTGGTAAGCATCCTCAATAGGTATTGCTCACGGAAGCTATCGGTTATCCCATACAGTGCCAGAATGTCTTCCCAAAACTTACTCGCGTAGTCAATCTCGATTGACTCTAGGAGTTCAAATCTCACTAGATCCATCAATTCTAGGCATACAATGTCGTCATCAACTTTCCATTTCTGGTAAGCCTCAACATCACGCCTATATGCCTCAGTTGGGCCTCCCTCGGGCTCCATAGGCTCGATTTTTGACACATGCAAGTGCTCAGACAAATCCAGCTCTAGGAAGCGGACAATCACGCTTCTATACCATGTATGGAAATTATCCTCGTTCAGTATTACAGCAGTTTTAAGTAGTTGAGTCATCGTAACTGAAAAATATGAGACAAAGCGGAAGTTAATTACTAGCATTTGTTTTAGCTCCTACAAACATTTAGACAAGATTAAAACTTCATAGTTCTTCATAAGGACTCCACCAAAACCTAGTGGCAATTCTAGGAATCAAATATCGTCACTTACGATTCCCCATTAATTTTAATCCTCTCTTAATGTGAGCTCTTTCGTTTTAGTTCTTTAGCATGCGAGGTTATACAGTTATATCCAATCACACGCAGTTATAACATAAAACAAGCATAAGCATAAATAAATATGCAATGGATGTGGCCCCTAAGGTGCACTCCCACTATTGAGAGTACGTCTTGAGCAAGTCTTGAACTTCTCGCCTCATGGATCTCGCCTCATCTCGAGTGCTCCTTGAAGCTTCCCTGTTCGTCTCTTTGCTCCATGCACCTCGCGCCATAGCTTTTGGTTTGGCCACCTCTCTTGAAGCTTCTATTCTTCAATCTTCACTAAGTATCTCATTTCTAAGAAGTAACCTCTAATAGGCGATTTAGATGAGAAGAGAAGACAATAGAGTATGTAGAGAGGCACGACACGCAGGCCGTATTTTAATTGATTACATATTCAAAACCAAAACCAAATATAAAACCATCTAAGCCACATCCATGCATCAAACACATCCATTCAACCCACAACAGCATGTATAATAATAAAATAAACATACTGGAATTTTCTGGAAATTTCCAGAATTAAAGAATAATTACTGGAAATTAATAAGCAATAAATCAATCAACTAATAAGATCGAAAATCGCTCCCAACTACCTAGGATCTCACCTCCTATCTCATAAGGTAGGGAAAAATGTCCTAAGTCTCCAGAAAAAATTTGGGCTCAAAACAGTGTGTTTAAGGACGTCTAATTGCCTCGGGAAGTGTGCTAAACACTAATTAATTAATCTGGAAAATAATAAAATTTTCTGTTTTTCCAAAAATTATGAAAAAAATCCCAGAAAATAGGAAATTTTATTCCGAGCATGTAGAAAAAAATTTGGTGAAAAATAGTGGCCGGAGGAGGGCTCACGCGCCCACACGCGCCGCCGCGCGTGGGCGAGCCCGCCTCCGTCACGCGCCGACGCGGCCCGAGTGCCACGTCAGCATGCCACGTGGCATGCCACGTCAGCCACGTGCTGACGTCAGCTGCCACGTCACCCTCCACGTCACCTGCCACGTCAGCAGCCCGCGTGGCTGCCACGTCATCCGCCACGTCAGCAATTGCTGACGTGGCACTGCCACGTCATCATGCCACGTCAGCCCTAGCTGACGTCAGCAAGTCCGCCGCCGCCCCTTTGGCGCGTGCGGCGCGTGGCGGCGCGTGGCCGCGCGTGGAGGCGGCGTCGGTGGCGCGTGAGGCCCACGCGCCGCCTTCCCGGCCTCCGTTTCCGGCGATCTTTACATCGTTGGAATCGTCGTTTCACGTAGATCAAGATTATGTGTTCAAAACCCAATTTTAACATGTTTTGAAAAAATCTTTTTACTGATCAGATTAAACAGTCCAGATTTATACTGTTTCGAATCTTAGAAAAATCATAACTAATTCTCTGTTCGTCCAAAAATTACAAAATTTATATTTCTGGAATCCTTGTGAAAAACCCTATCTAACCATGTAGGTTTCACTAACAGATTATGAAATTTCAAAAACTCGAATTTTTTATCTGATTCGGGAACGCATAACTAGGCACGAAAAACAAGCCTAAGGCTCTGATACCAATGAAGGACATACTTGATCTAACATATTCAGATCTACAACATGAACTAAAGCGGAATATTCATGTGTTTACCTTGTCTTCCTTAGCTCCTAAGTGCAACGGATGATCGTAGGGTGCTTGCTTTCACGTGCTCTTCTTGCTCCCACAATCTGGCTCGAATCACTAGGACGAGAGCTCTGATCCACACCAAGTTCCACGCAATGGAGGCTAGTTGAAGAGAGAGTCTAGGGTTTACTGTATTATGATCAGCACATGATCTCTACAGTATTGTGTATAAAATAATAGGAGGCTGTCTCCTTATATAGACAGACTTATAGCCTATTGCAACATAACCCCCTAGGGTTTGTCCTTGCTACTAACCCCATAAGGTTTGAGCTTGTCTCACCTAAACCCATAAGTTTAGGTTAATTGCATTGTGCACCCCACATGGGCGCACATAATGCTAACATTCTTAAACAAAAAGTTGTCAAACTATGTAAAATTAGACACTTCACAATAGAGTCCGAGAATTTTGAACAGTAATGAAAAAGAACTAGAACGAACAATAAACTTGAGTAAGGGTTTAGAAAAGACACATTACCTAAAAATCTTTAAGAAGGCGGAAAACATATTTTTTAAATACATAACTGAACAATGTTGTGAATATCATCTGGATCATTGTCATTGATGATAGTGTTTTCTCAAATAAATTTCCCTACACAACTTGATAATCTCCGGCAGCAAAAAAATGAACTGTTTGCGAAGAATATTCATGAGCGTGAGTCACTGAGTTGGTCATCTCCTCCTTGTTCAATTGATTTTGGAACCACATCAATGAGCTGCTTCCACAAAAACCGAACACCTTGCATACAAATAGGCATTGCGCTAAAGTCTATACGCAACTACAAGTGCCATAATACTTGACGCCGGCAACTAATACCTAAAAAACTAACTGTATTACGTAAAACCTCAAAAGTGAGAGCAATCTTTGATTTAATTAGCTAGCAGCTATATAATCAAATTGAAGTCCAGATACAGAAAAGGTCGGTAATTATTTACCTTAATTATTTACCTCAATCAGTCAAGTGAAGCGAAGCTCTCATAGTACCAGAAGGACTTATATCGACTTTCTTCCAGCGGGCCCTCCATAGTCCCTTTGCTTTCTGGATCACACAAAAGCATGGCGTTCGTAGAATTTTCACTACTATTAGTACTCAGAACCAGCAAATCAGTATTGTCCTTGATGAAAAGCCCCAACGCGTGATGAAAACTCACTGATGGTTTAGCATGTTAGTTTCTTGGACCATGATTGATCGTCATCATTCAAAACCCACACATCAAAGGAGGAACACTGGACCTCAGAATCCTCCGTCATCCTATGTGCAAACATTACAAGAGAGTCCTTGTAATCAGCAAATCTCAAGGAAGAAAAATCTGCAGCTCCATGTGGTGGTATCTCAACTCGTTTAAACATCTCATCAATCATGTCGAAACATAAAATGTGCGTAGATACTGACCGCACATCACGACCCCTTACATGCACATCCCAATACATGTATCTCTTGACGCTTGCAGCCAAGTTAATTGTGCACCCATAGGCCCCGAATTAGAATTCAGAAGGGATGTCAATTGTCTTCTCTCGCCATGTGTAGGAAAATATTGACCCTAATATGTGTTTACAATCCGAACAGAAAATAAAGAAGAAGATAAAATTGTAACGACTTACAAAGATTTGAAACCGAACGCATTTGCAGTTTTGGAAGGCAGTTTCGTATAGAATACGAGGCTCCTTAAAGCAGATTCGTCCCCCACACTTCGTGCTTGTCGTGGAGAATTCGGACGTCTACTTCCCAGGATAAAAGCTTCCCTGTGCGGTGTTAGAAAGCACGGTACAACACTTGCACACAACGAACTAAGACTACGAGAAAGAGAATTTACGATGGAAGGTAGTGAGAGAGATCTTTATGTTTTTTTTGTGATCTTTTGTTCGCTGCCCGGTTCGCTGCTGGTTTTGCACTGTTGAAGGGTGTTGTTCGCTGCCCGGTTTGCTACCAGATTGTGGGTTGGTTGTGCAGCATTTAGGCCGCTGCTCGCTGGCCGTTTTGTTGCTGATATATCACTGCTCATGAGTGATTTTGCTAGGCCAGAAATATAATGGAACGAGGGCAAGTTTGCTACCAAGGTTTAGCCAAAAAAAAAAAAAACCTGCTGCAAGGTGCTAAATTGTTCGCTGGAATTAGCACCAAACCTGGAGTGTTTCTCCTGGTTGTTACAGAATCATTTTGTCTTCTCGTTAGTCAAATGGAGCCTCGATTTTATTGGATTATTGGCTGCATATTGGGATAGTTTTAGAGACGGTTAGCAGTAGTTTTCGGAAGTTATTTGTGTAGAAAACTGAATGTAACCGCTTTGTAAAGCTGACCGTCAAAGCCACTGTATTTGAGTATTTGGAAAACGGACTAGACGGAGGCATTGTTAAGCCTTAGAGAGGAAATCAGAGGGTAGATTTCTGTAGGTGTTAGTGCGTTGGTTATGTACATGATATTTCCTTTTGTACTTGAATAAAAGTTGGACTGGATTCCATAAAATATCATTGCCCTTGTTCCTATGCCCTTCAAACAACACAAAAAACATATACGAGATGGCTGAACCAAGTAAGAGACTTGGTGCCGTAAGACTTACCTAGAGGACACATACGTCAATTGTTTTCTATGTAGATTTCATAATGCTCAACTCCTTCGTAATGATCGAAGGAGGAAAAGATGATTCTCCTTTCTATGCTCTCAAGTACAAGCGTGCAATAATCATTCAAGACCATCAGTTGAAGTTAAAATTCGTTGTGTGCCTTGTGAAAGGTTACCTTTAATAAGTTTGATGTTGTCGTTGTAATTGGTTGTAAATTACACAATTCCAAGAGTTTTAAAGCACTCATGGATATCCAAGAGTTTTCAAGCACTCTTGGATATGTGATTTTAGCGCAAATCAGGAGTTTAATAGTACTTATGGTTTGCTTACTAAAGTGAAGCATATTTTGAACAACATAAAACTCACAAGCCTATGATCGTATTAGGCACATAAAGTAGCAAAATTTGAGTAAACTCAAATATTTCAATGGAATGATTATTGGATGAAAGTCTCATGAATGGAGGCTTTTTATCACGCAGAGATAATGAAACGTTCGATTGCCACAATAATAATTAGTTGACTACCATGAAAGATAAGTCGGTAGATATATTCGTATCTACAAGGACTCGAGAATAGGAAATCCCAGAGTATGCAGAAAAGGGGGTAGTACTACCCGATGTAAGGCATGAAAATGAATCAGAAACTAGAATAGTCGGGGGTATCTATCAAGGAGAAATATGTTCATACTCAAAATATCTAGTATGATAAATTATAACGTTGTGAAGCAATTCAATAGTTGCAATCACCGACTAGAATGTGCTTACAACGAAACGTCTATTAGTATTTATAAAGGATTTTTATCAACTTTAGAAGAATGAAAAATTCTTGCGAGGCATTTAACCAGACATGCAATATGTATTCTAGTCCAATCCTTATAAGTGTAATTATATCGAAAAAGTAAAGTTCACTTGCGATCTATGAGTCTTAGACTCCAAATCCACAAGTGGCTATGTTCTCTCTCTCGGTGAAGTGGCAATTTGTTAGATATCTTCAAAGCAGACGTGCATTGCAAGGTCTACTATGGAAGAAAAATTCATAGCGTGAGACATGACAGAGGAAGATGCAGAATGGCTTTTCATTTCCTCGAAGATACTCCAACATGGCCCAAATGTGTGCCTTCGATATATATTCACTGCGATAGTCAAACAGCAATAGACATGTGTGCACAAGAGATTCCGGCAGGGAGACCTCCGTGTACACCGTGCGTAGTGGATCAGGGATCACACAGGAAGAATAGGGGTGTGTGTAGGGAGAGAGTAAGTCAGTAGCAATGTCTGAGAGAGAGACAGAGGTTTGGCAGAGCTTCCGCGTATGGCAGTGTGTCCTCTTTTATATGGAAAGGTTAACGATCTATATATACTGGAGAACATGACCGTTGCAGTGTGGTTAATGCGCCCATTAATGGCGGCTTAATTAGCTTAACCATAACGGCACGTTCGTCCGAGTATATAGGAACCGTTAGAGCACGTGGTGCGCGAGTACCGGAACCGTTACGAGGTTGACCGGGTTTGACCGGATTGACCGGGTCTAGGGAGCTCGTGCCATAGATCTCTCAAAACAGTTACTAAAGGTCGCGCGCGGGCTTGGCTCGCACGCGACAGGGCTTACTCTAGCCTCCAAACCACTAAGTCCCTACAAGTCCCGTGCAGTGGTATGCGAGGGCTCTGTCTCGCAGCCCCCACATGGATCAGCTCGGCTGGTGATCCTGTGTGTGTGGAGCACAATATGGTGTGCTGGATGGTTGCCACGTGGCTAAGATCTGTCATGTCAGAAAGCAGTATCTACATTAGCCCCCTTTCTGCGCGTGAAGGCTCATAGCTGTATAGGCTTCCATGCGCGGAAACCAACATGCGCGTCGTCGCCACGCACCAATTCAAATACGGGTAAGTTCAGCCCCCGTGCGTGTCATTATGACCTAAAACCCCTAGAGTCGTGCCGTCTGACCTTTAGGGTTTTAGGCGTGACGTCAGCCCGCCCTGTGATTGCGCGATACGACGGTGACGGTTGCGATTCGACTACTGAAGGGACGCAACCCTTCATTCTTTTGGATAAATACCTTGTATCCCATTATTGCAAAACATCACTTCTTTCTCTTAAAGTGAATGGTACCCGGAGATCTTCGAGAGCAGATCCAGATAATCAATCACCAGTTCAGAACTGCAAATCGTATTCTCCAATTGTGTATATCCAAGCAAGCTTCAAGGAAACAAGGTTGGCCTCGTTTACTTTTGATTTAAAATACCGGTGTTTGCCTTGAACTGCGTTGGATCTGTAAATCCATGAAATTTGTGAAGAGGCTTTGATCTTTTGAACCCGCTTCGTTTTAATCTTTCAACAATATCAACTCCCCAATTTCTGAAATCGGTACCGGAACTGTTTGCTTTGGTTTGCATAGATCTCGAATTCCAAAATTTAAACTGAAGTGTGGTGTGGTATTTCTCCCCCCTTTTTCTTGCCCTTTCGCAGGAATGGCCAAGACAAGAATAACCAGACCCGTCAAAGAAGATGAAGAGATGCCCGAGCTTCCGCAGGCTCTGTGGCGAAAAGCCCCCTTTCTGGGTGGGAAAGACTTTTATCATGCGAGGGTGAAGGCGAAGAGGATGCCTGATCCTGTTCCAGTTGAGCGATTGTTGACACTGACTCGCCCAGTTAACTCAGCCTTGCTCGAGTTGGTTGGTTCCGAGGATGTGGTTCGATTGGGGATCGAGAATGGGCACTTCCCATACACTGCGATTTCTACTCAGGCGTTTGTCCAGAAATTGGACTATATGGATGAGTGGATCGACCACGTGTTGGATCATCACGCCGAGACTCTCGATGAAGCCGGCATTTTCTTTGCTATCCGTGCTATGAAGGGTGCTGCCGTGAAGTTGGATCAGTCCATGCTTCTAGACCTTCTGTCCCGTTACTCGCCCGCGACTCACACGTTTCATTTTGCTGAGTTCGAGGCTGCCCCCACGCTCGAGGACGTTCAAATGCTGTATGAGCTTTCCCCCATGGGCGAGGTGGACCCCTTGAGTCACTTGAGGACATCTGCTGAAATGGCCTTGTACGCGCAGATGGAGGAGTGCCTAGCAGAGGTAAAGAAAATCTCCACTCGGTGGACCACTACAAAGCCTCTTCCGAACTGGCAGCTGGTGGATACGTCTGCGAAGAATACCTGGAACAAGTGGTTGCAGTACTTCTTCCGAGACTATGCGAACAGCAGCATTACTAAGAAGCTTTTGAGCGAGAACCCGGAGGCCGAGAATTATGTAGAGGGCAAGGGTTATCATTTGACCCTTTGTGCCTTTCTCTGTGCTTGGCTGTCGAGGTATCTGATTGATGGTCACCCCCATGACGGGGTCTTCTACCATGTGCTGCCACTTGCTGTGAGGCTCGCTCTTGGCCAGAGAGTCGCACTCGGACCCTTGGTCTTAGGCACGCTATATTATAGGCTGGATCAGCTGGTTCTGGCGATGAGGGAATCGCGTGGCCGCCTCGATGTTCTAACCTTTGTCAATATCAGCTTTTTGACAATGTGGGTTTTCGAGCGCTGGCCGTCTTATGCTCCAACTCCCCTCCCACTTGATAAGTGGTGTCCCCCAGGCGAGACGGAAGCGCGCAACAGCGGAAGGGCTGCGAGATGGTTTGGAGCAAGCAACACCAAGTGTACTTGGAGTTTGATATGCGACAAACGAAAGGAGTTTACTGCCAGGCCCTATGCCACACGTGTCGAGAATGTGCGGTGGTTTCCAAAGCTATACCCTTCCAAAGGTATGGTCTTGTCAGAAGACCTTCTCTTTGAAAAGGGGCCGCATTTCCACGAACGCTATCGTGAATTCTTTTGTTGGTGTCTGCGAGGTTCCCTTCCTGCCCTTGCAGAGCATATTCGTGAGCTCGCGCCACGGTATGAAAGGCTTACCGTGGATGTTGACCCCACTCGGGTCTCTCCTCAGTTTGGTTTTGATGCGGTGGCTCCATCGATCTTGCCCCAGTCTATTATCAGAGGGTGCTACAAGCGTTTGCTGACAAAGGAGTGCAAGACGGTCCTCATGAGCAATCTTCCCTTTGAGCAACCTGCGGGAACTCGCAAGGGTGGTTGTTCCCCGAACTGGCTCGCATACTGGGTTGCCCAGCAAACGAGGATTGAGACGGAGGCGGCGGCGCAGCCAGGAAGGGCCCCCTTGATCAAGAGAAACTCTTTTCCGTTTCGCCCCAATTGCAGCTTGAGCGAGTCTGAGTATGGTTGCTACTCGCTGTGGGACCGCGAGAACCATTTGTGCCCCGATTTCATTCTGAAGGAGCAAGTCGACGCAATCAAGAAGGGCGACACGCATGTCGTCAGATATAGTAAGGCGTTTGCTGAGGTAAGCAATTCCTTCGTGTGCTTTAAGCCTTTTGGTTTCCTTGCGCTGATGCTTTTCGTTCTGTACTGTTTCAGTGTCATGTGCGGAGGTTCGCAGCTGGTGATCGCTCCAAATCGCTGGTGAACACCATTGTTGCCACCAGAAGGAAAGGGGAGTCGTTCCGGCTAGCATGGAGGATGGATGCCGAGGTCGAAACAAGGGTTCGCGCAGTCATGAATACTTTTGCTGACTCGCTGATAGATAACCCTCCGGCTCTGTCTCCTCCTAGAGATGACCCGTCCCCTCCAGCGACTGCGGCGCCGAGAGTGAAGAGACCTAGGCAAAAGGGAATTACGATTTCTTCCCCTAGGAGTGCTCCAGCTTCTCCCCCAGTGAGGTCCCTTTCCATCAAGGACAAAGGCAAGGGTCGTATGCCCAGCAAAGTGCGAAAAGATCTCGCAGTTGAGACTTTCGTTCCATTCAACCAAGAGGAGGAGGAAGAGAGACAGGAGCCCCAGGCAGGTGATGAAGAAGAAGAAGCAACAGTTGTGATGTGCGAGGAGGAATCAGGAGGTACTTCCGTCGCATCTCCTTGCCTTTTATCCTGACTTCTTTGCAGTTCTTTTCTTTGAACCAATTATGTATTCGCAGATGATGATGATGAAGCCGTTGGTGGCCTTGTGGCCAAGAGGCAAAAGAGAGATGCCCATTCTGGCGTTTCAGATGATCCTATAAGCGAGGATGTTCTTGCTGAATCCCGGAAGACAGCCGCGGAGGCTGCTGAAAGAAGAAGGCAGCGAGAGGAAGAGGAGCTCGAGCGTGTGAAACAGCGGAGCCTCGAAGAGCAGCATGTTGACGACTTAGTACGTCCAGTTGGCGAGGAAGACGAGCTTCCCGAGGAAGTGGCTCCTCATGTGGAGGAGGAAGATGAGGTTCCCGGAGAGGATGCAGCGGAGCTGGAGAAAGTCCAAGCGGACTTCGAAGAGATCGCCGGTGGCAATAAAGGTGAGATCTTCAATCTCGCAGTTACTTATAGAGATGTAATTGTGGGTGCGTTAAATCACGGTGTGTCAAAGCCTGACATTCGCCGTTGGTTGGTAAGCAAATGCGGAGAACCCTCAGGTAATTATTTTGAGTGATATGCGCATACTAGGCTGTAGCCACTTGAGGCAAAATCATGACTGGTTTACTCGCATCCCAGGTCACGCTTCTCTTAAAGATTTGCTTAGTGAGGATACACTGATAGGGCACGGTTCCACGTCCCTAGTGTACGATGAGGATACCTCAATCCCACCTTCGCGTGGAGGTGCTTATTCTTAGCTTTAGTAAAGATAGCGAAATAACTTTTAACACAAGTTACCTCACATTATCGCATTTGGTATCGCAGGTCATGCTGAGGAACCTGAGCTGGAGCAGAGAAGTCAGCCTTCTGCATCCCATGTTCCAATTTCAAGCTCCCATACCGAGAAGCCCGTCGCAGCCGCTGGACACGCAAGTGAACATCTAGAGGATGTCATCGAACTTTCTGATGATGTCGAAGCTGATGCTGCGCCGATGGACGAAGGTGTCCGTACCGGTGGTGAGGAAGAAAGGACAAGTGATGCTAATATTTTCGCATCTGGGAGTGTCCTTCGCCCAGCGACCTCGGCTGTCCATTCGCCCCCGGCGATGACTGAGCCAGAAGCACCTATTCCTGCGTGGAGCATTTGGGGCTCGCAGGTTGGGAATGTAGTCGCAGCTGGTGCGGCCTACACTCTTCCTCCTGACTATGAGAGGTTGGAGCTCGCAGCTGATAGGAGAGCCATGGAGCGAGGGCAGTCTTCGAACAACCCAGTGGCCCGCATCCCTTCTCTTCATGAAATTCTGGAAGGCACTGGTAAGTAAAGATTTACCGTTCGCACGTCGCATTATTTGCTTGCGAGTTCTGACATTATAACCATTTTTGATGTCTCAGGTTTAAAGCAAACCGATGTAGACTGGGTGGTTCGAATGCGTCTCAGATACCCCCGATCGTTTGTGAGATCTCTAGAGATCGGACCTTTTGACAGGAGGCTATTCCTTACTGAAGCCATCTGGATACTGGAGCAGCTGTCTGCGGCTACACCTGCGACCATTTCGGCCCAGAGTGCTGAATTGCTGTGTGGCATGTGCCAAAATCTCCTGTTCAAAGTCCAAGGCAGACTTGGTTTCAAATTCCTCAAGGACAGAGTTACACTGATTCGCGCAGCTGTAACTTTGAATCTCAGTCACCAGAATCTCGCAGCTGAGATGCAGAAGGTGGAGCAGCAAAAGCAAAAGGTTGATGAAGCTTTGAAGCTGTATGACGAAATGAACGCCAAGTGCGAGCTACTGAAGCAAGAAGTGAAACAAGTGGAGAAGCTGAGCGAGCAGTTCGAGCCCCAAGACTCCTTAATCAAGAATTTGTTTTGACTTTTCGAATTTTGAAAAGAAAACAGGAAAATGGCTGAGACATTAATGTAATGTTTTGAAACATTAATGTAATGTTGCTAGGGTTTCTCCCCTTTTTTTTTTTAACAACAAACAATGAGTTTGCCCGTTTTGCCCTTTTCGGGATTTGATTGGACATTTCTGTGCATATCCAATTATGACATCAGTAATTGATTCTCTGCTTGATTTTCGCGCTAATTTCTCGGCAGATAAGCACGCTTCCGTTGGGAAGTCCATCCGAATCATGACTATCCGTCATTTATTAGGATACGCAACTGAATCGTCGTAGCCTTTAGTAGGGTAATTGATTGTTACCGCTTTTCAAGGCGTAAGTGATTGAACTTACCCTCTTTTTGAATTTTGCTGACTCATCTTAGGCAACCGAAGAGTCTCCACAGGGTCTATATAAACCCTGTCTTTGCCATTTGGGTTCTTCATCCCAAACATGTGCTTTGCCGTGAGTCCTTACGACTGCTGGCTTCAACGCTTGTTTTTCGTTGATTCATGGCAACTTCAAGTTTTGAATCCTGAGTTTGCGCTTTGTGCTATAGAAATAGTTTCCAAGATCCACTTTATGAGGCTTATTGCTCTTTATAACCATCATAAAGAGGATGCAGATAATATCTCATGTGTGTTCGAAGAAATTTCTTCGTGTATTATGTGTGCAGGTCATGTTTCCGGCCGCCTCGTGGCGAGGTGCAGCGCCGAAGTGACCGTGCTACCGTCTCGTAATGAATGGCGGGATTCTCCTCCAGCATCCCTGGAGGAGGGTTTCTTGCCTCTTCGTTCTTGAACTCAGGGTTGCGAACCGCTGTGTTCATCCCCGTCTACAAGGAGCCCTTGCCCTTTGGAGCTTCTGCTTGCAGTTTGATCGCTGGAACCGGTGGTTCCTTGGGCAAATGTTATGGGGAGCATATCTGACAACGGTCTTGTCGGATAGCGGGATGTCGAGCGTACGGCTTCATGTGGCTCTTTTTAGAGCAAGATCCCCCTTGCTACAGATGTTCACCCACAGATCTGGGCATTGTGTAGCCGGCGTTTGAAGCCAGGGCGATTCATTCTTTGCAGTCCGGGTTTCCGTACCGTGTCTCTGCTGGCTTATCAGCCATTTTTCGAATGTATTGTAAGCCATGTTGGCTGCGTAGTTAGATTCGAGCTTTTCGCTTGTAAGCTGTTATCTAGATAGATAAATTGTAAGTCATTTGACTCATAATGATATATAGCTTTTGTATTATCTGCTCTCTTTGCAACAAAATACAATTTCGCATGCGCTTCAGCTTGCTTTGCCTTGCATAATGCCATGTAATGATTTCACATATGCGATGTCAATTCGCGGATGTTTCGCTAGATCATTCGAGATCGTAATTTCGCAGCTGTGCCATCTTGACGGACGGGCTTGTAGTTGGTCGTTGTAAATCATATGAGATCATGTTCACAACTTTACTATCGTAACAGATAGTTTTTAACAGATCAATTAAGATCGTTGAGTGGTGCGAATTGCTATCATAGAAGATAGGCTTTATTAGAGAATTGCTTGAGATAGTTTCTCGCATAAATTGCTATCGCAGCAAATAGACTTTTAGAAGATCTAGCAAGATGGTTCTGCAGTTACGTTGCCATCGTAACAGATGGGCTTGGACGATCAACTAAAATCGCTTTGTATACAAGTTGCTATCGTTAACAGATAGGCTTAGATGATTAACGAAAATCACTTTGCATATAAATTGCTATCGTAACAGATAGGCTTAAGAAGATCATATAAGATCGTACTTGCATAAATCGCTATCGTGAGAGATAGGATTTTGATGATCGATTGAGATCGTTTTTGTATTTTGCTGCTATCGTAAGAGATAGGCTTTGGATGATCACTTAAGATCGCATTTGCATTGTCTGCCATCGTAAGGGATAGGCTTTAGATGATCAATTAAGATCGTATTTGTGTTGACTGCTATCGTGAGAGATAGGCTTTGATGATCACTTAAGATCGCATTTGCGTTTGGCTGCTATCGTAAGAGATAGGCTTTAGATGATCGATTAAGATCGCGTTTGTATTTGGCTGCTATCGTAAGAGATAGGCTTTGGATGATCGCTTAAGATCACATTTGTATTTGGCTGCTATCGTGAGAGATAGGCTTTAGATGATCAATTAAGATCGCGACTGCTATCGTAGGAGATAGGCTTTGATGATCAATTAAGATCGCGTTTGTATTTGCTGCTATCGTAAGAGATAGGCTTTGATGATCAATTAAGATCGCGTTTGTATTTGCTGCTATCGTAAGAGATAGGCTTTGATGATCACTTAAGATCGCATTTGCATTAGCTGCTATCGTGAGGGATAGGCTTAGATGATCAATTAAGATCGTATTTGCATTAGCTGCTATCGTGAGAGATAGGCTTAGATGATCACTTAAGATCGCATTTGCATTAGCTGCTATCGTGAGGGATAGGCTTATATGATCACTTAAGATCGCAGTTATATAAATTGCTATTGCAGCGAATAAATCATTGTTAACAGTAATAACAAATTAAATAGAGCAATATAAACGGCTAGAAATATGAACTTCTCATTTGGGAGAATTCTTTTATTATAACACTCTCATATGGGAGAGATAGGATTACAATCCTCTCATATGGGAGAGGAGATTGCGTCAATCATAGCCACATGAGACATTAAGCGACGTTATCATAAAACGTATGAAATAAGAGAAGTCAAGGATAGTACTTCTTGACCCAGCGCATGTTGACTGAGCTTGGAGTTGAGGTCGTGCCGTGCAACCTTCGTATGCTGCAGTAGCCACTATTGAAGACTTCTGTGACTTCGAAGGGTCCTTCCCAATTAGCTGCGAACTTTGGGTGAGTTGCTTCTCGCATGCAGTGGTCAGATGCGCGCAAGACCAGGTCGCCAACTGCGAAATCCCGTCGCTGGACTGTCTTGTTGTAAGCGCGAGCGATTCTTTCTTGGTACCGCTTGTTAGTCCTTTTGGCTTGTTCTCGCTTTTCTTCCAGCAAGACTAAATCATGATCGCGTTGGTTTTCATAGAGTGCATGGAAGGCCAGCCTTGCCGAATTGACTCTGACCTCCGCAGGTACTACAGCTTCGGCCCCATAACATAGTAGAAATGGCGAGGCCCCTGTGGGTGTCCTTGGAGAAGTTCTGTAGGCCCACAGAGCTATGTTAAGAGAGTCGGCCCACTTCTTGTGGTCATCTGCGACCATCTTGCTCAGAATTCTCAACAGCGTTTTGTTAGTCGCTTCGGCTTGTCCGTTTCCCTTTGGATAATAGGGGGTAGAGCATATCTGCCTGATATTGTACTCCGCGAGTTTCGTAGCTACCTGACGATTAACAAAAGGAGTACCGTTATCTGAAAGAATGGTATTTGGGATTCCGAACCTGCATACGATGTTTTCCTGGATGAAGTTAACCACAGCCAGCGCGTTTGCCGTCTTCAGTGGTATTGCTTCCACCCATTTGGTGAACAGCTCGGTTGCGGTGAGAATGAAATGGTTCCCATGTGACGTTGGTCGGATGGGGCCGATGAAGTCCAAAGCCCATGTGTGAAATGGCCATGGCGTCCCTAATGCATGTAGATCCACGGCGGGAGCGTGCACTAGGTTCCCTTTGAATTGGCATTCTTGGCAGCGTCGCACCTTGGTGCGGCAATCGACTTCCATCGTGGGCCAGAAGTATCCGATTGAGAGGAGTTGTCTGCATAATTTCGCACCTCCCTGGTGTTCCACCTAATGAGAAAGGTCCATGACTTCTCGTGCTTCCCTGCCGTCTAGGCATCGCAGCAAGTTGCCCTCGTGACCTCTTCGCCAAAGCAGGTTTTCCTGAACCACATATCGAGACGCTTTCCTCTTCAATTTGTCGGCTTCTTTTCTCGATTCGGGTACGGTGCCCTGAGTGAGGAATTCAAACAATGGCTTCCTCCAGTCTGTGTCGTCATCGGTCAGAGCGACGAGTAGAGAATCTTTGATTAGTGCGCAACTTTCGCACTTCCCTTGTATCAGGGCTGCAGCTGTTGACATGCTTGGCCAATGAATGCCATATCTCTGAGCTTTCCTGTAGATTGACACCTCGCTTTCTCCGCAAGCGTGTTGGTGAATCTTTTCTAACAGCTGTTGTCCCTCTTGCTCGGAGACACATCGCATGAGTATTCCTCCAGGACCCTTGTAGTAAAGGGTGTTGTCGTGGATGCAGTATCCTTTCGTGAGTGCCCAGCTTTCGCTGCTGGTGCCTTTCGCAATAGCTTGCAGGATTGCTTTTCGCCAGTCTGCGTCATCCATGTGTTCGTCGTCGCACACATCTTCTGTTAATGCCGACGATGTTCGCACTTCGATGGAAATCCTTGCGGGGCATTTGTCTATGCTGACCTTAGATCCTAGAGTTGCTAAAGCGTCTGCATGCCTGTTGTCCGCTTGGGGCTTGTGCTCGTATTTGACGTCGCAGAATTGCTGCATTAGCTTTTGTACTAGGGTGCGGTATGACAGGAGGTTGATTTCCTTTAAACCATATTCGCCCGAGGCTTGCTTAACAATCAGTTTGGAATCTCCCATGACCGTTAAGTTGCTCACTTCCAAAGCTTTCGCCGCACGGAGCCCCGCGATAAGAGCCTCGTATTCCCCCTCGTTGTTCGTGACTGCGAAGTTGAGTTTTGCGGACATCTGTATGACTTCTCCGTCTGGTTTTGTCAAGACTATCCCGATGCCTCCGCCTTTTCTGGTTGACGAACCGTCGAAGTGGAGGGTCCAATAGGGCACGTCGATCGCGTAGATTTCCGGGCCTTCGAGCTCTTCCTCGATCACGGGTTCGTGGCTGTTGTCGGGAAACTGTGCCAACAGATCTGCTACCGCCTGCGACTTGATTGCTCTCGGTTTTACGCATGTGATATCGTATTGAGAGATGGTCATGTACCATTTCGCCAATCTCCCGCCCGGAGTAGTGTGAGTTAGCAGGTATCTTATGGGGTCGCTTTTGGTGACCACCACTACTTTGTGCGATGCAAAATAGTGTCTCAACTTCTCTATCACGAAGAATAAAGCAAGGCAATGACGTTCGATGTCTGTGTACCTTGATTCAGCAGGCTGCACAATGCGGGAGATGTAATAGATGGGCCTCTCTTGGCCTTCATACACCTGAGCCAAGAGTGCTCCTATAGATTTCCTTGTCGATGTAAGGTATAGCAGAAGCGGTGATCCCAGTTGAGGCGCGATCATTATCTTTGGGGATGTGAGTAGCTCCTTTAGCTTTTCGAATGCGGCTTCGTGATCAGGAGCCCAGTTGTACGCGGCGTCCTTCTTGAGAAGAGTGCTGAAACAGCATGTGATTTCGGCGATTGTTGGGATGAATCTCCGCAGATATGACAATTTTCCCAAGAATGTTTTCAAGGCACTTTGGTTGTGAGGTGGCGTCATGCTGGTGATGGCTGACACTTTCGCAGGGTCAGGCTCGATCCCTTGGCGATGGACCACGCATCCCAAAAACTTCCCAGAGGTCACGCCGAATGCGCATTTCATGGGGTTCATTTTCAGTTGAAAGCTCCTGCATCTGTTGAACACCTTTCGCAGGTCTGCAAGGTGATCTGCTTCATGCTTGGATTTGACTACCAGGTCATCCACATAGAATTCCACTTCTTTGTGCATCATGTCGTGGAATAGAGCCATCATGGCCCGCTGATAGGTTGCGCCTGCGTTCTTAAGACCGAATGGCATTACCGTGTAGTTGAATACCCCCACGGGAGTGATGAATGCAGTTTTCCTTGCATCTTCGGGATCCATCTTGATTTGATTGTACCCGCTGAAACCGTCCATGAAACTGAACATGCGATGGCCTGCCGTTGAATCAATGAGCAAATCGATGTTAGGCAGTGGGAAATCGTCCTTAGGGCAGAAGCGATTGAGATCTCGGAAGTCCACGCAGATGCGGAGCTGTCCGTTCTTCTTCACCACCGGCACGATGTTGGCCAACCATGTGGGATGGTGATTTGGCTCTATGAACTTGGCGTCTAGGAGTTTGACAATCTCCTGCTTGATCTTCACGTTGAGCTCTGGCCTGAAGCTTCTGGTGCTTTGCTTGACCGGTTTAGACCCTGGGATGATGTCTAAACGGTGCATGGTGATGCTCGTGTCCAGACCCGGCATCTCATCATATTCCCATGCGAACACGTCCTTGTATTCAGTTAGGAGCTGCAGCAGTCCTTGTTCCTCTTCGCTTGTGAGGTCCGCACTCAGGAAGACTGGCCTTTTCTTTTCCTCGTTCGGGCTGAGGAACACTTCCTTTAGCTCTTGCTTTTGTGGTCTTGGCCTGTCTTCCATGCATTCGGGCGCTTCTTTGAGTTTCTCGTCTGGAGTGCCCTGTGTTGGCTCTTCCGTCAGCGCAACTTGCTCGATTTGATTGATTTGCCCAGGGACATCCCCATGCCCGTGTGAGGACGTCCCCGCGCACCTTCATATGCGATAGCATTTCTTCCCGTTGGCGTAGAAGCTCTCTATCTCCTTACCCTCGGGGTCATGCTTTGCAATCCTCTTCAGAGTGTACACATTCTTCCGATGATATGCGATGCGCGGCGCCTCTTTGTGTGTAGGCGGCTTTTCCTCGGCATCTTCCCTTGTCACCATCACGCCCGCAAGTGACTGGTCCTTGATGTCCTCCCAGAGAGGTAAAGGAGTAGGGTTGAATGGTCCGGGTGTTTGCTCGTCCGCCATCTCGGTGAACCACACCGCCTCGCTGAGATGTGCTTCGTCCAAGTTGAACGGGTTAGTTGAGGCCGGTATCTCGACAATCCTGTCGTTCCAGATAGCTTTCATCACCTGGTGAGCCGTCGAAGGGATTGCGTCAAAGCGATGAATCCAGGCCCGACCTATGATCATGTGATATGTGGTGTTCGCGTCTATGACATAGAACTTCGCCGAGCACTTGATTTTACCGATCTGAACGCCTAAGCGGATCCATCCGATCGTCATTCTAGAATCACTTCCGAATCCCACCAGTGGAGATGGACGCTTGACTACCTTGTGCTCGGGGATTCCTGCTAGCTTCAGTGTGTGGAGTGGAACAACATTGACCGCTGCTCCTCCATTAACGAATGCTCGCTTGAATTCGACGCCGTTGATGATGGCGGTCACGTACAGGGGCCTCTGGTGGCTCGCATCTGTCTTCTTGTCGCTGGCAGAAAAGGTCATAATCTTTTCTGTGGAACGGGACGCCCTGATGACTTTCCCGTTGGAGACCACGAGGTCCTCCTCGTAGTCCTCCGCTATCCTTAAGATTGCTTTTGTCATATCCGTTCGGCACTTTTCAGAGAAGTTCATCTCGTTGAAGAATTTGTTGAAGCCGTGCGACCCTTTCATGCGGTCGGCACGCTCATCCTCCGTGTCCATGCTGTAGTCTTCATCTTCATGGACTTCAGCAATGATGGGTAGACCATCCTCTGCGACTTCTTCCAAGTCCACTATCGAGATCATGGCGACCTCTTTGCCCTTTGAGCCCGAATCTGTATGGGCAGGCAGCGGGTTGTTGCGCACATCCTTCCGGTGGTCGCTGACGATGAGTTCACCGTTCTTCATCTTTTGATCGAACGCGAATCTGAGCTTCTTGCACTCGGCTGTGGGGTGCATGACCTTGCCGTGGTATTCGCACCACTTAGGGTCCCTCGTCATCTCCTTGGGGGGTGCTTTCTCGAGCGGTGGCAGGACGCCGTCCTTGCGCCACTGTCTGCAGAGATCGCTAGCTTCCTCCACCGAGCATGGCAGAGGCGGTGCGTCAAAGTTTGCAACTTTTGCTTGCTTCTGTGGCGAAACTGTATTGACCTCAGCTTCGCGTCCCCGCTTGTAGCCAAATCTGCCGATCTTGTAGGTGGTGCCGCTCGCAGGTCGTTCTGGAGCGCTCTTCTTTCTCTGTCTCTCGACAATGGGCTCGATGTTCATCGTGCATTCGATGAGCTTTGAAAACGTAGGTGTTTGCAAATTGATCAGCATGCTTTTGTATTCATCTCGCATGCACTGCAGGCATACCTCTACGAGCCGGCTTTCGAGCATTGGATCCTTGCACTCCAAGGATTTCGCTCTGAATTTCTTGATGAAAGTGATTCCATCTTCCTCGCGTTTCTGATACATCCGCGAGAGATGGATCATCGTCACCTTCTCTTCCATCTGGAAGAACTTGGTATAGAACTTCTGGACCATGTCGTCCCAAGTCTTCACAGATCTGGCCTCCAATGTTCGGTACCATTTGTATGCTACATTCCCAAGAGTTTTTGGGAATTCTCGCATCAGCAGCTTGGGATCGGCTCCGTATGGACCCATGACATCGATGAAACGCATGACATGCTCATGAGCGTTTCCATTGACGTCCTCGAACTTATCCCATTTGGGAGCCTTGTACCCCGCCGGGTTAGGCATGAGATAGATCTCTCGTGGAATGGGTGGATCGTTGTCTAGCTTCGGGATGATGGTATCCGCGAACGACTGATGAGCCAGGATGGAGTCCACGCGCTTCTGCAAAGACGTCATGCATTCTGGAATGCTTCCCTCGGTAGTTGGCGGAGGGGTTGCCGTAGGCGGTGGCGACACATATGCCGCCGGAGGATTGGGAGTGTATTGACTACCCGCGTTTCCCCAGATTGTCGCTGGTGGAGGCAGAGTGTACTGCAGAGCTGGGTTGGACGCCAAAGCCGGGGGCTGAGAGGCGTGAGCAGCAGGGGGCAGCATTTGTGCCGTTGACCCTTGGACCGAAGGCAGCTGCGTTGCTGACTGTGGAGTTTGCAGATGAGGGTTGGGAGGCGTGGCTGACACTCCCAATCCTGGAGCGGTAGGGGTTCCTCCTCCCTGAGGGATAGCGGTGGCCGGTGGGGGATTTGGCGCAAGGGTGCCCAGAACGGCCAAGATTCGTTCTAACTGCGCAGACTGAGACTTGAGAGCTTTTGCCTGACTTTGGACAGTGGCGTCCAAAGACTCTAAAGTTGGCGCTTCGCCGGGAATCGTCGGAGTACGGCGAGCCTCGTCTCCTGAGGGAGTTTCGGTGGAAGGCGATCGGTTGCTGACATCGTCCTCCTGAGACATGGTTGCTTTTGCTGGTAAGTTCACGTCGGGTTCACCAAAATGAGCACAAGAGATTCCGGCAGGGAGACCTCCGTGTACACCGTGCGTAGTGGATCAGGGATCACACAGGAAGAATAGGGGTGTGTGTAGGGAGAGAGTAAGTCAGTAGCAATGTCTGAGAGAGAGACAGAGGTTTGGCAGAGCTTCCGCGTATGGCAGTGTGTCCTCTTTTATATGGAAAGGTTAACGATCTATATATACTGGAGAACATGACCGTTGCAGTGTGGTTAATGCGCCCATTAATGGCGGCTTAATTAGCTTAACCATAACGGCACGTTCGTCCGAGTATATAGGAACCGTTAGAGCACGTGGTGCGCGAGTACCGGAACCGTTACGAGGTTGACCGGGTTTGACCGGATTGACCGGGTCTAGGGAGCTCGTGCCATAGATCTCTCAAAACAGTTACTAAAGGTCGCGCGCGGGCTTGGCTCGCACGCGACAGGGCTTACTCTAGCCTCCAAACCACTAAGTCCCTACAAGTCCCGTGCAGTGGTATGCGAGGGCTCTGTCTCGCAGCCCCCACATGGATCAGCTCGGCTGGTGATCCTGTGTGTGTGGAGCACAATATGGTGTGCTGGATGGTTGCCACGTGGCTAAGATCTGTCATGTCAGAAAGCAGTATCTACAACAGGGCACGAAATAGTATGCATAATGGTATTCTAGACATATTCGTCAGAGACATAATACCATTTGACAACTTCTCTCACAAGGAATAATATCGATCGATTGTGTAAAGTCAAAAATAACGGATCCATTGACTAAAGGTTTATCGAGAGAACTAGTTGCAAGTTCGTCAAGGAGAATGAGATTAAAGCCAATTTCGTAAGAGTTGCACGTAGCGGCAAACCCAACCTAGGTGACTGGAGATCCCAAGAACTAGGTTCAAAAGGGACAACCCAATACTACCAGTGCAAATACATAAATCACTCACCCGGAAATAAGGTTTCCAAACTTATTCTTAGGGCGAACACCGAGTGATAGTGACAGGGTAAGCAAGAAGTATTTTAATGAGACCATATCTTAAGATTTTAAGAAGAGTATGAAGGATACTCGTTATGTGTCTCACCTATGGGAGTAGGAACGGGTCGGTTCTAGGAGGATGACGTGGCTATACTCCTCTAAGTCTACTCATGAAACCAGAAAAGTGTTTCAAGGCCGAAATGAACACAACCATGAGAACGGACTACGTTCAGGTTGTTAATTGTGTGATTACTACCGACTAGGTATACAATACGACAAGCAGTTCAAGGCGTTTCGTTCACTGTCAAGCCACTATACCCTGTAGTATTTCACTAATAGGAAGGTTCAAAGTCTATGGCTACCTTTCTTTATGTAATTAACTACCGCCTAAGAGATTTCACCCACAATTTTCCAGCTCAAAAGCTAATTTGTCATTCATGTGGTGGATTGTTGGAAAAATAGGTTTTTGACGATATTAATTGACCTGACTTTGAGTACGATTTCGACCAGACTCGCTTAAGAGCTGATGACACCGAACACGTACATTGGTGATTGTTCATAACTCACTCGTCAAAATCGATTAAATAATGAATGATCAAATTAAGCGCTCAAAATGAATCGTTGATCATTGGGTTGAGAGAGAATATAATACATCGTTAATGAGGAAGAAACTTGGTAGCATATCTCCTCCAAGTTTTGACTTATAGTTCAAGCTATTTGGATGTAGCAATTTTACTACAGGGAGCGGACCTAGTCAACGGTCGAACCTCCACAGCCGACTCGGGCACGGGTCGTGGCGTGTGGTGCTGTTGGGTTGGGCTTGTTAGTGGGCTTTAACTTTTTGACTAAAATACTAACTAAATATTAATATGTTATTTATTTAAACGGGTTGTTAACAGTTGTAACTCTTCCAATAGTTGCAACTGACCAGTTCAAATTGAACAGTCACAACCGTTCCCAACAACCACTACTTCTCCTATAAAATGACTGTCATCTTCCTCATTTGGAATAATCTCAAAAAAAAAAAAAACATAAAGATCTCTCACTACCTTCCATCATAAATTCTCTTTCTCGTAGTCTTAGTTCGTTGTATGCGAGTGTTGTACTGTTGGGTCGTTTGTTTTCAAAGTTAAAATCGTTACCCACTGTTACACGCAAGGGTGGTTTGGGGTATTATCCACTAACTACGGGATAGTAACCTGGTGTTTGGCCATGCCTCATGGTTTCCGTCATTTACCCTTTGGAAATGAAAATGCAAGGGAAAAGAAAAAAAAACCTGGATTTTTTGTGTGTGTTTGGAAATGGAAGCAAAATAAAAAGGAAAGAATATAAATAAAAAAATTATATATGAAAAAAAGAAGTAAAAAATTAGGTGGATAAAGGTGAACAAACACTGCATAACATTGGAACCTCCTCAGTTCCATATCTACACCAAATCATAGGAGATAAACCATAAATCAAAGCCTCAAATCCCAACCGAACACCTACCATAGATAAATCAGATCACCAAGTTATTCCTGGGTCATTCTAACACCAGCACAATCACCATTGAAAACCTCCTCTGTTCGAGGCAACTGCAGGTGATCGATGAATAAGTCTCTCTCTCTCTCTCTCTAGTCCAACCATCAAAGCGCTGACGACAAGGGCAACAGCGACCATTGAAGGGCAGCCGTGTTGCGCGATTCGAAATTGGTGGTGGATGCCAAGTTGGTAGTGGTGTTTGGGATTGGGTAGTGGTGTTGGAGTTGGGTGGTGGACTGGTGGTCGTGTGGGTGCTGCCGTGTTCTACAGTGTTGGTGGAGGTTGACCAGAGTTCTAGGTTGAGTAAAACTAAAGGACTCACATTTTTTTGGAGATATTATAAAGTCCTTGTTTTGCAATAGCAAAAGAGTTTTATATTATTGTTATAGTAACCTTAATTATAGTGGGTTTAATTTGAATTTACCAAAAATGAATCATTTTATTTTCTTTTGAATTTTATTTTGTCTACCAAACAAGGAAAAAGAAGAGGAACGTTGACAGATTTTTTTTTTTCCATCTCATTTTCCGGAGTTTCAAACATAGCCTAAGACCTCGGGCAATTTAGAAATTGGACTTCTTGATACATGGAGACACAGAAATGATAACTTTTTCTTTCCTGCTAAGTTGGCAATTCTCTTGTGCAGGTTGGAGCGAAAAAGAAGCATCCGTCACAAACGATACCTCAGTCTGTTCTGCACCAAGGGAGTTGGCTGCCGTCCATCCATACCCAAGAGAACGAAAGACCAAGGCCTCTCCCATTTCGGCTACAACAAAAAACAAAATCCACCCGCCCGCAGCTGTTAGAGTGTAGTAGTAGTTGTAGTGTACAGTCTATCCTTAAATTTACTTAGGATCAGGAACTTCTAAGCTTGTGCATACTATAATCTATTTTTTCTGTCTAAAATATGTTCCAACGTTTGTAGCAAGTAGTAACTCTGCTTCTGTCAGTGGTTTTTGTGCTGCAATCCCATATTTGCGGAGAAATGTTGGAAATGGAACACTGTCATCTGGGTATACATGCGTGTGTTCGATCGATATTTTTGTTTTAGTTTGGGTGATATAGCTTCCGTGATTCTGGGTGGGGGGCAATTTACTGAGAAGCTTTGCTTGAAATGATAGATTCAGCTGTTGTTGAAGGACCTTGTCTGGGTGTCACAAGGCGCTTACCACCAAGCCGGATCAGCTTGGGAAATGAGGATACGCCAGACCCATTAAATTTGGACTCACAGTACAAAGATGTTTGACAGTATAATTGTTATGAAATGTGTCTGTCAGCGTCAAATTAGAGCTTTCATGCCATCGAAAGTGCCGTTCAGTATCTAGAGCAAGCATTCTTTAAATTTCGATGGGAACATTTTACATCCTGAGTTCTGAGCCCGTGTTGGTTGGTAGATGATGTTGCTCTGAAAAACCAGTGCGAAGTTAATTATTTGGAATTAACAACTTCGGACTGGTTAAAGAAAGTCCACATAGACCTTTGGGGGTGTAGTTGAGTTGATCGGATTATCATTCTTAAGACTTTGGACATTTGCCTTGATGTCTTGAATTCAAATTTTGGGGCAATTCAATGGCAGCCTATTGACCTTTTTAACTGCGAGTCTGTCTGTCCGACTTTTCTCAGACTGATTTACTTCTCTAGTGTGGTTTTGCAGGCTACTGCCAGTGCGCACCCAAATGATGAAAAATGAAAAGAAAGCCCCATAGGATTAGAAATGAGAGTTCAGAGGGAGGATTTTGTGAGCTGTGCGTCTATGAGCAGCACCTAAGAATTGCTCACATCAGTCCATCAAGCATCCTGTGAGCTGTGGGTCTCGGCTACAACTCTTGGATCGCAACATATCCTTGATTCTTCTGTGCGTCCGTTTGTATACCTGTTCAGAATGTCAAACAAAAAAATCTTAAACCTCAAACTTCACATGGTTTAACACGTCGCTTGTCGTATCCTTAAACACTCAACAGAAACAAGAGTTCGTATGCAAGATGATTAAATTTTCCGTGACATCGAATATGTCAATATCAAATTTCACAATCCATAAGTTGTATGAGTTTTGGTTAATATTTTTCCATGACATAGAAAATGTCAATAGCAAATGTCACAATTCATAAAGTGTCTGAGTTTTGGTGGCTCAGGGAATAAAATCACCCAAATCAATTAACTCGAGGTATGAATGCATGCAATGTCAACATCACCAATTAAATTTTGTAGGGTGTCGTGGACGACAAACTAAGGTAAGAACTAGAAGAGTGGAAAAACAACAAGATATGTTTTATGCTTACATGGAATTAAATTATGTAAGTTCATTGAAAAAAAAAAAACTTCTAGTAACATGCAGAACCTATGTGCTGTCTCTCTAGAGACAAAACTATACCAAATAATTCTGTATTTCCAATGAAAGTTGTACCAGTACGTCCCAGCTCTTTCTTCCCATCTGACTTTTTTGACTCGTATCTGAGTCACTTTGATCGGGTGATTTGGATAGCAAAATAATACGAACTTTTGATAATTTTTTTACCATATTATAGAGCATATTTTATTCTACAACACCATGAAAAGTTTATCAAAAAATTACATCGGTTTGCTATTCAAATCACCGGGTCAAAGTGACCCAATGAATAGTGACAAAAGTCAAATTGGGAAGAAAGGGCTGGGACAGACTGGTACTCGTTTATCAATTATTGAGTATATGATGTAGATAGGCTAGGGAATGATAAAAATACACGTTCTTTGTTGCAAGGTGACATTAAAATGTGGGTTCCTGCTAGATACAATACTATAGCCATAATAAGCATCTGTTAAAAAGTAGACCATAGTTTCCAAAGAGACCTCCTGCTAATTATGGTCAGGACGTCAGGTTATAGGGAGTTTGGTACATGTGGCACACAACACCATCGGCCTACCACATACTAAACCAACAGTTCCGATCACATTCAACTGTTCAAGTACCATACGAGCTTATTTTGGTATCGGCAGGGGCGGAGCTACATAGGGGCAAGGGGTGGCAGTTGCACCCCCCCCCCCCTCCTAAATTTTGAAACTTTCCATAAGGACCCCTATTTTATGGTACTTGAACAGTTGAATGTGATCGGAACTGTTGGTTTAGTATGTGGTAGGCCGATGGTGTTGTGTGCCACATGTACCATACGAGCTTATTTTGGTATCGGCAGGGGCGGAGCTACATAGGGACAAGGGGTAGCAGTTGCCCCCCCCCCCCCCCCCCCCCCCCCCCCCCTAAATTTTGAAACTTTCCATAAGGACCCCTATTTTTTTAGATTTTTAATGAATAACTCTTATGAAATATACAATCTTGTCTATCCTCCCCCCCCCTCCAAATTAATAACTATCAATTCTGCCTCTCTATATTTGTAGCTATATAATCTTGCTCGACTGACTTGATTTCCTAACTCCGCCGCTGGATATCGGTTTAAAAATAAATGTACTTAATCTCTTCGGTTTAAAAATCTTATTTTTTAGAAAGTCCTAGGAAATATGCCCTAAATTAGTTCATGTTAATCATGACACAGTAGTGCATCAACTAATACTAGATCTGACAAACAAACAACCGGCGAGGATTACGAGATTGAAGATCCATATGTCTAAGTGAGACAGCTTGTCGAATCATCATATATTTCCATGCAACTAAACAAAGCCTCACATTTCAAACTCTATAAATATGGGCATTCATTACCAGAACTCCACAACTTGAGCAAGTGAAGTAAGCTGAAAGAGAAGAAACAGAGGTAGAACTAGTACTAATCCCACATGGCCAAGTCCGCAGTGTTATTGCTTGCTGTTTATGTTTCCTTCATCTTAATCGAGCTTGCCACTCTCTCAACTATGGTCAATGCCTCCCCGCCGGTCACCTCCCACACTCCCGCCAAGCTCACCAACAACAACTTTAGCAATGGCGGCAGCGGCACAAGTGGGCCATCAGAATGCGATGGGAAGTACCACAAAAACAGCGAGCTGATTGTAGCACTGTCGACCGGGTGGTACGACCACGGCTCGAGGTGCGGGAAGAAGATACGGATTACGGCTAAGAATGAGAAGAGCGTGGTGGCGAAGGTGGTGGACGAGTGTGACGAACACGGGGGGTGCAAGAACAACATTGTTGATGGGTCCGATGCTGTTTGGAAAGCGTTGGGGCTCGATATCAACTTGGGAGTGGTTCCTGTCCATTGGGCCATGGTTAAATAATAACTCAGCTCAATTGCTCCAGCTTCCCCGCAATGAAGCGAATAAGCTACTTAATTTCCCGGCTTTTTGGAACTCCTTCGTGAATTGTCCATGAACAATTGTATGTCGTATTTAAATAAGCTTCTAATAAATTGAAGAGGGGGAATCGTAGGGAGTCTTCGTTCTCAAACTTTGTTTGTTGTGAAATGTTACCCAACTTTGTTGTCAAATTAATCTGAAAGGCCTGTTCCATGAACGTCTAAGCCGATTTAGCCGAACTACAATAATAGGAAAATCAATAGCTTAGCATTCATGCTAAGCTATTGAACCGAGATTCTCATTCCGTTTCCAACGGGGCTCATCATGTCGAGATAAGGACACATACCATAATTGCGTTCATTCCCGCCAAATTCAGCAGTGTCACATTAAGAAATCTCCGGGTTCCACCTCAAAACCAATTAGGAATGAGGAGAGCATCCCAAAGTCCAAATATGTTAGGCTCTAGAACGATGTTAAAAATCCTAAGTTCCACCTTTGACAATGAAGAGAGTATTCAAAGTATCTTATTAGGCACCGACGAAACAGACATAGGTCCTCATTGGTAAAAACAGATGAGTCAAAGTTAAAGGGTCAACAGTGCAAATTAAAAAAGCAGGAGGACCAGAAGATAAAGTAAGGACCTCATTGAAGTCTAGATCAAATTACAGAGACCGCTAAATATCTGGACCTATTTGTAATATGCTGCAAACTTATGACGCATCCAGTATATTATCTCTTACCCTAAATCTCCACCGTCTATTCATCATCCCTTATGGAAGAAATACGTTGAATCTCCACCGTGTTCATTTGTCTTTCTCTGTATTTTGCCTTCTGCAGAAACCTAGGGTTTCTTGATATCTAAAACGTTTTTATGGTATCAGAGCTATAAAGCGATTTCTCTATCTTCTTGTTTTTGCATTCTGCGTTTATGTCTATATACTAATTCTAAGAAATGATGGGGGTGGAGATACAAATTTAAAAATTCACACCGTGGAGCTATCTCAGGGAAAGCGTTGCAAATGCACATCAGACTTTTTCAACATTACACCCACACCATTTTTTTTAAATATAATATCCTCAGCTGTTTCGCTTTGCTGTCTACGCCACTATCATTCACTACCTCGGGCTTTATGTAGGGCATAAGGAGTGTACGAATTCATACAGAGTAAGAGATTATTGTCTCTGGGATGCAGGTTTTTTCTGAATTCACCCGTACTAAGGGGAGAGAAGAAAAGTTTATAGAGATCGAGTCCATGATCGAGATTCTTTAAAAGTTTAGATTCCACATTTGTGGAGTTTAGATTGTATACATCACAATAAAGGCAGCATAAAGGTGCTCCATATAGGGTATACAATATACTAAAATGATAACGTAGCACTCTGTATTATTACATAAAAAATCTCGACCTCTTGGCGTTAGCCTATGACTACACCCGGGGAAGAACCAACTTTGGGTTTGGCAGAGCCCATGTTACACTTCCACAAATATTTCATCCTAATGGTTTTGCATCAGAGTTCATTTTCAAAACAGACACCCCAACCAACTTTAGCAAGGAAATCCAAGTTTTGGGCTCTAGCCTGCCTAACACCCAGCCCCCCTTTCTCTTTAGGGAGACACACAATATCCCCATTAACCAGGTGGATTCTTTTCTTTACATTGGTGTCCCCCGAAGTGAAATCTATACAAATTTTAATTTATTAGAAATACTAATAGGCAAAGGAAGCACTTGCATACTATAAGAAGGTAAAGAAGCAATGATAACACCCTACCACCAAAGGAGAATATTTTACTTTTCCAACTAGAAAGTCTTAGGTTCATCATTGAACTTGTCATTGGACAAAATCAATCCCAAGATATCTTCCAAGGTCAAATTCCCACTTTGTTCTTGATGAAAATTTTATTACTTCTATTGGTGTTGTTTTTGGAAAAGAAAATCTTGGACTTGTTAAGGTTGATATTAAGGGTGGGTTTGGTATGACTTTTTGAACTTTTAAGTCGACTTTCAAATTGTTATGAAAAAAGTTCGTGACAAGGAAGTTGATGAAAAAAGGTGTATGGGTTTGGTGAAAAAAGTTATGCTGTAAAAAAGTTAGGATGTAACACTTTTGTTTGTTAGTGAAAGTTATCATTTTATATTTTTTATCATACTACCTATAATAAAAGAAGATAAGGCCTTTTGCCAACTAGGATTTTTTGACACTGTGTACCATTGATTATCTTGCATGTGTGTTTGCCGCCAATGTCTACCAACGGTAGCTTGCCACGTCATGGTTTGCAAGTTTGTAATTTATTTTGAGTCAAATGTCTGTTTTGTCCTCGTGCGGAACGGTAATTTACTGAACCAATAATGGCTGGGTCATGTAATTGTGTTGTTTGACTTGGATTGAGATGTAAATTTGATGAAAAAAATAGATTTTGATAACTTCCGTTTCTGCCCCTGCAGTTTCCCCTTTATTGGCTGTCCTCAATAGATTTAGTGGCTGTAATTTGGTTGTACGAGTTGGATATAGATGTAAATATGATGAAAAAAATAGCTTCTGTTAACTTCCATTTCTGCCTCTGCTGTTTCCCCTTTATTGGCTGTCCTCAATAGATTTAGTGGCTGTAATTTGGTTGTACGAGTTGGATGTAGATGTAAATATGATGAAAAAAATAGCTTCTGTTAACTTCCGTTTCTGCCCCTGCTGTTTCCCCTTTATTGGCTATCCTCAATAGATTTAGTGGCTGTAATTTGGTTGTACGAGTTGTATGTAGATGTAAATTTGATGAAAAAATAGCTTCTGTTAACTTCCGTTTCTGCCCCTGTTGTTTCTTCGTTTTGGCAGTGCTGATTAGAGTGAGTGGCACCCTCTGTTCCATCGTTGCTTGGGGCCAAAGTCGATCTACTATTTGCTCTGACTTCTGCTTCACAGACAGAGAAGAGTAAGAGAGAGAGAGAGAGAGAGCTCCGACGATGAGGCGGTGCATGTCTTGGCCGTTCTGTGTTTCGGGAAGCCTCACTTCAGGCGAAGGCTAGGGTTTCTGTGATGCGTTGATGGAGGAGAAGAGTAAGAAGGAGAGAAGATAGAGAGAGAGAGAGAGTGCGAGGAGGATGCGGTGGCTAGGGTTTTGCAGAGCAACTTAGGGTTTCTCTGTCCGACGACGAGATGGAGCTATTACAGTAGAGCCTGAGTAACCCATCAGCAGGGTTCTTGACGGAGACTTTGGTGTTCATCCTCTCTCCGACTGAATTGAAGGTACGGACCTTCCAATTGATGAAAGTCTCTGTGTATGCCAATTTTTTTGTATACATGAGAGCTTGATTGGTTTTCAAAACCGTACTTAAGTTTAATTGTGTTGCTTTCCAGTTCTTAGTTTAGTCAATTTCGATTGATTTCGTGGATTCTGGCTATCCTCACTCAAAATATACCATGTCAAGCATCAGTTCCTGGAGCTGGGCCTTTTTGGGCTGCAAGTATGTATCTACTCTATCAGCCATATTCCTCTTCATGATCATGTTTATTTTGTAGTAAAGGCTTCATCTTTTTAGCTGTTCTTGAATTCTGTTTTTCAATTACTGGCTGTGTGATTTAGGGTGTTGCTAATTTTGCACGAAACATGTTTTTTCTTGATTCTTTGAGGCTCACTTTGATAATTAAGCCTAATGCAAACTTTGAAGGGTCTATACGAAGCGGTGACTGACTGATGGCTAGGGCTTCGCAGTCGGGAGGGGTTGTTGTAATAGCCGGAGAAGAAGACAAAGATGGAGGGGGTGGTTGTTCTTCAACAGGTAATTTGAGTCCATATTTCAGCCTTTCGTTTGGTTTCGTTTCACTCTATTTCTGTCACCGTCGCCCTTAATGCTTGGCGAAATCATCTTTATAGAACTGAATTTGGCAGAACCTACTCTGATTTGCCAATTTCTGTACATTCGTAGGTTTCTTCATGGTTCTTTCATTCGTCGATTGAATGCCAGATTGATGGAGGAAGTCCCCAAAGTGGAGAAACTCTTCCCTCACTTCATCGTCTGATGAAGTGGTACAGGGTCAGAGACAATCGGAGTAGAGACTCTAGGGTAGATACTCGCCGGCGTCTTCTAGGAGGTGAGGTTGCCCTTTTCAGTTTGATCTTTGGTTGTTACTATTTTATATGTTCTTTTGGTCCAATTGGTTCCGTCTGTTTGATCTCCCTGAGATTTTTGTCCATTTGGTTAAGCTGGATTGTGAGAAACCTAATTTTAGCTTTGGTCTGGTTTTGTATCTAAGAAGTCAAGTTTAAATCATTGCTCATTGCTCGATTTGGGTTTCTATATAATTGTGTGGGATTGAAATTTGTAGGATTCTTTTGATGGGCAATAAAATCGATTGCAGTCTTAGTTGTCCAAATGAGATATGTATTGTGTAAATGACCTTTAGAGAGGTACCGAGCAAGGATGCTGGACTACTTTATGTCAAAAGCTCGTGCTTCTCACTAATTATTGCAGCAATTCCTCAGCATCTGTTGCAACCACCTTTATAACCCCTGTGGGTAAAGGGAGAATGAAACTCAATTTGCTTAGCCTTCTTATGAGAAGATTTATTAGAAGTAGTGTTCAGTAATAGCCCGATCATTACAGAATGGAACTTTTAAGAAACTACCATTCTTGAGGATAATGATTTGTCGTGAAACTGTAGCATGATTATAATTTATTTTGTCTTTTGTGTTGGCTTGTAGATTGTGTAGTTCGTCATTCGGCGATTTAGTATGCAGTCATTGAAACTGATTTGTTTTCAGGTACACAAATAGAAGGAAAAGCGCAATTCACCGTTGTAAGCAGGCACTATCACTGGATCCTTTATTGTGGGCTGCCTACGAAGAGGTATGCATATTAGGTTTTTTCAAGTCTATGCTGCAAGTTCAATTTCAGTTTAATTGCATGTTGTGATGATGAAATTTCCCACTTCAAGAGGTCAATTTGGTTTAGATAGCGTGGGAGTACCGAATACATTCATTTACAGATACAACAGTTTCAATGTCGAATTATTCATGCTCAGAGTTTCTGCATTCTAAATTCTTTTACTGTAGTTGCCTCATGCTAGCCTTGATTCCTTATACCCCACCGCTACAATCTTCAATATTCAAAGTTTGATATAGCAATGCCTTATCTCAAAGTGCCTACTTACGATGCTATTTCTGTCTTAATTTGTAGGAACATATGCTTGCAAACAAGTGGTTCACACAATGACTGCGATGCCTTGGGTTGTTTGGCAGCCGAAGCTATTGCGTAGCCTGCATTCCATGTATGAAGATATATATCACTTTGGCTCAGCCAATGGCACCACCCAATGCATGCATAGCATACTCAATGTATAACCTGCCCGCCATGCTATGCTTATTTTGTGAACCCAAAAGTGAACCACTTGCAGAAGGATGGGGTTGGATCACCATGGGCTTGGGTTTAGGGGAAATGGGAATTTGTCATACGAGTCTAAAATCCTACATGGAATTCCCCAAATCTGATTCAGAGAACACAGTAGTTTCAGCACCATCCTTAGTCTTCCTCAATGGTGAGTGTTTTCGTAATTAAGTCTTCGTCTTTGTTGATTTGGTTATCATAGGATTTGAATCATGGCCGTTGGATTTAATTGTGGAATTTTGTGGTGATGATTACAGGTGAATGTCTCATCTGGGACTTCATCATCATTTGGGATGATCGTAGCCGTGGGAAGCATCCACCCTCATCGCCCACCTGTTTGGCGAATGCCTTGACCCCCACAGGCAGTGACCAGATACTTAATACTTGGTCATGATATGCTATTCTATATTCCATGACCATGTCGAATTATTTGATGTCTTCAACTGCTGATTTATTGGGATTATTCATGAATTATGCGTGGTTTTGAATTATGAGAGAGCTTCGACTTTCATTTAATAAACAGTCAGGCTGATATTACATATTTGTCTTCATAGAGATGTTAGCTGTTTTCATTTTGTGTTGCAGAATCATGTATTACCGATTGAATAATTTTCATTGTATAAAGGATTTACTACATATTATTGCTTTGCATTTCAGGGAATTTTTCGAATACGTCAAGAACTATTGTAGGGCTCCGAATCAGGAAAGGATTAACCTAAACTCATGTGCTGAGTTGGAAAATATGAGGTTGTGAGGACAATAGGCGAGGGGTCATTTGTAAAGGTCAAGTTCGTGCGAAATTCAGAGAATGGGGAGCCAGTAGCCAAAAACATTCCACACTACACAGACACATTTAGTTTTGCAACAGTCTTTGGTCTCATTTGTCTTGATTTTTAGGAAAAATCTTAATTATTTACAATTCGAAAAGAAAATGATAGACATAATAACTCTCATTGTCCTCTTAGCTTCCGATTTCAGTTCTAATTGAGATAACTGTATGCAACAGAGAAAGAGCTTATTTATCATCCAGAGACAGTGGGAGCAGGCTGGAACCAGTAGCTAAGGAGAAAGTGTTGCTGTGTTGGGATCCAAAGTTGAAGCTTCATAAAGTATCCGAATGCGTCTTCCGGCCCAATAATAGTAAATTTCGCATCCCCTTTCCCGTTTTACCTCACTGTTAATCGTAATTATTAGCGCCAGCTTAATGTCCACGTCATCGTTCTATTTATCTGTTTACTGCAGCCCTATTGGTGGGACCTACTCAAACTCAGCATCCGATGACAGTGCCACATACACAAACTCCCTAACCCCTCTGATTGGAGTTCAGGTTTCAATTTTTTACCTTTCTTAAGGCGTCATCTACTGTTGTCTGTAGTAGTTCATTTTTTTGATTATAAAGTTATATTCACAGTTTGAGAATAAATGTGAGAATACATCTCCAACAGGACAACTGACACGGAGGGAATAATGAAGAAAAAAAATGCACAAGATACTTTCACCTCCTCAGATCTGACAGAAAGACCCTTCCCCCTTCAAACTTGGGAAATGCACTTTTACACCTTCAGTGTGCCGAACTTCAGGACACGAACTACTAATGGTAGCGAACTTCGCCCCAGACTAACGACGTCGCAATTAGGCTGTGTAGATGTCATAAAATTTGGTATACATATGGGATGAAAGTGTCCTTTTCTAAGCTGAAAGGCGTAAAAGTGTCTTTGATTCTAAGGGCGTTAGGGTTCTTAGTAACGAACTGCATATGACACAAGAATGTAGAAAGTAGAACCATGTTTCTAAAGGCCCTCAACTTAACTTATATCAATGGTGTCGTTCTTCTTAAGATACTCTACTAGCTTTCTGATATGATACTAAAGTTATATATATTCGTTTACTTATTTGTAGATCCGATTAAGAGAATATGAAAGAAAATGCAGGCATAGATAAAAGAATGATGGAACAGCTAGATTAATGGACTACTTTAGAATGCTGATGAGGTTTCGGGCGTTCAATTTAATGTACAATTGGTATTTCATTAATTCACAACGATGCTCTTTAAAATAATGATAGATATTGAGCTTGTGGCTTCCACAATCTTAACAATTGTATATTGTCCTGGAGGTATTTCTTTATTAACAAAGAGCTTTGATTTGTTCTTTATTGCCATATAACTGGATACAGCTTTTGTATTCATCTTTTTGTTTTCAGAATTTCAAAGAGTGAATTAAGGACTAGCACTTTGTATTCCATATATTTTCACTCTTTGTAGACGGCCGTAAGTTTTTGTTGGTACTCGATATTACCAGAAATGGAAAAGATGAAGTATAGTTTCATTCCGATGTAGACTTAGTTCTTATGTTAATATGTTAAGGAAGCTACTTTTCTCCGTATAATTAGAGGTATGGCTTTCTGAGTAAAATAATTTATTTTTAATATCAAAGCGAAGGAGCAGAATCTTCCCCGGTTAGCTTGTTGTTATCCATCAAGCGGGGAAGAACAGTTGAATTTCCATCCTCAACCATGGTCCTCAATAGTTCTTTGTGCAGGACTATACCAAAGACTGGATTAAATCCGAAGCGGAGTATTTTTTATCTCTTCTTGTGAGGTTTCTAAAGTAAGCATAGAGAAAATAACACAGGAATTAGTCAAACAAAATCTTACTGAGAGTTTGAACAGGCAGCCCGGGCAATTTGATCCTTGTAGCTGACTCTTTTAAACTGCGAAAAGGTTGTTGTTTTTATGGATCTCATTTCAGTTAAGAACTGTTGGTTCACATGTTGATGGATCTGCATGCTTCGATATTTAATCTTTTCGAAGTTCCTCTTTCTATCTTCTATCTGTTAAACTGCTCGGTCATGTTATGCAGTTCCAAAGTGAAGTTATGAACCGTATTGCCGGAGCCTGGAGGTAATGGATCAGATATAGATGCGGAAGACTTTGTGGGGTTAATGACATCGGGGGGACTGATATATTCCGAATTAGCTAAAAAAAGTATATTAAAACTGATTTCCCGGGTTTGGATAATGGAGTATGTGTTAGTTTCTTTCCCCTACCACTAATAGGTGTATTTGATTTGTTTATTACGGTATTATATATGTTCAATTCAGTAGTTTTTTTTATTTTCGTTGCTCGCTTCGCTCCCTTTGATTGGTTCTTACTCTTAGTTTTTAAGTTCCGGATACTCTGACATTGTCTAATATAAATTAGCATATTGCTATCTCGGCATCTTTAGAATTAAATCATGTTGAAGTTTCTCACCCACAAACTTTGACTCTCGGTGCAGGACGTCAGTCAGATGCTTGCGCTCCAACAGTTTAAAGTAGAGCAACACGGACTTAACTTATTGCTTCAGAATTGAATTTATCGAAGTACAGGTAGGCTGCTTAACTGCTTCCTTTACCAATTTACTCAGTAACAAGAGTTAAAATATATCAGTTTCTAATGGAGGATTCTAGGCTACTGGAGTCAGTTTTGGACACTCGATCTTTTAATGTGCATTTGAGAGGTTTTTTTTCTATATCTTTTTCCACCGTCTTTGTTTTGCATAATTTTTGCTAAACTATGAGCTATATAAATTGGTTAAGAAAAGAGAAACCTCATCTGAAAGGTATTAATTGTCTTTAAAAAATTAATTGTCCGTGCTATAGTCATGTTTGTATGTTATTAGAACTCGGGGTTGAGAGAACTAATAAGTTGAATTTAGTGCTCAGAGGATGATGATACCAGGTCATTCCCCTCATGTTTTTGTATGTCTTCACACTTTTACCTCTACACAGATTCAACTTTTACATATCCAGTAGTGTCCATCTATCTCAATTGAAACTTCAGTAATTTTCATACCTAAGCCTGCCGCGAAAACCCTCTGACTGGTCACTAAGTCTACACATTTAGTTTTCTTGACTGAGTACTTACATAGGTGGCCTAATATATCTAGGGGTAGAGGCTTCTACTAGGAAGTACGTATTTGTCGGGCGAAGTATATATTTGGTTGGGGTGATATGTTTCGGTTGTCTAGGGGTAGAGCAGGCTTTAAGTTATTGGCTTTAAACAGCGGTTGTGGGAGCTGGGCGGCCATGGTGGTTTGTCTCTGTTATTCAACCCTGAGATTTAAGTCTTTGGTTCTATTACGTTTTGGTCATAATTTCTGGCTCTTCTACCATAATAAGGTATGCCATTTGGTTGTTCTGGTCTTTGAAAGTTCATTATCTGTCACATGAGAGGACTAAGATTGGCTGAACCATATTTTCTACTCTTTTACATATTTTTCCAGATTTGTGTGATTTTCTGGTGTCTGACTTTTGTCACTCCAAGTCACGAATCATATCTTTGCAATTGTTGTTTTCATGTATCAATCGTAGTCATGGTTTACTTATCATTACTTCATTAGGGATGACTGATTGAACTTCTGTATTTAGTTTTCCCTTTCCCAATTTTTGGCTACATTACTTTCTTTGAACTTTGTGATTTCTTTCTGTATAAATGCTGAAGCAGTGCAGAGTTAAACTTTCTTATTTATTTGTGTCTCTTATTTGTGCTCCGTAGGGATGAGGGTATGATTCTTTGGCCTAGCTTTCACCCAGTTAACTGAAGGTATTTATCTGATACTTCTATTCTACTTTTGTAAGCATTTGGGTAATGAAAATTGGCTTAGGTATCAGTTGTTCAAAGGTTATATCTGTAAAACAACATTTTTTGGAATCACAAAATGTTATTAGCTTATCATAAATAATTTTCTTCTGCACGAGCAAGTCACCATCACCACATATTAGCAAGAATTTGTTGATGCCATTGATACTTAACTCAGGGAAATATTCATGGAACTGGAATATGTTCTAGACATTCAATAAATTTTCATGTACCCGGTTTCTCTTTGGTCATGGATGTGATCTAGGAAAAAAATCGTTATTCTGGGTTATTATTTAGCATCTTCCAGGGCCAGATTTTCTGATGACAGGGCACATTTTATTGCAATATGCATGTTTGGCACTTTGTGTGTCTCGGTCATGTTCATGTTGAGTAGAATTCTACAGGAACTCTAGCACATGTTACCATCTACCTTATTGTTTTAGAAATTCATTTTGAGTTCTATGAGGTTAACAAATTTGTCTTTTTGTAGCATAACCCAGAGAAGGTTAGTGACGTTGATGAAGCGCATATTCAGAATTTTTTATGCCATTACTTTTACTTGTGGCTGCTTCATGTTCTTCCAAGAATAAAGGAGGCGAGACCGGGTGAAAGTTTATGACGAATTCTGGTGAGCTCATGGGTATACTCCAGTTTACAAGTGCCAAGCCTCCGTACTTACAGAAAGAGGGGTTCATGAAAGTTGGCATTTATTTAGTTTGTAAAATAGTAATTGATGCTCTCATGCAATACTGTAATTGTTCTTTTATTATGATAATTTATAACTTTAATGCTCACTTCTCTACAGTGGCGGACCTAGGGGGTGGCGGGCGGGGGCCACGGCCCCTCCAAGGTCCAGAAATTTCACTTTAATTCCATGCAATGTGACGTATTTTTATACAAATACTATATTTTGGCCCCTTTAAAATATCAAATTTACCCTAAATATATTTTGAAATCTCAGATTTTAGACTTGAATCCTTTTATAGCGTGCGTACATAATGTAACTTGGCCCCTGCTTAATCAAAATCCTGCGTCCGCCACTGCTTCTCTACAAAAGATGTATGGCTATTGTTTGCAAAGCAAGAGGATCGGGTTTCGATTTCTCCTTTGTACTCAAGCTGTGTTAACCTATTTGTTAATCTGTTGACTGAAATTCTTCCTATCTAAGGGTCACTTTCACCAGGTGCTTTGGTTAGCAAAACGATGCAAGAACTTGGTAATCTTTTCACGGCTTGCATCTTTTGCTAATCAGATCACTGGGTCTAAGTGACATGAAAACTTGATGAAAACCGTGAAGATATTACCAAGACAGTGCAAGAAGTTAAGGTTTCTTTCGCAAATTTAATGCTCGGGTCCGAACAAAGTACCACCAGTAATTTAGTATTAGAACCGCGAGGACAACCTTTTACTTATTATATTTATAGTTGTGATGTCTAAGTCAGTTCGTAAAAAAGTCTTACCGTTACATGACTACATATATGTCTTTTTCATATTTTTAAATGAAGGCTTTGACTAATGAGCCCAAAGATTTTGGTATCAAGAAGAACTCAGCTGAAATCGTCAAGGTTCTTGATAAGCTTGCCGAAATCGGTAAATACTTCACTATGTAACTGCATTTCTTCAATACCGAGTAATTTTGATGCCGAATGAAGGATGAATTGATTGATTTCCGGATTTATTTATTCGATGGGTATCACAGGTTTCCAGGGGCAAAGCCAGTTGCTGAAGCATCCACCAAGTTTGGAACATTTATGTCCCGGGTCCTATTAAGGAATTCTTTGCGCAAATTGCACCATTTTTGCCTGCAGAGCCAGTACTAGAGGCACCAAAGTTTGAAGTGGATAAGGAGAAACAGAAGGTTGAGGAGGCTGACACTGAAGTTTCAGATGGTCTTCTTAGAAGTACCAGGTAAATTTATCAAATTTGCCTCTATGGGTAGTTCCTGTTTTAGGTGAATATATGGCTATCGGTGCACCGTTAGTGCTGGTCTTTCATTGACACCGGTAAATTCCGAAATATCATCATCTCGGTTCTTGACTAAGGCCTGCCTATCGATTCTTTATACTCTCTCTCTCATGCACTCTCTCTTCGAATGAATCGAAAGTACTAAAACTTCAAACTGATTAAAGTTGAAGTCTTTGATTTTCAATAAATTAGGATCTCGATCGGTTCTAAATCCCAATTCGTTACGGTTGTGTTAAGTGTCAATTTCTAACCCTACCTAACAGTTCCAGATAAACTATTTATCTGCTACTTCTATGTTTCCGCTGCTGTAACGATGTATTTCCAGCTGTGTAATAATACTCCATCTCCAGAATAACACCAACTTCAAAAATTAACTTTTTTCCAGCATTATTCCAGCAACTACACTCAAGCCAATGTTAAGCGAAATAATGCACACAATCAACGCACCTAAACAATGTAATACTCGAATCACCGCCGAGCCTCGCGCAACGCGCGCGGAGCGAACCTAGTATTTACTAATAAAATTATAGTAGGTCTAATTAGATGTCATAGTATGTTGGTACAAAAAAAAAGTAGAGGTAAATTGGCCATTTTTATTGTTTAGGAAGAAATAAGTCCAAAAAAAGTTCATGAAACCCAACTTTTTTCTCAATTCAGTTTTACACTACAAGACAAAAGCCAAATCCAAAAGCTGGCACAAAAAAAGTCATACCAAACCTTTCAGAAAAGCTCAAAACAGATTAAAAGTCCAAAGTGGATTAAAAGCTGAAAATAAGTCATACCAAACCCACCCTAAGACAGATAAAGCTGCAAAGTCCTCCAAACATTATGCGTAACAACACAAGTGTTAGGGTTACATTTAGCAAACAACAAGAGTTCATCAGCATAGAAAAGATGGGAAATAACTGGGATATTTCTAGAACCTTTTAAACCCGAACCAATTTTTATTATTCACGAGTTCAGAGATGTTGTGAGAATGTCTTTTCATACAGAGAACAAAGAACAAAAAGATAAGGAGAAATGTGGTCTCCTTGTCTTAAAGGAAGACCAGTGACACAATTCATGATAATCTCAATCAGGTTAGGAAGGAAATTAAAGAACTTGAGCATTTCCGAAATAAGATTTCAAGACCGCTTATCATAAGCTTTTTCAAGATCAATTTTAATGATCACACCACCAACTTATTTTTCATTTTCTTAAGAGAGTGAATAACCTCCTAGGTGATAATGATAATATCTCTATAGACCTACCAGGAATATAACTTCTTTGGAAGGAACTCACAATCTTACCAAAATATCTCTAATTCTATTCACAGTACATTTAGTGATAGCTTTGTCAATGCTATTAAACGGACTAATAGTCCTAAACTGCTTGATATTCTGAGGATGATCACATTTGGGAATAAGACATATGAGGGTCTTGTTACCAGACCTATGAATGGTGATGACAGTAAACCTGCCGCAGTGAGCTTGTGACCCAATTGGTTGCTCTACCATTTTATCAATTAATTTACTTATTCATTGACTGTCACTTTCAGCTGCTGGTTGCGGTCATCACGTTTCTATAGTCACATATCTTTGTAGCTGTCAAGCCGCACCACGGCATAAAGGTCGTGATTGTTGGCTTTGCCATAAGCAAATGCCTAAATGCACAGACGAGTACAATGGACACCAGACCCACTTTTGCTGTACCAGGAGCCTTAAATGCTCTTTTAACGCAATGTCGAATCCATGGTGAAGATAACCAAAGCAAGAAGCTCTACAAGATAATTTGGGGCTGAACCATGACTTGCTAGGCGTGGATCACAACAAGTGTCTAAAGCAGCCAAGTTCATTTGATTAGCGGGGAAATTTCCTTTGCCAATATCAAGCGGGTTGTTGGCCTACAACCATAAGGTGGAGCCTGAAAAGATTTGCGAGGATCGAGGAGATGTTGGAGGCCGTACACCAGGTTGATGATGATGATAGCACCTGTGGACATATTTTTGTGTTGATATATCGACTCATATACTAAAAAAAAGTCAAATATCCTGGATAGATTTATGTGTTAGTCCTGAAATTAGTTAAGTCACAAGATAACATTGTAAGGTATAACATCTTGGATAACATCCTGAGTTTCTGGTTATTAACAAATTTCTGGTGCATTGTACATCGAAGTGATCCGTTGCTTGAGTTCAAATTTCTCACAAAGCTTTGTTATAAAGGAGTTATCAAACGACGTCTCATTGTCGGTGATCATGTATCGAGGCACACCATACCGAAATATTTTGTTTCATTGATGAAGTTCATAACATTTTCTTCTTCACCACTTTCAAAGGAATAACTTCAGCCTATTTTGAAAAATATACTGTTGCTCTCAGGATATACAAGTGACCAGCCGACGACTTAGTGAGTGGCCCGATTGCATGGAGCCGCTAAGCATCAAAGAGCCATGACGTGACAGTAGGATGCATTGGCTCCGCACTGGTGGATAAAATTTGCATTGAATGGGCATCTTTACACATATTCAATACAATTGTTGGCCAGAGTACGCCCAATTATAACTCATTCGTTAAGTGCCGAAATTTAATTCTGCGCTTGATTGTTGAGCTCTGCATATAGCAGAATGAGTTTTCTCCATGGATTGTCGTGCTTCTTCTCTGTCTAGGCAACGCAAGAGGACTCCCTAAAACGACAGTAGAAATGATAGGTGAATAGATGAGAGCTCCATCTTATCTCTGTCTTAAACAAAAAGTTGTCAAACTATGTAAAATCAGAAGCTTCGCAATAGAGTCCGAGAACATATGTATCATAATTTTGGCTGTACTTGAAAAGAACAAGAACAATCTTAAGGAAGGGTTTAGAAAAGACCCAATGACCTAAAATTCATAAAAAAAATAAGAGGGGAAATAGAACTTTTAAAAAAATGTGCATTTCACCATCTCAGTTTACTTAACTGAACAATGTCGTTCATATCATCTGGATCATTGTCATTGATGATAGTGTTTTCTCAAATAAATTTCCCTGAACAACTTGATAATCTCCGGAAGCAAAAGATGAACTGTTTAGAAAGAATATTCACGAGCGTGAGTTGGACATCTCCTCCTTTTGGAATCCCATCAATGAGCTGCTGCAACGAAACCCAAACACCGTGCATACAAATAGGTATTGCGCTGAAGTCTTGCGCAGTTACAAGTACCAAAATACTTTACTCCGGCAACATGTACCTAATGAACCAAGTGTATTATGTAAAACACAAAAGTGAGTAAATATAAAGAGTTAGCAACTATAAAATTTAAATTGAAGACCACATACAGAAAAGATCGGTGATTATTTACCTCAATTAGTCAAGTGAAGCGAAGCTGCAATAGTACCAGAAGGACATATTTAGACTTGCTTCCAGCGGACACTCCATCTCCTGTTTGCTTTCTGGATCATACAACACCATGGTGGTTGTGGAATTTGTTCTACTAGTACCCAGAACTAGCAAATCAATATCGTCCTTGGCGAAAACCCCCAACACACGTTGAAAACTCACTGATGGTTCGCACGTTAATTTCTTAGACCATGATTGATCGTGATAACTCAATGTCCACACATCAAAGGAGGAACAGTAGTCACCATAACCCACATTCCAATGTGCAAACATTGCTAAAGAGTCCTTATAATCAGCAAATGTCAAGGTCGAAAAATCCTTAGCGCCATGTGGTGGCAACTCGATTCGTTTAAACATCTCATCAATCATGTCAAAACATATAATGTGCATCGACTCTGACAGCACATTATAACGACCCCGGACTTGAAAATGCCAATACATGTATCTCTTAACACATGCGGCAAACTTAATGTTACCTCCATAATTCCCGAATAATAATTGATAAGGGATGTCAATTGTCTTCTCTCGCCATGTACTATCACATGTTGTGAAAATACTAACACGTTGTTTAACTAATAATGCAATCTGTATCAACTTGAAAGCATTGGATACCGGATCAAAACAAAACCCATGTGTAAACCACACCTTATTCTTGATAAAATCATCTTTGTGATAGTTAATTTTCCTATATTGACTAGTAGCAGGGTTCCACAGAACATACTCGTCGCCGCGCATTAAGCAAACTACACCACCAGAACAACCTACGATACGGAAATTGCCTGGCTCATGAACAGGGACTGTTAGGTCAACGGGGGAAACCGTTAAATCGAAAGGATATGGTACTAGTTATGGTTTCCGGAAGAGGGTCAAAGGATACGGTAACGGATGTCGGAGAACGGCTAAACAAATAACAAAATATGGGCCTTCCAATCGTGTGATTGTGACTATTCATACGGTGCATAGCGATAAAATTTGGACAGATGATTTGGTTGTACCAGAGTTTGCAGACGCACTTGAACCGCAGCAGCGATCTGACAGGCAGGTGTTGGAGGATCTCAGTTATCAAATCTTCTGACAGATCTGTGCTCCTTTCTTTGCTTCTCTTTCTTTGTCCTTCTTCTCGCCAAGAACCCATTGAATCCAGTCTAGGGTTTCACACAGACGATGTGTTTAGGGGTTTTGGGTGCCTTTTAACCTATAAAGGAACGGGTGGTGGCACTGCAAATATGACAAGTTGTGTGAATTGCACTAAAAACTGCCCTGAGGTTGGGTTTATTGCGTTGTCACCCCTGTATGTTTATTTCATTATTTTTGCAATCCCATTATTATGTACTTCAAGTTCTGGCTGGGTTTATTACCTTCTCACCCCTGTATCTGTATTTCATTATTTTTGTAATCCCATTTTTATGTACTTTGGGGGGGGGGGGGGGGGGGGGGAGGACGACCGTATGAAAATACGATTCAAGTCCAACCCATGGGGGGTGGGGGGGATGGGAGGGGGTGATGTGGGAAGATATTTTTCGTTGGGTGTGGGATGTTATGGGGATTTGCCCCTCCTCCTACGTTAAAATGGATAGGAGAAAAAATGGGTTAGAGGAGTTGTAATTTAGGGGATGGGGAGGGGGAAGAGAAAAATGATGGGCCCGTGAGAGAAAGGGGGGGTGGAGGGAGGAAAAAAGTAACATGAATTGGAAATGTTCTAAACAATCCCCAATCCATATGCCCTTAATTGCCAAACGAATAATGCTTGTGGACGTAAGTTTCTGCATGGAACATGAGCATATAAAAGAACTATAGGGTTACGATGTCATAAGTTATCGTTCAAAACTTTAGGGAATGGCTACGGCGCGGACATTTCTTTTATGAGTTTTGGGGGCCGACTTTTCTTTCTTACAAGTTATGACACTTATTCATCCAGTTTCACACGACTTACAAAAACACCTGCAAAAGAAAAATACTTTTCTCGGGTGGAGACAAAACGTGCGGATCCAGTCTCATCCGCCATTCCCAATACTTTGAATTAGCTTATCTTTTTCATGAAACAAACTAAAACTGACAGAAAACTTTTGAAAACATTTTTTTAATGAATAATCTTGCACATATTTTCAGTGAAACCTTTAATGCGTACGCTATCTAACAGTTGCAAAATATGTCAAACACGTCCATGCACATTCAACCATTCACAAGTATGTGAAATTAACGCGCAACAATAAGATAATTGTCACTACTAGAAAAATAGCTTGTTACGGCAGTTTTAGATACGGGCGATGCAAAAACCGCTGTTTATTGAGCCTCATCACGGCGGTTTCAAAAGCTCTTACGTATATTTTTAATTAGGGGCGCTTAGAGAAAACCGCCGTATATTTGATCCCATTTACGGCGGAAAATAAGAAACCGCCCTAAGTTTACGGCGGTATTTCAGATAAGCCGTTAACTATACGATGGTACTTTAGTTTGCGCCGTTAACTGTACGGTGGTTTTAGAAAAACTGCTTTAAACTAATTTTTTATTTGTTTATTGGTATACATAAATAATTTGTATATATTAATATATTTCCTATATGTAATCTGGTCCGTTGATTACACCTCCTACTAGATTAAATCTAACCCGTTCATTTCCAACCCTATCTTTATAGCCCACAAACCTCTCTCTTCCTCTCATTCTTCGTCCGCCTCCTTCAGGCATGTCTCTCTCTGTCTCTCTCCCTCTTTCTCTCTGTTTCTTCATCGCTTCTTCACCTTCCAGCCTTTGTCTTCGGCAATAACAATGGAGAACCACCACCATGAACCGATTTACTCTACCTCTCTGTCTCCCGGTCAGTTTCTCCTCCATCTTCTCTTCTCTCTTCGGTCGGACAAGGAAGAGACACAATGAAACCTTGTAGACGCATAATCCTCCACCTTCACCCTTGAAATTGAAACCCTTTGCTGTCAAGTAGACTCAAAGAAATCAGATTCTTTGTGACAAGCGGTACGTGTGTAACCTCCTTCAGTGTGCATGTCTTCCCATCCTGTGTCTTGGATCTAACATAACTTTTTCATATGACCTTGCAAATAGCTCCGTTTGCCATGTAAACAGATCCTCCATCTGCTTGGTTGTAGCTTGAAAACAGTTCCCTGTTAGAATATATGTGATAAGAAGCCCCTGAGTCAAGAAACCACGCATCGGGTGAATGCGTGACATCACCCGCCAGTAGAACGCAATCATTTTCAGACGAATTGCCCTTCTCTACCACGACTTTAGAGCCATTCTGTCCATGTTGTCTTCGTTTTGGGCAATCCCTCTTCCAGTGCCCTTTCTCCTTGCAATAGACACAAACATCCTTGGGTAACTTAAAACCTGAGAATTGATTCTTCTTGTTCTTCTTACCTTTCTTACTTCCCCCTGACACCATCAATCCGGAATCATGGTCCTATGTACCTATGCCTGCGCCCTTATGGCGCATTTCCCTATCAAAGAGCGCCGATTTGATCTCCTCTAGAGATAAGTCCTCATTGTACACAATGAACGACTGAACAAAGTTCTCATATGATGGAGGTAACGAGATCAACAACAAGAGTGCGGTATCCTCATCCCCCACCTTCTCCCCGATATTACACAAATCTAAAAGAATTGTATTCAATTGATCAAGATGATCCTTGAGAGCCATACCTTCGAGCATCCACAAAGTGAAGAGCCTCTGCTTCAGCATCGACTTTCTAGTGAGACTCTTCGTCATGTGGAGACCTCTAACTTGAGCCAAAGCCCTGCTGCTTGCTTCTGATCTGCGACCTCGATGATCACGTCATCCGATAAGCATCGCATAATAGTTGCTTGTGCCTCCTCCATTTCCTTTAACTCCGATGTATTGACACTCATGCCTCCCTTGTCCGTGGTCAAAGTTTCCCACAATCCCTGCGATTTAAGCAAGGCCTCCATCTTTATCTTCCACAGACTGAAGTTGTTCCCTTCTATGAACCTCTCAATCTTCAACATCGATTCGGACATCGTTCTTGGTGGAGTAGTCGACCTAATCTCAGATACCAGTTTGTTATACCTCTCATCACAATCACTCACGCCTCACAAACGATAAAGAAAGATGCAATCACACAAGATTTACGTGGTTCGCTAGCCCAACTCGAGCTAACTACGTCCACGGGGAAGTAAGACCTTTATTCAACTGAGGAGAACATCTCTAGATGTTTACATATGTTCATAGGACCCCAAATGATGATTTTATATCCCCCAAAACTGCCCCCGAACAAAAAAGGAAACAATTCCATCCTTATTATCTTTTTCCCGGACTGTCTTCGTGCGAAGACAATTGTCTTCGTGCGAAGGCCTTCTTGGATAGATACTGCAAGCTATTCCACGAAGGCTCTCTGATTTTGGCTAAGTATGAGAGGTCTTCGTGTGAAGACCCCCCCCCCCCCCCCCCCCCCCCCCGCCGCCCGGGCTTCACTTCTTCGCGCTCCTTTGAGTATCTTCGTCTTCAAGACACTATTCCTTACAGTTATAATATGGTAACATTCAACCTTTTGCACTTGAACACTTTCACTTTCATAAGGATTGTAATGTAATAACCATAAGCAAGTCTTAAGCGACATGAAAGTAGGATTCGAATGAAGAATTTTGTCAAAGATGATAGTTCAAATATGTGGTCGAGCTCTACCAGGTTGTATATTGAATTTCGTAGACTATTAAGCTAATTATGGTGTTATGAACGCTTCTCTGAACTTCGGAAGGATTAGTCTCTAACTACCGGCTAGAGAACACCGCCTGATTCACACACACGAAAAGTGTTTATAGACGCTTTTGTAGATTTATTTTATATATATATTATAAAAGCATGAAAGTTGCGAGAATGAATATGAGAAAGCCCCATGTCAGTTAATTTTGCATAAAGAGACCTTCTAGATATGGTTATTTTACTTTAAAAGAACATCTTCACTGAAATAATCAAAATAGAAAAAGCAAAATTTTCTACTTAAATCGGTTCCCCTAAAAAGAAACGGTATTCAATTTTATCCTAAACTAATTCTATTAAATATGATTATTTTATAAAAAAAAGAAAATTGATACCAAAATATAAAAGTTTTAACGAAAAAACGCAAGACACGAAGTGCTCATCATTCTCTTCAATTCTGCAAGGATTCATAAATAGGTCTGAAATAGTTAATTTAACACACTGGAGGGGCCTGATGCGAAATTATTTTATCAATCACAGCGGAAGAGATTTGCTTTCTTTAGAGGGTTATGTTTTAAGGTTATACAGGATCTATCTGATCATTTTTTTGAAATGTGTCCTATACCTCTTCTTTCTTTTTTAACAATAGTTTCTTGCCAATTTGAATTGAGGTTTTATGATTAATGAATCATGTTGGGTAACTCTGAACCTTCTATCGTAAACTCTAGAGCATAATTTTTTTAATCCATTTATTCCTCCTTACTTACATATTATCTACTTTGATACATTATGCTCATAACTACACATAGGTGACGGTTTTGCATATCGACAAAAAAAAAAAAAAGAAATCATTTTGTTGAAACTAGATTAAAATAAAGTAGTGTGGATAAGTCTCATATGAAAGATTGTCAGCGGATCTAGGCATCAATTGGGGTCTTTTTACTGTCAGCGTAGACATATTCATTGATTATCATATATATACTTTAAGAGGTATAAATATTTTATCTTCAAAATTTCATGTTAATGTACTACAAGAAAATACCTTTTTTTTGAGAAATAGAAACATACCTTTTTGCGAGGGCACTATACGATAGCAAATGTGGCATACCGTCACAAAAAATAATTTCCGATGGTATATTGCCGTCACATGGCGTCGCAAAAGATATAATGGGCAAAAACATTTTTTGTGACTAAACAACATATAATCCTCTCAAAAAATATGTAGCCTTCACAACACAATTACTCATGAGAGATATATGGTGTCCCAAAAAATACGGGTCGTCACAAATGCAACTATATCAATGGGAATTACACATCACAAAATAGGGCTTGTCCTGGCAAAGTACATTTTGTAACAATTATGTTCTGTTGTAAAAAGACCATTTTTCTTGTAGTGGTATATATTGCAGTCTTTGCAAACTTTGATGGTCTAACTTTTGAATTTTATTTATTTTGTAGATCATGATTTGGAGTAGAGAGTGACACATTAGAAGGTCGTAGTTGTTGATTCATTGTTCTCAACTCAATATTTTCACACCGAACTGAATTTGAAAGTTAATATGGAGAAATTGACCCAACTTATGGTATTAAAACATAAAATTTTACTCATGCACAAATTTGTTATTCCATTATGCATCCAGGCTTAGTTTTTAGGATATATGTTAATTATTTTGTGGTATTTATATTATCACTTATTTTCTAACGGTATACTATCTCTTTCACAAATATCAATATTCACATTGTGATAATTCAATAAGAAGTGCAACAATTTTATTCTCAACCTCAGGAATTTTGTGATCAAATATTTCTGATCCCGGAACATATTTGCATTATAATAGATAAAATTAATTGTACGATTTCTTGATTTGTGTTGGGTTGATGTCGAGTTCTTTAAATTTCTATACTAAATTTCACATCTTGCATGTTTCAGGGTTTTACTTTTTATTCGTATTTTGGTGATGTCTTATATTAGCCTTCATAAACTAAGTCACCTTAAGAATTATGAATGCAAATGTTCGAAAAAAAAAATTGCAACACGCCCCTACGTCCTCACAAAATTCCCTTTCACGTTGACAATGATGATGTGGGAAATATAGAAAAAAACGATTCGAGAATGGTAAAAAACTAAATATACTGAATCAAGCTGCATTTCTTAATATGTGAGCCAATCTATATTCATTGTAATTTTTAACTTTGACTTTAATCTATTATTCTTAGTGTGTCTCCATACAACTAAATGGAGAAGTACGATGTAAATGGGTATTAGCTCAGTGGTAGAGCGTCTGAAGCCCCTGCATGAGGTCTCGGGTTCGACCCCAGCTATGTGATGTAATTCTTAAAAAAAATGGAGAAGTACGGCCATATAGGTCTTGATACTAAAATAGACCCCCCGCTAACTTGATACACCAAAGAGGGGGCGTAAGTTAATTTAAAGGCGAAATATGTATGTTGCCGAGAATGAAGTGCATATATTTGATCTTTTTGACAACCTTGCATCCTTCATGCACTCATCCCAAAAAATACAAATTTTATATAAAAACCACTCATTTTAGTTCAAAATATAAAAAAATGTATTCAAATTAGTCACCAATTATATTCCATTTCACCGAAACGACTTATTTTTTTACACATAAAAAAAATTAGTTAGTACAATTTTTTTAATTAACCAGAAAGTCCTTATTTTAAATGCTTAAAACTCTTACCCCAATACCGTAAATTTTTGGACTATGTGGCGGAATAAGATTATAGTGTGTTAGGACCAATGATATTTACTATACACATTTCATGAGGCAAAATGAATATATTTTTATGATTTGTACGGAAATAGTGAGAGTGCCAATATATTTTTATAACAATTTATCTTTGCGCGGGATAACGCCTAAATACTTCATATATAGGGTGAGCAAAGTCTGCCCAAACTGATTCTCCTTTTCAAGTTTTGACAGTTTTCAAAATATCTGGCAGCAGCTTTGGGGCTGATTTAGAGTGGATTAGAGAGTGATTTGAAACTTAAAATTCATCTGAAAGTTGCAGAGGTATGTACAGGGAGTTCACAGAGACAAGAATCAACCAATTCCATTCACTATTGAGAGAGATGCAGAGGATTAAAGTTGTCTCCATTCACAGGATAGTTCTTGGTAGTTCTTGGACGATATTATTTAAAAAACTTAAACCGTGAATTTAGCTGAGTTAGAGACAGACTTTGAAGATGAAATCAACTAGAGATTTGTAGCATGTTATACCTGGATTCCATAACATCAAACCACGCAAAATTAGAGTAAGAAACAATGGAGTTATCGTAGTGTTTTCAGGGGATAAAAACTCGTGGGAAAACCATGATTCAGCGAATCAAGTTGAGGTAAGCATGCTTCAGGGTTCACTTTTAGCATCTATAAGTGTTCTACTAGTGACGAGGATCATTAACAAGTTATTTTCAGTGAAAAGCAGTAAGGAATGAAGCGTTAATTATCGCTTCTCTGACGTTAACAGCAGTTTCCAGCGATGGAGGTGGTCAGTTTCCGGCGGCTCTGCGGTTCTTAATGAGTTAGATCTTGTGAAGGGGTTCCCCAACTTCACGTTGGCCTCTAAAACACGAATCCAATGTTCAATTTCCCCAGTTCAACATAATGAGGTAGGAATTGGGCAAAACCCGGGTAATGTGTTCGATTTCATCACGACCCTCCAACTGCAGCAGGTTCGGAAGAGGTGCTGTGTTGGTGGTGTTTCAGTGGTGGTAGTGGTGGTGCTCTTGTGGAGGAAGAAAGGATAGGGAATATGATGATAATCATCATACTCAATTCTTATCATTTGGTAGATCCAGGTCCATGACCTATTTCGGGTTCACTCGGAGCTTTGGCAACCACAGTATGAGGTGTGATGTACATGCACTCATTTAAAGGGGGTGAAAAACTTCTCAGCTTGTGCCTTCTATTTGTACTCTATACCATGTGTGTATGGTGGCGGGATGTTCTACGTGAATCCATGTTGGAAGGACATCATACCAAAGTTGTACAATTAGGATTTAGGATTGAGAAGATGGTGGAGGAGCTGCCAACTCAATGTGATGAGGCGTCTCTACGTCTCTACACAGGTTAGATAGTTGACAACTCATAGGGGAGCTATTTGTAGTTTTAGGAACCTTGAGAGTAAATTGGATATTTTACTATCTTTACAAAATTACTAAAATCACCCTTCAGATTTAAATATTGTCAACATTTCCTACCTCACTCAGGAATCCCCCACCGCCAGATATCAGCTGGTAGTGAAATTTTGAAAAAAAATTACACATTAACCCCAAGTAGTTTAGATATTGTATTTTAAACCCCTAGAAATTTTCAAAGGTGTTACAGGGAATATAAGGAAGCAATCAATCGGACACTAGCCGACACAGAGGGAACCAGTCCCTCATACTGCATGCACAAACCTCGGATCCATTGGATTCACCAGAGGATCATATGAACTAGGCATATGACTCACCTGGATTATAATTACTATTATCGAATTCTTTGGGCTCCAGTTTAATAAGTTATAGTTAGCCCATATTAACAATGTGACGAGGAAGCACAAATTCATAGGGTGCCAACATGCTGGGAACTTTCCCGAAATGTCATTTCTAGTTTGAATTGTATCAGACCTGTAAAATGATGCAAGTTTCTTCTCCACATGTTCTGATGAATGTTTAAATCAGCTTTGAGTACAACAAGGTTGAACAAGAATGGATTTGCTTCAGAGAATACCAACTATTCCTGAGAGTTCCTCACCTCTACTTGTACTTGTACTCCTTTATTTTTTCTCTTTTGTTGCAAACCCGGTTTATAGAACTCCATTGAATCACAATTATATAAATTTCATTCAGCGTGTTCTCTTCTCTTCTCCTCTTATGTTACTTTTCATATATGCATTTGTATATAAATACTTCATCCTGACATAACATAAGCACCTTCAGTGGAATTCATCAAGATGAGTGGCAATGACAGTAAACCTGCCGCAGTGAGCTTGTGACCCGATTGGTTACTCTACCATTTTATCAATTAATTTACTTATTCATTGACTGTCACTTTCAGCTGGTTGTTGTCATAACTTTTCTGTAGTCACTATTTTTTGTAGCTGTCAAGCCGCACTATGCCACAAAGGTCGTGATTGTTAGCTCTGCCAGGAGCTAATGCCTAAATGCACGTACGAGTATAATGGATACCATACACACTTTTGCAGTACCAGGAGCCTTAAATGCTCTTTGAATGCAATGCCAGACCCATGGTGAAGATAACAAAAGGAAGAAGCTCTACATTATGCTCTCGGGCTGAACCATGACTTGCTAGGTGCGGATCGCAAAGTGTCTAAAGAAGCAAAGTTCATTTTATTTGAGGGAAAATTTACATTTGCAAATATCAGGCAGGTTGTTGGCCTATAACCATAAGGTGGAGCCTGAAAAGATTCGTAGGAGATGTTGGAGGCCGTACACCAGGTTGATGATGAAGATAGCACCCGTGGGTATATTTGTGTTCATTTATTGACTCATATACTAAAAATGTCCAGGGATAGTATCCGTGTAATATACTGGATAACATCGTGAGGTATATTATCCTGGATAAAATCCTGAATTTCTGGTTATTAACTAAATTATAGTGCGTTGTACATCGAACAGCTCTGTTGCTTGAACTCAAATTTCTCACAAAGCTGTCATCAAGGAGTTATCAAACGGCGTCTCATTGTCGGTGATCATGTATCGAGACACACCATACAGAAATATTATGTTTCATTTGATGACGTTCATAACATTTTTCTTCTTCACTGCTGTAGATACTGCTTTCTGACATGACAGATCTTGGCCACGTGGCAGCCATCCAGCACACCATATTGTGCTCTACACACACTGGATCACCAGCCGAGCTGATCCATGTGGGGGCTGCGAGACAGAGCCCTCGCATACCACTGCACGGGACTTGTAGGGACTTTGTGGTTTGGAGGCTAGAGTAAGCCTTGTCGCGTGCGAGCCAAGCCCGCACGCGACCTTTAGTAACTGTTTTGAGAGATTTATGGCACGAGCTCCATAAACCCGGTCAATCCGGCCAAACCCGGTCAACCTCGTAACGGTTCCGGTATTCGCGCACCACGTGCTCTAACGATTCCTATATACTCGGACGAACGTGCCGTTATGGTTAAGCTAATTAAGCCGCCATTAATGGGCGCATTAACCACACTACAACGGTCATGTTCTCCAGTATATATAGATCGTCAATCTTTCCATACAAAAGAGAACACACTGCCATACGCGGAAGCTCTGCCAAACCTCTGTCTCTCTCTCAGACATTGCTATTGCCTTACTCTCTCCCTACACACAACCCCTCTCTTCCTGTGCGATCCTTGATCCACTACACACGGTGCACACGGAGGTCTCCCCGCCGGAATCTCTTGTGCACATTTTGGTGAACCTGACGTGAACTTACCAACAAAAGCAACCATGTCTCAGGAGGATGATGTCAGCAACCGATCGCCTTCCACCGAAACTCCCTCGGGAGACGAGACCCGGCGTACTCCAACGACTCCCGGCGAGGCACCGTCGTTAGAGTCTTTGGACACCACTGTCCAAAGTCAGGCGAAAGCTCTCAAGGCTCAATCTGCGCAATTAGAACAAATCTTGGCCGTGAAAGTATCAGCTATCACTGGCATGACGCCACCCCATGATCAGAGTGCATTAAAGACATTTTTAGGAAAGCTATCCTATCTGCGGAGATTCATCCCAGCAATTGCCGAAATCACATGCTGTTTCAGCACTCTTCTCAAGAAGGACGCCGCGTACAATTGGGCTCCGGAGCACGAAGCTGCATTCGGAAAGCTGAAGGATTTGCTCACATCCTCAAAGATAATGATCGCACCTCAACTGGGATCACCGCTTCTGCTATATCTGACATCTACGAGGAGATCTATAGGAGCGCTCTTGGCTCAGGAGTATGAAGGCCAGGAGAGGCCTATCTACTACATCTCTCGCATCGTCCAGTCTGCTGAATCAAGGTACACAGACATCGAACGTCATTGCCTTGCCTTATTCTTTGTGATAGAGAAGTTGAAACACTATTTTTGCATCACACAAAGTAGTAGTGGTCACCAAGAGCGACCCCATAAGGTACTTGCTAACTCACACTACTCCGGGAGGGAGGCTGGCGAAATGGTACATGACCATTTCCCAATACGATATCACATGCGTGCGACCGCGAGCGATCAAGTCGCAGGCGGTAGCGGATCTGTTGGCACAGTTCCCCGACAACAGCCACGAACCCGTGATCGAAGAAGAGCTCGAAGGCCCTGAAATCTACGCAATCGACGTGCCCTATTGGACTCTCCACTTCAACGGTTCGTCAACCCGGAAAGGCGGAGGCATTGGGATAGTCTTGACAAAGCCAGATGGGGAAGTCATACAGATGTCCGCAAAGCTCAACTTCGCAGTCACAAACAACGAAGCGGAATACGAGGCTCTCATTGTAGGGCTCCGTGCGGCGAGAGCTCTGGAAGTGAGCAACCTAACAGTCATGGGAGATTCCAAGCTGATTGTTAAGCAAGCCTCGGGCGAATATGGTTTGAAGGAGATCAACCTCCTGTCTTATCGCACCCTAGTACAGAAGCTGATGCAGCAATTCTGCGATGTTAAGTACGAGCACAAGCCCCGAGCAGACAATAGGCACGCGGACGCCTTAGCAACCTTGGGGTCTAAGGTCAGCATAGACAAATGCCCCGCAAGGATTTCCATTGAAGTGCGAACATCGTCGGCATTGACAAAAGATGCGTGCGACGAGGAACACATGGATGACACAGACTGGCGGAAAGCAATCCTGCAAGCTATTGCGAAAGGCACCAGCAGCGAAAGCTGGGCATTAACAAAGGGATACTGCATCCACGACAACACCCTTTACTACAAGGGTCCTGGAGGAATACTCATGCGATGCGTCTCCGAGCAAGAGGGACAACAGCTGTTAGAAAAGATTCACCAACACGCTTGCGGAGAAAGTGAGGTGTCAATCTACAGAAAGGCTCAGAGATATGGCATTCATTGGCCAGACATGACAACAGCTGCAGCCCTGATACAAGGGAAGTGCGAAAGTTGCGCACTAATCAAAGATTCTCTACTCATCGCCCTGACCGATGATGACACGGACTGGAGAAAGCCACTATTTGATTTCCTCACCCAGGGCACTGTACCCGAGTCAAGAAAAGAAGCCGAAAAATTTAAAAGGAAAGCGTCTCGATACGTGGTACAGGAAAACCTGCTTTGGCGAAGAGGTCACGAGGGCAACTTGCTGCGATGTCTAGACGGCAGAGAAGCACAAGAAGTCATGGACCTTTCTCATCAGGTGGAACACCAAGGAGGTGCGAAATTATGCAGACAACTCCTCTCAATCGGGTATTTCTGGCCCACGATGGAGGTCGATTGCCGCACCAAAGTACGACACTGCCAGGAATGCCAATTCAAAGGGAACCTAGTGCACGCTCCCGCTGTGGATCTACATGCACTAGGGACGCCATGGCCATTTCACACATGGGCTCTAGACTTTATCACTCCCATCCGACCGACGTCGCACGGGAATCATTTCATTCTCACCGCAACTGAGCTGTTCACCAAGTGGGTGGAAGCAATACCGCTAAAGACGGCAAATGCGCTGGCTGTGGTCAATTTCATCCAGGAAAGCATCATATGCAGGTTCGGAATCCCAAACACCATTCTTTCAGATAACGGTACTCCTTTTGTTAATCGCCAGGTAGCTGCGAAATTAGCGGAGTACAATATCAGGCAGATATGTTCTACCCCTTATTACCCAAAGGGAAACGGACAAGCTGAAGCGACTAACAAAACGCTGCTGAGAATTTTGAGCAAGATGGTCGCAGATGACCACAAGAAGTGGGCCGACTCTCTAAGCATAGCTCTGTGGGCTTACCGAACTTCTCCAAGGACACCCACAGGGGCCTCACCATTTCTGCTATGTTATGGAGCCGAAGCTGTAGTACCTGCGGAGGTTAGAGTCAACTCGGCAAGGCTGGCCTTCCATGCACTCTATGAAAATCAACGCGATCACGACTTAATCTTGCTGGAGGAAAAGCGAGAACAAGCCAAGAGCACCAATAAGCGATACCAGGAGAGGATCGCTCGCGCCTACAACAAGACGGTCCAGCGAAGAGATTTCGCAGTCGGAGACTTGGTCTTGCGCGCATCTGATCACTGCATGCGAGAAGCGACTCACCCGAAGTTCGCAGCCAACTGGGAAGGACCCTTCGAAGTCACAGAAGTCTTCGATAGTGGCTACTGCAGCATACGAAGGTTGCACGGCACAACCTCAACTCCGAGTTCAGTCAACATGCGCTGGATCAAGAAGTACTATCCCTGACTTCTCTCATTTCATACGTTCTATGATAACGTTGTTTAATGTCTCATGTGGCTACGATTTACGCAATCTCCTCTCCCATATGAGAGGATTGTAATCTCATCTCTCCCATATGAGAGCGTTGTAATAAAAGAATTCTCCCAAATGAGAAGTTCACATTTCTAGCTGTTTATGTTGCTCTATTCAGTTTGTTATTACTGTTAACGATGATTTATTCGCCGCCATAGCAATCAATGCAAATGCGATCTTAAGTGATCATCTAAGCCTATCTCTAACGATAGCAATCAATGCAAATGCGATCTTAAGTGATCATCTGGGCCTATCTCTAACGATAGCAGCCAATGCAAAAGCGATCTTAAGTGATCATCTAAGCCTATCTCTAACGATAGCAGCCAATGCAAATGCGATCTTAAGTGATCATCTAAGCCTATCTCTCACGATAGCAGCCAATGCAAATGCGATCTTAAGTGATCATCTAAGCCTATCTCTCACGATAGCAGCCAATGCAATGCGATCTTAATTGATCATAAAAGCCTATCTCTCGCGATAGCAGCCAATGTAAATGCGATCTTAATCGATCATAAAAGTCTATCTGTTACGATAGCAGCCTATACAAGTGCGATCTTAATTGATCATAAAAGCCTATCTGTTATGATAGCAACCTATGCGATCATAATTGATCCTTTAAGCCTATCTCTTACGATAGCAGCCTATACAAATGCGATCTTAATTGATCATATAAGCCTATCTCTTACGATAGCAGCCTGTACAAATGCGATCTTAATTGATCATATAAGCCTATCTCTTACGATAGCAGCCTGTACAAATGCGATCTTAATTGATCACCCAAGCCTATCTGCTACGATAGCAACTTATATGCAAAGTGATTTTAGTTAATCATCTAAGACTATCTGTTACGATAGCAACTTATATGCAAAGCGATTGTAGTTGATCGCCCAAGCCTATCTGTTACGATGGCAACGCATGCGCAAAATGATCTTATTAGATCTTCTAAAAGTCTATCTGTTGCGATAGCAGTTTATGTGAGAAATGATCTCAATCGATTCTCTAATAAAGCCTATCTGCCATGATAGCAATTCGCACCACTTAACGATCTTAATTGATCTGCTAAAGACTATCTACTACGATTGCAACATTGTGAAGATGATCTTGAATGATCCACAACGGCCAACCACAAGCCCATCTGTCAGGATGGCACAGCTGCGAAAATCTGATCTCGAACGATCTAGCGAAGCATCAGCGAATTAATATCTCGCAAATGCGAAATCATTACATAGCATTATGCAAGGCGAAATATGCCGAAACGCATGCGAAATTGTATTTTTGTTGTAAAGAGACAGCAGATAATACAAAAGGCTATTTATCATTACGAGTCAAATGACTTACAATTTATCTGTCTAGATAGCAGCTTACAAGTGAAAAGCTCGAATCTAACTACGTAGCCAACATGGCTTACAATACATGCGAAAAGTGGCTGACAAGCCACAAACACACTACGGGAATTCCGACTAGAAAAGGATGAACCCACCGGTTTCAACACCGGCTGCGCAACACGCAGATCTGCGGGTGAACATCTGGAGCAGGGGGGATCTTGCTCTAAAAGAGCCACATGAAGCCATACGCTCAAGATCCCAATATTCGACAAGACCGTTGTCAGATCTGCACCCCATAACATTTGCCCAAGGAACCACCGGTTCCGACGATCCACAGACAAGGAGAAGCTCCAAAGGGCAAGGGCTCCTTGTAGACGGGGATGAACGCGACAGTTCGCCACCCCGAGCTCACAAACATAAAGGCGATGGATTCTTCTCCAGGGATGCTGAAGAAGAATTCCGCCATTCATTACGAGACGGTAGCACGGTCACTTCGGCGCTGCACCTCGCCACGAGGCGGCCGGAAACATGACCTGCACACATAATACACGAAGAAATTTCTTCGAACACACATGAGATATTATATGCATCTTCTTTATGATGGTTATAAAGAGCAATAAGCCTCATAAAGTGGATCTTGGAAACTATTTCTATAGCACAAAGCGCAAACTCAGGATTCAAAACTTGAAGTTGCCATGAATCAACGAAAAACAAGCGTTGAAGCCAGCAGTCGTAAGGACTCACGGCAAAGCACATGTTTGGGATGAAGAACCCAAATAGCAAAGACAGGGTTTATATAGACCCTGTACAGACTCTTCGGTTGCCTAAGATGAGTCAGCAAAATTCAAAAAGAGGGTAAGTTCAATCACTTACGCCTTGAAAAGCGGTAACAATCAATTACCCTACTAATGGCTACGACGATTCAGTTGCGTATCCTAATAAATGACGGATGGTCATGATTCGGATGGACTTCCCAACGAAAGCGTGCTTATCTACCGAGAAATTAGCACGAAAATCAAGCAGAGTATCAATTGCTGACGTCATAATTGGATATACACAGAAATATCCAATCAAATCCCGGAAAAAGGGCAAAACGGGAAATTTCATTGTTGTTGAAAAAAAAGGGGGAGAAACCCTAGCAACATTACATTAATGTTTGAGACATTACATTAATGTGTCAGCTATTTTTTTCTTGCTATTTTTGCAAAATTCGAAAAATCAAAGCAAATTCTTGATTAAGGAGTCTTGGGGCGCGAACTGCTCGCTCAGCTTCTCTACCTGTTCCACTTCTTGCTTCAGTAGCTCGCACCTGGCATTCATTTCATGATACAGCTTCAGAGCTTCATCAACCTTTTGCTTCTGCTGCTCCACCTTCTGCATCTCAGCTGCGAGATTCTGGTGACCGAGTTTCAAAGTTACGGCCGCGCGAATCAGCGTGACTCTGTCCTTAAGAAACTTGAAGCCCATTCTGCCTTGGACTTTGGTCACGAGGTTTTGGCACATGCCGCATAACAATTCAGCACTCTGGACCGAAATGGTCGCGGGCGTAGCCGCAGATAGCTGCTCCAAAATCCAAATGGCTTCAGTAAGGAACAGCCTCCTATCAAAAGGCCCGATCTCCAGAGATCTCACAAACGAGCGGGGGTACCTGAGACGCATTCGAACCACCCAGTCTACATCAGTTTGCTTCAAACCTGAGGAGACGTCAAAAATAAGTTATGATGTCAAAACTCGCAAGCGAATAATGCGACATGCGAACAGTAAAGCTCTACTTACCAGTTCCTTCCAGAATCTCATGAAGAGAAGGAATGCGGGCTGCCGGGTTGTTCAAAGATTGCCCTCGCTCCATAGCTCTCCTATCGGCTGCGAGCTCCAATCTCTCGTAGTCAGGAGGAAGAGTGTAGGCCGCACCAGCTGCGACTGCATTCCCAACCTGCGAGCCCCAAATGCTCCACGCAGGAATAGGTGCCTCGGGCTCAATCGTCGCCGGAGGCGAAGGGACAGCCGAAGTCGCTTGGCGAAGGACACTCTCAGATGCGAACGCATTAGCAACACTTGTCCTCACTTCCTCAGCACTAGCATGGACATCTTCATCCATCAGCACAGCGTCAGCTCCAGCATCGTCGGAAAGCTCGATGATGTCCTCAAGAGGCTCACCCGCGTGGTCAGCAGCTGCGACGGGCTTCTCGGTATGGGAGCTCGGAATTGGAACATAGGACGCAGAAGGCTGACTTCTCTGCTCCAGCTCAGGCTTCTCAGCATGACCTGCGACATTAAATGCGATGATATGAGTGTGTCCTCACTAAGCAAGTCTGTAAGAGGAGCGTGACCTGGGATGCGAATAAACCAGTCATGATTCTGCCTCAAGTTGCTAAAGCCTAGTACATGCGTATCACTCAAATAATTACCTGAGGGTTCTCCGCATTTGTCTACTAACCAACGGCGAATGTCAGCCTTTGACACACCATGCTTTAACGCACCCACAATAACATCTCTATAAGTTACTGCGAGATTGAAGATCTCACCTTTATCGCCGCCTGCGATCTCCTCAAAATCCGCTTGGACTTGCTCCAAGGCTGCTGCATCCTCTCCGGGAACCTCATCTTCCTCCTCCGCATGAGGAGCCACTTCTTCGGGAAGCTCGTCTTCCTCGACAACTGGACGCGCTAAGTCGTCAACATGCCGCTCTTCGAGGCTCCGCTGTTTCACACACTCAAGCTCCTCTTCTTCCCGCCGCCTTCTTCTCTCAGCAGCCTCCGCGGCTGTCTTCCGGGACTCAGCAAGAACGTCCTCGCTTATGGGGTCGTCTGGAATGCCGGAATGGGCATATCTCTTTTGTCTCTTGGCCACAAGGCCGCCAATGGTTTCATCATCATCATCTGCGAATACACGAATGGTTTAAAGAAAAGAAGTGCAAAGAAGTTACGATGACGGGAAAGGAAATGCGACGGAGGTACCTCCTGATTCTTCCTCATGCATCACAACTGTTGCTTCTTCTTCTTCATCACTTGCTTGGGGCTCCTGCCTCTCTTCCTCTTCCTCTTGATCGAATGGAACGAAAGACTCAACTGCGAGCTCTTTCCGCACTTTGCTGGGCATGCGACATTTGCCTTTGTCCTTGATAGAAAGGGACCTCACTGGAGGAGAAGCTGGAGCACTTCTAGGGGAAGAAATCGTAATTCCCTTTTGCCTAGGTCTCTTCACTCTCGGCGCCGCAGTCGCTGGAGGGGACGGGTCATCTCCAGGAGGAGACGGAGCCGGAGGATTGTCTATCAGCGAGTCAGCAAAAGCATTCATGACTGCGCGAACCTTTTTTTCAACCTCAGCGTCCATCCTCCATGAAAGCCGGAACGGCTGCTTTTGTCTTCTGTTGGCAACAATGGTGTTGACCAGCGACTTGGAGCGATCACCAGCTGCGAATCTCCGCACATGACACTACAACAGTACAGAATAAAAGTGTCAGCATAAGGAAATCAAGAAACTTAACACATGCGAAGAAATTGCTTACCTCAGCAAAAGCCTTGCTGTATCTGACGACTTGCGTGTCGCTCTTCTTGACTGCGGCGACTTGCTCCTTCAGAATGACGTCAGGACACAGATGGTTCTCACGATCCAACAGTGAGTAGCAACCATACTCAGACTCGCTCAGACTGCAAGTGGGGCGAAACGGAAAGGAGTTTCTTTTGATCAAGGGAGCTCTACCCGGCTGCGCGGCCGACTCTGTCTCGGTCCTCGTTTGCTGGGCAACCCAGTATGCGAGCCAGTTCTGGGAACAACCACCCTCGCGGGTTCCCGCAGGCTGCTCAAAAGGAAGATTGTTCATGAAAACCGTCTCGCACTCCTTTGTTAGCAAGCGCTTGTAGCATCCTCTGACAATAGACTGGGGCCAGATTGATGGGGCCACCGCATCAAAACCAAACTGAGGAGAAACTCGAGTGGGGTCAACGTCCACGGTAAGCTTCTCATACCTCGGCGCGAGCTCACGAATATGCTCTGCAAGGGCAGGAAGGGAACCTCGCAGACACCAGCAAAAGAACTCGCGGTAGCGCTCATGGAAATGAGGTCCCCTTTCAAAGAGAAGCTCTTCTGAAAAGACCATGCCTTTAGAGGGGTACAGCTTTGGAAACCATCGCACATTCTCAATGCGCGTGGCATAGGGCCTGGCAGTAAACTCCTTCCGTTTGTCGCATATCAAACTCCAAACGCACTTGGTGTTGCCTGTTCCGAACCATCTCGCAGCTCTTCCGCTGTTGCGCGCTTCTGTCTCGCCTGGGGGACACCATTTGTCAAGTTGGAGAGCAGTTGGAGCATAAGACGGCCAGCGCTCGAAAACCCACATTGTCAAAAAGGAAATATTGACAAAAGTCAGTACATCGAGGCGGCCACGCGACTCCCTCATAGCCAGAACCAGCTGATCAAGCCTATAGTACAGCGTGCCCAAAACCAAGGGTCTGAGTGCGACTCTCTGGCCAAGAGCGAGCCTCACAGCAAGTGGCAACACATGGTAGAAGACACCATCATGGGGGTGACCATCAATCAGATACCTTGACAGCCAGGCGCAGAGAAAAGCACAAAGGGTCAAATGGTAGCCCTTGCCCTCTACGTAATTCTCGGCCTCCGGATCTTCACTCAGAAGTTTCTTAGTAATGCTGCTGTTCGCATAGTCTCGAAAGAAGTACTGCAACCATTTGTTCCAGGTATTCTTTGCAGATGTATCAACCAGCTGCCAATTCGGAAGAGGCTTCGTAGTGGTCCACCGAGTGGAGATTTTCTTCACCTCTGCTAGGCATTCCTCCATCTGCGTGTATAAAGCAATCTCCGCAGATGTCCTCAAGGGACTCAAAGGGTCCACTTCGCCCATGGGGGAAAGCTCATACAGCATTTGAACGTCCTCGAGTGTGGGGGCAGCCTCGAACTCGGCAAAATGGAACGTATGAGTCGCAGGCGAGTAACGGGACAGAAGGTCTAGAAGCATGGACTGATCCAGCTTCACGGCAGCACCCTTCATAGCACGGATAGCAAAGTATACGCCGGCTTCATTAAGAATCACGGCGTGATGGTCCAACACGTGGTCAATCCACTCATCCATATAGTCCAATTTCTGGACGAACGCCTGAGTAGAAATCGCAGTATATGGGAAGTGCCCGTTCTCGATCCCCAATCGAACTACATCCTCGGAACCAACAAACTCGAGCAAGGCTGAGTTAACTGGGCGAGTCAGCGTCAGCAATCGCTCAACTGGGACAGGATCAGGCATCCTCTTCGCCTTTACCCTCGCATGGTAGAAATCTTTGCCGCCTAAAAAGGGGGCTTTTCGCCACAGGGCCTGCGGAAGGTCGGGTATCTCTTCATCTTCCTTGACGGGTCTGGTTACTCTTGTCTTGGCCATTCCTGCGGAAGAGCAAGAAAAAAGGGGGGAGAAATACCACACTTCAGTTTGAATTTTGAAATTCAAGATCTACGCAAAGGAAGACGAACAGTTCTGGTATCAATTTCAGAAATCGGGGAGTTGCAAGATCTCATATTGTTGAAGGACTAAAGCAAAGCAGGTTCAAAGACCAAACCCTCTTCACAAATTTAATGGGTTTACAGATTCAACGAAGTTCAAGACAAACACTGGTATCTTAAATCAAAAGTAAACAAGGCCAACCTTGTTTTCTTGAAGCCTGCTTGGACGAGCACAATTGAAGAACACGGATTGCAGTTCTGAACTGGTGATTGATTATCTGGATCTGCTCTCGGAGATCTCCGGGTACCATCCACTTTAAGAGAAAGAAGTGATGCTTTGCAATAATGGGGGATACAAGGTATTTATCCAAAACAATGAAGGGTTGCGTCCTTTCGATAGTCGAATCGCAACCGTCACCGTCGAATCGCGCAATCACAGGACAAGCTGACGTCACGCCTAAAACCCTAAAGGTCAGACGGCACGACTCTAGGGGTTTTAGGTCATAATGGCACGCACGGGGGCTGAATTTACCCGTATTGGAATTGGTGCGTGGCGGCGACGCGTATGTTGGTTTCCGCGCATGGAAGTCTATACGGCTATGAGTCTTCACGCGCAGAAAGGGGGCTAATGTAGATACTGCTTTCTGACATGACATATCTTGGCCACGTGGCAGCCATCCAGCACACCATATTGTGCTCTACACACACTGGATCACCAGCCGAGCTGATCCATGTGGGGGCTGCGAGACAGAGCCCTCGCATACCACTGCACGGGACTTGTAGGGACTTTGTGGTTTGGAGGCTAGAGTAAGCCCTGTCGCGTGCGAGCCAAGCCCGCACGCGACCTTTAGTAACTGTTTTGAGAGATTTATGGCACGAGCTCCATAAACCCGGTCAATCCGGCCAAACCCGGTCAACCTCGTAACGGTTCCGGTATTCGCGCACCACGTGCTCTAACGGTTCCTATATACTCGGACGAACGTGCCGTTATGGTTAAGCTAATTAAGCCGCCATTAATGGGCGCATTAACCACACTACAACGGTCATGTTCTCCAGTATATATAGATCGTCAACCTTTCCATACAAAAGAGAACACACTGCCATACGCGGAAGCTCTGCCAAACCTCTGTCTCTCTCTCAGACATTGCTATTGCCTTACTCTCTCCCTACACACAACCCCTCTCTTCCTGTGCGATCCTTGATCCGCTACACACGGTGCACACGGAGGTCTCCCCGCCGGAATCTCTTGTGCACAACTGCTTTCAAATTTCACAATAGAGTCCAAGAACATATATATCAGATTTTTGAACTGTGCTTAAAAAGAACAAGAACAATCTTGGAGGAAGGGCTTACAAAAGACCCAATTACCTAAAAGTCTTTAAAAAATAAGATGGGGGAAAACAGATTCTTTTTTAAGTGTGCATTTCACTATCTCAGTTTACTTAACTGATCAATATTGTGCATATCATCTGGATCATTGTCATTGATGATAGTCTTTTCTCAAATAAATTTCCCTACACAACTAGATAATCTCCGGCAGCAAAAAATAAAAAAAAAATAAAAAAAAATGAACTGTTTGAGAAGAATATTCACGAGCGTGAGTTGGTCATCTCCTCATTGTTCAATTGATTTTGGAACCCCATCAATGAGCTGCTGCCACAAAACCGGAACACCTTTCATACAAGTAGGCATTGCGCTAAAGTCTTATTTGATGTTAATGCGTATTTTGCACCAATCAATTTCCAATAAAATAGGACTTTTAGTTATTTGAAAGAGTAATAAGTTTTTACTGAATTTCTATCTAGTAAACTTCTGAACCTATGAAACAAGTCTGAGATAGCTACACTACGAAAGTCAATCTATCAGTAGATTCACACCTACCTAATGCCTATAGGCGTGAATGCACAATCATCTATAACTACTATCCGGACTTTGTCCTACCCCTACTAGGCTTATTACGAGTAGGCTAAAACCCGCATAGGCACAGTCAAATCACTACAATTATTGTTCAAAATCACCTCAACACGCACAACTCAGGAGGGTCATAAAGCAAAACATTGTTCCAAGCTCCAACACAAAATAAATATTATTCAAACTAGGAAGAGAGCTAGATATAGAAACTTTCAGCAATCTGTTTGAACAATTTCTCAAATTCGGGATGTCAAATGCTCCTGGTTTTATGGAGCCTGTGTTTGCTCGAGGTGTAGGAACCCAACGCTCTTTGATGCCAATACTCTCGCTGTTGCCAACTTTCCATCAGAGGCCATCCCTCAAAGCTAACATGAATCTAATATATTACACATAATTGTTAGAAGTCTACAAATGTTAATTTTACAAACTCTTTTATGTTTTTTTGGGCCCCAAATGTATTTCTCGCCTTAGGCCCCCAAGTGTTTTGAGCCGGCCCTGAGCCCACTGAGGAAACAATCCCCTACCCCTCTTACCTCTTTTGAGAAAATATAATGGTTCCGGACGTAGGTTTTTGTATGTTTTAACAATCTAACAAGAGCATATATCCTTTCAAAAAAAAAAAAAACAAGAGCATATAAAAAAAAGTTTAATTACTTAATGCATACTCCCAGTTTGCCGAAACTATCACATTGCAACCCCCAATTCTAGAACTAGCTTATTGCATCCCCATTTGCAAAAAATACGTCAATGTCAAACTGGGAATGGAATTCAATCATCAAATTCAAACCCGACGAATGTATTTTCATTAAGTCTACATCGTCTATGATACAATCTCATCACATTGTTTGAGATAATGCCCTTCAAGTATATTAATTTTGCGATGAAATTTCGTTCCCAGTTTCACATTGACGTATATTTTACAAATGGGGGATGTAATAAGCTAGTTCTGGACCTGAGAGTTGTAATGTGATAATTTTGACAAACTGGAGGTATGCATTAAGTAATTAAACTTAAAAAATATAAAAAAATAAGAGCATATAAAAGAACCATAGTGGTACGATGTCACACGAGTTACGGTTGGCTTTGCCCTTGTTACTGTTATTGGCGGTAAGTATCGCCTATATACATAATCAAGATTAATCAAGTTTTTGAATAAGCATGGGACAATTCTCAAAGATCATCAGTAGTTGCAATGTCGGACTCGCATTAGATGAGCGGAACAGGGAGTAATGGTAGCAAAGTAGTCATATACACGGTTGCCTTGAAAGTATGCGATCGTTGATGCTACAATTAAAACTATGAGTACCAAATTCACACAGAAACCAAATTATTGATACCACCGATGCAATAGCCTAATATTAAATATGACTAACGAGGGGTATTTAAGTCACAGAAACGTAAATCTGGTTTAACCCATGTTTGTATCCTATCAAGTCGTCTTTGTAAACCTAGAATTGTACTACCACGTCCACTGTGAGATCTATTCCTTGGATTAGGTCATGGGTTCCAAAAATCTTCTGCAAATAGGTTCCCGAGGAGAGCAAGAACGGAAAAGAAGAAACAAGACGGAGTTACCCCATGATTTGGTACTTGAGATCCTCGTGAAATTGCCTGTGAAGTCTCTGACACGATTCAAGTGCGTCTGCAGACTCTGGTACAACCTAATCCTCTCTCATGATTTCATCGCAATGCACCGCGAAGCCAACCTCAAGAAGCCATTATTGGCGTATGTTGATTCGTATAGATCCAATTATGGTCCTCCGGCAACCACTACCATCTCCTTCCGATTTAACGATGTCTTGAAGGAACTCACACTTCCTTTCAACAAGGTATACAAGTTAACGGTTCTGGGTTGTGTTGAAGGACTCGTTTGCTTATCGATCTCGCATGGGTTATATAAGCTTGTGCTCTGGAACCCTGTCACTGGACAATTTAGGCTAATTGGTTTCACACATATAGCTAGTAGGGGTTACACTGGGGTTTATTTCGATTTCAAAACAAGTACCTGCATGTTTGCAAGGCTGTTTATTAAAAGATTCCCGGATCCTCAAAAAAGGCTTGTGGCACAGGTTAGTACTCTCAAATTGAATGGCGATTCAAGGAGGGTTACGAGAATAAACGTTCCTTTTGGAATTTCAGTAGTTTGTGGCGAGTACGTTTGTCTGAAGAGATACATGTATTGGATTATTTGGTTCCGTCATAGTAACAGCAGCCGATACGTCCTATGCTTTGACATGGTTAACGAGTCGTTTGAACAGATTGCAATGCCACCGCATGAATGGGAAGATAGTCATTCCGCGCGACTTGTTATTTACAAAGAATCACCGGCTATGTTTGTTAGATACTCAGGGAGAATAGGGACAGGGCCATGTCCTGATGAATTATGTTGGTTTTTTGATGTGTGGGTGTTGAATGATTGTGGCGGTGCCAATCAATCGTGGATAAAAACCTTTACTTTAAATCCATCCATGAATGATCGACACGGTTTTGGATTTTTTGTAAAGGATGGGGTTGATTGGATTGTTCTCAAGGAGGGTGAAGATTGCATGTTGTGCAATCCCAGCACCGGGCAGACCAAGAGGATTTCAGCAAAACTCAAACAATTTGGATTCTTCTCATACTGTGAGAGTCTTATATCCTCATCACTTATTAGCAGTAAAATACCATCTATCTATTGCTAAAGAATGTCTTAGGGACGATTGAGTTTTTCCTAATTTTGAATATTTTGGTATCATTTTATTAACTACATAAGTGCATTGAGACTAATTTCCTAACCCTTGCACTGATACCCCCTGTTTTTTAATTTACATTGAATTTTACGCGTTCTTATTTTCTAACTATGCTAGTACGGATCGATTCTATGAACATACATTGCAAGAGATTCCTTGTATCCATTAAAATTCAACAAGATGGATCCCTTATTCCCCTGTGGCCGAAACTCAATTGTCTTAACATCTCATAAATCATATCAAAAAACATAAGATGTGATTTATGCATGACCCCTCCTCATGTACGTCCAAATACATGTATCTTTATTTCATGTATTCAGCATGCGACCTCTCTTACTCCAATATTGTACAAAATGAAAGGAGGCGATCATGGCTTTGCATAAGCAACCTACACCTTGTATTTCGTTGCGACGAACCATTTCTCTGGATCGCCAGCTTGTAGATGGTTGTTTGGGAAAATCTTTTTTTTTTATTATTATTAACTTGATTTCATTCAAACAGAAACTAAAGGGATCAAAGTCTGAGGGGGAGGAATCGCCCCTAACATCCTCCAGAAAAAGGCCTCCCACAAACTGTGGGGGCTCAAACAACCCACAAAAGTCATGGAAAACTTTATTAAAAGCTTAAATACAAAAACTAGCATAAGATAAATCCTTCACAACATGCTTTTCCATGGAGTCAGCAACTTGATTTGAATTTCTATACTCCTGGATCAACTTAAGGGTTCTACTACTGCTCAATAGCCTGCATTTGTTGCCAATAGAACCAGACTTTGAATAAAACAACTTCACCAATTTTGAACAATCAAAGCTAATGTTGATATATTATGGATGCAAGTGATAAATCAGAGAGAAGCCAACAAGCAGGGCCAAGGCCTAAGAAACAATAGAGGAAGCAGCATTCACTCTGAAGGAAAGCCTGCCACCGAGTTGTCATTCTGGTCTCTAATAATGCCCCAGTACCTTGTTTGTCTCTGGTCCAGGCCCCATCAATATTCAGTTTAACCCATCTAAGGGCCATACTACTAGATGCCAATTCTAGGAGGGGAAGGATCCTTACTACTATAACTATTCATGTAGAATAGCCAGCTAGAGATATCCACCTTAACTTTACTAGGTAACATAGAGCTTTGAGAGACACATAAGGAATTATCAAACACTAAGTCATTTCTTCTCTTCCATAAATGTCAACAAGCAAAGATAAAGGTTTTTTCCTTGTAGTTCTTCGAAGAGAGATTGGGAAACCCATTACCAAACAGCCAATCATTGAAGGAGAGCACGTGATCATTAAAAAGGTATGGAGGGGTGTCAAGAAGAGACAAGAAATTTCCAGGAGAGCGACAGAATCTTGAAGCGTGGTCTAGGGATTCACTTTCAAGACCAAAGACCGGGCACAAGTTGCAGTGGGATGGTAATAGCAGGCCGAGGACTTGATTTGTATGACGTTTATGATGGGAAAGTAACCAGGCAAAGAACACCAGCATGGGAGGGGCAAATATCTTCCAAACCCAATCCGAAATCTTGTTATCGGGAGGCCAACCATTGATCAATTGGATGCAGAAAGAAATGGAGAAAGTCCCAGAGATCTTAGGCAGCCAACATGGCTCATTTGGGGCCTGAAAAAGGGGATTGGAGGGAACCTTCCCAGCATATTTTTTTGAAAGTATTTACATCGGCCGGTTTATAACCAACCCGTTCGCCGGTTGGACCGCGGAACCAGCCGATTCTTGACCGGTATTGACCGGTTAAGTACAGGAACTATCTGACAACCGAACTGACCCGGTCTGCGACAGGTTCATCAGTCCGACCGCTCGAACCTTCCGGTCATGTCCCATTTTTAAAACTATGATTGTCGGTGGCGTTTTGAAATTGAGTATTGCAATGTGATTATTTCCCCAAACCGAGGCTATCCATTACATAATTAAGCCAAATAAATGTTTGGGTTTTTTGGTTGATTCAAAATCCTAGCATGGGATGGTAAAAGGAGGCTGGTAGTTTTGGAAATAATTACATTACCTTGGCAGCAATGAATCTCTTTGATTCCTTGTAGGGGTCTACTTTGACTAATATATTTGGTAGTGTCCTTATTGGGATAGGAAACAATTTAGTACGAATTATTTCCTAGTTTGTCTCGGATTAGTTTTGGACATTACTTGGGCTCCAAGTCTTGTACTAGTATATAAATAGATGCTAGGGTCATGACTTGATGTGTGCTCGTAATTGGTTTGGCTTCTCATCAATAAATTGGTTTGGTTTGGTTAGGTTTGGCCGTGGATTAACTAGTCTCAAAACTAGTGAACCATGTAACTCTTGTGTTCTTGATCATACTTTTGATTGTTCTTACTTTCTCTTGTTTTCTCACGTTTTGGAATCCTAACAATAAATACATCTTATGGGATCAACTATGTCAACACCGCCCGCATGCACTTTCAGGTCTGGTGGGTTTCCACATTCCTTGCAGCAAAAACAGAGTAAAGATTGTGCATGAGTGTTCTCATATGGTTTTTGTGGAAGAATAGGAATTTGCTGCTATTTAAAGGTATTAAAAGAAACCCTGAAGATGTGATAAATCAAGTGGAAGCATACCTTGCTGAAACCGCCGGAGAAAGTCAAGAGTTGCACGAAGGAGTCACGGCTCAGACTGTAATTTCTCCGATTAGGCCTCTACCAAAGCCGCCGGAGAGTTGGGTGATTGTTAATACAGATGCAGCTTGGAATCCCAATCGGAAAAAGCTGCCCGTGGGATTACAATTAGATCGAATCTGGGTGTCTTCATCGCTGGGAAGGCAAATCCGATCCCCTTCTCAAGCTCTGCGAAAGTTGCAGAAGCTTTTGCTCTTCGAGAAGGTATCGATTTTGCCATAAAAAATGGACATGCAAAGCTTTGGGTGGAATCGAACTCTTTCTCACTAGTGAGAGAGATGAACATGTTGAGAGAAGGGAAAGAGCCGGAAGATGTTGCCGAGGTGGAGAGTATTCTCGAAGAAGCTATAAACCTCCTCGAGAAGACGGATGATTTTGAAGCGGTACACGTCTCAAGACAGTGGAACACGTGTGCCCACTCCTTTGCAAGAAAAGCTCTCCAAGTTTCCGATATTGTTTTAGCTTTTTCTGGAGCCCCGGTTTAGGCCAATCCTTTGCTGGACTCTGATATGTTGGGCCGATTTTCTGGCCTAGTTGTTTAATAAATGGGCTTTCTTTAAAAAAAAAAACTATGTCAACACCGAAGGACCAAATTAGAGGGATCGGCTTGTGTACGGTTTTAATGGGTGCAGTGCATGTCCGGTTTGAATCGAACGGATGTAGAAAGGCCACGTGGGGTAGAAGTGATGATCAGAAATCCACAAATCTCGCGGGCCATATTGCTCAAAAGCGGAAAATCGGAAAAGCATTGCAACAAAGCACACGGTGCATAACCCGTTGCAACAAAGCACCAACATACGTAACTAACTCACTTATGGATGAAAGTACAGAAATACCCTTATGTGGCTACCCCTCTTTTAACTTGAAGTACCAAAATACCCTCGGTTAGTTACCCTTCCGGTTTGAATTGAAGAGCCCGAGAATCGACCTAGTGGAGTCGGCTATCGACTTCACTAAGTCGACAGCAGACCTGAACCAGTCGATAGTCGACATGCACGGTCGACATGCCGGAATTGCCTGTCGACCTAATCACGTCGACCGTCGACTTAGGTAGATCGACGGTTGACTTCTCTTGGTCGGTTGTCTACCTGTCTAGGTCAACCGTCGATATGTGTAGGTCGGCCGTCGACTTATATAGGTCGACACAATTGAATCATCCTTAAAATTGATTTTTTGACCTAGGACCCTAACTATGTTTGATTTTCTCTAATTTCAGACTTGTCTATAATCATGCTATGGGGAATGGAGATGTATACGTACGTTGGACAAAACAAAACACTATGGTGCCAAAAGGGTTTTGCCATCGGTGTCGGTATAAGTTACGACAGGCTATTCCGGGAGATTATGGGGCGGTTTCATTCGATGCTGCAATGAAAAGAGCTCGGTACATATGGAGATGTGATGATGGCATGTATATACGTTGGACAAAACAAAAGACTATGGTGCCAAAGGGTTTTGCCATCCGTGTCGGTATAAGTTACGTTGAGAGACTGTCCGAATCTCAAACCGTATTGAAGTTAATGGTTTGATTTGTTTGTAAGACTAATGGTGACGTTGTATGGATGTTTGATATGTTTGTAAGACTATGGATTGATGTTTTATTTGTTTGTTTCACGATTTCGTTACGTTTTGGTCATTCTTTCGACTTAGGGTTTAGAGTTTAGGGTTTAGGGTTTAGACGTCGACCATGGACGTGTAGACGTCGGCCGCCGATATGTTGTAGTCGAAAAAAACTGCAAAATTACGCCCAACCGGGCCAACCGCCTCCAACACCACGGTTTGGGCCAACCGCCTCCAAAACCACGGTTTGGCCCATACATATATATACATATATTGTATATATAAACCTTACTGCATGCAAACCGTGGTCCTGTCCTCAGTCTCTTCTCCAACGGCAAGCACACAAACTCGTCTCTTCTCCAACGCAAGCACACAAACTCGTCTCTTCTCCAACGCAAGCACACAAACTCGATATGGTTAATCCCCAACGGCAGGTATGTAATATTACAATATGCATGCTTTGTGATCGATGAATGTTGATGTACGTTAGCCTCTGTTACTGCCTCACAACTCGCTGGAGTTCGAACCATATCTAGGGTTTCTTAGTGACTCAGTTTTAGGGTAGAAACAGTGAATATGCAAGCTCATGAATGAGGCGAAACAGTGAATATGCAAGCTCACGAATGAGGCTACACGGTAGAAACAGTGGCTGTGGTGCCGGTGCTTTCTGAATGTTTTATTCAACAACCCTCCCTCACTACTCACTGTTCCTACCGTGATTTCTGAACTTTTTTGACCCAGTTAGTATATTTAGGGTTCGAACCATATCTAGGGTTTCTTAGTGACTCAGTTTTTGAGGGTTCAAACCAAATTTAGGCTTCAAATAATAATTTTTTGACCCAGTTAGTATATTGAGGGTTTGCATGTTGTTTTTGCATGTTGTTTTTCCTTCACATGTTCAGAACATTATGTACCCTTCTCTATATTTTGTTCTTTGTAGGTGATGGCGGCAATAATGGAAACATATGCGGAAGAAAGTCGTAGAGTGGAATTCAACATAATGAAAGCCCGTCGTGAAAGAAAGAAGCGCCATATCGTAACTTGGACGAACACGACCATTGATGAAGTCAGGGTTGACTTAGGTAACGTCGCAGATGATAGAGATGATAAGAAGATAAACAAGAAGAAAAAGAAGAAGAAGGGAAAGAACAACACGGTTGCAGCCAAGCAGGAGACGGATGAAGTTCAATTGGTTGAAGCCAAGCAGGAGACGGATGAAGTTCAATTGGTTGAAGCCAAGCTGCAGACCGATGAAGTTCAATTGGTTGAAGCCAAGCAGGAGACGGATGAAGTTCAATTGGTTGAAGCCAAGCTGCAGACCGATGAAGTTCAATTGGTTGAAGCCAAGCAGGAGACGGATGAAGTTTAATTGGTTGAAGCCAAGCTGCAGACCGATGAAGTTCAATTGGTTGACCGAGACAAGAAGATATTTTCATGTAATCGGGGTTACGATTTTGATTTGTCTGAGTGGATCGCATATAAAATAGATCACAGTAGTCGGACGTACAGAAACAAGCTGTCTGCACATACTAGAGGAATGATTAGAGCAATTCTCAGTGAATACGTACAATGCAGTGCAGACTGGGACGAAGAACTGAAACGAGCACTAAAGAACTCTGAAAACTTCATCTTCAAGCGCCAAAAGGGCAGCTGGGACGTCCGTCATGATCCTCACGTCGAAAAAGAAATTGACTTTGCATGTACAATATTGGCAGTAAACCTGAAGACTGACGATGCTTCTTCCATGGAGGGTCCGCCAGGAATGACAGGGTTGATCCATACCATCTTCAAGCATATTCTGAAGGGTGAAACCTATCCGGCTGACGTACAAGATTTGCACGACACTCTGAGCCACAACGATTCTGACCGGGTTAGGAAATATCTGCCAATTTGCGTTGACCACTCGTCTATGTGGTCTGGGGAGGAGAGGATGGAAAAATTGTTACGAGTGTGCAGAGAATACCAAGCACAGAAGTATAAGCCCCCTAGTAATGGACAGGCTAGCTGGGAAGATTGCATGAAGAAGACTAACCCCCTTGCAGGCACTACGGGTCATGCAACAACGGACTGGAGAGACCTAATCCCTCCAGGTAAGGCACCCCATGGCCACCCCCTCTATCGCGTACTGTGCTACAAGAGTTTACGGAAGAAACGGAAACCGATATTTTCGCAGTGGACCAAGGGCTATGATGACACCACCGTGTCCTTTTACTTGTTCGTTAGGAACGCGTATGAACATCTTCGGAAGCCCTGCGACAACTACCTTAATCTCCCGGATGAAAAGGACTGGCTCGACGGGGAGTACATTGAGAGTCAAATCATTGGTTTGTTCCCACGTTATATGGTGGATCTGATGGCCAATGCGTACGATATGAATTTACCGTTTTCTAAGGTATGTTTCCCTCACCTCACCGATACGTACATACGTGCTATATTTATAAATTCATTAAACTAATATATACATGTATCTATCTTGTTTTGTTGGTGCATGCAGTAACCGCCCGTGGAAGGAGTACGTGCAGCTAGCTAGCATATGATCGGCGAAGGATGAATTATAATAGTTTCTTTTTAGAGTTCATAGTTATTAATTAGTTGTTTTTATTGCTGGATTCTTAAAGTTCATGAATTTGTTGGTTTTGGATTCTTTAATTTAATGAATTTATCGTTTTCTAAGGTATTGTCTGGGTGCTTTAATTTCAAAGACAGGAGGGACAGAAAGCAACAATTTCTGGCTGTTTAGTCGACTTACACAGGTCGATCGTCCACAGCCGTTGCATGGTTACACAGATAACATGGACAGAGGGCATTATTTTTTGCCTTTTTTGTCGACATCCCAGTGTCGACAGTCGACAGTTCGTCGTCAAAAACCTTGAATTTTGTTCAATTTCATACCAATTTTGGTGTTTGTTCTTCGATTTCATACCGATTTTGGTGTTTGTTCTTCAATTTCATACCGATTTCATAGAAATAGTTTCAAAAAAAGTACCAATTTCAAACAAATTTCTGAGTTCTTCGCCGGAGACAAAGAAATCTGGGTTCTTCGCCGGAGACGAAGAAGACGGGCCTGTGAAGAAGAAGACATGACGATCTTTCCAGTGAAGAAGAAAAAGACACGGCGAAGGTTGCCCCTGGGTTCGTCACTGTGTTTAACAGAAGGGGGAAGAGAGAGAGAAGTTTTTTTTTTTTTTTTTTTTTTTTTGGATTTTTGTTAAGTAAATCAAGATTTTCGGAGAATTAAGTAGTATAATTACACTTATTACCCTTAAACACCAACTCCTTAATTGTTGGTGCTTCTCGGCAGTGGAAAACATTTCCACTGCCTTCTGGCCAATTCTTTCGCAAATCTCGCTGCCTACTTAACTCCCACGCGCATGTTCTTTTCCCTCATCGATTCTCTCTCTAACGTGATATGGTACCTCCATTATCGAAGATTTGAACCCCAAACCCGAACTCTCTCTCATGGAAATTAGGGATGTGAAAACTGTGTCGAAGCAACCACTCATTCAGGCGGTGAGGTTCATATCGTCCATGGATTAATTCTTCCTCCCCCACGTTGCATTCCCAATTGGGGGTTGCCCCATCAGGCACCGAGAGACTGATTATCTACACGAAAACAGTCGCCAATTTGGAGACCCCAAGAGTCCTTCGAGCACTAAAACGAATTATCCGGCGGTAAACAAAAATCCGAACTGAATGAATATTTTTGATCGAAAGAATGGAGATCGGAGATGAGGAGCTGTGGGAGTTGTTGACCATCTCCAGGAAACTAAAACGAATAAAAAAAAGAAAAAAAAAACGAAGGTCGTGCGCGTGGGACAGAAAAATTATGCTAACTCACCCATGTTTTGTTCAGTTCTATCAATACACGTGGCACACTTTTAAACCATCCGATTTAACTGTACCTTAACAGCACCGATTAAAACCGGACAGAAGCCGTGCCCCAAATTAGAACCTTGAAGAATCGGTAATATGGCGGGGTATTGAAGGGTCTTTTCAAATTTGTTCAGTTAATGACGGTGGTAGAAAAAGATGCTGAATTTAAAATCATGAAACCCTAGACTGTTTTATTCGTACTTACCAGACCCTATAAAATCACACGTATAGATTCATTCACGCTTCCACCAGACCCTATAACTTTCTCGCCCTCCCTGCCTTAATAATTCATCATCTTCTACAATGACAAGCCCCACCAGCAACAGTAAGCGAATCAGATTAGTCGACAGTTTCCACAATCGCTACCACAACTACAAACCCTCCCTCGCCAGCAGCGAAGATCTATTGAACGACATCTTCCTCCGCTTGCCGACCAAGACGCTGATTCGATTCAAATCCGTCTGCAAGCACTGGAAATCCTTCATCTCCGATCCCGAATTCTCCGCCAACCACTCCCGACGCCACTCCGCCGCCTCAAACCCCACCGGCGTCTACTGTTGGAATCAAGAGGACTACTCAAGACAACTAGAGAGAAGAGGAAGACTTGTTCTATTGCTTGACTTAAAAAAGACTTATGTACATAGGTTTATATAGGACTCAAAAATGTCTAGTAGCTTCTTCCCACTAACTACTACATTAACTTGGTCAAACCTCATTTAGTTGGTGCAACTACCAACCTCATTAACTTGGACCAAGTCCCACAACAATGACACTTTGAAAGTCTTTTTCTAGAAACTAGCTAGTACCACACTAGAAAATGTGACACTAAAAATCAAGTTTAATTTCTAACACCCTCCCTTAAACTTGATTGGTAATTCCAAGGGAGATCCTCATCATGCGGAAAACGTCCGCCTTGAGAGGCTTGGTGAAGATATCGGCAATTTGATCTTGGGACTTCACATACTTGAGCTCCACCTTTTTCTTCTCAATGCACTCCCTTATGAAATGGAACCTTGTGTCAATATGCTTGCTCCTCTCATGGAACACCGGATTCTTGGCCAAAGCAATGGCCGACTTGTTGTCAACAAAGATCTCCGTTGGCTCCTTTTGCGGCATATAGAGCTCCCTCAATAAATTCCTTAGCCAAATAGCTTGGCAAACACAAGAACTAGCCGCCACATATTCCGCTTCACAAGTGGAGAGTGTCACAATTGGTTGCTTCTTTGAACTCCAAGTGAAAGCACAATTTCCCATGAAGTATACAAAGCCGGTAGTGCTCTTTCTATCATCAACGTCTCCTCCCCAATCGCTATCACAATATCCCACAAGTTTGGAATGAGATGAAGGAGAATAAAGAATTCCAAAATCGCTAGTACCTTTGATGTAGCGAAGAATCCTCTTAGCCGCGTTCAAGTGAGAAGTAGTGGGGGCCTCCATATAGCGACTAACTAGACCAACTCCATAGAGTATGTCCGGTCTTGTGCAAGTTAAATACCGCAAGCTTCCAACAAGACTTTTGAACAAAGTCGAATCTACCTTCTTTCCTTCATCATGCTTGGATAATTTTGCTCCAATCTCAACGGGTGTGCTTACGGAATTGCATTTCTCCATCTTGAACTTCTTGAGAACGTCTTTGGCATACTTCTCTTGAGAAATAAAAATTCCTTCCTTCCTTTGCTTCACTTCAATGCCAAGATAGTATGACATGAGCCCCATATCCGTCATCTCGAAATGCTTGGCCATCTCCTTCTTGAAACTCTCAATCATGCTTGCATTATTTCATGTGAAAATTAAATCATCCACATACAAGCAAACAATCATTAAATCACCACCACTATTTTTCTTTACATACAAAGCATGCTCATGAGGGCACTTGAGAAAATTCTTGTCTTGGAAATACTTGTCAATTCTAGTATTCCAAGCGCGTGGTGCTTGCTTCAACCCATATAGTGCTTTCTTCAATCTCAACACTTTGTTTTCTTGTCCCTTCACAATATAGCCGGTGGGTTGCTCAACATATACCTCTTCCTCCAAGTAGCCATTCAAAAAGGCCGACTTCACATCCATTTGATGGATCTTCCAATTGTTTTGAGCCGCCATGGAAATAATAAGTCTTATTGTTTCAAGACGTGCCACGGGCGCAAACACCTCTTCATAATCAACACCATATCTTTGCTTGTAGCCTTTGGCCACCAATCTCGCCTTGTGTCTTTCTACTTCTCCTTTGGCATTCAACTTGGTCTTGTACACCCATTTCACTCCAATGGGTTTTTGACCTTTGGGAAGTGTGACAAGCTCCCATGTAGAATTCTTCTCAATCGCCATGATTTCCTCATCCATAGCATTCCTCCATTTCTTGTCTTTGACGGCTTCTTTAAAATCTAGAGGTTCACAATCACCAAGCAGACAAAAAAGTGTTAAATCCTCTAAACTTGGAAATACCTCTTCGGATCTTTCATACAAATCTCCAAGACTTCTTGTTCCACGTGGCCCTTCAAGTGGACTTCCTTCTTGAGATGATGGACTTTCTTGTCCATGATTGGATGGCACGGGTGATGGAGGAGGAGTAGCGGGCTGCAACACAACATCTTCTTGAACATGATCAACATCAACATCATCATCATCATCATAAAATGGAAAGAAATCATAATTACCATTAGGAGAACTCCAATCCCATGAACTTTCTTCATCAAACTCAACATCACGACTAATGATAGTCTTCTTAGTTTCGGGATTGTAGAGTTTATAGCCCTTGGATCTTGCATCATATCCAACAAAAATAAATTTCTCACTTTTATCATCTAACTTTGATCTCTTCTCATCCGACACATGGGCATAGGCAACACTACCAAATACCCTCAAGTGAGAAACATTGGGCTTTACTCCACTCCAAGCTTCTTGAGGAGTTTTAGATTCCACACTTTTAGTGGGGCACCGATTAGACAAGTAAACGGCACAATCAACGGCTTCAGCCCAAAATTCTTTTGGCATATTTTTACTCTTCAACATACTTCTAGCCATATTAAGAAGGCTTCTATTCTTTCTTTCCGCCACCCCATTTTGTTGTGGTGATCTTGGAACGGTTAAAGGATGCCTAATTCCATTTTCTTCACAAAATTTTTGAAACTCATTTGAAGTAAACTCCCCTCCTCTATCGGATCTTATCGCTTTGATTTCATAGCCACTTTGTTTCTCAACAACTTTCTTGAATCTTTTAAAAGCTTCAAACACCTCCGATTTATGCTTGAGAAAATAAACCCATGTTTTGCGACTAAAATCATCAATAAAGAGGAGGAAGTAATTGTTCATACCCATGGATGCCGGTTTGATTGGACCGCAAACATCCGAATGAATAAGCTCCAATGGGAATTTTGCTCTTGAAGATGATTCTTTGGGAAAACTCTTCCTTGATTGCTTTCCGAATAGGCATCCTTCACAAAGTTGTTCCGGGTGATTGATGTTTGGCAAGCCTTTCACCATCTTCTCCTTGCCCAATTGCTTCAAGCCTCCAAAATTCATGTGCCCAAATCGCATATGCCAAAGCCAAGATTCATCTTTCACACAAGCTTTCAAACATTTAGCAAAGTCATTTCGAATATTCAACAAGAACATCCGATTTTTAGACATAGCAACTTTGGCTAGCAAACTTCCACATTCATCTCTAATGCTCAAACAATTATTTTTCATGAGAATCTCATAACCTTTCTCCAAAAGTTGGCCCAAACTCAAAATATTGCTCTTCATATTAGGCACATAATAAACATTGGAGATGAATTGATGATTTCCATTCTTTGAACGGATCAAAATTTTACCTTTATCCCTTACCGCAATTTGAGAGGAATCTCCAAAAGTGACTTTGCCGCTAACTTTCTCATCAAGCTCAAGAAACATGTTCTTGTTTCCACACATATGGTTGCTTGCGCCGGTGTCAAGATACCAAGTATTGATCGCCTCCTTGGAATCTCCTTTGTAGGCCAATAGCAAAGTTGGCTCTACCTCTTCATTCTTCTCCTCCACATAGTTTGCCTTCTCATCAACATCATTTGAGGCATATCTACATTCCCAAGAGAAATGCCCAAATTTATGACAATTATAACATTCAATTTTAGACTTGTCATACCTTCTTTCATTGGGTTTTGAATTTCTTCCTCTTCCACGACCTCTTGAGGAATTGCTCTCTTGCTTCTTTTCCTCCTTGTTGTAGGAAGATTGGCCGCCTCTTCCACGACCTCGGCCTCGTCCACGTCCTCTTGAACTCGACTCGTACCGTCCTTCTTTCCCTTTTAGAGAAAGTTTTGTTTGAAGCAATTGCTCCAATGGCTCATTCTTCGGCTTCTTTAGCCTCTCTTCATGGGCTAGCAAAGAACCCATAAGCTCGTCCACCGTCATGGAGTCTATGTCTTTTGACTCCTCTATTGCCACACTTATGTAGTCGAAATTGGAGGTCAAGGATCTAAGAACCTTTTCCACCACCGACTTGTCCTTCACATCTTCACCATATCTCCTTAGTTGATTTACAACTAACAAGACTCTTGTAAAATAGTCCGAAATCGACTCGGACTCCTTCATATGCAACAACTCAAACTCTCCCCGAAGAGTTTGAAGCCGCACCTTCTTGACCTTGTCGGCACCTCGAAAGGTGTTTTGAAGGACTTCCCACGCCTCCTTTGAAGTGGAGACATTGGCAATCTTTGTCATCATAGTGTCATCTAGACACTCATGAATCATCATAAGGGCCTTTTGGTCCTTCTTCTTAGAACCTTCAACCGGTGGATTCGCCAATCCATTCTCCACGATGTCCCACACATCTTGGGAGCCAAGCTTCGCCTTCATGCGTATACACCAAGTATCATAGTTGTCCTTGGTGAGCAAATGGATAGGAGGTTGATATCCATTAGCCATGACTCACTCTCTCAACCGTAGCTCTGATACCACTTTGTTGGAATCAAGAGGACTACTCAAGACAACTAGAGAGAAGAGGAAGACTTGTTCTATTGCTTGACTTAAAAAAGACTTATGTACATAGGTTTATATAGGACTCAAAAATGTCTAGTAGCTTCTTCCCACTAACTACTACATTAACTTGGTCAAACCTCATTTAGTTGGTGCAACTACCAACCTCATTAACTTGGACCAAGTCCCACAACAATGACACTTTGAAAGTCTTTTTCTAGAAACTAGCTAGTACCACACTAGAAAATGTGACACTAAAAATCAAGTTTAATTTCTAACATCTACTTCTACAACGTCTTCACCAGCAAACAATACGCCGTCTCTTTCTCCGGCGGCCTCCCAAAGCTGATTACCGGCTTAGGACGCCTCGAATTCGCATGCAACGGCTTGATTCTCGGCTGGAACAAAGAAAAAAACATGTACGTCGTATGCAACCCGTCAACAAGGCAATGCAGAGACTTGTCAGTCCCCGAGAGCATCGCTGACTTCCGTCGCTCCTCATACATAGCCTTTGATCCATCGGTATCGCTGTTTTATAAAGTTGTGGTGTTGGCTGCTTATCGAGATGACCTTGAATTTCACATATATTCGTCGCAGACGGCTTCGTGGAAGATTGTTCCCGTAGAGTGCGACGAGTCTTGTGATATGCTGCATGCGCGTCCGCCCGTCTTCTACAAGGGGATCTTGCACTGGATAGGGGGGAAACTCTGGTCTATGATGGGGTTTGATGTCGAGAGGGAGCGGTTCACCACTGCCCGGCTCCCTAGACTCGAAGAATTCACTAGCCACGGGTGGATTCGCCACTTCGGATTATGCAAAGGCAATTTGGTTCTTGTTGTGGCAACGAACGAGAAGGTGAATTGTTTCAAGGTGCTTGAGATTGATGGAGACCATACTGGTTGGGTTGTGAAGGCTACGATTGATCTTAGCCCCCCTAAGATGATCTTGCCTGAGAATGAAAGAGCTGTTTTGATGTGTGTTCTGAAGACGGCAAAGGACGAGTACGACTTGGTATTGGCTGTTTTTGGGGAAATTGTCTTGTATAGCATGAAGTCGAAGATATTTGAAATCCTTAATCATAGGCCGAATATTGAACTGAAGAGCATGGCTGTTTTCGACTATTGGTCTGTTTATCCATTCATGGAGACCCTGGTTCAGATTTAACCATGTAATTATCTAGTTTGTTGAGTGGTTTTGTTATGGCTTGAGTCTCCATGTTAATCTCAGCTTATCTTTCATTGTGTTGGTACAATGAATTTGTTTGTTTGTTTAACCAATTTTCAGCATTCTAACGTTATGATTTTCTTGCGAAAATTATGGATGTTGGTAGATTGGTTGGATTATCAATCGTTTTCAAAATGGTTTAGAACTGTAAACTCAGAATTTATAAGACTTTGCCCTCACAGGCGTGGGGCGGGTAGCTCTATTCAGGGTGTCATAGAATATGTTGATGTTTCAAGTAATTATTGGTCGAATGAAGTGAATTGCTATGATGCAATTACAATTTGGGTGAAAATAAATAAAATCTATCTATTCCGCCAACAACCTCAACTGAACTGCAAGACCGGCTTGACCAGAAAATAAACTCAAATGCAAATCAACTGAACTGCAAAAGGGGCTTGAACCAAAAAATAAACTCAAATTCCGGACCATATCTTGATCAACCAGAATTCAGAAATATCATGTGAGATCTCATTAAGTGTTTTGTCAATGCCACTCCGGTCTCAAAACCTACGGATATGATGGCTCCATCAAACATAATGAGCTAGAGGCTCCATTATATACGACATAACCATCTCAAGCGAAACATATACTTCTGAAGTAAATACCGCCATAGAATAGAACTATCTTAGCAACAAGTTTCCTGCTATGCTATCCAATACAGTACAAAAATCAATTCCTTCAAACAACTCTTCAATCATGTCAAAACATTCGAATGTACCTCTGGTGTGGTCCTCATCAGTGATGAAACAAGACTAACTTGAACACTACTCGACAGATATCTATTACTCTTCCTAGGAGACAACGCAGCCCCTGCGTAACCTGAAGCAGATCTTTCCCTGAAACTATTTTGGTCTCTTCAGTTTTTGGATTTCGGATTGTACAAGAAGTGATTTCTTTTTTTTTTTTTTTTTTTTTTTTTTTATGACGTGAGAATCCGCAACCACTACCTTTCAGGTGTGCACTGGGTAAACCCCCGTTCTAGTGCAATAGCCTGCAAACCACACTAGAGAGGCAAATCAGAGAAAATCCAGGCTGACAGGCTCGCAGTTGAGAAGGCCAATAGGCTGCCTTGGGTTGTCCCAAGGTTTGAACTCAATACCTCAAGGCAAATGCTAAAAGTCTTAAAAATGCTCACCCGACCAACTCAACTACACCCGAAGAGTACAAGAAGTGATATTTTCTGCATAACTGGTGATCATTATCCAATCAACATCTCCCTCGCTGATGAACCCAACTTCACATTCAGTAGTCATGGGTGGAATAAAACTTAGCATGTCCCTCCACGATTCATCATCATCCATCACCCAAACATCATACATGGAAAGAATCCATTTCTTTGTAACTTTACAAACCGGACGATGAATTATCAATGCCAGAGATTCTTTGTATGCCCCAACTCGCTTACAAGCTTTGAGGTTGATATCTGGCACCTTCATCTTCTTAAAGGACTGTTGGTTTTAATTTAAAAGAACATATAAGAAGGAATGTAAGGATGACTAATTTAGGCTGTTAACTGCATTACATTTCACTGATCAATCAAGTGACTTATTTATACAACTGAACTATAACAAAAAAGCATGAAAAAGGAGAAAAATCTGTTGTTGTTGAGCAAACAGAAAATCCCTAAAAATCAGCAAGAGACTAGGTCAGCCACAACAGACTTTGAATGACTTAAACGAACATGTGTTTTATTCAGCAGGTCCTGTGACAATATTCAACACTCCTCATTGTCTCTGGAGCTGCAAATTTCAAGTCTCTCTCTCAAGAACTCATATCTTGCTTTGGGAAGTGCCTTAGTCAAGATGTCAGCAGTTTGATTTTCTGTTTTGCAATAAACCTGCTGTACTTCTCTGTCTCTCTGTATTTCTCTAAGAACATAGAATTTCAACTTGAAGTGTTTTGTTTTTCCATGGAAAACTGGATTATTCGAAATTGAAATTGCAGCTTGGTTGTCGACAAATATTTTTGTGCTTCCGATCTTCTCTATATCCAGATCCACCATCAATTTCTTAATCCAAAGAGCATGATTCACAGCAGCATTAGCTGCTACATATTCAACTTCTGCTGTGGATTGAGCTATGCATCCTGTTTCTTGGAACACCATGAGAAGACAGCAGAACCAAAGCTGAAACAATAAGCTGAAGTGCTTCTCATATCATCAACACAGCCAGCCCAATCACTGTCTGAATATCCATGAAGCGTGAAAGTGTTAACACGACCAAATCTTAGGCCATAGTCAGTTGTGCCCTTGATGTATCTAACAACCCTTTTCGCTGCCTGAAAATGAATTTCACTTGCACAATGCATGTATCTGGAGAGTATACTTACAGCATTCATAATATCTGGTCTTGCCGCAGTCAGGTACATCAAGCAGCCTATTAAAGTTCTGTAGAGCTTTTCACCAACTTTTGCAGCTCCATCTTCTTTGCAAAAATTTTCCTTTTGATTCATAGGTGTTGACGTTGTCTTACAGTCCTCCATTTTGAATTTCTTCAGATTCTCCTTGGCATATTTATGTTGGCATATGAAGATCTCATTTTGATTTTGTTTGATTTCCATGCCAAGGAAGAATGCCATCTTTCCAAGATCAGTCATCTCAAAAGTATCATTCATCTCCTTCTTGAAAGTATCGATCTGCTCCACACTACTTCCTGTCACAAGTAAATCATCAACATATGGTGATACTACAAGAATTTGATCATTCACCTTCCTGAGATAAAGTGTGAATTCACTTAGGCTTTTTGTGAAGCCTAGACTCGACAAGTGTGCATCAATCCTGCTGTACCAAGCCCGAGGTGCTTGCCTTAAGCCATATAATGCCTTTTTCAATAAGTACAGCTTTTCTTCTTTTCCTTGGACAACGAACCCTTTTGGCTGCTCCATAAAAATTTTTGCATCCAAGTATCCATTCAATAAAGCAGACTTGACATCCATTTGGTGCACAGTCCATCCACTTTGAGCCGCAAGAGCCAATATCATTCTAATGGTATCCAATCTAGCAACTGGGGCAAATGTTTCTGAAAAATCTACCCCAAACACTTGAGCATATCCTTTAACAACCAGTCTTGCTTTGTATTTGTTTACAGAACCATCAGGATTGAGTTTGGTTCTGTAAACCCACTTGACTCCTATGCTTCTTTGTGTGCTGGTTCGTCTACTAATATCCAAGTCTTATTCTTATCGATCATCTCAATCTCCTCCTTCATTGCAGCCATCCATCTTTGATCAGGTGCAGCATCTTCATATCCTCCAGGCTCTATTACAGCAACACTACATCTTTGATAGATATCAGAGAGTGTTCTTGTCCCCCTAACAGGTTCATCATCAATGTCTTCATTCTCCTCAATCTCGAGCTTCTTGTCGTTCTCCCAGCTCCATATTTCTGATTCAAAGAATTGAACTTCTTTGCTAACAATTACTCTGTTATCTTGTGGAAGATAAATCCTGTAAGCTTTTGAGGCTGAACTGTAGCCTATAAAGATTCCCTGTTCTGCTTTCTTGTCCAGTTTATCTCTCTTAACCTGAGGAAAAAAGAAAAGCAAACGCAACCGAAAATTTTCAAATTCTGCAACTTTGGTTTAAAGCCATACCATGCCTCAAATGGAGTCTTCTGTTGTAGAGCTTTTGTAGGTAATCTATTCAACAAGAAAACTGATGTCGCTGCTGCCTCAGCCCAAAAATTCTTTGGCATTCCTTTGTCATGCAACATACATCTTGCCATCTCCATAAGTGTTCTATTTTTTCTCTAAACCACTCCGTTCTGTTGAGGGGTATAAGGTGCTCTCAACTGGTGCTCAATTCCTTCGTCCTCACAAAATTTATTGAATTTTTCTGAGGTGTACTCAGTTCCATTATCGGATCTGATTACCTTCATTTTGAAGCCACTTTGATTCTCCACCCATGCTTTGAACTTCCAAAAAACATCAGCAACCTCGCTTTTGAACTTCATAAAACAAATCCAAGTCATTCGTGTGAAATCATCTATGAAAGCGATGTAAAACTTACTTCCATTCAGTAATGATGTTTTGTGAGGACTGATAATTCCTTAGTTGGAGTCATCTTTCGTATGTAATACATTGCTATTTGTGTGCGTTTCGGTGAAAAGTGATGGAATTTAGGCAACCTCTTGTGAAGAATGAGCTTGTTGTGATTTATTGCTAGTCCGAGCGTTTCTATGCGTTTTTAGATGTTATTCGTCAAATATAATCGCTTGGTATGCTTGTTCATATTTTCATGATAGGAAAGGATGCTAAACGATTGCTACGAGGCATGAAACAAACTTCGGAAGATGAGAAAAGCTCGGGAATGGCCAAGAAGAATGAGGAGAGGCAAAGTTAGAGGAGCAAAAGTGACCAACCTTCACTATTTTGATGATATTTTGAGTTCTACAAGACCTGCTATAGTGAAACCGATTCCAAATGAAATTTGACTCAATTAGATTTCCAACGGTAGGTCACAGAGCTCAATCAAAGGACGGACAAGAAAGATATGGTCCGCCGAAGATGACGCAAAAACAAAGAAGTGATGGAAAAGTTCACTGGACCAGTCTTCAGTATTCAGGCTGTATCTGGAGTTACTCATACAATTTTGGAGCAAGGCCAATTCCATTAGAAATTAGACATTGAGGGATTTCTAACGATATAAGATAGGCCCAAAACGGAGTCCGGATGAGGTAGAAAAGGCCCGCGCAAGATCAGCTTATGAAATCTGTCCGAGAATTGCAAACTAGAGGGGGCCCAATTCGGCCAAAATACATTAAAAGTCGTGCCCAGCCTTATACATGACGATTTTTAGGACCTAAAGGCAGAGTAGGCTGCTGGAGACAAAGAAGAACACATTGGAGGAAGGCTTGGAGCTTGGAGTTCGTCGTGAGAGCGAGGATTCCTTCGTTTGATCTTTCTCCTCTATCTTTTTCATTGTTTTTGATCATGAACAACATAAACTTCATCTTGTTACTCAGGAATCTCAGTATCTAAGTTCATTATCGGGATTTCTCCGTGGTAGCTAGGGTTTGTAGCCGTTTTGGCGGATTATGAATTTGATTCACGTTTTGCTTAAACTTAATTGATGATGTTGTTATTTGCTATGTTTAATTCATGCTCTTTATCTATCTTGCTATTGTGAGACGTTGCACTAGGAAGATCATAGTTAATTGGTTAGTGAAAGCAACGAATTACCCGGATAATTGAATTAAGCACGTAGTCATAGGTTAGAGAAATCAACCACCGACTGTGAATGTTGAGTAGAATTAGATGATCGTCATTATATATTTTAGGGATAATTAGAACTTGGTAAATCGTTGTAATTTGACCTAGACATAGAAAGCTAGCTTGGTAACTCGGTTAGCATTATTGCTCGTTTGGCAAATTAAATCATCATCTGTGTTTCAGAACGTAATTCATTGACGGTGGAAACTTAGTGAACTCAGAGAAAATCCTGATATTTGTCTCATCACTTTACTCTCTTTATAAATAATTGTGTTTTTATTTATTTTTCTTAGTTATTAGAAAACTGATTTTTTTTGCCCACAAGAAGTTAACCATCCTAATTGATTCACAACAAGTCCTCTGGGATTCGACAACCCTATCTTCCACATTTATTGCTAGAGCGATAACTGTACACTTGCAGAGATCGTATCAAGTTTTTGGCGCCGTTGCCGGGGACTTCGGTTGAATTGATTAGAATTATTAACTTTGGGGATTTTATTTTTTGTTTTTTTTTTATTTTATTTCTGAACTCACTGCTTCCTAGAGATTAATTGTGCAGGTATCTTGGTGATCATGTGGGGGAATACTTCTTATATGCAATTTCCATGCTATTCACCGTACTAATCATATGGAGATATGTACACCCCTCCTCCTAGCAATCAAGAAGATGCGAAGATGAAAGAAATATTGAAGCTTATGATAGCTAGTATGGACAGAATGGATGAAGGGATTAATAGGATGGATGAAACTCTCCAGCTGAAGGGACAACACTTGGCAGAACTTTCGAGTGCATTGTCATATGCAGATAATGACGATGGGACAAGTAGCATCATTCCTGACTTAGTTGAGGAGTGCGAAGAGGAAGACGAAGAACCCCCAGAGGTCTATGTCTATAATGTTGTTCATCATGAAGTAATAGATCATCGGCCTGCTTTAGACTCGGATTCGGACTCAGATTGGGATGATATTGTGAAGCCTATACAACTTGTGTCTCGCATAATTCCGGAGTCATGGCATGTATGGGAGAGTGTGGACATCGCTAGCTTATGGACCACTGAAGATATTTGCTTTTAAGAAAGTCATGAAGCTAAGGAATTACCGCAGGGAGATGTTTACAAGAACATGTATCAAGAAAGTCTTCAGTCTAATCCTTATCTTTTGGAGATAATAAAATGGGTTGAATCACATGAGGAAGGACAAAGACCCCAACTTTATGCAATACATGATTTGACACCTGTGATTCCAAGACAAGAGCTAAGGAAGGAAGTTGTCAAGACGGCACTCCTTGCCATTACTGTTCCAACTGAGGTTCTATTTCCACATAATCGATCCTCAATGATATTGATTTTGAAGAATTGGAAGAAGAAAAAGAAGAAGAAGAAGAAGAAGAAGAAGAAGAAGAAGAAGAAGAAGAAGAAGAAGAAGAAGAAGAAGAGGAAAAGCACAAGGGGTCATGATGTGGTGAATGAATTCTCGAGAAGACTGGTGATCAAGGAGTGGAAGCAGAGAAAGAAAAAAAATTTCAAGGCCGTCTTCTACAATTTCTTTGCGCCATATGCATGCATGCCGGAGAAGAGACAAAAAGAGAAGCGATGGTGGAAGAAGAAAAAGGAGAGAGAAAAATCTCCTCAAACATATTTTGAGGTAACTGGGTCGGGTCGTCGACCTTAAATTACGCGACGCTTGTTGGGAGGCAACCCAACCTATTTATTTGCTTTAATTTAGTTGTGTTTTTAAATTCAGTTGTTTTATTATGTTATTTGGAGAGATGAGAGAGATAGGGACTAATGATGTTTCCTAGTGACATATTTGAGCAGGATATGGGAGAGTCTACCCCGGTGTGCCACGGCACACACGAACTTTATGGGGACTCGTGTATGCGAGTTGGGGATTCTCCAAGACACAAATTTTAGCAGAGGACGGCAGTCTACCCTGGTGTGCGAGAACACACTGACCGTTGGGAGCATGGTGGCGCCACTACTGTGCTTGGGGACTGCTTGGCGCAATTTCGTCCTCACCCTTGAGGTGGTTGTAAGTATCTTTTTCTTTTGCTGAATTACGTGTTTCTTTTATTTAGTATATGTCATGCTCCATCTCATCTACTGGCCTACACATTGATTGCTGAGTCTTCTAGCATACTCTCTAAATTCGTTGAGGACAACGAAGCATTCAGTGTGGGGGTGGTTTATTTGTCTACTAGTTGATATTTGTCTTGCATAGCCAGTTACATGTAGGATGTGTTTATGTTGTATTGAGTCAGTGATTTTTGTTAAGTTCTTACTTATATTGTCGTATTGTGTAGAGTAGTTCATATACTGTTTGCACTTTTACATAATTGAGTCTACCCACCAAACAGAGTTAGTTGTGTAGTGTTAATTTTTTTTCGAGTCTAAGCCTTGCATATAGAGTTAGAACATTATAAAAAATACAAAAAAAAAAATAGAAAAATAGAAAAATTCATAAAAAATGAGAAAAATCAAAATTTTGATAAAAGACAATTGAGAGAAGCATAGACTTTGTTGATTTAATGAGATGTGAAAACTTTAGGCATAGGGCGTGAATTTTGACCGAGAGTGACATTTTTAGTTCCCCCCAGTAAGTATAGAGAGAATCTCATTACGAGAATGCCTACCAATTTTTAAACTAAAATTAAATTTAAAAGCTAAAGTGTGTGCTATTTTTCTCTTACAAGAGTTGAGCTTGGTGTTTGCTAAACAAGCCGAACGTTCATGTTGTCCGTCTTAGGTAGTCGCCAGCTCGTCTCGTAGTGGCACACAGAACAACTGTGCGAGGATGTGTATTAGAGCACTCACTGCTTTTAGATCTTACCTTTTAGGACCACTAGTAAGCCCTAATTGATCATTGGTTTTATTGTTAGCTCTTTGACCTAGGAAGACGATTCTTGGCTTTCATCATATATCGTTACAATCACCTTTCTGGAGCGTCACGAGGGAGCAGTAGTTGAGGGGGTTCGTTGAGGGAGTGCTTCATTACATATTGTGTGAGTTCTACATATCGCATGTGCTTCATTTGATATCTACGAGGGGATGCGAGGGTGAGTGAGTTGGCTTGCACACTAAGGTGTGGAGGTGTTCCATGTCATTACACCATGGACACAGTAGTAAAGAGCCTGAGTGTGTGACGTCTAATCCGCACAAAATGGGTTGGTTGTACTTAATTGGTGGAATGTGCTAGATACTGGATTTTTATCATTTCGGTGTAGGAGGTTCGGTTGGATTAGGCACATGACATATTATTTGCTACTTGAGAGGGGGATGTGACTAGACTGTAGTGTGGGGTTGTCGACATTTGACTACGGACGCAGAGATTGGGCATTGACGACTCCATCCCCACACACGTGCTTTGATTTACTTGCGGCTTTGTTTTGTTACATCTTGCCCTTCATGGAGTCAGGGGGAGATGAATTATTCTTGTGATACTTATTCATTGTTTTGTTTCTTTCCTTCCCTTGACAATATTACTGCTGCTTGATTCTTGGAGGAGGACCACTCGTATATTTTTTTATTGTATTATTGTTGCTTTACTGAGAGAAAAAAAAAAGTAGAAAGAAAAGAAGAAAAAAAAAATAGAGAAAAAAAGGAGAGGAATAAAGAAATAAAGTATTCTTATTGAAAATCGAGTGGTGAAAGTTCTTAGTTCCGGATTGAAGACAAAGATGATTTTTGCATATCGTTCGCTTTGATGGCCACGGAATTGACATGGTACCGGGTTTGAGGGGATTGAGGGCCGGAGTCGGTGAGATTCGGGTTGTGGATTCCTATCATCAAGGTGAGGGTGTGTGAGATATGGGTTTTGGTGAGTTTATGTGACGCTTTAGGATTTTTTGCTTCATAGAAGTTATATCCTTTTTTTCCCTAAGCCTCATCATATTTGACCGTTAGCGGAATAGGAGTTCGGACTATGAACGTGGCTTAGCCTTGATTGGCCTCTTGTTTTTATCGGCACACATGAGGAGGTAGTTCATTCTTGATAGTAAAGTTAAGCTTTCTATACTAACAACGGGGATTTACTTGTTGTCGAGTTTAGTTGCGCTTCGCACCTCTTGTCTAACTTTTTCATCACTCCAGAAGCACCGGTCTATTGTGGATTGAAATTGCCTGATCTCCAAAAAAAAAAAAATTTGTGTTTTGTGTTTAAGATCGAGTCTAGATTTGCATTTGCATCAAGGACCTCAAACATCTGTATGTATTAGTTGTAGCTTATGTGTGGCTCTCCAAGCTTTCTGAGGAAAAGGAAGCCTTGCTTGTTTCCCATATTGGCGATAAAGGAGCCTGCTCTTCTAAGTGAGGTAAACCTTCTCCAAGATTATTCTTCTTCATGAGAAGAACAGCTTGGTGATGAAAGTGTCCCAACCTCCTATGCCAAAGCATTTCATTGCTTTCTTCTTTGTGTACAACAGCCTTTTCTTCCTCCCAAAGATTCAAGGCAATACTTTTACCTTTCATTTGGATCTTGAACACTTCCTTTCCTTGTCGATTGCTAATCAAGCAATGATCATCCTCAAACAGAACCTTATACCCGTTCTCCAGCAGCTGTCCAACACTTAAAAGGTTTTGATTAATTTCAGGAACATACAAGACATCAGGAATTAATTTCAAACCTGTGCGTCCTTCGATCACCACTGTTCCTTTACCTTTTACATCGAGATATGCCCCATTTCCAATCCGACTTTAGAAATGGCAGTCCTGTCAAGCTCTTTAAAAATCTCTTGATCATAAGTCATATGACTCGTGCAACCACTGTCTATAAGCCAACTTTCATTGGAAGTGCCAGCAACAAAGCACGATGCCACAAATAACTGCTCGTCTTGAGGTTCTTCGACGACAGTTTTGGCTTCCTCGTGATGTGATTTGCATATCTTCTCCACATGCCCTAACTGGCCACACTTATGACATTTGATATCCGGCCTCCACCAACATATTCTCTGTGGATGATTGGTCTTTTTGCAGTGCGGACATGGTGGGAACGCATCATTGTTGTTATTGCCTTGTTTTTCTCACTTGTAAACACTGTTTACCGATAAAGCTTGAAATGCTCCTTCCACTGATCCTTGTTTCCTCATAAGCCTTCTTTGTTCCTGAGCCTGTAGTGCATTCAACAGTTCTGCCAAGGTAATACTTGACACATCTCTTGAATTTTCTAATGAAGATATTGTAGCTTCAAATGATTCAGGTAGCGTAACAAGAATCTTTTGAACTATTCTAGAGTCAGGAAATTCAGAACCAAGAAGCCTTACCTTGTTAGCAATGTCAAGGAGTTTGTCGGAGTAGTCTTTGATTGATTCTGATTCCTTCATTCTTTGCAACTCGAATTCTCTGATGAGATTCAGAACTTGCATGCCTTTGACTCGTTTATTACCCTCATACTCCTTCAAGAATCCCCAAATTTCACTTGGACCCTTCAGGGTCATGATTGTTGTGAAAATCGTAGGAGAAATAGCTGCAAATAAGCTAGCTTTTGCCTTTGATTTCCTTTGTCTCATCTCCTTGTTATTATTTATCTGCGCCATCGCCGGGTTGTCCGGAAATGGAGGAACTTCATAATCATTCTCCACAGCGTCCCATTGATCATGAGCATCGAGGTAGGCTTCCATTCGGACAGCCCACATATGATAATTTGTCCCATCAAACAATGGCGGTGCAATAGCATTTGATGAAGTTTCAGAACTCATAACGGGCTGGATAGTTTGGCAGTGTTTGTAAAGGATATGATGAGTGGACAAGGAAACTCACAAGTCCCTTAAGAAGTGAAAGCTCGGATACCACGTGTTGGTTTTAATTGAAAAGAACATATGAGAAGGAATGTAAGGATGACTAATTTAGGCTGTTAACTGCATTATATTTCACTGATCAATCAAGTGACTTATCTATACAGCAGAACTATAACAAAATAGCATGAAAAAAGGAGCAAAAATCTGTTGTTGTTGGGCAAACAGAAAATCCCTAAAAATCAGCAAGAGACTAGGTTAGCCACAACAGACTTTGACTGACTTAAACGAACATGTATTTTATTCAGCAGCTCCTGTGACAATATTCAACAAGGACTCACTAACCATGTCGAAACAGAGCACATAGGCCTCGTGTGGATCATGAAAATACATACCAATAACCCAATAAATGTATCTCTTCACACACACAACCCGAGTTATGGAGCCACAAATCTTGCCCCAGAGCTGGAAAGGGATTAAAATTTCTGTTTACCCGAGTCATCACTCATTGAGAAGATACTAGCCTGTGCCACATTCTCTTTTCGGTCCTTGTTTTCTTCATGGTAGAGGAAAACAACCCTCTCCACCTTGAAAGTATTTGCAATTCGATCAAAGAAAAACCCTGGAAAAACAGAGTGTTGAGAATCATTATTTGTCCCACATTGGGACTCGGTCTGTTTCGCCTGTGCGTAACAAGTTACTTGGGCTACTCCCCCATTGCTAATTGATTTTGAGGTGGAAACCCAGGATCTTTGTTGGGTTGTGACTTGAACTCAAAAGGCAACAAATTTTGGGGCAGTGAACTATGTTTCCTTTGGCAGCAAATTACCAACTATATATATATATATATTAAATATATGCATGAATGCTTAGTACACCAACACACACATACGGGTGGAATTTGGGAAATTTGTTAGGGCTTTTGTATTGTGTGTGCACGGGTGTTTGGGTGGGTGGCTGTCGTGGCCGTTTTGGTCACAACGTTCACTGTAACCGGGTTGTATTCTCAATAAAATATTCGGGTTCTGGCCGTGGGGGTAGCTAGCGGGTTCGTTGCGAATTCGTTAGTGAACCACGTTAAATACCTGTCTCGTTCTTGTTTTCGTCTCATCGTTCTTGCTCGAATAGCCCCAGGTTATAACAAAATGGTGCCAGAGCTCTGAAACAGGAGTTCTGTTAGAACAATCTTAATACAGAGATCAGTGGCGGTTGCTTTGCTTGAGCCAGCCCAATGAATCATGTTACCGATTTCGCGAAACTGTGCAGAGGCGGGGTTGGATAGCACAAAAGTGTATTCATCTTCTGTGAGAGATAAACAAACTACCCCTTCAGAGCAACCCACAATCTTTAAATTTTCTACCTCAAGAGGAATTGTTAGTTTCAATGGGACACCATTGAATTGGAAGGAGATGGTGGTGGACCAGTCGTGGACTCCTCAGGGTTTTGGGGCCTTTCGTTCGACTGAAGGACACTGATCTTCAAGAATAAGATGGGATTTTTTGGACTAGCTTAGGCCTTGGCCCTGCTTGTTGGCTTCTCTGATTTATTACTTGCATCCGTAATATATCAACATTAGCTTTGATTGTTCAAAGTTGGTGAAGTTGTTTCATACAAAGTTCCCTCATCATAGTGCTGATTCTATTGTCAACAAATGCAGGTTATTGAGCACTAGTAGAACCCTTAAGTTGATCCAGGAGCACAGAAATTCAAATCAAGTTGCTGACTCCATGGAAAAGCATGTTGTGAAGAATTTATCTTATGCTAGTTTTTGTATTTAAGCTTTTAATAAAGTTTTCCATGACTTTTGTGGAATGTTTGAGCCCCCACAGCTTGTGGGAGGCCTTTTGCTGGAGGATGTTAGGGGTGGTTCCTCCCCCTCAGACTTTGATCCCTTTCGGTTCTGTTTGAATGAAATCAAGTTAATGATAATAATAAAAAAAGCTTTTCCCAAACAACCATCTACAAGCTGGAGATCCAAAGAAATGGTTCGTCGCAACGGAATACAAGGTGTAGGTTGCTTATGCAAAGCCATGATCACCTCCTTTCATTCTGTACAATATTGGAGTAAGAGAGGTCGCATGCTGAATACATGAAATAAAGATACATGTATTGGGATGTACATGAGGAGAGGTCATGCATACATCACATCTTATTGTTTTTTGATATGATTTATGAGATGTTAAGACAATTGAGTTTCGGCTACAGGGAAATAAGGTTTCATCTCGTTGAATTTTAACGGATACAAGCAATCTCTTGCAATGTATGTTCATAGAATCGATCCGTACTAGCTTAGTTAGAAAATAAGAATGGGCAATATTCAATGTAAATTAAAAAATAGGGGGTATCAGTGCAAAGGTTACGAAATTAGTCTCAATGCACTTGTGTAGTTAATAAAATTATACCAAAATATTCAAAATTAGGAAAAAACTTAATCGTCCCTAAGACATTCTTTAGCAAGAGCTAAATGGTATTTTTTCTGCTAAATAAGTGATGATGATACAAAACTCTCACTGTATGAGAAGAATCCAAATTCTTTCAGTTTTGCTGGAATCCTCTTGGTCTGCCCGGTGCTGGGATTGCACAACATGCAATCTTCACCCTCCTTCAGAACAATCCAATCAACCCCATCCTCGGTGAAAAATCCCAAACCTTTCCGATCATTCATGGAGGGATTTAAAGTAAAGCTTTTTATCCACGATCGATTGTCACCGCCACAATCATTCAACACCCACACATCAAAATACAAACACGAATCATCAGGATATGGCCCTGTCCCTATTCAACAAGTCGCGCAGAATGGCTATCTTCCCATTCATGCGGTGCCATTGCAATCTGTTCAAACGATTCGTTAACCATGTCAAAGCATAGGATGTATCGGCTGCTGTTACTATCATCAGACCAAATAATCCAATACATGTATCTTTTCAGACAAACGTACTGGCGACAAACTACTGAAATTCCAAAAGGAACGTTTGTTCTCGTAACCCTCCTTGAATCATCATTAAATTTGAGAATACTAACATTGATTCTGTTAATAAACAACAATCTTGCAACCATGTAGGTACTTGTTTTGAAATCGAAATAAACCCCAGTGTATGCCCCACTTGTGTAACCAATTTGCCTAAATTGTCCAGTGGCAGGGTTCCAGAGCACAAATTTATATTCCCAATCCGAGAACAACAAGCAAACGAGTCCTTCAACACAACCCAGAATCCTTAACCCGTCTACATTCTTGAAAGGAAGTGTGAGTTCCTTCAAGACATCGTTAAATCGGAAGGAGATGGTGGTGGTTGCCGGAGGACCATAATTGGATCTATACGAATCAACATACGCCAATAATGGCTTCTGGATGTTGGCTTCGCGGTGCATTGCGATGAAATCATGAGAGAGGATTAGGTTGTACCAGAGCTTGCAGATGCACTTGAATCGTGTCAGAGACTTGATAGGCAATTTCACGAGGATCTCAAGTACCAAATCATGGGGTAACTCCGTCTTGTTTTTTCTTTTCCCTTCTTGCACTCCTCGGGAACCTATTTGCACAAGATTTTTGGAACCCATGACCTAATCAGAGGAATAGATCTCACAGTGGACGTAGTAGTACAATTCTAGGTTTTCACACAGACGATTTAAAGCAATTAATAATACATATTGAAGGAAGGTAGGTTGATTTGCTGTTTCTGGACATCGAAGGACCTGGAGGCAAATACTTTAAATGTAAACAATTGCATTTACGTCTTGTGGGCAATTATAATATTTCTGAAAGAATCAGTACAAGGGTAAATTTGTCTTTGTCGTTTAACCTAGAAAATCCAACGGTTGTAAATCAATCCGTTAGTATTCTTTGTACATATATACAAAGAGTAATGCTAGGGGAGCCGAATCTTTCTCCCGGCCATCTTCCGAAAGAGGAGACGAAGATGGGTAGTTTCCATTTTTAGATCCAGTTGATGGGTTTAGTTTCGAAACTGCAGTTGTAGTAACAATTTTCGGGTTTTTTTTGGATAATTTTGATAACTACTACTATTTGCTTAATTGATTGACAGACATTACCACGGATTTTTCACTGACATAGGCTCCATTGAGCCGACTTGAACTAAAATAGCCTTCACTGGATAACAAAAAAAAGAAAACTATTTTTCTTCACTATTTGGCTTTTTCCACTGTGCACTGGGTCATTTTGACACGGTGATTTAGATAGTAAAATGATGTAGACATTTTGATAAAATTTTCATGGTGTTGTAAAGTAAAAATTGCCTTATAATATGATGAAAAAAATTATCAAAAAATCACATCGTTTTGCGATCCAAATCACCCGATCAAAGTGACACAAATACGAGTCAAAAAAGTCAAATGGAGGGAAAGAGAATACACAGAGTTGTGCAAAACTGATCCCCTTCCGAAATTGACGATACCATCACCCAAAAAATACACTCTGTTGAGATCTCACATCAACTTTTGAAGTGTTAAAAGGTCTAACATAGGGATAACAAGCACAACATAATACTTTCAGAAAATTATAGTCAGATTATGAAACAAAAAGGATTTGAAATTGAGATAAATTCTTTGTGTTTTTGCTAGGCATTCTGTTAATAAGAAAAACAACGACATCAAAGCATGTAACCACGGGTATTTACGAAGAGATGCATGTTGCATGATAGTTAAGGCGGCATCTATTAAATGTATGTTCTTTCTTTCAACAGTGCCATTCTATTTCGGAGTATGAGAGCATGATTCTTTGATGAGTTATACAATGACCAGACATTGTTTTGTGAAATAGAACAGACATGAATTCATAACCGCCATATGTTCTTAGGACTTTAATTTTATGACCAAGTAAGTTTTCAAGTATAAACTTGGGAAAGCCATATACAACTTCATATTTGTGGTGTAAAGGAAACAACCATGTATATTAAGAAAGGTTATGAGTGTGTCTGCTCCTATACAACCTCAATTCGTGACATACGAGATACAACATGAGACTTCAATCGTAGAGCCAATAAGAAATGCTATTGTACAACAGTTCAATAGATCGAATAATATACAACGGTGAAAGATAAGATTTTTTCTAATTACAAGACATGCTTACAGATATATCAAATGCATTAATATAACTGAAATGTAGAACTAATCTAACAGTTATAGGAAAAGTAAATGACACGGCGCACAAGATATTTTACCGTCGGAAAATCGTCAATGTATTCTATGCCTCAGAGGGATAGTTAGGAGTAAAATTCAACATGTTAACCCCAAACAGTGCCAGACAACTATATTGACAGAAATGTCAGATATAAGATATATCACGAAATATCACACTTGATCAAATACTATCAATATGCCTCTATCTCTCTAGTTCATGCAATCTCTTTTGTAGCACCCCACACCTTGGCAATCCAATCCTCGCTTGAATCTAGTCAGCAGTAGCACACTAACTCCTCGAGGTAGTGACCCAGATACACGGCGCACCTCGTACAGGCTCATACATAGAACCTTTTCCTCTTGTAGTTCGTTAAATGAACACATATATCTCAGTTTAGTTCATGAGTGAACAACTCTATAAGAAAGATAAGATTTGCACCAGTAGGATAGGAAACTCTAGATGGCGCTAAACGAATACAAGATCTAACATATACAGGAGACAAAACCTATGGTTGACTCTACACATCCTAGTAAAGGGAAAAGAAGTTCAGATCTGGCAGTATCAATGTATAGCGGTTAAGGGAGGCGAATCCATGTACCAGTTTGATTGCAAGTCTGCTATACCAATTAAAATTCATTCGTTGATCAACAAGAACGCCATAACCCTACTAGGAATAATTATGGTTCATACATGCGTCCTAGCTAGTTAATGTAGGTCTGAATCACTCCGGATCTTCTCCCGTATTCACGAAGTTATTCCTGGATGAAAGTGTGGGCTTGGTGCTTCCAGAATTCTTCTTGGCATCTAGATGTATTTCTCTCACTCTCGAAACCCTGGATTCCAGTGTGTATCTGAAGCATACGAAATTCTGAAGACTAAAAATACTTATATAGGCTACGAGAGGGACATGGAGGAAAAAATACGAATCAGGCTCCTAACTTTATTAGGACTTTTGGTTCCACCTGAACCTAGCTCAAATAAGTTAGTAACAGACAGCACCACTAAATAACAGTTATTGCACTCAAGTCCATATTCTCCAAATAACATTTCGAGCTCATGTTATTAAATACTTATTATCTCCCCATATTAAGATTACAGATATCCGTCGATTAAATTAATTACCGACTAATTCATTTAATCGACATCTTCTCAATTCCTTGATCATTACCACTTAACTATTTTGAAATGTCCAGATTACCAAGTAATCTACCTGCAGGGTTTGGCATAATCAAAACTTATAAGCTTCATTAAGGTGATATCATCAATCCCCTAATTGGGACATGGATTCATTCGATGCATCAATTTACACCATGGACTCAATAGTATCACCCAACTCATCGAGGTTATTGACTCCTTAGGAATCTCACTCACTTGACTTTTCAAAGCAATGACTACTAAATGCATGTGCATATTCACTATCTAAGGATTAAGAGCATAAGTAATCATAATAACCATGAGACGCAACTAGTCTTGTTAACAAAGACAATTGTCTCAACTTGATCCCAGTCAATAAACACAAAGTATACTAGCACATAGAGTTGAAACTATAGTATGAACTATGTCGTTTCCCATAGCCAAGACATCCCTTCTAAAACAATGTGCTACAATCGTTCCAATGGTTTGTCTAATTCCATCCAGATTGTGAACTCATAAATTTCGTTCCATAAGAACAGAAGATATGATATTCTGTGTGCAAGTCTTAAAATATTGCAGACAAACTAAAACACAACAACGAAAAGACACTTCATTGGAAAAGAATAAAGAGAATACAGTGGGCCAAAGGAAAGATCGAAAAGTTCATTGGTTGAACATGTTTTTCTCTTGCGGATTAATCCAGCCACTATCTATCCTCTCTAATACATTTCATTTCTATAACCTCTACTCTGTCCAAATCGATTCATTAACGTGCCATGCAAAATCACTATCTTATATTATTGTTGACCATTTCATTTTTTTGTCATGCCAGACATTGCAAGAGGAATTATGTTAGTCTAGAAGATGGTAAAAACAATCGTTTTTTTTTTTATTTAGGCAGCTCCATCTCAACATTTATGACCGGTATTTGAAGATGAAGCAGAAAATCGCCATCCATGTACATGTTTGTTAGCTTATGAGCTTCGAAGAATGACAATTTTTTAGTACTTACTTCATATTATAGTTGTAATTGCCCGCATGAAGTTTTGTTTCACCTGCCATAAGAGAATGATGGGATAAGAAGTTTGGTGTTACGATAATTTACCAAAAAGTTTCTGTTTTTTTTCTTTGAAATATTATGAATGCCTAACTAGATTGAACTCATCCAATTACTGTGTTTTCTTTATTCTTTTCCAACGAAGTGTCTTTTCGCTATTGTGTTATAGTTGTCTGCAATATCCCAAGACTTGCATCAAATGGTTCTTTATGCAAATATATGGTTCCCTTACTCTTTCAACGTTAGATTAATTCTTTATAATAAATTTATAATAAAATGATTTTCAAATTTAACTTATTGTGTATTTTTTTTAAGTTCACAGTGTAATTTCTTAGAATGATAAATGTAAAACACAATGGTTCCTTGATAAGTCAACTAACAAAAAAATAATGCAAATCTTCGCGAAAATTTATAAGGACATCGACTAGTAATTACATAATATTAAATAGGATTAATTACTTAATGCATACCCCCAGTACAGCAAAATTAACACATTGCAACCCCTACTGAAACAACCCGGATCCTACGGTTCCTGCTAGCACAACTTAACGATAATCCAAAGAATATTTTATTGAAATAAAAGGAGGAAACCTCCAAAATAATTTAAAAAGAATCAATGATAATAATGTTTTAAAATTGAAATACTACTCATTACTAATAATTACGAGATGCTCCCTAGCTTGTTATTTGCCTTCAGCTACGTGTGCGCGTTTCCCCCACCTTTACTCATAACCTGCGGTTTTAAAATAGCAAAAGCCGACGCAGTAAAACGTTTATCAGTAAAAACTGAGTAAGCACATACTACAATGAGTAAAACAAGAGTTTTGGCTAGAACAAACATGATATAAGAATATTTAAAATAACGCGAGTGTAAAATACATGATTGAGAGAACTTTAGAAATAAGCCGGATATAAAAAGAGTACCACTGTCATTTATTAGTTTGGCTGAGGCATGAGAACCCAGCGGGTAACGTATGTCCACAGAGATGTCACGATGTAATATATAAAAAAGGTACGTCTTGGGATATCGCCCGTCCCAATTCACCAAGAGCGTTAGAAGGTAGCCCTACGCATACCCCGCTCGAACCATACTATAGGACCTTAAGTGTCGACACCCCTATACCGCAGTGACCTACGTCAGCATAGGTAGTACTCTATAGTTTCACGCCTTATAAAACCCATATAGGGTAGGGTATGAAACCCAATGAAGGATCGCCTATAAGCGTCCTTGGCCGTATTAGCCTTCACGCACATCCTCTGTACATCGCCCCATATTCATTATCGTTCATTAAATTCAACATTACAATTTGTTTCCAGGACAAACAATCTTTCCAAAATTGTCTTGACAGAAATATAAACTTTGAAGTAAACTTTTGAAGAGTAACGCACGACATGTCAAAATCCATTATAACCCACACCAAAGCACATTTTGATAGTTGAAGACATTGTACATATGTACTTACCTGGTAATGGAGAGAAACTTTAAACACAAGCAAGCACGGACTAGTACTAGTAGTACGGGTCTTTGACGAACTGACCCCTTACGAACTCGGAGTCTACAATAATCAAATAGTCCTATATTAACACAAATTCGCCACATGCCAATTCACAATTAAAATGTCTTATGTGGATGCAAGTGCAAATCCCTATACTCTCCCAAACAATTTATTTTTTTATTAGCTATTATATTGAAATTTTAAAAAAATTACATTTAATAAGAGGATAGTCGTCTAATATAAGAATTGAAATAGAGGAAGCTTCATTTAATATTCTAAAACGATTAATTTACGAAGGTAGATTTACTTTATGTAGATAAAAAGAAAGCTATTCTAATTTGACAATAACGTAAAAAAAATAAACTTCTATTAAAAGCTAAAGACTCAAAGCATTGTTATAATAAAAGTCCCATTAACGCAAAGAGGTTCTTCAAGGAGGAAAACTCGTTTTTTTTTTTTTTTTTTTTTTTTATAAAAATAATGCTTTATAGTTGATAAGTAAACAAAATATTATCATTGTCATTACACATACTCATAGAATACCGATTTGAACGAATTATCAAGTTACATATATATACATATATTTCAGGAAATAGTTTATAATTATGATTAATATATAAAATACTAACAGATTTAATTATCAACATTATAGCCAAGTCTTTTGAATACCAAACAACAAAATCAGTTTGTGGAGTCACTCCCACAAGATGACAAAGAACCCCAAACAGCCTCCCTTTTATACATTACACACCCAACCCCCATTTCGTACAACTCATACAGAACACCTTTTTCTTTTTCTTTTCTTTGTTTACTTCTCCAAACTCACCATTCAACAACCCACTTCACTGTAACAAATTTCAACCACCAAACCCATGTTTTATAAGACTTCAAGTTATTACTTAGAAACAAATCGATCAAACATGAAGAAGTTGGTTTGGATTTCAATCATGGGGTTCGGTGCTTACCGAACAACCGGAACGGGGAGGTGAAGCGACGACGACGGTGATGGGGCTTCCCGTGCTGCTGCTGGTGCAAATCGGGCAGAGAGAAGACGGAAGAGAGGCGGGGGTGGCGACGGCGAACTGACGGCGCAGAGAGGAGAAAATTGCCGGTGGGTTTGGCGGGTCGGGTTCGACTTCTTTGCGGGCAAAAATCGCTGCTGCTGCAGCGGCTTCTGTGGTGGATGGGTCGCCGGAGATAGGCGACCGTGGTGGGGTGATTTCGCAGGAGAAATGGAGGACGAAGTGGTGGTGGTTTCGGCAAAACAGGGGCAGTGGGTGTGTTTCTTCTTCGGAAAATTGTAGATGCAATTGGGTGGTTCTGAGAGGTGGTATTGTGAGGGAATTGACGAGGGAATCAAGGGGAGCATAAATGGCTGATTTGATTGGTGAAAACATGGCGAAAATAAAGGAAGGAGAGGTCGGATTGGACTATTGTCGTGGAAGGAAATCGCCGGAAAATCAGTCACGGTGAAACAAATTGGTAATGGGGAAGAAGAAGAGAGGAGTGTTAACGTGTGGCAGGAGCACCAAGCTACGCGGTGGTTCGCTAGGTATCAATTAATTAAAAGCTACACTTTCAAACACGTTAAAGAGATTACACGACCCGCTACACTTCACTAACAATTATACCCACAACTAACTCAAAAAAAATGTCATCTAAAAAAAAACTTTTGTTAAAATAATAATAACAACAACAATAATAGTAATAATAATAATAATAATAATAATAATAATAATAATAATAATAATAATAATAATAATAATAATAATGTAAATAATGATAATAATGTAATTGGAAGAAAATCTATTTAATAAAAGAAAAGAAATGTAATAACTTCAAATAACGGCCCGGAATATTCGCTAAACTCCCAAAAATACCCCTGAAAATACCGAGGTATTACATCACATCTCCCTTAAAACAAAGCTTCGTCCCCGAAGCTTAAAGTAAAACGAATCTTCCCATGCAAGTATAAATCGAATCGCCTAAGCATAAATCAAATCACCCAATGCAATTATGCAGTTCTAATGTGCACATATAATAAGACAACGCATGTAATTAAATGCAGGGCTTTTAAATCACATCTCCCTTAAAAGGAGTGACGTCCCCGTCACTCGACTCGAATTTGGTCGAAGAGGTGTCGGTAGGGAGAGATCAAGTTCGACGGGCTCGCAACAAGGATATGGCTCGGGTCAGGAACATAAGCTTTGAGTTTGGGTCATGGAAAACGTTATGGAGTCTACCCAATACAAACGCTGAAGGATATGATGACGTCAGCACATGTGTTAACGTTACCTAATGAGGGATGAGAATTTGAAGTCCATAGCGATGCATTCAAGCATGGGTTTGGATGTGTTTTAATGCAAAGAAAAAATTGGCAAGGTGATCGCTTATGCTTCTAGGCAACAAAAGTCTTATGACAAGAATTACCCTGCTCATGATTTGGAGTTGGCAGTCATTGTGTTTGCAATGAAGATCTGGAGGCATTATATCAACAGTACGACTTGCATGAAGTTTTGTTTCACCTGCCTAAGAGAATGATGGGATAAGAAGTTTGGTGTTACGATAATTTACCAAAAAGTTTCTGTTTTTTTTCTTTGAAATATTATGAATGCCTAACTAGATTGAACTCATCCAATTACTGTGTTTTCTTTATTCTTTTCCTACGAAGTGTCTTTTCGCTATTGTGTTATAGTTGTCTGCAATATCCCAAGACTTGCATCAAATGATTCTTTATGCAAATATATGGTTCCCTTACTCTTTCAACGTTAGATTAATTCTTTATAATAAATTTATAATAAAATGCTTTTCAAATTTAACTTACTGTGTATTTTTTTTAAGTTCACAGTGTAATTTCTTAGAATGATAAATGTAAAACACAATGGTTCCTTGATAAGTCAACTAACAAAAAAATAATGCAAATCTTCGCGAAAATTTATAAGGACATCGACTAGTAATTACATAATATTAAATAGGATTAATTACTTAATGCATACCCCCAGTACAGCAAAATTAACACATTGCAACCCCTACTTCTAGAATAGACTTGTTGCATCTCCCAGTTGCAATAAAACCTACTTATTGATATGGGTAAGAAAATTCCGTCACACACTTAACGGAATGAACAGTTAGTTGACTACTACGTCATTTTGTTTAAGGGTAACATTGTCATTTTGTTTTTATGTATGAACACCAAGAACATCACCACAATAACCACCAAACCACCACCATCGCCGCCACACAAACTCAGAATCAGGCAACATAAAACATAGATTTCGGCCATAAATATAGAAATAGAAATTGATTCCAACAAGGCTTCATCACAGATTCATCGAGGCCACCACCCCCAAACTTATGTTCATGGCCAAGAAAAAGATTGAACCCAACCCCAACCTAGAATAGATCAAAACCCAGCCAATATGGTAAAAACATAGTCAAAGAGATAGATGGAGAGAAAAGAGATCGAGATAGAGAAGATCCAGCGAGAGAGACATCAACTCTAGCCGTAGATCGAACAATAGAGTCTCCTTAACTCATTCGAACTCAGAACCTTGAACTCCAATCGAACCCAAAGCTCCCATCCCAATCAAACTTAGAACCCAATCGAACCCAGAACTCCCATCCCTCCCAATCGAACCCATGCTAGTCAGATATCTGTTCCTCAAACCTCCGACTACCCAATAGCCCATCACTGCGGCCTCTCTCCGTGATCCACAGCCACCAACCATCACCGACTCCACCAATAAACCTCCATAGCTTCAGTCATGTGTATCTAGCTACCTCTCTGTCTTTCCCGCTACAATAAACGACCCCTGTTTGGCATCGAGTAAGACCCAACCACCGAGAGAATCCTAGTAGATTCCGCATAATCCACCTCTCATCCCAAACCCACCAATTGAGCACAATCAAAACAGAGGACCCAAATAGAAAAAGTTGAACACCTACCAATCTGATAAGCCAAATCAAATTTATTTCTGGAGAGCAGGAGAGGAAACTTTGTTCTGTAGTGCTGCAGTGTACTCCTCAGAGATTCAACTTTTTTTTTAGAATTATTTGGGGCTGTTTTCCCCAGATCGAAGTCCACTTTGCAATGGAAGCAATCAACTTCCTCGCCACTGTCTTCGTCGTCGTCGCCGTGAGGAAGTAGTTCCAGAAATCGATCTCGAAGGGTTGGGGGAGGCTGGGGTTACGATAGACAAGGAGGCAGAGAGATGCGAGAGAAACTTCTTCCTATTTTTTTTTCTTTGAGAAGTCTTCCTATTTTACTTTTTATAAATTTAATATGAACACATTTGACAATTTTACCCTCACTATATTAACGGTGTTTGAATGAATTATGTTACGAGTTTCAATAAGTAGGTTTTATTGTAACTGGGGATGCAACAAGCCTATTCTAGAAGGTTTTCAAAAAAAAAAAGCCTATTCTAGAAGTGGTGGTTGCAATGTGTTAGTTTCGCTACACTGGGATATGCATTAAGTAATTAAACCTATTAAATATGACTAACGAGGGGTATTTAAGTCACAAACACATAAACGTATCCTATTAATTCGTCTTTGAAAACCTAGAACTGTACTACTACGTCCACTGTGAGATCTATTCCTTGGATTAGGTCATGGGTTCCAACAATCTTGTGCCAATAGGTTCCCAAGGAGAACAAGAAGGGAATAGAAGAAACAAGACCGAGTTACCCCATGATTTGGTACTTGAGATCCTCGTGAAATTGCCTGTCAAGTCTCTGACACGATTCAAGTGCGTCTGCAAACTATGGTACAACATAATCATCTCTCATGATTTCATCGCAATGCACCGCGAAGCCAACCTCAAGAAGCCATTATTCGCGTATGGTGATTTGTATAGATCCAATACTGGTCCTCCGATAACCTCGACCATCTCCTTCCGATTTAATGATGTCTTGAAGGAACTCACACTTCCTTTCGACAAGGCACAAAGGTTAACGATTCTGGGTTGTGTTGAAGGACTCGTGTTATTATCTCTCTCGGATTTGGAACAAAAGTTTGTGCTCTGGAACCCTGCCACTGAACAAATTAGGCAAATTGGTTCCAAAGTTAATTGGGGTTTCTCTGGGGTTTTTTTCGATTTCAAAACCAATACCTGCATGGTTGCAAGTCTGGTGTTTTTTACGAGATTGCCCAAAAAGAGCGTCGCGCAGGTTAGTATTCACAAACTGAATGATGATTCAAGGAGGGATACAGAAATAAACGTTCCTTTTGGAATTTCAGCAGTTTGTGGCGAGTACATTTGTCTGAAGAGATGCATGTATTGGATTATTTGGTCTGATCGTAGTTACGGCAGCCGATATATCCTATGCTTTGACATGGTTGACGAGTCGTTTAAACAGATTGCAATGCCACCGCATGAATGGGAAGATAGTCACTTTGCGGGACTTTATATTTACAAAGAATCACCTGCTATGTTTGTTAGATACTCGGGGAGAATAGGGACAGGGCCATGTCCTGATGAATCGTGTTGGTTTTTTGATGTGTGGGTGTTGAATGATTGTGGCAGTGCCAATCAATCGTGGATAAAAATATTTACTTTAAATCCATCTACGAATTATCGACAAGGTTTTGGATTTTTCACCGAAGATGGGGTTGATTGGATTGTTCTGAAGGAGGGTGAAGATTGCATGTTGTGCAATCCCGGCACGGGGCAGACCAAGAGGATTTCAGCAAAACTCAAAGAATTTGGGTTCTTCTCATACAGTGAGAGTCTTGTATCCTCATCAATTATTAGCAGTAAAATACCATCTAGCTCTTTCTAAAGAATGTCTTCTATAGGTTTTTCCTAATTTTGAATATTTTGGTATCTTTTTATTAACTACATAAGTGCTTTGAGACAAATTTGTAATCGTTGCACTACTGATACCCCTACTATTTAATTTACATGCATTGAATTTTGTGCGTTCTTAATTTTTTCAACTATGCCACTGGTCGATCCTATGAACATACATCGCAAGAGATTCCTTGTATCCAACAAAATTCAACAAGATGAATCCTTTGTCCCCTTCGGCCGAAACTCAATTGTCATAACATCTCATCAATCATGTCAAAAAACGTAAGATGTGATTTATGCATGACCCCTCCTCATGTGCGTCGACCTCATGCAGGGGCTTTCAACACTCTACCACTTGAGCTACCACCATCTGCATGTATCTTTTTTTTCTATGTATCATCATTGAATAAAGTGGAAAATGCATTGGTCTAAAATACATAAAATTGCGAAAAATAAGTTACGACCTTGTCCAGTTGTCCCAGTAAAATAAGAAATCCTAAGGCTAACCTAGTTTATGGAATTGCAAGGAGAGCACTACTAATGCTGCCATTACAGTTGACAATCTTACAGAAAAAGTAAGTAGCAATTGCCACAAAATTATATAAGGATGATTGACAGTGAAAGAGATATGTAGAGCATGCAGTTCAAATATCTAGCTAGTACTTTTCAAGGAAGGTATCTTGGGACTTGCATGTCCAACCCTCTTCTTTCATCGCCGCCAACGGCGCTCAACGTTCCCAGGTTGATTTATCGCCAGTTCATCAGAGAAATAACTCTAATACAAAAATTTTGTGTGTATATAAGCTGAGTGATATAATATGCCAGTCAGGAAATTATTCACAATTTCACCTTGTTCACAATTAGAAGGATGCTCAGCCTTCTATATAATGGGTGTTATTGAAAAGGCGCTGCAATCGATGATATCCCACGATACTGATATACTGTGTGAGACTGGGACAAATATTTCTCTAGCCAGTATGGCACACATTCAACCTAGCGGTGCATCAGGTTGATACACGATGCACCGCTAGGTTAACTGGGAATAAATTTTTTAAGTCCTTTGTACCGCTTGGGCAGGAACTTCTCCCCACAGCATGATACACGATCTTCCTGAAAATGATAATGCTTCCACGCCAATTATAATACCATCACGGGCAGATCAATAATGCCATGGAGCTGGCTATTCCGCATACGACCTCTCTGACTTCAATTTATACAGAATCAAGTTTAGGAGGCGATCATGGCTTCACGTAACCAACCTGCATCTTCTATTCCATTGCGACGAACTGTTTCTCTGGATGGCTAGCTTGTAAATTGTAGTTTGGGGAGAGTCAAACAACAACAAAAATCAACAAGGCTTCTCATAATTAGTTCCTTATGTTTGAATGATAGGGGATTTGGATCGCCTGAAAAGGTTATCCTGAAGTGCATTCTTCGCCTCCATAAGCCATAAGTTTTGGTTATCTTGGAACCCAATAAATCGATATATTATTTCCTGTATTTTGCCCGGTGTATTGGTATGCTCCATTTCTCTTTAACCAGCCTGAAGATGCTCATATTTAGATTTTATGTACAACAACAATTTCGGTTTGTAGTAAAATCGTCACTAGAAAGGCCAAAATCGTATTTACAATGGAAAGACGACGATTTTTGCTCGTCATGGCGTAAGTCCCTCGTAGTTTGGCGTTTGGATCAAAGCAAAAAACTGAAATATCTACTGTCAAGGTCGATATTTCAGTTTTTGCTTTGATGTTCTGCTGGGAACAAAGCCTGTCAAGGTCAGCTGCATTAGAAGATGTGCAAATAGTGTTGCAGAATGGGTCTCCAAGCATGGGAATGGGATTTCTGGGTATCCGAACTGGCTCTCAACTGTTACAGAGGATTTGAAGCGTGTACTTAGAAAATATAGAAATTTGCATGTTAGTGTGTCAATGCCTATTAATGAAGTGGCAAATCACGGAAATGTTTCAGCTTAATCTGAAATCTTTCCCTTTGATGAAAAAATCTATCTGCTCATGAAATTTCGCTTGAAAATGCTTATTTCCTCGTATCAATTTCCGTTTATAGTTCTTGCTTCCATGGAAAGAATTCATACCGTCTGTAAGAACTTCGAAAAAGCCGTAACAAATTTCTCTCATCTTGTTTGCTAGTGAGGGGACTCTTTGCCTCCATCCTAACATAGTACGTACCTTTACGAAATGAAAAACACAAATTTCAATGGATTAACAATGTGGATTCAAAACATTGGAATGACGCGATGAAAATAATTAATTCAATTGTCTAATTTTGCCATAATATTGTCCATATTTCTTCCTGCCTTTCCACGTTTTGAATTGTACAAGCAGCAAGAGGTAGAAATCACTCGAAAGCCATCTCTATCAGAATTTATTCTTCAAGCGATGTTCATCTTTCTTTCCCCTTACACCGTAGTTTTTATGTATACATCTCCACTCTTAATTCCTTGACCGTCCTTCCTGTTAGAAAAAGAAGTATTTACTCTTTGACCCCTGTTAGAAAAAGAAGTATTTGCTCTTTAACCCCTGTTAGAAAAAGAAGTATTAAAAGACCAAAAAATTAAAATGTGCAAGGGAGACAGAACACCCATTGTTGCCTATTAAACTGTAGTGCTCTACCAACTGAGTTAGAAGGCTTTTAGTGTCTTTGGTGATATTTAATACTTTTTTATAATTTAAATAAGAGTACAAATATTTGCTACTAGCCGAGTTGTGCCCCCTTGAAATCCTGGCTCCGCCACTGAAGAGCAACACAAATGAGATAAAACCACTAAAGTTAAAGCATTAGACCTATTGCATAAGGGTTACTAATTCTTTACCTGATCATCAGTAAAGTGAAGCAAAACTCTCACTTGAGCCGAAAAACATGAGATTGCGATCCTCCAATGGAAACTCCACGGTCTTTTTCGTTTCTGGATCGCACAAGAAGTTGCCAGTACAATTAGTCTCTTTATCATCACCAGCAGTAGTTAGGACCACGAAATCCACATTGTCCTTCCTGAAAAACCTTGAAGCTCGCGTAAACTACACGGATGGCTCACAAGTCACTTAGTATCTTATACCATGATTGATTGGGATCATCATTTGCCAACTGATAAACTTCAAAGGAGGAACATAATCCAACACCGAAAGCAGCACGTTTATGTGAAAACATCACAATAGAGAGTCCTTGTAACCAGAAAACACCAATGAATGGTAACCGTTAGCGACATATGGAAGGTCAATTCGATGAAACACCTCATCAATCACATCAAAACGTAGAAGGTACCAGCCTCTATAGTCGTGCCACCGCACATGCCAGTACATGTATCTATTGACAGACCCAATATGACAATATGATGAACATACGTACAAATAAGTTGTTTTTTTCTCCCTCCATGATTCGTCGCAGATACTGAAAAACCTAACTCGGACCCTAAGAGTCCTAAACCACCTGATTTCAGCATCTGCAAACTTGAAAGTATTGGCGTTTCGATCAAAGCAAAAACTGAAATATCGACTGTTATTTGTATGAGCACAACCAATTTGCCTAAACTGTCTAGTGTCAGGGTTCCACAGCACAAGCTCTTTGGAAAACTGTGGCGGAGACAAACAAACAACGCCATTAGAACCGCCCATGATTTCTAGGTTGCTAGCCTCAATTGGAATTGTAAGGTCCACGGGGGTAGTGGTTGCCGGAGGACCAGTGTTGTAGTTACAAGCATGATATGACAGAGGAATTTCATAATTGTGGTTGTGCTGATGATTATTCATGCCGTGCACTGCGATAAAACTAGGAGAGAGAATTACGTGGTATCAGGATTTGCAGACGCACTTGAATCGGAGCAGAGTCCTCACAGACAACTTCAAGAGGATTTCAACCAGCAAATCTTCTGGGATCTCTGTCATTCTCCCTCTGCCTATTCTCTTTCTTTCTCCTTGTTCCTCGGCAGAGCTCATGTTTCTTGCAGGTTCAGACTCAGGATGTGATTTCAAGAGAATTTTTGGGATTCTTTTTCTGACTTTTCCAGAACCCAAATTAGGCCGGGTTATTTACTTTTGGTTAATTCCATTTTACCCCAGTGGTCAAGACTCTGCCAAAGACCCTCTTGGGGTTCCAAATGATTCAAAACGCCTCACCGTAGCTTTGTCTCTGCGCGGGCGTGTAACTTTCTGTCAAAAATCATAAAAATGACAAAAACACCCTCTTATATATATATATATATATATATATATATATATATATATATATATATATATATCACCATTCTAACATTTTCTCCTCACAGAAATGATAAAACAGTAAGGATTACTCTGGCTCGTGACAATTCACTATGAGAGAAGATTGAATCTCTCTAATTCATCCTCATTTAGCGGAGGTTGGATATCAATGTTGTTAAAAAAAGTTAAGAAAATGTTATTGGAAAATCTGGAATAGAGACAGAAGATGATCAAAGCTGTTGTACTTGAAAAAGAATATTATTATTGAAAATCTGGAATAGACACAGTGAAGATAAAGAACAATTGGTTCGGGTTTGAACCAAAGTGTGGATAACAGTTTCCGTAATTGCACTTTGGTCCTAAAGGTTGCCAAAACTTCAGAATTTACCCTAAAACAGTAAACAATAAAACAAATTTAACTCAGCCCAACTAAATGACCCTAAAGAGAATAATCAACTAGTTGCTACTAAGTTCCCAGAAAGATGAGACCATTTTCAAAAGTATTAAGAACATTAACATTCCATAACTAACCAAAACGTCTAACTTCTCAATTTCAAATCACTACCAAACGTAACATAATACTAGTTCACAAAATACACGAGACTCCAGGTCCAGCAATAGTAAAATAAGGAGTTAGACAAGAGAAAAACTTAAAAGAGTTCAACAATCTAGAACTAGTAATACGAGTAGGTAAACAGCAGCAACTCTAGCAGCAGCTCCAGCAGCAAGAACATACCAGCTCTTCAGCAAACTTCAAATGATGTCAACCTCCTGACGAGGAAAAAACAAATCAATATTTTCTCTCGTGACATTACAAGATGGAAAATCAAACATAAACAGGAACATAGAAGCAAGACATTCACCAACTGGCACAACATTTAGATGGATTAGAAGACACTGCCACTTATCAAGGAATTATTATTTAGACAGACTCTTTCCTGGAACTCAAGAACCTACAAAACAAAAGTCAGGGAAAACGAGATCGAAGAACACGAAACAGATCAAACCAAACCCAGTATACAGTTATTCTCAAGAAGCCAAGCTGATCAACAGTTACCTTAAACACGTCTCTTTGCCATCATCAGCGATGAGACGAGACTCTCACAGTACGAGAAGCACTCAAGTTTTCCATCAGTTCCTGAAACATTCATGGCCTCCTCTGTTTCTGGATTGTACAAGAAGTTTTCTTTGCCCTGAGATTTCTGCATCGCTATCCAATCAACTTTTTCCTTGCTCAGAAACCAAAAGTCGCATTCAGTAACCACGGGTGGACTAAAACTTAAAATTTTGCTCCAGGATGATTGGACATCAGTAGCACCACGTGAATCGTTCATCACCCATACATCATACAAGGTCCCAAAAAAACCTTTCTTTGTCCTTACAATTGTCTTGTGATGAATAATCACTGCAAGAGATTCTTTGTAAGTAGCAATTCTCTTACAAGGTCTGATGTCACAATGTGGCATCTCCATCTTCTTAAACGACTCATTGACCATGTCGAAACAGAGGACGTACGCCTCGTCGCACACCATAGGAATACGATCACGAAAATACTGACCAATCACCCAATACATGTGTCCTTTCACACACGCACGGCCCTGGTTATCGAACTACCAGTTGTACCATAGAGCTTGAAAGGTATTGAAATTCTCATATTCCTCCACGAATTATCAATCAATGAGAATATACTAACCTGCGCGACATTCTCGTTTCGGTCCTTTTCCATTTGGTTGTAAAGAAAAACCACCTTCACCACCTTGAAAGTATTTGCAACTGGATCGAAGAAAAACCCAGAAGCACGCAAATCCCTATTGATATCTTCACTCAAGAGAGGGTTAAATATCATTGGACTGATTTCTCTAAACTGTCCAGATAAAGGGTTCCAGAGGACAAATCTGTCTTCATTGTCTGAGAGAGATAAACAAACCACCCCCTCAGAACATCCCACGATCTTTAACTTTTCAATCACAAAAGGAACTTTTAGAACCATTGGGACATCGTTGAATAGGAAGGAGATGGTAGTTGTTGCCGGAGGACCGGTGTTGGGACAAATTGAAGAACAGTATGCAGAGATTGCCTTCTTCTTGGGGTTGATTTCATGGTATCTGGCGATAAATGAGGGAGAGAGGATCAGATTGTACCAGTGTTTGCAAACGGACCTGAATCGTGACAAGGTCTTCAGAGGCAGCTTTGTGAGGATCAGAAAGATCAAATCCTCTGTTAACTCCGGATTTTCTCTTCCTTCTTGTTCTTCTTCAGGCCTTGAATTTTTCGAAGTCGTGACATCCTTGGATTTGGGGAGCCTCCCATTCCACAGATGAAAACCAATCTTCTTCCATATCAGGGCCTTATCTGCAGAATTACAGGAGGAAGGGAGTTAATAAATGATCTCAGGTAAACAAGTTTAAGAATCAGGATAAAAAGGGTCAGACTTTAGATAACGTTAACGTTACTAGTATCTGGATATAGATTTTTCCCTGAAAGTAGACGGCTATGTTGGGTAATAGCAAACTCAACAATGGATGAACAAAAACTCCAAGTTCTCCCACTAGATTTTAGGGTTTGGAAAAAGATAATCAATTTCCCGAGTCCTTTGACATTGTTAGCCTCTTATCAGTAATTGCTTTTTTTCAGGACTATGTATTGGTATTGGTAATAGTATTAGTAGTAGTAACAAATTTTGGGTTCAAATTCAGCTGTGGTAATGTACTCTTACAGATTTTATCAATTGGATGATAGTAGTTGTTTGGGAGACATTTCCTTAAATGATCGACATTAATCAGTCATCTTCCATACTATGAGTTTACCAGCTCATTTATTTCCTCTTTTGTATCATGAAAGACAACCCAGGATTGTAAAAGTGGTTGATCTTCACGTGTCAAAGGCCATCAAGAGATGTTCTCTAAGCTGATAGAATGTTTTCTCCGAGATTCGAGTACTTATCGGGGAAACTGTTGCTGAACAAATTATTAATGAATGAATTGAATAGAATCGAATAAAAATAAAAATAAAGAGGAAAACAGGAAAATAGCACCCGTGAAATAACCTATTATTCTTTGGGTGAGACCATGGGTGGAGCCCAGTAATGGCAAAGGGACGGGGCACTGTTTTATGTGCTCAAAGATTTTGCTCAAACTAAATATTACGTGAACAGAGAGCTCCGCTTGCCAACAGTATCGAAACAATGATGAACTCTAATGCTTAATCTACTGCATCTTTCTTTCTTGGGCGGGAGTAGGGGAATACTCAAAAGTCAAAACGGCAACGCGGACAAGTCTACAACAGTTCCAAGCAAGATTATGATCATGGCAAGTGAATGATTTTTGGTTTCCAGTAAAAGCATAGTGATCAAACCTCGCAAACGAAAGACTAGTACACCCTACAGAGCATTATAGGACAACTCCATATCTTAATGGTTAGTTAAAGACTTAGGAAATAATAATTGTGTTTGTGTGAGAGTCTCAACAACATCAGAAAGCCTATGATAGAGCCAATACTGGGTTGCTTCCTTTCTACTTAATGAGTTCCAATCTCCATACCTAGTTCACATAAATTTAGGCTCTGTTTGGTTCCCTGTAAAATGTTTTACAAGGGAAAATATTCTACGCGTAAAATATTGTGTGTGAAAAAGTTTTCTCTGCAATTATTTTCTCGTGTTTGGTTGACACTTGCCAAAACAGTGGGCCGTGACGGTAGTGACAGTGATGGGTGGCGGTGGGTGGCGGTTGGTGGCGGTGATGGGTCGTGGTAGAGGTAGGTGGTAGTTGCGGTTATTGGTGGTTGTGGTCTTAGTATGAGATGTTGTTGTGCTCCTTCACTCTCCGGAAAATGGCTTACGGATTTGAAATGTGTAAATCATTTTACATCATTTGAGGGAAAACATTTTACAGGAAAATATTTTACTTCCAACCAAACAGCACCAAAACACCAAAACACCAAAACAAGGGAAAATATTTCACAGGAAAATGTTTTATCACCAACCAAACGGAGCCTAAATGTATGAACTACAGAAAGAAGTCAAATGCAGAAAAATCCCCAATCTAACAAATCAAAATTCCAATTCACAAAATGAAACTAACACGACAGTTTATTCAGCTCAAAATCACACAGCAATAGACATCCCCAATATCAAAACCCTAACTTATATAACCATCAATCAAACTAATCGATATCACAGTGTGCTACTAAACTGATATTTGAACTAGAAACAAAGGGATTAGGTCAGAGACTTCGATTTGGGTGGAACTTACCCATACGAATCTGCGAGCTGAGTCGTAGAGAACGACGAATACGAACCAACCGAGAGATTTTTCCGACGACTGAAAGTCTGAGTCAAGGGATAAAAGCCGGCGACAACCTTCACCGTCGATGGGCTGCTTCTCTGGTGTTTCTCGTCATTTCTTTCTCTGTTCGTTCACTGTTGAAGAAAGTAATGAGGCGTTTTTGTAAGAGTAAAATACACTTTCACCCCTCTTCTAAGAGTAAGAGACACTTTTACCCCCTCAAATGTGACAAAAATACACTGTTTTCCCGTTTCAGTTTGCAAAAGGATACTTTTTGTTAATTCTAGTGTGCCGAATTTCAGGACACCTGCATTCCAAGCACATCCTATAATCATTTCTGGATCTTCTAACGTTTCAGGACACCTGTATTCCAAGTAATAACGTATCGAGTCTTTTTTTGTAATTGTTACTATGCGCTTATTCATATTATATGGTTAAAATTACTAGGGAAGTTCTAACATGAACGAGTCCAAGCTGCGTCATGAGATTAATGTATGTGTTAATAAAATCATTAATTCGATAGACTAAAACAAAAAGTCTTCCAATAGTGGACTCTATCTTTCTAAAACTCTATACAAAGACCCTACTTCAAGCTTCGAAGTCTTCCTCATCCATTAATCGGTTCCAGTACAACGACCTTTTCCAAAATTTAGGAACCTCCTGACGTAGAATGTTCATCGTCTCCGGTACAAAAAGGCTTTTTGTTTTAATAACCCATACTTGAACTTGCACAGCGCACCAAGCAAGAGTTGTGCGATTATGAAGATGAATAGCAGTTTCACAAGGCCATGTGCGGCCGATCTGATCTCAAGTGGGAAGATCTCACTTGGTACTAGCCAGCCCATAGGACCCAGGAGAAGGCAAAAGCAGCTACGAACGCACAAATGTAGCACTAGATAACTGCACAATACGCTAATACAATCTCGGTAGTGTGTCCGGATGCCTAATTTATATCCAATCAAACTGGCAACTGCAACCATGAGCATAACACACAGATGATGTTCAAGAACTGACATGTAGCTGATGATGTTTGGAATTGACAATAGAAAATCACATGCAACAATAATGTTACTAAAATGTAAAGAAGCGGCAGTTTGCAGGCCTAAGATCCTTGCTCCAAGTTGAGGGTAAGCAAAAAGTTCTGTTTGTGCCCCAAGTTTTCATGTTTCACATAAGGAAAAGTTATAGTAGTAGTGGTTGAGAAACAAGTTTTATTGTTTGTTCTTTCAAAAGTAGCACTCTTACAAAATTATACGGTTGATATAATGTCTTGAACAAGAACTCGCATGAGCTACATCAGGTACTCGTGCGAGAAAGAGCAAAATTGGAGTTGTTGGCGAAGCTACGGGTTGAAGACCACTTCAGGAACTCGCACGAGCAGCCATGTGCTTGCACGAGTTCAATTGTACTCGCACGTGGTTGTGTTTGCGGGAGCAGGTCGGTGGCCAGGGTTTCAAGGTCGGCTGTTTGGCTTTGTATTGGACTTATATATATATATTAATGTATGTATGTATATATATATATATATATATGTATATGTATATGTATATATATATATATTGTTCGTATGAGCTTGATAATTTATGCAAGGATCAAGGTATTGCTGCTCGCCATCAGAGTCAGGGCTACACCCCAACAGAATGTTGTAGCAAAAGGAATGAATCCGACACTTTTAGTGAAGGCCTGATCAGCGACGCCGGCTGGTAGGCGGGCATTATCGAGTAGCAGAATGTAAGGAAAACATCTAGAGTAAAACCTCCACAGGGTTTGCAAATTAATTATTATCAAAACAATCAATTTTCATCCACAAGCAGTAATATTAACTCTGTAAACCTAAAAACTTGTAAGAAACAGCAAAATCTTAAAATTTGCCCAAAACATTTACCTTATAAAAAGAAATAGACATGCAAAAATGTGACCCAAATCGGATTTAAACAAGATTCTAATCATAAAGCATCCATTCCACTGGTCAATTAACGGACTCATTTGGTGTCGAAACCGGAGCCTGATGGAGCATGCTCGATCAGACACTCGTAGGCATTGTCGAGAGCTTTTCAAATTAGGGCCATTATAGTCATTCTGATACAATTGTCAAGTTATGGTCAAAATTAGCAAATGACTCCAATGCTTTCATAACTTCCGTGTTTTGCGCTTGTTAAGCGCCATCAACATCACGTGTGACAGCTCCGCATCATTGGAATCATCTGCTCCTGCGTCAATCAGCGAAGTGAAGCAAAACTCGCATTGTACCTAAAGAGCTTAAGTTCCCGATCCTCTAACGAAAACTCTATAGTCTTTTTCGTTTCTGGATCGTACAACAAGCTACCACTGCAATTGTTTGTAGGAGAATAAAAGGGTTGCGTACTAGTAGTCAGGACCACGAAATCAACATTTTCCTTCTTGAAAAACCTTAATGCACGTGTAAAATTCACGGATGGCTCGCAAGTAGTCAGTATCTTATGCCATGATTGATTGGGATCATTTGTCAGCTGATAAACATCAAAGGAGGAACAAAATCCACCTGGATCAGTCAGTTCATGTGCAAACACCACAATAGACTCTTTATAACCAGCAAATCGCAACGAAGAAGAACCAGCTATAGGCATTGGAAACTCATACCGTTGAAACTCCTCATCAATCACGTCAAAACGTAGAATGTATTGGCTCTTGGCGTCTGATCTCACATGCCAGTATATGTATCTATTGACAGATGCAATCCGACGAACAAAACTACCAACAGGACTTCGTTCTAATGGATAAGGGACGTCTATTATCTTCTCCCTCCATGATTTGTGGCAGGTTGTGAAAAGGCTAACTTTGACTTTATTCCACCTGTCTCTATGATTATTCCGCGGAACGAAGTCAACACCTACCAGCATGAAACTCTTGGCGATTGGATCAAAATAAAAACTGAAAAATCGACTGTTATAAGCACCATAACAACCAATATGCCAAAACTGTTTAGTGATGGGGTTCCACAGCACAAACTCATTGTAAGCGTTTTGCTGGTATGACCCAGACAAACAAACTACGCCATTAGAACAGCCCACGATTTCTATTTTGTCTGCCTTAACTGGAATTGTAAGATCAACGGGAGTTTGGTTAATTCTGAAGGACACCGCCACGGTTGGCCGAGGACCGGCGTTGTAGTTAGAGGCATAACATGACAGAGGGATTTCACTCGTCTGGTCGTGATGATGATTATTCATGCGGTGCATTTTGATAAAATCAGGAGAGAGAATTGAATTGTACCAGTGTTGGCAGACGCACTTGAATCGGAGCAAAGACCTCACAGGCAGCTTCAAGAGGATTTCATCCATCAAATCTTCCGAGAGATCTGTCCTTCGCCCTCTGCCTTCCTCAAGAGAGCTCATCTTCGGAGATTTCACTGTTTCTTGCGGCTACGTGCGGTCTTCTTCCGTTCTTCAGCCCTTTAATGAAAACCAATCTAGGGTTTTTTAAGGTGGAATGTGAAGCTGCGCTATGAAAATAGTTAAATTAACAACACCTTGCGTTGGGCTGGGTATTTACTTTATCACCCCTGGTTACCACTTCGGCAATATGACATTATGACTAGTTTTTCTTTCTTCTTAGGTTTTTTTAGGTCTAGGGATAACTAGACGAAATTTTAACAGTTGACACAACTATAGTTTGGGGACTAAAATTTCCACAAAATACAAAAGAAACAAAAAAGAAATCTAGGGACTAAACTGTGACACCGCCGATATGGACCTCATCGCTATATTGTAGATTTGTAATGGTTAAAAAAAAGCCCCGGGTGGAAAAAACTTTGGTGCGTCCCTATGGTAACCGGCTAAGCCGGTACTAGCCGGTTATTACAAAAATGCCAGCTACCGGACGAAAAAAGTGGTCCCAGAGGCCAGCTACGGGACAAAAAAAGTGGTCACAGGAAGATTAATTTTTAACCTAGATAGTATTGTTAACACTATAGAATGAACTAAGCTGAATAAGATAACACAGTGATATCTTTGATTAATCTTTAGTTAGTTTGTTTAACATTTATGACATTAACCCTTACGTTTAAGATAAATTCGGAGATATCATTGTTAACAAAACTTGAATCCTTAACTAATTACAGCAGAATTAGAATTAAATACAGGATAAACTATCATACATTGAAATTAAAATGTTGAAAATGACAAAAATCACAACATACAACAGTTTCACACGAAAATAGTGGGCTTTTGAAGCATTCTCGGCCCCTTCGAGTCTCACACTTAACTGAACACAACAGAATAGAGAAGGAAACTATCTTACTTTGAAATTAAAACGATGAGAATGACAAAAATAACAACATACAGCAGTTTCACATGAAAAGAGTGGGCTTTGGAAGCATTCTCGGCCCCTACGACTCTCCTACTCAACGTTGTTACCTCCTCCTGAAGTTGTTGGAGATCTGGAGCACAGCACGGACTGGGAAATTCATCTTCCCAGTAGAAATAGTTGCATTGTTGACCTCTAGGCTTGGCACAAGTTCAAAACACGCGTCCGTCATTTCCGGGCGTATGTGCGGTACGACTTACCGGGTAACGGCCACATAAACACTGCCCAGGCCTACACCCTGACCTCCGGGATGAATCTCCTCTTGAATATGAAGGTGGATTGCTTGGTGAGGGTGAAGAGCTTACACTATGTTGAGACATTGCTTAGAGAGAAAGAAGAGAAGGGTGAAAGAGAAGGAGAACGGATGAGATCTGAGAGTGAAGAGAGAAATAAAGAGTTAGTTGAGAGTGGTTGGAGATTGTATTAAAAGCGGGCAGTGGGTAGGTTGGCTGATATAAATGCAGGTATCTAACGTTAAGATAGAGAACTTAACAATTTAGAATGGGTACCTAATAATGTAGTAGTGCATTTATTAATTCAGTTTTGGTAGGTGTGCACAAGAGATTCCGGCAGGGAGACCTCCGTGTACACCGTACGTAGTGGATCAGGGATCGCACAGGAAGAATAGGGGTGTGTGTAGGGAGAGAGTAAGTCAGTAGCAATGTCTGAGAGAGAGACAGAGGTTTGGCAGAGCTTCCGCGTATGGCAGTGTTGTTCTCCTTTGTATGGAAAGGGTAACGATGTATATATACTGGAGAACGTGGCCGTTGTTGTGTGGTTAGTGCGCCCATTAATGGCGGCTTAATTAGCTTAACCATAACGGCACGTCCGTCCGAGTATATAGGAACCGTTAGAGCACGTGGTGCGCGAGTACCGGAACCGTTACGAGGTTGACCGGGTTTGACCGGATTGACCGGGTCTAGGGAGCTCGTGCCATAGATCTCTCAAAACAGTTACTAAAGGTCGCGCGCGGGCTTGGCTCGCACGCGACAGGGCTTACTCTAGCCTCCAAACCACAAGTCCCTACAAGTCCCGTGCAGTGGTATGCGAGGGCTCTGTCTCGCAGCCCCCACATGGATCAGCTCGGCTGGTGATCCTGTGTGTGTGGAGCACAATATGGTGTGCTGGATGGTCGCCACGTGGCCTAGATCTGCCATGTCATAAAGCAGTATCTACATTAGCCCCCTTTCTGCGCGTGAAGGCTCGTAGCTGTATAGGCTTCCATGCGCGGAAACCAACATGCGCGTCGTCGCCACGCACCAATTCAAATACGGGTAAGTTCAGCCCCCGTGCGTGTCATTATGACCTAAAACCCCTAGAGTCGTGCCGTCTGACCTTTAGGGTTTTAGGCGTGACGTCAGCCCGTCCTGTGATTACGCGATACGACGGTGACGGTTGCGATTCGACTACTGAAGGGACGCAACCCTTCATTCTTTTGGATAAATACCTTGTATCCCATTATTGCAAAGCATCACTTCTTTCTCTTAAAGTGAATGGTATCAGGAGATCTTCGAGAGCAGATCCAGATCATCAACCACCAGTTCAGAACTGCAAATCGTATTCTTCAACTGTGCATATCCAAGCAGGCTTCAAGGAAACAAGGTTGGCCTCGTTTACTTTTTGATTTTAAAATACCGGCGTTTGCCTTGAACTGCGTTGAATCTGTAAACCCATGAAATCTGTGAAGAGGCTTTGATCTTTAAACCTGCTTCGTTTTTAATCTTTCAACAATATTGGGTCTTGCAAATCCCCAATTTCTGAAATCGGCACCGGAACTGTCTGCTTTCCTTTGCATAGATCTCGAATTCCAAAATTCAAACTGAAGTGTGGTATTTCTCCCCCCCTTTTTTTGCCCTTTCGCAGGAATGGCCAAAACAAGAGTAACCAAACCCGTCAAGGAAGATGAAGAGATGCCGGAGCTTCCGCAGGCTCTGTGGCGAAAAGCCCCCTTTCTGGGTGGGAAAGATTTTTACCACGCGAGGGTGAAGGCGAAGAGGATGCCTGATCCTGTTCCCGTTGAGCAGTTGTTAACACTGACTCGCCCAGTTAACTCAGCCTTGCTCGAGTCAGTTGGCTCCGAGGATGTGGTTCGATTGGGAATCGAGAATGGGCACTTCCCATACACTGCAATTTCTACTCAGGCGTTTGTCCAGAAATTGGACTATATGGATGAGTGGACTGACCACGTGTTGGGTAATTACGCCGAAACTCTCGATGAAGCCGGCATTTTCTTCGCTGTCCGTGCTATGAAGGGTGCTGCCGTGAAGTTGGATCAGTCCATGCTTCTAGACCTTCTGTCCCGCTATTCGCCTGCGACTCACACGTTTCACTTTGCTGAGTTCGAGGCTGCCCCCACGCTCGAGGACGTTCAAATGCTGTATGAGCTTTCCCCCATGGGCGAGGTGGACCCCTTGAGTCACTTAAGAACATCTGCGGAATTGGCCTTGTACGCGCAGATGGAGGAGTGTCTAGCAGAGGTAAAGAAAATCTCCACTCGGTGGACCAGTACGAAACCTCTTCCGAACTGGCAGCTTGTTGATACATCTGCGAAGAATACCTGGAACAAGTGGTTGCAGTACTTCTTCCGAGACTATGCGAGCAGCAGCATTACTAAGAAGCTTTTGAGCGGAAACCCGAAGGCCGAGAATTACGTAGAGGGCAAGGGTTATCATCTGACCCTTTGCGCCTTTCTTTGTGCTTGGCTGTCGAGGTATCTGATTGATGGTCACCCCCATGACGGGGTCTTCTACCATGTGCTGCCACTTGCGGTGAGGCTCGCTCTTGGCCAGAGAGTCGCGCTCGGACCCTTGGTCTTGGGTACGTTGTATTATAGGCTGGACCAGCTGGTTCTGGCGATGAGGGAATCGCGCGGCCGTCTCGATGTTCTGACCTTTGTCAATATCAGCTTTTTGACAATGTGGGTTTTTGAGCGCTGGCCGTCTTATGCTCCAACTCCCCTCCCACTTGAGAAGTGGTGTCCCCCAGGCGAGACGGAAGCGTTCAACAGCGGGAGAGCTGCGAGATGGTTTGGAGCAAGCAACACCAAGTGTACTTGGAGCTTGATATGCGACAAACGAAGGGAGTTCACTGCCAGGCCCTACGCCACACGTGTCGAGAATGTGCGGTGGTTTCCAAAGCTATACCCTTCCAAAGGTATGGTCTTGTCAGAAGACCTTCTCTTTGAAAAGGGGCCGCATTTCCACGAGCGCTATCGTGAGTTCTTTTGCTGGTGTCTGCGAGGTTCTCTTCCTGCACTTGCAGAGCACATTCGTGAGCTCGCGCCACGATATGAAAGGCTTACAGTGGATGTTGACCCCACTCGGGTCTCTCCTCAGTTTGGTTTCGATGCGGTGGCCCCATCAATCTGGCCCCAGTCTATCGTCAGAGGATGCTACAAGCGCTTGCTGACAAAGGAGTGCAAGACGGTCCTCATGAGCAATCTTCCCTTCGAGCAGCCTGCGGGAACTCGCAAGGGTGGTTGTTCCCAGAACTGGATCGCATACTGGATTGCCCAGCAGACGAGGATGGAGACGGAGGCGGCGGCGCAGCCAGGAAGGGCCCCCTTGGTCAAGAGAAACTCTTTTCCGTTTCGCCCCAATTGCAGTTTGAGCGAGTCTGAGTACGGTTGCTACTCGTTGTTGGACCGCGAGAATCATTTGTGCCCCGATTTCATTCTGAAGGGGCAGGTCGATGCAATCAAGAAGGGTGACACGCAGGTCATCAAATATAGCAAGGCGTTTGCTGAGGTAAGCAGTTTCCTTGTGTGCTTTGAGCTCTTTGATTTGCTTGCACTGATGCTTTTTGTTCTGTATTGTCTAGTGTCATGTGCGGAGGTTCGCAGCTGGTGACCGTTCCAAATCGCTGGTGGACACCATTGTTGCCACCAGAAGGAAAGGGGAATCGTATCGGCTAGCATGGAGGATGGATGCCGAGGTCGAAACAAAGGTTCGCGCAGTCATGAATACTTTCGCTGACTCGCTGATAGACAACCCTCCGGCTCCGTCTCCTCCTAGAGATGACCCGTCCCCTCCGGCGACTGTGGCGCCGAGAGTGAAAAGACCTAGGCAAAAGGGAATTACGATTTCTTCCCCTAGGAGCGCTCCAGCTTCGCCCCCAGTGAGGTCCCTTTCTGTCAAGGACAAAGGTAAGGGTCGTATGCCCGGCAAGGTGCGAAAAGATCTCGCAGTTGAAACCTTCGTTCCATTCAATCAAGAGGAAGAGGAAGAGAGGCAGGAGCCCCAAGCAAGTAATGAAGAAGAAGAAGGAACAGTTGTGATGCGCGAGGAAGAGTCAGGAGGTACTTCCGTCGCATTTCCTTGTCCTTTATCATGATTTTTGTGCAGTTCTTTTCTTTGAACCAATTTTGTATTCGCAGATGATGATGATGAAGCTGTTGGTGGCCTCGTGGCCAAGAGGCAAAAGAGAAATGCCCACTCTGGCGTTTCAGATGATCCCATAAGTGAGGATGTTCTTGCTGAGTCCCGGAGGACAGCCGCGGAGGCTGCTGAAAGAAGAAGGCAGCGAGAGGAAGAGGAGCTCGAGCGTGTGAAGCAACGGAGCCTCGAAGAGCAGCATGTCGACGACTTAGTGCGTCCAGTTGGCGAGGAAGACGAGCTTCCCGAAGAAGTGGCTCCTCATGTGGAGGAAGAAGATGAGGTTCTCGGCGAGGATGCAGCAGAGCTAGAGCAAGTCCAAGCGGACTTCGCAGAGATCGCAGGTGGCGATAAAGGTGAGATCTTCAATCTCGCAGTTACTTATAGAGATGTAATTGTGGGTGCGTTGAAGCACGGTGTGTCAAAGCCTGACATTCGCCGTTGGTTGGTAAGCAAATGCGGAGAACCCTCAGGTAATCATTTTGAGTGATATGCATGTACTAGGCTGTGACCATTTGAGGCAAAGTCATGACTGGTTTAATCGCATCCCAGGTCACGCCTCTCTTAAAGACTTGCTTAGTGAAGATACACTGATAGGGCACGGTTCCACGTCCCTAGTGTATGATGAGGATACCTCAATCCCACCTTCGCGTGGAGGTGCTTATTCTTAGCTTTAGCAAAGATAACGAAATAACTTATAACACAGGTTACCTCATATTAGCGCATTTGATATCGCAGGTCATGCTGAGGAACCTGAGCTGGAGCAGAGAAGCCAGACTTCTGCATCCCATGTTCCAATTTCGAGCTCTCATACCGAGAAGCCCATCGCAGCTGCCGGACACGCAAGTGAGCATCTCGAGGATGTCATTGAACTTTCCGATGATGTCGAAGCTAATGCCGTGCCGATGGACGAAGGTGTCCGTACCGGTGGTGAGGAGGAAAGGACAAGTGATGCCAACATTTTCGCATCTGATAGTGTCTTCCGTCCAGCGACTTCGGTTGTGCCTCCGGCGATGACTGAGCCAGGAGCACCTATTCCTGCGTGGAGCATTTGGGGCTCGCAGGTTGGGAATGTAATCGCAGCTGGTGCAGCTTACACTCTTCCTCCTAACTATGAGAGTTTGGAGCTCGCAGCTGATAGGAGAGCCATGGAGCGAGGGCAGTCTTCGAACAACCCGGTGGCTCGCATTCCCTCTATTCATGAAATTCTGGAAGGGACTGGTAAGCAGAGATTTTACCATTCGCACGTCGCATTATTTGCTTGCGAGTTTTGACATCATGACTTGTTTTTGATGTCTCAGGTTTGAAGCAAACCGATGTAGACTGGGTGGTTCGAATGCGCCTCAGATACCCCCGATCGTTTGTGAGGTGTCTGGAGATCAGTCCTTTTGACAGGAGGCTATTCCTTACTGAAGCCATCTGGATACTAGAGCAGCTGTGTGCGGCTACACCTGCGACCATTTCGGCCCAGAGTGCTGAATTGCTGTGTGGCATGTGCCAAAATCTCGTGCTCAAAGTCCAAGGCAGACTTGGTTTTAAATTCCTCAAGGACAGAGTTACACTGATTCGCGCAGCTGTAACTCTGAATCTCGGGCACCAGAATCTCGCAGCTGAGATGCAGAAGGTGGAGCAGCAGAAGCAAAAGGTTGATGAAGCTTTGAAGCTGTATCATGAAATGAATGCCAAGTGCGAGCAACTAAAGCAAGAAGTGCAACAAGTGGAGAGGCTGATCGAGCAGTTCGAGCCCCAGGACTCCTTAGTCAAAAATTTGTTTTGACTTTTCGAATTTTGAAAAGAAAACAGGAAAATGGTTGAGACATTAATGTAATATTTTGAAACATTAATGTAATGTTGCTAGGGTTTCTCCCCCTTCTTTTTTAACAACAAACAATGAGTTTGCCCGTTTTGCCCCTTTCGGGATTTGATTGGACATTTCTGTGCATATCCAATTATGACATCAGCAATTGATTCTTTGCTTGATTTTCGCGCTAATTTCTCGGCAGATAAGCACGCTTCCGTTGGGAAGTCCATCCGAATCATGACTATCCGTCATTTATTAGGATACGCAACCGAATCGTCGTAGCCTTTAGTAGGGTAATTGATTGTTACCGCTTTTCAAGGCGTAAGTGATTGAACTTACCCTCTTTTTGAATTTGCTGACTCATCTTAAGCAACCGAAGAGTTCTCACAGGGCCTATATAAACCCCGTCTTTGCCATTTGGGCTCTTCTATCCCAAACATGTGCTTTGCCGTGAGTCCTTGCGACTGCTGGCTTCAACGCTTGCTTTTCGTTGATTCATGGCAACTTCAAGTTTTGAATCCTGAGTTTGCGCTTTGTGCTATAGAAATAGTTTCCAAGATCCACTTTATGAGGCTTATTGCTGTTTATAACCGTCATAAAGAGGATGCAGATAATACCTCATGTGTGTTCGAAGAAATTTCTTCGTGTATTATGTGTGCAGGTCATGTTTCCGGCCGCCTCGTGGCGAGGTGCAGCGCCGAAGTGACCGTGCTACCGTCTCGTAATGAACGGCGTGATTCTCCTCCAGCATCCCTGGAGGAGAGTTTCTTGCCTCTTCGTTCTTGAACTCAGGGTTGTAAACCGCTGTGTTCATCCCCGTCTACAAGGAGCCCTTGCCGTTGGAGCTTCTGCTTGCAGCTTGATCGCTGGGACCGGTGGCTCCTTGGGCAAATGTTATGGGGAGCGTATCTGACAACGGTCTTGTCGGATAGCGGAATGTCGAGCGTATGGTTTCATGTGGCTCTTTTCAGAGCGAGATCCCCTTTGCTACAGATGTCACCCACAGATTTGGGCATCGTGTAGCCGGCGCTTGAAGCCAGGGCGATTCATTCTTTGCAGTCCGGGTTTCCGTATCGCGTTTCTGCTGGCTTATCAGCTATTTTCCGAATGTATTGTAAGCCATGTTGGCTGTGTAGTTAGATGCGAGCTTTTCGTTTGTAAGCTGCTATCTAGATAGATAAATTGTAAGTCATTTGACTCATAATGATATATAGCTTTTGTACTATTTGCTGTCTTTGCAATAAAATACGATTTCGCATGCGTTTCGGCTCGTTTTGCCTTGCATCATGACATGTAATGATTTCACATATGCGATGTCGATTCACAGATATTTCGCTAGATCATTCGAGATCGTAATTTCGCAGCTGTGCCATCTTGACGGATGGGCTTGTAATTGGTCGTTGTAAATCGTATGAGATCACGTTCACAACGTTGCTATCGTTCCGGATAATTTTCCAGAGATCAATCAAGATCGTTGAGCTGTGCAAATTGCTATCATAGAAGATAGGCTTTGTTTGAGATCGTTTCTCGCATAAACTGCTATCACAGCAGACAGATCTTTAGAAGATCTAATAAGATGACTCTGCACTCGTGTTGCCATCATATCAGACGGGTTTGGATAATTAACCAAAATTGCTATCGTAACAGATAGGCTTGAGAAGATCATTATAAGATCGCATCTGTATAGTCCGCTATCTCAAGAGATAGGCGTTAGATGATCGATTGAGATCGTTTTTGTATTTCGCTGCTATCGCAAAAGATAGGCTTTGGACGATCATGTAAGATCGTATTTTCGTTTGGGTGCTATCGCAAGAGATAGGCTTTAATGATCACTTAAGATCGCATTCGTACTTGATTGCTACCATGAGAGATAGGCTTTAGACGATCACTTAAGATCGCATTTGCGTTTGGCTGCTATCGTAAGAGATAGGCTTTAATGATCACTTAAGATCGCATTTGCATTTGATTGCTACCATGAGAGATAGGCTTTAAATGATCAATTAAGATCGCATTTGCGTTTGGCTGCTATCGTAAGAGATAGGCTTTAATGATCACTTAAGATCGCATTTGCATTTGATTGCTACCATGAGAGATAGGCTTTAAATGATCAATTAAGATCGCATTTGTGTTTGTTGCTATCGTAAGAGATAGGCTTTAGATGATCAATTAAGATCACATTCGTATTGGCTGCCATCGTAGGAGATGGGCTTTAGATGATCACTTAAGATCGCATTCGCGTGTAACTGCTATCGTAAGAGATAGGCTTTAGATGATCACTTAAGATCACATTTGTATTGGCTGCCATCGTAGGAGATGGGCTTTAGATGATCACTTAAGATCGCATTCGCGTGTAACTGCTATCGTAAGAGATAGGCTTTAGATGATCACTTAAGATCACATTTGTATTGGCTGCCATCGTAGGAGATGGGCTTTAGATGATCACTTAAGATCGCATTCGCGTGTAACTGCTATCGTAAGAGATAGGCTTTAGATGATCAATTAAGATCACATTTGTAGTGGCTGCCATCGTAGGAGATGGGCTCTAGATGATCACTTAAGATCGCGTTCGCGTGTAGCTGCTATCGTAAGAGATAGGCTTTAGATGATCACTTAAGATCACATTTGTGTTGGCTGCCATCGTAGGAGATGGGCTTTAGATGATCACTTAAGATCGCATTTGTATTTAGTTGCTATCGTAAGAGATAGGCTTTGATGATCAGTTAGGATCACGTTTGCATTTGCTGCTATCGTAAGAGATAGGCTTTGATGATCAATTAAGATCACGTTTGCGTTTGCTGCTATCGTGGGAGATAGGCTTTGATGATCGATTAGGATCACATTTGCTATCGTAAGAGATAGGCTCTAATGATCAATTAAGATCGCGTTTGTATTTGCTGATATTGCAGCGAATAAACCTTTGTTAACAGCAATAGCAAATTAAATAGAACGACATAAACAGCTAGATATATGAACTTCTCATTTGGGAGAATTCTTTTATTATAGCATTCTCATATGGGAGAGATAGGATTACAATCCTCTCATATGGGAGAGGAGATTGCGAATATCGTAGCCACATGAGACATTAAGCAGCGTTATCATAAAACGTATGAAATTGTTGGAATAGATGCCCTAGAGGCAATCGTAGATTTAGTATGAACAATGTTTTGGCTAGAATATTCATTTATTATGTATGGCGATATTTAATATAATGAAGTCCTTAGATAAATTGTGTTATTTATCTTAAATGTCCCTAGTCCATTATATTGATTAATAGGACAATCAAATATAGACTAGTATGTGGGTAGATTGATATGGAGATATCAAGTCTAACACATGGGTGTGCATTAGGAGTAATGGCATACTGGATTGACCCACGACGAAAAGGATACATTAGATTATGTGAAGTCACAATCGCTTTTCGTAGTGCTAATATTATTGCAATCCTTAGACTTGAAGTCACTAGATACTCTAGTTGTGAAATATTGCGCTTTGATGTTATCAAACGTTACACCGTAACTGGGTAATCATAAAGGTGGCTATCGGGCGTGATAGGAAGCAAGCTTAGAGATCGTAGTGATGTAGATAGGATTTGTCCCTCCCACATAATGGGAGTAAATATCCACGGCCACTCGAGGGATGAGGCTTATTGAATGTCTGGCCAGACTCAGATAAATTAATATGGAGATATTAATGTTATCTGCAAGCATGAGCATATTCCCAGGATCGAGGAACTATGGATTGGATATACGAGTGTGACTATTTATGTCTCGTGTCCAATCCGGATATGGAGACAAAGGGATAATGCAATATGACATATTGGGCACAAAGGTTTGTCGGGATCACTGACTATTTCTATTGGTTGGGTTGCATGGATGTGTTGCTAGACACCGCTCCATGTTAGTAATAGTTACTACCAACTATATAGAAACCTATGGGGTCACACGTCAAATAGAGTAGAGCTAGATTTGGGATTAATTAATATGGATTAATTAATAGAAGGATCATTGTGCAACACCTTGCAAACTTAGTAGGACTAATTTGCAAGGAAGGGAATAGTTCTAGTCCTACTAGAACAAGAAAACTCTTTTATGGAAACAACAAGGAGTTGTTGGAGTATATAAGGAGGCTCTAGCTTCCTTCCCACTACATGAGTTATTAATCATAACACACAAAGAGTGGGAGAGAGCAAAAGAGAGAGCAAGACAAGAGCTAGGGCCGAAACCCTAGCCCCGTCCGCCCCCCTACCCGACGGCAAGAAGGGAGGCCGCCCCTCCTTCGTTGCCTTGTTGCTTGGTTGCTTTGATCTTCATCCCTCTTCCTCCAAGGTTCAAGCTAGCACTTGATTGAAGGAAGAATCTAGATCTCACCTCTAGACGTGGATCAACCGTAGAGACGAGGACATCATTCTTCGTGTGATCTCACAAATCAAAAGGTACACATCTTCTATGTCCTTAATCATGTTATGATGTCTCTTCCTGTGATCCTTGGTGGGCTTTGAGTAGGATTATTTTTGTTATTCCGCTGCGTTACCTACGTCAAAACCCAACAGTGGTATCAGAGCCACAGGTCGTAGAGCATAACATGATATTATGTGTTTACGATTTCAGTTTATACACCGCATTATTGTTTATTACGCGAAAACTGAAAAAATTGGCATAGTAGATGCAATATTGAATTTGATTCAATCAAACAAGACCCAATTTAACATTGGATGTTAGAATTGGTGAGTTTAATCACATATGATGTGAATAATTGGGTTCTTGAAAAATTAGGGTTCATGGGCACATGATTGAAAAGGGGTTTTCAATTATGGAAACAAAATTATGGAATTAAATCCATAAGGAAACAACCTTGCTTGGGCAACAAGGAAGAAGGAAGGGGACTAGGGCCGAAACCCTAGCCGCCCGCCCCCTCCCTTGGGCGCCAAGCAAGGCCGCGGCCCCCTTAGGCGTGCGGCGGTCCTAGGGTTCGGGCCACTTGTTGGCTTGGACCCTTTGGACCGTTGTGAAACCCTAGTTACCCAATTTTATTAAAATTAAACAAGCGCGTTAAAAATTGGTTTTAACTGTATTATGTGCTTTATTGCATGGTGGATGGATATGGCCTATGATTGTGGATGTTTATTGTTTTGTGGTTTGGTTTACGGCCTGCGAGCTGATCAAATTAATGTAATAATTAATTAAGTTTTACGGCCTGCGAGTCGTTCTTTTTCTCCTCGACATGTGAGGCTTTTATTATTTATTTATTCTAGATGTTAGGCTAGAATTGGAAATATTTAGATGATAGCCAAGAGCATGGAGAAGAAGACCGGAGAACCAAAGAAGCCAAAAGACATCCCTAGGCGCGCAGCTTTGGTGGAGCACATGAAGATGAGCTCGGCACTTTAGGGCAATTAGATATTATCATTGGCTTGATAATATCATTAGTCTAGAGGCCATATCCATGCCACGTTTTTTTTATTTTGTGGATGTTTATTATTCATGCCTTGTTATTTATTTTGTGTGTATGGCGCTACAAGCAAAACGATAACAAGATAATAATAAACAAGGTTGGTCTTTTATTGTGGATAGCCCAATCCAAATAAGTAGACCATGTTGATAAAGATCAACCAAACAAATTAAAAGAAATCCCTCAATTAAATATTGCGTTTTGCCTTCTCTTGCCAAAACACCCTTCATGATCGTGGACTATTAAAATTCGGGCTTGCCAAAGCAAGGCGATTTTAATTTTTCATGATGTGTTGCGGACGACGCAAGCTAGTAATGCGTGTATGTTGAAAACAAGAGGTTGGACGCAACTAGGCAAGAATCAATTGGATTGATGAGCTTAGAGGCATGACAATTAGGAGTTATCCAATTGGATAAAGAATAAAAGAAATTTATTCACCTAATTGGACCAAGAGTTGCATGGGATGCAATTGGAATGGTTCCTACCTAAATAACCAATTCTTGGGTGACTTGCCAAAGCAAGCTCAAGAAGAAGTGAAATAAGGATCTTGGACCCACTAGAAAGTATAAAGATATTTTCCGCTTTAATGGTGAGGGCTATTAAACCGAGAAAAATAGTGGGAGCTATATTTGATGATCTAGCCATTGTTAAATATAGTCAAATTGTTCAAAAATTACTAAAATTGCATATTTCTCGTTTTTGTAGAATTCCAAATGGCAAACAACAACGCATCGAGTTCATCCCTACGATCTGTCCTTGAGAAGGATAAATTGTCTGGAACGAATTTCCTTGACTGGTACAGAAACTTGAGGATTGTCCTCAAGCAAGAAAAGAAGCTGTACGTCTTGGACACTCCAATTCCAGACCCACCACAAGATGAGTCTCTATTAGCGGAAGTAAGGGCACGTCAGAAACATATTGATGATTCTAATGACGTGACTTGCCTCATGCTTTGTACCATGACTGGTGAGCTTCAGAAGCAACACGAGAACATGGAAGCCTATGATATGATCAGACACTTGAAACAATTGTTTCAGGAACAGGCAAGGCATGAGCGCTATGAAGTGTCTAAAGCATTATTCAAAAGTAGTCTTGCAGAGGGGAATCCAGTAGGCCCTCACGTACTCCGAATGATCGGGTACATAGAGAACCTTGAGAGACTGGGGTTCCCACTCGGCCAGGACTTGGCGACTGATCTCGTCTTGCAATCGTTGCCTGACAGTTATAATCAGTTCATTATGAACTATAATATGAATGAGATCAACAAGTCCTTGCCAGACCTATTGAACATGCTAAAGACAGCTGAGCAAAGCATCAATAAAGGCAAGGGTAAAGCCATAATGATGGTGCACAAGAAGAAGGGCAAGTCAGTTGCATCTACTTCAAAAGGAAAACGCAAGAAAGTTGCGAAATCCAAGGATGCCCTAAAGCCTAGTGGAGGTGTGGCTAAAGGTGAATGTCACTACTGCAGCCAGCCGGGTCACTGGAGGAGGAATTGCCCTAAATATCTGGAGGATAAGAAGCTTGGAATAGTGATTCCACCACCACCAGGTATTTATGTTATAGACGTCAATCTCTCTATTTCATCGTCCTGGGTATTGGATACCGGATGTGGTTCTCACATTTGTCGTAATGTGCAGGATTTGAAAAGAAGTAGAAGATTGCGAAAAGGGGAGATAGACTTGCGCGTCGGGAATGGAGCAAGGGTTGCTGCATTAGCTGTAGGCGTTTATGAGCTATCTTTGCCTTCTGGACTTATTTTAGAATTAGACAATTGCTTTTATGTGCCTGCTATGAGCAGAAACATTATTTCCATTTCTTGTTTGGACGAGAAAGGTTTTTCTATTTCAATAAAGGACAAGTGTTGCTCCATTTATTTTGATAGTATGCACTATTGTAGTGCGCATTTGTCTAATGGATTGTATATCCTTGATCTAAATAATCCAATCTATAACATAAGTACTAAAAGGATTAAAACTAATGATTTAAATCCTACATATCTATGGCACTGTCGTTTAGGCCATATAAATGAGAAACGCATATCTAGACTCCATAAGGAAGGACTTCTAGACTCATTTGATTTGGAATCATATGAGACATGTGAGTCTTGTTTATTGGGAAAAATGACAAAGTCCCCTTTCAATAAGAAAGGCGAACGGACAAGTGAGTTATTGGCGCTCATACATACTGATGTATGCGGGCCATTCCCCACGCCTGCCAGAGGTGGTTATACCTACTTCATCACATTTACTGATGATTTCAGTAGATATGGATTTGTATACCTTATGAAGGCCAAATCCGAATCCTTTGAATTGTTCAAAGAATTCAAGAGTGAAGTAGAGAAGCAACTTGGGAAAAGTATTAAAGCCCTGCGATCGGATCGTGGAGGAGAATACTTAAGCCAAGAGTTTGATGAGTATCTTAGAGAGTGTGGGATTGTATCCCAGCTCACTCCACCCGGAACACCACAATGGAATGGTGTATCCGAGAGGAGGAATCGCACTTTATTAGATATGGTGCGATCTATGATGTCTCAAACAGATCTTCCGATATCCTTTTGGGGACATGCTCTAATGACTGCAGCTTTTACCATTAACCGTGTTCCATCCAAATCAGTCATGAAGACGCCATATGAGATATGGACTGGGAGGCGTCCCATAGTGTCGTTTATGAAGATTTGGGGCTGCGACGTGTATGTAAAACGTTTACAAACAGACAAGCTCGGGCCTAAAGCGGATAAGTGTAAGTTTGTGGGATATCCTAAGGAAACTAAAGGATATTACTTCTATAACCCTACCGAAAACAAAGTGTTTGTTGCTCGGACCGGCGTGTTTCTAGAAAGAGAACTGGTCTCTAAAGAAGCAAGTGGGAGGGTTGTAGAACTTGAAGAAATTCATGAACCACAAACCACTGAACCAATAATGGAACATGAACAGGAACCACAAGAAGTTGTGGAAGAGCCTGTTCAGGTAACACAGGAACTCCGTAGATCAGGTAGAGTGCGTCATGAGCCAGAGAGGTATGGACTTCTCGTGACTGAGCCCGATGACGTACCACTCATGGATGATGAGCCTGCAAACTATGGAGAAGCCATGAGTGGCCCAGACTCTAAGAAGTGGCTAGAAGCCATGAGATCAGAAATGGATTCCATGTACACCAACAAAGTATGGACTTTGGTGGAACCACCCGAAGGGGCTCGACCCATAGGGTGCAAGTGGGTCTTCAAGAAGAAGACCGACATGGATGGCAAGGTAGTTGCCTATAAGGGGCGATTGGTGGCCAAAGGTTATAGACAAATTCATGGTATTGACTATGATGAGACCTTTTCGCCAGTCGCCATGACTAAATCCATTCGAATCTTACTTGCTATTGCAGCATACTACGACTATGAGATTTGGCAAATGGATGTCAAAACAGCGTTCCTTTATGGGAACCTCCTTGAGGATGTGTACATGACACAACCAGAGGGTTTTGAGGATCCGGAGAATGCCAATAAAGTCTGTAAGCTGCAAAGGTCCATTTATGGATTAAAGCAAGCTTCTAGGAGCTGGAATCGACGTTTTGATGACGCAGTCAAAGAGTTTGGCTTCATCAAGAACGAAGATGAGCCTTGTGTTTACAAGAAGGTTAGTGGGAGCTCTATAGTATTTCTGGTCTTGTATGTGGATGACATACTAATCATTGGCAATGATATTCCTACTCTGCAATCTGTTAAAGATTGGTTAGGAAAGTGCTTTGCAATGAAAGACTTAGGAGACGCAGCCTATATACTGGGTATAAAGATCTATAGAGATAGATCTAAAAGGTTGCTTGGCCTAAGTCAGAGTACATATATTGACAAGGTGTTGAAGAGGTTCAACATGCAAGATTCCAAGAAGGGATTCTTGCCCATGTCACATGGAGTCACTCTTTCCAAGAATGACTGTCCCTCCAACGAGATGGAGAAGGACCGCATGAGTAGGATACCCTATGCTTCGGCCATAGGATCCATCATGTATGCCATGCTATGTACTAGACCAGACGTATCATACGCGTTGAGTATGGTGAGCAGGTATCAGTCCAATCCGGGTGAGAGTCACTGGATTGCTGTCAAGAACATCCTAAAAGTACTTGAGAAGAACTAAGGATATGTTCTTGATATATGGAGGAATGGGAGAGCTAAGTGTAAAGGGTTACACTGACGCAAGCTTCCAAACCGACAAGGATGATTACAGATCGCAGTCTGGATACGTGTTTTGCCTGAATGGAGGAGCTGTGAGCTGGAAGAGTTCCAAGCAAGGCACAGTTGCTGATTCTACAACAGAAGCTGAGTACATTGCTGCTGCTGAAGCGGCGAAAGAGGCAGTATGGATAAAGAAGTTTATCACTGAGCTCGGTGTGGTCCCTAGCATAGTGGATCCCGTAGAGTTGTACTGTGACAACTCTGGGGCAATCGCACAGGCAAAGGAACCAAGATCGCACCAAAAGTCAAAGCATGTACTTAGGAGATTCCATCTTATTCGTGATATGATCGATCGAGGAGATGTGAAGATATGCAAGATTCCGACAGATGACAACGTGTCAGATCCGCTTACGAAACCTCTTGCGCAGCGAAAGCATGAAGGGCACGCCAGATCTATAGGCATACGAGATGCGCCAGATTGGCTCTAGTGCAAGTGGGAGACTGTTGGAATAGATGCCCTAGAGGCAATCGTAGATTTAGTATGAACAATGTTTTGGCTAGAATATTCATTTATTATGTATGGCGATATTTAATATAATGAAGTCCTTAGATAAATTGTGTTATTTATCTTAAATGTCCCTAGTCCATTATATTGATTAATAGGACAATCAAATATAGACTAGTATGTGGGTAGATTGATATGGAGATATCAAGTCTAACACATGGGTGTGCATTAGGAGTAATGGCATACTGGATTGACCCACGACGAAAAGGATACATTAGATTATGTGAAGTCACAATCGCTTTTCGTAGTGCTAATATTATTGCAATCCTTAGACTTGAAGTCACTAGATACTCTAGTTGTGAAATATTGCGCTTTGATGTTATCAAACGTTACACCGTAACTGGGTAATCATAAAGGTGGCTATCGGGCGTGATAGGAAGCAAGCTTAGAGATCGTAGTGATGTAGATAGGATTTGTCCCTCCCACATAATGGGAGTAAATATCCACGGCCACTCGAGGGATGAGGCTTATTGAATGTCTGGCCAGACTCAGATAAATTAATATGGAGATATTAATGTTATCTGCAAGCATGAGCATATTCCCAGGATCGAGGAACTATGGATTGGATATACGAGTGTGACTATTTATGTCTCGTGTCCAATCCGGATATGGAGACAAAGGGATAATGCAATATGACATATTGGGCACAAAGGTTTGTCGGGATCACTGACTATTTCTATTGGTTGGGTTGCATGGATGTGTTGCTAGACACCGCTCCATGTTAGTAATAGTTACTACCAACTATATAGAAACCTATGGGGTCACACGTCAAATAGAGTAGAGCTAGATTTGGGATTAATTAATATGGATTAATTAATAGAAGGATCATTGTGCAACACCTTGCAAACTTAGTAGGACTAATTTGCAAGGAAGGGAATAGTTCTAGTCCTACTAGAACAAGAAAACTCTTTTATGGAAACAACAAGGAGTTGTTGGAGTATATAAGGAGGCTCTAGCTTCCTTCCCACTACATGAGTTATTAATCATAACACACAAAGAGTGGGAGAGAGCAAAAGAGAGAGCAAGACAAGAGCTAGGGCCGAAACCCTAGCCCCGTCCGCCCCCCTACCCGACGGCAAGAAGGGAGGCCGCCCCTCCTTCGTTGCCTTGTTGCTTGGTTGCTTTGATCTTCATCCCTCTTCCTCCAAGGTTCAAGCTAGCACTTGATTGAAGGAAGAATCTAGATCTCACCTCTAGACGTGGATCAACCGTAGAGACGAGGACATCATTCTTCGTGTGATCTCACAAATCAAAAGGTACACATCTTCTATGTCCTTAATCATGTTATGATGTCTCTTCCTGTGATCCTTGGTGGGCTTTGAGTAGGATTATTTTTGTTATTCCGCTGCGTTACCTACGTCAAAACCCAACAGAAATAAGAGAAGTCAAGGATAGTACTTCTTGATCCAGCGCATGTTGACTGAGCTTGGAGTTGAGGTTGTGCCGTGCAACCTTCGTGTGCTGCAGTAGCCGCTATCGAAGACTTCTGTGACTTCGAAGGGTCCTTCCCAATTAGCTGCGAACTTTGGGTGAGTTGCTTCTCGCATGCAGTGGTCAGATGCGCGCAAGACCAGGTCGCCAACTGCGAAATCCCGTCGCTGGACTGTCTTGTTGTAGGCGCGAGCGATTCTTTCTTGGTACCGCTTGTTAGTCCTTTTGGCCTGTTCTCGCTTTTCTTCCAGCAAGACTAAATCATGATCGCGTTGGTTTTCGTAGAGCGCGTGGAAGGCCAGCCTTGCCGAATTGACTCTGACCTCCGCAGGTACCACAGCTTCGGCCCCATAACATAGTAGAAATGGCGAGGCCCCTGTGGGTGTCCTTGGAGAAGTTCTGTAGGCCCACAGAGCTATGTTAAGAGAGTCGGCCCACTTCTTGTGATCATCTGCGACCATCTTGCTCAGAATTCTCAGCAGCGTTTTGTTAGTCGCCTCGGCTTGCCCGTTTCCCTTTGGATAATAGGGGGTAGAGCATATCTGCCTGATATTGTACTCCGCAAGTTTTGTAGCTACCTGACGATTAACAAAAGGAGTACCGTTATCTGAAAGAATAGTATTCGGGATTCCGAACCTGCATACGATGTTTTCCTGGATGAAGTTGACCACAGCCAGCGCGTTTGCCGTCTTCAGTGGTATTGCTTCCACCCATTTGGTGAACAGCTCAGTTGCGGTGAGAATGAAATGGTTCCCATGTGACGTTGGTCGGATGGGGCCAATGAAGTCCAAAGCCCATGTGTGAAATGGCCATGGCGTTCCTAGTGCATGTAGGTCCACGGCGGGAGCGTGCACTAGGTTCCCTTTGAATTGACATTCTTGGCAGCGTCGCACCTTGGTGCGGCAATCGACTTCCATCGTGGGCCAGAAGTATCCGATTGAGAGGAGCTGTCTTCATAATTTCGCACCTCCCTGGTGTTCCACCTGATGGGAGAGGTCCATGACTTCTTGTGCTTCCCTGTCGTCTAGGCATCGCAGCAAGTTGCCTTCGTGACCTTTTCGCCAGAGCAGATTTTCTTGAACCACATATCGAGAAGCTTTCCTCTTCAATTTGTCTGCCTCTTTTCTCGATTCGGGTACAGTGCCCTTGGTGAGGAATTCAAACAATGGCTTTCTCCAGTCTGTGTCGTCGTCGATTAGAGCGACAAGTAGAGAATCTTTGATTAGTGCGCAACTTTCGCACTTCCCTTGTATCAGGGCTGCGGCTGTAGACATGCTTGGCCAATGGATGCCATATCTCTGAGCTTTCCTGTAGATTGACACCTCGCTTTCTCCGCAAGCGTGTTGGTGAATCTTTTCCAGCAGCTGTTGTCCCTCTTGCTCGGAGACACATCGCATGAGTATTCCTCCGGGACCCTTGTAGTAAAGGGTGTTGTCGTGGATACAGTATCCTTTCGTGAGTGCCCAGCTCTCGCTGCTGGTGCCTTTCGCAATAGCTTGCAGGATTGCTTTTCGCCAGTCTGCGTCATCCATGTGTTCGTCGTCGCACGCATCTTCTATTAATGCCGACGATGTTCGCACTTCGATGGAAATCCTTGCGGGGCATTTGTCGATGCTGACCTTAGATCCCAGAGTTGCTAAGGCGTCTGCATGCCTGTTGTCCGCTCGGGGTTTGTGCTCGTATTTCACGTCGCAGAATTGCTGCATCAGCTTCTGGACTAGGGTACGGTATGGCAGGAGGTTGATCTCCTTTAAACCATATTCGCCCGAGGCCTGCTTAACAATCAGCTTGGAATCTCCCATGACTGTTAAGTTGCTCACTTCCAAAGCTTTCGCTGCACGGAGCCCCGCGATCAGAGCCTCGTATTCCGCCTCGTTGTTCGTGACTGCGAAGTTGAGTTTTGCGGACATCTGTATGACTTCACCGTCCGGCTTTGTCAAGACTATCCCAATGCCTCCACCTTTTCTGGTTGACGAACCGTCGAAGTGGAGGGTCCAATAGGGCACGTCAATCGCGTAGATTTCAGGGCCTTCGAGCTCCTCCTCGATCACAGGTTCGTGACTGTTGTCGGGGAACTGTGCCAACAGATCTGCTACCGCCTGCGACTTGATCGCTCTTGGTTTCACGCATGTGATGTCGTATTGAGAGATGGTCATATACCATTTCGCCAATCTCCCGCCCGGAGTAGTGTGAGTTAGTAAGTATCTTATGGGGTCGCTTTTGGTGACCACCACTACTTTGTGCGATGCAAAATAGTGTCTCAACTTCTCTATCACAAAGAATAAGGCAAGGCAATGACGTTCGATGTCTGTGTACCTTGATTCAGCAGGCTGCACAATGCGAGAGATGTAATAGATAGGCCTCTCTTGGCCCTCATATACCTGGGCCAAGAGTGCTCCTATAGATCTCCTTGTTGACGTAAGATATAGCAGCAGCGGTGATCCCAGTTGAGGTGCGATCATAATCTTTGGGGATGTAAGTATCTCCTTTAGTTTTCCAAATGCGGCCTCGTGGTCAGGAGCCCAGTTGTACGCGGCGTCCTTCTTGAGAAGAGTGCTGAAACAGCATGTGATTTCGGCGATTGCCGGGATGAATCTCCGCAAATATGATAATTTTCCCAAGAATGTTTTCAAGGCACTTTGGTTGTGAGGTGGCGTCATGCTGGTGATGGCTGACACTTTCGCAGGGTCAGGCTCGATCCCTTGGCGATGGACCACGCACCCCAAAAACTTCCCCGAGGTCACGCCGAATGCGCATTTCATGGGGTTCATTTTCAGTTGAAAGCTCCTGCATCTGTTGAACACTTTTCGCAGGTCTGCAAGGTGATCTGCTTCATGCCTGGATTTGACTACCAGGTCATCCACATAGAATTCCACTTCTTTGTGCATCATGTCATGGAATAGAGCCATCATGGCTCGCTGGTAGGTTGCGCCTGCGTTCTTGAGACCAAATGGCATTACCGTGTAGTTGAATACCCCCACGGGAGTGATGAATGCAGTTTTCTGTGCATCTTCGGGATCCATCTTGATTTGATTGTACCCACTGAAGCCGTCCATGAAACTGAACATGCGATGGCCTGCCGTCGAATCGATGAGCAAGTCGATGTTAGGCAGTGGGAAATCGTCCTTAGGGCAGAAACGGTTGAGATCGCGGAAGTCCACGCAGATGCGGAGCTGTCCGTTCTTCTTCACCACCGGCACGATGTTGGCTAACCATGTAGGATGGTGGTTTGGCTCTATGAACTTGGCGTCCAGGAGTTTGACAATCTCCTGTTTGATCTTCACGTTGAGCTCTGACCTGAAGCTTCTGGTGCTTTGCTTGACCGGTTTAGACCCTGGGATGACGTCTAAACGGTGCATAGTGATGCTCGTGTCTAGACCCGGCATCTCATCGTATTCCCATGCGAATACATCCTTGTACTCAGTTAGGAGCTGCAGCAGCCCTTGTTCCTCTTCGCTTGTGAGGTCCGCACTCAGGAAGACTGGCCTCCTCTTTTCCTCGTTCGGGCTGAGGAACACTTCCTTTAGCTCTTGCTTTTGTGGTCTTGGCCTGTCTTCCATGCATTCGGGCGCTTCTTTGAGTTTCTCGTCTGAAACGATCGGTGTTGGCTCCTCTGTCAGCGCAACTTGTTTGATTCGATTGATTTGCCCAGGGACACCCCCATGCCCGTGTGAGGACGTCCCCGCGCACCTTCATATGCGATAGCATTTCTTCCCGTTGGCGTAGAAGCTCTCTATCTCCTTACCCTCGGGGTCATGCTTTGCAATCCTCTTCAGGGTATACACATTTTTCCGATGATATGCGATACGCGGCGCCTCTTCGTATGCAGGCGGCTTTTCGTTTGCATCTCCCCTTGTTACCATCACGCCTGCAGGTGACTGGTCCTTGATGTCCTCCCAAAGAGGTAAAGGAGTAGGGTTGAATGGTCCAGGTGTTTGCTCGTCGGCCATCTCGGTGAACCACACCGCCTCGCTGAGATGTGCTTCATCCAAGTTGAATGGGTTGGTTGAGGCCGGTATTTCGACAATCCTGTCGTTCCAGATAGCTTTCATCATCTGGTGAGCCGTGGAAGGGATTGCGTCGAAGCGATGAATCCAGGCTCGACCGATGATCATGTGATATGTGGTGTTCGCATCTATGACGTAGAACTTCGCCGAACACTTGATCTTACCGATCTGAACGCCTAGGCGGATCCATCCGATCGTCATCCTAGAGTCGCTCCCGAATCCCACCAGCGGGGATGGACGCTTGACCACCTTGTGCTCGGGGATCCCTGCTAGCTTCAGTGTGTGGAGTGGAACAACATTGACCGCTGCTCCTCCATCGACGAATGCTCGCTTAAATTCGACGCCGTTGATGATGGCGGTCACGTACAGGGGCCTCTGGTGGCTCGCATCTGTCTTCTTGTCGCTGGCAGAAAAGGTCATGATCTTTTCTGTAGGACGGGACGCCCTGATGACTTTCCCGTTGGAGACCACGAGCTCCTCTTCGTAGTCCTCCGCTATCCTTAAGATTGCTTTTGTCATATGCGATCGGCATCTTTCTGAGAAGTTCATCTCATCGAAGAATTTGCTGAAGCCGTGCGACCCTTTCATGCGGTCGGCACGCTCATCCTCCGTATCCATGCTATAGTCTTCCTCTTCATGGACTTCAGCAACGATGGGTAGACCATCCTCTGCGACTTCTTCCAAGTCTACTATCGAGATCATGGCGACCTCCTTGCCCTTTGAGCCCGAATCTGTATGGGCAGGCAGCGGGTTGTTGCGCACGTCCTTCCGGTGGTCGCTGACGATGAGTTCGCCGTTCTTCATCTTCTGGTCGAACGCGAATCTGAGCTTCTTGCACTCGGCCGTGGGGTGCATGACTTTGCCGTGGTATTCACACCACTTGGGGTCCCTCGTCATCTCCTTGGAGGGTGCTTTCTCAAGCGGCGGCAGGATGCCGTCCTTGCGCCACTGTCTGCAGAGATCGCTCGCTTCCTCCACCGAGCATGGCAGAGGCGGTGCGTCGAAGTTTGTAACTTTTGCTTGCTTCTGGGGCGAAACTGCATTGACCTCAGCTTCGCGTCCTCGCTTGTAGCCGAATCTGCCGATCTTGTAGGTGGTGCCGCTCGCAGGTCGTTCTGGAGCGCTCTTCTTTCTCTGTCTCTCGACGATGGGCTCGATGTTCATCGTGCACTCGATGAGCTTTGAAAACGTGGGTGTTTGCAAATTGATTAGCATGCTCTTGTACTCATCTCGCATGCACTGCAGGCATATCTCTACGAGCCGGCTTTCGAGCATGGGATCCTTGCACTCCAAGGATTTCGCTCTGAATTTCTTGATGAAAGTGATTCCATCTTCCTCGCGTTTCTGATACATCCGCGAGAGGTGGATCATCGTCACCTTCTCTTCCATCTGGAAGAACTTGGTGTAGAACTTCTGGACCATGTCGTCCCAAGCCTTCACAGATCCGGGCTCCAACGTCCGGTACCATTTGTATGCTACATTCCCAAGAGTCTTTGGGAACTCTCGCATCAGCAGCTTGGGATCAGCTCCGTATGGACCCATGACGTCAATGAAACGCATGACATGCTCATGAGCGTTCCCGTTGACGTCCTCGAACTTATCCCATTTGGGAGCTTTGTACCCCGCCGGGTTAGGCATGAGATAGATCTCTCGTGGAATGGGTGGATCGTTGTCTAGCTTCGGGATAATGGTATCCGCGAGCGATTGATGAGCTAGGATGGAGTCCACGCGCTTCTGCAAGGACGTCATGCATTCTGGGAGGCTTCCCTCGGTAGCTGCCGGAGGGGTTGCCGTAGGCGGTGGCGACACATATGCCGCCGGAGGATTGGGAGTGTATTGACTGCCCGCGTTTCCCCAAATCGTCGCTGGTGGAGGCAGAGTGTACTGCAAAGTTGGGTTAGACGCCAAAGCCGTGGGCTGAGAGGCGTGAGCGGCAGGGGGTAGCATTTGCGCCGTTGACCCTTGGACCGAAGGCAGCTGCGCGGCTGATGGTGGAGTTTGCAGATGAGGGTTGGGAGGCGTGGCCGACACTCCCAATCCTGGAGCGGTAGGGGTTCCTCCTCCCTGAGGGATGGTGGTACCTGGTGGAGGATTTGGCGCAAGGGTGCCCAGAACGGCCAAGATCCGCTCCAACTGCGCAGATTGAGACTTGAGAGCTTTTGCCTGACTTTGGACAGTGGCGTCCAAAGATTCCAAAGTTGGTGCCTCGCCGGGAGTCGTCGGAGTACGGCGGGCTTCGTCTCCCGAGGGAGTTTCGGTGGAAGGCGACCGGTTGCTGACATCATCCTCCTGAGACATGGTTGCTTTTGCTGGTAAGTTTCACGTCGGGTTCACCAAAATGTGCACAAGAGATTCCGGCAGGGAGACCTCCGTGTACACCGTACGTAGTGGATCAGGGATCGCACAGGAAGAATAGGGGTGTGTGTAGGGAGAGAGTAAGTCAGTAGCAATGTCTGAGAGAGAGACAGAGGTTTGGCAGAGCTTCCGCGTATGGCAGTGTTGTTCTCCTTTGTATGGAAAGGGTAACGATGTATATATACTGGAGAACGTGGCCGTTGTAGTGTGGTTAGTGCGCCCATTAATGGCGGCTTAATTAGCTTAACCATAACGGCACGTCCGTCCGAGTATATAGGAACCGTTAGAGCACGTGGTGCGCGAGTACCGGAACCGTTACGAGGTTGACCGGGTTTGACCGGATTGACCGGGTCTAGGGAGCTCGTGCCATAGATCTCTCAAAACAGTTACTAAAGGTCGCGCGCGGGCTTGGCTCGCACGCGACAGGGCTTACTCTAGCCTCCAAACCACAAGTCCCTACAAGTCCCGTGCAGTGGTATGCGAGGGCTCTGTCTCGCAGCCCCCACATGGATCAGCTCGGCTGGTGATCCTGTGTGTGTGGAGCACAATATGGTGTGCTGGATGGTCGCCACGTGGCCTAGATCTGCCATGTCATAAAGCAGTATCTACAGTAGGTGAGGGTAGTTGGCCAACACCAAATGCACCTTAAATAAAACTAACTGTACAGTTTGTGTTCACAAAAAAGCACAAGCAATTTTTCAGAAAACAACACAAGTCATCAAATCATAAGCAAACAAACATTGCCTAATCATCATTGGGAAACATTGTTCATAACATACACTCTCAAACATACAACCCACAAAATTTACTGACATAAACATTGTTCATATTACAAATTCCCAAACAACATAACTGACAAATTCACTTTTTTCCATTCTTCCCCGACGACTTTCGCGCCGACCTCCTCGTCTTCGCCCCGGATTCCAATGGAACAGTAAGAAAAGAAGGGAAATTGTACATCCTTTCAAACTCATGAACATTCTCATCAATAGACTTGAAGCTCAGTAACTCTTCAAACATCTTCGCCTTGTGGATGTTGTAGTCTGATCTAGCCATTTCATTGGCTATCCAGATTCTCAGATGCTTCACTTGAATAGAGAAGTTCTTCTTTGGATTAGGAATCAGGTCCCTCAAGTGGGTCATGAAGAAGCATACAAAAGGGCCACAATCACACCTGAGAGATTAAAATAGAATGCAGTTGTGATGTATAAGATAGTGTGTTTAAGAAAATGGTGAGTGGAGTTAATGAATAAGTTTTTTACCCGTTTGGTTGTTGGGGAACGTCGTCATTCATGTACCCCACATCCCACTTTGTGATGTCATCATGGTACTCTGGATAGGAGGATATCACCTTGTGAATTTGATTAACTTTTCTAGCCACATCCCTCTCAACATACCCAAGTCCAGAAAACGAGTCCAAGACGTATATTTCCTTGTCCACAAAGGAAATGACCATCATGAACCAGTGGGTGCGATGTACATTCATGGGCAGGGCAATCTATTTCATTAACAATTCAACATAAAATAAGTTCAACAAAATATGAATGTATAAAGCAGATTGCATTGATAGAAATCGTAAATCTTACATAGCCCATCTCGCTCCACGTTCCTCCGTATTTATCGGACACTTGGAAATATCGATTACCCTTCGTGGGCTGAACAAGAATTAAAATTAGTGATGTCATTTTGTGGAAGAATTTTAAATTGAGTTTTTATCCAATGAAAAGGGAATGAACTTACGGCATAATGTGTTCCGAGGTACCAAATGCGAGGGATTCCACCAAATTGTCGGCTTCTTTCTTTCAGATGAAACAATTGCAAATATGCATCGATGACCTAATTGTTTAAAAAGTGAATAGAAAAGTGTTAAGATGATGATGGGAGAATGTCTTAAGAAACTACGTTAAATCAACAAAAAGAAATACTTACTTCGTTGTCAAACCATTTACCATCCATGAAGCGCCACGCGGCATACCTCGTCACCTTCTCATAATCAGCAATGTTAATAACCAACTCACTGCAGATATAATAACAAATCAAACCATAAGTAAAAACAAAATTTGTGTCTTGTACAGCTTATTTAGGAAATTTGAATGTAAATAACACTTACTCTCGCAAGCTTAGTGGAATTTTGGGATCCCAAGGTTTTTTATCGAACTGAGGCTCATATTTGTGAGACAAAAAGAAGTTGATCCAGCAATCTTCCAGGCTAGGCATCTCTGGAAGACAGGTCATTTCCCCAGGATTGCTTTGTTGCTTCTTAAGCGACACCCGATTCGAACCCCTTATGATCCACCGCGCCTTTCCCCGGAAAGACCCATCAATGTTTGTCCTTGGGTCCGCCCAAGAAGCCAAGGATGCCTCCTCCTAATAAATCAACAAAATGTTAGAATTGGAAACAGAGACATCAAGTCTAAAGTTAAAACAGTTAATACACTTACCTCATCGTCATCGTCAGAGCTGACTTCTTCGACCACCTCCATCGAAGAGCTAACCTCATCCTGATTCTTCTTCTGCTTCTTCTTGGGAGGTTCTTCTTGTTTATCCTCTTCACCTCCCTTCTTCTTTTCCCCTCCTTCCTCTTCCTCCTTTTCATCCCCCTGCTTCTTTTCCACTCTTTCATCTACCTGCTTCTTCTCATCTTCTTCCTTCTTTCTCTCCTCATCCTTCATCTTCTTTCTTCCATCTTCCCTCTCCTCCTCCAATTCAGACTTTCTCTTGTTAACAGTCGTGAACATGGCCAATAATGTTTGCGGGTCAGCATTCTGCGCCAGCTGTCCCAAAAGATCCTTCAAATAATCCCCTGGTGGAAGAACTAATTGAATTGCTGGTGCAACAGCCTTCTCAGTGATTGGCTCTTCATCCATTTTCTTCAACTTCAACTACAAAGAACAACAGTATAGAGGTTAACATTTAAGATAAGGATGTTAACTGATAAAAACAAATTTTTAAGGTTTATGTAATAGGTTACTCACATTTTCATTCATACACACATACTTCCATCTCTTAGAAACATCAGATGTCTTCCAGAATTTCAACATGGGACTTGCATTCTTGTCTTTGCAGCCGTTGGGATTTTCTTGAAATTTGGGGCAAAACTTTTCCAAGTACAGAAGCTACAAAATATACTCACAACATTAGAACTTAAGAAGAAGCTCTTAACATATTAAACAGAAATTATAGAAAAAATGACAAAATGCTAGATTATTACCACAAGAATGAGCACGCAACCATTTCCTCGCAAGGTTTCCCCAGTCTGGGCCTTCACATTTTGTTTCACCAGATGATCATGCCACAATTCCGCCCAGTTCACCTTTTTCAGGTGCTCCAAATCTACAACAAGTTTGGCCAGCCCAGACCGGACTCCTTGTCGCCCGATCGGCATCCCTAGGGCCCCCAAGATTAAACAAACATCCCTCTGCTTCCACTCATCATTGAACAGCTTCCTATTTTTCAAGAACCACGGAACATACTTACCGACCTTTGTGTTGTCCTCGACGAGGCCAATTCTGTGTGCCACTTCTTGTACAACCTTTGGATCGACCTCCAGAAACTCAGTTGTTCCGGTGCATTTTACTCCAAGGAGCCAGCCGACAACTTCCGGGGTTACATCCACAGTCCGGCCGTGAGCCGTCAAGGACCCCTCGGTGGCAAATGAGTTGTAGAGGAATTTGTTGAAAGCCTCGGGGGTTTCTGAAATCTATAGGTGCTTTAGTCCTCCAAGCCCCACTTCATTCAACCATGACTGCTGTTCATCTGTCATATCTTTGAAGAGAGCCATAACAGAGGGCAGGCTCATATAGCTTTGGAACCGCCTCGGGTTCTTCAGCTTCTTCTTTGATTTGCCCTTCAACTTGGCTGCAGCCGATTTCTTCTTCTGCTTGTCCTTCTCACCGGTTGGTTTTCTCTTCAATATGCCAGCTGATTTCCTCTTCTCTCTTTCTTCGGTGGCAGCTGTGATATAGGGTTCTTGTTGGGACTTTGTCAGCCTTTTCCATTCATCGTTTATCCTCTGTTTGACATCGTCGGTTATCTTCACACGAGGATCTTGTTTCTTGAGCTTGTGCGTCTGAACATTTCTACAACAATCATGAGACAATAAAGAAAATTAAATTACAATTCCAAGTACTAGATCCATAACATATAAGACACACCCTCAAACATTTAAAATCAAATAAAGTCATTAGACTTGAAAGTAATAACATGCATTATGATGTTTGAACATGTAATGGTTTAGAAAAGGACTTTAAGATTTTAGAACGAGGGTGCAGAATAGTAGACATTGGCTTCACAATTGAAACAAAATTTTACGAGATTATTGATTAGAGAAGAAACTTACTTGAATCTGATGTACGCATTCATGGCATTGCCATGATGGGCTTCATCGTCACTATCATCTTCCCTCCTCTGTTCCACAGGTTGGTCACTTACCCATCTTCCTTCTGTTCCTCCCTATCCTCCTCCAAATCCTTCTCATCTTCTTCATCATCATCGCTCTTATCTTCCACGGGTTTGTATTCTTCGTCATCGTCATTCTGTTCCTCCTCTTTGACCTCATCCTCCTCCTCCTCCTCATCCTCCTCATCTTCCTCATCCTCCGGTTGCTCTTCAGCCTCAGGTTGGATATTATCATTTGTTCTTTTTCTGAACAGTGTATTGGCTTACATCAATCTCCTCATCACTCGAGACTTCCGTCGCTTTCTGATCGTACCTTTTTTGTTCATCCTCAGGTAAGTTGAGAAATACTCTATACTGCTGTACTATCAGTTTGGGAGGCATATCCTTCCCTCTATATCCCATTGTAGATTTTTGATGGTTACTGTCATAAGTAACCAGTTGAAAAACTTAAGTAAAACCTTTAAATAACACAGAAGGCAATTTAAATTTCAGAGATTACAGATCTAACAATTAAGTTACACGGGATAACAGTGCATTGTGAAACATGACAATTAACAAAGATTAATTTAGGACAAAGTGAGAAGGTAGAAAAAATATTCACAGAATTAGATTTTAAGAAGGAGTTATTAATTCATTAAACAACATGATAAAAAAGAAGGACATTTTTTAAAAAAAAGTGATTACTTACAGGAATAGGTCAAATCCAGGAGTATGCTTCACCTCTACATCTTCATTCTTGCGCTTAGAAGCCTTCTGATTTGTTCGTTTCTTCACTGCCTTCGGTGGTGCTGGATGTTTCCGGGTCGATCTCCTAGGGACTGCCTCAACGTGCTCTTCCTTCTTTGCTTTCTCTTTCTTCTTTAGTTTCTTCTTCTCTGTACTGGCACCCTCTGTACTCGTACTCGTCTCAATTAAGGCAGCAGCCTCAGCCAATTTCTTCAATTTGTCTGCTTCAACATCCGCCATTTCAAAATCAACCCTTGATAATGGAATTGCATCGAGACCATCTCCAAAATTCTTCAGACCAATTTCATCCGTGGACTCCGTTGTCTTTCCCTCCTGTGAACTCCGTTGTCTTTCCGAGTTGCTAGAGTTGCTATCGATCTTGTTATCGGCAAGATCTTGTTGTTTGGATCGTCTTTCTCGAATAATCTTCTTCTTCGCCATGGATTCTGTATGTTGATTGAAGGAGAAGAGATGAAGATGGAGAAGATGAAGATGGGGAAGATGAAGAGGAAAGTTGCGACACTGGAGAGAGAGAGAGAGAGAGATTTTCGTCAGTTTCAGAAAATTGATTGAAACTGCCACCACAGAGTCAATTACTAGAAGGACTCTGCAAATGGAACTGTTCCGAAATTAAAGGCAAGGTGGGCTGTGAGTGGCAGTTGAGGCGGTTGATTTGATTGGACCACTCTCTCACGTTTTTTTAAATTTCAAATTATTATTTTCGTGCATGAAATTCAAAAATTTCAAAATGTGCCCCAAAATTCTGGAACTTAGTATGAAATATATAAAAGGAAAGCAATAATAATAATAATAATAATAATAATAATAATAATAATAATAATAATAATAATAATAATAATAATAATAATAATAATAATAATAATAATAATAATAATAATAATAATAATAATATTTCTAATTTATCTTTGAGTATTGATTTGATGGAGTATTAGCAACTCATTCTAAAAAAGTGCATGTATATTCTTAAATGCTAAACCCTAGAGAGGGATCTATCTTAAATTTTATAATATATTTCCCTTTAAAATGCAATTTATTTTGGTTTCTTCGTTGATGGAAAGACTCGGGGTGTCACCATGTGTCTTGAAAAACATGCCAAGGATAATGCTGGGAGTTATTTTGACATGACTTCAAGTTTTGCTCCTCTAAGTGACATAAAGGGACAAAAATCGAATGAAAACTTGATAATTGTACGAGTTTAGCCATGAAATGTCACCCCAAGCATGCCAACTCTGATTTGATGTTGTATTTGGGTCATTTTAACAAGACAGGGAGTTTTGAGGTGAGACCCAACCATGGGACTTGAACACCGAGGGATAAGGGTGTAACCGACTATCGACATTGTGAGACTTGACGTTGTGAGAAGTCACCGTGTGTTTTAAGTATCAGAATTGGTCTTAAAATGTCACATAATGCTAGTATGTGTTGAATGGTGGAAAAAATGAGATGCATAGACGTCAATCAAACTCAATTTGGGTAACGCGTACCCGTTGGAAACATTGTTCTTTCCCATTAACTACATCACCAACATAATTCTGTACCCAATTTGAGGACTTTGTGCCTGCCTTGTGTTTGTACCATGCATGGCAGTGTGCACAACCTCCAAAAACCAACAAATAGGCATCTTGGAGTATTGATTTGATGGAGTATTAACAGCTCATTCTAAACAAATAGATGTATTTTCTTAAATGCTAAACCCTAGAGAGGGGTCTATCTTAAACTTTATAATATATTTTCCATTAAAATGCCACTTATTTTGGTTTCTTCGTCGATGGAATGACTCGGGGTGTCACCATGTGTCCTCAAAAACATACCAAGGAAAATGCTGGGAGTTATTTTGAAATGACTTCAAGTTTTGCTCCTCCAAGTTACATAAAAACACAAAAATCGAATGACAACTCGATAATTGTTCGAGTTTAGCCATGAAATGTCACCCCAAGCATGCCAACTCTGATTTGATGTTGTATTTGGGTCATTTTAACAAGACAGGGAGTTTTGAGGTGACACCCAACCATGGGACTTGAACGCCGAGGGATAACGGTGTAACCGACTATCGACATTGTGAGACTTGACGTTGTGAGAAGTCACCGTGTGTTGTAGGTATCAGAATTGCTCTTAAAATGTCACATAGTGCTAGTATGTGTTGAATGGTGGCACAAATGAGATGCATAGACGTCAATCAAACTCAATTTGGGTAACGCGTACCCGTTGGAAACATTGTTCTTTCCCATTAACTACATCACCAAAATAATTATGTACCCAATTTGATGAATTTGTGCCTCCCTTGTGTTTGTATCATGCATGGCAGTGTGCACAACCTCCAAAAACCCACAAATAGGCATCTTTGAGTATTGATTTGATGGAGTATTAACAGCTCATTCTAAACAAATAGATGTATCTTCTTAAATGCTAAACACTAGAGAGGGGTCTATCTTAAACTTTATAATATATTTCCCTTTAAAATGCCACTTATTTTGGTTTCTTCGTCGATGGAATGACTCGGGGTGTCACCATGTGTCCTGAAAAACATACCAAGGACAATGCTGGGAGTTATTTTGAAATGACTTCAAGTTTTGCTCCTCCAAGTTACATAAAAGGACAAAAATCGAATGACAACTCGATAATTGTACGAGTTTAGCCATGAAATGTCACCCCAAGCATGCCAACTCTGATTTGATGTTGTATTTGGGTCATTTTAACAAGACAGGGAGTTTTGAGGTGACACCCAACCATGGGACTTGAACACCGAGGGATAAGGGTGTAACCGACTATCGACATTGTGAGACTTGACGTTGTGAGAAGTCACCGTGTGTTGTAGGTATCAGAATTGCTCTTAAAATGTCACATAGTGCTAGTATGTGTTGAATGGTGGCACAAATGAGATGCATAGACGTCAATCAAACTCAATTTGGGTAACGCGTACCCGTTGGAAACATTGTTCTTTCCCATTAACTACATCACCAAAATAATTCTGTACCCAATTTGAGGAATTTGTGCCTCCCTTGTGTTTGTACCATGCATGGCAGTGTGCACAACCTCCAAAAACCCACAAATAGGCATCTTTGAGTATTGATTTGATGGAGTATTAACAGCTCATTCTAAACAAATAGATGTATCTTCTTAAATGCTAAACCCTAGAGAGGGGTCTATCTTAAACTTTATAATATATTTCCCTTTAAAATGCCACTTATTTTGGTTTCTTCGTCGATGGAATGACTCGGGGTGTCACCATGTGTCCTGAAAAACATGCCAAGGACAATGCTGGGAGTTATTTTGACATGACTTCAAGTTTTGCTCCTCTAAGTGACATAAAGGGACAAAAATAGAATGAAAACTCGATAATTGTACGAGTTTAGCCATGAAATGTCACCCCAAGCATGCCAACTCTGATTTGATGTTGTATTTGGGTCATTTTAACAAGACAGGGAGTTTTGAGGTGACACCCAACCATGGGAGTTGAACACCGAGGGATAAGGGTGTAACCGACTATCGACATTGTGAGACTTGACGTTGTGAGAAGTCACCGTGTGTTGTAAGTATCAGAATTGGTCTTAAAATGTCACATAGTGCTAGTATGTGTTGAATGGTGGCACAAATGAGATGCATAGACGTCAATCAAACTCAATTTGGGTAACGCGTACCCGTTGAAACATTGTTCTTTCCCATTAACTACATCACCAACATAACTCTGTACCCAATATGAGGACTTTGTGCCTCCCTTGTTTTTTGTACCATGCATGGCAGTGTGCACAACCTCCAAAAACTCACAAATAGGCATCTTTGAGTATTGATTTGATGGAGTATTAACAACTCATTCTAAACAAATAGATGTATCTTCTTAAATGCTAAACCCTAGAGAGGGGTTTATCTTAAACTTTATAATATATTTCCCTTTAAAATGCCACTTATTTTGGTTTCTTCGTCGATGGAATGACTCGGGGTGTCACCATGTGTCCTGAAAAACATGCCAAGGACAATGCTGGGAGTTATTTTGACATGACTTCAAGTTTTGCTCCTCTAAGTGACATAAAGGGACAAAAATCGAATGAAAACTCGATAATTGTACGAGTTTAGCCATGAAATGTCACCCCAAGCATGCCAACTCTGATTTGATGTTGTATTTGGGTCATTTTAACAAGACAGGGAGTTTTGAGGTGACACCCAACCATGGGACTTGAACACCGAGGGATAAGGGTGTAACCGACTATCAACATTGTGCGACTTGACGTTGTGAGAAGTCACCGTGTGTTGTAAGTATCAGAATTGGTCTTAAAATGTCACATAGTGCTAGTATGTGTTGAATGGTGGAACAAATGAGATGCATAGACGTCAATCAAACTCAATTTGGGTAACGCGTACCCGTTGGAAACATTGTTCTTTCCCATTAACTACATCACCAACATAATTCTGTACCCAATTTGAGGACTTTGTGTCTGCCTTGTGTTTGTACCATGCATGGCAGTGTGCACAACCTCCAAAAACCCACAAATAGGCATCCCTGAGTTAACCAATCGATGAACAAACAAAAAGTTAATAAAATTTTACAGTGATGAGTATACTAAAAAATAAGATAGAGTGCTCTCTAGAGTTTAGAATTATGGAAATTATATTAATATATTTAGAAGGAGATGTTAAGAGACAGCCAAATGCAAACGCAAAGATGGCGATACTTGTGTTTTTTACATTTTTACACACTGTCATGGCAATACTAATATAATAATATACCAATAATACAAAATAAAATTAATTATGACACTCCACAACTAAAGAAATTAAAAAAACAATATGTTTGTTACGTTAAGATGGAGTCTTTAAAATATTTGTGTTTTTGTCTAAAAATGTAGATAGCTTTTTTTGAAAAATTTGAAATTTGGAAATGTTAAAGTTAGCTGTCCCATCCTCTTCATTACTGGCAACCACACAACCAAATATCTCTCTCTCTCTCTCCGAGGTTTCTTTCATTACTGGCAACCGCAAACCAGACGAACCCAGTGCAGCCCTATCACAAATCTCTCTTCTCTCTCTCTCTCTCTCTCTCTCTCTCTCTCTCTCTCTCTCTCTCTCTCATCAGTTTCCCGAATTCAACTTCCCCTTCCATCTCTATCACAAAATTCATGGCGGACCAGGAAGATACAGGCGTAGGGGAGCAGATTTCACCTTCCAAAGACATCGATAAGGTGATTTCAGATCTAAACCAAGTTCCGATCGGGGAGGAGGTAAGCCCGGTTAATTTGGAATTCCTTTTAACTGCAAATCCCCTCACTCCTGTCTTGAACCCAACCAAAGATCGAGGATCTAGCCCTCAAGAACCAGTAGGAGATGGGGGCTCCAAAACAGAAGAGGGAAACCCCAGCAAAACCGAAATTGGAGGAGGGGATTCGCATGAAGAGGCAAAGGAGGCTCACCCTAACTCCACCGACTCAATTGGTAGACAAATCTGGGAAGATTCAACAAAAGTCCTTCCTTTATCAATGGTCGAAGGACCACAGTTCGAGGATGCTAGTGGCATAATCCAATTGGCCGATGCTACTGCCTCAGTTGAGAAGAGAAAGAATCCAGAGATGGAAGACATTGAGAGGAAGAAGAAAGCCAAGAAGCAGCTTCACTTCGCTTCGGAGGAGGACAAAATTGTGAACATCCCAAGGAGGTCACCAAGGAAAAAGCCACCCCCACCAAGACCATTGAAGAAAAGGGGAAAGAAAAAGGTTTCTAAGAAAAGGGGAAAGAGCTTAGAAGATGAAGTAAAGAACATCCAGCACACACCTGGATTTGACATGTTCATGTAAGTAATCTTCTGTTAAAAACATGAACTTTATTAAATATTCTATCTAAAGAATTGACCTTTCAAACTTCAGTAATGTGTTCTGCTGACAATTAACTGTTAATTTCTTTTTCTTAATTATTGATAAATCTTACTATTGTTATAAAACTGATAGCCTGTTTTTTGCAACTGTTTACATATGACTGTTAATTTGCAACTGTTTACATATGACAGTGAGGAGAGGAAATATGCTTTCAAATTGAAAGAGAAGGATATGCCTCCCCAACTTTTGGTACAGATGTATGCCCTATTTTGCAATTTACCATAGGAGCAACGAGACAATTACGAGAAAAGGGCCTTGGAATCCTCTAGTGATGAGGATCATGATGCAAGCAAGTACAGCTTTGAGATGAGGAAGAATGAGAAGGACAAACAGATTGAAGAGGAGGAGTCAGATGAGGAGGAGTCAGATGAGGAAGAGAAGGAAGAGAAGGGAGATGTGGAGGAATACAAAGGAGATGAGGATGAGAGTGATGATGAAGCTCACCATGGCAATGCCATGAATGCCTACATCAGATTCAAGTATGATTTTACTCTCGCAAAAAGTTTGTTAAATAATGTGTCTCCTGTTCTTCAATTAACTTCTTATCTATTAATACCTCAATCTAATATATTTACTGCCCTTTCTGTTAAAGTTTGCATGTTATTACTTCATCTTTAATGGCTTTCGCTTTAATATTAATTGTTTGTTGCTGTTTTAGTTTATTGTATGCCTCTATAAATTTAAATTATGGGTTGATTTTCATAATTTCAGAAATGTGAGGATGCACTGGCTTCGGAGAATAAATCCTAAAATTAGGATGACCAAAGCGGTCTTACAAAGCATCAACACCGAGTGGGATTGCATGACCAATATCCAGCAGGAACCTTATCTCACAGCGGCTCATCAAGAAAAAGACAAGCGGAAAAGAGAAGGTACTTTGAAAAGGAAGTCGACGGGGGAGAAGGAAAATTCGAAGAAGAAGAAGGCTGAAGCCAAGCTGAAGGGAAAGTCAGAAAAAAAAAGTTGAAGAATCCAAGGCGATTTCAGAGTTACATGAGCCTGCCCTCTGTTCGCAATCTTTTTAAAGAAATGACGTATGAACAGAAAGCATGGATGCAAGAAGTGGGCCTTGGAGGACTACAGCACCTAAAGATCACGGAAACCCCAGAGAAATTCAACCAATTCATTTACAAGTGCTACGATACCGACGGGTACTTGACAGTGCACGCCCGCACCGTGGAGATAACACCGGAAGATGTCGGGTGGCTATTTGGAATCCGATGCTACGGAGAAACAGAGTTCCCGGAGGTCGATCCGATGCTACTCCTCAGAGTTGAAGAAAGTATCGGCCTCGTTAAGGACAACACAACTTTCGGTGAGTACGTTCCGTGGTTCAAGGCGGATGAGAACAGGTTGCTGTTAAATGATGAGTGGAAACGAAGGGCTGTTTGCTTGATCTTGGGTGCACTGGGAATGCCGATAGGACGAGCAGGAGTCCGGAGAGGTCTTGCTAATCTTGTTGTTAATTTGGAGCACCTGAAAGAGGTAAACTGGGCAGCCTTATGGCTGCGTCACTTCAAGACACAGCAAGTTAAGGCTCAGACTGGAACAACCCTTCGCGGAACTGGTTGCGTGCTGATTCCTTTGGTAAATCTCTAACTCTGTTTCAGTTATTTTAACCATGAAGTTTAAAATATTAAGAACACTTTCTTAAATGCTGCCATCTCAATTTTACTTTTCTAGCTTTTGTACATGGAAAAGTTCTGCCCAAAGTATCTGGAAAACCCAAAAGGATGTCAGGATAAGGAAGCAATTCCAAGGTTGAAATTCTAGGAAACCTCTGATGTTTCCGAGAGATGGAAGTATGTCCAACATAACAAGAATGGAGTGAACTTTAACAGTGATATTAAAGTGTCATGTTTATGTATTAAGATTACTATCTTAAGTTTATGTCTCTCAAATCTGTTTTTGTATGTAGTTGAAGTTGAAAAAAGTTGTTGATGAGCCCAAAATTGAGAATGTTGTTACACCAGTAGTCCAACTACTGCCTCCACCTCTACCAGAGAATTTTTGGAAGTGCATTGTGGGACAGGTGGTTGAAAAGCTTGACAAAGAGTATCTTATGTCCCTGTGGAAGGAAAAGGAGAAGGCAGAAGAGAAGAAGAAGGAGGAGGAGGAAGAAGAGAAGAAGAAGGAAGAAGAATGAAGAGGATGAGAAGAAGGAGGAAGTGGAAGGGGGTAAGAAAAAGGGGGAAGAGGAAGGAGCTCAGAAGAAGAAAGAGAAGGAAAAGTGTGAAGAAGAATTAAGAGCTAAGAAGAAGCAGAAGATAGAGGAGGCTGAGGTTAACTCTCCCATGAAGGTGGTCTACACAATCAGCTCCAGCACTGAGGTAAATGTCTTAAAGTTGATATCTTAATATTTGAGATTTATTTTTTAAAGTTTTAACACCCCTAATGATTTTTTTGATTTATTAGGTGGCCTCCAATGTACCTCCCCAGCCATTCCTTGTTCATGTTCTCCGAAGAACCCAAGGGGAAACTTGGTTGGGACTGTCCGGGGAAAGGCAGATCGGACCATTAGAGCGTCTTCGAGGATATCGCTGTATAAGCAACACATGAATCCTAAAGAATTGACACATATCCCATCCATGCCTGAAGCAGAACATTGCTGGCTCCATTACTACATGTCGCACAAGTATGCGAGCACGTACGAACACACCAGCAACAATTTTTATCTTCCCCCAGAATTGGCAACGTAAGTTTTATTTACATTCAAACTTCCTAAATAATTCTTATGTGTGGCATGCATTATGTTTGTACTTATAGTTGTGTATCATATATAATATGCAGTGAGATAGTTGTTGATATGGGTGGCATGGCTAAACTGACGAGGTCGTCCGCTTGGCGCCTCCGGGATGAAAAATGGTTTGACGATGAGGTGATGGATGCTTACATGCAATTCCTTCATCTTCATGAACGTAGCCGGGAATTCCAAGGAATCAAGCGGATTTGGTTCCTCGGCACGTGTTATTCTGTAAGTTCACTGCCTTGTCATTTTTATGATATGACTCAATTCAAAATTCATCTAGGAAAATACCTGATTAGTTATAATTTTTGTTCAGCCCACAAAGTCCTCGAATACGTCAAGGCACACGAACAGTCGGGAGGAGAGTGGAGCGAGATGGGATACGTAAGTATTCTGAATACTATCAATACAAGCTACTTTGTTCTTTTGTATAACTTACTTTATCTTGAATTTTTAATGATTAGATCGCCGTTCCGTTGAATGTCGATCACCTGCACTGGTTCATGATGGTTATTTCCTTTGTTGATCAAGAAATATTCGTCTTGGACTCGCATACCGGCATGGGGTATTCTGAGTTCGAAGTTGCTGCCAAAATTGGGCAAATGCACATAATGCTCACCAACTACTCAGAATACAATGATGACATACGACGCTGGCAGGTGTTGTACATGAACGACGATGTTCCCCAGCAATCAAATTGGTAATAAGCTAACTACTTAACACAACTAACTAATCTATTTACATGTCTGTGATATATATTAAAGCTGCATTCTATTTTCATCTGTCAGGAATGACTGTGGTCCTCATGTCTGCTTCTTCATGAGTCATTTGAGGGACCTGATTCCAGTTCCAAAGAAGAAGTTCTCTGTCCAGGATCCCAACCTCAGAATCTGGATTGCCAATGAAATGGGGAGATCGAGCTATAACTGCGTATTTAACAAGAATTATCTTGGGTTAAAGGAACTGATGGAGGATGAGGACCACCGGTATGCATTTTACAGTTTGTACCGCAAGTTTTCGACTGTTTCCTTTTTTGCATTGAGGTCTTCGGAGAAGAAGAAGAAGAAGACGGCGGGGAAGAAGCAGCAGAAAAAGTAAATATGTGTAATGTTGTTGTGACTTTGTTTTACGAACAATGTTTCTGTCCTTTTGGATGTTGTGGGTTGTTTTGGATGTCGCATCTTTTGTACTCCTCATATGGCTTGGTAGTTAGCAGAGTTAAATCAACATTGATGAACCTTCAGCTTTTCCTGCCAAAGTAACTATAATTGTATTATATTGTTGGTCTGCTTCATTTATAATAGGCATTGAATGGTTCTGCTGCCCACAAAATAAGCTAAGTGAATCGTGTCGCTTTAAACTTTAAAGAAGCTTTCTTAAATCTTAAAGAGGAGTTAAACTTATTAAAGATGCTATCTAAAAAGTAAAATCAAGATTATTAGATTCTCAACTCAATTAAAGCATTCTTCATGTCTTTAAAATTTTGTATCCAAAATAGTGAAATACTACCTTTTGGTTGTTGGGGTCTTCTTCTTTGAAAATCTGCTATTTTAAGGTATCTCATAATCTTAGATAGGATGGAACAGTTTCATATGAACACCTCATATGGCTTGGTAGTTAGCAGAGTTAAATTATCATTGATGAAACTTCAGCTTTTTATGCCAAAGTGGATAGAATTTAAGGATATGGTTGGTCTGGCTCATTTATGTTAGGCACTGAATGGTTCTGCTGCCCACAAAATAAGCTTAGTGAACTGTTTCTCTTTAAACTCTTAACGGTGCTATCTTAAATCTTAAAACTAGGTTCGAGAATGTAAAAGTTTCATCTCACAGTCACCACAGTCTTGGTAGTTGAGGAATTTATTATATTACATCCATATATTAATGAGGAGATAAACTTTTCAGAGATTTCGTATTCATTAAGGTAAAAACTTAAAGCATTCTTCATGTCTTTAAAATTTTGTATCCAAAATAGTGCAATACTACCTTTTGGTTGTTGGGGTCTTCTTCTTTGAAAATCTGCTATTTTAAGGTATCTCACAATCTTAGATAGGATAGAACAGTTTCATATGAACACCTCATATGGCTTGGTAGTTAGCTGAGTTAAATTATCATTGATGAAACTTCAGCTTTTCCTGCCAAAGTAGCTAGAATTTAAGGATATGGTTGGTTTGGCTCATTTATATTAGGCATTGAATGGTTCTGCTGCCCACAAAATAAGCTTAGTGAACTGTTTCTCTTTAAACTATTAACGGTGCTATCTTAAATCTTGAAACTAGGTTCGAGAATGTTAAAGTTTCATCTCACTGACACCACAATCTTGGTAGCTGAGGAATTTATTATATTACATCCATATATTAATGAGGAGATAAACTTTTCAGAGATTTCGTATTCATTAAGGTAAAAACTTAAAGCATTCTTCATGTCTTTAAAAATTTTGTATCCAAAATAGTGAAATACTACCTTTTGGTTGTTGGGGTCTTCTTCTTTGAATATCAGGTTGAGAAGGAGGTCTTGCCTCATGATTATGAGGAAGAAGAATACGATTTTGAGGTCTTCGATGAAGATGAATGTTTGGACATCACTCTTACAGAGAGCTATGGAGAAGATGCAACCAGAAACTCTATTATGGAAATTCCAAATGGAGAGATCATACCAGGTATGCGATCTTAGAGTTTAAGTTAATGACTGTAGTTATACAGATAGTAATTTTAAGTTTTATGCAGGAATAATGGTCACCAAAGAAGATGTTACGGAAATGACTTTTGAAAATGAGGTTCAAGCTTATGACTGGTACAACCTCTACGCACTGATTCTTGGCTTTGGGATTAGAAGGTGCAACCGCCGGTACTTCGACCCGGAAACGAAAGAATGCATAAAGTGAAGGATCTACGTGTGTGCCCGACAAGGCTTGCGCTCCGAGAAGGTCCTGTACAAAGAAAATAGGAAACGGGAGCATACCAGAAACACTAGGTGTGTATGCAAATCTCGTGTAAAAATATCAATAACTTCACCTACCGAGCCTTTTAAGGTGGTTCAATTCGAACCCGGTCATTCACACGAACTTTCAGAACCACAATGCGCGAGCAACCACCGGTCACACCGAAAGGTCACTGAGGCTGATATTGAACTGGTCAGATCTTTGAAGGAGGTGGGGATCAAGTATTGCCAAAGCTTTCTTTTGATGGTTAAACAAGCCGGCGGTTATAACAAGTTGGGTTAAACACAGAAAGATCTTTACAATAAAATGGCCTTTATGGACAAGATATATTCAAATGAAGGAGATGGGCAGCAGACCTTGATGTACATTGATAGTTTGAAGCACAGTCACTATGGCGTGTTCAGGGAGTAAGTTTACTTCTTAACTATTAACCGTGCTATCTTATGTGTTAAGGTCTATCTACTGTTCAGTTATGCTCATACTTATTTGTTAAACTTATTTTCTAACCCGTTAGAGTTAACATCATTTATGTAACTTATCTTTCTGTTTCCCTAAGTGTTATTTATTGTTTTTGTAGGTTCAGAACAGGTAAAAATCATGAGCTTGAAAGTGTTTTCTGGTGTGATAGGAGATCAGTGGTAGATTACCACAGATTTGGCGATGTACTCATTTTTGATGCAACGTACAAGACCAACATCTATCGAAAACTATTTGTAATTCTATCTGGCGTGAACAATCACTACCAGACGACTATTTTTGCCTGTGCTTTTCTCAACGACGAGACAGCAGAAACATATGATTAGGTTTTGAAGTGCCTGATGAAGGTAATGAATAAAAAGAAGCCTTTGTCCGTCATCACGGATGGCGATTTGGCAATGAGAAAAGCTATTATGGATAATTTCCCAGAGGCAAGACATCGTCTGTGTTCTTGGCATCTTTGTCGGAACGCCCAGGCTAATCTGAAGTTGGGAGAAGGCTTCATGGTTGATTTTAAAAAGTGCTTGCATAGTAGGAAACCTGAAAAATTTTGGCATGATTGGCATGCAATGCTTACCAGATGGAACATTGCTGATAGGAATTGGGTCCAGGTCACATATATGGACCGCCACTTGTGGGCGGAGACATACTTGAAGGATCATTTTTTTGCGTTGCAAACAACGACCTCAAGATGCGAGAGCATCAACAGTTTTGTCAAAAAATATATGTCCTACTCGGACAAATTGACCAATGCTTGCAAGGGATTCACGACAGGGGTTGACAAGCTACGCAACAACGAGCGTAAGGCACACCATCGCTCCGACCAATCAGACCCGGTGATAAAAACAGGGTTCATGGAACTCGAACGCCATGCAGCAGAGGTCTTCACCAAAAATGTCTTCAACATGTTTAGGATACAAGCTCAAAAGGGTGATGATTATAGAGTGTTTTAAGTCTAAACTGTTCCAGAAGAGAGCTTGGACTTGTTCTACGTGATGAGAGGTCAAATGAAGAGATCCATGGTATGTACATCTGCTTCAATTTACATATTTATATACTATGTACTCGTGTACTGCATTTTTATTTCTAAATAATCTTGTCATGTTTCCTTAATGTTATTAATGATATCTTAAGTCTTAAAGTGTCACAAATAAGTATTGATGTCACAGTCTTTGAACTATTGTCCTCTTCTATTTAGTACCAGGTTACAATCTGTCTATCCTTGTGTTCATTTGTATTTTCATTTCCTTCTTAATTTCTAACCACCCTATCTTTTCTTGCTTCAGCAAGTTGTTCAATGTCGTCATGATAATAGGCTTCTCCGTTGCACGTGTTTTCGTTGGGAAACATCGTATATGATTTGCAAACACATGTTGTTTGTTCTGAAACAAAAGGGAGTACAGAGGATCCCAAACTCTTTAATTGACAAAAGGTGGACCAAAACTGACAAAGAATTCTTCCGAACCGAGCCATCAATGAAGGAGCATGTTGGGAAGAAAAGTGATGACCCAGATTTGCAAGCCTTGCGCCGGGCTTCCACGAGGAACGAAGTTCAACTGTATTACCGTTTGGGTTGTACTACTGGCGAGACAATGAGGTTCTTCAAAGAGCATATGGCCGACGGGATTCGGAAAATGCAGAGAATGGTTTCTAAATCTTTTCAGGGTACACAAGGAGCCGGGACACAAGGAGAGATTAAGAAGGAAGAAAATCCCTACGCCCATGTGAAGAATCCGAACCCCCCGGACACTAAATGCCAAAAGGGACTAAAGAAAGACAAGAGAAGGAGGTGTGGCAATTGCAAGGAGCTGGGACACAACAGAATAACATGCCCAAATCCTCCGGTGGACTCCGTCGAACAAGTGGACGATCCGGAAGACGATTTTCCACAAATGCCACTTGAGTTTGATGTTAAAGAGGAATACTTCTGGTCTAAATCGAGTAGTCAGTCCAAGAAAAACAAGCATGAATGATATAGGTCTGTTTAGAGTGATTTTGTTCGTGATTTCTTGACAAGAAAGACGATCCGGGAGATGATATTGAACAAGTACCATCTTATTTTAATGTTATTGTGGAATTATTCTGGTATTAATCTTCAAACATGCCTTTAAAGGACTTTTGAGTTGATATTGGTCTGCTTGTAGTTAATTTCATCGTTACTTATTAACAATAAAACTCAAGTTGTTAAGAATGCTTTCTTAAATGAGGGAACTCCTTCTACCTGTTAAACTCTACTAACTATATGGTAGTCTTTTCTATCTTTTAGCTGCGTAGATATTAAGAACTTTATCTAAAGCGAGAAAAACTCTTAACAACTATATCTCCAGCCGAAGTTACCTGCTGTAGCGGGTAACATTTTTTGTCCTGTAGTAGCGGGGACCACAAAAAAAATAAAAAGTTGTCAGAAACCCTAATTAGGGACGCACCATAGACAACCCCCAAAGTTTAGCTGGCAAAAGACTTGAGTGTTGTTATGGCCTTATTAAAAGGAAGGCTTAATTGCTAATTGCATACCCCAAGTATGTCATAAACGGCTTATTACATGCCCCTCTATGAAAATTGGCTGATTGCATCCCCATTTGTAAAAGTACTAGCTTATTGTAAATGGGGATAACACCGTTACATAGGGTTAAGAATATTCCGTTACTTTACAAATGTGTCATTTTACTGCGGGGGAAAATTCGTCAATGCGGACCTAATGTCATATGTATTGCCATTTATATCACCACATCTCCATCTCCATCGCGCTACAACCACCAGCACCACCACAAGTACCACTTCTGTCGCCCGAACACCACCAACAAAAGCTCAGATCTGGGTCAGCCATTAATTCCAACAATCCAATTAAACTCAAGGACAAAAAAAGGTGGCCAAGGCAGTTCCCATTTTGCAGAACTTAATCATTGAAAGAGGAAACTTGAATTGGTACCTTTGGCGATGATCTGTGTGCCTCATAGGAGAATGGTACCCAACGACAATTGCTCATAGCATTTCAAAATATGATTTTTGTTGCCTACTTGCCCTGGTACAGAAAGCAGTGAGTAAAAGTAGTCCTCAAACCCTTGAGTGAGACCGTGGGTCGAATAGAATAGAGAGGGTTGGAATTGAGTGTGTTAGAATTGGAAGCGGAAGCAAAATATTGTATATTGAACTTGGATTCAACAATCTACAAAAGGGTCCTATATATAAACTATACAATGGGTAACCTATATGCTAAAGCGATGTGGGACATATATCATAACAGCCCCCCTCAAACTGAAGCTGTCGTGATAAGCGGAAGTTTGGAGATCAAGTTATGAAAACGTCCAGGCGGATGAGACTTCGTATGAATATCGGCAGTTTGCTCTAACGAAGACACAGACTTAAGATGAACCGTGCCAGCACGAAGATGATGACGGGTAAAATGACAATCTATCTCAATGTGTTTCGTCCGCTCATGAAAAACATCGTTGTGGGCAATCTGGATGGCACTACGATTGTCACAACATATAGTAGTAGCAGAGGACTGAGGCATCCCCATATCAGCTAATAACCAGCGAAGCCAGATGAGCTCCTGTGTGGCGTCACCTAGAGCACGATATTCCGCCTCAATGCTGGATCGCGAAACTACAGTTTGCTTCTTGCTGCACCAGGATATAAGAGAGTCACCCAAGAAGAAACAGTACCCCGTGGTGGAGCGTCTATCAGTAGGATCACCAGCCCAATCAGCATCTGAAAATCCATGTAGGACCGGTGTAGATCGAGCAGAGAAATGAAGACCGCGAAATAAAGTACCTTTGACGTAGCGAAGAATTCGAAGAACAGCAGCATAGTGTGTGGATCGTGGGGCAGTGAGAAACTGACTGACCTGATGGACAGCGGACTGTAAGTCAGGACGAGTGACCGTGAGATAAACCAGACTACCAACAATCTGTCGGTATCGAGTAGGATCAGAGAGAGGTTCACCCTCTAAGGGAGTGAGCTTTAGGTTGGGCTCCAGTGGCGTGGAGGCAACCTTTGGATCAGTCAGTCCTGCACGAGCAAGAATATCAGAAGCATACTTTGTCTGAGACAAAGAGTAACCGTCAGCATCAGAAGTAACCTCGAGACCCAAGAAATAGCTGAGAGGCCCCAAGTCTTTCATCTCAAAGTGACGGTTCAAGGACTTCTTTAGTTCACGAATACCGACGAGATCATCCCCGGTAATAATCATATCATCAACATAGATTAACAAGAGAATAATTCCACAATTCGTATGACGAATGAAAAGAGCTGAGTCATATGAACTAGAGGAGAACCCAAGCTGGAGCATAGTAGAACTGAACTTATCAAACCAAGCCCGAGGGGCTTGCTTCAGACCATATAATGCACGACGTAGGAGACATACCTGTGAAGGGTGAACATCGAGGCCAGGCGGAGGTTTCATGTATACCTCCTCAGTAAGATCACCATTAAGAAAAGCATTCTTAACATCCATCTGGAACAAAGGCCAACGACGGATTGCAGCTACAGCAATCAAAGTACGAACCGAGGTAAGTCGAGCAACTGGAGCAAATGTCTCCTCATAGTCAATGCCATACTCCTGTGTGAAACCTCTAGCCACCAGACGAGCCTTATATCTCTCAACAGAACCATCAGACCTAGTCTTGATCTTATACACCCATCTGCACCCTAGTGCTGTCTTACCGGGAGGCAATGAGACTAAGTCCCAAGTATGAGTGCGTGCGAGAGCATCCAACTCATCTTGCATTGCTTTTCGCCACATTGGGTCAGAACTAGCTTCCCGATAAGACTGTGGTTCATGATGCTGAACAATAGCAGAAGTGACATAATCTCGAAGTCGAACAGATTACCTGCGTTCTCTGGTAGACCGACGAGCTGCAGTAGAAGTGGACTCTTCCATGTCACTCTCAGGACCTGAAGAGGAATCATCTGCAGAATTAGAAACTGAAACTGGAACTTCTGGAGCTGGAGCTGGAGCAGGAGAGGTAACAGGAGCAGGCGAAATAGAAACCGGACCATGTGTAACTGGAGCAGGGGCATGGGAGATAACATGTGGAACCGGAGCAGGAACACTAACAGGGTCAGGTGGAACAGGAACCGAACCATGTGTAACTGGAGCAGGAGTAGGGAAAATAACATCATCAACCAACAAATCAGAAGGAGTCTGCAGCGGAACTGAAGTGTCAACTAAAGAATCATCGAAGAATGGATCTGAAAGACCGGGATGGTCAACAGCGGTCGAAGCATCGAAAGACGAAACTGTAGAGAACATCTAGTGTTCCATAAAGACCATGTGGCGAGAGAGTCGAAGACGCTTCGAAACTGGATCCCAACATCGATATCCCTTGTGTTCAGTACCATATCCAAGAAAGCAACACATCCGTGATCGGGGTTCCAACTTATTATGCTCATGAGGCTGAAGAAGAACAAAACATACACTTCCAAAGACTCGAAGAGAAGAATAATCAGGGGGCGTACCATATAGCTTCTCATACGGAGTCATGTTCTTAAGAACTGGTGTAGGAACCCGATTAATAGTGTACACAGCAGTTAGAGCAGCTTCCCCCCAAAAGCGTTCTGGACATGAAGAAGAAAATAGGAGAGCACGTGTCGTATCAAGAATATGGCGATGCTTGCGTTCTGCACGGCCATTCTGCTGAGATGTCCCGGGACAGGATCTCTGGAGAAGAGTCCCATGCTTGCGAATAGTAGTCAAGAACTCAGAAGACTTATACTCCATCGCATTATCAGTCCGGAAAACTTTGATCGGGCATGAGAACTGTGTCTGGACCATTGCTGCAAAGTCAAAATAGATTTGAGCCAACTCTGAACGATTCTTCATCAGAAATATCCAAGTATATCGAGTAAAATCATCCACAAATATAACAAAATATCTTGATCCACCCATTGTGGCATGAGGGGAAGGGCCCCAAACATCCGAGTGAACCAGGTCAAAAGGTGCTGAGGAAGACGTCTCACTGTGAGAAAAAGGCAAAGCAGGCTGCTTGGCTAACTGACAAGGCACACAGTCAAGATGCTCATCCTCGACAGTGCCTAATTTACCAGTGGAGACAAGGGAACGAACACGACCAATAGAAGCATGACCTAGCCGTGAATGCCACAAGTGAAGAGAAGATGATACCGAAGATGTGGCTGCAACAACTGAAGAGGTCGGTGGGAGACTGAGGCTTGTGAGTTGGAATAATCGCCCAACTTTACGACCAAAGCCAAGTGTCTTTCCGCTTTCAGGATCCTGCACACGACACCCACTGGAGGAAAATATAACATCCAAGCCAAGTTCACATATTTGTCCAACAGATACAAGATTGAGAGCAAGATCTGGAACTAAAAAAGTATCAGGAAGTGATAGATTATCTTATGTGATATCTCCAGTATGAGTGACGTGCATACGAGAACCATCAGCAGTATGAATAGTCGGAGTAATACAACTATTATGTTGAGAACAAAATATCTCAGGATTAGATGTCATATGATTGTAGCATCCTGAGTCAAAATACCAAGCGTCATTACCTGAGGTGGCAGACAGAGAAGTAGGCTGAGTCTTCTCACGAGCAGTACCAAGGATGCCCTTGAGCAAAATGGCCAATCTGGAGAGTGATGAAGCATCAAGGGACGATGAAGGAGGATCCAATTTCAGTGGTGGACCTGGTTTGGACCGAAATCTAGGATTCTCAGGGCATTGAGACAAGTAGTGCTCAGGCTGCTTCTGTCCACAAAACCGACAATGACGAATCGGGCAATATAGGAGTCTATGCCCATTCTCATGACAATATGAGCAATATTCCTCCAAGACATTCAATACAGGTTGAGAAGCATCCGATCTATCCATTTTGATAAATCAACAACCCAATAACGCGAAAGAAGATCAATAACACGGGTAAAATACCCTTAAAATGGTGAGAAACGACAACTAGCGGTCCGAATCTCGCAAAACGGAGCCCGTAAATAGCACCAGAAGGTCGAAAACCCTTGGGAACCGGTATAATCCGGTCCAAAACCGAAGCAAAAATGAGACGAAGCAATCGAACAAGTGGCTGACCCGGTACTGGAACGGAACAGCCGCTGGAACGGCTCAGGAGCACAAAAAAACGGCTGGAACCGGCTAACGGCTCATGCGGAAGCCTCGGCTCACGCTGAAACCGACGGCGCAGATCGGAGCCAACGGCGCGGAAGGAAGCCGATGACGCGGGACGAGCAGGGACGGAGCCGAACGCGCGCTGGAGCCGGGACGGAGCCGAGAGGGTAGGCGCGTGGCTTGAAGCGGGCGGCGGAACAGCGGAGAGTAGCGGCGCGTGCGGGCGCGTGTCAACTCCGATCGCTGCAAATATTTCGCGATCGTGCTCGGAATTCAATTCCTAATCGATCTGTGTGGTTGGTCTCACTGTTAGACGATCGTTTGACGGTCTAACCAAGAAGTCCGTGAGTTGTTACTCTTTGGACGATGAACAAAGACAAACCCACGAAGAACAAAGACAAACCCTAGAACGGAATTGGCTCTGATACCATGTTAGAATTGGAAGCGGAAGCAAAATATTGTATATTGAACTTGGATTCAACAATCTACAAAAGGGTCCTATATATATAAACAATACAATGGGTAACCTATATGCTAAAGCGATATGGCACATATATCATAACAGAGTGGATCAAATTAGAGGGTGCTGTGTTAGGGTAATAGGAGATGATGATACCATGATAGTGGTTATGTTTGAGATTTATGAAATTCCATCAGTGTTCGTGAGGTATAAGAGGTAGCAGTATTGGATTGTGAAGAGTGGTGAGGATTGATGCCAAAGGAGGCGCCTTTTCGATGGTGGTAGTTGTGGTCGAATACCCAATTCAACACCCAAACCCAATTGAATATCGTAAACCCAATTGATCGGTGACGATCGAACAACAACCGTGAAACAAACAGAGAGAAGATTGAGAGAGACTAAGAAGTAGAGAGAAGGTAGAAGATGAATATGAGTTATACCCTTCTCATTTTTTCATTTATCAAATTTCTTTTGCTTTAATATTTGATCAGATATCTGTTGGTGATTTTAGTGTCTTCGGCCATTTGTATAATCGGATTTACTTACGACCAAAGTAGACATTGGCATTACGTTGTACACGTTAGGAGCTGTGGAGTACACGTGTGCACACAACTATGTTAATGTCTTGGACAACGAACTCGCGGACGACTGCGGGGGTTCGGGGGCGGAGCCCCCGACCGGGATCCGGGGACAGCGCCCCTGGCGGAGGTCGCGCTGGCCGGTCAGCGTGGAAAAATTGGATTTTGGACGTTTTGTTGCTTCACAAAAAAAATGTCTCGGAATAAATTTTCGGTTAGAAAACGAACTGAAATCTGGCGGTTGTAACCGCCAGATAACCACCTTGTCTCCCTCCCTCTTTGTCAGTTTGGTCGAATTCAGAAACACAAGGGAAATCATATTCGTTCTTGAAGTCTCTGTTTTGTCCGATTGGAGATTTCGTGCACAACGCCGAAATACTTTAATCTGGGAGTGATATCACGACTCTTAATGTGAAAGAATGATCATGATAATTTTCTTTGAAAGATTACAAATTGGAGAGAGTGAGAGAGAGAGAGAGAGAGAGAGAGAGAGAGAGAGAGACTGGGCATCGAGGATGTAAAAGATGGTTTCCAGAATCTGAGTTTGTGACGGAAAATATGGCGGTGACGGGGTGGTGTTGGGGCAGAGATGATGGTTATAGACTCATAGTGTTCTTATTGCTATGTAGTTGGCTATTTTGCCCTCATAAAATGGGACATATATGTCAGTTAACGATATCTTGTGTAACAGGGCTAACGGTAATTTACTTTTCCAGTTTTAATAAGACACTGCAATCAGCCAATTTGAAAATCGAGAATTGAAATGAGTTAATTATGACATACTGAGAATATGCAATCAACAAATAAGCCTAAAAGAAATAGGCAGGAAAAAGTTCGACTCAAATAGGGTTAAAAACGAGAACCTAATCATAAATTACTAACAATAGCAAAAAAAAAACATAAAGCGTTCATTTGCTGTTCAAGTGACAGTCGAAATCGGAGCCCGGTGGAGCATGCTTGATCGAGCACTCGTAGGCGTTGTCGAGAGCTTTTGAAATTCATGTCACAATGCAGCTAGGGCGGTAGCTCAAGGGGTAGAGCCCTAGCATGAGATCCTGAGTTCAAACCCGGTAGTCGACAAAACTATTTCTCAAAAAAAATCATGTCACAATAGTCATTCTGATACAATTGTCATGTTTTGGTCAAAATAGTAGGCACGAAATGACCCCAATTCCTTCATTACTTCTGTGTTTTGCGCTTGTTAAGCGCCATCAACGTCACGTCGAACAGCTCAGAATCATTGGAATCATCTGCTTCTGCATCAATCAGTGAAGTGAAGCAAAACTCTCACTGTAGCCAAAGAACTTAAGTTCCAGATCCTTTAACGAAAACTCTGTGGCCTTTTTTGTTTCTGGATCGTACAACCAGCAGCTACCAGTATAATTGTTCTGTGTATCAAAATGAAGGTGATGTGTACTAGTAGTCAGTAACACGAAATCCAAATTGTCTTTCTTGACAAACCCTAATGCCCGCGTAAATTTCACGGATGGCTCACAAGTCAGTATCATATCCCATGATTGATTGGGATCATCATTCCTCAGCTGATAAACATCAAATGAGGAACAGAAGCCTTCTGGAGCAGCAAGTTTATGTGCAAACACCACAATAGACTCTTTGTAACCAGCAAATCGCAATGAAGAAGAACCGTTGCCGTGGTCCGGGAGCTCGTACCGTTGAAACAACTCATCGATCAAGTCAAAACACAGAATGTACCTGTTTTCATCTGATCTCACATTCCAGTACATGTATCTCTTGAAAGATGCAATCGAAGTAACAAAACACGGCTGACGTTCAAATATTGGGTAAGGGACGTCTATTATCTTATGCGTCCATGAGTTGTCGCAGGTCCTGAAAAGGTTAACTTGGACGCTATTCCACATATGTATATTATTCGTCCACGGACAAAATTCAACATCTGCCAACTTGAAACTATTGGCAATGGGATCGAAACAAAAACTGAAAAATCAATTGATATGGGAACAACCAATTTGCCTATACTGTCTAGTAGCAGGGTTCCACAGCACGAACTCTGGGTAACATGGTGGCCGAGATGGCCGAGACAAACAAACTACGCCATTAGAACAGCCCATGATTACTAGTTTGCTAGCCTCAATTGGAATTGTAATGTCCACGGGGGTATTGTTAATTCGTAAGGACATGGTAGTGGTTGCCGGAGGACCGCTACAAGCATGATATGACAGAGGGATTTCATTCGTGTGGTTGTGCTGATGATTATTCATGCTGTGCACTGCGATAAAATTAGGAGATAGAATTAAGTTGTACCAGCGTTTGCAGACACACTTGAATCGGAGCAGAGACCTCACAGGCAACTTCGAGAGGATTTCAACCATCAAATCTTCGGGGAGATCTGTCCTTCTCCATCGGCCACCTCTCTTTCTTGCTTCTTGTTTCTCAGCAGAGCTCATCTTCAGAGATTTTGCTGTTTCTTGCAGCTACGTGCGGTCTTCTTCAGCCCTTTTCAGATACCAATCTAGGGTTTTTAAGGTGGAATGTGATGGGGCTCTATAAATAAAGATAAATTACTACCTAGCCTTGGGCTGGGATATTTACTCTATTACCCCCGGTTACCTCTTCGGCAATATGACTAGTTTTTGTTTCTTCTTTAGGTATTTTAGAACTAGCGTTAATTAGACGAAATTTTGACACGAGTGAAACGACTATAGTTTAGGGATTAAAATTTACACTAAATACAAAAGAAACAAAAAAAAGGAATTTAGGGACTAAATTGAGAAACCACCATTATGGACCTCAGCACTACCATATTGCAAGGGTGCAAAACTGCTCCTGGACATAGTTTAGCTAGCAAAAGGTACGGGCAGGGGCGGCTCTAGTTCTTGGGTGGCCCTAAGCGAACAACAAATGTAAGGCCCGTGCATACATAAATGCAAACTCCAAATGCAGATATTTATACTCTTATTGAAAAACACTATAACAACAAGCTGAATTTGAGGGCATATGATCTAATATGTTACATAACAGAACCAGCCAGTTTGATCACCTTTCTTTGGACTATTATGCACGGTAAAATCCTTATCAATGCTAATAGAAAAAGGAGAGGTTTCACCACTGACGATTCATGTCCTATGTGTTTGGGGGAGGTGGAAGACATCAATCACCTCCTTCGGGGCTGTTCTCTGGCAGACAGTGTTTGGAGAAAGATATGGAGTGATAACTGGACATCCCATAACTTTACTTTAAATTTTAAAGATTGGTTACACTTGAATCTTATTTCTAAAGACAAGAGCTGTCTTTTTGCTATTTCTATATGGCATAATTGGTTAAGAAGGAACTTGAAAGTGTTTAGAGGCACTTTGGAACCTAGAGATATTTGTGTGGGGAGAATTTTGAGATACTCTCGGCTTACTCAGGAAGCCTTTCCTAACCATATCTATGTTCATTCCCTTGTTATTCCTAATGCTAATTCAAAATGGTGTCCTCCTGTTTCAGATTGTTTCAAAATCAATGTGGATGGCTGCACTAGAGGTAACCCGGGTATTGCAGGCTTTGGAGGAGTCTACAGGGACAAAAAAGGCAAGTGGAAGATGGGATTCATGGGAAAGCTCCAGGACTGCAACATTATGGAAGCAGAGATTTGGGCTATCTATAGAGCCGTGACCATTGCGTATCAAAACAATTGGAAAAATTACGAAATTGAAAGTGACTGTTTTGATGCTGTGCACATATTCAAAAAGCTGATTTTTGGGCAAACCTCTATGCGCAACAAGATTGATGAAGGTATTCATTCACCTCCTTGAGAATAGTGGAGGCTCAATTAGACATGTCTCGAGGGATGCCAATGAAGTGGCGGATGCTCTTGCTAATATGGGGGTGGAACAATCTAAAGAACTCCAAATCATTTGGGAGATCCCTGATGTGGTGAAGGGTCTGCTGATTGCCGATCTGCTTGGCATCGGCTGCTTTATGTAGTTTGTGTTTGTTTGTTTGTTTTTTTTGTTTTTTTTTTTCTGTTGTACCGAAAAAAAAACAAAACAAAACAAAACAAAATATTTCACTCATCATCAACAGTTTATGAAGTATTAGCTTAACACCATCCCGATGCCAGTTAATGAGAATCCCGACCCCAAAGATCTATTGAAAACCCTATTTGCCAAAAATTAGAAAACAACAAAATAAAGTTACCCATATATACTTCACACATTAAGTTCATTATACACAAAATCTCCTATGTTTTACCTACATAAAAATTGGCCAGGAAGAGCATACTAATTTGCAAATTTACAGAAGTTGGAATCCAACCTTAACATTGAAAATAACAAAATTAAATTACCAATTTATAAGAATTGAAAGAAGCACATCCCCTAGTCACAATATACATAAATTTCCAAACTTTTACATACCAGGAGAAGGTATACCCTGGTTGTTTGGTTGAGGGCGTGATTTGTGAAAAGTAGAGTTTTTTGTGAGGAAGATTTGTTGAATTGATAGTAAGGATACATGGAAGGATACACACAAAGGATACAGAGGATCTCGACTCGAATTGATAAGTTGTGGATTGCTAAGAGATGACGTATTTAGCAGAAGAGTAGAATAGTCATTGCAACTCTAGAAATGTAGGTATGAGAATTGAATTAGCTGGAGAAGATGGAGGTTCCCATGAGGAAACAGGTGAGAGATTTGAGGAGAAGATAGAGAGACGAACAGATTATGAGATCGTGATATGTATGGTAGCTTAATTTATGGGTTGACTAAAAACAGAACGTTTATGAGTGAGGAAAGTGAACCTTAATTATTTCAATGAACATTTTGGAAATAACCAAAGTACCCTTGTCAATTTTTGAAAAGAATGGTGCCCCCTCAATTTCTGGTGCCCTAAGCGAGGAAATAAGTGGCTTACCTTTAAAGTCGGCCCTGGGTACGAGTGTTGTGATGGTTGTCGTGTTTGCAACATGGACAGTGGGTGTCTGAATTGAGTAATGCTATATGTCCCAAATCATGTGTCTCAAATACATCTCAAACAGTTCATGTGAATAACATTGTCCCACCACTATCAAAGTTCATGTTATTGACATGAACTGTTTGGGATACATTTGGGACACATGATTTGGGACATATAGCATTACTCGTCTGAATTATATTCTCTGCAAAATTTTAAAATTGAGGACGAGACGAGCTGGCTCATTTATGCTAAAAGGAAAGTAGAGTATCCTCAAGGTTAGGGCATCGATAGAGTCACATGTGGGGTGGTTCATGGCTCTTTGACGGAAGTATGTTACTTCTGAAATAGTGGTATGTTGGAGATCCCCAAACTGGCGTGATCTTCAGTGATGTTGAAGTTTGGGCACAAATCGTAACTCACGCCGAGTTAAATCAAGGTGTGTGATCTATATGACACAACAGTAATTAGTTAGAATTATTATTTACATTACTAGTCTCTAAGCTAGTTTAGTTAACTACTCTGTAATACTTTGAACTTTTCCTATACACGATTGCTCTGTTTATAATGGTATCAGAGCGGGTTACGAACCCTAGCCTCCAAAAAAAATCGTCACAAGAGCGACCGTAGTCGTTCTCTCAATCGCCAGACAGTGCTGTGAATAATTGAGCTCTCTCCTTCTCTACTAATATTGATCGACTTGGGTCTGTGGTTGATTTGGAGTACCATCTGTTCGTGATTGGCGGCAAGTGAAAACCTGGGTAACTCATCATTGTTGGTGCAATTATTTTATTGTTTGATTGGGTTCCTGTTTCGCCGACCCAACTCATGGTTAGTATTGTTTGATTTTGCCCCCAACCATAAAGAGAAGCAAGCAAGCTTGCTGCTTGCATGGTTGAAGAACGAAGCACAAGCCTGTTGCTTGATTGTGTGTGTGTGCGTGTTCAGCAAGAAGACAAGCAACATTACAACAACAAAAATAGAGAAATTGTGCAGCAATACAAAAGAGAAGAAATTTGATTCCTTTTTCTCTTGTGTTTGACGGCAGTGAGGACCTGCATAAGCACTGAATGTCAAAGAAAAAAAGAACATTATAACATACAAGGACGGCCCATCCACTAGCCGGATTAGGTGTTCGCCTAGGGCCCCCAATTCCAAAGGGCCCCGTAACATTTTTTCAGGAGTAGTGGGTAAGAATTTATGTCCCCCACTTTGTGTTTACGTGTTAAAACCCCGAAATATTAGTAAAATGCGGGGTATATGTCGCCCTACAGGTGAGTAAGTTTTTTATTCATAGTGATACTTATGTTAAAAGGGGCCTCACTTTCAACGATCGCCTAGGGACCATGAAAGTCTGTGGCCGGCCCTGATAACATAACATTGATTGAAGATTCGTTGCAAGAACGAAGTGGTCTCTTTGTGTCGCGTTGTAACACCCCCAAAATGCCCAAGCCGGAGGCCCAGGGATGTCACTCCGTACCCGAGATTAAACCCGGATACAAGGAGATTTTATAACATGGTTCTCAAGCAAAAACATCCACGAACTAATTAAAACTAACCGTTATTACAATCTAATGGTTCTTGCCTTAAACCGGCCATAAAGCAAACTAAAGTATTTAAAACCGATCTAATATAAAATGAAAATACTAATGATCCAAATGATGAAATGCGTTCTCCTTCTATGCCAGATTCCCATCCTCTAGACCTGCGGTGCGGAATCAAAAAGAAACACCACAGTACAAAATCAGCATAAAATACTGGAAAGAAAATACCCAAGCATGTAAAATGATGATATCATAGTTATAAAACAATGTCTCGTTTACCAGTAGGAGTTTTTCTCAAACACAACGGAAATAAAGTTTTGACTCTTGTAATAAAACAAGTGAGTTCCCAATTCCATAATATTTCCAAACCAATTCCATAATCGTTAGGAAATCCAAAATCACACATTAGTTCTTTTTCCATTAACAAAACCAAAATCCATCATTAATGATTTTTTGTTGTGACGGGAGAAACCAACCATCTCGCAAGCATCCAAGACCTTAAGTGTCGGCACCCCGAAAAGACTACCGGTGGCCAGAGGAGTGAGTACAGGATGCTATCCGGGGACTTGCAACCGGATTAAATAAAAATAAATTGAACGGAAGACCGAAGGCAACACGCCCAATGCCAATAGAAACCAATAATAAATGGCCCCGCACAACTCTTCCACTTTACGTTATAGTTCATTGATATTATCATGGTGATATTTTCAAGAAAGACATTTATCAAATAAAAATCACATATTGCATGTCACATCACATAAACATATTTTGAGACGTAAAGAAAATCCAAGAATTCATTTGACACAAAGGAGTTAGACACACTAGGCCTGACATGTTTACTTACCTCAAAACAAATCAACTATCGCAAATCAGTCGACGTACTCGATGTACTCGTCGTCGATGAACTCGTCACCTACACGTAACAATACCCTAATTAGACATAATATTCTAGAAATATAACTGCTAGACTAACTACATGCATATGGCACTCGACGGTTTAGGTTTCTAACACCAACCCAACATTCCCAATTAAACCCGATACACTAGTGGTTAGGACAATTGGCTCTAGGCTAACCACACAATTCTACTAACATTGTTCAAGATGAACATCCCTTTTAAGCTATTTAATTCTAACGAAAGAGATCACTAACTAACTAGATTCACATTACACTAGTCACAACTCACAAATTCACTCAAACACATGTACTTAGGTTCAAGACTTCAAAACAAGTGTTAAAACTCCCAAAATTCAACTAATTTCCATGTCTAGACTCTCTTTAACAAACCCATCAGCATTAATGACAAATTCAGCATCTTTTGATGACGAAAAACAGTCCTCTAGCGACAAAATTCAACCTTTTAACGACCGGACATATTGTATATTAGCCCTAGAACATCAAACTAAGTGTCCAACGGTCACGATTATGACGTCAATTCAATTAACCGGTGATTACCATTCACCTAACCAACCCAACGCATCAAACAAGTGATGACTTCTAATTAAACCTATTGTTTTGGCTTGATTTTACCTCTTACATAACCTAGGGTTTATGGGTTATCATGAACATGAATGGTTTTGATGATTTGAGATGAATAGCATGAAATCAAACCAAGTAAAAGATGATAATAAATCTGAAATTTAAAGATTAGATGCTACGTACATGAATTGTAAGCAAGAGATCAAGAGAACAAGATAAACAAAAGAAGACAAAAACCAAACTCGCCGCCCATGGAGGGTCGGATGGAGAGAGAGAGAGTCGGACACTTTTTCTCCCTAGTTTAGCCAAAAAGACAACTACCTCCCCCAAAATCAATTAAAAGACACTAAAACTTTTAGATTAAAGTCACAAAGATCCCCCAAACTCTAGTAACCATTATAATTAACTCTCGACAATTAAATTAACTCCGCAACACTTATAATAATATCACAGAATACCCATAGTCACAAAACGGGGTTTTTCATCTTTCCGTCCTTAAAGAGAGCTTCGTCCTCGAAGCTTAAACCAAATCCTCAACACAATAAGGTATGAACCTCCACTCAATGGTACAACTACTAAATTCAAACCTAAGGTCATGAATGATATGCAATATACTATAAGGAATACTGTATTAGAAATCGAAGGATTACATCATCTCCCCCTTAAAGGAGTGACGTCCTCGGAACTCAAAGTACCTCGTAAAAAAGGTGAGGGTACTTGTTCCACATATCATCCTCCGCTTTCCAAGTTGCCTCTTCAGTGAGGTGATTTGTCCATAAGACCTTTAGAATCTTGACCCTCTTGTTGTGGGTGTCCCTTGTCTTGGTGTCTAGAATCTTAACATGATGTTCTTCATAACTCAAAGATGGATCCAGTTCTACTGTTTCGGGATCCAACACATGGGATGGGTCAGGCACGTACTTCTTCAGCTGAGATACGTGGAGTACATTGTGAACACGACCCAAATTCGATGGTAAATCCAATCGATAAGCCACTTCTCCAATCTTCTCTATGACATCATATGGTACAATGAATTTCGGGTTCAACTTCCCTTTCTGATTGAACCTCATGACTCCCTTAGTAGGCGAAACTTTAAGAAATCCCTTTTCTCCAATGTGAAACTCCAATGGTCTCCTCTTATGATCAGCGTAGAACTTATGTCTATCTCGAGTTGCCTTCATTCGTTGTTGGATAAGTCTCAACTGATCTGTCATCTCTTCAATTAGTTGTGGACCAATTACTATTGTCTTGCTTATGTCGCTCCAACACAATGGTCTTCTACACTTTCTTCCATACAATGCTTCGTGTGGGGTCATCCCAATACTGGCATGGTAACTGTTGTTGTAGGAGAATTCTATCAAAGGTAATCTATCAACCCATGAACCTTGAAAGTCCATAACACAAGACCTTAGCATATCCTCGAACGTCTGAATCGTTCTTTCGGTTTGTCCATCCGTAGCAGGGTGGAATGACGTGCTGAATTTCAACTGTTTTCCCAATGCTTACTGGAGTGCTTTCCAGAAGTGAGAAAGTAAGTTGGGATCCCTATCGGAAACTATAGAGCTTGGAACTCCATGTTACCTCACAATATTCGTCATATACGCATCGGCTCTTTGTTCCATATTCCATGTGTCTTTCATCGGAATGAACCTTGCTGTCTTGGTCAATCAGTCAACTACGACCGAAGTTTGATTTAGTTCATTCTTCGATGTCGGCAAAGCAGCTACAAAATCCATCGAAATCGAATCCCACTTCCAAACCGAGACATCCAATTTGACAAGTCAGACATTTTGCCACAAATTCTGCTACCTCCCTTTTCATGTTGGGCCACCAAAATGTCTTCTTCAGATCTTTATAGAGTTTGTCACCCCATGGATGTACAAAGTAGGTTGTGTTGTGCGCTTCACGCATCAACTTCTCCTTGGTTTCCGTACACTTATGTGGTACACACCATCTTCCCTTGTAGCGAATACTTCCATCTTCATGGATCTTAAAATCCTTTGCTTGACCTTCTGCAATCTTCTTCTTTATCCTTTCTAACTTCACATCTCCTGGATGGTTACTTCTTATTTCTTCTAAGACGTCAGGCAAAACTGTCATATTCCTAAGGATATTCTTCACTCCACCTTTTTCCACCACTTCAGTCTCGAGCTTTCGGAACTCATGGCATAGCCTGTCTAGAAAAACTAGCATAGTATCTAAAGTATGGCTCAATTTTCGGCTTAACGCATCAGCTACTACGTTTGCCTTCCCCTCGTGGTATTGGATACACAAATCATAATCCTTTATGATCTCTAGCCAACGTCTTTGCCTGTTGTTTAGCCCTTTCTGAGTGAAGATGTACTTGAGACTGCTGTGGTCAGTATAAAATCTACACACTGATCCATATAGGTGATGTCACCATATCTTCAGTGCGAAAACTATTGCTGCAAGTTCCAAATCATGCGTAGCATAGTTCTCTTCAGAAGTTTTCAGTTGTCTCGAAGCATAGGCAATACCCGTTCTTTCCTGCATAAGCACGCATCTTAAACCCTTCTTCGATGCGTCGCTGTAAACGTCAAACTCGCCAGAATTATTGGGTAAAGCTAACACAGGTGATGTAGTCAACTTTTCCTTCAATGTCTGGAATGCTTCTTCACAATCTTCGCTCCACTAATACTTTACCGTCTCCTTGGTTAGTGTAGTCAGCGTTCTAGCGATATTCGAGAAATCTTTTACAAAACGCCTGTAATATCCTGCTAATCCCAGAAAACTTCTTATTTCTGACACATTCTTCGGAGTTGGCCAATCCTTAAATTCTGAAATCTTTCTTGGATCCACGGATATTCATTCCTTTGAGATTATGTGACCCAGAAACGGAACATGATTTAGCGAAAACTCACACTTTGAGAGCTTAGCATACAACTTCTAATGTCTCAATGTTTCTAACACTTCTCTGAGATGTTCTTCGTGCTCTTCCTCGCTCTTTGAGTAGACAAGGATGTCATCAATAAATACGACTACGAACCGATCCAGAAACGTCCTCATAACACGATTCATTAGGTCTATAAATACTGCAGGAGCATTAGTTAGACCAAAAGGCATAACCGTAAACTCATAATGGCCATACCTCGTTCTAAAGGCTGTCTTCGGGATGTCCTTCTCGGCTACCCGAAGATGGTGATACCCTGATCTCAAGTCTATTTTTGAGAAAACACTTGCCCCTTGCAACTGATCGAACAAGTCGTCAATTCGGGGTAAAGGGTATTTGTTCTTGATCGTTGCGCTGTTCAACTCCCTATAGTCAATGCACAACCTTAAGCTTCCATCTTTCTTCTTCACAAACAATATTGGTGCTCCCAAAGGGGAAACACTTGGCCTTATGTAACCTTTTTGAAGTAGCTCTTGCAACTGATCATTTAGTTCTTTCAAATCTAGTGATGTCATTCTGTACGGCGCCTTTGAGAATGGAGCTGTTCCAGGTGCTAAGTCCATAGTGAATTCAATCTCCCTTCTAGGTGGCATTCCTGGAATCTCTTCCGGGAATACACCGGAAAAGTCCTTGACTATCGGTATCTCTTCTAACACGTTCTCCTTCTTAGACATGTCTTGGACATAACACAAATAAGCGCTATTCCCCTTGTTCACTTGGTTGACTATGGTCAAAGCTGACACTAGTCGGATACATGGTACCTTCGTGATGCCACGGTAAGAAACATTTTCTCCCTTGGGAGCTTTAAGCCTGATCTTCTGATCGTGACAGTCTATAACTGCTCGATATTTTGCCAGCCAATCCATTCCCAATATAACATATATCCCCCCAAGATCAAATTTTATCAGATTTGCCGGTAAGGTACTAGCCGAAATCTTAACTTCTACCCCTTCAAAAATGGTGTCGCACACTGTTACATGACCGGTTGGGGTAGCTACAGGGATGGATATTCTAGACGGCTTATTGAGACTCAAATTTTCAAAAAATTATGATGAAATAAATGAATACGATGCTCCACAATAAAATAGAGTAAATGCTGGTTGATCATGGACCCAAAATGTACCAGTGACTACTCCATTTGCTGCTTTTACCTCAGCTCTGCTCATGACAGCGATCCTTGCAACATTCCTGTTATGCGTTGTGGTTCCTGTCATTTCAGTCCCATTTTTATTGTTGGCATTAGCTGGAGCGTTGTTGTTCCTATTCCCGTTCTGAACTCCATTGTTCCTTCCAATACCCTGGTTGTTCGCCTGCTGCTTGCCATAATTGTTGCCTCCATTATTCTGGTTGTTGTGGTTCCCATAGTTCCTGTTTCCGCCCTGATTGTTTTAGTTAAACTGTCAGTTCCCTTGATAATTTCCTCCCTGGTTTCCCTGTTGGTTTCCATTTGGTTTCGATTGACACTCATACGCACGATGGCCTTTCTTGCCGCAGTTGTGGCAAGTGACAGGGTTTCCCTGACCGTCCTTTCCTGGCTGATTCTGTTGACACCTCTTGTAGATGTAACGGCGAGGTTGATAATCTCCATTGTTTTGCTTGTTACCACGATACTGATTATGGTTACTTCCTCCATGGTTGGGCTTGAACCTCTTGTCTTGACTAATCTGGTTGTTCCTACCCTGATTGTTGCCAAAACCCCCAACGTTCTCAATCTTGCGCTTTCCTCGCTTCTCATATTGTGCCTCTTGAATGCGCCAAACAGCTGCAGCTCTATCATATGCCTCTTGAAGATTATCGTACGTCCTGCACATCAAGTCTTTCTGCAGATGAAGTTCGAGACCAGACATGAACTTCATAACTTTGGTCGCTTCGCCAGGCATCAGTTGACCTGCGAATCGGGATAGTTCCATGAAATTCTTAAAGTACTTGGTCATAGAACCATTCCCTTGTGTCAGATTCACAAAGTCAATGTACTTTTGATCCTGGACATGATCCGGATAGAAGCGAGTGCGAAGTGCAGTCTGAAGAGCCTCCCAATTGAAATTGGGTTGAGCCAAAAAGTTCTGACGTGTGCTCCTCCACCATATATTAGCTTCATTCTTCAGGTATAATTCCGCGCAAACAACCTTGCGGTTTTCGGGGCACTCAACTAGCTCAAGGATCTTATCCATCTCATCGATCCAGTTCTCGAGCTAAACAGGGTCCTCACTGCCTGTAAAGTTCCCTGGCTTCATGTTAGCCACTTTCTTCGCCCGGTTAGCTGAATTCGAATCTCCTTGGTTCATGTTCTGAGCCATTTGAGCAAATTGAGCAAAGAATTGCTCCATGTTGTTGTTGTTTGGTGCTGTCATTGGTACTTGACGATTTCTCCTGGTGTATTATTGATGTGGTCTATCAGTCATAATCCCTACACTATAGCCTATTGTATTATTCATAGAGTATCATGGAATACAATTAAACATGAACACATGGCATGTAACGCGCAATTAGGCATGTAATATCACACCTTGATCATCAATTACTCAATTAATCACGCCTTTATACATAGGACGATCACGTCTCAACTTTTCATCCTTCTTCAAAAATTGGAAAAATGATCAATCGGACAAGAAAAAAATTTGAATTTTGGTGTGCAACAATCTCTCTGAGTCTACTTTAATAATCAAGAAGAATCAACTCAAAATAATATTTAAAACTCAAGATACACAAAAAATACTACAGCTGCTGTCACAGACTACCAGAACAGAAACTCTGAATTTGAAAGGTATTAAACTGCGTTTAAACCCTTCAAAATTAGCTAGGCTTTCACCCAGTATTAGCCATACGTGTCTACTAGCTTCAAAAAAAAATTGAGAACAAAAAAAGGTATGGAAGATAGGTAAACATCAAAAATGCTACAACTAGTCACTTTGCAATTCTGCTACTACACAACCAACTTTGAAAATTCGTAAGTAATTCTCCAGAACTCATATAGGGCTGAAATATTTATGGGAGATGCATGGGTATGTCTACTTTCTGAAAAAATTCAGGGAAAAATAGCTCCAAAATTAAATACGTCTGCTACAACAAAAACCCACTGCTGCGCAGATTCAAGTGTCACCAAAATTAAAGTTTTCGCGCTCTAACTCCATGAACGCTTTCTATGCACTTGATCAATGATAAACAAAACACAAGAAAATCTTAATTCATCAAATCATACTCCAAAATCAAATAACTAAATTTATTAAACTCCCAAATCGGGTCCTCAAAACATGAGCATTATTCATCCTTCTCAAAGCAAATCGCTAAGAACTTAACTTTAGCCCAAAAGTGGCTATTCAAAAAATATTCAAGAAACTTCAAAGTATTGTTGGCATCTTTGCCTTATTCAAACCAATAATAAAATTCAAAATGCATCAAGTCTAAGAATCTCAAGAAGTTCTAACATGATTAATCCTCATCTTCATCGCTTTCATCCAACTCTTCATCTTCATCGGCATCATACTCTAGCTCTTCACCACCACTTGGGTCTTCATCACTCCCATAATATTCCATGGGGTCTTCCTCAACTTTATCATCTTCCATAGGGTCCTCTTCGACTTCCTCATCGTCACTAGAGTCTATAACGATCACCTCCTCATCATCACTAGAGTCTATAACTATCACCTCTTCATCATCATTAGATTCTATGTTGATCACCTCCTTGGCTTTAATAGGATTTACTTCGATAACCGTGTAACCTTGCCACTTCACGTAAACCTCCATCAACAATTTGCATATGAAATCGGCGCTCACCCTCCATTCGCCTTGGTAGAGATAATCTCTAGCATTCATTCGGTTGAAATTGTCCATAAGGTCGCTATACTTCGCTATTATATCCCCAAAACATAGGCCCCATAGGAAGTGCTTTCACCATACAATATGCTTGAAAAGCTGGATTACGGTACCGGGGAAACTCCAATGCAACAAACTTTTGCTCACAATACTGAACGACGCGATCACGAAACGTCGTGAGATCCTCACCATCGACCCAAGGTGTCACAACCGGGTGATTCTCAACGGGCAACACACGTTTCCTAGCGGCTGTTTTGGTTACGGCCATCTACAACAGAAAATAACTCCATAAGTCTCTTACTCCACAATTAATATTCCCAAGACTTCAAATTTATAATCACAAGGCTTTTGAAGCAATCCCCCAACAACATGACTTAAAAAGTAGGCTTCCAGCCTTTGATTAGGCGTTTGGGTGATCAAAGGTTTCTAACCCAAACTCCAATGAACGCCTGAAAACCCAATTGCATAGTATCTCGTGTAGGCCAAGCCTCTTGGTAAGGAGTGGATACTACCCAAATTCCACGGCTTGTCAAATTTTAATTACTTTTCTTATATTCATTTTAGTTACCCTAACAAGTTTCGATTTCCTTTTTGGAATGTCTGGCTCTGATACCACCTGTAAAATGCCCAAGCCGGAGGCCCGGGGATGTCACTCCGTACCCGAGATTAAACCCTGATACAAGGAGATTTTATAACATGCTTCTCAAGCAAAAACATCCACGAACTAATTAAAACTAACCGTTATTACAATCCAATGGTTCTTGCCTCAAACCGGGCATAAAGCAAACTAAAGTATTTAAAACCGTTCTAACATTAAATGAAAATACTAATGATCCAAATGATGAAACGCGTCCCCTTCTATGCCAGATTCGCATCCGCTAGACCTGTGGTGCGGAATCAAAAAGAAACACCACAGTACAAAATCAGCATAAAATACTGGTAAGAAAACACCAAGCATGTAAAATGATGATAGGATAGTTATAAAACAATGTCTCATTTACCAGTAGGAGTTTTTCTCAAACACAACGGAAATAAAATTTTGACTCTTGTAATAAAACAAGTGAGTTCCCAATTCCATAACATTTCCAAACCAATTCCATAATCGTTAGGAAAATCTAAAATCACACATTAGTTCTTTTTCCATTAACAAAACCAAAATCCATCACTAATGATTTTTTTGTTTTGACGGGGGAAACCAACCATCTCGCAAACATCCAAGACCTTAAGTGTTGACACCACCCCCCCCCCCCAAAGACTTCTGGCGGCGAGAGGAGTGAGTACAGGGAGCTATCCGGGGACTTGCAACCGGATTAAATAAAAATAAATTGAACGGAAGACCAAAGTCAACACGCCCAATGCCAATAGTAACCAATAATATATGGTCCCGCACAACTCTTTCACTTTACGTTATAGTTCATTGATATTATCATGGTGATATTTTCAAGAAAGACATTTAGCAAGTAAAAATCACATATTGCATGTCACATCACATAAACACATTTTGAGACGTAAAGAAAATCCAAGAATTTATTTGACACGAAGGAGTTAGGCACACTAGGCCTGGCATGTTTACTTACCTCAAAGCAAATCAACCATCGCAAATCAGTAGACGTACTCGATGTACTCGTCGTCGATGAACTCGTCACCTACACGTAACAATACCTTAATTAAACATAATATTCTTGCAATATAATTGCTATACTATCTACATGCATATGGCACTCGACGGTTTAGGTTTCTAACACCAACCCAACATTCCCAATTAAACCCGATACACAAGTGGTTTGGACAATTGGCTCTAGGGTAACCACACAACTCTACTAACATTGTTCAAGACGAACATCCCTTTTAAGCTATTTAATTCTAACTAAAGAGATCACTAACTAACTAGATTCACATTACACTAGTCACAACTCACAAATTCACTCAAACACATGTACTTAGGTTCAAGACTTCAAAATAAGTGTTAAAACTCCCAAAATTCAACTAATTTCCATGTCTAGACTCTCTTTAACAAAGCCGTCAGCATTAGTGACAAATTTAGCATCTTTTGACGACCAAAAACAGTCCTTTAGCACAAATTCTAACATTTTAACGACCGGACAAATTGTATATTAACCCTAGAACATCAAACTAAGTGTCCAACGGTCACGATTATGACTTCAATTCAATTAACCGGTGATTACCATTCACCTAACCAACCCAACACATCAAAAAAGTGATGACTTCTAATTAAACCTATTGTTTTGGCTTGATTTTACCTCTTACATAACCTAGGGTTTATGGATTATCATGAACATGAATGGTTTTGATGATTTGAGATGAATAGCATGAAATCAAACCAAGTAAAAGATGATAATAAATCTGAAATTTAACGATTACATGCTACGTACATGAATTGTACGCAAGAGATCAAGAGAACAAGAGAAACAAAAGAAGACAAAAACCGAACCCGCCGCCCATGGAGAGTCGGATGGAGAGAGAGAGAGAGAGAGAGAGAGAGAGAGAGAGAGAAAGAAAAGAGAAGAAGAGAGAGAGAGAGAGAGAGAGAGAGAGAGAGAGAGAGATTACCTGCACGGGGAGAGAGAGAGGCGGCGGCGGCGGCGGTGTGGCTGCTGCTGCTGCCGAGAGACCGAGAGAGTGAGAGAGAGGGACGGGTGAGAGAGACGTGAGGGAGAGAGAAAAAAAGAAAGAGAGAGAGAGAGAGGGTTTTATGAGAGTTGGAAAAAAATCAACTTCATAAGGAAAGAAACCCTCTTGAATTAGGAAACTTTACGTAGGAAGAAAAATTGGGTCAAAACCAATCTGTGGTAAAAGACACCTTTTCCCCCTAGTTTAGCCAAAAAGACAACTACCTCCCCTAAACTCAATTAAAAGACACTAAACTTTTCGATTAAAGTCACAAATATCCCCCAAACTCTAGTAACCATTATAATTAACTCTCGACAATTAAATTAACTCACCAACTCTTATAATAATATCACAAAATACTCATAGTCACAAAACGGGGTATTTCACGCGCCTTGTCATCGATCAGTTGTTCCAACATCGCCCAGGTCGCATAGTTACTCGTCAGTTGCGCTGTCAAGTTCAAATTCGTACCTTGTGTTTTTTTTTCTCTCAATCTCCACTGCCATGGCGCCCAATAATACAGCATCGGCTTACCCTACATTCGGTCCTCCTCATAAGGGACGCGGTCATGGTCAAGGCCACAACAGTCGGCCGCATCATCAGCCCCCTCACCAGGCACAACATATCAGCAACCCAGTTTTTGCCACAACGGCCTTCTCCTACACACACCTCGGGATGGCAGCCTAAGTCCTCACACGCCAATCTGAGGCAACCTCGTCAATTTCAGGGTTTCTGTCAGGGTTGCGGTGAGCAGGGTCACAGGTTTCGTCAGTTTTCACAGTATGGCTAGATGCTTCAGTAGTATCATGACTCCGGGACTCCTCGCCCGATAGGCTATCGCCTAGGCTCCGTTAGTCCAGCCTATACTGCGTCCAGCACTCCATGGGCTCCGCGTGCACATGTGGCTACTGCACACTCAGGAGTGCAACCCACACCTTCTTGGCTGCTTAACAGTGGTTCCACTCATCACATTACGGCTGACCTGACCAATCTCTCGCTGCATCAACCCTACACGCTTGGAGATGATGTCATGATCGGTGATGGCATGAGTCTGCCTATCACTCACACTGGTTCGCTATCTTTATCTTCTCCCTCTCACACATTTAAACTTGATCATGTCTTATGCGTTCCAGCCATTAGGAAAAATCTTATTTCTGTCTCTCAACTGTGCTCTTCTAACAATCTTATAGCTGAATTCTCATCTGTTGGATTTGTCCTGAAGAACCGAACCATGGGGCACCTATTCTGACCGGTCCGCTTAAAGATGGAGTCTATGAGTGGCCAGCTTCCACTCCATAGCTGTCCCCCGTCACCGAGTCTCGTCCGTCCTATCACTCTTGGCATCGTCGTCTTGGCCACCCGGTTGGGCCTGTCTGCCGACAAGTAGTCTCAAATTTCTCCCTTCCGTTTAGTAGCAGCAAAGCGTCTGAGTCATGTATTGCATGTCAATGCACCAAGAGTCACAAACTCCCCTTTCCTAATTCAGGTATAAAATCTTCCCAACCCCTTGAGGTCGTTTTCTCTGATATTTGGACCTCGCCCGTTACATCACATGATGGTTTCAAGTACTATGTCATTTTCGTTGACCATTTTTCTAAATATGTGTGGCTCTACACAATGCAACAAAAATCGCAATTTCATGATATCTTCGCTCGCTTTCATGCCTTAGTGGAGAAATTATTCTCTCTTCCACTCAAAACCCTTTATTCAGACAATGGGGGGGGGGGAATACATTGGTCTTCGGGGATATATAGGGCTTCGTGGTATTTCCCACCTTACTTCTCCGCCCCATACCCCAGAACACAATGGGTATTCGGAACGTCATCATTGGCACATCGTCAAGACTGGATTAGCCTTACTTCATCACGCCTCTGCCCCTCTTCAGTACTAGCCTTATGCGCTCACCACTGTGGTCTATCTCATTAACCACCTTCCCACGCAAAACCTCAAGTTTCGCTCACCCTTTGAGGTCATCTTTAACCAGCACCCTAACTACACCAAACTTCGAGTCTTTGGTTGCTTATGTTATCCTTACCTGCGTCCTTGCACTTCGCATAAGCTGGAAGATCGGTCCACCCTATGTGTCTTTGTTGGGTATTCTCTCACTCAGAGTGCCTATATGTGTCTCGATATCACCTCTCATCGTCTGTATGTCTCTCGTCATGTGCAGTTTTATGAGTCGTGTTTTCCCTTTGCCTCTTTAGCTTCTGGGTCCTCCCAACAACCTGATGATTCCATCTCCTTGTGGTTCTTTCCGAGCACTAGCATCCTTACATTACCATCACAGGTCCCCCCACCTTCCCCATTTCCACCCCTTTCACCACCACCACCACCCATTGACATCTCTGCTCCTCATTGATACTCGAATGTTTGTCGTTCCAATGTCTCCACTGAATCGCACCCTGTAGCTGAGCCTCCTCCCATCGAACAACCTGCCCCTCATCCTGCTAATACTCAGCCTGTAGCCTCGAATCATATGGTCACACGGTCACGTGATGGCACTCTCAAGCCCAACCCTAGATATACCTTCCATGCTATTCTTCCCACCGCTGATAAAGATAGCAAACCCACTTCAGTCACTGAGGCTCTTCGGCACCCACAGTGGAGAGCTGCTATGGAACCAGAGTTAGATGCCCTGGTTCAGAATAATACCTGGGATCTCGTTTTACCTGTTCGTTCTACTAATGTGGTTGGCTGCAGGTGAGTGTTTCACATTAAGCGAAAGCCTGATGGCTCTATTGATCGCTACAAGGCACGTCTGGTTGCCAAAGGGTTTCATCAGCGACCTGGTATTGACTATCATGACACTTTCAGTCCAGTGGTCAAGCCTTCTACCATTAGTCTGGTTCTCTCTATTGCCATCTCTCAGCGATGGCCAATCAAGCAGTTGGATGTTAACAATGCTTTTCTCCAGGGTTCTCTCCATGAGCAGGTCTACATGCAGCACCCCCTTGGTTTTGTGGATCAGGATCGTTCCCATCATCTCTGTCGCCTCAACAAGGCAATATATGGCCTCAAACAGGCCCCCAGAGCATGGTACGCCGAACTACGCTCGTTTCTACTTCAGCAGGGATTTAGTAACTCTCATGCTGACACATCATTGTTTATTTATCGTCACTCGGGCATCGTCATGTATTTTCTCGTGTATGTGGATGATATTGTTATTACCGAATCTGATGCATCATCTGTTCAGCAGTGTATCATGAATCTCTCTCGCAGGTTTTCGCTTAAAGATCATGGTGATTTATCTTACTTTCTTGGAGTTGAGGTTTTACAGCATCTGGAGGGTTTGCTCCTGTCACAGCAGAAGTACATCCTTGACCTTCTTCACCGCCTTGGCATGTCTTCGGCCAACCCGGTTCAGACGCCTATGGATACCTCTGCTGCTCTTACGGTTAACAGTGGTACAGCTCTGTCAGATGCAAAGGAATATCGGATGGCTGTTGGAAGTATTCAGTATCTCTCTCACTCGTCCTGATATCTCCTTTGCGGTTAATCGCCTTTCTCAGTTCATGCATAGGACTACTACAAATCATTTGAATGAAGTCAAACGCCTGTTACGATACCTCCACGGGACAGCTGATCATGGTTTGGTGCTTCGTCGTGGTCCTCATACACTCTATGCGTTCCCTGATGCTGACTGGGCAGGAGACAGGGATGACTATACCTCCACCTTCGGTTATTTGGTGTATCTTGGTGGCTCTCCCATCTCATGGAGCTCCATGAAACAACGCACGGTTGCTCGATCATCTACTGGGGCTGAGTATAGGGTTGTTGCTAGTGCGTCCGCTGAGATTCGTTGGCTTTTGCTCTCTTCTTGCTGAACTTGGTGGTCATTTGCCCTCCGCACCAGTCATTTACAGTGACAACATGGGCACCAACTATGTATTTTCAAATCCGGTGTTTCACTCTTGAATGAAGCACGTTGCTCTTGGTTTTCATTTTGTTCGTGAACAAATTCACGCTGGCATTCTATGTGTGTCTCATGTTTCGTACGCCGACCAGCTAGCTGATTGTCTCACGAAGCCCCTCTCAAGAGGGCCTTTACTTCTTTTGCGGTCCAAGCTTGGAGTCTCTCCTAGATCCTCCATCTTGCGGGGGGTATAGGACACAACTGTAATTAGTTAGAATTATTATTTACATTACTAGTCCCTAAGCTAGTTTAGTTAACTACTGTGTAATACTTTGAACTTTTCCTATACACGATTGTTCTGTTTATCACGATCAAGCAGTAGAAGCAACTTGGAAAGACACAAAGCAAGAGAAGAACGTTTTAGAGTGAAAAATAATTTGAGTATCTCCAAAACTGCCGAATTCAACCCACAAGCCAGGCATATATAACTTAAACCCTAAATATGTCAAAAATGGCAAAATCTCAAAATTGACACAACAATTAGGCCTTGTTAAAATAAACACGTAAACGAAAGTTTGACCCAAAACGAGCTAAAACTGAGGTCCTAATCAGCAATGGAAGTATTACCAAAAATAGTAAAAACAAAACTAAAAACACTTGTTTGACTGGTCAAACTACGGAATTTAGGGTTGAAGACGATCTCTGATGGGTCTCTGACCAATTGGTTTCATGTGTGTCTTTTCGAGAGCTTTCCGAATAGAAGTGGCTCGCGTCATTCTTATTCCCGTAGCCAAAAGTACAGCCCAAACATTGCGGCGGCACCAAAAAGCTGCAATTTCCGTCCCTTATGCATATCTTTCATCTCATGGTAGAGAAGCGTCAGTAGTCGTGTCTGACAGTTCAGCTTCATCTGGATCATCCGCTCCTCTCACGTTAAGTTGTTGGGCTGCCACATGTACTTTCTGATTATCATTGATGATTATTTCAGGAAGACTTGAATGTTCATGATGAAACATAATAGTGAGGCGTTTGGCAAGTTCAATGATTGGAAGAAACTAGTGGAAAATCTAGTAGGGAAGAACATCGCACACGGACAATGGTCTGGAATTAAGTTCATCTGAGTTTGATGTGTAGCGGAAAGAATGAGTCAGACGCTTTTAGTAAATGCCTGATTAGTGACCACTACTACTAAGTGGGAATTATCGATCAGCAGAAAGTAACCAAACGGGTGGAAAACATCAAGAGTACACATCTCTAAGATTTGGAAATTAATAATTATCAAAACAATCATTCTTCGTCCACAAGCAGTAATGATAGCTCTGAAAACCTACAAACTTGCAAATCACAGCAAATTCCTAAAATTAGCCCAAATCATTGACCTTATAAAAGGCAATAGGCATGAAAAAGTTTGATCCAAATTGGCTTAAAAACGAGATCCTAATCATACAATAAAATATTATTAAAAAATTGTGAAAAAAAAATTACTTAAAGTGTCCATTTGATTTGGTGTTGAAACCGGAGCCTCGTGGAGCATGCTTGATCAGGCACTCGTAGGCGTTGTCGAAAGCTTTTCAAATTGAGTTCATAATAGTCGTTCTGGTACAATAGTCAAGTTATGGTCAAAACATCGGGCACGAAACGACCCCAATGTTTTCATTACTTCCGTGTTTTGCGTTTGTTAAGGGCCATAAACGTTATCATTGGGGTTGTCTATGGTGCGTCCCTTAATAGGGTTCCGTACAACTTTTTATTTTTTTTTTGTGGTCCCCGCTACTACAGGACAAAAACTTTTACCCGCTATAGCAGGTAACCTCGGCTGGAGATATAGCTGTTAACAGTTTTTCTCGCTTTAGATAAAGTTCTTAATATCTACGCGGCTAAAAGATAGAAAAGACTACCCTATAGTTAGTAGAGTTCAACAGGTAGAAGGAGTTGTCTCATTTAAGAAAGCAGTATTAACAACATGAGTTTTATTGTTAATAAATAACGATGAAATTAACTACAAGCAGACGAATATCAACTCAGAAGTACTTTAAAGGCATGTTTAAAGATTAATACCATAACAATTCAACAATAACATTAAAATAAGGTGGTACTTGTTCAATATCATCTCCCGGGTCGTCTTTCTTGGACTGACTACTCGATTGAGACCAGAAGTATTCCTCTTTAACATCAAACTCAAGTGGCAGTTCTGCAAAATCGTCTTCTGGATCGTCCACTTGTTCGACGGAGTCCACCGGAGGATTGGGGCATGTTGTCCTGTTGTGTCCCAGCTCCTTGCAATTGCCACACCTCCTTCTCTTGTCTTTCTTTGGTCCCTTTGGGCATTTAGTGTCCGGGGGGTTCGGATTCTTCACATGGGCGTAGGGATTTTCTTCCTTCTTAATCTCTCCTTGTGTCCCGGCTCCTTGTGTACCCTGAAAAGTTTTAGAAACCATTCTCTGCATTTTCCGAATCCCGTCGGCCATATGCTCTCTGAAGAACCTCATTGTCTCGCCAGTAGTACAACCCAAACTGTAATACAGTTGAACTTCGTTCCTCGAGGAAGCCCGGCGCATGGCTTGCAAATCTGGGTCATCACTTTTCTTCCCAACAGGCTCCTTCATTGATGGCTCGGTTCGGTAGAATTCTTTGTCAGTTTTGGTCCACCTTTTGGCAATTAAAGAGTTTGGGATCCTCTGTACTCCCTTTTGTTTCAGAACAAACAACATGTGTTTGCAAATCATATACGATGTTTCCCAACGAAAACACGTGCAACGGAGAAGCCTATTATCATGACGACATTGAACAACTTGCTGAAGCAAGAAAAGATAGGGTGGTTAGAAATTAAGAAGGAAATGAAAATACAAATGAACACAAGGATAGACAGATTGTAACCTGGTACTAGATAGAAGAGGACAATAGTTCAAAGACTGTGACATCAATACTTATTTGTTACACTTTAAGACTTAAGATAGCATTGATAACATTAAGGAAACATGACAAGATTATTTAGAAATAAAAATGCAGTACACGAGTACATAGTATATAAATATGTAAATTGAAGCAGATGTACATACCACGGATCTCTTCATTTGACCTCTCATCACGTAGAACAAGTCCAAGCTCTCTTCTGGAACAGTTTTGACTTCAAACACTCTATAATCATCACCCTTTGCAGCTTGTTTCCTAAACATGTTGAAGACATTTTCGGTGAAGACCTCTGCTGCATGGCGTTCGAGTTTCGTGAACCCTGTTGTTATCACCGGGTCTGATTGGTCGGAGCGATGGTGTGCCTTACGCTCGTTGTTGCGTAGCTTGTCAACCCCTGTCGTGAATCCCTTGCAAGCATTGGTCAATTTGTCCGAGTAGGACATATAATCCTTGACAAAACTGTTGATGCTCTCGCATCTCGAGGTCGTCGTTTGCAACGCAAAAAAATGATCCTTCAAGTATGTCTCCGCCCACAAGTGGCGGTTCATATATGTGACCTGGACCCAATTCCTATCAGCAATGTTCCATCTGGTAAGCATTGCATGCCAATCATCATGCCAAAATTTTTCAGGTTTCCTACTATGCAAGCACTTTTTAAAATCAACCATGAAGCCATCTCCCAACTTCAGATTAGCCTGGGCGTTCCGACAAAGATGCCAAGAACACAGACGATGTCTTGCCTCTGGGAAATTATCCATAATAGCTTTTCTCATTGCCAAATCGCCATCCGTGATGACGGACAAAGGCTTCTTATCATTCATTACCTTCATCAGGCACTTCAAAACCCAATCATATGTTTCTGCCGTCTCATCGTTGAGAAAAGCACAGGCAAAAATAGTCGTCTGGTAGTGATTGTTCACGCCAGATAGAATTACAAATGGTTTTTGATAGATATTGGTCTTGTACGTTGCATCAAAAATGAGTACATCGCCAAATCTGTGGTAATCTACCACTGATCTCCTATCACACCAGAAAACACTTTCAAGCTCATGATTTTTACCTGTTCTGAACCTACAAAAAAAAAATAACACTTAGGGAAACAGAAAGATTAGTTACATAAATGATGTTAACTCTAACAGGTCAGAAAGTAAGTTTAACAAATAAGTATGAGCCTAACTGAACAGTAAATAGACATAAACAGATAAGATAGCACGCTTAATTGTTAAGAAGTAAACTTACTCCCTGAACACGCCATAGTGACTGTGCTTCAAACTGTCAATGTACATCAAGGTCTGCTGCCCATCTCCTTCATTTGAATATATCTTGTCCATAGAGGCCATTTTATTGTAAAGATCTTTCTGTGTGTAACCCAACTTGTTATAACCGCCGGCTTGTTTAACCATCAAAAGAAAGCTTTGGCAATACTTGATCCCCACCTCCTTCAAAGATCTGACCAGTTCAACATCAGCCTCAGAGACCTTTCGGTGTGACCGGTGGTTGCTCGCGCATTGTGGTTCCGAAAGTTCGTGTGAATGACCGGGTTCGAATTGAACCACCTTAAAAGGCTCGGTAGGTGAAGTTCTTGATATTTTTACACGAGCTTTGCATACACACCTAGTGTTTCTGGTATGCTCCCGTTTCCTATTTTCTTTGTACAGGACCTTCTCGGAGCGCAAGCCTTGTCGGGCACACACGTATATCCTTGACTTTATGCATTCTTTCGTTTCCGGGTCGAAGTACCGGCGGTTGCACCTTCTAATCCCAAAGCCAAGAATCAGTGCGTAGAGGTTGTACCAGTCATAAGCTTGAACCTCATTTTCAAAAGTCATTTCCATAACATCTTCCTTGGTAACCATTATTCCTGCATAAAACTTAAAATTAATATCTGTATAACTACAGTCATTAACTTAAACTGTAAGAAAGCATACCTGGTATGATCTCTCCATTTGGAACTTCCATAATAGAGTTTCTGGTTGCATCTTCTCCATAGCTCTCTGTAAGAGTGATGTCCAAACATTCATCTTCATCTAAGACCTCGAAATCGTATTCTTCTTCCTCATAATCATGAGGCAAAGATACCAAACCCTTGCCACGAACTCCACTCTCACAAATTTCCCTCCCTCTCATCTGAAATTGGTTTGTTTCACTTTCTGGTTCTCAGATTGACCTCCTTCTCAACCTTATATTCAAAGAAGAAGACCCCAACAACCAAAAGGTAGTATTGCACTATTTTGGATACAAAATTTTTAAAGACATGAAGAACTCTTTAATTTTTTACCTTAATGAATACGAAATCTCTGAAAAGTTTATCTCCTCATTAATATATGGATGTAGTATAATAAATTCCTCAGCTACCAAGACTGTGGTGTCAGTGAGATGAAACTTTAATATTCTTGAACCCAGTTACAGGATTTAAGATAGCAACCTTAATAGTTTAAAGAGAAACAGTTCACTAAGCTTATTTTGTGGGCAGCAGAACCATTCAATGCCTAACATAAATGAGCCAGACCAACCATATCCTTAAATTCTAGCCACTTTGGCAGGAAAAGCTGAAGTTTCATCAAGGATACTTTAATTCTGCTAACTACCGAGCCATATGAGGTGTTCATATGAAACTGTTCCATCCTATCTAAGATTGTGAGATACCTTAAAATAGCAGATTTTCAAAGAAGAAGACCCCAACAACCAAAAGGTAGTATTGCACTATTTTGGATACAAAATTTTTAAAGACATGAAGAACTCTTTAATTTTTTACCTTAATGAATACGAAATCTCTGAAAAGTTTATCTCCTCATTAATATATGGATGTAGTATAATAAATTCCTCAGCTACCAAGACTGTGGTGTCAGTGAGATGAAACTTTAATATTCTCGAACCCAGTTACAGGATTTAAGATAGCAACCTTAATAGTTTAAAGAGAAACAGTTCACTAAGCTTATTTTGTGGGCAGCAGAACCATTCAATGCCTAACATAAATGAGCCAGACCAACCATATCCTTAAATTCTAGCCACTTTGGCAGGAAAAGCTGAAGTTTCATCAAGGATACTTTAATTCTGCTAACTACCAAGCCATATGAGGTGTTCATATGAAACTGTTCCATCCTATCTAAGATTGTGAGATACCTTAAAATAGCAGAATTTCAAAGAAGAAGACCCCAACAACCAAAAGGTAGTATTGCACTATTTTGGATACAAAATTTTAAAGACACATAGATTGCTTTAAGTTATTACCTTAATGAATACGAAATCTCTGAAAAGTTTATCTCCTCATTAATATATGGATGTAATATAATAAATTCCTCAGCTACCAAGACCGTGGTGTCAGTGAGTTGAGAATCTAACAATCTTGATTTTACTTTTTAGAGAGCATCTTTAAAATTTTTAACTGCTCTTAAAGATTTAAGATATCATCATTAATAGTTTAAAGAGAAACTGTTCACTAAGCTTATTTTGTGGGCAGCAGAACCATTCAATGCTTATTATAAATGAAGCATACAAACAATATAATACAATTATAGCCACTTTGGCAGGAAAAGCTGAAGGTTCATCAATGTTGATTTAACTCTGCTAACTACCAAGCCATATGAGGAGTACAAAAGATGCGACATCCAAAACAACCCACAACATCCAAAAGGACAGAAACATTGTTCGTAAAACAAAGTCACAACAACATTACACAAATTTACTTTTTCTGCTGCTTCTTCCCCGCCGTCTTCTTCTTCTTCTTCTTCTCCGCAGACCTCAATGCAACAAAGGAAACAGTCGAAAACTTGCGGTACAAACTGTAAAATGCATACCGGTGGTCCTCATCCTCCATCAGTTCCTTTAACCCAAGATAATTCTTGTTAAATACGCAGTTATAGCTCGATCTCCCCATTTCATTCGCAATCCAGATTCTGAGGTTGGGAGCCTGGACAGAGAACTTCTTCTTTGGAACTGGAATCAGGTCCCTCAAATGACTCATGAAGAAGCAGACATGAGGACCACAGTCATTCCTGACAGATGAAAATAGAATGCAGCCTTAATATATATCACAGACATGTAAATGGATTAGTTAGCTATGTTAAGTAGTTAGCTTATTACCCATTTGATTGCTGGGGAACATCGTCGTTCATGTACCACACCTGCCAGCGTCGTATGTCATCATTGTATTCTGAGTAGTTGGTGAGCATTGTGTGCATTTGCCCAATTTTGGCAGCAACTTTGAACTCAGAATACCCCATGCCAGTATGCGAGTCCAAGACGAATATTTCTTGGTCAACAAAAGAAATAACCATCATGAACCAGTGCAGGTGATCGACATTCAACGGAACGGCGATCTAATCATTAAAAATTCAAGATAAAGTAAGTCATACAAAAGAACAAAGTAGCTTGTATTGATAGTATTCGGAATACTTACGTATCCCATCTCGCTCCACTCTCCTCCCGACTGTTCGTGTGTCTTGACGTATTCGAGGACTTTTGTGGGCTGAACAAAAATTATAACTAATCAGGTATTTTCCTAGATGAATTTTGAATTGAGTCATATCATAAAAATGACAAGGCAGTGAACTTACAGAATAACACGTGCCGAGGAACCAAATCCGCTTGATTCCTTGGAATTCCCGGCTACGTTCATGAAGATGAAGGAATTGCATGTAAGCATCCATCACCTCATCGTCAAACCATTTTTCATCCCGGAGGCGCCAAGCGGACGACCTCGTCAGTTTGGCCATGCCACCCATATCATCAACTATCTCACTGCATATTATATATGATACACAACCAGAAGTATAAACATAATGCATGCCACACATAAGAATTATTTAGGAAGTTTGAATGTAAATAAAACTTACGTTGCCAATTCTGGGGGAACATAAAAATTCTTGTTGGTGTGTTCGTACGTGCTCGCATACTTGTGCGACATGTAGTAATGGAGCCAGCACTGTTCTGCTTCAGGCATGGGTGGGATAAGAGTCAATTCTTTAGGATTCATGTGTTGCTTATACAACGATATCCTCGAAGACGCTCTAATGATCCGATCTGCCTTTCCCCGGACAGTCCCAACCAAGTTTCCCCTTGGGTTCTTCGGAGAACCATGAACAAGGAATGGCTGGGGAGGTACATTGGAGGCCACCTAATAAATCAACAAAATCATTAGGGGTGTTAAAACTTTAAAAATAAATCTCAAATATTAAGATATCAACTTTAAGACATTTACCTCAGTGCTGGAGCTAATTGTGTAGACCACCTTCATGGGAGAGTTAACCTCAGCCTCCTCTATCTTCTGCTTCTTCTGAGCTCTTAGTTCTTCTTCACACTTTTCCTTCTCTTTCTTCTTCTGAGCTCCTTCCTCTTCCCCCTTTTTCTTACCCCCTTCCTCTTCCTCCTTCTTCTCATCCTCTTCATTCTTCTTCTCTTCTTCCTTCTTCTTCTCTTCTTCCTTCTTCTTCTCTTCTTCCTCATCCTCCTTCTTCTTCTGTTCTTCCTTCTCCTTTTCCTTCCACAGGGACATAAGATACTCTTTGTCAAGCTTTTCAACCACCTGTCCCACAATGCACTTCCAAAAATCCTCTGGTAGAGGTGGAGGCAGTAGTTGGACTACTGGTGCAACAACTTTTTCAGTTTTGGGCTCATCATCAGCTTTTTTCAACTTCAACTACATACAAAAACAGAGTTGAGAGACATAAACTTAAGATAGTAATCTTAATATATAAACAGGACACTTTAATGTCAATGTTAAAGTTCACTCACATTGTTGTTTTGTTGGACATACTTCCATCTCTTGGAAACATCAGAGGTTTCCCAGAATTTCAACCTTGGAATTGCTTCCTTATCCTGACATCCTTTTGGGTTTTCCAGATACTTTGGGCAGAACTTTTCCATGTACAAAAGCTAGAAAAGTAAAATTGAGATGGCAGCATTTAAGAATGTGCTCTTAATATTTTAAACTTCATGGTCAAAATAACTGAAAAAGAGTTAGAGATTTACCAAAGGAATCAGCACGCAACCAGTTCCGCGAAGGGTTGTTCCAGTCTGAGCCTTAACTTGCTGTGTCTTGAAGTGATCCAGCCATAAGGCTGCCCAGTTTACCTCTTTCAGGTGCTCCAAATTAACAACAAGATTAGCAAGACCTCTCCGGACTCCTGCTCGTCCTATCGGCATTCCCAGTGCACCCAAGATCAAGCAAACAGCCCTTCGTTTCCACTCATCATTCAACAACAGCCTGTTCTCATCCGCCTTGAACCACGGAACGTACTCACCGAAAGTTGTGTTGTCCTTAACGAGGCCGATACTTTCTTCAACTATGCGGAGTAGCATCGGATCGACCTCCGGGAACTCTGTTTCTCCGTAGCATCGGATTCCAAATAGCCACCCGACAACTTCCGGTGTTATCTCCACGGTGCGGCCGTGCGCTGTCAAGTACCCGTCGGTATCGTAGCACTTGTAAATGAATTGGTTGAATTTCTCTGGGGTTTCCGTGATCTTTAGGTGCTGTAGTCCTCCAAGGCCCACTTCGTGCATCCATGCTTTCTGTTCAACCGTCATTTCTTTAAAAAGATTCTGAACAGAGGGCAGGCTCATGTAACTCTGAAATCGCCTTGGATTCTTCAACTTTTTAACTGACTTACCCTTCAGCTTGGCTTCAGCCGCCTTCTTCTTCAACTTTTCCTTCTCCCCCGTCGACTTCCTTTTCAAAGAACCTTCTCTTTTCCGCTTGTCTTTTTCTTGATGAGCCGCTGTGAGATAAGGTTCCTTCTGGATATTGGTCATGCATTTCCACTCCAAGTTGATGCTTTGTAGGACCGCTTTGGTCATCCTCATTTTAGGATCTATTTTCCGAAGACTGTGCATCCTCACATTTCTGAAATTATGAAAATCAACCCATAATTTAAATTTACAGAGGCATACAATAAACTAAAACAGCAACAAACAATTAAAATTAAAGCGAAAGCCATTAGAGATGAAGTAATAACATGCAAACTTTAACAGAAAGGGCAGTAAATATATTAGATTGAAGTTCTAATAGATAAGAAATTAACTGCAGATCAGGAGACACATAATTTAAACAAACTTTTTGCGAGAGTAAAATCATACTTGTATCTGATGTAGGCACTCATGGAATTGCCATGGTGAGCTTCATCATCACTCTCATCCTCATCTCCTTTGTATTCCTCCACATCTCCATTCTCTTCCTTCTCTTCCTCATCTGACTCCTCCTCATCTGACTCCTCCTCATCATTTTCTTGCTGTTCAATCTGTTTGTCCTTCTCATTCTTCCTCATCTCAAAGCTGTACTTGCTTACATCATGATCCTCATCACTAGAGGATTCCAAGGCCCTTTTCTCGTAATTGTCTCGTTGCTCCCGTGGTAAATTGCAAAATAGGGCATACATCTGTAACAAAAGTTGGGGAGGCATATCCTTGTCTCTCAATTTGAAAGCATATTTCCTCTCCTCACTGTCATATGTAAACAGTCGCAATTTAACGGAACCCCCAAATTAACAGTCATATGTAAACAGTTGCAAAAAAAGGCTATCAGTTTTATAACAATAGTAAGATTTATCAAAAATTAAGAAAAAGCAATTAACAGCTAAAGTCAGCAGAACACATTACTAAAGTTTGAAAGGTCAATTCTTTAGATAGCATATTTAATAAAGTTCATGTTTTTAACAGAAGATTACTTACATGAACATGTCAAATCCAGGTGTGTGCTGGATGTTCTTTACTTCATCTTCTAAGCTCTTTCCCCTTTTCTTAGAAACCTTTTTCTTTCCCCTTTTCTTCAATGGTCTTGGTGGGGCTGGCTTTTTCCTTGGTGACCTCCTTGGGATGTTCACAATTTTGTCCTCCTCCGAAGTGAAGTGAAGCTGCTTCTTGGCTTTCTTCTTCCTCTCAATGTCTTCTTCAATAGTCTCTGGATTCTTTCTCTTCTCAACTGAGGCAGCAGCATCGGCCAATTGGATTATGCCACTAGCATCCTCGAACTGTGGTCCTTCGACCATTGATAAAGGAAGGACTTTTGTTGAATCTTCCCAGATTTGTCTACCAATTGCGTCGGTGGAGTTAGGGTGTGCCTCTTTTGCCTCTTCATCTGAATCCCCACCTCCAATTTTGGTTTTGATGGAGTTTCCCTCTTCTGTTTTGGAGCCCCCATCTCCTACTGGTTCTCGAGGGCTAGATCCTCGATCTTTGGTTGGGTTCAAGACAGGAGTGAGGGGATTTGCAGTTAAAAGGACTTCCAAATTAACCGAGCTTACCTCCTGGTTTAGATCTGAAATCACCTTATCGATGTCTTTGGAAGGTGAAATCTGCTCCCCTACGCCTGTATCTTCCTGGTCCGCCATGGATTTGTGATAGAGATGGAAGGGGAAGTTGAATTCGGGAAACTGATGAGAGAGAGAGAGAGAGAGAGAGAGAGAGAGAGAGAGAGAGAGAGAGAGAGAGATTTGTGATAGGGCTGGTCTGGGTTCGTCTGGTTTGTGGTTGCTAGTAATGAAGAAACCTCGGAGAGAGAGAGAGATATTTGGTTGTGTGGTTGCCAGTAATGAAGAGGATGGGACAACTGACATTAAAATTTACAAATTTCAAATTTTTCATAAAAAGCTATCTACATTTTTAGACAAAAACACAAATATTTTAAAGACTCCATCTTAACGTAACAAACATATTGTTTTTTTAATTTCTTTAGTTGTGGAGTGTCATAATTAATTTTATTTTGTATTATTGGTATATTATTATATTAGTATTGCCATGACAGTGTGTACAAATGTAGAAAACACAAGTATCGCCATCTTTGCGTTTGCATTTGACTGTCTCTTAACATCTCCTTCTAAATATATTAATATAATTTCCATAATTCTGAACTCTAGAGAGAACTCTATCTTATTTTTTAATACACTCATCACTGTAAAATTTTATTAACTTTTTGTTTGTTCATCAATTGGTTAACTCAAAGATGCCTATTTGTGGGTTTTTGGAGGTTGTGCACACTGCCATGCATGGTACAAACACAAGGCAGGCACAAAGTCCTCAAATTGGGTACAGAATTGTGTTGGTGATGTAGTTAATGGGAAAGAACAATGTTTCCAACGGGTACGCGTTACCCAAACTGAGTTTGATTGACGTCTATGCATCTCATTTGTGCCACCACTCAACACATACTAGCACTATGTGACATTTTAAGACCAATTCTGATACCTACAACACACGGTCACTTCTCACGACGTCAAGTCTCACAATGTCGATAGTCGGTTACACCCTTATCCCTCGGTGTTCAAGTCCCATGGTTGGGTGTGACCTCAAAACTCCCAGTCTTGTGAAAATGACCCAAATACAACATTAAATCAGAGTTGGCATGCTGGGGGCAAATTTCATGGCTAAACTCGTACAATTATCGAGTTTTCATTCGATTTTTGCCCCTTTATGTCACTTAGAGGAGCAAAACTTGAAGCCATTTCAAAATAACTCCCAGCACTGTCCTTGGCATGTTTTCCAGGACACATGGTGACACCCCGAGTCATTCCATCGACGAAGAAACCAAAATAAGTGGCATTTTAAAGGGATATACATTTTAAAGTTTAAGATAGACCCCTCTCTAGGGTTTAGCATTTAAGAAGGTGCATGCATTTTTTTAGAATGAGTTGTTAATACTCCATCAAATCAATACTCAAAGATGCCTATTTGTGGGTTTTTGGAGGTTGTGCACACTGCCATGCATGGTACAAACACAAGGCAGGCACAAAGTCCTCAAATTGGGTACAGAATTGTGTTGGTGATGTAGTTAATGGGAAAGAACAATGTTTCCAACGGGTACGCGTTACCCAAACTGAGTTTGATTGACGTCTATGCATCTCATTTGTGCCACCACTCAACACATACTAGCACTATGTGACATTTTAAGACCAATTCTGATACCTACAACACACGGTCACTTCTCACGACGTCAAGTCTCACAATGTCGATAGTCGGTTACACCCTTATCCCTCGGTGTTCAAGTCCCATGGTTGGGTGTGACCTCAAAACTCCCAATCTTGTGAAAATGACCCAAATACAACATTAAATCAGAGTTGGCATGCTGGGGGCACATTTCATGGCTAAACTCGTACAATTATCGAGTTTTCATTTGATTTTTGCCCCTTTATGTCACTTAGAGGAGCAAAACTTGAAGCCATTTCAAAATAACTCCCAGCACTGTCCTTGGCATGTTTTCCAGGACACATGGTGACACCCCGAGTCATTCCATCGACGAAGAAACCAAAATAAGTGGCATTTTAAAGGGATATACATTTTAAAGTTTAAGATAGACCCCTCTCTAGGGTTTAGCATTTAAGAAGGTGCATGCATTTTTTTAGAATGAGTTGTTAATACTCCATCAAATCAATACTCAAAGATGCCTATTTGTGGGTTTTTGGAGGTTGTGCACACTGCCATGCATGGTACAAACACAAGGCAGGCACAAATTCCTCAAATTAGGTACAGAATTGTGTTGGTGATGTAGTTAATGGGAAAGAACAATGTTTCCAACGGGTACGCGTTACCCAAACTGAGTTTGATTGACGTCTATGCATCTCATTTGTGCCACCACTCAACACATACTAGCACTATGTGATATTTTAAGACCAATTCTGATACCTACAACACACGGTCACTTCTCACGACGTCAAGTCTCACAATGTCGATAGTCGGTTACACCCTTATCCCTCGGTGTTCAAGTCCCATGGTTGGGTGTGACCTCAAAACTCCCAGTCTTGTGAAAATGACCCAAATACAACATTAAATCGGAGTTGGCATGCTGGGGGCACATTTCATGGCTAAACTCGTACAATTATCGAGTTTTCATTCGATTTTTGCCCCTTTATGTCACTTAGAGGAGCAAAACTTGAAGCCATTTCAAAATAACTCCCAGCACTGTCCTTGGCATGTTTTCCAGGACACATGGTGACACCCCGAGTCATTCCATCGACGAAGAAACCAAAATAAGTGGCATTTTAAAGGGATATACATTTTAAAGTTTAAGATAGACCCCTCTCTAGGGTTTAGCATTTAAGAAGGTGCATGCATTTTTTTAGAATGAGTTGTTAATACTCCATCAAATCAATACTCAAAGATGCCTATTTGTGGGTTTTTGGAGGTTGTGCACACTGCCATGCATGGTACAAACACAAGGCAGGCACAAAGTCCTCAAATTGGGTACAGAATTGTGTTGGTGATGTAGTTAATGGGAAAGAACAATGTTTCCAACGGGTACGCGTTACCCAAACTGAGTTTGATTGACGTCTATGCATCTCATTTGTGCCACCACTCAACACATACTAGCACTATGTGACATTTTAAGACCAATTCTGATACCTACAACACACGGTCACTTCTCACGACGTCAAGTCTCACAATGTCGATAGTCGGTTACACCCTTATCCCTCGGTGTTCAAGTCCCATGGTTGGGTGTGACCTCAAAACTCCCAGTCTTGTGAAAATGACCCAAATACAACATTAAATCAGAGTTGGCATGCTGGGGCACATTTCATGGCTAAACTCGTACAATTATCGAGTTTTCATTCGATTTTTGCCCCTTTATGTCACTTAGAGGAGCAAAACTTGAAGCCATTTCAAAATAACTCCCAGCACTGTCCTTGGCATGTTTTCCAGGACACATGGTGACACCCCGAGTCATTCCATCGACGAAGAAACCAAAATAAGTGGCATTTTAAAGGGATATACATTTTAAAGTTTAAGATAGACCCCTCTCTAGGGTTTAGCATTTAAGAAGGTGCATGCATTTTTTTAGAATGAGTTGTTAATACTCCATCAAATCAATACTCAAAGATGCCTATTTGTGGGTTTTTGGAGGTTGTGCACACTGCCATGCATGGTACAAACACAAGGCAGGCACAAAGTCCTCAAATTGGGTACAGAATTGTGTTGGTGATGTAGTTAATGGGAAAGAACAATGTTTCCAACGGGTACGCGTTACCCAAACTGAGTTTGATTGACGTCTATGCATCTCATTTGTGCCACCACTCAACACATACTAGCACTATGTGACATTTTAAGACCAATTCTGATACCTACAACACACGGTCACTTCTCACGACGTCAAGTCTCACAATGTCGATAGTCGGTTACACCCTTATCCCTCGGTGTTCAAGTCCCATGGTTGGGTGTGACCTCAAAACTCCCAGTCTTGTGAAAATGACCCAAATACAACATTAAATCAGAGTTGGCATGCTGGGGGCACATTTCATGGCTAAACTCGTACAATTATCGAGTTTTCATTCGATTTTTGCCCCTTTATGTCACTTAGAGGAGCAAAACTTGAAGCCATTTCAAAATAACTCCCAGCACTGTCCTTGGCATGTTTTCCAGGACACATGGTGACACCCCGAGTCATTCCATCGACGAAGAAACCAAAATAAGTGGCATTTTAAAGGGAAATACATTATAAAGTTTAAGATAGACCCCTCTCTAGGGTTTAGCAGTTAAGAAGGTTCATGCATTTTTTTAGAATGAGTTGCTAATACTCCATCAAATCAATACTCAAAGATACATTAGATTTTTTTTTTTTTTTTTTTTGCTTTCCTTTTAAATATTTCATACTAAGTGCCAGAATTTTGGGGCACATTTTGAAATTTTTGAATTTCAGGAACGAAAATAATAATTTGAAAATTTAAAAAAAGTGAGAGAGTGGTCCAATCAAATCAACTGCCTCAACTGCCACTCACAGCCCACCTTGCCTTTAATTTCGGAACAGTTCCATTTGCAGAGTCCTTCTAGTAATTGACTCTGTGGTTGCAGTTTCAATCAATTTTCTGAAACTGACGAATCTCTCTCTCTCTCTCTCTCTCTCTCTCTCTGTCTCTCTCTCCAGTTCGCAACTTTCCTCTTCATCTTCCCCATCTTCATCTTCTCCATCTTCATCTCTTCTCCTTCAATCAACATACAAAATCCATGGCGAAGAAGAAGATTATTCGAGAAAGACGATCCAAACAACAAGATCTTGCCGATAACAAGATCGATAGCAACACTAGCAACACGGAAAGACAACGGAGTTCACAGGAGGGAAAGACAACGGAGTCCACGGATGAAATTGGTCTGAAGAATTTTGGAGATGGTCTCGATGCAATTCCATTATCAAGGGTTGATTTTGAAATGGCGGATGTTGAAGCAGACAAATTGAAGAAATTGGCTGAGGCTGCTGCCTTAATTGAGAAGAGTACGAGTACAGAGGAAGAAGCCAGTACAGAGAAGAAGAAACTAAAGAAGAAAGAGAAAGCAAAGAAGGAAGAGCACGTTGAGGAAGTCCCTAGGAGATCGACCCGGAAACATCCAGCACCACCGAAGGCAGTGAAGAAACGAACAAATCAGAAGGCTTCTAAGCGCAAGAATGAAGATGTAGAGGTGAAGCATACTCCTGGATTTGACCTATTCCTGTAAGTAATCATTTTTTTTTAAATGTCCTTCTTTTTTATCATGCTGTTTAATGAATTAATAACTCCTTCTTAAAATCAAATTACATCACAAATTTTTTCTACCTTCTCACTTTGTCCTAAATTAATCTTTGTTAATTGTCATGTTTCACAATGCACTGTTATCCCATGTAACTTAATTGTTAAATCTGTAATCTCTGAAATTTGCATTTGCTTCTGTGTTATTTGAAGGTTTTACTTAAGTTTTTCAACTGTTTACTTATGACAGTAACCATCAAAAATCTACAATGGGATATAGAGGGAAGGATATGCCTCCCAAACTGATAGCACAGCAGTATAGAGTATTTCTCAACTTACCTGAGGATGAACGAAAAAGGTACGATCAGAAAGCGACGGAAGTCTCGAGTGATGAGGAGATTGATGTAAGCCAATACACTGTTCAGAAAAGAACAAATGATAATATCCAACCTGAGGCTGAAGAGCAACCGGAGGATGAGGAGGATGAGGAGGATGAGGAGGAGGAGGAGGAGGAGGAGGATGAGGTCCAAGAGGAGGAACAGAATGACGATGACGAAGAATACAAACCCGTGGAGGATAAGAGCGATGATGATGAAGAAGATGAGGAGGATTTGGAGGAGGATAGGGAGGAACAGAAGGAAGATGAGGTAAGTGACCAACCTGTGGAACAGAGGAGGGAAGATGATAGTGACGATGAAGCCCATCATGGCAATGCGATGAATGCGTACATAAGATTCAAGTAAGTTTCTTCCCTAATCAATCATCTCGTAAAATTTTGTTTCAATTGTGAAGCCAATGTCTACTATTCTGCACCCTCGTTCTAAACTATTAAAGTACTTTTCTAAACAATTAACTGTTCAAACATCATAATGCATGTTATTACTTTAAAGTCTAATGACTTTATTTGATTTTAAATGTTTGAGGGTGTGTCTTATATGTTATGGATCTAGTACTTGGAATTGTAATTTAATTTTCTTTATTGTCTCATGATTGTTGTAGAAATGTTCAGACGCACAAGCTCAAGAAACAAGATCCTCGTTTGAAGATAACCGACGATGTCAAAAAGAGGATAAACGATGAATGGAAAAGCCTGACAAAGTCCCAACAAGAACCCTATATCACAGCTGCCATCGAAGAAAGAGAGAAGAGGAAATCAGCTGGCACATTGAAGAGAAGACCAACCGGTGAGAAGGCCAAGCAGAAGAAGAAATCGGCTGCAGCCAAGTTGAAGGGCAAATCAAAGAAGAAGCTGAAGAACCCGAGGCGGTTCCAAAGCTTTATGAGCCTGCCCTCTGTTAAGGCTCTCTTCGAAGATATGACAGATGAACAGCAGTCATGGTTGAATGAAGTGGGGCTTGGAGGACTAAAGCACCTACAGATTTCAGAAACCCCCGAGGCTTTCAACAAATTCCTCTACAACTCATTTGACACCGAGGGGTCCTTGACGGCTCACGGCCGGACTGTGGATGTAACCCCGGAAGTTGTCGGCTGGCTCCTTGGAGTAAAATGCACCGGAACAACTGAGTTTCCGGAGGTCAATCCAAAGGTTGTACAAGAAGTGGCACACAGAATTGGCCTCGTCCAGGACAACACAAAGGTCGGTAAGTATGTTCCGTGGTTCTTGAAAAATAGGAACCTGTTCAATGATGAGTGGAAGCAGAGGGCTGTTTGTTTAATCTTGGGGGCCCTAGGGATGCCGATCGGGCGACAAGGAATCCAGTCTGGGCTGGCCAAACTTGTTGTAGATTTGGAGCACCTGAAAAAGGTGAACTGGGCGGAATTGTGGCTTGATCATCTGGTGAAACAAAATGTGAAGGCCCAGACTGGGGAAACCTTGCGAGGAAATGGTTGCGTGCTGATTCTTGTGGTAATAATCTAGCATTTTGTCATTTGTTTTATGATTTCTGTTTAATATGTTAATAGCTCCTTCTTAAGTTCTAATGTTGTGAGTATATTTTGTAGCTTCTGTACTTGGAAAAGTTTTGCCCCAAATTTCAACAAAATCCCAAGGAATGCAAAGACAAGAATGCAAGTCCCAGGTTGAAATTCTGGAAGACATCTGATGTTTCTAAGAGATGGAAGTATGTGTGTATGAATGAAAATGTGAGTAACCTTTTACATAAAACTTACAAATATGTTTTTATCAGTTAACAACCTTATCTTAAATGTTAAACTTTATACTTCTGTTGTTCTTTGTAGTTGAAGTTGAAGAAAATGGATGAAGAGCCAATTACTGAGAAGGCTGTTGCACCAGCAATTCAATTAGTTCTCCCACCAGGGGACTATTTGAAGGATCTTTTGGGACAGCTGGCGCAGAATGCTGACCCGCAGACATTATTGGCCATGTTCGCGACTGCTAACAAGAGAAAGTCTGAGTTGGAGGAAGAGGAAGGAGGGGAAAAGAAGAAGGGAGGTGAAGAGGATAAACAAGAAGAACCTCCCAAGAAGAAGCAGAAGAAGAATCAGGATGAGGTTAGCTCTTCGATGGAGGTGGTCGAAGAAGTCAGATCTGACGATGACGATGAGGTAAGTGTATTAACTGTTTTAACTTTAGACTTGATGTCTCTGTTTCCAATTCTAACATTTTGTTGATTTATTAGGAGGAGGCATCCTTGGCTTCTTGGGTGGACCCAAGGAAAAACATTGATGGGTCTGTCCGGGGAAAGGCGCGGTGGATCATAAGGGGGTCGAATCGGGTGTCGCTTAAGAAGCAACAAAGCAATCCTGAGGAAATGACATGTCTGCCAGAGATGCCTAGCCTGGAAGATTGCTGGATCAACTTCTTTTTGTCTCACAAATATGAGCCTAAGTTCGATAAAAACCCTCGGGATCCCAAAATTCCACTAAGCTTGCGAGAGTAAGTGTTATTTACATTCAAATTTCCTAAATAAGCTGTACAAGACACAAATTTTGTTTTTACTTATGGTTTGATTTGTTATTATATCTGCAGTGAGTTGGTTATTAACATTGCTGATTATGAGAAGGTGACGAGGTATGCCGCGTGGCGCTTCATGGATGGTAAATGGTTTGACAACGAAGTACGTATTTCTTTTTGTTGATTTAACGTAGTTTCTTAACACATTCTCCCATCATCATCATAACACTTTTCTATTCACTTTTTAAACAATTAGGTCATCGATGCATATTTGCAATTGCTTCATCTGAAAGAAAGAAGCCGACCATTTGGTGGAATCCCTCGCATTTGGTACCTCGGAACACATTATGCCGTAAGTTCATTCCCTTTTCATTGGATAAAAACTCAATTTAAAATTCTTCCACAAAATAGCATCATTAATTTTAATTCTTGTTCAGCCAACGAAGGGTAATCGATATTTCCAAGTGTCCGATAAATACGGAGGAACGTGGAACGAGATGGGCTACGTAAGATTTACGATTTCTATCAATGCAATCTGCTTTATACATTCATATTTTGTTGAACTTATTTTATGTTGAATTGTTAATGAAATAGATTGCCCTGCCCATGAATGTACATCGAACCCACTGGTTCATGATGGTCATTTCCTTTGTCGACAAGGAAATATACGTCCTGGACTCGCTTTCTGGACATGGGTATAATGAGAGGGATGTGGCTAGAAAAGTTAATCAAATTCACCAGGTGCTATCCTCCTATCCAGAGTACCATGATGACATCACAAAGTGGGATGTGTGGTACATGAATGACGACGTTCCCCAACAAACAAACGGGTAAAAATCTTATTCATTAACTCCACTCATTATTTTCTTAAACTCACTATCTTATACATCACAACTGCATTCTATTTTAATCTCTCAGGTGGGATTGTGGCCCTTTTGTATGCTTCTTCATGACCCACTTGAGGGACCTGATTCCTAATCCAAAGAAGAACTTCTCTATTCAAGTGAAGCATCTGAGAATCTGGATAGCCAATGAAATGGCTAGATCAGACTACAACATCCACAAGGCCAAGATGTTTGAAGAGTTACTGAGCTTCAAGTCTATTGATGAGAATGTTCATGAGTTTGAAAGGATGTACAATTTCACTTCTTTTCCTACTGTTCCATTGGAATCCGGGGCGAAGACGAGGAGGTCGGCGCGAAAGTCGCCGGGGAAGAATGGAAAAAAATGAGTTTGTCTGTTATGTTGTTTGGGAATTTGTAATATGAACAATGTTTATGTCATTAAATTTTGTGGGTTGTATGTTTGAGATTGTATGTTATGAACAATGTTTCCCAATGATGATTAGGCAATGTTTGTTTGCTTATGATTTGATGACTTGTGTTGTTTTCTAAAAAATTGCTTGTGATTTTTTGTGAACACAAACTGTACATTTAAGGTGCATTTGGTGTTGGCCAACTACCCTCACCTACCAAAACTGAATTAATAAATGCACTACTACGTTATTAGGTACCAATTCTAAATTGTTAAGTACTCTATCTTAAAGTTAGATACCTGCATTTATATCAGCCAACCTACCCACTGCCCGCTTTTAATACAATCTCCAACCACACTCAACTAACTCTTTATTTTTTCTCTTCACTCTCAGATCTCATCTGTTCTCCTTCTCTTTCACCCTTCTCTTCTTTCTCTCTAAGAAATGTCTCAACATAGTGTAAGCTCTTCACCCTCACCAAGCAATCCACCTTCATATTCAAGAGGAGATTCATCCCGGAGGTCAGGGTGTAGGCCTGGGCAGTGTTTCTGTGGCCGTTACCCGGTAAGTCGTACCGCACATACGCCCGGAAATGACGGACGCGTGTTTTGGAATTGTGCCAAGCCTAGAGGTCAACAATGCAACTATTTCTACTGGGAAGATGAATTTCCCAGTCCTTGCTGTGCTCCAGATCTCCAACAACTTCAGGAGGAGGTAACAACGTTGAGTAGGAGAGTCGTAGGGGCCGAGAATGCTTCCAAAGCCCAATCTTTTCATGTGAAACTGCTGTATGTTGTGATTTTTGTCATTCTCATCGTTTTAATTTCAAAGTAAGATAGTTTGCTTCTCTATTCTGTTGTGTTCAGTTAAGTGTGAGACTCGAAGGGGCCGAGAATGCTTCAAAAGCCCACTATTTTCGTGTGAAACTGTGTATGTTGTGATTTTTGTCATTTTCAACATTTTAATTTCAATGTATGATAGTTTATCCTGTATTTAATTCTAATTCTGCTGTGATTAGTTAAGGATTAAAGTTTTGTTAACAATGATATCTCAGTTTTTATCTTAAATGAAAGTGTTAATATCTTAACTGATAAACTTACTAACTAAAGATTAATCAATGATATCCTCATGCAATCTTATTCAGCTTAGTTCATTCTATAGTGTTAACAATGCTATCTAGGTTAAAAAGGAATCTTCCTGGGACCACTTTTTTTGTCCCGTAGCTGGCCTCTGGGACCACTTTTTTCGTCCGGTAGCTGGCATTTTCGTAATAACCGGCTAGTACCGGCTTAGCCGGTTACCTTTGGGACGCACCAAAGTTTTTTCCGTTATCATTGGAATCATCTCTGCACCTGCATCAATCATTGAAGTGAAGCAAAACTCTCATTGTATCCAAAGCGCTTATGTTCCCGATCCTCCAACGAAAACTCAGTCGTCTTTTTCGACTGTGGATTGTACAACAAGCTTCCAGTGCGATCGTACTCTGTATCAGAACAAAAGTATTGCGTCCTAGTAGTCAGGACCACGAAATCCACATTTTCCTTCTTGAAAAACCTTAATGCACGTGTAAAATTCACGGATGGCTCACAAGTAGTCAGTATCTTATGCCATGGTTGATTGGGATCATTCGTCAGCTGATAAACATCAAAGGAGGAACAGAATCCGCATCGATCAGCCAGTTTATGTGCAAACACCACAATAGACTCTTTGTAACCAGCAAATTGCAATGAAGAAGAACTGATAGCGTGTTCTGGAAACTCATACCGTTCAAACAGCTCATCAATCACGTCAAAACGTAGAATGTACCGGGTCTTGCCGTCTGATATCACATGCCAGTACATGTATCTATTGACAGATGCAATCGGGCGAACAAAAATACCGTCACTTTCATATAATGGATAAGGGACGTCTATTACCTTCTTCCTCCATAATTTTTGGCAGGTCGTGAAACGGCTAACTTTAACGGTATTCTCCCACGCAACGTAGGCAATACCTACCAACATGAAACTATTGGCGATTGGATCAAAATAAAAACTAAAAAGTCGACTGTTGTTATAAGTACCATAACAACCAATATGCCAAAATTGTCTTCTGACGGGGTTCCACAACACAAACTCTTTGTAAGATTTTTTCCGATATGACCCAGACAAACAAACTATGCCATTAGAACAGCCCACGATTTCTACATTGTCTGCCTTAACTGGAATTGTTAGATCAATGGGGGTTCGGTTAATTCTGAAGGACACCACCGCGGTTGACGGAGGACCAGCGTGGTAGCTAGAAGCAATATATGACATAGGGATTTCATTCGTGTGGTTGTGCTGACGATTATTCATGTGGTGCACATCGATAAAATCAGGAGAGAGGATTAAATTGTACCAGGTTTTGCAGACGCACTTCGCAGCAGAGACCGCACTGGCAACTTCAAGAGGATTTCAACCATCAAATCTTCCGAGAGATATGCCCTTCTCCCTCTGCCTCCTCTCTTTGTTTCTTCTTGTTCCTCAACAGATCTCATCTTCAGAGATTTCACTTTTTCTTGCAGCTACGTGCGGTCTTCTTCAGCCCTTTTCACAAACCAATCTAGGGTTTCTAAGGAGGAAGGTGATGCGGTTCTATAAATAAAGTTAAATTAATACCTAGCCTTGGGCTGGCGTATTTAGTTTATTACCCCTGGTTACCTCTTCGGCAATATGAGAAGTTTTTCTTTCTTCTTCAGTGTTTTTATTGGGGATAAAAATTGATTCCAGTAAGTTTGGGTAGTCAATGAGAATAACAAGACATCGTCTAATCTCTTTTTTGCAAAACAATGAGCTAATTTGTTGCCATCTAATCCATAAAAGAGATTGTCACATACTCAAACGAGAGTAATTTATGACATGCTTCCACAATGCTTCTCATATCAACAAGACTATCCATTTGCAAGCCGATGGAAGCAAGATTGAGCTCCCTGGCCATCAACAAGCCGGTTTCCATGGCGGCCAGCTCCGCGAACAGCGGTGAACGGAGCCGAGAGATCCGACGGTGCCTTCTGGCAACGAAATAGCCTTGGTAATCGCGGATTGAGCAGCTCTCCATGTTCCTATTTACATATTTAATTCAATTCCATATGTGACCTTTCTTTTGGTCATCAAACTTTGCAACACATTATCTACTACTAGGCGGTACCCCGCGCTAAAGCGCGAGTTAAGAAAGAAAAATTGTTATTCAAATATAGTGGCACACTCGATATTTCTGTATAAGAAAATATACTCATTTTACGTCATGGAATGTGTGTAATAAATATCATTGGTAACGCACCATAACTTTATTCGGTCACATAGCCTAAAAAGTTACGGTATTGGGGGTAAGAATTGTAAGCATTTTAAATGTGGACTTTCAGGCCATTTTGAAAAATTCAGTACGAAATAACTTTTTTGATGTGTAAAAATATAAGTTGTTTGGGTGAAATGGAGACTTACTAAGAATAATAGATTAAAGTAAAAGAATTACTATGAATATAGATTGACTCACATATTAAGACATGCAGCTTCATGAAGACTACTTAGGCGAATCGTTGTTCTATATTTTTCACATCATCAATGAGAGAGGGAATTTTGTGAGGACATAGTGGTGTGTTGCAATTTTTTTCTAAATATTTTCATTCATAATTCTCAAGGTGTCATAGTTTATGAACGATTATATAAGACATCGCCTAAATACGAATTTATATAAAAACCCTAAAACATGTAAGATGTGAAATTTAGCATAAAAATTTAAAGTGCTCGATATCAATCAAACATGAATCAAGAAATCGTTCAATCAAACATGGATTTGAGTTGACAATCTACCAAATAAATATCTTTTCACTCAAAAAAATCTATATTTTGAAGAATTATGTAACTAGGAAATGTTTTTAAGACAAAGCTACAATTGCTTTCACATTTTCTAATAAGAAAATATAGATAATTACAAACAAACATGTCCAACACTAAATTGATGTTATAACATTATCTGCAGAAGAGAAGAAAAATACAAGTACTTCACCGCTACTTGAAGCAACCATGATAATATGCGAGTATGGGTCAACGCATATGTCTGGGGCAGTTACCATAAAGCTGCGCCAATGATAGATGTGCGTGCTTAGGGCATCTCTAATAGCTCATGCAAAAGCCTCTTTTATGCAAAATATAAATAAAATGAGGAAAAAATGAGCTCGAATAGACGATGCAAATCGTCATGCATTTTGCAGAACATGCATCTCCCTCTCCATTAATAGCTAGCAAGAAAGTAGGCATGCAAAATTGTGTGTCTATCTCTCTCCTCTCATGCATCCTCAATATGTATATTTTAACCTCTCATAGCTACAAAATGTATAAATTGCATTTTACTGCTGGAACAAAACTACAAATGCATGTCATGCAAAATTTAAAACATGCAAAAAATACCTACAACTATTGGAGATGCCCTTACAAAGATATTTTCTTGAGAAATGCTATACATGCCGAAGGTAACTCCCGATGGGGAGCCGAAAAAGCCACGTCAACCCCCACTAACTATTAAATAAATATATGTTTTTTTCATTTTCTCTCTCTCTCCATTACTCCCTCCTCCAGTCTCCACCGTCTCCATCCTCTTTCTCTCTACTGCTCTCAATTCTCTCTTCCCCCTCTCATCTAATAATATCCCCTGCACTCCGATAGTCTTTCAGTTTCTCATCTTGATCTCTTTTGACTCTATTGTCAATAATCTGCACATTAAACATTTAAATTGTATTCATCTTATTATTTCTATTGAAAAACAATTGCAGAAAACCATCTACTCCACATTCACTATTCCTCATTTCTCAATCCAACCTCAATTTTTTTTTTGAATCCCACTATGTGAAAGAGATGCTGATATTCTTTTCTAAACATCTAAAACTGAGTTTTTGTTAGATGAATTTTCCATTAATTAGGTATTAGCACACTTTTCGATCTATGAACGGTAAGCTTAGCAATTTTTATTCAACATAAATTTGTGTTCATAGTGATTGAGCACTTATAGTCTTATTGAAGAAATAGTGAAGGAGAGTTTGTATATGGAAGCACATGACGACAATAGAAACAGATGATGGAGATGTAGATACTGCTTTATGACATGGCAGATCTAGGCCACGTGGCAACCATCCAGCACACCATATTGTGCTCCACACACACAGGATCACCAGCCGAGCTGATCCATGTGGGGGCTGCGAGACAGAGCCCTCGCATACCACTGCACGGGACTTGTAGGGATTTGTGGTTTGGAGGCTAGGGTAAGCCCTGTCGCGTGCGAGCCAAGCCCGCGCGCGACCTTTAGTAACTGTTTTGAGAGATCTATGGCACGAGCTCCCTAGACCCGGTCAATCCGGTCAAACCCGGTCAACCTCGTAACGGTTCCGGTACTCGCGCACCACGTGCTCTAACGGTTCCTATATACTCGGACGAACGTGCCGTTACGGTTAAGCTAATTAAGCCGCCATTAATGGGCGCATTAACTACACTACAACGGCCACGTTCTCCAGTATATATATATCGTTACTCTTTCCATACAAGAAGAACAACACTGCCATACGCGGAAGCTCTGCCAAACCTCTGTCTCTCTCTCAGACATTGCTACTGACTTACTCTCTCCCTACACACACCCCTATTCTTCCTGTGCGATCCCTGATCCACTACGTACGGTGTACACGGAGGTCTCCCTGCCGGAATCTCTTGTGCACATTTTGGTGAACCCGACGTGAAACTTACCAGCAAAAGCAACCATGTCTCAGGAGGATGATGTCAGCAACCGGTCGCCTTCCACCGAAACTCCCTCGGGAGACGAAGTCCGCCGTACTCCGACGACTCCCGGCGAGGCACCAACTTTGGAGTCTTTGGACGCCACTGTCCAAAGTCAGGCAAAAGCTCTCAAGTCTCAATCTGCGCAGTTGGAGCGGATCTTGGCCGTTCTGGGCACCCTTGCGCCAAATCCTCCACCAGGTACCGCCACCCCTCAGGGAGGAGGAACCCCTACTGCTCCAGGATTGGGAGTATCGGCCACGCCTCCCAACCCTCATCTGCAAACTCCACCGTCAGCCGCGCAGCTGCCTTCGATCCAAGGATCAACAGCGCAAATGCTACCCCCTGCCGCTCACGCCTCTCAGCCCACGGCTTTGGCGTCTAACCCAACTTTGCAGTACACTATGCCTCCACCGGCGACCATATGGGGAAACGCGGGTAGCCAATACACTCTCAATCCTCCGGCGACATATGTATCGCCACCGCCTACGGCAGCCCCTCCGGCAGCTACCGAGGGAAGCCTCCCAGAATGCATGACATCCTTGCAGAAGCGCGTGGACTCCATCCTAGCTCATCAATCGCTCGCGGATACCATCATCCCGAAGCTAGACAACGATCCACCCATCCCACGAGAAATTTATCTCATGCCTAACCCGGCAGGGTACAAGGCTCCCAAATGGGACAAGTTCGAAGACGTCAATGGAAACGCCCATGAGCAAGTCATGCGTTTCATCGATGTCATGGGTCCATACGGGGCTGATCCCAAACTGCTGATGCGAGAGTTCCCAAAGACTCTTGGGAATGTAGCATACAAATGGTACCGGACGTTGGAGCCCGGATCTGTGAAGACTTGGGACGACATGGTCCAGAAGTTCTACACCAAGTTCTTCCAGATGGAAGAGAAGGTGACGATGATCCACCTCTCGCGGATGTATCAGAAACGCGAGGAAGATGGAATCACTTTCATCAAGAAATTCAGAGCGAAATCCTTAGAATGCAAGGACCCAATGCTCGAGAGTCGGCTCGTAGAGATATGCCTGCAGTGCATGCGAGATGAGTACAAGAGCATGCTAATCAATTTGCAAACACCCACGTTTTCAAAGCTCATCGAGTGCACGATGAACATCGAGCCCATCGTCGAGAGACAGAGAAAGAAGAGCGCTCCAGAACGACCTGCGAGCGGCACCACCTACAAGATCGGCAGATTCAGCTACAAGCGAGGACGCGAAGCTGAGGTCAATGCAGTTTCGCCCCAGAAGCAAGCAAAAGTTACAAACTTCGACGCACCGCCCCTGCCCTGCTCGGTGGAGGAGGCAAGCGATCTCTGCAGACAGTGGCGTAAGGACGGCGTCCTCCCACCGCTCGAGAAAGCACCCTCCAAGGAGATGACGAGGGACCCTAAGTGGTGCGAATACCACGGCAAGGTCATGCACCCCACAGCCGAGTGCAAGAAGCTCAGATTCGCACTCGATCAGAAGATGAAGAGCGGCGAACTCATCGTCAGCGACCATCGGAAGGACGTGCGCAACAACCCGCTGCCTGCCCATACAGATTCGGGCTCAAAAGGCAAAGAGGTCGCCATGATCTCGATAGTCGACTTGGAAGAAGTCGCAGAGGATGGTCTGCCCATCGTTGCTGAAGTCCATGAAGATGAAGACTACAGCATGGACACGGAAGATGAGCGTGCCGACCGCATGAAAGGGTCGCACGGCTTCGACCGATTCTTCAACGAGATGAACTTCTCCGAAAAATGTCGAGCGGACATGACAAAAGCAATCTTAAGGGTAGCAGAGGACTACGAGGAGGACCTCGTGGTCTCCAACGGGAAAGTCGTCAGGGCGTCCCGTTCCACAGAAAAGATTATGACCTTTTCTACCAGCGACAAAAAGACAGACGCGAGCCACCAGAGGCCCCTGTACGTGACCGCCATCATCAACGGCGTCGAATTCAAGCGAGCATTCGTCGATGGAGGAGCAGCGGTCAATGTTGTTCCACTCCACACACTGAAGCTAGCAGGGATCCCCGAGCACAAGGTAGTCAAGCGTCCATCCCCGCTGGTAGGATTCGGAAGCGATTCCAGAATGACGATCGGGTGGATCCGCCTGGGCGTTCAGATCGGCAAAATCAAGTGCTCGGCGAAGTTCTATGTCATAGACGCGAACACCACATACCACATGATCATAGGTCGGGCCTGGATTCATCGCTTTGACGCAATCCCTTCAACGGCTCACCAAGTGATGAAAGCTATCTGGAACGACAGGATTGTCGAGATACCGGCCTCAACTAACCCGTTCAACTTGGACGAAGCGCATCTCAGCGAGGCGGTGTGGTTCACCGAGATGGCGGACGAACAAACACCCGGACCATTCAACCCTACTCCTTTACCTCTCTGGGAGGACATCAAGGACCAGTCACCTGCAGGCGTGATGGTGACAAGGGGAGACACCGAAGAAAAGCCGCCTACCCACGAAGAGGCGCCGCGCATCGCATATCATCGCAAGAGTGTCTACACTCTGAAGAGGATCGCAAAGCACGACCCCGAGGGCAAGGAGATAGAGAGCTTCTACTCCAACGGGAAGAAATGCTATCGCATATGAAGGTGCGCGGGGACGTCCTCACACGGGCATGGGGATGTCCCTGGGCAAATCAATCAAATCGAGCAAGTTGCGCTCACAGAAGAGCCAACACAGGGCGCTCCAGAGGAGAAACTTAAAGAAGCCCCCGAATGCATGGAAGACAGGCCAAGACCACAAAAGCAAGAGCTTAAGGAAGTGTTCCTCAGCCCGAACGAGGAAAAGAAAAGACCAGTCTTCCTGAGCGCGGACCTCACAAGCGAAGAGGAACAAGGACTGCTGCAGCTCCTAACTGAATACAAGGACGTGTTCGCATGGGAATACGACGAGATGCCGGGTCTGGACACGAGCATCACCATGCACCGTTTAGACATCATCCCAGGGTCTAAACCGGTCAAGCAAAGCACCAGAAGCTTTAGGCCAGAGCTCAACGTGAAGATCAAACAGGAGATCGTCAAACTCCTAGATGCCAAGTTCATAGAGCCCAATCACCATCCCACATGGTTGGCCAACATCGTGCCAGTGGTGAAGAAGAACGGACAGCTCCGCATCTGCGTGGACTTCCGAGATCTTAATCGCTTCTGTCCTAAGGACGATTTCCCGCTGCCTAACATTGATTTACTCATTGATTCAACAGCAGGCCATCGCATGTTCAGTTTCATGGACGGCTTCAGCGGGTACAATCAAATCAAGATGGATCCCGAAGATGCAAGGAAAACTGCATTCATCACTCCCGTGGGGGTATTCAACTATACGGTAATGCCATTCGGTCTTAAGAATGCAGGCGCAACCTATCAGCGGGCCATGATGGCCCTATTCCACGACATGATGCACAAAGAAATGGAATTCTATGTGGACGACCTGGTAGTCAAATCCAGGCATGAAGCAGATCACCTTGCAGACCTGCGAAAGGTATTCAACAGATGTAGGAGCTTTCAACTGAAAATGAACCCCATGAAATGCGCGTTCGGCGTGACTTCGGGGAAGTTTCTGGGATGCGTAGTCCATCGCCAAGGAATTGAGCCTGACCCTGCGAAAGTGTCAGCCATCACCAGCATGACACCACCTCAAGACCAAAGTACCTTGAAAACATTCTTGGGAAAATTGTCATATCTGCGGAGATTCATCCCGGCAATCGCCGAAATCACATGCTGCTTCAGCACTCTTCTCAGAAAGGACGCCGCGTACAACTGGGCTCCTGACCATGAAGCGGCATTCGAAAAGCTAAAGGAGATACTTACATCCCCGAAGATTATGATCGCGCCTCAACTGGGATCGCCGCTGCTGCTATATCTTACATCAACAAGGAGATCTATAGGAGCACTCTTGGCCCAGGTATATGAGGGACAAGAGAGGCCTATCTATTACATCTCTCGCATTGTGCAACCTGCTGAATCAAGGTACACGGACATCGAACGTCATTGCCTTGCCTTATTCTTCGTAATAGAGAAGTTGAGACACTACTTTGCATCGCACAAAGTAGTGGTGGTCACCAAAAGCGACCCCATAAGATACCTGCTAACTCACACTACTCCGGGCGGGAGATTGGCGAAATGGTACATGACCATCTCTCAGTACGATATCACATGCGTAAAACCAAGAGCGATCAAGTCGCAGGCGGTAGCAGATCTGCTGGCACAGTTTCCTGACAACAGTCACGAACCTGTGATCGAGGAAGAACTCGAAGGCCCTGAAATCTACGCGATCGACGTGCCCTATTGGACCCTCCACTTCGATGGTTCGTCAACCAGAAAAGGCGGAGGCATTGGGATAGTCTTGACAAAGCCGGACGGGGAAGTCATACAGATGTCCGCGAAACTCAACTTCGCAGTCACGAACAACGAGGCGGAATACGAAGCTCTTATCGCGGGACTTCGTGCAGCAAAAGCTCTGGAAGTGAGCAACTTAACAGTCATGGGAGACTCCAAGCTGATTGTTAAGCAAGCCTCGGGCGAGTATGGTCTGAAGGAAATCAACCTCCTGTCATACCGCACTCTAGTGCAAAAGCTGATGCAGCAATTCTGCGACGTGAAATACGAGCACAAGCCCCGAGCAGACAACAGGCATGCAGACGCCTTAGCAACTCTGGGATCTAAGGTCAGCATAGACAAATGCCCTGCGAGGATTTCCATCGAAGTGCGAACATCGTCGGCATTAACAGAAGATGCGTGCGACGACGAACACATGGATGACGCAGACTGGCGAAAAGCAATCCTGCAAGCTATTGCGAAAGGCACCAGCAGCGAGAGCTGGGCACTCACGAAAGGATACTGCATCCACGACAACACCCTCTACTACAAGGGTCCCGGAGGAATACTCATGCGATGTGTCTCCGAACAAGAGGGACAACAGCTGTTAGAAAAGATTCACCAGCACGCTTGCGGAGAAAGCGAGGTGTCAATCTACAGGAAAGCTCAGAGATACGGCATCCATTGGCCGAGCATGTCTACAGCCGCAGCCCTGATACAAGGGAAGTGCGAAAGTTGCGCACTAATCAAAGATTCTCTTCTTGTCGCTCTAATCGACGACGACACAGACTGGAGAAAGCCTTTGTTTGAATTCCTCACCAAAGGTACTATACCCGAATCGAGAAAAGAGGCAGACAAATTGAAGAGGAAAGCTTCTCGATATGTGGTTCAAGAAAATCTGCTTTGGCGAAAAGGTCATGAAGGCAACTTGCTGCGATGCCTAGACGATAGGGAAGCACAAGAAGTCATGGACCTCTCCCACCAGGCGGAACACCAGGGAGGTGCGAAATTATGCAGACAGCTCCTCTCAATCGGATACTTCTGGCCCACGATGGAAGTCGATTGCCGTACCAAGGTGCGACGCTGCCAAGAATGTCAATTCAAAGGGAACCTAGTGCACGCTCCCGCCGTGGATCTACATGCATTAGGGACGCCATGGCCATTTCACACATGGGCTTTGGACTTCATTGGCCCCATCCGACCAACGTCACATGGGAACCATTTCATTCTCACCGCAACTGAGCTGTTCACCAAATGGGTGGAAGCAATACCACTGAAGACGGCAAACGCGCTGGCTGTGGTCAACTTCATCCAGGAAAACATCGTATGCAGGTTCGGAATCCCGAATACTATTCTTTCAGATAACGGTACTCCTTTTGTTAATCGTCAGGTAGCTACGAAACTTGCGGAGTATAATATCAGGCAAATATGCTCTACTCCCTATTATCCAAAGGGAAACGGACAAGCCGAGGCGACTAACAAAACGCTGCTGAGAATTCTGAGCAAGATGGTCGCAGATGACCACAAGAAGTGGGCCGACTCTCTTAACATAGCTCTGTGGGCCTACAGGACCTCTCCAAGAACACCCACAGGGGCTTCGCCATTTCTTTTATGTTATGGGGCCGAAGCTGTAGTACCTGCGGAGGTCAGAGTCAATTCGGCACGGCTGGCCTTCCATGCGCTTTATGAAAATCAACGCGATCACGATTTAGTCTTGCTGGAAGAAAAGCGAGAACAAGCCAAAAGGACTAACAAGCGGTACCAAGAAAGAATCGCTCGCGCCTACAACAAGACAGTTCAGCGGCGAGATTTCGCAGTTGGCGACCTGGTCTTGCGCGCATTCGACCACTGCATGCGAGAAGCAACTCATCCGAAGTTCGCAGCCAATTGGGAAGGACCCTTCGAAGTCACAGAGGTCTTCGATAGTGGCTACTGCAGCATACGAAGGTTGCACGGCACAACCTCAACTCCGAGCTCAGTCAACATGCGCTGGATCAAGAAGTACTATCCTTGACTCCTTTTATTTCATACGTTTTATGATAACGTTGCTTAATATCTCATGTGGCTACGATTAATGCAATCTCCCCTCCCATATGAGGGGATTGTAATTCTACCTCTCCCATATGAGAGCGATGTAATAAAAGAATTCTCCCAAATGAGAAGTTCATATTTCTAGCCGCTTATATTGCTCTATTTTATTTAAGTATCTCCGTTAACAATGATTCATTCGCTGCAAATAGCAATGCATGCAAATGTGATCTTGATTGATCATCAAAGCCTATCCCCGCGATAGCAACAAACGCAAGTACGATCTTAATTGATCAGCAAAGCCTATCCCCGCGATAGCATCAAACGCAAGTACGATCTTAATTGATCATCAAAGCCTATCCCTGCGATAGCATCAAACGCAAGTACGATCTTAATTGATCATCAAAAGCCTATCCCCGCGATAGCAACAAACGCAAATGCGATCTTTATTGATCATCAAAGCCTATCTCTACGATAGCAGCAAACACAAATGCGATCTTAACTGATCATCAAAGCCTATCTCTTACGATAGCAGCATACACAAACGCGATCTTAATTGATCACTAAAGCCTATCTCTTACGATAGCAGCATACACAAATGCGATCTTAATTGATCACTAAAGCCTATCTCTTACGATAGCAGCCAAGTACAAAAGCGATCTTAATTGATCATCAAAGCCTACCTCTCACGATAGCAGCCAGATACAAATGCGATCTTAATTGATCACTAAAGCCTATCTCTCACGATAGCAGCCAGATACAAATGCGATCTTAATTGATCACTAAAGCCTATCTCTCACGATAGCAGCCAGATACAAATGCGATCTTAATCGATCACTAAGGCCTATCTCTCACGATAGCAGCCAGATACAAATGCGATCTTAATCGATCACTAAAGCCTATCTCTTACGATAGCAGCCAAATACAAATGCGATCCTAGTTGATCATCAAAGCCTATCTCTCACGATAGCAGCCAATGCGAATGTGATCTCAATTGATCATATAAAGCCTACTTCTTATGATAGCAATCAAATGCAAATGCGATCTTAAGTGATCATGCAAAGTTTATCTTTTACAATAGCAGTCAAGCGCGAATGCGATCTTGAATGACTGCTGAAGCCTATCTTTTGCGATAGCAGTCCGCACGAATACGATCTTAAGTGATCATCTGAGGCCTATCTCTTACGATAGCAGCCAAACAAAATGCGATCTTAAAAGATCATCCAAAGTCTATCTTTTGCAATAGCAGCGAAAATGCAAAATGATCTCAATCGATCATCTAAAGCCTATCTATCGAAGATAGCAGGTTCTACAGATGCGATCTTATAATGGTCTTCTTAAGCCTATCTGTTACGATAGCAATTTCTACGCAAAGTAATTTTGGTTAAGTACCCAAGCCCGTCTGTTATGATGGCAACGCACGTGCAGAATCATTTTATTAGATCTTCCAAAGATCTATCTGCTGTGATAGCAGTTTATGCGCGAGACGATCTCGAACAGTTTTCTAACAAAGCCTATCCTCTATGATAGCAATTCGCACTGCTCAATGATCTTAATTGATCTGTGAAAAATTATCTGAAACGATAGCGAAGTTGTGAACGTGATCTCATACGATTTACAATGACCAACTACAAGCCCATCCGTCAAGATGGCAAAGCTGCGAAATTACGATCTCAAATGATCTAGCGAAACGGCTGCGAATTGACATCGCATATGAGAAATCATTATATGGAATTATGCAAGGCAAAACAAGCCGAAACGCGTGCGAAATTGTATTTTGTTGCAAAGAACAGATAATACAAGAGCTATTTATCATTATGAGTCAAATGACTTACACTTTATCTATCTAGATAGCAGCTTACAAGCGAAAAGCTCGCATCTAACTACACAGCCAACATGGCTTACAATACATTCGAAAAATGGCTGATCAGCCAGGGATGCACCAAGGAAACTCTCGGCTAAGAAAAGAGAGAATCCACCGGTCTTGATACCGGCAGCACAGCGTGCGAATCTGCGGCCAAAGACCTATAGCAAAAGGGATGCAGCCGCGAAGAGATCAACTCGCCATTCGCTACATCCCTAGCAGCAAGGTCAGGGATACAATATGCCCAGGACCCCAAAGAATGACTAAAGCCTCTGTCTGATCAAGATAGGCGCCGGAGGAGCTTCCTGTTCCGACAGACGCTACTCCGCAAAACAGGCGAAGCAGTCATTCCTCTGGTGATGGACTCCTTGTCATGTTGGACAAGGGCATTGACGAGCACCCCGACCTCACAAATTTGAGGGCGAGGGATTCCTCTCTGGAGATGCTGAAGAAGAATCCCGCCGTTCATTACGAGACGGTAGTACGGTCACTACGGCGCTGCACCTCGCCACGAGGCGGCCGGAGACATGACCTGCACACATAATACACGAAGAAATTTCTTCGAACACACATGAGGTATTATCTGCATCCTCTTTATGATGGTTATAAACGGCAATGAGCCTCATAAAGTGGATCTTGGAAACTATTTCTATGGCACAAAGCGCAAACTCAGGATTCAAAGCCTGAAGTTGCCATGAATCAACGAAAAACAAGCGTTGAAACCAGCAGTCGTAAGGACTCACGACAAAGCACATGTTTGGGATGAAGAACCCAAATGGCAAAGACAGGGTTTATATAGGCCCTGTAGAGACTCTTCGGTTGCTTAAGATGAGTCAGCAAATTCAAAAAAGAGGGTAAGTTCAATCACTTACGCCTTGAAAAGCGGTAACAATCAATTACCCTACTAAAGGCTACGACGATTCAGTTGCGTATCCTAATAAATGACGGATAGTCATGATTCGGATGGACTTCCCAACGGAAGCGTGCTTATCCGCCGAGTAATTAGCGCGAAAATCAAGCAAAGAATCAATTGCTGATGTCATAATTGGATTTGCACAGAAATGTCCAATCAAATCCCGAAAGGGGCAAAACGGGCAAACTCATTGTTTGTTGTTAAAAAAAAGAAGGGGGAGAAACCCTAGCAATATCACATTAATGTTCAAAACATTACATTAATGTCTCAGCCATTTTCCTGTTTTCTTTTCAAAAATTCGAAAAGTCAAAACAAATTTTTGACTAAGGAGTCCTGGGGTGCGAACTGCTCGCTCAGCTTCTCCACTTGTTTCACTTCTTGCTTCAGTTGCTCGCACTTGGCATTCATTTCCTGATACAGCTTTACAGCTTCATCAGCCTTTTGCTTTTGCTGCTCCACCTTCTGCATCTCAGCTGCAAGATTCTGGTGACCGAGATTCAAGTCACAGCTGCGCGAATCAGTGTAACTCTGTCCTTGAGGAATTTAAAGCCAAGTCTGCCTTGGACTTTGAGCACGAGATTTTGGCACATGCCACACAGCAATTCAGCACTCTGGGCCGAAATGGTCGCAGGTGTAGCCGCACACAGCTGCTCTAGTATCCAGATGGCTTCAGTAAGGAATAGCCTCCTGTCAAAAGGACTGATCTCCAGACACCTCACAAACGATCGGGGGTATCTGAGGCGCATTCGAACCACCCAGTCTACATCGGTTTGCTTCAAACCTGAGACGTCAAAAACAAGTCATGATGTCAAAACTCGCAAGCAAATAATGCGACGTACGAATGGTAAAATCTCTGCTTACCAGTGCCTTCCAGAATTTCATGAATAGAAGGAATGCGAGCCACCGGGTTGTTCGAAGACTGCCCTCGCTCCATGGCTCTCCTATCAGCTGCGAGCTCCAAACTCTTATAGTTAGGAGGAAGAGTGTAAGCTGCACCAGCTGCGATTACATTCCCAACCTGCGAGCCCCAAATGCTCCACGCAGGAATGGGTGCTCCTGGCTCAGTCATCGCCGGAGGCACAACCGAGGTCGCTGGACGGACATTCCCAGATGCGGAAATGGCAGCATCGCTTGTCCTTTCCTCCTCACCACCAGTACGGACACTTTCGTCCATCCGCACAGCATCAGCTTCAACATCGTCGGAGAGCTCGATGACATCCTCGAGACGCTCACTTACATGTCCAGCGTCCGCGACGGGCTTCTCAGTATGAGAGCTCGAGATTGGAACATGGGATGCAGAAGGCTGACTTCTCTGCTCCAGCTCAGGTTCCTCAGCATGACCTGCGATACCAAATGCGACAATATGAGGTAACTTGTGTTATAAGTTATTTCACTATCTTTGCTAAAGCTAAGAATAAGCACCTCCACGCGAAGGTGGGATTAAGGTATCCTCATCGTACACTAGGGACGTGGAACCGTGCCCTATCAGTGTATCTTCACTAAGCAAATCTTTAAGAGAAGCGTGACCTGGGACGCGAGTAAACCAGTCATGATTTTGCTTCAAGTGACTAAAGCCTAGTATGCGCATATCACTCAAAATAATTGCCTGAGGGTTCCCCGCATTTGCTTACCAACCAACGGCGAATGTCAGGCTTTGACACACCGTGCTTTAACGCACCCACAATTACATCTCTATAAGTAACTGCGAGATTGAAGATCTCACCTTTATCGCCACCCGCGATCTCTGCGAAGTCCGCTTGGACTTGCTCTAGCTCTGCTGTGTCCTCTCCAGGAACCTCATCTTCCTCCTCCACATGAGGAGCCACTTCTTCGGGAAGCTCGTCTTCCTCGCCAGTTGGACGCGCTAAGTCGTCAACATGCCGCTCCTCGAGGCTCCGCTGTTTCACAAGCTCAAGTTCCTCTTCCTCTCGCTGCCTTCTTCTCGCAGCAGCCTCCGCGGCTGTCCTCCGGGGTTCAGCAAGAACATCCTCGCTTATGGGATCATCTGAAACGCCAGCATGGGCATTTCTCTTTTGCCTCTTGGCCACGAGGCCACCAACGGCTTCATCATCATCACCTGCGAATATACAAAATTGGTTCAGAGAAAAGAACTGCATAGAAGTTATGATAAAGGACAAGAAAATGCGGCGGAAGTACCTCCTGACTCTTCCTCGCGCATCACAACTGTTCCTTCTTCTTCTTCTTCATTACTTGCTTGGGGCTCCTGCCTCTCCTCCTCTTCCTCTTGATTGAATGGAACGAAGGTTTCAACTGCGAGATCTTTTCGCACCTTGCCGGGCATACGACCCTTACCTTTGTCCTTGATAGAAAGGGACCTCGCTGGGGGCGAAGCTGGAACGCTCCTAGGGGAAGAAATCGTAATCCCCTTTTGCTTAGGCCTCTTCGCTCTCAGCGCCGCAGTCGCTGGAGGGGACGGGTCATCCCTAGGAGGAGACGGAGCCGGAGGGTTGTCTATCAGCGAGTCAGCAAAAGTGTTCATGACCCCGCGAACTTTTGTTTCGACCTCGGCATCCATCCTCCATGCTAGCCGATACGACTCCCCCCTTCTTCTGGTCGCAACAATGGTATCCACCAGCGATTTGGAACGGTCACCAGCTGCGAACCTCCGCACATGACACTAGACAATACAGAACAAAAAGCATCAGTGCAAGCAAATCAAAGAGCTCAAAGCACACAAGGAAACTGCTTACCTCAGCAAACGCCTTGCTATATTTGATGACCTGCGTGTCACCCTTCTTGATTGCATCGACCTGCTCCTTCAGAATGAAATCGGGGCACAAATGATTCTCGCGGTCCAACAACGAGTAGCAACCGTACTCAGACTCACTCAAACTGCAGTTGGGGCGAAACGGAAAAGAGTTTCTCTTGATCAAGGGGGCCCTTCCTGGCTGCGCTGCCGCCTCCGTCTCCATCCTCGTATGCTGGGCAATCCAGTATGCGATCCAATTCTGGGAGCAACCACCCCTGCGAGTTCCCGCAGGCTGCTCAAAGGGAAGATTGCTCATAAGGACCGTCTTGCATTCCTTTGTCAGCAAGCGCTTGTAGCACCCTCTAACGATAGACTGGGGCCAGATTGATGGGGCCACCGCATCGAAACCAAACTGAGGAGAGACCCGAGTGGGGTCAACATCCACTGTAAGCCTTTCATATCGTGGCGCGAGCTCACGAATATGCTCTGCAAGTGCAGGAAGAGAACCCCGCAGACACCAGCAAAAGAACTCACGATAGCACTCGTGGAAATGCGGTCCCTTTTCAAAGAGAAGGTCTTCTGACAAGACCATACCTTCGGAGGGGTATAGCTTCGGAAACCACCGCACATTCTCAACACGTGTGGCGTAAGGCCTGGCAGTGAACTCCCTTCGCTCGTCGCATATCAAGCTCCAAGTACACTTGGTGTTGCTTGCCCCGAACCATCTCGCAGCCCTTCCGCTGTTGAGCGCTTTCGTCTCGCCTGGGGGACACCACTTCTCAAGTGGGAGGGGAGTTGGAGCATAAGACGGCCAACGCTCGAAAACCCACATTGTCAAAAAGCTGATATTGACAAAGGTCAGAACATCGAGGCGGCCACGCGATTCCCTCATCGCCAGAACCAGCTGATCCAGCCTGTAATATAGCGTGCCCAAGACCAAGGGTCCAAGTGCGACTCTCTGGCCAAGAGCGAGCCTCACGGCAAGTGGCAGCACATGGTAGAAGACCCCATCGTGGGGGTGACCATCAATCAGATACCTCGACAGCCAAGCGCAGAGAAAGGCGCAAAGGGTCAAATGATAACCCTTGCCCTCTACGTAATTCTCGGCCTCCGGGTCCTCGCTCAAAAGCTTCTTAGTAATACTACTGCTCGCATAGTCTCGGAAGAAGTACTGCAACCACTTGTTCCAGGTATTCTTCGCGGACGTATCAACCAGCTGCCAGTTCGGAAGAGGTTTTGTACTGGTCCACCGAGTGGAGATTTTCTTCACCTCTGCTAGGCACTCCTCCATCTGCGCGTACAAGGCTAATTCCGCAGATGTCCTTAAGTGACTCAAGGGGTCCACCTCGCCCATGGGGGAAAGCTCATACAGCATTTGAACGTCCTCGAGAGTGGGGGCAGCCTCGAACTCAGCAAAGTGAAACGTGTGAGTCGCAGGCGAATAGCGGGACAGAAGGTCTAGAAGCATGGACTGATCCAACTTCACGGCAGCACCCTTCATAGCACGAACAGCAAAGAAAATGCCGGCTTCATCAAGAGTTTCGGCGTAATTACCCAACACGTGGTCAGTCCACTCATCCATATAGTCCAACTTCTGGACAAACGCCTGAGTAGAAATCGCAGTGTATGGGAAGTGCCCGTTTTCGATTCCCAATCGAACCACATCCTCGGAGCCAACTAACTCGAGCAAGGCTGAGTTAACTGGGCGAGTCAGTGTCAACAACCGCTCAACGGGAACAGGATCAGGCATCCTCTTCGCCTTCACCCTCGCGTGGTAAAAATCTTTCCCACCCAGAAAGGGGGCTTTTCGCCACAGAGACTGCGGAAGCTCCGGCATCTCTTCATCTTCCTTGACGGGTCTGGTTACCCTTGTTTTGGCCATTCCTGCGAAAGGGCAAAAAAAAAGGGGGGGAGAAATACCACACCAGTCAGTTTGAATTTTGAATTCGAGACTTATGCAAAGGAATGCAAACAGTTCCGGTGCCGATTTCAGAAATTGGGTAATTGCAAGATCCAATATCGTCGAAAGAGTAAAGCGAAGCGGGTTTAAAGATCAAAGCCTCTTCACAGATTTCATGAGTTTACGGATTCAACGCAGTTCAAGACAAACGCCGGAATTTTAAAATCAAAAAGTAAACGAGGCCAACCTTGTTTCCTTGAAGCCTGCTTGGAGATGCACAATTGAAGAATACGATTTGCAGTCTTGAACTGATGATTGATTATTTGGATCTGCTCTCGAAGATCTCCGGGTACCATTCACTTTAAGAGAAAGAAGCAATGCCTTGCAATGATGGGATACAAGGTATTTATCCAGAAGAATGAAGGGTTGCGTCCCTTCAGTAGTCGAATCGCAACCGTCACCGTCGTGTCGCGCAATCACAGGACGGGCTGACGTCACGCCTAAAACCCTAAAGGTCAGATGGCACGACTCTAGGGGTTTTAGGTCATAATTACACGCACGGGGGCTGAATCTACCCGTATTTGAATTGGTACGTGACGACGACGCGCATGTTGGTTTCCGCGCATGGAAGCCTATACAGCTACAAGCCTTCACGCGCAGAAAGGGGGCTAATGTAGATACTGCTTTATGACATGGCAGATCTAGGCCACGTGGCAACCATCCAGCACACCATATTGTGCTCCACACACACAGGATCACCAGCCGAGCTGATCCATGTGGGGGCTGCGAGACAGAGCCCTCGCATACCACTGCACGGGACTTGTAGGGATTTGTGGTTTGGAGGCTAGGGTAAGCCCTGTCGCGTGCGAGCCAAGCCCGCGCGCGACCTTTAGTAACTGTTTTGAGAGATCTATGGCACGAGCTCCCTAGACCCGGTCAATCCGGTCAAACCCGGTCAACCTCGTAACGGTTCCGGTACTCGCGCACCACGTGCTCTAACGGTTCCTATATACTCGGACGAACGTGCCGTTACGGTTAAGCTAATTAAGCCGCCATTAATGGGCGCATTAACTACACTACAACGGCCACGTTCTCCAGTATATATATATCGTTACTCTTTCCATACAAGAAGAACAACACTGCCATACGCGGAAGCTCTGCCAAACCTCTGTCTCTCTCTCAGACATTGCTACTGACTTACTCTCTCCCTACACACACCCCTATTCTTCCTGTGCGATCCCTGATCCACTACGTACGGTGTACACGGAGGTCTCCCTGCCGGAATCTCTTGTGCACAGGAGACTTTAGAACAGAGGGAGGAGAGGATGAGAAACAAAATAGACAGAGAAAGAGAGAGAGAGATACGGTGGACGGATGGTGAGAAGGAAATAGTTTAGAGAGAGAAAGAAAAATATATTAATTAAATAGTGAGTGGAGGGGTGACATGGCGTTTTCGGCTTCCCACCGGGAGCTTCATTCGGCATGTCTATCATTTCTCTATTTTCTTACTTGAAAGCAACATCAGAAAAGGCGGAAAATTGAACTTACTATGCTCCCAACCAATCCACAACCACAATACATTCCGCACAACGAGTTTGAAAGAGCGCCCTTTGAATCGAAGAGGATCAAAGAAATTATAGCTAAAACCTAATTTGTTAAAAGCAAATATCATGAAGGAAACAATCGCGCATTGTGAAAGCCCTGCAATTCAAGATGAGCAGAAACATTGTGCCACTTCTTTAGAGTCGATGATCGATAATAGCATTTCAAAGCTCGGGAAGAACATTCAAGCCCAAACCACCAATGTAGAGGAAAAAGACTGGATTGCATTAATACTATATTACGGAAGCGATCAAGATAGCGGCGGATATAGTTGTGTCATGTCATCAGTTCCCTTTTATCCATCTTTTGTTTTCCTGCCACAATACTGGCCTCTTAGACTCTCAATGCTCTCCTTGGTGGGCTTCGAAGATGGCACGGAAGTGAAAGGAGTGGCGATATGTTTGTGTGAGTTTTTGGTACTTGAAGATCAATCAATAAACTCACACAATTATTTGCAAAAAAAAAAAAAAATAAACTCACACAAACATATGTGAAGACGGTTATTTGTCTGGCAAATTCCATTGAATTAACAAAAATATGAGGCTTAATTACTTAATGCATACCCCCAGTATGCCCAAACTAACACTTTGCAATCCCCACTTTCAAAATATGCTTATTGCATCCCCCATTTGCAATAAATCATACTTGTTGAAACTGGTAAAAAAAATTGACTATCATGTCCTTTTATTGAAAGGGCACAATTGTCTCTTCACTTTTATGTATGAAGCTTCATAAAACACCATTACAATCACCGCTGCAGCTGCCCAACACCGCCAGGAAACCCAGATTCTGGCGATGGAAGCCCAGATTCCGGCGACCGAATGAATCTGTGTGAGCAAAAAACAAAAAAAACTGCACTAAAATGGGCTTCTTGATGATTCCTAAACTAAAGGCAACATCCAAAAATAGTCCAAACCCAAAATCACCAAGAGTTTTAGCAACTCATGACCCAATGGCGATCGTCGCTACCCTCCTCCAACGCTGCCTTCATCTTGGCCGCACCTGCAAGCCCAACAACTTCCCCCTTTTCTCTCCTACAAACGTCACAGGTAGCAATTACACATCCAACATCTTCCTCAAAATTGTCGATTCACAAAAGCAAAACCCAGAGTTACCAATTTACAGAGACGAAAAGTCAGATCTTAGAGATAACAGAGGAATGACCATGGCTGCGGAGGTCCTTGGCAGCGATGGGGTTAATCGGGAGAGAGGCGGAGTGATTTAAGGAGAGGGGAGAGAGATATTGCAGAGAGAGTTCGGGATTGAGTAAACATAGAGGCGTTGATGGGGATTGGAATGAATACTAATAAGAAGGGAATTGCTAACCTAAGCTCATGAGGTGATGAACGGCATGAGCTTCCTCCTTCACCGTCACGCTTCGCCGTCACGGACCAACGAGGAATCGATTCGACCAAATCAGTCACTAATAAACTCGACCCACAATTACCCACTTCGTCTTCTTCACCGTCGACGGAAACAGAGGACGACGAGCTCTTCTCTGCCGCCGTGGATTTTTGTTGCTTCTTAAGGTCTCTCTTCTTCTCTAGGAAATTGACTCTCATGTGACCTCTCTCCGAGTCGTTGTGTTTAAGTTCTTCCCCATCTCATCCATTATTTATTTTCTTAAACTCTTTTCATTTTTTTCATTTATATTATTTCAGGGCATTGACGAATTTACCCCTCTTGCACATTTTATGGTTGGCTGATTTTTTTTCCCAGTTTTAACAAGTATGATTTATTGCAACTGGGGGATGCAATAAGCCTATTCTAGAAATGGGGGTTGCAAAGTGTTAGTTTCGATATACTGGAGGTATGCATTAAGTAATTAAATGAAAAAGAGTGTTGCTCAAAAAGAAAGATGAAGAAAGTGAGTTTGTATTGGAATTACAAGCATTTTGCGTTTCAATTGCTAAAGTTAAACCGTTCTCGTTTTCAATTTTCTCTTTGCAGGTCATGTTCTTTGGGTTTGAAAACAAATAAAATATGGGAACGCGTAAGACTGTGAATTTATAAGACTGTGGATGTTACACATGTTGAAGGACACAGTTATATGTATTCACTACTGGCAAGACAATAATTGCGTGTATCTTTATAAGACAAGCAATTGCTACTGCCATTTAAAAATATTAATTTCGTATCTGTATATGCACAACTGGCAAGACAACGAACATTTCCATTATTGATGGGAGACGATTTCATCAAATCGACTTCAAATCGACTCAGCTCGCATACATGGTTCATCTAGATAACTCCTGGGCTTTTGATTCTGTTTACAGCTCATTATTTATGGCGCAGAATTGTGTGTGTGTTTATGCTCTGAGATTGATGGGTTACTTCTCAACCAAAACAGTAATTGAAGTAAATAAATTAAAAAGAGATGCTAACTTGTTAAACCACGTTTGGTAGAAAGTAAACATGGTTTCGTGGATGGTTGATTTTCTCATTTCAGACCGGTTTGGTCTTTCTTCGTGAATCTGGAAGAAAAGACTCGATTTGGGTCCTCATTTTTTAAACTGCTTTTCTCTCTTCTCTCCATTAGTTCAGTAACAGGTTTGTCTTTAGTAGTAAGAAGAGCAGCAAGCTTTGGTCATGTCTATAAGTTGGATTGTGTTAAAATTGCAGTCTTGTCCAGGCATTCTCATTGGCTGTGGTTCTTTTGCTGGGTCTCTTGCTGTTAATTAGAGCTTAAAACAGTGTCTTGTAATTGAAGGTACAAGATTTGGCAACAAATACTCCTATCTTGTGTTAGCAGTAATGAAATCCCAATTTCTTACTGATTTATTTAGTTATTTATTTATTTATGTATTTATTTATTTATTTCTTCTGTTATCTATTTCTTGCGATAGTTTGTGAATGGCTTGGTTTGTTTATCAGATATTATTGTTCATGTGCTGTACTCTTGGGGAACTCAGTAAGAAGCATGAATTCGATCCTTCTGGCAACTGACTTGACTTTGTTTTCCAACACATTTTGGTGGATTTATGAGCATAACACACAGATGTTTTAGAACTGACATGTAACTGATAATGTTTGGAATTGACAATAGAAAATCACATTCAACAATAATGTTACTAAAATGTAAAAAACCAGCAGTTTGCGGGCCTCTTCTGAGATCAAGAGCCCCTGCTCCAAGTTCAGGGTAAGCAAAAAGTTCTATTTGTGCCCCAATTTTCATGTTTCACATAAGGAAAAGTTATAGTAGTAGTTGTTGAGAAAAAAGTTTTATTGTTTGTTCTTTCAAAAGTAGCACTCTTACAAAATGATAATGTTGAAATAATGCCTTGAATCAGGAAATCGCACAAGCTACATCACGCACACGTGCGAGAGAGCAAAATTGGAGTTGTTGGCTCTGCGATGCTGCAAGTTGAAGACCATTTCAGGAGTTCGCACATGGTTGTGCTTGCACGAGCAGGTCGGTGGCCAGGTTTCAGGGTCGGATGTTTGGCTTAGTTTTGGACTTCTATATGATCTTGATAATTTTAGCAAAGATCAGAGTAGTGCTCGCCAGAGTCAGGGCTACACCCCAACAAAATGGTGTAGCAGAAACAATGAATCAGATACTTTTAGTGAAGGCCTGATCAGACGCCGGCTAGTAAGCGGGCATAATCGAGTAGCAGAATGTAAACAATGGGGTGGAAAACATCAAGAGTAAACCTCCATAGGGTTAGGAAATTAATCATTATCAAAACAATCAATTTTCATCCACAAGCAGTAATATTAACTCTAAAAACCTATAAACTTGTAAAAACAGCAAAATCTTAAAATTTGCCCAAAACATTTACCTTACAAAAATTAATAGGCATGAAAAAATGTGACTCAAATTGGATTAAAACAAGATCCTAAACATAGAATAAAATATTACTTAAACGAGCTAAAAATAACATAAAGCATCCATTTGACTTATCAACTAAAGGATTAATTTGGTGTCGAAACCGGAGCCCGATGGAGCATGCTCATCAGGCACACGTAGGAGCTTTTCAAATTAGGGCCATTATATTCATTCGGATACAATAGTCAAGTTATGGTCAAAATAGCAAATGACTCCAATGCTTTCATTACTTCCGTGTTTTGCGCTTGTTAAGTGTCATCAACATCACGTGTGACAGCTCCGCATCATTGGAATCATCTGCTCCTGCGTCAATCAGCGAAGTGAAGCAAAACTCGCATTGTACCCATAGAGCTTAAGTTTCCGATCCTCCAACGAAAACTCTATAGTCTTTTTTGTTTTTGGATCGTACAACAAGCTACCAGTATAATTGTTCGTAGGAGAATAATAGTATTGCGCAACAGTAGTCAGGACCACGAAATCCGCGTTATCCTTCTTGAAAAACCTTACTGCACGCGTAAAATTCACGGAAGGCTCACAAGTCATTATCCTATCCCATGATTGATTTGTATCATTCCTCAGCTGATAAACATCAAAGGAGGAACAAAATCCACTTTGATCAGCCAGTTTATGTGCAAACATCACAATAGACTCTTTATAACCAGCAAATTCCAACGAAGAAGAACCAGCTATACGCGTTGGAAACTTGTACCGTCGAAACACCTCATCAATTGTGTCAAAACATAGAATGTACCAGCTCTTGGCGTAGGATCCCACATGCCAGTACATGTATCTATTGACAGATGCAATGGGAGATACAAAATTACCATATCCATCTAATGGATAAGGGACGTCTATTATCTTCTCACTCCATAATTTGTGGCAGGTCGTGAAAAGGCTAACATTGACTTTATTCCACCTTTTTCTATCATTATCATGCGGAACGAAGTGAACACCTACCAGTATGAAACTCTTGGCTATTGGATCAAAATAAAAACTGAAAAATGGATCGTCATCGTTATCAATATCATTATCATAGCAACCAATATGCCAAAACTGTCCAGTGACGGGGTTCCACAGCGCAAGTTCATTGTAAGCATTTGACCGATATGACCCAGACAAACAAACTACGCCATTAGAACAACCCACAATTTCTATTTTGTCTGCCTTAAATGGAATTGTAAGATCAACGAGGGTTTTGTTGATTCTGAAGGACATGGCGGCGGTTGCCGGAGGACCAGCGTTGTAGTTACAAGAATAACATGACAGAGGGATTTCATTCGTGTGGTTGTTCCGAGGATTATTCATGCGGTGCACTGCGATAAAATCAGGAGAGAGAATTGTGTTGTACCAGTGTTTGCAGACGCACTTGAAGCGAAGTAGAGACCTCACAGGCAGCTTCAAGAGGATTTCGTCCATCAAATCTTCCGAGAGATCTGTCCTTCGCCCTCTGCCTTCCTCAACAGAGCTCATCTTCAGAGATTTCACTGTTTCTTGCGGCTACGTGCGGTCTTCTTCCGTTCTTCAGCCCTTTAATGAAAACCAATCTAGGGTTTTTTAAGGTGGAATGTGAAGCTGCGCTATAAAAATAGTTAAATTAATAACACCTTGCGTTAGGCTGGGTATTTACTTTATCACCCCTGGTTACCACTTCGGCAATATGACATTATGACAAGTTTTTCTTTCTCTTAGGTTTTGATTTTAGGACTAGGGATAATTAGACGAAATTTTAACAGTTGACACAACTATAGTTTGGGGACTAAAATTTCCACAAAATACAAACAAAAAACAAAAAAGAAATTTAGGGACTAAATGGTGACACCGCCAATATGGACCTCTTCGCTACATTGTAGATTTATAATGGTACAAAAAAGCCCCGGGACAAAGTTTAGCTGGCAAAAGACTTGAGTGTTGTTATGGCCTTATTAAAAGGAAGGCTTAATTGCTAATTGCATACCCCAAGTATGCCATAATTGGCTTATTGCATGTCCCTCTATGAAAATTGGTTGATTGCATCCCCATTTGTAAAAGTACTAGCTTATTGCAAATGGGGAAATAACACCGTTACATAGGGTTAAGAATATTCCGTTACTTTACAAATGTCTCATTTTACTGCATGGGCAAATTTGTCAATGCGGACCTAATGTCATATGTATTGCCATTTATATCACCACATCTCCATCTCCATCGCTACAACCACCAGCACCACCACAAGTACGACTTCTGTCGCCCGAACACCGCCAACAAAAACTCAGATCCCGGTCAGCCATTAATTCCAACAATCCAATTAAACTCAAGAAAAAAAAAACAAAAAAAAGGTGGCCAAGGCAGTTCCCAATTTGCAGAACTTAATCATTGAAAAAGGAGGAAACTTGAATTGATAACTTTGGCGATGACCTGTGTGCCTCATAGGGGAATGGGTACCCAACGACAATTGCTCATAGCCTTTCAAAAATATGATTTTTGTTGCCTACTTGCCCTGGTACAGAAAGCTGTGAGTAAAAGTAGTCCTCAAACCCTTGAGTGAGACCGTGGGTCGAATAGAATAGAGAGGGTTGGAATTGAGTGGTTCAAATTAGAGGGTGCTGTGTTAGGTTAATAGGAGATGATGATACCATGATAGTGGTTATGTTTGAGATTTATTAAATTCCATCAGTGTTCGTGAGGTATAAGAGGTAGCAGTATTGGATTGTGAAGAGTGGTGAGGATTGACGCCAAAGGAGGCGCCTTTTCGATGGTGGAAGTTGTGGTCGAATACCCAGTTCAACACCCAAACCCAATTGAATATCCCAAACCCAATTGATCGGTGACGATCGAACAACAACCCGGAAACAAACAGAGAGAAGATTGAGAGAGACTAAGAAGCAGAGAGAAGGTAGAAGATGAATATGAGTTATATCCTTCTCATTTTTTCATTTATCAAATTTCTTTTGCTTTAATATTTGGTCAGATATCTTATTGACAATTTTACCCTTTAAATAGTAACGGTGTTTGGTTGAACAATTTTTCCATTTGCAATAAGCTAATACTTTTGCAAATGCGAGATGCAATCAGTCAATTTTAAAATAGGGAAATACAATCAGCCAATTATGTCATATTGGGGGTATGCAATTAGCAATTAAGCCTAAAAGAAATAGGCAGGAAAGTTTTATCCAAATTGGATTAAAAACGAGATCCTGATTCAACTTGATCCAATCTTGGGTTTACCAAATCAATATTGTGTTATTTGTGCTCGGCTTAGTTCGAGTTTCAATAGAGGAAAGGTTAACATGGTTCGTAGTTGTCAAGTTTTGCTTGAATTTGGGCCTAGAGTAGCTTGGATGATTTGTTTGCTAGTTTTAATGGCCGATGGTGAGTAGACCGATTGCTCTCAGCCTTTACTGATTGACTTCTTAATGTGAAAAAAGCCATTACTGATTGACTTCTTAATGTGAAAGAATGATCATGATCATTTTCTTTGAAAGATTACAAATTGGAGAGAGAGAGAGCGAGAGAGAGAGAGAGAGAGAGACTGGGCATCGAGGATGTAAAAGATGGTTTCCAGAATCTGAGTTTTTGACGGAAAATATGGCGGTGATGGGGTGGTGATGGGGCAGAGATGATGGTAATAGACTCATAGTGTTCTTATTGCTATGTAGTTGGCTATTTTGCCCTTATAAAATGGGACATATATGTCAATTAACGAGATCTTGCGTAACAGGGCTAACGGTAATTTACTTTCCCAGTTTTAATAAGACACAAGGTTGCAATCAGCCAATTTTAAAATCGAGAATTGAAATGAGTTAATTATGACATACTGAGAATATGCAATCAATAATTAAGCCTAAAAGAAATAGGCAGGAAAAAATTTGACTCAAATAGGGTTAAAAAGAGAACCTAATCATAAATTACTAACAATAGCAAAAAAACATAAAGCGTTCATTTTCTGTTCAAATGACAGTGTCGAAATCGGAGCCCACTGGAGCATGCTTGATCGAGCACTCGTAGGCGTTGTCGAGAGCTTTTGAAATTCATGTCACAATGCAGCTAGGGCGGTAGCTCAAGTGGTAGAGCGTTGAAAGCCCTAGCATGAGGTCCTGAGTTCGAATCCGGTAGTCGACAAAACAATTTCTCAAAAAAAATCATGTCACAATAGTCATTCTGATACAATTGTCATGTTTTGGTCAAAATAGTAGGCACGAAATGACCCCAATTCCTTCATTACTTCAGTGTTTTGCGCTTGTTAAGCGCCATCAACGTCACGTCGAACAGCTCAGAATCATTGGAATCATCTGCTTCTGCATCAATCAGTGAAGTGAAGCAAAACTCTCACTGTAGCCAAAGAACTTAAGTTCCAGATCCTTTAACGAAAACTCTGTGGCCTTTTTTGTTTCTGGATCGTACAACCAGCAGCTACCAGTATAATTGTTCTGTGTATCAAAATGAAGGTGCTGTGTACTAGTAGTCAGTACCACGAAATCCAAATTGTCCTTCTTGACAAACCCTAATGCCCGCGTAAATTTCACGGATGGCTCACAAGTCAGTATCATATCCCATGATTGATTGGGATCATCATTCCTCAGCTGATAAACATCAAATGAGGAACAGAAGCCTTCTGGAGCAGCAAGTTTATGTGCAAACACCACAATAGACTCTTTGTAACCAGCAAATCGCAATGAAGAAGAACCGTTGCCGTGGTCCGGGAGTTCGTACCGTTGAAACAACTCATCGATCAAGTCAAAACACAGAATGTACCTGTTTTCATCTGATCTCACATTCCAGTACATGTATCTCTTGAAAGATGCAATCGAAGTAACAAAACACGGCTGACGTTCAAATATCGGGTAAGGGACGTCTATTATCTTATGCGTCCATGAGTTGTCGCAGGTCCTGAAAAGGTTAACTTGGACGCTATTCCACATATGTATATTATTCGTCCACGGACAAAATTCAACATCTGCCAACTTGAAACTATTGGCAATGGGATCGAAACAAAAACTGAAAAATCCATTGATATGAGAACAACCAATTTGCCTATACTGTCTAGTAGCAGGGTTCCACAGCACGAACTCTGGGTAACATGGTGGCCGAGATGGCCGAGACAAACAAACTACGCCATTAGAACATCCCATGATTACTAGTTTGCTAGCCTCAATTGGAATTGTAATGTCCACGGGGGTATTGTTAATTCGTAAGGACATGGTAGTGGTTGCCGGAGAACCGCTACAAGCATGATATGACAGAGGGATTTCATTCATGTGGTTGTGCTGATGATTATTCATGCTGTGCACTGCGATAAAATTAGGAGATAGAATTAAGTTGTACCAGCGTTTGCAGACACACTTGAATCGGAGCAGAGACCTCACAGGCAACTTCAAGAGGATTTCAACCATCAAATCTTCGGGGAGATCTGTCCTTCTCCATCGGCCACCTCTCTTTCTTGCTTCTTGTTTCTCAGCAGAGCTCATCTTCAGAGATTTTGCTGTTTCTTGCAGCTACGTGCGGTCTTCTTCAGCCCTTTTCAGAAACCAATCTAGGGTTTTTACTTTTTAAGGTGGAATGTGATGGGGCTCTATAAATAAAGTTAAATTACTACCTAGCCTTGGGCTGGGATATTACTTTATTACCCCCGGTTACCTCTTCGGCAATATGACTAGTTTTTGTTTCTTCTTTAGGTATTTTAGAACTAGCGTTAATTAATCGAAATTTTGACACGAGTGAAACGACTATAGTTTAGGGATTAAAATTTACACTAAATACCAAAGAAACAAAAAAGGAATTTAGGGACTAAATTGAGAAACCACCATTATGGACCTCAGCACTACCATATTGCAAGGGTGCAAAACTGCTCCTGGACATAGTTTAGCTGGCTAAACGTACGAGCAGGGGCGGCTCTAGTTCTTGGGTGGCCCTAAGCGAACAACAAATGTAAGGCCCGTGCATACATAAATGCAAACTCCAAATGCAGATACTTATACTCTTATTGAAAAACGCTATAACAACAAGCTGAATTTAAGGGTATATGATCTAATATGTTACATAACAGAACCAGCCAAGTTGGTCACCTTTCTTTGGACTATTATGCACGGTAAAATCCTTATCAATGCTAATAGAAAAAGGAGAGGTTTCACCACTGACGATTCATGTCCTATGTGTTTGGGGGAGGTGGAAGACATCAATCACCTCCTTCGGGGCTGTTCTCTGGCAGACAGTGTTTGGAGAAAGATATGGGGTGATAACTGGACATCCCATAACTTTACTTTAAATTTTAAAGATTGGTTACACTTGAATCTTATTTCTAAAGACAAGAGATGTCTTTTTGCTATTTCTATATGGCATAATTGGTTAAGAAGGAACTTGAAAGTGTTTAGAGGCACTTTGGAGCCTAGAGATATTTGTGTGGGGAGAATTTTGAGATACTCTCGGCTTACTCAGGAAGCCTTTCCTAACCATATCTATGTTCATTCCCTTGTTGTTCCTAATGCTAATTCAAAATGGTGTCCTCCTGTTTCAGATTGTTTCAAAATCAATGTGGATGGCTGCACTAGAGGTAACCCGGGTATGGCAGGCTTTGGAGGAGTCTACAGGGACAAAAAAGGCAAGTGGAAGATGGGATTCATGGGAAAGCTCCAGGACTGCAACATTATGGAAGCAGAGATTTGGGCTATCTATAGAGCCGTGACCATTGCGTATCAAAACAATTGAAAAAATTACGAAATTGAAAGTGACTGTTTTGATGCTGTGCACATATTCAAAAAGCTGATTTTTGGGCAAACCTCTATGCGCAACAAGATTGATGAAGGTATTCATTCACCTCCTTGAGAATAGTGGAGGCTCAATTAGACATGTCTCGAGTGATGCCAATGAAGTGGCGGATGCTCTTGCTAATATGGGGGTGGATCAATCTAAAGAACTCCAAATCATTTGGGAGATCCCTGATGTGGTGAAGGGTCTGCTGATTGCCGATCTGCTTGGCATCGGTTGCTTTATGTAGTTTGCGTTTGTTTTTGTTTTTTTTCGTTGTACCGAAGAAAAAAAAAAAAAAAAAAAAAAAAGAAAACAAAATATTTCACTCATCATCAACAGTTTATGAAGTATTAGCTTAACACCACCCCGATGCCAGTTAATGAGAATCCCGACCCCAAAGATCTATTGAAAACCCTATTTGCCAAAAATTAGAAAACAACAAAATAAAAGTTACTCATATATACTTCACACATTAAGTTCATTATACACAAAATCTCTTATGTTTTACATTCATAAAAATTGGCCAGGAAGAGCGCACTAATTTGCAAATTTACAGAAGTTGGAATCCAACCTTAACATTGAAAATAACAAAATTAAATTACCAATTTATAAGAATTGAAAGAAGCACATCCCCTAGTCACAATCTATATATCTATATATATATATAAAAGCAAGGGAAATAGCCTGTCTTTGTGCCATGTAGGATGTGAGAAGCATCTATATGACTTGACAAATGTCATGTTTCTTTGTCCTATTGGCATACATGTGGAGTGCATATGCCAATCAAAAGTTGCCAAATTGGATTTGCTGGACATGTCATAACGTACCCTTTATATCTACAACATTGAATCGAGTTTTCTACATCAGAATTTCTATGTTACTTTGTCTTGAGAATAAGACTTTTGATTGCCCCCATGCAAGATATGTACTATGCAATGAATATCAGCCCATTATAGTAACCCAATTATCTTTTAGTAGACACACAAGATGCTTCTGTCTCATGAACTCCTCCAGCTGTGTCATTAACCAAATTCAGTGGACATCTCATTAAAACATTGGGTGACGTTTCCTTACAGTTCACTGAACCAGAATGAAGGTGCTTTCCAATCCTTTTAATTTGTGAGTTCCCTTTGACTGTTTGTTTTCCAAATTTTTATCCTACATCATGAATCAACCTGCCATCAAAATTGCTTTTAGTTTTCATTGGCTATTGAGCTCCTGAGTGCGTATCTCCTCAGTTTTGTTTCCCAATGTTTTGATCACTTGACTTAACAGGTTAAGCTATGCAGTTATGCTTCAAAGCAGGTGCACATGAGCTAATGCTATACATCATACACAGATTTATCGCATCCAAGTACGTGGCATACTTCATATATATTTTTTTAACAGATTTGTCTTTTACATATTTTTACTGATTAATAGTCTCTCTCATTCTTGCAACAGCTACTCCGCACTCATCTTCCGCTATGAAACATTTAAAAAACAGTCACTACATGACTACTGTGTTTTCATATCCTCGGTTTTTTGAGTATGGCTAGATCTTCTTATCAACCTTACAATCTCAGAGGGAATCGGTATAACTAAGGATAATTTTTTTACTCTTTCGTAATGAATGAGTACTAACTTTACTTTGTTGGTCTCTATAGATAGCAGCACCATGACTCCACTTATAAGTCATAATTCTCTTTTTTCCTTGAATCTATGGTGTCTATTTTCTATGCTTCATCAACTACACCTATGGGCCTGTTTGAGGATTGTATACTGTTATGCCTTTGAAAACGGAATGAGTTCATGAAAGTCGTTAATACAAATTCTTTTGAACCATTAATTTAACAAACATATATGAATGCAACAGATTTGCTCATGTAAATATTTATTACAGTACATGTAGTTCTCAGTCTATATTTCATTACTTCACCTATGTCTTTGGCTTGGAATTTGCAGATTTTAAAACTCCGGAGTGGTTAATTTCTCCAATCAGTTTGGTATGACAAGATCATGCTTCATCAGACAATTAACTTTGTAAGCACACACTGCTATGTATTTACAACACACACATGTAGGTCATATTTTCAATCATCTATTTTTTGTTGTCTTTCGAATAGTGTCTCATTTACTTGATCTACATGTCAGCAGGTCCTTGCATGTTTTAGGACACGACACAAACTGGTAGGCCTTCTTCAACACACTGTACCATTCTTCGAAAAGCTTTTTGGTCACTATAAGTCGGAATTTAATATTTGGTAAAGCATGTCAATGCATCTGACCATCTTATTTTTATGCTATTTGGTTTATAAGAAGAACCCAAATTGTACCTCATAAAAATGCCAAAATGTTGTCCCAAAAGGGTCACGGATATATAAATGATATTCTCTGATAAGCTACATAAGTACACATGAGCTTGAAATTATCAGCTCATTGATCGGAAAAAAATCTAAATCCAACTTAAATCCTTACCTTGCTGAAAATATCGAAAGAAATGCATCATTGGACTAGGGGATGTTGGAAAACAAGCTACATAATTGTAAATTATATTACAGGAGAAGGCTTGAGACAAAATATAAACCCCCAAAACTCTTAATTTTGTATTAATTTGGTACTTGGTTCCCATTCATTCGTGTGTAATTACTTTGCGGTAGCTGCACTGCTCACGATCAACAAAAGGCTTATGAAACACAAGCAAATATGAAGCGAAGAATGTGTGTGCTTACAGAGAACACATTAGATTTTAAATATATTTTTTCCAATCTTATAGGGTTTGTTAAAGGAAAATTTTATATCGAGTTCATACGAAAAGTAGTTATGTACCAAAAAAACTAACCTAAAACATCTATGTGTGAACCGAATTGTTAAACACATAAAACGGACACCGTCTAATGCTAAGAAGAGGTTGTGACACGGGTTTCAGATACCACACGGGAACGGGCACATGATACATCATTCTCTAAAAAGAAGAGGTTGTGACACGACAATGATGCATCGACACTTACGTTGTTATGTTTTTATATTAATTGAATTTTTATACTAATGGATAATAAGATATTAATTCCAACTTCTAATATATATAGCTTAAATATCAGGGAAAATAATTGGTTAAATATAAGAATCAGAAAGAATTGCTTTGGTTCGCATGAAACATTGCTTAAAATTTATATTCAAAGACCAAAATTTTCATATATTGAGTCCTCAATTAATAATATATATTATATCTAATCTAACATAATTATATTTTAACCCACTTAAAGTGAAAAGTTTTCATAAAATGACCTGTGTGAAAGCCAGATGAGCGTAAAGGGGAGACTGTCATATTTCATTAAGTGTCTCAGAAGTGTACCCCCAAATTTCCTCCATGGGTTTGGTCTAATAAAACTCTCCAAAATGCCGGGCAAGCCAGTCGAAGTATTTGACATGTATTTTGAGTGTCGTATGAGTGTCTGAGTGTCCCAAGTCCAACACTGATACGACCCTGTTTTGGAGTGTCCATGCTTCTTTGATCTAATGCAATGGTGCGGGCTAATGCAAGTTCAATAACATTTCATGGAAGTTTTTTTTCTACGGTCTAGGGTCGAGGACAAACTGAATTTTTAGGTACATCACCCCTAATCATGTAATTTAATTATTGATGTCTTACCTCAATGACTACATGATGAGTAGAGGACATCCAATAATAATATTTGGTGGTCTATGATAATGGGAAACAAAATTCCAAAGAATGCTAAATCTGTTGGTACATGTGACTTAATAAACATGTCAATAATTTTTATTTATATGGGGCATAAGAAGTAATCCTGATGTTTCTTGCCAAGAAATCTCTCTTCTACATGCAACTGATTTTTTGTCTTCATATTTTTGCTCTCTGAAAAGCCTATTTCTGTCTCAAGCAATTATATTTTGAGATCATGTTCAACTCACTACAGTAGGCTCTTATCATATCCTATCAATATATTACTATGTCAAGAAAGCAGCCATTAGTTGCCATGTTGATGAATGAGCTCTTTGCAAAATTTCTTAACTTTTTAAGTGATGATTATAGTGGATTACAAGGTAATTGGAAAGCTGATGATTGAAACATTGAATTCTCGACAAGATGAAAATGCTTAGACTTTCATGGCCGCGTTGACTCACCTTCCCTCTTGCCTGAGTTGCAATCCATCGACATTAGAGTAATGCTGACCGGGGTTCCAAAAGATGTCCCACATACAGCCTGGGTGTTCACCATTGTCAACAGTCAAATACTATTAGCTGATTTAAAATGAGCGGGTATAGTCACTATGAATGGCTCGCATGGAATTGCTGCTCGATTTGTTGAATAGAGTTTGAAGGTAGATGGAAGGAAATTGGTTACATTGTTGGGGTGCCATTAAGTGCTCGCGTAGGATTAGTACAAATTCTGTTCGAAGGAGTAAAAACATTCAAGATTTACTTATCCTCACAAACGTGTTCATATAAGCCTTCGATAAAATTCATATAAGCCTTAGATAAAAACTTGACAATCAGTTTAACGAATAAAGATAATGATAAATACTTTATACCATTACACTACTTCCAATTTGCCGTGACTTTGTTGTTTATATTGATTTAATTGTCTCATATGTCATTTTCAACATGCTTTCACTTTACCTTATTTTTAAATGATGAACTCTACCATGATAATTGCATTACCACGTGACCCCGCGCATCGCGCGGGCTAACGACTAGTATACATAAATTTCCAAACTTTTACATACCAGGAGAAGGTATACCCTGGTCGTTTGGTTGAGGGCGTGATTTGTGAAAAGTAGAGTTTTTTGTGAGGAAGATTTGTTGAACTGATAAGCTGTGGATTCCTGGGAGATGACGTATTTAGCAGAAGAGTAGAATAGTCATTGCAACTCTAGAAATGTAGGTATGAGAATTGAATTAGCTAGAGAAGATGGAGGTTCCCATGAGGAAACAGGTGAGAGATTTGCGGAGAAGATAGAGAGACGAACAGATTATGAGATCGTGATATGTATGGTAGCTTAATTTATGGGTTGACTAAAAACAGAACGTTTATGGGTGAGGAAACTGAACATTAATTATTTCAATGAACATTTTGGAAATAACCAAAGTACCCTTGTCAATTTTGGAAAAGAATGGTGCCCCCTCAATTTCTGGTGTCCTAAGCGAGGAAATAAGTGGCTTACCTTTAAAGTCGGCCCTGGGTACGAGTGTTGTGATGGTTGTCGTGTTTGCAACATGGATAGTGGGTGTCTGAATTGAGTAATGCTATATGTCCCAAATCATGTGTCCCAAATACATTTCAAACAGTTCATGTCAATAACATTGTCCCACCACTATCAAAGTTCATGTTATTGACATGAACTGTTTGGGATACATTTGGGACACATGATTTGGGACATATAACATTACTCGTCTGAATTATATTCTCTGCAAAATTTTAAAATTGAGGACAAGACAAGCATTCTCATTTATGCTGAAAAGGAAAGTAGAGTATCCTCAAGGTTAGGGCATCGATAGAGTCACATGTGGGGTGGTTCATGGCTCTTTGGCGGAAGTATGTTACTTCTGAAATAGTGGTCTGTTGGAGATCCCCAAACTGGCGTGATCTTCAGTGATGTTGAAGTTTGGGCACAAATGAGTTAAATCAAGGTGTGTGATCTATATGACAACAGTAATTAGTTAGAATTATTATTTACATTACTAGTCTCTAAGCTAGTTTAGTTAACTACTCTGCAATACTTTGAACTTTTCCTATACACGATTGCTCTGTTTATAATGGTATCAGAGCGGGTTACGAACCCTAGCCTCCAAAAAAAATCGTCACAAGAGCGACCGTAGTCGTTCCCTCAATCGCCAGACAGTGCTGTGAATAATTGAGCTCTCTCCTTCTCTACTCAATATTGATCGACTTGGGTCTGTGGTTGATTTGGAGTACCATCTGTTCGTGATTGGCGGCAACAGAAAACCTGGGTAACTCATCATTGTTGGTGCAATTATTTTATTGTTTGATTGGGTCCCTGTTTCGCCGACCCAACTCATGGTTAGTATTGTTTGATTTTGCCGCCAACCATAAAGAGAAGCAAGCAAGCTTGCTGCTTGCATGGTTAAAGAACGAAGCACAATCCTGTTGCTTGATTGTTTGTGTGTGTGCGTGCTCAGCAAGAAGACAAGCAACATTACAACAACAACAACAAAAGAGAAATTGTGCAGCAATTCAAAAGAGAAGAAATTTGATTTCTTTTTCTCTTGTGTTCGACGGCAGTGAGGACCTGCATAAGCACTGAATGTCAAAGAAAAAAAAAAGAACATAATAACATAACATTGATTGAAGATTCGTTGCAAGAACGAAGTGGTCTCTTTGTGTCGCGCCTTGTCATCGATCAGTTGTTCCAACATCGCCCAGGTCGCATAGTTACGTCGTCAGTTGCGCTGTCAAGTTCAGATTCGTCCCTTGTTTTTTTTTTTCTCTCAGTCTCCACTGCCATGGCGCCCAATAATACTGTTCCAGCATCGGCTTACCCTACATTCGGCCCTCCTCATAAGGGACGCGGTCGTGGTCATGGACACAACAGTCGGCCGTATCATCAGCCCCCTCACCAGGCACAACAGTATTAGCAGCCCCAGTTTTTGCCACAACGGCCCTCTCCTACACACACCTCGGGTTGGCAACCTAAGTCCTCGCACGCCAATCCGAGACAACCTCGACAATTTCAAGGTTTCTGTCATGGTTGCGGTGAGCAGGGTCACAGGTTTCATCAGTGTTCACGGTTTGGCTAGATGCTTCAGCAGTATCATGACTCCGGGGCTCCTCGCCCGATAGGCTATCGCCTAGGCTCCGTTAGTCCAGCCTATACTGCGTTCAGGACTCCAGCCTATACTGCGTTCGAGACATGATTAGCCTTACTTCATCATGCCTCTGCCCCTCTTCAGTACTGGCCTTATGCGTTCACCACTGCGGTCTATCTCATTAACCGCCTTCCCACGCGAAACCTCAAGTTTCGCTCACCCTTTGAGGTAATCTTTAACCAGCACCCTAACTACACCAAACTTCGAGTCTTTGGTTGCTTATGTTATCCCTACTTCCTTCCTTACACTTCGCATAAGGTGGAAGATCGGTCCACCCCATGTGTCTTTGTTGGGTATTCTCTCACTCAGAGTGCCTGTATGTGTCTCGATATCACCTCTCATCGTATGTATGTCTCTCGTCATGTGCAGTTTCATGAGTCGTCTTTTCCCTTTTCCTCTTTAGCTTCTGGGTCCTCCCAACAACTTGATGATTCCATCTCCTTATGGTTCTCTCCTAGCACTATCATCCTTACATTATCATCTCAGATCCCCCACCTTCCCCATATCCACCCCTTCTACCACCACACCACCCATTGACATCTCTGCACCTCATCGATACTCGGGGCAACACTATGTTCGTCGTTCCAATGTCTCCACTGGATCGCACCCTGTAGCTGAGCCTCCTTCCATCGAACAACCTGCCCCTCAGCCTGCTGCTCCTTAGCCTATAGCCTCGCATCATATGGTCACAAGGTCACGCGATGGAACTCTTAAGCCCAACCCTAGATATACCTTCCATGCTATTCTTCCCACCGCTGATAAAGATAGCAAACCCACTTCAGTACTGAGGCTCTTCGGCACCCACAGTGGAGAGCTGCTATGGCAATAGAGTTAGATGCCCTGCTTCAGAATAATACATGGGATCTCGTTTTACCTGTTCGTTCTACTATTGTGGTTGGCTGCAGGTGGGTGTTTCACATTAAGCGAAAGCCTGATGGCTCTATTGATCGCTACAAGGCGCGTCTGGTTGCCAAAGGGTTTCATCAGCGGCCTGGTATTGACTATCATGACACTTTTAGTTCAGTGGTCAAGCCTTCTACCATTCGTCTGGTTCTCTCTATTGCCATCTCTCAGCGATGGCCCATCAAGCAGTTGCATGTTAACAATGCTTTTCTTCTGGGTTCTCTCCATGAGCAGGTCTACATGCAGCAACCCCCTGGTTTTGTGGATCAGTGTCGTTCCCATCATGTCTGTCGCCTCAACAAGGCGATATATGACCTCAAACAGGCCCCCAGAGCATGGTATGCCGAACTTCGCTCGTTTCTACTTCAGCAGGGATTTAGTAACTCTCGTGCTAACACATCATTGTTTATTTATCGTCACTCGGGCATCATCATGTATTTGCTTGTGTATGTGGATGATATTGTTATTATCGGATCTGATCCATCATCTATTCAGCAGTTTATCATGAATCTCTCTCGCAGGTTTTCACTTAAAGATCTTCGTGATTTATCTTACTTTCTTGGAGTTGAGGTTTTACAGCATTCGGAAGGTTTGCTCATGTCACAGCAGAAGTACATCCTTGACCTTCTTCACCGCCTTGTCATGTCTTCGGCCAACCTGGTTCAGACGCCTATGGATACTTCTCCTGCTCTTGCGGTTAACAGTGGTACAACTATGTCAGGTGCAAAGGAATATCAGATGGCTGTTGGAAGTCTTCAGTATCTCTCTCTCACTCGTCCTGATATCTCCTTTTCGGTTAATCGCCTTTCTCAGTTCATGCACAGGCCTACTACAACTCATTGGAATGCAGTCAAACGTCTGCTACGGTACCTCCACGGGACAGCTGATCATGGTTTGGTGCTTCGTCGTGGTCCTCATACACTCTATGCGTTCTCTGATGCTGACTGGGCAGGAGACAGGGATGACTATACCTCCACCTCTGGTTATTTGGTGTATCTTGGTGGCTCTCCCATCTCATGGAGCTCCAAGAAACAACGCACGTTTGCTCGATCATCTACTGAGGCTGAGTATCGGGCTGTTGCTAGTGCGTCCGCTGAGATTCGTTGGCTTCGCCCTCTTCTTGCTGAGCTTGGTGGTCCTTTGCCCTCCGCACCAGTTATTTACTGTGATAACATCCGCACCAACTATGTATGTTCAAATCTAGTGTTTCACTCTCGAATGAAGCATGTTGATCTTGATTTTCATTTTGTTCGTGAAAATTCACCTTGGCATTCTACGTATGTCTCATGTTTCGTCCACCGACCAGCTAGCTGATTGTCTCACGAAGCCCCTCTCGAGAAGGCCTTTCCTTCTTTTGCGGTCCAATCTTGGAGTCTCTCCTACATCCTCCATCTTGCGGGGGGGGGGGGGGGGGTATAGGACACAACTGTAATTAGTTAGAATTATTATTTACATTACTAGTCCCTAAGCTAGTTTAGTTAACTACTGTGTAATACTTTGAACTTTTCCTATACACGATTGTTCTGTTTATCATGATCAAGCAGCAGAAGCAATGATTGGAAAGGCACAAACCAAGATAAGAACGTTTTACGGTGAAAAATAATTTCAGTATCTCCAAAACTGCCAAATTCTACCCACAAGCCGGGCATATATAACTTAAACCCTTAATATGTCAAAAACAGCAAAATCTCAAAATTGACACAACAATTAGGCCTGGTTAAAATAAACACGTAAACGAAAGTTTGACCCAAAACGAGTTAAAAATGAGGTCTTAATCACCAATGGAAGTATTACCAAATAGTAAAAACTAAACTAAAAACACTTGTTTGACTGGTCAAACAACGGAATTTAGGGTTGAAGACGATCCCTGATGGGTTTCTGACCAATTGGTTCCATGTGTGTCTTTTCGAGAGCTTTCCGAATAGAGGTGGCTCGCGTCATTCTTATTCCCGTAGCCAAAAGTACAGCCCAAACATTGCGGCAACACCAAAAAGCCGCAATTTCCGTCCCTTATGCATATCTTTCATCTCATGGTAAAGAAGCGCCAGTAGTCGTGTCTGACAGTTCAGCTTCATCTGGATTATCCGCTCCTCTCACGTTAAGTTGTTGGGCTGCCACATGTACTTTCTGAGTATCATTGATGATTATTTCAGGAAGACTTGAATGTTCATGATGAAACATAAAAGTGAGGCATTTGGCAAGTTCAATGATTGGAAGAAACTAGTGGAAAATTTAGTAGGGAAGAACATCGCACACGGACAATGGTCTGGAATTAAGTTCATCTGAGTTTGACGTGTAGCGGATAGAATGAGTCAGACACTTTTAACAAATGCCTGATTAGTGACCACTGCTAGTAAGTAGGCATTATCGAGCAGCAGAAAGTAACCAAACGGGTGGAAAACATCAAGAGTAAACATCTCTAAGATTTGGAAATTAATAATTATCAAAACAATCATTATTCGTCCACAAGCAGTAATGATAGCTCTGAAAACCTACAAACTTGCAAATCGCAGCAAATTCCTGAAATTAGCCCAAATCATTGACTTTATAAAAGGCAGTAGGCATGAAAAAGTCGAATTTTTCATAATTTTTGGAAAAACAGAAAATTTTATTATTTTCCAGATTAATTAATTAGTGTTTAGCACACTTCCCGAGACAGTTAGACGTCCTTAAACACACTTTTTTTGAGCCCAAATTTTTTCTGGAGACTTAGTACATTTTTCCCTACCTTGTGAAGTTTGATCCAAATTGGCTTAAAAACGAGATCCTAATCATACAATAAAATATTATTAAAAATTGTGAAAAAAAATAACTTAAAGTGTCCATTTGATTTGGTGTTGAAACCGGAGCCTCGTGGAGCATGCTCGATCAGGCACTCGTAGGCGTTGTCGAGAGCTTTACAAATTGATGTCATAATAGTCGTTCTGATACAATAGTCAAGTTATGGTCAAAACATCGGGCACGAAACGACCCCAATGTTTTCATTACTTCCGTGTTTTGCGTTTGTTAAGGGCCATTAACGTTATCATTGGAATCATCTCTGCACCTGCATCAATCATTGAAGTGAAGCAAATCTCTCATTGTATCCAAAGCGCTTACGTTCCCGATCCTCCAACGAAAACTCAGTCGTCTTTTTCGTTTGTGGATTGTACAACAAGCTTCCAGTGCGATCGTACTCTGTATCAGAACAAAAGTATTGCTTCCTAGTAGTCAGGACCACGAAATCCACATTTTCCTTCTTGAAAAACCTTAATGCACGTGTAAAATTCACGGATGGCTCACAAGTAGTCAGTATCTTATGCCATGGTTGATCGGGATCATTCGTCAGCTGATAAACATCAAAGGAGGAACAGAATCCGCATCGATCAGCCAGTTTATGTGCAAACACCACAATAGACTCTTTGTAACCAGCAAATTGCAATGAAGAAGAACTGATAGCGTGTTCTGGAAACTCATACCGTTCAAACAGCTCATCAATCACGTCAAAACGTAGAATGTACCGGGTCTTGCCGTCTGATATCACATGCCAGTACATGTATCTATTGACAGATGCAATCGGGCGAACAAAAATACCGTCACTTTCATATAATGGATAAGGGACGTCTATTACCTTCTTCCTCCATAATTTGTGGCAGGTCGTGAAACGGCTAACTTTAACGGTATTCTCCCACGCAACGTAGGCAATACCTACCAACATGAAACTATTGGCGATTGGATCAAAATAAAAACTAAAAAGTCGACTGTTGTTATAAGTACCATAACAACCAATATGCCAACATTGTCTTCTGACGGGGTTCCACAACACAAATTCTTTGTAAGATATTTTCCGATATGACCCAGACAAACAAACTATGCCATTAGAACAGCCCACGATTTCTACATTGTCTGCCTTAACTGGAATTGTTAGATCAATGGGGGTTCGGTTAATTCTGAAGGACACCACCGCGGTTGACGGAGGACCAGCGTTGTAGCTAGAAGCAATATATGACATAGGGATTTCATTCGTGTGGTTGTGCTGACGATTATTCATGTGGTGCACAGCGATAAAATCAGGAGAGAGGATTAAGTTGTACCAGGATTTGCAGACGCACTTGAATCGCAGCAGAGACCGCACTGGCAACTTCAAGAGGATTTCAACCATCAAATCTTCCGAGAGATATGCCCTTCTCCCTCTGCCTCCTCTCTTTTTTTCTTCTTGTTCCTCAACAGAGCTCATCTTCAGAGATTCTACTGTTTCTTGCAGCTACGTGCGGTCTTCGTCAGCCCTTTTCACAAACCAATCTAGGGTTTCTAAGGAGGAAGGTGATGCGGTTCTATAAATAAAGTTAAATTAATACCTAGCCTTGGGCTGGCGTATTTAGTTTATTACCCCTGGTTACCTCTTCGGCAATATGAGAAGTTTTTCTTTCTTCTTCAGTGTTTTTATTGGGGATAAAAATTGATTCCAGTAAGTTTGGGTAGTCAATGAGAATAACAAGACATGTCTTCTTCGTCTAATCTCTTTTTTGCAAAACAATGAGCTAATTTGTCGCCATCTAATCCACAAAAGAGATTGTCACATACTCAAAGGAGAGTAATTTATGACATGCTTCCACAATGCTTCTCATATCAACAAGACTATCCATTTGCAATCCGATGGAAGCAAGATTGAGCTCCCTGGCCATCAACAAGCCGGTTTCCATGGCGGCCAGCTCCGCGAACAACGGTGAACGGAGCCGAGAGATCCGACGGTGCCTTCTGGCAACGAAATAGCCTTGATAATTGCGGATTGAGCAGCTCTCCATGTTCCTATTTACATATTTAATTCAATTCCATATGTGACCTTTTTTGGTCATCAAACTTTGCAATACATTATTTATTACTAGGCGGTATCCCGCGCTAAAGCGCGAGTTAAGAAAGAAAAATTGTTATTCAAATATAGTGACACACTCGATATTTCTGTATAAGAAAATATACTCATTTTACGTCATGGAATGTGTGTAATAAATATCGTTGGTAACGCACCATAACTTTATTCGGTCACATAGCCTAAAAAGTTACGGTATTGGGGGTAAGAATTGTAAGCATTTTAAATGTGGACTTTCAGGCCATTTTGAAAAATTCAGTACGAAATAACTTTTTTGATGTGTAAAAATATAAGTTGTTTGGGTGAAATGGAGACTTACTAAGAATAATAGATTAAAGTAAAAGAATTATTATGATTATAGATAGGCTCACATATTAAGACATGCAGCTTCATGAAGACTATTTAGGCGAATCGTTGTTCTATATTTTTCACATCATCAATGAGAGAGGGAATTTTGTGAGGACATAGTGGTGTGTTGCAATTTTTTTCTAAATATTTGCATTCATAATTCTCAAGGTGTCATAGTTTATGAACGATTATATAAGACATCGCCTAAATACGAGTTAAAATAAAAACCCTAAAACATGTAAGATGTGAAATTTAGCATAAAAATTTGAAGTGCTCGATATCAATCAAACGTGAATCAAGAAATCGTTCAATCAAACATGGATTTGAGTTGACAATCTACCAAATAAATATCTTTTCACTCAAAAAAATCTATATTTTGAAGAATTATGTAACTAGGAAATGTTTTTAAGACAAAGCTACAATTTCTTTCACATTTTCTAATGAGAAAATATAGATAATTACAAACAAACATGTCCAACACTAAATTGCTGTTATAACATTATCTGCAGAAGAGAAGAAAAATACAAGTGCTTCACCGCTACTTGAAGCAACCATGATAAAAGATGCTAATATGCGAGTATGGGTCAACGCATATGTCTGGGGCAGTTACCATAAAGCTGCGCCAATGATAGATGTGCGTTCTTACAAAGATATTTTCTTACTTGAAAGCAACATCAGAAAAGGCGGAAAATTGAACTTACTATGCTCCCAACGAATCCACAACCACAATACATTCCGCACAACGAGTTTGAAAGAGCGCCCTTTGAATCGAAGAGGATCAAAGAAATTATAGCTAAAACCTAATTTGTTAAAAGCAAATATCATGAAGGAAACAATCGCGCATTGTGAAAGCCCTGGAATTCAAGATGAGCAGAAACATTGTGCCACTTCTTTAGAGTCGATGATCGATAATAGCATTTCAAAGCTCGGGAAGAACATTCAAGCCCAACCACCAATGTAGAGGAAAAAGACTGGATTGCAACAATACTATATTACGGAACCGATCAAGATAGCGGCGGATATAGTTGTGTCATGTCATCAGTTCCCTTGTATCCATCTTTTGTTTTCCTGCCACAATACTGGCCTCTTAGACTCTCAATGCTCTCCTTGGTGGGCTTCGAAGATGGCACGGAAGTGAAAGGAGTGGTGATATGTTTGTGTGAGTTTTTGGTACTGGAAGATCAATCAATAAACTCACACAAACATATGTGAAGACGGTTATTTGTCTGGCAAATTCCATTGAATTAACAAAAAAATATGAAATGAAAAAGAGTGTTGCTCAAAAAGAAAGATGAAGAAAGTGAGTTTGTATTGGAATTACAGCATTTTGCGTTTCAATTGCTAAAGTTAAACCGTTCTAGTTTTCAATTTTCTCTTTGCAAGTCATGTTCTTTGGGTTTGAAAACAAATAAAATATGGGAACGCGTAAGACTGTGAATTTATAAGACTGTGGATGTTACACATGTTGAAGGACACATTTATATGTATTCACTACTGGCAAGACAATAATTGCGTGTATCTTTATAAGACAAGCAATTGCTACTGCCATTTAAAAATATTAATTTCGTATCTGTATATGCACAACTGGCAAGACAACGAACATTTCCATTATTGATGGGAGACGATTTCATCAAATCGACTTCAAATCGACTCAGCTCGCATACATGGTTCATCTAGTTAACTCCTGGGCTTTTGATTTATTTATGGCGCAGAATTGTGTGTGTGTTTATGCTCTGAGATTGATGGGTTACTTCTCAACCAAAACAGTAATTGAAGTAAATAAATTGAAAAGAGATGCTAACTTGTTAAACCACGTTTGGTAGAAAGTAAACATGGTTTCGTGGATGGTTGATTTTCTCATTTCAGACCGGTTTGGTCTTTCTTCGTGAATCTGGAAAAAAAGACTCGATTTGGGTCCTCATTTTTTAAACTGCTTTTCTCTCTTCTCTCCATAGTTCAGTAACAGGTTTGTTTTAAGTATTAAGAAAAGCAGCAAGCTTTGGACATGTCTGCAGGTTGGATTGTGTGAAAATTGCACCGGACAAGGTCCAGGCATTGTCTTTGGCTGTGGATCTTTTGCTGGGTCTAGGGAGATGTGTAGCTTCAAGAGTGGCAGTGGTGCATCTATTATAGTGCGGTTTCCCATTTACTGCAGTTGATATCTGTAAGATTTGAAGTCGTTTGGTAGCTATGGCATTATGGCGAAAGAAGAATTGTGTGATTACCCAAAATGTTTGTTTCCCAACTAGGCATTTCGAAATTTAAACAGAAAAAAGTAACTTTAGATTGAACCAAAATACAAACAATATTTTTAAGACTCATTCGGAAGACAAGTCTTTTTTCAGGGTATTCATAACACACTTTTACTCACAGATTAGACTTCCCCCTATGAGCTGATCTGGTATGACTTACGATGTCCTGAATAAGTCTAACTACTTATAATGTGTATTAGATGAAATTTTAAGTAAATTGGGCTAAAGTTTGATGAGAATGTTTTACCAAAGAAATATGAAAACATGTGCTCCAACACGTTGTCGCACTGGCACATGGCTGTTTTTACCTATAACGCACCACAAAGTTTGAGTTCTTTCCAACATGACATTTTCTCCTGTCCTGAATGCTACTCTCTATATGAAAGTGGAGCCGTCTCAACAATTCAACAATATTTGAGGCCTTAGGTGAAGTGTCAATTGAAGCATTGAAAAAGTTTAATGTAATTTCGTACTATGCATAATTTGCATTCAGCAAAATTTGTGTGCAAGAGGAGTGTTTTAGAATAATGTTATACGTGTTACGAATGCAAACAAGAAAAGTGGACCAGTATAATGGGTGGAGTCTTTAGAGACAGCAAAGGAAACTGGTGGCTGAAGTTCTTTAGCAAGCTCCCTTCTTGTACAAGTGCTGAAGCTGAAAATTGGACTGTGTACAGGGCCATTTTCAATTGCCTTCCAAATAATTCTCGAAGACTTTTTGATTGAGTGTGACAGTGGAGATGATGTACTTACTTTCCGAGGTATCAGAGATGGACCAACTTCAATGTAAACATAAATCAGAGATGGCAAGTATCTAATTGCAGAGAATGGGGGAAGGATCACTCAAATCACTAGATGTGCTAATGGTGTGGCTGATACTCTGGCGAACATGGGAGTGGAATAAGATGAACACTTGAAGATGCTGGAGGATGCACCTGAAGTTGCCAAACCTCTGCTAAGAAAGGATATGTTTGGTGTGGGAATGTCTATGTAGTTTGTGTTTCTGTTTTGTTATTGGTGTGGCTCTGGCGAACGTGTGTGTGCCCAATACCTTGTTTCTGATATTCCCAAAAGATATTCGCAAAAAAGTTGGAGATAGTCTAAATACTGCCACAAATGAGAGAACTAAATATTCAGAAATGGCAAGTCTATTGCCGTTTAGGTAAGCCAAAGACATAAGGAAATTAATGCCGTACATGGTGGAATCAAATACGGCATGATGAAGTCAAAAGTAGAAATAATTCTTGCCACCGATAAAAACAGAGAAAAATCTTGCCACAAATGTTAAGATCAGATACGGCCGATAGTTCTCACCGCCTAAGACAGCAAAAACGGAAGTAAAACCTGTCCGCCAAGAATACCTAGAAACGGCAGGAAATTTACCGCCAGGAGATAAAAACGTCAGTTACAGTTGCGGCTGCTATTATCACCGCAAGTCTTGCCATTTAAAGCTTAAACGGCAAGTTTCGGTATCGTACTTGGCAATTAATGACTGCCGTTTTTGACAAAAATTCTAGCAGTGATACTTTCAGTTTCATGACCAATGGATTCAGACAGTCGCAGCTTTAGTAGTAACCATGATTGTGTCGTGATAATAAAGAAAATCCGGTTTAACTCTTTCGAGTACTCAAAAAAATTGTATTACTAACACAAAGCCAAAAAAAAAATAAGTGTACATTTCCTCAAAAAAACGGACTATATCTATGCAGAACCAAAGCCCCTACTTTCGAAATCATACCTTAAGTTGAACTAACCAAAGCTAGAATTTGACCTCCTACTGTACTCTGCCACGAGTTTTGAGAAGAGCGATGATTTGTCTTCCAGCAACTTTGCAGGGGTATCATATTCCTTGATAAGTCCTATGCGTACCGACAACAAGATAGATAGGTAAATAAACAAACCAGTAATAAGCAAACTAAGGCATGGGGGACTTATTATGGACGTACCATGTTCCAACAATAGAACCATGTCACTGTCGAGCACAGATGTGATCCTATGTGCAATGGTTAATACGGTACAGAAAGAGAAGTGATGCTTAAGAGTTTGCTGAATAAGATTGTCGGTTGCTGTATCGACTGAGGCTGTAGCTTCATCGAGAACCAAGACCTTGCTTTTCTTGAGTAGTACCCGGCCAAGACACACTAGCTGCCTCTGTCCCATACTCCAATTCTCCCCATTTTCTGTCACTGGAAGAACAACAACAAGGAGGATCATCCATAAAAGCCAAAGAAGAAGAAGTTGTTATTACCGCCACAAACACAGAAACGTTACTCAGTTCTAACCTGCTGAGTCGAGCTTTCCATCTTTCTTTCTCACTTCTTCTCCAAGTTGGCACTTATCAAGAGCCTAAAGAAGAAATTTAGCATAACGATGCATGTAACTCAGAAGAAACACATTTAATTTCCGAAGCTTAAGTACAAATAATTTACTTTGGAGACAAAAATATTCAGCCGCAAGGCCGTTCTTGGTTTTAAAACCTGAAAAACATTAGGAATTTTGAGAGAAGCCCCTAGTTGTAGGGCCAATTTACAGCTCAGGTTGCAGCCATATATCTCGTTCATATGTGCCTTGCAATTGTGAAAGGGTGAGAGCATGAAAATAAATATGATATTTCTTGGATTTATTGAAATTAATTAATGGGGGACATGGTGTAAGATAAGTGCATGTTTGAAAGCACTGTTTTTAGACAAGATTGTTTCAAAACGTTGTATTAAAAAAACAAGTTTGGGAGAGGAAAAAACAGCGGTGTTTAAAAACAAACACAGAAGAAAAAACAGTGTTTCTGAAAACACCACATATTGTGTGTTTTCGTACTTTTGGTTAAACATGTTACTAATTTTGATGGGCATAAAACAACTATATGCCGATGTATGTACGAAATGATGCTAGAGTGAATTCACACCAAAATTCAATAGTGTAGTCAAATGTGTTTTTGATTTTAAACAGTGTTTTTAAACACATACTAAACAGTTTTTTTATCCGGTTTTTAAAGGCGACTTTCAGCATATTTTTTCACTGTTTTTTTTTCTTTTTTTTTTACACGGATACCAAACAAGCTCTAAGTAAAGTGTTGAATCTAACCCCTTTCGGATTATTTAAGTTGAATGAGCAGTAGAGGCAAGGTATTGGGCTTTCCTGATTGCAACTTGGGTTTCGAGGTGGATTCTTGAAACAGAACAGGATTCCAAATGTTCAAATTCCGGAGGAGATGGATGATAATCTTCTGGGGATCAATGATACCTTAGTACTACCGTCGCCTAGACAACACGAGGCTATCCCTAAACAGTGAAGGCATGAAAAGAGAGAGGCAACTCAACTCACCTCCCAGATCTGCTCATCAGTGTACTCTTCAAGTGGGTCCAGGTTGCTGCGAATCGTCCCTTCAAACATGGTCGGATCTTGAGGAATAATGCTTAACCTAGATCTCAAATCATGCAATCCAATGGAGGAAATATTGATGCCATCTATCAAAATCTCGCCAGCGGCAGGATCGACCAAGCGAAACAGGGTTTGGATGAGAGTTGATTTACCACTGCCAGTCCTCCCCACAATTCCACTTCTCATTCCCCCGTGAAAAGTGCATGTAAGGCCTCTTAGTACTAACGGCATGTGAGGGGCATACCGAACCTACATGATTATTTAAGAGACGAATAATAAACACATATTCTATTACAGAAATTAAGTGAAAAAACCTTGACCTCCTCACCTGCAAATTCTGAATATCAATTTTTCCCTGTGACGGCCAGTGAACATCTGGCCTGTTTTCTTCAATCACAAGAGGCGGTTCACTTGGGATAGAAATATATTGAAGTATTCTTTCCACTGATATAATTTTGTTTTCCATGCCGCATAGAATCCATATAACCATAGCTTGTAACATGTTTAGATTAAGCCCGTATGTCACTGCTAACCCCGAAACACCTGCAAATTAAACCAACCAAGAAACATTATCGTAGTAGAAAATCTACAAAAATACTACATCATTGTGAAAAATAATACGGAATGGCGAACTAAAGTGGGTACATACTCGGATCAATTGATCCCGGTGGAACCGAAATCAAGAAAACCAAACAGACGGCGAAGGTAAGAGAAGACAACATATCTAAGCGGAAGCAGAGCCACTCCCTTGCACTGGCTAAATAAAAGTTTGGGCGAGCAGAAGCATCTATCAAATTCATGTTTAACTCTCTGAATCTTGATTCCTGATCAAAACTCCTAATAGTAGTAGAACCTGAGATAGTTTCTGCAAAATGCTGTATAACTGGAGCTTTGCATACTCCAACCAACCGAGATAGCTCTCGAGCAGAAGCAATGTAATATTGCTACAATAAGATGAGTGCAACAACAGTAGTTAGATGAAATTTCTCACAGTTCAACTTTGATCTACTATAAAAACATTAATACAAATGAATGTAGAATAAAAACACTATTAATGATAGCTAGCTCCTGAGGCTCAGGTGTGGAACTGCAGCTATTGCTAATTACAGAAAATAAAATAATTCCGGTCACTATCTATCTATACGAATGTTTCCACAGAGACAATAGCTTGGAGTGTCGTAAAATCTGTGAGGGCTCTGAGGGTCCTGTTGTTTTTATTACTTTATGCCCAGTTTGCGTGCATGATTATAGAGAATACTGGGGTTCTTTTCTAAAACCTCTGAACCAAGCGTCAGCCAGAATAAGGAGGTCAACTTGGGGATCTCCCTGTGTCTTTTGCTCAAATGGATCTCTCTATTCCGGTGGTTGTTATGAATTGTTCAATTCGTAACAGAAAATGTTGTATTCATGTATCATATCCAACACCCATCAGTAAACCTTGCTTCCCATGATACCTTCTATTCTTTAGAAAATAGCATCAAGACCTCAATGAAGTTTTCTGAAATTTTACTGAAATAGAAAACCAACTCAAAAGTTTCAAGTGAAAATCAAGTTACAGACAAAAAAGAAGCAAGAAAAACCTTGAGGTTGAGCGTAAAACTTATTAACATGAACAAACAGCAACTCGGAAAGACATATAAGTTATCCAAGATTCACTTCCAAAAAAATGATTCTAAAAGTAAATGTTCACTACATAATATCATAATAGTGGGAAGTGATGCTCGAAATAATATGCCAAGAAATGCCGTCTTTCAAGGTCATCTATTCCAGAGTTGGTTCAGCTCAGAGACAATTAAAGTATCATTCGAGTTTTGATATTCAGTGCTCAAATCCCCTAGCAATCAGTATAGGTAAATTCATGATAGATCCCAGGGACTTAAGTGAACTTTGGAGAATATAAAGAGTCTAACAAAAAACTACTTATTAGGGTTCCTGGAACAAGTGTAGGAACGTGGATCTGCAGCGCCTATTGAAGAAAATGTGAATTACAAGAAAAAGGTTTACCTGTAACCAAATGCAGATTGCAATCACTGGAATAAATACAATGAAAACTTGCCAAGCGACTTGTGACATCACGGCAATAGTTCCAAGGAGTTGTATAACTGAGAGTGCAAATGCCCCAATTTGATTCGGAACACTCAAATCAACTGCACTTTGGTCACTAGATGCCTGTAAAAAAAAAAAGAAAATAAAAATGAAGTCATGTCACCGCTATCTGATACTGCCAATATTTTGTAATCACGAAGTAAGAAATAAACAATCAAAATAACTTACTCTACTTAAGATTCTTCCACTTGGGGTAGAATCAAAAAAGGACATGGGAGCTCTGAAAATACACGAATGCATTTTGTTAAATAGTATCGTAGCGGTCTTGAACCCAGAGGTTGCAAGAAACACGGCTCGAACAAGAATGCAGAAAGAACTCCCAATTGCCAAAGCTACATAGACAAGTATGAGTTTGGAGCCTTTAACTGGAGGTTCCATATCCTTTGACACAGGAGTTGCCCAAGCCATCCAATAGTTGCTTCCTATCTGAAGGACTTGAGATAAAATATGTGCCAGCAATACGAAGAAAATAAGAGCTCCTCCATATGCTGTTGTTATATACTTCCAGTAGACTGAAAGACCAACCGTGCCTTTCCCTCTTTCTTCCTCCTGAACCAGCTGTGCTTTTTTCCCAGCATCTTCATCGTCGTCTATCTTATCATTTTGGATTTCGCCGGTTTCTTCCTCTTTATCATCCTCAGATTTAGTCGAGGTTTCTGTTACTGACCCAGACACCACAGTGTCTAATGCTGATAAAGCCTCCTTATGCGCGCCCACAAGCTCCATAAAGTCACCCCCTGAATTGAGGATGTCACTATACTTACCAGACTGGATAACACGCCCATCTTTCATGACCTAAAATTAATAACATGATTTACATTAAAACGGAGATGCTTGGCGACCAAAAATGTTTTAAGGCATCAATGGAAGAAGTAAATGAAGTGTCTCACCAGGATGAGATCTGCAGCAGGTAAAAATTCCACTTGATGCGTTACATAAATTACTGTTTTTGAACCTAAAATCCCCAATAAACATTCCTGTTACACGAGAAAATAGGAGATACAGTTAGACAAAAATCAATGATCACTAAACCTGTATCCTACAACAATTACTACCTCTGTTTCTTCTGAATGGGCCTACTTCGCTTATTGTACAATTCTCTCTCTTTCAGCCTACTTTACTTTTGCAAATTTTTGTGGTGAAATAACTATTCTACCCCTCACCTTTCTGTGTGTTCACACTACTTTTTTATTTAGCGAGACATGTTTTTTGTGTCTTCACGCTGCTTTTAGGGGCATAGTTAGAAATGACTCAGGTTTCTTAAAACTTTCTCTAACCAAATCAGAAGAAACAGAGGTAGTAAAAAGAACCTCTTCAACCAAAACTAAAAGATTTATGGAAATTACGTTGTCACAACTCACAATTTATTTCGTACAACAAAGAAAAAATCAGTAGTTTCTACAAAAAGATAAATTGTTCGAGAAAGATAGCAGTCACCTTAAAGAGATGGCTCCCTGTATGAGCATCCACGGCACTGAATGGACCATCAAATAGATAGATGTCAGCATCTTGGTATAGTGCCCGAGCGATCTGTACCCGCTGCTTCTGGCCACCACTCAAGTTAATTCCTCTCTCACCTATTACGGTCTGATCACCAAACGATAAAATCTCGAGGTCCTTCTTCAAAGAACATGCCTCTAGAACCTTCTCGTACCTTTCTCGCTCCATCTCTCTGCCAAACAGTATATTTTCTTCAATCGTCCCACTCTGTATCCAAGGAGACTGAGCAACAAATGCCTTCTTTCCACCAACTCTAATTGATCCTGAAAGCTTTGGCACCTCCCCTAAGATGCAGGAGAGCAAGCTGGACTTGCCTGAGCCAACACTACCACAAAGAGCAACCTTCATACCATGATAAGCACGAATATTTATATCTTTTAGCGATGGGTTATTAGAAGATACATCCCAAGAAAAGTTCCCATCAACTATCTCAATCGCAGTATCAGAACTATCAATTGGAAGCTTCTCGACAACATCTGACTGCAGGTCATCAAGACACAGAAAGGAGGCTATGCGATCAAGAGAAACTTTTGTTTGGATTACCATTGAGATTGTTTCAGGAAGGCCATCAATAGGCTCTTGAAGTATTCTAAATGTTGCGAGCGCAGAGAGGATTTTACCTGATTCAAGGGGGATGCCCAAAACAATACAAGCACCAAAAGTGACAACAGACACGAATATAGGTGCGCCAGAGAAGACAAAACTGCTCAAAGCCGTAGTATACACGAATCGTTTCAACCACCCGGCTTCAGTTTTCCTCAGATCAACAATTTTGGACAAGAACTTCATTTCCCAAGCCTGAAGCTTGAGAATTCTCATGTTCCTTAATATTTCAGAAGTAGCTTTCATCCGTTCATCTTTCGACTTCATTAGGTTTCCCTGAAACTTCTCCTGCAAATTCCCAATTGGGAAATTGGCCAACATCACCAATACAGAAGCTACTAAGGCTGCGACAGAAGCAAGTCCAAGGTTTTTGTATAAGATGAGCAAGCCCAAAACTACTTGAACGACCAACATCCAAGGTTGGTGCATATACCAACTGAATTCACCTACCCGCCCAGCATCAACGGTCATGTAATTAATCATCTCGCCACAACTTTGCCCTTGTTTCGATTGGCAGGAAATGGTTAGCCCTTTGTTGTAAATCATAGCAACTAATACGGACTTGGTCCTAATCCCAGCCTGCTGTAACATGAAGAACCAATGCCTCTGTGTCAAACACTCCACAACTTTTGCAATCAAGAATGCTGACACCAAAACAAACCCTTCATTGTTGAATTCTTGGTGCCCATTCAAGTATTGAACAAATGTGTCAATGAGGTAAGGACCCACGTACGCCGCCACTGTATTAACAAGAGCTAAAATAGCCGTTACCAAGATTTCTTTATAAGTTGTCGCAATTAACGCCTTCACTAGCTTCATTGAAGTTACTTTACTACCACTAGTTGAGTCTAATTTGCTTTTGAAAATTGGGAATGCCCCTCTGACCGCATCCACGTCGGCAAGAGGAGGAACATCTTCGAGGTCTATTTGTTTCTTGTAACCGGTGCTAACCAAAGTACTTATCCAAGAAAATGTAAGAATACTGAAAAAACTAGCATTGGAATAAGATGCATTAAGTTTTTCTGATACTGCACCATTCAAGATCAGCGGTTCTTGAAGGACAGTATCTTCCTCACTTTCACTGTCCTTACCCACAAACCCTAGAGAACAAAGGGTCACACCCAAAATAGTGGACACCAAATCAGAGACCAAGACCTGAGTAGGCAAAGGTTGTTCCTTCTCCTCCTTGAAAACAGTGTCCATAACAAGAAAATAACAAGACATAAAGAAGAAGAAACCCCACCAAATCCTCAACAGAAATGGTAACCTAGATTGGGACGAAACCGAGTATTGGGTGTGCACATAAAGAGAAATAGCTACCCATGCTATTGTTCTGAGCACTAGATCAGAAAATGTAACAATCTGTTCATCAGACCAACCATTTCTATACCAATAGAAGTAACTCAATAAACTAAGATTAAGAAACGAAATGGCCAAGCAACAAAATAGAGTCAGTCTAACGAAGCCATACCCATTTCGCCGGAGTGGCCGGCGTTCATGGCCGGCGTTAGTGTATTTCCGGTGAACCCATGAGAGAAACAGAAGAATCAACAAGATCACGTGTAGTGAACCTGAAACAATGGACTGGAGGAGAAACCCATTAAGATGAGGAGGAAGGAGAGATGACATACCCAGAACAGAAGCACTCTGAAACCCTTGAATCATCTTCTTGTTCGGACTCGTAGAGAGAAGCAAGATGAGAGGGATGAGAGGGTTTAAGAGAAGAGCCGTGCTAGGTAACTGTAATTGTTTGATAGACATCTATCTCAATCTATATATATCACCATCTTTATCTTTTTACTACACCAAAAAACATTAGTACATTACCATAAAATTGAACCGTTCATAATTCATTACCCTAAAATTGTTCCTAGTATTTTGGAAATAACTAAAAATACCCTTACAATCACGCGACACATCACACTATGGCCACAACGGTCATAGCGGCCACCCACACAAAAGTACCCACGACCTAGGACATGACTTGTGCCCAAAGTAACTCGAACAACATACCAAAAAGGATTAGGAAACAACAGAAACCCTTGTTTGTTGCTTCTCCAATCGTAGCTAGCAAGGTATTTGGATCATTGTCCTAACATATATATATTTGTCCGAACTGTCATCAAAGGGCGGAGAACTATTGCTTAGGAGCGGTTCTCTGTCGTCAAAAGGTGGCCAACGACCGCCTGAGTGCGATTATTTTCTACAATAAAGTAGTAATCGACCCCATAAGTGTGGTGTTATGTCTCACTTGGTTTAAGAGACTTGATGTGAATTTGTTGTGGAGGTCGAATTTCAATATCGTGACAGACGCAATATTATATTCACCCTTCCCATCGATCTCGGTGTTGGAGATATATATAAAAAAAAAGCCCTTTTTGTTACCTAGACGGTAACCTGGTAGAGCACCGTGAGGTGCAGGAAAAAAAAAAAAAAAAATTGGACAAATTTTCTTTGTTATTTTCTCTGAAAATTTACACCCTTTTATATGACTAACCCTGACGGTTCGACCTAGTCCTAATCCGAGTAAAGAACCGTATAGAAACTCCGGATTTATAAATAAAAGACGCGACGACCCCTTAACGTACGCAAAACATGAAACTGTCCAAAATATCTAATATCAAGCTAAAACGTAATAAAAATATAGACTAGCATTTCAGCTTAGGCTGAACGTAGTCTTGCAAATACTGAGGTGGTACAACCGTCCTCTTAGGCCTGGCCGGGACCACTGAATCCATGCTGTCGTCGTCCGTCGAAGATGTGTCCCCGGTCTCGAAAAATAGCTTGTCCTCAAGCTGTAAATATAGATAAGCTAACTGAATCTCATCAGCAGGTTCCCATGACGGAGAGGCACCATCAGACCAAGAGACCAACCACTGACGCTGTGGGAGCCCAGCAACCAACACGGATCGTTCCCTAGACGCCCCTAGAGGTGTTGCTACCGGCCGACCCTGAAAGAATTGATCAGGAAGGGTGCATGCACAAACTGTCGCGCTGTCTGGAATAAACGGCTTCAACAACGAAACGTGAAACACATCGTGTAACCGGCATGTGTCAGGTAACCGCAGCCTGTAGGAAATTGCGCCAATGCGCTCCAGTATCTCAAAAGGACCATAAGTCGTGCCAGCTTGGCGGACAGAGGCCGAGCCAAAGAACACTGTCGATAAGGACGAAGGCGTAGCAACACCAAATCACCCACCTGAAAGGAGACATCACGACGATGCTTGTTCGCCTGAACACGCATCTCCTGCTGAGAACTCACCAAATGCCGTTTGAGGGCTTTCAGCAAGTCATGCCGCTCTAAAACCAAGGCATCCACGTCCGGAGATTTCCAATCGTCAAAAATAGTAGGAAACAAAGAAGGGAGTTCAAGACCATAAAGAGCACGATAAGGAGATGTCTGAATACCCTTGTGATGACTGCAATTCATAACCAACTCAGCCCAAGGCAAAAAGGAAACCCACTTCTTCAGCTGTTGCAAAGTAAAGGCGCGCAAATATTGCTCCAAACCCCAATTCATAACCTATGTCTGACCATCCGTCTGCGGGTGGTATGCGGTGCTAAACTTGAGCGTGGTCCCGCTCAAACGCATCCACTCTGTCCAGAAAGTGCTCATGAAGATAGGGTTGCGATCCGAGACGATGGACTCCGGAAACCCATGATGTTTGACAACAACATCAACAAAAAGTCGTGCGACACGAGGGGCATCGAAATCCGTCGGTAGGGGACCAAAATCAACATACTTGGTCAAGCGATCAACCACGACCATGACTGACTTCGAACCCTGCGAAGAAGGCAACCCGGTGATGAAGTCCATTGTAGCGGCAGTCCACACCCGATCGGGTATAGGAAGAGGCTGAAGTAAGTCGCCCGGCTTCTGAGTGGAATACTTGGTCGTCTGACAAAAAAAAACATGCACTGAAAAAACGTCGGACATCGGTACGCATGTCAGGCCAATAGAAACCCGCAGAAAGGCGCTGATATGTACGATCGATCACTGGATGTCCCGCAGTGGGGGAACTATGAAATTCCTTAAGTGTTAATGTCCAGGTCTCGGAATCCTTCCCAACAAAAATCGGAGTATGAAAGTACAAAATACCATCAACGAAAGTAAAGTGAGCTGGCGGAGTACCTGACTAGACTGCCTGAACGATGGCCTGAAGATCGGGCAATCTCTGAGTCTCCTGACGAATAGTGGCTATCAGAGAGGGGAGAGGTCGCAGGGCCGTGGTGAAGAGGGCTGAGGCTTCTTCTTCCGTGTCACGTCGAGATAACGCGTCAGTTGCGAGATTGGTGGACCCTGATTTGTACTCGATGCGAAACTGGTAGCCCATCAGTTTCCTAATGTAAAACTGCTGATCAGGAGTCTGAATAACCTATGTTAAGAGCTCCTTCAAACTGCGATGATCGCTGCGGATAATGAACTCCCGGCCCAGTAAATACTGACGCCACTTCTGCACGGCTTCTACCACGGCATACAGCTCCTTATGGTACGTGGAAGCCGATTGTAAAAAAGGACCCAGCTTCTTGCTGAAAAAGGCCAGGTGTAATACCCCGTCTATTTGTGAAGGGTAAATTGGGCAATTGACAAATATAAAATTTAATTTTTATTTATAAGTGACAAGTTGGGTTATTTTGGGTTGAAAATTATACTCGGGAATTTCATATAATAGTTTTATAGAAAACGGTATTTTTATTGTGTACTTATTTAGCATATTATGTGATTTATTTGAATATATCCAAGTGTGTACCCAACCCACTTGATGACACACCCATTTGGTACTCCCTAAACATTCTAGCAAAGCTAACTAGAAAAAAAAAAGGCAAGGTCGGTTGGAGGAAATACACCTCTCCAAGTACCAATTTTCTTATTTAATTCCCCTCACATTTGTTTCTCTCTCTCACCAAAACAACCAGACCAAACAAATCTCCTCTCTCTCTCTTCAACCCACGGGCAACAACACCCATCACCACCACCACCGCACCCTTCATCATCACCACCCGAACCACCCTCACCACCACAGCAGCCCTCTCTCTCTCCCTCTCCTCTCCCTCTCTGCTACTCACACCACCAGCAGCAGCAACGAGAAGGCAGCCGCCACCACTCCGGCGACCCAACCGACGGGAGAGCCACCACCCACCTCAACCTTGCTCTCCCTCACTCTGTTAAACCCCTGAAACCCTCTTCTCACCCTCTCTGCTACACCCTACCAGCAGTAGCAGCAGCAGCGCCGCCGAGAAGGCTGCCTGACAACTCCGGCGAACCAACCCGACGGCGAAACGCCGCCAACCACCTCTGCCTCTCTCACTCTCTCACTGTTTCGACCATCTCAAGCCCTCACCCTCTCTGTTTCGACCTAAGGAGGAGCTTTAGCAGCTAACAAATCGCTGCAGTGCACCAGAACCACCACCATCGCCACCGGTCACCATTAAATCCGGCGAGAAGCTCACCCGAGCTAACCAGAGCGACCCACTCACTCCCGTTTGAACCAAAATACTCCTGGAGGTCCGAGGAGTCTACTAGCAACATCAAACAGAGCCCTCAACGTCCGATTCATCGCCGGTGTTCGTCACCGCCGACCGCCACCTTCGGAGGCGTAACCCGTTTCGTTTCTCGCGATTTTTCGCGTAGGTGAGTCCTAAATCACTCTCTAGTTCATTTCCAATCATCAAAATCACATTTTGTTAACTCTAACACGAATCGGGTATGTTGGGTTGAAGATGTATACTTGTGTTCATAAAGGGGGGTTGTTTATGTAGTTTCTGAAAATATGAGGGTGAGATGTTAACTTTATGTTTAGTTTCTCAAAGATTGGGGGTGATTTGTGTATATTATCAAACTGCCTATTTATATAAACTTTAAAAGTGTGATTTTTGGATTTATGATATAAACTAATATTGCTATATATTATTTTGACTAAATAAAAGTAAATAAGTTGTTAAAATTACATAGAGTTATATTTATATGAAATATTGTTGTTTTTATAAGCAAGATAAAAATGTGTGATTTGGTTTAATTACGTAATTTCGGTTTATTTAACTAAATAGTTTAAATTTCTTGTAAATTGTTATTTTGAGTAAATAGACTATCTTGTTAATATTGATAAAAATAAATAAGTTGGAAGTTAGTTTGTGAAATAAATATAAAGTAGACTTTTTAAATAAAATCCCTATTACTATTGTTTGATATTACATGATTATTTTTCTAGATATTAGAAATTATTTATTTAACATAAGTCTATAATTATATGTATGACTTGTTTTATTGAAATAAGCATTTTTGTGAATTTTACTTGAGAATTTAATTATTATATATTGTATATATTTTCTAATAAATAAATGGTTATAATTGAATTAGTTTGAATTAACTTTTATAGTCACTTATGAATAAATAGTTTGTTTATTAAATTATTATTTTCTATAAAATAAGAGTGTATAAACTTAATATTATTTGTATTTCTCAATAATTTTATGAACTTGTATTTATATAAGTTATAATATTTTTATGAGGAAAATATAAGTGTTAATTTAAATAATTGTGGTATGCTATTAATTAATGGGGTTAAGGGGGATAATTTCAAATGAGAAATTAGGAGATATAGCAATTTTTGCATACTTGCATACTTAGACTTGTAATTAATTTAGGAATTATAAATTGTAGGTGATGACGAATTCGTAGACGAAGGCTACGTGAATCTGTAGGAGCTTTATCGTGATATTTGTCGTGCTACTTGAGGTGAGTAAATATGCCTAACCTAGTGTGCCCGTCCTTCTTTCGTGTCCAATTATTTTTATGATTTTTACGTCTCAAAATGTGATTTGTGATATACGTGCTTGACTTGAGATTTCAAATACTTGTCTAAATGATTCTTGTGGAAAATATCACATGGAAATTAATAATACGTAATAACGTAAAGTGGAAACAGTTGTGCGGTGGAACCATATGCGGATTCTTATTTATTGTGGTTATGATATTTTGCTCGGTTGCAATTGCCCCGGGCTGCTCCATGTACTCACCTCTCTGGCCGCAAGAAGCCTTAGAGGGGTGCCGGCACTTAAGGTCTTGGATGCATGGGATATGGTTGGTTCTATATTATTGGTTCTTTCCCCGCTACAACTAAATAAAAATGTGAATTTTGAGATGTGGATGATGGATGAATATTGGATATTGGGAATTTCATAATTTGGACAAATATTATGGTTTGGAATGTTTCCTTTGGATAAATGCCTATTTGGTACTGTGATAATTTGAGAACACATTTCTGGAAACAAAGAATTAAGAGTCTAAAAATATATTTCTTTTCTCACAAGAGGAAATATTTGTTTACTTCTTACATATCATCCTGATTTCTTAAAATAAAAACATGCCTCTTTCCGATTTACACGTTGGGGTGTTTACTTACTCAGCATTTTTGTGCTGACTTTGGAAAAACTGCGGTCTTTGTTTCTTTCCCCCGCAGGTCTAGGTGAAGGGAGCTCGGCTTAAGGGGAAACGCGGACTCATCTAGTTGTAATTAGTACTAAACATTTGAGACACTTAGATAATATTTCATCATGTTTAATAGTATGTATTATTTCACTGTTGTAAACATTAAAGCTTGTAATATATAATCATGGCGATGTTTGTTTTGATTACCATTGTTCCTTGCACCGGGAGCGATCCCAGGTGCGGAGTGGCATTCCCGTATTTCTCCCACGACGAAGTATGGGGGGTGTCACACCAGGGGATGACCGTCCTGTAGCAGAACCGCACCTACAACGCGGTCGGATGCATCAGTCTCCAAGACAAAAGGCAACGCGAAATCTGGTAAACAGAGAACCAGGGCAGACGTCATGGCTTGTTTCAAAGCCTCAAAACTCTGGGAAGTCGATGTAGTCCATAGAAATGTGTCTTTCTTCAAAAGATCAGTGAGAGCGGAAGCAATAGTAGCATAATCCTGAATAAAGCACCAGTAATAACATGTCAGTCCCAAAATCCCGCGTAACTGGCAAACTGTGGTCGGCGTAGGCCATGCCAACATAGTTGCGGTTTTCTGAGCATCGGCTTGGACCCGACCTTCAGAAATAACGTGTCCCAAATAGTCCACACTAGTCCTGCAGAAGGAACACTTGGATAATTTGACGTAAAAACAATGCTCAGAGAGGAGTCGTAAAACCTGATCCAAATGCTGTGCGTGAAGCTCCAAAGTCGTGTTCTGTAAACCAGATTATCGTCGAAGAAAACAATGAAAAAGGAGCGCAGAAACGGACAGAAGATCCTGTTCATGGCAGCCTGGAACGTGGATGGAGCGTTAGTCAGGCCAAAGGGCATGACGAGGAACTCAAAATGGCCATCATGGGTATGAAAAGCAGTCTTCTCGATATCCTTAGTGTGCATGCGGATCTGGTGGTAGCCGGAGCGTAAATCAAGCTTAGTGAAGAAGCGGACAGCGCCCAACTCATCAAAGAGCTCATCCGTAGTCGGAATAGGGAAGTGGTCCGGTACGGTTTCCGCATTCAGGGCCCTATAGTCAACACAGAAACGGAAAGTGTCATCCTTCTTGCGAACCAACAAAACTGGGGACGAAAAGGCATTGTGTCTTGGCTGAATAACCCCCTGTTGGAGCATCTCCCGTACTTATTTCTCAATTTCGGTCTTCTGGAAGTAAGGGTACCTGTAGGGACGCACATTAACCGGTTTGACGCCCGGCTGCAAGTGAGTACGATGATCCCACTGCCGGCTAGGAGGTATCCCATTAGGTATGGCAAACACGCCCTGATGGCGTTGGAGAACCTGCAGAATCTCCCCTGGGAGATCGGGTGAAAACTCCTCAGAAGTAGGCTGCAACTCGGATGTAGAAGGAACGGGAAGGATCTCATAAAATGCAGCCGGTTGCTGCTGTGAGCACTGAATGGCCAAGGAATTGTAAGATATATGGCGAGGTCCGTGGTCAACCCCAGACAACACGATTGTCTTCCCTTGCAACACAAACTCCATCGTGAGATCGCTATAATCATGAGAAATATTACCGAGTGTCTGTAACCACTGTATCCCCAAGACTGCATCAATGCTATGAATCGCAAGAACATACAATCCACATCAAAATTAATACCATGAATAGTCAACGGCGTTTTGGGGCAAGAATAAGTGCAACGCAACGATTCACCGTTGCCGACATAAGCCCGAAACGGACGAACCGGGTGCAATAGTAGAGACAAATGTTCCTCCATGGTGGGATGGATGAAGTTGTGCGTACTTCCTCCATCAATCAAAACATGTACACATACCCCACTAATAGTACCAGTTAACTTAAGAGCACGAGGATGTGGTGTACCTGCCAAAGTGTGTAAATGAGACAGGTTGTCCATAATGATTTCGGAATTGTCCCCGTCAATAGGAACCTTTGGGTCAGTATTTTCCTCCTCGGTGCAAAGTAATAAAAACTTATGAGTACACTTGTGGCCCCTGAAAAACTTCTTATCACAATTGAAACACAGGCCCTGACGACGGCGTTCAGCTTGCTCAGATGGAGATATCCAGCGAACCGTGGATCTGCCGACCCTGTGGAGGGCCCTGAACCCGATGTGGAAGCCGAGAGAGGGGTGGTTGTAGGGGCTGCCCCAGCGTTGGATGGAGTCCACGAACGTTTCGGCACATAGGACTGAATGAGTTCCTCCTGACCTGCTGCTAACTCACGTGCCAAGGCCAAAGCTTCGGGTAGTGTGGTAGGGTTGCGTAAGCCAAGCTCTCGTTTCAACGGCGGTTTCAATCCTACACGGAACAAAAACACCAATACACGATCTTCCACACCCACAACTTTATGTAATACTTTCTCAAACTCAGTTTGATAAGCCATGTTAGAAGAGGTCTTCTGAATCTTGGATAATACCCCCAAATAGTCTTTGTAATGTCCCGGGTCAAACTTGTGCCTTACTGCGATCAAAAAATCAGTCCAAGAGGCGGACGGGTTGTTGGATTGGTAGTAGCAAAACTAATCGGAGGTAGGCTGATCAATCAAAATCCCTACAAGTTGAAAACGATCATCATCTGTGGCGCGATAATAATAAAAATACTTCTAGATGCGAAAAATCCACCCAACTGGGTCATCTCCATTGAACCTAGGAGAATCTACCCTCATCCTCGGGTTCGGGTTAGTTGAAGCTGATGTGGTGGTACGGGACGGTTGTGGTTGCCAAGTAGCCACCGAGCCGCTGCTGGTGTAGGTGGTAGCCGCTGACGTGGTGGTCGCGGAAACCGTGGAAGGAGGCGCACCAGACTAGCAATTCAAAAGTTGGCGGAGACCATCGCGGATCTCGGCGATCTCGATGTCCCGTCGTTGCTCCTGTTTGGTAGTAGCGGCATCACGCCGTTGCTCCCGTTCGGCGAGCTCGGCGTCTTTTCTCTTCTCTCGGGTGTAGTACTCGACCTGAAAGTTGGTGATTGCGGCTAGGGATTCGGCGGTGGAGAAGGGAGAAGACTGCGGAAGGGTGGTGGTTTGGGGAGTATCCACCATGTTGCACGGCGGAGAGAGCTCGGATCACCGCGGGGTTGCCGACCGGTGAAAGTCAATGAAAGCACCAGTTGTTACCTGGACGGTAACCTGGTAGAGCACCGTGAGGTGCAGGAAGGAACAGTAACGGAAAAAAATAGAACTTGGGAAAATTTTCTTTGTTATTTTCTCTGAAAATTTACACCCTTTTATATGACTAACCCTGACGGTTGACCTAGTCCTAATCCGAGTAAAGAACTGTATAGAAATCCCGGATTTATAAATTAAATAAGCTACAATCCCTTAACGTACGCAAAACATAAAACAGTCCTAAATATCCAGTATCAAGCTAAAACGTAATTAAAAGATAGACTAGCGTTTCAACTTAGGCTGAATTTAGTCTTTCAAATACTGAGGTGGTACGACCGTCCTCTTAGGCCTGGCCGGGACCACTGAATTCATGCTCTCGTCGTCCGTCGAAGATGTGTCAGCTGAAGCAGGTACTGGTACCGTATCACTTTTCGGTAGTCAAATTTGTAGTGATGTTGGAGCGTACAAGTGCTTGGAAGTCGTTTGAAAATGTAGTTAGAGATTCGTCTTCCTAGAAATCTACAGTTTATGTAGGCAAGATTCCTGTGTAGTCTGTAACGTAGTAATTCACTATACATGTTAACATTTTAATAACATTATGTTATTTAAATTATTTAGTCATAGTTTTTTTTTTTTTTTTTTTTTGAAAATTAAACATTATGAATAAAATGGGATGGAGGGCGTGTCTACTAGCTATGATGTGCTCTATCGTGAATTATTTCAAATATTTTTAGTATGTCTTCCAATGACCATGAAATATTTTCACTCCACTTGCTGCTAGTTGTGGTTGCATATCGTGCAACTACGTTAACTCCAGAAGAATCGTATTGGAATTACAGAATTCCCAAACTCTCCAATGCCCGAGTATGTGGAGAATATGATAAAGCCAGGTAGGTGCATGGCCATCTTTAGTGTTTTTGGTGGTCTAAAGTGAGCATTAAATTTGAGGTCCTCAATATTGTCAAGAGATGTTTTGTATTGTAAATTCCTTGTGTGCGAACATGTCGTGCAGTATTGTATGTGCAATGTACGTTCTACCTTAATTGTTTTAAGGAAATATAATTTCTAACCAACTTATTTAATCAAGTTCATATAATTACTATGGCTGGTTCAGTACACATAAGGTATAAAAAACTATAAGCGATGAAATATCTTCAGTGAGAGTTCATACTGCTCGTGTAACTTTTATTAGTTGTACAAAAAGACTGTGATTTCAACGGCTTTTTCTATGGCCGTATTTTATTTTTATCAATAACAAAAGCTGGTAGACTTCCATTACCTATTGAAGAAAACAGGGAGAACTACAATTTTATATATCTCAAATAGAGGATGGAAACTATTCAATTTAAAAGTAGTAGGTATTACGAGGAACTACTTATTCAGTATGAAGCAGAATGATAGCTAATGATTTGCAAAATCAATATTACGTGTCTTTTTCTCCAGATGCTCCTTTTAATATTGCACTTAGAGAGAATGATAAATTAAGATTTTTAACTCTATGTCATCGACATTTGGTCCCATATTATCTCTATTGTTCGATACGCACGGAAGAAATTGAAAATGCAATGAAAGCATAAAAGAAACAACCACTTGAAGTAGCTTGCTTTGGTAAAACAGAATCTTAAGAAAGATCATAACATATAGATTCCACTCTTGTAACTATAGTCTTTATTAAAAAAAAAAAAAAAAAAAAAAAAAAAAAAAAAAAAAGACATAAGAAAGAACATACTACCTCTGTTTCGCCTGTTTCAGCCTACTTCACTTTTTGTCACTATTCACTGGGTTACTTTCATCCGGTAATTTGATTAGCAAAACAATACAAGGATTTGGTAATATTTGCATGGTGTTATAGAGGAAAGTTTATTTTAAAATACCATGAAAAAATTGTTAAAAAATTACATCGTATTGGTACCCAAATCACCAAGTCAAAGTGACTCAGTTACTGGTTAAAAAGTCAAACGCAGACGAAACAGACGAAACGGAGGTAGTACTTTTCACTCGTTTTACAATAACATTCTTATTTTTGTTTTGATTACGCCTCCTCTTCACCTATCTCTTCACCGTCTGGCTAAAGCAGGATGCGGCAGAGTGGGCACCTATAGTACCACATGCAAAGGCACTTTCGTGTGGGTGGAACATATTCCCACACTGCAGAAGCTTTCACAGATCATCCAGTCCAAGTAATCCTCCAGAAAAATTGGACATTCTAAATGCTCCCCACTCTGATCTTTCTTCAAAAATTAGTGCAATGGTTGACTATCTACAGCAACGTAATGGTAGACTATCTACAGCAACGTCCAGACATTCTACGAGGAGGCGTAGTCGCGCCAAACGACTCTCTTCTTCTTCCCCAATCTCGTGCTCTTCCCTGCTTTATTTTTAGTTTCTGCGCCATTCAAGTTCATCCTTGTTAGTGTTTCTATTCAACATGTTTATGAAGTTTCAGAGATATGGCAAAAGATACTCATCCAGTCAGTGGCGGATCCGGGATCCGGGATTTCATGACAGTGGGTGCTAAATTAAGAAAAAATAATAACATTAGAATAAATTTTAAATTTTGTAATACTGAGTAGGGGCTATAGTGTAATTAATGTGGGGGGCTAAACTAAAATTACTTAAAATGAATGGTAAATTTTCAATTAAAAGTTGAGTGGGGACTGTACCACCACTAGTCTCTAGCTCGATCCCCCCTACCTCCAGTCCTCTTGGAGCCTCTAGATGGAAGGAATGCACAAGAACTGAAGAAGCAAATGCAAGTTCCCTCGCTATGGGAGACATTGAAGACTGTAAAAAGGACAAGTCCAACGAGATCTCACAGACATAGTATTGGCTATAGTATATACTTTAAGCGCGATTGCTATAATATATACTTCCTTGACTACTTTAAGACAGATCGATCTTAAGAAGATCATTGCTTACTCCTCAGTAGTATTTTCTTGTTATTTTCCAGAATTAAAGAATTCTTGAAAAGCCTTTAGCATCAAAAGGGAAAACATAAATATGTCTAATAGTGGGAGTCAAATACATACACAAAAGTTTGTGTTACTTCATCAAATATTTTCCTCCCTGTTATTTGAATTGCATGTCTAAGATTAAAAATATTAAACAAAAAATCATCCTTGTTGAGTCTGAGATGCAACTGCAATGGCACCAAAACTTGATCGTCGTCTTATAAGACCGCCCACAACCGTTGGGGAGGTCGCACCCAGGATGGAGATTACGCCGTGCAACAAGGCGTGGGAGGGGGAGGGGACTTGCTAATCCGAAAGGGGAGGGGGCGGTGGAAGGCGCGGTGAAGCACCCGGGCTCGCTCGCCTGGCCCATTCTCTGCGGAGGGTTTGTGTTTATCTCTGTTGTTTTCTACTTTCAATGTGGGTATATATATTATTTAGTTTCATCTAATTACAACGACCCCCCTAAATGTACTGTTGGTGTAGAATTATGTTTAGTTACACTATAAGAAGACCCCTTAGAGTTGTGTTGTATATTTTATTTTATTATATTAAGGACTCAACTCACTAAAAATTGATTATATTTACGTAAAGAGCATGTTTTGGTTTACTTTTGTTGGGAAAAATTTTTTTGTGCAAATAAAAATAAATTTATAATGCCTTTCAAAGATAGATGCATTACAATCTGATATTGCAAAAGAAAAGTACAATTCCTACAACCATGACCGGACAAAATACAATTCCTATGTGTCGTTTTCCCAGAATTTAAGAGTCTTTTACATTTTAAATGTAACATTTTTTATGTCATACCTACGTTGTTGTGAATTAATTCCGAAGTTAACACTTAAAATTATAACACATTAATTAAGATTATATGTTTTAGATAAAAAAAAAAAAAAAAAAAAAAATCTTTCTCAAAAAATTAATAGTGCAATTAATCAAAAAAACGAGGTTGTATGTGTATTTTTTACTAAGCAAAGGGGCGTTGAGTGTTTTATATGTAATATGAATATATTTGTGTATATACATTAAAATTAATAAAAGGGGGAGAATAGTGTTTCAACTGTTGTAAGTATTTGGGTAGGATCGTAAATATTAAAAAAAATGGTGGGATAAGGTGGGACAGGTTGGTGAGGGGGATGCCACGATTGTGAACAGTCTAAATGACGAAAAAAAAAGTTAGTCGTCTAAAGTTTAATAGTGAGGAAAAATGGGAAAATAGCTAACAAAATATCTACTTAAAGAACCAAAAAATTGAAGTACGACGACCAAAGCCATTGGCAAAAAACAAAAGACGACGAGCGGTTCCGGTCCTTTGGCGAACTAACGACGGACTTGTTCCGACTACCCGATGAAGAGTCGTAATTGTCGCCTTTCCATTCTAATGATGACTTTTCCATTTCTAAAGACGATTTTTGTCGTCGTATTAAACCATCTTTTAGTAGTGAGTGTATGTGCAACACTCGTGTTGGCTCGCGTGCTTCTTGCTGTTTATTTTATTTATACAATTTTATTTGTTCCCATTTAATAAAATCTCAAATTTTATTCCATTTCATTAAAGTAAATGATTAATGGAAAACCCTATATTTGAAGTATCTCATAAATTATATATTAAGTTTCTAAAATTATTTCAAAAATTGTATACAAAATGCTAAATTGTCCATGTTATTTTTAAAATTGGAGGTCTTCTATTTGTTGTGGCCCTATGTGGTTGGCTTAACCGCTTAAAGATTGAGACAACCTTGAGTAGATGTTGTATCAAAGTTCCAAAGTTAGAGATACGGGGGAATCCATCATAATCTAAAAAAAAATACCAATCTTGAAAAAGTTGAATTTCAGAACAGAGAAGTGCTAGGGATCCAACCACTCATCTCTCACTCATCTCCCACATTCCTTCCACACATATGCAATCATGCCAATGAGTATTCATGTTTCCAATTTTACATGTGGGTGGGAGATGAGTTCGAGATATTAGTGGGATCTCTAACATTTATCTTTCAGAATAAATTTGTAAGAAATTTGATAGTTTTTTGGAGAAGCGTCTTTCATCAGATGTCATGTACGATTTGGTTGCACCCTAAAATAAGTACGATTCGCTACATCTAGGATTTTTTATTTTATTTTTCTGAGAAACATCTAGGATTTTTCAAATATCATATATGATACCACTCCGTTCCTTTTATTTCTCTCCCTTTCTATTTTGGTACATTCCCTTTCTTTCTCCCCCTTTCCTCTTTTGGCATCTATTTTATAAATTAGAACGGTTGACTTTATTTCAAGTGTTAGATTGAATCAATCCCAACCCTAGATCTCACCTGCCACCTACAACTTTTGTAACTTCTCCCCACTTTCTCCACACATCTTTAACTTCTCCCATTTTTGTAATGGTTGAGCAAACCAACATTCCTTATTTTTCTCTCTTGCAAGAGTTAATATTTCGGCAAGTATATATGTGGATATATATTTTCATCCTATGTCTTATCATTTTTTAAGATTTTTCGATTGGGATAGTGCTCTCGGGAACGGGTAATCCCCTAGTGTTTAATAAGGGACAATGAGCAATTTGCCCTTACAATTAATACCCTACATTTCATTCAACATACCCAACCCCATCCATTTCTTCCCCTAAAAAGACCCTAGCCACTTATTCTTCACACCGTTCATTATCAACTACCCAACTTTTAAGAGGATAGAGAGAGAGAAAGAGGTAATTGGACGGGAGAGAAACAGAGAGAGAGAGAGGGGGGATAGAGAGAGAGGGAAGCAGGATGAGGCGAAGAAGAAGGGAAAAGAGACGGAAGATGACGAAAAACCGACGAGGGTTCGAGATTGTGGCCATGGACGCGATCTCGACGGCAGTGGTGGCGAGGTACTGCTGGTGTTTCAAGATCCAGAGAAGAAGGAGATGGAAGACGCCGATCTCTACGGCCATCGACGAAGGTTGTTGACTCGGTGACAAAGAAGGGGAGGAGAAGCCTATCTCGACGGCGGTAACATGTTGTTGACTCCGGTGACCAAGGTATGGCTATTTCTTTTTTCTCCCTTTTTCTTAGATCGCCACCATCTCCTCTTTAGATCTCGCCCTTTTATTCGCTGAGGCGGCGGTGGTGGCTGAGGCGCTGGTGGTCTTCTAGATCCGGAGGCAGCGGCGTGAACTCTTTCGATCCGGAGATTGGAGGCGGCTAGCGAGGCCATGTTCTTCATCTAGTCTTCTTTTTCTTCCTATGTATTTGTTTGATTCCATCTTTAAGTTTTTGATTCAATATGTAATTTTGTTTAAATATCCTCTCTGTTTGGATCCACAATGTAAAAGTGGGGGTGGTGGACTGGTGGCGGTTGTGGTTGTAGTGGGTGGTGGTTATGTTGGTGTTTGTGGTTACCAGTATCAAGGAGAGAGAAAGAGGATGAGGAGAGATGTAGAAGAGAGAGAGAGGACAGAGAAAGAATTTTTGTGAAAGTGCAGAGGTAAGATGGTCAAAGACATATTTTCTTAATCTATGTGGGGGAGGAAGAGAGGGAACGGAGTGGTACTGCATAAAAAAACTAATAAAAGAAGAAAAAACAAAGAACATAGGTAAAAGAAAATTTAAACCACCAACAAATTCTCTCTAAACTATTATATATGTACATAACCTTTATCAATTATTACCTTTTTTGGAAAAAAAATTATATTTATGACTGAGAAATACAAAGCATAATTTATTTGGATAACATGGATCATTTTTAGGAAGCAAATGTGAGACTTCGGGATAAATTTAAAGCATATTTGGATAGACAAGATACATTAAATATTTATATTGTGTTGTGAAACAAGATTTTAGAGAGACAGAAAATAAAGAGAGAGAGAGACAAGATATAGGGAGGAGAGTATTGAGTTGTGTATTATTCTCCAACCCTAAGCCTCCTTATATAGGCATTAGGGTGGGCTAATGGGCTAATAACAATGTACAATGGGCTTACAACATGTGGTGGATATTCACCAATAAACTAGCCTAATATTACATAACACTCCCCCTTGAATATTCACCATAAGGATGCCTCGTTAAAATCTTGTCAAGAAAAACCCAGCGGGATAAAATCTCTGACGAAGGAAAAAGAGTACATCGGTGCTTGGAAACTTGTATCGTCTGCCTCGTTAAAACCTTTCCAAGTAAAACCCAGTGGAACAAAAATTTGGCTAAGGAAAAAGAGTGCAGACCTAAATAAATATTCTCCTTGTCATAATGAATCTTCTGGATTCTTTGTTGACTTTCATTGAAGATGACATTCTTAGGGAATTCACATTTGGCTGCGTGCCTCATTAAAAACCTTGCTATAAAAAACTCTGTGGGATAAAAACATCGGCGAAGGAAAAGAGTAAAACGCCTCATAGTTCCATAATTGAACCTTGAAAAACTCCCCCTCTTCATAGCATCAATTGATTGATATAAATTTCACTGCCTTCAATGCTTTCTTGGAAGTATATCATCATAAGTCATTCGAGCTTAGGACCTGTAGTATAAGTTCACGACTTTGTGAATAGACATCAAGTATATGATGCAATACTACATGACCCATGTAGAGATAGTAAACAAAAAACTATTTATCAATGGTCATCGTGTCATGTGATTGTATGTATGTCAGGTGATATGTGAAAAAATGTAAATGCACCTAGACTACTCGTGAGTGTACACTTTCAGTTGCTTCAGGCAACTAGATATCTATCATGGGTATCAACCTCCACGATTTTCACATAAAGTGATTTATACGATCGTATTGTAACTAGTTACTTTTATATTTGTAGTCTTCCAGACTAAACGAAATATCACAATCACTCCTAACAAAGAGATGATTTGTGAGTTAAAATTATAACCATGAGAAATATTAATGTAACTTAGGCATCACTTGCACTATGGCATATTCTCTTTCAATAGTCTCACGCATTCAACCATTAGGGTGCGGACATTTTAATATATTATTATGTACGAACATGGATGCTATGGGCATCTAAAGTACTTCAAAATACTTCTCAAATATGCTCTATGCATTAGCTGCAGAGCTCGTGCATATTTACACACACTAATTCAATATGGACATTGATGCTTCAAGCATTACGAGTACTCTAGGTACTTATAATTATACTCCGTGCATTGATATATCTGCAGAGTTTGTATCCTCTTGTCCATGTATTCGTTGACTTTTGTCATGGCCAAATATTTCAAGTCAACTTCATCCACTTCAGGTGGTAAATGGAAATCATATATGATTCCAAGCGCTTTTCAATTAAAGTATCATCAACCATAAGATCGTGAGATTAATCTCAAATCAGGTACCTTAGCTTCTACAAGAGCTTCATTTCTCTTCAAGGGCTATTTGTTTACCACGTTTGGCTTTGATCTAATGTTGATGATATCCTTTCTGTTCTCATAAATCATGAGAATTCGTCATATCTTGTGTTCTCAATTTGGGACTTTAAATTCCACAAGATTTGGATTCTTTCTAAATCTTCTTCTGGAAGATCATAATATTTGAACAAGCAATCCTTACATGCTAGTAGCACGCTTTCAAACCAAATACTCTTTAGTCAATTAGGCTTTAGTCTATAATGGAACTTCTAACTTTACATCAGTATAGCTGGATGTAAATGAGATAAAAATAAAGTTCACGTCATGCAATATGGTCTATCTCCCCCTCATGACGTGAAACTCATGACCATAATAACTTCACGATTTATGCTTCTGGCATAAAAAAAAAAAAAAAAAAAAAAAAAAAAAAAAAAATCCAAGCAGACATTAAAGCCATGTCATGCAATTTATCTCTCTATGAGATATGATATGTCACAGTTCCAATTTTCATATTCTCATAAACTCTAGTCACTACTACCATGCAACGAGTTATTATTCACTGAGAAATATGTCGTGATTCTGACTTCCTTCAAGGAAGTTTAAGGAGATAATTTGGTCGTTCTCTCTGGGGAACGCAAGAGGTAGAAATAATCCCCAAAAAATAATCTTTGTGGGATTAGTATCAATCAATGAAATCTCTCAAAATTGGATCATAATATCCTCCATCAAGAATAAATGCTTCTATGAATATTTAGAATAACATGCTAACGTTCTCAAAAGAATCTCCGCGGAGGGAGGATACAAGTTTCATACTCTTCGGGAGGCTTCATACAATATTTAGATATTTCTAAGTGTATGAATGATAACATCACAACCACTGCATGCAACACCCTCCCAAATAGCAAGGCCGGCCGGGCCCCACATTCGGAATAGATGTCTCCGCCCGAGGTGATGAGCCTCATTGAGAACGGATAAGGATCGTCGTTTCATTGCTAGTACAACCATCGATAATAATTCAAAACATAGCTTATTAAAATTTCAATACAAACAATGATATTTGAAAAGTCAAGAATACAATTTTCAGTGATATGATGATACTAGATGATCTTTTAAGCCGTAAGCTTTCCTATCCAGCGGTGTCGTGAACGTTCCCCCACCTCGATAGCCAACCTGTGGTATTAAAATAGCAAAAGCCGACGCAGTTTTTACAGAAAATGATCAGCAAACGGCTGAGTAAGCAAACACCCATAGAACGTAAACAGATTATGAGACATATGACAGGAATAACCAATTCGCTGATAAATAAATATCATATATTCGCGGGAAAAGCGTTCACAGCTGATTTGGTGTGTCAAACTCCGTAACGATCTCAAATTTCGTGTTCCGTCCCGAAGATGTGGTCCATCTCGGGAAATCAATTTTGATAGCGTTTCACAATATCACTTTAGATCTCAAGATAACTCATATCCAAATGAATCGAGCCCGAAAATCCATTTTAGTAACTAGTTGATACGGGGCGTGACCATATCCAATCCACAACCTCTTTCTCATATGTGCAAAAGCACTACCACAACCATAACTCAATCACAGGAGGTTCGCATCACAGCGCCTCATAACCATATCATAATCAAAAGGAGGTCAGAGCCTGATAATCTCATAATCTCATAACAGTAACCAAACACAATATGTCAGAAATGTATCGTATCAGGGATATGGCACGAACCCACGCACAACGGTTTCCACTTTACATAATTACAAATTTTCATTCAAGATGTGGAATCGAGTAAGGAGCTTAGATGTTAAAATTATTTCAAATTATTTCACATTAGAGTTTAGATGTTCGTCTTTCGGATTCGTTATTTAGATTTGGATACCAATTTCATACAATACTTCTAAAGAAGAGTTTTTCAAAACCAAGTAGACAAATAAAACATGTATAGTAATAGATTCTCAACCAATTGCCGTTTATAATTTCAAAAATATGTCCAAACCACTATATGTCCCGATTAGGGTTAATCTCATAATACTGTCCCAATTAGGGGGAAAATCTCATATATATAATTTATTTCCATTTATTCATGAAAAACCCATGTTTATTAATTAGTTGTAGCGGGGAACGAACCAATCCAATAATATATAACCAACCATCTCGCATGCATCCAAGACCTTAAGTGCCGGCACCCTCCTAAGACTCTTGCGGCCAGAGAGGTGAGTACAGGGAGCAGTCCGGGACTAATTGCAGCCGAGAAAATTATTAAAATAGAACGGGTGGTCGTGCCATCCCAAATATCATAATGTATATAAGGTTCCGCCGCACAACTGTTTTTACTTTACGTTATTACGTGTTATTAATTTCACGTGATAGTTCTAAAAGAATCATTTAGACAAGTATTTGAAATCTCAAGTCGAACACGTATAACACAAATCACATTTGAGACATAAAATCATAAAGATATATTTGGACATGAAAGGAGGAAAACACATTCGATAATTGTGGCTGGTGAACTAATTAATCAGGGCCTAATGTGGTAGTCGGGATTTGATTGGTACTTCGTTTAGACGTACTTCTTCCGGATTCTTATTTTCGGATTTGGATTATCATTTTTCATACGATACTTCAAGGAAGAGTATTTCAAAATAAGCAAATAACTCAAATAAATCAAGTACGGTAGCATTTCACAAATAACTCACGCGATACGCGAAAAGAAATAAAGGCACACGAGGCTAGGCATATTAACTTACCAAAAATCCAAGCATGTCCTAGAAGTTGTCTCGTCTACGAAACCGTCACCTACAAATCGGAGCTTCTAACTTAATACAACCTCGACTAAATATACATCCTACGTATATTTCTAGATCCTTTTATTTTTCTCAAGAAAATATTAAATTTTACTTATTTATAAACTCAAAATATATTTTCTTTAATAATATTTACCCCCAAAAATATAGTTATTAATTTATAAATAATAATCTAAATAAATTTAAGAGAAACTAATTTAATAAATGAATCTGAAATTAAAAACTGCATTTAGTACCCAAAAGTTTCTGAAATAGCAACTGCCTCCCCCTAAGTTTCTGAAAAGACATTATAACCCCCCCCCCAGAAAACTTTCTGAAAATGACACTTTAACCCCCTAAGCATGAACATTCAAACTAACCGATTAAAATGTGGATTCGAGGCCTTAAAACTTGATTTTGATTACTAAAAACAACTCAGGGGAAGATTTCAAGCATACCCATATCAAATTTCGCGAGAAATGGTGAAGAATTCGTGCGGGTCAAGATCGCCGTTGGGTCGCCGGAGGTGGAGCTTCGCCGGGGCTTCTCCGGCTGTTCTTGGCCTCGGTTGAGGCCTCCATCAGCTTAGTCGGACCTCCAGGAGCTGAATGGTACAAGTTTGGAGGTATGGGTCGTCACCGTTGAGCTCCGGCGAATTTCTCGCCGGAAACAATGGTGGGTCGCGGAGTTTAGGGGCTGCTGCTGTTGCTGCGTCTCTTCTCCTTCTGGTGGGTTCGTCGAGCAAGGCAGAGAGGGGAGAGAATGAGAGAGCAGTGGGAAGTGGGAGAGATGGGTGGCCGTGATGGTGGCGGCCATTTTTGCCGGCGGCCTTCTCGTCGGGAAGGCAGCGGCGTTGTTGCCGCTGCCGCTGCTGCTTCTCCTGCTGCTGCGGGTGTTCTCAGAGGGAGAGAGAGAGGTCAGGGAGAGAGAGAGCTAGCTGGAGGTGGCGGTGGTTGCGGTTGGGGTGTTCCCGGTGGCGGTGGCGACGATTTTGCCGTCGGGGTCTTCGCCGGAGGCGGCAGCGGCTTGAGCCGCTGCTGTTTTTGCCCTGTTTTTCACCGGAGACAGGGGGGAGGGAGAGAGAGAGAGATAGAGGTGGTGATGGAGTTGGGTGTGGGTCGGGGGTGGTGTGGTTGCCGAAGAGGAAGGAGAAGAATATATAGAAGGAGAAGAAAGAGAGAGAGAGAGAGAGACGTGCGTGAGAGAGGGAGAGAGAGAGAGAGAGAGAGAGAGAGAGAGAGAGAGAGAAAGAAAGAAAGAAATTTTTGTTGGGGGTTGGGAAATTGTTGGGGAACGGGGGATGTCTGGAGAGTTCTCAACATGTTTTTTGGTTTGTTTTTATTTATTTATTTATTTATTTATTTATTTATTATTATTATTATTATTATTATTATTATTATTATAGTATAAGTATAGTATAATATACATAGTATGAATATGGTAGAAATAGGTATAGGTAGAGAGTATAAAAATACGTATAGTATAAATACAAGTACAAGTATTAAATACTAAAAGTGTTATAAAAGACAATTAATACCCCCCCCCCCCAAAACAACAATTTAATATTAATTAAATTACAACTACCTCCCCATTAACTATATATTTTTGAAAATAATTGATTAAACTTCACGAAAAATACGTCAAAAAATTTCAGGAAAATACGGGGTGTTACACTGCAGGAGTTGATTGTTATAGCTCAATCTATTTTAGAGATTTTCAATGATAATTTCTATCCATAACCACAATTTAGTCCACTATCTTGTAGACTATTTAGACCATATAGAATAATGACATTCACTTCTGGGAATGTGGGTCAATCTTGGTAGGACATTTTGAGAGACTATACGTCATTAACAAATATTCATCATAACAGTATCAAAACCACTCCAGGAGCTTGGTTATGATTTTGAATATTATCTTGCGATTTGATACAAAAACACAACGCATAAACTAGGTGTTGGTTTGGCGATGTAACCCATCAAGCCATAACCGTTCCCTCATAATGATATTTTCCTAGAGATGCCCTTTTTCTCTAAATAATTTAAAATTTGATGCATGGAGTCATAGCTCAAAAACTGCTAAGGAGCTAGAAGATTCTCAAATAACCCAATAAATAAACCTTCAGAACGAATCAAAGTTCAGAGAGGATGCTCTTTTTGCAACTACTGGTGCATTCCTTTTCAGCCCCTGTTTTAGGTAGTCTTCCTCTTTGGAGAAATCATAAGAATGCACTTCAATATATGACAATGAACATGCATATCAATGCAACTAAGTCCATGTATGTACCGTTATGGTGACACCATAGATTTGTTCACTTCAGAGAATGCGTCACTGTATTCTTTAAAAAAATTGTTGTAGAGCATGCATTTGCTTATGGAAATGCTCTACACTCCACTTCTCAACATGGGACCAACTTATCATAATGTTGATCATTAAATCTTTCGCATTACTCTACAGGAGTGTCCATTTGATAATACGATATATCTTTGAGATATAATAATATGCTATAACTCTTGGGCATAACATGTACTTCACAACTTCTGGCATGAAATACCGCATATATCAATCTCAAATGCTTTTAGACTCTATCATTCAATGATAGGATACTCATATCATGGAGAGACCATAATTAAAAATCATCTTCAATTAGGATGACTCATTTTGCGATGATCAAAACAATAAGCTCATATTCATCCATTCATATTCGCTCGAGTCTTTCATATGAGTGGCTTATGGCAACAAAATGATTTGTACTTCTGGTACATTGTCAGGATTCTGGCCTTTTCTAGCAGTGTTTATTTTCTGAATTGAACATCAGGTTCAATGGATCTAAGAAAATATCCTTTCAACTCTATCAAATTTTATGACTTCGGGTCATAAAATACCTCATGACTGCATGATATGAGTCATTAAATATGCCCAACAAATATTACTGTGGACGAAGAACTTTTTCCGTAGGTTCTTTCTACGAAATAAAAATCTTATTCCCGAGTTTAATCTCTCTCTCTTAGAGATTTTCACATTCATAACCATGACCGCCTCTATAGTCAGTCACATGAATTTTTCCCGAATGTAACAAAGTGATTCGCTTCTGGGAACGCACTACCATTCTCTTATGGGAATTGGTCGAATTAAGCGATCATGAATAATGTCATAACTTCAAGTTATTGACAATTGTAACTTTCTTTCACAACTTCTAGTGTGAAATATTTCTTTTACACCCGCTAGCAATATCAATTGCTTTTAAATTTTGTAATCGTATGGTATTCAAGTCTCTTCAGGAGATCTTTGTTTTCTTCATTTTAGATAACAGCAATTAAAGAAGAATAAGAATAAAACTGCTAAAAAAATGTAAATTACCAGGAAAAAAATAAGCAATCGAAACTTCTGGTTCGATGAGTGTAGATTCTCTCTTAAATGAGATCTTTTAACATTACTTTATAACATCATGTTATAAGTATCTTCATGTTTTTCATAACTTCTGGTATGAAAACGATTTCACGCGCGTGTGAATAGCGTATGTCCAGTTAATAATCATGGACTAAGAACATCTTCTGGATGCTCTGAAGGGGATTGATCAATTATTAAATTTGTAGATCTCTCTTCTGGAGAGGTGTCATAAGTGCAGGTTATGATCAATACATCATGTAATTCGTAACTCCAAGTACGATACAAAATTATGCCCCTTATGTCCAATATAAACAATGGACTTAAAATCTCTTCTGGAGATTTTACTTTGATTAATAAATAAAGATCAAGAGTGTAGCAAAAAGAAATTACATAAAATTAAAGTAAAATAAAACAACGGAACACGACCTCTTCAGGAGAGTGGATCATTATTGAATTGTAGCAATCTCTTCAGGGGATCATATCTACAATAATTCATAACTTCAGGTTATGAAAGTCATAACTACGGGTTATGAGTGATTCCATGTAATTTGTTACTGCAAGAACAAATTATATGGCTATACATCCATGTCAATAGCCACTACGAAGCATCTTCTGGAGTTTCGTTTATGATCCATATTAGGTAAAGAACAAAATTATAGTACGTAATACGCGTAATAATTCAAAGAAACTGAACAAGACCTCTTCGGAAGGTTAATAACAAGAACTTTAATATATCTTCAGGAGATTTTATAATAATACAATATCACTTCAGGTGATAAAAAAATTGTAGCGCAACTTCAGGTTACGGTCAGATAATCATGGAATTCACAATTTCAGGTGTGAAAGCATAATTGTATCACTAGCTTGACCAATATGTGGTCAAGAGTCAAAACCTCTTCAGGAGGCTTGATAATAACAAGCGGATTAGGCATTTTAGATATCTCTTCCGGAGATCTAACATGACTTCAGGTCATAAAAAATAGTGTCGTAACATTAAGCTACTATCAAATAATCATGTACTTCACAACTTCAAGTGTGAAAAGATTAATTTTTTTGTAAGAAACGTATAAATAACTCAGACCAATTAACAATGATCTTGAGTAAATACCCTTTCTCTTCTATTAGCAAGGGTTCAATAGATATTGTAATTTTTACCCTAGAAGACCAAAAAATGCTTTAAAGCATTGTTCAGGGCATAACGCTGAATATAGGAACAGCTAAATTAACTTTGCCAATTATACAAATAAGTAAGCAAAATTATTGTTATAATCTCTCTGTTAGAAAATAAAAATAAATAAACGAGCAGTCTTATGATTAATAGCTTGACCTCATCGGGAGGCCTGAGCAAAGAAAAGAAATCAAGACGGTCTTTTTTTATAAAAAAATGCGATCATGAACAAATTTGGATTTGTTAACAAACTTTGTCTTTTTTGTAACTCTTGGTATAGAAAACGGTGTTAATGAAGGAGCCATTAACCTCTACTGTCCACCAATGGTGATTCACATATTCTAGACATCTCTTCAGAGAGATCTATGTGTATAATTATAATTGTTTTCAAACAAAACTTAGACAAGCGTGAAAAAAATATATACACTATGAGATCATTGATACTTCAAACTACACCAAAGTTAAAGTGTTGCCACATACCTCAACGTCTTGCTAGATCTCGTGATTTGTATTTCAAGTGGTGTAGCGTGCTTCTTCTCTTAGTCGATCTCTCAATAGATAGATCTTTACATCTTCGACCTTGCTATGGACTTGCCAAATCTTTTATTGTCTCGGTGAATGCCGTTAAACTTTCATGTTTGACTATTGAGCGTTATCGTGCTGATAACGTGTTGTGAAACAAGATTTTAGAGAGACAGAAAATAAAGAGAGAGACAAGATATATGGAGGAGAGTATTTAGTTGTGTATTATTCTCCAATCCTAAGCCTCCTTATATAGGCATTAGGGTGGGCTAATGGGCTAATAACAATGTACAATGGGCTTACAACATATGGTGGATATTCACCAAAAAACTGGCCCAATATTACATAACATATTGAACATAATAGCAACACCTGCTACTGTGAATAATGTCACACGTTCCAATTATTGGAACTATGTTATGAATATATCTATCTATTAGTCCGTCACCACTCGCACACGAGCCATTCAAAAACATAGTAGCAAATAATTTTAACGACACATATCTTTCACATATACACGGATTAGTAAAGCAATTATTTATTTTTAAAATTTACTTCTCAAAAAATACGAGATTTAAAAAGTGGTAAAAGTACCAACTATAAAAGTTTTTGACAAATGTGTGCTAGCTAAATGGTTTAGCGTTTGAAGCCCAACCTGAAGTGTGCCGGCTCTTAATGTGGGTCTTTTTTTTTTGGTCAAAATTGTATTAATAAAGAAGCAAGGCATTAAAAAATTAACTTAACCACCATCATCTATGACACCATTACTGTCTAGCATGTTTCTCCTATCAAAATCCAGAAATTCATCAAAAGATTTCCTATCTTGGACATTAAAACTACCTTGGATGAACTTTCCAATAGCTAGTTTCGCTAACCAATATGCATATCTATTAGTGCTTCTTTTGCTCCAATTGATCTTCAACTTTTTCTGTTGCATAAACACCTGGATATCCCACACCAAAGCTGTTACTTCTTTATCAGGGGGGATTCTTTTCAGCACCATATTGACTGCCTTTTGACAATCCATTTCCACGCAGCAAGTAGACTCCAATTCTTTTGTTAGAGCACATCCCCACCTCAAAGCTATAAGTTTTGCTGTGAGGGGATCATTAGCCATGCTTCTACCAACCCAGAATTGCTGTAACTCACCTAAGCTGTTCCTGCAAACAGCAGCCATTGTACTGCACTTAGAAGCTTTACTCCAAGTAGCATCAATGTTCATTTTGAGATGATCAAGATCTGGTGGTCTCCAGTGGCTTTTATCATTTGTATTGGAAGGTTTTTCATGATGAGGAGTTGCCACCTCACTAGCATTGGCTTTCAGAAAGTCTGTTCTCCATACATTTGAAGTCTCCACCACCTGTAAAGGACCAATTATCTCTTGATTGAATATAAAATTATTTCTGGCAAGCCATATCCCCCAGATCATGAACACTTCTCTTTCCATGAAGTCTGCTGGTAACATCTTATTCTTCCTCAGCTCTGACATCTACAGATTCCACCCTCCAACTGAATTAATATTCTGCAACTCTTCTTTACTAAATAGACATGTGGCAAACCAAACAGGTAATGTCCACTCACACTGAAACAAGAGATGCTCTATGGTTTCTGGGCACTTCAAACATACTGCACATAAACTCATTTTGGAGCATTTTCTTTTTGCCATGTTCACATTAGTAGGTAGAATATTTCTAACCACTTTCCACCAAAAGTGCTTCAACTTGGGAGGGAGAGACCAGCTCCAAATCTTGCTTATATCATGGAGTTCCATATTGATAGAACCACTAGGAGATTCTGTTTTGCTCTTCTTTCTTTTCTTTTCTTCCTCCTGCAGTCTGGTAGCTGTTCTGTAACCTGATTTAACAGTATAATCTCCATCTGTTGTCCACACCCAGATCTTCTTATCTTTTGTAGGGTTCCAAGGTATGACTTGAGATAAAATAGCACTTGCAGCTGTTGTATCAAACATATTAGATATTACCTGCACTCTCCAACTTCTGGAATATGCATTCACCAGTTCATGAACTAACATTTCTTCATTTATATCTACCAATTTACAGTGGTCTTTGAGATAGATTGAGTCTGGTAGCCATCTATCCTTGAACAGTTTTATGTCTTCCCCTGAGTTGAGCTTCCATCTAGAATATGTGTCCAAAATCACCTTGCTTTTCATGACATCACACCATACTTTGCAGCTTCCTTTAATGTTCTTAGCTTCCCAGAAATTACTATTGGGAAAATAAAAGGCTTTAAATACCTTTGTTATCAGAAGATCTTCATTTGTTGCAATTCTCCACCCCTGTTTAGCTAATAGGGCTAAATTACTAGTTTTGAAATCTTTAAACCCAAGACCACCCATATCTTTGCTTCTTGTCACCTTCTCCCAAGCAAGCCAATTCACTCCTTTAGCTTCTGGGTCATTGCACCAACAGAATTTCCTTACAACATTAGTAAGACTTTTATGAAGATAGACTGGTAATATGAGGGTGGACATCAAATATGTAGGCACAGCTTGAACTACTGCCTTTATAAGAACCTCCTTCCCACCACTGGAGAGGTGAAGACCTTTCCACCCAGTCATGATCTTCATAACTTTGTCTGAGATTGTGTTGGTTGCTTTCCTCCTGTTCTTCCCCCAAAACATTGGGATGCCTAAATAAACTGCATCTTCTTTTAATCTAGGCATATTGAGAACCTCCTTTAACTCTTTTTGTAGATCAGTAGATGTATGGGGAGATAGTAAGAAACCTGACTTTTGAGCATTGATCTTTAATCCAGAATCTTTCCCAAAGGTATTTATCAGTTCCATAATGTTTCTCACACCTTGAGGATCAGCTTCGAGAAAGAATATGATATCATCTGCAAAACTCAAATTGGTAATTACAGGACCATTGTGTGGGGTAGAGAAGCCTGAGAATAATCCATTGAGAGAAGACTTCTCAATGTTTTTTGCCAATACATCCATTGCTATGACAACTAGGTAAGGTGATAGAGGATCACCTTGCCTCAAACCTCTATTAGGTTCAATATCAGCAATATCTCTCCCATTTAGGCTCAGCTTATATCTCACTGTAGTAATGCATTGTTCTATCATCATGCACCATTTACTATTGAACCCCAATCTCTCCAAAAACATCAGCAGAAACTTCCAGTCCAACATATCATACGCTTTATTTAAATCTGCTTTGAGAACAACATGGCTATTTGTTTTGGATTTGGATTTTTGAATGTGGTGGATAAGAGAGCTAGCAATCATAACATTATCATGTATGGATCTTTTGGGAATAAATGCAGATTGTGTAGCAGAAATGAGATCAGCTAGAAATGGTTTTAGTCTATTGGAAAGGACTTTAGAAATCACTTTGTACTTAAAAGTGTAGAGACCTATCGGTCTGAAATGATTAGGAAGCTCAGGGTATTTAACATTTGGTAAGAGGGAAATCCTTGTAATGTTGAAACTTTTGAGAAGAAAGCCAGTAGTAAAGAAATTTTTAACTGCTTGATAAAGATCCATACCAGTTGTATCCCAGTGATGTTGATAAAATCCACCTTGAAATCCATCCACCCCAGGGGCCTTCCATTTACCTAATTGAAAAGCTGCTACTTTAACCTCCTCCTCAGTAGGCACCTTGGTGAGTTCAGTGTTCATTTCCTCTGTGATCTTAGAATTCAGGCAATCCACAGTGCTGTATCTGTCCATCTGACGACCTACTCTCTCTCTCTAGAAAATTGTTTCTGCAATTTCACGGAGATGAGTTTTTTTCTGGGTTGTTCTTCATACCCATTTTTTACCTATTGATTAGGATTTGTTTTGTCGTTTCAACACCTCCCAACCCAACCCCTCATCTTCTTTTCTAATTAACTGTAAGACAAACGCGAGATTTCAACTCGCTGTTCGATTTGTTTCTCATAGTTGCCGGACAATGACGCAAGCTAAACCTTTTACCCTATATCTGGATGACGATCCAGCAGCTCTGAAACAACTCCAAAAGTTTACCTTGATAGGTAAGCTCGTGGGAACAAAAATAATCTCTCCAAAGACAATGAAAAACATAGTTACTGGAATTTGGAAACCCAGAGGGGAGATTCTAGTAGATGGGTACGATAGCAACAAATTCGTTTTCCATTTCGGAGACACAGAAGACGTAGAGAGGGTTTGGAAAAAACGCCCTTGGTTAATTGGAACCAGATTGCTGATATTATCCAAATGGAAAATGGGGAAAGCTCTCAACCTCATCGATTTCAGCACATGTCCATTTTGGATTCAAATTCGTGGGTTACCCCAAGAGAAGATCTCAAGACTCAACGCTGAGAGGATAGGAGGGCGTGTGGGAAAATTTCTAGAAGTTGACGAAGACGGATATGGAGCTCTCTACCAGATACTTCTACTCAGAATCCGAGTAGAAATAAACATTGAGGAACCTCTACCAGGTGGTTTCTTTCTCAAAAGACCTGGTGAGAATGACGGATGGGTTAAGCTCAAGTATGAAAGACTCTGAGAGTACTGTTACATATGTGACCGTCTAGGGCATATCGATGTGAAATGTAAGGAGGTAACAAGAGAAGAAGCAATGAATGCGAAGAAAACGCCGAACCTCAGAGCAAATTTCACAATCTCCGACGAACGCAGCCGTCAGACGAAGGAGGCCACCGGAAAAGCAGCTGCGACTACACAGGATCACTACTCTACGAGGATAGAGACGAGTTCGTACGGGGAAGAGCAGAGAAGGACAAATGTGGAAGCGCAGGAGAGGACAAGGACGGTGCAGGAGACAACGGTGATGAACGCGTACGATATTTCATCATAGGACGGGAAGACCTTACACGTGGAGGGCCAGGATGAGGCCGCAAATAGAAAAGAAAAAGGTAAAGGAATTGCGAACCCTAGTATATCTGATAGTGTCGGGTCGGGTGATTACTATGTGGAAGAACCGGTAGAGAGTCTGACTGAATCAAATGGGTCGAACCCGGGTGAAGGAAGTGGGATCCACACTATGATTGGGCCAGATCTGGTATCCTGGGATGATTTGGGCCTAGAATGTAATAACCACCGGCCCATTAAAATGCCTAGAAGTGAAATCCAGTTGAGGCCCAATACTCATAGTCCAACAACACAGCCCTTAGATGATTTATCTCCATCAAAAATCAACCCATATCGAGACATTCATTTAGCAACAATATTCAAAGAATTCTTCTGCATAAAGACAAAGAGGGATGAAGACGATGGGATAGCAAAAACCCCAGAGCAGAAAAGAAAGAAATTGGAGGGAGGGAAAGAACTGATTGTTCATCAGGCGAATCCAATTGACGATTTGGACAACAGAAGGGCCAAGGAGATAGAAGAGAACACAAGATACATTGAATCCGTTCGGAAAATTCAGCGGGAGAAAGTAGCAAGGAAGCGGAGAGCACATAGAAGCTCGAGAGGAAATGATCAGGTACTATTTCTGTATGCAGAAGCATCAGAATTTGAGAAGTCTGTGAATAAGATGTCCGTTGACAGTACGGCAGATTTGGCTAATTATGTTTCTAGTGAAGTGGGTGTGGTGGCTGACCCTAATCAGCCACAGCCCTCATGTTAGTAATTAGTTGGAACTGTCAGGGGTTGGGGCGTCTCCTGACAGTCCAGCAATTACGAGGGTTGTGTTCAACCCATCGTCCTAGTCTTTTGTATCTTATGGAGACTAAAAATAAAAGGAAGTATATGGAGAGGGTGAGAAGAAGTTTGAGATTCCCAAATGCAAGTTATGTGGATCCTAAAGGGAAATCTGGAGGGCTATGCATTTGGTGGGTTAATGGGATTGAGGTGGAAGTTCTGTTCAAAAGCAGTTCTGTGTTTCATACAAAAATTCAGTACGAGGATAGGGAAGAATTCTGGTCATTTGTTTATATGGCCCCAAAAGAGAAGATGAAGAAACAAGCTAGAGAAGAAATTTCCTCATTTCATAGAGACATAAGAGGTCCATGGTGTCTAATTGGTGATTACAATGAGATCAGTCATTCAAAAGAAAAACAGGGAGGGGCACCTGCAAAACCTTGGAGGATACAAAGATTCTAAAGTTTCTTGAACAGCCTAGGTATGCTTGAAATGCATTTTGAAGGCCCTGCATTTACATGGTGTAACCATAGAACATCCAACATTATCAAAGAAAGGATTGATAAAGCACTGTATAATGTGGATTGGTTAAATGCTCATCCAAATGCCAGTCTGTCTCATGAGTTGGATACAGGGTCAGATCATTCTCCATTAGTTCTCAACACAAACAGAGAGGTAGAGAAGAGAAACACTGGGTTCAAATTTGAAGAGGCGTGGTTGCAGAATCAGGAGTGTAGTGATGTTGTTAGAAACAGCTGGGATATCAATATTCGAGGATCAAAAATGTTTCAATTGGAGGAAAAGCTGAAGAATACAAGAGCCAAATTGAGAATCTGGAGCAAAAAAAGATTTGGTAACACAAAGAAAAAGATTGAGAACATACAAACAAAACTTAGAGAGATCCAGATTGTAGGGTTTTGATTCATGGATGCGCAACGGAAACACAAACAATCATAAAACCATGCAAAACCCTCCAAGGATCACAAGTCAAGAGACATAACGATGGTAAGGGTTAGAAATCAATTACACACCTTAGGGTTCTCCTTTGATGACTTCAAACGCGAATTGTGTCACGTTCTCTATGGTTGATCCACGCCTAGAGTTGATCCTAGATCTCCCAAGTCCTTGGTGCTAGCCCGTAAGAGGAAGAGGAAGAAGAATCACGCAAAACGAGACCCAAAAGGAGGGTCTCGGCCTCCTTGTGGCCGACGGGGACGGGCGGCGGCAAAGGGGCGGTCGGGTCCCTTTGTTGCTTGCTCTCTCTCCTTTTGTTCTCTCCCACTCTTTGTTATGTTCAATTATGAGCATAAGTTATGTGGGAAGGAAGGAAGGAAGGTCCTTTATATAGTCCAACAACTCCTTGTTAACTACCTAAAGGACTTATTCTAGTCCTACTAGAATTCAATTTAGTCCCTTCCTTGCAAATTAGTCCCTACTAAGTTTGCAAGGTTTTGCAAAGTGATCCTTCTAATTAATTAATCCAATTAATTAATTCCCAAATCTAGTTCAACTCTATGTAGCGTGTGACCCCATAGGTTCTATCTAGTTGGTAGCAACTATTTGCTAATATGGAGCGGTCTCTAGCAAAACATCCATTCTAGCCAACTAATAGAATAGTCATCTTGACAACCTTTGTACAAGTAATTGTCTCATCCCTTTGTCTCTATATCCGGATTGGACACGAGACATACAAGTCACACTCGTATATCCAATCCATAGTTTCTCGATCCATGGGAATAGCCTTATTCGTGCAAATAACATCAATATCCCATATTGATTTATTTGAGTCTGGCCAGACATTCTATAAGCACTATCCCTCGAGTGGCCTACGATATTTGCTCCCGTTATGTGGGAGGGAAAAATTCTATCTACATCCACCACGATCTCTAAGCTTGCTTCTTATTGTATCCAGTACACGCCTTTATAACTACCCAGTTACGGTGTAGCGTTTAACGCTACCAAGATCACAATAATCCACAACTAGAATATCTAGTGACTTCAAGTCTAAGGATGACAATACCATTGCACCGCGAGAAGCGCTTGTGACTCAACATAACATGTATGTAGCCTTCTCGGAGATGGGTCAATCCAGTGCAACATTCCCTAATGCACACATATGTGTTGGATCGTGATATCTCCATATCAATCCAACCCCATACTAGTCTATAGATGATTGTCCCATTAATCATTATACTTGACTAGGGATATATAAGATAAACAACACAATTGTAAATCTAAGGACTTCATTATATTAAATATCCAATAAATAATAAATGAATTTCTAGCCACAAATAATTCATACTAAACTAGATTGCCTCTAGGGCATCTATTCCAACAGTCTCCCACTTGCACTAGAGCCAATCTGGCGCATCTCGTATGCCCATACTCCTAGTGTGCCCTTCATGCTTCCACTGCGTGAGAGGCTTTGTAAGCGGGTCTGACAGATTATCATCTGTAGGAATCTTGCATATCCGAACGTCTCCTCTATCGATAATATCTCGAATTAGATGAAACTTCCTGAGCACGTGCTTGGACTTCTGGTGCGACCTGGGTTCCTTTGATTGCACGATCGCCCCAGTGTTGTCACAGAACAACTCAACTGGATCCGCAATGCTAGGGACCACACCAAGTTCAGAAACAAACTTTCTGATCCAAACAGCTTCCTTTTCTGCGCCATTTGCAGCAATGTACTCAGCCTCTGTTGTAGAATCAGCTACCGTCTCTTGCTTGGAACTCTTCCAGCTCACCGCTGCTCCATTCAGGCAAAACACATATCCCGATTGTGATCTAAAGTCATCTCTGTCGGTTTGGAAGCTTGCATCTGTGTAACCCCTTACACGCAACTCTTCCTCACCGCCAAATATCAAGAAAGCATCCTTAGTTCTTCTCAAGTACTTTAGGATGTTCTTGACTGCAATCCAGTGACTCTCACCCGGATTGCATTGGTATCTGCTTGTCATACTCAAGGCATATGACACATCTGGTCTAGTACATAACATGGCGTACATGATAGATCCTATGGCCGAGGCATAGGAGATTCTACTCATGCGTTCCTTCTCAATCTCATTGGAGGGACAACCACTCTTCGAAAGAGTGATTCCATGTGACATGGGCAAGAATCCCTTCTTGTAATCTTGCATGTTGAACCGTTTCAACACCTTGTCAATATATGTACTTTGACTTAGGCCTAGCAACCTCTTAGATCTATCTCTATAGATCTTTATACCGAGTATATAGGCTGCTTTCCCAAAGTCCTTCATTGAGAAACACTTTCCTAGCCAATCTTTAACAGATTGCAGCATGGGAACGTCGTTTCCAATGAGTAGTATGTCATCCACATACAAGACCAGAAAAGCTATAGAGCTCCCACTAACCTTCTTGTAGAAACAAGACTCATCTTCGTTTCTGATGAAGCCAAACTCTTTGACCACTTCATCAAAACGTCGATTCCAACTCCTAGAAGCTTGCTTCAATCCATAAATGGATCGTTGCAGTTTACAGACTTTGTTGGCTTGCTTTGGATCCTCAAAACCCTCCGGTTGTATCATATACACGTCCTCGAGGAGATTCCCATAAAGGAATGCTGTTTTGACATCCATCTGTCAAATCTCATAGTCGTGGTATGCTGCAATCGCAAGTAGGATTCGGATGGATTTGGTCATAGCGACTGGTGAAAAGGTTCCATCATAGTCAATACCATGAATCTGTCTGAATCCTTTAGCCACCAATCGGCCCTTATAGGTAATCACATTACCATCCATGTCGATCTTCTTCTTGAAGACCCACTTGCACCCTATGGGTCGTGCCCCATCGGGTGGTTCCACCAAAGTCCATACTTTGTTGGTATACATGGATTCCATCTCGGATCTCATGGCTTCCAGCCACTTCTGAGAGTCTGGGCCACTCATGGCCTCCTCATAGGTAGTAGGCTCATCATCTATGAGCATCGTGTCACCGGAATCGGTTACGAGAAGTCCATACCTCTCGGGTCCCTGGCGCACTCTATTAGATCTACGAAGCTCTTGTGTTACCTGAACAGGTTGATCCACAACTACTTGTGGTTCCTGTTCATGTTCCATAATCGGTTCAGTGATTTGTGGTTCTTGAACCTCTTCAAGTTCTACATTCCTCCCACTTGCTTCTTTAGAGACAAACTCTCTTTCTAGAAACACGCCGGTCCGAGCAACAAACACTTTGTTCTCGGTTGGATTGTAGAAGTAGTAACCCTTAGTTTCCTTAGGGTACCCCCACAAATTTACACTTATCCGATTTCGGCCCCAGCTTGTCTGATTGCAAACGTTTTACATAGACATCGCAGCCCCAAATCCTCATGAACGACAGTGTGGGACGCCTCCCACTCCACATCTCATATGGTGTCTTCATGATTGACTTAGATGGAACACGGTTAATGGTGAAAGCTGCACTTAATAGAGCGTAGCCCCAAAATGATAATGGAAGATTGGTTTGACACATCATAGATCGAACCATATCCAATAGGGTTCGATTCCTCCTCTCGGACACGCCATTCCATTGTGGCGTTCCAGGTGGAGTGAGTTGGGACACGATCCCACACTCTCTAAGATAGTCTTCAAACTCTTGGCTCAAGTATTCTCCTCCACGATCCGATCGTAGAGCCTTTATGCTTTTGCCAAGTTGCTTCTCGACTTCATTCTTGAATTCTTTGAACACTTCAAAGGATTCGGATTTTGCCCTCATGAGGTACACAAATCCATATCTACTGTAATCATCAGTAAATGTAATGAAGTAGACATAACCACCCTTGGCAGGCGTGGCAAATGGCCCACACACATCGGTATGTATGAGTGCCAATTGTTCACTAGTCCTCTCACCTTTCTTATTGAAAGGGGACTTTGTCATTTTTCCCAATAAACAAGCCTCACATGTCTCATATGATTCAAAATCAAATGAGTCTAGTAATCCATCCTTATGGAGTCTAGATACACGTTTCTCATTTATGTGGCCTAAACGACAGTGCCATAAATAAGCAGGATTTAAATCATTTATTTTAATCCGCTTGGTATTAATGTTGTAGACAGGATTGCTTAGATCAAGGACATAAAGTCCATTAAATAATTGCGCACTAAAATAGTGAATATTATTTAAATAAAAGGAACAACAATTGTTCTTTATTGAAATAATAAAACCATCCTTGTCCAAACAAGAAATAGAAATAATGTTTCTGCTCATAGCAGGCACAAAATAGCAATTATTTAATTCTAAAACTAATCCTGAAGGCAGAGATAGCTCGCACACGCCTATGGCCAACGCCGCAACCTTTGCTCCATTCCCAACGCGCAGATCTACCTCTCATTTAGCCAATCTTCTACTTCTCTTTAGATCCTGCATATTTCGACAAATATGAGATCCACATCCAGTATCTAATACCCATGATGTAGAGAAAGTTAAATTGACATCTACAACAAAAATACCTGGTGGTGGTGGAATCACTATTCCAAGCCTCTTGTCCTCCAGATATTTTGGGCAGTTCCTCCTCCAGTGTCCAGGCTGACTGCAGTAGTGACACTCACCTTTAGTCACACCTTTGGCAATACCACCAACAGGCTTAAGGGCAGGTTCCTTGGACTTGGCAACTGACTTGCTTTTGCCCTTGGAGGAAGAGGTAAACTTTTTTTTTTTTGCCCTTTCCTTTCTGTACCATCATTATGGCCTTGCCCTTACCCTTGTTGATGCTCTGTTCAGCCGTCCTCAACATATTGAGCAAATCTGACAGTGGTTTAACGATCTCGTTCATGTTATAGTTCATAATGAACTGTCCATAACTCTCGGGCAACGATTGCAACACGAGATCGGTTGCCAACTCTTGGCCGACCGGGAACCCAAGTCGGGCGAGGTTCTTCAAGTACCCGATCATTCGGAGTACATGAGGTCCCACCGGGTTCCCTTCTGCCAGATGACACTTGAACAGTGCCTTAGAGACCTCATACCTCTCTACCCTCGCCTGCTCTTGAAAGAGCTGCTTTAGATGTTCGATCATATCGACAGCATTCATGTTTTCGTGTTGTTTCTGAAGCTCAGAAGTCATGGTGCAAAGCATAAGGCAGGCCGCATCATTAGCGTCATCAACACGCTTTTGATACGCCTTTAGGGCAGCAGGTGTTTGGTTCTCTCGACCTTCTGGAACATGCACCTCTATTGCGTACAGTTTCTTTTCTTGCTTGAGAACAATTCTCAAGTTTCTGTACCAATCAAGAAAGTTGGTTCCAGAGAGCTTGTCCTTCTCAAGGACAGATCGTAGGGAATGTTGTGAACTCGATGAGTTATTTGCCATTTGGAATTCTACAAAAAGGAAAATACGCAAGTTTTAGTATTTATGAATTTTTGACTATATTCAATAATGGCTAGTTTATCAAATATAGCTCCCACTATTTTTCTACGGATTAATAACCCTCAAGATATTAATGCGGAAAATATCCTTATATTTTCTAGTGGGCCAAGATCCATCTTTCATCTCCTTATGAGCTTGCTTTGGCAAGTCACCCATAATTTGACTACTTTAGGTAGGAACGATTCCAATTGCATCCCATATGCAACTCTTGGTTCAATTGGGCAAATAACTCCTTATTTATCCATCCTTATGGATAATCCCAATTGATTGCCTCTAGGTTTCTTAATCAAATTAATAGCCTAGTTGTGTTCAACCTCTTATCTAAACAATTGCACATTGTTACGTGCCATCGCATTCCATCATGATGAACCAAGTCGCCATGCTTTGACACGCACGAGCTTGGTAAATAATGATGATAATGAGTGTTTAAATAACGAGAAGGCAAGAACACAATATTTGAATTTTGAGGGATTTTAAATTCAATTTTTAATTATTTTGTTGATCAATAACAACTAATCTATCTATTTGAGTTTGGGCACAACTCCAAATAATAGATCCGGGTTGTCTAATTATCTTATTATCCTAATTGCATGCATCATCCATACACCAACCACACAATAATAAGACATTAAAATAAACAACCACAAAACAGAAATTAAACGTGATGTGGATATGGCCTTTTCTAGACTAAGATAATTCCAAGCCAATGGAATTATCTATGAACCCTAAAACATACACATCTCCATGCGTCTTGATCTTTTGGTCCATCCTTCGTAGTCATGTGGAATGCTCCATGCTCCATGCTCCATCTTTTGTGGCTTCTTTGGCTTTGGGCTTCTTTTCTTCAATCTTGGCTAACAATCTACTTTATCTAGCACTAGCTAACTTCTATACTAAATAAAATAAATCTCACAAGTTGAGAAAAAAAATGGCACGCAGGCCATAAAACCCTAATTAATTATTACAATTAATTGATCAGCTCGCAGGCCGTAAAACCAAACCACAAAATTAAAATCCACATCAAACCACATCCTAAGGCCATATCCAATCACCATGCGATTTGCACATAAACGGTTAAAATCCAATTTTAACGCGCTTGGTCAATTTTAATTGATTTTAGGATTTTTAGGGTTAAAACGGTCCATGGGCCCAACAATTAAATTGCCCGGGCCCAATAAGGTGAACCACAAGGCCCTAGGGCCGGCCAGGCCCAAAACCCACAAGCCTAGGCCGCGGGTTAGGGCCGCCCGGCCCCTAGGGCGGCCAAGCTTGGGCGGCAAGCAAGGGGGCGGTCCCTAGGGGGGCCGAACCTCCTTATGGGAGTTGTTTCCAAAACAACTCCCTTGCTTGGTGCCCAAGTTTGGTTGTTTCCTTGTTTTGGGAGAACTCCTTCTTCCCCAAGGATGCCCAAACCCTAGATCTAAGATCCTAAAATTTCTCAAACTCACCAATTCATGCATCCAATGCAAAATTTGGATCTTGTTATGATTAATTATTGACAAATTACATCCCATGCTTGATTTGTCTTGTTTTACGCGATAAACAATCAAATTAAGGTGTAAAACAACTAAAACGTAACACATAAACCACTTTTATGCTCTACGACCTTTGGCTCTGATGCCACTGTAGGGTTTTGATTCATGGATGCGCAACGGAAACACAAACAATCATAAAACCATGCAAAACCCTCCAAGGATCACAAGTCAAGAGACATAACGATGGTAAGGGTTAGAAATCAATTACACACCTTAGGGTTCTCCTTTGATGACTTCAAACGCGAATTGTGTCACGTTCTCTATGGTTGATCCACGCCTAGAGTTGATCCTAGATCTCCCAAGTCCTTGGTGCTAGCCCGTAAGAGGAAGAGGAAGAAGAATCACGCAAAACGAGACCCAAAAGGAGGGTCTCGGCCTCCTTGTGGCCGACGGGGACGGGCGGCGGCAAAGGGGCGGTCGGGTCCCTTTGTTGCTTGCTCTCTCTCCTTTTGTTCTCTCCCACTCTTTGTTATGTTCAATTATGAGCATAAGTTATGTGGGAAGGAAGGAAGGAAGGTCCTTTATATAGTCCAACAACTCCTTGTTAACTACCTAAAGGACTTATTCTAGTCCTACTAGAATTCAATTTAGTCTCTTCCTTGCAAATTAGTCCCTACTAAGTTTGCAAGGTTTTGCAAAGTGATCATTCTAATTAATTAATCCAATTAATTAATTCCCAAATCTAGTTCAACTCTATGTAGCGTGTGACCCCATAGGTTCTATCTAATTGGTAGCAACTATTTGCTAATATGGAGCGGTCTCTAGCAAAACATCCATTCTAGCCAACTAATAGAATAGTCATCTTGACAACCTTTGTACAAGTAATTGTCTCATCCCTTTGTCTCTATATCCGGATTGGACACGAGACATACAAGTCACACTCGTATATCCAATCCATAGTTTCTCGATTCATGGGAATAGCCTTATTCGTGCATATAACATCAATATCCCATATTGATTTATTTGAGTCTGGCCAGACATTCTATAAGCACTATCCCTCGAGTGACCTAGGATATTTGCTCCCGTTATGTGGGAGGGACAAATTATATCCACGTCCACCACGATCTCTAAGCTTGCTTCTTATTGTATCCAGTACACGCCTTTATAACTACCCAGTTACGGTGTAGCGTTTAACGCTACCAAGATCACAATAATCCACAACTAGAATATCTAGTGACTTCAAGTCTAAGGATGACAATACCATTGCACCGCGAGAAGCGCTTGTGACTCAACATAACATGTATGTAGCCTTCTCGGAGATGGGTCAATCCAGTGCAACATTCCCTAATGCACACCTATGTGTTGGATCGTGATATCTCCATATCAATCCAACCCCATACTAGTCTATAGATGATTGTCCCATTAATCATTATACTTGACTAGGGATATTTAAGATAAACAACACAATTGTAAATCTAAGGACTTCATTATATTAAATATCCAATAAATAATAAATGAATTTCTAGCCACAAATAATTCATACTAAACTAGATTGCCTCTAGGACATCTATTCCAACACAGATATCTCAAAGTAATGATCATAAAGAGGAGGAGAGAAGAGGTCTTCTTACCCAATTAGAAGCTTTGTGGAGAAGAGAAGAGGCTTATTGGAGACAAAGAGCAAGGACCAAACATCTGCAATTGGGAGACAAGAACACAAAGTACTTCTACAGCTCAACAAATCAAAGAAGACACAGAAACAAGAACAGCAAGCTGAAGAAAGAAGATGGGAGTTGGACTAAAGATGAAAAGGAAGTGCAGCAAATGTGGGTCTTCAAATTAGCTACTGGCTAATGTACTGGGCTTCAAGATTTAAGTAGTAGCCCAAGCCGCGTCAGCCCTAGTCCGCATGAGAAACTATAGACAAAAAGAATTCCAAATCGCAAACCATAAGCCCAATCCACTAACATTAGCATATCACCACGCAAAAAGGATATTGATAGTGTGACACTGGATGTGACAGTAAGGTTTTTTTTTTAACTTGGGACCGGTCCAATTCCCTTGTTCCTGATTCATAAACTTTTTTAATATGTCAAAAATATAAATTAATATTTATACTAACAAACAAAATACAAGAAAACCCGAATTAACCAAACAGTCCGACTATGTCCAACAAAGCCGAGAGGTCGTATATTTTGATGTTCCTCACAAATTTGTTAACCATTATCATTATAAATATTCTAAGAATTTGACGTGAGGTCTATAAGAAAGAGACAGTACGCGAGAAGTCACAATTCAACAAGTACACACACTTCATTTAAAAAAAAAACAGTACGTAAGACTAATCGGGCCGGGCCTAGGTAGTTGATGCATGGCCATATTTGATTTTTGATGTACAAGAAGGGATAGTTAGATGTCTCATGGTTCAGAGTCTGTTTGGTTCCAACTTAAAATCTCAATAATCTGATGAAAATAATCTGGGTGAATTAGCTGCTTGAAATTATAATCTGAAAATTGTTCAGTATGCACTGAAAATCAGAATTCAAATTTAATTACGTTTGGCAATATATGTACCTTTTACTATCAAATATATTACAATAAATGTCTTTATTTGAATTAATGGTACGTCTAACATGTTACGCGTTTGCACAAATTAACAATCCATACATTAACGAGATGATAGAGTATCGTATTTCAGAAGTTATACATAAAAAAGATTATATAATCTACATATTATTAGACAACTTAAATTAAGCTGACTCAAAATATCTACGAAACAAACGAAAATAATTTTTCTGGCCAGATTTTAATCTCAAATAAGATTTTAATCTGCAACCAATTGTGTGATGTCGACCGTGGCCGAATGGGAACCAACAACAAGCATGCCTTCTAGTATTGTTTTTCTATTTTGCTGCCAATCCCCCCCCCCCCCACACACACACATTATTATTATTTTTATGCTTGCCTGGTCTTAATTTTTTTTTTTTTTTTTGCAAGAAATAAAAACTTCATTTCATCACCATAAAAGTGTACAGAGCATCAGGTAGTAGAAAACATCTGGCAGTAAACAACATAGGAGAAAGCTAAACGCCCTAAAACAAGAAGCTACAGCAACAAAGACCCCTTATCCTAAAAACATCTGAAGAACAGCAATGCTACAACTAAACAAAACAAAACAGGACCTATGAAACCATCGTCAAAGAAAACATGTTTGAAGGGCAAGCCATGGGACTCTTCACATCGAAAGATGGGCTGACCATGGGCACTCAGATGCGAAGTAACGATGCCGGCGACAACAATCACATAGGCTTGGATCTGTGAAGCTTGAAAAAACCAAAACAAATTAAAATAACTCGAGCAAGACAGTTGCAAATCATGACATAGGAATTTCACTCACAAGTAAGGGATGAATCTGGGTGGAGCCCCGGTCTGGGGGTCCCCTATTTTGCTAAGATCATGTGGGGCGAGAAAACGATGACAGAACATGGAGTACGGAATTTGAACGACTCCTTCGTTTCCACCACAATTGTTAAATGATTGCTTCACTGCCCTCCAGTACCATTTTTCATCAACAAGAACCACTTGTTTGGTTCTACGATTGACGAATCTGAGCATATAGAGAGGCCAGACAAGAAGCCTGAAAACACATTGCATGCGTAATATGATACTAGAGTAGAAAGCAGAGAAAAGCGGATCATCAACAAATCAGCCAGACTGTATTTTACCTTAATGGGCTTAGCTTCGTGGAGAATGCTGAAATTCCCCTATCCTCCGAAGCCGCTTGCTCCGAGGAGATTCATCAGCCCAAAACCTATACCTTTTCAAATAGAAACACATTTTTTTTCTTTCCGTGTTCATAAAGATCTGATTAGAGAAAACTTGCGAACGATCGTGGTTGAACTAGGTGGTTCAGAACTCATGCCCTTGTAAAGCCTGTCAACCTTAGCCCTTCATACATCCTGAGAAATAAGAGGAAAGTGGTTATGGGAAGTGAGGAGGAGATTAGGGTTCCTCAAAGATGGAAATAGCCCCCCCCCCCCCCCCCCCCCACACACACACACATTCAGTTGAATTACTCCTATCCTCAATCATCTAAATGATAACTGCATAACACTATGTCCCAGCTATTTCTCCATATTTTGACTTTTAAATTCGTATTTGTACCATTTTGATCGGGTGATTTGGATAGTAAAACGGTGCAATTTTTAACATAAAACTCACCGCGTCATAAAGCGACATTTACTCTACAACACCAACACCAGGTAAAACTACCAAAAAATTATATCAATGCCAAACTAGTTTATTTGGCTAGGTTATTCCCAAAGCCGGACAGTTCATCATTTACAAGATGATGTAAAGAGGGTTGATAACCCTTAATTTTCAATAAAAATATGTTTTATTTTATTCTCAAAAAAATAAAAGATATAAACGCAATAGATTAGTATATATCGAAAAATGACTTCAAAAAAGTTGAAAGAACTTTTGTTATTTGATTATGATTCTTTAAAATACGAGGGTGCACACACAATGACGTTGTTGCGTTAAAAGGAGAGATACATTTTGAAACTGTTTGAATGAACTGAAGTAAGTAAAAGGTTAGGCAAAAATATTCATTAATCAAGACTGTATGAATATAGTAAAATTAATGAGATTTCTTTCGGCAAATATTTTCATTCAAATCCGAAATATCAAAAGGTCTAAGAAAATTTCGTTCTTTCTTTTATTTTGTTTAATCATTCAGATTTCTAAAATTTGTCCGAAATTCTAGATATGACATCGCAAGGCCAACTCTTTTCAATATTGTAATTTGGAAAAGTCTAGTCAATCATTGCTTGACACGTGGAATATGCAGCCGGAATTCCGATTTTGTTATAGCCTAAATTCCGGATATGTGGTAAATAAGTGGCAGACGGAATTCCATTTTGTGTATTAGTCACCTAAAACCTCTTTAAGGGGCAACGCTCCCGCTCCCAAATCCCGCTCTGGCGCTTTCGAGACCAAACCTCGCTCTAAAGGCGCTCCAGAAAATAGAGAGCTCGTTTTTGTAGGCGAATTACTTTTTAAAGCCAATTTACCATTAGTTTGGACTATACCTGATGATTAATCTCAACTTATTATGTGTCAGTTTGATAATTCAACTATTTAAACATTATTCTTCCTTATTGAAGCAACCTATTTGACAAATGAATACTGACAACTCCTTTAATAAAAAATATTCTCATGTGTTAAACCACATTATCATATGTAAATATTAGTTTTCTTCATAAAATTTTAGTAAATAAATATTATATATAGACGCTCTCGTGACGCTTTCAAATGCAATCCTTCTGAAATTAGACGTTTTTCCGCTCCCGCTCCAGTTTGCGTTCCCGCTTCGCTCCCGCTCTAGGTGACTTAGCTGGGAATTCTGGATTTTTTTTTTGGAGTTTTAACTACCTTTCACGAGATTTTTGACCATCTTCTACCTCTAGCTTTAAAGCTTACTAAAAGAAACCATTGTGATTTACCTCAAGCTCGCAATACGGGCCGACCCACAGGTTAAAATGACCCGCCCCACACCCATACTGGGTAAACCCGCCTCACACATGGCTCCTCCCCTCTCAGCCCGGCACGGCCCGCCTACACCCTCACCCAGCCCGTGACACGCACGGAACCATATTCTCCAGGAGTGACCCCCCCCCCCCCTCCCCGGCTGGTTCGACCCGCTCAAAAACAGCATATTTCTTTTTTTTATTACTATTTTTTACTTAAATTTTGGCCCGGGCTCGTGTGGGTTTAAATTCTTTACCCTCTGTCACGTCCCGTACCCAACCCCTCTCCTCCGACACGGCCTAACCCGGCCCGGCCCGGCCCATTCTCACCTTGAGATTTACCCCAGAAGGTACGTCATGCTACGTATTAGAGGTAGTATTAATTGATCATCTGTGGTGGTGTAAGTAATAACCCTAGCTACTACTGGTAGTCCTATAGAAGATGATGATCATCAGTGGGAGGGGGGTCTGATAGAGCCTACGTATGGGGACCACGTGGGGGTCTGAAGGACCTATTTCTCCTCCTCATCCGCATTCATAGTGGAGGAGAGAGTGACAGCGACTCTGTCTATCTGTATGTGTGAGTCCAAATTCAGTCAGTCAGTCAGGTCAGGGTCAGTCTCTAGTCACTGTCATCTTTTCCATCACGTTGATTACGACTGTTAGCAGTGAGCCTACTACTACTATAGTATGACGATGACGACGACGACGACGACCTCCCCCTAGTACTACGAAACACAACAAGAAACATTCACCGGTGGCATCTGTGACAAGCTTCCCACCCTTCCCCAAGCCTCCCCCGTTCCCTCAGAACTCAACACCCCACCACCCCTTCTCTCAAAACTCCCGTTAACCCCACCCAAAAAAACAGCATAAATAAACACATGCTAAATAATTAAAAAATATCTTAAGTTGTGTGGTGTGTGCTAAAAAAATTGTTCAAATTATAGAAATAAACTATATAACATTATTAATTTTTAATACAACTTGATAGAAAACCATCCTGTAGACACTTAGCTATTAGTAGTAATGATTTCTTTAGAAAATTCCTCTGCAGTGTTTCTTTTACCGGCATTTCGCACAATTTTACTAAAAATATTGGTAGCTAAGAGCCTGTTTGGCTCCAGCTTAAAATCTCAATAATCTGATAAAAATAATCTGGGGTGAATTAAGCTGGCTGAAATTATAATCTGAAAACTGTTTGGCATGCGCTGAACATCTGGAATTAAAATTTAATTGCGTTTGGCAACACCTTAGATTTTACTACCAAATTTACAATAAATGTCTTTATTTGAACTTATTATACATCTAAGATGTTATGCGTTTGCACAAATTAACAATTCATGCACAAACGAGATGGTAGAGTATGGTATTTCATCCGTTATACCTAAAAAATCTCCAAAATTGGAGATTATATAATCTGCAGATTATCAGTCAACTTAAATTAAAATCTGACTCAAAAAATCTACGAAACAAACGAGATTAAATTTTTTGGCAGATTTTAATCTCAAATGAGATTTTAATCTTGAACGAAACATGCACTAAGTGTCCGTAAAAGTGAAACTGTAGGGGGTTTTTGTATGAAAATGGTGTGCGATGTCGGTAAAAATGAAACTATAGGAGAGTTTTCTGAAAAAATTAATATTGAATGTAGCTAAGTATCAGCAAGGCAATACTGCAGGGAGATTTTCTGTCAACTTTTTTTAATGTTAATTTATTTAACATCATTGTGTACATATATTCACGGGATACAGTTATCATTTTATGTACAAATCAAAAGTATGAAAGTGTTGCAAATGGGTGCTAGATCAAGTGATAGGCCCTGTTTGGATAACATGGTTAGGCTTGTTTAGTTAACCAAATTAGGTGGATGTTTGGATTTTATGGTTTTGGTTTTGAGGTTTTGACTTTTATGTGAGTATAAAAATGAGTGGAATGTGGGTCCTACAAATTTTGGGTTAAAGTTGGGTTAACTTTTTTTTAAGGTTAATCAAACCGTGATATCCAAACAGGGAGCGTCTAAAAGTCCCTGCATGAGATCCTGAATTCTAACCAGTAGACACAAGTAAGTCTCAAAAACAGGATGTATGTGTTTAGTAGTTAATGGCCCTGTTTGGATACTATTGTTTGGTTAACTCCCAGAAAAAGTTAACCAAAATTTCAACCCAAAATTTATAGGACCCACATTCCACTCATTTTTCTACTCACATAAAAGTCAAAACCTCAAAACCAAAACCATTAAATCCAAACATCCACCTGATTTGGTTAACCAAACTAGCCCAACCTTGTTATCCAAACAGGGCCAATGTTCTACTCCTTCTAGTTTGAACAATTACATTTTCACCCTTCAATGTACAGAACGTCATGGGTTCACTCCGTAAATTTAGCCCCTAAAACCAACATGCATATAGGGAAAGGGATAGTTTGGATAATAAGGTTGGACTTGTTTGGTTAACCAAATTAGGTGGATGTTTGGATTTGAGGATTTTGATTTTGAAATTTTTTGACTTTTATGAGAGTAAAAAAATGAATTGAATGTGGGTCCAAACAAAGCCAAAGTCTACTATATTCTGGGATAGTCTTCATATTTTGCAAAATGTGGGGGTAATTTTTAGAAAATGACACTTTCGCCCTTCAATGTACGGAACGTCAAGTAATTACACCCCTAACTGTAAGACTGTTTGTATGGGGGTGGGTTCAATCTGTAAAAATATTTATGGAACCCCTCCCCTACGGAACGTCAAGTAATTACACCCCTAACTGTAAGACTGTTTGTATGGGGGTGGGTTCAATCTGTAAAAATATTTATGGACCCCCCCCCCCCCACCCACGCGCACACACACCCCTTAACATGCATAAAGTATATTTTACTCTTGGATAACCCTCATATTTTGCAAAATATGGGGGTTCAAAAAAAATAGTGACAGAAACAACTTCTAACTAACGGTACAACGGTTTATGTTTTCGGCACACTGAAGAGATGAAAGTATCCTTTTGAAATCTAAGAAGGGATGAAAGTTTCCTTCAACCAGACTAGAAGGGTGAAAGTGTCTTTACCCAAAAATCACTAAAAGTTGTGTTTCTATTTTAATTTTTATTTTTTTAAAGGAAATTGTGCTTGTTTTCATATGTGTTTATTTTAAAACATAGCAAAAAATTCAATTTCGAGAGCAGATTTTTGGGAAACACAAAGTGCGATCAGTTTCAGAAAGTTGACAAAGCTCATGTTTAATTTATGCTAAGGGAGATCCCATGTTTTTAATTAATATAGCAAAGTACATTCCCATGTTTTTGCACAGTAGAGGCAGATCTCCGAACTGATCTCAAAGTTAGCTTTAATAAAAACCTTTTTTCGAGATGCTCTAAAAACACTGGAGGAGGTTGTTTGTCTTTATTTTCGCAACTGGTAGTGTGGGTTTTAGAGATGGAGAGAGATAGAGAGTGAAAGAGAACAGTGGCCGTACTACTGTTTGGTGTCATTGTTTGAAGACGCAGGCAGGCAGGCAGGCTTTTATTTCCATCTATCATCATCATATCGCATGGGAACTTGGTGAAATTTATAGCCCGGCTTCTAAGCAAAAGATCTGGCGGTTTTCCTCTGACGTACACTCCACCAAAGAAAGAAGACGACACCCACCAGAAACATTGTCTTTTTGACAGTATTCTCTTCTTTGTTCATCACCCAAAACCCTCCCCCTATTGGGTTCACTTTCCTAGATGGTGACCTAATCATCTGTTGCCCCTCCCTAGCCCCCCCTCTAGGACCAAGTGTGTTGGCTGGTCCTGGGATAAACAGATAAATTTAACCACTTATAATTCCATTTATTCAGGTTTTTCTTAGTTGACTACTTCAAGGTTACTTTGACCAACGATGCAAGAAGTCAGTAATTTTTTAATGATGTAAAAACTATGAAAAATTACTAAATACTTGTATTGTTTTACTTGCCAAATTACAGGTGAAAGGGATTCGATAAATAGTGCACTAGAAAAGATTTGGGGGAATATAAGCAATACGTATTTTTGGATGATTTTTGGATAAATAGTGCACTAGAAAAGATGTGTCCAGTTGCACATTGACGTATTTTTTACAAAGGGGAATGCAATCAACTAGTTTTAGAACTGGAGGTTGCAATGTGATAGTTTCGGTAAATTGGGGATTGTATACAATGTTTATGATAAATAATATTAAAATGACTAGATGTGACATGTCATCTACTTTTATGTATTTCTTTTTTATTTAATATTAATATTTAAAAAAAAGAACATAAGGAAAACTCAACATCTTACCACTCCGTCCCAGCTCTTTCTTCCCATCTGATTTTTTTGACTCGTATCTGGGTCACTTTGACCGGGTGATTTGGATAGCAAAATGATACGATTTTCTTATAATTTTTTCACCATATTATAGAGCACCTTTTACTCTACAACACCTTGAAAAAATTATCAAAAAATTACATCGGTTTGCTATTCAAATCACCGGGTCAAAGTGACTCAGTGAATAGTGACAAAAGTCAAATTGGGAAGAAAGAGCTGGGACAGAGTGGTAAAATATAATCTTTACCACCTATATTTAAAAGCACGACTTGCCCATTTTGGGCTGCTGAAATGACGGGTTTGACCTCCCTAATTGGCTGAATGAGAGGAGTTGTATGAGTGGCACGCATTGTAATTTGTGGTTTAGCTGGGGGTGGTCTGTTAGGGATGTGTTTTGCTTAATTTGACTTTCCTGTCCCCATACTTGACTCAAACTATAGCACGCCAGGAAGCACGTTCATTGCCATTGTTGTTTTCTGGTGGGCATTTTCGTCTTTTTGGCCGTGTTCCATGTAACTGGATGTATGCTTGTTCATTTGACTTTTATGTCCCTCTGGTTGCCTGGAACTACAGCACGTGTACAAGCGAGTTGAATGCCATTAATGCTTGAACAGGGGTATTTGCGGCTTTTTATCTCTGTCAATGGTGACTGGGTGTATAGTGGTTAATTTGACTTATATGCCCTCGTGAGTTGTTGGATTTACGAGTTGTTTCTCTGGGTTAATGGTGAAATTTGGTGTGTTACCGTGGGTACTTATTTGCCCTTCTATCTAGCTTCTGAGATAAGCTTTGTCCTACGCTCTCTATCACTGCACCGTCTGTGGCCTCTCTCCCTATCGCTGTCAACGGATGCAACCGTCTTCTCCACCCTCTCTCTGTATCTGGTGGCCCACCACTGGGAGGATATATGACTTGGTAATTTCCGATCTGTGGTTTAACCAATTAGTGTTTATATTGTTGGTGGGTTTGGGTTTTGTTGATGCATGTGTGTGGAGCTGCCGAATCTTGTTAGATTTGGGGAATTTTACGGCTTGGGTTTTGTTTGGCTCGATTGATTTATTGGTGGGTTCTTGCTTTTCAGGCGCCGTGACATCGCCGGCGGCGGAAAACGAAGCTCCGGCGAAGGAATGTCGGAGGCAGGAGCTCTTCGATTGAGGTACATTGTTAATGCCACTATTAAGAATTTTTCCAACACAGCATATTTTCGATTAAGCTATATTTTGAATTACATGTTACTTAGCTGTTGTAAGAATTGAATTGGGCTTTTCTTCCTCAAAGTTAGATTGTGTTCCTTGCTCTCTGTATGTACATGCGCGTGTAGTTGTATCTGTAATGGAAACAAAGTGCTACAACAATCAGAATCAAGAATGTTCAATGTATGGATCTTCAATGTTGGGGTTTTATCTATTTCTCATTTAATAACGTGTGTGTGTACATGTGAACAATTTTATTTCAAGCTCCCATATATCCCCCGCCACCAATTATTGAAGTCGGAACTCTGTAGTTCAATTGTCCAAATCTTCTTGATATCCTACGAACCCAGTATAAGAGAATGTTTTTTAGATAATGAGTATCAAATGTGATGGGGTGGGTTTCGCTTGCACAACTGAATATCACATCAGTTTTGGAAACCCAACTTAAATGCAGCACTAATTCCACTATTAGCTGCTGTCTGTGATGTCGACAACTCTGTCTATCACAGTTACGAAGCAAAGAGTGATACATGAACAGAACGAGTAAATGTACATTTAGTTCTTCCCTATATGTATTCAAACATTGCGTGCATACAGTTCAATTATATTCACAGTTAAAACAACTCACTGGAGTAATCCTCTGCGTACTGCCACCATGAAGCCCCAATGTCTCTGTAACTCTCAATTGTAATCAAATAACAACAAATATAACCCACCGGCAATACCGGATGACAAGTGGCAGATGACCAATTGGCCAGGGAGAAACCCACTATGCGCTGCTGAATGCCGATGGTCGTAGACAAGGGTCAAAAAATACTCTCACAAACGCGTTTCGGAACTCGTATATTGTACACCTCATGCGGGTGGACATGCCCAAAAAGCTCTGAATGCTTTATGAACCAAACAGACGTGCTTACGGCCGCTTTCTAATTTGGATTTGTTGTTGTGGTCAGTTGCTTCTACGCTTTCAGTATGTCTGACTTCGTTTTGGGCTGGTGAAATAACGGGTTTGACCTCCCCTGCTGGCTGAATGGGAAGAGTTGTATCAGTGGCACGCGTTGTAATTTGTGGTTTAGTTGGGGGTGCTCTGTGTGTTTTTCTCGATTTGACCTTTATGCCCCTATATTCGACTGAAACGACAGCATGCCAGGAAGCAAGTTCACTGCCGTTGTTTTGTTTTTAGAGGGGCATATTAGGCTTTTTAGGCATGTTCAATATCGAGTCTTATTTGCCTCTAGCGTCGGTTTATGCTGTACGGTATTGTGTGTAGCTTGCGCAGTCGTGGCAGGCGACTTTGCTTCGGTATGAGCATTTGTTGGTTTTTCATTGGTGTTGGTCGCTACTAGAGGCAATGATGATACTGTATGTATTGGTTTCACTGAAAATTTGTGTCATCCATGGCATGGCAAAAACTGTTTGCAGCAATGGTCGGTTCCAATTTCGTTGCCAATGATTCTAAATACAGATCTGAGCCTGTCTCTAACCCCTGACAGCTCCCAAGACGCCGTTATTGGCCGACTGGGAGGAGTTTCATGCGTGGCAGGCGCCATATTCCGTGGTATTGTTGGGAGTGTGCTATCCTGATTGACATGCCCAAAAAACTTCGGATGTTTTGCGAATGAGATAAGCGTGCTTATGCCCGCTTTCTAATTTGGATTTGATCTTGTGGTCTACATCACAAAGGGTGGGCAAACCCGTTATTGCACCTGCCCAAAAGGGGCAACTCATGCTTTTAAATAAAGTGTTCAGGATTGCCACCGGGCCTTATTTGCCTGTCGCGTTGGTTCATGCTGTGCGATATTGTGTGTGGATGGCGCAGTCGTGGCAGGCGACTTTTCCTTCGCCAGAGGCATTTGTCGGTTTTTCGCTGCTTCTGGCTGCTACAAGAGGCTGTGATGATACTGTATGTATTGGCGTCACTTAAAATTTGTGTAATCCATGGCATGGCAAAAAAACTCTTTGCAGCCATGGTTGGTTCGAAATTCGTTGACAATGATTCCAACTACACATCTGAGCCTCTCTCTATCCCGTGACAGCTCCTAAGACGCCGTAATTGGCCGAATGAGAGAAGTTTCATGCGTGGCAGGCGCCATAATCTGAGGTATAGTAATGTGGGTCTATACTGTACATATTTTGGGCTGCTGAAATGACGGGTTTGACCTCCCTAATTGGCTGAACGGGAGGAGTTGCATGAGTGGCACGCGTTGTAATTTGTGGTTTAGCTGGGGGTGGTCTGTTAGGGATGTGTTTTCCTTAATTTGACCTTTCTGTCCCCATACTTGAGTCAAACTACAGCACGGCAGGAAGCACGTTCACTGCCATTGTTGTTTTCTGGTGGGCATTTTTGGCTTTTTGGCTGTGTTCCATGTAACTGGATGAGTGCCACGCGTTGTAATTTGTGGTTTAGCTAGGGGTGGTCTGTTAGGGATGTGCTTTTCTTAATTTGACCTCTATGTCCCCGTACTTGACTCAAACTACAGCACGCCACGAAGCAAGTTCACTGCTATTGATGTTTTAAAAGGGGTATATTCGGCTCTTTCGGCATGTCCAATGTAACTGGATGTGCGCTTCTCGATTTGACTCTTTTGCCCATCCTTCCTGCATGACTGGGCGGAGTTGCATGAGTGGCTGGCGTTGTAAATTCTGGTGACGATTAATGCTTACCACCCTATTTACAAGCACGAGTTGCCCATTTTGGGCATCCTATGCGACTTTTATGTCCCTGCACTCAACTGAAACAACACAACGTGTTGAAATCAGCTGAGGTGACTTTTTCTTGACCAGGGACATCTTTTGGGCTTTGGATAGTGTTGGCTGCTAGAAGAGGCAGTGATGATAATGTATGTATCGGTGTTGCTTAAAATTTGTGCCATCCATGGCATGGCAAAAACTATTTGTAGCTATGGTTGGTTCCAATTTTGTCGGCAATGATTGCAGTTACACATCTGAGTCTGTCCTCTGTTAGTGTTGTGTTCTCCCAAATTTGATCTTTATGTGCTCACACTTACGTCAAACTGGAACACGGATAGAAGCAAGTTCAATGTCGTTGTTCTTTTAAGAAGGCCACCTGCGGCTTTAATGATTAATTTCGTTGTTGGTTCGTCCTTCACTTCTTCATATGGGTTTGCAGTTGGCAACACACTGGGTACTATTGGTGAACTGTTCAATCAAGTCTAACCAGCGTCTTCTCAATTTTCAGCTTCAAATTCTTCATTACTTCGTTTATTAACTTCTATATGTTGGTTAAACGCAGCAGTGCATGCTTTAGAGTCTGCAGTCCAAATACCACAAAGCGGTTTACCCATACGGTATGTTTCTATTAGTTCCATTATAAAATTTTCCAGCCCTAGCTCTTCCAAAAAATATTAGTTGCGTTTATAATTTATACTCTACCTGTAGTCGAAATTGCGTTGGATGTTTAAAAATCATGCAGTTGAATCCTTAAGCGAATTATTCTCGTCCGTAACTCGGGAAAAATGAAATTGAATTGTTGGAGTAGCCTATATGAAACAGTTAAGTTGTTCCCAATTTGCTGTATTTGCCAATAAATTTGGGGTTTCCTCCTGTTTATATTCTGAATCATTTTTTATGGTCAAAAGTAAACATGATTAGCAGTCGCACACATGTCAGTTGCTGTTGGACCAAAATAATAGTTTAGAATTAGATTTGATTATGTATATGTGTATTTGTGTGTGTACATATATCTATATATATATATTTGTATAATTGTATAAATAGTCTTCAAACTATATGTGGCCATCACAAATAGTCAGAGTCCCTCAATCGGATCTGAACAGTTGCCACATTCCAGGCCTGTCGACGCCTATTGAATGCTATTTTTGGTTGTATGTTTGTTAAACGGTTTTATTTGCATAAATGTTATTTATGTAAATTTCAGATAAATTCTACACACGTACTTAAATCTATAGTTCCAGAATACTAACAGAGACCTATACCTAAACCATATGGTATATTCTTGTTTTGGTTTCTCTCATGTATGGTAGTGGAGATTTGCTGGGCAAATGCAATATATGAAGCATGACAGCTAATATACGATTACGACTAATGTTCGATCTTAAACGCAAACTCAGACACCCATGCTGCAAGCAATGAAATAAAACATTCTTAATATTAACTACAGAAGTTACAATAGCCACTTATAAACAACTGCTAGATCGATGATTTAAAATATATGACATATTACACGTAAAGATTTAATAATAAAACTACGACCTACGCTTCTTCTTTGAGATTTTTTCATCAGCGTCGTCGGTTCTCCTTTTCAGTTGTTCCCATCGCTCTGCTCTGCTTTTACGTCCTGCCTCCCTCTGTCGCCGCAACACAGCTAAAATAGACTTCGCATTCCGCGAATAAGAGTTCGCCGTATCACTTTCCCAGCCGTCATCTTCGTCCTCTCCTCCTGAGTAAACCGTTGTTTCAGATCCTTTACCAACTACATAACGGTGCTGATGCCAGCTTTCTAATTCGGATTCGCTCTCGTTGTCAGTTCCTCCTATGCTTTCAGTATGCTTCACTCCATCCTCCTTCATAACTTCATTGTGGTCCTTCCCCTTGCTCTTCAATTTGTCTTCCACAATTTTAATAGGGCTTCTTACAGCTTCATCTTTTTTATCCATTGCTATGCTGATATGAGAGTATTCATAGATTTCGGAATGCTTTTATAACCACAGCATCTTAATGGAAGATGAAAAGCCCATCAACTGATGTTGTCTGCATCCAGTGTATGCATGGCAATAGAACCTTCTTACGTTGTATTTACTCCTCCATATGGATGTATACAATTCCCACAAGAAGGTACATTAAAGAGTTAAATGCTAGCAAATAATGTACCACATAGAACTCCAGCAGTTTCAAAGTACAATATGCCTGTATTTTCTTGTCCATACATGAAATAAAGTTTGGACTGAATAATATTCCGTGCTGGTACTGTCTGCTAACGATCAGACTTAACTTGCTACTGTTACTTGCAGCATCTATTCGTAACACCCTTAGCAATTCAAAATTTACAATACAAAGATAAACTCAAAATTCGACAAAAGCTGGTAAACATGGACACTTAATTAACTGCTCCATATTTATTCAATCAACGGTTAACCAGCTGCTGGCATAGGAGGCAAATAAAGAATAAATAACAGATACAAAGTAGAGAAACAGCAGTCAGAAAACACACTGAAACGACAATGTCCAACTGCTAAACTTTGATGACCCAATCCATGATTCCTGTTTCCATCCTTCAGCTCAACGTCCCTGAGACAATTCAACATGTCTATGGTGTCGTTGAAGGAGAAGTTGAACTTCCCGTCGTGAACCCCCAACCATCGTCATCTTCGTCCTCATCAGAGTATACTGTTGTCTCCGAACCTTTACCCAGCATATAGCCACTTCCACATGTACTTCCTTTCTCAGATATATCCTTGACATCGCTTACATTTTCTTCCTCCGTCTCAGTGGCTTCACCAACATCCTCCAAACTGTCTTCTTGTTGTTGTTCCTGGTGTTCATCATCGCTGGATGCCATCTCAAGTTCTGTTGACTGACTGCTCTCCGCCATCTGAGACAATGGTATTCCTGGTGCAGTTGAACACAGGAAGATGTGAAAGCAGATAAACTGTTATATCGACTGAAAAATATATTAATACAATATACTTACTAATTTGCTATATTACTCTTCACCTTGGCAATCAACGTTGAAGCCACACTCCTCCGTAAGCCAACAAGTGTAGGAAATGAATAGGAACTTCATTATATATACTACCTACTTTCACTCTACCTGCTAGTAATTGAACAGCTCATCCAAATTTTTGGGTAGCATCCCAATGAGCTTAAAATGTGTGCCAACATGTAGACAACTTCGATGTACTCAATCTGGCAATTGCACTGCATAAAGAGACGTCTGCTTTTCCTCCTTGACAACTCAGTGTCATCACATGCAGCCTCACAAAGCTGTTATTTCACATGCAGAACAAACACTTGGCATACAGCATTATTGTGTCCAACATTTGGTGGAAAGAATGCAGTTGCTGCTCATAACATTTCTGCAACTGCTACAGTCATTTTGTCACATCTGATTTGGAAGATCACATAGCCGTATACTAATACATATACTACGTATTTACAACGGCGTTGATTTCCTCCTTGCATACTAAGATAACACCAGGAATGCGAAGCTGGTAGCGTGAACTGGCACACCGAGAGTCCGGCAACACCGTTCCATGTCAGTATTCTGAAATATGCTGAACAAACCAATCGCAGAATAACTATATGGGTAGTCTGCCAGATGGAGAATGCATAACCAAAGATGTCCAGCAGCAAGTAAAGTGAATAAGATTTCAGTATGCATCCACGTAGAAATAAAATTCTATCAATATCTATGTAGGTTATTTTTTGTTGTTGTATTATGTAAATGCTTGTGTAATTTCGCCCTTGTGACATTTTGACATGTTAAATAAAGTTTACTGTATATTCGACCATGTAAATACTGTTGTACAAGCAAATATTGTTCGTTGCAAATTTATAGTTATAGAAGCACAACAAATGTACACATATTCAGCCAAATACGTATTGCATACCTACATTTATTCCAGATCACATGCCTCGCTGTAAATACAACTGAATAGGTACGAAATTATATGCACAAGCGGAATATACAGACACCAGGTGACATGCTAACATATCCAAGTGGTACTATCGTAATGCGTGCCAATGTTTGTTCACTATATGACTAGATCCTTTTCCTCCAAAAATTACCAAAGCAACTCCACCACAGAGACCAGCAAGGAAAATCAAAAAACTAGACAACCACTGCCTTCAATGTCAACAACGAAGGAAGGCTCATCAGATTCATCTGATGCGTCCCCAACTTTACTCAGTGGAACAACTTTCCGAAGTGAAATCCCTCCTAGACCTGCTCCTAATACGCGAAGTAAGTGCTAATATATTTATTCATGCTAATCCCTGATATTATAAATGCAGACAAGTTTTGTAATTTTTGGTGTAATTCTGTGCATAATTTATCATGAACACAGGAATTGCCAGAATAAGTGTGCACGGCTTTGCAGCTTCTGCAACCAGCAGTGGTGGTATCGGTGCAGTATGCCGAGACGATGAAGATAACTGGTTGCTTGGTCTCATCAGAAAACTAGATGCGACAAATAAATTGGAGAGCGAACTTTGGGCAATATACCACAGCATTCACTTAGCTTTCGACAAGAACTGGAGTAACATAGAAATTCAGACTTCATGCTACGAAGCAACAAAAGTATTCCGTTTCGTCAGAAATTATCTGCAACACCCCACCGAGCCGCAAGGCCGGCCGGGCCCCACGTTCGGAAGAGATGTCTCCGCCCGAGGTGATGAGCCTCATTGGGAACGGATAAGGATCGTCGGTTCACAGCTAGTACAACCATCGATAACAATTCGAAGCATAATTTATTACAATTTCAATACAAATACAAACAGTGATAATCTTTTGAAAATCAATGAATACACTTTTAGGTGAGATAATATACTATGTGATAATCCAACTAGCAAGCTTTCCTGTCCAAAGTGTCGTGAACGTTTCCCCCACCTCGATTGCCAACCTGCGGTTTTAAAATAGCAAAAGCTGACGCAGTTTTTACAGAAAATAGTCAGCAAACGGCTGAGTAAGCTAACACCCATAGCACGTAAACAGATGATGAAGCATGTAACAGGAATAACCGATTCGCTGATAAATAATAAATATCAAACACTCGCGGGAAAAGCGTTCACAGCTGATTCGGTGTGTCAACTCCGTAACGATCTCAAATTTCGTGTTATTAACCCGAAGATGTGGTCCATCTCGGGAACTCACTGATGATAGCAAAACACATTTTTTCTTTAATCTCAAGATATCTCATATCCATAGGAACCGAGTCCAGAATTTCATTTTAGCAACTAGTTGATACGGGGCGTGACCATATCCAATCCACAACCTCTTTCTCATATGTGCAAAAGCACTACCACAACCATAACTCAAACACAGGAGGTTCGCATCACAGCGCCTCATAACCATAACTCAATCACAGGAGGTCAGAGCCTCATAATCACATAATCTCATAATCAGTAACCAACACAATATGTCAGAAATGTATCGTATCAGGGATATGGCACAAACCCACGCACAACGTCTTTCCACTTTACATAATTACCAATTTTCATTCAAGGTGTAGAATCGTGTAAGGAGCTCCAAACAAAAAAAAGCCGGTGTGGCAAAAATAAAGTAATCGATGTATGATTGAGAGATATTCAGATTCGACCAAAAAGTGAGCGGTGTGCTACTCTTGGTAACCGAGGCAACAATTTTGAATTTCGTATGTCCAACCCAATGACGTGGTCCGTCTTGGGGAATCTCTTTTACAAAAATTTCAAGTTATCTCACAATATGATTTAGATGTTTCACTTTCGGATTGTTATTTAGATTTGGATACCAATTTCAAACGAGACTACAAAGAGGAGTATTTCAAAACAAATAAACAACTCAAATAAATCAAGTACGACAGTAATTTCACAAATAACTCACGCGATACGCGAAAAGAATGAAAGGCATACGAGGCTAGGCATATTAACTTACCAAAATCCAAGCATGTCTTAGATATCGTCTCGTCTACGAAACCGTCACCTACAAATCGGAGCTTCTAACTTAATATAATCTCAACAAATATACAACCTATTTTTATTTCTAGCTCCTTTTATTTTTCTCAAGACAATACTAATTTTAACTTATTTATAAACCCAAAATAACATTTTCTTCAATAATATTTACCCCCAAATAATTTTATAAATAATAATCTAAACAAATTAAATAAAAACTAATTTTATAAATAAATCTGAAATTAAAAACTGCATATAATATCTTAAAGTTTTTGAAATGACAACTGCCTCCCCCAAAGTTTCTGAAATGACATTATAACCCTCCTGAAAACTTTCTGAAAAAGACACTTTAACCCCCTAAACATGAACTTTCAAACTAACCGATTAAAACATGGATTTGAAGCCTTAAAACTTAGTTTTGATTACTAAAAACAACTCAGGGGAAGATTTCAAGCATACCCATATCAAATTTCGCGAGAAACGGTCAAGAATTCGCACGGGTCAAGATCGCCGTCGGGTCGCCGGTGGTGGAGCTTTCGCCGGGGCTTCTCCGGTTGTTCTTGGCTTCGGTTGAGGCCTTCTGGAGCTTAGTCGGACTCCTCTGAGTAGAATGGTACGGGTTTGGAGGCACGGGTCGTCATGGTTGGACTCCGGCGAGGAGCTCGCCGGAATTCATGGAGGTGGCGGCGGTGTGGCTTGCGGTTGGCTGTTGCAGCGCTGCAGCTGCTGTTGTTTTCTTCTTTCTCTTCTTCTGGTCGCGCAGAGAGTGGGAGAGAGAGAGATCACAGTTGAGGGGGAGAAGGTGTGACAGGCCGTGGTGGTGGCGGCCATGGATTCCGGCGACGGCAGCGGCAGTGGGTTGCCGCTGCTTCTGCTTCGTCTCCTGCGCTACTTCCGGCAGAACAGAGAGGATGAGAGAGAGGCAGAGGGGAGAGAAGATTCGGGATGGTGGTGTTCGTGGTTGGGGTTCGTCAGAGATGGCAGCGGCTCAACGCCGCTGCTGCTGCCGTGCTCCTTCTGGGTTCTCGCCGGGCAAAACAGAGAGGAAGAGGGAGACAAGGGAGAGATGGAGGGGAAAGAGAGAGGTGGCGGCTGGTGGTGGTCGTGGTGATGGTGGTGGTTGGCTGTGATGGTGGTGGCTTGTTGGTGGTGGTGTTGTGGGCTCTCTCGGCCAGAACCAGAGGAGGGAGAGAGGGACAGTGAGGCAGAGGGAGGAGAGGAGGTGGTGAGGGAGTTGGTTGTGGTGGAGGTGGTGGCTGATGTTGGTGGTGTCGGAGGTGTGAGGGTGTTGTGCCGAAGAAGAGAAGGGAAGAGAATAAATAGGGAGAGGGAGAAGAGAGATAGAGACGGGGAGAGAGGGAGAGACGTGAGAGGGGGTGAGAGATGAGGGTGTTGGGGTTTGAAAATTTGTTGGGGATTGGGAGAAGTCAGGAGAGGGTGTTGTTATTTTATTATTTTATTATTATTATTATTATTATTATTATTATTATTATTATTATTAAGTATTATAATATAAAGTATAGGTAAAGTATAAAATACGTATAGTATAAGTATCAATACGGTATGTACTATATATAGTATAAATACAAGAATATAAGTATTAAATACTTCAAGTTTTGTAAAAGACGAAATATACCCCAAAAAAATAACTATATAATATTATCCAAAATTGCAATTACCTCCCCTACTAGTCATATAATTCAAAAATACTTGTTTAAATTTTACGAAAAATACGTCAAAAAATATCTAGAAAAATACGGGGTGTTACACCTTCCCCCCTTAAAGAAAGCTTCGTCCTCGAAGCTAAGGTCGCTAAGTCTCGGAAAGGTTCTAAGGTCAGCGTGTCTCACTTATCGTATCGGCAAATAAACAAGCATGTAGCAGATAATCATTAAGCAGCAAATAACAACTATACCCGACATATAAAGACTTAAGCTATCCCGCAATCCCCGGCTTGTTCAATTTTATTACCGGTTTTAGTTGTCCTACATCCATTTTAATTTTGAAAAATCTTTTTGGTTGAAACCGAATAGTCGTACTAACTTAGAACCGTCGGCTCTGATACCAACTGAAACAACCCTGGAACCTACGGTTCCCTGCTAGCGCAACCAAACGATAATCCAAAAGTGCATTTATTAATAAAAACCGGAGAAATCCTCCAACAATAGTTTTGAAAGAAATAAATGACAGTGTTCGAATCTAAATTATGAAACAAAAGCTTCCTAGATAAATGAAATAGTTCCCTAGCTGCCTGATCCTAATCTTCAGTTCATGTGCGCGCGTTCCCCCACTTTATTCTCGACCTGCGGGTTTTAAAATAGCGACAGCCGACCGCAGAAAACGTTTATCAGTAAAAACTGAGTAAGCATATACCACAACATGTAAAAGCAGAGTTTTGGCTTAAAGACTGGATCACAATATGACTGAAGTAACTTCACATTTAATCATTAGTTGAGCTGAGGCGTATTAGAGCCCAGCGGGTAACGAATGCCCACAGAGAGGTCACGATGCAATAAATAATAATTAGAGTACCTTTCGGGATATCACAGTCCATCCCAATTCACCCCTGAACTAACTATGAGACCTTAAGTGTCGACACCCCTATACAGTTGTGACTCACACATGCATAGGTAGTACTCTATAGCTTTCACAATAAACATAGGAAATCTCCGACATGCTTCCCTGGCCGTAGCCATAATACAAAGGAGACTCGCCGACATGCGTCTCCGACCGTAGCCATATATAAATACAAAGGAGACTCGCCGACATGCGTCTCCGGCCATAGCCTTCACACACATCCTCTGTACATCGCCCCATATCATTTATCGTTCATTAATATATCACATGACCGCATACTTTCGAAAAAGATATTTGCAAGAGATTTTCAAAATTCAAAGTTTAAAATAGTTGCACGATACACAAGTAACACACGCCAAACATATTTTGATAGTTGAAGGTGTTGTGCATATAAACTTACTTGGATAGAAGAGATATCGTCACACGAAAGCAAGCACGCAACTACTCGTAGTACGGGTCCTCAATGAACTCGCCTCCTACGAACTCGGAATCTACAATAGCAATCGTTCCTAATCAACATTCAACTACCGCGACAATGGTGCATATAAATTCTATATGCAATGCATACGTAACCCTACTAATCCCCCAAAACTAAAATATAATTATTAATAATAAACCGCGAGTTATAAGTTTAAATTTTATAGAAGAACAATTGTGTACGAAGAGTATAAAGTTCGAAGTACATAAACTTTTTATTTAATACTCTAAAAATATTACTTATGATTTATATAAGTAAAAATTGAATTAAACAAAATATCAGCTTGTGTATTATTCTCTACATTGGGTTGACCCGAAAACTTATTATTTACGACAAAAAGTCACTCTTTATAAAATCTGGAACTTTTAAAAATATGATATATATATATTATAAATGAACAGGAAAAGTAAAGTACATAAAAGCTAATAATCATATTGTTACTAGAATACATAGTATTACCACTATTACTACCAGTCTGCAACAACTACTATTAATTAATATTATAATGGATGGACTACCTATCTTTTCTTCTCTAATTCGACCAACACACAGGACACACACCCAACACTCACATTCAACTCTCACACACCCACAGACTCTACCCCAACCATACACACACACACACACCTTTACATATATATATATGTGTGTGTAAAGTACTACCTCTGTTTCGCCTGTTTCAGCCTACTTCACTTTTTGTCACTATTCACTGAGTTACTTTCATCCAGTGATTTGATTAGCAAAACGATACAAGAATTTGGTAAGTTTTGCATGGTGTTATAGAAGAAAGTTTATTCTAAAATACGATGAAAAAATTGTTAAAAATTTACATCGTTTTGACACCCAAATCACCAAGTCAAAGTGACTCAGTTACGGGTTAAAAAGTCAAACGCAGACAAAACAGACGAAACGGAGGTAGTATATGTTTGTACACAGAGAAAGAAACGAAGAAAGGCATTACCGAATGGGAATGCTCCGCGGCGATGGTGACTGTCGGCGGAACCTGCTGCTACTGCAGCTCGTCGGGCGCAGAGAGATGCGTCGGGAAGATGGCGAAGCAGCGGGCAAAAGGCCGGAGCTAGGCTTCGGCTTGGGCTCGGTCGAACTCGGGTCCGAGTTTGCGGCTGGGTTTGGTCCGGCGAGGCGTCGCAACGCAGAGAGAGCGAGAGAGGGTGAGAGAGATGGGGTTTTTGGTGTGGGTTTGCTCGTTGATTGCAGGGGGTGTAATAACCCCACTTTGTGAAGCTTATATTACTTCAGTGAATTTCATGTTTAAGCACTTAGTGTTTTGATGTATCCATGTCTGCCAAACTATAATAGTTAAGCTCGTCCAGAAAGACACCAGAAGTCCTAATATCTTCTCTAATCGCTAAATTAAGGATAAAAATGTTTAGGGAATAATTAGTACTAATCATTTGTTTAAGTGTTAATTAGCTTAATTAATCATGATTAGTACATAACGACATGTATTATAGAGTGTGTCTAGCTTGTATACACGTTAATTACATGAAAGACACGTAGGGGGACACGTGTCGTGCTACTGGGCCTTGTCTTTACATAACTGACATGCAGGTGGACACGTGTCACGTTCTGGTGTATTGCTCTGCATGCCTGACACATAGGGGTCCATGTGTCGCGATTCGGTGACTTGCTTCGCATGCGTGACACCTATGAGGGCGTGTGTCGCGACTTAGTGACTTGCTTTGCATGATTGACACGTAGGGGACACGTGTCAGCGTGTGGCGACTCTTGCGCTGCATGAGTGCCACGTGTCGTGATGACTCGTCGCAGCCTGATTGGTCAAACACTTCTATAAATAGAGCCTAGTGCTATAGTTATTTTCTCATTCTAGATTCGATTCAAGTATTGATAAGTAAGATCGAGGGAGAGAGGGTCACTCGGGATAATCTGAGATATTATATTTGAAGCTACTCTCGTCATTTCAAAGCTATTGTGCGGATGCTAATATTAAGGTAGGGGAATAATCGCTTTTCACGTATATTTGAAGTTAAGATTATGCGTGATATTGTGTTGGTTTGAATGTTATTTTGGAGTTGTTGATACATGATTTTGGTGGTATATGATTGTCTATGTGGTTCGTTATCTTGGAGCTATTTGAATAATGGTATCATGTCTATATTTGCTGCATTGTAATTGGATACTTTGCGGCTATGCGATCCCTACTGGGCTTTTGGCTCACCCTTTTATTTTGCAGGATTCAGACCGGATGATTTCAAGACGGTAGAGAAGCTAGATTTATAGATATTTGGAGATGTTTGACAATATGTCTGTATTCTTTATTTGTATCAGAATATTGGTCATGATATAAAGTATGGATTTTCAAATTGAGAGTCACGTACCGCTCTATCAACTTTTATGAAGTAAATGAATAAGCCTTTACTGAAATACGATAATCTATTTGGTACCTGAGTTGGTTGCTCAGACGGTACCTGTTTGGCAGACGAGTCCTTGGTTTGGTACCCGCGGTGGAGCCGCAGGTGGTGCCGGTTGGATCGTCGTGCCGGTTTGTATATTTGTCACCATTTTATCCTAAAATTGACCCCTGGGTTCCGGGGCGTCACAGGGGGTATTTATACACTTCGTGTGAGAGTCCGAGGGGCGTGAGGAGTTCGATTGGAGGGGTTTCCGGCTTCGAATTGGGCGAGGTTTTGGGGCGAGATTCGATTTGCTTGGTGAGAAAGACTTGGCTTTGGCGAGTTAGAAGGAATTTGGACTGAAATTGGGTGAAGGGGTGGTGGCGTTTGGAGGCAGCGGGGTTGTGGCGGTGTTGGAGTCGGAAACGGACTGCAAGTCCGTTGGTGAGAATGAGTTGGAGAAGATGAGAAGAGAAATAATCCTGTGTGGCAGATTTACAAAGTATTGAGGTGGCTTGTTACGTAAAACTTATTTAAAACTTTGTTTTGGTCACGTATAAAATGTTACACGACACGCAACTTTTAATAAAAAAAAATTACGTAACTTTTATAACTTTTACTAAAAATAATATATAAAAATAAAAAGTTCAAAAAACTTATTTCCCTTCATTTATAATTATATTTATGTATAAAAATAATATGTATAACATCTAAAAATTAAGAAAACTACTTGCTATATATCCTATTAACGGCCCAAAATATTCAATAATCTCCTAAAAATACTCCGAAAATTACGGGGTATTACATTATCCTCCAGGTATGAGGAATGAAATCAATCGAGGACATATTCTGCTGCGAGATATGCATATAGCATTGAATCATATCGACTACATAGAAAACAGCGTAGCCAAACAGCTTGCAAGTATGGGAGCACAGCAATCAGAGGAATGCAAAATCTTGTATGAAGCCCCAGAAATAATACAGGATCTAATTATGGAAGACAAATTAGAAGCCTGTAGTCGTTATGTGTCACCCAGTGATACAGATTAGCTGCATATTTCTAGCTATTTGTATCACAACTTGCATAAATGTTCATCATCTGATCGTTTAAGATTTCGGAATTTCTGGAGTTGATCGTACTTATTTTACATCATTACAACCACATCTATAAGCAGATAGTGACAGCTAGCCATGCTTCAAACTTCCCGTTCATCTGCTGCACAACCTGACCAGTAACCTTGACAGGTCAAACACAGTTCTACCACAACAGTTCATACAGTGCCACAAGCTCATATCTATGGTAATTCTACCGACTTACACGAACTGCTCATTGGATCTAAAGACGAATCATTTTACTACCTCTAACATATTAGAATTTACAACAACTATGTTATTATAGCATCATCAGAATGCACACTTATGACTTCATATCCATTTCTGGATATAATTGCTCTACATGGATCCAAAACATCTGCAAATCTTCACACAATGATTCTTCATACAAACCATATTACAATTACTGTTATATTCAAGATTTACACTAGCTCAATCTAAATTCGGTACTGTAAGTTATTCAGCACTGCCACGTGTAATCACTAAATCCTATCTATCTCATCACCGGAACGGCAAAATCTCATTTTCCAATGCGAATGGAAGGAGCACGACCCCAGAATTTTATGCATCATCACAGTATGCTCTCCCGCAACTGTCCGACAACCAATTTAAATGTCGTACCATTGCATATAAGTCGTAACCGATAACACAGTGACTTCCCCAAAAAAACCGGTGCCGCGCGCGCAACGCGCGCGAAGCATACCTAGTGAATCTAAAAAATGACTTTATATACTGGGACATCCAAAATGAAATACATGATAAATAAACACGTTTGGAACGAGCATTGTTAAAGAGTACTACTTCTGTTTCTTCTGAATTGTCTTACTTTGATTTTTTAACCCGTTACTGAGTCACTTTGTCTCAGCAATTTAGATTGCAAAACAATATAATGTTTTGAATTTCTTTTCATTATACTATAGAGTAAAGTTTACTCTACAAGACCATGCAAATATTATCAAATTTTTGTATTGTTTTGCTAATCAAATCACCAGATCAAAGTAATCTAGAAAATAGTAATAAAAAGTGAAGTAAACTAAAAGAGAAGAAACAAAATACGTAGGAGCTGACAACATTTGCACTTACGCCTAAACTCAAATATTTGTTGAGTTTCATAGGAAAGTAGGTACTAGGATGACCACAGTGCAAATATGATAGTGAGAGTGACGGAGAGATACGAATGTAGTGCAAATATGGATCCGAATAGTGTTGAGCAGTGTCCGAATAATTTTTTGAACTAGATTTCCCTAAAAAAAGATTTTTTTCTGAACTAGCTGAATAAAAGGGTGAAGTTACTTTGAAAAAAAAGACTAATTACACTAAAATCTGTTATAGCAACAAAATTATAAAAACATATATTGCAACAAAAAAAGACTAAGACCTTGTTTGGTATCCATTTAAAAACAATGGGAAAAAAACGTATCAAAAAACACGTTTAAAAACAGAATAAAAAAACTGTTTGGTATCCGTTTAAAAAACAGTTTTTAAAATAAAAAACACATTTGACAACATTACTAAATTTCAATGTTAATTTGTTTGAATATCATTTTTACGTACAATATCGACATATTTGATATTTGTTACATCTAATCATACTTGAAATGTTTTTAAACACTAATCGTATGAAAAAACACCAAAAAAATATGACATTCGCTTTTTTTAAACAATTGTTTTCAAGATGTTTTTGTTTTCAAACAGAAAAAAAAAAAAAAAAAAAAAAAAAAAAAAAAACAGACATACTAAATGAGTTTAAAAAACAATTCCGTTTTTAATCAATGTTGATTAAAAACATGCATGCCAAACATGCACTAATTGTGATTACAAATATCAAATTCTGAGCCAAAAGTTTCTGGTATGAGCTACTGTTATCACTCTCAAAGGTTTTTCGCCCTTGACGGCTTCACTCTCGAATTTCTCTTACTGCTCTCACCGTGTCATTGGCTTACCTATGTGGTAGTCTCGACGCACCCAATGATATTTGGGGAATTTGTCTTCTCAACCAGTGACATATATTCGCCGTCAGATCTAACGGCGCATGGACGTTAAATAATGCGAAAAAGTTGTCACTTCCTCTCCTTTTTTTAACTCATCGGACCGAAACGGCAATCATTCGCCCTCTCTTTTGGCTCCGCAATTATTGTCCTTTGCTCACCACCACACCTCGTGTCACACTCCTCACACACACACCCCCTCTCCTCGCCGGCGATACTCACCGGAACCTCTCGCCGACGCGTTTCTCTCGCAGACAAGATCTGATTCACAGCCACCATATAAGGTAAACAACACAGCTCTTCTTAGTTCCTAATTCGTCTTTACTTTCTCTCTCTCGAAAGATCTAGATCGATCCGGTGCTTTATGCTTGACCTTCATCACTCGCCTGACGATTTCGGACTCTTTTCGTTTCGTTTATTTAGACTCGACACCTCTCTATTCGAGTTTTCTTTCTCTCTCTGTAGTCTCTAGAGTGAGAAAGGTGCTGTTTACAGCTAAAAGCTATCTCGCAGCTGACTCAGTCAAGTGAGTTTAGAACTCGCCTAAGAGATTCTACTGCAATAGAGCTGAAACCGATTGGTGACGTCGGCGCGATTTTCGCGGCGCAAATATCGGAGCTAGGGTTTCGTTGTTGTTGTTGTTGTTGTTGGTGGTGGTGGTGGTTTTTTTACCCGAAAAACGCGTTGGTTCACGTTTTACCCCATCGGCATAAGCAATCACAGTTCTGGAAAGTGTTTTCTGTACTGAAATTATTATTTCTTGTTGAAGAAGCTTAATAAATGAAGAACCGAATCAAAATATATCTCTTCTGAGTTCTCACCCGTTGCTTTCTGTCTTATTATTTGCAGGAACACCCGTGATTCTCGGTGAACATGTGCTGACCGTTGATTTAGTTTCCGGTGGTTGATTTCGTTCATATTTTCGATGGATTTGAGCGGCTTCAGGTCGGAATCGCATGTCGCCCAGCAAAGCCGACGCCACAAGCTACGAGTCCAGCAAGATTACCCGAACAACCTCGACAACTTATCCGTCCCACAAGGTCTAATCCAACAAGTTCCAGATCTCGGTTTCACCACCACTGCACCCTATAGTCACGCCACAGTGTTCCCATCTGAAATGCTGAATTATGGGGACAACTCCAACTCTCAGCCCATTTCTGGTCCGGAGTTGGCGGGCCAAACGGGCCGGGCTGTACCGGATGGCTATCCTAGAGCTAGCGGTGAGCTGCAGAACTGTGGTATATGGAGGGCGGTTAATTTGGAGCCTAATTTTAGCTATTCCAGTGGTTTGCAAGGGAGTGAAAGCAATCGGTTCGTGAACAACAATGTATCGGCTTCCGGGCTGTATTTGAGGCCCGGTTATAATGGTTACCAAGACGTTGTAGTAGCTAACACGCCTAACAATGTTCCGAGCCCGAAACACTACGGGGAGGTGCAGTTTGGTTATCATCCTAACTCGATTCCCAGCGGGAATGAACTTGTTCTTCTTCCTCATACTTACGGAGCCCAGCCCGACCCGGCTTGGCCCGACGAATTGGGGCTTTTCGCTAGCAAGAGTGGCGATAGAGATCAATTGAGGATTGGAGGTAGAGATTGTAGCACACAGAGCCTTTCGTTGTCTCTCTGTCCGACGAAGACCAATGTTGGCCAATTTGGGGGAGATTCAATGACTACTGGCGGTGGAACTAAAGCTGTGGGTGAAGTCATGATTGGGTCGTCGTCTTCGACGTTTCCGGGTCGGAACACGGGCCCTCTTGGGCCGTTCACGGGCTACGCCACCATACTTAAATGTTCAAAGTTTTTGAAGCCTGCACAACAGCTATTGGAAGAAATTTGTAGTTTGAATGGTGAGAAACCGGACAATGTGTATGAGTCAGGTGATAAGGATTCTGGAGGGAACACTAGTCTACGTGAAGCAATTCGAGCGGCTGATTCTGGCAGTGATGGAAAGGGTGGCGGTGAATCAAGTATTTCTTCCTCAGTTGCGTACGGTTCGAATGAAATGAGCGGCGGGGATGGTGGTGGCAGAAGCAGTTTTGGGCTGGAGTATCAACAGAAGAAGGCAAAGCTGTTGTTTATGCAGGAGGAGGTTGGTCAATCTATCTTGTCTTATTAATTGCTACTACTGCATTATATCTTGTTGTGATGTCATTTCTTTGGATTATCGATTTGTGCTATTTTGGCAATACTATGAAATATGATTTTTTTTTATAGCTTACAATGAGAAAAAACACGGGTCAATAACACCAGCTAGATATTTATAGTAGCTTTTGTCGATCTTCTTGTGTAATAAGAAGAAATAAGAAGTCTTCATTGGTCTTGCTTGGATAGTAGTATAGTAGGTTTTTGGTTTCTATGGGTCTCAACGTACTCTAAAAATAGAAACTAAACCTATCCAAACAGCCTCATTGTATTTGATTGTGCGGAAATATGAGTTATCAAATGCCCCGCGTTTTATCAGATATATGTAGTAATTTTTAATTGATAGTCAGAGGAGGAAATTAATGCTAAATGCCCGATCCTGTTGATCTTTTACATCTGTAGAATAATAATTTTCTACAGAAAGAAGAGACAGTAAAATAAGAAGATTTTACTTGCATCTAATGTTGGAGTAGTTGTTTGTACCCTAAACATCAATTATCAAAGTGTCATGTAGCCGTTATCTATTTCAAAAACTTCAGGATAAAAGTGTGAATGAAAACTGTTTCTGCAGTGATTATTTGTCTCTAGTCATAAATTCCCCCAAGTTATCAAGACTGGCCCAGGTGAAGCATCAAGCCTTTACAGGAGCTGGTTTATCGATCTTCTATAAAAGCCATGCATATTAAGTGTTAACATATTATGTTAGAAACTAGTTAGGTCATTTATCCCAAATAGGTTTCAGGTACAAGGTCAAGGACAAATCATGTAGTTGTCGAGGTAACATAGGGGGGGGGGGGGAGATTGAGTTAAAAAGAATGATCGCTGATAGTGCAATTATGGGATTTTTTTATCAATAGGAGACAGCCGATATTCATTAATGGGTGTGTCTTGGAGTAATTTTTGTATCAATTTTTTAATAAACCAATCCATCCTGTCCTATAATTTGAGGTTTTAACTTTTAACCAGTGAAGTAAGATGATAAATGCCCAAGTTGTTTGGCTCCAGCACGTACCTTCCCAAGAGAAAATTTTGAAGGAAATACAATTTTTATGGTTGAAATTGTAATGATAAGTGTAAACTGATTTTCTCTATATGTTTCTAACTTGTTGAACAAGTAATAAGAAGCATTGCAACCAAATCACAGAAAGGTTAAGCTAAGGCTAAACAGTCCTATCATCTTTCGATTCTGTGTCATCTCTAAGACTACAGCACATCATATTATTGGCTAGAGGATCTGCTTGAACCAGTCCACCATATAGAGCGCTGTTCTTCTACTCGAACAGGCATTTTTAACTTCTATGTGAATGTGAACTTACCAAGTAAAGAAAAAGCAATGGGCAGTGTTTTAAATATTTAATGATACATGGCTTGATGTATATGTATATGTCCATCAAGTGTATATGTTTTCGTCCTGATATTCACGAATGCCCACCTTAAATCACCTTGTAACTCATTATAGGGTGAATAGTTATCATTTGATTCAGATTCTCTGATATCACCCTAGAGAGAAATGAACAGCTAGGTAACTCTGATCCTTCGACTAACTTTTCGAGTTTCTGAAATGTCCCTGCTTGAAGTTTTGAAAATTCAAGTTTATTGCTTAATATTTAAATCTTCTCTTTCTAGATTTAGCAAACCTTTTTTGCTTCCTGAACACCGATGAGTCAGTTGACATTGTTGAGGGCTCTCTAGTTGCACACCATAGATTTTCTTGCGTATACAAATTAATATTTCACTCTGGCCCTTATTTTATTTTTTCTTGACGATTAATTATTTTCCTAGATGCTTGTTACATGTTTGAGATTGTTTCTGGATGCCCCTATCAATATGCTCTTTCCAAAAAATTAAAGTATGTCTCTATATTGGTCGAGACTAGTCCTAGCTGAGGAATACATAATGATTTCGTTAATTTATAGTAATTTGACATAAAGCGAAAGGAGGAGCTTTTGAGTTGACATTATTTCTCAGGACATGACAAAAGTGATACTATCGACTATCTACTTTTTCGTCATTTAGACAATTTTCACATGCTGTATTAATTAATATACTTTTTCATATTAAACAATTATGTAAGAAAGTCTACAGTTTACTTACCTTTCATGTCTAAGGAACACAATGGCCATATGATATCCAATCAAAGAGTGTGAACCACTTGTTTTCAATCACTTTATTGTTAAAAGCTTAAACCAAATTCCAATAAATTCGTGGCTGAGCTAGAACCATGAAGATCATTTTTTTTTTAAATTGCTGACAATGATCTCTTCACACTGCCTTATAAACACGCAACTTATAACCCTACTGTTGATTTCCCTACCTGAATGAAATTATCGCAGTAGGTATGGTGTTCCTGTTTCTCCTTCATTATGATGCTGTGACCTTTACTGAACTAGAACATTTCACTAAAGAGACTATTTTGAACTAAGATGCCTTTTATTTACTTTTTCAGGCTTAGAAGATACTAGAAGGGAATATTTCTATGTCTTCTTAATGGATTAAAAAAATGCGCTTATTAGCATAATTCACAAAATATGACGACAGGCACGTTAATTTCCCAGATTTCTCAATTTTATTTATAATTGCCAAGATAGAAGAGACGATTTCTATGTCTTCTAAATGGATGAAAAAAATGTGCTTATTAGCATAATTCACAAAATATGACGACAGGCACGATGTTTTACGAGATTTCTCAATTTTAAATAGCCGATATAGTGGATACTAATTAATAATTTATATGTCTTATAAAAAATGCGCTTATTATCATGATTCATGACGATAAGCACAATCATTTACGAGTTTTTTTTTTTTTTTTTTTGTATAATTGCCATGATATAGAAGTTGTGTACGTGAATATGACAGTTCCGGTGGCTTCAATAGTTTTTCAGCTCTGCATGTAGTTATATACTTATATCCATGTTTACCATGTTTAACCCTCGCTTGCTGAGTGCAGAGGCAAGGGATAATAAGAGTTTGATTTAAGGGAATGCGATATACTCCTAAGTACTACCTATGTAGTAAAAATGAACTTTTATTTTTCTTCTTTTCCTCAGTTTTGAATGCTTGCTTATTTTATTTGCCTCTATTGTGCCATGAATCCGAACAGGTTTGCAGAAGGTACAAGCAGTATCATCAACAGATGGAGATGGTAGTTTCGTCATTTGAGTCCGTCGCCGGTCTTAGCGCTGCCACGCCGTACATTTCCTTGGCACTGAAGACGATCTCAAGACACTTCAGATTGCTGAAGAATGCTATCTTGGACCAGCTCAAGCACATTAGGAAAGCCCTAGGGGAAGAGTTTATGTCACCTACTGGTGCAAGCAGTAGCAAAGGAGGAGAACATTCATCGAGGTTAAAGTTTATCGAACACGGTTTTAACACGCCGAAATCAAGCGGAGGCGGCAATTCGGGTTTCTTTGAACCCCAACAGCATGTGTGGAGACCTCAGAGAGGGTTACCTGAACGTGCGGTGTCTGTTCTTAGGGCTTGGCTGTTCGAACACTTTCTTCACCCGTGAGTCTTTTGTCGCTCTTTTGAATGGATTATTAGCGTTTCTTCAGTTACTCAATTCGCTGTTTTTATTTTTTATTTTTTTCTTGGTAGGTATCCAACTGATACAGACAAGCATATGTTGGCAGCTCAAACTGGACTATCCCGGAACCAGGTATCACAAACACGATTTTCTGCTTATTTTTTTAGGCTCTTGAATATAGTTGGGAGCATCTCCAGCAGTAGGAAGTGAAAAAATGTAAAATTTGCATTGCTTCTAAGTTTGCATGACATTCATTTTAAGTGTTCACTCCAGCAGTAGACTTAATTTTATTTTGTGAGTTAACCAGATAAATTATGCAATTCTGAGGTGCATGAGAAGATACACATTATTTTGCATTCTTACCTTCTAGGTCTCTAAATATAACAAGGAAGATGCATGTTCTGTAAAATGGATGCTGATTTGCACTCAATATTTCACTGTACTTCTTCATTTTTTGCATGATCTATTGGACATGCCCTAACACGTCGAAAAATGAACCTTTTTTTTTGCAAATTTTACCGTGTTCGGGCGCTGTTGGGACTTGTAGAAATAAGACTGATATTTCATTAAACTTCTTCATTTTTTGCATGATCTATTGGAGAATGAACCTAATGTGGATGCATTTTAGAGAATCAAATACATAAACAGTGTTTGTTTTGTAAAATGCTTGTTGATTTGCGAAACATGTTGGACCTCAATATTTAATTAAACTTCATTTTTGCATGATCTGTTAGAGATGCTGTTATGTACGTCGAGTAATGTAGCTTTTGCAAATTTTACTGATGGACGCTTTTGTGACTTGCAGAAAAAAGACTGATAAACTGTATGACATAATGTGGAAGCATTTAAGAGAATCAAATTCTCAAACAGTGTTTGTTTGTGAAATGCAGGTCTCGAATTGGTTTATAAACGCCAGAGTCCGTGTTTGGAAACCTATGGTTGAAGAAATCCACATGCTTGAAACAACAGGCGTAGCAGAATCAAATCCAAACGAGCCCAAAACCACACCAGAAAATGCCAACCCGCCGAGCGAAAGTCAACCAAGGAACAAGTTCAGTGCGACAGCGGCGTCGAGCAACCTGTCATTAGTAGGCAGAGGAGGTGAAGATGGACAGAATCCAGAAGAATGGAATCAGGAAAAGCGGTCAAGAGTGGAGTGCCAAATCCCGGATACCATGGACGGGTCTTTGATGGGCTTCATGCCTTACCAGAGAAGCGGGCTTGAAATGGGCGGGCTCGGAGCCGTGTCACTCACTCTGGGCCTGCGACAAAGCCCGGACGGGACCCAACAGTTGCAACAACAGGAAAATCACCAGCTTAGGCAGCATTATGGAGGTCAGATGATACATGATTTTGTTGGTTGAAATATGGGGAAGCAGAAATCAAACAATGAAGTGAATAAAAGAAATGTCGGGTCTTTTATATTTCAATTATTTGTATGAAATGGGTGGGAATTGGGGGGTTTAGGGGTTAGGAGGGTGTATGGTAGTGGTAAAATGGTGGATAAAAAAATCAAAATTTATGTTGTGATGTTTATTGTGAATGGGGATGTATAAAGACTAAAGAGGCGACTCGCGACTCCTGCACAAATTTTGTAATTTCAGTAGTTTTTCTCTAGTGGACACGTCTTTGCGTAATGGATTCCTTAGTCTTTGCGTAATGGAAGTAGTATTTCGGGCTTCATATCATCGACTTCGAAATACTTACTCCCACCACGTATGGAAACTATGAGTTGAACTCTCAGGAGTCGGAACTCATGACCAACATCTCATAAATTTTAAACATAATTGGCAAAAATGAAACTATCAACCCCTGTGTTAGACACTAATGCACTTTCATCTTCCCTAAAAAAAATGCACTTTCAACCTGTTATGACAAACCACCTCACGAACGAAGAACGAATAAAGAAGAACACAAGTATTTTACGTGGTTCGCTAGCAAAATAATTGCTAACTACCTCCACGGCGGAAAAGCACCCTTTATTCACTTAAGAGGAACAAGACTACAAGAATGTTTTTGCATACCTAATAATGTGACTACTAGGTTCTTTATATACTTTTAGGAAATTCCTAAAGTTTCCAAATCCGATTTGGAAACAACTTGTTTCCTAACTAATCATCTACTGCCTTTAACTTCCAATGTTTCCTAATCAAAGTTGGAAACATAGAGTTTGGCAGTCTTTGACCAATTCAAGGCACCAACTCAACAAATCTCCACCTTGACTTGAATTGTCTCGTCAACAGCAGCTGCTCCTCTTCTCGTAAATAAAGCTACGTCTTCTCCGCACCCAATGTCTCTCGTCACAGAGACTCACTGGACCCCCACTGGGTACGACATGGCCCGAAGGGCCTCACTGGCTCAAGATGTTGAGCAATTCCAGACAATGCTGGAATTGGGAGGTAGAGATGGCAACGGGTCGGATCCGGATCGGATCAGGCTAGATCCGATCCAGATCCGACTAGGAGAAATGGGATCCAGATCCGATCAAGATCCGTTCGGATCATCACCGGATTCGGATCAGATCGGATCGGGTTTCATTTAGCTGATCCAAATCCGATCCGTAGATCCATATAATACGTGGTCGGACCGGATTCGGACCGGATTCGACTTGGGTTTGCAATAAAATACATAAAATAACATTAGAAATAAACAGTATTTCATACGCTAAGACATGTTCGCAAGTTATGAAGCCTAAAACACAACATAAATAGCTTTGTAGGTTGGAATTACTAATGTATTCTTCTTGGAAGTGAAAGTGGGGAGGTAATATGAATATATTTGTAAAGCACACATATACTTCGGATTGGATCGGGTCGGAACTCGGTGGATCTGCCCTTAGATCCAAATCCAGATCCAAATCCGATCGGATCCGACTTTCCAGATCCAAATCCGATCCATTTTCAATTAGATCGGATTCGGATCCGATCCATTCGGCCCGGATCGCTCGGATCACAGATCGGATCGAACCATATTGCCATCCCTATTGGGAGGTTTAGGGGTTAGGGGGGTATGTTGGTAAAATGGTGGATAAAAAAGAATCAAAAAAAATATGTTGTGATGTTTATTGTGAATGGAGGATGTATAAAACGGCGACTCGCGAGTCCTGCACAAATTTTGTAATTTCAGTAGTTTTTCTGTAGTGGACACGTCTCAAGGATATATTTATTTGTATGGTTTGTCTCCATACAGTGATTTGAGTGACTCCTTAGTCCTTGCATAGTGGAAGTAGTATTTCAGGCTTCATATCATCAACTTCGAAATACTTACTCGCAAGGGCGGATCTAGGATTTCATGACAGTGAGCTAAATTAGGGAAAATTAATAGCATAGGGGTAAATTTTAATTTTTGTTATATTGAGTGGGAGTGAAACTGAAAAGTTTTCAAAAAAAGGAAAAATTTCAATTTTTGAAAGTTGAGTAGGGACTATAGCCCCCACTAGTTTCCATGTAGGTCCGCCCCTGCTTACTCCCGCCACACAAGGAACTATGAGTTGACTCTCAGGAGTCAGATGCATGACCAACATCTCATAAACTTTTAACATAATTGGCTAAAATGAAACTATCACCCCTCATGTTTGACGCAAATGCACTTCCATCCCTTTCAGCTTGCGAAAGAACACTTTCACTTGGTTAGGGTGCCAAACTTGAGGACACTTGGACATCTTATTATGCCATTCTATATTCTACGAGGAGAAATTTGTTCCGGAAGCTACTATAACTGCACATAGACAATCAGGGTCACAATTAGTGAGTGTGTGCGTTTTGAAATTTTGAACATCAAAAGGATAAAAGTGTCATTTTCCGAGTTAAATGAGGTGAAGTGTCTTTGCATCAAACTTGAGGGGATGAAAGTGTCTTTTGTTGGTAAAACACACTAAAATTAACGATTTTAGTAGGGCAAATTTGATTAACAAGAACATGACCAAGAACATAGAGAAAGCAAATCATGAAAGCGAATAATAATGAAATTAGATACTGTACGAAAGAAAAGAAGGAAAAGTTCATACCTCTGTTCACAATGGAACAGGTAATACACGAACGCAGCTGAGTCGCCAGGTCTTGCGAAGAAGGCTTGACTGCTCTTGAAGAAATTATCGCCCCCACTTACGCTGTGTTGGGATCCGGCGATGATCCTTCCAGGATAAAACAACTCTGATCTTCTCTGTTACAGCAGCGATGAAGATCACTTCGACTTGCACCTCAGTTCGCCAGAGAAAGCAGAGAATTTCGAGTTGAGAATGAACCAGAGAGAAAAACGTACCAGGCAATCTCAAAACGATATGACCATAATCAATCAGATTAATCCATCAGTGTGGTAAAAATGATCAATCCAATTGATTGACAATCGATCGCATAACCTCTTGCCGGGTCGCCTCGCGTACGCGAGACGCCGAGACATTTCGCCCAAATCGCCCTTCGACCCGACCCGAGGGGCGGCGCGCGCGTGTGTGTGCGCGAGGCACACAATAACACCCATGGCTCTCTACACACCTTAGTAGTTGTACACTACCCTTGTGTGTGAAACCAAATATACCCACCTACCACCACTTTGAGCAACAATGTGGGACAAATGATCCTCTTAGGGCCTGTTTGGATACGTTGGTTGGGGGGGTTGGGTTAACCAAACTTGGGTGGTGTTTGGGTAGAGTAGTTTAGTAACACTATTTACCCGGTCACCGCCACTACCCACCCGGACACCGCCCCCTTCCCCCCCCCCCTCTCTCTCTCTCTCCTGCCACACCCTTCTTTTCTCTCCCTCCCTCCCACTCACTCTCTGCACAAACCCGGACACCGCCCCCTTCCCCCTCTCTCTCTCTCTCTCTCTCCTGCCACACCCTTCTTCTCTCTCCCTCCCTCCCACTCACTCTGTGCACAAACCCGGACACCGCTTCCTTCCCTCTCTCTCTCTCTCTCTCTCTCTCTCTCTCTCTCTCTCTCTCTCCTGCCACACCCTTCTTCTCTCTCCCTCCCTCCCACTCACTCTCTGCACAAACCCGGACACCGCCTAAACCACCCGTCCACCGTCTCTCTCTTTCCCTCTCTCTCCCACATGTTTCTTCTCTCTCTTTCCCTCTCTCTTCCACGAACCCGGACACCGCCTAAAACAACCCGTCCACCGCCTCTCTCTTCCACTCTCTCCTCCACACACCTGGCCACCGCTACAACCACACTCGTCCACCGCTTGCTTCAACGAACCAAAAAAAAGTTTAGTTTGGTCTGGGGTTAACGAAAACGGGCTATCCAAACAGCCCCTTAGTTTCAAGCTTCTTCAAGCTACCAAGAACACCTCCATTTTTCTATGGATTTAACATCCAATTTCCAACATCTTTTACCCTATTTTCATGTTTCATCACGAACTTCAACTATTGCTCGAGCCCAAAAGATACTGGTAAAATAGCATAAATGATTTTTTTTGTGTGAATTACATAATATATAGTCGGATTCGAATCCGAGACCGCATGCGGGGTTTCAAACGCTCTACCAGTGAGCTAGAACTCATTTGCAAAGTAGCGCAAGTGATTTTGAGTACTGTTATTGTTTTATTTTACTTAAAAGTTATTTGGTTATTTACTTATTTGCATTCGATTCTTCTTTTTTAAAACTCCGCGGATTTCAAATTTCTATCTTGATATGACAAATTTAGTCCTTTGTCCGGTTCTGACTTCTGACCCCAAACTAAAACACAGATTTATTTATACACACGAGTTCGTTACAAAAAGCCGGAATACGAAATGTTACAACCAGGGGTTCGTTATTTATAACTTCACAAAATATATCACAAACCCATAACTAACAAGCACTTGATGCAAAACACGAGTAGCTTTGCTTTGCTTTAGATCTTGCCACCATTGTTGCTATCCCCTTTACCTGGGTTGAAGTCTTTCATTGGGATCTCATGGTGGTTGTCCACCGTGCTTCCTCCATGATCAAATTTTCCGGCCATCCCATTCTCCACTAGTTGTCGCTGCACGTTTGTTGCTAGGAGTGGCCTCTTACCGTCACAGCAAGATATCGCCACAACCATAAGAACCAGAATTCCAACAAACTTCATCCTTGAGTTCATTGTTCCTCACTGAAAATCCACAATAAATTGGGAAAAATATTAGACTTGCTAAATATATGTGCACTTACACAAATAAGATTGGACATAAGTACTTCATGCCAAAATAGATAGAAGGATATGAAGTGTGGGAAACATTGACTTACCAAAAAGAGAAAGTGGGAAGATTAGTACAAAGTGTGTGAGCTTGTGGTTATGAGAAAGCTAGGGTTTTGAGCTGTTTATATAGGCAGAAAAAGAGTTGACGCCTAAAAGGGAATTTGCATTATAGATTTGGTGATGATGGGTTCTCCACCAAAATGTGGCAAGACCAAGTGGGTTACCCCCATAACTTATCACTCATTTTGATTTTTTAGGAAAATTAAAATGATGAAGTTGGAGGAATTTGTTTTTGTGTTTCATTGAAAGCACTGTAAATAGAACTCCACCTTGCAAATGGGGGATTAAAAGGATGACCGAAAGTGAGACTCCATGGAGTGGAGTGGCTGTTATATTTGCTTAGTGATGTCAAAGCACAATTGAAGGGGTTATTCCTCCATGAAAGTCAATCTGCCTAGTGGTAAAACTATTGTGTTGATCAGAAAAATATAGATTTATGTTACAATGAGTACTTAGTTGGCGAATCCAATGTAGTCTTCTGAGTTTTTCTCTATCCCGTGACTTTTTAAATCATTTTCACTCGGTGATTTGAGCTACAAAAAATACAAGAATCCAATTTTTCTTTAGTACTATATGATACGTATATTGTAACAGAAGAAATAGATTCGATCACACATATGTTTACAGGAGATAAGAAAAATACAGTAGCAACTACTTAGGGTTAGGTTGGCTGTGGGCTGGGCACGTCAAACCCGACCAAACTTGTGGAAGGTGAACCTAAATGGAATTCAATCTATCAATCGGGTCAATGCTCAAACACAAGCCCGTAATCATTCTATGTATTTTCAGTTTGGGCCTAACCCATGGCCACAATACATGAAGAAGGAAACTGGCAAACTATTCAATAGGTACATCTGACTATTCATAAAATTCACAATAGTCAACAACCCAATCACTTACTTTATCTTAGCATAATACATTTTAGCTTTAATACATCGCATTTATAAGTATTAGAACATTTGACATGTAACCCAATGCAATATATGTTCGGTACTGGTTTGATACATGCACTATGAGAATTGACAGATATCTTCAACACGCGCTATTGATTTTACTAACGACACCAACATTTTTGATTTTACACGCATCGTGCACAAAAGTATTACTACGGTTGTCTAGTTTTAGGGCTAGATATCAGTAAAATCAATACTGCGTTAAGATTATCTATTGATTCTCATAGCGCATTCATGGCACTTGCAGCGAACATACACTGCGTAAAGATTAGTCTTTGTAGTTGGAGTTGGGCCAAAATGATAGAACTTTTGGGCTAATTTTGCTAGTCCTTTGATGGGTTGAAATCTTCCAGCCCATGGGTTAGACCTTATTAATGACGGGCTGGGGGTCACGCAATTTCTGTGCCACTGGGCCGATGCCAGCCCTGATTAAAGTCATGTTTTAATCTATGCGCTCAGGTGAAAATACCAATCTAGCCCCCATAAAAGATTTATAATCTCTTATTACTCCCCCGATTCTATATACTAAGAAAGAACAGCCTTTTACTGTTCACCCATAGTGCCGTGTCCCCAATTTTCACCCTCAGATTCTTTGTAAATGGAGGGTCCAAATTGCTGAACCCACCAAACCACCCCGCACCTCACTAAAGTTAGCGGGCCACCCTCAGTCAGCATGTCAGGGAATCACAGAGGACTTGACAGCATCATTCGGCATTCAAAAAATTGTTATTTCTTTTTGGTCCAAAAAATTGTTGTGTTAAACCAGCACTTTTAAGAGATTTTTATATTTGTTTATTTTTTAAGATTTTGTATTAGATATTACGGTAATATATCACTTTTTTCCTAAAAAATATAATTTTTTTTATTATTCAACAAGATTTAATCATTTTTTTTAATATTTTGCCTCGACAAGCTGTAATAGTCCCAACGGGACGGGTAATTTGCTAGTCATGACAAAGTTGGAACGCATACACGTCGGAGTCGGAACACTGTCTCTCTGAAGACAGAACACTGACGCCTTATACACTCTCGTTCGCCGCCGACAGACCGCCTTCTACATGTACTTTTTACACGTCATGTCAATAGGTCGATTGACTACCAGATCTCCTCCTCATACGCTTATCTTATCTTAAAAATCGTTACTTTGCGTTGTTTCAACACTTCTGGAGCCTCGATTAAGCACTAATGCCATGTTAGGGTTTTAGTTTCAAGCCCTGGGTCTCAAGCTAGGGTTTTAGTAATTGCATAACTGAATTACACTTTGTGAAGACGAGTATACTTAAAACTTGAATGCGATTGTGTTTTTTCCAGCCTTCGATTACGTGTTACGTTCTTTGGAATTTCTCAAATTAAGCTTGTTAATCCATCCCCATTGTAACTTTGAAACTTGTTGAAGTTATAATTGATTTCCCGGTTTCTGAGTGCTGCAATGTGTCTCGGATCTGGTATTGCTTTAGTCATTCTACATGTTCTGTTATGTTTTTGCCTTGATCATCACCAAGTTGGACACGACTGGAGCTGAAATCGCATTATCAGGGGAAGGAGATGGCACGATCTCAAGTCATCTAAATTTAGCGTTTATGTTCTGGCACGATCACAGGGAGATTGTGCGATCAGACTGGGTTGATCGTGCCATCTCGTAGGCTTGGCTTGGCAATTATGGGGTGGCCAAATTAGGGTTTTGGCCAACTCTATATATACGGGCACGTGTTTTCATTGTTCTGGTGCGGTGTAATCAGTATTGTTCCTCCATATCAGTAATAAAAGTCTGGTTTCTTTCCCGTGGAGGTACCTAACAAAATCGTTAGTGAGCCATGTTAGTTCCGTATTCGATCTTTCATCCGTTTGTTTTATCGTTCTAGTCTCGTTCTAACATGTTCATCACTTAAAACTTGTGCATTGAACTAATGATTCAGACATCTAACTTTATATCTGCCATAGCTACAATTGGTTCGGAAACTTCCAATTGATTTGCATTTTTGGCTGCACTATGACTCGAAACCTTGATCAGCATTCAAAGAAAGCAGCTATTCGAACCAGTACCTGTGAAGTTGATCTTCCAGGTGCTGAATTTGGGAAAGTAAAATTGCGGTTTGCCCCAGAGCCAAGTGGTTACCTCCACATTGGGCACGCCAAAGCGGCATTACTCAACAAGTATATCGCTCAGAGGTACAATGGCGAGGTCATTGTGCGTTTCGATGACACGAATCCCGATAAAGAAAAAACCGAGTATGTGGAGAATATACTCGCCGACATTCAAACTCAGGGAATAAAGTACAATGAGGTTACATACACATCGGACTATTTCCCTGAACTAATGGACATGGCCAAAACATTAATTCTCAAAGGAAAGGCTTACATTGATGATACACCACATGACCAGATGAAAACAGAAAGAAGGGAGGGTATTGAGTCAAGATGTAGAAACAATTCCACAGAGGAGAACTTTCAATTATGGAACGAGATGGTTTCTGGATCTATAAAGGGTTCGCAATGCTGTCTCCGTGGGAAGTTGGATATGCAGGATCCAAATAAATCCCTGTGTGATCCGGTGTATTATAGTTGCTCTGCAGATCCTCACCATCGAATTGGGTCCAAGTATAACGTATATCCAACATATGATTTTGCTTGTCCATATGTGGATTCTGTACAAAATATAACTCATGCCTTGAGGTCCAGCGCGTACCATGATCGGAATGCTCAGTATTATAGGATACAAGATGAAATGGGACTCCGGAAGGTTGAGTTATTTGAATTCAGCCGCGTGAATCTGGTTTATACACTTCTTAGCAAGCGCAAGCTTCAGGGGTTTGTTGATAATGGAAAGGTTGATTGCTGGGATGACCCTCGTTTCCCAACTGTCCAAGGAGTTGTGCGCCGAGGTCTGAAAGTAGAGGCATTGATACAATTCATTCTTGCACAAGTAAGTCATTTGATTTGAACTTCTTCGCCTCAGTTTCGAATGCTTCCACTGCAGAAGCAGTGTCCGACAGCAGAAGTAGTTTTTAATACATTTGGTAAAAATAATTTTTTTTAAACTTTTCGGACAGTTTCTTTGTCCTACTGCAGCTTTCAAGAAACAAGCAGGAGGTGATTTTCCGGAACATGCTTTTTATTAATTTATCTACAACCGATTTTAACCTTATAATTTTTAAAAATTTCAATATTTATCTTTACGGAAGTGATACATATTATATATTTTTGGTCTTTTTCACTCTCTCACAACATGTTCATAGTTGATTTTACCAGACACAATTTCTTTTTGCTCACCGAAGCTGCCACTTAATATTACCAAACAACATTTTATTTAAAACACACAGCAACTTTCCCACAATTATATATTCTCAGACAACAGCTTCTAACACCACCAGAGCATTCCCAAACAGGCCCTTCAATTGATTATTAGTGTGCTATTGAATGTGGTCGTCAAACTGATTTCGTAGTTTGAATTAATTTATCGCTTCAGGGGGCATCAAAGAATCTGAATCTCATGGAATGGGACAAACTGTGGAGCATGAATAAGAAGATAATTGATCCTGTATGCCCGAGACACACTGCTGTGGTTGAAAAAGGCCGCATCATGTTAACCCTAACTGATGGGCCTGAGGAGCCATTTGTTCGTGTAATCCCAAGGCACAAGAAATATGACGGTGCTGGCGTTAAAGATACAATATACTCAAAGCAGGGATTGAAGGTGTTGATGCTGAATCTGTATCGGTCAATGAGGAAATTACCCTGATGGACTGGGGCAATGCAATAGTAAAGGAGATCAAGAAGGATGAGAATGGAAATATCACTGCCTTAACGGGTGTTTTGCATCTTCAAGGATCTGTTAAAACCACAAAACTGAAGCTTACCTGGCTAGCTCAAACTAATGAGCTTGTGAATTTCTCTTTAGTGGAGTTTGACTACCTAATTACGAAAAAGTAGGTACGTGCTAACGAAAGCAATGTGTTGTGTTAAGTTATTACTACCTCATCTTCTCTCTGAATCTTTCATTGTCTGACTTTTTCCACGTAACCGGATCACTTTGACCCGGCGATTTGGATAGCAAAACGATGCAATTTTTTTGTATAGATTATCAAATTCTTGGATCGTTTTACTAATCAAATCACTGAATCAAAGTGACCCAGTGTATAGTGGTACAAGTCAAAACTGTGAAGATTGAGAGAGAACAGAGGTAGTACTATTATCTACGTACAAGTTTGCAAGCAGAGGACTAGCATTTACATTTTATTTGATACTATACCCTTGTACAAAAAAGGAGAGTGCAGCATTGGGGGATTCAAACATGCGGGACTTGAAGCGTGGAGAGATATTGCAGTTAGAGAGGAAAGGCTACTTCAGATGTGACGTTCCCTTTGTGAGACCGTCCGAGCCCATAGTTCTATTTGCAATTCCAGATGGTAGGCAGAAAACAGGATCCAAGTGAGACGTATATTGAAGGTGAAGTCTCTTTTGTTAATTTGTGTTTTGCCTCTTCCCTTTTTTACACTGAAACACCTTGATTCCTTTTGCTAGAAATTTAATGAAAGTTAATTCTTGAGGATGGTTCAGAAAAGAAGAGTACATGCATGATGAAATTTATATAATGTGTCCATCGTGTAATGAGTAGTTCAATAGTATTGCAGCATTGTGTTCCTTTGATTTGTCAATCAGTTTCAGTGGTAATATTTGGTATAGGAGTTTGCGATGACAACTGAATTGGAGGACTGATTTAACCTGCATTCAGACAAGCAAGCTCGTTTAAATACTCTGAAGAGCAATAATACATGTTCAAATGGCAGAATCAGAGGCTTCGTGATTAATTTGATCATGAACATCTTTTTCTCGATTGGGATGATAATAATGCGATGGGGATGCGATACAACAAAGAGGAGTGACATGAACTACAATAAGGGCAAAGCTTGTTCCTCCTCCAAATTCACCTTTGGTCCTTTCTTTTTCTTTCTAACTGATCAAAATTTCGGAAACAATCAATGTCAAAATCGGTGATGGAATGCAGAATTATCTGCCTCTCTTGTTTGGTTTATATAATGGATTCAACTACATAAAAGTTGTTTCACAAACGAAAGCTGAACACCACAGGTCCACATCTACCGTCATTATTTTATTACATTCTAGCTTTCATCATCAAACGACCAACAGTTCTAGAATAAACTTGGATTTATTTGTTTCTTTTTTTCTTCATAAAGCATAATGTACAATTTTGTTTGCTCCACCTTTTGCACCAGTTGTTGGATCTGTTTTTGGTCAAAATTGCTTAAATTTTGGCCGAATGCTGTTTTTCTCTATCTGTTGGAGACGCTCTAAGGGAATCGGGAATTTATGTTGTCTATCAGTCAGGCTAAACTGTGTCGGCGGAGTTTCTTAATAATAATAATAATAATAATAATAATAATAATAATAATAATAATAATAATAATAATAATAATAATAATAATAATAATAATAATAATAATTCTTGGTTTTTATATTCCAAGTTCCAAATCCAACATTCTTGTTCACCATCATATTTTGTTTTCTACGGTATTTTCGAACCAGTTCTTTTTTTAACCGATTTTTGAACCAGTTCAGTGAGTTCACCATCCTATTGAACAGAACAAAAAGTTGCAAATTCTGTATAAATTTGTAGGGCCAGTTTACCACGGGACTCATCATGTATGAAACTTTTCAATTGATGATTCCCCTGGTACCAGTTTTTCCATGGCCCATGTGTCATGAATTCTTAATCAACTTCTCCAACTTTGTAGTATAATTACATGTTTTATTAATCGATTGTGCACAGCATCTACTCAATACTCGAAACAAACTATTATTTATCCACACAAGTTCTTAAAGTAAGCAGGAAATTTGAAATAGTGCAGCTAAAGTAATAATAACTTGCAAAAACATATTACAAACCCGTAACTAACAAGGCACTTGGGATGTTCATATCCCAAACTTAGTTTTATGTGTGATTTTACCCGCCTTAGACCTGGCCACCGTCATTATTGTCCCCTTTACCTGGGTTGAAGTCCTTCATCGGTATCTCATGGTGATTGTCCACCACGCTTCCTCCATGATCAAATTTTCCGGCTATCCCATTCTCCGCTAGTTGTCGCTGCATATTCGCTGTTGGAAGTGGCCTCGTAGCATCCGAGCAAGAAATCACCAGAGCCATGACTAGCAAAAATGCCACAAACTTCATTCTTAAGTTGATTTTTCCTCACTGAAAATGCACAATCGTTAGAACTAGTACGAGAATTACTAAATGTATAGTGTTTTCACACAAATAAGATGGAAAATAAAAAGAACTTCATGAAAAAATATAGAAGGATATTACTACTTACCAAAAAGAGACAATGGCTAGGTAAGTTCAAGATGTGTGAGCTTGTGGTATGAGAAAGCTAGGATTTTGAGCTGTTTATATAGGCAAAAAAGAGTTGACACCAAAAAGACAATTTGCATTATGGATTTGGTGATGATGGGTTCTCCACCAAAAAGAGGCAAAGACCAAGTGGGTTGCCTCATTATATACCACTCATTTTAATTTTTTTAGGAAAAATAAAATGATTTAGTTGGAGAAATTTGTTGTGTGTTTCATGATAAGCACTGTAAATAGAAACTCCACTTTGCAAATGGGGGATTAAAAGGGAGGCCAATAGTGAAACTACATGGAGTGGAGTGTCTGTTACATTTGCGTAGTGATGTCAAAACACAATTAAAAGACTCATTCCTCCACCAAGTTGCTAGGTTACAATAATTACTTGCTTGGTAAATCCAATGCAGGCAGCGTTGAGTTGTTGTTTCTTGTCAACAACAAAATATATGTTACATCTGTCCCCAAATAAGTGTCGGATGTTTTTCAAGATATTTAATAATGTTTTATTCAGTAAATAGTTTTAGAAATGTCGTTTGTCTAATATGATACTTTGTGATCTTATAAATTGAAATATGAGTACTCCTAATTTGAAAGTGAATTTAGTAGCAAGACTCTTAATTTAAGATTTTTGTTTTCAAAAATGCACTTATTGGAGGGATTCTTATAAAATGTAAAAGTGAGTACTCCTAAACTGAAAGTGAATTTAGTAATAAGACTCTTAATTTAAGATTTTTGTTTTAAAAAATGCACTTACAGTTGGAGGGATACCTTTCTAGGTCTAAGCAGTCAGCATGCATAATGATTGAACTTGACGCCTGTCCAGTGATTAAGGGAGGCAATAGCCGGTTCATTGGCTCAGGTTTGAGCCCCATCAGTAGGTTAGCTTTCTTACAAAAAAAAAACGTTTAATGATTTAGTAGGTTGTTGCTTCCATTCATCGTCGTGACTGCATGACTAGCAAGAAACATCCTACTAAGCATGAGGACACATACTTGTTTCTATGGATAAGATAAAACATTTCCAAACATATACAATTTAAACAAGCAATGTCGCCCCAGAGGCATAGCGCAGCTGACATAGAGTCTGAGTGATGTGGTCGATGTTGTGATACGACCTAGAATGTGAGAGTTTGGATAATGTTCTCAGCAAAACTTGAGAATTTGAGCGCAAACATCTTTCAGGCCATTCAGTTGGCAAACTCATACACTTTGGTTAGTTGACAAACTCATACACTTTGATTGGCTGAGACACATCCTATAATTTACATCATTAACTATCTCAAGAGGACGGGATATATGAATTTCCATAAGATGCTAGCTCACAATCAGGGCGGAACCTCCCAAGGACAAGGGGTTGCACTCCCTCCTCCACACCTGAGCTTTGAAAGTCAAACTACGAGATACATCAAATATCCTACAAGTCCATTATATTAGTGGTGCCATTTTGAATGGAGATAATCACGAGGGAGAGTAATGATGCTTGAATGGAGTCATATTCATCTCCCAATTGTGTAAAAAGCATTAGCGAGTTTGTATTGTAAGGCATGTAGTGGTTTGAGAAATTGAGTATAGAGCTAAATTCCATTGCAAGGATTCTAAATTTCTTGATTTTATTGGTGAACTATCTTGATTCATAAATTAACGTAATTGAGTTGCGTTGTTATACTATACTACTCCTTATTGCTTCATTACTTGTGATGAGATTGATCACCTTAGATCAAGGCTAGTTTCCGTAGTTAAGAGTGAAAGCCTTTTACGAGAATTAGAAAGGTTTGGAGGATCCCATATTCCGTATCACCAATAAGTGAGAGATAAGATGTTAAGAGTATGTTAGACTTATAACGTATTTGTGTGCATAACGCATGGTGAAGGCAGGGATATGCAGAGCGGGAGCTTGTGTGCATAACACGTGGTAAAGGTAGGAATATGCATAGCAAGAGCATGTGTCCTAAAAGTTTGTATGTAGAAATGTAGCAGAGAGTCGTGCATGTAACTGAAACTTAATATGGAATAACAAGGTAATTGTTGTTTCAGGTAGGAAATTGATATTCTGAAATTGCCTAGGAGAACCATAGAAGTCCTAGTTCCCCGTTATCTCGTTAAATCAGTCAAATACTTTTGTGTTAGTTAACAAATAGAACTTCAACCCCACATACATATTTGACCTTTTACCCTTTAGTATGATTTAATGTTTTTTAATGAATGAGTAGTATAATAGTCCATGTGGGATTGATAAACTCCCAAAATTTATTTATCAGAAATTATCACTATCACAATAGTCGTGCATCGGCGGTTTGAAGTGGTTAGAAAGTCAAGGGGAGGCTCCAATTAAACAAGTAGAATTCAGTCAAAACTGTTACAAAACATGCAACATAACATTCAAAGTTGAAACTAAAAAATCAATGGTTATAAGAGTTGCACCTGTGAAGCTAAGATTCAAGTCGAGTACGAATGAATGTGATACATTTCCCACATATGAAGTGGAGGACGAACCAGATCCATCACTGAAGAATACTCATTTCATAACGATGATGTTCCTCAGATGCTTAATCAGCTTTTGACCCTAAAACTTGGAGCTCCCTGATTCAAACCGACTCGAGGAAGCTATGAGGACTAATGACCCACACTATTTAAAATGTCATCATCTAGTAAGCCATCCCACACACATATGCTTTAGTTTAAAAGATAAGTTAATGCAACTTGTACGGGAAGGGTACGTTTCTTCGGAAAAGGGAGGAGAATCTGCAACGGCCACTATAATTTTGCTCACTTTTGGTGATGGTGATCATAAAGTGATTCCATATAAAGTATTCTGCATTTTAATTGGCGTCCAAGAAGTTGAAGGCAGTATTTGTGAATTGTCACAAACCGAAGGAATGGTATAGACATCACAAGAAGCCTTATCTCTTTCACCATTATGGGAAGTGAAAAGCAAGGGAATCCATGTTTGATCATTTAGGAGTGAGGGATGCTATTAACATGGCTCTTCAAAGACATATCCACAACAGGTTAGTGCACCTAGTGAGCGTGAAACGATGGAAGCACAAAACACCAAAAAGTTCAAAAGATCCCAGGGGATCACTAGCTAATTTTCATCTCGAATGAGGAGGCATGCTAAAGCTGTGGTCGCAACCAAATGCATGCTTACAAGATAATACAAAAGTAAACTATTACAATGTTTCTCTTAATTGTTTCCATTCCAGTATTCACATGGTAGTCTGAGCAGGTGATTTGGATGTTAGAACAAACTTATTTATGGTGTTGTAGGGTAAGGAATGGGTTCTATAACTTATATGGGACTCAATGGAGCCATTTTACAAATAATTTCTCCCTTTTTTATTTCTACAGTGGAGATAGAGAAAGTTAGACAACAAATTATAGTCGATGCTAAAGTAGTTAATCTAGAAAGATTTAGAACTATCATCAATGACAAATTCTTGAAATAATATCATCCTTGAGTATGAATGCAATGCATTTAGCACAAGCCAAAATTGCTTCAAATGCTCCTCCAACACGAGTCTAATATTCTTCAAACGCTCATTTAGCACAAGCATAAAATGTTTAAACGCTCATTTAGCACGAGACAATACTGCTAAACGTACCTTTAACGCAAGCCTAAGCTAATTGAAGTGATCCTTTAGCATGAGCTGATGCTGCTTCAAACGCTCCTTTAGCACGAGCCTAAATTGCTTAAATGATCCTTCAACACGACCCTAAACTGCTTCAAACACTCCTTCAGTACGGGCCTAAACTACTTCAAAGCTCTTTCAGCCCGAGTCTAAATTACTTCAACACACTTTTCGTATGAAACTACTTCAAATTCTTCTTTAGTATGAGCAACGCTCTACAGTGCAATTGATCGAACTGTGTTACTCCTGACATGCACGAGGCTCAACAACATATCCTAAAATGAACGAGGGCTTGATCGTATGAGCGTACATATACAGGTTGGAATATTCTTCCAAGTTTAGTCATCCGAAAAGAAAAACATTCATATTTTACGAAGGATCCTTCCAAATGCTAAATAGTATCGGTTTAGCTTCGAAAAAAGTGCATTATTACAAATGAAGCAACAAGTGATTATTATGACTCGTCCTTGTTTAAAAAATTTCATGTTGGATTTTGGTTGCAAAAAGGGTGTCTAAGAAAAAATAACAATTTTATTACTTTATTCAGCTATGCAAACCAAATGACAAAGAAAATTTGTCGGTTCACCTGAAGGGCTATCATTGTGGAGCAGCTTCCTTAAGAGTAGCGTTGCGTTTTTCTTTAAGAAGAGGCATGGAAGTGCCTTAACTTGAAATTTCTTGTTCAATCTCGGCTACTTTGGAATTTTGTCCATCCATGTTAACCTTGAAATCCTTGACAAGACACCTTTAAAGTTCAGCATACTTAGCATTAATCTCCTATGAGAGTTCATGCAACAACCCCGAGTGGATTATTGTCCCACCAACTTCTTTATTTATACCACCGGATAAAATACTTAAGCCTCGAAGATGTCAGTAGTAATCTACAAGATTTACCATATACAACACATCTAATTCACAATATCTCGATGTGGGAATCGAGGGATCAGAAACTCGACACAGTGAGGCAGCGAGAGTAATGAATATTCATTGAACAAAATGATAATGAAACGATGATACAACCAAAGGGCAAGACTTTTGAGTATATATAGAGCATCGAACGGTAACAAGAGGATAACCGCAATCCAACGGTGGAATTGTGGCGGCTATACTTAACCTTCAACAGGTTTATGGTTAAGGGAGAAAGATTAAAGTTCCCTTAATATATACATGGGTTGTTAAGCTAGAGAAGGCTAAAGATGCCCAAGATAGATAAGAAGGCATTGGGCTTAATTGGTCTGGAAAATATAGTGATGAAGCCCAAAGTCTAAAATTTACATTCTCTAATACGCCTCCTTAATCTCATGATGCTTGATGAGGGACCATGAGATTAGCTGGATAGTGGAGGCCGATTTTGGCTACACCATAAGACAAGTCTTGGGCTGGTGAAGTGAGTCGGCTGCAGGCTCTTGGAAAAAATGTCAGCGAGCTGGTCTTTACCTGAAATAAAGTCAATTGTATGTTCCTGTCGTAAAGCCTTTTCACGTATGTAATGGTAGTCAAGTTCTATATGTTTGGTATGTGCGTGAAATATTGGATTTAAAGTAAGAGCTAAGGCTGATTTGCTGTTCGACCAAATAACATGAGGAGTATTTAAACGAAATTTAAGATCAAAGAAGAGAGTTTTTAACCAAGCATATCGCCAGCTGCTGTAGCTAAGGCCCCATATTTTGCTTCGGTCGAAGATCGGGCTATTGTGGGTTGTTTCTTGGAGGCGCAATGGATAGGGTTGGGCCCAAGAAACACCACATGTCCAGTGGTACTTCGACGATCAGTGGAATTACCAACCCAATCTGCATCAGTAAAAACCTTTTAAGGAAATATCACATTTATGATAAAACAAACCATAACACTTTTTTTCATTTTAACAATCGTAAATCAGTTTGGCACCCGATAAATGTAAATCAGTAGGAAGATGCATAAATTGACATAGATGATTCACGACGACGACAATGGCCGGACGACTGAAAGTGAGATACTTTAACTGTTGTGATCCGGGCAGAGCTTAGAGAACGATGAATTGGATGAAACGAGATCACACAGGCACACACGATATAACGTGGTTCACTAACGATGAACTAGCTACCTCCACGACCCGAAAACCCTTGTTTATTAGAGAGAAACCCACGAATACAACCCACACCAGTAGAGCACGACCTATAGCTTTTATATAGGCCTACTATACGGCTTCATGCCCAATAAATACCAAAACCGAGCTAACAAACAAGGAAACAACTTTTGGCCACGTCCAGGATTCTCTTCGTACGAAGACATCGAGTCTTCGCACGGAGACCTCTGCCACTTCTTGTTTTCTTCGTCTCGTGCTCCTCCGTTTGGTCCGTTTCTTCTCTCGCTTCATCGCCAACTCCTCACCAAGCTTTCTTGAGCCTATTCAATGCATATTCCCAACACCTTTCCTTGAATTTCCTCTTTCACTTGCGCTTGAATTAGCCGGTTCTCTCCAATAACCCCAAATTCACAAGTTGCTCCATCTTCGCCGAGATCCTGCAACGTGTGCCCCCAGCGATGCTCCAACCCCCATCTAATTCCTGCAATCGAACCCTATTGATGCTCCAACTACTGCCGAGTTCCTGCAGTCGAATCCCCATTCTTGTTGTTTCAACTTTCACCGAGTTCCTACAACAAGTTTGTTTGTTGTTCCGACTCCCACCGAGTCCCCACAACAAACCCCCAGCACGTGTCCCCTTCCCGTTCCATTGTGTCTCGTCAGAGACTCCCTTATTCCATCCTATGCCTCCTCGTCAAGAGCACGGATTCCCCCTTGCACCCAGCGGGGCCTATAGAACTAGCCCATCCTCCGAACCCTCCACCTACAGCCACACCTGCAGGTCCTGAGTTCATCCTTCGTCCACCGGTTTCTTTTCTCTACCATTTGAACAGACGTCATCGTAGCTTCCCTTGGCCGCCATCAATGCGTCGAAACCCTGACTGTCTGAACCCCCCATAGGCAGCCCACTGCCACGTCCCCTCTTGCTGAGACTCAAACTCAGCGGTGGTGGTCGTATTGGCTTCCTTATCGTCTGTCACCAAGAGCACCCAACAATCGCCGCGTTTCAAAACGCACACATCTTAATCTGCCCCAGACTGAAGTCGCTCCTCCCCGTGAACTTGTCAATCTTGATCATCCCCACGGTTATCTTCTCTGCAGCTCCTTTTCCAGATCTGTAACCCCCCGAATGCGTGCTCCACCTTGATCGTGAAAACGTAGCTATGAATTTCACGGAATTGTGAAACCCTAGCCCTGTAGCTCCACCTTGATCTTGGAACACCGCAAACTAAGCTCTGATACCAGTTTGTTATGATCCAGGCAGAGCTTAGCGAACGATGAATTGGACGAAACAAGATCACATGAACACATACGATATAACGTGGTTCACTAGCGATGAACTAGCTACCTCCACGACCCGAGAACCCTTGTTTATTAGAGAGAAACCCACGAGTAGAACCCACACCGGTGGAGCACGACCTATAGCCTTTCTATAGGCCTACTATACAGCTCGGTGCCCAAGAAATACAAAAACCGAGCTAACGAACAAGGAAATAACTTTTGGCCGCCTCCAGGTTTCTCTTCGTACGAAGACATCGAGTCTTCGCACGACGACATATGCCACTGCTTGTTTTCTTCGTCTCGTGCTCCTCCGTTTGGTCTGTTTCTTCTCCCGCTTCATCGCCAACTCCTCATCAAGATTTCTTGAGCCTATTCAAGGCATATTCCCAACATTAACGAACCAATTAGTTTCCGAAAAACAGTTGGATCAGACAGAAGAGATCCATCAAGAATGTAGTATTTATTGTCGGGAGCAAGAGGAGTAGGAGCAAGTTTACAGTTCACCATATTGTATCGAAGAAGTAAGTCACTGAAGTATCCCATCATTATTGTAAGCCCAGAAGATAAGACAGTTGTCCCAAATTTTTCATTTTAAATTCATGCCCAATAAGAGAAGATATGTAAGACAAGTTATTGCCAGAGATGATTATATCATCAACATAAAGTAACAAAACATTAATTTTTTTAGAGTGTCTAATTAAAAGAGATGTATCCGCAACGGAGGCTTTGAAGCCTAAAGATAACGAATGTGTGGCAAAGTGTTCAAACCAAGTTCTTGGTGCTTACTTGAGACCATCAATAGATTTTTTCAATCTGCAAACGTTATTTGGGAAACTTGAATCCACACACTCTTGGGGTTGTTTTATATAGACAATTTTCCTCATAATTCCATGTAAAGAGACATTTTTGACATCTAATTGATGCAGACACCAGTCAAAAACAACAGCTAAAGCAATAATACACCTAACAATAGAGTGTTTCACAGCAAGACTAAGTATTTCATCATAGTCCAAGCCTGGGGTTTGATGAAACCCTTTTCCAATACTTTTATTACTTAATTACATGAAGTTAATATCGTTTTAAGATTGATGTTAATTAAATATTTTAGATATTTAGTATGAATATGGTTATTCTATAAACAAGAAAATGTCTTTTACTATAACTCTATGAGTAGATATCTATCATAATTAACTATAGAATTTGAGTTAAATATGTTTTCTAAAGTCTATATTCATATCATATTTTTACGTAAACTCTCTTACTTGGTGATCAACTAATCTTCTACATAAATATAGATACGAGAGTTGAGTGAAATTTAAATCTCCAACTCATAATAAACACAAAGAGAGAGTGATATAGAAGAAGACCTCGTAGGGCTCAGCCAGCATGAGAGAGTTGTCGTTCCTTCGTAGCAGTGCCTAGGAGAAACAAATTGAGCTTCCAACCTCAAGTTTCGTGCCCCGGTCGTCCAGAAGTCGTTGGCCGAGGGAGAGGTAGAGCGAAAGAGCGAGAGATAGATAGATAGAGAGAGAGAGAGAGGTCTAACAGGGTATTCGGGTTTGATATGATGCCTCCTGTGTGTTCCGATTCAACGTGGAACATGCTATGGTGTGTAGATATGTGGTCGCTCGTCTCCTTCTCCATGTAGCAGTTATTTTGGGTGAGTAGGTGTAGTCGCGACACGTTTACCAACAACCATCAATATGACTAGAGATAACTGAGATCTCTTAATCACTCAGACATGCGTTTGTGCTAGAAGGAGCAGAAAATAAAATAAAGTACTTAACTACATGTATAGGAAAGTAAGTGGATTTACTTGGAGAGTGATATCGCAAGTTTCCTACTTCTTCGAGTCATAACGCAGGTCATGATCCAACTATCTTCACATGATGTGCTCTCCTCTTCCATCTGCAGATTTGCTACTTTAATTATGAAATGGTAAGAACATTCCTTTGCCACATGTTCATCCTTTCCATAATCTTTATCATCTCCGAGTTTTCTCAAAATTTATAATCTATCTTTGTAGCTTTCCTGCTTATACCTCTGCTCGGTTCACCAAGTATTATTTATCGGAAGAATTTTAAAACCTCAGTTGTCTGTTCCAATAAGCATAAGAAGTCTTTGATTTTTTTAATAGAAGACAAAGGGACATGTTTGCCTAGCTCTATCTCGGGTACGTCTAAGATCGACACCGCAACTCTGTATGTGATTCATAAGGCTCCTTGCAAGTTTAGTCTTGTGTTCGTATGTTCTATTGGGTATTAGTCAACATTCTCTTACTTAGAAACAAGTGCTCCAATTATGCAGTATGTCGATGCATGATAACTTGTGGAAATACTCGTCAGTTTTTAAGAGGTTGTTTCAGTCAAAGCGCATAATCAGTGGAAGAATTGAAGACTTGGAGACTACGGTCCAAGTACATCTTATTCATACCACACATGATGTTCTAAGAAGAAATCGTGACTTTGTCACGAGCATCACCCTAATTTGGCCAAAATTAGTTGTTTAAGGCTTAAAATCGTAAATTTTACCATTTTAGTAATGTTCAAATTGTTAATTATGACCGCTTTTTAAATTCAATTTGACTAATCTTTTTTCGCCGTGCTTTTTTAATTTAGAACAATTTCCATTTTTTTTTTTTATAAATTGAGATTTTAAGCTATTTAAGTCCAACTTGTGGACTACTATCTATGGTTTATTGAATATTGAAGTTTTTTTCCAGAAGCATTGAGTATGTCCTCTCATTTGCGTCCCCTCCCCCTGCTTCTGTTGCTCAACCACGCCCGCACAGTTATCGCTATCGGCCCGACACCAATGGTTATCAGAGCCCATAGCTTCTTGGGAGGTTAATATATCAATGGTGCATGGTCGTCGTCGTGTGCGTGGGCATGTTCTGGCTAAGGAGCCATCCCCATCGTAACCGCAACGTCCATGATGTTACAATAATCAAGGATTTGCAGAGGCAAGTCACATACTTAACCTAGTGCATCATGGTACGGAATTTGCAGTAGCAAGTTGTGTATATACCGACGATTGGCAAAGCGGGATTTCAAGGATCGCATGACCTCTGTTCATGACTCGCAGCTGGATTTCAAGATCCAATACAACTAAAATTCCCATTGTCAGAACTAGCGTTATGGATGAGGGAGTTTGAAGATTGATTTTCGTGATTTTTTATGTACATAACTGATAATTTATTTGCCTTCCTTAACAAAGAATATTTTATAATTGTAGAACAAGTCATCGAAGTTGAAGATATTTCTAATGACAAAATATTTTGTGTGAGTATTTCATCTTCATGTAACTGTGAGGTCAATTTGACAAACCCTCAGAGTTTTTACAATTAATAGAATATGGAGAAGACAGTGAATGCTGATTGTGGAGGATTGCGGGAACTTTAGCGACGCCCCCGTACTCTATGAGGTAATTTCATTTTCTTCCCAATTAGTTTGTTCATCAAATTTCCTTATTCAAGATGATCATGCAGATGAAGCGATGACAATGGAATCCGATAAGTCAATGATTTTGTAATCAAGCTGTCATCTTAACATTGTGATCCATTCTTTTCGAAACTTTAAAGAGCCAAAGCTAAACTTGAGGCTGAGTTCCTTCAAAGAGGGGATGATTGATACAGGACAAATTTCGTGAAAGTATTCGTCAGTTTCACAGACTGTTTGTGTCAAAGCGCAGAATCATGGGCAGAATTGAAAGCTTGAAGACTCGGGTCAAGTTATACCTTATTATGACCAGAAACAACATTCTAAAAATAGAATTCATTTACCGCGCACTACCCCATTTTTCCAAAACCAAATGTCTAAGGTTTGAAATCATATACAATAACACCTCTATAAATTAATACTCGATAAATTAATAACCTTGATAAAATTTATAATTTGTCTAGTCCCAATTTGGGACCAGTACAAAATTGAACCCGACCCGATGAAATAATAAGGCCCTAATTTCTTTACCTAAAATTAGGCGACTTTTTATCTTTTCTTAGAAAAAGGATAAAAATGTTGTTTACTTTGTGCCTAATAAGTTTTCTACAAAGTTTTAGTTACATTTTTAGTAGAAAAAGTTGTTTACTAAACTTCTATTTTATCTCATGAAAAGTAGTTTTTAAGAGTAAAAAGATAAAAAGTTGAACTTAGAAAAAACTAACTTTTTTTAATCTTATAAAAAGGTAAAAAAGTTATTAGACATAAGTTTAACGAAAATGGTCTAATAATAACTTTTTTATGACTTAAAAAAAAGATAAAAAGTCACATAAATTTAGGTAAAGAAAGCGGGGCCTAAGATAATAACTTTTTTTGAAATCCTAGTGTAAATAGTTGATCCCAACGAAACTATAAATTAATAATTATTAAAAGAATCCAAATTCTAAGATTGACTAGTAAAAAATAAATCTATAGTCACTTGTCTTTGTTGATTGGTCATGGTTAATTTTTTGAACACCTTGTAGTTTAGGAGTCATAGGTGATGTGATTTTAAAAGAACTCAATGGACAATTTTTTAATGAACAATTTCTCACTATGTGTTAATGTACTGCGTTGGTACATGGACCTACTTGTGGGTACCATGAACTAACATTTTACTTTTCAAAAACATTGAACTTGACACATTCAATTAATTTGTGAACGTCCCATTCATGGAATGTGTCTTGGAACTTGTTTTTTTTTTTTTTTTGCTATTTATTTTTCATTTATGACTAATGTATACTGTAACTAGTACATTGGACCTGAAAATTCAAAGGTCATACATAAAATTTCTTTAAATTATTTCTTTATCGATTTAATAATATCTCGCTAAATTAATAAAATATCTCGGTCCCTGTATTTTTAATTTATTGAGGTTTTACTGTATTTAGCTATTTTTAAGTAGTATTCATTTGTTAATTAGGATCTCGTTTTGAACCCGGTTTAGCTATATCTTTTTCTATGTGTTTTTTTTAAATTATAATTTTGAATTTTTGCCATGTTTGCTAGTTTTGCTATTTAAGTCTGTCATGTGGAATAATTATGATAGCTTCTTTTTATCGATGTTTTTATCAAAAAATCTGAAACATGTACTCACAATTTTGTCTCCTCCTTTCCTTTGCTTAGTTGCTTGATCACGCCCGCACGATAATTGCTATTGGCCCGGCATCACATCCAATGGTGGACTGTAGAACAATGATGGTGGTGTACAAACACTAAAGATCGTGTTCGAAAAAGAAAACTAATAAGGAGATGAAGGCAGATTCATACTTGGACGAATAAAGCGTCCATCGGGAAAGCTTGTAGAGGTTGAACGACAAACTAGTCAATGCAATGCGTGCTCATTGATGGCCGAGAACCTGTAGAAAATGCGTCACTTCCTCGGAGACGCCTATTGCATATCACCCTCTACCACTCTTAGTGGAGGAGCTTCATACGTCTTAGTCACACGTGAGGTGAAAATGTGGAAACAAAGACGCCGAAAACTCTTAGAGATAGATCTGGAGTTGAATTCTCAATGCCCGAGTTTTCATGATGATCGTGGTGTTAATTTACAATTTTCGAGGAACTTACACAGTAATCTAAAAATCTAGGATAGACACTGAAGAAATCGTGGAGATTTGGACTTTAACTAGGATGATCTAACTTGGTCACTAAGAAATAAACTCTAAAAGATAATTGTTTCTTTACAAGTTGTCGCGCCCAATATGATTTATAGAATTTTTTCGTGATTAAGTATATCTAGGAAAGATCATAACTGATATGCAAGTGGATTTTGAACAAGATTCAACGAACCTAGACCGAAGAAAGAGAATTCGGTCGATCTTATACGGTCCCTGCGATGGCCGAATTCCTTTATGGGATTAGTTTGTTTTGATTATTATGCTATCCGTAAGATTCTTTGTAACAACCTGACGGATTACTGTCCTAGCAACTTCTTTATCCATACTATCGGATAAAAATGCTTAAGGCTTGAAGGTGCGAGTAGTAATCCACAAGGTATCATATATACAACACATCTACTCCACGATACCTCGATGTCGGACGTGATATTACAATCCCCCCACCTTATAACCTAGACGTCCTCGTCGACACAGCCTAGTCACGTATCCCTTGACTGGCGGCGCACTGCACCGCCACGGAGCCCCTGCGTGATCATGGTTGACTCTAATATAATTTGTAACAACCCTGCTGATTACTGTCCTAGCAACTTCTTTATCCGTACCACCGGATAAAAATGCTTGAGCCTTGAAGGTGCTAGTAGTAATCAATAAGGTATCATATATACAACACATCTACTCCACAATATCTCGATGTGGGACGGAATTTACATTCTTCCGATAGGATAATTATTCAATTTCTAATATGTATCTATGAGATATTTATGGAAGAATTTGAGTCTATCTATAAGAGGTTATTGATAAGGATGAATCATTCTAGATAAGGAAGAAATATTTGTAAGGATAAAAAGATATATTTGCATGATAAATAAAATAATATTCATATCTCATTCATAAAATAAAGATTTAGATAGATATTAAGAGATGAGTCAAAAAGATTTGTTACTATTTAAATAAGGATTCTTCAATAATGATTTTTTTTACTAATCTAAAATATGATCTTTAGAAATTTGAGTAAATCTTAAAAGATAAGATTTAGAAAAATGATAGAGATTTAGTAAAAAAACCTTATAGAGATATTGTTAAAATCTATAAAAGATAATGTCAAATAATATTTTGATTTATCAACGAAATTTCGAAGAAGATATCTTTTGACCAAAAATAGACAGATCATAAAAAGATATGAAAGATAGAGAAAGAGATTCATCTATTGACAATCACACAGAGCGATGACGACTAGAGTTCCATTTTTGGGTCATTGGCTTCCTCAATAGTTGTCTTAGATGAGATGTCGTGATTTTTTTATCTATTTTACAGAGAATTATACGGGGACATAAATTGAAGAAAATAATCATGTAAGCAATTAAACACTAACTTTGTTAAAACTGTCAAGAGATGGCCTCCAGTTCGAGTTGGTTCTCTATATGCCCTCCCTGGGGTTTCAGCCATCTAGGGGTTTAGTCCTAGTGAGTCCCATTCCTTCGTTGGCAGAATTAGGTTAATTACCTGAATGCCCTTCTCGTCCTGACTCTTGAAAGTTTGGAAATAGTTGCAGTTTGGTCCCTGTTCCAAACATTGTCAGCTTCCGCGTATTCAGATTTCCTGCATAACCACGTTAGTGCCCACAAATATCTAAACATCAATTCTATCAATGCAACAAGTGTCATACCTCTCTACCATATTTCAGAAGAAACCCGTGATTCACCTAAATTGACAATTAAGTCCTCAACTGCAAATTCTGATGCAATTATGTCTAGATATCTTGAAACCTGCACACACTTCTTGGACACTCAATTATGCCATAATTTTCTGTCTCATGTACTACTCACATTGATTACTTCCAGATACTGCGTCAATCCGATCGGTGATAGTCCAGGGGCTGCTACTCAAAAACTTTCACCCGTGAGAAGTTCAAATGCAGGGTTTTTTTTTGTCAAAAAATGTAGGGTTAGAAACATACTCACTACATCATGTTTATAAAATAATGTCATACTCTTAATGAAAGGGGAGTCCAAAAATAATTGTCATGTTTTATAAATGTTACCAGCATAGTCACTCTATCACTTCACTTTCCTACACACACTTTTCTCTCTTTTCACCTACTTCAACTTCTCAAATGCAAGGCCGGCCCTACACTTTTTGAGGTCCAAGGCAAAATTTTGTATTAAGACCCTACTGTACTAATATGTAACTATTTCACGATAAATAAACAGGTAAATGTTAATGTAAATGAACAGTTCAAAAGTTCTGTGGTAAATACACAATTTAGTAAATTTATTCAACTTAATATAATTTCAATAAACCTTGTGACCAGAGTACGAGACTACTAATTTTGGGGCAAGAGCACTATTACAGGACGAGAGAGAGAGAGAGAGAGAGAGAGAGAGAGAGAGAGAGAGAGAGAGAGAAGTACAGAGAAGAAGAAGAAGAGAAGCGAAAGCAAACGGAGACGACGACGGAGAGAAACTGAGCAACTGAGGAACCAGAAATTTCCTTGTGAAGAAAATTTATAATACTAGTTGAAGTTAATGTAAAGATTTTATGTGAGAGCAAGACTTCTTGCTGGTTTTCCATCTATCGTATAACTGAGTTTGTGATTCTAACGCGTAACCACCTACATTTTATTGAAAGAAAAAACTGACCTAGTCGAATCGAGCCGAGCCGAAATGATCGGTTAGGTTTGGGTTTATCGATTACTTGGTTATGTTTGGGTAGTGATTTCTCTAACCCGAGGTAGTTGGGTTGGGGAAGAAATATGGGTTTCACTCGCCCAAACCGCCCCGCGAACACCCCTACTAGTGGTAATCAATAAGTTATCATATATACAACACATCTACTCCACAATATCTCGATGTGGGACGGGGTTTTACATTCTTCCTATAGGATAAATATTCAATTCCTAATATGTATCTACGAGATATGTATGGAAGAATTTAAGTCTATCTATAAGAGGTTATTGATAAGGATGAATCATTCTAGATAAGGAAGAGATATTTGAAAGGATAAAAAGATATATTTGCATGATAAATCAAAAAATATTCATATCTCATTCATAAAAAAAGATTTAGATAGATATTAAGAGATGAGTCAAAAAGATTTGTATCTATTTAAATAAGGATTCTTCAATAATGATTTTTTTTTGACTAATCTAAAATATGATCTTTAAAAATTTCAGTAAATCTTAAAAGATAAGATTTAGAAAAATGATAGAGATTTAGTAAAAAAACCTTATAGAGATATTGTTAAAATCTATAAAAGATAATGTCAAATAATATTTTGATTTATCAACGAAATTTCGAAGAAGATATCTTTTGACCAAAAATAGACAGATCATAAAAAGATATGAAAGATAGAGAAAGAGATTCATCTATTGACAATCACACAGAGCGATGACGACTAGAGTTCCATTTTTGGGTCATTGGCTTCCTCAATAGTTGTCTTAGATGAGATGTCGTGATTTTTTTATCTATTTTACAGAGAATTATACGGGGACATAAATTGAAGAAAATAATCATGTAAGCAATTAAACACTAACTTTGTTAAAACTGTCAAGAGATGGCCTCCAGTTCGAGTTGGTTCTCTATATGCCCTCCCTGGGGTGTCAGCCATCTAGGGGTTTAGTCCTAGTGAGTCCCATTCCTTTGATGACAGGAATTAGGTTAATTACCTGAATGCCCTTCTCGTCCTGACTCTTTAATGTTTGGAAATAGTTGCAGTTTGGTCCCTGTTCCAAACATTGTCAGCTACCGCGTATTCAGATTTCCTGCATAAACACGTTAGCACCCACAAATATCTAAACATCAATTCTATCAATGTAACAAGTGTCAGACCTCCCTACATATTTAAGAGGAAATATGTGATTCACCTAAATTCACAACTAAGTCCTCGCATGGAAATTCTGATGCAATTCTGCTTGGATATCTTGAAATCTGCACACACATCTTCGACACTCAATTCTACCATAATTTTTCGTCTCATGTACTAATCACATTGATTACTTCTAAATATTGCGCCAATCCGATGAGTAAAAAGTTCAGGGGCTGTTACTCAAAAAACTTTCTCCCATGAGAAGATCAAAGATAGGGTTCAAAACACTCTCACTGCATCACGTCTATAAAATAATGTCATACTTTTTACGAAAAGGGAGTCCAAAAATAATTGTCATGTTTTATAAAAGTTACCAACATTGTCACTCTATCACTTCACTTTCCTATACACACTTTTCTCTCTTTACACCTACTTCCACCTCGTAAATGCAAAGCCGGCCCTACACTTTTTGAGGTCCTAGACAAAATTTTGAACTAAGTCCCTAGTAATTATTTAACGATAAATGTTAATGTAAATGAACAGTTCAAAAGTTTTGTGGTAAATTTACAATTTATAAATTTATTGAACTTAATATAATTTCAATAAACCTTGTGACCAGTACCAGACTACTAATTTTGGGGCAAGAGCACTATTACAGGCCGAGAGAGAGAGCAGAGAGAGAGAGAGAGAGAGAGAGAGAAGTACAGAGAAGAAGAAGAAGAAAGCAAACGGAGACGACGACGGAGAGAAACTCAGCAACTGAGGAACCAGAAATTTCCTTGTGGATCGACCGACGAGGCTGTGAAGAGTGCGCAATTGGAACTCCGAAGTTGCTAAATCGGATGGGCGACACAGAAGAGCTCTTGGTTCTTTTGTGATTTCTCGCTTTCTCGGAGTCGAGTTGAAGTCCGTGGTTTCTAAAATTTAGGGATTTGGAATTGGGGCTTCTCTCTTCCTCGAAAATTAGGGCTTTTTTAGCTCTTCATTCGAACATATAGGCAGGTATTATACCCTAAAGCTAAAGCTAGTCCTTCAATTACTGCAGATTCATTTTCAATTCTGTTCCGCATTCTTGTGAATTGGTCGATCCTGTCATGTAACTGGCGATACCTTACGTTACATCTACACACCCCTCTTTTATGGTATGGCTTTCTTCTGCATGATAATGTTTGATGAACTATTCGATGCCGAAGACGATTTTATTTCAGTTAGGGAAGCTATGTTGTAGTTGATTCTTTTAGAAAATGATTTAGGAAAATGCGGGTTGTTTAGTAGATTACTTTGTGGAATATGAGCTATATTGAGCACAGACAAGGCAAATTATTGAACCAGAAAATGGCATTGTTCAAAGTTGTAGTTATAAAGTGAGAGCATTTATCTAAATGGGAGCCTATCGATGAAGTTTAGTCCTTCAATTACTGCAGATTCATTTTCTGTTATCTTCCGCATTCTTGTGAATCGGACTTGGACTCTGCCGATCCTCTCACGTTACTCTTACACCCCCATTTTCTATGGAAACCCTGGAGTAGTGTACTTTTTTTGGTATGCCTTTCTTCTGCATGATAAATGTTTGATGAATTATTCGATGCCGAAGACAATTTTTTTCAATTAGGGAAGCACTGTTGGAGTTGATTCTTACAGACAATGATTTATGAGGATGCGGGTTGTTTAGTAGATTATCTAAGCTATGTTGAGCACAGAGAATGCAAATTATTGAACCAAAAAATGGCATTGTTCAAAGTTCCTCTTACATACACCCTTTGGTGCCCTGTAGTTATAGAGTGATAGCATTCATCTAAATGGTAGCCTGTCAATGAAGTTTAGTACAGTCCAGTTCTTTTTAGTGTAGTCGAGTTGTTTTTTGTAGATCATAGTTCTTATTAATGCACATTACTGATGAGGGAATGTTTTATCCGGTATTTTTGATTTTTAGTTCCAGGAAGGAGGGGGCTAGATTGACATTGTTACAATTGTAGCATGGCAAATGATCCACGATCTAGTCGCAAAAGTAAGGATGAAGAGACTGATAGTTCACGAAAGAAGCCTGTGGTTGGCAAAGGTTTGTCTACTTCGGCTTCTGAAAAAACAGAGACCTCTGGCCTAAGAAGGTCGACAAGGGAGACACCGTCAAAGGTGCCAATGAGCTCAAGTCCTTCAACTTCAAGAAAGTCAGAGCGCCTTGAGAAAAAACCTATAACACCATCTAAGAGGAAAATTGATCTAGTTGAGAAGCAGGAGACAGTTAGCCCTCTTAGACGATCTGACAGAGCTAAGAAACAGCAGTCTTCGAGTTCTTCGGGCTCTAAAAAGTCCGATAAAGGATCTGGTTCCGCAGATGATAGAGGGAATAAGTTGGAAAAAGAGAAAAGCGTGAAGCAGTCGCAAGAAGCCCAAGAAATTAGCAGAAGCAAGAAACAACATCCTAAAACAACTGGTGTGAAGAAGAGAATGGATGCTCGTACATACAAGTCATTATTTAAGGAACAAAGGAGAAGAGCTTCCCGACAAGGTATCTTCTTTTTTCTTGTTCCACCCTGCCTTTCTATTTCCTCGTCTATTCATGCTACACATGTTCCCTGGATAATATATAATTTATTGACACGAAAGATAAAGATGTTAATCAATTTGAGTTTTCAGCTTGTAATCGTTGATTGTATCAGTCGTATTTGTTAGTCAAATACGTTCTTACTACTTTTTTGTTGGTTATCTTCGCTTTTGAGGTAAATTGTTGTTTGCTTTTGTCAGAATTCAATGAAGAGTCTGGGAGGCCTGTCAAATTGTCTCAAGGTGAAGAGAATTGTGTTGGAGCAAGTGTTTCTAAGCTAGGCAGAGAAGAGGATGAGAGTCATGGTACAACTGAGAGCAGAAGAGAGGAATTGGGGGAGGAAGACATAGATCAAAATTGCGAAGGTGCTTTTAAGAGCTCACACATTGTCGAAAGAAGTTTTATTGCAGAAGAACTGGAAAGCAATACTAATGCAGAAGAATTAGAAGCATCATGCTCAATTGAGAAGCATCACGATATTAATCTAGGAACCAGTGGCACTGCAGCATCTAAAGGAAAGACATATCCAGATGAGGAGTGTGCACCAACTGATACATATACTTCTTCTCCACTGCCATCTAGGTGCAAAAGGGATGATTATGTTACAGCTTGTGTTGCTTGTAACAAAAGGAAGAGGTATTTCTATCCTGACCTGCCATTTTATTGATGCAGTTCCTTTTGTACTATTATGCCAATGACAAAGTCAAGCATGCAACTCTGGCATTTTTGTTTCATTTTAAACAATATCCAAATACCAAAAATATTTTAAGGGTAAATTACAGATAACCAACCTGTGGTTCAGGGTTCACTTGTAGTACCCGTGGTTTGAAAAGTTGCAGTTAATTAATCTGTGATATATTTCGTCTATCACTTAGCTTTTCCGTCCAAATAAGCTGTTAACACAACTTCTCAAAATTGAAAAAATAACTCAATCTTAAGGAAAATAATAGAAAAAATTAAAAAATCTATCATCTTCGTAATTGTAGCCCATTAATTTATCTCTACCACCACCTTTACCCAAAGGAAATTTAGACCGATAATTTGAATTTTGAAGCACCAATCAATTTACATAATTACTTGCTGCCTAATGACTACCACTCTGTTTCCTCTCTTTCTCCCCCTGTTGACTTTTTCACTTTGACCCGGCAATTTGGATGACAAAACGATGTAATTTTTAGATAATTTTTTCATGGTATTGTAGATTAATTCTTATTCTACAACACCATGAAAAAATTATCTAAAAATAGTTTCGTTTTGCTATCCAAATCATCGGGTCAAAGTGATCCAGTGAATAGTGGTAAAAGTCAAAAGGGGGAGAAAGAGAAGAAACGGAGTGGTGTTTTACACCCCCTTGTCTGTTCCCCTATCGCCACCTTGCCCACATCCCATCGACCAACAACCTCCAGTTCACCACGACCATATACCTCTGAATCTGGAGCCAACCCACCTCTCTCAGTGTGTGCACTGTGCACAACTCACACCACCACTTCATCTCATCCTTTTTCTCTTTTCCTCTAACCCCCTTTATTTGTGGAACAGGCCCAATACCGCTCGTCATCGCGTTGACCACTGGTCACCACACCCAACACAAAATCCAAATTTACACCCCTGTTCTTGAAATTGGCGTCTCATATCTGAACCCCACACGTGATTGGAACCCTAATATCATCCTCACCCGATCTGCTGTGGCCATTGCGGATAATCACCACGACCAAAGTCATCACTCTCTCTAATTGCAAAAATTTGAGCTCGTCCCTGTTTTTGCGGCTGAGAAAGGAGTTGCAGAATTTGAGCTCACCCAATTCACTTTCCCTATTCCCGTTGGGGGAGATGGTGAAGGTAATTGTGGTGCAACTACTGGTGTGTAAGGGTGAGGATGGTGACATTGAGAAATTGAAGGGCTAAAAGTAATAAGATTACCCAACTTCAGTTTTTTGATGTAATTATTCTCAGTTTGGAGGATTTTCTATTGTTGAACAGTTATTTTAACTGTTTCTTTTGACGGAAATGCTAAGTGAGAAAAGGAATACACCACAGGCCGGGTAAGTGCAACTTTTCAAACCACAGGTACTATAAGTGAACTGAGCCCAAACCACAAGTTAGGTATTTTACCCATATTTTAGTGTCAGTGTAGAAGATCCTACTAGTATGATACAGGTCTCAAGGGAGGCAGACATCGGATCTAAATTTCGTAATGAACTCATATGTATAGGTTTTTGTGCACTGAACACGACTGTTGAACTAGAAAATTATCTACCAATTGGGATAGTTTTGATCAACATGTTCCTCCGATACTAATAGTTTGATGTGAATAAATCTTGTCCAGTTTCTTGATCACCTGTAGTTTGCCTTGTGAAGGATCTGTTGGCAGAATTCCCTTTGATCTAGGATTGAAAATAACAAATCTGAACAACGCTCCCCTCTGATGCTTCACTTGTCACAAATGAGCGTGTGAATTCTAAAATAGAAGGTGGTTGAAATGGGCTGATCAGCAAATCATACATCGGAAAATTATTAGATCATGTCTACTGGGATTTCGTGTTTAACATTCAGGAAAATAGACTTTGAAATCAAGTGGATTGATTCGATCTTAATTTGTATCACTACCCTGAATGTCCTTGTCATTGGATCAACCGTTGATTCGTTGTTATCAACGAGTTGTGATAAGGTGATCACTTATCACAAAGAGTGACCTCATCAAGTTGAGAGAGCGACTAAAATTTATAAAAGAACAACCACCTCAAGAAGAGCGCAGTACCCAATTTCTAGAGTGTCCTAATCGTCGAAGGAAGCTCCATTTGGTACAGAAACTCAGAGAGTATGACAAGCATAACCTTGTGGCTCTGAAGTATCTGCAGTATTACTCTGTTGATGGGTGTACTAGTCCAACATAGTAGGAGATATATGCTGACCCCAAACATGTTTCAACAACAAGCATAGTCTCCAAAGATACCATCCACACAAAGGGGGTGGCTATATGCAAAAGTAAGAATAGCTAAGCGGACCTTAGCCTCCGCCTCAAATGAGGACAGATCAGCAAGCAAAGGCAGCAACAAAGCAAACCTTGTGATCTCATTGAGTCTCCTCCAATACCGTAATTCAAACAGATCCAATAAAATGAAGAGACGAGGCTCGTGTCGAGCCTATCGAACTTAAGAACCTCACCGGCGCAGATAAACAGGGGATGCTAATTGAGCCATACTAATCCGATCCCAGAAATCCGAGTTTTAAGTTGGAGTCAACATCATCATAGGCTTTCCAACAAGCGATGCGCTGCCTCAAATGAGGATAAATCAGCACGCAAAGGAAGAAATAAACAACCCTCATGTTCTCAGAATATCTCTCCCCTAATACCCTAATTCAAACGGATCCTATAAAATGAAGAGCCCAGGCTCGTGTCAAGCCTATCGATCTCAAGAACCTCACCGGCGCAGATAAACAGGGGAGGCTAGGTGAGCCATCATAATCCGATCCAAGAAACCCGAGTCCTAAGATGCAGTCAACATCGGCATAGGCTTTCTCAACAAGTAATACGCTGAAACAATTGATGTAGTAGTCTGGTCAGTCCAAGTCTCCTAACAAATTCTTGTGGGGCTACAGTTCGAAGGAAACAGATGTGAACGAATGGACATAGATGACCCTGCTAAAGCGAGAGCAGCTGTGTAGAGTGCAGGGAAGAGTTCGGAAATAAGGGCGTGACAAGTACTCCAAACCCCTTAGCGCACTCTCCCAAAGCGAACAAATCATCAATGGAATGGACTCCGCCGAAGAGGTAATGCAACGCGTAGGCATCAAAACCGATCCCAACACTACGACTCCATCATCATTCGGCCGAACAACTCGGAAATCACTCTGTACTTAAAAACTCCCGCTTTTATAGGTAACTGTGAATCCAAATCAGCGAATGTCCAGGGAAGACAATTGCCGAAGAGTGGAAAAGAGGCATGCAGTAATGCACTGAGTCAATCTGGTGCACCCCTCCACATGCTAATCCTCGGAATACACAATAAGATGAAAGGGTTGAGAGATATTCTGCTAGATGAAAATTGCTCCAATAAAAGGGAAGGGGATTATTAGGCAGATTGTAGTACTGCCGCCTAAACTGATCAAAAAACAAGTGCCCATGATAGTAAGACTACGCAAGTTAGCCTGCAAGCCCGCGCCAACCTGGAGCAAAGTCAGGACACCTCACCAACCATCCTTAGAAGGAAAGGAAAGTCGAACCAGCTAATCTAATGTACTTGAGATCTCTCCCCTGAAGACAGAAGAAATCTGCACCAAGAACATGTAGCCTTTGAAGAACTATTTTTCTTCCTGACCGGTTACATTGACATCGAATGAATATGCATGGAAACTAGCACAGTTAGAGCTAAGGTCAATCAACGCTTAGCTGGTAGCTTGGCATTATAGCCCACAATTCGATTACGATTTCTTTCCACAAGCCCCTGAAAATCTGGAATCCTTAGACGATTCCAAGGAATCGGGAAAAGGCCTGCATTTAAACCCCAACCAGCCAGCTAGCTAGCCAGTAGGTTCCTCCTTGTTTAGGACAGCTGTGGACTCTGCAAGAACACGGTTGACTCCCTTTATGAGCTGCCTGGAATTGTTGAGAAAAGAAAGGCAGTCATCTGGAAACCTCCATAGTAGACCTAGAGCAAAGATAGGGCTTTAATACAACCATGCCCAACCCTTCTGATAGCATGTAAGTATCCTACTGCATGTTCTTGACTGTGTACAGTCAATTCCTTAAGCAAGATCGGATGAAGTCACCAAACTTATATTCAAAACCATATCAATGAAGAACATTGTATGAAGCACGCCCATAAGAAAGTATAGATGGACCGATCATAAGCCTTCTGCATATCCATCTTAAGCACCGCATTCTCCTTGGACATTACGTCTAGAATCTGAAAGGATCTCCATTAGCGAGAACCACGTTCTCATGAATGAAGTGCCTAGGAACAACCTGAAGAACTTCTTGCCAACAATAACAGATAATATGAGCAACAATTTTATACAAAATTTCACACCGGATGATGGGCCCAATGTCAGAAAAAATAATGGGGATGAAAAATCTTCGAGACTAACACCAAATTGGCCGAATTATAGCCCTTTGCCTTGTAACCCCTGAGAGGAACTCTAAGTTGAAGCCACCACATCCCGGCACACGCAAAAAAGTGCTATGTAGAGCCATCCGAACCTGGAGCGCTATGTCTTCTCATAGAGAACTACCCGAAGCAAGACACAGTTGGATTTTACATTTCTGGACTAAGGAACTCGGTCTTTTAAAATACTATCTAAACTCTAGTTTTTAATTAGAAAACCACTCTACCAACGCGACCAAAATTACTCTCCATTTCTTGTCTCAGTGGAAAATGAGCAACTTCAGTTAATGATCGCTTTTTCTTACAGAAAAAGCTATTTGTGGTGTGTTTTTTTAACTGTGGAATCAAACCTTCGAACACCAGCCTATAAATGAATTTTGTTGCTTCATTCATCTGTGCACATTAGAATAAGCAAAAGTGAAAATTATCGTCTTTCTGAGGAAAGCAAAATGTTTGTATTTTTGGGAAAAGCAATAAGCATGTTTATGCTCTCAAATTTCTAGGGATCCTTCTTCTTCTTCCTCTGCGGAGATTCGTTTCTTGTTTTGGTAGTTCTTTGGGGTGGTTCCTAAAAAGCGAATAAATTGTTTTAGAAGACATTCTGTAAGGGTGGGCTTGGTGTGGACCTTTGGACTTTTAAGCAAATTATTAAGTTAAATGGGAAAAAAAGTTAGTGATTAGAAAGTTGAAAGAAAACTTTGTGTTTGGCATAAAAGTTTGTATAGTTAATTTTTTTAATCTGATACTTTTTTTTAGTGTAAATAGTGTAAGGCAATTTTTCTGTTCGCTAGTAAACATTCATGAGGGACAGTTTTGTCATTTCAAATTATGAGTGTAGGAAAAATTCAAAAATTTGACAAGATCCTAACTTTTTTGAGCATAATTTCATACTACGGACTTTCATGTCCAAAATTTTAGCTCATAAACTGACACCGAAAGCAGAATTTAAGTTAAAGCTGTCTTATAAGTCCACACCAAACCCACCCAAAGTTTAGGGAATTCAAGAAAGTACAGCCCAGAATATATCTGATTTTTGTGTAAGTTGTGCAATGCAGCCTAACTTATTTGATTCTATTTATATTTTATAAATATATGTCATGAAGGATATCTGTTGTAAGTTGTTTCTCAAATTCCCAGGGTGGATTATTATTCGCTGCAGCAGGAGCTTTGTTTTTGTGGTTCTACTATGGAGAAGCACCTGCAGAGCATTCCGTCTTCCAAGGTTGCATGAGTTTTTCATTCAACTTTAGTTCTTGTCCCAACACAATGATTTTGTGCTGCTTTTCCTACGCTAATTCTTTTAAAGAAATTTTTAATTGAAGAAATTATTTTGGGAGTACAAGTAAATTCTCACTCTACCATTCCACGAAGAGTACATTGTTGCAGACATTCCTTAGTTTCACATAGAAGCTGGTTTTTCTTTAGACATGTCTGGGTTATTGTAGCGAATCATGGAGCTATTACACATGTTCAATAATTAGGCAGAGTTTTTGCTTCCTGATGGAAATAGGACAATCAAAATATATTTTATGTGAAACCACGAAACAGTCTTCACCTTCTTCCTTACAATTTGATTTATATATTAGTGTATGTGGGTTTTGCTCAAAGGTAATCTTGGACTTTGTCTTCCAAACATCATCTGTTTCAGTTTTCTAATAGAAAGATATTTCTTAATACTATTTGTAAAGCACATAGGTCTTTGAACTAGCAAAAACGGTTCATCTGAAAATGCTGTTTTTGAAGATTAAGTTTTGCTTGCTTGCAAATTCTTTATTGAATGTGGTCCAACAGCTCTTGAAGTTTTGAATGAAATATGTTAATAGTTGGATTTTTTTTTTGGAGAAAAATAATTTAATGGGATGTATGCCAGATACAAAAAACCTTAGTCTCAAGAGTTCACAATTCCAATGTGCCATACCTTTTTTATTTGTGCTCAAGCATATTATCTTTCTACTATGGTTTTCTTCCATCGAATTACCAAAGCCAATTACCAGCTCTTCACATGCTATCATGCAGTCTTGTATAATCGGCTCCCCGTAATCCTTGAAGAGGACCTTCATTTAGATGTTGGGCACTGTAGGGTTGGAAGAACGACTTCCTGTCCTGGTACAAAATTCTTCTGAGGGTGCATAAAGTGGTTTGCTAAGCACAGGAGAAGGAAGTTTCTGTATAGTGTGGGAGTAGTAGAGAGTTTGCCAGCTAGTCTTCAACATTTCTCGTGTTTAATCAGGTGGATTAACATTTTAAATTTGTGATCCTGTGCAATAGCGGTGTGTGAAAGATCAAATACATTTTGGGATGCAAAAGGTTCTTTATTCTTTTCTTGGTTATGATTGATCTAATCCCAAAGAACATAATTTTTCGGTTTCTTTCGCTTTATAGTTCTTTGACTAGCCGCGTCTTAGTTTCCCAATATCTCAATGTTCTCCCCAGTTTTAAAGATTTTAACTAAGATGTTGACTGCACTAGTTATCGATGGTTGCATCCAGATTCCATGGCCGGTTAAATATATTTGCAGTTATTTTCTCCTTTACACTAGCAAAATTTCCCAAACCATGCTTTCGAGGAATTTGTTAATATCATATAGGGAGTTCTTCAAGAGGACGAACTACTTTCTCTATTTTTTTTTTCTTGAAAGCTGGTGAGGCTTCGTGTTGTCTTCATCGTTTAAATCTTCATGCAAATGGCTGGTGGCATGACCAGCATTGTCAATTCCATATGATTAGGTGCAGCCTATAGCTGCTTGAGACAATACTGCGCTATGTGGGTTCGCATTTTGAACATAGTATACTTATTTATTTTGCAATCCCCCCAGTAGCCATGCCAACATTTCATATATCGTTTCCAGTAATATGTTATATCGTTCTAAATTATTGTTGAACTGTTATAAATACTATCTTTTATTTTGCTACATTAGGATAGAAGTGACAATCAATCAAGTGCTCGAGATTGGGTTGACAAAGATGAGTGCAATGCAGGAATGGACTCTCCATCCGATGTTACATGTGTTGTCTGCAAGCTTGACGGGAAGCTATTGTGCGTAATTTTGCTTTTAATTACATTTTATGTCCATTTGTTTTAAATATCCTTTACATATGCATGTTGAGAATTGTCTGCATCTACTGGTCTTGATTTTGACATGGATGAAATGTGTAAATATGATTACGAAGTACTTTATCAACGAAGACGTAGATTTTCCCCATGCCCGAGCTAGATGGACTAATGCAATGCTAGGTTTGCATTGAATTCTACATTTTAAATCTCCTTACCAGTCCAGCCATGATTTGCGTTGCCTTAAAGCATTCATACATGTGTTTCACGCGCGATGGGCTTGGGGCTATTCAAATCACAATTATTATAAAGTTAAAGGAAATATGAGGATATCTCCTTACCAGTCTTTCTGTTACAGCCATGATATGCGTTGCCTTAAAGCATTCATACATGCGTGTATCGCGCGATGGGCTTGGGGCTATTCAAATCACAATTATTATAAAGTTAAAGGAAATATGAGGATGTATGTTATAAAAAATGCTGTATTTACTTTGAATGACACAATTGTAGTATTTCATGAATAAAAAGCTGCAACATACAAGTTCAGGATTCCCCAATTTTTATAGTCCGGGTTACAGGTCTGTATTCTACTGAATTGATTTGCTTTCCTCACTCTAGTACCTTTCAACACCAGTATTTCTTTATTCAGTTGGATTTGCGCTAGTTTAGAAGTCAGGGCTGTGTTCAAAGAGAGAGAAATTGAGTACTTTAGACCAGAGTGTAGGAGAGATGAGGATTGAGAGAAGATACATTAATGTAGCAAAATGACAGATGAGAGGTGAAAGAGATTCAGGCAATCATGCATGCTACCTTGTGTTATTTTGGCTGCCTCAAGGTCTCATAGATTGTCAATCTTCTTAGTCTACCTCCGTCTTCTTCTGGCAAATACTCCAGCCAATTCAATTTTTCAACTTACAACTCATGTGTTCCACCATAAACATTTCGTCACAGTATAATGTCTCCTAACAGTCTTTGGAATTATTAGGAGAGCCCCTTCTGTTTGATGGTATCTGCCTATTCCAACAAAAATATCAGAGTTTGGAGACAAGCGACTTGGCTTGTCTGGTTGACTTGAAGTACTGGAACTGAGACTTGAAGTACTAAATATGCTTGTTCTGAAGGACAACACTTGGCATTTGGTTTCTTTCTATCTCTCTCTCCCTCTATAAATCATGGTTCTAAATATTGACAATGGCTGACGTAACAGTCACGTTGCAACACCACCTGGAAAATCAGACGCATTTTGAGGCAAACTGGTGATTGAGGGCATGGATCTTTCATAATTGCTGAGAGATGCAACGGTAGAGAATTGGCTGTGGAAAAGCATCTGTAACAGTGGAGAATCAGCCAATTGTTGTGTGAATCTGATTTACACCGTAGGTGTTGAGTGTTGACTGAAATGTAGGACCATGATCTAAAGATCTGTGCTAATGTAGTTTGTTCGAAGATCCACAAGGGCTATTTGAGGAACCTCTTTGGTCTTTTAAAGATTGTTCGATTTCTCTACTCTGTAAGGAGTATTTGAGGAAATTTTTTGGTCTTTTAAAAGGGTATTTGATTTCTCTAGTCTGCGGATAGGAGTTGTTCGTTGTCTATGAATACTTTTGTATTGAATTATGGACATGCTAGTATGGAAGTAAGTAGTTCCGTAGCATTTGTTTGTTGCTTGTGAAAATCTTGCTTTACGCACGTTGGTCTTTAGAGTTATAATTAACTGTTGCTTTCCTCGAACCATTTAATTTTACTTGTTTCCATTTTATTAAGTTAATTGACTTCATTTCATATCAAAACGGCCATGTGCGTTGATATCCACATCATTTACTTGGTTTAAAGTGTGAAATTGGAATTTTGTCCGATTGGTAAAAATTACAAGAGTAAATATGTTATACAGGTGACAGCATTGATGACTAAATTATTCTCTTCACACATGGACTTTTGGTTGGAAAGCCTCATAGGCATTGCTATGTCTTTATGACAGTTCTCACATAATTCATCTCAATATTCTCCTGTCATGTCAAATACTTATATATTGCAACTTACCGGCATTTCAGGAGGTGTGGTGGAAAAGGTTGCATGAGAAGTTTTCATATCTCGTGTTTGGACCCACCTCTGGATGATGCTCTACCGGCACAATTTCATTGTGTTATATGTGCAAAGAGGAAGATAGAATCAGGTGTATACTCAGTCACCGAAGGCATAGAATCAATTTGGGATACTAGAGAAGTTGAGGTGCGAGATACGGAAGGTACCAACAATTTTTTTTAAACATTCTACAATATTTGGTTCAAATTGGTATATCTGCTGATAAAAAAGGAGCAATTCTCTACTTTTGATGGGAGACAGGAACTGTCTGCTGCATTGTGATATTCCTTATAGATGTTCTGATACTCTGATTCTAGTAATTTCTTCATGTTAATCTGGTTTTGGTTACAGGGCTAGGGAAACAGAAGCAGTACTTCGTTAAATACAGAGGCCTTTCCCATATATACAATCATTGGGTACCAGAGGCTCAATTGCTTCTTGAAGCTCCAAATCTCGTTTCAGATTTTAATATGAAGAAACAGGTTTGAATACTTAGTTGATATTGCAATCACCCTGTCCTTTGTTGAGTGTCCTTGACTATAAGATGTTTAGATGCAGCAACTTGTACAGAGTTCCTATGTGGGACACAATTCTGAGTGCTGTTATAACATGGTCTTTTGCTCTTCAGGTAACGGAATGGCGGGAAGATTGGATGGTGCCACAACGCTTGCTAAAGAGAAGGTCACTAAGGTGTCCCGGGGATCAAAATGACTCTAATAATGATCATCATGGTGATATAGACTGCCATTATGAATGGCTTGTTAAATGGCGTGGCCTTGATTATGAGCATGCAACGTGGGAAGTGGATAATGCTGATTTCCTATGTTCATCTCAAGGTCAGAGACTAGTGGAGGAATTTTCGAGTCGTCGTGAAAGAGCGAAAAAAGCTGCTTCTGTCTCCACTGCTGACAAGGTACCTACGATGATGTACAAGGTTACTTTAAATCTTCAGTTATGCTCTTTGAAACTATACTTTTATTATATCTGTGTGTAACTGTGGGATATGCTCCAGCAACTGAAGGCATCTGATGGTGTCTTTGTGTCGTTATTTCTCCTTGTTTCAATGGGTAGATAAGAATATTAACGCTATCCTGGAATAAATTCATTCGTATCTGGAGCCAATCACAAGTATCCAACTTCGGCGACTGGAAGTTTTATTGGTATGATAGACTGTAAATACGAGTAACACTATTGAGAAGGAGAACCGAGCAACAGTCAACTAGAGTTGAACAACTAGATTCAGTACTTAAGAGTACAGCTCAACTCAACTCAACTCAACAATCATTTTCTTAGTTTAACCAGGATCGACTGTATGGTCCATGTCCTCAGTTCTGTCCTTGCACTCTCACTTGCTCATTTAGGTTTGATTTTGTGTTCTAATCGTCTGTACTGGGGTGTGCCTTGATCTCCCTCTCCCTTGTCTACCACCCTCTACACTGATCAAGTTACTTTTACCTAATTGGTGCATAGAATGGTCTAGGGTAGAGATGCCTAAGGCGCCCAAAACGATTTGAATAACATTCAGTCTTCCATTGGTACAATTTCTATATGTTTCCTAATTTTTTTTGTGTACTCTCGTATCTTTGTCGTTACACAACTCATCCATGTTGACATCTATTACCTAATTTCTGATTATATTTGTTCTTAGCCGCCAGACACTCAGTTCTAAAGCGGGTTTATCGAAATTTAGAACATGCCCTTCAACCTAGCTGGACGCTGCGGTCACTAAACTCATCTTTCAGGGATAAAGGGTGTTACTATTCTTATAGGCTATCATGCTTTTTATGAAGTAGGTAGACTAGGCGATGCTAATACGAGTATATATTTAGCCCGACATTCCCAAAAAGAATTCTTTGAACTAGACAAAGGAATCTCGTTCCAACTAATCGCTCTGAACAAGCTTACCCCTGGCGAACTTCATTCCTAGCAGACTGCGAATCGCGTTCCTGATCCTGTTCCATGAACCACGGTGTTCCACGATCCTGGTAACCTTGCCATAGAGAAGCCACGTCAACCCGAGGGTTAAAACTTTTAAACAAATCTTGATTACAAACCCACCTCCCCTCCCACGGACATATCAAGTCTGAAAAATAGAATATTCACTATAGACCCAGTATACATCAAGCCGTCTGAAATAAATAGGAGTTAGTGCTTTGCAGCTCTTGTAAGACCATGATAGAGCAGAAGATGAGGAGCTTTTGCTTCTTTCTTACTCAGCCTTGTGTTTCGTTTTGACTTCCCATTGCATTTGTCATGATAAAGTGCAGAGGATCTCTATTCTTATCTAACGAAGTACTTTCTTTTTGAGTTTGCAGAGCAAGAAGGCGTCCCTTGTCCAACCTACAGAGCTGCTTTCAAATGTATTTGATTATGATCATGTCAACAAACTTCACGAGCATTGGCACAAAGGTGAAAATGCTATTGTGATCAACGATCAGGTAACAAAAGTGTGACTCACATCTGTCTAATCAACAACTCAGGCTCTGTTTCATATATTAAGAGTTACTAAAAATGTGACTATAACATAGAGCTGATGTCCTGACACCTTTGAAGTCAGTTTAAGTAATTAGATTAAGCCTATTCCCAGTGAGCTATTACTGAGGTTCCCAGTAAGATACTGTAAATATTGCTGTAGCCTTGCAAGTAATAGATTACCTTGGAAATTGCAATAGTACTCTCCTGGAAATATTTTCCATCAACAGTCGTGGTTTGTGACTGAGATATGAAACAGCTGGTGTATGACAGTCTTTATCGTGTTAAACTATTCTGCTGCAAAACCTGGTCATATGTCATTGGATACCTGTTATTTAGTTCTTTGTTCTCGCCATCCCATTAAAGTTGCCCCTTTTGAAACACTGTGTTTGTAAGGAGGCATGCATCAATTCCAAGAAGAAATATTTTTGAGAAACTATCTACACAACTACCCTCTATTTGTATGCAATACCAATTTGTTGACTTTTTGTTGGACAATTTCATACATTTGTGTAATTCAAAATAATTAAATGAATATTTGTCAAATAATTTAGAAAATACTCTTACAGAGATATTGACAATTTTTAGGATAAAGGGATTACAACAAGTACCTCCACATTCTCTGAGTCCTAGAAACAGAATAGTAATCCGAGCAAACCGATGAACTTGAAATTCTCTGTAATAAAGTTGGTTAATTACTACTGGATTGAGAGTTGTCGGACCCAAGGGACCAATGAGAGCATGTAGTAGCTACTATTTTCCTTGGTTCTATTCATGGTAAGAGATGGGACTCAATTGCATTCAATCAAACAAATAAACAGTAAACTTCTCTCTCCGTCCACAAATTAGAGTCCATCTTTCCTACTTGGGATGTCCCACTTCCGTTTTTAGTTGTCAAATTCTCATTTTCCCCCTCAAAAAGTGAATTGCAGTGCAATCATTGCTTGTTCCCAAAAATTGGAATTTTAAAGCAGGACTCTGATTTCTGGATGGAGGGAGTTGTCAAAAGTAAGAACGTAATAGTTAAATTCAAGTAAAGTTATGGATCAGGGTTTGTACTAATTGTTGAGAAGTTTTTACTGATTACTACTTGGAACAACCATGGTTGGAACTTCTAGGACTTGAATACCACCGATTACCCTCTCTCTCGAGCACGATTAGGACGATAATCATCAAGTAATAGATATCTCGGATTTCGGTAGAGTTGAGTCATTAGGGGTCAGTCACACTCACACACTTCACTCAATTCATGTCTGCCTAAGTAAAGGCTATCTCTCGATGCTCGTGCCGACCGAAGGTCTAATTTCACACATTTACAATCCCAATTTATTCATTCGATAGAAAGAAAAGGGATCATCGTTCAACTGGCAAGTGATCAAGTTGTTAAAGCATGAACTACCATTGAAATCGATAGTGAGTCATAAAAACCATGAACTTGTTGTATGAACAGCCGAATCAAGGTTACGACCCTTGTCATATTTAAATATGGGGGGGGGGGGGGTGTCACGCCAACACAATGAAATTGCGAAGATGCACCATGAAAATTTGAGAGATATGAACTAGAGAAATTTGATGAGCTAGGTATTGTGATTGATTTCTTCTCATGCTTCTTTGTTCTTCCCCTAGTGGCCTCCTGTTTCCAATCACTCTCTCTGTACAGCAAAGGGGATTTATTGAATCCAGTCAAAATAGGCAACTTCGTAATCTTCTACCACCATCCTCAGAGATTTACAAAGAATGTCTTATGGCAAAAACTGAAAATTAAGCTCCTTATTGCACGTGGCAGAAGATCCCTCCGAAGATTGATTTTCGATCTTACATCTTTTGCAACTCCATAATCTTTTTGGTATTTGAGTGTCCATCTAATTATAACATTGATATTTAATTTTAAAGCTGCTACTATGTAGAGGATGGATCAAAGTATCTAACGGGCCTTTCTTCTGCAGGAGCGAATTGCAAAGGTGATCTTGTTTATTTTATCTTTGGTACCTGATGCTTGTCAACCATTCCTGGTTATCACAAGTTCATGTGTTCTTTCTCTTTGGGAAGCTGAGTTTGCACGCTTGGCGCCGTCAGCCGATGTTGTTGTTTACTCCGGAAACGAGGATAACAGGAAAATTATAAGATCATTTGAATTTTATGATGAAAGGGGATGTATAATGCTCCAAGTACTTCTGTCCTCTGTAGAAGCTATTGTCAAGGTATCTTTATATGGACAAATATTTTTTGATTTTGAAATTTTCTGGAGGACCATTAACAAGTTTGTATTTTCACTTTAAGATGAGGTTAATTCTGGTGCGAACGCCTTTATCATTTAACTTGGTCACAGAGCTCGTTACCGACCGCTTATTCTTTTGACAGCGATGGAGAACTGTTTTACTAGTTAGCAGAATCAGATGTAAGATGTGCAATATTTGTGGCATTTAATAATCATGTATCTTTCTCAGGATTTAGATGATTTGGAATGCATTAGATGGGAAGCAATAGTAGTTGATGAGTGCCAACACCCAGGGGTATCTGAAAATTTCGAGCAAATAAAAAGGTTAACTTCTGATGTTCGAGTTCTCCTTTTCAATGATCAACTGAAGGTACGGTAGTCTTCACTTTGTTTTTACTTAAAGTATGTGGGGCAGGGCACCTTAACTTTCAGACTATGTTTTGCAGGATTCCATGGCTGAACACCTTAATCTGCTTCTTTTGCTCGAAACTTCCAGTAATTTGGATTGCGGAAGTGCCTCTCGGTTTCCCTTGAAGAGTGACCGGCGTAAACTAAGTGAAAGGCTATCACATTTTATTGCATATGACTGCAGCTCGGATTCTTCCAGATTTTTGGAGTATTGGGTTCCAGTTCTGATATCTGACGTGCAGCTTGAGCAGTACTGTGCTGCTTTACTTACAAATCATACATGTCTTCGATCACATTTGAAGAATGATCTTATTGGGGCCCTCCATGATATTTTGATTTCCGTGCGGAAGGTATAGTTGATCATATTCTATTATTTTAGCTGATCATAGTAATGTAATCATGTCTGAATAAATACCTTTTTTCCTAAATGTGTGTCCATGGTTGAGCACACGACAAAAACAACATTACAACAATGACAACCAACAACAACAATCCTTTTAATTTTAAAAAAAAACAACAATCCTTTTCACCAGGTCGGCTATGAGAATCAAGCTTCTCCGGTTGCGTCTGTCCGAACTATTTCCTCCCTTAGGTTTAATTTGGTTATGTCATGTCTTATTTTTCTTTACCGAGGTTGGTTTTGGTCTCCCTCCCCATCTTTTACCATTGGCCATCTAATTTGTATCGCTCTTCTTAACTGGTGCATCCAACAGCCCACGATGCACATGACCACCGTGGCTGAGCAAGACTTACAGAATTTCTTTTAACCAAGGATATTCTGTGATTTTGTAGCTTCAGCAAGTTGTGTTTCATTAGCTCTAGTATGCAAGTAGCTCAAAGGTTACCTTTCCGTCCTTGTATGCTTTCTTCTCATTTTGACTCTCATAAAAGATGCATTAGTCAATGAGAACTACTCCCTCCATCCCATTTTATCAGTCCATGTTGCTTTTGCACATGGATTAAGGAGATGCTTTTGACTGGTTAGATTTACTATATACTCTTGTCTTACGTGGTACTTTTATTGGGAAGTGGAAAAGCAAGAATCTAAAAGAGGGTGTAGCGGGGAAGTAAAGTACAAATTATGTCACTTTTATGGAAAGCGGACACATAAGTTGGGACATCCATTTAAGCAAAAGTGGACTAATGAAATGGGACGGAGGGAGCAGTATTCGTATTTGTTTCTTCCTTACAAGCATATTTGGACTCGTGCATGCTCCATCTGTTATACTATGAGATATAATCTGAAAAGGAAAGAATTATCATCAAACACTTTTTGTTTCTGGTAATGATATTTTTCTAGTTTCTCCAAGTCCTTGAATAAATGATTCTTTCACCAGGTATACCTTATGATGTTTTACAGCAGTTGAAATTGATTACAATTTAGGCCAATTACATGTGTACATATAAATATGTTCAGTTGATCTTAGGGAAGATTTTTAGGTTTTTCTATGAAGCTTTTAGCACGTAGTTTCTACTAATCGTAAACCAATCAAACAGAACATAAATTTACAAGAAATAATTTCTTGATCTAGTTGAAAGACATAAACTTAAGCTAATTGTATCTTTTACTTGTTTGACTTTCATTTATTGTAGTATGGTTTATATCGTGAAGCAGAATTACTAACTGATAGCGTGCTTTTGATGATGTTTCTGTATGGTTTATGTTGACAGTGCTGTGATCATCCATTCATGTTGGATGGATCACTGCAAGACCTCATGTTGAAAGATCGTGCTCCAGCTGAATATTTAGATGTGGGGATAAAAGCAAGTGGCAAATTAGAACTTCTTGATACGATACTCTCCGAAATGAAGAATCGAGGACTAAGAGCTGTGATTATTTTTCAGGTATGTGAACATCACTTGGAATGCCTTTGTGCAAGTACCTGTAAAAACAATACTCTCTTGATCTAGGCTTTTGCACTCTCTTCTGGTTGTCCTTGGGTATATTTTGTGTAAATTACATTTACATCCATTGAGGTTTGCTGTCAATACAAGATTCACCCTCTCCTTTGAGAAATCACCAACATCCCCTTCTTGCTGTTTGTTACTAACACCGTTAGTGTTGCACCATAAAATGACTCCTATACGTTCTGGGGTAAATCAACATTGTATTTTATTCTTGGAGGACATATCAGCATATAGTTAATTGACCTCCAAATGAACAATTGACCACTTAACTAATACCTAATTGTTAGTGTTGAGACAGGAAAAGCGGATTTTAACCCATTATAGTACTTCACATATTATATACCCTTCCTAGTTTTCAACTTTTTTTGCTGGAGTTTTCAACTTATTTTAGATTGCATGAATAAAAAATTCGTAACAGATATCTCTTAAAATTCCAGTTGATTGACATTGTTCTTATGTAGTAATATTTCATTGCAAAATACTCTTAGGTAAGTTCTATGAGTTTCAGCAACCTGCAACTATGTACTTCATCTCCTTCAAAAAAAAAAAAAACTATGTACTTTTTTCTTTTCTTTTTTTGAGTAAAATGTTGATCACTGTTTCTCCTCAGCTGTGCGTAGTTCTATTGGTTTGTGACCTGAAAAGACATTTTGCTCCAGATTATCTTCTCTGCATGTCGTAGCATCTGTGGCTACATAGTCCCTGTGTCTCTTTCATGGAGTAATTTAAGTGTCAGCGGTTGAAAGCAGTATGAGTGAATATACAACCTTATTTAGGTCGCCTGAATTGTAGTTACACGTACTTTTCACTCGCTTTACTACTCCCCGTCCATCTCTTATTTTGACTTGGTAAAGCTACTCATACCATCAAGACTTTAAATAATCCGATTGGCTGTTCTAAAATTTTCATTTATTTTGCGTGCATGAGATTTCCTTATCTGTTTGTGTTAGATGTGAATGCGTGAAACCTGTTTCATACTGCAATTATTTGTTAGCATATTTCATCGATCCTCATAGGTTGTATTGCTTGTGACAGCCTATTGGTGGTTCCGGGAGGGATACAATGGGAAATATACTGGATGACTTTGTGAGACAAAGATTTGGTGTGGATTCTTATGAACGTCTTGATGGGGGTTACCTCCCAACAAAAAAGAAGCAAGCTGCTCTAGACAAGTTCAACGATAAGGGCGGCGGGACATTTGTGTTTTTATTAGAAAACCGTGCTTGCCAATATAGTGTCAAGTTATCATCTGTGGATGCCATAATAATATATGATAGTGATTGGAACCCAATAAATGATCTGAGGGCACTGAACAAATTATCAATTAGCCCGTCTTCCGGAAAGATTAAAGTATTTCGTTTGTACACATCTTGTACAGTAGAAGAGAGGGTTCTAGACCTTACTACATGTAATGTGACTCTTGATAGTAATCTGCATGGCGTGGGTCCAAGTACTAGTCACATGTTGCTGATGTGGGGGGCATCGTATTTGTTCAGCAAACTTCATGAGTTTCATGGTGGTGATTCTTCCTCTACAAGTTCACGTACCTCTGCTGACTTGTCACTTCAAAATGATGTTGGAAAAGAATTTTTGGCTTTACTCTGTCAGGAAGGCAAAAATGTGTATACAAACAACTCTCTGATAATTAAAGTTCGACAAGTGGGAACAAAATACAGTAAGACTGCCTCTTTACTTGGTGAGCGGAAAGTTCAGTTAGTAGATAACGACGATCCTCGTCTTTTCTGGACAAATTTGTTGGAGGGAAAGAATCCACGGTGGAGATATCCTTCTGGTTTGTCGCAGAGAAACAGGAAGAGAGCAAAGAATTTTGATGACTTACCTAATAAGCCAGATGGTGATGCTGAAGAATCGCGAAAGAAGAGAATGAAGCTGGTGAACAATGGTGCTGATCCAGCATCTCATAGGCCGAGTTCAAGCGAAGATAATCTTATAGGCAGGAAGGAAGGTACGTCTTCACTTATTATTTGTCTTTATATTTCATGTATCCTCCAGATGATGTCTGAACCTATAATATATCTTTGTCAAAGAGAGCATGAATATAAAGTTTCATTTTGCTAAATTGCATATTGTAATGATTTAGTAACCTTAACTGATTAAACCTATATTGGTCTGCTTGGTAGAGTGGTTTTCCCATAGTGGTTTAATAACTTGGTTCATGTATAATTAAAAAAAAAATTGGTGTTGGATTTTTAATCTGGATTAAATTTTGTCAGAAAATGTTTGTTGATAGTTTCAAGGGTAAATGACACTTTCACCCTCTCAGGTTTAATGCAAAGACACTTTCACCCCTTTCTGTTTGGGAAATGACACTTTCACCCCTTTTGTGTTCCAAACTCCAGGACACTTACACCCCTTAACTGTGTCATATCGTACTCTGAGAGAGCGAATCTGTCCCAAAAACTACTATAGTGACGAACAACTGCTTCCCAGATGAACAACGTCACAATTAGGGAGTCTAAATATCCTGAAATTTGACAGACAGAACCGGTGAAAGTGTCATTCCCCTAACTGGAAGGGGAAAAGTGTCTTTACCCTAGTTTCAATCTAGATCAAAGTATTCTCACCAGTTGAAAGACATAATTGCCCTTCCCTCATAATAACTAGTACTCCCTCCGTACCAGAATAAGTGCCTCACGTTGATTTGTCACAGGTTTTCAGGAGGTGTTTTTGACGTGATAGATTTACTAAACTGTCCTTTTTTAATTTGAAACTCTTATTGGAAAGTGAAGAAGTAAGAATTTAAATACAATATGGAAGGAAGTGAAGTAATAGAAATAGCGAAAGTTGTTAACTTATTTAAAAGAGAGAGACTTATTTCGGGACAGACTAGAAAGGGAAGTGAGTACTTAATCTAGGGACATTTTCCCTCAATGGTAAAATTTCATTAACACCTTAAACCAAACATGCATTATCTATGCACAGATAACAAGGCTAACTACAGTTTTAAATAAATATATCAAGTCCACTACAGGAAAGTAGACATTACACAAGTTTGTTGAAATTAGCACAATACAACAGTTATTTTTCTCATTTTATTACACAAGCAAGTTTTAAGCATAATACGCCTTATTTAACTTACTGTTCATATGATCAATTGGTACCATGTTTATCTCATTTGTAAGTGCTTTCTTCTCACTGTAGTTCTTACATCTTAGGAACACGCCAGTTTTAAATTAAGGAATAAAATAGATTGGTTGCCCTGAAGTCAATTTTGTGAATTCCATAAAAGTAAAGGTATCATTTTGTCTTCACTTGACAATACAATAAAATCCAAAAGGATAACCATCCACTCAACCCTTAGTTTGTTTTCTTGATGTACCATTGCTGCAAATCAAGTTATAATGAGCTTGTTTGGAAGGAAATTATGTAACATTTTATTTCTCCTCTCTTCATTTTCCTACAACCACCAACATCCCTATCTTGTTTTTTAGTAATGGAGGATGAAACTAGTAACGCCTAGGGGGATTCTCAATTATCTTTCTCTGCACCTTGAGTCCGGTACAAGTATACAGATTTGGTCTCTCTCTCCCTCTCAACACACACAAACATAACTATCTACATATATATACAGGGGAAGGGGAAAAAGCTTTGTGGAACCCTGAACTGTGCTCTATCTTGTGTTCTAGTAATGTAAGAAGAAAATAATGGCTAGCGGGATCTTCAAACTATCTACCCCTGCACCTTGAGCTCGCTATAGGTAAACAGATTTAGGCGGGGGGGGGGGGGGGGGGGTGTTCTGATATTTTTGGTAGTGTACGATTGTTCTCAAACAAAACCCAACTAGGCCGCAGATTGAAAGAGAGTTTCCAAATCAATGAATTCTATAGCTTATTTGAATTGAGAGGAGACAGGGAGAGTTTCATCTCACTATGTTTTTGGACGCTGGTGGTAGGCCTGTACTGAAGAAGAGGAATAAGCGAAATGAATGACATCGAGAGAGAGTTAATGATCATGAAGACGTATGTATCCTCCCAGTGATGTTAATCAGACAAACTACCGTCTTTTACTAATGCCAATTAGACGGTACATTGACCCTTGGTACTGTCCGTCAAAAATTGAAATGGAAGGGGGTGTTGGTGTTCTTAATTAGGCCTTTAATAAACAAGTTGGGTTGATTCAAAGGAGTCGCAACAAGTTGTTCAGCCGGAGGTGCTCTGTTTCTGCCATCCTTCAATCCTCTATCTTGAAACATGGGCATACGTTTCGTGGCCACTACAATTCAGACCCCAAAAGCTTCCCAATTCGAGGAATCTGTTCAGAATTTTGACTAAGGGTGAGCTGTTCAACTTCCAACTTGTCATCAGAAAGATAGTAGTCCAAGCTAGCTATCAGAACATAATCTTTTAGTTTCACATTGTCAATTCTGAATCAGTGATCCTTTGATCAAATTTAAAAAATATCTCAAAATAGCAACTCTAATTATAACCATCTGACATCTGCGTTTGATTTTTTGAGGAAACAAAGCATAGAAAATATCACATCTGTTTAGGCATCCAGATTATTCTTGCCTCTTAAGTCTCTAACTTTACATCCCCTGCCCTTCCATTATTGGCGAGCTTTCTCGATAAGTCTTTTAGAACCTATTTTCTTACGGAATGCCACATAATCTTGTTGCACGACTTCCTTAGTGACTAGATCTCTCTACAGCTATATTTTTTGGGATGTTGGATCCAAGCACTTGCAGTATTGCTAGTACTAGTCCCATAATCTTCCTTGCGCAGCTGCATCATGTGTCCCCAGGAGGAAGCTTTTTCTGAACTGGTGGTAATGCTTCACCTAGTATTGTGCTTTATGCACATGAAGCTTCCCAGAGTCAAAATACCAACTAGAATACTTGATCTACTGGATGTGTACCCCTGCACTACCACAAGACACCTATTACATCCGTAATCCCTGAACTTAACATTTGTGCTGTGAAACCATTGGATCTTCTTTAAAGGCTTGGATCATTTTATGGACACCAGTCACATCAGGCCATCTAGAAGCAGTTGTCTTCTCAGAGGAACTCACCAGACATCATCTTCAGAATGAGGATAGAATGTGCCAACCTTGACCATCTATCTCTAGGAGAGAAATTGTCTGATAGGTCCCATATAAATACTTACTGCTGCCACATTTTCTCGACCTTGTGCCAACACAAGCAACTGTTACATCAAACATAGAGAAAGCCACACTTTTACATGCGGATATGCACAGTCGTTACTTGTAAAGAAGACATTTTTCTTAGTACTTAAGAAAACCAAGGAACAAATTCCAAACTGAACTATACCCACCTCGTAGCTTTACCAACGAGACAGTGAACGGAAGTCCAGAAAAGCCATCTAGTAATTTTGTTCCCATAGACAACCACCTGACCGGACAATAGGTGTGGGTCTGCCTTGGTTGGTTTTGGTGCTTTAGAGAGTAATCACCACCAAACCAACATTGACATCGGAACATTTCAAGACAAAAATCAAACCATGCTATGTTTCAAACCTACGAAATCCATAAAGCATAGTTTGGTTTGGGGTATGCATTTGCATTCAGCTTTCAATGAGTTTCCTAACTTATAAATATTGTTATGATATTTTGTTGAGGGAAAATATTATTGTGACTTGTGAGTAGTAGGACCAAAAATGAATTATATATTTAATCAAGCCAAACAACCCAATGCACCAAAATATGCCATTACACATCTTATTTAATTTATGTGCAATGGGAGTAAAAGAAGCTGCTATACCTGAATATTTAATGAAATAATGCAATTTTAATATTTCACGAATCTGCACAAAGTAAGCTGTTAACTCATAAAAGAAATGTGTATGTATATATACCAGAACATATATGCTTATATTCATATTTTACCTATAAAATAGATATGTCTGTATAATACTCTCTCGTCCCAAAATAATCGCTCTGCTTTGTTTTAGAGCATTTTGAGGAGTTGATTTAGCTAGCGAAACCATACAAGAACTGTTCAATATTTAACTAATGTTGTAAAGCTACCCTAACTCTACAACATTATGAAATGATTCACGAGTTCTGTTATTGGTTTGCCAGTCAAATCATCTCCTGAAAATGCTTGAGAGAAAAGTAGGACCGTTATTTTGGAACAGAGGAAGTACATATATTTATATTAGGTAAAACCATCAACCAAACAGCCTTGACAGTTTTTGTACAACCTGTTGAATTGACCGAATTGGGTTTTTTGTTGAATTGTTTGACGGTTCAAATGTACATTGACAATACCTTCTGTTCATCCTTCAATAAACTATGAGGAGCTTCGAAATAACTGAAAGAGGTCAGCTGACTCAGGGCGCCTGGTTGACTCTCTCTTCATTCAGCCAGCTCTTTTCGCTTTGATCTGGATGTTGAAAGTGGGATGTATCTTTGCAAATTAGAATAATAATATGTTGAAAAAGGAGTTGAAGCTTCTAATCCCTTTCATATTCATATACACGTGCATAGAGTTACTCGTCTCATAAAAGAGAAAAATGTACTTCATTTCTTTCATGACAATATGTGTAGTATTTTTGCCATAAAATCCACCCCCAATGTTTACTTGCCTTATTGTACTCATAGAGAATGGTTGTCCCACATGATTGGCAGAGTTGTGAACCATTTGTATTGAGGCGGGGACTAAAAGTCTAGAATAGATTAACCAGTCCCCTCTCTGGTATTTAATGATGCATTGGAGTTACAGCTAACTCTGTGTTTTAATGTCCCAGTCCAAATTTCTTATCCAATCACAACCAAACTGCAGGACTCTAATACTTCAAGCTAACATCACCTTCTAGAAGTTGAACTTTAGAGAGAAATAAACGGGCAAAAGTTAGTAATTTGTCTCAACCTTTCTAAATACACATAGATGCCATGCATTTTATGGGTAGCAGAATTAGTACACACTACACAGAAAATAAGTAAAATTCAAGCGTGCTGCTTAGAAGGATTAAACTCTCTCAAACCCAATTATTTCAACCAATGACAGAACCTATGACTTGTGGTTAGATGTAATCAAGGATTAGTTTTTTTTTTTGGGAAGATTCAAACTGCTCTATCACAGATTCACATTGGTTATCAGTAAATCAACAATAGATGGTTTATGCTACTCTGTATTGTTGATATGTTCTCTCGATCTTGCAGGAGATTCTGAGGCTAGAGTCAGTAATGGAGTACAACATTCGCCCAAATCAAGCGCTGGTGTTACACATACGACCCATGCCTCCACGTCATGCTTGAATTCCAATGGTATATCATCACCGCGAGAAGTTGACACAAGTAACCCCTCGGACCGTCTGGTATTGAGAGATGCGCAAATGAATCTTCTCGAGCTTCTGAGACCGGAGATCTCGAAACTATGTGAAATTCTTCATCTTCCAGTATGTATCATTTGATGTCACTTCTAAGGCTCTATTTCTCTTTCCTCTTATTCCGTCTCAATTTGTTATTATTTTTTAATAATTATCATTTGTTTGTGAAAGTGGAATCTAAATTCAGCAAACCGAACTTGATCTAATAGTGGTGATTATGTAATGGGGGCTCATCATGTTATTCGGTAGACGAGTCTCTACTCAGGAGAAAATATAGTAGTTTTCTTTCTGTCAATAGGTAACATGACCTTGAACTCGCGTTTGGATGTGTTCATCAACAATTATTATGTAACATTATATTTCCCCTGTAACACCCTGTTCTTTGCCAGCTGTCCATAACAGTGCTTATATTCTCAAAACCGGGCTGAAGTACTTTAGGCAGCTGTGGGGAACCTTGGGTAAATGGTGGTTGTTAGGGCTGAGATTTTGAAATTTACCATTGATTTCTTTAATTCCCAAGAAAGTTCCAATAAGCTAGAGGAAAAATTTGTCTGTCAAAAGCATCTCCTAGATTTTTGCCAAAAGTCAACCTAGACATTCATTTTAGGACGAGGAGAGTATTGTAATTCCGGATGCTATGCAGTAATTGAGTGGACTTTGGGAGAGGCAGCTTTCCATGATTAGCACTGATTTATTTTGCTCTATTTCTGAGTATTCAAGCTTCTAAAGTATGTAATGTCAAAGTAAACACTTTATACACAATGTGAGATACAGTTGTGACCTTCGAGTACGTTCTGCTTCTTAGTTCTTTGATTTGTCATAACTATCCATATTAGAGTGCGACATGATGATGCAGATAATTTGAATTGGGTACACTTCATTTTAATGCATTTCTAGCTTTGATTGCTTGGTCTCTTTTGCATGCATTTCCCTGATGCTTTTGTTGACCTCTTTATGTATAAATGCTACTCTCTAATTAAGTCTTTTGATTGCAAGTGCAGCAAGATGTTAAGGTTGTGCTAGGAAGGTTTCTTGAATTCGTTGTTGAAAATCATCGTATCAGTAGGGAGCCGGCTTCGATATTTCAGGCTTTCCAGATATCTGTGGTAACTATCTATCTTCTCTCTGAATCAATCACTTTATGTTCAGATGTTTAATATGTTTGTAGATGGAGAAACACTATAAAATGGATGAGAGAGAGAGAGAGAGAGAGAAATCTCAACGGTGATATCACTTAGCTCGACCATAAGATGTTCGAGAAATATGTTATACTCAGATTTTATTAGGAAGGGCCGTGTAGATGTGAATGAATTTGATTCTGAATCTTCATCTCTGCCGCTGAAAGCCAAAACTCTTCGTTGGAAACCTCAGAATTCAAATCCTACATTATTGAGAACAAATGAGAGCAAAATAACTCTTCAATGTCGCTTTTTGCTTATTAAGTGATGCCAAAATGTTAAAGTAAGATCTTTGTTTCTGCATGAACCTTTCTTTCATGTTAAATGTTCTAACTGTTGTTTTCTTGCCCTGAAGTGTTGGATCGCTACTTCTTTGCGGAAATACAAGCTTGACAAGAAGGAATCATTTGCCTTAGTGAAACAAAAATTGAATTTTTCCTGCACTGAGGAAGAGGCCCAAAATGTTTACACAAGGCTGCGACATTTAAAGAGACGGTTCTTATGCCATTTGGAAAATCTAAAGGAATCTGATTCTTCAAAAGATTCTGTTTCTCTAGCTGATGACATTTTGATGGAGCAGCCAGATGCAAGAAAGTTACCATCCAATCCCCAGACAATTAAGGTTGAAGTTGAAGAGAGATCAGAAAACCAAGATATTGGTGATGACGGGCTCCTTCAACAGCAAGTGTTAAAACAGGCAGGGAAGCCTGGAGCGCGAATGAAAAAGGTCATGCAGAAGCAGCAGGAAGAGTTTCAGATGTTTCAAATAACTTGGGAAAAGGAGAGAGAACAAATAGAAAAGGATTACGATTTGGAGGTTGCCCTTGTTCGGAGTATGTACAGAAATATCCCAGCGTTAACAGATAAAATTAAAAAGGTAAATGAGAAGTTCTCAAAGAAAAGAGAAGAACATGCGGCCCAGAAAGTTTCACGCCTCAAAGATATTCAGGCAAAACAGTTGGCAGAGAGAAGGCAGGAGAGACAAAAATCCGCTCCTAATTCGGAATCAATGCAGGTATGAGTGCACACTGAATTATAAAATTGCACTTGAAGGTATTTCAAACTTAGCTTAGCGGTCTTTGGTCCACAACTAGTTCAAAGAAAGATATTGGACTGTCCAACTCCACAAACATTCATAGCATCACAAAAATCATCCATACATATAAATTTAATGAATAACATATCAGGGGCCGATCCATCCAAGGCCCAGGTGGGGCCATAGCCCTTGCTGGATTTTGCCCAAGTACTGTATATGTAATATTATTCTCTGAAAAGTATCAATTCTATAATGTAGAGAGGTCCCAGTGGTCATGAGAGTGAGTTGTAGCCCTTAGGTCTCTGCTTCTGTCTGTTCTTTGTCAGATTCCTTTTATTCTTAATATTTCATTCTCAACCCCGTTTCTTTCATATCCCCCAACTTCGTTCGACAAGGTTCCTTAGTTTGTTGTTTTGTTTGCAAATACCTTCTGTAGTTACAGCAATGTGTATCAGTATTGTGGGAATATTTAGATTATAATTGTAAAGTAATTTATTTTATCTTCGTTTTTCAATAGCATGTGTAGTGTGCATTTAAGTACAAATGCCCTTTTATTAATTTATGTCAAACATAATAAAAGCAGAATGAGCTAGTTGTTTGCCTATGTAAAATAGCCCCACCTCACCCGAATTCCTAGATTCACCACTGTAGGGATCCATCCTTGTTGTATTCAATAGTACAAGTTGAATTTTAAGTCTTTTTATTGCTGAAGTAAAACGACTAGTCTTGGTTGTGAAGCTCAAAGGAAAATATAGTTTAACCTGCTTGAGAAGCTCATAACTGCTAATTACACTGCTAAAAATATCTTAAAACTGCACCCAAGCTTTGGCATGTGGGTTAGGCTCAAACTTATCACAATGGAAGGTAGATAACGGGTTCCTCAAGGTGATGCCTTGGTTGACTTACCGATAGTTTGGCCCATTTAAGGAGAATTGACAGTCTAATTTATCTTAAGCCACAACTGTTGTGAAGCAGAGTGACAATAGTATTGGTATGCTTCATCCTCACATGGACCGCGTGGTCGAAGGGAAATAAAATTAATGCATGGTCGAAGGGAAATAAAATTAATGTCTGCTCGTGCAAAAATTAAGAGAATCAACTAGGGCTTAGAAAATCAAACATTCTTCTTCCAGATTAACCCTAGTTCAGGTTTCCAGATGAGAGTTTCAAAGTTCTCACATGGTTATCTAACAGCACCGTTGCAGCAACATTGCTGTCATCACTTCTTGCAACTACTGTGGCCCACAACACTTACTAGTCACTCACTCCTACCACTACGCATCCCTGATTTTAATGGATCTGTTATGATGGCCAAGTCAAGATCCAGCTGGGGCATCTCTTAGCAGTGCCAACATGCTTTTTCATTGTTAAATCCTTTGTGTAAAGGAACATGGTTTTAATATCATGGATCCACACAATAAACTTGCTGGAGTATGATGATGATCATAAAGCATAAAATGATAAGCAGAGCATTATAAAAACCAAGTGGTTGAGATTGATACCGCCTTATAGGTACTGTTCAGACGACTAATATTACCAGACTCCTTGAGCAGCTAATCAGGGATAATTGTGTGATACCTTGAGGTTATTTTGGCTCTCAAATTGACTTACTCGTTCTTAGTGTATGCAATGTAATTGGTCTAAGAAATGGTGTCGCATGAAGAGTAGATATTTTAATCCTTAAAATATTACATGTATGGAATAATTCGTACTGCAGCTAATATGCATGTGAGATTCTTCCAACTTTAGGTCAATGCACACAGTCATTGGTTTATGGAGTTGGTGAACCGACTCAACGGGTAAACGACAGATTAGCCTTTGGGATAGGAACACTCCTGACCTGATTAATTGTTTTTATAGCATGGAGTTATGGCTCTTGCTATTCACACACTTGTCAATTAACTTGTGTTTAAACTTCAACTTGAGTCGCCAGCTTTTGTCGGACATTATTTCTGAGATTTATCTAAATTTTCGTTTCTTCCATTCTTACTTGCTTTGGTTTCTATGTTAATCTGACAAACAATTTATTTGTGTTTAAGGCAGGAGTTATTACAATGGTACTACCTGACACGCCTGAGGCTGCTACCAATGAAGCTTTGAGCTGCCCTGCCACGATTGTGACACCAACTATGTCACCGGGTCGAAATCATGAAGATGCACATCATTCGACGAACTTACCGAGTGTCGTGCTTGCTGGATCAGAAAATATTTCCAACTTGCAAAGTTCCTCTAGCGCTCATAGGGAAAATAACTTTGTGATTCTACTTCCTTCAGTAGAACGGGAATCTGATGCAGCTTCATTGAGGGAAAGAGAATTTCCTGAAAGCTCACTGAAAGAAGTGGCGGATGGTTCTGAACCTAATGGAGTTGTGAGTCCTGATCTCGAGTCTAACAAAGCGTGCAATCACCAGGATGATGTAATTGGTAGCTCCACAAACAGTGTTTGCATTGAGAACCCCCTGGCACAGTCACCTTTGATGCAGCCAACAGTTACATCACCTGAAACTAGCACGGTCCCACAAAGAGTGGTAAATATTTGTACTTCTGACACTTTGTGAAATTGTCATCCGCAATGTTCTCTCAGTCGTCAGCATCGAATTTCTGTCGTTTCCTGCATACTTTTTTTAAAAAAATTATTGTTCTTGTTCTAGAGAGGGCATGTTGATGAAGTATCTTTTCATATTTGCTTGGAAAGTTAGAGAATTTGCTTAGCTGTTCTCTGTATCCTACATTTTATCCATGTTGTTCAGAATGTAGCCAGTCCTATCTTCCTTTGAAATTTGACCCTTATGAGAATGTTTTTATTTGTGTCCTGTTGCTGCAGGATGAATGTTTGGCATCCCTTGCCACTGGAGTGCGTGGTGTAGAGGAACCTGCTGGAGAAAATCAGAATGTTCTGGAGGAAGGTGAAGGTCAGTCCTTAAGTCCTGTGATATCCGAACAAGCTGATCAAACTAATCAGGAAGCAGTGGTGATTGAACATGAAGATAGGCCTGCCTGTGGAACTCAAGATATACCACCGCAAGTTGAACATCAAGCATCACATCCAGCTGATTCTACACCAACTGAGCAAACTAATCATGATCCCCAAACTATACCAGCACAACAATCAGAGGACACAACAAACATCGCAATTACACCTCCTCCTGTCCATGCTACTGATGTACATGCTTCCCATAATCAACCTGATGTAGAATTAGCTGTCAATAGCCAACCAAGAAATGAAGGGTATACACCATTTCAAAATGCCGAGGGTCCGTCTCAGTTGGTTGAGAATACTGATCGAATTCCAGAACACCAATCAAATATTCTTCCTCCTATTCATACCAATGATGCTTGCCCTCTTCCAAGCCAGCCTGATATGGCTTTAGGTGATGGAATTGAAAACCAACTTGACAGTGAAGGATATACCTCATTCCTCACTACTCAGGGTTCGCAATATTTGGCAGAGGATCTTGCCGGGCTTCCAAATCAAGGTAGTTTTGGTACACAACTGGGAATGCCTCCTGCTATTGATATTCCTCTTGGAGAATTTGGAATGAATCTTCCTTTGCAAAGTGCTCGCCAAGCCGCCCCTCGGATGGCAGCTCAACATGTATATGGTGATCCACTTCAGAATGAACTTGAAAGGATACGTAAAGAAACAGAACTCGCCATGAAAATCCATAAAGATTCGGTAAGTGTCTCATTGTCAGTTTTCTTCAGTTATAGATTCTGTTTTGTTGTTACTGACGAGTGTCTTCTCTTGAGCAGACGATGCAGTTGCAATCTGAACGTGATAAGGAGATAGAGAACATCATTGCTGAAATTCGTAGGAAATATGATGCTAAGCTTCAGGCCGCTGAAGCAGCATTTGTGCTGAAAAAGAAGGAACTAGACATGAATCATGAACAAGTTCTCTTGAATAAAATATTAGCTGAAGCTTTCAGGTCCAAATTCCTCGATATCAGACCGTCTGGTGGATCGGGTATGCAGCAAGGTAAGCCTTTTCTTGCAGAGCCTTTCTTCATCTTTACGCTTCCATTGTGGTTTTTCCCCTTACTGAATCTTATACTTGATGTAATAAACTTCACTTACGAATTTCAATTCAACTTGGGATTTTAAATGACTTGTTTGGAATTTGGATGAGTTATAGGTAGAATTTTAAAAATTCCGCGTCGTTTCAAATTGGAATTTTGAGTCTCCAAATTCCATGGTTAAATGACACCAAAGTAGGTATTATTATAATATTCCATGTTTGATGCTACTCTCTTACACTAGTAAACTTCTTCAGAAAAGAACAAGAGAAATAGAAATAATTATTTTTTGGCACTCTGAGTACGAGCGCCCTGACCACCATTGTTGCATCCTCGAGCAACACAATACCACTTCCCACGACGTCACCACCACAACCAATTCTGCAACCTCCCACTACCACCTCCACGGTTCCACCACAGCCGACCACCACCACAACCTCTGCCACAGCCCACCACCACCCATTACCTCGCCAATCGCCACCACCCATTACCTCACCAATCGCCACCACCACCGCAATCACTATTGCCACCGCCCACCATCACCCCTGAAACCTCCAACGACCACTTCCACCAGTACCTCAACCACTATCGCCACTATCGCACCATCAGGCAACAGCTCTACCACTGCCCACCTCATCCACCACCACTTCTGCCACCGCCCCCCCACTTGCGGACCTTCCAACACTGCCCATTCATCACCACTTCAACCACTGCCGCCGCCTCACGACCCAACCACTACTACTTTGATAGCTACCACTACAGTATCACCACCACACCAACCCAATCACCATCACCACCACCCGAGTCTGCCGCCTCTTAATCTAATGATTTTGCTAAATAGAATATTAGAACACTAGGATTTTAGAAGATGCTAACTTGGCCCACTTGCTAAGTTAAACACAAGCCCGATAATTTTGTTTCACCCAGCCCATGCTATATGGAATTCAAACAACAAATTTCCAAATCGTTGTATTTGTTATCCCATCTCTAAATCCTTCATTTTAAAATACCACCTTTTCTTGGAATTCTCCATCCAAACACACCATTAGAGAATGAACTGTAGTGTAGTGTGCAACTTGGCCATATTTTCCTCCAACTCTATTTTAGCGAGGGGCATTTTTTAGGTTCATGCCATTTCCTTAATATGTGCTACAGTGCTAATATCAGTTAAAATTTATTTTTACAAGAGATTAATTCAGTTGCTCTTTTATGCATCGAAAAGTAACATCCACAGTGAATTTGGCTGTGTGATCAGTGTCCTTGAATGAAGCCTGGAATCCTAAAGCCGCACCATTTATGAGAGATAGACTTACAGAACATTATTTCATCTCTTACTAGAAATCATATTTGAGTAACTTTTATAACATCCCGGATCTTCCAAAGAAATTTCCACCTGCACCAACTAGACAAACATCATGTATGTGGCATCACGTAATGGGAACACTCAATTATGTTCTGTTACATCTGAAGTTTGCATCTTAAATACTCGAGGAACATTTTTTTCTGTTGATCAACCACCTTGAAACATGTGTTGGTTGTTCTTTATGAACAAACAGGAGAGTTTCCTCTACAAAAAAATGAGAGAATAATTCCCGAAATTCTCCGTTAAATATTTCTGGTAAGGCTCTAATACCATATCAGCAAAGAGGGAGGGAGGGAGGGCATTCAATGTTTGAGACTGCTTTTCTCAACATTCTTGTATCATTTTCATTCTTGAATTTAAATGATAATCCGTTGACATATGTGCCATTGCTTGCTGTATGTACCGTCTTTTTAAAAAGGGATAGGGTTCGTATTAAAACCACTCGGTAGGAAGTCATCATCATAAAATATATTTCTACACTCCATTATGAAAAGAGTAAATCCAAAATAAATGAGAGAGTTGTCAGAGAGTAGCATATCCAAATTCCAGGGAAAAGCTCATGTGACTTAATTGACCATTATCATCAGTAGACTTGGTAATTACTTAATTCATGTTCGCTTTGATGATAATTTGTAAGGAACACCTATGTCCTATTACGGGTACGATCTAACTTACCTCAAGAAACGATATCCATGGGGTCTGTTAATTTTGCTTATTTCACTTAAACAGTAGGAATAATGTTAATGGTAATGCATGCTCAAGTTTTTTTCCGTACTACGTCACTGAAGCATGATGACGATCACCTATATATTTTTATTTTCCTTGCAGCTATGCCCTCCAGTTTCATGCAACAGATGCATCTGCTATCTTCACACGCACCACCTCCAGGAAGACCTTCACCTGTAAGTCAATCGGCTTCCCCCGTGGCCAACCCAAACGGACACCAAACTGTTGTTTCAACACCTAATCATTATTCATCAGCACATGCCTCAAGCATGCCAAACAGACCTCTTCATGGTGGTGTTCAGGCTAACCTTCCCTCAGGAAGTCCTTCAGGAAATCGCCAACTCACTGGTGAAATACGCGCTCCAGCTCCGCACCTTCAACAAAGATTTAGACCTTCACCTTCCATGACAGCGCTCAGCAGTCCTCGGACCATGCTAAGTCAGCAGATGCAACATACTTTTCCCAGAACTCCTGTAGTTCCGGTTGCGCAACCTAGGGCTCCCCAACCTAGTATGGCAGTATGGCAAGGCAATCAGACAATGTTGAGTCCCGTGGAAAACCATCGTACCGCAATGCCAAACAACTCGACCTTTCCAGGAGAGCTTGTCGCGAATTTCGGATCACTGAACATGGCGCAGTTCAGTGGCCCCGATGCATCAAATCATAACTCAACGACCATTTCAGGCGCAGCAGCGGATATAGTTTGCTTGTCAGATGACGAGTAATGACTAGTAGTATAATAATTGTTGTAAGATCAGCACATAATGAAGCAAGCCCCCTTGTGGCATTTTCCGACTTCCTGGTGGTAGTTTTGCTTCTGTAAATGGTGCAGGGTTGTCTTTTATCTAATGTATCTTCTGGAGCAGTGTAGAAAATCAGAAAATAGCTCTCTTATATAAGTATGGATTAGTTGATATGCAAGTGAAGACTTGCTGCATTCTAATACTGTGTTTCTTGATCTCCAGTGGTTGCTGGAGCTCTTGCTTCTCTCTTCGTGTTTTTCTGTAGTTGTCATTCGTTTAACGCTTGAAGCTTTGTTGGAAGAGGTAGAACCCACTTCCATGGTTTTTGTCTCAAGATGATTTGTCTCTGACTATCAGTTGGAAGAGTTAGAACCCACTTCAATGGTTTCTGTGTTTTTTTTACTACTATGATAACAACGAACATTAACGTCTTTTGTTGCCTACCTGAAGTCTTAGGAACATCCTTAATACTTCCTCTGTTTCTTCTCGAATGTCCTGTTTTGAGTTTTCAACCCGTAACTGGTTCACTTTGACTCAGTGATTAAGATAGCAAAATGATATAATTTTTTCGAAATTTTCCCACAGTGCCGTAGAGTAAAGTGACCATGTAAAGATTACCAACTTCTTGTATTGTTTTGCTAACCAAATCACCGGATCAAAGTTACACAGTGAATATTGATAAAAAGTGAAGTATGCTGAAAGAGAAGAAACAGAGGTAGTAGTTGCTGAAGACGATTGAACTTTCTTGAGTTCGGAAGTGATCTCAAAATCGTATTGCATAAACATTTGACTGGGAAGAACAGAAAAATAAGAAACTATAACAAATACTAGAACAGGAATCCTCACTGTACATAAGTTCGGTACAAACAAAAGACTGGCAATGAGGCGATTACACAGATTAAACATTTGATTTCCAAAGTAAACGACAATGGTACCTCTCAACATACAATCACCCAAACACAGTTTTACAAGTGGATAATAGCGTAAAAACGACATCTTCTTTTCTCTTCTTATGATGACGCCGTCTTAACATATAGGAAGAGGAGCACCATTCCAGTCCTGAAGACATTCCAGCAGCGGATCAATCACCTTCCCTTCACAGATTGCAGAAAACACCTTATCAAACACCTCTCCAGGAGATGTGATATCTTCTCCTGTCAAAAACCCAGTACCAAGTTCTCCCCTCACAAACTTGTACAACGGATAAGACCTGCATTCGCTAATCCTATTAAGTAAAATTGATTTCCCACTCTCAAAAGCAGCTCTAGTACTCTCCACTTCTTTAGGCAAAAGGGTCTTCAGTTCCTCCTCAAAAGCACCAATCTTTAGGAAAATCGAAGAGTTTTCACTCTTACCATCACCGTTATCGATCAAAGCATGTTCGACTAGAACTTGCCTCAGCTTCTGCATCAATGGATACGTCGCGCTGCAAGGCTCATCAATGTAGGAGAAGATGTACTCCCGCTCCACAACTTTGAGCAAGTCCTTTTCACAGAACCTTGAAGGATGAAGCTCTCCATTCACACCCATTGTGAGAACTTTCTTGGCCACTTGGCTCACAGTGTTCTTCACTGTGCTCTTCATGTTCTCCTCAAGATGCCTCAGATCAATAGCTTGGCAGAGCGCGACTAAGTAGGTTGATGACATGAGCTTCAAGATATCAACTGCTTCAGCTGTCTTCCTGGAAGAGATCAAACCCAATGAGTTCACATCCTGGTTGTGTTGCTCAGCACTTTGGACATGGTTGGTTACAGGGTTAGCCAGGAACTGCATTTCTGAACAATAAGAAGCCATCGCGATCTCAGCGCCTTTGAATCCGTAATCCAAGCTAGGGTTCCTTCCACCAGAGAGATTCGAAGGCAACCCGTTGTTGTAGAAGTCATTGACAAGCTCCGAGAACTGAGCAAACATGAGTTTCCCAATTGCTGCCAAGGCTAGTCTTGTGTTGTCCATAGAGACACCAATGGGTGTACCTAATTAGGGGCGGACACATGATTCTTCATCAGGGTTTACACAATTTATACTTACAGAGTAAAAGAAAATCGACACGAACTTTTGGGCCCAAATCTACATATAGCGAGTTTTGGGCCTGAATTGTTTTATAGTGAGAATATTGGGCCAAAATTATAGATATTTGTGTTTATCTTATGGGTGTTTCCGTGTTTAAGTTGTTTCAACAGATACTGAGTTCTTTGTGCAATTTTTCAGGAGAGGCATATATGATATTTTTGACAAAAACTTAAAAATCGCCTGTGTACCTTGGAAGTTCCCACCATGTAAGGCCTTGTTCCTCGCTACGTCGATCAGAGGGTTGTCGTTCACCGAGTTGATCTCGCGCTCGATCGACTTGGTCGACGAACGGATCACCTCGATTTGCGGGCCGAGCCATTGCGGCGATGTGCGGAGGGCGTAACGGTCTTGTTTCGGCTTTTGTAGAGGATCCATCTCATGTAGCTTCTCAGCTGCTTTCACATAAGAGCTCCCATCCAAAATGTGTTCCATTATAGCCGCAGCTTCAATTTGACCAGGGTGGTGCTTTAACTTGTGTGTCAAATGATCCGTGAACTCGGGTTTCCCTTGCATAACCTCCGCAAAAATAGCTGATAAAACCTCGGATAGAACTGCTAGGACATTGGCTTCAAAGAGGACCATCGAGGCTAGGCCTGACCCCACAGCTGTGCCGTTCACTAGGGCAAGGCCCTCTTTGGGCTGCAACTCGAAGAACCCGTCGATGCCTGCGAGTTTAAACGCTTGTTGGGCATCGAGGGGTTCCTGATTCGGACCGACACACTTTGAGTTGGGCCGGCCCGTCAGGAGGCCCGCTATGTAGGATAATGGGACCAAGTCGCCCGAGGCGGTGATGGTCCCACGAAGGGGCAGAGATGGGGTGATGTTGTGGTTGAGGAGCTTTGTGATGGCCTCCAAGATCTCAAACCTAATGCCTGAATAGCCTTGGAGGAGGGTGTTGATTCTGACCACCATAGCAGCTCTTGTGGCAGAGGAAGGCAGTGTGTGGGTTGACTCAGTGCCATTGCCAAATACTCCAGCATTCAAGAACCTATTTGTCAAAGAAAATATATGAGTTTCTTAAATAGTCAAATTTAACAAGTAAACTGAGTATTTCAAATAAGTTTGTTAAATAGCCAAATTTCCACAATAATATGCAACTTGTAGCATATTATCATACTAATGCAATACAGGTGCCCTATGGAGATATCACAAACTTTTTGAGTGGAGGAGATATCACAAACTCAAATGAATTACATAGTATTTTTACCACTACAGCATATTCTTGGATTCGCCCCTGCGTTAATCATGCGCGGCACAAAATATCCAACAATCATGATGCACATCAAGTTAAAAAAAAAAACACATTTCTTGTCGTGGTTGGCGTTAGCATCTACAAGCCGCCAAAATAGCCGATTTTTGTTGTGTAGATCGCGGAAACGAAAATAAGTTTGAAGACTTATCTAGCACAGAAAGAAATGGATAAATGACATAGTACGATCTGAAGATCATAGAATTGCTAAATTAACGAAATTGCTTGCAAATTACTCTTCTTTGTCTAATGTTATTGAAGATCAAAGATGGAGCCAAGGGTTTTGGCAAATACAAGTTATGAAACCTAGGTAGACTGAAATGATCATATGTGGGAAATGTGAAAATATGTCCTTATTTTGCTCTTATTGAGGGAATAATGTATAGTAAACTAATAAGTAGGAGTAATTGAAGTTGGTGAAACATCAAACAGAGATTGCTCTTACCCAAAAGGCACACTACCTTCTAAATATTAACAATTCCTTAAACAATATGGCTGGTGCTTTGGTATGTAGAATACCAGCAAGAAGTAGTTTAAGCAACTGAGAATGTCTTGAATTTCGTCTTAAATCATAGATCCATCGGCTTCACTAATCGATAAACAATATTGTGCGGAAATTTTATTGGAAGAAGGCAGAAGTTCATCTACGAAAGATATATGACTACAGACAGTATTGAGTTCGTCAGTAGTCAACAGATATACTAATAATTTATATTTTTACTGTCCGTAAATAAGCGATTGGATTATAATGTTCTGTCTCTTGATCTGATCACAAATGATATGCATGAATATATGACAAATTTTGATCATGGAGAGGAGTATTTGATTAGACAAAAATAGAAAGAAATGAGAAATATACCTAATAAGCTCCTTTTGGAGGGCAGCTCCTTTATTAGTCCTCCTATGAGAAGTTGCACCAAAACCAGTTGTAACCCCATAACTATCTTTCCCTTTCAACATACTATCCATCACCCAATCACTACTTGCCTTCACCCCTGCCCTAGCTGACTCTGACAGCTCCACCTTCACACCACCACCTGCCGCCGCGACTGCCGCCACGGACGCCACCGTCAGCGTCTCCCCGCCAAGCCGGACCACCGGGTTCCGAAACTCCGCCACCATTTTCTTCACTTCATCCAAATGGCTCCCCTTCATCGCCTCCGCCGCCAATCCCCAATTCAATGGATCTTTCAAGCATAAACCCTCCATTGCCGAATACCCGTTTGATCCGTTACCGTTCTCATGTGGTACCTCCATTGGATCACCCTCTTCTCTTCACCTGCCTCTATGAATTTAACAAGATCTTGGAAGTGAGCACAAGAAAACAGAGGAGGCTCTGTTTTTGTTTTTCTTTGCAAATATTTCAAAAGTGGGATATTTGCTGAAGGTAGCTAACCAGCTCTTGGTTTGTTTAAATAGAGTAGAGTCTCTTAGGTGGGGGAGTTAGTTGAGATTGTTTCATGACCGTACGATCAGCTCACGATTCGACGGATGAGAGACGTGACACGTATGCATGAAACTATGATGGTTGGAGTTAAAGATGGAGGGTGGGTTTTTGGCGGGGGTTGGTAGCTTGTATGGTGTGAGATTATCTCTATACACATCGTATGTTTAGTCTCCACCCACCTTCAAATATGCACTACGTCATTGCTTTTCTCTTCTTGTTTTGTGGTGAGAGTTTATGAAATAATAACTTATATCTGTCTTATAGACAGTGAGATTCATGCACTATTTTGACCAGCGTACATTATACAATATTCTGACAATGTATCTGAATAAACAAATTAACATCACATCAATTGATCATGGACCGTGAAATAAATCCTCTTATAGAGCAGCGGGTAGACATATCATGTTGATGCATTGTACTTGGGTAAGTGTGGAGTAATTATTTCTAGAATAGTGGAGTTCGGGTATGTGCTCCTCCTCAATTATACGAATATTTTCATACCATTTTCATTGTAATTAGGTTTTCCCCCACCTTCCAACTCAAGGTTACATGACTCAATACAAAACTCAATAGTGTAGAGGTAAACCGTGTGTCCATAAAGTAAGGCTGTGAAGTTTACTCGCATATTCTCTTTTGTTCTTTGTACAGAAACAAATCTTTACTAGTTCACGCAATAAAGTAAATATACATATATCACAATTAATTAAAGTAGACAAATATTAAATACAAATGATAACTATGCGACTCATAGAATGCTGTACGTTTTTTTTTTTTAGGAAAATGTACTCTTATGGAGTAGTGATACATACTAGCATGTTAGATTGGGCTAGCTTTCTATCATGCTATGCCTCAAAGTAGCATTTTCGCTAGACATGACTTAATTTGAGGTGCATGGGTATTCCTGATTGAAAATAGAACTGGATATTCGAGATTCTATTACAAATATTGCCGTCTCTTTTAAAAAATTTAACTTTGTTCATTACTTTCACAAATAATTTAGAAAATTTAATTTATGGGAATAAATAGTAACAAGAGCCTAAGGTGTTGAACTCAAAAAAAAAAAAGAACCTAAGGTGTGATAGTACAAAAGTCAATTTTAGCAAGCTTTTGTTGGTAATTTAAAGAAGCTAAGCATATAGTGCTTATAAATTTGGATCTTGTGTATGTAGCACTCTCTTCTCCCTTGTAAAAATTGACATGTTATCCTCAAATATATACACATTCTAGTTTTCTCATGAAAGCAAATGTTCAAACCAACATATCTTCCAACATACTAAATGGAGTTCAGATCCTCCATTCTTTTCAGCATTACAGAGAGAAAGAGTAGGTGACCCCATTCCTCCCAAAAAAAAATCTCCCATTTCTCTATGGGAGCAAGACAACTTCTCATTACCACTTTCATTTCTGGCTGTGGTTGGTCTAGATTTGCTTTCACCAACCCCACCCAATAAAGAGCCACCAAAACCTTCTCCATAATGCATATAACAATGAAACCATTCAATTATCTTTAAGAAAAAACCATTTTTAACTCACCCTATGAAGTAGGTGGCTTAATCCAACATTTCTTTAGAAAATTATCAATTTAAGTGTTGACAATCAGGTTTATGTTAGATAACCCATACTCCACTTCCTAAATCAAAAGAAGTTCTTGGTAGGTTGGAAATCTTGCTTAGAGCCCGTTTGGTAATGCTTTTACTTTCTAGAACGGTGTTTTTCGAATTCAAAAGCAGTATTTTTGTATTTGGTAAAGTTTTGTTTTTCTGCTTTCTAGAAAGCAACTGCTTCCCCACAATAGCTTTTGAAAAACAGGGGAGAGAATGCTTTCTACGACCTGCTTTTTGATTAATTTATCGTTGAACATCATTATCCATTAATAAATATTTATAATGTTTTATTATAATGTTACTATTTATTGTATCATGTCTGAAATAGTTGTTTTGACATTAACAAAAAGTCTAAAGCACTAATTACCAAACACAAAATGTAAAAGGTGATTTTCCACAGCAGTTTTCTCACAGTACTTTATACAGCAGTTTTCTAAACCGTCACAACATTACCAAACTAGCCCTCAGTTCCTTCTTCCCTAAAAAAATGTTTTTTTTCTAAAAAAAGTTTGTTAGAAATAGTATTACCTTTTCTTTTCTTTTCTTTTTCTTTTTTTTTTTTTGAAAACATTCTTACCTTTTCCATAATAATGACAATAATAATAAGGGTAAAGACATTTTCCAACCCTGACAATTGAATTAATTCCTCTCCACTACCCTGACATTTGTACAAAGACACTTTGCACTCATTTAACGGTACAAAAACACTTTTCTCTCATCAAAACACCTAAGAAATTTGAACAAACTACAAGTAACTCACCCACATTTTTAGTTCAATTCAAGAACAAAATGAATAACAAAAACAAATCGCGAAGAATTTTTTATTAAAAGTGAAAGGCTATAACAGCCACATTACAAGATCAAATCACAAAAGAATCTATAAAAACATCAAAACTCAAATACAAAATTATGTTATTTACCCAGCTCTTAAAATGGGTTGTTGCTTTTCAATTGCTTTCAAGTTCTTGCAAATCACGAAATTGGTAATCCCAACAGTCAAAACCACCAATTTAGCTTTATTAGGGTTGTGGGTAATTTGGGGGCTATGAGCTCAGAATCAAAGAAGAACCATTTGGGGGAAGAGAGGAGAGAAATGCTGTGAGAGTGGAGATATTAGTCATTGTAATGATGATGAATTTGATGAATCTCACTGAAGATGTTCTTCGTGATCTTGAACGATGAACACCACGAACACCAAGAATATCAGCACAACCCACACCATCGCACACGCCCTCTGTATTTTTCCCCGAATCCACACCAACAACCAACAACGCAACCATCACCACAACCACCACGTCCTCTGAATCTCCCTCTGTTCCTTCTCGGCACCAGCAGAAGAAGAAAAATCAACAGCATCCGCCGTAATCAAAGATGCAATCTGTTACCGTCTAGTAACTCTGAGAGCTTGGCCAAGACCAGATAATAAACAAAAAAAATGTTTTAGGGCTTAATATTTTTCTTTTTGATTTCAGAAAAATTACACCATTTTTATATTAGTAACCCTGACGGTTCGACCTATTTCTAATCCGAGTAAAGAACCGTATAGAAACCCCGGATAAATAAGAAATTCAACTTGACCCCAAAAGTTCAAATAACAAACTAAATCAATCCAACTGAATAAAAAACTACTAGCTAACGAACATAATCTTTCAAATACGATGGAGGATCAACCCTGCACCTCGGCCGTTCTGTGGTCTGATCCTCTAATCCATCATCACCATCATCACTGTCAACATCATCTCTGGTAGGGGTCACAGTACCCGTATCACAATCCGCCCAAATTATAATCAAAACTGGAATCCGCCAAATTGACCCATATAATTGCAGATCTGCGTTTGATTGAGTGGGAAGGTGAGAGAGAGAGATAGGTGGTGGCGACAATGGTTGGTGGTGGTTGCCGTACGTGAGATGGAAAGGAAGGGAGGGACGGAAGGCGAGGGAGGCGTGGTTGATCATCCGAGTTCCTGGGAAGGTGGTTGGCGGCTATGTTCACATCGGAAGAGAGAAAGAGGAACAGATGTGTTCACATGGAAAGACAGAAAGAGGGGAAGAGAGAGAGAGATTAGGGTTAGAAATGAAGTAGACAGATATTAAGGTTGTATATAGGGGGTAATTTTATAACATTTCAGGGGTAAAATTGTCTTTTTCTCGTGCTGTTAGTCAACCGTAAGCTTCCATCCAAAAAAAAGTGTCCAGTGTCTGTGTTCAAATGCTAGGGTAGCGGGATGGAATTAATCTAATTGACAGGGATGGTAACCGTTTTTTACCATAATAATAATATGTACATTTGAAAATACAAACGCACGCAAACTTAAGATTCAAAGAAAATAGAGTTGTTGGGTTGTCTGGCGTGTGAAAGCGGAAGAGCTGAATGCTTTGACGGGGTGTGACAGTGCGTGATAACTGACGGATGCGAAACTTTGGGTTATGGGTCGAAATATTATTCCGACTCGATTGATGTGGGTGGTTAGATAGATTGATAATCGAGAGACCGTCGAATCAAGAGCAGTACGTGTATTGCTACTCGGACGAAGAACGAGAGCAGAAAAAGAACGAAATAGGACTGAAATTCTAGGATCGTTTCAGCTCTATACCATGCGAGATTGGAGAATGTTGTGTTTATTATTCCTAATGATCATTGGTCCATATAAATACACAATAGAGGAATTACATACATGGTATGATATGCTAAAATGATAAACAAGATAATAACAACATAATGACTGATTTCATAATTCGTGGAAGAGATAACGAGTGATTTCTTAAATTATAGAAGAGATAAAGTGATGTTAACGCATTCCTTAACACGTCCACACAAGATGGAGGATCCATCGGAGAGTGCAACATAGTGACTGATTTCATAGTTCGTGGAAAAGATAATGGTGATTTCATAAATTACAGAAGAGAAGCGATGTTATCACATTGAAATTATAGATAATCTAATCAGTTAAAAAAGAAGTGTATGCAATTAGAGCTCTCTAAATTTTATTAAATGGATCACGTTAGTTGTCTATAATGTCAACTCATATCATACAGATTGTGATTTTTAGTTCAGTTAAATTTATCATCTAGAGAATTTTTAGCTGATTTTTCAAATTTCCAAAAGAAGTTTTAGTACTGATTGGTGTGGGACGTCAAATTGGATGGAAAACGCGGTACTGATATGTATCATCAGTTGGATTGTCATCCGTCTGAATGGCAGATATGATATCATTTTTGTCGACGGCAGCCGATGCGAACTTGTGTGCAAATTATTAGCTGGCGTGGTAGTGAAGTGATGGTCTAAACTTGCCCCTGCGACGTAGCCACAAAGATCATGAACAGAACACAATTGTCATTCTGGTGAATAAAAACAAACTCCCCAAAACTATTATAGATTCATTTTTAAGATTTGTTAGAGAACTTTTATTATTATTATATGGATCACAACGTGTTCTTTTCAATACTAATAATAATAATAATAATAATAATAATAATAATAATAATAATAATAATAATAGTTTAGTAAAACATCTATAAATATATAATGTTGAAACCGGAATATTTTATTAATTTAGCAAAATATTATTTTTTCGATAAATTAATAATTTATTTGTTTAAAGGTGTTTTACGTATGACCTTTAAATTTTCAAGTTGAATGTACAAGTTACAATGTATATTAGTTGGAGATGAAAAATAAATTAAAAAATTAAATAAAAAGTTAGTCATGGTACCAAAAAGTTGGTCAATGACTCAATGGTACCAACGTAGTATATTACATATGGATATGGTTAGAATTTTTATTTTTTTTAAATATATTTGATTAGAAATTGATCACAATAAACTGTTCATTGATTTTTTTTTTTATAATCACATCAACTATGGCTCTTCAATTATAAGGTGTTCAAAAATAAACCATGACAAATCAACAACGAAAATTGTTATGCGAGTGATCATCAGATTTTTTTTATTTTTTTTTTGAGGAAAATATCCGAATTTCTAACTTTTTGTAATTATTAATTTATAGTTTCGGGACCAACATATATACACTGGGATGTCGGAAAAGTTATTATCTTATTAATTTATCGATTGTGGTCCAATTTTGTACTGTCCCATGTTGAGACTAGACAAATTATTAAATTTATTGAAGTTATTAGTTTATAGAGGTTTTACTGTATTAATAATGCTTCAAACCCTAGCGAATTTGGCGAAGCAACAAAGCAGGAGGCAACGAAGCAATAGAAAGCTACTACCCATTCGTGAGAATGCCAAAGCCATTCGTACGAATGTCATTGGTGCGAATGGGTCAGCCATTCGTGCAAATGGGGTCTGGAGTCGGTGGCTGAAAGTTTCCTTATATGATTCGGAAGGTTCCGGGTTGTTTCAAGAGCAACTTTAGTGTTCCTAGGTCTATATATACAGTCTAGATTGTGGCTATTCTTGTGTGGGTTGTAATCAGGTCTTCTCTATCAATAAAATCGATTTTTCTGACCGTGGATGTAGCTAGTATTCAAATTAGTGAACCACATTAAATTCGGCGTTCTTGATAGTTTTGTTTCATCATTCTTATCTCTACCCTTTGTTTTTTACAAATTAATAACAATATCCCCTAACCCATACTTCCTCTGTCTCACATCAAAAAAGTGCCAAAAAAGTTTTATCGCTTTGCTATCCAAATCATTGAATCAAAATGACTCGGTAAATAGTCATAAAAGTCAAATTGAGAACTTCCTAAAGAGATGGAGGAAGTAACACTTAAAAATATAACTACTTTTTCCTCAAAGTAAAAGTCATCACACTGGGTTTCATGGCAATTGGCATCAAGCTATGAATCGAACAAATGTGTCATTTTGTCTGTAATTGTCACACCTTGGACTTTTCCTTAAACATACCGTGTGTAAAATAAAATAAAGATGGTGCTTAATGTCTTTTTACTTAAATATAAGGGTGCAAAGTATCTTTTTCCCAATATAAGTAGGTAGTTGCATTGTACATTTGTTATTGGTCCATGAGAGGAACTCGCTGTATAGTCCACGTCCACGCGACTCACGAGTCTTTAGGAATTGCTACCATCATTCTTTAACGGGGGCGTTTGGATTTATAGGTTTTGTGGTTTAAGAACAATGAACTGCAAAAAGATCGACTCATAGTTACAAAATTAGTTCCGGTTGTCGATTCGTTTGGCTTTTTTTGGATCGAAAGGATTGGTAGTGTACTATATCATCAAATATATATAGTTATTTATTTGATTTTTTTTTTAAAATTTATATAAATACAATGTTCTATTTTTTGAAATATATAAATACAATGTTAAAGTATATATACATGAATTACAATTGAATCAGTGAAGTGTTAAAATGTAGAAAAAATTATCACAAATATATAAAATTAAAAATATTGACGTGTACGTTGTTTCCGACCGAATCTGACCTAAATCGGTCGGAACAGACCGGAACGAACCGGAATTTGGCCGAGATTGAACTTTAATAGTTCTGTTTCGATTTGTCCACAAACAGAACGATCAGACCGTTCCGGACCGGATTGACAACTATGGATCAAATACCCAAACAACCCCACGTCAGTGACAGTTGTGTTTGTTCCCAAACCAACAAATGAAATGCACCAATTGGTAATGTTGGTTCATGACATATGGGGACTGACTAGGCTTTATAGCACATGGTAAACTGTGTGATTATTCTAAAGATAGCATACCACCACACAGATTAGAACTTGTAGCATCTCCAATCATCACCCTCCACGTCCCTTTTCCGGCCCACCACTTTTACTCTACAACTTATCCCCACCCTCACCCACTCAAATTCGTTGGTTCAAGTGGTAGAGCATTAAAAGTTTTTATGAGGTATCGGGTTCAAACTCGAGAAAAAATATTTTTTCAAAAAAATCATTGAGAAAATATGTAAATTATGAGTCTTTTTATTTTGTTTCTAAATTACTAAATATTATCATTATATTAAATTAGTAGGCGTATTATATTTTACTCTAAAAAGCAAAATATTACTTTCTCAAAAAAAAAGCAAAATATTACCACTATATATATAACTTTCATGAGGTTGATTTATTTTTAATTTCTAATATGAAATATAACTGAAATGAACAAAAAAATATGTCACACAAAGAGAATGTATTATTTCCACACAAAAATAAAAGAACGAACGGTGTGTATGTTTCGTAAATGTACTTTTCAATAGCCAAAATGTAATTGAAACTTTCTTAAATGTATTTTTCAATGGACAAGGATTTTCTATAGACCGGATTGTTGGAGCTCCTATAAGCTCTTGACATGACAAGTTCTTATTGGTCCAAGTTAACTTTTTTTAAAAAAATATTCATTGACTAGGACTCCTATTATTGACAATATTTTCAATTAAAAGATATAGATATGCCACTTTTTTTAGGAAATCGTCAAATTAATATTGCGATGATTGATTACAATCTCTATTAGATATCTTCTAGTTAAATTTCATGTTAATAAGTTGGAATCTTATTTCTTTAGATCACTATAATTATTTCTAAAAATAATATAATACAGTAAGCAATCAATTCATTTCTGAAAAAATAAAAATAAGAAAATTAAATCACGTTTGTTTCTCAAACATAGTTCAATGTAGCCGTAAAGTAAAATTCAATTTCATCCCTCAAGTTTGGAAAAAGACACTCACTCCTATTCCTGTTTGGTAAATGACACTTTCATCCTTTAGTGAGCCTAAAGTTTGAGTACACTAAAGAGGTGAAAATGTCATTTTCCAAACTAAAAGGGGTCAAACTGTCTTTCTCTAAAACCTGAAGGGGTGTAAGTGTCATTTTCCAAACTAAAAGGGGGTGTGTAATACCCCGTTTATCTAGCAGGGGTAAAACAGTCAATTTGGTAAAATAACATTTTAGTAAAACTTTGAGTTTAGTTTATAAAATTTTTAGAATAATATTAGAGTATTAATCAAGAAGTAACTCGTAGTTGTTTTACAAATTCTAGATAGTTTTAGTTTATAGCGCATGTTTAATCACCGCGAGTATTGCTAGTCTTGCCACACCCAATCACCCAACCACATAATACTCCACCCACACCCAATTATTGCCAAAAATATTATTTAATTTGAAAACTTTTGTCTCCAACAAGCTTTCTCTTCTCCTTCCTCTATACGATTCTTCACCATCATCACCACCACCTTCATGAAGCTACTAGCACCGCCCTTGTCACATCACTTGTGCTTGGAGCCCAAGCAATCTCAGCTATATAAACAGCTGATCAGCCACCCCCTCCCACCAGCAGCCACTCACAACAACCACCACCTCCCTCATCACCATTGTCACCATCTTCCCCAACATCACCCGAGAAGAACCACCCTGCCACCACCAGCAGCCAACCCTCCATCTCTCCACCCCTCTCTGTTGCTCTCTGCCCGCAACAAACCTCACCAGCAGCAGCAGCGTGGTAGTGGCAGCAGCCAACCACCACCACCGTCGCCACAACCTCCGGCGACAAAACCAAGTGAAGAAACACCCACTGCCTCCACCCTCAGCACTCTCTCCTTCTCTCCCTCCCTCTCTGCTCTCAGGACTCTACAGAACAGAGGAGCAGCAGTAGCAGCAGCTACCGCAGCCACCGCTGCCACCCTCGGACCACCACCGAGAGAACCCAGTTCTCTCTCTCTCTCATCCCCGTGGCCTTACCCAAGCTCTCTGACCAACTTTGGGCTCATCCCCGACCTGAGCAGAGCCCAAGGAGGCAGCAGCAGCAGCAGAAACCACTGCGAACTCCGGCGACCTCCATTGTTGCCGGCCAACCTCCGGCCAAAATTCGACGAGCTCTCCGTAGGTGCACCCAGGCGACTTCTTTGCTTCCAGAAGACTCTTAGGGCCCCGACCAGTTCACTAGGAGCCTCAAACCAGGCTGTGGAAGCCATTAAAGCCGGCGACGGAGCTCAACTCCGGCGACCCCGACGCCAAGCTTCGACCCGACCCATTTCTTAGCGATTTCCGGCCATTCTTGGCCTAGGTACGTCCTACACCTTCTGATTAGTTGTTTGATGTTGTTAGAATTGAAGTTCGATAGCTGGAATCGTAGTTAAATTGAAGAAATTATAGTTGTTGTAGAAAGGGGGTAAAAGTGTAGTTTTTGAAAACTGTTAAAACTTGACTTAGGGGTTCTGTTTGTAATTTCAGAAACTTTAGGGGCTGTTAGTATACTATATTAAACTTGCTTTGGTGGCTAGTTGAGGAATTTGTAGACTTTTAATACGAATGGGGGTTTTTGTGTATTTAACTTAAACTTGTCACTTTTTGTTAAAAATAAAAATAATAATTTCAGAATATAAATAATTTCTAAAAATACTATTTTTTCATCCTCGTTTTAGAAAAGTAATTTTGGTATTAAAATAGCATGCGGTTTATTTGTTAAAAATTAAATAAGAAATATTTTGAGTTAAACTTTAAATAAATATTGTTAAATAAATATTGTTAATAACTTGGATGTTTAATACTTGCAAATTTAATATTTTGCTAGGCTTTAAATATTGTTTTGTTGTGGTTAGTATTTTATAAAAGTTTTCCCTTTAACTAAATAGTTTTAAATATTGTTTAAATAATTATAGAATTACTAATATGTCTTTTTCATTAAAGATAAATTAGTTTTGTTTTCACTACTTTATCTAGTATTTTATAATTTCTCTAGTTAGTTAGACACTTTTAATTAATAATAGTCATAATAATAATAGTTGTCTAAATATAAAAACGTGGTTTTATAATTTATAATAGAAGATTTTAACAAAATAAAACGTTAGGGAAAATAAATAACTAGAGGGGTTGGGTAGAATTAAAAGAGAATATTTTTAGGACGAGTAGTATTTTGTTAGATTATTTGTTAACGTAAAAGTTACGGGTTGTAGGTGACGGTTGTAGGCCGAGACATTTCTAGAACGTGCTAGCGCTACGGAAGTAAGGTAAGTAACATGCCAAGCCTAGAGCCTAGCTTCCTTCGTGTCTTAATATGACTTTTATTTCTTGTCTCAAAATGCATTTTATTTGGTTATTTATTTACTTGTTTTATTTCGAAGCCTCCTTTTATTTCAAGAAGTTATTTTGAACTTGTCACACGATTAATAATAATGCGTAATTAACGTAAAGTGGAAAGAGTTGTGCGGGAGAAGCAATTTATTATTGTCGTGTGACTTCGATCACTCGACCAGAGATCAGATTTTATTTTAACCCGGTCGCAACCTGCCGGGTCGCTCCATGTACTCACCTCTCTGGCCGCAAGAAGTCTTAGGGGGCTGCCGGCAGTTAAGGTCATGGTTGCTAGTGATAGATTAGTAGTTCCTTCCCCGTATCAACAAAGTTAATAATACAGTTTTGGCATGAGCTTTTGAAAGAAAGGAAGAAGAGATTGAGAAAGATAATCCCCGTTTGGAAAAGATATTAAGAAAAGGAGAAGTTTATATGAGTTCCTACTTTATTTACTGAATTCATTACAAGTTTTATTCCTCCTGTTTTATTATTGCAAAAGTAAAGCTTCATCTTCTGTTTTACATGTTTGGGTGTTATTTACTCAGCATTTCACAGCTGACTTTAGAAACTGCGGTTCTGTTTTCCTTCCCACCGCAGGCTTAGAGGCAGGAGGCTATGGCGAAGCTGGGTACGGGACTCACGTGTAGTGTTAGGTAGCAAGCAAGGTCATGTATAGCTTTTGGAAATCACTTTTGTAACGTTTAGTGACTTTCATGAAGTTTAATGATGTATAATAAATAATTAGTTTTGGAATGTTATGTTTTGATTCCCGCCGTCACTTTTAGCATCGGCCCCTCCCGGGCTTTCCGGTCCGGAACGGAAGGTTTTGGGAAACCACGGGCTGTTGCAGGTGGTATCAGAGCAGGCAGTCCATAAAAAGGAAATTTAAAACCGGTAGGGCAACTAAAATTGGACGTAGGGCAAAATAATTAAAATTGGATAAGCCGTTGGGGTTACGGGTAGTTTAGGTCTTGATTTCTCCCACCCACCCGCATCCTGATTTTCAGCTTTATGGGTTTTGAGTTATTTGAGATGCGTATTTTGCTGATTTTTATGAGAAGGAGATAGAGTTTAACTTGCACAAGAAGTTCTTTCTTGATTAGCTGAGTTGTGCAGATATGGGACTTATGTGCTTTTATTGCAAAATTGTTATTTCCTGCATGTTAGTTTTATGTGATAATGTTGGATATCTTAATTGCGGAATATGATTATTAAAGTTTCCGCGACCTTAACCAAGGATACCGTAGGATGTGACTAATAGACCGTTCCATTACCACTATAGGAAAGTTTGACCATGATAGATGGCTGATAACATCCTATGGAGCAATTTTTCGCACAAATGGCACAGATGATGAATAACGGAGGACAGGCAGGAAATAACTGGGCCAAGAAAGTAGCTGAAATGAAACCCATGGAGTTTACTGGGAAAGAGGATCCTGTCGAGTTAGAAGACTGGATCATGGAAATGGATAAGATTCTTGAGGTGATAGAATGCCCCGATGACCGGAAGGTCAACTGCGCAGTCTTCTACTTGAAGAGTGAAGCGAACCTCTGGTGGAGAAATGTACGAGAAGCTCTCCTAGCCGAACCCAACTTCAACTGGGAAGCTCTCCAAACCGCCCTCAGAGCTCGGTTCTACCCTCATCACGTGAAGAGGAGCAAGGAACAGGAATTCCAGAACCTGCGGCAAGGAAATGACTCCGTGACTGAGTATTTCCGGAAGTTTACCGAGCTGACACAATTCGTAGGCAACATGGTGCCAGATGAAGACTCCAAAGTTTCCCGATTCATCGGTGGATTGCACGAAAGGCTGCAAGAGTCTCTGCTCAGCAGGACCTACTCTTCGCTTCATGAAGCCTACGACAGAGCTGCTGATATCTACCGAGTTCGTGTCACTCAGGAGGAGAATCGCAAGAAACGCAAGCTTGAGGAGGTAGGAGGAAGCAACACCAACTTTGCCAAGGGCAATCAGAGGTTCAAGCCTAACAATGGAGGAGGTAACCAGGGGCAGTATCGGGGAAACCAGCAGAATGCTGGGACTCAAAAGAATCGTCGCTATTTCTGCAAATGGTGCCCACGAAACCACCCAGGAACGGACTGTGAGGGGAACCCGGTCACTTGCAACAACTGTGGCAGGCGAGGACATCGAGCTTATGAATGCCGATCTCAACCAGCCGGGAACCAGCTGATGATCCAAGGAGGTAACTTTGGAAGGCCACAGCAGAACAACTACCAGGGCAACCGTCAGCAGAACGGGAACAACTTTGCCCGCAACCAGCAGCTCGGGAACCAGCAGAATGGAAACCGCAACCAGAACAATGGAGGCAATGGATATGTCAGGCAGCAGAACTACAACCCAGGCAATGCAGGCCAGAACGGAGGCCAACCCAGGATCGGAAACCAAAATGCTGGATATGGGAACAACCCCAATGGAGCTGGAGCAGGAGGAGGAGGAGCTCAGAATGCAAACGTAGGAAGAATTGCTGTGCTGACTAAGACTGAGGCAGAAGCTGCACATGGAGTTGTCACGGGTACTTTCTCTATTCATGAGAAACCTGCCTTCGTATTATTTGATTCTGGTGCATCCTATTCCTTTATATCATCCTCGTTTGCTGAGAAATTGGGTTTGCTTAGCTCATCTAGTATATCTATCCCACTAGCAACCCCTAATGGCCAGATAACTGTCTGTGATACCATATTCGAAGGGGTAGAAGTCAAAATCTTAACCTGCACCTTACCTGCCAACCTAATAAAATTTAACCTAGGAGGCATAGATGTGATCCTAGGGATGGACTGGCTTGGGAAGTATAGGGCAGTTATTGACTGCTATGATCAGAAGGTTCGGTTAAAGGGACCTAAAGGAGAAAAGATCACCTATCGTGGTATCACCACTGAACCTCGAATCAGACTAGTGTCTGCCTTGACTATAATCAACCAGATGAAGAAGGGGAACTTTGCCTACTTGTGTTATGTCCAAGACGTAACCAAGAAGGAAAATGTGCTGGACGAGATACCAGTTGTGAGGGAATTTCCTGATGTATTCCCTGACGAGATTCCCGGAAGGCCACCTCAACGAGAAGTGGAGTTTACTATAGACTTGGCACCTGGATCTGCACCCATCTCCAAGGCGCCGTATCGGATGGCACCTGTGGAATTGAAGGAGCTGAAGGAGCAGATACAAGAACTTCTACAGAAGGGGTACATACGACCTAGTGTGTCACCCTGGGGAGCACCAGTGCTGTTCGTCAGGAAGAAGGACGGAAGCTTGCGATTATGCATCGATTACCGGGAGCTAAACAGCGTCACTATCAAGAACAAGTATCCACTACCCCGGATTGACGATCTATTCGATCAGCTGCAAGGAGCCAGTGTCTTCTCCAAGATCGACCTGAGATCGGGTTATCATCAACTCCGCGTAGCTGAGAAAGATATTCCAAAGACGGCCTTCAGCACAAGGTACGGTCACTACGAATTCACGGTTATGCCGTTCGGTTTGACCAACGCTCCTGCCGTATTCATGGACTTGATGAACCGAGTAATGAAGCCGTTTCTAGACCGGTTCGTAGTTGTCTTCATCGATGACATCCTGGTGTACTCGAAGAACGAAGAGGATCACGAAGAGCATCTCCGAGAAGTATTGCAGACCTTGAGGCAAGAGCAGCTGTACGCTAAGCTTTCGAAATGTGATTTCTGGTTGGATCGTGTGCCGTTTCTAGGCCACATCATCTCCAAGGAAGGAGTATCCGTTGACCCAGCAAAGGTCTCAGCGGTTAAGGACTGGCCTACACCGAAGAACGTGTCCGAAATTCGAAGCTTCCTCGGCTTAGCCGGTTACTACAGGCGTTTCGTGAAGGATTTTTCGAAGATTGCCAGGCCATTGACTACGCTGACGAAGAAGGCGGTGAAGTATCACTGGGACGACAGCTGTGAAGAGGCGTTCCAGACTCTAAAGGAGAAGCTCACTACAGCACCAGTGTTAGCTTTACCAAACGACTCTGGCGAGTTTGAGGTATACAGCGATGCGTCAAAGAAAGGACTTGGATGTGTGCTGATGCAAGACCGAAGGGTGATTGCCTACGCTTCGAGGCAGCTGAAGCCACACGAGGAGAACTATGCTACACATGATCTGGAGTTGGCAGCAGTAGTCTTTGCGCTGAAGATATGGAGGCATCATCTCTACGGGGCAGTTTGCAAGCTCTACACAGATCATCACAGCCTAAAGTATATCTTTACGCAGAAAGAGCTAAACAACAGACAACGAAGATGGCTGGAGATTATCAAGGACTACGATCTACGCATCCAGTACCACGAAGGGAAAGCTAATGTAGTCGCTGACGCGCTAAGTCGTAAATCGAGCCATGCAGTGAACGCCATGGTAGTCTTATCAGACTGGTTATGTCACGAGTTCCGGAAGCTCAACATCGAAGTGGTGGAACAAGGAACGGTGCAAAAGCTGCTCGGGAGCATGACAGCAGTACCAGACTTATTCGAAGAAATACGAAACAATCAAGCAGGAGATGTGAAGCTCGAGAGGATCAAGAAGAAGATTGCAGCAGGAGAGGCCAAGGAGTTCCAGATTCACGAAGACGGGAGTATTCGCTACAAAGGAAGATGGTGCGTGCCACAGAAGTGTTCAGAGGTTAAGGAGAAGTTGATGCAGGAGGCACACAACACTCCATACTCCGTCCACCCTGGAGGCGGTAAGCTTTACAAGGATCTGAAGAAGACGTTCTGGTGGCCAAATATGAAGAAGGAAGTAGCTGAGTTCGTGGCTAGATGCCTAACATGCCAGAAAGTGAAATTCGAGCACAAGAGAATGGGAGGTCTACTACAGCCATTGGATGTTCCAGTCTGGAAGTGGGACTCCATATCAATGGATTTCGTCACAGCTCTACCTACGTCGAAGAATGGACTAAACCAGATATGGGTAGTCGTAGACAGACTAACCAAGACAGCGCGATTCATCCCAATGAAGGACACGTGGGACATGGAGCAAAGGGCAGATGCATACGTCAGAAACATCGTGAGATATCATGGGGTTCCGAGTTCGATAATCTCGGATAGAGACCCTAACTTTCTCTCTCATTTCTGGAAAGCGCTTCAAGAAGCACTAGGAACTCAGCTGAAATTCAGTACGGCTTTCCACCCAGCCACAGACGGTCAGACGGAGAGAACTATACAGACGCTAGAGGATATGTTAAGAGCCTGCGTTATGGACTTTCAAGGCTCATGGGTCGATAAGCTGCCATTAATAGAATTCTCCTACAACAACAGCTACCACGCTAGCATCGGGATGGCACCGTATGAAGCCCTCTATGGAAGGAAGTGTCGATCGCCGCTGTGTTGGAGTGACATCAGCGAAACAGTGATCATTGGCCCACAAATGATTGAAGACATGACGAACCAAGTTCGACTCATACAGCAGAGGATGAAAGCGGCTCAAGACAGGCAGAAGTCATACGCAGATCAGAAGAGAAGACCACTGGAGTTTCAAGTAGGAGAGAAAGCTTTCTTGCGAGTCTCACCTACTAAGGGAGTAACCAGGTTTAACCTGAAAGGAAAATTAAGCCCTAAATTTATTGGTCCGTACGAGGTTATTGAGAAGATAGGAGAAGTTGCGTATCGACTGGACCTACCATCGAACCTAGGGCGAGTACACAACGTCTTTCACGTATCCCAGCTGAAGAAGTATATACCAGACCCGTCTCATATCTTGGATCCAGAACCAGTGGATTTTGACCCATCACTAACCTACGAGGAGCAACCTGTCAAGATACTGGACACAAAGACAAGGGATACAAGAACCAAGAGTGTCAAACTGGTCAAAGTCCTATGGACCAACCACCAAACAGAGGAAGCAACTTGGGAAGCTGAGGAAGAGATGAGAAAGAAATACCCACACTTATTTAATGAGGTACGTGGAGTTCCGGGGACGTCACTCTCTAAGGGGGAGAGGATGCAACCCTCTGTTTAATACTATTATGCCCTAGTCTGCTATTTTAATACCTTTGAGATTTAATTGACCCTGAGACTTAGAATCCAAATGAGACTATGACCACCTAATTAGATAGACATGACTACGACCTTATTTGACTTTACGTGTTGCATTGCGTGTGTCGTAAATTGACTACTTGCTATTATTTGTTATGTGAAGTTACTTGCCATTCATGTGATATAAATTCTGTTAGACAGTTACATGTTAGGTGATTTGAATATTGTGATTAGTCTTTTGATTTTAGCTTCGAGGACGAAGCTGTGCTTAAGGGGGGAAGGATGTAATACCCCGTTTATCTAGCAGGGGTAAAACAGTCAATTTGGTAAAATAACATTTTAGTAAAACTTTGAGTTTAGTTTATAAAATTTTTAGAATAATATTAGAGTATTAATCAAGAAGTAACTCGTAGTTGTTTTACAAATTCTAGATAGTTTTAGTTTATAGCGCATGTTTAATCACCGCGAGTATTGCTAGTCTTGCCACACCCAATCACCCAACCACATAATACTCCACCCACACCCAATTATTGCCAAAAATATTATTTAATTTGAAAACTTTTGTCTCCAACAAGCTTTCTCTTCTCCTTCCTCTATACGATTCTTCACCATCATCACCACCACCTTCATGAAGCTACTAGCACCGCCCTTGTCACATCACTTGTGCTTGGAGCCCAAGCAATCTCAGCTATATAAACAGCTGATCAGCCACCCCCTCCCACCAGCAGCCACTCACAACAACCACCACCTCCCTCATCACCATTGTCACCATCTTCCCCAACATCACCCGAGAAGAACCACCCTGCCACCACCAGCAGCCAACCCTCCATCTCTCCACCCCTCTCTGTTGCTCTCTGCCCGCAACAAACCTCACCAGCAGCAGCAGCGTGGTAGTGGCAGCAGCCAACCACCACCACCGTCGCCACAACCTCCGGCGACAAAACCAAGTGAAGAAACACCCACTGCCTCCACCCTCAGCACTCTCTCCTTCTCTCCCTCCCTCTCTGCTCTCAGGACTCTACAGAACAGAGGAGCAGCAGTAGCAGCAGCTACCGCAGCCACCGCTGCCACCCTCGGACCACCACCGAGAGAACCCAGTTCTCTCTCTCTCATCCCCGTGGCCTTACCCAAGCTCTCTGACCAACTTTGGGCTCATCCCCGACCTGAGCAGAGCCCAAGGAGGCAGCAGCAGCAGCAGAAACCACTGCGAACTCCGGCGACCTCCATTGTTGCCGGCCAACCTCCGGCCAAAATTCGACGAGCTCTCCGTAGGTGCACCCAGGCGACTTCTTTGCTTCCAGAAGACTCTTAGGGCCCCGACCAGTTCACTAGGAGCCTCAAACCAGGCTGTGGAAGCCATTAAAGCCGGCGACGGAGCTCAACTCCGGCGACCCCGACGCCAAGCTTCGACCCGACCCATTTCTTAGCGATTTCCGGCCATTCTTGGCCTAGGTACGTCCTACACCTTCTGATTAGTTGTTTGATGTTGTTAGAATTGAAGTTCGATAGCTGGAATCGTAGTTAAATTGAAGAAATTATAGTTGTTGTAGAAAGGGGGTAAAAGTGTAGTTTTTGAAAACTGTTAAAACTTGACTTAGGGGTTCTGTTTGTAATTTCAGAAACTTTAGGGGCTGTTAGTATACTATATTAAACTTGCTTTGGTGGCTAGTTGAGGAATTTGTAGACTTTTAATACGAATGGGGGGTTTTTGTGTATTTAACTTAAACTTGTCACTTTTCGTTAAAAATAAAAATAATAATTTCAGAATATAAATAATTTCTAAAAATACTATTTTTTCATCCTCGTTTTAGAAAAGTAATTTTGGTATTAAAATAGCATGCGGTTTATTTGTTAAAAATTAAATAAGAAATATTTTGAGTTAAACTTTAAATAAATATTGTTAAATAAATATTGTTAATAACTTGGATGTTTAATACTTGCAAATTTAATATTTTGCTAGGCTTTAAATATTGTTTTGTTGTGGTTAGTATTTTATAAAAGTTTTCCCTTTAACTAAATAGTTTTAAATATTGTTTAAATAATTATAGAATTACTAATATGTCTTTTTCATTAAAGATAAATTAGTTTTGTTTTCACTACTTTATCTAGTATTTTATAATTTCTCTAGTTAGTTAGACACTTTTAATTAATAATAGTCATAATAATAATAGTTGTCTAAATATAAAAACGTGGTTTTATAATTTATAATAGAAGATTTTAACAAAATAAAACGTTAGGGAAAATAAATAACTAGAGGGGTTGGGTAGAATTAAAAGAGAATATTTTTAGGACGAGTAGTATTTTGTTAGATTATTTGTTAACGTAAAAGTTACGGGTTGTAGGTGACGGTTGTAGGCCGAGACATTTCTAGAACGTGCTAGCGCTACGGAAGTAAGGTAAGTAACATGCCAAGCCTAGAGCCTAGCTTCCTTCGTGTCTTAATATGACTTTTATTTCTTGTCTCAAAATGCATTTTATTTGGTTATTTATTTACTTGTTTTATTTCGAAGCCTCCTTTTATTTCAAGAAGTTATTTTGAACTTGTCACACGATTAATAATAATGCGTAATTAACGTAAAGTGGAAAGAGTTGTGCGGGAGAAGCAATTTATTATTGTCGTGTGACTTCGATCACTCGACCAGAGATCAGATTTTATTTTAACCCGGTCGCAACCTGCCGGGTCGCTCCATGTACTCACCTCTCTGGCCGCAAGAAGTCTTAGGGGGCTGCCGGCAGTTAAGGTCATGGTTGCTAGTGATAGATTAGTAGTTCCTTCCCCGTATCAACAAAGTTAATAATACAGTTTTGGCATGAGCTTTTGAAAGAAAGGAAGAAGAGATTGAGAAAGATAATCCCCGTTTGGAAAAGATATTAAGAAAAGGAGAAGTTTATATGAGTTCCTACTTTATTTACTGAATTCATTACAAGTTTTATTCCTCCTGTTTTATTATTGCAAAAGTAAAGCTTCATCTTCTGTTTTACATGTTTGGGTGTTATTTACTCAGCATTTCACAGCTGACTTTAGAAACTGCGGTTCTGTTTTCCTTCCCACCGCAGGCTTAGAGGCAGGAGGCTATGGCGAAGCTGGGTACGGGACTCACGTGTAGTGTTAGGTAGCAAGCAAGGTCATGTATAGCTTTTGGAAATCACTTTTGTAACGTTTAGTGACTTTCATGAAGTTTAATGATGTATAATAAATAATTACTTTTGGAATGTTATGTTTTGATTCCCGCCGTCACTTTTAGCATCGGCCCCTCCCGGGCTTTCCGGTCCGGAACGGAAGGTTTTGGGAAACCACGGGCTGTTGCAGGGTGAAAGTGTCTTTCTCTCAAAGCTAAATGTCTTATACCCTCTATTATTTGTTGAAAGCTAGGCAGCACCTGCAGTGAACTACGTTGAGAAAGAAACGCGAGTTAAGTTTCCCAGTTTTATTTTTTCCGCAAATGAATTAATTATTTACTGTACTATAACATTTTCAGAAATAGTTATAGTGATCCTAAGAAATAAAATTCCAACTGGTTAACATGAAAATTAATTTGAAGATATCTAATAGAGATTGTAGTCAATCGCATTACTGATTTGAAGATTTCCTAAAAAAAAGTGGCATATCTATATCTTCTAATTGAAATATTGCCAATAATAAAAGTCCTGGTCAACGAAAAAAAAATAAAAAAAATTAACTTGGACTAATAAAAACTTGTCATGTCAAGAGTTTATAGGAACATTTACAACCCGGTCTATAGGAAATTCTTGTCTTTTTTCAATAGCTTGGTTCATCTTTGGATGACTGTTCAGTTGCTGCTCATTTATTCAAGGAGTGCATTTCTCTTCTCGGTATTGGGCGTAGGAACCGATGGTGTACACTCCTCGAGAAGCTAGTTCATATGCTCATCAATTTGCCAAAATTGGTCAAAGTGTTTGATCAGGTAAAATTTGTGCTACTATGGGCTTGTTTGGATAGGAGGGTTGAGGGGGTTGGATTTCAAAATTTGGGTGGCATTTGGATAGGCAGGTTGAGGTTGGAGCAGGTCCGGTGGCCGGCAAATTTATAGCCCCACCGGTATTATTTTTTTTATCACATATTGGGAGTAGCTGTCCACCGGCAATAATTGCGGTGCCCGACATTTAGTTACCGGTGCCCTGCTTTTATTACCGGTTGTCGGTAGGTAGTTGAGTATTGTTTACCATAGCTGGCTTATGCCGGTGCATGGTAGTTTTTTTTATACGCCCGTTTGTTTGTTAGTTTCAGTTATCAATTCACTCTATTTAAATTCGTCTCTCCCAACACACTTCACATACTCAACCTCAAGCATACTGAAGTTTTATTCACGTACTATATCCTTGCTCAGGTTTTGTTTGTCTTTATTTTACATCACAGACTCTGTTTGTTGTTCATTTTTCTTCATTCGATATTTATTTTGTTTATCTTTTCAGTCTTATGGACAATCATGGGGAGCCTCCTCGGCTATCACGGAACGCAAGAATGAGAGTCCGCGCCGTTCATGAGCGATGGGGGCGTAATGACTGGTCGTTCATCGAACTTCTGATTGACAAAAAATTGCGACTGAACCGTCGTGGCCTCCTATCTTCAAACATGGCTTACCAGCGTGTTTGTGACTCTTGGTTCAGTCACACTGGAGATTATCTGACCCAGATGGTGTATGTCAACCGCTACGAGCTTCTTCGTCGTGACTTTGAAGCTTGGGTTCGTTCCACCGGAGCCCCTGAATTGGCTACTGAAGAAGATAACAGTCCTGCTGTTCTAGTTCAGCGGTCGTTGTTCATCGAGGGGAACAAAGATATTCTTTGCTATCTGTTCGACCTACCGTACCATGGTGATCATCCTCTTCATCCGGGCGTGAATAACAGTGTCGTTCCTGACGAGATTGAAGTCAAAAATCCAAGCAACAACAAGAATCCGTGGTAACTGAAATGTATAGTAGTTGATAAACTGTCATTATGTCGAATTCGTGATGTTTACCGTTTGTGTTGGCTGTTATAGCGGCGTACTGTTTGTACTTTGTTGAAGGTGTGCAATAAAAATCGAGCAGTTTATCTTACTTCTATACTTTCCCCAGTTTGTTACGGTAGTCGGAAATTGAAGTTAACTATGACATCTTAACAGCAAAACTTACAGAACAAGGAGACTATGTTAACCAATCTCGTCGCCGTGTCCGGTTCGCGGAAAAATGTTCTGTGCTAGACAGTGCTTCAGAAGCCGATATTCCGGCTTACTATCAGATGACTTCAGCCCCTTCTTTGTATTTCATCTACAACAGAAGATGCTGTAGTAGTCTTCGAGGGATGCGTCGCCAATATAATTCGTAATTTCATGTCGTTTAATGAACCATATTTGATCCCCCTCATTTGGAATGGACAACGCCCTTGAAATGATCTCAAGACTTGCTATGATATAAGTTCCCTTCAACACGCCCGCTGGAACTTCTACATCGCGAAAGGGCCTCCACTTCAAGGTGGCGTAGAAAAAACAGACTAGAATGGGATAAACTTTGCGTTCCAGCTTGCACAAGGAATCCCATCTTGCCCACTCCAAGTGAGCTTGTAGATATTCACTGTATTCGTCTCCAATATTGAGGGATTTACCCATGGCAATGTTACGCAAAGTCATCTCGTTGTACACGGGACCGTCTTTTGTCTCGGGAAATGGAGATCTACCCCCCCCCCCCAACAAACAAGTAATACGGCATGCTCATTGAGGGTCGCTCCCTAGAATCGTTAGACAAGTCCCTGTACGTTGTCCTTTTGTCAGACATTTTGAGCAGTGTCGAGAGAAAGAAAAGAAGAGTTGAAATTAGACAATTGAAAGCTTGAAAGTGGGAGATGGAAAAATTGAAACGTAATGCATCAAATGAGAAGATGTACTCTGTAATATCCCTGGTTGTGGAAAGCATGAAATACTTAAATTTACTGTAAATATGTGTTTTTGACATAACCTGTTAGCATTCTTAATTGCTATTGTTTGCAGTGTAGTGGTTGTATTTCTGAAGCTTATGTTACCTAAGTGAATTTTATGTTATTTAGTATCATGATAGATGAACTCATAATTGTGAAACTATGATAGTTAAGCTCGTCCAGAAATACACCAGAATTACTAATATCTTTTTTAATCTCTAGATTAAGGATATAAATATTTTGGGAATAATTAGTACTAATCATTCGTTTAAGTGTTACTTAGCTTAGTAAATCATGATTAGTACGTAATGACTTTTAGTATGTTAGCTTGTATATGTGCTAACTGTATGAATGACACGTAGGGTGACACGTGTCACTGCCTTAGTTACTTTCACTGATGATTGACACACGCCCCTGCTGCGTGTCGTCGCGTGGCAGCTTTCGTCACATGTGCGACACGTGTCCTACTGCAAGTCAGATGCTTCTGACACATAACCCTCCCGCGTGTCACCGCCATAGCCTCCTGCTCTGCATGCGTGACACCTATGCGACATGTGTCGCGACTCAGTCCTCCAACCCCTGCATGGATGCCACGTGTCCCTATGACACATCGGTATCTGATTGGTCGATCACTTCTATAAATAGGGTCTAGTGTTATAGTTATTTCTCATTCCAGACTAGAGTTAGTTATTGATAAGTGAGAGAGAGATACTGGTGTTACTCTATACTTGGAGCTGCTATTATTATTTTGAAGTCGTTATCAGATGCTATTATTGAGGTAGGGGGTTATGCACTTTACAATATTATTATCGCTTACGGTTTATGAGCATGCTTGGGGTTATATATATATATATATGTCGATTCGTATATTATTGTTATTATCGATTCGCATGCTATTCGGTGCTATGTGATTATTACGTGATATGTGATATTACGTGTAACCTGCTATAATTATATTGTTTATTGCATTTCACCCTACTGTTGCGGTGAACGACCTACTGGGCGCGAGCTCACCCTCTAACAGTGTTTGCAGGTTATGACGGACGGATCAAAATGTAGAATTGAAGTGATAGCTTTATTAGATTAGATTAAATCTTGTTATATGGTTTATTGTATCAGATTATTTGTAAACACGTTCTTTTATAAAATTACTATTTTCAATCGTGAATCACGTACCACTGTATCATCTTTTATGAAATAAATGAATAAGTGTTTATTCAGATACGATGTTTTATTTGGTACCTGAGCTTGTGGCTCAGACGGTACCTGTTTGTTAGACGAGTCTTTTTTTAGGTACCCGCGGTGGTGATCCGCAGGTGGTGCTGGTTGGATCGTCGTGCCGGTTTTGTTTATTATTATCCGAAAATAAGCCCCTGGGTTTTGGGACTTTACATACTCTTTTATGGATGAAAGAAAGCATGAGTGTAATAATGCAACAAACCCGTGAGTTTACTACTGAAGTAATCCAGGGAATCTACTAAAAGTTGGTCACGGGTTTTGCTTTGTAAAATGCAAAGGAAAAAAACAAAGCCAAAAACTTTGAACAATGCATGTGAATTAGCATGCAAACAAATGCCACGCAAAAAAAAACACAAATAGCAAGGAAAACAAATGCCACACGCGGATAAAAAAACATTTCCAATCCACTGTTTTTTTCATCTACTCACCTATTACCACCGGATTTGATTTGTCGTCCCCTGCTTGTGAATCCAGTCCACCGGTAAAGATTTTTACCGGACACCGTATATGTTTTGTCGTACCCTGCTTTTCCCCTCCAACTTACCACCTTTCACTAAAAAATGGAGGAAAGTCGGGCACCGTTTTGTGAATGCATTCCACCGGTAAACTTTTTGCCTGACACCGACCCTTAATACCGGTCACCAGACATTAGCGGGGGTTGGGTTACGGTTCGGGTTAGCCAAACTCGGCTATCCAAACAAGCCCTATATGTGTGAACTCAATTGTGTTTAGGGTCATTTACTTATTACCTACTTTCAGTATGGGGTAACAATCCATGTACCACTCCCAGTTTCAAAACTCTCTTATCACCACCACCCGTTCTTAAGTGCAAGCAATCAACAACTGGGGTTATTTCCATCCAAAATTTTTCATTAGGTAACACTTAATGAGGGACAAATTGGTCCAATCAATATAAATATGAACATGAAGAACACGATCACCTGCACCACCGCACCGCCACCAATGCCGCCACTGTATTCCCAGAATCCAACCACTACCACCAGTTCACCACAAACGGGGAAGAGTCGTCTACTAAAAAATGATCATAAAAAACTTAAAAAGAAAAAAATGAAAGAGAAGCCAAAAAGAAAAAGATAACACACTTTGCAAAAAAAAAGGTAAGAAGATAACACATAACCCAGCGCCCCAGCCACTCCCTACACCTGGAAAAGTGGTTTTCAACTAAAATACAACTCGGTGAGATTTCAAGGAGACGATGATGGAGGACGAAGAGTGAACGACCCTCGCAGAGCCAACTACTCCCCCTCGCCTCTCTCATCTTGATGACCCCAGCTGCTAGATCTGAAACGTGGATGATTCGTGTCGCCATAGCCACCGTATTCTTCTTCGTTAGTTACAATACTTCTTTCTCTCCCTCTCTTTTCAGGTCTCCCTCGCTGGAACTCTCTCGGTGGATTCATGTAGAAATTGATCAAGAAAGAAGTGGGATTTCGATTTAGAGTTTTGCTTGGGGTAAAAATTGGGGCTCAATTTGTGGTTTTCTCTTAGTCAGCTTGAATTTTTCAAGTTAGTGGTGCTGAGCCAAGGAGGCGATGGGGTTAATGGTTGGTGGAGGTTTAAAGATGGTGCCATGGTGGAAGTGGCGGTGGTTGTTGGAAACTTCTCTCCCTCAGAATATCATATTTGTTTTGGGCCGACTTGGGCTAAGTTAAGTCCATATTTAGGTGGTGGTGATTGTGGTTGTAGCGGGGTGGCGCAGTGGTCGCTATATTCTGGATTTATGCTGGCGACATTGGTGGCGGAGCGGCGCTGCAGGTGATTGTGTCATGTTCAAATTTATATTGATTGGACCAATTTGTCCCTCATTAACCGTTAACTAACGGAAAATTTTGGACGGAAATCATCCCAGGCAATCAACAACTGGAGGTGGTGATAAGAGAATTTTGAAACTGGAGGTGGTACATGGATTATTAACCCATACTGAAAGTGGGTAATAAGTATGTTTTTAGTTTGCTGGAAGTTGCTAGATTGGGCTTTAGAGACCAAATCTCATTTTTGGACCAAATTTAGAGCTCCAACGGTAGACCAAAAGCTGGAGCAAATTGGTCCAGAGCAAAGAAATGACCAATTTGAAGTACTGTTCATTAGACCACATATTAAAAATCTGATTTATTTATTCGTGTTGAGTTTTGTTGTATTGAGACAACATTTTATTAATAATTAAGCTAAGTAATACTAATTTTTTGAGAAGAAAATAATACTAATTTTCATTGTGTATAACTGTATTTTTTGTAATAAGCTCTTAATTAGATAAATGAGTCAAACATTGTATCATTTTGACTTTCTATTTTTTTTTATTAGTCTTTTGTAACTAATTCACCGGCATTATTTTTTTAAATGAAATTTATCTATTTTGTTAGAAATATCATGTATTATATAATTGTTCAAAAGTACAAATAATGGCTCTCCTCCTTGCAAATGCTCTTAGTGCCTCCTAGCCCATTGTATGGTGTATATAAAAAATGATCAATTAACTTTCCCTTAGAGTGGTCAATGCTTTGAATAGTCCCATTCCCGCCCCGACAGTTCCCATCCCCTTGAGGGGTCGGACTTGGAACATAAACCCGAGTTTCCTCTACCTCAGGCCCATCCCTTCCCCTTCTCTAGGGTTGGAGATGTCCTTAGAAATACATAATTGACTATGTATCCTACTGGTCATAAGGGTAATATGAGGGAAACAATAACTGTAATTGCACCAGTGATGTTCTCGATCCATGGACATCTCGCTTAAGTGGTTCCTCCGAAAATACCTTTAAATCTCTTATATTGAGTAATTGTTGTAGTTTTTTATTTTCCGAACGAACCTACTTGGTAGGTAGAGCGGCATAAGGCCCGCATATATTAAAATTGGACTTCTAACCTGTAAAAGAACAAAGTGTGAGGCATAAACCTAACCCAAATATCAAATGAAATCTACCTCAATATATATATATATATATATATATATATATATATATATATAATAAAATCCAAAATAGAAAAAACACTTAAACAAAAAGGCTTATTATACAAGCCCGATTCTCTAAGCCCGTCAGCTTCTTGCAAAAGTAGGCAGGAGATACAATCTGGAGGTTCTTCAACAAAGGAGGCCCATAACTGCAAGTAATTGTTGCAGTTATGTTAGGTGACTTTTACTTAATTGGCCAGGCAGATAAAGGTAGGGATTCACATGGAGTCATTTAAAGTGAAGTGTGATAGAATAATCGGACAGTTTGGTACGACTTATAGGTAACTTATAAATTCAACTTAGATTATAAGTCAATTTATAAGTCGTGTTTTTATATATTTTATAAGCTAAATGTTTTAAATTGCACTTATAAACATAGAGTAAAAAATACGTGTCCCAGTCTTTGGAGATTTTTTTGAAATTTTCGGTCGACAAACTTTTCCAATAAATACGCCCATCCTTTTTCTCCTATTTTTCTTACATACTTTTTAACATAAACTTATAAAAACATTTAATTTACAAATGAATCATACAAAATTCACAAATCATAGCATCCCAAAAAGAATGATTATCTTTTGAGACCTCAAATCAAATTAGTCATGTAGCAAAATTTACTTATCTAATTTGTCGTGTGAGCTCCGCAATGAGGAGTGAATTTACTCTATCACGGATAGTTTACTTTTTTGCCACTAGTGCATGCTCCGTGCTCTGAGGGCACTATCCCTCAACAATCGTGCAATCGAAACAAAGAGAAAATACATGATTTGTAGAAAACGACAACACTTGAAACATGTTTGATTAACTCAATCGTAGGATATGTGGGACGAATAACGACATAATGAACCTAACGTGGTAAAATAGTGGTAGTGCAACGACTATCTGTCCCATAAATAAAACATGTTAATGAAAATTAGCAATTTCTTAGACCTGACGTTCAGAAAAATTAGGGATGCTGGTGATGATTGCTGAACTACGACCGTTTTGTTTGAAGGTTGTGATGCTGGGTGAAGTTGAAAGATGACTGAGAGGAACAATGAAGGTCGATGTTTACCTTCGATGAGAGAGAAAAAGTGGAGACCGGTTATCTGATATGTTTGAATTTTAAACTGATGTTTGAATAATGTGAGTGTAAGTGGTTGGGGCCACATATGAGAGACGATGGATAGGCTATTCAAGTCTTCATTTTGGTGACAACAAATGAAAAGTAAATTTATTTATCGGATTTGTTGTTTGGAAGGCTTGTTTTCTGTTTGGTGAGAGGTGTCACATTTTTGGGATAATCAATTCACCATAGCCCGTTATTAGAGCTGTAAAGAAAATCGAATAAACCGGTCAAACCGACGGAACCAAACCGAAATGCTTGGTTTTGGATGGTTTTTTTGGATGTTCGGTTTATCAACGGTTCAATTTTTCACAAACCGATCTATTTGGTTTGGTTTTTGTTTTATAAAAATATCACACCGCACCAAACCGAACCGAACCGATACGTGCTTGACTTACTTTTCCTATAATGTATATTCCGTAAAGTATATTCAGTAATCTAGAAAAGAGAAACACGAGTAGATAGATTCAACTAAAATGATTATATTAATCTTGATCTTCTCAATTTCTCTCACATTTCATCATATTTTCTCTCTAAAACGATAGTTGTGCATATATTTTTTAAGTACATTTAATTCATTTTCACTTGAAACTTGAAAATCTGTTGACAAAATTGTATTATAATATCCATTCAATAATTTTTACGCAAACCGACCGCACCGTTCGGTTCATCCTTTCAAATGGTTTGATTTGGTTACAAAATTAGTAAATCGATGCATTCGGTTCGGTTTACAGTTTTAGCAAAAACCGCACCAAACCGAACCGTTTACACCCCTACCCGTTATTATATAGAGGACAACAATTGAAAAACGAATTTATTCATCAGATTTGTTGTTTGGAAGATTTGCTTTTGTTTGGTGCGAGATGTCACATTTTGGGGATAATCAATTCCCCCATAGCCCGTTATTATGTAGGTGTCACAATTACTATTATTGATTTAAAAGGATACTCGTGGGAGGCCCGGCCCAACCCATTAGTGAAGTAGAATCAGGACTCAGGCCAAGTCACACTATTTTTTTTTTTTTTTTGGGATTATGGCTAGTCTCCTTTAAGAAAGTGGGCTTTGGTTGAGTCATTATAAGCCCATCTAATTTATTACTATAGTTTTTTGTTATTATAAGCCCATCTAGTTATTACTTTAGTTGAGTCATTATAAGCCCATCTAATAAGCCCATCTAGTTTATGATTTATAAGTATAGTCCAGTGCACTATTATCTCATCGTATTTATATCATCTCCATCTTTCAGAGTTGTAACTCGGGCTGGTCATCTGCCAAGGGGCAGACCAAACCGACCAATCCAACCTAGGGTTTAAAAGGCTTGGATTTGACCGATTTCAGGCCTTCTTAGGCTTGGGCTCAATGTTTGAGCCCGAAAACATATGGGCTAAAATTGGGTTTGTACTTTCGGCCTAAAACAAGCCCGGCCCGAACTAACCAAATGTACTCTATGTTAACATGTTATTTTAATGAGTTGATGTAGAAGATATAGTCGAAAACGATTACATGTGTTGAATGTGTGGTAAATTATTTTTTGGGAGAGGGCGTGGTAAATTTTGATCATGTTTGTTATTGAATGCAATATTAATTAAATGTTTAATCATCATTTTTATTAATAAATAAATAATATGTTATTTTGGCCCGCGGATTCAATGGTTTTGACTTTTTAATGATGGGTTGGGATTGCTCTAAAGTGTTTGCCCGCCGGTTGATGGGTTGGTTTGAATTTGGATTCATTTTTCAAATATCCGACCCGGTTCGGACCAGACCCATTGTCTTTCGTAGTTGTATCGGAACCAACGATTTGCGGTGTTATGGTACTCATGAAGCCTCCGCTGTCCTGGGTTCAACTGGTTGGGTTCAACTCCTTCCCCTCCCCCTTAAGTAGAAAATAACTGTAGATTGATATGATATTTCATGTATTTGACACAAGAAAAGAGGTCTATGAAAGAGCAGAAGCTTCCTAAGCGTGAACCAAAAGTTGATTAGTGGAACCACGGAACACACATATTTGGGGAAACACATCCGAACACAAATCTTTACCCTTAATCGACTAGCAGGTCCAACCTGTGCGTCGCGCACGGTAATATACTTGTTCGTACACATTTGTTGCGGATAAACTTAGACTGATCCAACAAGTTGTTATTGTTGTGAAATACAAAATCACACAAATACAATAATACTTTTACCAGGTAAGGATTTTTTCTCAACAAAAGAACTCTCTCTACATTTCTCTTCCCACGCATTAATTGATCACTAGTCAATAGTCATGATGGTTTCCCATGAGTTATTGATCCATGCTAATTAGAATCCTCAATATCTCAATTAAACATGAAGATTGTAGTGCACTTCCATAATGTGTCTTTTGTTGTCTTAAAGCATTATTTGAAAGATTTTTCACCAAGCAAAATGATATGAAAATATATGAATCTTTAGATAATATTGCGAAGGTAAGATTACCAGTCAATTACCAGTCAAATTATCTTCGCAAGTGATTGTGCTTTGTGAATGGACGGGTGTTGCAAGTTCTTCCATACGTGTCTGTCATTTGTTAGTTTTATTATTGCTCGTTAAGTTGATTCGTGCATGCTTAAACATTACTCCAAACAGCACAAAAACATAATTCTAGACATTTATGTCTGGCCCGCAAAATTGGTGTACGTTTTATGAGTTGTTTTGGACAACAAGTTAGGAAACCATAAATGCGTCATCCATGACAATGTCTACTGCGTGACCAAAATCATACTACTACTTGGTTTTGTCACATTTCTCTTCGAACCAAAACGAAATCGAGTTTGGACCACAAACACTACATGTGCAATAGTGGTTGTAGAGTTTGACGATGTATCAACTTGTCGTTAGGTACGTAACCTACGAATTTGAACATGTATGGTTGCCACATTTTGACTCCTTTTCATTAAGCGTTGAGAAAGTGTTAAGAGACATTTCTTGTATTATAAATATAAGATATATATTTTTCATGATGTAATTATTTAAAAATAAATGAATAACTATTAATTTGTTTGTTTATGCAATATCAATAGCGACACCTGGAGCTAGAAGTAGAAAATTTCTCTACCTTTAACTATAAGAAATAAATATATATAGTTCTGCTTGACCAAAACAAAACTATGAATTTGACCATATTGCAAATTGGAAATTTCTTTTAGCTGTTTTTTTTAAAGTTGTGGTGTTTGAGTCAACTTGCGCTAGATAGTCATGTCAATCCACGGGGGCCCCGAGAATAACTAGTGTTCTTGGGGTATTTCTTCTGATATCTTATCCATCAACGAAAACGCTAAGCGAGGAGTGGTGAAACTGTGAAAAAAATCCGGTCACATATACATATACTCCCTCCGTCTTAAAATAACAGTCAAAGTAGTTCACATAAAATTTAAGAAAATGTATTTTAACTTGATAGATTTATCAAAGGGTAAAAGACAAAAACCACCTCTCGAGTATGGGGTATATACAAAAAAACCCCTCGTGTTCGGGGATATACAAAGACCACCCCTGTCAAAGTTAGTGCTAACGGCACACTAACGGAATAATTAAAAGACAAACATACCCCTAACATTTTTGGTAATTACCCCCATTTATATCCCCTTTCCTTCCCTTATCCTCAATTCCTAACCTAATCTAACATTATCTCTTCCCCGTCTCTCTCTCCCTTCCTCCTCACTTCTCTTCTTTCTCCCACGGCACAACACATGCGCCTCTCTCTCTCTCTCTCACCGTCGGATGGCAGTGGTGGCGCCGCTGGTTGTAGCGCCGGAGATGGCAGGCACGACGAAGATGGGATCGGACGGAGACCGGAGGGGTCAGGGGGTTCGGGGGGTTTCGAATCAGGCTGCTGCGACAGGAGGTCGTTGAATGTTGGTGTGGTGGCCGAATTGAGTTCGGCGTTGGCTCTGGTTGGTCCGACCGAGTTCAGGGTCGGCGGTTGTGGTGGCTGGAGGTTGCCGACGGTGTGGGCTTTGCGGAGGCTGAGGGTGTGGTCGCCGGAGGACTCTTTGGTGCCGACTTCAATGGCTTCTTGAAGCTGCGGGAAAGGTGCGGTCTGGGTTCGATGGCGGTCGCCAGGGCCTGTGATTTCGTCAGACAGAGACTGGCGGAGGGGGCCGACAGGTTCAGGACAGTTTGGAACTGGCGATGGTGGCGGCTGTTGAAGCAGTGGTTGGCGGTGTTGGAGGCGATTGGGAGTCCTCCTCGCCTCGCCTCGCCTCACCCTCCAAACCACCCCTCCGGTCTCTGTCCTCCTCGCCTCTCTTTCTCTCTCCTTTTATCTCACTCTGCATCTCTATATTTGTGTGTGTTGAGATCTGCACGATTGGGTGATGTTGGCGGCGATTTCGGCGGTGGCTGTGGCAGATCGAGGGACGGAGAGAATGAGGATGGCGAAAGAACAACAAACGACAGTGGCGGTGTTGGCGGTTCTCGTCCGGGCATATCTGATTTCTCTGCTTCTTCTCCATTTCTTCTTCTTTTTCTTCTTCTGTCCTGCTCCATTGTGGTCTCAAACCTCTCAACAGCGTAATTTCATGCCTTTTCTCTGTTATCTCCTGTCAATTACACTTGTATAGTGAATTACATGGCAGCGGTGTTGGGTCTGTTATGGCAGAGAATAGCATGTTGGTTTGGAGGGTGTAGCTTTGTCTAATGGTGGCAGGTTGTGGATGGTGATAAGGTTGGTTGTTATGTTGGTGAAGATAGGTGATGGATTATTTGCAGGGGCTATTTGTATTGCAGGGATGATGAGGTAGGCAGCTGTGTATTTGGTGGCAGCAGGTGTGATGTAGGTAGTTTGTTGGTGGATTAATGGTGAGGAGGCTTGGGAGGTAATGTTGAGATTAATTTGGGTTTAATGTTGGTGTGGTGTTTGTAGTTGCCGATTGTTTTGGGAATAGGAGGTGGTTGTATTAGGTGGGTTGTTGGGTACCGTATTTGGTGTTGATGGGCAGTGAGATGGTGAATTGTTATGGTGATTGTGAATGGTGGCAGTGGCGGGGTTGGTGTTGTCGGTGAATTAGTGGCGGTGTTGGTGATGGTGAATCGGTGGTGGTCAAGAACACCAAGAACATCAAGAACCTAAAGAAAATAAACAAAAAAATGCAAATAGGGGCAAAATGGTCATAAAAGAGACAAAATGCACCCCATACTAATTGATTGTAACAGAAGGGTGTTTTTTGTCTAACGTCCATCCACTGACAGGGGTGGTTTTTGTCTCGACGGGGGTGGTCTTTGTATATCCCCGAATACGAGGGGTTTTTTTGTATATACCCCACACTCAAGGGGTGGTTTTTGTCTTTTACCCTTTATCAAATTATTCTTTGTTACATATGTTTCTTTAACATTGCGATTGGAATAACACTTTCTTCAATCTATTTTTGTTAAACTGATTGAAAGTGGTAGATCGATAAAGATGATATATAGCTGTCTTTCTATCATTTCCTACTCGTTTATTTGTAGTGGAGATAGAGGAAAAGATTCTACCTCAAAGGGGTATATGTCAAGGAAGTCCCATTTCCACATTTTTTTGTTCGTGTTGTGCGGTGATGGACTTTCCAGCGCTCTGGAGGTAGCTCAGCAACATCGCCTGAATTTTGGGGGTTGTGACTGCGACAGCAGACCGAGGATCTTCCATCTTCTCCTCGCAGGCGGCAACCTTTTTTTTCTAACAACTACTGCCGAGGAATTTCAAAATCTCCTAAACCTACTACTGATTTATGAAACAACTACATGCCATAAATATTAATATACATAAATCTACTGCTTCTTATTCTTCTAATGTCTAGCAGCAGATTCGAGACGAACTTTCTGAGATTAGTGGAATGAAGGCAGTCCTGGAAGAAGAATGACACCTAGGTTTCCCAATGAGAACTGGACAAAACGGATCAGTGGTTTTTTCTAAGTTGATAGAGAAATTCACGGAAAAGCTCACGCACTGGAAAGAAAGGTACCTTTATGTTGCTAGCAGAGAAGTACTCATCAAAGCAGTTGCACAAGACTCGTCAATCTTCCTTACGAGTTGTTTCCTGCTACCGGAAGTAGTCTACAACAAAATGGAAGCTGCTAGTAGCCGACTTTTGACTTCTAGTTCAAAAAGGAGAGGTTTGCATTGGATTAGCAGTGACTTTTTTGGTAAACGAACACCTCTTCTTTCCCATTGGGGGAGTAATTGAATTAGACTGTAACTCTTTAAACTCAAAAGATGGAAGTGTAATGGAGGAGTAGGAAGCAGTAGAATTATGACTCAGTCGTACTCCTTGCTGAGCATTGGCGGGTTTAGGCAATCAAAAGCAGCAGAAATGGAAAAAAAATATATGCCTAAAACCCACAAAATACCCATGTGAAGGAGAATAATATGATGTTAAGAAGTTTACCTCAATCGCAGTGACGGGCAACAATCATGAATGCTGAAAGTGCAGCGCCTTTACAGTATTACAGTATCCACACGAACAGATCTACACTGGACTCCCTCTTCGCTGGCACTAGCCTGATGGAGGAAGATTGACGATTTAGTCTCACAAAATCGGCTTGAAGTAGACGGCTCTTCTCAAACTCTAGCTATTCAGTATCATGCGAATAGCAGAGATGAAACAATCCAAAAATAAAAAGTGAGCACTTAGAGAAGAAACAGAGAAAGTACCATTTTGCCCCTATTTCTAGCTTTAAATAATGTCGTTCGTAATTTACCACCATTTGACACAATTAGAAAACCACGTCTGAGTCTAGATTGTAATTTAAAACTGTCAGTGATTTAGTGTTACAAAATACATTGTGTACAAGCTTACAAGTTACAATCGACCGCTTGCCAAACAGTCATAATCATGTTTGTTCATAGTAGTACTTCATACCATCCTGATATGTACCTTTCAAACATGCAACAATTCCATTTGTGAAAGTGACACCATATATGTCTTCCATGAATACTAATAGACTGGTGAAATAGTCAAAAAGGAAAAATGTAAGTGCTTTTGGTGGTGATATCCCATAATAAATTAGTGTTATTCAAGCTTGCTTTCATCATTGATCTTAGCCATTAAGCCACTACAAGTTAAAAGGAACTTGTATATTTTAAACTCTTTCATCACCAATTGCACTTTATGTGACTTGTCTAAATAAGTGGATTTGGTCTAGATTAAGTGAAAAAATTCCTCTAATAAACCAGGAAGTTGTTGATTAGAACTGTACAAAAAAGTGAGGTCAATCTCATAAGCTCGAAAAGAACCAATCAACAAAGCTTAAGTGTCTTCTCAAATATTAAATTTATGTTTTCCTCAAATATATATATATATATATATTAAATGTTTTTTGTGGAGATTAATATCGCAAAATTATTTAGACAACAATCTACAAGAAAAAGAAATAACTTAAGTTGATTTGAGCAAGTCTCTCACATTTTTTTTACGTAAATTTGTATTACAATTGAACCCGTATCAATTACCTTCATGAGCATTAGAACATACTGATAAAAGCAGAAATTTTGTTCTGTAAATTTCTAACTAATTTGTTCATAGTCGACAAAGTTAATAACACACCACACAAATTTTGCAAAATTTACACCAGACTTCTAGATAAACGGGAAAAGAGTAAAAATAATATTTAGATTTGCGTATTTCACCAATTTTAATACTCTAAAATTTGGATCCTCCGATGCCTACTATGTAGAAGAGAAAAAATGGTATTGCCGGCTCGCCGCCGACTAATACATAACTTAATTACGTACTTTCGTTTGTCTCATCTTCTGTCTATCAGTTTATCGTTGGAACAGGTAGGTGTACGCGGCCACCCTAACTGTTTCTATGACACCGTACATCGGCCTCCTTGTGAGGATGACCATTGCATGGTGCCTGCAAGGAGCGCGACTGTCATGACTCAAACCCTGAAATATCTGCCCCTATACCAATTGTGCAACGCTTTGGAGACATATGTCTGTATTACATGCCAATACGTGTCAATACTGGTGTGACGGTCATCAATACAAATCACAACAATGGCAATTGAGAAGATAAATAAAACATACAAGGGCAAAAGAGGAAATGAGAGGAAAAAAAGGTGTCATAAAACCCAAATTCAACCTCACATGTCTCCCCTGCTTTAGAAGAAAGAAAGGTCAAAACCATTTCCTCTCATGGCCGCCAAAGCCAATACTAAACAGCTCACCATTCGTTGCAAACACATCTTCTTCTTCTTCTACAAATCTTCTTCACTCGACATCCTCTCAATATTCTCTCCCTAAATCTCCACACCCACCCCATTTTATACTATTTTATTCCAATTCTTCCCTCTTGGTCCAAGGTCCAAACTACCACTCTGTCTCCTTTCTTTAGCCCCATGGCGGCTGGGCTCAATTTTTAAGAAAGGAGACGAAAAGACCAAAGTGCCCTTAACAAACTCTAAAATTACTCCAGGTACACCATGAACAGTAAATCCACCATCGACTGTAACTAACTACAAACAAAATCATCATCAATTCTACCTTCAACAGCAGATAATTGACTGAAACAAGAACAAAAGCTGTCCAATTCAACAAAAATACCACTAGTCTTACAGATCTGGACTAAAACTTTCAGATCTAAACCAAAATTTACAGATCTTAACAAAAGAAGAAGAAGAAGAATAGGAAGAGGAAGAGTGAGGACAGAAGACAGATGACTAATTCCTGATTTGCCACAGCGATAAACGAAATCTCCGCCGCAAAAGATGAAGAACGGAGTCTTCGCCGGCGTCCTCGTCTCTGCGAGAGAGATGAAAGATGAAGAAGAAAAGGTCGGAGTCTCCGCTGCAAAAGATCGGAGTCTTCGCCGGCGTCGTCGTCTCTGTGCCGTGCTCTCCGCCGTTCTCGTTGCCGACCTTCCACCGGCGTTTCTGTGGCTCCATCTCTCTCTCGCCCATTCCTGTTCGCCCCTCTATATTTTTCTCCGTCTCTTTCTCTCACTCTCTCTCTCTCACTCTCTGCTTTCAAAGCTCCATTCCTAAACCCTCTGAACAGAGAGCTCTCTCTCTCCATTTCTATGTGGCTGTAAAATAATGTGAGATGATAAGGTTGGTAAATGGATATGAATGGGTGGAGTTGGAATTGGTGTAAAGTATATGTGAGGTATTATTGGTAAGGGTAATTATGTCATTTTGGCTGTTTAAGGTTACCCTATTTGAAAATGGGGCTAAAGAGAAGAGACGTCCAAAAAAGGAAAATGGGGCTAAAGAGAAGAGACGGAGTGGTAAGACCCAAAACACCATATCTGTTGAACAGAGTGCAGGATCAGAGATTTGGAGATTTGGGTTTGAGAGATTTTGAGATTTGCTATGTGGGTTTTGGAGCTCTCTAATAGCTGAATCTTCCTAAGATCAGATCAGATCCAGAAAATGGGTAGTAAATGGAGGAAGGCCAAGCTCGCTCTGAGCTGCCTCTACGTTCCCAGCACCTCAGACGATTCTCACGAAGTCGCCGGAAGAGTCTCCGACGCCTCTCTCTCTCCGATGGCCGGAGCTAACGGAGAGAGAGTCTCCATGACGCCGACCCCTTCCTCCTCCGGCCTCCGTTTGCCCAAACACGGCTCTAAATCATCCAAAGTGAGTGTTTTATTCAATACCCAGAAGTTGAAATACCTGTTATGTGATTATTGCTTTCTGGGTTTTTCTGGGTTTATTGCAATTTTGATTAATTCTTTTGGGTTTGATTTGGGTTTTAATTTGTTGATATGGGTTGTGTTGTTCATTGTTCATTCATGTGATGAGTGGCTTCAATTGATCTGAATTGTTGTTTGATAGGAGCTTTTCATGTGGGGTAGTGTTGGTGGGTGTTTGGAAGTGCAATAATGGTGGTGGTGTGTGGAGATGGGTTGGGAGTCATGTAGGTATCAGTTATTAGTGGCTTTTTAGGTGGGGGGATGAAACTGCTGCTAAAGTAGATATTGAGTGTGCCTTTAAGGTCCACTGTTAAATGGCTAGAAGTTAGAAACTGCAGTGTAGTAGTCTTGCCCTTCTTTTTTCCTCCATCCTTGTGCAAAGTGCTTTGTCTGGTCAGCTATCTTGTGGTTTCACTCCACACATTTTCACATACTAGTACCAATTTCACTCTCCTTTTTTATGGTAGTAATAATCTTTGGAACACGAAACTTCTGTATGTGGCGTGCTCTAATTCATACAGTACATGGCACACATTTTAGGAGAGAAGATGAGTGGCAGTCGAGAGCTAATGTAGCTAATAGATTTCCTTTTAGGTCCCGTGCTATATGAATTAGAGCAAGATTACATCATGGAGCGAAGAAGGGTAGTTTTTGAAGGGAATCTATTAGCTATATTAGCTCTCGTCTGCCACTCATCTTCTCTCTTAACTATGTCGCTTTGTGCGATATGAATTAGATCAAGCAATGATTACATCACGGAGCGAAGAAGCGTAGTTTAAGAACCAACTTTCATAAGGGAATTTGGGAGTTGAAAAAGAGAGCTGGAATCTTTTTATAAGCAAACTGATGAACTCTGCTGTTTTGATTCTTTTTATAGAATACCAAGTGCTTTGAATTTGCTTCTCTTTTTTATTACTCCCCTTGAAAGCACCATCATTACTCTGAGAGTTGCCTCTTTATCCTTTGCTTTTGAAAAGTTGTTCTCTTGAGTTTCACTTGCGTTTTGACTAGCTGAATAGAGATTCTTGCCGATTGTAAAACAGTTTAACCCACTATCGTCCAGCGAAGCACAATTTTCCTGGATCTTGAATACGAGATTGAATATTGGTTTCCTCGTTTAGTGCTCCGCAATAAATAAGTCTTCTTGTTCATTGTGAACTTTGAGATTTTGAAATTTTGATGGCCGTTAAATCGAGGCAATCACTACAAGATATTAAGAATTGTTTTCTTGGTGTCCTTTTAGGTTGTGGGATTTATTTAGTTATATGTACCACCACTGGAAAGAAGACTGTGCAAATCAAAAATTGTAATTAATGGTAAAAAAATTATTTCAGGAATCTAGGAAATAGTCAAATGTAATTCCAGTGCACAATGACTTCGGCAGGAACAAGGTAAGAATAAGAACGAGCATCTCCTCTAATGGTGTTACTGTTAGGTATTTCGAATGCAAATTTTAACTAAAATTAATCCTTTGCATATTACAAAAGGAGAATTTTGAGTTTCTTCTTCAACGGTAATTACGCAAAAGTTAAGGTACAATATTTTATCTTATTTTTTCTTACAAAAGATGTATGAAACTATTTTAGATGAGAGGAATTTTAGGGGATAGTTATCATCATGTAAAAAGATGGAAAAATGGTTGAGAAATTACAAGGATAGTGTGTTGAAATGTACAAACACCTAAAACGTAGGAACAAAACAAGGATGACGAATGAAAAATTTTCGCCAACTTTGGCGATGAGGATGCAGATTTTGTATTTTGCATAAAAGGATGCCTAATCCACTGGAGTTGTAATTTTACTCAACTTCTTTACTTTTTCCCTAACAAATCAAGTTTGCCTAATTCATTGGAGATGCTGGCGGTTTTGGCTATCTTGAAAACTGGTTTCCTGGAATCGGTAGTTTGATTTGAAGCAAATGAATTAGCATGTGCAAAATTATAACTAGCATTTTTTTTTTTTTTTTGAGTTGTATACTTCAGTGAGGGCTCTATGAATAACTGAAGTTCAATGGCCCATATTTTGGATTTTATTGAATGAGGAATATGCATGCATAATGTGAACTTCTGCTCCGCTCTGATGTGTTCTTTAGTTTTTCTTCCGACAGCTTCAAGTAAAGCCTGATTTCCGTGCCTCAGCTTCTAATTTCAATTTTTCTTCTTGCTAAATGTAGAGTACTTGCGCGATATGCTTGACCAATATGAAGCCAGGCCACGGCCACGCCATTTTCACTGCTGAATGTTCCCACTCCTTCCATTTCCACTGCATCGCTTCAAACGTGAAACATGGAAACCAGGTGTGCCCGGTCTGCAGAGCTAAATGGAAGGAAATCCCCGTCCAGAAACCTTCTTCGTCTGACCTTTCCCGTAGAGGGGCAAGGGCAGGCAATGTTGGGCGGGGGCAGGACGATGGCTGGGCCAACATTTTGAGAAGGCTTCCCCCGCCTCGTGCAGACACCACTAGGCATGTATCCTTACTTTTCCAAACTCCTGAACCAGGTCTCTATGACGACGATGAAGCTGTTGATCACCCACCTGAGATAATAACAACTGACAAAGCTTCATTGAGCAAAGATGGTGATTCTGACCGTTCTATAGGGGCAGTAGAGGTCAAAACATACCCAGAAGTTTCTGCTGTTTCAAGATCATGTTCAAGTAAAGATTTCACCGTTCTCATCCATCTCAAAGCTCTTGCAAACCAGAAACCCAACGCGAGTTCTCGAAGTCCGCGCGCTCCGATCGATCTTGTGACAGTGCTCGATGTCAGCGGCAGCATGGCGGGTACGAAGCTGGCTTTGCTGAAACGGGCCATGGGCTTTGTCATACAACACCTAGGCCCATCTGATAGGCTATCAGTTATTGCATTCTCCTCCACTGCTCGCCGTCTTTTCCCTCTTCGTCGCATGACTGAAACTGGAAGGCATGAAGCTTTACAAGCCATCAATGGCCTTACTTCTAATGGTGGAACGAATATAGCCGAGGGTCTAAAGAAGGCCGCGAAGGTGATGATCGATCGCAAGTGGAAGAATTCTGTTGGTAGTATCATACTGTTATCGGACGGTCAGGATACGTATACAGTAACAAGTCCTGTTGGATCGCGTATTCCAAGTGACTATCAGTCGCTTCTTCCGGATTCGATTCAGCGCAACAGTGGGAAAGGATTCCATACAGCAGTCCATACGTTTGGGTTTGGTGCGGATCATGATTCCGCCGCCATGCATTCGATCGCTGAAGGTTCTGGAGGGACATTCTCTTTCATAGAAGAAGAGAGTGTGATTCAGGATGCTTTCGCGCAATGCATTGGAGGGTTACTCAGCGTGGTGGTTCAGGAATTGCAGGTCAGAGTCGAGTGTGTTCACCCAAGGTTGAAGCTTGGTTCTGTGAAAGCCGGAAGCTACAAGACGAGCGTGAACTCGGACGGAAGGGTGGCGTTCGTTGACGTCGGCGATTTGTACGCCGAAGAAGAGAGAGATTTCCTCGTAACCGTCGATATCCCATCCGACAACTCTCCTAACGCCTTGTCATTGTTGAAAGTTACGTGCGCGTACACGGACCCCATCTCAAAAGAATCGATCACGTCCGAAGAAGCCGACGAGTTGAAGATTGACCGACCCGAAAGAACAGAAAATTTGACGGTTTCGGTGGAAGTCGACAGGCAGCGGAATCGGCTGAGAGCGGCGGAAGCGATGGCGGAAGCCAGAGCCACCGCGGAGAGAGGAGATTTGGGCAGCGCCGCGGCGGTGTTGGACGTGTGCTACCGGAGGATGTCAGAGACGGCGTCAATGCGGGGCGGCGATCGGTTATGCGTTGCTTTGGGTGCGGAGTTGAAGGAAATGCAAGAACGGATGGTGAACCGTAGGGTGTACGAGTCGTCGGGGAGGGCTTATGTGTTGTCTGGGTTGAGTTCCCACTCGTGGCAGAGAGCAACCGCGAGAGGCGATTCAACTGACAGTACTAGTCTGGTTCAGGCTTACCAGACGCAGTGTATGGCGGATATGGTTACGCGGTCACAAACTATGGTCTTTGATAATATTCCGCCGCCGTCGCCTCGGCCGCCGCCGCAGCCGCCAGCGAGGCGGCTGAGACAGGCATATTCATTCCCTGCCCGACCACAGCCTAGGTAACCCGTGGCGGCGGCGGCTTATTTTCTGACAACTCTTGAATTATGCTGTAACAGAGATCATAGGGATTGGGGGTGTTTTTACAGGACTGCAAGGTAGGTATATTTACTTCTTTTTGTCAATGTAAATGAATAACTGGAGGGTTAAGTTACCTTAAAATTTGGGATAGTGAGGTGGGGAAATTGAAGTTAAGGGCTTGTTTGCTTTTGCTTTAGTTGATTTTTAATGGTTTATTGTATAAATGGAGAGATGGGGGCTTTTTTCCAGTGATGATGGAGGGATGGGGGTATAACTTTTTTTAATTATTGTGGGTATATTTGGAAGATTCTTGAGTAATGAAACATCCAGTTTCCTTTTTTAGGTTTCTTCTTGTTGATTGCATGTATATTTTGTGTACTATGATCTTCGATAACTTGTCCAGCCATTCAGTTTCCAACTAACATTGCATGAAATAATAAGCTATTGCTCAGTTTGGATGAGGATGATGGATAAATGAGTCCGGATCGTCTGTAACTTTTATGTGTATCCTTCTGTGTATCTAAAATTATAACATTCATGTATTTTTAAATAACATAATTGGAAAACAATTATGACATGGACCAATAAGATTTTAAGATACACGAAATGATACACATAAATGATACAGACGATCCGAACTCTAAATAAAGAAGTGACTTTTGCAAATATGGGATTTTAAATCACGTCATTTATCACGTTGGGATTAATAGGATATGAGATTGTACAAATTCTAAGTTGGTAAAACTTAAAATTTTAATTGCTCAAATTCCAGATTGTAACGACACACAGACATGTGCTGTCTCTACTTGCAGACTGATTATGATGTTTTTTTGAGAAAAAAAAAACATCATAATCACTCTGCAAAGATTGATTATGATATTAATAATCAACAAAGATTGGAATTCTCATTCAATTCAAAGAGGAAATTCACTTAACAACAACACTGACATGCGTTGTATGTAGAGATCTCATTTGGGGGGACATTATTGATAAAAAAGAAAATCCACCTCAATACCTCATTATGTGGGACACGTTTTGCCTTCCCATGATTAAAGGTGGACTGGGTATTAGGAAAGCTTAACACCAGAACGATACTCTCATTGCTAAACTTGGTTGGGGTGTTCGTTTTGATAATAATATTTGGTGCGAGATCTTGAGAAAGATTTATCTCAGGAACAATAGTTTTGGTAGTGCCAAGAAGATCGGGAGCTCCTCCCCCATTGGGAGGGGAATTCTTGGTTCTAAAAACTACATCGGAGATAACCTAGTGGAGCATTGAAAATGGTGATAATATCTCGATCTGGAATGATTTGTGGTGTGGGGAGAAAGCTTTTGGTCCGCCTCTTGACCAAAGCCTCATCCACATGAAAGTCCCAAATATTATTTTTAGTAACAATTGCTGGAACATTGACCCCATCACTTTGGAGATTGATGATGATACTAAAACAACATTATCAATGCGATCATTCATTCGTTAAGTTCTACGAAGAACTCCCCTTACTGGAAAAGTTCCAACTCTGGAACCTTCACTGTCTTTGCTGCTTACAATGCCGTAAGTGTAGACTGCGGTCAAACTATTGGTGTGGGTGGTGGAGACTGGATAAGGCTTTGAAAACTTAGAGTTTCGAACAAACTCATCCATTTCATTTGGATGATGTTACATGGTAAACTTCTGACCAATGCTAGTAGAAAACACAGAGGCGTGACAGAGATTGACACCTGTAATCTCTGTGCCCAATATAGGGAAGACCAAAATTATTTTTTCAGGATTGATCTAAAGTTGTTGGCATTTGGAATCATATCTGGGGCCAAAGCGGGAGACTAGCTTGTATGAACATTTCCTTATCTGATTGGATTCTCTCTAACATTAGAAGGAAAGTCTCGGTTGGAGGAGTGGAACCACACCCTGTTTGTCATTACTCTTTGAAATATCTTGCTAGAGGAAACAACTTTATTTTCAATAATTCTATCGAGACTGACTTGGTGTATGTGTAGATTATCAAAAAGAAGTCCCAGCTCACACAGGGTGTAATCCTTCGTTTGTCACCGTCTTAGAACCCTAGCCCCTTATTACGTGCTTAGCACTAACACCTAGGAGATAAAAATAAAATTTGCTTGGTACTTCTTATGCATAACATGATGACTACTTGTTTGCTTGCATGAATTATTTGTGTTGAGACTACTTGTTTGCTTGCATGAATTATCTGTGTTGATGAATTATTCGGGTACGTGGAAAATTCGAGTGGTTAAGTATTTGAATAACTGAAGCTTCGGGGACGAAGCTCTCTTTAAGGGGGGAAGAATGTAATACCCCGTAATTTGGTCAGGGGTAAATTGGTAATTTTGGAGGCAAAATGTGAACTTTAAATTATTCGGGAAATTTATTGTAATTTTGTGCGAATTCCAGAATGTGAAACGGCAATTATTCGTGTGTATATTAGTGTTGTCGCGTATGCGACCACCGCGTGAGATGATACACCCGCCACACTAGAACATACCTACCCCCATTATTATTATTATTATTATTATTATTATTATTATTATTATTATTATTATTATTATTATTATTATTATTATACCCATTATTTTTCACCTGTACTTATCCTCCTCTTGCTTTGTCTTCACGACAAAGCAACTCGTCGCCGCCCCAACCATCACCGCCTCCAACCTTCTACCACTTTCAACCACCGCCCTCAACCAGCTATATAAACCCCGAACCCCGCTGCCTTCCCCAGCAGCTCACCCTCACACCCACCACCAGAAACGCCACCACCTCCCCCATCACCGTCGTCACTTTCACCACCACCATCGCCTCAAGCTTCGGCCAGAGACAACCCACCTCCATCACATTCGTCCTCTCTCCCTCCCTCTCTGTTTCAGGACCCAGCAGCAGCAGCATCCAACTCCACCACCTCCACCACCGTGCACCACCATCGTCGGCAACGTCGCCACCATCACCACTTCACATCTCTCTGCCTCTCTTTTCCCTCTCTCTCTCACTCTCCACTTCTCTCTGTTTCGTGTGGAAAGCAGAGGCAGCAGCTGCAGCAAACAACCACCAGCCACCACCGCGTTTCCGGCGAGAAGACCATCGGGAAGAGGAAGGCAACTCATTGCTCCTCCCTCCCTCTCCGCTCTCTCTCACCTTCCCCTCTCCTTCGCGACCCAGAAAGAAGAAAGAAGAAGGAGAAGGCCGCAAAAATCTCCGGTCGAAGCAGAGCCGCCATCATCGCCGCCGGACTCCATTAAAACCGGCGAGAATCTTAGCCCAGCAAATCCGAGGCCATCCAGCCGATTTATCCCACCCAGATCGACCCCCTGAGGTCCGACCAACACTCAGGAGGCCTCAGGAGCTCCCAGCGCCAGCCGGAGAGCCACCGTCGGCCTCACCACCGCGAGCTCCGACGGGACGACGACCCATCTCAAATATTCGTCGTTTCTTGTGTTTCTTCGAGCAGGTGCACTCTAAGTCCCTCCCTAGACTGATTTCTGAACTCAAAATCTCATTCTCATGCTTTGATTCATGTCCCGTTTGTTGAATTCGTAGTGTTCTTGATAAGGGGTAAAAGTGTAGTTTTGAAAAAACTTAGGGGCTGAAGATGTAGCTTAGCAAAACTGTTTTTGCCTTATTAGGGGGATGTTGTTGCCTTTCTCATAACTTGGGGGTTCTTCCTATTAACTAACAAATCTGAATTTGTTTTGAAAATAAAATAAAAATAGAGTTTAGGGTTTAAATTATTAATTTTCTAAATAAATAAAAGAATGATTAGTGTTGTAGAATTGTTTTCTTGGTAAAAATAAAAATAAAAAAATATCAAGTTAGAAATGTAACTCGTAACTAATCACTTCCATCGTTTTGTTTGAATAAGTATTTTCTAGGGATTAAACGATTACTTAGTAGCATTTTAGAATTTAATATTTCTAATAGTTAATAATGTCTAAAATATTATTTCTTAATTCTTCATAAAATCTAATAAATAGCCATCTTGGACTATACTTGGTTATATGCAAATAATGTTAGCTATTTAAAATAATAAAGTGTTGGTTAGTAATTTTGACTTTAGTAAATTTGCAAGTTAATAGACTTGGGTTAAGGATTTTTAAATAATGATAATTTTAGGAAATCAAGTAAATATTGGAGAATTAGGTGACTCCTAATAACACTCGCTAGACTTAGAGCACTACATGTTGTATACTTGCGTAGATGATTCGAAATTGAATAAGGAAATGTAATTTGTAGGTGACGAGTTTGTTGACGAAGGCTACATGTCTTTCTAAATGATCGTTACGTGCTATTTGCTGAGAATTGAGGTGAGTATACATGCCAAGCCTTGCGTGCCAAGCTTCCTTCGTGTCAAACGTGAATTTTTATTTTATGTCTCAAAATTTGTATTGTTTATTTGATACTTGTCAGTTTGGTTTATTCTTTGGAAAATCTCACACGATAATTATTAATCCGTAATAACGTAAAGTGGAAAGAGTTGTGCGGGGAACGTCATTTGGATTATTATTGATTTGGTTTGGTCGTTGTTGGCTTCGTCGACTCGACCCATTATTATTTAGCCCGGTTGCCATAGCCCCGGGTTCGCTCCATGTACTCACCTCTCTGGCCGCAAGAAGTCTTAGGGGGGTGCCGGCAGTTAAGGTCTTGGTAGCTTGTGATGGGATATATTGATGACGCGATTGGATTTTCCCCGTTTAACTCAAGAATTAAAATGGTTATTTCTGGATTGATAGTTTGTTGATGAGAAATTGGATGTTTATGATTAAATGAGGATATCAGATTTGGATTATCGAAATTGAATTTGGATTCTTATCTGAGGATGTTGGAAATGAGTTAAATGCTGGCTTCTGGAAATCTCTGGAATTGTGTTGGAACATGATAATATTTTATTACTCAACCGTCCTTTACTTCCGCTGTACAAATGTTATTATTTACTGTTTTACTTAAGTTATCATCTCCTCCGCGTTTGACATGCTTGGGTGTTGCTCACTCAGTATTTATTGCTGACTTTGAAACTGCGGTTCCTGTTTTCCTTCCCACCGCAGGTTTAGAAGCAGGAGACTTGGTGTAGCAGGGTACGAGACTCACCTAGATGGATATCGTCACGTTTTGATCTAGTTTGTTAGCTAAGTCTAGTGTAGTAATTTTGAGACGCACGTTTTATTTAGAGACTTGTGTAATGTTTAAGACTTTTGTACTGTTTAATATTATGTAATAAATAATTCAGGATGTTATGCTTTTGATTTCCACCGTCACTTTTAGCAGCGCCCTCCTGGGCTTTCCGGTCCGGAACGGGAAGCTTGGGAAACCCCGGGTTGTTGCACAGAGAGCTTTCCTTTATAAACCTAAGTTCTTTTAATTTAATTTACCTACTACCAGATCTAATTGGTGCACTCCTATGACAGGTCAATTCAAGCTTAACGTGGATGGTTGTGTAAGGATGGATAATAATAAAGGTGGAATTGGAGGAGTCTTCAGGAACAACAATGGTGACTGGAAGCTGGGCTTCATTGGTAGGATCGGAAGCTGCACTAGCCTGGAAAGCGAGATATTGAACATCTACAGGGGTCTCACGGTGGCATACAACAAAAACTGGATCAACCTGGAGATCGAGAGCGACTTCATCGAGGCAATGAATATCTTTAAAGGAAATATCAATGGTCCGAACTCCATGAGCGTCCAAGTGAACGATGAGAAAGTGTTGCTTAGCAGGATTGTGGGAAGAATCAAGTATGTTGGGAGGGATGCAAATGAGGTTGCCAACACACTTGCCAACATGGATCAGAGCAGGTGGATCATCTGAAGAGCATTGAAGAGGCCCGAGACATCATCAAAGGGCTACTCATCGCTGACCGTCTGGGTGTGGGAATGTTCTTTTAGGCTTATATTTTTGTTTTGTGTGTTGTATTAAGGCTCTATTTTCCGAGGTAGCAGAAAAACCCAGCAACAACACTGTCGCCGCTTCAACAAACTGCAGCTGCGGTAAATCCTTCCAAGCCAACATCTTTTCTGCCGCTACAACCACCGCTACGTCAGCACTTTGGAACAAATAAAGTACTGAGAACAAATGAGGAAATAAGAATCTTTTTTCAGTCATTTATTATCTTACAGTTTGGTAATTGAATTTGCTGTCATAAGACTTCGCAACGAGATTGTAACTGAACTAAGAATCTTTTTCCAGTCATTTCTACTGCTTACTCCGTTTCGCCAGAAACTTTCTATTTTGACTTTTCCACTTGTAGCCATGTCACTTAGATCCGGTGCAACAAAAGAAGTCAAAATGATAACTTTCTGTATAATACTACCTCCGTTTCTTCTCTATGACACCCGTTTGACTTTTTGGTTAAAATTGTTTGCTCTACAATTTCAAGAAAAAATTATCAATTTTTTGTATCGTTTTGCTAACCAAATCATCGGTTCAAAGCGACCCTCGAAAGTCGTACGAGGACATAGAGAAGGAATGGAGGTAGTAGTTAATAGCCGGGCTTGGTGTTAGGGCCTAGGATTTGATGATATTTTAAAGAGTTTTCGACAGAAAACCCCCTTGCACTTTCAGTTTTCTGAGATTCCGCACCAGCAGTTTCAATTTTGACACATAACCCCACTACAGTTTCTTTTTTGCTGACATCCCGCATCAGCAATTTCAATTTTGACACATAACCCCACTGCAGTTTCTTTTTCCCTGACATCCCGCACCAAAATTTGGACGATCGTTAGTAGTAGTTTTGATGCGTGATGTCAGCAAAAAAGAAAGTGCAGTGGGGTTGTATGTCAAGATTGAAACTGCTGGTGCTGGATGTCAGTAAAAAAGAAACTGCAGTGGGGTTACGTGTCAAAATTGAACTTCTGGTGCGGGATGTCAGGAAACTGAAAGTACAAGGGGGTTTTCGGTTGAAAACTCTATTTTAAATAGTCCGGCTTGGTGTCAGGGCCAGGATTAGGTTCTGTAGAAACATTCGTTCCTTGGGCTCTGACTGAACCCAGTGGGTCAGCAATGGGCTTGTTAAAGAATATCCAGGCCCAGCAATACTCAGCTCAGACCCCAAAACCACACTCTATAACAACACATTACTACTACTGCTCTTCTTCACTAACGAGAGAGAGTTTCTTTGGAAGAGGTATAATTTTGCCTTGACCACCACCATTTAAATCCCCGTCGGCGGGCACAGAGAAGATGGCCGGGAAAGCAGGATCGACGCCGGCGACGTATTCACCCTCTCCGACGATACCTAACAAGAAGCGGTCGCAGATATTCAAAGACGCCGATTGGACTCGCAGCGACGGCCGCGGCTTCCCCCAGTGCCGCCCTGCTTGTACGCCTCTCTCTCTCTCTCTCTCTCTTTTATTTGGCTATTGCAATCTACTTAGGTCAAATATTTTTGAAGTCTGAATGTTGAATAGAGCCTCTTTTTGGTTTGTGCTTGTTTAATTTTCTGTTAGGGTTTGATTGATAGTGATACTAGTGGTTTTCTTATATCTGAATGTTATCAAAGTTTGATTTTAGGGGATTTGCAGACACCTTCCTGCTTCTACCTCTTGATGCTTTGTGTGGAACAGAAACAATTGGGGATTGCTGATTGGAAAGGCTATGGACTTTAAACCATGATTATCAGTTACAATTGAATGAGTCCTTGCATACTCATTCTCACAATCTGTTCCTATTTTTATAACTTACCTTCATAAAGATGAAATAGTCCATAGTTGTCGCGATTCGATTCGATAACGGTTCGGTTCAATTCACCCACGAAGCGATGAATCTTAAATGGAGAAAAAAAATATTTTGAATTCCGATTTCAGAAACTGAATCTTATGATTCTTAGCGTTTCATACCGATTCGTGTGATTTCGCTATTGATTCGGCCGGGGCCTAATTTAGTTGAGAGCTGTCTACAAAGTCGTACTTTTCTCATTTCTATACATTTCTTTACACATGTTTGTTTCAAAATTACAAGTATGGCTTTTTCAAGGCCAAGAATAATAGTTTCGGTATAATTTTCCATTATGTTGGAATATTATGTTTCCTAGGTTAACATATACACATTCTTTTATCTTCACCCTTTTATCTTTTGGATAGTAGATGTATAATGCTCCTAATCACTCATTATGGCAGCAATCTCTGTGAACTTGTGTTAGCTTATTCTTGAAATATGAATGCATTGTTTGCACTTCGCACATGCTTACAGATTTAAGGGATAGGTAATTCTATATACTCAAAAAGATTTGAACAAAATCTTCACGATTCACGACTAGATTCGATTTGCGATTCAGTAAAGTAGAATTCGGATACATGATCTGAATCTGAATCTCGATTTGACAACTATTTGAAATACTGATATTAGGAGATTTCTGGAACATAATTTGTTGTCGAAGGAAATGTCTAATGTCTTCTTTCACGCAAACCATACTCCAAGCGATGGCCAAGAAATAACCCTATGGTTTCAGGTTTCAACCACATGCTCGAAAGTTGTTCTGAAATGTGAACATGATAGACACACATGCAATATTTTTTAATTGTTTCAATCTCACATGGCCATTTCAATTGATGAAATATTGATCTCTCAGAGTAAATTGTGTTTGTAATTCACGTAAACAGTGTGGAACCTTCAACCATATTCTGCAAAACTTATGTTTAGGGATATACTAAAATCTAAGCCTATAGGGGAAATTACAGACGTGGCAAATGATATTCGGTGCAATACAGTTTTTGCCTATGTTGTTTGGTTCTCTCTCTAGATCATAGTTGTCTGAATCTTACGATTCATGATTCGACTCGATGCACCCATGAAACGATGCAAATCCCTTACGGTTTGTTTGGATAGCATTGGATTTAGGGTTGGATTTGGATGTGGGGTGATTTAAGATGAAATCTAATGTTTGGGGGAATATGCACAATAAGTATTAGTTTGTTTCCTTCTACAAGTATTCTTCTTAGATGAGCACATAGAAGTTTTACCAGGTGTCAAATAATCTGAACCTGTCTCTTGTGTGCTTATTTCACGCATAACCTTCCCATTATGATATACTCTGACTCAATGTTCTCTTTTTGGAACTGATTAATTCACGATTCCTATCTTAACAATTCAATTTGCTTTACCCATTAAATGGCGTGAATCCTCCCCTGTGGCTCTTTGAATCTAAAATGAAACAAAAATAAATTAAGTCCGATTCAAGTGAACGATACTTATGATTCGGTGCAATTTAGATCCATTCATGAAATTGACCATCGATTCAGCTAGAGGTTCTAGTTGAGGAGTAGATATTCAGTGCCTCCGTGATACGGTGACGTGGTACCATGAGTGTGTTATTTTCAGAATATTTCTGTATATAACAGACATGATTGGTGAAATATTTCGTGATCAAACTAAATTCATCATATCACTACATGGAAATATAATTACACAGATTGACTATTGTAAATCATGCAGTGTTGATAACACAACCATATAGAAATATTTATAAAATACTACATTCGTGGTACCACGTCACCGTATCACGATGGCACTGAATCTCTATTCCTCAACTATGAAATAATGCTTCTCCATTTCTGTCAGTTTTTCTACATTAATTTTTAGATAAAGTAAAGCATTTATCTTATGGCCAATCTTAATGCTTTCCCATTATTTCTATGATATTTGTATCTTATAGTTCCTTGCTCTACACACACTTCTACATCTTCATTATTCTTGTGTTTTAGATGTTACAACTCCTAATCATTCTCTATGGGTGTGAGTTTTCTAGAACATAAGTTTGTTTATTTTGAAATATGTATATGAATGTATTGTTCATGCATGTTTTAATTGAGTAGAAAATGTTATTCTTTCCACTAAAAAAGATTGTAAGTGAATCTTCACGGTTTATGATTCATTTTGATTCACATTTCTGTGAAGTTGAATTTCTTTACTGTCTGAATCTCGATTTGACAATTATCCTCATAAGTACACTACCACGAGAGTTAGTACTATTGTGACTTATAAGTCATAGTGCTCTTACGTAACACAATTTATTACACAAAGTAATGAAAAATGCAATATTAGGTTGATATATCTATATTTCTAGTCATATCTGCATGGTGTTGGAATCTAGATATTTTGTGAGATGTTCTCAGTGTTTTTTTGGTGCGTGTTTACTACGCATTTGTGTGGTCATGTTACCAATCTCTTGATGTGAATAAACTCTTAGTGTAGATGTTCACTCATATCTATGAATGCCTAGTTAGTTAATTGTAATGGTGGTACTTTAAATCTACCTGTCACTAACCTTCAAAAACTTGGTTCGACAAAATGCAGTTTTGCGGACTGGTGCGGTGAACTCAGCATGTGGCTCTGCATATGCAGAGTTTGGAAATACAAAGGTCATTGTATCAGTGTGAGTGAACTTGTTATATTAATTGTTCAATGTGGTCATTTTGTGTGCCTCCTCCCATCCATCTCTTTGAATAGGTGAAGTGTGGGATGGATTTTCTAAAGTGCTTTCTGCCCTTAATTCTTTGCTGAGTCTATTAATAAAGTCAATTGCGCCTGACGGTTTCTGGTCTAATACTTTTGAGCCCTTTGCACGATGGTATAAAAAAGTGGCCTCAGATTTGGGCACAATGTTGTTGTCTGGTTATACAAATTATTAATTTAGTTTATGTCATCCCCTGAAGGACGTCATTAATAATTAAGCTCCGCCAAAAGATAACATAGTTTGAGAACATATTATTGAACTATAGCATGTGACAGTAATATTAACCATAAATAAATCCATATTTCAGAAGATTCAGAAGATTACAGATGATCCTTGGAACATACCAACCTTCATCTTATTTGTAGGAAAGAATTGCTACCTTAGGGTCAGTTTGGGAATGCTTCTGCTGCCAGCACAGCTGCTTTCCAACAGCAGAAGCAGTTTTAGTGCGTTTGGTAAAAAAAACTGCTTTTTCGGATAGTTTCTGCTGTCCCACAACAGTTTTTAGGAAGCAAGGGGGGGGGGGGGGGGTGAAGATGCTTTTCCAGAAAGTGCTTCTGATTAAATTATCAACAACCGATTTTAACCTCACATTTTTAAAAGATATCAATAGTTATCTTTACGGAAATGACACGTGTCATATATTTTTGTCATTTTACCCTCTCAAAGCAAGTTCACAGTTGATTTTACCAAACACAAAATTACTATATCAATATTTCACAGCAGCTTTCCCACAGTGTTTTTCACACAGCAGCTTCTCGCACCGCCACAGCATTCCCAAACTAGCCCTTAGTACCCAAATGTGTTTGCCGAAGGAAATTGGAGGGTTCTTTTTATGTCAATGAATGACGAAAGTCATATTCAGTTTTCAGAATTGCGGGTCACTTTGAAAATGAGATATGGAAACAGGAGATAAATATAGGCATGAAGCCATTTTCTTCAGTTTTCCAAAACTAGCAAAAACAAGTAAAAGTCAAATGTTTCCCTGTAGTTTGGCTTTAGTTCAACTAGTTGAATCTCTGATGTAGAAATTGGTTTGAACTTTGAACCAAGACATGTTCCCGTGCATTAATGATTCAGTTCATACTTTAAGTTTAGGACCCAAACTACCAATTATTCTTGTCTCTGTGGTGAATCATGCATTTTATTGGATGTAGAGTCCTCGGATTCTGATAACTAAGAAATGGGCTAGGCAGAACCACTTTGTCTAAAATGAGAAGATCTTAGGTTATAGTGAATCCACCAACCGAATTGCGAAAGGTAAATTACACTAAACCAACCTGTGGTTTGGGCGTGGTTCACTTACCATACTTGTGGTTTAAAAAGTTTCACTTAACCTGCCTGTGGTATGAATTGTTCAACATTCAACATTTCCATCTAAAATATAGTTAGCAAGTGTTGCTCCATTTTATTTCATTCTTCTTCCCCTCTTGTTGAACTCTGACAAGTAATAAATGTTTTTCTTACTCCACAAAAGTGGAGGTAGATACCTATTAGGCAAACCCGTTTTTTACTTCAACCTCCTCTAGTTCTTCAATTCATTTCCATAAAATCAAATTTGACCACTGAATTTCCATTTTCCACAGTCGGACACCCAATTTTGGTAACCCACCAAACGATCAACTTTGACCAATGTTGCTCAGGAGAAGCAGTAGGCCATGATGAGAGATTATTAAGTATATGAATGTAGTATTTTGGGTTTCATATTGAAGGATTCACCATTTTTCTACAATAATTCGTCATAATCAACCAAAAGTTTTGAATTGCTTAAACAAAGAATTGCTTCTATGTGGTTTTGGGCTTTGGAGAGTACCAAACCCATCAATAGTGGAAGGAGGGGAAGACAACAAAAAGCAGAGATACCTGGTGTAATTATATCGAATTGTTTTCTAGATTGACATACCACATTTTTTTGACGAAAATTGAGTGAGACGAGAACAATTTATGATGCTCCGCGGGCCCAGCAGATTGAGTGACACGTGAAGAAGTCGGGACTGAGCACAATCAAGAAGCGGTACTGGATTTCCACTGCTGCAACCTATGCCATCACTAATCTAATTGACGAATTAGATGACGAGGTTTTAGAATGGTTGGCATGAGTCGGTGATGTAGAGATTGAGTTTTACACAAGAGGGCATCTGGTTATTGATGTTGAGAAACTTTAAATGGATCGATTTGTTGAATGACACTTCGACAGAAGCGGGTTGGGTCCAAGCTATGTTACACGGACTCGGCTCCGGGTATCGGATCTGATATGGATCCGGAGATTGGATTCGCAAACTTGCTTAAAAGTAGGATACGTGGACTCGGCTAACAAGTATCCAACTTTTGGACCTGGGTTGCGGGGATATGGTAGAAAAATAACTTTTTCTAAACATGTTTTTTTGGAGTAAGTCTCTAAATATGTTTTTTTTAGTAAGTCTCTAAATATGTTTATAAAATATCATACATGAGGATACAGAAAGTAAAGAACTGCATTTTTTTAGGCAAGTTTTAGTGTATTTAACTACTACATAGCTAACCTACAAGGATATATTGAAATCCCGTAATCCGTACTAAAGCTTATTTTTTCTTTTGAAGGCGTGCTGAAATATAATTAGACCCCTGCCCCGCTCAAAGTTTTAAGTAAGCCCAACTAAACCTAATAATTGACCATTCATTTTTCTTTGACTGGAACCTAACTGTCTCTGCAACTACTTCTTTCATCGTACTACTGCTTCTGATGTATAACGACTATAGATCCAGCCGCGCCGGAGATGAGGGTGGATCCAGACGACGACAGCTTGAGATGGCGACAAAGTCTTTGTCGGAAAGCTGAGGTTGCCTAAGTCAATGCGTTCGGTGAGATTCAGCCACATCCGCCACACATCCCATACCCACACCCATGTTGGATCACGACACGGGTACGGCAGCGATTTAGAAGAGTTCGGGTAGCGTAGGGTGCAAGTTTGATGGTGGTGTTGGTGGTCTGCGACAATGGTGATGTAGATCTTCAGGGATGGTGTGGTACTGCTATGTTACCCGGACTCTTCTAAATTGCCGCCGTACCCGTGTCATACGATCATGGGTGTGGGTATGGAATGTGTGGCAGATGTGGCTGAATCTCACCGTACGCATTGACTACGACGACCTGTAACTCCGACGAAGACTTGGTCGCCATCTCTCTCCGTCGCCTTCGGAATCCGACCTCATCTCTGGCACGGCCGGTCTATCATCGATATACATCAGAAGAAGCAGTACGATGAAAGAGGTAGTTGCAAAGGCAGTTAGGTTTCAGTCAAAGAAAAGTGAAGGGTCAATCAGGTTTATTTTGGGTTTAGTCAACACTGGGCTGGGCCAAGGGTTGAATTTTATTTCAACAAGCTGTCAAAAGAAGAATACGTCTTTGTACTATACTTCAATATATTCCTTGTAGTCTAGCTATTTAACAGTTATATACACTAAAACTTGCCTAAACAAATTGCAGTTCTTTAATTTCTGCATTCCCATGTATGAAATTTTATAAATATATATAGAAACAAATGTTTTCCTACCATATCCCCGCACCCGTGTCCAAAAGCTGGATATTTTTTAGCTGAGTCCACGTATCCTACTTTTAAGCAAGTTTGCGAATCCGATCTCCAGGTCCGAAACCCGCACCTGAGTCCGTGTAACATAGGTAGTTAAGTACTGTGGTGACTGACTGGTGAAATTGAGAGATAGACATCAGAAGCAGATCAAACTCAGTTTTCTTTTTCGTTTGGAAAACTGGCAATGAGCAAAGGATGTGCACTACAAACAATTATGCCAACAAAGTCAACCCAAGACAGGGTAATTGTAATGACCTCTACCATTGTGTGGATTTTGTAATTTATCCTGGAGCAGTCTAACAGGTTTTTTTAGGACAGTAATGCTCTGTGAAAGACAGAACATATCACAGGTATGCTAAGTGTAGCTTTTCAAACCACGGGTATGATAAGTGAACTACACCACAAACCACAGGTTTGTTTAGTGTATTTTACCCAATTGCAAACTGTAAACATGAACTAACGGGCAGAAATTAATTAGCTACTTATGGCCCTGTTTGGATGAGCTTAATTAAGATTTTGAGATTGTAGAATATTGGAATGAGTGGTAGCTCATCCAAACAGGGCCATTATATTTCCTAGAGACAGGAAGTGACGAACAAGATATCTGGTATACCTTGGCGTAGCTTTTAGTTTTACGTTTACGACCCTGTTAGAATTAGTTTAATTTTTAATGCTGCTCCAAAATCATTGAACTTCATGTCCAGTAGAATATCCGAACTTGTCAAATGGTGTTTCTTGGTAGTTTTTAATTTTCCTTTCTCTGTTTCAGATTTGGCCCAAGAGAGAGCAAGAAGGCAATGCTGTACAGTGATGTAGGAAGGCTGAACTGTAATGTCAGTTACACTACTTTTGCAACGCCAGTTCGTGGACAAGTTAGTGGCACTATAGATATACTCCCTGCTATACCATTTTGGTAACTGTACCACTTCCTTTATCCAATTTGGCACTTAAATGTAAATTTCTCATGTGTTAGGGGTCAGACAACAAGGAGTTTTCCTCAGTGCTACATAAAGCTCTGGAGGGAGCCATAATACTCGACTCATTCCCCAAGACTACTGTGGATGTGTTTGCATTGGTATTGGAATCTGGCGGCAGTAAGTTCTTAAATTTTGCATGATTTGTTGTAAGTTGCAGTTATTTAAATGAAGCTCAAATTTGAATAGTGGCAAGAATTTGCTACTTTATCCCTGTTTTCTGATGTATTGGCTTCCACGAGTACGTTGGCCATTAGCTATAAATCTTTACAGAGCTCAAAAAGAACGCTAATTAGCTATAAATCTTTACATAGCTTATTAGCTTTTAGTTCTGCTAAATAAATGCAGTTTTCTAAAATAAGGTTCAAACCTTGAGACAACCACCCTTTCTCTTAATTCCAAGCTTTAAGCAGGCAGGCAACTTTGATCTTCTGTTTCCACAAGTGGGCAATATTACACATCTTCTACATCTTGAGTTCTTGCACCATCTGCTCACACACATGTCCATCTATCTAAACTTCACCTGCAGGTGATCTTCCAGTGGTGATATCCTGTGCTAGCCTTGCTCTAGCTGATGCAGGGATCATGATGTATGACTTGGTTGCTTCGGTGTCTGTGGTATGCATGCTTTCCCTGGATTATTTATATTTGCCTTCGTTTCTTTTTCTGTTGGCCAGCAAGGATTTATTTTCTTTTCCCCCAATATTACCTTTACATGCTATATTCAGTGATTTCTTCTTGTGTGAAAATGTAAAGCTATCTAAAGGAACATGGTCACTGTGGTTGAAATAGCTTTCACCAGTACTAATCAGCAGGGGCTGAGGCATGGAGGCCCCCCCAAACATTTTCAAGAACGACATCTGCACCCCCAAATTTTGAAAATATATTTTGTTGTGCCCCCCCCCCCCCCCCTATTACAAGTGTGCCCCCAAAAAATTCCAATTATGTTCAAAATAATATGATTTTTTAGAATTACTCTGAGAAGCACGGATACGGGTATTGGATACGGAAACGGATTAACGGACACGTGATACGTCATTATCTAAAAAAATAAGGATACGGCACGGATACGTCAACATTATTATTATCCTTTTATATATATATATATATATATAATTTGACTTTTTATACTACGAGATATGATACATTTGGTTCCAACCTCTATATATTGATAGCTTAAATATCACGGAAAGCATATATTAAGTTCAAGATTGAAAAGAGAAATACGAGTAGCTTAGGTGTGTTCGAGTTTGACTGGGAATACTCTTGAAGTTGTCGCATGCGAGAACTTAAAACCTCACTTGAACTTTTCTTTCAATTATCATGTGTTGAGTCATCAATCAATTAAGAATACCGTATCTACTTTATCTTAGTTATATTGTTAACCCATTTAAAGTTCAAATATCTCATAAAACAACCCGTGTGAAAGTCTAATAAAAATCTTTAAATATTCGGACACGGCAGCCGGAGTATCTGACACGTATTTTGAAGAATCATACGAGTGTCCGAGTATCCTAAGTGCCTGACACGGATGCGGACCTCTGTTTTGGAGTGTCCACGCTTCCTAGGAATTACCCTTAAACATACATTTCATAAGACCCCTGACGTTAAAAAAAAAAAATCGTGTCCTCTTCTTCCTAAAAGCCTGGCTCCGCCACTGCTAATCAGTTTCATTCCTTTAGCCATATGCTACTCATTCTCGTAGCTAATTCCCTCTTTGAAACTATTCTCACTTGTTCTTTTAAAAAAAACTCTTTGATGACAGCAACTTTCTATCTAGTTTTAACAACTCAACGAATAGACCTTATTATATACCTCCATTATCTCATTATGCTAATAATTGTTACATTCATTTAACTCTAACCACATAGCTGGGTATAGTCGTCTATTGTGAAGAACCATAGCTCTGTAATCTATGTTGGACGCTAGCATCTATGCTAATTGCATTATAAGCTCTTCGTACACCGCCCCGTTAACGAGTTCTCACACAGCCTTCACTTTTTCTCTTTTGCTTTGTAGTCTTGTCTTGGGGAGAACCTGGTGATTGATCCTATTTCAGAAGAAGAAAGCTACCAAGATGGTGGCGTGATGATCACTTGCATGCCTTCTCGTAATGAGGTCACTCAGTTGACCGTTTCTGGAGAATGGTCAACCCATAAGATTAACGAGGTATGTCAACCAATTTAGAACAACTCGGGCTCCATTTGGTTGGTGGTAAAATATATTCCTGTATATTGTTTTCCCTTGTTTTTATGTTTGGGTTCCGTTCGGTTGGTGGTAAAATATTTTATGTATAATGTTTTCACTCAAATGATGTAAAATGATTTACACATTTAAAATCCGTAAGCCATATCCCGGAGAGCGAAGGAGCATGACAACTCATACTAACACCTCCACCACCAAAACCACCACTACCGCCTATCTTTACCGCCACCCATCACTGTCACTGCCGTCACCGCCCACTGATTGGCAAGTGTCAACCAAACACGAGAAAATGATTGCAGAGAACTTTTTACAAAAAATATTTTACTCCTAGAATACTTTCCTTTGTAAAACATCTTAATGCCAACCAACGGAGCCTCAATCATCTTTATCCTCTGCTGTCTCTTGTAATACTAGGTTAGGCGTAAAGCACCAATTTCATACTAATAAAATGCCAGGCGAGTAGCAATACTTAGCTGTTCATATAGGATTTGAGGAAAAAGAAATAGGTGTGGAGTCGGACCTTTACGTGAAGTTGACCTATGATTTTGGTACATGTGTTCGTATATATGGTCTAGCTTGTGCTTTTAGAAAATAATTATGTCTCGACTTATTAGAGTTTTGTCTTGTGCTTCACAGGCAATGCAACTATGTCTCGACGCGTGCTCTAAGCTGGGGAAGATCATGCGAAATTGTTTGAGAGAATCGACTCTCCAAGAATAGGAAGAGAAAGTACTTTGTCCACTCTTTCTAAGTACAGTTTAAGGATAGCTAATTTGATTTCGTATTTTGGGACCAGAATGAATCAAATTTTGCCTTCAATGTTTGTTGATGTTTCTATCTTTGTTTCTAGCTTGTCCTTTCACATAGCTTAGCTTTTGTTGTCAGAAACATCTGCTCTGAGTCTTTCGCAGGACTTTGAAACTTTGACCCTCAAGAAGGGACGTGGTCAAATGTCCATTTTGCCCTTGCAATTTTGTCAAGAAGGGTATTGAAGTTGTGATGATTACCTAGACCATGTGAAATGCTTTGGAAGAGGTTGATTAGGTTGAACTCCACTTTGTAGACTTTAAGGTTCTGCCCAGATTAAGGTATGGGTTCATGAACAATGTAGAGAAGATCATTCCCTACAGTGTATCAATGTGAAGAATATCTATTTGTTTCACATGCAGAGGCAAAATTTGTGATGATTCACTTGACCAATTTTCTCTCTTATTAGGCCAATTCAGTTGAAATTGAACTCTCTGAAGTCCTCATTTTTAGGATTTTGTGGACGCTTACGTGGTGCTCACTATAACTACTCTCTTGCTTTCTGCAACTTGTTTAAGCCCACCCAGTCTAAGCTGGACTCTGTTGAAGTTGAACACGCTGGGTGCCATCTGGTGTTTAATTTTGCAAGTTGCAATTACACATTACAAAGTTTGAGTTTTGATCCGTGATGGTTGACTTTCTTTCTTTGAGTGGATTGGGTGTATTTTGACTTGTTGGCGTTTAATTTTGAGACCGAGAGAACAATTTCCTCGGCGACCGAACAGTCCGAGGAAATGATCTCATTGTAGTCAGTAGATACATTTGGTTTGGGTGCATGATGGTACGCCTTTTTTGGTATACATGAATATTGCTGACATATTGTCACGTTTATGAAGATGTACATAAATGAACACTAGTATTTATCTTTTTCGGCATACATGAATAATGCAGACATATTGTCACGTTTATGAAGATTGTGAGAACACCAGTATTTATCGGCATGTCACATTCTGGTCTGGTCGTGAACTTGCATATTGTTTTGTCGTGAAAAACTATAATATTCGTAATGTGCATGCCCATTAATTCTTTTTTCTCGCTCTTTTTTTTTTTAGGAAATTCTCATTTAAGTTCATTGCTGATTACATCATATCTTTTGGAAGAGGTATATCAGACAAATCATAATTTCTAAAATTTGAGGTCAGGGGCAAAGTTAGGAGGGCCATGGGTCACTTGCCCCCTAACTTTTACACAACTATATGACTTATAATACCGGTATTTTACAAATAAATAAATAAATAAATAAATGAATAAATAAATCAGTCGCACCTCTATTGAAAATACAAAAACGCTCTATATTGTTTGACATATGTGATTCAAAATATTTATTTGTCCCCTTACAAGAAAATGTAAATTATCTCATATAGTATACTTAATGGACATTTGTACGTGGATTTCATTTCTCGAATGTGTGCCTCCTTACTCAACTTTAGCTCCGCAGCCGGTGATATCAAGGAAATAAAAGTTATCAGACAAAAAGAAAATGAATTACTTAAATCAAAGAAATAAATGTGTACCTAGAATTTGCAACTTTTCCCTGCAAGCTGCGTGAGAGAGAGAGGGAGAGAGATGTGCTGCGTGAACTTTTGGTTTCTTGGCCATTAATTCTATATATGCAAAACTTTAGAGTGATGGATGTTGCGGGATGGGCATTCTTTTACAGCATTTTGGTGGTGTGATGGCGTTAGAGAGACGTGAGAGAGAGTAAAGAGAGATGATGTGGTGTGTCATGTGTGAAAGAAAATGTTTGAATTAGGAGGGAAATTTGTGAGGTGATTAATATACTTAATTAAAGAAAAGAAAACAAAGCACACTCATATTTAAGGCAAACCTCGATAAATGAATACTTTTGAAAAAAAAACATTTTGCAAGGTTATTCGTTTATTGAAGATTCATTTAGTCCTTTATTCAAGTCCGGACCGGAAAAAATTAATCATTTGATAAGATTATTCGTTTGTCAACATTTATTTATCAGGATTTTACTGTAAATTACTATTGTTCTATTATTTTCTTCGTTAGAAGAAGTTCTACATCATAGTACCCCAAGAGAATGTGTCAGGAGGACGCAGGAGTTCCATATTTCAGTCACTAGAAACTAGAATGAAGCACAACATACGAAGACGTAACGAGTTAGAGAGCATAGATATAATTTTAGATTTTTCTAACAATTCTGATATTAGAAACCACAATGGAGCACTACATACAAACACGTAATCAGTTGGAATTCGTGATATGAATTTTAGAACTTTATAGTGATTCTCACTCTAGTTGCGAAGTTCTAGGCAAATGTCACGTAAGAAGCCTCACTATCACGTAATCGGTTAGAGATTGAGATACTACTGCGCACTAGAGTATCGCACCACACACGAAAACGTGACATGTCAGATCTCATAATTTTAGTTTTAGAACTTTCTAGCAACTAAAACAATAGTTATGAAAGTGTAAGAACACTTACATTACGAGCATTTGTACAACGAACATGTGTATTGACTCATTGGGGGAGTCCAAAAATTCGTTAGGCCTTTCTCTTGTTAAATTTTGACCATTGTTTCTAACTTGTACAAGTTCGTAAGCCTCTTTCTCTAGTGAAGTCACACTAAACGTGTCTCCCGACATCGTAACCAATTAGTTGATTAGCTGTCACACTTAACTTATGTATTTGTTTCGTCTGTCAAAAGAAGCTCGATCATCTATATTTCCTCTATGCGTCTATTGTTTCTCCGGTTTACAAAAAAATTATCCATTTTTTTCATACCCAATTGGCTTTCAGTCGTCATTCATGGTGAGGTCAGATCGACTCTGTCTCGCCCTCAATTTTTTCTATCTAATTGCAATAGATTGCGATTTCTCGTGCTGGATAAACTTTTGAGTAAGTCATATCCTCTAAGCTTGTAGGTTCAATGTTTAGCTTTCTTGTTTAGAGGATTGTTGATTTAATTTTCAGTTTCTTATGAGTAAATTTTGAAATTTGCTTTGCAGCTTCCCAAGTTCTAATAGGCTGCTAAAATGCTTGTAAAATTTCGAAGCGTCGGAGTTGCCGCCTGTCAGGTTTTATTTATTTTTCTATTGTTGGATTATACATTTGTCAAAGTTGAGAATAATTATACGTATCTTTTAGGGAAAGAATAATTATACGTTAATGACGTAATACATTCACAAATTTTACCCCGTATTTTCAATAATCCCATAAACAATGTCCCTCATTATTTACTCGAAATATGATAAAAATGAATTGGTGGATATGTGACCATGAGAGATACTGAAGTACTATCTCCATCTCGCCAGCTTCTTCATACTTATTTTTTCCGCTGTTTATCGGGTCACTTTGAACGATACAAGAATTTGGTAATCGTTTTATAGTATTGTAGAGTAAATCGAGAAAAGATTATCAAAAAAATCATCGTTTTGCTATCTAGATTAGCGGGTCAAAGTGACATGGTTACGAGTGAAAAGTCAAAATAGCAAAACGGACGTAGTATTCATGAGCAAGTTGTTAAAAAAAGTCAACAAACCCTTTATTTGAGAAATAAGTCAATTTTTTAGCACATCTGAAATTACAATTATTCAATTTATTGTGTATTACAGAAAAGTGAGCTAATGATCTCCTAGTGACCAAATTTTCTTTCATTTTCTACAAACAATAGTGGCATAGTGCTATGTCCCCTGTCAATATGACTTGACCAACACAGAAAGAGAGAATTTTCTTACAAATTTTTCACTTCAAAAATCTTCAAAAAGTGACCAAACCCCATTCAAATCCTCCCTCTTACAAGGGAAATTTCCCAATTTTTCATTATTTTTTATCAAAGTTTCTTCCACCCTAACCCTGCCAAAGTTTGGCAAAGAGCCATTACCAGAGGTTGCTGCAATGGCTATCCAAGCATGTATATATACACACACATGCACATTCACATTCCATAGTCAACCCCTAAAGCTTCACTTGTCTGCAACTCTACGTGGCCTATTCTGGTTCATGTCCTTCATCAGAAGCCATAGATTTGCTGAAGAAGGAGAAGAAGAATATATTATTAACACCTGGGTTCTGTTTTTTTAAAATCAAGATTGTGAGTATCATGGTTTCCAATTGATTTTCCTTTTAATTTAGTACTTTTTCTGGGTTTTATTGAGTGAAATATGAATCTTGGGACCTGGGTTTGACAAAAAAATGGTTTCTTTAATGATTTAATGTTGTTTGGGAGTTGGGTTTGAATAGACTTTGAGTTCTTTGTAAGATAAAAATATGATTTATAGGGTTCTAACTTCTAAGATTCAGAGTCTAAAGCTCTTTGAGTGCTTATGGAGTTTTCTTTCTTAGCCTCATTTTCTTGAAAAAAAAAAGATGATTTTTAGGGTTCTAATGGGTGTTAAAGATTCTTTATTGGCTGTGAATTTGAAGCCAAGAAATTGAGAGGGAAGCCATATATTCCGGCGACATTGCCGGCTTCTAATTAGTTCTCTTAGTGAAGGAAGAATTGTATGACAAGCGCGTTTATTGTGCCATTCTTATGTGTATAGATTCATGTGAGTGTGGAGTGTCAACCCCATGTGACACTTTTTTGCTGCATTTCTCATGGGCTACTTCATCTTTCATTTCACCCTCAAAACCTAAGAAAGAGTATAAGTTATGTAAAGTGAACACATATAAATACACTCCTTGTAGTCCTCAAAACCTGTAAACTAATCCCACCCCTCTTCCTCTAACATAGTTTCTTGGCTTCTTCCCACATTCTACTGATTCTACTGATACAATTTAGTTTCTGAGTTTTTTGAGGTTTCAAGAAAATCTTCCCTGACAACCTTTTTTGGTGTTCTTGCGAACGCTGTGCAGGCGAAAGCAAGGAATCCGCGAATGGGGTTTCCGCGGAACTCCAATTCCGGGGAGTACTTGGAAGGAATGCTTAAAGATTATGTTGGTGGTGGTGGTGGTGGTGGTGGTGGGAAGGGGAAGAAATCACAAAAGGGTGGTTCTTCGCGGTTTGTAACTGTCCTCACTTTTTTACAGTTTGGTTTTGCAGTATATGCAACTCTTCTGCTTTACTACATGAGCCCAAACATAGACTTAAGGGCGAAACCAGACTTCACATGGGCTTCAAGGATCGCGCAACAATGGAAGCACTTGATCGTCCCACCACACCTTGTGAGCCATTACCAAGAAGCTTCTTCTTCACTCATCCAATCTGATCTCCCCCAACCCATTGCTCATTTCAATCCCAAAGAGGTTTGTGAGCAAGAAAAGATTGATTTCGAGCAGAAGAAGTCGAACGATGCACTCATGATCAAGCTCAAGAATGAGCTTTATCATGATGTGTTGCAATTCCAAAGCAAGTCATTTGGGGCTGAGACACTTTCTCAACTCATGTCAATGAAGTCCAAATACGACTTGAAGGGACCAAACATTCCTAAAGTCACTGTGATCTTGAATCACTTCAAGAGGAAAACACTCTGTGCTCAGCTCGATTCTTTGCTTCACCAAACCCTTCCTTTCCATCATGCTTGGGTGGTTTCCTTTGGGAGCCCGAACGAGTTATCCTTGAGGAGGATATCAGAAAGCTACAATGACTCAAGAATAAGTTTCATTAGCTCCAACTACGATTTCAAGTACTACGGAAGGTTCCAAATGGCGTTACAGACGGATGCTGATCTGGTTTACATACTTGACGATGATATGATTCCTGGGAAGAAGATGCTGCAGATTCTATCACACGTGGCTGGGACGAAGAAGTATGAGAACTCTGTCTTGGGAAGCATTGGGAGGATTTTACCTTTTAGGCAAAAGGACTTGACATTCCCAAGCTATAGAAAGTTCCGGTCTAAAGATGCTGGGCTTTATTTGCCTGATCCTGCTTATGGTATTACAGTTGATAAGATTGTGCAGGTGGATTTCCTTTCTAGCTCGTGGTTTCTGTCAGCGGAACTTGTCAAGACACTTTTCATTGAGAAGCCCTTAACTTTCATGACCGGTGAAGATCTGCACCTAAGGTATGTCAATGAATCAAATTCATTTTCTTCAATTTTTAGTGCATTTCTCTATATTTCTCAAGAAAGTTAGATCACGAGGGATACAAATTTACAAACTATTGCAGCATAGTAGAATAATACATAGAGTGGTTGGATTAGAAAGCATGAACAAATATAAGTTTTTGAGTTGGTCACCTGTTTTCAGTTTTTTTATGGTGGTGCAATTCAATAACATAGGGATGGAGTCATCAGCATTTAAGATATGATACAAACTGCTTATGTTTTCAGCAGAGTCGTGACAATAACCCGAATATTTTCAGCATTCATCTTCAATTATTGAGTGAGATATTAAGAAAATTATTGACTGTATTGTATAGTTCTGAATTTGTTTGACATCCTATCAAATTTAGAAGTTTAGAGAAGACTATAGGGCCTGTTTGGTACCAACTGAAAATCTAAATAATCAGCTGAAGTTTTTCGGAGAATATAATAAGCTGGATGAAAATCTAGAGTAGTTGAAAATTCTAAAGATGTTTGGTAGGAGCTTAAAATCTGCAAAATGTGAGAGAATCTGTAAAAATTGAAGATTAAACCATCTGCTCCAAAACAGATTTTAATCGGAAGTGTAAAACAGTGTAACAAACGGAATTAAATTAAAATGACCTTTTAATCAAAACTGATTAAAATTTGGGTTCCCAAACAGGCACTATAATCTGTCATGAAGGGGTTGATTTCTTGCCCTAATCCCATGTTTTGATGGTTTCAGCTACCAGCTTCAAAAGTACAGAAATGCCAATTCATACGTGCTACCAGTTGATCCAAAAGACAAAGAAACATGGGGAGATAGCGAGCACAGACTAGCTTATGTGTCAGAGACCACTGTGATCTTCAAAGACATTGTTCAAGTTCGCGATGATCAGTGGTGGAAGGCTCTTTCCACTGGCTACATCACACAATGGGCAGCAATGAACCCTCAAAAAATAGACGCTCTCTTCTACGCTCACTCCATCAGTGAAGTCCACGCCCTTGCCCCTCTCCTTGTCAAGTTCAGGTCAACTGTGGGCAAGAAGGCCTACATTGCTGTCTCCGGAGGCAAATTCGCTCCTTGTCAGGACGCCGCAATGGCATTGAAATGGCCTAAAGCGGTGTGTACGGAGAGAAGATTCAAGATTTTTGACTTGGGAATAGGTGCTCTTTCTGGTATATCTGACTCTGAAGTCCCTGTGGTGCAAGGGGTGTACTCTAGCATGAAAGGGTTGGTGAAAATGCACCAGCCTAGTGTGGTCATTGCATTGTCTGATATTGATTCGAATGTGAGGAAAGCTTTGAAGATGGCAGCGGAGAGTGGTGGAAATGGCACGGCATTGGTGCTCTTGCCGCGGTTATCTGTCCCGAAGGTTCTCTGGATGGCTGATATTAGGCCTAGTGCCCTACCAAGTAAGGACACTCTCACCTATTGCTTCTCTGATCTTCTGTTCTATTTGGAAAGTTATAATCATACTCAGTATCGGATTTTAGTAAAAAAAAAAAAAAAAAAAAAACAGCAAATGTAGAAAACATCAAGTTTTAAGGTAATTGTGACAGGTGAAACTAGTCATAAAAAAGAGCAAATGTTTGGTAGAAATCATCAAGTTTTAAGGTAAATTTTGATAATTGAAACTGTGTAACTAGTAAAAAAAAACAGCAAATGTAGGTAGAAATCATCAAGTTTTAAGGTAAATTTTGACAGTTGAAACTGTGAAACTAGTAAAAAAAACAGTAAATGTAGGTACGAATGATCAAGTTTTAAGGTAATTATGACAGGTGAAGCTGTGAAACTAGTTAAAAAAAAAACAGCAAATGTTGGTAGAGATCATCTAGTTTTAAGTAAGTATGACAAGTGAAACTGTGAGACTAGTTATAAAACAGCAAATGTTGGTGGAAATCATCAAGTTTTGAGTTTTGACAGTTGAAACTGTGAAACTAGTAAGAAAACAGCAAATGTAGATCGAAATCATCAAGGTTTTTAGGTAAATTTTGACAAGTGAAACTGCAAATATAAAACTATTCGACTTTCAACAAACTAATCTCTTCTGGCCGTGCAGATTGGAACAAAATGCGGATTTCCATCAACATCATCACCCAAAACCGCGCTCATTCCTTAACCAGACTACTCAAGTCTCTTTCTGACGCCTACTATCTAGGAGATGACATCCCAATCAGCTTCAACATGGACAGCAAAGTAGACGAGCCAACCATAAAGCTCATCAACTCCTTCAATTGGCCGCATGGACAGAAAACCATAAAGAGAAGAATCATCCAAGGAGGACTCATCAGAGCAGTGAGTGAGAGTTGGTATCCTTCATCAGATGATGACTTTGGTCTCTTACTTGAAGACGACATTGAAGTTTCGCCTTACTATTACCTTTGGATCAAGTATGCTTTGTTGAAGTACCACTATGACCCTCAAGTTTCTCTACCTGAGCTCTCCTCCATTTCACTCTACACGCCCCGTTTGGTAGAAGTGATTAAGGAGAGGCCAAGGTGGAATGCGACGGAGTTCTTTAAAAGGATTCACCCAAACACGCCTTACCTCCACCAATTACCGTGCAGTTGGGGGGCGGTTTTCTTCCCCAAGCAATGGAGGGAGTTTTATGTCTACATGAACATGAGGTTCACAGAAGATGCTAAGCAGAACCCGGTGCAAATCCCAAAATCAAGAACCAATGGTTGGCAAGCTTCTTGGAAGAAGTTCTTGATCGACATGATGTATTTAAGAGGGTATGTGAGTTTGTATCCGAATTTCCCAAACCAGGCAAGCTTTTCGACGAACCATATGGAGCCTGGAGCACACATTGCTGCTAAAGACAACTCCTTGAAGCATGACAAGAGTGATTTTGAGGTCCCATTGCTGAAGGAAGACTTTGGTAACTTCTTGCCTGGTGGGAAGTTACCCCCAGCCTCAAAGTTACCGTCATTGAACCTTTTTAACCAGGCCGTGTCCCTGAAGGGGCTCAAGGCGGCGGGGGCTAAGCTGGGGCAGGACGTCCTTGAGTGCAGCTCAGTGGAGATAGTAGCTGTTGATCATCAAACGGGATTGCCGGCGAGATGTGTGAAGTTCTTGTGATGAGGTTTTTATGTATTTAGAAGTTCATATTCTTTGTTTCTATCAAAAATTGATTTTTGTTTGTAATACTGTATTTAGGTAGGTCATCTGTTCTTCCTTGTTGTGATTGTCCTCTTCCAAAAGAGGGAGGGGGATAATGTATACTTGAAGGGGAATTGTATTAACACTTTTCAAAAATATTGATATACAAAGCCAAAAATGGCACTCTATATTTTCTTGAGCACTGTCAGAGGATTAAATACTTAAGCTTATGGAATGTACTACTCTTGCAGAGATGAGCTCACCTTGTGGGGGTTTGGGTGATCATATATGCACATGTTATTTGGGTTATGGTTTATTTGGGTTATGATCATATATGCACATGACAAGAGTGATTTTGAGGTCCCATCGCAGATCCTAACAGATTGGGAGATAGACACATTCTGTAACACCCCCACCCCTCAAAGCTGGAAAATCCATCATAAGACCCCAGACTCATGGGAGTGTCCTCCGCTAAGGCACAAGAATGTCCCAGCTAGGAGTTTAGTCCTGACGGTTCCGTTACCAGGCATAATTAAAGAATCTGAAAACAAACAAAAAACTAACTTTCATATTTTGTATTCTAGCTCCAAATGTTATGAAACTGAGACAGAGGCGTGAGGCCATGCCCTGATCCAAAGCATGACTATCCATTTTAAGTTATTGCAAGATTACCGATTTTCCCTTCTAGTATAGCTCGGTCAAACTAGGGTTTTTAAAAGTCAAACTCATTCAAACTTGACCCTTAAACATATAATATTATTCTAAACAACTTTCAAGAAGGGCATTTTGGTCAATTAGGCATGTGACAAGTCAAAACAGAAAGTCAAAGATGGCAGGTTTCAAGCATAACCAACACTTAGAAATATTTTCATGTTATTAGTCAAGAACACCATTTGCGGCGACTTTGAGTTAGATTTCAGGTGGATCACAACAGTGATTTACTATATTTCTTTCCCCCTGCACTACTGACAACTCCCTGATTCTTTTCTCGTACTTACTCCCTTGATAATTTCAAGTCTTTCGAATTCTCTGACCCCCTAATCGAATCTATCTTCCCTTGTCCTTTTAATATTTCCTTGTGAATGTCAGATACATCTCTTAGAGTTCCTTGTGATTTCGTTCCTAAAGTCTCATGGTAACTTACACTACACCAATTAACACCTTAACACTTCTCATACAATTATACTTCTGATATCTTACTCAGTTAGTAGTCTTGCTTACACTATCTTTTAACAATCCTTTAGTGCTTCAAACAATCCAGCTATCCTCGCTTCTCTACTCCTTCGAGAAACATAATACTACTCGTAGTAATATTTGACGCTCTGTTCTGCAGCACACCTACCTTGGCTTATTCTCCTGACTCTAAATTTTCACGCTTAATTTCCAACTATTTGAGCCTCTTTTAGCCTTTCCTTAACCCGTGTGAATACAAGCCTGAATGCTCTCCAATTTTATTATGATAATCTACCACCTCCATATCACGAGTTTAACATTCAGAGAACATGTTACGATCCGCATTTCCTATTTGGCAATACAACAACATTCCCATATCTCTCACTACTACCATAACCTCCGAACACTGAAAAATGATCCTGCCTCATCCCTTCTCTTAATGCCTCTTTGTTCTCACATCAGTTTGGCATCCTATTATACCAATCCTAATGCGTCCCAATCCTATTTGATTCATTCTGACACTTCATGTCTCCGAGTCACCTATCAAGCCTACTTAAGAAGCCGTTCTCTAAACCCCCAGACATACCATATTTAGAGTATTTTTCGATGCTTTCCCCTTAACACTCCTACCTTGACCGACCAATTCCTTTTATGACCGACCAATTCCTTTTATTCAAGTACAACTTCCTTGCATGAGTCCTCTCCGCTCCCACCATAACCAGATAAACTATATTCTTCTACGATACCTTGGTCCCTATCTCCCAATATGTCCACATAACCCGATAAATTACACTCCGATGAGGACCTGGTGTCTCATGAATAGAAGTTAACCCTGAAATAAGCTTTTTATATATTCCCTCACAAGTTTTACTTGTACCCCTCAAACCCCACAGTCTCAACGTTTATATAATCCTTGCTTCCTTATCTCTGTTAACACGGGCCTCTTTCCTTATCAAAATATTTCGTCGATACTACCTCTTGTCCTAAGGATATGCTCGAGGAAATATTCCCAACCTACTGATAGAGTGCTATTTGTTTTTTTTTTGTTTTTTTTTTTCTCGATTCATAGTTCCTGGAGCAATAATTCTTGAAACAAAGGAAGAAAAAATGTTGTTTTGAGAAGCACATTTGATTATCAATTTTATTAGACCAGTTATACTACATCAGAATAACATTTAATAACAAGCACTTCAAACATCAAATTATTCTATTCTTCAGCCAGTGTCAAGCTTCATGGTCACACGATGGCTAACATGGCCTAAGGAATCTGTTTTACGTTTTTGGGCAACCTTTCATTTAATTGTCTCTTATAATGGTATAGATTTCGTGAATGTACCTGTTTAAACAATAACCGTGATGAGAATAATGATAGCTTCAGGAATAGATCATCATCCGAAGATTGATAACTCGGATTCTTTGAAAGTAAGATTTAACCCTGGAAGTACAATCCCATTGTCCAATTGCCTCTCATACATAGTTGACCTGCCTCATCTTAAATATGAGATTTCTAGCTCCACCATGGCAGGTTAACGAACTAGTACATGGATCCAAGAAAGAATAACTGCAAAAAAAATGATTTTCTACAAACATCCTAATCTACATGATGAAACCCCATCCAAGGAAAGCAATATTTTAATGGAAAAAAAAACCTTCTAACAGCACTTACAGTTTCAGTGAGTACTGTACTCACAAGTATACCTCACAATTGATGCTTGCATAACAGGTAAACAATCAAACTTGGGAGCGATTTCACTAGCAAATCATACATTTAAGTTTACATCTCAACTAAAGCCTCATGTGATACTCAAATGAGCTTAATTCCAAGCCCCTCTTCCTAAGTCTTTGTATCCAACAACCACAATAGTTGTAGATGTTGCAGGATCAATGAATTTCATGTTTGACTTGCACTACTAAATCATTCTTTGTAAGCCTAATTCACATACTTTTTTTAGTTAAACATAAATTCAATCCCACACATATACAGTTTTGAGAGAGCTTAGCAAATTAAACTAAAGAGTAAAGCTCAACGTTTCCAATTGAGGCATATTAGCTCATGAAACACCAAACTAGAGAAGGATGCTTAGAGCATCAGTTGGTACTCGAAATTTGCAGTGATCACACAGGAGAAAATATCTAGTAAAACCATCAAGTAACATCGGATTTTCAAGCTAATAAACAGGGCAAGAAACCCCACCAGAGAGGATCAAACACAGGCCCAACCGATTTCCGTGCAATTTTGAAGATTAAAAAAAACAACTCTGCACACTCCAGGGAACATAATGAACCAACAAGAATCGAGCACATTCAACAAACAAGTGACTTACGCATTTTCGTCAGCCATGGAGGCTCCCCGGCGGTGCGCAGCCCAGAACCCGGCGAGAAGGGCGACAATTTCAGGTTCAACACCTCAAATGGGTCCGTCCAATTCGCATGGTGACTAGGAGCAAGTGTCCACTGGCCAAATTCACCAACTCGCTAGTAGGGGAGTGAATTTCACTCGGAACCGTTTTAGGGTTCATACGAACGAATCACGATTTTCCCTTTGCTATCTACTCTTTTCACTAAATTGATTGAGGGATTTTCTTCGTTGTGATGAGAAGAGCATCCATCCGTAACAGTTTTGGATGAGGAGAAGATACGGTAATGGTGGCAGAGATGGTGGCGGGGGTTCCTGGTAGCTTCTTCCACCCTCTAGAAGAGGGCCCTTTTTTTAGAAGTTGTCAGTGCCTATGTACATGGAATATTGCTGATAATTCATCATAGAGTTGATAAAATGGTGAGGTTTCATAAGAATAGAAGTCCCACGTAGGGGGTTAAGTTTTACTTTAGTGAGATTTTGTGTAAGTTTTGCATTTAGATTTTGTTGAAAAATTACAAGCTCGCCCCCTTGATTTCATAAGACTTTTACACTATCATTCCCAATTTCCTGATATCCTCAATTTGTCAAGATATCAGCTGGTTCTGTTTTGTGAAAAGTACACTTTGGCCACAAAATTTCTAAATATCATTTTTTTATCCCTGTTACTTTCAGGGTATCACAATATCATCTCTCATCCAGCTTTTTATTTATCCAGCTTTTTATCAATATCCATTCCGTTCTCAACTGGAAAAGAAGGAAAAATATATACACGTTTACCCAATAATTTGACTTATTGCACTTTAAACCCTAGAGATTTTCTGGGGTATTACATACTACCCCCCTTAAAACAATCTTCGTCCCCGAAGATCTCGTACTATTATGTAGTTCTCCTGATACTGACGTACTTCCCCAGTTCCTTGACTTCCTCTTCAGGACGTAGTCTCAATTTACTTTTCCAAAGTTCCTTTAGCCTTCACGTCTTTATTGTTCTCTATCCACCAGTTCACAAATAGTCTCGTTCATAACCATGATACTGGTTCACCTGGATCATATCCATAATATCCATTCATCATACTCATGTATGTAGCCACGGCCCAGACGGTCGAAGACAGTTATCTTACTCGTGTCTGTATCCACGGCCCAGACGTCCGAAGACAATTACAATACTCATGTCTGTAACCACGGCCCAGACGTCCGAAGACAATTATAATACTCGTGTCTGTAGCCATAGCCCAGACGTCCGAAGACAATTATAATACTCGTGTCTGTAGCCACGGCCAAGACGTCCGAAGACAATTATAGTACTCGTGTCTGTAGCCACAGCCCAGACGTCCGAAGACAATTATAGTACTCGTGTCTGTAGCCACAGCCCAGACGTCCGAAGACAATTATAGTACTCGTGTCTGTAGCCACAGCCCAGACGTCCGAAGACAATTATCATATCAAGGAATTACTCTTCCTAATTTCGTCTCAATAATATGTTCCCACTTCCCAGCTATTCATGTGCAAATTCAACCCACCAATGTTTAGGTCAACCTTTCCCTCGAATCCCGAATCACTCCGGTATCGATGTCGTCCACACTTCACCGTCCACATCCACTATCCATCCTCATCCAATATATTTTTTTATATTATGCACTGGAATAGCTATGGACCTCCGCCCGGGGTTCCACTACATAGACCTATTAGGCAAAGGGATGCACATATAACACCCTCGTCGTTACAATCATCTGCAATTTTTAGTCTTGATTCCTATCCAGATTTGCTTTCGAAAATATCATCCACCTATTAAGTTTCCAATTCTGTTTCTTCACAGAATCGATGCTCTGATATCATTTGTAACAACCCCCACCCCTCAAAGCTGGGAAATCCATCATAAGACCCCAGACTCATGGGAGTGTCCTTCGCTAAGGCACAAGAATGCCCCAGCTAGGAGTTTAGTCCTGACGGTTCCGTTACCAGGCATAATTAAAGAATCTGAAAACAAACAAAAAATTAACTTTCATATTTTGTATTCTAGCTCCAAATGTTATGAAACTGAGACAGAGGCGTGAGGCCATGCCCTGATCCAAAGCATGACTATCCATTTTAAGTTATTGCAAGATTACCGATTTTCCCTTCTAGTATAGCTCGGTCAAACTAGGGTTTTTAAAAGTCAAACTCATTCAAACTTGACCCTTAAACATATAATATTATTCTAAACAACTTTCAAGAAGGGCATTTTGGTCAATTAGGTCATGTGACAAGTCAAAACAGAAAGTCAAAGATGGCAGGTTTCAAGCATAACCAACACTTAGAAATATTTTCATGTTATTAGTCAAGAACACCATTTTGCGGCGACTTTGAGTTAGATTTCAGGTGGATCACAACAGTGATTTACTATATTTCTTTCCCCCTGCACTACTGACAACTCCCTGATTCTTTTCTCGTACTTACTCCCTTGATAATTTCAAGTCTTTCGAATTCTCTGACCCCCTAATTGAATCTATCTTCCCTTGTACTTTTAATATTTCCTTGTGAATGTCAGATACAGCTCTTAGAGTTCCTTGTGATTTCGTTCCTAAAGTCTCATGGTAACTTACACTACACCAATTAACACCTTAACACTTCCCATACAATTATACTTCTGATATCTTACTCAGTTAGTAGTCTTGCTTACACTATCTTTTAACAGTCCTTTAGTGCTTCAAACAATCCAGCTATCCTCGCTTCTCTACTCCTTCGAGAAACATAATACTACTCGTAGTAATATTTGACGCTCTGTTCTGCAGCACAACTACCTTGGCTTATTCTCCTGACTCTAAATTTTCACGCTTAATTTCCAACTATTTGAGCCTCTTTTAGCCTTTCCTTAACCCGTGTGAATACAAGCCTGAATGCTCTCCAATTTTATTGTGATAATCTACCACCTCCATATCACGAGTTTAACATTCAGAGAACATGTTACGATCCGCATTTCCTAATTTGGCAATACAACAACATTCCCATATCTCTCACTACTACCATAACCTCCGAACACTGAAAAATGATCCTGCCTCATCCCTTCTCTTAATGCCTCTTTGTTCTCACATCAGTTTGGCATCCTATTATACCAATCCTAATGCGTCCCAATCCTATTTGATTCATTCTGACACTTCATGTCTCCGAGTCACCTATCAAGCCTACTTAAGAAGCCGTTCTCTAAACCCCCAGACATACCATATTTAGAGTATTTTTCGATGCTTTCCCCTTAACACTCCTACCTTGACCGACCGATTCCTTTTATGACCGACCAATTCCTATTATTCAAGTACAACTTCCTTGCATGAGTCCTCTCCGCTCCCACCATAACTAGATAAACTATATTCTTCTACGATACCTTGGTCCCTATCTCCCAATATGTCCACATAACCCGATAAATTACACTCCGATGAGGACCTGGTGTCTCATGAATAGAAGTTAACCCTGAAATAAGCTTTTTATATATTCCCTCACAAGTTTTACTTGTACCCGTCAAACCCCACAGTCTCAACGTTTATATAATCCTTGCTTCCTTATCTCTGTTAACACGGGCCTCTTTCCTTATCAAAATCTTTCCTCGATACTACCTCTTGTCCTAAGGATATGCTCGAGGAAATATTCCAAACCTACTGATAGAGTGCTATTTGTTTTTTTTTGTTTTTTTTTCACGATTCATAGTTCCTGGAGCAATAATTCTTGAAACAAAGGAAGAAAAATGTTGTTTTGAGAAGCACATTTGATTATCAATTTTATTAGACCAGTTATACTACATCAGAATAACATTTAATAACAAGCAGTTCAAACATCAAATTATTCTATTCTTCAGCCAGTGTCAAGCTTCATGGTCACACGATGGCTAACATGGCCTAAGGAATCTGTTTTATGTTTTTGGGCAACCTTTCATTTAATTGTCTCTTATAATGGTACAGATTTCGTGAATGTACTTGTTTAAACAATAACCGTGATGAGAATAATGATAGCTTCAGGAATAGATCATCATCCGAAGATTGATAACTCGGATTCTTTGAAAGTAAGATTTAACCCTGGAAGTACAATCCCATTGTCCAATTGCCTCTCATCCGTAGTTGACCTGCCTCATCTTAAATATGAGATTTCTAGCTCCACCATGGCAGGTTAACGAACTAGTACATGGATCCAAGAAAGAATAACTGCAAAAAAATGATTTTCTTCAAACATCCTAATCTACATGATGAAACCCCATCCAAGGAAAGCAATATTTTAATGGAAAAAAAAACCTTCTAAGAGTACTTACAGTTTCAGTGAGTACTATACTCACAAGTATACCTCACAATTGATGCTTGCATAACAGGTAAACAATCAAACTTGGGGGCGATATCACTAGCAAATCATACATTTCAGTTTACATCTCAACTAAAGCCTCATGTGATACTCAAATGAGCTTAATTCCAAGCCCCTCTTCCTAAGTCTTTGTATCCAACAACCACAATAGTTGTAGATGTTGCAGGATCAATGAATTTCATGTTTGACTTGCACTACTAAATCATTCTTTGTAAGCCTAATTCACATACTTTTTTAGTTAAATATAATTTCAATCCCACACATATACAGTTTTGAGAGAGCTTAGCAAATCAAACTAAAGAGTAAAGCTCAACGTTTCCAATTGAGGCATATTAGCTCATGAAACACCAAACTAGAGAAGGATGCTTAGAGCATCAGTTGGTACTCGAAATTTGCAGTGATCACACAGGAGAAAATATCTAGTAAAACCATCAAGTAACATCGGATTTTCAAGCTAATAAACAGGGCAAGAAACCCCACCAGAGAGGATCAAACACAGGCCCAACCGATTTCCGGGCAATTTTGAAGATTGAAAAAAAACAACTCTGCACACTCCAGGGAACATAATGAACCAACAAGAATCGAGCACATTCAACAAACAAGTGACTTACGCATTTTCGTCAGCCATGGAGGCTCCCCGGCGGTGCGCAGCCCAGAACCCGGCGATAAGGGCGACAATTTCAGGTTCAACACCTCAAATGGGTCCGTCCAGTTCGCATGTAACACCCCCAAATTGACCAAACCGGAAACCCGGGGATGTCACTCCGTACCCGAGAGGAGCCCGGATGCAAGGAGATTTTATAACATGGTTCGCAAGCACAAAACATCCACAATAATAATTAAATCCAATTGAAAATATTGCATTATTAAAAATCCAACATCCTAGCCACAAACCGGCATAACAAACTAAAGTGTTTAAACTAATAAGGAATTCAAATTTAATGAAATACTACTTCTATTATTCCATGTGATGCGCGTCCCCTTCTACGCCAGATAACCATCTTCTAAACCTGTGGTGCGGAATGAAAAAGAAACACCACAGTACAAAATCAGCATGAAATACTGGTAAATAAACATCCAAACATGTAAAACGATGATGAGGTAGTTATAAAACAATGACTCATTTGTAAGTAAGAGTTTTTCGCAAACACAACGGTAATAAAGTTGACTCTTGTATTAAAACATAAGAGTTCCCAATTCCATAATGTTTCCAAATCCATTTCCATGATCATTAGGAAAAATCTAAAACCATTGTTAACTTCTTTCCGTTAACAAAACCGAAAATCCATTATTAATTCGTTGTGACGGGGGAAACCAACCAACCACTTCGCAAGCATCCAAGACCTTAAGTGTCGACACCCCCTTACAGACTTCTTGCGGCCAGAAGAGTGAGTACAAGGAGCTATCCGGGGACTTGCAACCGGATTAAAATAAAAATAAATTGAAACGGAAGACCGAGATCAAACCGTCCAATGCCAATGGTAACCATACCACAATAATCATAAATGTCCCCGCACAACTATTCCACTTTACGTATTAATGCATTATCATTATCATGGTGATATTTCCAAGAAAAACATTTATCAAGTAGAAATCACATATTGCATGTCACATCACATAAACACATTTTGAGACGTAAAGAAATACAAGAATTCGTTTTGACACGAAAGAGATAAGCACACTAGGCTTGGCATATTTACTTACCTTGAATCTCAAGCCAACGCAATTCAGTTCCTAGTAATACTCGACGTGTCCTTCGTCAACGAAATTGTCGCCTACAAATTTAATAGTATCCTAATCAACACATTGCACACGAAGTCCTATAGGTAAATGAAATAAATCCCGCACTAGCTCTCCCCAACCTTTACTAAGGCGAACAACCTCTTTTATAGAAAAATACATTTTATAGAGTTAACGTTTATTATTGTAAAACATAGCTATAGTTATAAAAATATAACTTATAAGATTAACTCATTATTTCCCTTATTATAGGGTAGGGAAGCATATTATTTTTCCCCAAAACAATAATAATTTTAATAGTAGTTCCTCCCAACCAAACAAGCCTTAGTAGAGAGCATAAGTTATAAACTAACTAACTTTTAATTAAAAGAAATAATAAATTTATTTGAAGATAATAGCTTATTCTAATTTGTTACAAACTTATTAAGAAAAATATACTTTTTATTTTGGAGTGAAGATGAGTAAAAAAGTGATTTTAAACTTGTATAAAAATAATTGTCTAATTTTTTACTACTATAAAGCATAACCCAAGAGTATTATTTTCCTAAAGATTAACCTTTAAACAAGAAAATAAACTTCCTAAATAAATAATTCTCAAGTGTTTTAATAAGGCTTTCAAACCCTCAAAACTTCTCTTTTAAATATTGAGTGTAGAGTAGTAAAAAAAAATAGTTGTCAACGATGAGATTCGAACCTAAGACCAACCATAATACTAGCTAATGGTTTAACCACTGGGCCACTGCCCAACTTGTTGTTTTTACTCAGACATTAAAAATATGAGTTACCAATTTCTAATGTTAATAATAAAAAAAAGAAACAAAGAAAGAAGAACATACGGGTTTTCTTTGTTTACCCGATGGAGGAGAAGAAGATGGCGACGGGAAGAGGCGAGGACGTCGGCGGTGGCGGCGTCGGCTGGGCGCGGCGGAGGCGACGGAGGCTGGGCCGGCGCACGGCGGTGACGCGGTGGCTGCTCCGGCTCCGGTCGGGGCTGCTCGCAAAACCGAACGGAGAGAGAGAGAGAGGGAGAGAGAGAGAGAGCGAGAGATCGAAGGAGAGAGAGAGATAGAGCGCGAATTGAGAGAGAGAGAGGTTTGTGAGTGTTTCTTTGAGTCTTAGGCGGGTTTAAATAGCCGGAGAAGAGAAAAAATCCGGCGAAGATTAGAACTCTTCCGGGTTCGATTGGGTCTCCGAATTGGGTCACGATTTGGGCAAAATTGGATTGCTTGGTGAGAAATTATCGATATTTGGTGAGATTAAGTCGAAAAGGGAGTGGATTGGGACTGAAATCGGTGAAGGTGGTGGTGTTTGTGTTGGAGGCGGCATGGTGGTGGAGAAGAGTCTCCTGTTAGTTGCAGGAGATGAGGAAGATGGTAGTTTTAGGTTAAAGACACTTTCACCCCCATAAGTTTAGGTGAAAGACAAGTAATACCCCCACCAATTAAGTTAAAGACACTATTAAAGTTATGAAAAATATATAAAAGCCCCAAGTCTTTAATAACTATAAAAATTAACTCACATCCAATAAAAAGCTAATACCCAACACTTATAATAATATTATATTAACACCCAAAAGTTATAGTAATATCATAAAATACTTGTATCCATAAAACGGGGTATTTCATCCTTCCCCCCTTAAAGAGAGCTTCGTCCTCGAAGCTTAAATCAACCTCTCAACAACCACTAAGGTATGGATCTCCACTTTAGGGTATAATAACTAAGCGCAAACATAAGGCTTCAAAAATGACATTCTTCAAAACCAAAAGGCTTCAAAACCGAAGGATTACATCCTTCCCCCCTTAGAGAAAACTTCGTCCTCGAAGTTTAAACAACATTCTAAACGACCCTCAACTATGAGTCTCCCTTCTAGGTATAACTACCAAATGCAACCTAATGCCATGCACGAGGAGTAACATTCTATAAGGAGTATTAAAATGATGTGCTGCAAAACCGAAGGATTACATCCTTCCCCCCTCAGAGGAGTGACGTCCTCGGAACTCAAAATATCTCGTCAAAAGGTGAAGATACTTCTTCCTCATACCATCCCCTACTTCACATGTTGCCTTTCTTGTGAGGTAATTTGTCTATAAGACCTTTAAAATTCAAACACTCTTGGTACACGTGCCCCTTGTCATGATATCTAGAATCTTAACATGGTCGAAACTTATGGTTCGGGGTCCAATACATGAAATGGTATACAAGACACTCGTCCTTAGTTGCTACACATGGGACAAGGTATTCCCCGAAGTTTTGGCATTTCTCTTCAAGTCATAGTCGTACGTGATCATCTGATCAGGTGGTAAGGCTATGGGGTCGGGATCACAACTATCGCCTATTGATCATTTTCTATCTTATCATGCAACACTACGAAGATGTAATAATATCACATATATCATGCAACTCAAATTTGATCATCATTGATCATTTATAACCAATCTTCCAAGGACAATATTGCTCCTGGGCTTACATTCCCATAGTAGGTCTCACAAAAATATTAGTGTTCTCCATGTAGGAGTAACATCGTAAAACAATCACAATAATCTGATCCAGTGTCAAGATTACTACATAAATTTATTTGTTCGAGTATTCCAAGTATATAACAACAATGTCAAAAGAAAGTTCACGTGCGGATTTGTCTCTTAGTTGTTGGGTCTAACCTTTGAACGCGGTCTTTGGTATCATATATAATAGTCTTTATTATAATCCCCCTTCCAAATGATTACAAGCACACTCTTACAACCACTCAACAAGAGGTAGAACCTCTAGTAGCCCAAAAACATACAATTTTTAGATTAGCTCCTCAGTGGACATCCATCGCATGAATCGAACAATGATTCGAGTGACAAGGCTCCAATAATACACAACCTATGACAAAGTGCCTCAATTCCATCAAGATTTAGATTATAACATGGCTAGTGAGATCACGTCCACAACTTAATCAGTGCCAAAGAAAATATTTTCATTGCTTCAATCATTTACCCACGTAACCATTGCTATTGTCTCATAAGCGGCTCTTCACAGAGAGTAAGTTCATAGAATCTCCCAAGTTTGAAATTCGTACTCTTAGTGAACCTAAGCATAACCCAATTCAAAGATTCTAGATTACGATTCCCTAAACAATGAAAACGCATCCAAACGAATTTGTATGGCTCTAAAGATGATTCATGAACAAGGAAATATCACGTTCCCTTAACAATATTTAAGTGAACTCCAAAATTGATTCCCAAGGTCAAAACTATATCCGATTGTACAAAACGTCTTATCTAACCAAATAGAGAATCGAAGAGATAGTGCACAAGACTCCAAAGCGACATGGTTCCTCCTATCCTTAGACACTTAACCATAGCCTGTGATATATGATGTTACCCGGTGGTTCCCTTTACCGTTGTTTTCCTACCGTCATCTGATAATTCGCCTCGAGCTACGAAAGTAAAAAATAAACCATGTGTACCCAAAATACTACGATACTGAGGCACATACTCCAAGCATCTTATTCATATTCAAATAGGTTCAACAATAACGAGACTCACAAGGTAGTATTCGAATTCACCTTTGGTGATAAATCCTTAAAAACATACTTCTATTAACAAAGCTCCAAGTACATCGCCCCAGAAGATTACAACAACTAGGCGGACTCATTTATCCCGGTACACCATTGATTTATGTAACTCCAAGGAATTCAATATAAGCATAAAACTCGACAAATCTTTTAGAGGTTAATAACCATTCCATTATCCCAAATAGTAGTTCAGTGACAATGCTCCAATCATATACGCCAAACAACGTTATAAGCCAACTACTCCAACGTGAGACCATACTAAAAGAAGTTAGACTACACTAAAAACTTATCTCATTGATAGTACCAAGGTAGTAGAAAGCTTCCCGAAATCAAAATCAATAACTCCAATGATAACTGTTACAACATCATAAACTATTTGTCACGAGAAACAAGGTCTGGAAATCAGCCAAGGTTGAACATCAGAGCTCCTAATGAGATTTAAGAATAAAAGAATTTATGAACTATATTAATCTTACACAAAAATGATGATACAACCCAACGACTAGCGTTACTCCAAGGGCAAATCACGAACAAAGAAACAGGTCGTTCTTCAAATAATAGCTAAGTAACAAGACTTCAAGCATAGACACCCAATGAAAATTTTAACATTCTAGTGACCCAAGATACCGCACCCGATAAGTCCAATTGTCTAAAAAAAAAAATAACAAACAAGTCCTAGCCCCTCACCCTCAACTTATATTTTTCATGAGCGATACTCCTCTTTTCCTTACCCTTCTAAGGTCATCTACAGAAAAGAACTGAAAGAAACAATATAAATATAATCCTCCACTAACTATAGAGGAGACAAGATAAGAAGACACACAAACACTAGCACAACAATGTGATCCATCAAGACTAGGTAAAAATACTCCAACCATAAGGGAAACTCCAATATTCTTTGATAGACATCTCAACTAGAATCCCAAGATTACATTTCTCTAACCACTTTAAAATAGGCTCTAAAATAAATTTGAATATTTGGAGAAATTGGAAGCCATGGTTCTCAAAACCCTTTCTAGGCGAGGGTGGGTGGGAAACCACTATCGTCCATGCTAATTCTTTAGTCTCTCACTTCTCATAGGTCCTCCATAGGTTCCTCCCAAGTCTTGTGAGCTAACAACAATACACACTTTATGAAGTGCGAATTTATCATCCATTGGCCTTGTTGTAAATATTTTTACTTGAGAAGGTACTAGCATCCCTCATCAGCTAAATCATTATACTATCTCTTAATTGGAAATCAAAGAATTCTCATCAAGTAACGACTCCACAATGCAATAACTCTGAATCAGGACGTTGTTGTATACCCATCTTCCAACAAAAGTGAAAACCCGATACTCACACCTATCCAATACTTCTCCGATAAATTCTCAATTTGACATACCCTTCAAGAAAGATGTACTTGTCGGGTGGCTTACCTGAAAGTTCTCCGCTGTTGGATTTACTAGGTTGACGGCCATATCGACCAGAGTTAAAGGATACTCCTATTAGACATCAAACATAAACATTATGCTACCATAGGGGTATTCTAAGGCCGACTTCCAAACAATTACACACTTAGCAACTTCCATCTAACAATTTACCCAAGAATTCTCAAAACTCAGCGACATTTATAAGAGAAAGCACAATGCTGCAGATCAGATTTTTAAGCAACGTATCAAGATCCCAAAACTTGTTCAAAAATGGAACCCTGAGGCCCAAGTCTACGTCAATCATAAATGATAAAAACGCTCAAAACTATACCCCGGAAAACAAGACTCTAATGAGATGTTTGTGGCAAACTGTCATCAAGGAAAGAAAATTATACTTCTCGTGTATTTTAGCGATCGATAGAGCTACAAATATAAAGTCAATATTTTAGTATTTCCCAATGCATTAAAACTCTCAAACAATCTCTATAACAATTTAATATACCGAAATCTCCAAAGTAGTCAACTCAACCGTAATATGGTTCCGAAAAACACCGAAAAGTCTAAATTTCGACAAACTGGCTAAGAAGTATCTAAAACCACCAAATTGAAATCAAGTCTCTAAACATCTCTCAAACACTTTCGTCTTGACATAATATATGACACCTTGCTCTTCCTTGCTCTAACGTTCTTGTAAAACTCGTAACTCACACCACACGCTAGTACTTCACATTACTTGATACGAGCTCAAATATCTTCTTTTCCCGCTCATACAAACTTCGCTTAAATGGTATTTTATTAACTACCAAAATTATTTTGAATCCTCATTCGTTGGGTTCGAAAATGTAAGAAATTTTAACCCTCTTTGTAACAACTATTTCTAGTATTGTATGGATGTGGTCTATTGGTAAAATCCCTATATTATAACCTATTGTATCATACACAAGTATCATGGAGTAAAACTGAAATAAAATACATGTCACGTAATGAGCAACTAAGCAAGTAATATAACACATTGATCATACCGTCGACTACACATGCAATTTTCACATAGACTGAACACATCTTATTTCTCATGCTTCCTTAAAAAAACTATAAAAGTGATCAAACGGGTAAGCAAAATTATCAAATTTTGTATGGATCGACCTCTCTGAATCTAATTTCATAATCAAGAAGAATCACCTCAAAATAATTTGTAGACTTTAAGTTACGCTGAGAATAGCATAATTGCTGTTATAAGCCATCAGATCAGAAACTCCAACTTCACCACGTCTTATACTGACTTTTACTTCCTCAAAATGGTCAAGGATTTCACCTAGATATAGCCATATGTGTCTATTCATCACCATAAAGATTTTGAGATCCATCCAAGATCTGTAAAGATATAAACTCAAAAATACTACAGATGGCCATTATGAAATTCTGCTATTGAACAACAAACCTTGGAAATGCGTATCTAAGTCTCCAGAATTTATTTGGGATTGAAATTCTTATGGCATGTTCCTGAACATGTATACTACTTGGAAAAAAAAAATTCGAGAAAAATAATAAACCATTTAAACATGTCTGCTACACCAAATACCAACTGTGCCACAAATTCAAACGCCACAAATTCAACATTCTCGCGTTCTAACTTTATGAACGCTTTCTATGCACTAATCGAAAACTAGCCACCCTTAATCTACAACTCATACTCCAAAATAATACAAAAACTTATTATATTTCAAAATGGATCTTCAAACATAAGCATTATCCCTCACCAAGAAGCAAAGTATTAACCATAAAACATTGTTTGGCCTCATGGTTTTATTCCAAAGTAAAACTCCAAAAGCATTAGAAGTCTAAGAAATCAAAGAAGCCCAATATGTCTACTTCTCACAATTATTCATACTTTCTTCAGATTCCATGTCTTTCCTAGGGTTATCCTCGAACTCATCATTCTAACTAGGACCTTCCACAATATCCTCATCTTCACTAGAATCTATTACGATCATTTGCCATTGACCATGAGTCTTCATCAACATTTACACATAAAGTCGGCATTCACCATCCACTCATTTGATCGAAGTAGTCTTCATAGTTCAACCTATTGAATCTAGTCATAATATTGCTATACTTGGCGATAATCTCCCTAAATATGGGGCACGTATGTAGAGCCTTCACCATACAATAATCTCGGAAGGCGGGATTCCGATATCGAGTAAACTCCAGCGCATTAAACTTATCATCACAATACTGGCATAACACGCTTCCTTGCGGTTCTCTTAGTCCTAGCCATCTATAAAAAGGAAACGACTCCATATACTCTCTTACTCCACAATTTGTATTATAACCCAAAAATGTTTGCTCTTATGAAATAAGTACATACTCCCAAAACTTTAATTTTTGATCACACGAGACTTTCGAAAACAATTTCAAATTTTGATCACCCAAACAATAGACACGTAACCTAACTCCAATGAAAAGCCTCAAATTCAAACACTCAGTTAAATTGGATGGGCTAAAGCTCTTAGCTAGGAGAGGGTGGGTGGTGATACTCACTTACTAAGTCTATTTTCTAAAGACCTAAACACATAATGGACTATTCAAGACTACCCAAATTCCCAACGGCTTGTCAAATTTTAAATTCTTTTCCTATGTCCATTTTAAATTCCCCTACAGGTTAGAAATTTTCTTTTTGGATTGCCAGGCTCTGATACCAACTGTAACACCCCCAAATTGACCAAACCGGAAACCCGGGGATGTCACTCCGTACCCGAGAGGAGCCCGGATGCAAGGAGATTTTATAACATGGTTCGCAAGCACAAAACATCCACAATAATAATTAAATCCAATTGAAAATATTGCATTATTAAAAATCCAACATCCTAGCCACAAACCGGCATAACAAACTAAAGTGTTTAAACTAATAAGGAATTCAAATTTAATGAAATACTACTTCTATTATTCCATGTGATGCGCGTCCCCTTCTACGCCAGATAACCATCTTCTAAACCTGTGGTGCGGAATGAAAAAGAAACACCACAGTACAAAATCAGCATGAAATACTGGTAAATAAACATCCAAACATGTAAAACGATGATGAGGTAGTTATAAAACAATGACTCATTTGTAAGTAAGAGTTTTTCGCAAACACAACGGTAATAAAGTTGACTCTTGTATTAAAACATAAGAGTTCCCAATTCCATAATGTTTCCAAATCCATTTCCATGATCATTATGAAAAATCTAAAACCATTGTTAACTTCTTTCCGTTAACAAAACCGAAAATCCATTATTAATTCGTTGTGACGGGGGAAACCAACCAACCACTTCGCAAGCATCCAAGACCTTAAATGTCGACACCCCCTTACAGACTTCTTGCGGCCAGAAGAGTGAGTACAAGGAGCTATCCGGGGACTTGCAACCGGATTAAAATAAAAATAAATTGAAACGGAAGACCGAGATCAAACCGTCCAATGCCAATGGTAACCATACCACAATAATCATAAATGTCCCCGCACAACTATTCCACTTTACGTATTAATGCATTATCATTATCATGGTGATATTTCCAAGAAAAACATTTATCAAGTAGAAATCACATATTGCATGTCACATCACATAAACACATTTTGAGACGTAAAGAAATACAAGAATTCGTTTTGACACGAAAGAGATAAGCACACTAGGCTTGGCATATTTACTTACCTTGAATCTCAAGCCAACGCAATTCAGTTCCTAGTAATACTCGACGTGTCCTTCGTCAACGAAATTGTCGCCTACAAATTTAATAGTATCCTAATCAACACATTGCACACGAAGTCCTATAGGTAAATGAAATAAATCCCGCACTAGCTCTCCCCAACCTTTACTAAGGCGAACAACCTCTTTTATAGAAAAATACATTTTATAGAGTTAACGTTTATTATTGTAAAACATAGCTATAGTTATAAAAATATAACTTATAAGATTAACTCATTATTTCCCTTATTATAGGGTAGGGAAGCATATTATTTTTCCCCAAAACAATAATAATTTTAATAGTAGTTCCTCCCAACCAAACAAGCCTTAGTAGAGAGCATAAGTTATAAACTAACTAACTTTTAATTAAAAGAAATAATAAATTTATTTGAAGATAATAGCTTATTCTAATTTGTTACAAACTTATTAAGAAAAATATACTTTTTATTTTGGAGTGAAGATGAGTAAAAAAGTGATTTTAAACTTGTATAAAAATAATTGTCTAATTTTTTACTACTATAAAGCATAACCCAAGAGTATTATTTTCCTAAAGATTAACCTTTAAACAAGAAAATAAACTTCCTAAATAAATAATTCTCAAGTGTTTTAATAAGGCTTTCAAACCCTCAAAACTTCTCTTTTAAATATTGAGTGTAGAGTAGTAAAAAAAAATAGTTGTCAACAATGAGATTCGAACCTAAGACCAACCATAATACTAGCTAATGGTTTAACCACTGGGCCACTGCCCAACTTGTTGTTTTTACTCAGACATTAAAAATATGAGTTACCAATTTCTAATGTTGATAATAAAAAAAAGAAACAAAGAAAGAAGAACATACGGGTTTTCTTTGTTTACCCGATGGAGGAGAAGAAGATGGCGACGGGAAGAGGCGAGGACGTCGGCGGTGGCGGCGTCGGCTGGGCGCGGCGGAGGCGACGGAGGCTGGGCCGGCGCACGGCGGTGACGCGGTGGCTGCTCCGGCTCCGGTCGGGGCTGCTCGCAAAACCGAACGGAGAGAGAGAGAGAGGGAGAGAGAGAGAGAGCGAGAGATCGAAGGAGAGAGAGAGATAGAGCGCGAATTGAGAGAGAGAGAGGTTTGTGAGTGTTTCTTTGAGTCTTAGGCGGGTTTAAATAGCCGGAGAAGAGAAAAAATCCGGCGAAGATTAGAACTCTTCCGGGTTCGATTGGGTCTCCGAATTGGGTCACGATTTGGGCAAAATTGGATTGCTTGGTGAGAAATTATCGATATTTGGTGAGATTAAGTCGAAAAGGGAGTGGATTGGGACTGAAATCGGTGAAGGTGGTGGTGTTTGTGTTGGAGGCGGCATGGTGGTGGAGAAGAGTCTCCTGTTAGTTGCAGGAGATGAGGAAGATGGTAGTTTTAGGTTAAAGACACTTTCACCCCCATAAGTTTAGGTGAAAGACAAGTAATACCCCCACCAATTAAGTTAAAGACACTATTAAAGTTATGAAAAATACATAAAAGCCCCAAGTCTTTAATAACTATAAAAATTAACTCACATCCAATAAAAAGCTAATACCCAACACTTATAATAATATTATATTAACACCCAAAAGTTATAGTAATATCATAAAATACTTGTATCCATAAAACGGGGTATTTCATCGCATGGTGACTAGGAGCAAGTATCCACTGGACAAATTCACCAACTCGCTAGTGGGGGAGTGAATTTCACTCGGAACCGTTTTAGGGTTCATACGAACGAATCACGATTTTCCCTTTGCTATCTACTCTTTTCACTAAATTGATTGAGGGATTTGCGTCGTTGTGATGAGAAGAGCATCCATCCGTAACAGTTTTGGATGAGGAGAAGATACGGTGGTGGTGGCAGAGATGGTGGCGGGGGTTCCTGGTAGCTTCTTCCACCCTCTAGAAGAGGGCCCTTTTTTTAGAAGTTGTCAGTGCCTATGTACATGGAATATTGCAGATAATTCATCATAGACTTGATAAAATGGTGAGGTTTCATAAGAATAGAAGTCCCACGTAGGGGGTTAAGTTTTACTTTAGTGAGATTTTGTGTAAGTTTTGCATTTATATTTTGTTGAAAAATTACAAGCTCGCCCCCTTGATTTCATAAGACTTTTACACTATCATTCCCAATTTCCTGATATCCTCAATTTGTCAAGATATCAGCTGGTTCTGTTTTGTGAAAAGTACACTTATGCCACAAAAATTCTAAATATCATATTTTTATCCCTGTTACTTTCAGGGTATCACACTATCATCTCTCATCCAGCTTTTCATTCATCCAGCTTTTTATCAATATCCATTCCGTTCTCAACTGGAAAAGAAGGAAAAATATATACACGTTTACCCAACAATTTAACTTATTGCACTTTAAACCCTAGAGATTTTCTGGGGTATTACATACTACCCCCCTTAAAACAATCTTCGTCCCCGAAGATCTCGTACTATTATGTAGTTCTCCTGATACTGACGTACTTCCCCAGTTCCTTGACTTCCTCTTCAGGACGTAGTCTCAATTTACTTTTCCAAAGTTCCTTTAGCCTTCACGTCTTTATTGTTCTCTATCCACCAGTTCGCAAATAGTCTCGTTCATAACCATGATACTGGTTCACCTGGATCATATCCATAATATCCATTCATCATACTCATGTATGTAGCCACGGCCCAGACGGCCGAAGACAGTTATCGTACTCGTGTCTGTAGCCACGGCCCAGACGTCCGAAGACAATTACAATACTCATGTCTGTAGCCACGGCCCAGACTTCCGAATACAATTATAATACTCGTGTGTGTAGCCATTGCCCAGACGTCCGAAGACAATTATAATACTCGTGTCTGTAGCCACGGCCAAGACGTCCGATGACAATTATAGTACTCGTGTCTGTAGCCACAGCCCAGACGTCCGAAGACAATTATAGTACTCGTGTCTGTAGCCACAGCCCAGACGTCCGAAGACAATTATCATATCAAGGAATTACTCTTCCTAATTTCGTCTCAATAATATGTTCCCACTTCCCAGCTATTCATGTGCAAATTCAACCCACCAATGTTTAGGTCAACCTTTCCCTCGAATCCCGGATCACTCCGGTATCGATGTCGTCCACACTTCACCGTCCACATCCACTATCCATCCTCATCCAATATATTTTTTTATATTATGCACTGGAATAGCTATGGACCTCCGCCCGGGGTTCCACTACATAGACCTATTAGGCAAAGGGATGCACATATAACACCCTCGTCGGTACAATCATCTGCAATTTTTAGTCTTGATTCCTATCCAGATTTGCTTTCGAAAATATCATCCACCTATTAAGTTTCCAATTCTGTTTCTTCACAGAATTGATGCTCTGATACCATTTGTAACAACCCCCACCCCTCAAAGCTAGGAAATCCATCATAAGACCCCAGACTCATGGGAGTGTCCTCCGCTAAGGCACAGAATGCCCCAGCTAGGAGTTTAGTCCTGACGGTTCCGTTACCAGGCATAATTAAAGAATCTGAAAACAAACAAAAAACTAACTTTCATATTTTGTATTCTAGCTCCAAATGTTATGAAACTGAGACAGAGGCGTGAGGCCATGCCCTGATCCAAAGCATGACTATCCATTTTAAGTTATTGCAAGATTACCGATTTTCCCTTCTAGTATAGCTCGGTCAAACTAGGGTTTTTAAAAGTCAAACTCATTCAATCTTGACCCTTAAACATATACATTTATTCTAAACAACTTTCAAGAAGGGAATTTTGGTCAATTAGGTCATGTGACAAGTCAAAACAGAAAGTCAAAGATGGCAGGTTTCAAGCATAACCAACACTTAGAAATATTTTCATGTTATTAGTCAAGAACACCATTTGCGGCGACTTTGAGTTAGATTTCAGGTGGATCACAACAGTGATTTACTATATTTCTTTCCCCCTGCACTACTGACAACTCCCTGATTCTTTTCTCGTACTTACTCCCTTGATAATTTCAAGTATTTCGAATTCTCTGACCCCCTAATCGAATCTATCTTCCCTTGTCCTTTTAATATTTCCTTGTGAATGTCAGATACATCTCTTAGAGTTCCTTGTGATTTCGTTCCTAAAGTCTCATGGTAACTTACACTACACCAATTAACACCTTAACACTTCCCATACAATTATACTTCTGATATCTTACTCAGTTAGTAGTCTTGCTTACACTATCTTTTAACAGTCCTTTAGTGCTTCAAACAATCCAGCTATCCTCGCTTCTCTACTCCTTCGAGAAACATAATACTACTCGTAGTAATATTTGACGCTATGTTCTGCAGCACACCTACCTTGGCTTATTCTCCTGACTCTAATTTTTCACGCTTAATTTCCAACTATTTGAGCCTCTTTTAGCCTTTCCTTAACCCGTGTGAATACAAGCCTGAATGCTCTCCAATTTTATTATGATAATCTACCACCTCCATATCACGAGTTTAACATTCAGAGAACATGTTACGATCCGCATTTCCTAATTTGGCAATACAACAACATTCCCATATCTCTCACTACTACCATAACCTCCGAACACTGAAAAATGATCCTGCCTCATCCCTTCTCTTAATGCCTCTTTGTTCTCACATCAGTTTGGCATCCTATTATACCAATCCTAATGCGTCCCAATCCTATTTGATTCATTCTGACACTTCATGTCTCCGAGTCACCTATCAAGCCTACTTAAGAAGCCGTTCTCTAAACCCCCAGACATACCATATTTAGAGTATTTTCGATGCTTTCCCCTTAACACTCCTACCTTTACCGACCGATTCCTTTTATGACCGACCAATTCCTTTTATTCAAGTACAACTTCCTTGCATGAGTCCTCTCCGCTCCCACCATAACCAGATAAACTATATTCTTCTACGATACCTTGGTCCCTATCTCCCAATATGTCCACATAACCCGATAAATTACACTCCGATGAGGACCTGGTGTCTCATGAATAGAAGTTAACCCTGAAATAAGCTTTTTATATATTCCCTCACAAGTTTTACTTGTACCCCTCAAACCCCACAGTCTCAACGTTTATATAATCCTTGCTTCCTTATCTCTGTTAACACGGGCCTCTTTCCTTATCAAAATCTTTCCTCGATACTACCTCTTGTCCTAAGGATATGCTCGAGGAAATATTCCCAACCTACTGATAGAGTGCTATTTGTTTTTTTTGTTTTTTTTTTCTCGATTCATAGTTCCTGGAGCAATAATTCTTGAAACAAAGGAAGAAAAAATGTTGTTTTGAGAAGCACATTTGATTATCAATTTTATTAGACCAGTTATACTACATCAGAATAACATTTAATAACAAGCACTTCAAATATCAAATTATTCTATTCTTCAGCCAGTGTCAAGCTTCATGGTCACACGATGGCTAACATGGCCTAAGGAATCTGTTTTACGTTTTTGGGCAACCTTTCATTTAATTGTCTCTTATAATGGTATAGATTTCGTGAATGTACTTGTTTAAACAATAACCGTGATGAGAATAATGATAGCTTCAGGAATAGATCATCATCCGAAGATTGATAACTCGGATTCTTTGAAAGTAAGATTTAACCCTGGAAGTACAATCCCATTGTCCAATTGCCTCTCATCCATAGTTGACCTGCCTCATCTTAAATATGAGATTTCTAGCTCCACCATGGCAGGTTAACGAACTAGTACATGGATCCAAGAAAGAATAACTGCAAAAAAATTATTTTCTTCAAACATCCTAATCTACATGATGAAACCGCATCCAAGGAAAGCAATATTTTAACAGAAAAAAAACCCTTCTAACAGCACTTACAGTTTTCAGTGAGTACTATACTCACAAGTATACCTCACAATTGATGCTTGCATAACAGGTAAACAATCAAACTTGGGGGCGATATCACTAGCAAATCATACATTTCAGTTTACATCTCAACTAAAGCCTCATGTGATACTCAAATGAGCTTAATTCCAAGCCCCTCTTCCTAAGTCTTTGTATCCAACAACCACAATAGTTGTAGATGTTGCAGGATCAATGAATTTCATGTTTGACTTGCACTACTAAATCATTCTTTGTAAGCCTAATTCACATACTTTTTTTAGTTAAACATAAATTCAATCCCACACATATACAGTTTTGAGAGAGCTTAGCAAATCAAACTAAAGAGTAAAGCTCAACGTTTCCAATTGAGGCATATTAGCTCATGAAACACCAAACTAGAGAAGGATGCTTAGAGCATCAGTTGGTACTTGAAATTTGCAGTGATCACACAGGAGAAAATATATAGTAAAACCATCAAGTAACATCGGATTTTCAAGCTAATAAACAGGGCAAGAAACCCCACCAGAGAGGATCAAACACAGGCCCAACCGATTTCCGGGCAATTTTGAAGATTAAAAAAAACAACTCTGCACACTCCAGGGAACATAATGAACCAACAAGAACTGAGCACATTCAACAAACAAGTGACTTACGCATTTTCGTCAGCCATGGAGGCTCCCCGGCGGTGCGCAGCCCAGAACCCGGCGAGAAGGGCGACAATTTCAGGTTCAACACCTCAAATGGGTCCGTCCAGTTCGCATGGTGACTAGGAGCAAGTGTCCACTGGCCAAATTCACCAACTCGCTAGTAGGGGAGTGAATTTCACTCGAACCGTTAAGTTTCAGGGTATCACACTATCATATTTCAGGGTATCGCTAGTAGGGGAGTGAATTTCACTCGGAACTCGCAAGTGTCCACGTAGGGGGTTAAGTTTTACTTTAGTGAGATTTTGTGTAAGTTTTGCATTTAGATTTTGTTGAAAAATTACAAGCTCGCCCCCTTGATTTCATAAGACTTTTACACTATCATTCCCAATTTCCTGATATCCTCAATTTGTCAAGATATCAGCTGGTTCTGTTTTGTGAAAAGTACACTTTGGCCACAAAATTTCTAAATATCATATTTTTATCCCTGTTACTTTCAGGGTATCACACTATCATCTCTCATCCAGCTTTTTATTCATCCAGCTTTTTATCAATATCCATTCCGTTCTCAACTGGAAAAGAAGGAAAAATATATACACGTTTACCCAATAATTTGACTTATTGCACTTTAAACCCTAGAGATTTTCTGGGGTATTACACATTTGCCCCCTTAAGTTTGACAGAAATACACTTTCACCCCTCCAAGTTTAGGAAGTGACACTTTCACCCCTTTAGTGTGCCCAATTTTGGAATACATACACTCCAAAATCGTGATGCCGTCAGTCTGGGTGGGGGTCCGTCAATGATAGTGTTTTTTTGGATAAATTTAGCTTTTTAGAGCAAGAAAAGATAAAGTCAGTGGGTGCAAATTCCTCGAGTTTGGCAGTTGAACTTGCAGGGATGAATGTGTCCTTTCCAAAACTTGAACAGGTAACCTAAGGGGGTCAACGTGTCTTCTACCCTAATACATTTAGTGCTTCTGGCCTTGTCAATCCTTATTGCTATTAGGGTAAAAGACCATTTCACCCCCCTCGAGTTTGATGCAAATGACACGTCCACCTTATTCAATATTGGAAAGGACACTTGCAATCCATAATTGCGACGCAGTTACTCTGGGGACGCCCGACGGGGTTCTGTCAATGATAGTAGTTCCTGGAACAAATTGTCATCTTAGTGTAAGGAATGTCACAATCAGGGGGTGTAAGTGTTATGAATTTTGGCACAATGAAAGAGTGAAAGTGTCATTTTCCAAACTAAAAGGGGTGAAAGCGTCTTTGTGTGAGAGCCGAGGGATGTGCTTGTCTTTTAACCTTACTATTAATTGATGTATCTTTTCTACCCTTCCCTCCCCTCAACAGGTCAATTTTGTTGCCACCATGTGGTTAAGGTCTCAGTTTCATATGACACCAATGTAGCACATGTCAATTAATCTTATGCTTTTAAATTTAATTTAGTTTTAGATTAGCAAAAGAGGTTGGTTGTTTAGGGAGATTTACAAGAGAAAGACAAAATGTAAAAGAATGCAATAATAAAAAAGTCATGAAGTTGAGATCTTTGTGGAAAACATAGCAAAAAATATGGCTAAACTCATGAACATGTTTCAGCAAATTTGAGTTGATAATGACAAAAGAAATTATCCAAAGTGGTTGTTCAAATAGTAAAAGACTTCTGACTCTTGGAAGAACTTATGGTCCTTCTTAGGACCATGACCCCATAGTTCTTGTTTTTAGCAACCAAAAGGTAAGAAATTATCTGAGAAAATTATTACCTTCCTTATTTCATATGTTTCCTAAATACTATTTATTTACTGTTTTTTTTTTTTTTTTTTTTTTTTTTTTTTTTTTTTTGAGGAATGAAAAAACAAATTTTTATATAGGAGGCACTTACTCTTTAAAAGTGTGTCAAAAAATATATTGAAAAGCTCAACTTATTGTGTAAGACCAATGGCATTGTGGCCTAACGTTATCCGTGAGTTGTCCAAAAATCCTCCACTATTGGTTGATTGTGTATGTACTTGGACCAAAAAAAAATACAGAGGATTATATATTTTGTTCCCTTTTGCAGTTTTTTCTTTGAGTTAATTCACTTCTGAAATTTTATGCCTTAGAGTAAGCACTCAACTGTTACGATATTCTAGAATGTATCTCTAATCTTTGTTGCATATCTCATGTAGTCGTGCAGGTAATGTAGTTTAAGTACATTTTTCACTTTTTACTAAAGTTGGCTAATGTGTAATTAGCAACAAAAAAAGTGTAATTAAACTAAAAGTGTTAATCTAATTCCTCCTGCTATATTAGTAAATTCTATCAATTTATTTGTTTTTAGACCACCATATTGAAAATTTGACAATAAATTACAAGTGAAATGAGGACCAAAATTTATTTTTGTCCGTCTTTGAATTATAATTTATTGATTTTTTGAGCAAGTAATTTATTGATTTCCCTCTTTAAATATAGTTATAGGGTAAATCCCCTCAACCCCTAATAATAGGGAAAAGAGACTTTCACCCCCTCAAGTTTGATACAAAGACACTTTCACCCCTTTTCAGTTTGGAAACTGACACTTCTACCATTTTAATGTGCCAAATTTCAGGACACATGCACTTCTTAATTTTGACGAAGTTAGCCTCGAGTAGGCTCTACCGTCACTGATGGTAGCTTCCAGAACAAACTTTTCCCCATAGAATAGGAATGACACAATCTTAAATTGTAAGTGTCCTGAAGTTTGGCACGCTAAAGGGACGAATGTGCTCTTCTTCCCAAACAAAGAGTTTAAACTTTAAAGTATCTCTGTGTCAAGCTTGATGGGGTGAAAGTGTCTTTTACCCGTAACTATAAGGGCATCTCCAACCCCATGGGGGGAGGGGGAAGGGGAAGGGGAAAATCGTATAAAAATACGGTTCATGTCCAACCCCATGGGAGGAGGGGGAGGGGGAAGGGGTGCTATGGGGATAAATTTTGCCTTGGGTGAGGGATGGTTAGAGGGGATTTTCCCATGGACATCCCCTCCCCCTCCCCCTACATGGAATGATTAATTAATTGAATATCTGATAATTTTAATTACACATACTAATATTTTATGATATTATGTATTTTATTATTATGATTAATAAATTTTATTTTTTATTATTTAATAAAATTAATAATGTATTCACTATTGTTGGAAAGTATATTTACGAAAACAGATTCGGAAAAGCTTATTTGGAAGTGCTTATGGAAGTTCGGCCAATGTGTCTGAACAAGAATTCAATCCTTTCAACTAACAAAAGAATTATTTTATGTAATTGTTGTTAGGTTGGTTTATTTCAATTTGTGTGTTTTATCGCTCCACTCCTTGCATTTTGGTATTAGTGTTTAATTTTATTTCTTGTAATAACGACTTTTTCGTACTTGTAATCGTTATTTTTTCGAATAAAAGTTTTGTTTGTTAATATTATTTTAATTATATATATATTGGTAAACAATTTTGCATTTATTTTTTTTGGTATTAATAATTCATTTTTAAATCATTAAATATATATTACTTCCTCCGTTTCTTCTCTATCACACCATTTTGACTTTTGTCACTATTCACTGGGTCACTTTGACCCGGTGATTTGTGTAGCAAAACGATGCGATTTTTTGAAAATTTTTTCATGGCGTTATAGTGTAAAAGTTGCTCTATAACACGGTGAAAAAATTATCAAAAAATCGCATCGTTTTGCTATCCCAATCACCCGGTCAAAGTGACCCAGATACGAGTCTAAAAGACAAACCGGTGCTATAGAGAAGAAACGGAGGTAGTACAAATTAATTTTTTGGGTGGGGGGAAAGAAATGGGTTGGAGACGATTAGTAGTTTGGCGGAAGGGGAAGGAGGAGGGGAGGGGGAAAATGGTGGGCCCGTGGGGGGAGGGGGAGGGGGAGGGGGAGGTGAGGGGAGGGGGAAAAAGCAATGGGTTGGAGATGCTCTAACAAGGGTGTGTTTGGATGGAACTAGTCAATAATAGTGGTGAAGGAGGGCAATTTCGTCATGTAAAATACGAACACTACCATTTTAATTTCCGTTTTTTTGCCTGTAATAAAACAAAGACATTCATATCGATCTTCAGGCAGAAGAAGAAAAAACCCCAAATCTATCTCGCTCCTTCATCTTCCTCGCTCCTCCGCTATCGACGAAATCTGTAAGAATCCAACCTTCCAGTTCGCTAATTTTCATCGTTTTCGCAGTACTGGGTCTACTGATTTGCGTGTCGGTTCATGTACTTGATTTGATTTCTGGTATATTGGATTTTTGATTCGTATGCGATGAAGACTTTGATTTGTTCTCTCACTTGACGAAACTTGGTCATGAATTTGCTTATTGAATCTGGGTTATTCGTGGGTTTGAATCACTTGTACTAGGTTATAGATGTCTAGATCATCTGGGTTATTCTTTTTTCTGGGTTTTAAACCATCACTGTATGAAACCCTTATTTGCTGATCAACCATGGTTAGCTCAGAATGAAGGGTTGTGGTTAAATGGAGTTGATTTAGGTTATTGGGATTGAAATAGTATTTTGGGGGTAATATATGAGAAATAAGATTTTTGATAGTTGCAGAAGTACTGGGTATAGAGAAGGGGTACAGTAATAATAATACCAGTTCGAGGTAATAACTGGTGTTTGGTGCAGGGATAATTTCAAGGGGGATTTAATACCCTCTCAGTATCTATACCCCTTATATGCCTAAAATGAGAAAAATCTAATCCCACCATGCAGGTTGGATTGAATACTAAAGTCTTAATACCCTTTTTTATACAGGTGCAAACAAACATGTTATGTAATCCTCCCTTAATATTATTACACGCTATAATACTATAGGTCCCTTGTACCCCTAATTTTCAATCCCGACACCAAACGTGCCCTATAGTGAATTCTTGTTCAATATTATGCATATGGGGATTTTGTTCTTAAACAAATCATGAACATGTTTGGCAGGAGTTTGTTTTCCGGACCGTGTTTTACATATTGGAGACGACTGGTTTTTCCTTGAGATTTTGCTCATGCATGACCTTTGAGTTCAGGAAATTGCTAAGATGGGGACCACGCTCCGAAGGTTAGTCTTGGTGCATTTCAGTGTCTTGATTGCTTAGTTTATGTAAGCTATGTCAACGCGTTTAAGCCTATTGGCTCTTTGGACAACAACACTGATTCGCTTTTATGTTGTGATTAGCAGTGGGGCCTCTAAAAGACCTAGGGATAGCGTGAGAATTATACTTGCAGCTTTAATGGGAATGGTCTTTGGATATTTCATTGGAGTATCTAATCCATTCCTTTCTCTTAGCAAGGTATGTGGGCTCATCACGCTGTGTTGCATGATACTCCTCCCATTTGTTTGATTCAGTGTGAGTTCTTGCAGATTAACTTAGGTTCAGGTATCATAGCATCTTTTGATTTCAAAGACGACGATCGCAATCCTGAAAATCGCGTTTCGACTGATGCTGATCCTCCCAGGGTACCTTCCCTTTGCAATTATTTTTCTTCTGATTTTCTTTTCTTAATGTGCTTTTTAATACTTGATTACGTTTATTCATATTTCACTTTTTTCCAGATGCAACAAGTAGAAATATTGATGTAAATATGATAGTTTAAGTATTGCACTTTGAATAATTGAAAGTCTTTGTATAGATAAGATTTCCTAATATGAAAAATATGTTATCTCTCTTATTGGAAGTTGTCTAACGTCTGAAATCGACTTCACTTTTGTGAACTATTATATGCTTTGTAATCCTTTGGCATATAATCTGTTAAACTTTTATCACTATCTATCCTCATGTGTTTCATGAACTTAATATCTTTCCTGCTAGTTAAATATCTTTTATGGAAATATGTTTAGTCTAATGTGTACTTGTTTTTGTTTGACCGGTCAGATCTATGTACCAACGAATCCACGTGGTGCAGAGTCGTTACCTCCAGGAATTATAGTTGCTGAATCTGATTTCTACTTGAGAAGGTTATGGGGTGAACCACAAGAGGTATGATGCTGAAAACTCCTCTTATCTCTGCTCATTAGCATGGAATTATTTTTTCAAATTCAAAGGCCAGAATTAGATTTTACCTTTTTTGCATCATCTTGTATTTCTTATTTACTCTTCAAGCTAATAAGACCAAAAGCGGTTCCTATTCCTAAAAGCATTCACTACCTTTTAGCACTCAAATTGGTATATCTGGTGCCCCTTATCTTTGCAAATGTCTTGGACACCAAGTCTCTCGCATACTTATTGATATTGATGTCCCTGTCGAATGCTTTAAGTCAAGAGTTCGAAAAGGCAAGAGATTCATGCATACAATTATTCGTTTTTATTACCCAGAGACCTTGCCTGGAAATGTTAAAATTAGTGAAGGATGTGAGCTAGTGGGTTTTATTGTTTTTATCTATTATGTTTTCAAGGGGACCAGTAAACTTCCTACAAACCAGTGACCATTTCTTGCAGGCAGTTTGGTCATGCGTCAAATAGTTACAATTAGAGAGCCCTAATTAGGCAGAATAAAAACTGAAACTGGTGAAAATAAACATACCCCATCCATATGCATTTGCTTGTATGATTGTATCACACTATAGTTTTTGTATGAAGACTGTTTTGGAACTTCCAGGATTTGAAGAAGAAGCCAAAATACTTGGTAACTTTTACAGTTGGTTGGGATCAAAGGAACAACATTGACGCAGCTGTTAAAAGGGTTAGTCAAACAAACCTCTATAATGCATTCACTGATTTTATGACATTTCAAAGTTGCAGGGGTGTAACTTTTTCTTTTTTTTTTTTTTTTTTTTTTTTTTTTTTGTATTTGTTGGATAGTTTTCTGATGATTTCCAAATAATGCTATTCCATTACGATGGGCGCACAACTGAATGGGATGAATACGAGTGGTCGAAGAGAGCAGTTCATGTCAGCATAAGAAAACAAACAAAATGGTAAAACTCTTTGCCATTATACTTATTGATGTACCTCTTTGTAGAGATGTCCAGAACTTAGTCCAATGAATTTATGATGTGCCTACTTGTAGATATGTCCCAAACTCAGTCCAATGAATTCGCGTTGTGCGCGAATGTTCCATTTACCACATCATGAATTAGATCGGATCGAGATCACGGAGATTACGTTTTGATTCTTAAATACCTCTTTGTAGAATTGTCCTGAACTCGGTCCATTGAGTTTATATGTGCCTACTTGTAGAAATGTCCTAAACTCAGTCTAATGAATTTATGTTGTGTGCCAAAGTTCCATTTACCACATCACGAATTAGATCAGATCGCAGACTACGAGGATTAGGTTTTAATTCTGAAATACTCTGAAAAGGTATGCAACACATGATACTAAAAATGTGTAAATATCTCTTTCTATAGGTTTATCTCCCTCTTATTTTTAGCCCATTGTAACCTCCATCCATGGGTGCGACGGCCATTCATGGAGTTGCTTGAAATGCAACACATTTGTCAACATTATGTCAATAAAACTCAGATTCCACACGCTTATCATAAGTATCAATGCTATTTCACTAATATTACAGAGGTACCTCGTTTGGGGGATTGCTAGGATTTTCCTATTGACGTAGTTCTACGATTTGCAAAACACTCACAAAATTCACATTGCTAATCGAGCAATAATTAGCCCTAAACATGCATTAACGTTGAATTCTACTCTAACGATCCCAATTCTTGCTTTCACTAAGAACGGGTGATTGTTAGCTTTTCTGGTTTTAACAATTACTTAGTTACCAAATAATTGCAAACTAAGTTCTAGCTAACAAGACGTCTCCAATTAACTCGATGAGATGAATATCACAAACCAATCATAGCAAACGTAAGTAAAGGTCAGCGAGGTGAATTTTTGTGTTTAAGAAGCAAGATAATAAGTGTGGCATGACGAGATGTCAAGGGTCTTATTATGCATCGAAATATATAGTAAATGTGTAAGAATCCCAACCATAAATGCTATTTCACTATCTATTACAGATGTGAGGTGAATTTTTGTGGTTAAGTTAATAATATAAGAAGCAAATAAGTGTTGCATGGGGACCAAAAATGCTATGGGTCTTATTATGCAATGAATGATATAGTAGATGTGTAAGAATCCCGTCACCCCTTCCCCAACACACTCAATTAGAAACAATTGTTGAAATTCTGTATACAGACTTTAGCATCTACATTTCTATCATCAGTACCGATGTTATATCATCATCTACGACACAAGTAACTTGATGGATGACTTGAAAAGGCTGGTGATGAGGTCAACTTGTCAATTCTATTCTATGGTGAAGTTAATGATTTTAAGCGGCAATGATGAATAAAACGAGAAAGGAAAAATAAAAATATTTGGCCGCTCAAAGGAGTATTCTTTCCATTTTCTCAAGCAAACATAGGTAAGAATAGTAAGTGCCCGGTTGTATACATAATTGATTGTGCCAATATATCGTTTGGGTTCGCACTTCATGATGACTAGAGATTTTAAACACTTGAGCGGACTTGGGGATAGTTTTGTGTAGCTATCATTTTTCAAGGTTAAAATTAAAGTTTACATTTTTTAACACGTGGTCACGACCACTCGAGGTTGACTAATATGTTTGGACATCCCGAAATGAAGCTATGGAGGCATAAAACGGGAAGGAGAGAGTACATCATAAGATTTTGTTCATAGTTGTCTTCATGGTCACACTTTGGCTCATGATTCTGCTGCTAGAATTACATTCTTTACGAAGAGGGTGGAAGTCAATAAGAATAACTGGTTTAAGGAACAGCAGCCAAATAGCGTGGCACATTGGTGTTGCAAAGGGTATCGAAGTGTTTCACCATGAATTATTTGATGTTATGTTCATCAGTTCATGTACTGGATATTGAAATTCTAAGGGCTGCAGTCCCCCAGGTTGTTTATAATGTAGCTAAAAGGGAGTACTTTTATTCAAAATAAAGCTAATTCTGGTTCCTTAAGTGCTAAGGAGTAGCTAAAAGAGGTCTTAGGAACCTCATCTAATGTGAATATGGGGAGGAAAATGTAGAGAAATGACCTTTTATTTCCTGTTGGCATTGTTCCCTTGTTTGCATAGCTATGAATGAACTCAGTAAGAGCATCAAAAATTACATTTTGTTGTTGTGGTGAATGTTATGGTATTTGATATAATACTAGTAGATGAAACCGTAAGTGGGACTTAACAATCAATAGTTAGGTGGCGCGACCCTGCATCTCATCATTTTAAAGTAAAAAAGGGCTCTCACCCCTCAATGTATTGATGGGTTGAAATGAGATGTAACTCATTACGGCTAAAGTTCAAAAGAAGAAGAAAATAAGAAACAAAGGGGCTTATATTGCTCATAGTCTAAGAGATCATTCATAGCAAGGTGCATGACATGCAGTGGCTTCACTACCATATTCCCCTAATGAGGATTTGGAGAAATATGAAGAAAAAATATCTCGTCTGTGGGTGAGGCCATAGTAAATCTCTGAACCACTGGAAGAAAGTAAAGTGATCCCCCAAATAGAAATCCTTTGTGATTTCCCTCTCAGGCGCATTGAGTACCTCTATGAGAACAGCGTCTTGCTCTGAAGGAGTCATGCGCCGAAAGGTAGGACTGAATTCAGGGAATAGGAGACTCCCCATGATCTTGAAAACTCTGCCTGCAGTGGTGCTTGCATTCAGCCCTCAGAATGTAAGAAAGGCTCCAAGAAGCATTTACACAATTGCACCAGTAGATACCATCGTGTTGCCTAAATTAGCACTGCAGACAGAGGAAGACAAAAAGCATGATTATTGAGTGATGAAGTAGACTTTAATCCCTGGTAAGCATCAGTTAAGGAAGAAGCTCCCTCATCCAGCGGGGATAACTCATACTGCCCTGTTCTCATATAATCCTCATGCTGCCATACCGTGACTTATTCCTTGCTCATGAGATCTCCGAGCAGTTATTGAAGGAATAAGATGAAGAAAATGAATATACCTGCCCATCAAGCAGAGATCAAAGCACAGATAATGCCAAGAAAGCAAAAAAGGAGCACATATAAATAGCGTGAAGAGAAGATTATAGTTCCCTCCAGTGGAGAAGCACAAACACTGCACAGCAAAGCCAAACAAAGACCTACAGGCAGAACTCTCTCATCTGCATATGATTAATCAGTTTAAATTGAAATTATAGCTATGTGGTAAAATAACTAACCAGGAAAACTATCTTCAGTTGTTTTTTGTTTTGAGCAAGTCGTTTCCTATTCATGCGAAACTTTCATGTGAGCTTATTGCATCAATGATATGAACTATATTGCAGGTGGTATGCAAAGAGGTTTTTGCATCCTGATATCGTAGCAGCGTATGAATACATTTTCATCTGGGATGAAGATCTTGGAGTTGAACACTTCAATGGAGATAAGTAAGTTCTCTATCGTTTCTAATATATTTTTTAAGCAATTATGCCAAATGTAAAGACATAATATGCTGTTTTCTTTTGTTTTGTTAGGTATATAAAACTGGTTAAGAAACACGGTTTGGACATTTCTCAACCAGGTCTCGAGCCAAACAATGGACTAACATGGCAAATGACAAAAAGGAGAGGTGACAAAGAAGTTCACAAGTACGGTTTACTTAATCGTTTGGATCTCAGGCTACTTGCATTTGATGAAATTAAGAGAAAGAAGAAGCATTTGTCGTATTTTGGTGCATACGGCTTTAATTTTATTCTTGGTACATGCACGTTTTCCCAACTTGTTTGGGATTACCTTGCATGTTGCATGTATTGCAGTATAGATTCACAGCATACATGCCTAAAGAACTCCCTCATTATGTGATTTTTGCACAATATTTTGTTCTGGTTGCTCCACAACTGTAGTTTCGGAAATGCATCTGCAAGCATGGTACCCATTTTCCATGGTTATATCCTATGCCCATGCTTTTGTCATTTAAAGAATAGCCATTCTGCATGTCCTTCCCCATATGGAAGTTACACCGCTAGTGCTAATATATAAATCTCTGAAACAGGGACACTGATGAGAAACCAGGCTGGTGCAGTGATCCACACTTGCCGCCTTGTGCTGCGTAAGCGCTCCCTCTCTCTCTGAACTTGTTTACTTGTTTCTCAAGTGGGCATCATGTGAGCTGGATAGCTAACATGTTTGTGCCATCTACTAATTAAAGGGGGCCATGCATTAATCACAAATTACATGGAGATTTGTTTGCTACCATACCTTACGTTTCTTAATTTTTTCCAGATTATTCCCTATAGAATTACATTACAACCCCGTGTCTGGATTGTGGCCTTTACTTTCTCCTTACTTTTGTATGTTCTTTTATATCTTATGTTGAGTCAAGTATAATAGATCTCACTTTCACACCTCTTTAATGAATCGCACGACTTGATCATTTACTTGTTATAAGATTTTAACCCCCAGTATACTGATTAACAGTTCTGTATTACTCTCACAATGTCTGATTGAAATAGCATTTACATTTTGCCCTGAAGTTCCTACTCCAACATGATTTCTTGAAGTTATCCATTTATCCATCCAGACTTTCATGGTTTAGAAGATGACAAGGGAATCTCTTTGAAGAATGTATGACGATATTGAATATTTATACATCTGTTATAATTTAGTGGGTAAATTAGGGAAACCACCCTTTTGTTTGGGCATATCACTATAATACACCCTTGCGGCTAATGTTAGCGAATGTACAGATACTCTCTCATTAGACACTAAATATTACATTAAGTAGATAGAACAAGATATTTTCCCTCTCCATCTTCCTCTCCTTCCCTACCTGTGTCAGCCTCTGGCAACTCAAACTTCAACCGGCCAAAAAGAGTGGGCTATGGTGAAAATCCATCCTAGCTCTCGTGTAGACGAGATCAACTTAGCAGTAGACGAACGAACCCCAAATATGAAAGAAAGGAGTTGATGTTGGAGGTGGCGGTTGAAAGTCAGATTCATCAATGGTAGTGTTTGATTTGTCGGGTGGGTTTAATTTTGAGATTTGGATTCTCTGTTCCCCGTGGGTGAAACAGGAAGAGAGTGGTTGGTTCTGTGTTGTCGATTTAGATCTGGTGGTCAAGCGTTGATTGGTGATGGCAGTAATTGGCAAGGCTAGGGATTGTGGAGTGGTTCGTGGGTTTATTTTTGGGGAAAGCGCAGGTGACAGAGGTACGCGGTGTTGGTGTTGGTCTGAGTACGAATCAGGTGGTTCTGTTCCGGGTGTGAAACAACTCTCTCTCTCTCTCTCTGCAGTTCGTTTGCTGGAGTCTGTAAATGTGCTCAGCCGTATGTGCTTGGTAGGTGAAAGATGCCGTTCTTGGCCCTCCTCCATCCTAATCAACCTGCCTCTTCTCACCAGCGCTGCGAAGTAATTTCTCTTGGGTCGGTGTTCTGCTGCCGATTAGAGAGACTAATTAAGTCCACTGAGATTGCGATTTCAAGTTTTATTTTGGGATTGCGAAGATTTCAAGTTTTATTTTGGGGACTTAGCAATCCGTGGACTTTGTCAGATTACAATTTTTTATAGCAAGAGACCCCAAATTGAGTAAAGGTCAAATAAGGTGTGGTGGTGATTGAAGCTCAATTTAATTGGTGGGGGTGATGGTAATTGTGTGATAGTTGTATGGGTTGGTGGTGATGGTGCGGTAAGGAAGTGAAACAGACGGAGGGAGGGCGGTTCTATTCCTGCCCCTATATGCTGATGGCCCAGAAAGGAATCCTTCTCTCAAATTGTGCTCAGCCGCAGCTAGGTATTGGGCCGAGGGAGGGAGGGACTAAAATAATTTTTTTCCCGTCCATTGACTAAAGGAAAAGAACTCGACTGTTAAATATAAGGGTAGTTTTGGGTATTCTCCAAAACACACCGTAGTGCTCAAAACAAGGGTGGTTGCTGTCATTTACTCTAATGTTGTATCCATTTACACACTCCAAGAAATCTGCCTGGAACTGGTATGCGGTGCATGATATTGATATGCATTAATTACGGTGGTAGTGTATTTCTTTAAGTTTCCTAGTCATGCCATGATAATGATATACTGTTTACTGGTATTTCCTGACAGAAAGGTATGTTAACCATGAATTTTACTGTGTAAAAACAAGAAATATACGTAAACAAATATACCCTTTTCACCTATACATATATTTCAAGACCATATACCTTTCTTTACAAGTATGATCTCTTATTAGGTAGATAGTCTATTCATCGATAGAGTCTAAGTTCATTACTCAATGGTACAAATTCTCCCATGCACTTGTGAGTTGTCGGAAAGGCAATATCTGAATGTTTTCAACTGACCTCTATTGCTCTATCTATAAAATAAAAATGAACTCTAGTGATCTAAAAGTGTATTAAGTTGATCTCATCTCTCTTTGTAATTGATGTGTTCTTACTTTCTGTTTTCATCCAGATTTGTGGAGATTATGGCTCCCGTATTTTCGCGGGAAGCTTGGCGCTGTGTTTGGCATATGATTCAGGTGATCTTTCTATTGGAGGGCTTGACTCTATTTCCACGCGTCCATTCAACGAGTGGTTGCTGATATATACAATTCCTACTAACTTCCCTAACCTTTTTTTCTTGTATGATATGGTTGTAGAATGACTTAGTCCATGGATGGGGGTTGGACTTTGCCCTTAGAAGATGCGTGGAGGTACTTATTTTCCTTTTTCTTTTAGCTGATTACCAACAGGATTCTCTATCATCTGAGGAACTCTCATGTGCACTAGTAGTGCGTTGTAACATACTCAAATGTTAAAGCGTAGTTATAGTGGATAAAATATTGAAGATTTCATCATGCCAATTAGTTTTTGTCACCTCCATGAATTGTGTAGCACTTGTTAATAGTTGTCTCTTGCCTATGCAGCCTGCTCATGAGAAAATTGGCGTAGTTGATTCCCAGTGGGTCATTCACCAAGTAATTCCATCACTGGGAGCCCAGGTAGAAATACCAAACTGTTCCCTTTTATCTGTATGACTATAGATTTCATTTGGAAAGTTTTGTTCTTTATGGCCTGTAACTAGATTACCAACTGCACAGAGTGCAAATGCGAATATGGAAAAAGAAGAGAAATAAGTAATAGATTAAGGTGTTGCTCAGGACTAGGTAGCCATATGCTCCGGAAAGCTGGAACGTGTCCTGGCGCCGTTCCCATTAAGTTTCGAACTTCAGTTTTTCCGGGTACGCCACCTGTCGCTCCGGGAACGTTTCGGGGCGTTCCGGCATTCCGGACGGGTACGAAACGGGTACGACAGCCTATATCACGTTCCGGTGCTTCACAGTATACAGGAAGTGGAAAGTGGAAACTGAATAAGAAGAATAACCTGACACTTCGAGGGGGGTCAAGGCCTCCCAAACAACACAAGTTGCAAAATAATTCCACACCCCTTATTCTCACTGACTGCTGAATTTAAATACATCTAGTGATAACTGTGAATAGAAATAATAGGAGAAAATAAAGGAAATAAACTAACAAACTTTGACTACTGGCTAGGCAAAGAGAAGTGGCAAAATAATAGCATAAAATCCTCACCAGACTAACTGATGAAGAAAAAAGGATAAGTCTTTGACTTGTAACAAATCTCCTAAAAACATGGTTGTAGACCTCAGCTTGTAACAGTTTTACAGTTTATAATCTCCAAAAAATGGTAAAACTCCTACCAAGATTTCCAAAAAAAACCTACGCTCTGTGCGTTCATGTTCCCATTCCACGAATTTAACGGTCCGTTCCATATAAATTATTAGGTTCGATCCTCTTGGTCTGCCACTCCTTTCTCTGCTGCAACTGGTAGCAATTACTAGATAAATGATCTCAAGGTTAATATGCTCTGCTGCAACTTCATTCTACTCAAGGTTTTACCCATCATAACCTCAAAGAGAGCAAAGGAAAGAAAGAAAATAAAGGTGTTATCATTACTAGTAGCAAGTTTCGAAAAAGAGAAATCTACATTCAAATAAACATGTACTGTGAAGGACTTTATAATGGACCCTCCAGTTGTACCGCAGAGACTACCCCGTGAGGGACATTTCGAAACAGGAAGAAAGCCTTTTATATGTACTGGTGTCTTTCGAAGCCTGAACACACATGTTAAACATCAGATTAACAAAATTAGCCTGAGAAACATCAGATAAACGCAAGATTGATCTCCTGAAAGAAGCTAATGCGAAGAATTGAATGATCAATAGTCTCCATCCAGCTAAGGTATTTCAGATTGCTATCGCAAGTAATATAGTATGATAACATAAAAGAAGAATTAGTTGTTGCCTTGGCCCACCTCTCAATCATTTGGATCTTTTAGCAACCATGCATACCCCCAAAATAATTCTCACCTTCAACATACAATCCCCATTATCATACTTGAACCGGAAAATTTTATGAAACCACAACCTCAGTTGGATATCCTAATTCCTAAACCATTTGCCCTTTGTTGCAAAATTGTAAAACATAGTTGCAATTTGGGGAAATTCTATGACTTCTCATCGACTCTACTTTATAACGAACCATGCTTTACACCCTTATGTTTATCTCCAAAAACCAATCTCAGTAGCCTCACTTCACAGTGAAACAGATATTCTTCAAGTCAAGCTGCAATTGATTTCCGTTCATGATTAAGCCACTTTATTTTTATGTCAACTGGCTGTCGCTATTGCTCTACTACCTTGGGGTTTGTTTATCATAGATTAACTTCCTCCCGGTTCAATAAATGGTCTGAGGGGCAACGGAGGTTATAGCAGTGAAAAGACAGAAAAGAAAAAGGCCTTTGTTACAATGAAGTGAGGAGCAAATGTCTCCATAATGAATCACTCAGCAAAGATGTTCTCCCAAACAGAAACAGCCATCAACCGAAGTTTTGTTTCTTTAACAATCTCGATCTAAGTATACATTAGAAAACTATCAACCAAAAAACCAATCTGCCTGTAATCAGGTTCTCCTTACCTTCTCATCTGCATAGCTCACCTCACCACACCTCATCATTTCTAATTCCCATTCAGCTCTAAACATTATGGTCGTTTATTTGTGGTTGTGGTGGCATCTTGGTTGCAACTGTCCAGTGGTTGATGGGGCTGATTTAGGGCTGTGTCGATGTGGTTTCAGATTTTTGATGATTTCGTCCAGCACTGCCAGCATCACTGTTTTCTGTTATCACCCATAACTTTTTTATTGTTTGAATGTCTGGGATGATATCCTCTGTAGAACATGCTTGCTGCTCGAGTGTTTGTGTTGGTTATTTAAAACTCTGCTCTTTCCTGATGAGATTACAGTTTCAATCAAATATATCTTACTGCTTTGTCAAAAATTTAGCTATGGTGCTCATCGGTCTGTCATCTTATTATTTGTCATCCAGGGAGAGTCCGAGAATGGCAAAGCTCCATGGCAAGGGGTATGTAACATCTATATACAAAATTCACCATTCCCTTTATTACTCTATCATCTTTAATTAAAAGTTTTGCTATGCTGGTTGTTTTAGTTAAACAAAAATTGTTTCTGGTTCTGTAGGTTAGAGAAAGGTGCAGAAGCGAGTGGGCACAGTTCCAGGATCGCCTTGCTGATGCGGACAAATCATACCTAGCGCAGCAGACAGGGAAGAAATTGACTGACTAATGATCATCCATCCCCATCATCATATTGTCCAATGCCAATCTCTCTGTGGTCGCTATTTGTACATTACTTCGTCCCTCTTCATCTTTATCGCTTGCTCTCTGTGGGTACTTGTGTGCCCAAGTATATTTATCGCTTGATGTGTGTCTCCCATCGCGATGAGGTGTTTGCCCATGTTTTCTTCTTGTAGTAGAAATAGAATATATGCATATACACCATGAGTTAGGAGAAAACATTAACCTATTTTGTGCAGTAGTATGGTTCTTCCTTTTTCGATCTTGTTGGTTGACCTATAACTTTTTGTCTTCTTGTTTAGCTTTTGTGATCCCACTGTGTAAAATGATGAGGAATTCTGACTTATTAGTTTGCTTTAGCATCTTCTGTTTCGGCATTTCTAGAAACATTCCACTTGTGCAGATATTAACGTAAATGTTATCTTTCGCGATCATGTCACAAGTAGGTGTAAATGATTCGAGCTGAGCCAAATATCACCTACCAGGTCTTGATCTCTAGAGCATATTGTAGGCTCGCGCTTGGTTTGTGGAAAGTTCAATGTGTTCGAGCGCTCAGCTCAGCTTGTAAGTAGTTGAATGAGAGAACTTGAGTTTGAGATCGAAGTATCTTTTTTCTCTGCATCGACCACAGAAACATCACAAATGAGGCCATACAGTCGAGAACAATGACTAAGACCATGTAAGATGAAATATACTAATCGAACAAAAAAAAATTGAACAGAGAGTGCCACATCAGTACATTCTATCAATATATTTTTTGCACCCCTGTCAGTGGAGAAAATACATTTTGCTCCTTGATTTACAGATAAACATTTTTTGCACCCCTGTCAGTGGAGAAAATACATTTTGCTCCTTGATTTACAGATAAACATTTTTTGCACCCCCGCCATACAAATTGTGGACAAATAACATTATTTTTTTAGTTTATTATTGAATTCTTCATGTTCTTGGTGTTATTGGACACCACCTCCACTACCACCAAATCCCCACCAGCAACACCAACAACACCAAATCCAACTAACCAATCACCATTACAACTCTACAAACCACACAAATTCAAACTACCAATCACCATCACCACCCCTCTGTTAAAACCCAACCACATGCATATTCCCTCCTATACCACATCAGCCACGCAAACCCCACAGACCATGAATTCACCACCAAACAACCAACTTATCATCACCATAAACAACACCCAACATGTGATTGTGATTCGGTCATTATGGTATGAAAGAAATAACAGAAGATTGAAATTCAAGGAAGAAAGCGTGGATAGAGTGGTAGTGAAGGCATATATCATCTCTCTTTCTTCAAACAACAGGAAATTCGAGCTAACCTAGCTAGTCCGAACATTAATCCCCTCTCCCCCTTCGCAGTGGTCTCCACCGCAGGTGGGTGGGTGAAGATGAATAGCGACGCCGCTTTAAATCAGGATGAAGGGATAGCCGGATCAGGTTGTGTTCTTAGGGACTCAACTTGATGTTTCATCGTCGGGAGACATGAACGTCTTCAACCTAACTCGTCGGTATTGGTGCTGGAGCTTCACGGTATTCATAGAGGCATCAAAATGGTGGAGGAGGCGCGTTGCCAAAACCTTCACGTAGAGTCTGATTCGCAGTTGGCAGTGGACCTTATCAGAAAATTCAGATCGAACCTTCCTGTTGGAGATGTAAGTGCTAAAATTGAAAGAATCCTCCTCGAGATCGTTGATGATCTTCAAAGCTTTAATAATGTAATGGTCGATCATATTAGGGTTCCGGCAACGGAGTCGCTCATCTCTTTGCCCAAAGATCATTGCAAACCCCTCTTTACACTCTTTACACTAGAAAGCCATATTGGGGAAATATGTAATAGCTTTTGATTGTGAGCCTTTTGGCGTCTAAATGAAAGCTTTTCCCTAAAAGAAAATAAACAACACCCAACAGTCCAACACCACTGAACCATTTTTTTGCAAGAAAGAAAGCTTGTATTATTAAACAAATATGTCAAAAGACCAATTACAGAGCTATTTTAGGAACGGGTTTTGCATTCTGCCTCTGAACCAATTGGTCTTTGCAATCTACCCCCATTTAAATGCTTGCTAATATTATTTGTAAATGTGTGGACTCAAACCCACAACCTCATCACACCCCTCAGCCTACTTCGCATCATCACACCCACCAACCAACTCACCTAATAACACATTTGTGTTTGTATTAGTTTACAATATGTAATATATCAAACTCAGACGAACGAACTTGTACCCAAGTCGTCCGGGACACTTTCAGACGAACCAAATGAGGCGAAGGTATGAGACGAGCGATCTTGTTCGTCTGAAACCACCCCTTCCTAGGTATGAGACGGACGATCTTTATCAGACGAGTCAAAATCACTATCTACTCAGATCTTGTTCATCTGAAACAAACGATCTTGTTCGTCTGAGGGTAGAGCCCCATTTCAAATTCCCCATCCGGCTCAACCACCAATTTTCTGCAGCTCAAAGGAGTCTGCTTCATACCAACATCAGATCTTGCACAAGAATGAGCAAGAGAGTTAACATCTCTTGAATAAAAAACAAAGGAACAAAAATAAAAATTTGAAAACAAAAGCTTACATTCCTCTACAATAGGATAAATGGCTACTGAGCAGCTTCGAAATTTGGAGTTATTAGCATCAATCACAATCTTAGAGTCCGAGGAAACTGCAATTCTGTGAAGATTTTTGGATTTAGCATTAAGAAGAGAATGCCTTAAGCCCTTCTCGAACATTTTAAGCCCACCTTGGAGGAGGTCACCACATCGGGAACAATATAGCCCGTCTTTGAAAAGAGAGTCAAAGAGTGCTTGAAATTGTCGGGAGGGAAGCGGATGGGGGTCGGCGATGCGCCCCGGTCGGATGTGGAACGGTTAAAACCCAACCACATGCATATTCCCTCTTATACCACATCAGCCACGCAAACCCCACAGACCATGAATTCACCACCAAACAACCAACTTAATCATCACCATAAAAAACACCCAACATGTGATTGGGATTCGGTCATTATGGTATGAAAGAAATAACAGAAGATTGAAATTCAAGGAAGAAAGCGTGGATAGAGTGGTAGTGAAGGCATATATCATCTCTCTTTCTTCAAACAACAGGAAATTCGAGCTAACCTAGCTAGTCCGAACATTAATCCCCTCTCCCCCTTCGCAGTGGTCTCCACCGCAGGTGGGTGGGTGAAGATGAATAGCGACGCCGCTTTAAATCAGGATGAAGGGATAGCCGGATCATGTTGTGTTCTTAGGGACTCAACTGGATGTTTCATCGTCGGGAGACATGAACGTCTTCAACCTAACTCGTCGGTATTGGTGCTGGAGCTTCACGGTATTCATAGAGGCATCAAAATGGTGGAGGAGGCGCGTTGCCAAAACCTTCACGTAGAGTCTGATTCGCAGTTGGCAGTGGACCTTATCAGAAAATTCAGATCGAACCTTCCTGTTGGAGATGTAAGTGCTAAAATTGAAAGAATCCTCCTCGAGATCGTTGATGATCTTCAAAGCTTTAATAATGTAATGGTCGATCATATTAGGGTTCCGGCAACGGAGTCGCTCATCTCTTTGCCCAAAGATCATTGCAAACCCCTCTTTACACTCTTTTCACTAGAAAGCCATATTGGGGAAATATGTAATAGCTTTTGATTGTGAGCCTTTTGGCGTCTAAATGAAAGCTTTTCCCTAAAAGAAAATAAACAACACCCAACAGTCCAACACCACTGAACCATTTTTTTGCAAGAAAGAAAGCTTGTATTATTAAACAAATATGTCAAAAGACCAATTACAGAGCTATTTTAGGAACGGGTTTTGCATTCTGCCTCTGAACCAATTGGTCTTTGCAATCTACCCCCATTTAAATGCTTGCTAATATTATTTGTAAATGTGTGGACTCAAACCCACAACCTCATCACACCCCTCAGCCTACTGCGCATCATCACACCCACCAACCAACTCAACTAATAACACATTTGTGTTTGTATTAGTTTACAATATGTAATATATCAAAATCAGACGAACGAACTTGTACCCAAGTCGTCCGGGACACTTTCAGACGAACCAAATGAGGCGAAGGTATGAGACGAGCGATCTTGTTCGTCTGAAACCACCCCTTCCTAGGTATGAGGTGGACGATCTTTATCAGACGAGTCAAAATCACTATCTACTCAGATCTTGTTCATCTGAAACAAACAACCTTGTTCGTCTGAGGGTAGAGCCCCATTTCAAATTCCCCATCCGGCTCAACCACCAATTTTCTGCAGCTCAAAGGAGTCTGCTACATACCAACATCAGATCTTGCACAAGAATGAGCAAGAGAGTTAACATCTCTTGAATAAAAAACAAAGGAACAAAAATAAAAATTTGAAGACAAAAGCTTACATTCCTCTACAATAGGATAAATGGCTACTGAGCAGCTTCGAGATTTGGAGTTATTAGCATCAATCACAATCTTAGAGTCCGAGGAAACTGCAATTCTGTGAAGATTTTTGGATTTAGCATTAAGAAGAGAATGCCTTAAGCCCTTCTCGAACATTTTAAGCCCACCTTGGAGGAGGTCACCACATCGGGAACAATATAGCCCGTCTTTGAAAAGAGAGTCAAAGAGTGCTTGAAATTGTCGGGAGGGAAGCGGATGGGGGTCGGCGATGCGCCCCGGTCGGATGTGGAACGGTTAACGCCGGTCCGCCGCTTCAAGAATCAAAAGATTGATATTGTTTGGAAAAGTCTTCACCACCGAACCAATTACAACCACCAGGACCAATCGATGAGCACAGCCGAAATCAAAATCGAACCCATGAGGAATCAAAGAGATAAACCCAAATCTAACCAAAATAAACCCCCTTATCTTATAAATCTGGCATACCCAATCTGGGCATACCCTCTTCTTCGATTGATGAGTTCATCTGGGCCAAACAAAATCTAACCCCACCTTCGTCCGATTGGAAGTGAGGTGCAGAAAAGGAGAGATGGTCTGGAAGTGGAGTTGACCCAACGCCGACTGGAAGAGCAGCGACGATTTGGCCATCTGTTAACAAATGGGGAGGACAAGGAAGGAAAGGTAAATTATAATGGGATAATTTCGTAAATGTCAAGGGTATTTTTGTCTTTTTAGCCATATGTTAGTCCACCGTTACACTCCATCCACTGACACAAGTGTAAAAAGTATTTATCCATAAATTAGGGGGCAACATGCATTTTCTCCATAAAATGAAGATGGAAAATGTCTCTTACCCTATTTATATTTATTCATCAGAATGTTCACTTTTTAAATTTTGGCACAGACTGAGACAAAATTCTGGATGTCCATACATGTATTTTTTTTTGAAGGGGAAAAGGTTTTTATTAAACCTCAATGGGCTGAAATCGGCCCAACCAATCTGAATACAAAGCAGCTACATCCCACTCAGGTGGGTTATTAGTCCAAGTACAATTGAGATTTTTCCGAGAAGCTTCCCGAGCAACTAGATGTGCTGGCTTGTTCCACATACGTGGAATGTGATTAATGTGGCACACGTTCACCTCCCCGATGTAACCGTAACAGTCTTCGAGAAGACTCTCCACTTCAGTCTTATCTTTGCACTTCTCTCCATTGATGAGAGCTTTCATTTCTCTCACCACCGAAAGGGCGTCAGTCTCCATCCAGATCCGATCCAATCCTTTCTGAGCTGCAAGCTTGAATCCTTCTTTCAAAGCTTCTGCTTCCGCTACCTTGGCTGTGACAGAAAAGGGGATCGATTTGGCAGCTCCGACGATGAAGACACCTCTCCAATCTCTGATTATCACGCCCACCGCTACCTTCTTCGAACTGGGGTTCCAGGCGGCATCAGTATTGATAATCGCCCATCCCTGCGGTGGAGAATCACCGGGAAAAAAGGGATGTTGATAAGGAAATAAATATTTACTACTCTATCCGTCCTGCAAAAATAGTAAATCATTTGAACTATAATTTTTTTTAAAGACATGCAGTTATTGCATTTTACTATAAGTTTTGACTTTCTATTTTCACGATTAACCTTGATTTTTTTCCTCCAAGAGTAAGTGTAAATGGGTGCAAGCTCAGTGGTAGAGCGTTTGAAGCCCATACATGAAGTTTCGAGTTCGAACTCGACTATATGGGAATTCTTAAAAATAAAAAAGTAGGTGCACTGAATGTTAATCGGTAGTGTTGAAATTTTGTGAAATCTCAATGTTTTCAAATTCAAATGGATACACAACCAAGTAAGAAAAAAATTGATTATCTTTACCGGACTGATGGTGTAGCACTTTCTTTTCCTTTTTGGGAATCATTTACCGGTACTTCCTTAGTGAACTAGTGACGGATAAAAAAACATTTACAAGTTTTTTAATACACGTGTCATCATCATTGAATAAATAACACATAGATCAATGACAAAACATTAGATTTAGTAATTTCCATTAGTAATAACCAAAACAATAGTCTGATTTATATGGTAGGAGAGATAATAGTGCTGAATGCAGTGCACTGCTCCTGACGTGTCAAATAATTTCCCCTCCCGAGAATGATAATAATAATAATAATACATCAAACAAAACATTGAATCATCAGGAGCTGTTACACTGTTGCCTGCTGTGGGTATCGTTTTTGTATCATTCTCTTCTTCATCTTCTTTGTTGGGGGCTGGAGGGAATTAGCTGGATGGGTTGTGCACTCAAGTTTATCCTGTTGCTGCTACTGCTACTCCTCCTACGCCATGGTATTCTTTTTTAGTGTCACTTTCTTCAATGAACTTTGCCTTGATTAAAAAGAAGAAAAAAAATCAGACTGACTCTATATGTCATGAAACTGATGTAAAGAATGAGGACAAGTCTTGATTTATGATTTGACAATCCAATTGAAGTTATTTTAAAGTTATAAATTAATGTTTTTTTTAATATCTTATCAATCTATGACAGTAAATTTGCCGATAAATGCATCTAAGAACAAAGGCGATGAAGACTACAATCGTTGCGAAGATCTAGTGAAAACATGGTCATCTTCATCCCTTGCTCTAGAGGAGGTCAAAGAAGACAAACATTCATTACATGATTTGCTTTTCTTCCTTCACATCCCAAGAACAGGAGGAAGAACATACTATGATTGGTACGACAAATATTTGTTGTCATGTAAATGCAAAACCCTTTTCCCCCTCTTTCCCCGTGTTGTTTCGACACTCAACAGATTGCTTTTTTCGTTATGGTAATGCAGTATCTTGAGCAAATTGTATGCTAGCTCTTTGGAATGCCCTCTTTCTTATGATAAGTTGCAGCTTGATCCCAGGTAGTGCTCTCTCTTTCTTAATTTATCCTACTACCTACTTATATATGTTTGGCAATATCATGGTTCCAAAATGAGGTGATTCTTCTGCCCTGTATGTATTAAGTTCAAATCTTGGGGAACCCAATGACTGTCTATTGGTTTCCTCAATTGCGAGTCTGTCAGTCAATATTTTATTTGCCTGGTTTACCTCTCTAGTGTAGGATTGCAGGCTACTGCACTAGAACAGGGGTTTATCCAGTGCGCACCTGAAGGGTAACAAAAATGAGGTGATTCTAAATTGGTCATTTGTCTGTTTTGTTCAGCAAATCAAATTGCAGATTGTTAGCCACACATGATGACTATAGCGTGATGTCAAAACTTAGTAGAGGAAGCACTTCGGTTGTCACAATTCTTCGGAATCCAGTTGACCGCGTCTTTAGTACCTATGAGTTTTCAATAGAAAATGCAGCTAGGTTCCTGGTGCATCCTAACTCAACATATGCTGCAATGATGTCCGAGCGTGTGCGGTCAAGAACTGGTGTGGCGAGCGAACTTGATATTTGGCCTTGGAAGTATTTGGTCCCTTGGATGAGAGATGATCTATTTTCTCGGGTATGTTCGCTTTTGATAAGGTTTACTTCTGCACTTATCAGGATCTGTTATTGGGTATCAATCCTGTTACCACAGAGCTTAATGCTGAATTCTGAATTGCGTTAACGTATATTTTTCCATGTAATGCGTTTGACAGAGAGATGCGAGAAAGCATAGGAGTCAAGCTTACACTAGAAGCAATTTCTCATATGATATGGAGGAAATAGTAATGCCATTACGTGAATACATAAATGATCCTATAGCTCTGGATATCATTCACAATGGAGCCACATTCCAGGTACTAACCCTATATGTTGTGCTTATATACCTAAACTGTAAACTATTCACGATATAACTCAGTGATGTCTACACTGAGACTACACAAGTATCAGCAAGAGGTAAAACCAACGAGTAATAGTTGTGTACTTGTGTAGTCTCTTACTGATACTTGTGTAGTCTCAGGTGTAGAGTAAACTATTCACTCGCTGGAACTTGATCTCTACACCTGAGACATGTATCAGTAAGAGGTAAAACCAGAAAATGAACGGTTCTTACTGATATATGTGTAGTCTCAGGTGTAGAGATCACTGAGTTACAGCGAGTGAATAGTTTCAGATGTCCTAGAAATCTGTTTTTGCTAACTGTTTGTGATAGATTGCAGGATTGACAAACAATTCTTATCTAGCGGAGGCACATGACATTCGTCGTTGTGTGCTTAAGCATCGTGTTCTTGGTGATCATGTCCTAGTTGTTGCCAAGGTAAATGAAGTTTGGTTCTTGACCAACAATCCTCATACTATCTCTGAGTATAAATGTTTGCCTTATGCTTTTGAATTTGGGATTTTCTTGTAATAATGCAGAAAAGGCTGGATAATATGCTATACATTGGACTCACTGAAGAGCACAAAGAATCTGCGACAATGTTCGCGAATGTCGTTGGAGCTCAGGTGATTTCTCAATTAATATCTAATAACCATATCATGGACTCTACAGTGAATAACAACATATCAGGTCAGTACTGCACACTTTCTAGTGTGTGTTTTCGTCGTTTCTTTGAGGTGATAGAAATTGAAGTTGATGTTCATTTCCTAAAACATTTTATACTTCCCTGCAGGAGACTCTTCATTTCCTGATTCGAGCGCACACAAAAATCTGAGTACGATTTTACCAGCTGAAACTGCTGAATCAGCAAACGGGAATGTAAGGCTTCTTCCGAATTCGCCAATGCTCATTTCTTATGATCCGATACTTTTTTCCCTGTTGCAAACCATTAAAAGCGCTCATGCTGCTATCATCAGATGACTGTGGGGAAACTTATGGAAGCATATGAAACATGTATATCTAAGTTACGAGACGCACAAGCCCAACTGCGCGATGCATCTCTGAAAAGAATCTCCCCTGTGAACTTTACTAAGGAGGTAATGTTGAATCCCGGTTCCTGTCTCACGAAACCATTCGCCTGATGCTAGATTATTTATTTACATAAAAAGATCAAGAAGCTTAAAGGACATATCTTAAATGTTTCCTTAATTTTGGATAAAACTCAGATGTTCTTAGACCTCATGTAGGGGCTTTGAACATTACATAAGTCATAATCTAGCCTATATCTAGGAGGGTTTGAACAACCCTGGACCTCATGCAGGGACTTTGAACGCTCTGCCACTGAGCTAGCACCCATTCGCACTGTTAACATTACAAGTAACAGAATTTATGTTCTCTTACAGGCACGTCGTCAAGTACCCAAGGTGATTTTGCAAGAGATACAATCACTTAACAGCTTGGATATGAAGCTTTATGAATATGCTCAAGAAATCTTCTCAAACCAACATAAACAGATTACTCAAAAATTATCCAAAGCGGTAGTTCTCAAGATATTCCCATGATATTTTGCAACTATGTTCTTTAGTTTTTTACTGGGTTTCACTATCTCCGCTGTCTCAGAATATAAATATGCGTGTTCACTCGCTTACAAGTTTAGCGTGCTCGCCAATTGCAGGATAATGGTGAAAGCACATCGAATTATTCCAGTGTAGTTAGCGAATCCCAAATGAAGCACGGAAACATGTACAACAATTTATTGACTGCCCTCCCATGGAACAACCTCTGGATTGCAATGTCTATTGTATCGTCCCTTTTGTTCTTCTCATTGTTTAAGAAATCTAGAAGAAGAACATCCAAGCACAAAATTTGAAATGTGAATTCATTTCGGAAGTATAATCATTAAGGTTTAGGGTACATTATATCTGACTTCACACCGTTAATTTTAAAGCCATGTTTGGCATTTTTGTGACAATAAGGTTGTTAGACAAGATATGTGATATGGCGGAAGATTACATTTTGATGCCTAAAGGTAATTTGCTTACATCTTGTTGATATCAGATGTTGGGATTCTACAGGTAAACCCTAACATGATACTAATAGTGAAAGCGATTATGTTTACCTCTTCTAGCGTGATTTTTCGTCAAACGACATCACGGATCTTTGGCGTTGACTTTCACGTGCTTCAGCTCCAGCAGAAACGCGTCCCTCTTGAGTGAACGTTGATTTCCGCAACACAAATCTTTCATTGGATGAGAGAAAATGTGTTCTGTGTTGGTTGTACTCATATGTGTAGAAAATTTATGTATATAAAGACTAATTTTATATCTATTCTCAGCCTAACCCCCTCTGGGTTTGTAGAAATTACAAAGCAGTCCTCATTGGGAGCATCATGTAATAAATCTAACACCTCCCACTCGACCATGGGGCTGCGCATAACTCTAACAATTTTATCAATCTCCAACCGCCATCGACAAGGATTATGTGCGACTACTGAGAGTACCTGCATTCAGAAGATCTGTATACCATACTTGTCATCAGCCAGCGCATGAACGCTCAACCTCTAAAAATATAACGCATATTCTAACTCTCGTATGCTCCAAACTCCATCATATGCCATCCCATACACCATGAGTATGTCTAGTCCCATACACCATGCTCAAATGCGTCTAACGTGCTACTGCTTTATTCAAAAGTTTCATGACCCCACACGAGTCTCACAAGCAAATGCAATGAATAAACATATAGAGCGGTACACATGTGCTTATTGCTATTCATGTGATGGCCTCGCCACCAAGCATGAAAATGTGGCATAAGGAAGATTTTCGTGTGTATAGTTCCCCTCCTCAGTCAGCGTCGCTGTAGCCGACAAGTCGAAGTTCCGAACTTCAATAGCACAACATGTGACCCATGGTCTGTTTGAGATATCTTAGTATCCTCTTGACTGCATTCCAGAATCCTAGATCAGGATTCGCCTGATATCTGCTTACTAAACCGACCGCATACTATATTTCGGGTCTAGTACACATCATTGCATACATAAGACTCCCAACATAACTTGCAATTGGGACTTTTGTCACCTAGTCTTTCTCTTGTTGTGTCTTGTAGCACATATATAGGCTTAGATTCTCACCACGAGCTACATGAGTATCATATGGTTTGGACTCTTATATATGAAAGCGTTCAAGTATCTTCTTCATGTACTTCTCTTGCGATAATTCAAGAAGTATCTTTGAACGATATCTCAGAATCTTTATCCCGGGAATGTAACTCGCCGCACCAATATCCTTCATCGTAAATCGAGAGGATAACCACCTCTTAGTGGATACGAGAAACCCTTTATTGGAAAATAGTATCTCATCTACATAAAGTGACAAGATCGTGAACTTGTTCCCCAGAGCGTTTGACATACAACAGTGGTCTTCATCGATCATCGTAAACCCATATGAAACAATGTCCTGATGAAATCTTAAATACCATTGTCGATAGGGCTGTTAAGACCATATATGGACTTAATCAGTTTGCACACTTTATGCTCTTGACCTTTTGTCTAAAAAACGTTTGGTTGAGTAATGTAGGTCTCCATTGAGAAATGCAGTCTGAACGTCCATCTGACGGAGCTCCTGGTCCATGTTCGCTACTATTGCCAACATTAGGTGAATTGGCGCAATCCTCACCACTTGGGAGAATGTCTAGTTGTTGTCCACACTCTTCTGTTGGGTGTAGCCTTTCGCCACCAATAGAGACTTATGGCTTTCTATGCTACCGTAAGCTCTAAGTTTGACTTTGAAACCCATTTGTTTCCAATAGTCTCGAGTCCATGTGGTAAGTGAACCAAGTCTCATACATGTTTGGCCCTCACACACTCTAACTCTTCTTGTAAAGCTACTTTCCATTCTTCACGAGCAGGGGGAAACAAGGCCTAGGAGTTTGTCCTAGGTCCATCATCGTCATGCGAAGTGACCATAAAGGCGTCCCATTCAATCTCAAATCGATGATGGGATATGTTCCCACGAGAAATCATTTGCATGGGAGGATCATCAGCGCTCTCATCCATTTGGATGGGCTTCTCACTTGGGAAGTCCCTCTCATTGTCCACAGGATCTTCAGGAGGTACTCCCTCATAATCGAGTATTAATGGGGTGCCACTCGCGGTCCCTCCATCTCATAGAGATCGACATCTCCGCGAACCTCTCTCTGAATTTGGAAATTTCCTTCGAGAAATTTCGCGTCTCGCGAATCCATTTTTGTTACACTATCGTCCAACTGGTGTGTTGTGAATACGTCACCCTTAGACTGCTCTGGATAGCGGATGAAGACACTTCTTCCCTTTGGGTCCCAACTTCCCAACTTATGGGAGTTGGTTCACACATAAGTTGTGGATCCCCATGGCTTGAGGTGACCTAACTCGGGTCTTCTTTTAGTCCATATCTCGTAGGGGGCAATGGCTACAAACTTAGTGGGCACTCGATTGAGTACGTAGGCAGCGGTCAGAATAGCGCCTCCCCAATAGGAAGTGTGCAAGTTTTGCACGCCCCATAATGCAACAGATAAGTAACAAACAGTCTGTAACATCCCCAAATTGGCCAAGCCGAAACCCGGGGAGGGTGTCACTCCGTACCCGAGACGAAACTCGGATACAAGGACATTTAAAAGTGGTTCCAAGCAACACAACCATAAAGTATTAAAGTATTAATTTATTACAATTTAAAAGTTTCGCCTCAACACGGGCATTAATCATTCTAATGAAATAAAACTAAAGGAAGTCTATTTATTGAAAAAGAACGTACTGATGTAACGTGATGGTGCTCGTCCCTTGCTACACCATACTCCCATCATCTAAACTTGTGGTGAAAAAAACAAAAAGAGGACACCACAGTTTTCAAAATCAACTATATAAATTGAGTAAATAAACACCCAAGCATGTAAAATGACGAAGAAACATGATTTATAAAAAGGTGAACAACTTATCATGTAATAAATTAACTTTTTCGTAGCGGAAATTAAAGTTTGACACTTATAAGGTATTAAGAGGGATTCTAATTTCATTTTACTTTTTCAAAAACAAGTTCATTATCCAAGTTAGGGAATTCCGAAATTTCATATTCTTTCTTTTCCCATTAATAAACATCAAGTCCATAACGCCACATTGATAATGAGTTGATATGGGGGAAGAACTAACCACTTCGCAAGCATCCAAGACCTTAAGTGTCGACACCCCCTTAAGACTTCTTGCGACCAGAATGGTGAGTATAGTGAGCGATCCGGGGCATTGTAACCGGATGAAATAAATTAATTGGTCACGGGACCATAGTCAACACAACCAAGCCCATAGTAACCTTGTAACAACCCGCACAACTCTTCCACTTTACGTTATGATCAATTATTAAATTATTGTGATGTTTTCAGGAAAATGTTCAACAAGTGGAATCAAATATTCAAGTAGCACATGAATTCACATATCACATAAATTCATTTTGAGACAAGAAGTGAAAAATCATTTGAAAAGAAGTTTCAAGGTGCAAACCCCCTCTGGATGGACAAGTTTCAAGGTGCTAGGGTTCGACACCTTAGTGATCCAAACTCTGATCATATTCCAATTCTCATGTAGTGTAATTCTAGTCAGAAGAAGGGCAAGAGGAGATTTCAGTTCGAAAAAATGTGGAACAGTCACACATGATTTGAGGATCTGGTACGTGGCTGCTGGTCAGCTCAATCAGACACTTCAGCCGCCTACTTTCTTCCGGAAACAGCATCTCAGTGCTCAGCGTAAGGAAAAAACTGTTTTTGGGAGTGTGAAGAGGAAATCGACCCAAATCAGACAGATGCAGGAGATTCTTCATACCAGAATTCAGACTATGGGTGTTATTGGAGAAAGGGAAGCTCTTAAAGTTGAGCTAAATGAGTTACCCCGAAGGGAAGAGGTGATGTAGTCACAGTGTTCTCGGTTAGAGTGGTTGAAGTTAGGAGATCAAAATACCAGGTTCTTTCATCAGAAAGCAACTATTCGTAGAGCTCATAATAACTTTCAAGGGACAGAGAATGTGGGAGGAGGATGGGTCACTGATTCCGACCAGATTACTCAGGTACTTGAAGAACACTTCTCAGTTATTTAGTACTTATAATCCTAGTACACAGGATATCGACGCTATTCTTAGCACTATGGATCGAAAGCTATCTGAGTAAGACCGCGAGATGATGGAACAGAGCTATACTGAGCTTGGGGCTAAGTCAACTTTGTTTCAGATGGCTCCGCATAAGGCACCTGGAGTTGACGGTTTTAATGCAGGTTCCTTTCAAAAATACTGGGGTATTGTTGAGGAGAAGATTATGAGCACGGTGTTGAGTATATTGAATGAAGGGGCTGATTTATCTGAGTTTAACTCCACACTTATTGCTTTGATAGCGAATACAAAGCAACCAAGGAAGGCTAGTGATTACCGTCCTATCAGTTTGTGTACTGTAGTCTACAATATAGTTGCAAAAGCGGCGGCGAACAGACTGGAAAAGTTACTACCTGAGTTGATAGCAGAAAATCAGGGTGCTTTTGCTCCAGGAAGGTTGATTACAAACAACATACTTGCAGCTTTTGAGGTAATCCACTCCCTTAAGATGAGGAAGAAGGGGAAGAAGGGTTACGCAGCCTTGAAGTTGGATATGAGCAAAGCATATGACAGGGTTGAGGAGATTTTTTTCCGAAGCTCTCAATCACATGGGTTCGGCCTCATATTTGTTTCTCTTATTTACAATTGTATTTCCACCGTATCTTACTCCTTTTGTTAGGAATGGCTCTACGGTAGGGAAGGTGGTACCGGGGAGGGGCCTTAGACAAGGCTGTCCTATTTCTCCTTATCTATTCCTTATTTGCAGCAAATTCCTATCGCGAGCTGTCACTAAGGCTATCTCGGAGGATCGGTTGGAAGGGGTTTCAGCATCTAGGGGAGGGCCAGTGATCTCTCACCTTTTTTCGCTGACTATTTGTTGTTTTTTACAGGTGCTACGCATGATAATCTTGCTACTCTCATGCAGATTTATGGCGATTATGGAAGAGCAACCGACCAACTTGTCAACTTTGATAAATCAACCTTAGTGTTCTCGGCTGGTGTACCCGTTGATGTTAAAGCTAATATCCTTGGGATGATAGGGGTTCAAGAAGTTGAGAATACGATAAGTATCTTGGCTTACCTACTACAATGGGTCGAAACAAAACATTCAAAGTTTTGATAAACAGGCTCAGCAGCAAGCTTAAGGGATGGAAGGAAAAAATGTTATCAGTGGCAGGCAAAAAAATTCTTGTTAAAGCAGTTGCGCAGGCTATTCCTACATATACTATCAGTTCTTTTATGTTACCAGACGGTACTTGCGACATGATGGAATCACTTATTAGACAATTTTGGTGGTCAAAGAAAGATAGGGGGTATTAGTTGGCGTGCTTGGGACAAGATGCAAGATTCTAGAAGAAGGGGAGGGCTTGGCTTCAAGAAGATGAGGGAGTTTAACCAAGCTATGTTGGCCAAACAAGGATGGCGGATTCTAAAAAATCCAAATTCCTTACTAACTAGAGTACTGAAAGCGAAATACTTCACAAACTCTAATTTTTGGTCTGCAGAACTTGGTACTGCACCAACTTTTGCTTGGAGGAGTATACTTTTTGGTAGAAAGCTTCTTATGAAGGGAACTCGGTGGAGTATTTGGGATGGGAGCTCAGTATCTATCTTCGATCCGTGGATTCTAAGCCATCACAATTTCAAGGTAATTACCCCGAATAATGCGATTGGTCCTCTTGTTGGTATTTATCAATCCAGATCGTACGTGGAATGTCCCTTACTTATAAATGTTTTTGTGGGACGTTGATGTTTATGCTCTTGCAAATATCCCTATTCTGGCTACGCCTAGGCCGGATAGGATTGTGTGGAATTATGATGAGAGGGGCAGCTATACTGAACGATCAGGCCATTTGTTGGCCACGGAGAGTGATGGAAGTGCTACTAATGCGCAGCCAGAGCCATGGGGAAATATTTTCGAGACCTTGTGGAAGATCCGATGTCCACAAAAGGTACTCCACTTCATTTGGCGGGTTTTTCATGAGAATTTGCCAACAAAGATGAATTTAATACGTCGGGGTATTCGAGTTGATAATTTTTGCGGGTTATGTGGCAACCAAGGTGAATATGAATTGCATCTATTCACGTATTTCTCTACTACTAGGAAAATCTGGATAGCTATGAGTCTTGATCCAAAGCTTCTGCAGATTGATATGGGGTTCAAGTTTTGGTTGGAAAACATCATTACCCAAGCTTCGGAGAAACAAAGGGTCAAAATCTGTTTGATTTTCTGGAAAACTTGGCGTAATCGAAACAGTCAACAATTTGAGGGGAGGACCAGGGAAGTATCTCATATTTGTAGCAATATTGAGTGGAGAATGCGCGAAGCGGACTGGATGGTTGCTGACAAAAAACTCTAGGACAACATCAAGAAGCAGGATAAGGCTTGGCGATGTCCGCCTTCGGGCTTTGTAAAACTGAATTTTGATGGATCATATGATGCTGATACGGGAGCAGCTACTACCGGGGTGGTGTTACGAAACAGTGACAAATTTCTCATCGGTGCTCGTGCTATCACTGGGGTAAATGCAGAATATCCAAGACAGGCAGAAGCGGCGACTCTACTCACAGATCTGAACATGTTAATCTCGCTGGGTTTTAGCAGTACAATCATTGAAGGAGACGTATGAATCTGATCGAAGACCTCTGAGTGCTAATTCGAGCTCGTGGAAGCAGGGACAACTCTCGGACAGCTAATATTCTCGGTCAGATCAAAATTTTGATGCAACAACTTGGCAAATTCAAGTTGCAATGGGTTCCTCGCAAAGCAAACTGTGTTGCGCATGCTTTGGCTGCAAGTGTAATACCCTGTATTTAAGTTAGGGGTTATTTAGTAATTTCGAAAAAATATTTGAGAATTTCAAGAAATTTATATTTCAAACTTGTTTTGGACTTCGTCTTAGTTTTAAAATATAAGGGTGTCATTGAACACCTAAGATTATATAGAATTTCATTTTATGATTATTTTGTAGTTTCAGTAACTTGAGTAATACTACTTGATTTTTTTTTTTTTAGGGTCATGTCCGTAGTTTTGTAAATGTGGAATTCAATTTTTATATACATAGTAGTTGTTTGAAAATTTTCTAATTTATAAAAATTGACTTGTATGTGATAGGTAGTAATTGAATATTACATTTTCACGCCCTTTACTCTTGGGTTTTATACTTCAACTCAATTCATCAACTCATGTAATTGATATTTTCACCCAAGTAGCATCATTTTGGTCAACATCAATAAAATAATGTCTCCTCATTACTACTCATATACATATATACACACACCCACACACTCATCCCTCAATAATTCACTGCTACATACCATTTCGTATGTAAATCTCTTGTGGGATTCTACACCACCAACCTCCACTATATTTTTTTTTTTTAATATTATCTCTTTTAGAACACACATACAAGCTATATTCTCTCCCCAAAACTCCATTGCCGTTTTTGGTGCTTCACCTCCACAAATCTTCATCAAAACTCAATTTTCTTGTCTCTAAAGTATGAAAAACTTGAGTCCAACCTTAGCATCATCATGGAGGGGAGTTCTTCCACCACTCTACTCATGGATTGATGGCCAATTTCACTCTTTTCTCACCTTTTCTTAAATCTTATGGTAAATTCTTTTCTAGTTTTGAATTTATGCTTGCATGTCCATGTTTAGCTTTGATTGATGGAATTTCATCTTAAATTTCTTCATTTCCATGTTTGATTCTTCATTTATATTGTTAGATCATGTGTTTGAATCCAAAATTTAGTCTATTTCATGAAGCTCACACTAGAACCCACTTGCATGTTTTGAATATCTTTTTCTTTGCATTTGTAGCTCAAGAGGGTTTGATAATTTGTGTCAAGAGCATGTGAAAATATTATTTTCATGTTTAAAATGATTTCATTTGGGTGAAAATCAAGTCTTCTTAAGTCACATGTACTAGTAGAACAATTCTTGTTGATTTTTAAAAAATTGCACGTTGTTACCATCTGACCAGTTTGTGAAAAACATGGACTATATCAAAGTTTTATTTCTTTTGAATTTTTAAATCTTAAATTTTATGAAACTAGACTCAAAGAGGGTCAATTTGAGAAAAAAAAACCCAACTCCATATCCTTTTTGGTTAGGGAGATATGCTCATTTTAAGTTGCATGTTTTCTGAAAATCTGTTTATGGACCATTTTTTCCATTTTTATTCAAAACCCCATTTTTAGAAACTTTTGGCATCTTATTTTTCTTTTGTTGTAACTAGACACATTGATGGTCAATTATGGAGAAGATGAGCTTTATTGCTATTCTCCAAGTGGTAGTAATCACCTTGCAAAGTTAAAAGTTTTTTTCCAAACTCTTCTCTGCATAACAGTGTTAGTTATTTTTGTAACTTGAGTTTTATAATATCTATGCATGAGTTTCTTGATGTTCCTGAAAGTAGACATATTCAGGTTCATCATAAATTAATTTCATGAGTTTAGGACATGCTTTGATATGGTAAGTATGACTCGAAAGTCAGAGCTACAATTCTGTCCAGAATTGTAGTTTCACATTTTTTGAAAACTTGACTTTTTGAATTTCTAAGTGTTTTGTTGGACTTATTTTGATATGTGAGCATCATTGTATGTGCATTAGTGACACTCAGAATTATATTCATGTAGAGAATCTATTCAACTCATGAGTGTACACTTGAAAGCGGGTTAATTGGGATATTGGGACGGACTTAGTACCCGACCTAGACAAACATCCATGCATTAGTTTATTCGGAAGTAGCATCATTGTGACTAGAGACTTGTAAATTGTAGGCAATGGATTCATATACATAGGCTACGTCAACTACCCGTGAAGATTGTGAATCGCTATCTCGGCATAAGGTGAGATTACATGCTTAGCCACGTGTGCCTTGCTTCCTTCGTGTCTAAATATGATTTTATGTCTTGTCTCAAAATGTACTTGTGAGTTACATGCTTAGTCTCGTGTTCCTTGCTCACTTCGTGTGAAATGGTGATTTTAATATCCTGTCTCAAAATGTGTATGTGAGTTTACTCTCCAAACTGGTTTTAATTGATTACTTGATTTAAGTGTTTAAATTGATATTCTTATTTTTACTTGGGAAGCTTGTTGTTCAAATGTTATACTTGATCACAAATCATTAATAACGAAAAGTGAAAAGAATCGCATGTACCGGGACCAGTGGATTTACTTTGATCGGCTCCGGTCGGGAACACCGATACCAGCGAGTTCCCCTTTTCTACTTGTTGTATGGCTTGGATATTGTTTTATTATAGTTGGTTTTGGCCAGTAACACCGACATCAGCGAGTTTCCCTTCGCTTTTAGGCCTTGGACTTATAGTTGGCTCCGGCCGGGAACACCGATACCAGCGAGTTCCCCTAGGCTTATACGCCTTGGACTTATGATTGGCTCCGGTCGGGAACACCGATACCAGCGAGTTCCCCTAGGATTACACGCCCTGGACTTATGATTAGCTCCAGACGGGAACACCGATACCAGCTACTTCCCATTGGCTTCAGTACCAACATTTACTTTGTTCTGGTCTACCCGGGTTACAGCGCGATATATTGAACATCTTTGCTCCTATGTTGGAAATGTACGACGGTTTGGAATTTTAATAAGTGGATTTATTCTTGCGACATTCATAATTGGTTATCACCACTGCAAACTTTGATATTGTTTTTACTCTGTTACCGTTATTTTACTTAACTTGCAACCGAGTAGCCGTTCTCAGTATTTCGTGTTTTACATGCTAAGGTGTATCTTACTCAATATTTCGTTGCTGATTTTAGAAACTGCGGTTCTTGTTTTCATTCCCACCGCAGGTCTAGGAGTTGGGGTCTATGGCATAGAAGGACGCGCAACTCACCTAGATTGATAATGTCACAAGTAGTATCTAGCAATGTTAAGATGTTGTGTAGTAGTAATCAGATCATGTATAAGACTCAAAGTTTAATATAGTTGTTTAACGTTATAAATATGTGTTGTGGATTATATTATTTTGATCTCCGCCGCTTCTATTAAGCATCATCTTCACGGTCTTGTCCCGAGCCGAATAAAGGGGGTTATTGTAGCAAGAGCTAAGGGCAGGATGTATTTTGAGCAGTGGCTTGAAACTAGACCGAGTGGGTTGTAAAACCTCTGTAACTTTGATGTAAACCCACTTTCTAGTTGATCAATGGATTTCATTTCTCCTAAAAAAATACAAACAAGGAAGGACTTAAATTGAGACCACGGATGTCAAAGCTTCAAGGGCAACGAGATTCTTACTGTCATCACCGGCCCTCTCATTATTCTACTTCTTTTTCTCCCAAGATTTTGAGTTTTTTCAAGAACTGAACTCGATACAAATTATATATTTTCTTCACAAATTGAAGTTATATTTCTTCGTGTAGTATTCTTTGCGTGTTTTATACTTTATGTTCCTATATAATAGAAACATATGTGTGATTGAAGTAATATTCGGTGAAACTTAGCAATACATTGAAATACAACCATGTTAATTGTCAATGCCAATTAAAGTAATTTCAAGAATTGATTAAATAGTGAATTTGATTATTCTGATGCAGAATGAAGAAATAACCATCATATAGCAACCAAATTCGTAAACTTCATTTTTCAATAGTCAGTACATCTGCAGTATGTGAATCTTCTCACTTGACGATTACCCTTCTAATGTTAAGTATGACCCCCTACTGAAAGATCATTCGTCCGCCCCCTGGCTAGGGGGACAAAAAATCAAACATAAATTTGAACAAAAAGTGACGAGGCATACGCCGCATCATTAAAGGTCTAAATATCACCCATATTTATTCTTTCTATTTCCTTCATAATGTTCATCCAAAAAATTTATTCGTGGCATGTTGCCATAAACGTCACTTTATGTTCAACTTTTTGTATACATTTTATTAACCTAGACTTTTCCTTATTTTAATACATGGTACCGATTGATTCATGTTATATGGATATACTTCTAAATAAACATGAATGTAGACTTAATTATTAAAATAGTAAATTTTACCAAGAAATGCTAAGTCCGTTATTGGTTAAAAGTATTAAATGAAAAATTAAGTTCATATTATGTCATTTTAGAATTATTGGTTTTTCATTCTATATCAGAACTCATGTATAACATTTTATTACGTGACACATGTATGCAGTAATTTCAAACCACTTACATATTGCTTTCTTAACTAACAAGATCCAATGAGTATGAAAAATAAGTGAATTGTATTAATGTGTTACTTTCACTACTCAAATAAAACAATGCAATATCAACATGCAATCTAAAATCATTATATTTGTGTGAAAATGTGGTAGTTTAGTGGTAGAGCGTTTAAAGCCCCTGCACGAGGTCTCAAACCTTGCTATATGATGTAATTCTAAATAAAATCATGATATTTGCGTCTGAAAAAAAATCACGGTATGTAGTAATTTATAATTCACTCGCCACATCAATGGGTAACAAATTGGTAAAATATTTCTGGTGATAATTTATCGTTGCAGTCTTAATACTTTAAAACCAAATGATTTGATTATGGGCCACGTTTTCCCAAAAAGGGGGTTGAGACAGGGATGCCATTTCCGCCTATTTCTTCCTCCTTTGTATTGAGATGCTTTCTAGAGCAGTTACAACCGAGGTTGATGAAGGGGAGCTTGACGGGGTAACTGCTATTAGCGGAGGACCAGTGGTCTCGCACTTATTTTTTGCTGATGATAGTCTATTTTTACACAATCAAACAGGAAATACGTCGCCAAGCTGATGGATATCATAGACCTTTATGGCCATGCATCAGGTCAACAACTAAACCTCACCAAATCAGCTCTCGTGTTCTCTACAAACACCCCGGAATCCGTAAAATAGGAGATCATGGAGCAGTGTCGGGTTGCAGAAGTGGCTCTATACAACAAATACCTGGGGCTCCCTACCACTATGGGGAAAAATAAGGGGATCACTTTTGCCCATCTTATTGAGAGATTATTGTTGAACCTCAAGGGTTGGAAGGAGCGCGCCATGCCAACATGCGGCAATGATGTTCTTATTAGAGCTACTACGCAGGCTCTTCCCACATATGCTATGTCATGTTTAAAACTCCCAGTTGACATTTGTGACCGGATGAAACAACTTATCAGATAGTTCTGGTGTAGCAAAGCCGAAAATCAGAATGAAATCAATTGGATAAATGGGAAAGCATTCAGCAACAAAGAGATCAGGGAGGCCTAGCTTTAGAGGATCTCATATTATTCAACGATGCTATGTTGGCCAAAAAAATCTTGAGAATCCTGAGGTACCAAACTATCTTATTAATAGGGTGCTTAAAGCTAAATACTTCAAACAAAAAGATTTTATGCATACTGAACTTGGGTATGTTCCTTTGTATGTATGGTGGAGTAGCCTTCTTGGGAGGAAGCTGCTGGATTCGAGTTTACGATATAGAGTGGGTGATGGTAGCAAAATCCGAGTTTCGGAGAAATGGATCCCGCGGGAACGTCGCTAAAACTTTACGTCCCACCGGCCAACCAAGACATGAAAGTTGCTGACTTTATTAACGCGGATAAAACATAGAATTTTCAAGCTATGCAAGCTCCTCTAGCTGTTATTGATATCGTGGATATTCGTCGAGTACTGCTGTCGAGGAATGAAGTCGAGGTCAAGCTTATATGGCATTACTCGATTTTGGGCCATTACATGGTTAAGACGGTCTATCAACAAGCTCAAAGAATCAAGGCTAGTGACAAGGTTGAAGGCCCCTCCAATACTTCCCTCAAAGCTATGAGTAAGAATTCGAAAATCAAAATGCCTACCAAAATCCAACAAAATCTTTGGCGAAGCATCCACAACGACATCCCAACGGTTGATAACCTTCGAAAGAGAACTATCGAACTCCCTAACTTTTGTGAAGCTTGCGGGAACTTGGGCGTCCCACGTATTCGGCTTATGCCCAGTTGCTAGGAAGCTATATCAAAATATCGAGCATGGCATTTTCTTGACAAAGCACCTTGGAGATTTTATTACTTGGGAATGTTACTGGCTTGAGACTTTGAGCCCAAATGAGCTTGCTCCCCATGCAATCACTGTGTGGTGGCTGTGGCGCGCGCAATAGCTCACTTTTCGGGACAAGGCTTTCTCAATATCTCACATTTGCTCCGAGATCAATTACCTGCTGACTAAGCTCGACAAAATGAAACCAGAGAAAAATACAATGGGACCTCCGGTGTTGCGCAGCAAAAACAGTTGATGTTACCAGCTCCGGGTTGGGTTAAAGCTAACTTTGATGGGGCCGTGATGCAACTCAAGAAGGCGTGCCGGATTTGGGGTGATTATCCGGGACTCAAACGATTCGCTGATTGGGGGAGCTGCAATCCCAGTTTATAACTTAGCCAAACACGTTGAAGCTCTTGCTGCACATGAAGCTACCCGGATGGGACTGGAAACCTACCACAACTTCTCTTTTCTTGAAGGTGATGCAAATGTCGTGGTCGACCAAATCAAACGCGCAAGAAGGGGAGCTAGAGGAGAAGATCTTACAGAAACAGGTGTTATTGTGGAAGACATAGCAGACCAAGGAAGCAAGTTTGCGGAGCTCGACGTTACATTTAGCCCCAAGTCCTCAAACAATGCAGCTCATTTACTGGCTCTTCATGCAAAAGAAGACGATACCTCTCTCCGCTTCTCAAATTTCAACGTACCTCCACGACTTAAGGATTGTATCCGAAAGGAATCATACTCTGTAATGACCGTTTTTTAGTCTATAAAAGCTGCATTAAAAAAATAAAAAATAAAAAAACAAATGATAATCATAAACTTCTCAAAGAAATAAAAATAACAATAATAGTAGTGATACTAATAATAATAAAGAAATAATGTAATTAAATTATTGGTGCCCTGCTCATGTGGGTATTAAAAATCGCTCACCCGACGTACGCGTAGGCGAGGAAATCGCGACTATTTATTTTTTTTAGTTCAGTGAATCAACTACAAATAGTTAACTTTCCCAAATTTGGAAAAAAAAAAAGAGACTTTCCCAAACAAAAAACTACAAGTAGCTGACGCTGCTTTTACTATTCTACCCCCGCGCTCACCCCCCTAGGTCTCACTCCTATAATCTCCGGCGAACCAGAAAAAATTGCCCGTCGAACAGATCCGACTGGTCACAGCAACAAAACACTCAGATCAGTCGCCGGTAAAGAAGCTCCGGTCGCGGTCGGAGGTGAGGAAGAAGCCACCATCTCTGATTGCGAGCTTTGTCTACCGGAGTCACGCCTATTTATGAGCACGAGATCCCGAATTCCCATACAAAGGTACTCCAATTTCACTCCCCAATACTCAATTTCTCACTTCACTTTTACTTAATTTAAGCCTTTCTCTGTCCTGTGCTCAAATGATACAGTGTGTTTTATATCTGAATATGATGAAGTTATGAAAACTCTGAAGTTTTTCTGTATTTGATTTCTGATTTGTAGGGGTAGTTTTGGTGTTTGAACTTCTGAACTGAATTAGCTGGATGGCTTATGCTCTCAAGTTTATTCTGTTGCTCCTCCTCCTATGCCCTGGTATTTTTTCTAGTATCTATTTCTTCAGTGAGCTTTGCCTTGATAAAAAATCGCGTAAATTATTATTTTAATATATATCTTATCAATCTGTGACAGCTACTTTGCTGATTAATGCAACTAAGAACAAAGATGATGACAACGACTATAATCGTTGCGAAGGGATTGTGAAGACATGGTCAACTTCATCCCTGGCTGTGGAGGTCAAAGAAGACAGACATTTACTTCAGGATTTGCTTTTTTTCCTTCATATTCCGAGAACAGGAGGGAGAACATATTTTCATTGGTGAAGTATCGTTCCTGATATGAATGCAAAACTTGTTTAGGGTGTTGATGGAGACTCATTAGAATGCTTTCCTTGCAGCTTCTTGAGAAAGTTGTATGCTAGCTCTTTGGAATGCCCGCGTTCTTATGATAAGTTGAGGTTTGATCCCAGGTAGTCATCCCTCTTTCGAAATTTGACGATATATCGTGATTCCGAAATGAAGAGCTGTTTCCTTGATCTTGCTAGTTGCACTACCGTACTCCAACTCTATTTTGATACTATCCTGGCCTCTAATGATGGCCTTGATAATTCTCAACTGAATCGTGCAATCATTTTTATTACTTTTTAGTCTTGGCATAATTCACTTCATGATTTTTAAGACATCTTAGTGCCTGTTTGGTATCGCCATTGGATTAAAATCGGCCTCTTTTCAACAATTTCGTTTGTTATGCCTGTAAATTCTAATCTGATAATCTGCAGATTAAAATCATCTCTGTGCAATTCTAGAATCTCCAAAATTGGGGATTATGCAGCTGAAAATCTCGAAAAAATTATTTTGATATTTTTTCTTTTACATTAGCATGATCGCAGTTGGGTTATAAATAGGTGTATTCAATTACTTGACTTTAGAGCTATTTAAATGTTGTTAAATGGATAAAGTTAGTGGTTTATAATTTCAGATCATACCAAACAGATAGTGATTCTCAGTTAAGTTGGATTTTTCTTTTCAGCTGATTATTGAGATTTTCAGCTGGTACCAAACATGCTCTTAAACCCGAATCAAGGGGAGAGAACACACATAATCCAAATCTGATATGTCGAACGAGTTCGTGCATGTGTCTGTGTTGTTTCTGTCAAAGGAATGATCATTTGTTGTTGTCAGTATGCCATTGTAAAGTAGAGACAATGTGTGGGCATGTTCTCCATATACAGGCTATGCTATGTTCTCACTTCTTATTGCTTATGGTGATTCTAACTTCTAAGTTGGTCCTTTATCTGTTTTGTTCAGCAAACCAAATTGCAGGTTGTTAACCACACATGATGACTATAGTGTGATATCAAAACTTCATAGAGAAAGCACTTCGGTTGTAACAATACTTCGGAATCCAGTTGACCGTGTCTTCAGTACCTACGAATTTTCAGTAGAGGTAGCAGCTAGGTTCCTGGTGCATCCTAACTTAACATCTGTTGCAAGAATGTCCAAGCGTGTACGCTCAAAAGCTGGTGCAGTGAGTACACTGGATATTTGGCCTTGGAAGTATTTGGTTCCTTGGATGAGAGAGGATCTATTTGCTCGGGTATGTTCGCTTTATCTAAACTATTTTCATCTATGGATGCTGAATTACGATATCTATTTTCTTAAACAATCTCATTATTGGATTTAATTGTCACATGACCATTGTTAATTTGTTATTCCCTTCTAACTCATTTGCACGTGTTCATATGTTTGTTACCAAGTGCTTCCTTACAGAAGCTGAAGGGGATTAAGGCCATATAATTAACAGAAGGTGTTGTTAGTAACAATAACAATATTTTGCAGATGCGCTCAGTATATTGCAATCGCCATCGTATGAGTCGAGCCGCCACCAGATCCTGATCCATCTAACCTCTGAAGTTTGATCTATCTAACACATGCTGCTTCAGATCCTTCATTATCTACTGTAAAACACTTGATAATTACAGCAACTTATAATATTTACCAAGACGCTATTCAGTCCATCCTGTATAACTTAAAACATTGTATAATCAGGAGGTTGATTTATTGCTACTAGGCAATAAATGTTGAAAACACTGCACCCTTAACAAATCATATCCTCAATTATAAGGAATTAATAAGGCGCAATGCACTTATCATTATCTGTATTGGTAACAGTCCGATACCACAGAGCCTTATGCTAAAATGTAAACTGTGCTAACATTTTTTTCTTCCTTTTATTGTGTTTGACAGAGAGATGCCAGAAAGCGTAGTAGTCAGACTGACACTAGAAGCGATGACTCATATGATATGGAGGAATTAGTAATGCCATTACATGACTACATAAATGATCCTATAGCTCAGGATATCATTCACAATGGAGCTACATTCCAGGTACTAAGCAATTTGTTGTGCGAAGTTGTTATGGTTATCAAAAAAATCTCGTGATTGTTTTAGTCGCTTAATCTTCTTACCTCTAATTTAAGCTCCTGAAAATGTTAGAAAATGGAAGTGAGAAAATAAATGATGGGTACTTATCTTTTTCTTTCTGCGATCTATAGCTTTTCGTTCTCACTTACCTTTTTCTTATTTTGATGTCTGAGTGAAGCGAAGTATAAATCATCTGATGTTTTTCCTGGTCTGACTTTACCACGTCTTTGATTAGTGACTGTTGGTGGGAGGGGGGGGGGGGCTGATACTATTTGCGAAATAGTGCTTCCTGAGATTAGAAGAGTATGTTTCGCATATTTGTTTACCACAAAATAATCTGATGTGGTTAACTGCAGAATTTCGTCCTCCAACTATTCATTTGCAGTCCTTTTTCTCTAATTAACTTGCTGGAACTGCTCAGCCATAGGTCAAAATGTTGCTCCAGGTTCCAAGTCTCATGTTGGTTTAAGTTATCAAATTAAAGACCTGAGTTCCATCGTATTATAGAAGAAGTAGTAAAAAGAATACTTAATATTTTTTACTTCTTTTTGATGAAGAACTGACTTATTGATTTTGCCCTCTTACTAATAGTTGTCTACTCTTGGGTAGAGATCCTTGAGTTACAGCACATGGTTCAAGATGTCCTGAAAACCTGTTTTTGCTAATTGTTTGTAATAGATTGCAGGATTGACAAACAATTCTTATCTGGCGGAGGCGCATGACATTCGTCGTTGTGTTCTTAAACATCATGTTCTTGGTGAACATGTCCTTGCTGTTGCGAAGGTAAATGAAGTTCATTTCTAAGTTGCTATAATGCTTGACCAGCAATCATCATGCTACCTCTGAATGTAAACCTTTGTCTTATGCTTGCAAATCTGGGATTTCCCTGTAATCATGCAGAAAAGGCTGGATAATATGCTATATGTTGGACTTACTGAAGACCACAAAGAATCTGCGACAATGTTCGCAAATGTCGTTGGAGCGCAGGTGATTTCTCAATTAACAGCATCTAATAATACCAGGGCTTCTACAGTGAAAAACAGATCAGGTCAGTGCTGCACACTTTTTTGTCTTCCAGCAAATTACTGTAAACTATGTATGAAATATATAAATCAGCTGTAGAAAAGCAAACAGAGTAGCGGTTACTCATAAACTTTATGCTTTTTTTATCTGTGTTTGCATTTATTTACTTCCATCATTGGCATGCCTTCATGTCTTGTCTAAAAGGACTAAATTCCATCCCGACCCCTGATATGATAATTCATTCCACTTACTGAAGCCAAATGGTATAAAGCTTTTTCTTCCATGTAGCTTGCTATCCACTATCGTAGAGATATTCAACATGGATGATGTCATTGAGTGCATTTTCACTTTTAACTCACAAGCTTAGAAGCATCTAAAGTGTTATTTTAAATACCAAAATTACTTTGTAATCACGTTTAAATGTATTGAAATTAGTCACAATTAGCTCAATTGAGCTGACTGCTAATTTGGAACTGTAATCTACCAATAAATAGGCAGAGCGACATCAGAACATAGACACAATCATTGTCACTTAGTACTTTGTAGTCCTTATATGGTGGTGCCATGCTAGAAATTGCTTCTGGTATGCACTTGCTACTTAGAAAAGTGGAGAAAGTAAATATTTTGAGAAGGAGCTTACAATGCTCATACTACTCCTTTCAGTTATTAGTTGGACATTGGATGCGGGAAGATAGTTTTTATCTTTTACTAGTATATTCCATGGAAGACATTAACTGTGCACATTTGTGTGCCTTGGCTAGTTGTCTATTAGAATGTCACTGCTATTAATTTTTATTTCCTAAGAAATTAGTATAAATTCTGCAGAAGATAGGCTTTTCCTTACTATTCTTTAGGTGAAAACGAAGTTATTACAGGTGTCTTGTCAATAGTTCCCTGTTAAGAAAAGAGGAGGAATTATGAAAACAGAGATAGACCTCTTTTTATTATTGTTTGCATGTTCCCCATCAAGTTTCTTTACAATTCTAGCGAGTGTTTAGTCATTCCTGTGAGGTGATAGAGTTTCAAGGTGATGTTTTCTTCCGTTTTTCTTTACTGACACATTCTATACCGACCTGCAGGAGGGTTTCCATTGTCTGATTCAAGGACTTCATCCTCTGATTTCGTGTCCAGCGAAAGTTATCATCAGGTAGTTTGAAGCTCCTTATGACTTGATTTAGAAGATGATTAACTCTTGTTGCATTTGTATCCTTATACCTCAAGTGTATTGCAGAACCGCAGCACACGAAATGTCAGTAAGATTTCATCGGCTGAACCTGCTGAAGCAATGAACGGAAATGTAAGGCGTCTTTGGAATTTACCAATGTTCATATCGTATGATCCTATTCTGTCACTTTCCATTATTGAAGACCACTAACGGAGCTTCTCCGCTATCATCAGATGACCGTGGGGAAACTTATAAAAGCATATGAAACCTGTATATCTAACTTGCGAGATACACAAAGCCAGCGGCGTACTGCCTCTCTGAAAAGAATCTCTCCTGTGAACTTCACTAAAGAGGTAATGTTGATTCCTTGTTTCTCTAATCCTCTCATGAATTATTTCCTGATGCTAGGTTCTTTCTTTTCCATAAAAGATCAAGAAGCTTGAAGGACACATCTTGGATATCCACTAATCCATATTCATGAATTCCTTAATTTTGGATTATAATTCCATATGCTTGTTTTAGAATCCACCAAAAGGAATTCAGGACATTGTTTAAGTAATCCATGAATCTTTGCTCCATCATACCATGGGAAATAAGCCTACAAGACAATGCAAAGTGGTGGTCGCCATGAGCAATCAATATGAACTTGGTAAGTGACTGAAGGATGCTTTATCATAACATGGGAAATAGGCCCACAAGACAATGCCAAGTGGCGGTTGTCTTGAGCAATCAATATGAACTTGGTAAGTGACTGAAGGATGCTTTAGCAATCATACCTATCGGGGGGGGGGGGGAGTGGCTGGATGGGGGGAGGTGAATCTGGACACTCTCCGAATATCATGTGCTGGTCGCTAGTACAAAAGTGAAAGAAGGTGAAACTTGGGTGGTTGTGCCCGGGGGTTTGGGGGGGGGGGGGAGGAGTGGGGAGGCAATACATAATTTCAAAGTTTTAACAGAAAAAAATGAAGAAAATTTACAAACCCATGCTCTATACATAATATGTCAGAAATTATAACCCTGATAGTCTAATGAATAATAAATAGAATGTGAAGAATATAACGAGTTTCTCATAGACTTGCAATTGATAGATTACAAGAATAAGATTTGGAGGGGGAGGTTAAACTTGGTTGAGATATAGATTGGGGTTTGGTCTTTCGAAGGATTTGGGTTGGGGATGTAAATGTTTAAAACATTTACCTTTTACTTAGAGAGAGAGAGAGAGAAGCTTATTGGAAGAGCATTTTAAAGTACAAAAATAGGTAGTATTATATGAAAATCGTAGGATAATATGTATTATATGAAGCTGGCTACAGCAGAGTGCAGTTTGTGCAAGGCCCCTGCAAGACAACGTGTGTCTCCTCCCTGGTATCATGGCTGACTTTATTGGTTTGGAAGCAAAGAGAGAAGTGAGGAAAGGTTAAGACTTGTAAGAGGGAGAGTAAGAGAAAATGAGATCATGTCAGACTTCATTTATTTCATTCTGTTAAATGGATTTTGGCAGAGGGAGTAATGTTCTTTATTTGCCTATAAAATAGGTATCGCGTGCATATAGCCCAAACTTCAAGGGTTATAATCCTAATTTAAGCATGGCCAAATATTGATGTGGTGCACCTGTAAGAGATTGGTCCCTGATAACTTTTACTCATTAGGATTCCATCCTTTCTGTTGATTTTTCTGTTTCCTGAGGAAGCTACCATTGCTGCAGGCAGTTTGGATTGTTAAAAGAAAGATACCCATGAATCAGGATCTTCAAAAGAAAAATTGTTGCATTTAAGTTTAACATAGCTAAAGAACTCCACCGTCTATTGTTTCAGCTTTTGCTTCTTTAAACATTAAGTAGTATATTTGTGCAGAAACAATAAATATTAGGACAAATGACACCAAAACCTACCTGCACTTTCCCATTTGTAACACTAAACCCCTTGCAATATCAATTTCTCTCAGAACCTCTAGCACTATCACAAGTGGGGACAGACAATCAACCCCAATTGGCCAACTCCTAAGCAGAACTTGACGGAAACCCATCACGTGATGGGAAAATTGGTCATTCACCCCTTTCTCTCGGTACTCACCACCTTTGAATCTTTCTCTCCCACCTCAATCTCAGATCATGAACCCTGAATATGGCGGTGGGGTACTCTGACGGCAGTGCTCCACTAATGTGACGGTCGGTTGCAAAGCTGAGCCTTGCTGATGGAAGCCGAACCCCATGGCGATGGCCTAGAGAAGCAAGTAGCCAGAGAAGAGAGTAACCTGCAATTGCTCCGGTCTGAAGATCTCACTCAAAAGTACCCGGAATTCTACGCTCTTGTGAAACTTAGGTTTGTGAAGAGCCATAGATTCTTCCACGAGAAGGGCGGTGGTCTGTGCCAGTCGTTGAAGGCTCTCCAGCTTCATCATCAACCAGCTTTCTGGACTTTCTCAGTTGGTTCGACGCCGCTTCCTCCTCCTCTGTATCCTGTCTAGTAACAGTTGTTGTTGCTCTTCTTGATTTCTCATCGTTTCGAGTGTCAATTTGGAGAGAAACAGAGTGATAATGGAAGATAAATTGAATAGTGGTTTCTGCGGGTTGAAAACAATTGAGGAGTGGTTTTGTTTCTTCGGAAGTATTGAAGAGTGGTTTATACAAGAGAGAACAATGGTTGATTTTGTAAAGAGGTAAAGGAAGAGGGTGGCTTTTGACTTTTACAAAGAGCCAACTTCTATCTCTTTCTGAGTTTCTTTCTCAAGTCTCAATCCCTCTCTCTCACTGTGATTAGTAGGTAAGAACCTGTAAATTGAAATTCTCCATTTTTTTTCCTTTAATGGTGATCTGGAACTAATTCAAGGAATTCATGAAATTGAACCCAAATACATCATTTCCACGTCTAAGTCACTAGCAATGCACCACCACCATAACCGCCGTCGTCAACTCTCTCTCTGCAAAATCTAATTGAAGCCTGTCCAATTCACAACCACCTTTGACTTCCCACTCTCACTCAAACCAAAGAAGAAAGTCAGGCTTTATACCCAAATCAAAGCCCAATCAGCACAAAATGACACCCCCCCCCCCCCTCCCCAATATGAAGCCCTCAATTTGAAGAACATTAAGAGGACCGAGAGAGGGGGAGGGAGTTTAATGCTACAAATAGGACAGTGTAGATAGGTTTTGTGTCGTTTGTCCTAAATATCATGATATCTACGAGTTTCATATTGAAGTCAGCAAAACAATATCAATACTAATGTGCAGAGTTACCAGAAATCGCACAACAGGGTGCGATCCAGATCATTATTCTGGCGAACCATTATGTTTTCACACACTGAGCTAAATATTTCAATATTATTGCTCTCCTACCCCATAATTTTATCAAGTAATTCACGTCTTTACCTCAAACTTTTCTTTTTTATGATACAAGTCCCTACAAAATTTTACCTGATAACAAATCGATATTACTAGGAAATGCTAATGTGAGTAAATTTTTACATGTCATTAAAAAAAAAAAAAAAAAAAAAAAAAAAAAAAAAATCTTCGAACCAGACAAGCGAATCTCGATCCAACTAATCGACACAAAGAAACCTACCCCCGGCGAACCGCATTCCTACCAGACCACATACCGAGTTCCCGACCCCGTTCCACGAACTGTAGTGTTCCGCGATCCTGGTAACCTTGCTAATGTGTAAGTAACAAATTACTCCATAAGTTAAATGAACTACGGTAAACAAACCGAGAGAATTGGCCCGAAGGAAACAATAAATTACAGAACCACCACGCACGTGAAACTTGTGGGGAATACACTAGTAGGAGCCCTCTGGGAAAAAGATTGCCTTTAGTGAACTCATCATTTACGTCAAATCACAGGATCAAATTCTCTCATGTAGTAAACCTTATCAAGGATCAATTAACTTTATCACCAAAAGATACATACAGGCAGCTCCTCCTCCGATGGAGTCTTTGGCCGGAACAGGTGGTTAATTGCTACTTAACCTTGTAGTAGATAGTTTCTCGTTTCCTAACGACTATTTACTGGTGGTTAATTGCTCCTCTGATGGAGTCTTTGGCCGGAACAGGTGGTTAATTTATTTTTTCTGAACATGTCTTGAGACAATCCCGCTAGAATGATAAGAATTTTATGCAAAAAACTACGTTCAAATGATAGAATTCACTGATAATTGAAAAAAGTGGAGAAAGTAGTAGCAGAATTAAAAACCAAGCTGAATGGAAAGAAGCATATGCAAGAAACCACGCGGTAATCAATTATGATGAATCTTGACAGCCAATAAGTATCTGGAGAAAGACAAGTTAAAGAACTGCTATTTGTTTTTCACTATCGATTAACTGAACCAAGACTTCCACAAAACCACTAGACGTTGGATTTCAAATTCAGTCGGATCAAACAGAATAGGCTTAATTACTAACTCTGTACCCCCAGTATGACAAATTGCAATGAACATGTCAATGTCAAACTGGTAAAGAAAGTTACGTCATAACTGTATGGAAGGATAAAATTGTCAGTACCTAAAAGATATATTTCACTAAAAAGAGAACATTAAAAATGAAGATGATAATAAAGAGCAGTGTTTGTTTCCATCTCTGATTGTCTTCATCTTCTTTGGGTTTAGAGGCATGAATACTCAAATCCTAAATTGGTTGAGTAGTAGTATTGATTTATTTGGTTCAGAGAAGCTGATTGTTGGCTAATTGGATGATCAATTAGGGACGGTTTCAGGGCTGGTTTCAGGGCCGACCGGCAGGGGGGGGGGGGGGGGGGGGAGAGGGATCAATGTCTGAGTTCCATTAAGTCAGGTCTTGTTTGTCGATTTGGTGTCTCAAGTTCATGGGTTGTGGCTCCTGAAGAGAGCAATTATGCTGAACGGCGATGGAGGTTTGATCTTGATGTTTATCGTGTTGCAGTTGAAGCTTCGTCGGCGTTAGTGGAGGTTGAAAGGTCCCAGCTGGAGGCAGTGGTGACACCCAGAACAAGGAGTTTAAAGAAACAGATAGATAATATTACTTCCATGGGCATATGATTAGGGTTTCATTCCTTAACTGGGTTAAAAGAAGTGGAATTGGGGTCATATTTGGAGAAAACCCAGAAGCAGCACACTCGCTGTTATGTTCTAGGTTGGGTCGAGGAGTACTGGTGTTAATGGACACTGACGTGGTTTTGGTGGCCGGAATATAGGTTTAGGTGGCCGGATTCTGGGTTGCATGGAGGTGATGGCAGTGGTGATTGTGATGATGTTGTTCTTAGTATCCATACATAAAAGGGAACTGACCACTTTACTCTTAAACAAAAGGACATGATAGTCAATTAACGGCCTCCTCCATTAAGGGTGACAATTTTTTTTTTTTTTTTTTCAATTGACATGTTTATTGCAAATGGAGTTTGGCTTCGTATATTGATCCAGAGAGAGGAGATTTTCTGAATACAGACAAGGAGTCTCCATGACAGACCTAAATCCCGAATGATGCGCTTCCCACCCATTTAACTGCAATAGTTATTACAGCCTAGAGTTGTCAAAACGGTTAACCATAACCGGACCGGTAAACCGTGAACCGCCGGTTACGGTTTCGGTTCGGTTACGGTTAATGGTTACGGATAACCGGCCCGTGTATATTCTCGGAGCCCCTAACCGGCCCGGCCCGTGTATCTGTACCTGCCTAAACCGGTTCGGTTCGGTTCAGGCCGCCGCTATGTTTTTTATCTTTATTTTTTTAATAACAGTTTTATCATCATATTATGTGTGTGTATACAGTATATTATAAATCGTATGAGAAAGACCGCTATTTTTCAGATCGGGCCGGTTAACCGAGCGGTTAACCACCGGTTGCGGGTCGGTTTTCGGTTCGGTCGCGGTTAATTTCGCGCCGGTAGGCGGTTAAGGATACCTATAACCGGCCCGGATCACTAATAACTCGGTCCCGGCCGGTTTGGAACCGTATGGTTACGGTTTCGGTTCCAGTTACTGCCTAGCCAGTTAGGACGGGCCGGTTCGACCGGTTAACTGTTTCGATTGACAGCTCTATTACAGCCCCTTGGTTTGGACCTACTTGTATAGGCTCTAATTTCTCGTCTAATTGTGTTACTAGGAAGGCTTTGAATTCACACGCAAATTGGATCGTCTCGTTGTGCATGATCAATCAAACATTGACTTGCTATGATTTCTTTCGTGAAATCTCTTTTAAGCGATTAGAATGAGGCACCCTAGTATTGTCTCTAAATCTCTGTTGTCTTACAGGCACGTCGCCAAATACCTGAAGTACTTCTGCATGAGATACAATCACTCAACAGCTTAGATATGAAGCTTTATAAATACGCTAGAGATATCTTCTCAAAACAGCATAAACAGATGACTCAAAAATTAGTCAAATCGGTGAGTCTCAAAGATATTTCCTATGATCTTTGCTATTATGTTCTCTCGATTACATGTTGAGCTTGTTCACCAATTGCAGGAAAACCTTGAAAGTGCGTCGACACATTCAGATGTAGTTAGCGAATCCCAGAAGAAGTACGGCGACATTTACAACAATCTGTTGACTGACCCCGCGTGGAACAACCTCTGGATTGCAATTTTTATTGTGTTTTCGGTCTTGGTCATTGCATTGTTTGTAAACGCTAGAAGAAGAACGTCGAAGCTCAAAATTTAACCATGAAATCGTCTTGGTAAGTATAACAATTAGGGTTTACTGTCTACATGCCCTTCAATTTGAAAGCCATGTTTTGGCAATTTTGTAAAGATAGGGCCTGAAATGAAAAGAGATGAAACATATGTCCTGCTGTTGGATAATATATATGATACGTAAGGGGCATTGGAGAAATCTTATGATTCTTCACTGAAATAGTGGTTTATTTATTTGAGATAAAAAGAGTTTATTTTTATATTTTTTTGAAAGCAAAAAGTGGTTTATTCTGGATAAGAAAACAGCAATACTATGGGTAAATCGTAACGCATATGCGTTACAACAACTTTACCAGAGGAGGACAAAAAATGAGAGCTTCAGGACATATCTTTGTCTTATGGCTCTAGCAGACTATAAGCGTTACTGTTTCGTACTAGCAATTTCCTTGTGTCCATGGCACGACTATTTCGTACTAGCAATTTCCTTGTGCCCATGGCATGACTATATGGCGTTAGTTCCACGTGATGGTTGACGACCTTATGCACTATTCGACGATGTATACATGTGTATTTTTTGTTTTTGTCTGCTAAGATATTATATATATATATATATATACACACACACCGTTTTTGGCCTTGTTAATTGTCAATGTACGAGTCGTGTATGATACTTACCTGCTGTCGCTGGTAAGGAGTATTGAACCCGAGAAAAATACTCGTTGGAAGAGACTAATATGATTTGATACAAGGTGGAGCTACCTCTAAACAAACCCTGGCTTCTTAGCACAAAAATTACAATAGTGTGGAGGTTAGCTTTGTTAAATAAATTTCACCAGGTTCTTAAAAAATTAAATATCTATTTAATTTTCTCCACCACTCTGCATTATCTTAACAGGGTTACAATATTACAACTACTGGAATTGTCGTATCTTCTGCGAAGCATTCACATACATCGTGTGTGCCATATACTCCAGTGCGATGGATATTGGGGGGCTTTTTTTTCAGAAAAAAGATGGCACTTTTAATTCTTCACAAAAAAATGGTTTTTCAAAAAACAAGAAGTATGGTAAAAGTAAAAGCATATACTATGCGTTACAACTTTACTATACGAGGGAGAAAAATGTGAGACAATTTGGATTTGCAATTTGGATTTGGTACTTGCAATTTTCATGTGCTGGTGACATTTGTTTTTTCTGTAGTGACAAAAAATGCATGTTTTTTCTTTTCTTTTTTAAAAAATGTCAAAATGTGTATTTAAAACTAAACACAAGTCACATGATTATTGTACATTTTGGGCATTTAGAAAAAAAAAAAATTGTACGTTTTGGCCAAATCGATTATCAACCTATGAGTCATTTATTACATGTACTTGCTGATAAGAAACATCGAATCCTAGAAAAATACTCGTTGGACGATTTTTTTTTTTTTTTTTTTTTTTGGAAATGATACTCGTTGGACGATAAGCAAAGAAAGAGTAAAAATTACATGATTGGCAAAAATTAACATCACACTCTATCCTAAGATAAATAGATGCCTAGTTACTTACTGATTTTCAAATTATTGTAAATATATTTATTTTAGTAAAATTTGCAACTGATTTTACCTTCTCTCGTGTTATTACTGTAACTTATGGCCAATAGACAACTCACTCAACAAGCGAGTGATAAGTATTTTTTAAATGAGCTTTCTCTTAATGTAGTTTGAAAATAAGAGACTCTAATATTAAGATGCGAGGAATAATACATGTGATTCCGTGTTTTCTCAAAGTGTGGAGCATATCTAGACATATGATGAGAGAACTAATATATACAATCAATTCATTTAAAAAAAGACGTGCACTTAATTATATGTAGGTGAAATTTTGAAAAGTATCATTGATTAGACATTAAATGTTCAATAATGACTTTTCTCTCTCTCTAAGAAAAAGTGGTTATTCATTTATAATTTTATCTCAACAAAATAAGTAAATTATAGTAATAGTAGTTCTTAATTTCTTCAGTTGATATGGGGTGAACGAGTAATAAATTTTTCATAATTGAGTTAATAATTAGTTGTTAAGAGTAATAAAGTTGTTGTGAAATATTTTTTTTTTAATAAAGTTGTTGTGAAATATGAATCACACCTATCATATTCCACTATTATTAAACTCATAAATACTACCATATCTTTATACATGTGTGGTATTTATTGATAATTTCAACGTCAATGCCCACAAAATGATTCTACGAACCTTATCGGTCTATGGGTCTATCTTAAAATCAAACGGTGGCAAGTGGCATCTTGTTAAAAATTAATTGCATGCGCGTCATTAAAATGAAAATAACTACGGTAATAAATTATAAAATATGAGATTTAATCCTAGTAGTTTTCTCTACCAAATACATAGAACCAGGGGCGGATAGAACCAGGGCGGATAGAACCAGGGGCGGAAAGACTGGAGGACAACGGATGGCACCGTGACTTTTTAAAAACTCCACTAACATACTTCTAGTTACAGCTATGTCACACTAAGTCATTAAAAATACTCAAGTGACTATTTTGCCCTCTATATCTTTTAATAATGACTAATTAGAGAGTGATTCGGTGTACCGGATAAAAAATAATAATGTATATATAAATTATATTTAAAAAATAATAATAAAGTGGTCGGGTCTGTCCAGTCTAATCTAAAAATAGGGGATCTTCAGCCCAAATCGGCTGGGGCCATACTTTCCCCGTTTCCCGTCAAAAACCCGACCCAGCCCGCTCCCCTCTAACACCAACTCGCACCAACTGCAACCTATCCCCTCTAACCTGACTCGAATCAGTCCCCCGACACCACGAATCTCAGCTTAGAGAGATTTGTACTATTGAAAGAAATTTAAAAAAAAAAATAGAAATGACAGTTGTTCACGGAAAGTTTGAAACTACTAAACTCGTAAGCGGACATGACGTGTATACGTACAAGATTGAAAATGAACATCGCGGCAATAATTTTAGTTGAGTATGACCGATAACTGCCGACAATTCAGAAAGAACAATAGTTCACGGGAAGTCGGAAACTACTAAATGATTAGGCGCACACAACGTGTACACCTACAAGACCGATAATGAACATCGCGACAATAATTTTAGTTAAGTATAATTGTCTGATCATAATTGTCGACAATTCAAAAAAAGCAAGAGTTCATGGAAAAGTCGAGAGCTACTAAATTCACATGTGCACACAACGTGTATACACAGAGGAATGACTATGAACCTCGCGACAAGAATTTCAGTTAAACCATAACCGCGTGACCATAACTGCCGATGATTTATTTGAAGAAAGCAGTTATAATCTAGCCGACTCAAAAAACTATATCTTAAACGTATTCAACTAATCATACCGAGTGATTTGTAAGGAAAGTTTCAGTTCGAAGCAGGGTTTCAAAAAACGGCAAAAGCGGCGCGGAGCGGCCGTGTTGTAACGGAAACGGCAGAGAGCGCGACTGTTTTTCCCGTTACCCGTCGTGTGAATTTTATTCACACAAAAAACGGCTGTTTCGCGTCAGTGACGGGAAAAACGGCCGTTTCGCGTCGGGAAAACGGAAAAAACGGTCGTTTCGTGTTGGGAAAACGGGAAAAACGGAGAAAACGTCCGTGAATGTTTTCTAAAATTCACACATTCGATCCCTGTTTTCCGTTATAGTCCCTCCGATATAGTCCGATCCCGTTACACGCGACCGCGACCGATACGTCAGCCACTTCCGTTTCTTAAAACCTTGGTTCGAAGTTGAAACATTGGCGGCGAACAGACTTTTCACCCTCTGAACTTGTAATCCAATTGAAACACGATCGGCGTACTGGTCGAAAAAATCAGTTGATAGTCTAAAATGTGGCAAGAGTGGTGATAAATACTGCTTCACGACTTGCTAATGATAATAAATACTGTTTAACTGGAATTTCAATACAAACCGATTGAACACACTCCCAACCATAGAAGAGGAATTTAGATAGAAAGCTAAATGTGCGACTATCTCACAACCCTAACCACTGGGCTAAACGGCTAATAACGACCCTAACTACTGGGCTAAACGACTAACGACCCTAACCACTGGACTAAACGGCTAATAACAACCCTAACCACCGGGCTAAACGGCTAATAACGACCCAAACCACTGAGCTAAACGGCTAATACTCTCTTTCATCTTTGTTAAACCTCAATTGCACATTCTATGTTAGGGTAGTACAATGATCACTAATCACTCTCAAAGTCTCATCATCCTATGGAAAAGTCAAGAACCCCAATCTCCAAAAGAGGGAAGAAGTTGGTAGGGGAGTGAAAAGGGCAAAAGTGGAAATAATCTCTAACCGTTCCACCCCCCAGATGAGAGATCCATCCATCCTCCTCTCTCTCTTTTGCTTAGCAGCTGTAGAAGACGTTATAACTCTGCATGCCTCCAAATTTTCCCCCACAATAAAAACCACCCTCTTCTTCCTCCTCCATCATCATCTTCATCACTCTCTCTCTCTCTCTAGGAAGAGAAAAATCAGAGCTTTGAGAAAGAAAGAAAAAACCCAAATTCATCAAGATCCATCGATCTGGGTAATTCAATCCCCTTTCTTTCTTCTACTTTCCTAAATCTTGATTCAATAATTCAATCACCAGCTGCTGATTTCTGAAATCTAGCTATCTATCTAGTTATGTCATGTTTTTTTTTTTGTCTGAATTTTTCTTTTTTCATTCGGTTCAGACATGTTTTGATTCATTAGCTTGGTAAAGATTTAATCTTTATAGCTGATTTTGTTAACTGTCGCGGTTAAAGGTAAGGAATGTTAGTGAATTTTGGTGGGTTGAGCTCAGATTGAGATTGAATTTCTCAAAGGGGATCGCCGGATCGGAAAAAGTTCTCAACTTCCGGCGATCCCAATTGCACTGATTCAACCTTGTTCTGATTCAATTCTATCAAAAACCCAATTTTTCTACTGATTGATAATGATGGGTTTTAGATTAGTTTTTTTGGGTTAAATTTAAAGATGGATTTTTTAGCCTTCTTGATTCATGGTTAAATTTAAAGATGATTTTTGTGTTCACTACCAAATATGGAATAGCTCATTCTTTACTGTGTTTGGATTGGGGATACTAATGGATAGTGACACTTTCTGTTAATTTTTTTGTTTTTTGAGCTATTTTCTTGTCTTGCTGTGTGTTACAGGATATAGCTATGATTGGCCCTGACTTGGTGGCAGAAGTAGCGAATTGTCCCCCAGGGAAAAAATATGAGCTCTTTCTGAAGTACCGGGATTTGTTCGACTTTCCCGCGGAAAGTCTAGAAGCGAGCGATGGAGAAGATGGACAGCGTAGGGATGCTGTGGAGTTCCCTTATGTCGAGCAGTTTAGTGGCAGCAACAACATTGGGATTCAAGCTCCGAATTCTATGACAACCAATCTCGTTGTCCCTGTGAGTACTACATTGCTCCGTCATTAGTTAATTTAGTGTGAAAACTATGAAAACTTGGTGCTAATTTATTTCTACTATTAAATTTCTTCATCGGTTGCTTTTATTTGAAGTTATAGCGATATCTTGTTACATATTTGCTGAGATGCATTGTTTTAGATTTTACATAATCTTGAAACATTTTGTATGCTAGTCACTGAATAGTTGATGTGGCTGAAACGGTAACATCGATATAGTGTTCTGTGGCTAAAGAAGATATTAGCTATATTGGGATCTCAACCTAGCAAAATTGCTCATGAAGGGATGAATCCCTTTATGTTATGATGTGCACTGTGCCATATGCAGCCAAATATGAAACAAAGCATATTAAGATTAACATAAAGTAACTCCGACGATCATGGAAAATTAGATTACTTCAAATAGTTTTAGGTTGTTGTGTCGTTTATGTATAGATGCCATTGTAAAAATGTGAAAATGGGTTGACATAAAACATTGAATGAACCAAGAACTTATTTCTGTATCAAGGAAGGCAACTTGAAGAAATTGATCCATGTTACCAACCCTAGTAAATTGAGAACAAGTTCTTTTTTTTTTTTTTTTTTTTTTTTTTTTTTTTTTTTTTTTTTTTTTTTTTTGAGGAAATCCAAGAACTTGTTTGATGGATTGGATGCCTTAACATTTTGACTTGTTTTAAAACAACTGATTATTCATATTGTCGGTTCTCTGCATAAAGCAAATCTATTTTTAGCAAGTAATGGTTCAAGTTGCAAAGTCTCTTCATGGCTAATTGATCATAAATTGATTTTGTCGTTTACGAACGAACTTCATACCTGTCTGCTATTGTGACTTGCAATGCAAATACAACACGTGTTCTCATTATCATCGAATGGTATATAATCGTATGAGCGCTATCTGATATTTCATTTTTGGATTTAGCGTTGCATAGAAGCGACAAGTTATTTTGCTAACGGAACTCTGTCGTATCTCCTAACATTTCATCTTTTTTTCCTTATTTGTTTTCAGAATGTGGAACCTCATGATTTTGCCTCACATGCCCCCAGAGGATTCGTTCCAGTTCAGTTTAATCATGCTAGAAGCTTGGGGCGCAACCAAAATTCTGTCTTCAACAGCAACGGCTCAAGCTCAAGGGAAACGGAAACCGCAGTCTTACCAAGCTCTGATAATGCTGATATGAGGAAGTCCAGACGCTTAGCTTCCAACAAAAGGAAGACGCGATATGAAGACTCTGAATGGATTCTTCCACAAGGCAAGGCATCCCGCAACAAGCAACCACTCCAGAAAAAGAAAAGGAGGATGTCGCGGATATCAGATCTCACTGAGGTTTCGCCGCGTGCTGAAGGGAATAAATGCACACACTGTGGGACAACAGAGACCACGGAGTGGAGTGAGGGACCCAATGGCGCGAATACTCTCTGCAAATTATGTGGGATTCAGTTCAGGTATGCAAACCAGAAAAGATGTTTCTTTTTTCACTCAAAACTGTGTTGCTTACAATTTCAGAGAGTCGTAGGAGTTTACTAAATTTATTTCTGCATCTATAAGCTCGGTGTATCTCATTCATTCATGTCTCTGAATTTAATTGGTAGAACAAAATTATAGACGAGCTCCACAACTGTTGATGCGATTTTCTTTCTGGAGGCTAACCCAATAGTTAACTAGTCTTAGGGCATGTTTGGTACCATAGATTCCAATTTGAATTAAAATATGCTACTTTGCACAATTCCGATTGTTACCGTATAAAAGTTTAAGTGAAAACATGCAGATTAAAATAATTTCAGTGCAATTGTAGAATCTCCAAATGGGGATTATACAGCTGAAAATCTCAAAAAATAATTTTGACGTGCCTTTTACATTAGCATGATTGCAGTTCATTTAGAATTGGGTGGATTCAAGTAATTGACTATGCATCTCTTTATTTTTTTTCAAATGGATCATATTACAAATCTACAATTTCAACTCATGCCAAAAGGATTATGATTTTCAGTTAAGCTGGATTTTTCACCCAAATATTTTTAAGCTGATTTTTTAGATTTTCAGTTAATTCTAAACAGGGCCTTAGTCTATTCTGTTATCCCACTGCGTAATCATCATTTGGCTTCTCCATTGCAGGCATGGCCTCTTTCAAGGAGCAGACATGGCTCATGGAGCTGTTGCTGAGATGGGGCGTGAAATGTCCCAGTCAAGTGCCTCTTTTGAGGTCCAACCCGGGGCTGACAAGGCAAAACTGGGAAAAAGAAACCAGAACAAGAAAATGAAAAAGCCAAAGATGAAGCAGACTGGCATGGGAAATCACACTTCTAAGGGGAAATGCACACATTGCCTCGTAGTGAAAACCAGCCAATGGAGAGAAGGACCTTTGGGCCGAAGAACCCTTTGCAACGCATGTGGGCTAAAATTCAGGCTAGGTCGTCTTTACCCGGAGTATCGCCCCTCGAAGAGCCCAACATTTGTCCCATCAATTCATTCTTCCAAACACCGTGAAGTGGCAGAGATAAGAAAAAGAGTTGCCACCATGCAAGCATCTTCTTCTGAGAATGAACCAGCACATCCTCAATCTGTTGCTGTGAAAGAAGCACCTTCCTCTGAGAATGAACCAACAAAACCTCAATCTGATGCTGTGAAGAAAACATCTTCTTCTGAGAATGCACAAATACAATCTCAATCTGATGCTGCGCAGGAAGCTACTACAGAATCACCACCTGCATTGCCAAATACTAATGAAGTGGCAACAGTCGCTGGAACAGGAACTTCCATGTCTCCTCCTAAGGATATGGAGGAAGCAGCACCAGCCTTGACTCAGAGAGAGGTTCCTTCACCATTAGTGTCTGAGGCTGCAAAACAAATCAAAGCTCTAATGCGGGTATCTGCCTCTGCGCGTGCATTCTTCAAAATGGCCTACATTGTCATTTGTCTCTGCGAGAAAGTGAAGATGATGAAGGAGAGACTGTCCAACTTACCCCAGAGACCAGCAAATTCGGCGACTGCGGGGCCTTCAATGCCTGTGGACTCAGCTTTCGAGGAGGCTACAACAGAATGTGTGGTGGGACTCGTAGCCAAGCGTGTCATCTCACCACCACCTGTGGCTGGCGGAGCCATGGCTGCTGCCAAAGATCCAGCGTCACAGTGCGGCGGCGGTTCTGTAGTCAAAGTTTCTGGTGGGGGCCAACAACTCAAGAGGATCCTGGAGAAAAAGAAGGTGAAGAAGGAGAAGAAGAAACTGCCAAAGGTGTCTAGTGAAGGTGGGGCAAAGAAGACAGTGCCACAGGGATCTTCTAGTCTTGTGCCTAAAAAATGTTTGCACTGCGACTCGACTGTGACCCCACAGTGGAGGAACGGACCGCTGGGTCCCAAAACACTGTGCAATGCTTGTGGGATGTGCTACAAAGCTGGTGGTTTGGTTCCGGAGTACCGTCCAGCTAAGAGCCCGGCGTTCGTTCCTTCTCTGCACTCCAGCTCTCGGAAGCTGGTTAAGCAGATGAGAAAGAAAGACACCACCCATGAAGGAGCCATGGGTGTTGCCGCTAGTAGTGTGAATCCAGAAGCAGCCAACATTGAAATGGGACCTAAGACGCCGCCGCCACCAGAATGCACTCCAACAAACAGCTATTCTGTGAATTCAGAGTCTGGAGATTTATGCGGTTTCCCTTGAAGCTTTATCAGGTAAATAATTATTGTGCTTGAATTCATCTCAGTTTAATGCTGCAATGGGTTAGTTTCACTTGTTTATGATAGTAAAAGTCCTTGACTTCGTTTCAGGTTGTCTATTTCTAGGATGCGAAGGGTGTAAGAGCTCAGCAGAAGGCCCATAAGGTACGTCCGCCTTCACATTTTACCTTAGAAGTAACAATTATTGTGCTCAAGTGTTTTCCCATCAAAAATAAAGAGTTAGAAGTGGGATTTGGTCACGTTATAAAGAATATCATCAAAACTGACATTGTTTCTGCGACATGGGTGAAATCTATTTGATTCGTCTCTCCTCACGATTCACGTCCATGTTATATGACAATGGCTACAAATTTATTGTCTATCAGATTTTGCCTTACATGTCATTCGCGATGTCAATAGGGCCGGCCCACGGTTGTAACCTTCCTGCCCCAAAATACACCTAACCCGGCCCAGCCCAGCCCCCTCCCTCCCTAGTTCGGCCCCAAACCGCCCCAGTGCACTTATTTTAATCTATTATGAATATATATCGGACAGGCCCCTCAGCCCCCCTAAGTCCCTAACCCTTGAATCCTCGGGGTTTAGGCTCGAGACCTGTCCGGATCACATTTCATCTTCTACAACCCGCCCCCCTCCCCCACCGGGTCACCAACCACCTTCCCTCTCAGCCCCGCCCCGGCCGTTTGACACCACTAGACGTCATCACATAAGTCATATTAATAGTTCTTATCAACAAAAAAAAAGGGTCATATCCGTAGTCAAGTTTGATGAACTATGCCCCGTGTGTAATAGCCCGAGCCTATAAGTACCCAGACTTAAAAGAGTGAAGTTTGTGTATTGAAGCAGCAAATGAAACTTGTGCATTCCCTATTCTTGTTTACATCTTGCTTCCCATGCTGTTAGGATTTATAGTAACCTCATCATTGTGGGGGTATTTCCAGTCACCTATCGTGCTTACCCATTTCATATTGTAAACAAAATTGTAGGAGAAGCAGCATCAGGAGAATTTGTTCGATGATCGGGAGCTTGCTATCAGGCTGCAGCATTAGAAGTAGGAGCATCATTTGGTCCATCTGAGTTGTTATAGGGTGTAGAACAGTTAAGTTATGAGGAGGAGACTGATAGACATTTCAGTGTTGAGTGTACTTTTATGTCTGTTTATCGACAGTTTGTAAACTTAAGATTGGATCTTTTTCCCCATCCTTTTCTTTTATAGAACTGATAAAGCTATGATGATTACAGCATAGCAGTTGAAACTTGATATAGGCCCTTTCTACCATAAACTGAATGATGAATGCAGGGCAGTTGTTAATTTCTCAGGCTGTGTTTGTGCTAAGATTGCGCAAATTGGGCATGTTTTGCCTGAGAATCATGGGCGCTTTTGCAGATTTCTGGATTTCCAGTTTCAAATATGCATTCGTATGTTATCTGCGTATTAGGTGTTATATAGATTGCGCAAATTGGGCATGTTTTGCCTGAGAATCATGGGCTTTCTGCAGATTTCTGGATTTTCAGTTATTTATGCATCCGTATGTTATCTGCATATTAGGTGTTATATAGATTGCGCAAATTGGGCTTGTTTTGCCTGAGAATCATGGGCTTTCTGGAGATTTCTGAATTTTTCCAGTTTCATATATGCATTAGCATGTTATCTGCATATTAGGTGTTACATGGTGGTTTCTGTATTGGCTTATTTTCTGTGGAAAGTGTTTAGGGTTTACCTGGAGTAGTAGTTTTTGTTGGTAGGTGGCTACTCCACTAGTTTTTCTTCTTCAAGTCTTGCTTATTTTTGTCATCTGTTTATCTTTTCATTTTATATTTACTTTTGGTAATTAAAACTTTAAATTAAAATATTAGTATTTTATACAAATATTTTTATACAAGTCGCATATGTACCATTCATTCATTTCCTTTTTTCTTAATGTGTTTCCTTCTTTAAGAAAAAAAATTAAACAATTTAGCAAAGCAATCACGTGTAATTGAAAACTTACTGAATCGCGTCATGACACATTGTTTCCTCATTTCTTCCATAAATGTTAGTTCGCATTCACTCCATTTCGGTAATCCCCTCCTAAGTACTTGTTCGGGCTAGGTTCATTTTCGTAGAGCCCAGTGGATAAACATCGTTTCCTTAACACGCGTTATTTTGTTTTAAGAAAAGATATGTAGTTTTAGAGAGAAATCAATCAGCAATAAAAACTTGCCAAAATGTGAGTCACGAGCCATGATTTTTTTTTTAAAGTTCGAGCCATGATTTTAGTCACTCTATGATAATATACCAGCTTGCCCTAGGTTCATTTCTTTTTCTTTTTAGAATATGGTTCATTTTAGTAATATGTACAGGCACAGAAGATATTTTATTATTATTCAAATTTCAAAAATAAAATAAAGAAATAAATTACAGCATTTAATATTTACCTATTTTTTTTTTCAAAATACAAAAATAAAATGAGCCACTGAATTCAATCAATCCCAACTCACGAGAAAAGGCCCAAATAACCCCAACCCAGAAGTCTCTCCTCTCTATCTTCTTCTCAACCTCTCTCTCTCTCTCTCTCTCTCTCTCTGGTGCAAAACCTTCAATGGTTTGAAGAAGAAGAAGAAGAAAAGGGTTTATGCGCCTTCGCCTTCGTATTTGGTGAGTCCTCTCCATGTCCATGCATGTTTACCCTTTCTGGGTTTTTCAGGGTTTATCACAGTTTCAACCCCCATGCTTTTAACTTGTTCTTTTCTTTGCTGTTATTCAAGTACGCGTACTCTTCTGAAACTCGTACCGTTCTCTCTTCCAAACCCACTTTCTCTTTCCGCAAGAAAATGCCCCAACTTCCACCAATTTTTACATGTAACCCTGTGATTTTCGATGAGGGTTTTTGGTGGGTGGTGTCTATTTTCATTGCTATTGAACAATTTGTGTTTTAATGAGATGGGTTTGGACTTGTAGGGTGAGTAATTAACTGGGTATGGCTAATTCTCTACTGATATTGATTAGTCATGTTCTTGCTAATGAATCCCCTCTCAGTTTTGAAGGGAATTTGGAGGTTTATGTGGTTGAAACCATGTTATGTTCAGCCAGTATTTTCAATTTCAATACCCTTTTGTGGAATTTGAAACCTCATGGAATTTGACAGTTTCCATGAGGTTTGAACCATGCTATGTTGAGCCAATGCTTTCAATTTCAGTACCCTTTGTGGATTATTTGGTGGGTAGAGGTTTCAAATGTTATGTTGTGATTTTACATTTTGCAGAAACAATGAGCTTGAAGCTTATCTGTTTCAGAATGGGTTTAAATATCACATGAATGTTTGGCATTGATGGTTTTGTTTTTAGTCAATGTTCAGTAACACCGGAGGAATGGTTGTTGTTTCAGCCTCGGCGGACAACATCATCGTTAATTTATGGGGCTGTTTGGATTAGAGGGTTTTGATTTTGGTTAACCCTACTTTACCTGTGTTTGGATTAAATGGTTCGGTTTTTCTCTAAGAAAGTTGGATTTTGGTTATCCCCAATTCTCAAAAAAGTTGGGTTTTGGTTATGGTTAACCAAACCCCTCAATCCAAACAGCCCCTATGAATGCTATATAGTCAATGTTCAATACAACTTTGGTGCTAGCCCTATGGACTAGGTCTATGTTGAAGCTAACGTTCTTGATGCTGTCTTGTTGGGTTTTTTTTATTTGCTTTACAGTAAAATAGTATGGTTGGGTCTGGCTTGGAAGATGAGATTGGCAACTGGGTTCCAGGAAATGAGGCGGATCTTTCGTTGGGAAGTTTGGACTTCTTTAATTTCCCCTCTGTAAGTTTGGAAGGAGATGGCCTAGATGAAGGTGATTGGGACGCCAAACTCCGAGACATTGAGTTATATACTTCAGACAGCTTCCTTGATGCACCACATGGCGACATTTTGAATGCTGCATCAAAACTGGTGAGAACTCTCTCTCTCTGTTTCTGTAAGTTGAGTGGTATGGGCTTTAATTGAGTAAGAATAGCTCATTTCACGCTTTTTTTGTACATTGAAGTTCTTTAGGATTAAGTGGAAGTACCGGAGTGCCTATCTTACTCTTAGGTACATGGCTGGCTTGATACGTCTCTATTGAAGTCTTGATGCAATGTTTCTGGAGCATTATGCCTATTCATTCCTTTCCCGTACTTGCTATTGTCCCATTACTTTTTCTGTTACTAGCATTCAATCTTTTGTACCCTTGGGTAGAACTTTTAGTATGTATTGAGTATCGATAAGTAGAGAATTTAGTGTTTGTGAGTACCTGAAGTTTTGAAGAGATGCAATTTTAGTTTACATTATGGAGGAATCTTCTGTGTATCACAGTAAGACAATTCAGAGCAGCAATTTTTCCATTCCTCAGATGTATTTTATTGACTATGTTTGGACTTCCCAGTGTACTTGATTCAGAAGAATTGTGGCATTGGTTACATCTATTTCTTGTAACTGTGTTCCTAGATCAGTATTGATTGCAGATAGCTATGAATTGACACCAAATTAAAGATTTTGCATGGCTCGGCTTTATGCTATAGCCACTAAATAAAGTAGCTGAAATGAGAATGTTCAGGACATTAGATGGAGAGTCTCATAACGTGGATAATAATAGATTGCAAAAATTATGCATTAGAGCATAAGATGATGATAATTGATAGGCACACTGTTTGGGGGATTTTGTAATTTATGGTCTCTTCATACACATTTAAAGTAATTGTTATGGGTGAAATTTGATTGAACATGGCATTTAAGTTGTCAAGATAATAGCCAGGCAAAGTGTGTCCATGGATGAAGGATTCAATCAGTGGAATTCACCTTCAATTCTCTCTGTCAACTGAAGCTATGTCATGAAACCATTGATGATGTAATGAAATAAAAACAAACTTCACAGCATGAAAGTATGCAACACTTCCAAGTTTCACCAGCAATGTAGGGTTTGTGCTTCAGTTTCTGACAAACGAACTCACTTATATATACAACAGTTAAGCAAATTGTTGATGAGCCTAAAAGTTGTGGCTAGGTATGACGTGACTTCATATTGGAATCCATTTATAATGCTTTTTCTTCTTTAGATTCACCATTACATAGTTTAGTTTTCTCAGTCCTCTTGTTTAACATTTCGTTATCTTCATTTTCAGAAACAAGAACCACCTTCAGAATTCGCTGAAGAAGCTCCCAGAACAAGGATTTTAGCTCATAATGGCTACCCTGATGGCTTAGATTCAAGAGATAATCAAGCACCAAGCCCTGATTCTGTTCTTAATAGTAACCACTCTAGCTCAGGTGAAAAGGGCGTATCAAAAATCTCTGAAGATCTTATACCTCCTCAGCAGCCTTACTCTTCACAGTCTCATGATTCTTCTGCTCCCAGAAGATCAAAACGCGTGGCTTCTAAACCAGTATACCGCTCTTTTAACTATCCTGATTTTTATATTCCTGAAACGGTGGCATGTTTTAGCGAAGAACAACCACAAAAAAAGAAGAAAAGGAAATTGTCCAAGGTGTCAGATATCGGCAAGGTCCCACTTTGTTCTTCACAACATACAAAATGCTCTCGCTGTGATGCGACAGAGACCATAGAATGGAGGGAGGGACCTTTAGGACCAAAGATCCTTTGCAACTCATGTGGCATTCAATACAGGTAAGCAAAGTGAGCCATTATTTGAAGAGATCATTTCTCTTTTGGTTTAGTTGTGCTTCTGTCATTCTGTGAGATTGCAAAAGGGTCACAGTTTTAGAAAATGTTCTTTTAGCCTAGACATTTTATATTTTTCATCCATGTTCGTAGACGGTGCACATTTTCTGCGCATTGCCACTTTAAACCAAATGAAAGCTGGTCTGTCGGAACTTTTATATATATATATATATATATATATATATATATATATATATATATATATATATATATATATATATATATATATATATATATATATATTGTGTGGCTCCAGACAGCCACTGACTTGAATAATTTCACTTTATGTTTTACATTGAATATTGCATTACAATGATGTCTCCTCATGTATATAATTTTCTGGCTTTACCGCTGCAGATATGGCCGCCTCTTCCCAGAATATCATCCGGCAGCAAAGCCCACATTTGACTCAAGTCTACAAACAATGTTTTCCATGAAGGGTAGTGATCCGGAAGAAAAGACAGCTGTCTACGAATCACATTTGATCTTGGACGATGAAGTACCCGAACTCGAGACAGAATCTAAGATGTCCATGTCAAGTGATGATTTTGAATTCTATCCTTCTGAATCTGGGGTAAAGGGAAAGTCTAGTAAAAGAAAGCTGAATAAGAGAGTTAAAGTGACAATGCAAACTTCCTCGCCTTCTGGTAATCAAAGATGCTTACATTGTGATGTCGGCAAAACTACTCAATGGAGGGAAGGACCAATGGGGCCCAGAACCCTTTGCAATGCATGTGGGATTCGCTACAGATCTGGGCGTCTCTTCCCAGAATATCGTCCGGCTGATAGTCCCACATTTGTTCCATCACTTCACTCTTTCTCCCACCGTAAGGTGATTGAGTTGAGAAAGAAAGCTTTGCAGGAAGCATCTGTTGTGTTCAAAGAACCTATTCTGACTCAACCTAAATTAACTGAGGAAACAGCTATTACTAGTGGTACACTTCTCATATCACCATCCAAGGAAATGAAGGAAGAAGCTATTATCGCTAAAGAACCTATTCAGTCTCAAACTAAATTAATGGAGGAAACAGCTATTACTACTGGTAAGCTTCTCATATCACCATCCAAGAACATGAAGGAAGAAGCTATCCAGGATGCTACTAATTTGGACATGGAACCTCCACTTCAACCACTTGGAGCTATAGAGGAAACCGTTTTTGCTGATAGCAAACCTCAAGTGTTATCTTGTGAAGACATGAAGGAAGCAGCTATTGCTGATTCAGAACCTCTTTTTTCCCTACCCAATGATACAAAAGAAGTCAGTGCTGAGATAGCTGTTCCTATGTCTCTGCCATGCAAGGATATGAAAGAAACATCTTTTATTGGCATTGAACCACCATTTGTGCCCTCCAAGGATAACCAGGAAGCGATTAAAACTGATAAAGAACTTCTTTCGTCACGAATCAAGGATATGAAAGAAGTAGCTATTGTCACAAAAGCTGTTATGTCATCGCCAAATGCTACCAAGGAAGCAGTTGTGGCTATTAGGGAACCTCCATTGCATTTGAAGGCAATCCAGGAAGCAGTTATGATTGACCCAAGACCTCGAATTTCACCATTTAAGGCTCTGGAGGCTATGGAGGAAGTGATTATTGCTGATGAAGAAACCATACTGTCAGCCCCTGAGGTTGTAAAGAAAACTGCATTGACTGAGATAAACCATTCATTGTCGCGACATGGTGGTTCTGAATTAAGTGTTCTGAATGGGAAAAACTCGGTTAAAAGGATTAGGAAGAAGGATAAAGAGAAGAAGGATGAGAATAAGGAGAAGAAGAAGAAACTGCCAAAGTTATCTGGTATTGCTGGAACTAGTAAGAAGTCTTTGGTGAAGCCTGCTGTAACTATAAAATGCTTGCACTGTGGGATAAATAAATCCCCATTATGGAGGGAGGGACCATTGGGAAGGAAAACCCTTTGCAATGCTTGTGGGCTTCGCTATGCCTCTGGTCGTCTCTTTCCAGAATACCGTCCAGCGGCGAGTCCCTCGTTCGTTCCAGATTTGCACTCTAACTCTCACAAGAAGGTTGTTCAGTTGAGACAGGAAGAAGCCGTTGCTGCTGGGGAAGTTTCAACTCACTACTCAATGCTATTCAACAGCGGCAATCTGTGAGCAGCTATTTGCTTGATTACTAGCCAGAAAGTTAGATGTTTGACATGGTGGTCATGATCAGGTAAACAAGGTCAGCATAGAAGCATAGAAGAATCAGTAGCAGTATATGTTGTGCGCTTTGGTTTCAAAATTAAGCTTTAGACTGATAGAGATGCGTAGCAATGTATCCATTGGATTTTTTTTCTGCTTCCCTTTTCGAGATTCTGGTTGATGTTTGGTTTTTTTATTGAAGTTCTTTGTTAGCAGAACTCCTTTGTGGTTGAATGATGATTACTTGACAAGAGTAGAATGGAGCTATTTTTGCCCTTTCAACCTCAATGAAAAATCTTTATTTATTATCTTCACCCTGTTTACATAACTTATGAGTTGATCTGTATGTTGATTTTGCCTTTTAAGCTTCGTTTTTTCCCTGTAGAGTCTTTCTTCTGTTCAGCTCAGGTTATTACCCTTATAGCAAGCAGGGATCTCTTCATTCCAGCAAAGAGATTGACACAGAAGGTACGCCAATGTTTAGGTTCTGTTTGAACTTGTTTGTTTAATTCGTGGTGAATATGAAGAAGATAGACCTTTCCACTTCACTATACATACAAACCGGGCCCAAAAGGTTAAACCTGATGTCTGTTTTCTGGCCCAACTCCATTTTTCTGAAATCAATGCTTGGCCCAACTCTATTTTTCTGAAATCAATGCTTTTGGTCCAGTAGTGCCTAGTACATTGGTCCAATAGTGTCCAAATTTGTGTCTTTAGTGCTTTTTGGAATGGATGCTTCCATCACTTTTGTTTAAGAAACCACCTATATCAATTATGGAAAGCTAGGGTTTGTACAGAAAGCTGGAGAATTAAGCTTGTTTAAGATTGGAATAGTTAAAAAAATTGCTGGACTTCTTCTAGTGTGTTTTGTTGTAGTATTTGCCCCCTTCTGCATGTCGTCTATCTTCCATATAGGTTCCTGAACCAACTGTAGCTGGAAGTTGGTATTTTTTAACTCTGCAAATTCTAAGATTTTAAACTCGAGGAAATAAGGTGTTTGGCATTTTCTTGCCATTTCGTCATTCGTCAATCTAGGTGTCTTTCGACAGTTTTTTTAAGATGATTCTAGAAGAGATGTGGTATGTTTGTTCTTATGGAGAAAACCTGGTTGTCCCTTTTAGTGTTTGGGTAAGAGGCCTAAATGGCATGTCTGTTTGTAGCTTTCTTTGGCCTACCTTCCCCTAACTTTTCAACAATACCACCTTTTTCCATTTATCAACTGTAACTTCTCCCAACCATGAGTTAGGAATTTGGTGATTATGCCTACCCAGTGACTGCACATTCATGATTCACCACTTAAAGTTATCTTGCCGACCCCGAAACTGCAGTTTGATGCTTGCTGGGCACTACACTTAAGGTTCCTTCTTGTAGCAGTCTCGGGTTCCAGTCACACACTTGTTCCGAATTTTGTAACTCAAAACCCTAGAAATCCCAAAACTCAAAAGACTTAAAAAAAATGTAGGAACAGAGGGATAATTTGTCACATGGGGTATGACACTGAAGAGTCTGGTTTGAAGTGTTCATCTTGTTTGTTGTATGGGTAAAAGGAATTCCCACTGGGTGTTTGGCTTGGAATGGTAATACCTTTTGCAAAAACAGACTTGGCCACTGTAACTGAAACCTATTTGTAGGTGATGTGTTCAGTTTGGAATCCGACATTGGTTTTTATTTGACATTGGACAACACTGGTAGACAGAGCTTCATGGGTGGGTAAATATACAGGGATTCGGGAGAAAGTGAGAAGTTGGATTCATTGAACATACTGTAGGAGTCCGAAAGGTTGTCAGGACTTGAACCTTGGTAAATACCCTCGGCAGTACAGTAGTTAGATCTAGCACCATGTTCGTCATTGCCCTTGCCTAGACACACTATCTCATACCAGCACCAAAATCATCTGAAATCACTATTCACGTTTAGTACCTTGGCAAGAAATTCCCAAGGGCACGATATGGGCACTTAAGTGCCGTCCAAACTGTCCTAGGGGCACATTCTAGTGCCCCTCTCTTTCTCAACTTTGTGAAACTGGTGAAAAATCGCACCAATACATACATGAACAGTGTCTTGTCACAGTGTCTTACTGCCGAAGGACCCCTGCCGCAGTGCCTGAGAGGTGAACATGCTCTTGATTGATCATATAAACTTTGAAAGCGATACTCAATGTTCAATAACACCGAACATGACCTTACAAAATTAGTACTGCAATTAGTACTACCTGAATAGATATGATGGTAACTACTCGTTAGTCTTTATTCAGGTGGTACTGCAATTTTGTCTATTTGTACTTGATTAATTATTGTTGCGAATGCTTCATAAATATTCTCCGAAAATAGTGGTGTGTTGGTGAACTATCCACGTTGTTCGGGTTATTGTTCTAATGACAAGTTCTAGGATGTAATGGTTCTACGAACATGTACGGGATGTAGGATGTCAAGTTACTTTCGTGGGTTTAATATGCAACTAATTACGAATTAAATATCACATTTTCTGCAAATAGAAGCTCCTTGCTACCCTGTCGTTGATCGTGAATATGTAATTTAGAAGATACAATCACCAAAAGGGGCAAATTGTTTGGTGTGAGATGGGTTTGAAATTTTTGGTGAAGCACTCAGTTACAATTCCCGAACAATGATGTATCCCTGAAAAGTTTGCATTCCACTTAGGTATCTTGGTTTGACAAGCCACTAACCAGTAGGTAAGGTCAGAGGCAGACGCGGTAAGCGTCTTCAAGAATATAGTTTATCTCACATTTTCTGGTGTGGCAGTTTACAGGCTATTACACTAACGCAGTGGGAGTTTACCCAGTGCAATTGTAATGGTAGGACTCTTAGTTCTCATGTTACTAGAATAGAAAATGATATAATTTGCTGTTAGCATATAACAATATAACAGGAATTTTACCCTAGTTCCGTCAGTGTTCAATGGTAACCTTGAAATGTGTTAGTAGAGACCGATATGAGTGGTTTTCCCTCCCTAGGGTGTCCCAGTAGCGTCCTTGAGCGCTCCTAAACCATTGACGACGTTAGAAAATTACAGTCAGATCACGAGTAGAAAATAGGCGAGATCGTATCACTTTCTGCCATCTGAGTGACGTTTGGCAGCATTATCCCTTGGTCGTACGACATTGGGGAGATGTCCCATCGTTCTTTTGTCGTACAATATTTTTATGCTTTCAAGCCTCAGTTTCCAGGTTGGTCCCGGCACGAACCCTTAAACCTCTTGGAGTCATTTAGGCACTACAATAATAATATTCATAGAGACCATCTAACCAAATATTCAAGGAGACTATCTAACCACATGGATGAGAGACAGGGACATGACTCCATCCATTGGTGGCAGATGCCATATAGGATTTCCACCTGAATGCTGGATGGTAAAAACTACAGTAATCATAAAAGTAAAGTCTATAATCCAAATTTCAATAAACAAATAACGGTTGGATTATAATCACCCCTACCAACAAGATTTGAAACAACAGACAGATATCAACTACAATAATTTTAAAAACTGTTTAGCAGTGGTAGGTTTTGTAGGTGAAGTGGGTAATGAAATGAATTGCGCTCACTGTTAAAGTGTGACGGACCAAACGCGTCTAAAGGGTGTGCATGGATTGTGCGGCTAGGATCATCGATCGTATTAAAAAGGCGTCGTGGTAATAACTGCAAATAGCAAGAAGTTGTAGTATGGCCATTGCAAAATCCCCAGGAAGAGAAGTGTAGTAATGGTTGCAGCAGAGTGTGTATGAAACATGAACAAGGCAAAGAGACTTCTTCTGCTTGAGGATACTTTTGGTGTGTTTTAATGGCCATCCTGTGTTAGGAGTATTGATACAGTGTCAAGTCTCATAAATTTGTTTTGCAGGCCATTTCTGTAGTCTTTTTATCATATATACACTGATCTGGAAAGAAGATCTGGCCCCTACTGATGGGGTTAGGTCTGTTTGTTACTATGATTCTCACTGTATGTATGCGTCATCTATTATCAAACTAGCTATTATCAAACTAGTACTAGTAGTAAGCTTTAATGTTGCTTAAACAGAATGTGAGAGAAACTTTTTGTGAAAAAATAAAGAGATTTATTTTAGCATATCCAATGGAACATTTAAATTGCGGTTATTTTTATATTATAAAAATACGGTAAAAAAATCATCTCCAAATGGTTTGCTGATCTCTGCATTTAAAGAATCGAAAAAATTGATAGATAATTTTTGTGTGTCTATCTCTCTTCTCTTTTTGTGTTTCAATATTTTTTTTATTTTAATTTATACTGAGATCTCATTTTAGCTATTTTTTTGCATCGAAGATCTTATCAATTTTTTTGTATAGTTAAAATAAAAGAATGGCAACTTTAATTAAAATGTACATGATTTATAACTAGTGGCATTGGAGGCTAGATCACCTAAACCTCCAAGGAGGGGCATCGTTCTCAAAATTCTAGAGCGTGCTTTTACAATCGTTATATACTTTATAGTACTAGGTTGCTAATTCTGTTTGAGACTAAGTCAAACGAAAATTTAAACTAAATTGACATAGTTAACCCCTTACTTAGGCAGGTGCGGCATCACTGTATGTCAAAGTTTTTCATTGCTAACTCTTAACCAAGTTGAACTTTCATTGCGTTCTTCAATATTTGAGGTTTTAGTCTCACATATAAGCTTTGTTTGCAATCAAATGTACATTTATACAAAAATTTAATCTATAATACGTCTATGTCTAAAATCATATTAAGTATGTAATTTATATACGCGCTCTCATTGTACTCTTAAACATAACTTTTTTCTAGAATTTACCGTTTTTGCGCTCCGCTCTCGTTTCCGCTCCCGTCAGATGACTTAGATTGGAGGTGCTCTCACCTTTTCAAGTAGCTATTTTACATACTGTGTAATTCTCATAGTTATGTTGTCTAGATAACAGCCTTTTGGGTACGAGTGATATTCGGGTTGAAGTTTTGTAGAAGTGATAGGTTGAAGGTATTTATTGTGCTTGTTTCCATGAGATAGATTATAAGATTAATTTTGGTCTCATATCATAAAATCCAATAATAAGAGATTATAGCACTAAAACCTAAACATTGCTGCACCTAGGGTGGTAGCTCAAGTGGTAGAGTGTTGGAAGCCCCTGCATGAGGTTTCAGGTTCAAACCCGGTTCATGACAAAATAATTTCTCAATAAAAAAAGAAAAAAAACAACTATTTCAGGTTCAAATCCGGTTGATGACAAAAATAATTTCCTAAAAAAAAAAAAAAAAAAAAAAAAAAAAAAAAAAAAAAGAAACTAAATCTGACTGTAATAAATAGAATCGGCAACCGGATCATACTTAAACAAGATTCGTGCTTCGTTGTACCAGAACCAGACCCATACTCGACTATTCAGAACTTGCCAGGGACGTTTCAAACTGAATTCGGCCATTTCAGACCCTGATATGGCCATTTTCATACCCACGACCTGTTAGACCCGGGTCCGACCTTTTAGGTCCCCCGATCCTTTAGTGACTTTTTCTAACCCAAAAAAGAGAAATAGATTATAAGGAAAAAGTTCGGATCTTGCCTTTCCTCATACTGCACCCAGCCTAAGAAATCTCACAACTTAATCTCTCATAAACAAACAAATGAAATGAAATCAAGCAACTTCAAGGGCTGACGTAGTGGGTGAGACTTGAGATTTGAGAGTCGGCTCCTCTTAAGTCTCATGTTCAAACTTCACGAAACTTTTCTTATCATTTGCGGCTAAATTGTAATTATACTCAAAGACCTTGTGGATTACTCGAGGTACGCACAAAGTGACATAGACACCACGAATTCCGTATTCCGTTAAAAGAAAAATTAAACCAATCTCATCCAAGTATGCTCACTAAGTTGTGACGGTTTTGTTTTGTATACTAAATTGTGACTAGTCATGCCCCAAGTAATATACGTATGGACTAGAACCGTCCACATTATTGCCTATTCTTTTCCTAAAACATAAGAACTATCATAATCCCAAGGGAGCGTTTCGGGGTTATGGGGGGCGTAAAGTCGACAGGAGCAGGAGCACGAATTGGAACAGGAGCGGAAAAATGTTTAATTTCAAAAAATCGCCGTCATGAAAACGTCTACATATAATATTTATTTAAAATAATTTTGATGAAGAAAACTAGTAATATATTCATATGATGAAGTGATCTACGGATGATAATCTTTTTATTAATGAGTCGTAAGTATTAATTTGTCAAATAAATTGCTTTTACAAAAAAATTAAAAAGTTTAATTATTAAACTGATAATAAGTAATAAGCCGAGACTAATCATCAAATACAGTCCAAAGTAATAATAAATATTTTTAGAAAAGCAATGTCTTACGAAATTGTGCTCTCTATTTATCAAAACGACTTTAGAGCGACTCGTAAACGTCGGAACGAGGTTTGAGAGCGACAACGATGCCCTTGGAGAGGTTTTAACTTTTAATTGACTAAGGGGCGGAACCAGCTGTCTGGTTGAGGGGCAAATCTCTCTACCCATGTGTGATGGTGCAGAGAAAAAAATATCTTGTACTAATGTCAAACATGCTTCACCTAAACGAAATTGGAATAAACCAAAACCAAACTTGGACCAAACTGTCACATGTTATCTTTAGTGGGACCATTGTGTCATTTACCGGTTTTCTTTACCCGTTTTCCAATTTTCCATTACTAAACTAGAGATAAGAAGATAGAAGAAGTCGAAGACAATGAAGACAAGACGACAGAGATTCCTGGAGATGACCATGCCCTACTTTGGGCCCCACTTATGACAGCGTCACGTCCACATCACCCAACACCTATTTATATTTTTATTTCTTTTTGGAAATAATACACCTATTTATATTTTTTGTATTTAGAAATTTATTTTATTTGTTTTTATTTCATCATAATTATAATTCGGGGAGTTAAATTTCATCATAATTATAATTCGGGGAGGTAAATTTCATCATAATTATAATTCGGTTTACCAACTCCCCTTTATCTAAAGTTCCCTGAAAATTTCATTTGTGTTATTCGCAGTTTTCTTTTTCCGCGAACAACGAACACCGTAGTTAACTTATCTATGTGTAGAGAGTATTTGAAGGCATTATTTTTAAACAAATTGTCTAAAAAACAGTGAATATATTTGAGAGACGCTTTAAAGACAAAAAAATGTAAAGAAAATTGCGTCTCTGGAAGCTTCATTCAAGATGATTTTTCGTACTTCTAACAGTTAAACACATTCAGGTTTTTATGAATACACAGAATAACAATTGTATATTGTTGTTGTATGTATAAAATAATATCATAGAAATTGATACGTAAATTTAATAGTGTTACCACATAAATTATGAATTTTAACTAATGATTATAAGCACATATCACAATTATCTATTTTTATTTTTGAACGTATTTATTCAACATACTTTTTTCCTATTGTTCTCTTCATAGGTACACACACTATTCTCCATAGGTGGTGTTAATGTGTCAACATCTAGACTCTAGAGTATGTTTGGTACTCATATCCTTTTTTTTAGCCTAAAGTTCTTTTAAACCAAGTCTCAATTTTGTAGGTGTTTAAAAACAAAAGTAAGTTAACAAATACTTGTTTCTGGAAAAAGCAAAGTTAAGTGTTTTATTGCGTTTTTTCTTTTAATTTAGCTCATAAAATTAAGTGCTTGTTCGAAAGAAAAAAATGTTCTTAAACAAAAATGTTCAAAAACAGTGTCTTTCAAAATCACATTTGGGAAAGAGAAAAGTGCATCGTTTAAAAATAAAAACAAATGAAAAATAGTGTTTCTGGAAACACCAATTTATGCGTCTTTTTATTTACTTTTTGTATTTTTTGTGATTAAACACACGCTTATTTTATTTAATTTTTTGAGAGAAACACACTCTTATCTTTTATGAATTCATAAAATAACAATACCATGTCGGTGTTAAATGTAAATGATGTTACAGTAAATTAACACTAATTTCTAATGGTGTTGTCAAATGTATTTTTGATTTTTAACACGTAACAAACAATTTTTAAATTTTGTTAAACGTATTTTTTTTACTATTTTTAAACTGATATAAAAAATGAACCATTTTTTTCACATACCAAACATTTATTGATTTTTTGTAAACGTACTCTTTCAATATATTTTTTATTGTTTTATTTTATGTTTCTAAATGGATGTCAAACACGCACTATCAGCGCTAGGCTTTGGACTCCTTTTTATCTTGAACATCAACTCTAGAACATCTTTCTTTTAGCACCAAGCTTTAAGGTGTCAAAATTGCTCGAACTTTTCCAACAGTTTCACATCTTCTCTTTGTTTATGACACATTCATCTTTCAAAATGTTCGTACATAAAACTTGGACACCCTGAAGAATACGCTAGACATTTATTGCCCTCAATTAGGCTAACGGATCAATTTTCAAAATCAAAAGATTTTGTAGTCATGAACTCTCGTGATATCTCGATTTTATGTTCGTTGGGTATTACTCAAGTAGATCACCCTGTGAAATATATGGGTAGTCTTATGGACTTCAGAAAACCTAAGAAGCAGAATTTTGAGCTTATTCTGAATCGGATCAAGGCGAAGTTGTCTCCTTGAAAACAATCTTCTCTCTATTTGGCAAAAAGAATTAAACTCGTCTAGGCAACTCTCCTATCCATTCCTGCTTATATCTTATATGTTTTCAAGGTTCTTTCAATTTTCCTTGAAGACATTCGCAGAGTGGTTACCAAATTCCTGTGGCCTAACGGGTCTAAAAATGGATGCACTAGAAATATTGGTTGTATCTTTGTCAAGACATTACTAAGGACGGCTTGGTTTTTGTGATCTCCAATCCCACAAATCAAGCTCTTCTAGCAAAACCGACTTTCATGCTTCTCTCTCAACCAGACTGTCTGCTCTCCTGAATTCTTCAAGGTCACTATTTCTCTCAATGCACTTTTCAGAAGGCGGAGATCCTTCTTCCTCTACTTGGAGATAGCGAAGTATCCATTGGGGTCATATCCTTGTAATCCAAGGTTCCATGTGGTCATTGGGAAGGGAAGGACTACTCACCCGCTCTTGGATCAAGGCGAAACCCCCTGACACCCCCACCCCCATCGTTATTGAATATCGGTTAATCGCACAACATCATATGGCAGCGAGTACATTGGATGATTTTGTCTACACACGATCTCAGCAGCCACAGGGTTCCTCCAACCGGGCAAAATCACTCTATTACATATTTTTTTGCATACGCCACTTGGAAGTCAGGCGTACCTTCAGTTGCCGCTTGGTTAGATGAAAACAACCATTCAATTAGAAGTATCGGCCTCTCTCTTTCTTCCACTCCTCTTCAAGCAGAATCGTGCAAAATTTCTCAAGCTCTCAAATGGCTGCTTTATGGCAGTTATACGGACATTCACCTTCAACAGATTGTCAAAAACTAGTATGTTGCTTACAATGGCAAAGCTTCCCTTTTGACATTCATATGTTGCTCAAGGACATGCATTCATGACTCTGGTCATCGTTTTAACTACTGTAAAGTGTCTTATGTTAACAACATCCTTGTAAAGTCAGCATATCATACTAAAAAGTATTTACTGGGCACACAAACACACACGAACACTAGGGTTTTTAACCCACATGCACAGTTTTAATTGTTTTCTTCTTGATTCATTGATTTTAAAATAATAAAGTTACAATGTTTAAATAGAAAGCAACTAATCCTAATTAGACGATTGACCTAACGGGCTCGTCCCGGTCTACTAAATAATTCAACAACATAATTAGACTAATTAATAAATAAACAAAATAACTAACAATTACTTAAATAAATAAATAAATAATAATGAAGATACGGTTGATGATACGGTTGACCCATATCAGCATACAACCAGGGCCGTCTCTAGATTTTTCAAGGCCCCAGGCGACCTGTGTACTTGAGGCCCTTATGTTCGTATAATATACTGTGTATTTAAACTTTTTGTTATAATTTTTTTATGAAAGCATGTACCTTTTAGTTATTGTATGTATATCAATAGCATTTATTAAAAGAAATGATCTTCATGTAACATAATAAAGATTTTAAAAAATTATCAAAAAATTAAAAGTATGGATACATCTTATTCCTTTTGGTGTCACTGTTTGTCAAAACATTTATGTCTTTCACCGTTCGTAAAAATGTATATGATATATTATATAAGTTAATTCTAGAAATTTGTGTATTTTTTTCATTTATTTTTGTTCATTTATTTCAATTTTAAAAACTTTATGATCATTGTTACACAAACGGAAGGGAGAAAGTGCAATAACCAAGTCTTTAGGGCAAAGTTTCAACTGTAGCTTATAAAATAGGAGTAAGTTTTTAATTTCATAAAATATCTCTACATGTTCATGAAATTACGAGGCCCTCCTCTAAAGACGGCCCTAAGCAAGCCAAGAGTCTGCCTAAGGGTAGAGACGGGCCTGCATACAACTTGGCTCAAACAGTTTTAAGGTCTAGTACATGCCAACCTCTTTGATTTTATTTTATATAGTTATATATTCCGTTAAAAAAAAGACACTAGAAATGCAGTAGGCAGACCCCTCTTCCAGTTGATCTAGGCATTAGTGGAGGACCAAACTACATCGCACAGTGGTCCACTTCAACTTTACTTTGAGAAAACATCAAATTTTATTACTGTCGTTCTCATAATGGTTGTGTCACTATCACACTTGAGGTAAGGTTATTCTCTATCTTAACAGCAATTCTTATTGTCTCTGGATAAATAATTCCACCATGGGAGACCTTATCAATGTTGACGCGTCAAGTAATTTTGTTCATTTTTTAAACCTATCTTACTCATACTACTAAGTTGATCCTAAGATGAAGACGTGGCAAATGATTTTTTGAGAAAATAATAAGTTAAAATTAATTAAGCATTTATTTACTTATTTTTCCAAAGTTTTAACTTGTGGTTTTAGGGTTTTCACAAAGTGCAGGCCCCATAGAAGTTGGAGGTGCTTGCACATAAGATTTAATTTGAAGAGGTCCGGGACTAGGTAGTTTTGGCTATATGCTGAATGTTTTTATCAGTAGTGTTTTTGCCTGCATTGTGTACTTACTCTTAGCTCCCTTCCTTTTGTCCTTTTAATTTTTTGTGAAGATTATTCTATGATTTTAATTATTATTGAAAAAACATAAATCGTCCAATTAACTATTGTTGCTGCGGAGTAATGCAACCTAGTTAGTAAACAATTCGCATGATCGGATATTCCAATTATGTATGTTTGGCTATGCAACTACAGGTTCGACATTAAGTCAAATACGTTTATGTCACTTCATTAAAATCTATTATTGATATTCGCTTTTGAATCTAGATGGTTGAAACAGTCATTATTCAATAGACATGTACCACTCCGTTTCTTCTCTTTCTCCCCCTGGGAGAAAGCTCGGGGATTAAGAAAAACGGGTATTTGACTCTGTTGCCCCTCTCTACTGTTTCTGACTTTCTGTCCTCTCCTCTCTCTCATTCTCTCTCTCATAACAAGTTAACAACAAACAAAACCACCAGTGGAACCACCACCACCAGTAGAACCACCACCACCACCCGATCCAACAGTCAACAACCACTACTAACATCATAAACAACCAGATCCAACAATAAATTTACAGAACTAAAGAGTCTAATTTCATATCCAAAGAAAAAAATTACAAATTGAAGAAAAATCAGAAGAAGAAGAAGAAGAGCAAGAACAAGGCACAGTGGCACACTGCTGTGGTATCGAGATGCACCAGCAGAAGAGAAAGAGAAGTCGAGGTTGCCGTCGAGATCCGCCACCAGAAGAGGAAAAGAAGTCGATTTCGCCGTCAAGGAAGAAAAATCAGAGCCGGTCGCCACCACGAGCGCCGTCGAGATCCACCAGCAGAAAAGGCAAAGAAGTCGAGCTCGCCGTCGAAATCCGCCACCAGAAGAGGAAAAGAAGTCGATTTCGCCGTCGAGATCGCCTCCTTTGGCCCCTCCATCTGCCGTGCGTTTCCCCTTCTTCTCTTCCCCTTCTTCTTCCTCTCTATCTCTTGCTCTGCCTGCCTCTTTCTTTCTCTCTCTATCCTATCTGAATGAAGAGAATATGTGGTGATAAATGGTAGGGTTTCTTTGTTTAGAGAAAAAAATTGGGTGGGTGGAGTATGTTGAAGTGAAAGGTGGGTACTAATTGTAAGGGTAAATTTGACATTGTGCATCATTAAACAGGCCATAAGAGGAAAGGGGGAGAAAGAAAGGAAACGTACCAAAATAGAAAGGGGGAGAAAGAGAAGAAACGGAGTGGTATATGTTGTACTATTCTCTGTAAATTAAGGGTGTTAAAAGAAAAGGTGAAGTCTTCTAGGCAAACTAACAACTTTTATATTTTGAGGTGTATATGGACATTTTGCTATTACAAGCACTCAAGATGTTAAGGACTTTGATATAAAAAGCCTCAGTAGGTGGTGTAGGGCAGTTGGAGTGTCTTATCAATAATTTATTTATTTATTTATTTATTAAGATTTTTTTTTTAATTGAATTCGGGACCTTATGCAGGGGCTTCCAACGCTCTACCATTCGAACTACCACCCTAGCTGCATGCAGTTTTTATAACAACACCAATAAATGCATTATTTGAATTTCTCAACATATATCTTGGTAGTGAATTAACACCAAAGAAATGTCAAATTAATGTCGCAATAAAAATAATTAATAACGACTTTATGTGCGTAGTTGCAAACTGCAAGGTTGTCTATTATTTAGTGACGGAAAGGGGAATAAAGGAAGTCTTAGATAAGAAGCAAACAACCTATGTTTCTAAAATGTTTATGGAAAGCTTACCATCATAACACACACTTCCTACTTCAAATTATCATTAGAATTGATGGTTTGTGGCTATGGGGACAACAATAGCTTTTGGTAGAGGGAATGGTTGTTGAGATGGTTCATCACCAATTTATGGGATTGTTGAGGCCATTATTATGTATAACCCTAGAAATAAAAATCACCATCAACGAATATGACTATGGGCACTTAGTTGTTGTGCTTGTTGGGACCCGTGAATTGCTTCCACGGCTTTTTGCCTATTTGAGAAACATATTTGTAGACAGACTGGATGTTATTTTTTGACGCAGTTTTTTGAAGTAATTATTTTTCTTATTAGAAAATGAGCATCAAGCAGGATTCTAGTGATCCGGTGTAAACTCATCGACTCATTCAATAGTTAATTCATCCTGCATAGACATACTTTAAGGTAGCTTAGTTAATAACTGCAATTGTATATGAAGTGATCAATACTTAATAGACATTCCTCTACCAATCTAACATGAACTCATGTTTTCCCTCAACAGAAAAGAGAAACATTTTAGCTCATGTTCTTGTTATGTGCTGATATCTTTCTCCGCGTTTGAGTGCCTCGCCAAAAAGAAAATTTATATATATATTAAATATTATTTCAAGTGCTTGTTTGGTATAAGATTTTAGTCTCACTATGCGATTAATTTTTCAAGCTCGGATGTAGTTAGTTTGGCTAAAATATGTAGATTTGAGAATAAGCAGATTTATGGTTTCTTAAGTCGTACTACTTGTGTACATATTAGATTGCCAAATGCACTTGTATTTCAAGACTTTGGTGCATGCCAAACATAGACTCCGTTTTTAGTTGTAGCCTGATTACCTCCTCAAAGAGTGTTATTGGGAGCCGTGCTACTAGGACAAAAAATTAAACAAAAAAATTGAACAGAAAATAATGTGGCGCATGACACACCAGCATATGCTTAAATATTTTTCAAAATTATTTTTTCTATTTTCTTAATAATTTTCTCAATCAATTTTTATTAATTCCTTGTTTCAATCCATGTTAATTTTGGTTAATTTTTTTGTCGAGTAGGCTTTTTCTTACCTTTTAAGGTAAAAGACACTTTCACCCCCTCTAGTTTCATTGAAAGACACTTTCACCCCCCTTTAGTTTAGAAATGACACTTTTACCCCTTCATTGTGTCGAACTTCAAAAAAGTTACACCCCATGTTGTTACACCGTTAGTCTAGGATTGGGAATCGTCAGTAAAAATATTATTTTAGACAAATTTGCCCTAGTTTTATGAAAATTGTAGGCATTACTCAATGGCTATTATATCTTTTGCATGATATTCGGGTTAAATTGGTCTCTAAAATTATTGAAAGTGACATTCCCCACTTCCAGACTAAGAGTGTCACAACCAGAGAGTATAAATTACTTAAAGTTCGGCACAATAAAGGGGTGAAAGTGTCTATTCGAAACTAGAGGGGGTGAAATTGTCCTTCAATGAAACACAGGGGGTGAAAATGTGTTTTACCATATTTTCCTATTTTTTTCGCCTGTCCACTAACAGGGGGTCCAAACGCTTCCTCCATTCCTCGTCACCGGGACCATTAAAATCGCCGAGCAAATGGCTCGGACAGGTAGGTGGTGTGTGTAGCCAAAAACACACTGGGTCAAGTGGGCCGCGCGTGAGCATCGCACCATCAACATCACGCGCTAGCTACAAACAAATTTTGCGTTGGGATCTGCAAATGAAAAGGTCATTCACGTACACCCTACTCCACCCCTAGCACTTATTCAATGCTACGCATGTACCACACTGCCTGTACTTCTAGCCCTCACAGTATTAAATAATTATTACGTATATCTTGATATTCCAGTTGATGATTTCATTTTCATAATTCTATTTGAACTAATAAAAATCATTCGCATTATTATTTTCTCTAAAAAGTTGGGAACAAATCTAGCTTGTTTTTTTTTTTTTTTGGGAGGGGGGGGGGGGGGGGGGGGGTGTATAGCTTAGAGCGTATGATTTACTAGTGGGAATTTGAATCAATAATATCAAAATGGTTGGATACACTGAATTTGAGTTAGTAGTCTCATAATTTTAAATAACTGAATGAATTGTACGCAAAGTACGAACATATAGACATACACATTCTCATCACTTCTATGCAAGAAACTACGATACCTGTTTATAAGAAACTACAGCACATGTTTATAACATAGATAAACTCTAACTCATAAAAAAATATATACTAAAGGACAAATGTCAAATGTTTGTTTTTTGTTTGTTTGTTTTTTTTTTTTTTTTGAGATTTCAAATTATTGAAATGGAGTCTTGAAAACTTGTGTCAAATTTAAAAGCGCGAGATATTTTGTGAAGTAATTTTCTGTACATTTTCTTCTTCTGTTTTGTGAGAAATGCATCTCTTTCGTTTGATTTACGTTCTTAAATGGAGTTTTCCAACTTTTCTTTTTCAGAGTAGAGTTGTTCAACTGAATACCTAAATAGAACGGTCAAGTTAAAGATGAAACATTATTCTTATTTCAAATATTAGTACGAGTTAGACCAGCATACAAGTAGTAGATAAAACAACTCATGTATCCAAAAGTCCGAGTAACATGTCGAACTAAAATTTACGCAGTGCTCACATTGACGTCTATATCTAAACGATGTTTAATTGTACTCTTAGAACACGTTTAATGCAGTCATTGTAAATTAGGGATACAGAAGACCCTACAATATTATAGAGTGTATTTATTAAGATTGTATTAATTATATATTTATGATTATATAATTTGTTTGTTATCACTATTATAGAGTATTAAAACTGTATTTGAATTTTAAGTTTACAAGAGGTATAAGCAATAAGGGGTTTTGGCTCTCCCCTTAATTTGTCATTGTACCAAAAGTCAGTTATTACGTCATCTGATATTATTATTGTACAATTTATTTATCCCTACATCAAACATGACACTATCATCACAACACACACAGAACAGACGGTGAAACCCCAATTTTGTGGTGGTGGGGGGTTAGAAGTGAACCAGAGGGGGGGTTAGTACTGACAAAGGGAATGTGGGGGGGTTTAACTAGGGTTAAAAAAACTTTTTGTCTGCCTAGAGGAGGGTAAAGAAAGAAGACTGGTTTATTGTGCTCTGAATTTGGAGCAGTACCCCACCCACACTCACTGCACTCCCCTCTCTCTCTGCATTCAAGAAAGTAAAAATAAATAAACCAATTAATTATATTTCTTTTGAACAATTAATTATATTTCTTTAATGATTTTTTACTACATTATTTATTAACTTAATAATATCAGAAGAACCACACACGATAAAAGATCGTTCTGGTTCGGTTGCTTCTTCTCTTCTGTAGATAGATAGAAATAGAGAGAGAGAGAGAGAGAGATTGGTCCCTGCTCTGCAGATCTGAGAAAGAAATAAAAAACAAGCTAGAGAGAGATGATAAGCAAACAAAACAAAACAAAAATCATCGAGTAGTGAAGAAGACACACAGAGACAACTAGACTCAGACGACGACGACGCTGACCCTTGCTATGGAGCTTCTTTGCCGTCTCCTTCCTCTTCTATAAACCCTCCCTACTCGATTCTCTGCTTCTTCTGCTTCTGTGAGTGTTTTCTCTTCTTTCTTTCCGATTATTACGACTCCGCTTGCTATGAATCTACCGTCGCACTTGTCGATTCACTGAACCACTGAAGAAGACGAAGTACGAATGTCTCGAATCTGAAACCAACTGTAAGTAGCTCGTTTCTCTACTACTACCGTCTCGGTTTGTTTCTCTATTCAGTTAAATAGATTTGCGATTTAGATAGATAGATAGATAAAAAGGAAATAAATAAATAATCCAAGTCGTTTCACTTTGATTTCCCCATCCTTTTATTCAGAGATCTTGTGTTTTTCATCTTCATTTCCTTATTAGGTAGATTTTGCTTAACAAAATTGTGTGAATTAATTAGTTGAATAAGAATAACCCTATAATTTTTGTTCATGTTGTTGTAGAGATTATTGTACTAAAAAATTGCTGTGTTGGAGAGAAAATTTGGGGAAATTGTTGGAATTGAAGTTGTGGAAGAGAAAAAGCTATGATAGACATAGAGAAGAGCTTGGACTCACAACTATGGCACGCGTGTGCCGGAGGCATGGTTCAGATGCCTCTTGTGAATTCAAGAGTCTTCTACTTCCCTCAGGGCCACGCCGAGCACGCCTCTGGGGTTGTCGATTTCGGGGCTTTGCCGAAGCTCCCAGCCCTAATCCTCTCCAGGATTGCTGCTATTCGATTCATGGCTGACCCTGACTCTGATGAGGTTTACGCCAGGATTAGGTTGGTTCCGATTATGAACAACGAGCCGGGTTACGATGACACTGATGAGATTTTGGGGGGTAATGGTTCGGAATCGTCTGATAAGCCCACTTCGTTTGCGAAAACATTGACTCAATCGGATGCAAATAATGGCGGTGGATTCTCGGTTCCGAGGTACTGCGCCGAGACGATCTTTCCTCGGCTGGACTACACGGCCGATCCGCCTGTTCAAACTGTCATTGCGAGGGATGTACATGGTGAGATTTGGAAGTTCAGGCATATTTACCGGGGGACTCCTAGAAGGCATCTTTTGACGACGGGGTGGAGTGCTTTTGTCAACCAGAAGAAGTTGGTTGCTGGGGATTCGATTGTGTTCTTGAGAGCGGATAATGGGGATCTCTGTGTTGGTATCAGGCGGGCTAAAAGAGGGATTCAAGGTGGCCCGGAGACCCCATCTGTTTGGAGTTCTGCCTCTGGAAATGGTGGTTATCCATATGGGTCGTTTTCTGTTCTTTTGAAGGAAGAAGAGAACAGTTTAGCAAGAAGTGGTTTGAATGGTAATTTGAACTCTGGTGGTGGTTTGAAGGGGAGGGGGAAAGTAAGACCCGAAGCCATTACTGAAGCCGTGCTACTTGCTGCTAGCGGGCAGCCTTTTGAGGTAGTTTACTATCCTCGCGCTGGAACACCAGAGTTTTGTATCAAGGCCTCGTCAGTGAGGGCTTCAATGAGGATCCAGTGGTGTCCTGGGATGAGATTCAAGATGCCTTTTGAAACCGAAGATTCTTCTAGGATTAGCTGGTTTATGGGAACTATAGCTTCTGTTCAAGTCTCTGATCCCATTCGCTGGCCTAATTCACCATGGCGGATTCTTCAGGTATTGTTTCTGTCTCCCTGTATTCATTTACCTGTTTCACATTGAGCATATTATTCTACTTTCTCGGGCTGTTACAGTTCAAAATAAATATTTTAGCAGTGTTGAGAAGTTGTTTAGTTAAGTGTGATGGGTTTCCTGTTCTAGTTCATGCTTTTAGTTCTGCGATGTGTTGAACTTCTGTACGATTTGGGGAATGCTTATTCAACTTTGCATCTGTTAATGTCAACGAAATTGTTTGCTACACGTATATGTATTTTGGATGTATATAATTAACTGAAACCCTTCTGTTCCCACCTTGGCCGCTTCCTGTCAAAATAACAGGGGTCGCACACACTCCAATGTATGTTCTCACCTAGCAAGTTACATATAGATTCACGTGGTTGGGTTTTGTGGTGTGAGTGCCAGCTAATTGGTTATGATTATTGAAAGAATACCTGAAAGACATTACTAGATATCACATGCACTAATAACATGATTCGGTTATTGTTGGTCGCCAAACATTATAGTAGCTTTTATTGGTAAATGACTGATGGTAGATAAATCATTGAAAATGATACAGGGTATCTGTTTTTCTAGCATTTTTCTAAGGGTTCCCACTTGCCACTTGGTCAGTTCTATTGGGGGAAGATGTCCATCCATGCAGTCTGGGAAATTCTTTTCAGGTTTTGCTTGGACTGTCGTATTGAGGAAAGGAAAATGGAAGGAAATGGGAAATGATTAAAAATCTTAATTTACTAGGCTATGTGAAAAATCCTTTGCTTTAAATTCAAAGAACTGAGAGATTTCTGCTAAGATTTTGTTTCCTATCCCTATCAAAATCTATGGTCCAAAATGTACTCTTAAAGTTCTGATCCTTTGGATTCTTTTCGTCACAAATCTTTTATCGATATAAGAGTTTTTCTTGTTTGACAATAGAACATCTAGGGCTTACTATAATGCATCAGAAAACTCAATAAACTCTCGGCTTCGTCTGGATAAACATTGCTTAATCGTCACTTTCTTCTTTCCCATCTAATTCATCACTTGCAGTTATTTGTTGAAATGGCCGTGATCTTCTTATTTTCCTTAATATGTTTTTCTTCAAGGAATAACTTTAGCATCTCAGTCCTAATATCACAGTCCTCCTACTTTGGTCGTTGACTATCTTCAGTTAGTGGGTGAGTTGGTTTCTTGTAGTCTACATCATTAATGATATTTATGATCCTGTCGGAATTCTGAAACTTCGTCACTGTTCTATTTTTTGAGTCTTGGCCAGCAAACATGGAAAGGAAGTTCTACAATATAGAAACAAAAAGTAGGATTGTTATCATCACAAACTGAAGATATTCCACGAGGACCACGACCAAAGTAGGAAGATTCTGATCCTTTGTATTCTTTTCGTCACAAATCTTTCCTCGGTATAAGATATTTTCTTGTTTGACAAAAGAGCATCTAGGAGCTGATGAATACATGAGAAAGCTCAGTAAACTCTCAGTCATATCTTCTAATAAACGTTGCTTGATTATCACTTTCTTCTTTCCCTTTGAGTTCATTGCTTACTGTTCTTTGTTGAAATTGCCTTTATCTTTTCCTTTTCTTTCAAGGAATAACTCTAGCATCTCCACTCTAACATAGTCCTACTTTGGTTGTTGAATATCTTCAGTTAGTGCCTTAGTGGGTGAGTTGGTTTCTTGTAGTCTACATCATCAATGATATTTATGATTCCGTCGGGATTCTGAAACTTCTTTACTAGAGTCTGGGCCAGTAAACGTAGAAAGGAAGTCATACATAAAAGATAAATAATAATAACTGAAGAAGACGATTGTTATCAGAATCAGACCAGTCATGATTCCATATGCTTTTTGTATGCAAGAAATTGACTATGTGAATGAGGTTTTACTCTTGCAAGTCATTTGAAGCTGTTCTCTCAAAAATTCCAGGTGACCTGGGATGAACCAGATCTGCTGCAAAATGTGAAATCTGTCAGCCCATGGCTAGTCGAGTTGGTATCAAACAACCCAATGATTCACTTGTCACCCTTCTCACCACCAAGAAAAAAGTTGCGCTTCTTGCAACACCCAGACTTTCCCCTTGACGGCGCATTCCCAGTGCCGTCATTTTCAGGAAAACCCCTAGGTTCCAGCAGTCCTTTGTGTTGTCTCACCGACGACCGTCCTGCAGGCATACAGGGAGCCAGGCATGCTCAATTTGGAACATCGTTTTCAGATTCTCACCTTAATAGCAGCAAACTGCAGTTAGGGCTCTTCTCATCAAGCTTCCCACAGTTTGATCATCGTACCAAAATCTCTGATATTAGTAAAGACAATGTATCTTGCTTGCTGACTATTGGGAATCCCAAAAGTAAGCCAGAGGCTAATGATGATGCAGACGCTCCTAGATTCATTCTATTTGGACAACCAATTCTAACTGAGCAGCAGATTGCTCGTAGCTCTTCCAGTGAAGCAGAATTACAAGCTTCCAACAGGAAATCTTCGTCAGATGAGATAGCAGAAAAAGGAGGAAGATATTCACTTGACAAACAAGGATTTGAAGAAAATCTCTCATCTGGAGGTCTTTCCCAGCATCAAGACTATGATATGACTGAACTTGGCCTTGGTCCAGGACACTGCAAAGTGTTCATGGAGTCCGATGATGTAGGCCGAACTCTTGACCTCTCGGTTATTAGTTCTTACGAAGAGCTGTACAAAAAGCTGGCGAACATGTTTGAAATAGAAAGATCAAAAACGCCGTGCCATGTAATCTACCAAGATGCTTCTGGATCTGTCAAACAAACTGGAGATGAACCCTTCAGGTATGTTAAACTAAAAGATTACTTTATCAGATAGTAGTTCGATTGAATCAAAGTTGGCATTCTATAAAAGCTGCTGATCCTGCTTATTCTTTTACAAATTCATGGGTCTCTCTGTCCTTGTGTTTACATTACAGTAACTTTGTGGAAACAGCAAGGAGATTGACAATTCTGCTGGATTCAGGCAGCAACAGTGTCGGAAGGTAAGCATCTAATTATTTTTCTCATAGTGGAAGTCTCCACTAGTAAAAGCATATCTTCCATGATCTATCTTTATATATGGAGGGAGTTATAGGAGCCACTAGTTTCACTATGGGGAATGGTATTGTGGGATGAGATGATTTGTCTGCCACTGCTTGGTATCATCTGGTCTTGGGATACCTTGTATTGCTTTCATCTAGAGTAAGATTATTGTACGTGTCAACATCATGACCTTCACATTGCACAGTGTCTAGTCTACTCTATCCAGTAGATTAAAAGAACCTCATCACAATCTTTTGGGATTTGTTTGTAACTAGAGAGTCTACTTTTGAAGTGAGATCTGAGGTATCGTTTTGGCAGGAAATGGATCACGGCTATGCGAAATGCTGAGAATGGACTGGATTCTTCAAAGCATACTGGGGCACTGAGCATATTTGCGTAGTTTGTTTTGGCGGCAGAGCTAGGAGGGAGCTGGTGATTGTTGTTAAGTTTATCGTTAGCGCTTGTGTCTTGTGTTGTTGGGAGAAACAGAATATGAAACTCCTAGTTGCTTTCTAGCATATGTTCCTCCTTCTGAGAAAGGAAGGACAGACTGTTTGCTGCATCGTTTGTTCAAAGCGTTTTTATGACTTTGGTGGTATCTGTTGTGACCAAAACAAGCTATCGTTTGCTGCTTGTTTCCTTTAATATGTTGCCTGAACATCTTTGATCTGATTAATCTATCAGGTGTTGTTTTAACTAATGGGCTTAGTCTTCTTCATTGAAATCTCTCCAGCTTATTCATGCCCTGCTTCTCAGGTGTTTGTTGAAGGATTTGGAGTTCTAAAACTCCAAGCACCATCATTATACCGCCGCATTCCCAAGAAATAAGCAAGATGGGTTATATCACTGCTTCTAGCTAGCAGCAAATCCCATCTTGTAGCAGCATCCCGCGTATATCCAACGGATTCGTCAACCACTGCTGTCATCGCATGATAGTTTCTCTCAACGCCGATTGACCCGCAAGCCCAATTACCATACATTCTTTGTTTTCATCTATAATTCGACAGATTGAAGATCACAATTCCTGTTCCAACATCCCAAATTGGGTACTTTGACTTATAGATTTACTTCTAAAATTGCCTTCGTTTTATTTTAAAATGGGCAACACTAAAATCAGAGAAGAAACATCTGCAAAGGCCATCAAGTCCGTTAACCCGACCAAGTATTACAGCGCACATATTTGAAATTCCAAGCTCAGGTGAGCGATTTAGAGGGCAAATCTGAAATTAATAGAATACAAATACAAAGATCCTACCAGAATCAATACGGATATTACACAGGGTAAAAAGTTCCCCTAACAAATCATCAGAGTAACCCGGGGTAACAAAACAAAACCTTCAGAAATGAAAAAAGAAAACACAATCAAGCAGTACGCTGTCGCCAACGAACAAAACACTAAATATAACTAGTATGACACAAACCCTATCCTCCTGGATCCAATCAACTGAGAAACAAAGAGAGTATGCTACTATACACATATGTTACCGCGATCGGGACGGACCCCACCCTTATGCTTCTCCCAGCGACGCAGCTGCGTATGATAGCAGGGACTCCCTGCCCATGATTATAATACTCCTTCAGGGTCGATACTTCAGAAACTCCAAAAAATTTCAACATCACTCCAGAACTGCAACCTCTTGATCGACCCTCCAATAGTTCGCATCATTGAACTCTTTCACACCTGCGGAACCGCTCTCATCGGCACTCTCCTCCTGCATCTTAGGGACAGCGTCTCTCTTCAGAGGTCCCGCTTCCCCAACAATCCCTTCTTTCAAAGCATGGTCCATGGCTTTTTCAGTCCCCTCCAGCTCCACTCCAACAAATTCCACATCCTCCTCGAACAAAGACGGCACTGGTGGTGCCGCCACCTGTGGTGCATCACTTGTGTCCATGGGGGTTGAGGTGCCATTTGGTATAATTTCTCCACTTGAAGGAGAACTTGCCTGCAACATTTCAAGCTCGGCACTCACACTTGCATCGTCATCAAATGGATTCACACTAGATCTGCCACCTTGAAAATCTGGTGGCGTACCCCATGCCACCCATTCTGGTAGATTCTTGTCTCCAAACAAGTCTTCTTCGTTGTCTGTTGTCTCGAAACGATAGAACCCCATGTCGCCGGACCCACTTGCCTTCTCATTCTCTGGTAAAACCATGTCGTTGCCACTTATGGAGGTGTTTGGAGCAGGAGCTGCTTCGTTAGAGGTGTCTGCATTTGAGTTCAATGTGTTATTGGCAGAAGTTCTAGTATCAGCTAACTCCTCATCTTCACCAACTACCACCTCATCATCACTACTGCTGTTACCACTACTTGATGTTCCATTCAGATTGACATCATCCATCATATCTGTGGGGCAGGTACTCATTGGAGCATCACCATTTCTGTCGTCTTGGAATGCAAACCAGTTGGAATTTGTAAACAAACTGCAGCAACACCGAGAATTAAATTGTCAGGGTTACAAGCATGATTTGCATGCTAAAACATCAAACCGATTTCAATACATTTTGTAATCTTGTTCTTTTTCTGGTAGAATGTGGTCTAATATATTAAAGTACACAAATGCTGAGTAAGTAGAGGAAGGGAAAACTGATTCTGCCGGCCAGGGTAGCAAATCTAGATTAAAACTAACATTCCACAGAAGATGATAAAATGTTCTTTTCTACTGTGTTTGATGCTTCTGGACTATTTGCAGTACATGTACCAAATAATGAAAATGTGGTACTTGATACCCTGAATTAGTCCCCTCCTACACTAGGGAATTAGCTGGATTGGACTATTTATTATACAAATACTATGCAGAAGCAAACACATTGAAGTGTCAGTTATAATCCAGCTAATCCAATCAAACTCAGTCCAATACAGCTAGTCAGATTACCCAAAATGGCATTTGGTTATCCCAGACAACAGGGAAACACAACTTCAAGTAAATTTGTGTGTATGTATATATACCTACAATACCACTGAAAGAACCGAGGCCACTACTCCGGAAGGGGGAGCATAACTCCACAGTCCAGAGAAATGGAGGGTGATTTTGAGAATAAAGGAAAAACAATTACTCCCTCCGCCTGCTTTTATGTGTCCTGCTACTTAAACCAAGTACACCACACATATTGGAGGAGGTTATTTGACTAGCCAAACGATATCAGGGCTTATAATTTTTTTGATATTTTTGTAGAGTGATTGTGGCTCTACAACATTACAAAAGATTCACTCATTATTGCATCGTTTGGCTAATCAAATAACCTCCTCAAAATGCTTCGTAAGCTTGCAGGACACATAAAAGCAGACCGAGGGAATAGAAACTTAGATAGAGAACAAGCTGCTCACCGATTTTCAGAAGCATATCAGTTTTAGTAATTTTCCAAGAAGCATCCCAGTTTTAGGAATTGTCCAAATTGACAGTTATTTATACTCTTAAGTGATCCTTTCTGTTGGTTGGTACGCAATTCGGTATACCTTTAGTTCTATGGAGTAGAAAAGAAATTGGTTGGCTTGATCCATACTAGTTTAATTTTAACTTTTAAGGTGCGAGTTCGCTTCTATAAGAGGTAGGGAACCTTAATAGTCTGACTCTCTATGTCTTGCAGTGTTCTACTTCAACTATGTGCTCTTAATGAGTTCATATTGAGCTTGCCATGATTTTTTTTATTTTTTTTTTTTTTGTAGTGCTGATTATGGCGGGACCCCAATTGAGATATTTTATGCAGCAGTATTGCCCAATTCTATGATCAGTGAAAATGATTATATGATACATTGATTCTGCATGGGAGTGGATTAGCAAGACGGGATTGCATATCCCAAAGGAAACTGCGATCCTGAGATAACACATGCACTTGAGGCTTAGAAAACCAACCTTCCTTGGTCATCACCAAGCCTTAGGGATGATATCACAACCTCAGCAGATTCATCGTCAAAGTAGACATCCTGTCAGATAAAATAAGACCAACTTAGTTTAACAGGGACGATTTGTGTATCTAAATATAACATTTCTGATAAACAACGGCTGTGTTATAACTGCTTGAGGTTCTCCTTTACATAGGGCTAAGAGGGTAAGAAAGATAGTCCAATATAAGCAAGCAACATACCTCATCATCTCGGTCACCATTTCCATTGCCCTGCAACCGCAGACAAAATGTGTGAGAGAATGTTTGCATTTTAAGAAACATGTGAACTACGAGATTAACCCAGCCATACCTCTTCAGCATTCTCATTATCATAAATGGTGTATCTAAATGCTTGACTTAGATTGTTTGCTAAAGTAGCTACATCATAATCTCTGTCCTGAATGTCGTCTTCGTCGCTATCTCTTGTCCGGTCTTGCAATGCAGTCGGACGCCTGTTCAAAAATATCCAAAGGAAAAGTTCATATCAGAAATGAATGCAACATTGTGCTGGAAAGCTAAGACGCAAACAGACATCTTTCAGTAGCACACTTCTTAATTAGGGTTGACTTGAGGTTTGTGGTCCTGCTAATGGCACTTTTAAACCTAAATAGAAAATCCCTATCACCCAATATCTTGTACACAAGTACTTGCATTCAAAACCTAAAAAGCTCATCCTTGCAATTAACACCTCCAGCTTTAGAATAGGAGTATGGAGAAGTGATTATTTTTAGGATAAGAAAGAATCCCAGACAGAAGAAAATCCTCGGGCACTCGACAATGGACAAGTACTATGGCACTTCTAAATTTATATTGTAGTACCAGGGAGCGAGCGGAACCTAGAATTTTAGGTATGGTTTCATGTAACCATAACTCTGTCTGCTTGTGATTTTTGCCGCTGGTTCCAATCCCTGATAAAGAAGGGTTGCAATTGGTTGATGATCAGTATGAAACGTTGTCACAACAACGCTATATGATTTCATCAACTATTTCAAGCACGTGATACGAAATATTATAAACCAACTTGATAAATCTCTCAGTGTTAATTGGGATGTGGCCTCTAAACAAGAATAAAGCTCGTAGTATCTCATAGTTTTAGAAGATATTTCCCACCACAATCAAGGAAGCTAAGAACGTGAAAGATGCAGAGGGGAGAGATATAGGAGACTGAACGAGAGAGAAGTTAGCACTTGGCAGACAAATTCGAAATACAAGAACTGTGGGATAGAGAAAGGACTAGGTCTTGAGGAAAACCCCGAACAATCATTTTATGCAAGAAGACCACTTCTTATAGTCACATGTCAGGGGACTAAATATTCTTTTGAACTACACAAGTTCAAGCAATTTGGGTTAGCTGCAAAACAAAATCAGTTTTTCAGACCCAATACATATCTCATACAAGGGGAAGACCTGCAATAAACCGTTGGCATCAAAACCACTGCACTTGACCGTATAACCATATGAGAGAAAGAAGCCTACCCACAAGCCCATCTGTAGACATTTTCTGTGACATTGCGCTCATGTAAAACAGTAGCTTGCCAATTACTCCATTCGCTGTTTCCCTGAATACCAAAAGTCAAGGCTTCATTTTAGTCAAAATATGTATATTCTATCCAAATATCAAAAGAATTACATGATCGGAAAAATCAACGTGAGCAAACAATTCAAATGATAGAAAATGCGGCGTAAAGTGACAAACTATTGAATGTGCCGCGATAGGGTAGTTAACTACCCTCGAGCTTTGTTCAATACGCACTCGCTAACCTCTCTGTTTGTAAATCATCAAAGAACACATTTACTTTTTCGTAAATAATTATACAAAATACTCCTCTGTCAACTGCCGTAAGGAATATCCTCCGAAAACTGACTGTTATTTATACCATTTTAATCCGCTCACATGAAATTGAACAAGCAACCTGACGAATCAGAAATATCCTCCGATCTAATAATTTCTCCTCAAAGAGAGCCAGTTTCCTCTTCCTTCATCGCCTCTTCTAACAGAAAACACATCGACTGGAATCTGAACTTTCCTATTCTTTTCCTCCATAGCCCACCTCAATACAAACCTCTGTATATTAGGACGATCCCACAGGTTATTCCTCTATTCAATCACTGGATTATGTTCTTCAATCCCTCTCTCTGAAACCAACCAATTTCTAGGGGATTTTGGGCTGTTGTTCAATCTATTTTAAATCAATAAATTTTGTGATTTGTGGGTTTGGGCCTGTGTTTGTCTGATTAAAAGAAAAATCAACACTAGATTTCGTCTTGTGGCCAAATAGCTCTTGACTCCAACCGTCGAATAGTTTCCTCCAAAATAACCCACTTGATCCAACCAGCACCAACAACCACAATCCATCGCCACCAACAGCAAGTCTGACAGGAACGAAAATCAGCCTTGTACGAACACAGAATTCAAGCATTAAACGAATAGATGAAGATCTATAATCAAAACCCAGAGTTTTGAACCCAGCATACGAATTCGCTACTAATAACCAGTGCCATAAATTTACCCTTTTCTTTTGATATCGCATGATGAAACAAAATAATCATCTCCCTTCCAGTGCATCTCTTTTGTAAACCGACCAATGTCAAGCTCAATTGATAACACGCAACCAAATTTTGGAGAGGAGAAACCCAAAAATTGATGCCCTCGACCCCAAAATTGAAGAACAACATGGTTGATGTTAAGGTTTGAGGAACATTGGTTTTGAGTTTAGGGAAATGTTTTCTGGTTTTGCGGCTGGGTTTGATGGTCTACGACTAATAGAAGCAACTAGAGAGAAAGATAGGAGAAGCGAACCAACACAAGAGTCGCTGGCGCCGTCAAAAACTTCAACATCAGCGTGTATCCGTCTGTCGTGGAATAGGAGCCCTAGGTCCCGACAAAAAGGATCTCTAACAGGGTCATTGGGATTTGTGGAAATGGGGTTATCCAATTCGGAATTGGCGTTCATGGCAGAGTAAAGGCGTTGAAGAGGCGAGAAACCCAATCCAGATTTGGTTTTGGTTGAGGTTTCTCGTCTGTTAAGGCGTCGCTTTGGTGGGGGTGAGAGATAGCTGTGTTCTGCGGCTGAAGGAAGAAGACGAGTAGTAAAGAAAATATTAACTTCTTAAAAAATTAATTAAAAAGCCGTCGGTAAAATGGTAATTTCATCTCCACCAGAACGGCGCGTCAGTAATAGGGGTGTTCCTTGATGAGTCCCAAACAGTAAGGGTATCGACTGCATTAGTTTGTGTAAATTACCCGTCCTGATGCAATGTTAATATTTGCACCAAGGGCTAATGGTAAAGAAAATATCAACTTCTTAAAAAATTAATAAAAAGCCGTCGGTAAAATGGTAATTTCATCTCCACCAGAACGGCGCGTCAGTAATAGGGGTGTTCCTTGATGAGTCCCAAACAGTAAGGGTATCGACTGCATTAGTTTGTGTAAATTACCCGTCCTGATACAATGCTAATATTTGCACCAAGGGCTAATGGTAATAGCACTAAAGCCCACAGATTATTCAGAGTTCTTCATGAAGAGATCTTCTTTCCTACCTGTGTCTCTTTATCCAAGAACTTATTTACAAAATCATCCGATCCTAGTGGACGGAGAGTATCTCTAGTGTTGTCCACTCTTTTAGACCACAGAAAGTATAATGGAACAGTAGCAGGATGAGTAACTCGACTTAAGGGAACTACGTAAATGACTCCTACACTATACAAATCACTAGCCGTAATGAAGAGCTTTGACATCATATCCTCGTTCAAACAGATGCATGAAATAATAGAATGGCTATGGTTGTGTCAGCAATTGCCAGACTATGTTGGAGAGAAACTGTTCTCTCAAATTTGTGTGCACCCATTAGGGGTTTCATCTTCATAGGTATGATCGTGTGACGCTCAACCAATACCCCATTTATAATCTAGCAGCCAAAAAGAAAGAAATCTAATAGCCAAAAAAAAAAAGAAATAGAAGAATAATCAGGCTTCAGCGTTCAGGGTGTTGTAACACATTACCTAGCGTTTCTATGATCCAAGACATTGTTGACAAACAATTTCTTAAACCGGACAATAGAAAATGACTATCTAACACAAGAACATTATTTTTCTGTTAACAACTCGGAAATCAAATGTGATAACTACAAATGACTCGAGCAGTAGACAAAATCTCGTTGATAAATTATTTAGACAGGTGTATAAAACAATTAGTAATCAAGCTAGTAACACATACCTGCAGAAATGTTTGGAAGCTATTGTTTCCATTCGACAACTGGACGAGCTTATTAGATATCCGTGTTATATGACCAAGGTTCCCTGCCCGAGGTGTCCGTCTCCCAGCAGCAAGTAAAGTTGGCTACAAAATCAACAAATTCACAGCATCAGACACAAAATATTTCACAAAGAGCTTATAGGGATATGAATCTATGACGAGGCCTGGCAAGATGGCAATTGATGTGTTTCAGTAAAGAGACAATGATTGAACAGGTTTCAGTATAAATGTGAATCGTTGATTGACAGGTCCAAGATATGTTTATATACCCCTCATTTCAAACAATGAGCACCCAGTTTGAACAAATAAATCTAACCAAATTTTGAAACTGCCTTTTTAAGCAATGGTCATGTTCATGGTGATAGATGATAAATATCACAACAAAGAAAGAACCTGCCTTTTAAAGCAATGGTCATGTTCATGGTTATAGATGATAAATATCAAAACAAAGTTGAAGTCTTAACTGTTATGACAAACAAAAATGCAAAGAAAAGAACCGAACACGTGAATTTATGTGGTTCAGCAAAATGGCCTACATCCAAGGAGTTGCAGAGATTTCACTAATCAAACAAAAACATCCCAGAGAGAATTACAGGCGAAATCAGACAAAGCTCAACATAATGCTACGAGCCTACAAACCCTAAATGCTGTATAAATAGGCGACTTGTTGAACCGGACCAGATCCAAGCCTGTACAGGTCAAATTGGGGCCCAAGTCTTCGCTCCACGAATCATGTCTCCTTTATTCTCCTTTGGGGTCGTAGAAAAACATGTGTCCGGTCCCGTACATAAACCAGGCCCCCAGAACCAGGCACCATCCATTATTAACTAATTATTCTGCCACTATCTAATACCAGTCTATTATTTTGGAACATAACTAAGTAAAATTAACTTCTAATTTCTTAGATTACACAAACACGTCAAAATGTCTAGAGCTTGTTCAATAAGTAACTAATTTATGAGATAATGTTTAACACTGACATAGCACCCACATCTCATTCACACACTGCAATCTCTATATGACTCCTTCCATTCCATAGGGCAACTCTATAGATCTTTGAAAAGTTGGCTAGTACTGGCATCGGACCAATGTTGTATTATAAAAGTCTTTGGAGGAAATTAAATTTCAGTAAAATTCACATCGGAAGAGGGCATGTTGTTACGCATTTGATATACGTTTGAAAAATTTATCTAAGAGGGTGAACAAGGAGTTACATAAGGGTTACAGGGAGCTACTAACATAAATATTGCCTCGTTTGGGGCATCGAATTATTAGTTTTTGGGTTATTGGTTTATTAAAATGCGTGGTTGAAGTGAAGAGAGAAAATATACTTCATCTCACTTCACCTTCACCACTAGGTAAAACAAATAATCCAATGCCCCAAACATAGCCATCGTGAGAACTACTACGTGGAAATTTTATCCACACTTTCTAAGAATATCACAAGTAACTATATGGATACAATCTTTCGTATTTGGATGTCAAATTCAATCGCCACATCGACTTAAGAACTTTGCTGCAACATTGAACAGGCATTCTCCACTTTATGATACCAACCTGGTTTTGTTCGCAAGAAAGAGTGGGGTGTTTATCTGTTTGAAGAATTTTCCCAATCAAATCACAATCTCGGAGAAGATGATCAACAACTGTACTGTTACTGCTCTCCAGGCATGATAGAATAATACTCTCCACATGATGATGCAATGAGTTATTAAAAGGGTACCTACACCAACCAACAAGAAGATAAGTTTTTTCTGCTCATCCAAAGAAGTTTTTCTTTACAACTGCTAGCAAAGTCAATATCACCAAATAAACTGAGTAGCTTACTCAAAGAAAAGATCAATGATCCTCCGAATTGTCCCTGAACTGACTAGTTCCTTCTCAGCAACTTCATTGCCAGTTTTCAGTAGCACAGCAATGAACTCCACAATCTGAAATCAGTCAATACATAACAAATGACCAAAAGTACGACGGGGATACAAAATGATGCATAAACCATTGTCATCCACCAAGCACAAAAAGTGAACAATCTAGATTAATTATTGAGCATTGACAATGAGGTGTAGTAATCCACCATCAGTCTAAATAATCGGTCCAAATATAATATGGTCACCTCTTGTGTCATAATATTCAGCCTAGGTTAACTGAGCCTTTCTTTGACGATTATTGCTCTTGTCATAATATTCAGCCTAGGTTAACAAGGCTTTAAAGCATTATTTGTTCACACACCAGGTCGAAAGTGAGAAGTTTTTTTCAGATTTTCTAATTCCAAATTTACCTTCTGAGATAAAATTATGCATAAATTGGAGCTGCGGCAACTAAGATTTTGTCTAAAAGGCAATTTTGAAATAAATGGAACTTGGTAGACTCAGGAAACGGGTCAACCTAATGCTAAATAACATTGAAATTTCATGGGAGATAACAACCTTCAGCCGGTGCTTCCCAAGAGGAGGTGCAAGCTGACCATAAGTTGTAGGCAAAATCGCCTCGTCAGATGAAACATCCAATAGCGTCAGCAAATCACCTGCAAGTCAGATGGGCAATTCTCATAATTTTGCTAACAGAGAATAGCAAGTAACAAAGTGGGTGCTTGAACTCAAAAGAGGAGGCATGACAGCCATAGCACTAAACTTGACCAGTAGCTGGAATTACACCTACATTTTAAAATAAATTTGACATTTAAAACTGGTGTTTACTTTCCACGATGTCTGTAACCAGACTGTCAGAGCCAGGACAAGTATTGAATAACTTAACTCACCCAAAATATGTTTACCAAGTAATTCACATGCATCATTTAGTGTTCAATGGTCTCAGTACGTTGCCAAGAAGTTTCAGGTCTTTTTATTCTCATGGCTCACACAAGTAGTAAATAAGAATGTTAAGGCTCCCATTGTTCATAAAAGGAACCCAAAATTCTCAGAATGCAAACATGATTTACTATCCCCATTGCGGAGTCTTGTTAGCTCCACTTCAAGAATTCAATTGCGGGAGAGAAAACTTGCAACTCTCAAATTAACATGATACTGAAATATCAGTAACAGCTTGTACAGATAAAGATACCGCAGGTAAGTTAAATGAACACATGCACCTTGCGAGCTCACATACCGTCTAAAGAAAGCATCTCAGCACGCAAGTTCAAGAAAAGCGGCTTAAAATGTTTTTTCTATTCTAGCTATTTGATGTGTAGAATGATGCAAAAATCCAAGGCAGGAAGGGATGAGAGCATAATCGCTCTATATTTCATCAGAGAGGACTACACCAATAAGGGCTGACAGTCCAAAACGTAGGACATTTTGATATTTGGTTGAACAAGCCATTCTCATTTCAGAGTAAGAAATTTGAAGAACCAAAGGTATAGTTACAACTAGAACACATTGTACAGTTAAATGCCACAAGAAACTGTCACATAGGCCCATCCAGCAATAAACTCAAACACCCATTGTACGCTAGATATATAAAAGTACATTTTTATGGAAGAAGCCAGAGATATCTCAGCATCTAAAAAAAGCAGTAAATACAGTGGATACTAACCAAGCTTTGGCAGCATTGCACCAACAGTCTCAGGATTGGCTGGTCTCGGTGACTCGTACATGTGTTGATTTCGAAATGAATAAATTAAGGGAGATGAGATCGATCTTTTAGGATCCAACAAAGATATGCACACAGATAATGAGTAGACAAGGCTTGACTTAGAATTTGAGTCTTCCAGGGCATGATTAAATATTCTTGCAACAAAACTGCACAGAAGTTAAGAAGAAAATTAGCAGACCATTAGGACTTGAGTTAAACAAAAGAAAACATACAACATAAGGAGACAAAGTCCAGAACCTACAAACCTTGGACTAGATAGTTTAGCAGCAAGCGCAGACGAAGCATTACGTGTAATTGCACACAAAGTTTCTGCCGCATTGGCATGAACTTCAGGTGTATTCTGTTTCATTTAGAAAAAACAGTCACATAACTGTAACAAAACTTTTGTAATGTAATGAGATTGAAAATACTATGTCTCATCTATATGCCAAACAAAGACATATGTACGACGCTTTGTGGATGATTTATCATAGGAAAGCAAAATTAACATGGAATTGTTCCTTTTAACCTACTCATGAAAGAGCCATGTCCATATCACCCAACTCCTAACACAGAAGGGAAGTTTCAGGCTTCCTGAAGGTCCAGCAGTATGTTAAGAGGCACGCCTATTTTAGTTCAAGTGAAGCCCAAAATTTTCATTCACGTGAAAGAGCCAAGTCAACATCACGTGGTCCACAACCCAGGATCCTCCAAGTTCCAACATGAAACAAAATGAGCACCACTCGGTAAGAATAATGGCTTTCTTATCACTAGACGAGGATTCTTTCCACAAATGTCCCATAAATTTCTCTTGCAAATAATCTAGCCAAAAAAGAATAGTAATCATGTTTATAGGCAAAAAGGGGTGCAAATGGGCTTTCACATGAATCACTAATACGATTAAAATCATTGATCAACCATGCTTAACTGCAGAATTCTGATGGGATTTCTCTTTAGTACCAGTATGACAACACTCGAACCATTATAATGTATAGGAATGAAATTATTGCTATGGTGACTAAACACATGGAACTGATCAAGTTGCCGCCTTCACATGACTAATTAGTATTTAGTAATCAAAGAACAATCCGCCAAAATTAACATTCTTAACTAAACTTCTTTTACTCACCGCAGGACTGAGTTTATCCACAATCATTTCTAGTAGATTGCTATCAGATAACAACTGCATCACATCCAACGAATTGGGATAAATATGGTCATCAGCGCCTACAAGTCGAATTAAAACCTGGAAAAATAAACATCAGCTGAGTTAATAACCAATATGAACAAGCCTATATAAACATGCCTTGAGAACAATTAAGTGTGAAATAAAATAAAATAATGATGTGAGGCTATAAAATCATGGGGAGAACAGTTCTGAGGTATTAAGCCGTTGTTTCTTACCTCCATGATCGAAGTGATACCAATCAAATCAACCAGTTTGCGGAAAACATCCTGATGGGCCTGCATAAATCCAGTAAACATGTTAAGTTGGGAGATACGTAGAACTAAAGACAGGAAATAAGACATTAAAACTGATAACATTTGGATGTAATTCCCTTGTGATTTAGATTACAACTTTATCATAGACATACCCCAAAACAATATATTAAAGAAAAAGGTGGGGAATTACTTCAAAAATTATGTACGAAAGCGTTTTCATTCCAGCTGAAAGCATTCAAAGAACTTAAAATCCACTGACAAATTCTCTTAGAACTTCTAAGAAATACTTGACAAGACCAGAACTCTTGGAAGCATATTCACAACTTGGTTTAGGTATGTAAAGAGGGTCAAATTAAAAGGGCAGAGGCATAACCAGCCGTTCCAGGCACATATTCCGCAGCTATTACTTCTGAGTTCTGACATCCTTGTCCTAGATCACTCTCAAGTCCAACAATCCAATAACGCAAAAAGGCAGCCCAATGGCAAACTTTAGCATTGGAGATGTCCAAGTATCATCAGATAAACATAAGCACCTGACCCTGACAATTTGACTCCTAACTCTAAATCTGCAATAAACCCTGTGAAATAGGGAATTTCCCGAGATGTTCTGTTCAACAATCTGCTCAAAGCACCTGACAGGAAAATGAATAACAGAGAAATGGGTGACCCTCACCGGAAACTCTGAACGACTAAGAGAAGTCCTTGGGTTCCTCGCACACCAAGATAGACACAGAAAGTGTATAATGCATCATGAAATAGTGTCAAGGACAAATCACAAGCTTGATGGTGTCAATCCTTTTTCCGAAATACACTTGACAAGACATGTTGTGCCATCACCTTAATCTCTGGTCCATACTCAACACTCAAGGGCCCAAAACCTCCCAACAAATCATCCTCTTCAAAAGGGATATCCGAGAAATCTCGTGAAATTCCCTGGAATCACTAACCTTCTATAGAAAAAATGTCAGGTCTCCATCTCCTGGATAAAAACCAGTAGTAACCTGCAATAACCACAGATAGGGTCTCATTCGCCCACAAGAAGTATGTCACACCCTAATTTTACAGAAGGCAAGTACAACATTACAGAACACTGGGCACTCTTCTTAGGCCAAAGTCACTTCAAATCTCGAGTTCTAATGCCAATAAGTAGTCTCAAGTTTGATGCGTCAGATGAACTCATTCAGTAGCTCATCTCAATTGACCACCTTTTCCTACTCCTTACCACTATACTCGCCACTATCCAACCTAGCATGTCACAACTATAATGCTTCACCTCAAAAAGGCTATCATTGCTTTAGATACAATACTTTTCACCATAGAATAGTGATAGATGACAAAATTCAACCCATTACATAAAAATCAAACACTTCATATTGTGTCGCTCACACAGCACAGATTTGAATTTTTTAAAGTTGTGAAGAAGTCGCAAGTGGTTCACTCACTTGAACATAATTCATGAGGGGGATAGTCTTCCGCAGCATCAGGCAAATGACAACCTGATCAAATAAAAAAGAATCACAATAACATTAGAAGCTTAACAATATTGACAAGTATGATTAAAATGCGGTGAAATCATAAATCACCACTCATACCTTGCTGAAATACCCAGCCAGCAATGCACTATGTGTACGGTTAATTTCCAAGAACGAAAAAAGTAAATCCATTAGCTGCAAATGTGCAACAAAGGCAAATTTAGAATAGAAAAACATCCAAACAAAATTTGATCAGTTACAAAATGCAACTAATAGTGATGTTTTGAATAAATACCTCTTCCTCCTCGACCAAGGTCTTTAAAATAACATCAATTTCGCAAGTAAATACCTCACAAGCAATAAAGGGGAACCTACATGATTGGTGAAACAAACATTAGTACATATCTTTATGTTGGGGAAAACAAATAGCAATTCGCGAAAGAGAAACAGTAGAATTTGTTTTTACTATCAAATAGCAATGAGATAGTGATTCAAAACTGGTCTGATAGATCTATGTCCAAGTGCACTTTTCACAAAAATTGCCACAGACAATGGATATTCATGTTTGATGAGAGGCCACACTAAGCATGAAAATATGCAATGTTATGCAAACATACAGAAACATAACAACATACTTGAAGGTTCTTTTGCTTTCAGCATTCTCGGGAGGATCTTCAACAATATACCGCAACAACTGCTCCACTTGGGCTCTGTCCCTCAAACTGGGGGGAAAAATCTATGTAAGTATCTCATTGAATGAAGTGCTGCACAAAAAACTATACAATCTAGCTAGCAAAACAAATTCTGATAATCCTAATCATGATGCAATACAATGTAGTTTCCTGTATGACAAAGCACATAATCTCAAACAGCAAGATTAGAGTGAGGATAATTACAAATTGATCAGGCGGCTGTTTAAAGCTTTGCATTCCTGAATTATCTCTTCTTCATCTAGGAGCTCTTCTAAAGTGAAATCTTCCTTGTCTAGAACTGACTCCACCTGTAAGAAAAACTTGATGAATATAGGGAAGAGCAAGAAATGTGAATAGATTGCTTACAAAATGCCCCCGAAAAAATCGTTCACCGAATATAACTAGGCCGGTTTCAAACCAGATTAGAAGGAAGGCTACCAGCTTTGGGGGACTGTACGTGGATCTAAAATATTCAGCATTTGTTTTTTACCTTCCAGAGCCTCAGGGAAGCTGACATATGTCCCACTCTAAAAGTATAACCTAAACAACTGATAACAAGCCCCGTGACGAGTACCCAGCCACAGATGCAACTCAATATCACAATTTACTTGAAAGGAATAATGCACCAGAAGGAGCATTACTCAACAAAAGATCGTCACATCATCTGATAGAGCAGACTATTGAAACCTTAGAAACTTGATATTTCTATCATAATCGGTCGAAGAATTCAAAGATAATGAAATCCATTATAACAAAATAGTATTGGAGGTGCAGATTGAGAGTGGACAGTAGATTACGAGCCCGAGGTAAATGTGGTTAATAATAATAACAGGTTCGATTACATTAAAAAAACTGTGTTCGTGTGAAGTGTTGTGTGATCTCAGTATGAAAAAGGACATAAAGAAGGCTGTAAGAGTTGCCATAATCTGTAAATGTTCCTACGAGAAAACATAATAACGAAAGAACATATTCAAGTCCCAAATGATATAGGACTGCAAAGAAAGAAACAAGTGACGAAGTGCAAAACTCGCTAATTGGGCAAATGATGGAACGAACACCGGTAGATGATGACAAACAGAAATTCACACGATCGTTCCCACAGATACCCCCTAATGAGTTGATAACAAAACAGAAGAACGAAATAGTAATTTAATCTTGCTTGAGATATATAAAAGAACAAGCGTTGGGCATGTAAAGCAAAAAACAAATTTATTTTATCCAACACAGGAAAGAATTATCAAAAGATACTGATTCACCTAGTCATAACTCCTAGTTAGTGCGGATATAGGTTAGTTGAGTTGCATTAGAAGTAAAGCATATGATATTGTTTTTCTACACACAGTGACCTCTTTCATACTGCATTTGTTATACTGAGTACTGGACAACCCGAAAGCTTGGAGTATACAGTTTTTACAGATCCATCATCTCTTTGTTAAAAGGAAAGGAATGAGCTCATTCTTGTAGGTCAGAAGTCAACACCAAACACCTATCAGATATCGAACTCCAGTAGCTTACATGTTCTCTTGCCTCATCTTATCTCCACCAAAGTCTGCAAACTTTCCACATCGTAACCCCCCCCCCCCCCCCGCCCCACACCAATGATGCCATACGTAACAAAATAGTAAATTGCAATTAATAGGTTGTGCATTCGCATTACTCATAACTTAATCTTAGCGGCTCACAACATACATGTTAAATTGAAAATGATTGCCCATGGAACCATCTCCAATTCAAACCGACATAGTTTGTTGATGGAATAGTTAAAAAGTGTCATATATCGAGTAAACGGGTGGTACTTATAGAACCAATGTCCTTCAGTTCCCAATCTTGTGGGATAGCAGCAACGGTCCAAAACTCAGAATGCAATTGAAGCTTCAGATTTGTCAAAAGCCTAAAGAAGTTATGCCCACTCAGCTGAGAAATAGGAGATACACAGATAGAACTAGCAATGTTTACTATCATGTGCTCTTACGCGATCCATTAACAGTATCAAGATCTAATGCAATCTATCATTCTCAAAACTAGTAAAAGCCAAACAGATTATTGTGAACATCACCAAACAAAACCCACTCGATGCGAAATACAAAAGAGGTTGAGTGGTCAGAATCATCCAATTAGATGCAGTAAACACAGGTTAATTTCATGATACAGTGGCAAAGAGAACAAAAATCCAAAGTCCAGATTGCATCAACATAGAGAAAACACCATCGAGAATGAGAATTGAAGTTAGATAAGAAGCTCGCGGGGTTGACTAATAGAGAAATCGCTAAATCAGGACAAAGTCAAGCTTTTTTTCTCTCTAATTGATGGGAATTATGCAGAAACGAACAGAGGACCGCAAGCATATCATACTTACCGGCGAAGAAGTAGAGAGAGAGGTGAGCTTCCAAAACATATCGACGTATGTGTGCGTGTTCAACAGCAGCAGAAGAAGAAGCTTCGATGTGTATGGGAAGGAGCTGGAGAAGGCAGATCTGTAAAACCCTAAATCGAATAGAGGTCAAGATTCAAAGTAGGTCTGAGATGTGGTTGAGGGGGTTTGGGGAGGTGAAGAGAAGAGAAGAAGAACCCTAATTTTGAGAGAGAGAGGGAGAGATCAGAATGGAGAGGGAGAAGGGGGAATGGCCTTTTTCTCCTTGAAATTGGCTGCAGCTGCGAGACGACGACGAGGGCTGGCTTCTCTAATGACGATAGAGAGAGATGTTTGGGGGATATACCAAAAGGAAGAGTAATAGTAGTAGTACAAAAATGTGGTCTGGAATAATTTTAACAATAACACCCCCTTCCAAATCAAATGGAGTGCTACTATGTGTGTTACGCCGGATTTGTCAATTTTGTTTATTCATAGTAGTAGTACTAATTATTTTCTTTTTTTTTTTTGAGTAAAAGACTATTTATTAATAAAAATCAAACTGTTGGGCTAGTGAGGCCCTTTACATCATCTTCAATGGCTTTTGATGCCCAATGGGGCTCTAAACTGATCCACTGTTGCTCTTGTTGTGCTTGGAGGCCTTCTTTAGCATGGAGGTGTGCCACATAGTTGGCAGTGCGCCTGATGTACCTGATCGAAAATGTTGAGAACTGTCTGGAAAGTTGCACCGCCTCATTTAACACTGCACCTACTTCGGAGAAACTCTCCACTTTCCCATTCATAGCCCCTTTCATTTCCGAGACGACGGTGAGTGCATCTGTCTCTAACTCCATGTTTTTGCAGCCGAGCTTGAGGCCAAATCTCAGACCGTCGCGGATGGCCTGACCTTCTGCCGTTCTGGGTTTGGTACCGAAAGCCACCGGCTTGGCAAATCCGGCGATGTATCTCCCGTTCCCGTCCCTGATGACACCTCCTACGCTCGCCTTGGAGATCTTCGGATCCCATGCGCCGTCAACGTTTAGCTTGACAGCGTTAGCTTCCGGCGGCCTCCAGGTCTGAGACGGCGGGATTGATTGGGGTTTCCGTTTGAAGTTGCTTTCTTCGAAACTTGTAAGTTTATCCATGGCTAATCTTGCAATCTCTTCTCCGGCGATTCTCTTGTTTCTGAAAATCCACTGGTTTCTTGCCGTCCAAATCCCCGATAGACACGTGCAGATGAGTTGAATTCTTTTTTTATTTGTTTCTCTGATAAATAATTCCTCGATCCAGCAGTTGAAGCTTATATTTCTGATATGCAGATCTAAACCTGGGAAGGCTGATTTCCAGGTTTGTTTTGCGATTGGGCATCGGAGGAACAGGTGCGTTTCGTCTTCTTCTTCTTTGCCGCAGAGATCACAGATGGTTGGGATGTCTATCTTTATTCTATTAAGATTTGTCTTGGTTGGGAGAGACCTATTCCACCCTCTCCAGATTGGAAAAAGGTTCCTTCGGGGGATCTTGACCTTCCACAGTTTTGTCAACCATGGGTGGTCGTGATGTTCTGATCTATTGCTTGAGACAGTGTTTTGAGAAAAGCCATGTTTTACCGCTAATTGGTATGCAGTACTTACACTGTAAATCCCATTTTCTGTTTCATTCCAAATAAGCTTGTCTTGAATTTGAGATTTTGCAAGTGGGATTCGAACTATATCCACAACATCTATGGGCCAAAAAATTTCTTCAAGTTTTTGCAAATTCCATGTCCCTTCTTCTGCATTAATGAATTCTTTAACCTTGAATTGTTGACTTGGCTTTTGTGTGATTGGCTTGAAAAAATTTTCTCTGGGGATCCACGGATCTGAGAACGCATCCACTTGGTCCCCATCTCCTATTCTCCAACGAAGTCCTTGTTGGATCAGGGGTCTACTAGCGAGTATACTCCTCCATGTGAATGAACATTGAGAAGTTGCTTCGACTGTCCAGATTGTTTTCTGCGAACAATATTTCTTTCTCAAAACTTGGCTAAGTAACGAATCAGGGGTTGTGATTAACCTCCAAAATTGTTTGCCTAACATGGCTAGATTGAAAGATTGTAGATCTTTGAATCCTACACCTCCCTGTGCCTTGTTGCGCTTCAGCCGATCCCATGAGACCCATGTGATTCCTCTGCTGTCATCTTCTTGGGCCCAAAAGAACTTTCTGCTCATTGTCTCAATCTTCTTACAGATGGATTGGGGGAGTTTGAAACAGCTCATTGTGTATGTGGGTACTGCTTGTGCTACAGCCTTGATAAGAATCTCGCGTCCTGCAAAAGAAAGGGAGTTTCGTTTCCAACATTTGAATTTACTTTCAACTTTTGCCATTACAAAACTGAAATCCAAATTTTGCCAATGGATGTAGGCAAACCCAGGTATTGATCATGTGAATCAACTAGCCGGACTCCAAGAAGATTGCTCAACTCTTCCTTCCTTCCTTGCTCAAGATTTGCCGAGAATACTACTGCACTTTTGTCTAGATTTATTTTTTGGCCAGAGGCCCTTTCATAGCATTGTAATATATGTAAGATAAAGTTGATCTCCTCCTCTTTAGCTTTAGAGAATAGTATACTGTCGTCGGCAAAAAAGAGGTGTGTAACTTTCGGACCATTACGAGAAGCTGAGATACCCGAGACCCGATTCTCCCGGTTCGCTGCGGTTAAAGACCTGGAGAGGGCTTCCCCGCAAAGAAGGAAGAGATATGGAGACAATGGACAACCTTGACGGAGGCCCCTTCGAGGTAACACTGAACCACAACTTCTACCTTCATAAGCAAAACTAAAAGTTGAGGTAGTAATGCACTCCATAACTAATTCAATCCAATTAGGTCCAAAACCCAACTTAGACATAACTTCTCTTATAAAAACCCATTCAACTCGATCGTAGGCTTTAGACATATCAATTTTTAAGGCGAAGCACCCAACTTTATCTTTTTTCCGATACTTCATCGTGTGTAAGAGTTCGTATGCTAGCAAAACATTGTCCGTTATTAATCTCCCTGGGACAAATGCACTTTGATAACACGAAATAAGATCCGGCAAGAGTACTTTTAGTCTATTAGCCATAGCCTTCGTGACTACTTTGTAAATTACTGAGCAAAGACTAATAGGCCGCAAGTCCGACGGACGTCTAACCTGATTCACCTTTGGGATTAGAGCAATAATCGTCTTATTGAAAACGGCCATACCTCTTCTTCCGTTAAGGATGTCTAAGCAGCTCTTTTCCACATCGACTCCTACCGTCCCCCAATAGGTCTGGAAAAAAGTTGCGGAGTAACCGTCAAAACCCGGGGCTTTTAACGGCCCCATTTGTTGCAAGGCTTCTCGGACCTCCTCACTCGTGTACGGCCTGTCTAACTGGGTTCTGTTCTCCTCTGTAATCTACGCCTTGATATTGCAGAGCATCGGTTCCATATCCTCTGTCTACGGATTAGAAGACGTAAATAAATCAGTGAAATATTTAGTTAGGATTGGAATTACCTCTTCTTCTTTGGAGACCCAGTTCCCATTATCATCTTCTAATCCTTTTAGGGTGTTGCGTGCTTTGCGAATTGTGGCCCTTCGGTGAAAATAGGCTGTGTTTTTATCCCCTTTTTCCAACCACTGGATTTTGCTTCTTTGTAGCCAAATTTCCTCTTCTTTCAACATTAGCGAGTTTATCTGCGATTTGAGTTCAACTATTGCTGTTCTGTTGGATGTGAAGCCTCGATTACTCTCAAGGTTCTCAATCTGTCTCTTCAACTCTGCTATTTGCTTAGTTACACACCCAACTTCCGACTTCTCCCAATCTTTCAGAGTAGATGCTAGATTTGCTAATCTAGTAACCAGTGGTAAGGAGTTGGGCATTTCACCCACGTTTTAGCGATCACCTCCCCGCACCGTGGCATTTGCGTCCAAAAAGACTCAAATTGGAAGCGACGGGGACCCCCCCTTCTATTCTTCGCCGCCTCCCAGATCAACTGCAGCGGGCAGTGGTCAGAGACCGTAGCCACGAGGTGGTTTACTCTGCTGGAATGGAAGCTGTCCATCCAGTCTAGTGTCGCTACCACCCTGTCTAGACGCTCGTAAATAATTTCCCCTTTCCTGGGGTTACTTTCCCACGTATATTCTTTGCCATTAAACCCCAAGTCATATAGCTCTAGATCTTGGAGAACTTGACGGAATTGACTGGCGCCTGCTTCGTCAAAGTTTCTTCCCCCCAATTTTTCTATCGACTTAGTCATAGCATTAAAATCCCCCATTACACACCATGGTAAAGTATTATTACCTCTAATACGACGAAGAAGTTCCCACGAATGGTGACGTTCTTTCTGATCCGGATTCCCATAAAAGCCCGTAATTTGCCACATTAGTTGCATATTATCATCAAAGATGGTGCAATCTATGTGCCATATGGAGCTCGACTGGATTTTTACCTTCAGATTTTCACGCCACAATAACGCTAACCCTCCTCCACGTCCCCTACTACTGACAAATTTTCCTTCAAAACCCACAAACTTGCGTTTGACGACTTCCATCTCCTCTGCTGACAATCTCGTCTCCATTATAAAGACAAGACTGGGGCCATGACTCTTCACCATATTGTGAAGAGCCGAGACATTCCGAGGGTTGCCCAGCCCTCGGATGTTCCAGCTTATTAGACTCATTGGTTGAGGGCGGACCGGTCACCGGTCTCCGCCCCTTCTGTAGATCTTGAAGCTCCTGCGATTGGTGATGTTCCCATATCATCTGCTGTACCACTGAAATCAATCTGTCTACCCTTCTTATTAGTTAAAATCTCCATCGCTGTTTTGTTGGGAGGTGGGCTGAAATAGGTTGTGGAGCCCTTCCTCTTGATTGGATCCCCTTCTAGATTTGTGCCAGTGGCTTTGTTGATGGACTTAACCCTATTTTTCACAGAAACACCCGGGTTCCTTGTAGCTCCTTGGATTACAGACTCCGCAAAGTTGTTGACAAATTCCATCTGACTTGGTGTTGTCTCAACTCCTCCGAATTCTGCCTGTGGAGTGGCTACGGGCTCTTCCATGTCTTTGTTTATCTGGACTGTTACGTTGTCCTCCTCCATATTCATAGGGTTTTGATCCTCTGTATTACCTGATTGACCTTCATTGTTACTTTCTTCTCCGGGTTCCACCCTCGGTTTGGGGGAAACCTTTTTGGATGTAGGGTGGTAAAGTAGGAATCTACCGTAACCCGGGTTTCCTGTCTTTCTGTCTGCTGCAGAAAATTCATCGCATAGGTTATGGTCGTGGGTGACTCTTCCACACCAACCACAGAGAGCCGGTATCCTTTCATAACGAAAATCAATCCACACCTTCTCTTTCCGGATCATAACGTGGACACCCCTTGGCAGCGGTTCATTGATAGGAAGCCGGAGCCTGACTCGGATATAGTTCCCGTCATCCCCTTCACTATAGATCCACGGGTCCGCGTCCACTACCTCCCCAACTTCAGATCCGACTCTACGACCTCCTTTTTCATTGACCAACTGGATTGGGAGTCCTATAATCTGACCCAAGCATCAAAAGAGTTAAAAGCAACATCCTTCGTTGGTTCACCAAGTTTCCATGGTTGTAGGAGGAGGATCTTCTTTTGGAAGATCCAAGGCCCCCCCGAAAAAACCCTGTCTAGGGTTTGTTGGTCCGGGAAACAAAACAAGAACGTATTCATGTCAACTTCTAGGATTGTAATCTTCTCCCCTTCAGTCCAGATTCTACGGAACATACCTCTCATCGCGCCAGCGTTGACACGTTCATCAGCCACAAACATACCGATCAGGCAATGCTTGAAACCTTTATCTGCCTCGTCGCAGTATTCGTCGTCGAAACCGACCGTACGATTCTCCTTCTCCGTATACTCCTCCGAAATTCTCACCGCCATCGTGAACCTGCGTCGGATCTTGGCTAGACTGCGGCTGCAATCTTTGCTGTCGGACTCCGCCGCTAGGGTTTTTTCTCCGAAAACCTCGGAGCTCTAGACGACTAAAAACTTTGAGGTTAATTATTTTCTAAATGTTCCTAAAAAATATTTTCTAAATATTAACAGTTTTGGTTTTTCACGGGGCAGTTATCATACTACCTATAATAAAAGAAGATATGGCCACTTTGCCAGCTAGGCGTTTTGCACACCGTGGACCACTGATTGGCTTGCATGTGTGTTTGCCGCCAATGTCCACCAACGGTAGCTTGCCACGTCCTTCTTTGCAACTCTTCGCAATTTATTCGGATTGAAATGTCTGTTTTGTCCTCGTGCGGAACGGTCTTTTACTGAGGTTATAATGGCATGATTATGTAATTGTGTTATCTGGTCTGGACCGATATGTAAATTCGATGAAAAAAATAGCTTTTGATAACTTCCGGTTCTGCCCCTGCTATTTGTCATTTACTGGTTCTTTTCAATAGATTTAGTGGTTGTAATTTTGGTGTAGGGGTTGGATGTAGATGTAAATTTGTTGAAAAAAATAGCTTCTGTTAACTTCCATTTCTGTCCCCGTTGTGTTCTCTTTATTACCTGTCCTGAATAGAGTTGGTGGCTGTAATTTGGTAGTGTGCTTTGGATGTACATGTAAATTCTGTTGGAATAGATGCCCTAGAGGCAATCTAGTTTAGTATGAATTTGTATTTGGCTAGAAATTCATTTATTATTTATTGGATATTTAATATAATGAAGTCCTTAGATTTACAATCGTGTTGTTTATCTTAAATATCCCTAGTCAAGTATAATGATTAATGGGACAATCATCTATAGACTAGTATGGGGTTGGATTGATATGGAGATATCACGATCCAACACATAGGTGTGCATTACGGAATGTTGCACTGGATTGACCCATCACCGAGAAGGCTACATACATGTTATGTTGAGTCACAAGTGCTTCTCGGTTACAATGGTATTGTCATCCTTAGACTTGAAGTCACTAGATATTCTAGTTGTGGATCATTGTGATCTTGGTAGCGTTAAACGCTACACCGTAACTGGGTAGTTATAAAGGCGTGTACTGGATACAATGAGAAGCAAGCTTAGAGATCGTAGTGGACGTAGAGAGGATTTGCCCCTCCCACATAACGGGAACAAATATCCTAGGCCACTCGAGGATAGTGCTTATAGAATGTCTGGCCAGACTCAAATAAATCAATATATGGGATATTGATGTTATTTGCACGAATAAGGCTATTCCATGGATCGAGAAACTAGGGATTGGATATACGAGTGTGACTTGTATGTCTCGTGTCCAATCCGGATATGGAGGCAAAGGGATGAGACAATTGCTTGTACAAGGTTGTCTAGATGACTATTCTATTAGTTGGCTAGAATGGATGTTTTGCTAGAAACCGCTCCATATTAGCAAGGAGTTGCTACCAACTAGATAGAACCTATGGGGTCACACGCTATATAGAGTTGTACTAGATTTGGGAATTAATTAATTGGATTAATTAATTAGAAGGATCACTTTGCAAACTCTTGCAAACTTAGTAGGGACTAATTTGCAAGGAAGGGACTAAATTGAATTCTAGTAGGACTAGAATAAGTCCTTTAGGTAGTTAACAAGGAGTTGTTGGACTATATAAAGGACCCTCTTTCCTTCCTTCCTCATAACTTATGCTCTAAAGAGAACATAACAAGAGTGGGAGAGAACAAAGGAGAGAGAGAGCAAGCAACAAGGAGGACGCCGCCCCCTTGCCGCCGCCCCCTCGTCCCCGACGCCACAAGAGGGCCGAACCCCTCTTTGTGCCTCGTTTTGCGTGATTCCTTCACCCTCCTTTCATTCCGGGCTAGCACCAAGGAGATTGGAGATCTAGGATCAACTCTAGGCGTGGATCAACTATAGAGAACGTGACACTATTCGCGTTTGAAGTCATCAAGGAGAACCCAAAGGTGTGTTTATGATTTCTTACCTTCACTATCGTTATGCATCTAGACTTGTGATCCTTGGAGGGTTTTGCATGGTTGTTTGTTTGATTATGCTTCCGTTTGCGCGATCCATGAATCAAAACCCTACAGTGGTATCAGAGCCACAGGTCATAGAGCATAAACGTAGTTTATGTGTTACATTCTTGTTGTTTTACACCTTAATTTGTTGTTTATCGCGTAAAACAAGACAAATCAAGCATTGGATGCAATTTGTCAAAGAATTAATCATAACAAGACCCAATTATTGCATTGGATGCATGAATTGGTGAGTTTGAGAAATTTTAGGATCTTAGATCTAGGGTTTGGGCATCCTTGGGGAAGAAGGAGTTCTCCCAAAACAAGGAAACAACCAAACTTGGGCTCCAAGCAAGGAGGTTGTTTTGGAAACAACCTCCATAAGGAGGTTCGGCCCCCTAGGGGACCGCCCCCTTGCTTGCCTCCCAAGATTGGCGCCCTAAGGGGTCGGGCGGCCCTAACCCGCGGGCCTAGCTTGCGGGTTTTGGGCCGGGCCGGCCCTAGGGCTTTATGGTTCACTTTGTTTGGGCCCGGGCAATTGGATTGTTGGGCCCATGGACCGTTTTAACCCTAGAAATCCTAAAATCAATTAAAATTGACCAAGCGCGTTAAAATTGGATTTTAACTGTTTATGTGCAAATCGCATGGTGATTGGATATGGCCTTAGGATGTGGTTTGATGTGGATGTTTAATTTTGTGGTTTGGTTTTACGGCCTGCGAGCTGATCAATTAATTGTAATAATTAATTAGGGTTTTATGGCCTGCGTGCCATTTTTTTTTCTCAACTTGTGAGATTTATTTTATTTAGTATAGATATTAGCTAGTACTAGATAAAGTAGATTGTTAGCCAAGATTGGAAAGAAGCCCAAAGCCAAAGGAGCCACAAAAGATGGAGCATGGAGCATGGAGCACACCACATGACTATGAAGGATGGACCAAAAGATCAAGACGCATGGAGATGTGTTTGTTTAGGGTTCATAGATAATTCCATTGGCTTGGAATTATCTTAGTCTAGAAAAGGCCATATCCACATCACGTTCAATTTCTGTTTTGTGGTTGTTTATTTATTGTCTTATTATTTGTGTGGTTGGTGTATGGATGATGCATGCAATTAGGATAATAAGATAATTAGACAACCCGGATCTATTATTTGGAGTTGTGCCCAAACTCAAATAGATAGATTTGTTGATATTGATCAACAAAATAATTAAAATTGAAAAATCCCTCAAATTAAAATATTGTGTTCTTGCCTTCTCGTTATTTAAACACTCATTATCATCATTATTTATCGAGTTCGTGCGTGCCAAAGCATGGCGACTTGGCTCATAATGATGGAATGCGATGGCACGTAACAATGTGCAATTGTTTAGATAAGAGGTTGAACACAACTAGGCTATTAATTTGATTAAGAAACCTAGAGGCAATCAATTGAGATTATTCATATGGATGGATAAATAAGGAGTTATTTGCCCGATTGAACCAAGAGTTGCATATGGGATGCAATTGGAAATCGTTCCTACCTAAGAAGTAGTCGAATTATGGGTGACTTGCCAAAGCAAGCTCATAAGGAGATGAAAAGATGGATCTTGGCCCACTAGAAAATATAAGGATATTTTCTGCATTAATATCTTGAGGGTTATTAATCCGTAGAAAAATAGTGGGAGCTATATTTAATAAACTAGCCATTATTAAATATAGTCAAAAATTCACAAATACTAAAACTTGCGTATTTTCCTTTTGTAGAATTCCAAATGGCAAACAACTCATCGAGTTCACAACATTCCCTACGATCTGTCCTTGAGAAGGACAAGCTCTCTGGAACCAACTTTCTTGATTGGTACAGAAACTTGAGAATTGTTCTCAAGCAAGAGAAGAAACTGTACGCAATAGAGGAGCATGTTCCAGAAGGTCCAGAGAACCAGACACATGTTGCCTTAAAGGCGTATCAAAAGCGTGTTGATGACGCTAATGATGCGGCCTGCCTAATGCTTTGCACCATGACCTCTGAGCTTCAGAAGCAACATGAGAACATGAATGCCGTCGATATGATCGAACATCTAAAGCAGCTCTTCCAAGAGCAGGCGAGGGTAGAGAGGTATGAGGTCTCAAAGGCACTGTTCAAATGTCATCTGGCAGAAGGGAACCCGGTGGGACCCCACGTACTCCGAATGATCGGGTACTTGGAGAATCTCGCCCGGCTTGGGTTCCCGGTCGGCCAAGAGTTGGCAACCGATCTCGTGTTGCAATCGTTGCCTGAGAGTTATGGACAGTTCATTATGAACTATAACATGAACGAGATCGTTAAACCACTGCCAGATTTGCTCAACATGTTGAGGACGGCTGAACAGAGCATCAACAAGGGTAAGGGCAAGGCCATTATGATGGTGCATAAAGGAAAGGGCAAAAAGTTTGCATCTTCCTCCAAGGGCAAAGGCAAGTCAGTTGCCAAGTCCAAGGAACAATCCCTTAAGCCTGTTGGTGGCATTGCCAAGGTCGTGACTAAGGGTGAATGTCACTACTGTAGTCAACCTGGACACTGGAGGAGGAACTGCCCAAAATATCTGGAGGACAAGAGGCTTGGAATAGTGATTCCACCACCACCAGGTATTTTTGTTGTAGATGTCAATTTAACTGTCTCTACATCATGGGTATTAGATACTGGATGTGGATCTCATATTTGTCGAAATATGCAGGATCTAAAGAGAAGTAAAAGATTGGCTAAAGGAGAGGTAGATCTGCGCGTTGGGAATGGAGCAAAGGTTGCTGCGTTGGCCATAGGCGTGTGCGACCTATCTCTGCCTTCAGGATTAGTTTTAGAATTAAATAGTTGCTATTTTGTGCCTGCTATGAGCAGAAACATTATTTCTATTTCTTGTTTGGACAAGGAAGGTTTTATTATTTCAATAAAGAACAATTGTTGTTCCTTTTATTTGAATAATATTCACTATTTTAGTGCGCAATTATTTAGTGGACTTTATGTCCTTGATCTAAGTAATCCTGTCTACAACATTAATACCAAGCGGATTAAAATAAATGATTTAAATCCTGCTTATTTATGGCATTGTCGTTTAGGCCACATAAATGAGAAACGTGTATCTAGACTCCATAAGGATGGATTACTAGACTCATTTGATTTTGAATCATATGAGACATGTGAGGCTTGTTTATTGGGAAAAATGACAAAGTCCCCTTTCAATAAGAAAGGTGAGAGGACTAGTGAGCAATTGGCGCTCATACATACCGATGTGTGTGGACCATTTGCCACGCCTGCCAGGGGTGGTTATGTCTACTTCATTACGTTTACTGATGATTACAGTAGATATGGATTTGTGTACCTTATGAGGGCAAAATCCGAATCCTTTGAAGTGTTCAAAGAATTCAAGAATGAAGTAGAGAAGCAACTTGGCAAAAGTATCAAGGCTCTACGATCGGATCGTGGAGGAGAATACTTGAGCCAAGATTTTGACGACTATCTTAGAGAGTGTGGGATCGTGTCCCAACTCACTCCACCCGGAACGCCACAATGGAATGGCGTGTCCGAGAGGAGGAATCGAACCTTATTGGATATGGTTCGGTCTATGATGTGTCAAACCGATCTTCCATTATCATTTTGGGGCTACGCTCTATTAAGTGCAGCTTTCACCATTAACCGTGTTCCATCTAAATCAGTCATGAAGACACCATATGAGATGTGGAGTGGGAAGCGTCCCACACTGTCGTTCATGAGGATTTGGGGCTGCGATGTCTATGTAAAACGTTTACAATCAGACAAGCTAGGGCCTAAATCGGATAAGTGTAAGTGTGTGGGGTACCCTAAGGAAACTAAGGGATACTACTTCTACAATCCAACCGAGAACAAAGTGTTTGTTGCTCGGACCGGCGTGTTTCTAGAAAGAGAATTTGTCTCTAAAGAAGCAAGTGGGAGGAATGTAGAACTTGAAGAAGTTCAAGAACCACAAATCACTGAACCGATTATGGAACATGAACAGGAATCACAAGCAGTTGTGGATCCACCTGTTCAGGTAACACAAGAGCTTCGTAGATCTAGTAGAGTGCGCCAGGAACCCGAGAGGTACGGACTTCTCGTAACTGATTCCGGTGACACGATGCTCATAGATGATGAGCCTACTACCTATGAGGAGGCCATGAATGGCCCAGACTCGCAGAAGTGGCTTGAGGCCATGAGATCCGAGATGGAATCCATGTATACCAACAAAGTATGGACTTTGGTGGAACCACCTGATGGGGCGCGGCCCATAGGGTGCAAGTGGGTCTTCAAGAAGAAGATCGACATGGATGGTAATGTGATTACCTATAAGGGCCGATTGGTGGCTAAAGGATTCAGACAGATTCATGGTATTGACTATGATGAAACCTTTTCACCAGTCGCTATGACCAAATCCATCCGAATCCTACTTGCAATTGCAGCATACTACGACTATGAGATTTGGCAGATGGATGTCAAAACAGCATTCCTTTATGGGAATCTCCTCGAGGACGTGTATATGATACAGCCAGAGGGTTTTGAGGATCCAAAGCAAGCCAACAAAGTCTGTAAGATGCAACGATCCATTTATGGATTGAAGCAAGCTTCTAGGAGTTGGAATCGACGTTTTGATGAAGTGGTCAAAGAGTTTGGCTTCATCAGAAACGAAGATGAGTCTTGTGTCTACAAGAAGGTTAGTGGGAGCTCTGTAGCTTTTCTGGTCTTGTATGTGGATGACATACTACTCATTGGAAACGACATTCCCATGCTGCAATCTGTGAAAGATTGGCTAGGAAAGTGTTTCTCAATGAAAGACTTAGGGGAAGCAGCCTATATACTCGGTATAAAGATCTATAGAGATAGATCTAAGAGGTTGCTAGGCCTAAGTCAAAGTACATATATTGACAAGGTGTTGAAACGGTTCAACATGCAAGATTCCAAGAAGGGATTCTTGCCCATGTCACATGGAATCACTCTTTCGAAGAGTGGTTGTCCTTCCAATGAGATTGAGAAGGAACGCATGAGTAGGATTCCCTATGCCTCGGCCATAGGATCTATCATGTACGCCATGTTATGTACTAGACCAGATGTGTCATATGCCTTGAGTATGACAAGCAGATACCAATCCAATCCGGGTGAGAGTCACTGGATTGCTGTCAAGAACATCCTAAAGTACTTGAGAAGAACTAAGGATGCTTTCTTGATGTTTGGCGGTGAGGAAGAGTTGCGTGTAAGGGGTTACACTGATGCAAGCTTCCAAACCGACAGAGATGATTTTAGATCACAGTCGGGATATGTGTTTTGCCTGAATGGAGCAGCGGTGAGCTGGAAGAGTTCCAAGCAAGAGACGGTAGCTGATTCTACAACAGAGGCTGAGTACATTGCTGCAAATGGCGCAGCAAAGGAGGCTGTTTGGATCAGAAAGTTTGTTTCTGAACTTGGTGTGGTCCCTAGCATTGCGGATCCAGTGGAGTTGTTCTGTGACAACACTGGGGCGATCGCGCAATCGAAGGAACCAAGATCGCACCAGAAGTCCAAGCATGTGCTCAGGAAGTTTCATCTGATTCGAGATATTATCGATAGAGGAGACGTTCGGATATGCAAGATTCCTACAGATGATAATCTGTCAGACCCGCTTACGAAGCCTCTCACGCAGTGGAAGCATGAAGGGCACACTAGGAGTATGGGCATACGAGATGCGCCAGATTGGCTCTAGTGCAAGTGGGAGACTGTTGGAATAGATGCCCTAGAGGCAATCTAGTTTAGTATGAATTTGTATTTGGCTAGAAATTCATTTATTATTTATTGGATATTTAATATAATGAAGTCCTTAGATTTACAATCGTGTTGTTTATCTTAAATATCCCTAGTCAAGTATAATGATTAATGGGACAATCATCTATAGACTAGTATGGGGTTGGATTGATATGGAGATATCACGATCCAACACATAGGTGTGCATTACGGAATGTTGCACTGGATTGACCCATCACCGAGAAGGCTACATACATGTTATGTTGAGTCACAAGTGCTTCTCGGGTACAATGGTATTGTCATCCTTAGACTTGAAGTCACTAGATATTCTAGTTGTGGATCATTGTGATCTTGGTAGCGTTAAACGCTACACCGTAACTGGGTAGTTATAAAGGCGTGTACTGGATACAATGAGAAGCAAGCTTAGAGATCGTAGTGGACGTAGAGAGGATTTGCCCCTCCCACATAACGGGAACAAATATCCTAGGCCACTCGAGGATAGTGCTTATAGAATGTCTGGCCAGACTCAAATAAATCAATATATGGGATATTGATGTTATTTGCACGAATAAGGCTATTCCATGGATCGAGAAACTAGGGATTGGATATACGAGTGTGACTTGTATGTCTCGTGTCCAATCCGGATATGGAGGCAAAGGGATGAGACAATTGCTTGTACAAGGTTGTCTAGATGACTATTCTATTAGTTGGCTAGAATGGATGTTTTGCTAGAAACCGCTCCATATTAGCAAGGAGTTGCTACCAACTAGATAGAACCTATGGGGTCACACGCTATATAGAGTTGTACTAGATTTGGGAATTAATTAATTGGATTAATTAATTAGAAGGATCACTTTGCAAACCCTTGCAAACTTAGTAGGGACTAATTTGCAAGGAAGGGACTAAATTGAATTCTAGTAGGACTAGAATAAGTCCTTTAGGTTCCTTCCTTCCTCATAACTTATGCTCTAAAGAGAACATAACAAGAGTGGGAGAGAACAAAGGAGAGAGAGAGCAAGCAACAAGGAGGACGCCGCTCCCTTGCCGCCGCCCCCTCGTCCCCGACGCCACAAGAGGGCCGAACCCCTCTTTGTGCCTCGTTTTGCGTGATTCCTTCACCCTCCTTTCATTCCGGGCTAGCACCAAGGAGATTGGAGATCTAGGATCAACTCTAGGCGTGGATCAACTATAGAGAACGTGACACTATTCGCGTTTGAAGTCATCAAGGAGAACCCAAAGGTGTGTTTATGATTTCTTACCTTCACTATCGTTATGCATCTAGACTTGTGATCCTTGGAGGGTTTTGCATGGTTGTTTGTTTGATTATGCTTCCGTTTGCGCGATCCATGAATCAAAACCCTACAAATTCGATGAAAAAAATAGAATCTGTTAACTTCCGGTTCTGCCCCTGCTGTTTCCGCTTTATGGGCTGCCCTCAATACATTTCGTTGCTGTCATTCGGTTGTGTGACTTGGATGTAGATGTAAATTAAATGAAAAAAATAGAATATGTTAACTTCCGGTTCTGCCCCTGCTACTTGTCATTTACTGGTTCTTTTCAATAGATTTAGTGGTTGTAATTTTGGTGTAGGGGTTGGATGTAGATGTAAATTTGTTGAAAAAAATAGCTTCTGTTAACTTCCATTTCTGTCCTTGCTGTGTTCTCTTTATTACCTGTCCTGAATAGAGTTGGTGGCTGTAATTTGGTAGTGTGCTTTGGATGTACATGTAAATTCGATGAAAAAAATAGAATCTGTTAACTTCCGGTTCTGCCCCTGCTGTTTCCGCTTTATGGGCTGCCCTCAATACATTTCGTTGCTGTCATTCGGTTGTGTGACTTGGATGTAGATGTAAATTAAATGAAAAAAATAGAATCTGTTAACTTCCGGTTCTGCCCCTGCTACTTGTCATTTACTGGTTCTTTTCAATAGATTTAGTGGTTGTAATTTTGGTGTAGGGGTTGGATGTAGATGTAAATTTGTTGAAAAAAATAGCTTCTGTTAACTTCCATTTCTGTCCCCGCTGTGTTCTCTTTATTACCTGTCCTGAATAGAGTTGGTGGCTGTAATTTGGTAGTGTGCTTTGGATGTACATGTAAATTCGATGAAAAAAATAGAATCTGTTAACTTCCGGTTCTGCCCCTGCTGTTTCCGCTTTATGGGCTGCCCTCAATACATTTCGTTGCTGTCATTCGGTTGTGTGACTTGGATGTAGATGTAAATTAAATGAAAAAAATAGAATATGTTAACTTCCGGTTCTGCCCCTGCTACTTGTCATTTACTGGTTCTTTTCATTAGATTTAGTGGTTGTAATTTTGGTGTAGGGGTTGGATGTAGATGTAAATTTGTTGAAAAAAATAGCTTCTGTTAACTTCCATTTCTGTCCCCGCTGTGTTCTCTTTATTAGCTGTCCTGAATAGAGTTGGTGGCTGTAATTTGGTAGTGTGCTTTGGATGTACATCTAAATTCGATGAAAAAAATATAATCTGTTAACTTCCGGTTCTGCCCCTGCTGTTTCCGCTTTATGGGATGCCCTCAATACATTTCGTTGCTGTAATTCGGTTGTGTGACTTGGATGTAGATGTAAATTAAATGAAAAAAATAGCTTCTGTTAACTTCCATTTTTACCCTTGATGTTTGTCTTTTAATGCGAGTTCTGAATAGATTTTGTGGCTGTGATTTGGTTGTGTGAGTTGGATGTAGATGTAAATTTGATGGGAAAAAATGGATTCTGTGAACTTCCATTTCTGGACCTCCTGTTCCAGCATTATTGGCTATTGGCAATAGATTTAGTTGCTGTAATTTGGATGTGTTCTAGGATTTACATGTAAATTTCTGTTAATTTCCTTCTCTGCCCTTGCTGTTCGCTATTTACTGATTGTCCTCAATAGATTTGGTGACTGTAATATGTTTGTTGGAGTTGGATTTAGTGAAGAAAATATTAAAATACATGGGAAAAATAGCTTTTGGTAATTTATGTCTTTGATATGATAAAGAATTTGGTTTAAGGGTTATTTCATTTTAACCATGCTTTTTTCATATTGTCCATTTTAACCATGCTTTTTTCATATGTTCGGGTGTGCAATTTATATTTACTGGCCGTAATATTGTTTTCTTAGTTGGATGTAGGTGTAAAATTGAGAGGAAAAAATAGCTTTTGTTAGATTGATGGAGATGTCATCAAATTGATCAAGAAAGTTACCCTTTGTTAGCAGTCGATTTTGCCCTTGCTTGTTCACCCTTCCTACCACGCCGATCATAGTGAGTGGTTGAAGTAATATCATCGTCTTCTCCCTCAGGAATTTGCCCTCACTCTGCGTCGGTGCTCATTGGTGGAATCACGACCGCCTTTTGTTGCTTGGAGCCCAAGTACATGTACTGTTTCCACCACTACTCTGACGTAAGCTGCTGTTACACAGCTTACACGTGTCGCAACATTCTCGTCGGTATAATCAGACGATGTCTCTGTTCTTCCATTGTCTGCTCTCTTCGATCTCTTTCCTGGTATGTGCAAAGCTCTCTCCCTATTTTAGGATGAATTTACCCTCTTTTTTTTTTCTTCTTCTTCTTCTTAATTTTTGTCCTTCAAAGGTTCAATGTAGGAGTTGCATGTTTGCAGTTTGTTGTAATAGGTATGTGCAATGCTTTGTCTCTGTTTCTGGATGATTCTTCTTTATCTTATTTACTTATCCATTTATATTTTTGTAAAATTTTACCCTGTTTAATTTATTTTCCATTCGGAGGTTGAATGGAGGAGTTGCATGTTCAGGCTGTGTACAGTTTCTGGTTGTTGCATAAAATGTGTACAGTTTCTGGTAAGATCGGGTTTGGTATGGAGGTCTGGTATTATTAAATGCTGATGATCTGGTTTATTCTGTGTAGATAGGTGTTCCATTGCAGTTGCATGTCCAGATCGATTGCAGTTTGTAGGTCCCCCATTAAATGTTTATAGCTTGGTGTAATATGGACTTTGATGTGGAGGTTGGGTGTTATTAAATACCAATGATTTGATAATTTCCTGACTGCATTGTGTTGCGCTATGCAGCAGCTTGTATATTATGTGTCATTACAAAATTGCCCTGTTTGTGGTCAACTTTTGTAGTATGTAGTACTTATTATTTGATGTATTTCGGGCCGGGAACAAAATTTAGTTACACAGTTGTTTGTTTGCTTCAGTTCATTTGATAATGTTGCGGGTGCTCGCAATCAATTTTTCTGTGAACAAATAGAAACAGCTGGTGTAGCCAAGCCGGCGCAAAATCCCTCTGCTGGGGGTGGTTCATCCAATACCGTTATATCGTCTCCCTCAAATGAAACACACCAGTCCGCTCCCGTGTCTCATGTGATTGAATTACGGGAGGTTTCTGTTGTAAGTCCTCAAATTCATCCGCTGATGTTCTGGGGTGCCGTACTAGGCAGTTAACATCGTCTGAATCAGGTGGTGGTGCAGTGACTGTAGTTGCTGCTAGGGATGGTTCCGAGGTTGAAAATGTTGAATGTGGGATATCTGCTCAAGAACTATCATGCAGGACTGGGCGTGGACGTGGTAGAAGAGGAAGACCTCGGAAAAATGAAGCTGGTGCGATTTCAGAGAGGCTAACTGACGGGCCTGGACATAGGCTCGAGCGAGACAATGATGCCACAATATTTGATCTTACTGCGGTTGTGCGGAATCAATTTTTTCGTGAACACGTAGAGTCCACTGCTGTCACTGCGCCGGTTGACACAGCCTGTGCTGGGGGTAGTTCCTCGGTTACTGCTACAGCACCTCCCCCTTGTGAAAAACAGCAGGTCGCCGATGTCATCAGCGGAAATTCATGTGCTGATGTTGATTGTTGCGATGTTATGCAATCTATGTGTTCCGATGCAATGAATAGTGTGGTGACTGGTCTTGGTGATGTGAATCGGTCGAGAATGGAAAATTTTGCTGGATGGACTGCTGCCGGAGCAGTTTCATGCTCGGTCAAATTTCATGGTGTCAAACCCGCGTGTCTGGCTGTTGAGGGAATTCGTCAGGGATGCACTGGTTCGAAAGCATTGGATATTTCTGGGGCTGTCGGGAATCAGGTTTTCCGAGAAGAAGTTGATTTTTCTTCTGTAACCACAACCGGTCACAGCAGCTGTCCTGGTGAAGTTGTAGGCAATGATGTTCGTCACTCTGCTGCTATTGAACCAGTGAGTGGGATTGCTGTCGGTGATTGTCCGAGAATTGGAAATGCCGTAGCAGGGATATCTGCTGGACAAATTTCACGTGGGGGTTGTTGTGAACGTGGCAGAAGAGGAAGACCTCGGGAGAATGGATCGGGTGCGACTTCGCACAGTGACCCCAGCGGTGTTCAGGGGAGGTTGCAGGGAACCAATGATTCAACAGTATCAAACAGCTCGAAGGTTGTCGCCAATCATTTTTTCCGTGATCAAGTAGATTCGTCCACCACATCAATAAAAGGTCACTACAGCTGTGAGAGGAAAGATTCATCCACTGCTCATGAGGCTGCTCCTGTGATTGAGATAGAAGAGGTTGCCGACATCGTTCGTGGAAAATCATCGGTTGACATTGTGCATCCCTACGGTTCACAATTTACTTCTTCGGAAGCAGTAAATCATCGGCCGACTTTGTTGCCTGTAGGCGGTGGTAATGAAGTACATACTGAACGAGGACAAACTCCCAAAGCTGTTGTTCGTGATGGAGAAGAGGTAGGTTGTAGTGTTGCTAATCCAGATGAGGCAGTGAGTAGCGTGGCAATTCCAGGAAACTGTCGGAAGAGGGGGAGACCTCCAAAAGTTGCTTCAACTGCTTCTCCAGTTTGTGGAATCAGAAGCAGTGTGAGTCGAAACAACAGTCGAGAATGCACGGGAAAGAAAAAAACCGTTGTGTCCCGGCCTACATCCGATGCGCAGTGTGAGCGCAGTGGTGCGGGGAAAGTTTCATCTCAGAGATTACGTAAACGTGGTATTGCATGTCTGCCGGCAAAAGATTGTACTGCAGCCTCACCAAATGGAATCGGTACTTCAGTCCCTCCGTCCACAGCACCTGCACAGTTAACGCCAGATTCTACGTCTTCCCAGATTGTTGTCCGGCATGGCTTTTGTGTCACTGCTCTGGATGTGTACAACGGTCAGCGGAATCATGGACTGGCATTTGCTCCTTCTACCTTTATGACTGCTCTGTTTTCTCCCACAGTGCATGCCTCACCTGCATCCCCTCTATTTAAATACACTGCAACTCAGTTATCAGCTGACATTCCCGCATCATCGGAGACTATTGGTGATGGTGGTGCATCAGGCTCATTTTCAGGTGAGTCCAGCAAGCGCTCTCCCGGTACTTCGACTGGCGCTAAACCATCGAGTGAGTATTATACTCCTGCTGATGTCATGATATTCTGCCTCTTGTCTGTTCTTGGTATTGATTATTATTTTTAATGTGTCTGTCTTGCAGAGAAGAAGCGTAGAAAGAGATGGCAACGTGATCCCCCCTCTCCTCCCACTGAACCGAGCCGGCTACCCGAGCCAAGGATATGTCCTCATTGCCAGGCAAAACTCTTTGCGTACGAACCAGATGGATTTTGCTGCAGTTCAGGCCGAGTTGTTCTTGCTGCACATGAAATTCCTGATACACTGGCTGCATTGCTACTGTCAGATAATGCAACAAGTCAGGAATTCAGAACTTCGATTCGTGCATACAACAGTTTGTTTTCTTTCACATCTATGGGCGTGAAGAATGATCGTGAAATCCTCAAAAATGGCAAAGGAATTTATACATTCAGGGTTCAGAGTCAAATATATCATTACATCAATAACCTCGACCCTGGTGAGGAGACACCTAGATATCTGCAATTATATTTTTACGATCCTGCTTATCAGTTACATTGTCGATCTCAGACGTTCAGCAATGTCGATCCGTCCATTATCGCTTGCCTGACTGACATCCTGAAATCAAATCCCTACAATGAAAAATTCCAGTCAATGTCTGAGACCCGTGATCTCATGGACTGTGATATACGCATTCGGTGTGATCCTGGCTTGGATCAGAGAACCCATAACATGCCTACTTCAGATCAGGTTGCCGGCATTTGGATAGATGATGAATACCGTGCAGGCAAGTATTCGCGTGATATCTTGGTGCAGCGAAAGAAGGGGGGGCCAGAACCAATCAAGTACCACCTGGGGTGCTATGATCCACTGCAGTACCCGATTATGTTCCCTTATGGTCAACCTGGTTGGCATACTGGTATCGAGAAGAAACCTGCGAAGAATGATGCTGCGAAAGGGCCGAAGAGAAAGAGGCGACGTTCAGGTTTGCACATGCTCAATGTTCTTGAATCACACAATCTTCTCTACTTTGCAGAAATATTTACATGATGTTCTAACTGTTAATTTGCTCGATGCAGGTAAAGAGGATGCAGAGTCAGAGGTTCCAACTGTGACGTGCCGGGAGTACTACTGCTACCGGTTGCAAATTCGAAGCATCCGGCATTCCTCGCTTTTATTTTTCGGTCGTCTGCTTCAACAATACATTGTTGACATGTACATCAAATTGGAAACAAGTCGACTTGATTATGTGCGCTTCAACCAGGATGAAATCCGCGCAGAACTTTATCGAGGTATAATTGATAGTCTGGCAGCAGGAGAAACGAATCCTGAGAACATTGGTCGTCCTGTTGTTCTACCGCCTTCATTTGTTGGGGGACCACGAGATATGAAGCGTCGTTACCAAGATGCAATGGCCCTTGTGCGTCAGTTTGGGAAGCCTGATTACTTCTTAACGATGACTTGCAATCCTAGATGGTCCGAAATCCAAGATGAGCTCCTGCCTCACGAGGAAGCATCGAACCGACCGGATTTAGTAGCTCGAATTTTCCGTGCGAAGGTAGTTGAGCTGAAACGTGATTTGGTTGAACGAGAAATTCTTGGCTCGATTGCGGCTTATACATATGTGATTGAGTATCAGAAACGTGGTCTTCCACATGTGCATTTCCTTCTGATTCTGAAAAAGTTTGCAAAATTGATGCAACCTGATGAGTATGACTGGTATATCTCAGCTGAAATTCCTGATCCTAAAGTCAATCTTCATCTCTACAATGCTGTTGTCAGGCATATGATGCACGGTCCCTGTGGTGAACACAACAAGAAGAATGTATGCATGCGGCCTCGGACTGGGTGCAAGAACAGATATCCTCGGGATTTTTGCAACGCCACAAGAACTGGTGATAATTCGTTTGCTATTTATCGCCGACAGCGCAATGGCCGCACTGTTGAGGTTCGAGGAGCTACTCTTGATAACAGATGGGTCGTGCCTTATAATCCATACTTGCTGGCGAAATATGACTGCCACATAAATGTTGAGATTTGCTCGACAATCAAGGCAGTTAAATATCTGTACAAGTATATTTACAAAGGGCACGATAAAATTGCGTTCCAACTTGTGTCAAATCAAACAAGTGGTATTGATGAAATTGCAGCCTTTCAGTCTGCCAGGTGGATTTCACCTCCGGAGGCTGCATGGCGTCTTTTCAGGTTCCCGCTGAACGAAATGTATCCTTCTGTTACTGCACTTCCACTTCACCTTCCTGGCATGCAATCTATTTCCTTCGACAAATACACAAAGCTTCCATACATTGCCGCGGATAAGAAGTATGCAAAGACAATGTTGACGGAATATTTTGAAACCAATAAGCGTGATAAAAGTGCAAAGCGTTGGCTGTATAGCGAATTTCCACAACATTACGTGTGGAATAAGACACATTTATGCTGGGAACCTCGGAAGAAGGGCTACAGTATTGGACGTATTGTTGCTGCTAATCCTTCAGAGGGAGACCGCTTTTTCCTTCGATTATTGCTGACTCATGTACGAGGTGCTGAATCATATGAGCAGTTGCGGACAGTCAGGAATCACATATGTGAATCATACCGTGAAGCGTGTGAGAAGCTCGGTCTGTTGGAAAAAGACACAGCGCTCGAAGATTGTTTGGAAGAAGCTGCGACTTTTCAAATGCCTCAGACATTGCGGCGTTTATTTGCCACTGTCCTTGTGTACTGCCAACCAGGCAATCCACGCTCTTTGTGGGATCGGATGTATATGAATTTGTCTGAAGATTTCCGGAAAGAGGGGAGATTAAATGAAGCTCAAATTCTAATCAGAAATGTTAAAGGAGTGAATATATTTCTAGAAGCAATGGGGAGACAACTGACTGATTTCATTACTTCATTACCAGTTAGTCATAGTGAGGAAATGTCTTCAGTGAATCGGGAAATTGAAGAGGAATTGGCAGTACCGATTCCGGCCGAAGACATGGCCGCCATCGACCAGCTAAACAATGCGCAATCAGCAGCTTACAAAATAATCACAAATCATATCAACGAAATGAAAAGTGGATGTTTTTTTGTTGACGGACCGGGTGGCACGGGGAAAACTTTCCTGTACAGAGCTCTGCTGGCATATGTCCGCAGTCGTGGAGGGATTGCTCTGGCTACTGCTAGCACTGGTATTGCAGCTTCAAACTTGCCTGGTGGAAGGACTGCGCACTCTCGCTTCAAGCTCCCCTTGGATACTACGGAAAAGAATACCTGCAACATCGGAAAACAGACAGCTCTTGCTCATCTTATTCGTGAGGCCAAAGTTATCATATGGGATGAGGTTACGATGGCGAAGAAGCAGAATATAGAGGCTTTTGAATGTATGCTGCGCGATATATGTTCCGATGAATCGCTATTTGGAGGCAAAGTCGTGGTCTTTTGAGGTGATTTCAGACAGGTGCTGCCTGTGACTGTGCGTGCCACTAAGGAGGAATGTATCTCGAACAGCATTGTTGACTCACCTCTATGGGCCAGTATGCATTTGCTTTATCTTACAGAAAATATGCGTGCTGTTGACGATCCCACCTTCTGCCAATTTCTCCTCTCGATTGGAAATGGTAGTGTGCAAGATGTTGATGAAGCGACAATAGATTTGCCAAAATCGATGATCGTGCCATTTATTGATGAAAGCATGTCAATAGACTTGTTCATTAAAGCTGTATACTGCAATTTCGAATCTGACTGTCTGAACCCGCGGTACCTTACTGAAAGAGCAATTTTGACTCCTCGGAATGACTGCGTATACCGAATCAATCAAATTTTGCTATGTAGATTTCCAGGGCAATCTCATACATATAATAGCTTCGACCGATCTCTGCCAGAGAATCAGTCGACTCATCCAGTGGAATTCCTGCATACACTGACTCCCAATGGTCTCCCACCTCACCACTTAGAAGTGAAGCCAGGTTGTCCACTAATGTTGCTACGCAACATTGACCCTTCATCTGGATTGTCAAATGGTGTCAAACTTATTTGCAAGGAGTTGTTGCCTAATGTAATATATGCTGAGATAGCAGTCGGTCCAAATAAGGGGAAATCCGTGTTCATTCCTCGGATCCCGCTCAGACCGTCCCAAACAGACCACTATCCCATAGAATTTGAGCGGAAGCAATTTCCAGTTCGACTATGCTTCGCTATGACCATCAACAAGTCACAAGGCCAAACTCTGAAACGTGTTGGTGTTTACTTACCACAACCTGTATTCTCGCATGGTCAACTGTATGTGGCATTATCAAGAGCTAAGTTAGGATCCGCAGTTAAAGTGTTAATGGAACCAATTGACGACATTCAATTTAATTGCACAACTCGAAATGTTGTCTACAAAGATCTATTGCGTAGAGCAACACGCGTACAAAGCACATTATAGATTCCAACCATGGTTAGTGCTTGCTGGTTTCATCATGTAGAGATGCCACTCGTGTGGTGCACAGTAATATAGACCATAATGTTACCTGAAACAAACTTTATCATTAGTTGAAAATCTTGATATGTTATATACTAACACCATTCAACTACCTTTTGTAGGAATTCATTGAAATCATGGAAGGTAAAATTTTAAAGTTGTCTGGATTGACGGACCAGTGCAAAGAATAGAAGCTCCGATTGCGTGTGGCTGAAAAATCACGGATATTGACGGCAAAGGCTTCAAACACAAAGTACCAGCGTTTTGTGCTCTGTGACAGTGAGGTTGTAACTAAATTTATGCAAAGATATTGGTCAAATATTCCGATTCTTTGTTTCTTTAATTTGGCAAATATAATGTGCTGTCGCCACTGTTCTAACAATTGTTATCCTTAATCTTCCGGTTTCCGTGTTCAATAAAATTTTGTTGAAGTTGCAGGGTAAACAAATCCAAGCAACATCATTTGATGCAGATATACCCAACTTCGACAACAAATTACAGGTCTATCATTCGTACTGGTTTAGCAATGGTGTTGCGCGACCTATCAACCCCAAGTACCGTTACATAGATCACGATTTCTCTCTTGTCCTTAACAAAGAAATGGAGGTAACTGCAGTTGAAGATAAGGTCGACGAAGGCTCTTGCAGCAAATATAATTTGAAAAGTCTGGAAGAAGCTCGCACTCTTGTGAATTCCCGTGAGAAATTCGGTAAGTTATATGCACTGGTTTGCATCATTTCTACGTAGATATTCCATATTAATATAAAGTGTTAAATGTTTTCCCATAATTACTACACACTCTTATTTGTATTGTTTGTATTTCACAATGATCATAGATGTTGCTGTCATCATCATTGCTGTTATGTCCACAAAGACAGTACCCCGAAAAGATTCAGGTGGTCGTGCTCGAGTGAGGGATGTCATTGTTCTGGACGACTCGTAAGTACTCCGCTTCTGAGTGCTGTGTTGTAGTAGGTAGTGTTCAACTATTGCTGCTTGCTGTATGCAATTATTGACTGCCGTATTCAATTATATGATTTCAGCGGTGTCCCAGTTTGTTTATCCCTATGGGACGATGCAACCACAACAGAAGGAGATAAACTAAATATACTGGCCAGTGCTCATCCGGTTGTAATTGCAACGAATGTGTGTTCAACAACATATCTGGGTAATTTTCACCTAACATCAGTATTAATGAGTATGGAATTACACAGTTACAGTCCGAATGGAAATATGAACGCATTATATGAAAACATAGCTTGCACGACATTATATTCATATAATTGCTATTTCACTGTTTGTAGATTTTTCTCTGAAGACAACAATGTCCTCTATGTTCCTGCACAATATCGAGGATCCAAGAGTTGACGAGTTGAATGACTGGTATATGAATGAAACTACTTGTACAGTTTCCAATTGTGACAACATGGTATATTTTCCTCATTTAACCTCATATGTGTTTCTCCTGCTTAGGCGTGATGCAAATTATGAGAAGATTGATAAAGTGAAGAATCCTGAATTATTACTGGCACAGAAGAATCCTAAGACAAAGAAGACTGAATTCAAGTTGTCAAAGATTGCTGATCTCCCAGAAAAACCGGTATTTTTTACGCCATAGTTATCTCATACTCTTGGGAATTCGTTATTATGTCCGGTTGACAGCTCTCTCTATATTTCCTGCAGTCCGTAGACACTGATGTGTGGGTGAAAGTTTCGGTTCTTGCCTTACCGGAAACTCAACGACCATGGTATCATGCTTGCAATATGTGTACCCGTGCAACTAGCTATCTAACCGTAGAAAAATTCAATTGTTCTGGTTGCCACAATTCTGATTGCACCTCTGTACCGTGGTAATTTGATATAATTCTCTTCTCTCCAATTTAAGCTGTATATTGAATCTGTAGTGGGCAAATATAGAATAGCAACTACGAAACAGAAGAATGAAAAATTAAAAAAAAAAGAAAAAAAAAGAAAAAGGTATTGAGTGCATTCATTTTTGCTTTGTAGGGGTCGTCTAGAAGTTCAAATTGGGGATGATACTGGAGAGCTGAATGTCGTCGTTTTCGGACATGGTGTTGAGGCTGTCCATAAGAAAAGTGATGTTATATTGTCGGCAATGACAGGAGATGTATGCAGCCAATACTTACGAATTCAACCCATAATTTATCAATGTTATAGTTCATAAGTTAGTGTGCTTTGTGAACACAGTGCTGACTAGAGCACATTGATTCGTTACAGGAACAGAAGGAGCTATTACTTAAAGCTAATGAATCAAGTGTTAAGAACATGTTCTATTTTCGACTTGCTGGATCCACAAGCATGAACCGCAGATGGGTCAACAAATGGAGTGTTCGTCAGGTGGAGACGGCATAGTTTCACACAATGCCAGCGTACGCGCCCAACTCCAGATCAAGTATGCAAGCACATGTGTACATAGAAGCATTACTACATTAGAAGCTCTGCTGTGATCCACTAGCACTAGAACTTTTGTCCACCTCAAAAAATGCAAGGAGATAACGTCATGGTAATGTTCCATTGTTATCTCCCTGCCTTTTGCCCCCCCCCCCTTCTTGCAAAAACTATTGTATTTTCAAACACATTCGTCATCTGCCTATCGTTTAATGTTAATCTATATTAAGTTCTGCATGTTCACAATTGCAGTACATTGAAATGATATTGCATATTACAACAACTTACAGTTGCAGGGATATAATTCTAATGCGTATGTATAATATAATAGCATGTATACACAATAAAAACAATAAACGATCCTTGGAAATTTTGGTGAGGAGGAGAGGAACAGGAAAAAATAAAAGGGAAAAAACAAAAACAAAGAGTTGCATCAGTTATTAGATTTCATAAACAACACGAAATATTCTTGCCTACATTTAATACACATGCTTCGAGATGACTTAAAATATCTGCACTTTCTAGGTCTCCTATATAATGTTACAACATTAACTGTAAGCAATTCATGAAATATTTCTCAATCTATTCACCATGTCAAGCTATAATTCTGATGAAGAGCATTCTTGCTGGAATTTAACCACCTTGCTAACAGATCTTCCCACCGCTGAAATAAGCATCCCAACTTGGAGCTATGTTCACATCTTCTCACCCAACAACACAGTGCAGCCTAACATGGGCTCACCCTATCATCCAATGACTGGAAACACAATGTATGATGCCAGTAATCACCAATTTCATGTTATTCACAGCCCAACATCACAAATTTTCCGTGCATCGCCTCCCAGTGGCAACGAATTGATGCATGCAGCTTACGGTGTAGGTATAGCACTACCTCACAGTCCGCAACATTGTAACTGGAACAGTCCCCTGATGCGAAGTCCAACGTCACCAGTCTTCTATGCATCGCCGCCTACCTGCACAGATTTCCTGCATGGCTCATATAATACAGGTATTCCCCTACCAAATTCCCCTCCACAATATAATTATTACAACTCCATTGCATCTCCCCAATATCAGTACTCCCCTCTTTCGTCAAATATTCACCCACAATCACATTCGTACTCAACCTCACCGCGGAATTATGGTTCACCAATTCCAATACCGGACACTCAGCTATTAGTACCTTTACATTTCCCTCCCCACACATCGGATTTTCTTCCGCAAATCACTGAGCAACCCTTTGTATACCAAAGTGATCTGCAATTGCCATATGCTTCAGACAATGTCGATGATGAATGTATATTCTTCCTCTAAAACTCGCATCCTCAGAGACAACCCAATCCATATTTGACTCGCACCCAAGGTCATCACAGTTTTATGAACCCAAATAAAGGCAATGAAACTGCGTCCTCTTCTTCAACTAGCAAGAAGATCCGTTCCCCATCTACATCATCTCTTAGAATCCACTGGTCACCTTCTTCAAAACATATCATCAAACTAAATTTCAATGGTGGATTCTACTGCGACTACAAACGTCCAACCTGGCCAACTATAGTTCGTGCTGGTCTATATCGGAATCATACAGGAGATTGTGTGTATGCCTTTGCTGAAATTGAGCATGAGAAGAACTCTGACTTTGCAGAGGCATCTGCACTCTGCAAAGGTTTGAGGTATGCATTAGATCGGAACTGGCTTGATATATGGGCAGAGGGCGATGCTAAAAACATTATTGACCACATAACTGGTGTTTGTTCTCATGTATTCCCAGAAGATGTTTGTTCCGAAATCGAAGAAATTAGAAAACTAAAGAAAAAATTCAAATCATGTTTGATAACATTCATCCATCGTGAAGGTAACTCTGCGGCAGATGCGCTCTGTGTAGCTTTCAAACATCACGATGGATGTTATGCATTCGAAACAATGGGTCTACCTGAACCTGTTCAGGATATTGTTGAGCAAGAAAAAAAAGGGAAGACATACCGTAGAGCGTAGTAATTGGTTTTAGCATTTGTACTTGGTTCATTTTGTAACACTAATATCATCAATAATTTGTGTAATATACTGTTGTTAATTTCGGCGAATTCCGATACTTTTACCACTCCAAGTTGTCATTGGAATTTGGTTAAGTAGTGTCCACCCAAAAAAAAAAAAAAAACGAAGACAAAAAAAAAACGGTTTCTTATAATACTTCATCCAATATCTACACGGATCTAATATTTACAAAATCAGATCATCTATGAATAGAGCTGCATATAAACTGAAGTATTATCCCAGACAAATTAGTTGTTGCTGTGTATAATATAATCTACATTTAGTTACATATATTGAGATATATGCACGAGAACGAATTTATATTGTTATTTCTATTTGACCTTTGTATAAATACGCCCACAAATCATCAGAAATGCAACATATCAAATTTATAGCTACATTCCACGAAAATATAATAATACCATGAGTAATATTTCCTATATTAATTTTTATATGTGGTAATTTATGGATTCCAGCCAGAAAGTAGGAAACAGTTGGAAAAAATAGGAATCCCTACTGCTTCTGAAATGAATGCAGCACATTGTGAAAGAAAATTGAAGGCAATGTGAGTGAGCCATTAGTAGAGGCAACAGCACAGTTTGCATGCATGCCAGACATGTGGCAGCTAAAATCTGTTTGACATTCATGACTTCCTACGAACCAATGCATCAACTCACCCAGTACAGCTATAATGTAATCTCTATTTGAAAACAGTGAAAAAATTGGTTGAAGACACTTGTCAATAGAATTCTGACATTTCTTGGAGACCAAGTCGAAAGAACAGATATAAATTAGTAATCCGCAATTTCAACTATCTGCTCAGCAACACTTGAAGGTAACCATTATATACTAGCATAAATTGAAAATATTGTTTCCACAAACAGAAATCTAACAAAGTTACTTTACAATGTGCAGATAACTGGGGGAAGTATAATCTGGATGCAAGATTAGTATCCACTTCTGTATTGCCGGTTCAACGACGTGTGTTGTGTTAGTAATCCATGTTAGTAAGTTAGATACTAATTTTACATGCTGGCTTATATATACATATATATATTATATATAAACTGCAACAAATAACCATTACAAATATATACCTTATTTCGGTTCGTAACTATAGAAATTATGGCAGATATATTTCAATGGAAAGCCGGCGTAACACTGCAACTGAGCCGAGCGTAACCGAAGAAACACGCAGTATTCCAAGAGGAAGAGCCGAGAGGGCAGCTATCTGTCGCAAAATATTCAACAGCGGTAAAAATGTTGATGAAATGATCACAGATATTGAAAAGGAAATTCAACGAGTGGAGCGACAAATACAAATACTGGGAAAAGTAACTTTTCTGAAGCAACAGCAGCTCCAGATCCAGACTCAATTTCTTTTAAAACTGCAGGAAATGAGCATTGCCAGTAGGCGGTCAGTAGCATCCAGCACGTCATCATCGGGATCCAAGCGAAACCGGTCTCCAACAAAACAGCAGATGATTAACAGGGAATGAATTTGTTAAGATATTCTGGGTGGTCGAATTTAAATGTTGTGTTTCCGGTACTTTTGCACTACTACGTTGAACCCGTTTGGTGGGAACTTATGCCTCATAATTTTGGCATGTCAACAAGTTGTAACATCTCTTTCCTTTTTTTTTCCTACTGTTTTTTTATGTTTTCCCCTGTAATGACCTCGGTTCTTGCTCTTCTTGCAGTGTAACCGTTCAATCATGTTAGTTTGCAATTCTTAGTCTATCTAGAGTTAAACATGTAAGGTTTTTGCAATTTCCATTTGAACTGGTCCACGTAGAAACTTCAGCATCATCTTACTGCATCATCATGCCTTTTCCAAATGCACACATCTGATTACAATACGAATGATAAAAGCTCAAATGGAGATACAGTATTTCCCTTATATTATTCCACATAAAGTTATCCGTTTGTTGTAATTTGCTAATATGTGTTTCATACTTCACATAATGAACTTGGCGTCGCGTATATATATATTACACCCAGATATAATCTTCTAATTTGTTTGCATTGTTGAAGTCATAACTGAGCACATATTATATATTAATATTACAATTTACCAGATAAAATTCATTACTTCATAACATCAAAAAGTAACGTCAGTTAGCAAAAAGCTTAATTAAGATTATTTTAAAAGTGAATCACTATAGTAGTTATGGACACCCAATTTGTGAAACACAAACAAAAATAACATTATAAAAATTTATCACTGATACCTAAAAAGCAGAGCTAACTTTAAGATTTCAAGAAACAATATCCACATTCTAAATTTGCAATTACCCAACTTCGTTCTTCTGGTAAGAAGACCTTTCAACTTCGTCCTCCCATCCAAATCTTCCCTGATTTCTAACTTTTCTCTAACAGGTATTCGGAATTATCTCCCAACCGTAAATTCGAACAGGTACTCGATGTCATAATGTATTTGTCATCGCGATCTACTTATTCACCGTATTGCTATTCGTGATTGTTTAGTTGACAAATTCTCTCATCTCGATTCATCAGATCTCGGCGAGTCACAGGTCCCAATATCATCACTCTACAGGTACCTGATTCCGAATAGCATATCCTTTGTCTGTATAATCTCTCACAAAAAAAAAAACTTACATTACTCATACTCATTCCCTGCCATGGAAAAATAATTGCCATTTATCGGGTGCTACTGCTTTCATATGTTATGTTAGTGATTTCTATTCCAGATCTGCTACCACTGTCTTGATCTACAAATAGTACACTCCACGTATGGACGAAATCTCTCTGATTGGTACCGAACGTATGTAAATCTATTTGTTCATAAGAAGTTCATATTTTGTTTCAATTTCAGACACACATTGGTATATTTGGCTGGATAGTGAGGAAAAAATAAATACAAAAAAAGGAGGGAAAAAAAATGTTGTAAAATTGTAAGTACAAGGTTTATGAATTTACTGTTGTTAATCTCACTAATAGATGAAATCGTAGTCATATGGAACGTGCGGTTTCACAAGACAGCCTTTGCAGATATATACAATTAACCTTGCGCGTAAAATAGCAACCATACTTTATCCAATCGTGTTAGCAAACATATAGATCAATTAATACCAATGGATATTCTACCAATATATATAGGCCATCAACTACTCAGATACTGAATATTCCTTTCAATAATATGATAGTCCAGAAATTTCAATTCTTGAAAATAGCAGCTCAGTAAACACAAAACTTATTAATCCAACACCTAAAAAAAAAGAGAGTGCAAGTTGAATCATGTTAAGTACAATTAACTTTTTCCAGATAGTTCCCACTGCGTATTGTTATTATACGTATGAAGAGTTATGAAGAATTAGCATTACTGTGTGAATTCATTACGACGTAGCTGAGGAAATATCACATACAAATTACTTTGCACTGACATTAACCATTCATAGTTTCAGTAAATAATCGTACATGGATTTCAATCCCCATTACTCGCACTAAATTTTGCTACCCACGCAAGACAGAATAAACATATCGCAACTTGTGTACAACCAATCGCTAAAATAGCATAAATGAAGAGAACGCATTAAAATGCATATGTTTTAGATCGTCTTCCCTATGCCACAATCAGTAATACAGATCACTATATTCTTCGTGCAGCTATCTGGAAATGAAATTCTTCCGAGTTATCACGGATCGAGATGAAGACAACAACAACTTGGTAGGCTATATATATATATATATATACCTTTTTTGAAAGAAATGAGATTGAATAACATTAATATTAATTGTAATAAGAGGTAGATTTATTAAAGATATAAAGCATGTATTCACTGCAGAGATTGCCAGATGACTTCGTGCAACGTCATCGATCCAATCTTGGAATTAATGCAGAGCTTGTAATCCCAGATGGCCGAGTATGGGAGATTAAAATGAAAAGTAGAGGCAACGACATATATCTCACAACAGGGTGGAAGGAATTTTCGGCACATTATTCGCTGTCATATGGGCACATGCTGACTTTCGAGTACCAGGGACATTCGAAATTCAAAGTGACAATCTATGGTCTCACTACATCGGAGCTAGATTACAGTGCTGGAGCTTCTATTCTGAATGCGAGAAAGAGTGCAGCTACTCGCGCATTGAAGAAGGCTGATTCTTACAAGGCTCACTGCAACAAGCCATGTTTCGCTCTTCAAATACAGAAGTCCCATTTGGAATCGTCTGGTGGACTGGTAAGCTTTCAATATTAACTTCCATTTACAGTGGTATTATATTCAATTGCAACGATAGCGATTGACAACCTCATGTTCGCATCACAGAATATACCAGCTCAGTTCAGCAGGGCGTATTTGAAAGAGCGGACAACGCTTGTGTACATTACAGGGACTTCCAGTAATGCAACGTGGAGCTGTCGTTGTAAATTCCCAGGTGGAGAGAACAGCGACAAGAGACGAGTCTCTTGGTATCAATTCACCAGAAGCGCTAATGTACGTACTGGAGATGCATGTGCCGTGTAATTAGTTGATCCGAGCATGCCAAAATTTCGGGTGAAAGTGTTCCCAGCATAGCTTCAAGGGATGAAAGTACTATGTTATAAGAATAACCAGACATCTCTTTTAATATTGTCATTCTGGCTACATGTTCCAGTATTGTTCTATGTTACAATCTTTGCGAAAACATAACAACCTAATGTTGCGATCTAACTATTACTTTGATGACATGCATCATGTATCAAGTATTTCAAAGCTCTGTCTATGGCTTGCTTAATATCTAATGCATGAACTTAAATTCTGTTTCATATATATTGTCGCATATCAAAGTAACTATCTCTGTTCCTTTTGTTTCAATTGAACTTAGCATCTTCAGACACAACCTAGCTTAATAATTCCAGCTGTAGTAATAATTAAGCCAAATCCTGCACACAGATAACAACAGCATTTCAATTGCCACATTGGCTTGAATACTATCCAACTATAACACTCACATGCAGTTGTAGAATTCAATGCCTCGAGATTCCACACATGCAAACTCCAGAGAATGCATTTGCTGCAATATCTACCAGGTTACGAACAAAAACTATACCTATCTACATACTGAATCTGCACATACAGAGTCACATATATTGAACGGTTGGCAAAGGTCTCTACAGAGCATCTCTTTTCAATTACAGCTGCAATTTGGTAACAAGGTTCCAAATAATCAGATAGTGTGGAAGTAATCACGATCATGTGACTACCTCTGCAAATTGCACAGGAAATTAACTACGAATGTGAACTGTCAATTCAAGACACGATCAACACATATGAAATAACAGGATGAAAATTCAACTTGCAATGGTTACATCGAATTTAGGAAATACATTAATAATTATATATTGCAGAAAATGTGAGCACAGTTAGAGAAGAACTCACTATATAAGAACTACTTCCCCTGTTTAAAATCAGTATCAAATTGCAAGCAATACCATTGAGATTCAGAAGTTGTATCAGTATACAACTAACAAATCCATTGTATTCTGAAGATGATGCCGTCGAAGATTGCAGATATTCGTGCATCATTGGTAAAGTTACACAACCTCCAATTATTTTTATCACATGATGTATGAAATACCAAGATATCCAACTATGTCATAATATTTTTGATCTGCGTATACTTTCGGCTTCTCAATTTCCAGTAATTATTTTTTACACACAATCTTTCACAGCATTCTTCTTTTCGGATATATCTCCCCGTTGCTTTTCAATCTTTCCTCTTAATCATAATTTAACTTCATTCAAACATGTTTATTTTATAATGCGTCGTTCTGATTTCTGTTTCTCTGGCTACATCCAACACCGAGAAGCCTATGTATGAGGAAGCCTGGATTAAGGTATCAACACGGATCTTTCCGACCAGTCAAACCACTTGGTTCAATGCATGCAACCGTTGCAATCGTGAACATCGACGTCCATACTGTCCCGTCTGTAATGACATCCAATGCAACACGAGCCCCAGGTTGATTATTTCATACCTGATAAATGCATTAAAATTAACCAAATCCATGGACTATAATTAAACACTACCAATTCACACATTACAAATACATTCGTGTATAATATGATTACGTACCATTTTCACAGATGCCGAGTTATGGTGGAACTGCGAGATGACACTGGAATAATGGATGTGATGATTTTCGGCCAGGCTGCGGAGACCCTCCTCCGAAACACAGCTGAAAATCTGGCAGCAATGACACCACAGGTATTGCCTAACTTGCCTCGAAGAACTTCAACCATAACGCACTACTTATTCATATGAAATTTACAACTGCTCATAGTTATGCAGTACCAAAATAACAGCATTCTATCCTCAGGAACAAGAAGCTCTACTGGTCGGCTTGAACATGGAGAATGCAAATGAAAATGTGTATGTTCGCGTGTTCAAATGCACCCAGCCAACCAACCACAGGATAACTAAATGGGTTGTGAAGCAAGTTGAGTACGCATGGTAAAGAAATTGATATTCCATGCACAATCCAAGACGATGCCACTCAACATTTGCAGAGAAAGAGCACTGAATGTTTGCCTGATTCCTTCTACGATGCATTGCACTATTCACAATCATGTTTCCTCTTCGTTGTGTTATGTTAGAAATTGTATCACTTCGTGCTTCTACCGCAACTAATAATAAAGCGACTACTAATGCTTCTTACATTATCGACTTTTTTTATTTCATTATTCAAACAACAATAGATTCACAAGTATGTGACAGCATCGTCTGTAAATACGAAGAAATCATTTCTGACATTATAAAGTTAGAACGTCCTCGGTGAATTCAATACTTACACAATTTCTTTCGTCCGCAACTGCATATCATCTGCACATCCAATATAGTATGCCTGTTTATGAAAAACTTCAGCAACTTCAGTGTTCCGGCTACGGCGTCATTTCGCACATATTGGAAAGTCTTGAATTGCAATGCATATATTCAAAATAGCGTTTACACAGAGAGTCGTCATCCTGCATACACATATTCATACCACTTAGAACAAAAAACCTCTGTCAGACATGTGAACAATGACAAAGTAGTTCACGGGACTCTTGTCGTTCATACACAGATTCATACCACATATGAATCCAATGACAGTAGGTCAGCGTTGAATCTGTAAACAGTCAAATAAAAAGAAACAAATTACCTGACAAACTCACGGACTAACTGTCCAGTTTTATCTGGCATCATGTCCCATGCATTTGACCTCACCTCTTCTATAAGAAAGCTATAGATCCATCCTTCAACAAAACAAGGTGCATAAACTATCTACTCATAGCATAAGACGTTACAATGTCAAGGCACAGAAGAACAGTTTCTGAGGAAGAAGTAACCAGTAATGAAACTATTGCAAGTTCCTCAGCTTCAAGTCCATCACTCTCTCAGTTTGTTACTGCAGCAACCCGAATTCAAGAAACACCTCCACCTCCCATTTCGACTCCTCGCAGTAAGTTTCCCACCATGTTTTCATATCTACAGTACTTTGAAAATGTAATGCTGCCATAATATTCTACAATATTAGTTAGCCAATGAGATATCATATTTCCTACTACATTAATTGAAATATTAATCTGATATATATTTTAATATTTATTTCTCTACCTGGAAGGAGTGATAAGGATAAGTGTGCATGGGTTTACCTCACCGGTAACAAATACCGGTGGAATTGGTGGTGTCTGCCGCGATGACAATGAAAACTGACAGCTTGGTTTCATAGGAAGGATTGATGGTGTCAGTCAATTGGAAAGTGAGCTGTGGGCAATTTATCAAGGTATTCATTCAGCTTATGAAAATGATTGGAAAGAAATCAAGATTGAGACCTCCAACTATGAAGCGAGCAAAATCTTTCATCTGCAGACTACTGCTCCACTCTCGATGAAGCGCGAGATCCATGATGGATATGCATTACTGAGACGAATGAAAATAGCCTTGATCCCTATCGAAAAACTGGACAATAGCGTTGCAGAGCGGCTTGCACCTATAGGATCACAACAAAGTGATCGTTACAAAATATTATATGATGCTCCAGATATTATTCAAGATCTAATTGTCGAGGACAAATTAGAAAGTTGTAAGCGTTACACCTCCTCTCCCGACACAAACTGATGCAATCTCATCTGTATGGCAATTACGTCCCTCTATCCATGTTATTCTGTAATTTTCATGTTTAAATAAATAATGGCTATGTCAACAGTTTATATTTCACTTACTTAAGAGCTGTTATTTCACTTCATTTATCTATATTATAAGATTGATAGCAATCTAATGTCCTGATATATTAACAGCTGTTATTTCACTTAATTTATCATTATTACAAGATTGATAGGAATCTAATCTTTCGACATAGAATATGTATTCAACATAGCAAAACTTGACTAGACCAAACTTCTGGGCAATTCAATCAAAAAATACCATATGTCAACTAATATACATCGGGTGATCGAACAGCGCATTCTTAGGTCACGATGAAGTTGTTGTACAAATTGACAGTGCATTGCATCCATCATCCGTCATATATCCAATGTGTAATATGTCAACTAATATACATCATAGCAGCCAGTGGTATTTTCGAGTTCTCCTACAATGAACTCATAGCGAACGACGAATACCGGTGAGCTTCGTTTAACATAGTTAAATGTGTAACTTATCGAGAAAGGTTCAGGAAAGCTATAAATATAATCTTACAAATACATCGTAGTGTATATCTAAGCTTGCTTCCCAACATAATAATTAATCAAAGGCATGATGACATTTGCTGCATTAAGATTCAGTATTGGCTTACTGTATGAGCAAATCAATCGTATCAGTTTATAATAGGGAAAAAAAATTAATAAATTGTTTGATCCAACATACAAAATTTGCAACGTAATTTTATTAAAAATATGCAATAAAAGATTGTAATCAAATATTAGTTTAATTCAAATAAAAAACGGCATGGATGAGGTAAATATATCGCAAGACTACAGTAGTTCATATCTGTCAATCGTATCAGTGCAAATCCAAACTTGCTTGCACCGCTTTCTGCAACAGCAACAACAACAACAACGAATACTCATTCTAATTTATAACGTTCTGTTCGTTCCATCGTTGGAAATGCTTCAAAATGCTATGACTGCATATTGTGATTTGTGATTCATCTAATATGATCATTAATCTGATATAATAAATTGGTCGATGTGATATACAAACTTTCAAATGATGCGTGCTTCGGATTGGACAACAAATCAATGTGAACAAACATTAAATTAACTCAAATTAAAAACTGCATTAATAGAGAAAATATATTCCACGATTACATAGGTTTGCATAACTACTTCAAACTAAACATGAACCAACTTCATGACACTGCTCATAAGACCTAACATCAAACTACACTTCACTAGAACAGAATATTAAACATGCAAGACCCTCTACACCCTTGGTTTCTTCTTGGACGACTCCACAACATTATCATATGTGTTTTTTCTCTTGCCGCCCTGATCTCGTGTACCATCCGGTGGGGAATTTGCTTTCTTCCTCCGCGAACCTTCATTGCCTTTGCCTTTAACTTTCTTCTTCTTACTTCCACCGGAAGTGGAAGAACAGGTCCACCTCAGTGGATAGGAGGAAGCTGTGTCGACTCGCCAGAATTCATCTTTCTCCGATGCATCTGAATATATAGTTGACTCCGACCCCTTCCCAACCACATACCCATGTTCATGCCAACTCTCCCACGAAGACTCACTCTCTGTGAACTCCAACTCACTATCATATCTCTGACTTTTCTTCACCTTTTTCTTCATCTTCTTCTTGGCAGTCTTCCTCAACTTACCATCACTACTTTCTTTACCAGAATCCATTGCTCCTCTCTATGTTATGACCACAGGAAATTGCTTGTGCTTATATACAATATATGAATATGAATGTGAAAAGACCATCGCAACTGTTGACATCCATTCACAGAACTTATTACCATGCATCTTCTAAGAGACACGTCTTCAATAAATGCACGCTTTGAATCAATGAGAAGATATTGAAAACCCCACTAAATCTGCCGCAGAAATCTTCAACACACACGAAACGATAGATCTAAATGATGAAACGTAAATCAGAAGGACTCAGACGGTGACTGATTGGAGATGAAACTAGGCGTTGACAATAGATTAGGGTTTCAGGTTATAATTGTGATTTTCTGGCGGTAGCGGAGCAATTATGGCCTGTGTGAGAGCAGCACAGCATAATTACGAGAAGCAATTAAAAAAAAGTATGATTTTGTTTGGTATCTGTTTTAAAACCAAGAAAAACAGTGCGAATTAATTGTACCAAAAACACACAATTGTAAACATAATTTTTTTTTAGAAAAATACGTGAAATCAAAAACACGTTCAGTGACATTACTAAATGTCAATATCAATTTGCTTATGTATGATTATTACACGCAATACCAATTTGTTGCATCAAATCATAGATTTTGATGTTTTCTTTTTAGAAAAAATTAAAAACAATTTCTATTATACTATTACTGCGACACATGAATTTCAATTGCACATACAGTGAGACAAGCGCGAACTTCCAAGCCGAACGACAACGCCCGGTGCAATGGCACGCCGCGCGCAACGCGCGCAGAGTGAACCTAGTGAATATATCAAAATAAGGACTAGACAACATACAATAACATTTAAGCATGCTAATGACAAAATCGCATATTCACGATCAATATTAGTATTTTTTATTTTTAAAAATTCGGGATATTACAACGATGGTGATCTGAGTTGAGTTGTGTTGATTCCCTCCGGAATGTTAGATCCGGTGATTCATCCCATTTACCATGACCATAATGTTGATAAATAAATTATAATATATTTCTTTAAAGATTCTATATTGTAGGTGGAGATTGAAATTTTATAAACAGTGAGGGAAGGACTTAGATGATAAAAATGTTTTTTTTTACACTAGTTAGCTTTGCCATTCAATTGCAACAGAATAAAAATTTGGTTATTGTCATTGTTAGCAATTGGAGTCGTGGAGCCTTAGTGCTAAATCGACACAATTGGACACAACTTTCCAACAAACTATAACAAAATACCTTCATCAACTTTGCCAACGAACTATAAGAAAATATATCCATCAAGTTTTAAAACCACTCTAACAGAGAATTATGAATGGATACAGTGACTGGTTTGATTGCAAATATATTACTTCAAACACTACTAATGAAGGACGATAGACTTGAACCCCTCTCGAAAATTAACTCAACTTTCACAATTCTTTGTACGTTGCACAACAGGAGAAGGCTCTGCTTTTATTCTGTATGTTATGGTTGTCATCGAAGATAGACTTGGTTTACTCCAATAACTCATAAGACAATTAATAACTTTAAATTGCAGTAGCATAGCCATTTTTTATAGGCTTTTAGACCAAATTTACACCATAGCTTCATGTACAAATAACCAGTTTTTATACTAGCAACTGGCACAGAGAAATAGTGAATCAAGATCATAATATCCATGCAAAAAATAAAGTCATCGATATTGTGTGCAAACTATACGAGATGAACTAGAAGTTCAATCACAATATGCTGGAGCCCACAACGCACAACTCAGCAGCACATGATCAAACATATGGATGGGCAGTTCTAGTTGTAATAACTGTAAGTAACTAATTACTAACAAAATGCAAGTACAGGAAAATGCTACATTATTTGATTACATATTATTTAGTAATTCCATTCTTCCACTGTAAGTCGGAGTGAATTATATACAAAATAGACTGTAGCTCAGATATGTCAAATGTTACTATAGAAGTCTTGTACATGTATTCCACCTCCAAACTCGTGACAGTGTACTCCTAGGCCTTGCTCGGGAACACAATGGCAGATTGAGACAAAGAAAAAAGTTTCCACTCCCGCTAATGTGTCAAATCATCATATGATTTTAGGGTATTTTGTCTCATATATTACCACCGACTACGAAAAGTAGTAAAACTTCCAACTTCGAAAACTTTCTACCGACGCCAAATTGAAAACTTATAACTTCAATCACATTTACATTTAGTACTAAAACTTCAATATGAAATGATTGCTGCCAACAGACGTACCTGCAAACACGTGTCAAGTAGGTTAGGGTATAAGTTAGTTTTATTATTATTGACAACTAGAGGGTTTTGATGTCTTTTACTAAAACAATAGGGGAAAAGTGTAATAGGCCAAAACTATTTCAAACTCTTTCCTTTTCTCTCCCATGGTCGGCCCTCTCTCTCTCCCCTCTTTGGGCCGAAATCTCTCTCTCTCTCTCTCTCAATCTCTTAATTGTGTTTCCTTGTTTGAATTGAATTCCAATCTCTTTATTTTCTTTCCTTGTTTGGATTGGATTCCAATCCTATTAGATACTAATTAGTCAAAGGCCTGAACTTTAGCAACAATAAATCTAATTTCTTCCATAATTATGTCCCAATTAAGAATGTAGGTCAAATCCATGACAATCTCAGTTTTCCATAAACTCTTATTCTCAAGTCTATATAAATTCACCCCAGTCTCGTATTTTTATTCACACCAAATCAAAGAGCTCTCAAAACTCTCAAGCTCTCTCTCTCTCTCTCTCTCTCATACCCGTTACCGCCGCCGCTACCCACCGACGACGCCACCGTCGTCGTTATTCTCCGATTCTTTTTCCGGTAAATCTCAACCCTAAATCTTAATTATTCTTCTTCTTCTTCTATTTCTTTTCTTGGGTTGTTGGATAACTGAAAGTCCATTGTAGGATTAAAATAATAAAAATAGTATTTTTTTCATTATATCTTTTGAAGAATAAAGTAAATTAGGGTTAGTGCCAACTTTGAGAACTTTATTATCTCTTATAGTAAAGTGAGTTATGGAGTTTTATATTTAGATTTAGTTGATTTCTTTCGTTACAAGAGAGCAAGTTAGTCATATTTACATAACGATTATTGCTAGCTTATGAGTAGGCTTTTTATAATAAAAGTGAGTTGTTACTTAGAAAAATAATAGAGAAATATATAAGGAGAGTGTATGCATGGCATATAGGACTTTGTTTGTAAGCTAGTAGTGTGTTGATTATAAATATTATAAAATTGTAGGCAACGAGTTCTCTGACGAGGGATACATTGATTTCTGATTTACTGTAATTTCTTTGTTGGGGTAAGTAATCATGTCAGGCCTAGTGCCCATATCTTCTTTCATGTCTAAACTGCTTTTGTGAATTATTGTCTCAAACAGAAATATCTGAACTGTTTATTTGAGAAGTTTATTGATTATTTTTACAAAGGTGTTTTTATCACAACTATCACATGAAAATTAATAAGACGTAATTACGTAAAGTGGAATAGTTGTATCGGGGAAAACTTTATTATTTGGGATCGGTTGTTGTTGACTACGTTCACTTAACCCACTTTTATTTGGTTACTCGGCCGCCACAAGCCCTGGGTTGCTCCTCGTACTTACCTCTCTGACCGCACGAAGTCTTAGGGGGGTGTGGAAACTTATGGGGTGTGTTATTGGTTCGCACCTACTTGGTTGATTGATTGGTTTCTCCCCATGTCAACATGGTAAATATGTTTTCGAAATGATGGACTTTTATGGTTGATAATTGAAAGTCCCGATTGGACAATGATGAGAATTTGGGAATACTTACCCGAGAGGAAAGCAAAAAAGGAAAAACCTGTTTTATACTCATACTCTCTTACTCGATTTTATATTCTTCAAACTTATGCGTCATTTTTATAAACTGCTTCATAATCTATTTATATGTCTGGGTGTTGCTTACTCAGTATTTTCCGCTGACTTTGGAAACTGTGGTGTCTCTTTTTGTTTCTGCACCACAAGTTTAGGTGGAAGCATGGCTTTGGGGGAAATCGAGACACTTCACAATAGTTAGAAGATTCACGTTTAGTTATGAGATATCTCTTAAATAGTTTTCTTTTTCCTAACTTTTGGATAATGCCCATATTTGTGGCACAACGTTTTAATTAATTTATTTTAAGGATTCCATGGTTAATCGTTGGATCTTCTCATTATTAAAACCTCCTTGTATTCGGGTTTAACCCCCGGTATGGAGTGGCACCCTTTCGGCTTTTCGGGTTTGGCCATTTAGGGGTGTTACAGTTGGTGGAAGAGGTGGTCGGAGGAATTGTTGAAAGCCGCCATCGACGTTATATTGACGCCACATGCCTTCCAACCCACCACTTTGGGACCGTTGATGTAGAGGGGGCGAGTTACGCACATGAGATGGTTGGAGAAAATGAATGAAAGAGTAATAACTGGGAGGGATGAATATTTGTAGGGACACTTTTAAACATTTCGATAATTAATTCTCAATCAAATTATTTTTGACTAAATGATTCAAACGATACATAAATTTTTAAATCCGTTTTATTTCTTTACTGCATTAGTCCTTACCATACCTAAATTTTTAAAGTAGTATATTATTATATTAATTGTCTAATTTCAAACTTAGTTAAGTTTCTATAATTTATAATTTTTTTTTAAAAAATATATATGAATTGCATGGTTTTCGAGAGTTTCCATCCGTTTTCCATTTTTTAAATGCATCTTCGTCAGTTTTTCATGGTGGACGTTGTTGTTTTACACCGTTTTCCATTTTACGTGAAAATGAAATTTCAATTTTGACGGTTTTCATGTTGGACGTTGTTTAGATATTTCAGAAGGACTTTTTAGGGTTTATTTGAGAGGGTGCCACGTGGCAGTGTATATTAATTAATTTCATATCAAACGTTAATAAATATATATATATATATTGCGGTGGATTTTAGGGTAAATGACATAAACACGTTTGGGAAATACTCCGAGCCACCCTTTCTGTTAACCCAAAGTCGTAACACAAATACCCTTTGGTCAATTTTCGTTACTGAAATTTTTTTTAGAGGATTTTTACCCTCCACAATACGGGATTGTTATTGTTATCCCTACATGTCTCCATAATTAACTAAAAGTATCCTTTCCCCATCTTCTCTCTCTTACACCAATCACTATTGCCACCGGGCAATCCACCACTGATGCAACCACCACAACCTAGCCACAGCCACAACCCATGCTGCTAACCCTCCGACCATCTTCTTCAACAGTAACCTCCGTCCACCATTCATCTTATATCTACACCGAAACCCATAACTAATTTGCCAATTGAACCTCTTAAATTCGATCAGAGTTCCTCCGCCTAATTGGGGACATTCAAAGTTGGAAGAAGAAGAAGAAGAAGAAGAAGACTCGTGTTCATTGTCGATTTTAGAGCATACTCACTTTTCATCGGGTTTTCGTTCGTGGTTGCTTCGTTAGTTTCTTGGTTGTTCATGGTGCGTGTTCGTGGTTCGACTCGAGGGATGGAGAGGCTGAGAGGGAACTCGAGTATGGTTTGTGCAGAGAACGAATGTTGGTTTGATTGGCCAACTGATGGATGAGAGAGAGATGGGTGGTAGTGGTGGAAGTGCCAGAATCTACGACAGAGAAAGGGACAAAGAGATTTGGCGATGGTGTGTTTGAGATACGAGACAAACATAGTTTGATTTGCAACATCCAATTTCTTCAAAAAAAGAGGACAACTGACTGATTTTCGACATCCAATTTCTTCACAAGTTGAGTAAACTGACAGAAAGCTGATGAACTCTCGTGTCTGGATTAGGGGCTTGTTTGGGTTTGGTTTGGTCAAAAATTTTGTAGGTGACAAGGTCGACGTTAATTGCTTCTTCTTGTAAGAGGCACGGAGATGGAGACAGAAGGATAGTGAAGGAGATAGAGAGAGTGGTGGTGTCATCTGGATATATGAATCTTGTTCATATCAAAATATGAAGGAAACAACCCTTAGTTGACACGGCGACTGCAAATACACAGAGAAATGATCTGCTAGGTAAAGAGATCCTAGCAGTCAAAATTGCTCTGAACTTACCAGTTTATGACGTGACTCTGCCACCACCACCTCCGCCTCCCGAAGTTGGTGCACCTACCGAAAATATCCTCGAAAATTATCAAGGTTCGCAAAACCCGACTGGGGAAATCCATATGACTTATTTTGTCGATCGCGTGTTCAGGACTCCCACGGCAGGAGTCCTAGAAAACCAGAATCATGCCCCCTATAATCCCTTCCAACTTCAAATCCCAATTCACTACCTTTGCATATTAGTTTGATATGACCCGACGGCTGTGTAAACATTGTCCATAACCGTGATGGAGAAAACGATTGATAGCTTTATGGCTAGCCAAAACCCATCCTTAACATACTACCAAGTGCTGAGTAGACACCCCATCCCTATGAAAGTCTACCTCACGCCTAACCCTGCGGGATAAAAGGCGCCAAAGTGGTAGAAGCTCGATGAAGCCAGTGACAATGCTCGGGAGCACGTCACGAGGTTCATCGACTCGATTGGACCCTACGGCGCATACGAGAACTTCTGGCTACACGAATTTCCCAAGTCTCTAGGGTAGGTAGCATATGGGAGGATATGGTGATAAAAATTGTTGGAGCCAAACATCGTTCGCACATGGGAGGATATTCTACATCAAGTTCTTCCAGGTCGAGGAAAGATGTCACAACTATCCATCTCTTCCCGCATGTTGTAGAAGCAAGATGAAGATGGCATCAAATTCATCGAGAAGTTCCGTCTGAAGTCGCTAGAATATGCATAAGAGGTCATGGAACAGAGGCTTGTGGAAATCTGTCTCCAAGGGATGCTGATCGAATATCAGGAACTGCTCATCAACCACAACCTGCTAACATTCTCTAAGCTGCTCGAGAGCACTAGAATTATCGAATCCACCATGAATAGCAAGAAAAAGAAATATGTACATTCGCACCCCCTTTGAAAATAGGAAATACAACAGCTACAAAAAAGGGAGGGACACCAAATTGCATGCTGTTGTCTGTCCAAAAAAATACCAGAGGACCATCTCAACTCAAAATTTTAAGAGTGACAAGTCAACACTATCGAGCCGTTGCCACCACTTAAATGCACAATTGGAGAGATTGTCAAACTCTGCAAGCAGTGGAGGAAAGACGGGGTACTCCCTGAACTTGAAAATCCACAAACCAAGAATCAACTGCGAGACCCAAAGTGGTGCGAATACCATGGTAATGTCTCCTACCCCACTAAAGAATGCAGGGAAGGTTCGCGATGGTTAGAAGGGAAAATAAGGAGAACTTGTCGTGGCAATTGGGAGAGTCGCTCGATGGAAATTTCATCCAGCCCCGAATGTTGCCCATATCTTGTTCCATAAAAGGCAATATGGCACGTTGCGGATGTGCTTGATTTGGGTTGAGTTATCGACAAAGATATTAATTTTGAGATGTGACGGTTCTTGAGTCTGGAGGTTTTTTTTCGGTTGGTAGATACCAGCGTTTGTGGTCATTGCGAAAATGATAAAATTAGAAGGCAAACAAAAAGTCCTCGGTGAAACAGAGCAAGCGTATTGTATGGAGCTCCAATTAGTGTTCTCTATTTTCACAAGTTTGTTGATCTGGGTTTCCAACTTTTGATTTAAGAATGCTCTGCTTTTGAAGAAAATGATTGTTCTGTTTCTTGTAGACAGATGGTTGTGTCATCGCTTGATTTTAACGCGACAGATGGGTAGATTGCAGCTTTCCAGCAGAGAGGCTTCGATGCACTCGAAAGGCCTCGTTAGAGAGAGATCCTTGGTGAAGCAAAATTTTATGCGCACTTGCAATGAAATGGTACTGGGAAATTTATGAGGAGCAAGATATTGTTGAAAAGTCAAGGGTAAAACTGTCACCTAAACAAAAAATGTGTTGTAATTATAAACATGTGTGCTGCAATTATCACCACCCTTATCAAAATGCTAAATATTTCCTTATGAGATTCACTGAAATGATTTAAGGTTAAGAAAAGCGATTATTATATTTTCTATACACTATGAGGACTATACTATATACAATAACAGTTAAGTTTGCTAACAGACTAAGACAAAATCACTTATTCACAATAAGTACACGTATTTTCTTATTTTCAAAAGTTCAGGATATTATAAAGCCGGTGATCTGAGTTGCTTTGACTCCCCTCCTGAATGTTAGTTCTGGTGATTTTTCACCTTTACCATGTCCATAATGTAGATAATTAAACTACAAGATATTTCTGTAAAATTTTTATATTTTATGTGTAGATTGAAATTTTATAAAACATGAGGGAAGAAATGAGAGGATTGTGCACAAGAGAATCCGGCAGAGAGGACTTCGTGTACACCAAAGGCAGAGGATTGGAAATGGCACAGGAAGAGTTGGGTTGTGTGTAGGGAGAGAGTAAGGCAGTAGTAATGTCTGAGAGAGAGACAGTGGTTTGGCAGAGCTTCCGCGTATGTCTGGTGTGCCCCCCCTTCTTTGTATGGAAAGGTTAACGTCCTATATATAACGGAGAATGTGACCGTTGCAGTGTGGTTAATGCGCCCATCAATGGCGGCTTAATTAGCTTAACCACAACGGCACGTTCGTCCGCGTATATAGGGACCCTTACAGCACGTGATGCGCGAATACCGGAACCGTTATGGGGTTGACCGGGTTTGACCGGGTTTATGGAGCTCGTGCCATAAATCTCTCAAAAGCAGTTACTAAAGGTCGCGTGCGAGCTTGGCTCGCACGCGACATGACTTACTCTAGCCTCCAAACCACTAAGTCCCTACAAGTCCCGTGCAGTGGTGTGCGAGGGCCCTGTCTCGCAGCCCCCACGTGGATCAGCGCGACTGGTGATCCAGTGTGTGTGGAGCACAATATGGTGTGCTAGATGATTGCCACGTGGCCAAGATCTGTCTGCTCAGAAAGAACTATCTACATTAGCCCCCTTTCTGCGCGTGAAGACTCACAGTCGGATAGGCTTCCATGCGCAGGAACCAACGTACGCGTCGCCGCCACGCACCAATTCAAATGTATGCAGGTTCAGCCCCCGTGCGTGCCATTATGACCTAAAACCCCTAGAGTCGTGCCGTCTGGCCTTTAGGGTTTTAGGCATGACGTCAGCTTGTCCTGTGATTGCGCGATTCGACGGTGACGGTTGCGATTCGACTACTGAAAGGACGCAACCCTTCATTGTTTTTGGATAAATACTCTGTACTCTCCCTTGTTGCAAAGCATCACTTCTTTTCTCTTAAAGTGAATGATACCCGGAAGTCTTCAAGAGCAGATTCAGATAATCAATCACCAATTCTCTCTTGTCAATCGTCTTCTTCAATTGTGCGCATCCAAGCAAGCTTTACCAAAACAAGGTTGGCCTTGTTCAATTGTGTTTAATATACTGATATATGCTTTGAACTGCGTTGGATCTACAAACCCATAACATATTATCCACTGAAAACTATGAAGAAGCTCTCGATCTTTGAGTCCCATTTTGATTTAATCCCCAGATGATAAGGATCTTGAATGTAGGGTTTCTGAAATCCCTGATAATGCAAACGATTCCAACCTCTAATTTTGAAGATTGCCACTGGACTGTTCATCTTTCTTCCAATAGATCCTTGTATGCTTTGAACTGAATCTTGAAATTCAAACTAAAGTGTGCATATTTCTCCCCCCTTTTTTCTTGCTTTTCCGCAGGAATGGCAAAGACAAAAGGAATCAAACCCATTAAGGAGGTTGAAGAAATACCTGATCTTCCGCGGGCTTTATGGCGAAAAGCCCCCTATCTGGGTGGCAAAGACTTCTACCATGCTAGGGTTAAGGCGAAGAAACTGCCAATCCCTGTCCCTGGTGAAGGATTGCAAACGTTAACCCCTCCAGTTAACTCGGCCCTGCTCGAATTGATCAATTCCGAAGATGTGGTTCGACTGGGAGTCGAAAATGGGTATTTCCCGTATACTGCGATTTCCACTCAAGCGTTTGTTCAGAAATTGGACTTCATGGATGAGTGGATTGACCATGTATTGACTCATCACGCCATGACTCTAAACGATGATGGCGTATACTTCGCAGTTCGTGCTATGAAGGGTGCTGCCGTGAAGCTGGACCAGTCCATGCTTCTAAACCTTCTTTCTCGTTACTCGCCTGCGACTCACACATTCCATTTTGCTGAGTTCGAGGCTGCTTCCACGCTCGAAGATGTGCACATGCTGTATGATCTGTCTCCCATGGGCGAGGTGGATCCTTTGAGTCCCTTGAGAACAGATGCGGAGATCGATTTGTACAAGCAGATGGAAGAGTGCTTGTCAGAAGTGAAGAAAATTTCCACCCGGTGGACTACTACAGAAGTCCTTTCTGACTGGCAGTTGGTTGACACATCTGCGAAGAACACTTGGAACAAGTGGGTGCAATACTTTTTCCGTGATTATGCGAACAGCAGCATCACCAAGTAGATTCTGAGTCAAAACCCGAAGGCTAAGAACTATGTAAATGGCAAGGGTTATCACTTGACCCTATGCGCCTTCCTCTGTGCCTGGTTGTCGAGGTACTTAATCGATGGTCACCCGCATGATGAGGCCTTCTGTCATGTTCTGCCTCTTGCTGTGAAATTGGCCCTCGGTCAGAAAGTCGCACTTGGACCTTTAGTCTTGGGCACGCTGTACCACAGGTTGGATCAGCTGGTCGTGGCAATGAAGGAACCGCGTGGCCGCCTCGACGTACTGACTTACATTAACATTGCTTTCTTGACAATGTGGGTCTTCGAGCGATGGCCCTCTTATGCCCCAGTCGCTTCTAAGCCCAGCAAATGGTGTCCCCCAGGTGCGGAGGAGGAGCGTAATAGCGGTAGGGCTGCGAGGTGGTTCGGAACTAACTTTCCCAAGTGCGTTTGGAGCCTGATATGCGACAATCGGGAAGAGTTTATAGCCAGGCCTTATGCCATGCACGTTGAGAATGTGCGATGGTTCCCAAAAATGTATCCCTCTAAGGCTGTTGCATTTTCAGAAGAGCTCCTTTTCGAGGGCGGGGAGCATTTCCACGAGCGCTATCGCGAATTCTTTTGCTGGTGCCTGAGCGGTTCCCTTCCTGCTCTTGCAGAGCATGTTCGTGAGCTCGCGCCTAGGTACGAGAGGATTACCGTGGATGTTGATCCCACTCACGTTTCTCCCCATTTTGGCTTCGATGCAGTGGCACCATCAATCTGGCCGCAGTCTATCATCAGAGGCTGCTACAAGCGGTTATTGTCTAAGGAGTGTAAAACAATCTTGATGAGCAATCTTCCCTTCGAGCAACCTCCAGGTAACCGTGAAGGTGGCTATTCCAGAAACTGGATCGCTTACTGGAACGCCCAGCAGACAAGGTTTGAGACGCAGTCGGTCCCTCAGCCAAGCAGAGCTCCTGTGATCAAAAGGAATTTTTTCCCTTTTCGTCCCAACTGTAGCCTGGACGAGTCTGAATATGGCTGATATTCGTTGCTGGATCGCGAGAATCACCTGTGTCCCTCCATTATTCTTGATGAAAAATAGCCGCAGTTAGGAGAGGTGATTCGCATGTCATCAGATATAGCGAAACTTTCGCTAAGGTAAGCAATTTCTCTTGCATGTGCTAAGTTTCCTTATTCCAATATGTCAAAAGCTTCATGCTTCACTTTCTGCTGCAGTGCCATGTGAGGAGGTTTGCATCTGGTGAGCGTTCCAAATCGCTGGTCACCACCATTGTTACTGCGAGAAGGCAAGGACAACCAGTTCGGCTGGCATCGAAGATGGATCCCGCGGTTGAGACCAAAAATCGCGAGATCATGGATGCTTTTGCTGATTCGCCGATAGACAATACTCCAGCCTTGTCTCCTCCCAGGAATGATCCGTCTCCTCCAGCGACTGCTGCTCCGAGAGCGAAAAGGCCCAGACAAAGAGGAATCACAATCTCTTCCCCTATAAGCGCTCCAATTTCCCCTCCTGCGAGATCCCTTACTACCAGGGATAAATGTAAAGGTCGCATGACCAGTAAAGCGCGGAAGGAGCTCGCAGCGGAGACCTTTGTTCCATTTGGGCAGGAGGAAGAAGATGAGAGAAGGGAGACAAGAGAAGGAGATGAAGAAGAGGAAAGAATTCAAGATGTCAGAGACAGAGAGAGAGATGAGATACAATAGGAAGAGTCAGGAGGTATCTCAATCGTACTTCTCTTCTCATTATCTTAACTTTTTTCAATCTTATCTGAACGAATCGTTTCTTAGCAGATGACGATGAGACCATCAGTGGCCTTTTGGCCAAGAAGCAGAAGAGGGGTTCCCATTCTGGTGTTTCCGATGAAACCATAAGCAAGGACATTCTTGCCGAGTCCAGGAGAACAGCTGCAGAGGCTGCTGAAAGAAGAAGAAAGCGAGAAGAAGAGGAGCTCGAACGCGTGAAGCAAAGGAGCCTAGAAGAACAACACGTCAACGACCTAGTGCGTCCAACTGATGAGGAAGATGTGCTTCCAGAAGAGGTGGCTCCTCAAGTTGAAGAGGAGGATGCGGCTCCAGAAGAAGATGCGGCAGCTCTAGAGCAAGCCCAAGCAGACTTTGAAGAAATTGCAGGCGGTAACGAAGGTGAGATTTTTAATCTCGCAGTAACTTACCGAGATGTTATTGTCGGTGCGCTAAAGCACGGTGTGTCAGAAGCTGACATTCGCCGTTGGCTAGTAGGCAAGTGCGGTGAAACTTTAGGTAATCATTTGAGCAATAATGTGTGAACTAGGCTTAGCAACCCAAACATAATCATGACTGGTTTCTTCGCGCCCCAGATCACGCTCACCTTAAAGACATGCTTAATGAAGATACATTAATAGGGCAAGGTTCCACGTCCTTAGCATATGACGAGGATGCTGCGATCCCACCTTCGCGTGGAGGTGCTCGCTCTTAGCTTACCAAAGATAATAAAATAATATACGATACAAGTTACCTCACACCATCGTATTTTGTATCGCATGTAATGCTGATGAAGCCATGTTGGAGCAAATGAGTCAACCTTCTGCATCCTATGTCCCGGTGCCAAGTTCTCATACTGAGAAGCCCGTCGCAGCTGCTGAATATGCAGAAGAGCCCTTCGAGGACGTCATTGAACTTTCTGATGATGCCGAAGTTGACACTGTGTTGATGGAGGAAGATGCCCATGCTGGTGTTGAGGAAACAGGAACGAACGCTGCTGATGCTATCGCACCTGAAGGCATCCCTAATCAAGCTGCAACTTCTGCTGCTACCATGCCTCCGGCAATGACTGAGCCTGCGGCACCTCTTCCTGCGTGGAACTTTTTGGGTTTTCAGGTCGGGGCTGCAATCGCACCTGGTGCGGCTTATACTCTTCCCACCAACTATGAGGAGTTAGAGCTCGCAGCTGATAGAAGGGCAATGGAGCGAGGACAGCCTTCAGCTACCCCCGCAATGCGCATTCCTTCTATGCGCTAGATCCTTGAAGGAACTGGTATGTCATGATTATTGTTCGCATCTTGCATTCTTCATTTGCAAGTTCAATAGTCTAACTTGGTTTAACATTGCTTTAGGGTTGAAGCAAGCTGACGTGGACTGGCTAGTTCGGATGCGCCTCTCCTACCCCCAATCATTTGCGAGGTCTCTGGAGATAGGGCCCTTCGACAGGAGGCTGTTTCTGACTGAAGCCATCTGGATTTTGGAGCAGCTGTCCGCGGCCACACCTGCGACCATTTCTCTTCAGAGCGCGAAATTGCTTTTTGGCATGTGCCAAAATCTTCTCGCCAAAGTTCAAGGCAAGTTGGGCTTTGGGTTTCTTGTCAAAAGAGTCACCCTGATTCGCGCGGCCGTGACTTTGAAACGCGACTACCAAAACCTCGCAGCTGAGAAGCAGAAGGTAGAGAAGCAAATACAAAAGGTTGAAGAGGCTGTGAAGCTCTTTCATGAGATGAACGCCAAATGCGAGAAATTGAAGCAAGAAGTGGAGCAAGTGGAAAATCTGAGCCGTCAGTTTACTCCTAATGACTCCTTGATCAAGGGCTTGTTTTGAAAAGTAGCAGATAAGTAGCTGAAACATTACTGTAATGTTGCTAGGGTTTCTCCCCCCTTTTTTTCTTTCAAAATAAGAATTTGAATGCCTGTTTTGCCCTCCTCGGGATTTGCTCGAATATATCTGTGCATATCAATTATGACGTCAGCAATTGATATTCTGCCTTGATTTTTGCGCTAATTGCTCATTAGATAAGCACGCTTTCCTTGGGAAGTCCATCCGTATCATGACCATCCGTCATTAATTATGATACGCAACCGAATCGTCGTAGCCTTTAGTAGGGTAATTGATTGTTACCTCTTTTCAAGGCGTAAGTGATTGATCCTTACCCTCTTTTTAAGTTCTGCTGACTCACCTCGGCAATTGAAGAGTCTCTGGAAGGGCTATATAAACCCTGCCTCTTGCTATTTGGGTTCTTCATCCCATAATGTGGCTTGCCGTGAGTCCTTACGACTGCTGGCTTCAACGCTTATTTTTCGTTGATTCATGGCAACTTCAAGTTGTGAAACCTGAGTTTGTGCTTTGTGCCATATAAATAGCTTCCAAGATCTGCTTCACAAAGCGTATTGATCTCTATAATTATCATAAAGAAGATGCAGAGAATACCTCATGTTTGCTCGAAGAATTTTCTTCGTCTATTATGCTTGCAGGTCATGTTTCCGGCTGCCTCCCGACGAGGTGCAGCGCCGTACTGACCTTGCTACCGACTCGTAATGAACGGCGAATTTCTCCTCCAGCATGCCCGGAGGTTGATCATTCGCCACCACGTTCGTGAGCTCAGGGTGGCGAGCCATTGCGCTCGTCTCCGTGGACAAGGAGCCCATTGCCCGAGGAATGACTGCTTCCCTGTCTTGTACAGCCGCATACGCCGGAACAGGTGGTTCCTCAGGCACGTCTCTTGGGTGTAAGACCAAAGAATGGCCTTGTCAGATCCTGGGATCTTGAACATAGCGTCGCATAGGTCTTGTAGACATGGCGGGTTGCGGGCTGTTCTTCTCGCAGGAACACCCTACTTGCTACAGATCTTTGGTCGCAGATCTTTGTATCGCATAGCTTCTGCTATGACCGCTAGGTCGATCCTTTTCCAGTTAAGATTCCCGCGATGTGTAACTTCTACTTGTAAGTTACTATTTAGATGCATTGTAAGCCATGTTGGCTGCGTAGCTAGCTTGATCTGAGCTTTTCGCTTGTAAGCTGTTATCTAGACAGATAAATTGTAAGTCATTTTTGACTCGTAATGATAAATCACTTTGTATGATATGCTGTCTTGTTACAACAAATTATGATTTCGCATGCGTATTGGCAAATTTCGCCTTCTGTAGTGCTGTATACACACTTTGCATTGTTGGTATGATTTGCTATCTGTCGAATAGATTCGCAGATTTGATTTTAGATCGTTCGAGATCGTATTTGCGTAGCTTTGCTACCTTGGCAGATAGGCTTGCGATTCACTTTAGATTCAAGTGCAGGTGCTATCTCAGCAGATAGACTTCTGTAGAGTACTTTAAGATCATTTTTCATAACGCTGCTATCATGGCAGATAGACTCAAAAGATCATTTTGAGATCGCATTCGTGTAGGGCTGCTATCATGGCAGATAGGCTTAAAAGACTTAAGATCGTATTCGCATAGGCTGCTATCGTTGCAGATAGGCTTAAAAGATCAGTTAAGATCGTATTCGCATGAGCTGCTATCGTGGCAGATAGGCTTAAAAGATCACTTAAGATCGTATTCGCACGGGCTGCTATCGTGGCAGATAGGCTTAAAAGATCAGTTAAGATCGTATTCGCATGGGCTGCTATCATGGCAGATAGGCTTAAAAAGATCACTTAAGATCGTATTCGCTTGGGCTGCTATCGTTGCAGATAGGCTTAAAAGATCAGTTAAGATCGTATTCGCATGAGCCGCTATCGTGGCGGATAGACTTTCGCTAATAGAAATAATGAAATAAACAGAGCAATAAAGACAGCTGAAAGCATAAAGTTCTTCTCATTTGGGAGAAGTCTTTTATTATAAAACTCTCATATGGGAGAGGTGAGATTACAATTCTCTCATATGGGAGAGAAGATGTGCGAGTTATAGCAATACAGAGCATGAAGCAGACGTTGTAATCTAACGCATGCAAGGAGAGAAGTTAAGGATAATACTTCTTAAACCAGTGCATGTTGACTGAGCTTGGGGTTGAGGTCGTTCCATGTGCCTCCGTATGTTGCAGTAGCCACTGTCAAAGACTTCTGTGACTTCAAAGGGTCCTTCCCAATTGGCTGCGAATTTTTGGTGAGCTGCCTCTCGCATGCAATGGTCAGACGCGCGCAAGACCAAATCTCCAACTGCGAAATCTCGACGTTGGACTGTTTTGTTGTACGCACGAGCGATCCTTTCTTGGTATCGTTTGTTAGTCCTTTTAGCTTGCTCCCGCTTCTCTTCTAGCAGGACTAAATCATGATCGCGTTGGCTGTCGTATAATGCATGAAAAGCCAACCTCGCAGAGTTAACCTTTACTTCCGCAGGTACCACAGCTTCAGCTCCATAGCATAAAAGAAATGGCGAGGCCCCTGTGGGTGTCCTTGGAGAAGTCCGATAAGCCCACATGGCTATGTTCAAAGAATCAGCCCACTTCTTGTGGTCATCTGCGACCATTTTGCTCAAAATTCTCAATAACGTCTTGTTGGTTGCTTCTGCTTGCCTATTCCCCTTCGGGTAGTATGGAGTGGAGCATATCAGCCTGATGTTGTACTCTGCTAGCTTTGCAGCCACCTGGCGATTGACAAAAGGAGTGCCATTATCCGAAAGGATGGTGTTTGGAATTCCGAACCTGCATATGATGCTTTCTTGGATGAAATGGACCACGGCTAGTGCATTTGCTGCCTTCAGTGGTATTGCTTCTACCCACTTGGTGAACAACTCAGTCGCGGTGAGAATAAAATGATTCCCGTGTGAGGTCGGTCGAATGGGACCGATGAAATCCAGGGCCCATGTGTGAAACGGCCATGGTGTTCCCAACGCGTGTAGATCTACGGCAGGAGCGTGCACTAGATTACCCTTGAATTGACACTCCTGGCAGCGTCTTACTTTGGTGCGGCAATCTGCCTCCATAGTGGGCCAGAAATATCCAATTGAGAGGAGCTGTCTGCATAATTTCGCACCTCCCTGATGTTCCATCTGATGAGAAAGGTCCATCACTTCTTGTGCTTCCTTGCTGTCTAGACATCGCAGCAAGTTACCTTCATGGCCCCTTCGCCAAAGCAGATTTTCTTGCACTACATATCGTGCTGCTTTTCTCTTTAGTTTCTCGGCTTCTTTTCTCGACTCGGGTATAATACCCTGGGTGAGAAAGTCAAAGAGTGGCTTCCTCCAATCCGCATCATCGTCGATCAGAGCAATGAGTAAAGAGTCCTTGATCGGTGCGCAACTCTCGCATTTTCCTTGAATTAATGCTGCGTCCGTTGACATGTCCGGCCAATGAATGCCATACCTCTGGGCTTTCCGATAGATTGACACCTCACTTTCCCCACAAGCATGTTGGTGAATCTTTTCTAACAGCAGTTGTCCCTCTTGCTCGGAGACGCATCGCATGAGTATTCCGCCAGGGCCCTTATAGTAAAGAGTGTTGTCATGTATGCAATACCCCTTTGTGGATGCCCAGTTCTCGCTGCTCGTGCCTTCTGCGATGGCCTGTAAAATTGACTTTCTCCAGTCCGCATCGTCCATGCTTTCATCGTCTCACGCGTCTTCTGTCAACGCCGAGGATGTTCGCAATCGAGATTCTTGCGGGACATTTGTCCGCACTGACCTTGGATCCCGAGGTAGCTAAAGCGTCAGCATGCCTATTGTCCGCTCGAGGTTTGTGCTCGTATCTAACGTCGCAGAACTGTTGCACCAATTTTTGTACCAAGGTCCGGTAGGGCAATAAGTTTATCTCCTTCAAACCATACTCGCCCGAGGCTTGTTTGACGATTAGCTTGGAGTCCCCCATAACCGTCAAATTGCTTACTTCCAAGGCCTTGGCCGCGAGGAGTCCTGCGATGAGAGCTTCGTACTCTGCTTCGTTGTTGGTGCCTGCGAAGTCAAGCTTTGCGGACATCTGTATGACTTCCCCATCTGGTTTGGTCAAGACTATCCCGATGCCTCCACCTTTCCTTGTTGACGAGCCGTCGAAATGGAGCGTCCAATAGGGCAGCTCAACTGCGTAGATTTCCGGTCCCTCCAATTCTTCTTCAATCACAGGCTCATGACTGTTATCGGGGAACTGCGCTAGCAAATCCGCCACCGCCTGCGACTTGATCGCCCGCGGCCGAACGCATGTGATGTCATATTGGGAAATGGTCATATACCACTTTGCCAATCTTCCCCATAGGAGTGGTGTGAGTCAGAAGATATCGTATGGGATCGCTCTTTGTGACCACCACTACTTCAAGCAAAATAGTGTCTCAACTTCTCTATTACAAAGAATAAAGCAAGACAATGACGTTCGATGTCCGTGTACCTTGATTCCGCGGGCTGCACGATGCGAGAGATGTAGTAAATGGGCCTTTCTTGACCCTCATACTCCTGAGCTAGGAGAGCTCCTATAGGCCTCCTTGTTGACGTTAGATACAACAAGAGAGGTGATCCGAGCTGAGGTCAGGTCATTATTTTTGAAGATGTCAGCAGCTCCTTTAGTTTCCCGAACGCAGCTTCGTGCTCCACAGTCCAGTTGTATACAGCATCTTTCTTAAGAAGATCACTGAAACAGAAGGTGATTTCGGCGATCGCTGGGATGAATCTTCGCAGATAGGATAGCTTTCCCAAGAAGGTTTTCAAGGTACTCTGGTTATGCGGCGGAGTCATGCCAGCAATGGCTGACATTTTCGCAGGGTCGGGCTCTATTCCTTGACGATGTACTACGCATCCCAAGAACTTCCCTGATGTTACCCCGAATGCTCACTTCATAGGGTTCATCTTCAATTGAAAGCGTCTGCATCTGTTGAACACTTTTCGCAAATCCGCCAGATGGTCTGCCTCCTCCTTGGATTTGACAACTAGGTCATCCACGTAGAATTCCACTTCCTTGTGCATCATGTCGTGGAACAGGGCCATCATGGCCCGCTGGTAAGTCGCACCTGCGTTTTTGAGGCCAAAAGGCATCACCGTATAGTTGAATACTCCCACTGGGGTGATGAACGCGGTTTTCCGTGCATCTTCGGGATCCATCTTGATCTGATTGTACCCACTGAATCCGTCCATAAAGCTGAACATGCGATGACCCGCGGTTGAATCTATGAGTAAGTCGATGTTGGGGAGTGGAAAATCGTCCTTAGGGCAGAAACGATTGAGATCTCGGAAATCCACGCAAATGCGAAGCTGCCCATTCTTCTTTACCACGGGCACAATGTTAGCCAACCATGTGGGATGGTGATTTGGCTCTATGAATTTGGCATTCAGAAGTTTGACAACTTCTCTCTTGATCTTAAAGTTGAGCTCCGGTCTAAAGCTTCTCGTGCTCTGATTTACCGGTTTGGATCCTGGGATTACATCCAACCGATGCATAGTGATGCTCGTGTCCAAGCCTGGAATCTCATCGTATTCCCACGCGAAACGTCTCTGTACTCAGTCAAGAGCTGTAGCAATCTTTCCTCCTCTTCGCTTGTGAGGTCCGCACTTAGAAATACTGGCCTCTTCTTTTCTTCGCTCGGGCTTAGGAATACCTCCTTCAGCTCCTGCTTTTGCGGTCTGGGTTTGTCTTCCATGCATTCGGGCGCTTCTTTGAGTCTTTCTTCTAGAGTGTTTGGCATTGGTTTGTCTGTCTCCGAAACCTGCTCAATTTGGTTGATTTGCTCAGGGATATCCCCATGCCCGCGTGAGGACACCCCCGCGCACCTTCATATGCGATAGCATTTCTTCCCGTTGGCGTAGAAACTCTCTATCTCCTTGCCTTCAGGATCATGTTTTGCTATTCTTTTCAGAGTGTACACGTTCTTTCGCTGGTAGGCAATCCGCGGCGCCTCTTCTCGCGTAGGCGGCTTTTCCTTGGCATCCTCTCTTGTCACCATCACTCCCGCAGGTGACTGATCTTTGATATCCTCCCATCGGGGCAAAGGAGTGGGGTTGAATGGTCCCGGCGTTTGCTCATCTGCCATCTCGGCGAACCACAGCGCCTCACTGAGATGCGCTTCATCCATGTTGAATGGATTTGTCGAAGCTGGTATCTCGACTATTCTGTCATTACAAATGGCTTTCATCACTTGGTGAGCTGTTGAAGGGACAGCATCAAAGTGATGAATCCAGGCTCGACCTATGATCATGTGTGTGCACAAGAGATTCCGGCTGGGAGACCTCCGTGTACACCGTATGTAGAGGATCGGAGATGGCACGGGAAGAGTTGGGTTGTGTGTAGGGAGAGAGTAAGGCAGTAGTAATGTCTGAGAGAGAGACAGAGGTTTGGCAGAGCTTCCGCGTATGGCAAGTGTGTCCTCCTTTGTATGGAAAGGTTAACGTCCTATATATATAGCAGGGAACGTGACCGTTGTAGTGTGTTTAATGCGCCCATTAATGGCGGCTTAATTAGCTTAACCACAACGGCACGTTCGTCCTCATATATAGGGACCGTTACAGCACGTTATGCGCGAATACCGGAACCGTTATGAGGTTGACCGGGTTTGACCGGATTGACCGGGTTTATGGAGCTCGTGCCATAAATCTCTCAAAACAGTTACTAAAGGTCGCGCGCGGGCTTGGCTCGCACGCGACAGGGCTTACTCTAGCCTCCAAACCACTAAGTCCCTACAAGTCCCGTGCAGTGGTATGCGAGGGCTCTGTCTCGCAGCCCCCACATGGATCAGCTCGGCTGGTGATCCAGTGTGTGTGGAGCACAATATGGTGTGCTGGATGGTTGCCACGTGGCCAAGATCTGTCAGCTCAGAAAGCACTATCTACATTAGCCCCCTTTCTGCGCGTGAAGACTCATAGCTGTATAGACTTCCATGCGCGGAAACCAACATACGCGTCGCCGCCACGCACCAATTCAAATACGGGTAAGTTCAGCCCCCGTGCGTGCCATTATGACCTAAAACCCCTAGAGTCGTGCCGTATGGCTTTTAGGGTTTTAGGCGTGACGTCAGCTTGTCCTGTGATTGCGCGATTCGACGGTGACGGTTGCGATTCGACTACTGAAAGGACGCAACCCTTCATTGTCTTTGGATAAATACCTTGTACTCTCCATTGTTGCAAAGCATCACTTCTTTCTCTTAAAGTGAATGATACCCGAAAGTCTTCGAGAGCAGATTCAGATAATCAATCACCAGTTCAGAACTGCGAATCGTCTTCTTCAACTGTGTGTATCCAAGCAGGCTTCGCATAAACAAGGTTGGCCTTGTTCAATTTCGATTTAAAATACCAGTGTATGCTTTGAACTGTGTTGGATCATCAAACCCATGACATATTATCTGTTGAAACCTGTGAAGAAGCTTTGATCTTTGAAACCACTTTTGCTTTAATCCTTCTACGATAAGGATCTTGGATAGGGTTTTGAAATCCCTGATAATGCAACCCTCTAATTTCTGAAATTGATACCAGAAATTGCTCATCTTTCTTTCCATAGATCTTGAATTTCGAAATTCAAACTGAAGTCTGGCATATTTCTCCCCCCTTTTTTTCTTGCTCTTCCGCAGGAATGGCCAAGACAAAAGGAACCAAACCCACCAAGGAGGACGAAGAGATACCTGATCTTCCGCAAGCTTTGTGGCAAAAAGCCCCCTATCTGGGTGGCAAAGATTTCTACCACGCGAGGGTTAAGGCGAAGAAGATGCCTGCTCCTGTCCCCAATGAGGGATTGCTAACACTGACTCCCCCGGTTAACTCAGCCTTGCTCGAGTTAATTGGCTCCGAGGATGTGGTTCGATTGGGAATCGAAAATGGGTACTTCCCCTATGCTGCGATTTCCACCCAAGCTTTTGTCCAGAAATTGGACTATATGGATGAGTGGATTGACCACGTGTTGACCGATCATGCCGTGACTCTTAATGAGGCCGGCGTATACTTCGCTGTTCGTGCTATGAAGGGTGCTGCCGTGAAGCTGGACCAGTCCATGCTTCTAAACCTTCTTTCCCGCTACTCGCCTGCGACTCACACATTCCACTTCGCTGAGTTTGAGGCTGCCCCCACACTCGAGGACGTGCATATGCTGTACGATCTTTCTCCCAGGGGTGAAGTGGACCCCTTGAGTCCTTTTAGGACGGCTGCGGAGATCGCTTTGTACACGCAGATGGAGGAATGCCTATCAGAGGTGAAGAAAATCTCCACCCGGTGGACTACTACCAAAGCTCTTCCGAACTGGCAGTTGGTTGATACATCTGCGAAGAATACCTGGAACAAATGGGTGCAGTACTTCTTCCGTGACTACGCGAGCAGCAGTATCACCAAGAAGCTTCTGAGTGAGGACCCGGAGGCCAAGAATTACGTGGAGGGTAAAGGCTATCGAGGTACTTAATCGATGGTCACCCGCATGATGGGGTCTTTTATCACGTTCTGCTGCTTGCTGTGAAGCTCGCCCTTGGCCAGAGAGTCGCACTCGGACCCTTGGTCTTGGGCACGCTTTACTATAGACTGGATCAGCTGGTTGTGGCCATGAAGGAGTCGCGTGGCCGCCTCGATATACTGACTTTCGTCAACATTTCCTTCTTGACGATGTGGGTCTTCGAGCGATGGCCGTCCTATGCTCCAACTGCTCTTAAACCCAACAAATGGTGTCCCCCAGGCGAGACGGAGGAGCGTAACAGTGGCAGGGCTGCAAGGTGGTTCGGAGCGAACAATACCAAGTGCGTTTGGAGCCTGATATGCGACAAGCGGCGAGAGTTTACCGCCAGGCCCTATGTCGCGCGTATTGAGAACGTGCGATGGTTTCCAAAGCTGTACCCTTCTAAGGGTGTTGTCTTCTCAGAAGAGCTTCTCTTCGAAGAGGGATCGTATTTCCATGAGCGCTATCGCGAGTTCTTTTGCTGGTGTCTGCGAGGTTCCCTTCCTGCTCTCGCAGAGCATATTCGTGAGCTCGCGCCAAGGTATGAGAGGATTACCGTGGATGTTGACCCCACTCGAGTTTCTCCCCAGTTCGGCTATGATGCAGTGGCACCATCAATCTGGCCCCATTCCATTATCAGAGGTTGCTATAAGCGCTTGCTAACAAAGGAGTGCAAGACAGTCTTCATGAACAATCTTCCCTTTGAGCAGCCTGCGGGTAACCGCGAGGGCGGTTGTTCCCAGAACTGGCTCGCATACTGGATCGCCCAGCAAACGAGGATTGAGACACAGTCGGCCGCGCAGCCGAGTAGAGCTCCCTTGATCAAGATAAACTCTTTTCCGTTTCGCCCAATTGCAGTCTGAGCGAGTCTGAATATGGTTGCTACTCATTGTTGGATCATGAGAACCATTTGTGCCCTGACGTCATTCTGAAGGAAAAGATCGCCGCAGTTAAGAAAGGTGACTCGCATGTCAGCAGATATAGCGAGGCATTTGCTAAGGTAAGCAACTTTTTTTTTTTCGCGTGTGTTAAGCTTCTTGATTTCCACACGTTGATGCCTTTATTCTGTACTGTTTGCTGTAGTGTCATGTGCGGAGATTCGCATCTGGTGATCGTTCCAAATCGTTGGTTAACACCTTTGTTGCCACCAAAAGACAAGGACAATCGTTCCTGTTAGCATGGAGGATGGACCCCGAGGTCGAAACCAGGATTCGCGCAGTCATGAATGCTTTTGCTGACTCGCTGATAGATAATGTTCCGGCCTTGTCTCCACCCAGAGATAATCCTTCTCCTCCAGCGACTGCCGCGCCGAGAGCGAAGAGACCCAGGCAAAAGGGAATTACAATTTCTTCCCCTAGAAGTGCTCCAACTTCCCCTCCAGCGAGGTCCCTATCTGCCAAGGACAAGGGCAAAGGTCGTATGCCCAGTAGAGCGCGGAAGGAGCTCGCAGTTGAGACCTTTGTTCCATTCAGCCAAGAGGAAGAAGAGGAGAGGCAGGAGCCCAGAGAAGGTGATGAAGAAGAAGAAGAAAGAATCAATGTGATACATGAGGAAGAATCAGGAGGTACCTCCATCGCGTTTCCCTTCTCATTATCGTAATTCTTTTGCAACCCTTTCTCAAACCAATCGTTTCTTCGCAGATGATGATGATAATGAGACCATCGGTGGCCTTTTGGCCAAGAGACAAAAGAGGAATGCTCCTTCTGGCACTCCAGACGAACCCATAAGCGAGGACGTTCTTGCAGAGTCCAGGAAGACAGCCGCGGAAGCTGCTGAAAGAAGAAGGCAGCGGGAAGAGGAGGAGCTCGAGCGTGTGAGACAGCGGAGCCTCGAAGAGCAACATGTTGACGACTTAGTGCGTCCCACTGATGAGGAAGATATGCTTCCCGAAGAGGTAGCTCCTCAGACTGAGGAGGAGGATGTGGCTCCAGAAGAGGATGCAGCAGCTTTGGAGCAAGCCCAAGCGGACTTTGAAGAAATCGCAGGCGGTGATAAAGGTGAGATCTTCAATCTCGCAGTAACTTATAGGGATGTTATAGTGGGTGCATTAAAGCATGGTTTGTCAAAAGCTGACATTCGCCGTTGGCTAGTAGGCAAATGCGAAGAACCCTCAGGTAATCATTTGAATGATATGCATGGACTAGACCTCAGCAATTTGAAACAGAATCATGACTGGTTTCTTCGCGTCCCAGGTCACGCTCATTTTAAAGACCTGCTTAATGAGGACACACTAATAGGGCATGGTTCCACGTCTTTAGTGTATGACGAAGATACTTCAATCCCACCTTCGCGTGGAGGTGCTTGCTCTTAGCTTTAGCAAAGATAGTAAAATAACGTATAATACGAGTTACCTCATACTATCGCATTTTATATTGCAGGCAATGCTGAGGAACCTGTGCTGGAGCAAAGAAGTCAGCCTTCTGCGTCCTATGTTCCGATTCCGAGTTCCCATACTGAGAAGCTCGTCGCAGCTGCTGAACATGCAGGAGAGCCTCTTGAGGACATCATCGAACTTTCTGATGATGCTGAAGCTGATGCTGTGCTAATGGAAGAAGATGCCCATACTGGCGCTGAGAAAGTAAGAGCGAGTACTGTTGATGCTTCCGCATCTGAGAGTGTCCCTCACCAAGCAACTTCGGCTGTCACTTCGCCTCCGGTGATGACTGAGTCGGCAGTACCTCTTCCTGCGTGGAGCTTTTGGGGCTCGCAGGTTGGGAATGCAGTCGCAGCTGATGCGGCTTATACTCTTCCTCCTAACTACGAGGGATTAGAGCTCGCAGCTGACAGGAGAGCTTTGGAGCGAGGACAGTCTTCGACCGCTCCAGCAATGCACATCCCTTCCCTTCGTGAAATTCTTGAAGGAACTGGTAAGTAGAGATTTGCTGTTTGCATCTCGCACTATTCATTTGCGAGTTTGATAGCATAACTTAGCTTTGACATTGCTTTAGGTTTGAAGCAAACTGATGTGGACTGGCTAGTTCGGATGCGCCTCACCTACCCCCAATCATTTGCGAGATCTCTGGAGATAGGGCCCTTCGATAGGAGGCTGTTTCTTACCGAAGCCATTTGTATTTTGGAGCAGCTGTCTATGGCCACGCCTGCGACCATTTCTGTTCAGAGTGCCGAGCTGCTTTTTGGCATGTGCCAAAATCTTCTTGCCAAAGTCCAAGGCAGACTTGATTTCAGATTTCTTATGAAAAGAGTTACCCTGATTCGCGCAGCTGTAACTTTAAAACTCGGCCACCAAAACCTCGCAGCTGAGAAGCAGAAGGTGGAGCAGCAGAAGCAAAAGGCTGAAGAGGCTATGAGGCTCTATCATGAGATGAATGCCAAGTGCGAGCAATTGAAGCAAGAAGTGGAGCAGGTAGAGAAGCTGAGCCATCAGTTCGCGCCCCATGACTCCTTGATCAAGAATTTACTTTGACTTTTTGAATTTGAAAAGTAGCAAGGAAATAGCTGGAACATTAATGTAATGCTGAAACATTAATGTAATGTTGCTAGGGTTTCTCCCCTTTCTTTTTTAACAAAAGAATCGACTTGCCCGTTTTGCCCTTTCCGGGATTTGATAGGATATCTCTGTGCATATCCAATTGTGACATCAGCAATTGATACTCTGCTTGATTTTCACGCTAATTTCTCGGAAGATAAGCACGCTTTCCTTGAGAAGTCCATCCGAATCATGACTATCCGTCATTAATTAGGATACGCAACTGAATCGTCGTAGCCTTTAGTAGGGGAATTGATCGTTGCCGCTTTTCAAGGCGTAAGTGATTGACTTTACCCTCTTTTCAAATTCTGCTGACTCATCCTTGGCAACTGAAGAGTCTCCACAAGGTCTATATAAACTCTGTCTTGGCCATTTGGGGTTCTTCATCCCAAAAATGTGCTTTGCGGTGAGTCCTTACGACTGCTGGCTTCAACGCTTGTTTTTCGTTGATTCATGGCAACTCCAAGTTGTGAATCCTGAGTTTGCGCTTTGTGCTATAGAAATAGTTTCCAAGATCCGCTTTATGAGGCTTATTTCTCTTTATAACCATCGTAAAGAAGATGGATATGATATCTCATGTGTGTTCGAAGAATTTTCTTCGTGTATTATGTTTGCAGGTCTTGTTTCCGGCCGCCTCCCGGAGAGGTGCAGCGCCGTAGTGACCGTGCTACCGATTCGTAATGAACGGCGAAATTCTCCTCCAGCATCCTTGGAGGAGAATTTATTGCCCCCACGTTCGTGAGCTCAGGGTGGAGAACCGTTGCGTTCATCCCCGTCTACAAGGAACCCTTGCCCTTCGGAGCTTCTGCTTGCCTGTTGAACGCCGGAACCGGTGGTTCCTCAAGCACATCTCATGGGATGCTTATCAGACAAGGGCCTTGTCAAATACTGGGATCTTGAACGTATGGCTTCACGTGGCTCTTTGGAGCAAGACCCTACTTGCGAGAGGTGCTCGGCCGCAGATCTGTGTATCGCATAGCCGGTGTTAGGACCGTTGGGTTCATCCTTTTCAGTCAGGATTCCCGTGGTGTGTCTCTGCTGGCTTGTCAGTTACTTTTCGAATGTATTGTAAGCCATGTTGGCTGCGTAATTAGATTTGAGCTTTTTCACTTGTAAGCTGCTATCTAGACAGATAATTTGTAAGTCCTCTTGACTCATAATGATAAATAGCTTTTGTATTATCTGCTGTGTCATTACAACAAAATACAATTTCGCATGCGTGTCGGCCTATTTCGCCCTGTATAATGCTATATACATATTTCGCATTTGCTATCTGCCGTATAAATTCGCAGATGTTTTATTAGATCGTTCGAGATCGTGTGTGCGCAGCTGTGCCATCTTGACAGATGGGCTTGCGATTTGTCTTCAGATTCAATAAGTGCTATCACATCAGATAGACTTTTGTAGATCACTTGAGATCATTATGTATGATGTTGCTATCACAATAGATAGGCTTAAGGACGAATTTTAGATCGCATTCGTACGAGTTGCTACTGTGGCAAATAGGTTTAGGAAGATCATTAAGATCATTTTGCATAGATTGCTATCGTAACAGATAGGCTTTAGGAGATCAATTAAGATCATTCTTTGCATGTGCTGCTATCGTGGCAGATAGGCTTTGGAAGATCACTTAAGATCATTTTGCATATGCTGCTATCATGACAGATAGGCTTAGAGGATTAGTTAAGATCGCATTTGCATAGGCTGCTATCGTGGCAGATAGGCTTAGAGGATCAATTAAGATCGCAGTTGGCATAGGCTGCTATCGCGGCAGATAGGCTTAGAGGATCAATTAAGATCGCAGTTGGCATAGGCTGCTATCGCGGCGGATAGGCTTAGGAGATCAATTAAGATCATTTTCCGCGTGAGCTGCTATCGTGGCAGATAGGCTTAGAAGGTCAGTTGAAATCGCATTTCGCAATTGGTGCTATCGTAGCAGATAGGCTTAGGAGATCAATCAAGATCGTATTTCGCATAAATTGCTATCGTAACAGATAGGCTTAGGAGATCAATCAAAATCGTATTTCGCATAAATTGCTATCGTAACAGATAGGCTTAGGAGATCAGTTAAGATCGTATTTCGCATAAATTGCTATCGTAACAGATAGGCTTAGGAGATCAGTTAAGATCGTATTTCGCACAGATTGCTGTCGTGGCGGATAGCCAATTGTTAATAGTAATAACAAACTTGATGACGCAAAATTAATAGCAAGACATATGAAGTTCTCATTTGGGAGAATTCTCTTATTATGATGCTCTCATATGGGAGAGATGAGATTACAATTCTCTCATATGGGAGAGGAGATTGTGTAAATCGTAGCCATACAAGACATTAAGCGACGTTATAATAAAACGCATGAAATGAGAGAAGTCAAGGATAGTACTTCTTAATCCAGCGCATGTTGACTGAACTTGGGGTGGAGGTTGTTCCGTGCAACCTTCGTATGCTGCAGTAGCCACTGTCAAAGACTTCTGTGACTTCGAAGGGTCCTTCCCAATTGGCTACGAACTTTGGGTGAGCCGCTTCTCGCATGCAGTGATCAGATGCGCGCAGGACCAAATCTCCAACTGCGAAATCTCTTCGCTGGACCGTCTTATTGTAAGCACGATCGATCCTTTCTTGATACCGCTTGTTGGTCCTTTTAGCTTGTTCTCGCTTTTCCTCCAGCAAGACTAAGTCATGATCGCGTTGATTGTCGTATAATGCGTGAAAGGCCAATCTCGCCGAATTGACTCTCACCTCCGCAGGTACCACACCCTCGGCTCCATAGCATAGTAGGAATGGTGAGGCCCCCGTGGGTGTCCTTGGAGAAGTTCGGTAAGCCCACAGAGCTATGCTTAGAGAGTCGGCCCACTTCTTGTGGTCATCTGCGACCATCTTGCTCAAAATCCTCAACAGTGTTTTGTTGGTCGCTTCGGCTTGCCCGTTCCCCTAAGGGGTGGAACATATTTGCCTGATATTGTACTCTGCTAGCTTCGCAGCCACCTGGCGATTAACAAAAGGGGTACCATTATCTGAAAGAATGGTGTTTGGAATTTCGAACCTGCATATGATGTTTTCCTGGATGAAATTGACCACAGCTAGCGCATTTGCCGTCTTCAGTGGTATCGCTTCTACCCATTTGGTGAATAGCTCAGTTGCAGTGAGAATAAAATGATTCCCGTGCGAGGTTGGTCGAATGGGACCAATGAAATCTAGAGCCCATGTATGAAATGTCCATGGCGTTCCCAATGCATGTAGATCCACAGCAGGAGCGTGCACTAGGTTTCCTTTGAATTGGCACTCCTGGCAGCGTCGTACCTTGGTGCGACAATCAGCCTCTATCGTGGGCCAGAAATATCCAATTGAGAGGAGCTGCCTGCATAATTTCGCACCTCCTTGGTGTTCCACCTGATGAGAAAGGTCCATGACTTCTTGTGCTTCCCTGCCGTCTAGACATCGCAGCAAGTTGCCCTCATGGCCTCTTCGCCAAAGCAAGTTCTCCTGCACCACATATCAGGATGCTTTCCTTTTCAATTTCTCAGCTTCCTTTCTTGATTCGGGTACGGTGCCCTGAGTGAGAAAGTCAAAGAGTGGCTTCCTCCAATCCGTGTCGTCATCAGTTAGAGCGATGAGTAGAGAATCTTTGATCAGTGCGCAACTTTCGCACTTACCCTGTATCAGGGCCGCGGCTGTTGACATGTTTGGCCAATGAATGCCATATCTCTGAGCCTTCCGATAGATTGACACCTCACTTTCTCCGCAAGCATGTTGGTGAATCTTTTCTAACAGCAGTTGTCCCTCTTGCTCGGAGACGCATCGCATGAGTATTCCGCCTGGACCCTTGTAGTAAAGGGTGTTGTCATGTATGCAATACCCTTTTGTGAGCGCCCAGCTTTCACTGCTTGTGCCTTCTGCAATAGCTCGTAAGACTGGTTTTTCTCCAGTCCGTTTCATCCATGTGTTCATCGTCGCACGCGTCTTCTGTCAATGCCGACGATGTTCGCACTTCGATCGAGATCCTCGCGGGACATTTGTCTTTGCTGACCTTAGATCCCAAGGTAGCCAAAGCATCTGCATGCCTGTTGTCTGCTCGGGGCTTGTGCTCGTACCTCACATCGCAGAATTGTTGAACTAGCTTCTGTACCAGGGTCCGGTAGGACAGAAGGTTTATCTCCTTCAAACCGTATTCGCCCGAGGCTTGCTTGACGATCAACTTGGAGTCTCCCATGACCGTCAGATTGCTTACTTCCAAAGCTTTCGCCGCACGGAGCCCCGCGATGAGAGCCTCATATTCCGCTTCATTGTTTGTGACTGCGAAGTTGAGCTTGGCGGACATCTGTATGACCTCTCCATCCGGCTTGGTCAAGACTATCCCAATGCCTCCGCCTTTCCTTGTTGACGAACCGTCGAAGTGGAGCGTCCAATAGGGCACGTCGATTGCATAGATTTCAGGGCCTTCGAGCTCTTCTTCGATCACGGGCTCGTGGCTGTTGTCGGGGAACTGTGCCAACAGATCCGCTACCGCCTGCGACTTGATCGCTCGCGGTCGCACGCATGTGATATCGTATTGAGAGATGGTCATGTACCATTTCGCCAATCTCCCTCCAGGAGTAGTGTGAGTTAGCAGATATCGTATGGGATCGCTCTTGGTGACCACTACCACTTTGTGCGAGGCAAAGTAGTGTTTCAACTTCTCTATCACGAAGAACAAAGCAAGGCAATGACGTTCGATATCTGTGTACCTTGATTCAGCAGGCTGCACGATGCGAGAGATGTAGTAGATAGGCCTCTCTTGGCCTTCGTACTCCTGAGCCAAGAGTGCTCCTATGGACCTCCTTGTTGACGTCAGATATAGCAGAAGCGGTGATCCCAGTTGAGGTGCGATCATTATTTTTGAAGACGTCAACAGATCCTTCAGCTTTTTGAACGCAGCTTCGTGCTCCGGAGTCCAGCTGTATACAACATTTTTCTTGAGAAGGGCACTAAAACAGCAGGTGATTTCGGCAATTGCTGGGATGAATCTCCGCAGATATGATAGCTTTCCCAAGAATGTTTTCAAGGCACTTTGGTTATGGGGCGGCGTCATGCCAGTGATGGCTGATACTTTCGCAGGGTCAGGCTCAATTCCTTGGCGATGGACTACGCATCCCAAGAACTTCCCTGATGTTACCCCAAATGCGCATTTCATAGGATTCATCTTCAGTTGAAAGCGTCTACATCTATTGAACACTTTCCGCAAATCCGCGAGATGATCTGCTTCCTGATTGGATTTGACTACAAGGTCATCCACATAAAACTCCACTTCTTTGTGCATCATGTCGTGGAATAAGGCCATCATGGCCCGCTGATAGGTTGCACCCGCATTTTTGAGACTGAATGGCATTACTGTGTAGTTGAACACCCCCACCGGAGTGATGAATGCGGTCTTCCGCGCGTCTTCAGGGTCCATCTTAATCAGATTGTACCCGCTAAAGCCGTCCATGAAACTGAACATGCGATGGCCCGCCGTTGAATCGATAAGCAAATCGATGTTGGGCAGTGGAAAATCGTCCTTTGGGCAGAAACGATTGAGATCCCGGAAGTCCACACAGATGCGAAGCTGTCCGTTCTTCTTTACTACTGGCACGATGTTGGCCAGCCATGTGGGATGATGATTCGGCTCTATGAACTTGGCATCCAGAAGTTTGACAATCTCCTGTTTGATCTTCACGTTAAGCTCCGGCCTGAAGCTTCGTGTGCTCTGCTTTACCGGCTTAGACCCTGGGATGATGTCTAAACGGTGCATAGTGATGCTTGTGTCCAGTCCTGGCATCTCATCATACTCCCATGCGAACACATCCTTGTATTCAGTTAGGAGCTGTAGCAGTCCTTGCTCCTCCTCGCTTGTGAGGTCCGCACTTAGAAAGACTGGCCTCTTCTTTTCCTCGTTCGGGCTGAGGAACACTTCCTTTAGCTCTTGCTTTTGTGGTCTGGGCCTATCTTCCATGCATTCAGGTGCTTCTTTGAGCTTCTCGTCTGGAGTGCTCTGCATTGGCTCTTCCGTTACCGCAATCTGTTCGATTTGGTTGATTTGCCCAGGGATATCCCCATGCCCGTGTGAGGACATCCCCGCGCACCTTCATATGCGATAGCACTTTTTCCCGTTGGCGTAGAAACTCTCTATATCCTTGCCTGCGGGGTCATGCTTTGCAATTCGCTTCAGTGTGTACACGTTCTTTCGATGGTAAGCGATTCGCGGCGCCTCTTCGCGTGTAGGCGGCTTTTCCTTGGCATCTTCCCTTGTCACCATTACTCCCGCTGGTGACTGATCCTTGATATCCTCCCATAGAGGTAAAGGAGTAGGGTTGAATGGTCCCGGTGTTTGCTCGTCCGCCATCTCGGTAAACCACACCGCCTCGCTGAGATGTGCTTCATCCAAGTTGAATGGATTTGTCGAAGCCGGTATCTCGACTATTCTGTCGTTCCAGATAGCTTTCATGACCTGGTGAGCTGTTGAAGGGACCGCGTCAAAGCGATGAATCCAGGCTCGACCTATGATCATGTGATACGTAGTGTTTGCATCTATGACATAGGACTTTGCTGAGCACTTGATTTTCCCAATCTGAACGCCCGGGCGGATCCATCCGATCGTCATTCTAGAGTCGCTTCCGAATCCCATTAGCGGAGATGGACGCCTGACAATCTTGTGCTCGGGGACCCCTGCTAGCTTCAGTGTGTGGAGCGAAACGACGTTGACCGCTGCTCCTCCATCTACAAATGCTCGTTTGAACTCGACACCATTGATGATGGCTGTCACATACAGAGGCCTCTGGTGGCTCGCATCTGTCTTTTTGTCGCTGGCAGAAAAGGTCATAATCTTTTCTGTAGAGCGAGACGCCCTGATGACTTTCCCGTTGGAGACTACAAGATCCTCCTCGTAGTCCTCTGCTATCCTTAAGATCGCTTTCGTCATTTCTGTCCGGCATTTCTCCGAGAAGTTCATCTCGTCGAAGAATCTGCTGAAGCCGTGCGACCCCTTCATCCGGTCAGCACGTTCATCTTCTGTGTCCATGCTGTAGTCCTCGTCTTCATGGACTTCGGCAATGATGGGTAGACCATCTTCTGCGACTTCCTCCAATTCCACAATCGAGATCATGGCGACCTCTTTTCCTTTCGAGTCTTGCTCCGCATGGGCAGGAAGTGGATGTAGGGTTTTTGATTCATGGATCGCGCAAACGGAAGCATAATCAAACAAACAACCATGCAAAACCCTCCAAGGATCACAAGTCTAGATGCATAACGATAGTGAAGGTAAGAAATCATAAACACACCTTTGGGTTCTCCTTGATGACTTCAAACGCGAATAGTGTCACGTTCTCTATAGTTGATCCACGCCTAGAGTTGTTCCTAGATCTCCAATCTCCTTGGTGCTAGCCCGGAATGAAAGGAGGGTGAAGGAATCACGCAAAACGAGGCACAAAAGGGGGCTCGGCCCTCTTGTGGCGTCGGGGACGAGTGGGCGGCGGCAAGGGGGCGGCGTCCCTCTTGTTGCTTGCTCTCTCTCTCCTTTGTTCTCTCCTACTCTTGTTATGTTCTCTTTAGAGCATAAGTTGTGTAGGGAAGGAAGGAAGGAGGGTCCTTTATATAGTCCAACAACTCCTTGTCAACTACCTAAAGGACTTATTCTAGTCCTACTAGAATTCAATTTAGTCCCTTCCTTGCAAATTAGTCCCTACTAAGTTTGCAAGGGTTTGCAAAGTGATCCTTCTAATTAATTAATCCAATTAATTAATTCCAAATCTAGTACAACTCTATTTAGCGTGTGACCCCATAGGTTCTATCTAGTTGGTAGCAACTATTTGCTAATATGGAGTGGTTTCTAGCAAAACATCCATTCTAGCCAACTAATAGAATAGTCATCTAGACAACCTTGTACAAGTAATTGTCTCATCCCTTTGCCTCCATATCCGGATTGGACACGAGACATACAAGTCACACTCGTATATCCAATCCCTAGTTTCTCGATCCATGGAATAGCCTTATTCGTGCAAATAACATCAATATCCCATATATTGATTTATTTGAGTCTGGCCAGACATTCTATAAGCACTATCCTTCGAGTGGCCTTGGATATTTGCTCCCGTTATGTGGGAGGGGCAAATCCTCTCTACGTCCACTACGATCTCTAAGCTTGCTTCTCATTGTATCCAGTACACGCCTTTATAACTACCCAGTTACGGTGTAGCGTTTAACGCTACCAAGATCACAATGATCCTCAACTAGAATATCTAGTGACTTCAAGTCTAAGGATGACAATACCATTGCACCCGAGAAGCACTTGTGACTTAACATAACGTGTATGTAGCCTTCTCGGTGATGGGTCAATCCAGTGCAACATTCCGTAATGCACACCTATGTGTTGGATCGTGATATCTCCATATCAATCCAACCCCATACTAGTCTATAGATGATTGTCCAATTTAATCATTATACTTGACTAGGGATATTTAAGATAAACAACACGATTGTAAATCTAAGGACTTCATTATATTAAATATCCAATAAATAATAAATGAATTTCTAGCCAATTACAAATTCATACTAAACTAGATTGCCTCTAGGGCATCTATTCCAACAGTCTCCCACTTGCACTAGAGCCAATCTGGCGCATCTCGTATGCCCATACTCCTAGTGTGCCCTTCATGCTTCCACTGCGTGAGAGGCTTCGTAAGCGGGTCTGACAGATTATCATCTGTAGGAATCTTGCATATCCGAACGTCTCCTCTATCGATAATATCTCGAATCAGATGAAACTTCCTGAGCACATGCTTGGACTTCTGGTGCGATCTGGGTTCCTTTGATTGCGCGATCGCCCCAGTGTTGTCACAGAACAACTCCACTGGATCCGCAATACTAGGGACCACACCAAGTTCAGAAACAAATTTTCTGATCCAAACAGCCTCCTTTGCTGCGCCATTTGCAGCAATGTACTCAGCCTCTGTTGTAGAATCAGCTACCGTCTCTTGCTTGGAACTCTTCCAGCTCACCGCTGCTCCATTCAGGCAAAACACATATCCCGACTGTGATCTAAAGTCATCTCTATCGGTTTGGAAGCTTGCATCAGTGTAACCCCTTACACGCAACTCTTCCTCACCGCCAAACATCAAGAAAGCATCCTTAGTTCTTCTCAAGTACTTTAGGATGTTCTTGACAGCAATCCAGTGACTCTCACCCGGATTGGATTGGTATCTGCTTGTCATACTCAAGGCATATGACACATCTGGTCTAGTACATAACATGGCGTACATGATAGATCCTATGGCCGAGGCATAGGGAATCCTACTCATGCGTTCCTTCTCAATCTCATTGGAAGGACATCCACTCTTCGAAAGAGTGATTCCATGTGACATGGGCAAGAATCCCTTCTTGGAATCTTGCATGTTGAACCGTTTCAACACCTTGTCAATATATGTACTTTGACTTAGGCCTAGCAACCTCTTAGATCTATCTCTATAGATCTTTATACCGAGTATATAGGCTGCTTCCCCTAAGTCCTTCATTGAGAAACACTTCCCTAGCCAATCTTTCACAGATTGCAGCATGGGAATGTCGTTTCCAATGAGTAGTATGTCATCCACATACAAGACCAGAAAAGCTACAGAGCTCCCACTAACCTTCTTGTAAACACAAGACTCATCTTCGTTTCTGATGAAGCCAAACACTTTGACCACTTCATCAAAACGTCGATTCCAACTCCTAGAAGCTTGCTTCAATCCATAAATGGATCGTTGCAGCTTACAGACTTTGTTGGCTTGCTTTGGATCCTCAAAACCCTCCGGCTGTATCATATACACGTCCTCGAGGAGATTCCCATAAAGGAATGCTGTTTTGACATCCATCTGCCAAATCTCATAGTCGTAGTATGCTGCAATTGCAAGTAGGATTCGGATGGATTTGGTCATTGCGACTGGTGAAAAGGTTTCATCATAGTCAATACCATGAATCTGTCTGAATCCTTTAGCCACCAATCGGCCCTTATAGGTAATCACATTACCATCCATGTCGATCTTCTTCTTGAAGACCCATTTGCACCCTATGGGTCGCGCCCCATCAGGTGGTTCCACCAAAGTCCATACTTTGTTGGTATACATGGATTCCATCTCGGATCTCATGGCTTCAAGCCACTTCTGCGAGTCTGGGCCATTCATGGCTTCCTCATAGGTAGTAGGCTCATCATCTATGAGCATCGTGTCACCGGAATCAGTTACGAGAAGTCCGTACCTCTCGGGTTCCTGGCGCACTCTACTAGATCTACGAAGCTCTTGTGTTACCTGAACAGGTGGATCCACAACTGCTTGTGATTCCTGTTCATGTTCCATAATCGGTTCTGTGATTTGTGGTTCTTGAACTTCTTCAAGTTCTACATTCCTCCCACTTGCTTCTTTAGAGACAAACTCTCTTTCTAGAAACACGCCGGTCCGAGCAACAAACACTTTGTTCTCGGTTGGATTGTAGAAGTAGTATCCCTTAGTTTCCTTAGGGTACCCCACAAACTTACACTTATCCGATTTAGGCCCTAGCTTGTCTGATTGTAAACGTTTTACATAGACATCGCAGCCCAAATCCTCATGAACGACAATGTGGGACACCTCCCACTCCACATCTCATATGGTGTCTTCATGACTGATTTAGATGGAACACGGTTAATGGTGAAAGCTGCACTTAATAGAGCGTAGCCCCAAAATGACAATGGAAGATCAGTTTGACACATCATAGACCGAACCATATCCAATAGGGTTCGATTCCTCCTCTCGGACACGCCATTCCATTGTGGCGTTCCGGGTGGAGTGAGTTGGGACACGATCCCACACTCTCTAAGATAGTCGTCAAACTCTTGGCTTAAGTATTCTCCTCCACGATCCGATCGTAGAGCCTTGATACTTTTGCCAAGTTGCTTCTCTACTTCATTCTTGAATTCTTTGAACACTTCAAAGGATTCGGATTTTGCCCTCATAAGGTACACAAATCCATATCTACTGTAATCATCAGTAAATGTAATGAAGTAGACATAACCACCCCTGTCAGGCGTGGCAAATGGCCCACACACATCGGTATGTATGAGCGCCAATTGCTCACTAGTCCTTTCACCTTTCTTATTGAAAGGGGACTTTGTCATTTTTCTCAATAAACAAGCCTCACATGTCTCATATGATTCAAAATCAAATGAGTCTAGTAATCCATCCTTATGGAGTCTAGATACACGTTTCTCATTTATGTGGCCTAAACGACAATGCCATAAATAAGCAGGATTTAAATCATTTATTTTAATCCGCTTGGTATTAATGTTGTAGACAGGATTGCTTAGATCAAGGACATAAAATCCATTAAATAATTGCGCACTAAAATAGTGAATATTATTCAAATAAAAGGAACAACAATTGTTCTTTATTGAAATAATAAAACCTTCCTTGTCCAAACAAGAAATAGAAATAATGTTTCTGCTCATAGCAGGCACAAAATAGCAATTATTTAATTCTAAAACTAATCCTGAAGGCAGAGATAGCTCGCACACGCCTATGGCCAACGCAGCAACCTTTGCTCCATTCCCAACGCGCAGATCTACCTCCCCTTTAGCCAATCTTTTACTTCTCTTTAGATCCTACATATTTCGACAAATATGAGATCCACATCCAGTATCTAATACCCATGATGTAGAGACAGTTAAATTGACATCTACAACAAAAATACCTGGTGGTGGTGGAATCACTATTCCAAGCCTCTTGTCCTCCAGATATTTTGGGCAGTTCCTCCTCCAGTGTCCAGGTTGACTACAGTAGTGACATTCACCCTTAGTCACGACCTTGGCAATGCCACCAACAGGCTTAAGGGCTTGTTCCTTGGACTTGGCAACTGACTTGCTTTTGCCCTTGGAGGAAGATGCAAACTTTTTGCCCTTTCCTTTATGTACCATCATAATGGCCTTGCCCTTACCCTTGTTGATGCTTTGTTCAGCCGTCCTCAACATGTTGAGCAAATCTGGCAGTGGTTTAACGATCTCGTTCATGTTATAGTTCATAATGAACTGTCCATAACTCTCGGGCAACGATTGCAACACGAGATCAGTTGCCAACTCTTGGCCGACCGGGAAACCAAGCCGGGCGAGATTCTCCAAGTACCCGATCATTCGGAGTACATGGGGTCCCACCGGGTTCCCTTCTGCCAGATGACATTTGAACAGTGCCTTTGAGACTTCATACCTCTCTACCCTCGCCTGCTCTTGGAAGAGCTGCTTTAGATGTTCGATCATATCGACAGCATTCATGTTCTCATGTTGCTTCTGAAGCTCAGAGGTCATGGTGCAAAGCATTAGGCAGGCCGCATCATTAGCGTCATCAACACGCTTTTGATACGCCTTTAAGGCAGCAGGTGTCTGATTCTCTGGACCTTCTGGAACATGCTCCTCTATTGCGTACAGCTTCTTCTCTTGCTTGAGAACAATTCTCAAGTTTCTGTACCAATCGAGAAAGTTGGTTCCAGAGAGCTTGTCCTTCTCAAGGACAGATCGTAGGGAATGTTGTGAACTCGATGAGTTGTTTGCCATTTGGAATTCTACAAAAAGGAAAATACGCAAGTTTTAGTATTTGTGAATTTTTGACTATATTTAATAATGGCTAGTTTATTAAATATAGCTCCCACTATTTTTCTACGGATTAATAACCCTCAAGATATTAATGCGGAAAATATCCTTATATTTTCTAGTGGGCCAAGATCCATCTTTTTCATCTCCTTATGAGCTTGCTTTGGCAAGTAACCCATAATTCAATTACTTCTTAGGTAGGAACGATTCCAATTGCATCCCATATGCAACTCTTGGTTCAATCGGGCAAATAACTACTTATTTATCCATCCATATGGATAATCCCAATTGATTGCCTCTAGGTTTCTTAATAAAATTAATAGCCTAGTTGTGTTCAACCTCTTATCTAAACAATTGCACATTGTTACGTGCCATCGCATTCCATCATTATGAACCAAGTCGCCATGCTTTGGCATGCACGAACTTGATAAATAATGATGATAATGAGTGTTTAAATAACGAGAAGGCAAGAACACAATATTTTAAAATTTGAGGGATTTTTCAATTTTAATTATTTTGTTGATCAATATCAACTAATCTATCTATTTGAGTTTGGGCACAACTCCAAATAATAGATCCGGGTTGTCTAATTATCTTATTATCCTAATTGCATGCATCATCCATACACCAACCACACAAATAATAAGACAATAAATAAACAACCACAAAACAGAAATTAAACGTGATATGGATATGGCCTTTTCTAGACTAAGATAATTCCAAGCCAATGGAATTATCTATGAACCCTAAACAAACACATCTCCATGCGTCTTGGTCTTTTGGTCCATCCTTCATAGTCATGTGGTGTGCTCCATGCTCCATGCTCCTTCTTTTGTGGCTCCTTTTGGCTTTGGGCTTCTTTTCTCCAATCTTGGCTAACAATCTACTTTATCTAGCACTAGCTAACGTCTATACTAAATAAAATAAATCTCACAGGTTGAGAAAAAAAATGGCACGCAGGCCATAAAAAACCTTATTAATTATTACAATTAATTGATCAGCTCGCAGGCCGTAAAACCAAACCACAAAATTAAACATCCACATCAAACCACATCCTAAGGCCATATCCAATCACCATGCGATTTGCACATAAACAGTTAAAATCCAATTTTAACGCGCTTGGTCAATTTTAATTGATTTTAGGATTTCTAGGGTTAAAACGGTCCATGGGCCCAACAATCCAATTGCCCGGGCCCAAACAAAGTGAACCATAAAGCCCTAGGGCCGGCCCGGCCCAAAACCCGCAAGCTAGGCCCGCGGGTTAGGGCCGCCCGGCCCCTTAGGGCTCCAAGCTTGGGCGGCAAGCAAGGGGGCGGTCCCCTAGGGGGCCGAACCTCCTTGTGGAGGTTGTTTCCAAAACAACCTCCTTGCTTGGAGCCCAAGTTTGGTTGTTTCCTTGTTGTGGGAGAACTCCTTCTTCCCCAAGGATGCCCAAACCCTAGATCTAAGATCCTAAAATTTCTCAAACTCACCAATTCATGCATCCAATGCAATAATTGGGTCTTGTTATGATTAATTCTTTGACAAATTGCATCCAATGCTTGATTTGTCTTGTTTTACGCGATAAACAACAAATTAAGGTGTAAAACAACAAGAATGTAACACATAAACTACGTTTATGCTCTATGACCTGTGGCTCTGATACCACTGTAGGGTTTTTGATTCATGGATCGCGCAAACGGAAGCATAATCAAACAAACAACCATGCAAAACCCTCCAAGGATCACAAGTCTAGATGCATAACGATAGTGAAGGTAAGAAATCATAAACACACCTTTGGGTTCTCCTTGATGACTTCAAACGCGAATAGTGTCACGTTCTCTATAGTTGATCCACGCCTAGAGTTGTTCCTAGATCTCCAATCTCCTTGGTGCTAGCCCGGAATGAAAGGAGGGTGAAGGAATCACGCAAAACGAGGCACAAAAGGGGGCTCGGCCCTCTTGTGGCGTCGGGGACGAGTGGGCGGCGGCAAGGGGGCGGCGTCCCTCTTGTTGCTTGCTCTCTCTCTCCTTTGTTCTCTCCTACTCTTGTTATGTTCTCTTTAGAGCATAAGTTGTGTAGGGAAGGAAGGAAGGAGGGTCCTTTATATAGTCCAACAACTCCTTGTCAACTACCTAAAGGACTTATTCTAGTCCTACTAGAATTCAATTTAGTCCCTTCCTTGCAAATTAGTCCCTACTAAGTTTGCAAGGGTTTGCAAAGTGATCCTTCTAATTAATTAATCCAATTAATTAATTCCAAATCTAGTACAACTCTATATAGCGTGTGACCCCATAGGTTCTATCTAGTTGGTAGCAACTATTTGCTAATATGGAGCGGTTTCTAGCAAAACATCCATTCTAGCCAACTAATAGAATAGTCATCTAGACAACCTTGTACAAGTAATTGTCTCATCCCTTTGCCTCCATATCCGGATTGGACACGAGACATACAAGTCACACTCGTATATCCAATCCCTAGTTTCTCGATCCATGGGATAGCCTTATTCGTGCAAATAACATCAATATCCCATATATTGATTTATTTGAGTCTGGCCAGACATTCTATAAGCACTATCCTTCGAGTGGCCTTGGATATTTGCTCCCGTTATGTGGGAGGGGCAAATCCTCTCTACGTCCACTACGATCTCTAAGCTTGCTTCTCATTGTATCCAGTACACGCCTTTATAACTACCCAGTTACGGTGTAGCATTTAACGCTACCAAGATCACAATGATCCACAACTAGAATATCTAGTGACTTCAAGTCTAAGGATGACAATACCATTGCACCCGAGAAGCACTTGTGACTTAACATAACGTGTATGTAGCCTTCTCGGTGATGGGTCAATCCAGTGCAACATTCCGTAATGCACACCTATGTGTTGGATCGTGATATCTCCATATCAATCCAACCCCATACTAGTCTATAGATGATTGTCCAATTTAATCATTATACTTGACTAGGGATATTTAAGATAAACAACACGATTGTAAATCTAAGGACTTCATTATATTAAATATCCAATAAATAATAAATGAATTTCTAGCCAATTACAAATTCATACTAAACTAGATTGCCTCTAGGGCATCTATTCCAACAGTGGATTGTTGCGCACATCCTTCTTGTGATTGCTGACGATCAGCTCGCCGTTCTTCATCTTCTGATTGAACACAATTCTGAGCTTCTTACATTCCGCTGTAGGATGCATGACCTTTCCGTGGTACTTGCACCACTTCGGGTCCCTCACCATCTCCTTGGAGGGTACCTTCTCGAGCGGCGGTAGGACACCGTCCTTGCGCCATTGCCTGCAGAGGTCGCTTGCCTCCTCCACCGAACATGGCAGAGGTGGTACGTCGAAGTTCACAACCTTCGCCTGCTTCTGGGGTGAAACTGTATTGACCTCAGCTTCGCGTCCCCTCTTGTAACTGAATCTCCCGATTTTGTAGGTGGTACCGCTCGCAGATCGCTCCGAAGCGTTCTTCTTTTTCTGCCTCTCAACTATAGGCTCGATGTTTTTCGTGCACTCGATGAGCTTTGAAAACGTAGGTGTTTGCAGATTGATGAGCATACCTTTGTATTCGTCTCGCATGCACTGCAGGCATATCTCTACGAGTCGGCTTTCGAGCATTGGATCTTTGCACTCCAAGGACTTCGCCCTGAATTTCTTGATGAAAGTGATCCCGTCCTCCTCGCGCTTCTGATACATCCGCGAGAGGTGGATCATTGTCACCTTTTCTTCCATCTGGAAGAACTTGGTATAGAACTTCTGGACCATGTCGTCCCAAGTCTTCACGGATCCGGCTTCCAACGTTCGGTACCACTTGTACGCTACGTTCCCCAAAGATTTTGGGAACTCTCGCATCAGTAATTTGGGACCAGCTCCGTATGGCCCCATGACATCGATGAAACGCATGACATGCTCATGAGCGTTCCCGTTGACGTCCTCGAACTTGTCCCATTTAGGAGCCTTATACCCCACCGGGTTAGGCATGAGATAGATCTCCCGCGGGATGGGTGGATCGTTGTCTAGCTTCGGGATAATGGTATCCGCGAATGATTGGTGAGCCATAATGGTGTCCATGCGCTTCTGCAGAGACGTCATGCGTTCTGGAATGCTCCGCTCGGTAGCAGAAGGAGGGGTTGTCGCAGGTAGAGGCGACACATACGCCGCCGAAGGATTGGGGACATATTGGCTGCTCGCATTGCCCCAGATCGTCGTTGGAGGAGGCAAGGGGTACTGCAAAGCCGGGTTGGATGCCAAAGCCGGAGGCTGAGGAGTATGAGCAGTGAGAGGCAACATCTGAGCTGTTGACCCCTGAATTGAAGGCAGCTGCGTAGTCGCCGGTGGAGTCTTCATATTAGGATTGGGAGGTGTGGTTGACACTCCCAGTCCTGGAGCGGTAGGGGCTCCTCCTCCTTGAGGGACGGCAGTGGCCGATGAAGGATTTGGCGCAAGGGTGCCCAGAACGGCCAAGATCCGTTCTAGTTGCGCAGACTAAGCTTTGAGAGCTTTCGCCTGACTTTGGACAGTAGCGTCCAAGGATTCTAGCGTCGGTGCCTCGCCGCGGGTCGTAGGAGTACGGCGGGTCTCCTCTCCCGAGGCAGCTTCAGTGGAAGGCGATCTGTTGCTGATATCATCCTCCTGAGACATGGTTGCTTTTGTTGGTAAGTTCACGTCGGGTTCACCAAAATGTGCACAAGAGATTCCGGCGGGGAGACCTCCGTGTACACCGTATGTAGAGGATCGGAGATGGCACAGGAAGAGTTGGGTTGTGTGTAGGGAGAGAGTAAGGCAGTAGTAATGTCTGAGAGAGAGACAGAGGTTTGGCAGAGCTTCCGCGTATGGCAAGTGTGTCCTCCTTTGTATGGAAAGGTTAACGTCCTATATATATAGCAGGGAACGTGACCGTTGTAGTGTGGTTAATGCGCCCATTAATGGCGGCTTAATTAGCTTAACCACAACGGCACGTTCGTCCTCATATATAGGGACCGTTACATCACGTTATGCGCGAATACCGGAACCGTTATGAGGTTGACCGGGTTTGACCGGATTGACCGGGTTTATGGAGCTCGTGCCATAAATCTCTCAAAACAGTTACTAAAGGTCGCGCGCGGGCTTGGCTCGCACGCGACAGGGCTTACTCTAGCCTCCAAACCACTAAGTCCCTACAAGTCCCGTGCAGTGGTATGCGAGGGCTCTGTCTCGCAGCCCCCACATGGATCAGCTCGGCTGGTGATCCAGTGTGTGTGGAGCACAATATGGTGTGCTGGATGGTTGCCACGTGGCCAAGATCTGTCAGCTCAGAAAGCACTATCTACAATGTGATACGTAGTGTTCGCATCTATGACATAAAATTTTGCTGAGCACTTGATTTTGCCGATCTGGATACCCAGGCGGATCCATCCTATCGTCATTCTGGAGTCGCTTTCGAATCCCATCAGCGGGGATGGACGCTTGACAATCTTGTACTCTGGAATTGCCGCTAGCTTCAATGTATGGAGCGAAACAACGTTAACTGCTGCTCCTCCATCAACGAACGCTCTTTTGAACTCAACGCCATTGATGATAGCCGTCACGTACAGAGGCCTCTGGTGGCTCGCATCTGTCCTCTTGTCGCTTGCGGAAAAGGTTATGACCTTTTCTGTAGAGCGAGACGCCCTAACGACTTTCCCATTGGAGACTACGAGATCCTCCTCGTAGTCTTCTGCTATCCTCAAGATCGCCTTTGTCATCTCCGTCCGGCATTTTTCTGAGAAATTCATCTCGTCGAAGAACCTGCTGAACCCGTGCGACCCCTTCATCCGGTCGGCACGTTCGTCCTCCGTGTCTATGCTGTAGTCCTCATCATCATGGATCTCAGCAATGATGGGTAGACCATCCTCTGCGACCTCTTCAAGATCCACAATCGAGATCATAGCGACCTCTTTGCCTTTCGGTTCTTGCTCCGCATGGGCAGGGAGTGGATTGTTGCGCACATCCTACCTTTGATCACTGACGATCAGTTCGCCATTCTCCAGCTTTTGGCTAAACACGATTCTGAGCTTCTTGCAGTCCGCCGTGGGATGCATAACCTTTCCGTGATATTCGCACCACTTCGGGTCCCTCACCATCTCCCTGGAGGGTGCCTTTTTGAGTGGCGGTAGGACACCGTCCTTACGCCATTGTCTGCAAAGGTCGCTTGCTTCTTCCACCGAACATGGCAGAGGTGGTGCATCAAAGTTCACTATCTTCGGCTGCTTTTGGGGTGAGACCGTATTTACTTCAGCCTCGCGTCCCCTCTTGTAGCTGAACCTCCCGATTTTGAAAGTAGTACCGCCCGAGGATCGCTCAGGGGCGTTCCTCTTTTTCTGCCTCTCCACTATAGGCTCGATATTCTTCGTGCATTCGATTAGCTTTGAAAATGTAGGCGTTTGCAAGTTAATAAGCATACCTTTGTACTCATCTCGCATGCATTGCAGGCATATTTCCACGAGTCTGCTTTCGAGTATCACATCTTTGCATTCCAAGGACTTGGCCCTGAACTTCTTGATGAATGTTATTCCGTCTTCCTCTCGCTTCTGATACATCCGCGAGAGATGAATCATCGTCACCTTTTCCTCCATCTGGAAGAACTTGGTGTAAAACTTCTGGACCATGTCGTCCCAAGTCTTCACGGATCCGGCTTCCAATGTCCTGTACCACTTTTAAGCCACGTTCCCCAGGGATTTAGGGAACTCGTGCATCAGCAGCGGATCAGCCCCATACGGCCCCATCACATCAATAAAACGCATGACGTGCTCATGGGCGTTCCCATTGACATCTTCGAACTTGTCCCATTTAGGAGCCTTGTACCCAGCAGGGTTAGGCATGAGATAGATCTCTCGTGGGATTGGCGGATCGTTGTCAAGCTTCGGGATGATGGTATCCGCAAACGATTGGTGAGCCAGAATAGTGTCTATGCGCCGTTGCAGCGACGTCATACACTCCGGAGCACTTCCCTCGGCAGCAGGGGGAGGGGTTGCCGCAGGCGGAGGCGACACATATGTCGCAGAAGGACTAGGGACATATTGCGAATTCACGTTACCCCAGATTGCCGTTGGAGGAGGCAAAGGATACTGTGAGGCCGAATTAGGCACCAAAGCCGGAGGCTGAGGAGTATGAGCAACGAGAGGCAACATTTGAGCTGTTGACCCCTGAATTGAGGGTAGCTGCATAGTCGCCGGTGGAGTTTGCAGGTTGGGGTTGGGTGGTGTGGTTGACATTCCCAATCCTTGAGTGGTGGAGGCTCCTCCTCCCTGAGAGACGGCGGTGGCTGGTGCGGGGTTTGGAGCGAGAGTCCCCAAGACAGCCATGATCCGTTCTAGCTGCGCATATTGGGCTTTGAGAGCCTTCGTCTGACTCTGGATGGTGGCGTCCAAGGCTTCCAGCGTCGGAGCTTCACCGGCGGCTGTAGGAGTACGGCGAGTCTCCTCTCCTGAGGCGGTCTCCGTGGAAGGCGATCTGTTACTGACATCATCCTCCTGAGACATGGTTGCTTGCAATGGTAAGTTCACGTCGGGTTCACCAAAATGTGCACAAGAGAATCCGGCAGAGAGGACTTCGTGTACACCAAAGGCAGAGGATTGGAAATGGCACAGAAAGAGTTGGGTTGTGTGTAGGGAGAGAGTAAGGCAGTAGTAATGTCTGAGAGAGAGACAGTGGTTTGGCAGAGCTTCCGCGTATGTCTGGTGTGCCCCCCTTCTTTGTATGGAAAGGTTAACGTCCTATATATAACGGAGAATGTGACCGTTGCAGTGTGGTTAATGCGCCCATCAATGGCGGCTTAATTAGCTTAACCACAACGGCACGTTCGTCCGCGTATATAGGGACCGTTACAGCAGGTTATGCGCGAATACCGGAACCGTTATGGGGTTGACCGGGTTTGACCGGTTTGACCGGGTTTATGGAGATCGTGCCATAAATCTCTCAAAAGCAGTTACTAAAGGTCGCGTGCGAGCTTGGCTCGCACGCGACAGGACGTAATCTAGCCTCCAAACCACTAAGTCCCTACAAGTCTCGTGCAGTGGTGTGCGAGGGCCCTGTCTCGCAGCCCCCACGTGGATCAGCGCGGCTGGTGATCCAGTGTGTGTGGAGCACAATATGGTGTGCTAGATGATTGCCACGTGGCCAAGATCTGTCTGCTCAGAAAGCACTATCTACAAGGATAAATAAGTTTTTTTATACCAGTTAGTTTTGGTATCCGATTGCAACAAAATAAAAATGTGGTTACTATCATTGTTAGCATCTGGAGCCTGAACCAACACAAAATCCAAGCATCTTTGCCGACAACCTATAAAAAAAGACCTCCATCAACTTTTACGGATACATTTTTCCCAACAAACTATAACAAAATAACCCCGTCAGCTTTTAAAACCGCCCTGATAAATAATTATCAACGGAGCTACGACGATGACCGGTTTCATTGCAAAAAAATTACTTCAAGCACTATTGATGAAGGATAAGCGACTTGAACTCCACTTGAGAACAAGTTCAACTCTCACAATTCTTCGTACATTGTGCAGCAGAAGAAGGCACTGCTTTTGTTTTGTATACTACATTTGGCATCAAAGATGGACTTGGTTTACTCCAATAACTCATAAGAGAGTTATTTACTTGAAATTGGAGTAGCATGACCCTTTTTATAGGCTTTCGAACAAAATTTACGCCATGGTTTCATGTACAAATAACCAGTTTTTATACTAGCAATTGGCACAGAAAAATAGTGACTAGAGACCATAATATTCGTGCACAAAATAGAGTCATCGAATTTTTGTGCAAACTATACGAGATGTACTAGAAGTTCAATCACAATACCGCAATGCACCAGCCCACAACGCAAAACTCAGTAGCAGATGATCAAAGATATGGATGGGCAGCTCTAGTTGGGTACCATAACTGTAAATATTAACAAAATTTGAGTACAGGAAAAGGCTACATTGTTGGATTACACAGGATTTAGTGATACCGTTGTTCCACTGTAAGATGAAGTGAGCTATATACAAAATAGACTGCAGCTCTTATATGTCAAATGTTATTAAAGAAGTAATGTGCATGTATTCCGCCTCCAAACTCGTGAAAGTTAACATGTAGGCCTTGCACGGGAACACAAATGGCAGCCTGCGACAAAGAAAAAAGTTTTCACTTCCGATAATGTGTCAAATCATCATATTATTTTCGGGTACTATGTCTCGTAGATTACCACCCATTACCAAAAGTCAAATCTCTATGGAAAACTTTCGAGTTTGAAATCTTCCCACCAACGCCAAATTGAATACTTCCAACTTTAATCACATTTACATTTAGCACTAAAAATTCATATGGAACAGTTTTTGCCAACTGATGCATTTGCGTACACATGTCAAGTAGGTTAGGATTAAACTAGCACTTAACCTGTGTGCCGCACGAAGAAATTGGAAATCCTGTAAAAATAAACATCATTGAAATTGGTTACTGCATAATTGTTTGTATGGCAATGGCCCAAGCATCAACAGTCTCTAGAACTTCACAGACATCAAATTAGTATAAATGTTGGATATACGAAGATAGAGAAAAAGTAGATAAAATGAAATGACATTTCATGAACGGCACCGAGTTCACGAATACGGCGTTGCTTATGTAACATTCGTTTGCTCGACAATCGAGCTAGCTTACAAAATCTTTTTGTTATTGACCTTTGCCAATAACTACAGACAAATACACATTCATAGAACTGTGGAAAAATAAATATTGTTGTAAATGTACACTATGGTGGATATAGAAGTGTTGGTGGAGGAGGTGGTCGGAGGAATTGTTAACCGCCGCCATCGACATTGTATTGACGCCACATGCCTTCCAACCCACTACTTTAGGACCGTCGTTGTAGAGGGAACGAGTTACGCACATGAGATGGTCGGAGGAAATGAATGAAGAATAATAACTAGGAATGATGCAGGGACGGACCTAGGAAATTTTGTTGGCAGGGGTCGTGTTATATTTCCCAAGACGATAGAGAGAAATGCTCGGGAGATTTTTATTTACTACCTTTTTTGAGGGAATTTTATTTACAACTTTAAATAGGCGATGAAAAGGTCATATATCCTACTAAAATCAATTGTCATTTACGTCAATTTGTTATTTAAGTGATAATATTGTTCAAAGAAAAAGGGGGAGAAATTATTAAAACGCAAATTTTTTACCATTTTTCGGTTCTTTCAAAGTAAATTTGCAACTTAACATAGAAAATCACTCGTACTTTTACCATCCAAGACGAAGTAATTCTTTTTTTTGGTACCCAATTGTGGCAAGACATTGTGTGCATGACTATGTCCAAGGGGGGGGGGGGCACCTACATAAAATCTTGTGCCAACCTTGTTGTTTCAGTACCATATTGCCCTTAAAATTCAAATTCTAGAGGGGGCCACTGCCCCTTGTTGAAGAATGAATAGGTTCGTCCCTGGAGGGATGAATATTTGTAGTGACAATTTTAAACATTTTAGTAGTCAATTCTCAATCAAATTATCTTTGACTAAATGATTCATTACAATACCTTAATTTTTCAAGCTGTTTTATTTCTTGCCTACATTAACCCTTATCATACCTAAAAAAAATCAATTATTCTATTCCTATACTAATTATCCGATTTCAAACATATTTAAGTTTCTATTATACCTTCTATTTTTTAAAAACTCCCACTATATGAATTGAATTGACTACGAGAGTTTCTATCCGTTTTGCATTTTCAAATTCGACAGTTTCCATACTGAACCTTTTTATGGAAGTCTACCTGTAACACCCTTATTTTTCAAGCCAGCTCTAAGTGCAATATCAAGACTTTGGGAGCAAATGTGTAGATATTTTGTCGTGTCGTTAAAGTTGGAACTTTAGAGTGTTGGTAAATTTTGGAAGTTGTTAGAGTTATTTTGAGGCGCTAGATATATTATGGGATGGTTGTGCAATTCTCTGAACTTAGTAGTTATCTCAGTCCCACAGTTTGGAAAACTACACTTTCACCCCCTATTGCATGGAAGCCACGTTTCATCTCCATTGTGCATGCTTGCCACCTCACCCATGAGGTGACATCACCTCTCACACTCTGCTGAAACACCTGAAATCTTGTTAATACCATCATCACCATCATCTTTTTGCTCCACTTCTTCATCCCAAGAACAACCACCAACACCGGTGTAACACCACTCCCATCCCTCTGTTTTGGAACCTGCTGTTACTAGGAGTTCCCTTCGACCTAGATACCAGAAGCCCTCAAACAAATCGTGATTTCATTCCAAACCGAGATAGAAAACCCGACTTGAAGGTATGAACCCTAACTTTGTAATCGACCAAATTCTCCTCCTATGTTGCTATTCACTGATCCTAAACCACCCCTTGTGTTTGGCGAGGTTCAGGGGATGCCAAGGAACCCAAATTCGTGCACTAATTAGCCTGATGTGCCTTCGCCGGAATCCGGGTGTTCATCGTCGGCATTTGCTTCAGCCCACCGGAGGCGATGAAGCTCTTCATCCGGGGCTCTTTTCGGGTCTTTTTGTTACCCCTGAGGTTCCTGGATGTCGTTAAAGTCATCACCTACCCCCAGAACGCAAATCCTAACCGAGGAAGTGGGCGGGAGACTCGCCGGAGACTGCTGCAATCGCTGGAAACCACCATAACCACCGAGCTCGGTAAATCCTTCCTTTCTTCCTGAAATTTGATCCTTTTGAAGCATATAGTTGTTGGGTTTTGACGTAGGTAACGCAGCGGAATAAAAAAAATTAATCCTACTTCAAAGCCCACCACGGATCGTCAGGAGGAGACATCATAACATGATAAAAGACATAGTAGTGTGTACCTTTTGAATTGTGAGATCACACGAAGAATGATGTCCTTGTCTCTACGGTTGATCCACGTCTACAGGTGAGATCTAGATTCTTCCTTCAAACAAGTGCTAGCTTGAACCCGGAGGAAGAGGGAAAATGATCAAAGCAACAAGGACAAGGAGGGGCTTCGTCCCTCCTTTGGCGCCCACGGGAAGGGCGGACGACCTAGGGGCGGTCGGCCTCTATGCGTGTCTTGCTCTCTCTCTTTTTCTCTTCCCACTCTCTTATTTTATGTCTGATAACATTAGTGTGGGGAGGAAGCTAGAGCCTCCTTTATATACTCCAACAACTCATTGTTGTTTCCATAAAGGTCCTTCCTAGTTCTCCATGAACTTGGATTAGTCCCTTCTTGCAAATTAGTCCCACTAAGTTTGCAAGGTGTTGCACCATGATCCTTCTTATTAATTAATCATATTAATTAATCCCATTTCTAATCTATTTGACGTGTGACCCCTTAGGTTTCTACTTAGTTTGTAGTAACTTTTACTAACATGGAGCGGTGTCTAGCAACACATCCATGCCACCCAACTAATAGAAATAGTCAGTGATCTCGACAAACCTCTTGTGCGCAATATCTCATATTGCACGTATCCCTTTGTCTACATATCCGGATTGGGCACGAGACATAAATAGTCACACTCGTATATCCAATCCATAGTTCCTCGATCCTGGGAATATGCTTATACTAGCAGATAACATCAATATCTCCATATTGATTTATCTGAGTCTGGCCAGACATTCAATAAGCCTCATCCCTCGAGTGGCCCTGGATATTTGCTCCCATTATGTGGGAGGGACAAATCCTCTCTACATCACTACGATCTCTAAGCTTGCTTCCTATCATGCCCGATAGCTACCTTTATAATTATCCAGTTACGGTGTAACGTTTGATAACATCAAAGCACAATATTCCACAACTAGAGTATCTAGTGACTTCAAGTATAAGGATTTCAATTATATTAGCACTACGAGAAGCGATTGTGACTTGACATAATCTAATGTATCCTTCTCGTTGTGGGTCATCCAGTATGCCATTACTCCTAATGCATACCCATGTGTTGGATCGTGATATCTCCATATCAATCCAATCCCATACTAGTCTATAGATGATTGTCCCATTAATCATTATAATTGAATAGGGATATTTAAGAATATAACACTTATACTCTAAGGACTTCATTCATGTTAACATATCTCCATATCGATAACACAATGAATCGTAAATCCATATATTTTTCACAATAAATTGATTGCCTCTAGGGCACAATTCCAATAATAGTTCATCTATACTAGTAAATCATGCCCAGATTCACGTTCCATTAATTTATGATTCGTTTTCCATCGGTGTTCATAGCTTTTTCCGACAAATTTTTATGCCCTAAAAACATGGGTCTAGCTCCTTCGTTAGGAGTCCATTTTTAATGATTCTTAACTTTTTGGAAAGCCTAGACATTGCTCTAAAAATTCTGTGTTAATTTAAATGCGTGATTGGGACTCTAATAACCTACCCAGATTTTGCTTCAAATTCAGTGCCTTGCAGTTGTTTAGCTGCTGTGTTTAAGCTCGAGTTTCATTATGCATTTTGCTTCAACTTTGAAGTCTTGTATCTCTTTCGTTATTCGTTAGTTTTGAGTGATCTTAGTCTCTGTGTAGTCTATACATGTAGTACTATAACTCTCATGTGGATTTCATGGTCTGAATCGGTCTCTAAACCCAAAGATTTTGGCTCCAAGTGGCTGCAATGTTAATGTTCTTCGCTAGCAAAAACTCATAATTTTATAAGTGTTGGAATCTAAATTTTCACCCAACTTTGAGCCTCATGATTTCTTTCATCTCTTGATGGTTTGAGCTTATGTCTCTTCCTACTTTTAGACGACGATGAGTTCTTCAAATACATTTATGGCATGCCTCATGAATCCCTACCAATTTCCCGGAATTTGGCTGGAAAGTCGCTGCATGTGGCTGATTTTCATTTGTAAGAACTCCACATTTTTTTGTAAGTATTGAAAGCTCATTTTTCACCTAACTTTGACTAGCGCTATCTCTTTCAATACTTCGAGTTTCTAGGAGTTCAAATATGTTCAAGAATCCCTGTACTATCATTTTGAAAACTCTATTTCTAGTTTCTCAAAATTCCTACCCAACTGATCAGAAATCAACCGCGAAGTTGACTACTTGAAATGACGTTTTCGCTATCTCTGACCTTAGGTTTTGACCATTTGAACGACTTTTCTAGCCTTATCGTTCTTCATAAAACTTGTTCGTATTCACATTCTGATCCAAGTTTGACCAAGTTTGACTTTTCGTAAACCCTAGTTTGACTGAAATGTATAGGAGGGTCAAAATAGTAATTTCACTTAAGCTTTGAATTGAGATTAGTTTAGTAACTTGGAGTTTTTCAGCATGTCTTTGTATGCATATTTGGAGTATTCGTATGTCATTCTCGGGTTGGTTTGACCAAGTCAACAGTTGGGGTATTTTTACAGTTTTGTTAAATTTTAGGGGCATAAATTTAATTTACTGAAAGTTGTAGGTTTTGAATGCTAAGTTCATATGGGAGAGTTAGGAGTCATTTTAGCATGTTGTTTGACCAGTATATGAGTATAATTTGGGGTTCAGGCACAATCAGAAACTATATTGGACATTGTTGGAGTATCGGGGACATTTTGGTAAGTTAGCTTGCATGACTTGCATTTCATTGCATTATTGCATACAACCTCATGCAGAGGATATATGCTAATATGTTGTATACTTTACTTGTTTATATCCAGCCGGTGTTGAGGATCGTTCCGCAATAGGCCTACGTGTTCGTATTGCTGTGTTGACTGTGAGACCTAGCTTCGTATGAGACCAGTGTCCTCCATGGAGTACTAGCTTGCTTTTCGCGTTTCTTGGCTCAGCGGTAAGTACATATGTGCGACATTTACTTATCAAAATGTTCGTATGCGTATGAGGTCTTGAATGAATATTATATTAATTGAGAAAGTAGGAGAAGTATGTCTTATTTTCAATAATTGTTGAGCACCTATGAATCATTTTGTGAGAACTCTTATAGTGACTTGTGAAATGTTGATATTCTAATTCTTATGTTAAAAAAGAATAAAAAACACTTTTAATAGATTTAGGACGATGTACAGAGTTACGTTTATTTATGGCTCCGGACGGAGGTGCCAAGCGATCTTCCCGTTACTTATGGCTACGACCATCTAAACAATACCTCATAATATTGTATATAACTTTAATGTTCACAAATCGCCCTCGACGAGCCAAAATGTACCAAGGTATTGCGCCCAAAGGGATTGTAGAGCTATAGAGTGCTACTTATACTTGTAAGGGTCACTACGGTACAGGGGTGTCGACACTTGAGGCCGTTTAGCTATGAATTGTGAGCGGGGATTAACGTATGGGCTACCTTAACGCTCGGGTGAAATTGAATTTGATAGACCCTAGAAGGAACCCTTTATGATTACTTCATGATCCCTCTGTCTACATTGATTCGCCGGTGGCTCTGGACATGCCTCAAATAAACTTAATGGTTATCTAAAGTTGAAAGAAAGTTGCTTACTATGTCGATCATGTTTGTGGCTCTGGATATGCCCCAACCAAAATAAGTGACTTTGAAAGAAATTTGGACTTGTGAATTAATACGTTTTACAGTGAAACATGGTTTGCTCCCGTGAGATTGCAATGTTTTAAGAATATCTTGACTACTCGTGATTTGTAAATGCTTTAAAGTTGAGAAGTTTTGCTACACGTTTACATATGATTCTTCCAAATTACTCCAACACGTTTACTTATTACTATTTCAATTCTCTTTTGTTTATTTCAACTTATGCTTATGTGCCACTTATTGCTTTACGTGTCGTAATGTGTATTTACACAGTTTTTACTGATTGTTTTCAAACTGTGGTGACTGCGTTTGTTATTTCAAAACCACCACAGGTTAGTGAGAGTCGTGACGGGAACGTGGATCGAGACAAAGACGTTAGATTAAGTTAGGTCGCATAGCTTATTTCAAATATATTAATCTTGTAAACTTGTATTCTTAAAAATTATTGTATTTATTAGCTAAATTGTAAAATTCATAAATATGTTTCTACTTCTGGTTATCAATTGTCTCTTTAGCCCTGAACTGAGACCCCGGTTGTTTCACTACTGAAGGGAGGTGAATTCCTGGACAAGTCCGATTGCATGTCTGCTATACGCATTAAAATTTTGTTCGTTTATCAACAAGAACGCCATAACCCTACTAGGCGGAATTAAGGTTCTTACATGCGTCCTTGTTAGTTGATGTAGGTCTGAATCACTCCGAATCTTCTTCTGTATTCCCGAAGTTCCTCCTGGATGCAAGTGTGGGCTTGCTGCTTCCAGAATCCTTCTTGACCTCTAGACGTATTGATCTCACTCTCGAAACCCTATATTTCAGTGTGTATCTGAAGCATACGAATTCTGAAAGACTAAGGAAACTTATATAGGCTACGGGAGGGAACTGGAGGAGAAATCAGATTCCTAACTTTATAAGGACTTCTGGTTCCACCCGAACCTAGCCCAAATAAAGTTAAAAACAGTTAGTACCACTAAGTAACTGTTATTGTACTCCTGCCCGTATTCTCAAAAAATAATATTTCAAGCTCCTGCTATTAAACTTATTATCTCCCCATGTTAAGATTACAGATATTCGTCAGTTCAATTAATTACTGACTAATTCATTTAATCGGCCTCTTCCCAATTCCTTGATCCTTACCACTTAACTTTTTGATATGTCCATATTACCAAGTAATCTACATGCTGGGTTTGACATAATCAGAACTTATAAGCTTCATCAAGGGGATATCATCAATCCCATAATCGGAACATTGATTCCTTCGATATATCAATTTACACCATGGACTCAATAGTATCACCCAACTCGTCGAGGTTATTGACTCTGTAGGAATCTCACTCACTTGACGTGATAAAGTAATAACTACTAAATACACGTGCACATTGACTATCTACGGATTAAGAGCATAGATAATCATAATAACCATGAGACATAGTTTGTGTTGCTATGTCAGTACAAAGACAATGATCTCAACTTGGTCATGTTCAATATACACAAAGTATACTAGCAAATTGAGTTGAAACTATAGCACGAACTATACTATTTCCTGTAGCCAAGACAGACCTACTAAGACAATGTGCTACAATCATTCCGATGGTTTGTCTAATTCCACCTAGATTGTGAACTCATAACTTTGATTCCACAAGAATTGAAGATAAGATCTTTTGTGTGTAAGCTAGACTCTACACACCAGATCTTCTACTATGTGGAATAATAGACAACTGTGCACAATAATAACATAATGCAAAAAACATTGCTCAAACCATTCTCATAAATATCAAATTCAGATAATCCAATACAAAAAGCACGACTTTTAGTATTTAATCCAACAACTACCTCACGTCAAACCCTGGGGGATATAAGGCGCCAAAGTGGGAGAAGTTTGATGAAGCCAATGGCAATGCTCAGGAGCACGTCATGAGGTTCATCGAATCGATTGGGCCCTACAGCGCACACAAGAACTTCTTGCTACACGAATTTCCCAAATCCTTAGGGTAGGTAGCATATAAATGGTACTGGTTGCCAGAGCCGAACGTCGTCCGCACATGGGGGGATATGGTGAATAAATTCTACGTCAAGTTCTTCCAGGTTGAGGAAAAGGTCACAACTATCAATTTTTCGCATGCTGCATAGGAAAGATGAAGAGGGAATCACACTTGTCAAGAAGTTCCATCTCAAGTCACTTGATGTGCATACGAGGTCATGAAACAGAGGCTTTTGGAGATCTGTCTCCAAGCGATGCTGATCGAATATTAGGAACTGCTCATCAACCACAACGTGCCAACATTCTTTAGGCTGCTCGAGAGCTCTTGAAACATCGACCCCACTGTTGCAAAGTAAGAAAATAAATATGTATACTCGTAGCTCCGCTTGTAAAATTGGGAAATACAACATCTACAAAAGGGGGAGGGACACCGAAGTGCATGCTGTTGTCTCTCCACAAAATTACCAGAAGACCACCTCATCTCAAAACTTTCAGAGGGACAAGTCAACACTAGCAAGCCACTGCCACCACTTCCATGCACAATTGGAGTGATTGTCAAACTTTGCAAGCAACGGAGGAAAGAGGGAGTACTCCGCGCGCTTGAAAAGCCACCAACCGAGGATCAACCGCGAGACCCAAAATGGTGCGAATGCCACGGGAGCGTCTCCACCCCACTAAAGATTGCTGAAAGGTTCGTTGGCTGATGGATCAAAAGGTAAAAGAAGGAGAACTTGTCATTATAATTGGGAGGGTCGCTCGATGCCAGTTTCATCCAGCCCTCAAAAGCTCGCAACGGTGCCCATGTCTTGTTTCAAAAAAGGCAATATGGCATGTTGCAGATGTGCTTGATTTGGGTTGACTTATCGACAAAGATATTAGTTTGGAGGCACGATGGTTCTTGAGTCTCGAGGTATGTTTTGGTTGGAAGACGCCAGCGTTTGTGGTCATTGTCACCAAAATATGAGTTTTAGGTGACGACGACAATAGCAATGCGGCAACATAGGAGAATGTGTGCATTGTATTCACATTTTTTCATTTGACCAATGTGCCCATCAATAACGATTAACTAGTAGAAAATTCCAAATAAAAACTAGCTCTAATAATCCATAAATAGCAATAAACCAGTTTTGAAAATGGGGTGGTACATGTTTTTTTTTTTTTTAGCTCATTTCCATATTGTGCCAAACATGCCCGAATAAACAGTGTCTTGATGACCCACATCCCAACTCGACGAGTACACGCGCGCTGAACTAACTCACACTCTACTCGCTCCATATTCGCTTCATCTGACCGTTCTCTTCTCTTCTGCAACCACCACCACCGGCTTCTTCACGCTCTCACCTTCTTCTTCATCAGAAGCCAGATCAAAGCCGTCGCTAGGGTTAATTGTTCACTACCGTCGCGATCGTCAATTCACTTAGAGCAGCAACCACTGAACTATAGACCAAAAACCATGACCGGCAGGTAGGGTTCAGATCGCCGGCGGCGGTGGTGGAAAGATGAACCCTAGCCATCCGGCGGTGCACCCGGTGGATGCGGTGCCGGTGACGACGGAGGTAAATCATGCTAATCTGCGAGTGAGAATGAAGGACTTTCAAGGCAGTCCAGGAACAATCGGAGGCTTAATCCTCCGCGTCTCTCAGTTCGTGTTCGCAGCTGTGGCTCTATGTGTCATGGCCACTACCAGTGACTTCCCTTCTGTCACTGCTTTCTGGTAATTTCTTCAATCTAGTGTTTTTTGCAGTGATTTGTGTGTGTGTGCATATCGTGGATCTGGATCTGGATCTGATGGAGTTCAGTACTGAATTGATATGAATTAGTGTGGAAGAAAATTAGAGATTGAGTTGGTGTGAATGTTGAGGTGATATCTGGTTAGGTTTTTGGATGTAATTTTAGCGTGAATCGAAGTGAACAGCGCAGTTGAAAGGTAGAAACCGAAGGGCATTTAGAAGCTATAGGCGTTGTTGTATGGTCTGAAGCTAGATAGGCAATGCAAAAAATAAACAAATAAAATAAATAAATAAATAAATCCCAAATTGATCCAGAGTGAGGTGCTCAAGTTGGACTTTGGATGTTCGATGTGAAATTGGATGAGTTGTTGCTGGAAAATGAAATCCTATGCGGTTTTAGTATTAGAGCCTGTGTAAATTATGTTTATTACCATGTCTTAAATGGGAGGAGTCGTGTGAGAAAAATGGCAAGGCTCTTGACATTTCTTGCAAGGTTATTGTCCCTGATAGACGGTCTTGTTCGGCTCACTGACGTCTCTGTCAGGATAAATTTGCAAGGAGTCGTAGTGAGGCTCAGAGGAAGTCTTTAAGCATATCGTGTATTCAAAATTATGTTTTTTATTTATTCATTTATGTTCAAACTTTTCTGCCAATCTCAGCCTTTCAGTAATTATGTCTAATTTATAAGCATCTCTTTAAGTATGCGACTGGTTTCTTAGGATGGAGAGGGTGAGTCTGTTAGCTAAAAACATGATATCAAATTTTCTAGTTGCCTTAAAGATCATAGTTCTACCTTTAAGCATTTTTTAGGAAAGAAAAGTACGGTCTGAGTTCCTTGTACTTAAGGAGTTTTTCCAAGTATTATTTTCTTTATTTTTTATCTCCTAGCTAAAAACATGATAATACATTTATAGTTGCCTTAAAGGTCATAGTTCAACCTCAAGCATATTTCAGGAAAGATAAATAAGGTCTGAGTTCCTTGTACTTGGGGAGTTTTTCCAAGTACCATTTTCTTTATTTTTATCTCCTAGCTAAAAACACGATAATAAATTTATAGTTGCCTTAAAAGTCATAGTTCAACCTTAAGCATATTTCAGGAAAGATAAGTAAGGTCTGAGCTCCTCGTACTTAGGGAGTTTTTCCAAGTATTATTTTATTTATTTTTATCTCCTAGCTAAAAACATGATAACAAATTTGTAGTTGCCTTAAATATCTTAGTTCAGCCTTAAGCATATTTCAGGAAAGAAAAGTAAGGTCTGATTTTTTTGTACTTGGGGAGTTTTTTCAGGTGTTATTTTCTTTATTTTTATCTCCGTTTTTAGTGTGTAGGATTGGTAGGAAAAAGAAGGAGCCTCTTCAAGTTTCCATATAATTTGCTGGATAAAAAGTATGCTAGATGGTAGAGAGTAAAAATAGTGAACTTGAACTAGCTGGTTTTAAGTTAGATCACTATGTACAGAAGTGGTTTGAGAATCTTCAATGGTATCTTGTTAGGTTAACAGTAGTGTCACAGCTCGACCAATTGTGTAAACTGGTCTCACTACCAGCAAAGGGAAACAGTAGTCAAAGGATTTCCTGAAGACCAAATGACTGGGGTACCCGACCAGTCACTTGGTGTAGAGCAGGCTTTTCCTGCAATGACGACAGCAAACTCAAGTAATTCTACCGATCTGACATTTGGTGGATCTTCACATATGAAGGAGCTTGGTGACAGTGGGAAAATGTCTTATCTTTTTATTGGGTTCAAACGTTTATTGAGGGAGTCAGTGGAACTCTACCGCTTGAATTCTTGTTTCGAGAGGATAAAGTGAAGAAAACACTTTGAAGTTACCAGTAATAGGATTTCTTCTATTCCACGGTGCCACTTGACTACTGATGAGAGTGGAGAAACTTAACTTTGATCAAATCGGAAAGGAAAAAGATGAGAAAGAAGTATGAGCTGCTTTGCTGTCCTGTTTATTAAAGTTGTCTGGTGGTTAACTTTCCAAGATGGTAGCTTCCTTGTAAAGCAGTAGTGTCACCTTATTAAATTATAAGTCGAAATTGGTAGAGGAGGGAACTACGCTGCACGGAAACAGAGATGGTACGGTACGGCAGGACACGGAGACGCCAAAATGTCAATTTTCGGAAAATCGGGAAACAAAGGCACCCTATATGTGTGTGTGTGTATCTATCTTCCCTTCTTGTCTCCGTCTTTGCGTTTTCTCTTTCTTCTCAGTTCTCAAACCCGATTTCTTCCTTTCTTCCCTTCTTTCTTCGTTCGTCTTCGCGTTTCAGTTTTCTCTTTCTTCTCAGTTCTCAAACCCGATTTGAGATAGTGCAGCTAGGGTTAAGTCACTCTCTCTTTTCAGAAGATAACACTATAATTTCACAACAGTCCCTCTAAACATCAGAAACGACCCCTGAGAAGTTTTAAAAATATTCCAGACGTCTCCAATTTAAGACACGTGTTTCCCCCACGTTTCCACGGCGTTTCTGGCCATTTTTTATGCTGTTTTACGAACCGAGACGCCAGGTGGTGTTTCGAAGACGTCCAGGGGCGTGTCGGAGACGTTTCGGCGTGTCCCGAGTGTCTGAAATGGGAATGAGGCCATATTTGGAGTGTCGGTGCAACATAGGGAAAGAATGAACAACGTTCTGTGGCATTTTTACTAGTGGCAAGAGAGCTAATCTTTTCATGTCATCTTCCTTGTCCAAAGTTTATGATGGGTCTGATTAGATAGGAACTAGCTTGGTGAATAATTGTCAGGTTATTATCTGTCCTTTGCAACCTAAAAACAGGTTAAGGTAAATATAAACCATCTGTTGAACATCAGCGCCGGTTGAGTATGATACATTATGTGTTTTTTTGTTTAACCATTCCATATTAATCTAGATTCTCTAATTTTTCTTATAAGGTTTCACTATGAAAATTTCCATTGGATCACCGGTAAATTAAGTTTCCTGTCAGCATGTGTGTGTGTGTGTGTCTTTTAATTTCCGCTTTTCGACTTCTTATATCTTCACCAAATCATCAATGTCAAGTCAAGCTTCCCTGTAATTAACAGAAGTTGAGTTAATATCGTGTCCAACTGCCCATTTCTTCTTTCCTATCTTTCCTTTACCCCTACAACTCATGTGTTTCCATTTGCATGCCTCCAGCATCAATATTTTGTTTTAACAATAGAAAAGTTAATTTTATGTAATACTCTACTGCGCAGCTATCTTGTTGCTGCTGCTGGGTTGCAAAGCCTGTGGAGTCTTATGCTAGCCATTATAGACATATATGCCCTTTTAGTGGGCCGTTGCATGCAGAATTCCAAGATTGTCAGTTTCTTCGCTGTTGGTGATGGGGTAAGATAAACTTCTACAATCAAACTGCAAATTTCTGATAAATGAATGCTTTATGATGTGAAATACCGGTAAATTGTTGGGAAAACGCGTTTATGCTTTTTTCTTGGTGCTATATGCTCATATGGATATCCCTTTTCTTTTATTAAACATGCTTGCAAGGCAAATAATATAGCAAGAAGCTATGCTGCTACTAGTGTCAGCTGAAACAAATCTCTTTTTAGTCTTATAGTAGTAACTTGTTTATAGTGTCTGTCTGAGTTAGTCAAAAGTAGCCCTCCTGTGATCCTGTTTAGGTTCTGGCTGACCGTGAGAATGATCCCTCAAGTTCCAGATTAGTCGGTTTAGCCGATGCAGTTGATCATACACCATGCTAAGTCATGCACAAGCCATAGGTGATAACTTATTGCTTACAACATTTAAATTATGGGTAAAAGACAATAACCACCCGTCTTTTGATAAAAGTACACTTTGGTCCCATGACATTTGAATAATTCCACTTTGCACCCCTGTAACGGAATATTCCGTGGACACTTAGCACCCTTCTGTCATGTTCCGTTAGAAAAGTGGGTGATAACTTTTTTCCGGACCATATTGCCCCTGTTTATTTTTTTGGACTTTATTGCCCCTGTTTATAATCAAGAACACCAAGAACATCAGGCCAATAACACCAAGATCACTTTTTAAGGCAAACTCAGAAACATGAAAATAACTCGTAGGCAAAATAGTCTCATACTTGGAACATACTTGGAACATGACCAAATAAATTTGCTAAACGGAATGGTTCATTGATGAAACCTGAAAATTTTCAGGCAAATTCATATGAACACACTTCAATTGCATAGCAAGCAAGAGATATAATTGTACGAATTAGGGGTCACTTAACAAATTACGACTCCAAAAGCAGTCCAAATTAAGCGGCGAAACACAATTTTCTCCAGCAAACTACAGAATTCTTGATGTACATGAACTGACACGCCAACAAATTGCCCTACAACAAACTACCCATTTCAAGTCTACAACCGAGAGTACAAAATGAGCAGCAAATTCACAGACCCGGAGGAATTTTTTACTAAACATGGGGAAACGGAAGAAATAATAACTGAACAATGAGCAGTCAAATAAAACACTCCACCCCACCATGAGCTTCTTCAACGAGCAGTTAAAAGTGGGCTTCTTCAATGAGTACCAATATGCACCCGCCCAGTTTCTTCATAGAAGAACACCGACCTATCCCACTCTTCATCGGTCTCTCTGACAGATTCAGAGCTAAAAGGCCCATGTTCACAAATAAGTACAGAATCATCAAGTGAAATGTTTGGTCTTTTCTCAGGTATGCAAATCGAATACCGACCCAGATGAAGAAATTGAAGAACATGGTGAATCAGTCGAACACCTCAATTGATCTGCAGATCTGGAAAGAGGAAGAGGAAGAAGTAAGAAGAAAGAAGAAGAAGAAGAAGAAGAAGAAGAAGAAGAAGAAGAGGAAGAAGAAGAAGAAGACTAAGAATCAGCAGCCGGAGAGGCGGCGTCCGGCAACATCGACGTCGTCCTCAAACGCAGCGTCCTGCCCTGCCCCCTCCTCGTCCTTCTCCCGGGGCAGATCTTCTTCCTTCTCCTTCTTTCTTCTTCTTCTGCCTCTTTTCTGCACCTCCCGTTCACCATCTCGCCCTTAACTACACCACACAATCCCCACAGTGAGAACCCGAGGAGAGAGAGAGAGAGAGACGTGGGAGTGGCTGGAGCTTGGACGTGGCTGGTAGTGATGGAGATGGTGTCGGAGGTGATGGTGGTCGGTGATTGTTGTTGTTTGTTGGCTGTCGAGGGAAACAAGAAGTAAGAAGACAAGGGGTGTAGAGGTTTTCTGGGTTGGGTGTTGAATAGGAGGAAGAGAGAGAGGGAGGAAGAGAAGGAGGGTGGCTAGAGTTAGAAGACATGATAGGAGGGAAGAAAGGCTTAAATACCTGTGTAATTTGGCATCACTGTTAGGGGTAAAATTGTCCTTTTGCCCCATCCGTTAGGTTCTGTCAGTTACGAGGGTGCAAAGTGAAAGTATCCAAACGTCAAGGGACCAAAGTGTATTTTTATCAAAAGATAGGGGTGGTTATTATCTTTTACCCTTAAATAATTTGGATAATGTTTTGTGGGAGCTGCAAACTGCACCCTTAACTTTTTTTTGGAACCATTCATTAGCATTGGTCATCCAAAACACAATACTTGTAGATGGTTTACAAACCAGGCTAGCATGGTCGCAGAGCTCGTGTGACTTTACATGTCAAATCTCCCCTCTGTATGGGAACAAAAAGCTGAAAAGTAGTGTGTAATTTTTTTTTTGCTGTAAGTCTTATAAACCTCACATGCCAAGCTATTGTGTGGACTTATAAGAAGTCATACCTATATGCCTTGTATGGGTAAGGATAAGGAGGGAGGTACAGGGATAAATCATTATTTGTTGTCTCATATGCATATATACCACGTTTGGGTTCTGTATAAGCAACATGTACGATTTATCTCACCTTTTCCCACTTCTAATTCTTGCCTAAAAACTTGTACCACCTCCTATAAGCCAGTATATGGAGTTTAGTAGGGATGGGGTGGGTGATGAAAAGACTAAAATACTGATTTAGGAAAGAATTCGTGACATAGTTAGTCAAATTCGAAAAAACTGTTTCGGTCCAAGCTCAGAATCACGAGCAGAGTTGAAGGCTTGAATCTGACTATTTTTGGCATTTTATTGACTGGATATTTTTCAGAAACCTAGAGGCTTCTCGTGTTTTTTTTTTTTTTTTCTTCTTCCCTTGAGATCCACTATCGGTTCATACCTGCAGGATAATCGTGATCTTGTCTGCGGCTTCAAATACACCCACTAACAAATCTAAAAGTGAGCTCAATATCCTCATTTGTTCAGGCACTAACCAGTTCACATATCGAATCTTTTCCTGCCTCGTATCCTGCCCTACTTAAACACTGAAAAATAAAAAAGTAATATCCTGCCATATCACAATACAATCATATCCTACCTCATTTCCCAATATTTGCCTTATACCAAAGTTTTAAAAACCGGACCAGTCATTGAACCGGTGAGGCATTGGTTTGCGGTTCAACCGGTCGGACCGGTGGTTCAACCGGTTCAACCGCTTGTTTTTTATAATATATAATAGTATTTTTTTTATGTAAGCCTGTAATAAATTTAATTAAAATTTTGTATGGATACCTAAATGTGACCAACATGTTGATTAACTAGTGAATAATAATATAACCAAAATTTTGAAAACATATGATTCTAATAATTTTAAAATTTAAAATTAGTTGATTAACGTGCAATTACAACCACAATTAATTTAAAATGAAAAATTAATGAAAGAACAACTTACCTCTATACATTGTTTAATATGGACTTATATTTTCCAAAGATACGTATTTTAAAACATTTGATACAATAGTTAATTTGTGTAACTTTAGTAACATTTTTTTTGAAAGATTTAGTAACATTTGAGCACACAAACATTGTAATATAAGTTTTTTTTGCAAACACATTGTAATATAAGTTTGGTTTATTTTTCGTATCACTAGTACAAATTTGATTATAAGAGTTTAAAATCTAAATATTTTTTACGTTTAATGTTCTTACTAGTGTGTTTAAAATAACAAATAAAGGTTCTCTATAAAATGAACAAATAAGAAAACAAAAAAAAAATAAGGTTCAATGGTATGTAAAACTCTGGGATTTAATTAATACTAAAATGCAGACTACCATTCACAAAACCGAGGTTGGCCCAGCGGTAAGAGGCTGTGGTTATCACCTCAGTGATCTGGGTTCCATTCCCACTGAGGCGTGTATTTTTCGGAATTAACTGAGAACCGGCCGGTTTTTGACGGTTCTCTGCATATGCGGTCGAAGGCTGAACCGGACCGGTCCAGTGCCAGTTCACCGGTCCGGTCGATCCGGCCGGTCCGGTCCGGTTTTTAAAACTATGCATTATACCCCTCTTTTTATACCTTACCCATGAGACCATAGGCTGCCTGTAATATGGGAACTAACTTCTCATGCAGGCAATAAGGACATCACCTGCTTGCGTTAGGGCTCTTAAATGCAACGTTTTTCTACTTCTTACCCTTCCAGAGTTCTTTGCACAACACACACACGTGCGCGCACACACAGACATATGTATGAGCCATTTCAACGTATACCCTTAAGATACTGGTCATTTACAGATAGAGTTTCACTAAACATTACTTTTAGGGTAATTTGCACAAATTCCCATCATATTTTGCTAATTATGCACTTACTACCCTCATTGTATGCAAATAATCACCGGACACCCTTATTTCCCCCCTAAATAATAACACAAAATACCCCTCCGTTAACTACCGTTTGGAAAAGGTGACTTGGACGTGGCTGCCACTGATACAGTGCTATTCATCCCCAGTTTAACCCTCCAATGGCCGTGTTTGGATGAACTTAATTAAGATTATGAGATTGTAGATCATTGAAATGAGTGGTTGAGTTAAGGAGAGAGAGTGTACTATTTTAACCTCAACCACTCATTTCAAAAACCTAAAATCTCAAAATCTTAATTAAGCTCATTTAAACAGGGCCAATGTGCAGTTGAACAAGCGAGCAACGATCTAGACATATCCTCCAAAAAGGGTGGCTCACTATAACCGTTCTCCCTTTACTCTCTTTCTCTCCCTAAAAGAGAGTTGGTTTCCTCTTCCTTCAGTGTCTCTATCAGAAAACACGTCGAATTGAATCAGAGCTTTCCTACTCTTTTACTCCATAGCCCCCCTCCTCAACCCAAACTCTCGTACATATTTTAGGACGATCACACTGTTACTTCAGCAATTCGATCACTTTAGTGAAGCTCTATCTATCTCTGAAACCGACAATATTTGTAGGTTGTTGGTTAATCTATTTCTAAATCAACAGATTTCGCAATTTGTGGTTTTTGGAGCTGTGTTTGATTACAAGAAATAGACATTTGATTTCCTCCTGTGGCCGAATAGCTCTCGACCCCATCCGTGGAGTAGCTTCCCGCTGCAACTGCCTGAAATTTCAAAGATACGGCAGCGGTGACGTGGAAGCTGCCAACATTAGTAGATCCTGCATGTTAAATCAGTACTGGTATGGTATGCCTCTCACCACCAAATTGAGCATAGAAAGGTATGCTCTCACCACCAAATTGAACATAGAAAAATATTATTTTTTTCTACGCTACAAGCTTCCAAAATAATCCAGTTGATCCAACCACGACCACCACCACGACCACCACCACCACCACCAACAGCAAGTCTGACAGGAATGCAAATCAGCCTTGCATGACATAGAATTCAGGCTGTAAATTGAAAGAAGAAGACCAATAATCGAAACCCAGAGTTTTGAACACGAAGTATGAATTCTGTACTAATCAGTACCATAAATTGACCCATGCTTTTGAAATTACATGTGGAAACAAAATAATCTTCTCCCGTTCAGTGCATATCTTTCGCAAACCCACCAATTGGAAGCCCAATTGATCACAAGTCTACTGAAATTTGGAGAAGAGAGTCCTGAAATTTGTAGACGAAGGTAGCTCAATTTGGTTCCAATGACCCCAAAATTGAAGAACAACGGTTGATGTTGAGGAATCTCTGCTTTGAGATCACAGGATGTGTTGTGGTTGTCGCGGATGTGTTGAATAGTCTACAACTAATAGAAGTGACAAGCAAGAGAAAGAGAGGAGAGAGGTGAACCAACACAAGGGCGGTGTCGCTGTCAAAACCTTCAACATCGTAGGGGGTGGGGGTGTGAGAGAGCTGTGCTCTTCCGTCAGTCTAGAGCTGGAACTTCGGTTAACCGAAACCGAACCGGTAAATACCAAACCAAACGGTTTCGGTTCGGTTAACCGGGTTGTTCAACAAATCGGTTCCGGTTAACCGAAACTGGGTAATTGGCGTTGTCTATAACCGGACCGAATCGTAGAACCGTAACGGGTAGTTCGGTTCGGTTCGGTTACTTCGGTGTTCAATGGGTGATTTCTTTTTGTGCCGTGATGTGACAGGACATAAAGGTCCATTACGGTTCAATTTTTTCGGTTAAACCGATCGGTTCCGGTTCGGTTCCGGTTCCTTGCAAACTCAGTTCGGTTCCGGTTACCGTAACCTATGACCGAACCGGGACCGTTAATATACGGTTCGGTAGTCGGTTTCGGTTCACTCTATTCGGTTCCGGTTATCGGTTCCACTTCATCGGTTAATTTGGGTCGGTTTTAACCGGAGCCGGCCGGTTAACCGACCCGAAGTGCAGCTCTACTTGAGTCTGGAGGAAGAAGACGAGTAGTAAGAAAAGAAAACAGTAACATATTAAAATTTGAATAGAAAAACTGATGGTGAATTAGTAATTTCACATCCTCCGTGCCATGGCACGTCGGGCGTCCCTTGATGATTTGCAAACAGTATTTACAAAGAGAATTCGCAATATTTATTCATCATATCTTCATACATGCGTAATTTGTCTTCCAACTATTTAGCCCACAGATACCCTATCATACCTGTCATGCGAACTTCACGTGCCTCCTAATATCAAAATAAGCAGTGAAGACGTAGTGATATACGAAGAACAAGGACTGCTATTATTTCAGACCAGTACTTAGAGAACAAAATGGCTAAGTTGACACTTCTGGAATTGTCTCTAATAGTAGATTGGGAACTGTAGTCATTAATCAATCACCCCAGACTTTGTAGTTTTGATCCTCTCAATGACGTTCTTTAGACGAAGATTCAGTTTTACTCATTTTACACAAGTAGTAGTATATCTTATGATCTGTCTGATTTGCAGATCACATCCACTCTTACGTTTGCCGCAGCGTCTGCTTCGGCTGGTATCACTGTCCTCATCGGCAACGATCTCGACATCTGCAACCAGAATCACTGCAAACAGTTTGAGACTGCTACTGCCATGGCTTTCCTTAGCTGGTTCAGTTCATTGCCATCATTTCTCTTGAACTTCTGGTCGCTTGCGTCTAGATAAAGTACAAAAAACACAACACATCATTATTCCAGGAGGAACTGGAAGGCTCTCACGCAGGTCTATTTTCGGCGACATTGGTAGTGCATAATTTTCTCGCTTGGGTACGAGACAAGTGACTTGTGTCTGTTTCAGGTGTGTATATAGTTCTTGTTGAATCTGACCAAAAAGTATACAATATGTATCTTTTCTTTTGGATTTTGAATACGGTGGCTGCTGGTGAAATTTTGTTATATACTACCATCTTTAGTCACTCCCACCGGCTGATGATGTACCATTATTTGCTATGTGGAGTGGTGTATTTTCTCAGATCCTAATATGTAATTTGTGGAGAGGAATTGCCAGTACGAGTTTGGGAAAGGCCTAACGGCATCTACTGTTATCAAAGAGATTGTGAAAGACACCCATTCCCAGTTCTTGGACAAATTGGGAATGTCCAATCTATCAGATTTTTTTGGGTTCATAGCATAACCAGTTACGTGATAGATTGTCCAAACAGTATATAATCTTACTTAACTGTACATAATCTTTACCTAAGTAAGATGAAGAGATTGTTAATCAGAACTCCGAAGGTGTAAAAATTTAAAGAAAAAGTGCAATTATTTCAATCACTAAGTGGATACTTAAACATGACCATCAGTCCCTGATTTCTACGGCTGCAAACGAGCTGAGCCAGCTCGGTCAAAGCCCAGCTCGTGCGCTCAACAACCCATGCGAGAGTAGGGATGGCAATATGGTCCGATCCGATCTGTGATCCGAGCGATCCGGGCCGAATGGATCGGATCCGAATCCGATCCAATTGAAAATGGATCGGATTTGGATCTGGAAAGCCAGATCCGATCGGATTTGGATCTGGATTTGGATCTAAGGGCAGATCCACCGGGTTCCGACCCGATCCGATCCGACGTATATGTGTGATTTACAAATATATTCATATTACCTCCCCATTTTCACTTCCAAGAAGAATAAAATAGTAATTCCAACCTACAAAGCTATTTCTGTTGTGTTTTAGGCTTCATAACTTGAAAACATGCCTTGGCGTATGAAATAGTGTTTATTTCTTATGTTATTTTTGTATTTTTATTGCAAACCCAAGTCGGATCCGATCCGAATCCGACCCGACCACGTATTATATGGATCTACGGATCGGATTTGGATCACCTGGATGAAACCCGATCCGATCTGATCCAAAACCGGTGATGATCCGAACGGATCTGGATCGGATCTGGATCCCATTTCTCCCAGTCGGATCTGGATCAGATCTAGCCTGATCCGATCCGGATCCGACCCATTGCCATCCCTATGCGAGAGTCCATTTTTGCGATCGCCGAGCTTAACAAGCCAAGCATGAACACAATAGAGTTCAATATGTAAGATCTAGTGTTGGCTCGTTTAATTTAATATAATGCATAATATTATTCCCTCCGTCTGCTTTTATGTGTCATGTTGGTTTGACCAAGCTGATGAAGTATTTAAAGGAGGTTACTTAATTAGCCAAATGATAAAAGAATGAGTAAATCTTCTGTAATTTCCGAAAACAACACCATTATTCCTGTATTTTATAGAACTGTACAATTGTGCCCCTGGTAAATTACGAAAATGCCCCACTTTTTTTTTTTTTTTTTTTTTTTTTTTTTTTTAATGTGCACTTGTGTCCCAATACTCAATATTTCCTACCTCCGCATCTGAATTGGTAGAGCTACAATCACTCCACAATATTATAAAAAATGTGCAAGTTCTAACATCGTTTGACTAGTCAAATAATCTTCCCAAAATACTTCTCCAAATAGGACTTGTGAAAGCAGACGAAGTATTATTTGTGTATTATATTATATTTATAATTTTATTTGTGTTAAATCAATCAATAGATTACTAAGTTTGTGATATGTGATACTTAAATAATGGACCAAGTTATGTTTGTAGTATTTAGGATAAATGACACTAAACGTGCAGTTTACACTGGGATAAAATATTTTATGTGATTTTTTGTCGCTTTCTTTGCCTAATTTTAGTGATTTTTTTTTTTTTTTTTTTTTTTTTTTTTTTTTTTTATCATTTTTCTTATATTTTGCTCTTTTTCATCAATTCTTTTTAGGTAACTATTTCATCTTTTTAGAAGACTAGAAAAAGTTAAAATTTTAAATTCAACCTTTTTTATCTATTTTTACTCCTTAAATTAGCTTTTAGAGATAAAATAGAAGTTAAATAAACAACATTTTTTTCTAAAAATGTAACTCAAACTTTTTAGAGATTTTAATAGGTACAAAGTAAACAACATTTTTATCTTTTTTTTTTAAAAGATAAAAAGTAGCCTAACTTTAGGTAAAAGAAAAGTGGGGCCTTAATGATATTAAACTTCTGACCCTTTTAATTTACGTAACAGCAAAACTTTCTGCAGGTTAGTTTTTGGTACAAATAATCGCAATCGATTACCAGTGTTACTAAAACCTAACAGAATAAAGGTAGAATAGTACTTTCACTAAAATGATCAACAATGTTAAATTGTACAAAAATTAAATTAGAAAATACATTATCCATATAATTAACCTCTAACTATCTCTCAATCTTTGCAAAAAAAAAAAAACTCTTTCAATCTCAGTCTCATTTTTTTTTTGATGGAAATCTCAGTCTCATCTCTCCCTTCATTGTTGGGTAAAGAAAAAATCTCTCAGTCTATTGTCGCTATCTGAATTTCTGTGTACCGCAGAATACTTCTCAATCTACCAATTATACTTTTATCTCGTATCGTCAACAAAATTAGCCGGTCAAACTTTCCCAATTCACCCGATACCGTACATGAGAAGGCATTGCTGTTGTTTTGCACAATAGGGTTGTAGATCACTAGGTTTACTCCAATAACTCAGAAGACTACAATCAACTTGGAATTGGATTAGCATAATCATTTTTGCTAGGTTTTAAGACAAAGTTTACACTATCGCTTCATGTACAAATAACCAGTTTTGATGCTAGCAATTGGCAAAAATAAATACTGACACAAGACCATAATATGCATGCACAAAATAGAGTCATCGATATTGTGTGCAAACTGCAACTACATGTACTAAGTTAAATCACACTGCCACAATGCACAAGCCCACAGCTCAGCAGCAGAGGATCGAACACATGGAGTACGAGTGGTTAGAAAAGAAAATATAAACCTTTTCAAAATTTGAATAGAAAACCAGATTGTGAAATAGTAATTTCATGTTCTCGGTAATGGCATGTCAAGCAGAGGGTTGTCCCTTGATGATTCGCAAAACAGTAAGGGGTAGCTAGTGCCTATTTACTATAAACCGAGTGTAAATTACTCTATTTTTACGATTTTTATTTGTCATACATACATGATTTTGCTTCCAATTATTTTAACCCATAAAATACCCTACATACCTATCATGTGAGCTTCACGTGCCTCTCAAATTTCAAGTGAAGGGGTAGTGATATCCGACGAACAAACGACTGGGATTTTATTTCAGAACACTACTTAGAGAACAAAAATGACTAACTTGACACTTCTGGAACTGTCTGTAATGCATACTGGAATAGTAGATAGGGAACTGTAGTCATTAATTAATCACCCCAGACTTCATAGTTTCGATCCTCTCGATGAAGTTCTTTAGAAAAAGATCCAGTTTTACTCATTTTACACAAGTAGTAGTATATCTTATGGTCTGTCTGGCCTGCAGATCACATCCACTCTTACGTTTGCCGCAGCGTCTGCTTCGGCTGGTATCACGGTCCTCATCGGCAACAATTTTGACATCTGCAACCAGAACCACTGCAAACAGTTTTATACTGCTACAGCCATGGCTTTCCTTAGCTGGTTCAGTTCATTGCCATCTTTTCTCTTGAACTTCTGGTCGCTTGCTTCTAGATAAAGTACAAAAACACAACGCATCATTATTCCATGATTCTGAAAGGCTTTCACACAGGTCTATTTTCGGCGACATTGGTAGTGCATAATTTTCGCGCTTGGGTATGAGAGACTTCTGACTTGTGTTTGTATCAGGTGTGTATATATTTCTTGTTGAATCTGACCAGACATATGTTTTTTTCTTCTTCTTCTTTTTCTTTTGGATTTTGAACACCGGTGGCTGCTGGTGAGATTTTGTTATATACCTTCTTTAGTCACTCCCACCGATTTGATGAACTTCTTTCTGATGTAGTACTATTCGCTATGTGGAGTGGTGTATATTTGCAGATCCTAAACTGTAATTTGTCGTGAGGAATTGATCATGCAAGTTTGGGAAAGGCCCAACGGCATCCTACGTCATTTGCCTGACACTTAGAACGCAACCAGTACCAGTGTGCAATCGACTGAACAATCTCACCACATACACGGTTATTTGTCTCTCTCTGTATCAAATATCCATATTGTTATGACAAACCCCCTGCGGAAACGAGCTCTGGTTACCAGTTTGTTATGATCCGGGCAGAGCTTAGAGAATGATGATAACGATGAAAACAAGAACACACGAACACACCCGATATAACGTGGTTCACTAGTGATTAGCTAGCTACCTCCACGACCCGAAAACCCCGCTTAGTAGAGAGAAACAATACGAATACAAGCCACACTATGGCCAAAAACACAACCTATATCCCTTATATAGACATATAGGAGACATCCCAAAAACGACTATAGCACAAATAAGGAAACAACCCAAAAACTGCCAAAGTTGAACGCCCAATTTGTTTCCTAAATCTCTTAGCCGCCTTTGACTTTTGTCACCTTTGACTTCAAGTCATATTCAACAAATCTCCACCTTGACTTGAATCATCTCAGCAACCCGAACCTAAATCGATGCTTCTCTCCAATAATCAACCCCAAACGTTTCACAGCTGTATACGAAACCCTCACGTCACAAGTTGCTCCAACTTCACCAAGTTCCTGCAACGAGTGCCCCCAGCGATGCTCCAACTCCCGTCTAGTTCCTGCAATCGAACCCTATCGATGCTCCAACTACGGCCGAGTTCCTGCAATCGAAACCCCTGTTTGTTTTTCCAACTCCCGCTGAGTTCCTACAACAAATTCGTTTGTTGTTCCGACAATCACCGAGTCCCTACAACAAAACCCCCCAACACGTTGCTCCAATTCCCCCTGAATTCCTGCAACGTTTTGTGAAATTGCTCCAATTCCCACCGAATTCCTGCAATATCGCCCCCTTGCACGCCTCATACGCGCCCTCTTGCACGTCTCACACGTGCCGTGTCCCTCGTCAGAGACTCCCCCATGCCAAATCCGCCTCCTCGTCAAGAGCACGGATTCCATGTCCCCCCAACGGGGCTTAGAGAACTAGACCATCCTCCGAAGTACCCTCCACCTGCAGCCATACCTGCAGATCCTGAGTTCATCCTTCGTCCACCGGTGTCTCTTTTCTCTACCGTTTGAACAGACGTCATCGTAGGTTCCTTGGCCGCCATCATCACGCTGAAACTCTTACTGTCTGAACCCCATACGCACCCCTCTGCCGCGTCCCCTCTTGCTGAGACTCAAACTCAGCGTTAATGGTTGTATCGACTTCCTTCTTGTCTGTCACCAAAAGCACCCAACGATCGTCGCGTTTCAAAAACGCACACATCTCTATCCGCCCCAGAATGAAGTCGTTCCTCCCCGTGAACTTGTCCATCTTGGTCATCCCCCCGGTCATCTTCTCTGTAGCTTCTTTTCCAGATCCGTAACCCCCGAACGCGTGCTCCACCTTGATCGCGAAACCCTAGCTTTGAATTTCACGGATTGTGAAACCCTAGCTCTAGCTCCACCTTAATCTTGGAACACCGATCACCTAAGCTCTGAGCTCCCCTTAGATCGTTGAACCAGGCTCTGATACCAGTTTGTTATGACAAACCCCCTGCTAAAACGAGCTCTGATACCAGTTTGTTATGATCCGGGCAGAGCTTAGAGAACGATGATAACGATGAAAACAAGAACACACGAACACACCCGATATAACGTGGTTCACTAGTGATTAGCTAGCTACCTCCACGACCCGAAAACCTCGCTTATTAGAGAGAAACAATACGAATACAAGCCACACTATGGACAAAGACACAACCTAGGTTCCTTATATAGACATATAGGAGACATCCCAAAAGCGACTATAGCACAAATAAGGAAGCAACCCAAAAACTGCCAAAGTTGGACGCCCAATTTGTTTCCTAAATCTCTTAGCCGCCTTTGACTTTTTCCACCTTTGACTTCAAGTCATATTCAAAAAATCTCCACCTTGACTTGAATCATCTTAGCAACCCGAACCTAAATCGATGCTTCTCTCCGATAATCAACCCCAAACGTTTCACAGCTGTATGCGAAACCCTCACGTCACAAGTTGCTCCAACTTCACCAAGTTCCTGCAACGAGTGCCCCCAGCGATGCTCCAACTGCCGTCTAATTCCTGCAATCGAACCCTATCGATGCTCCAACTATGGCTGAGTTCCTGCAATCGAAACCCCTGTTTGTTGTTCCAACTCTCGCTGAGTTCCTACAACAAATTCGTTTGTTGTTCCGACTACCACCGAGTCCCTACCCCCCAACACGTTGCTCCAATTCCCCTTGAATTCCTGCAACGTTTTGCGAAATTGCTCCAATTCCCATCGAATTCCTGCAATATCGCCCCCTTGCACCCCTCATACGCGCCCTCTTGCACTTCTCACACGTGCCGTGTCCCTCGTCAGAGACTCCCCCATGCCAAATCCGCCTCCTCGTCAAGAGCACGGATTCCATGTCCCCCCAATGGGGCTTAGAGAACTAGACCATCCTCCAAAGTACCCTCCACCTGCAGCCATACCTGCAGATCCTGAGCTCATCCTTCGTCCACCGGTGTCTCTTTTCTCTACCGTTTGAACAGACGTCACCGTAGGTTCCTTGGCCGCCGTCATCGCGCCGAAACTCTGACTGTCTGAACCCCATACGCAGCCATCTGCCGTGTCCCCTCTTGCTGAGACTAAAACTCATCGTTGGTGGTTGTATCGACTTCCTTCTTGTCTGTCACCAAAAGCACCAAACGATCGCCGCGTTTCAAAAACTCACACATCTCTATCCGCCCCAGACTGAAGTCATTCCTCCCCGTGAACTTGTCCATCTTGGTCATCCCCCCCGGTCATCTTCTCTGCAGCTTCTTTTCCAGATCCGTAACCCCCGAACGCGTGCTCCACCTTGATCGCAAAACCCTAGCTTTGAATTTCACGGATTGTGAAACCCTAGCTCTAGCTCCACCTTAATCTTGGAACACCGATCACCTAAGCTCTGAGCTCCCCTTAGATCATTGAACCAGGCTCTGATACCAGTTAGTTATGACAAACCCCCCGCGAAAACGAGCTCTGATACCAGTTTGTTATGATCCGGGCAAAGCTTAGAGAACGATGTTAACGTTGAAAACAAGAACACACGAACACACCCGATATAACGTGGTTCACTAGTGATTAGCTAGCTACCTCCACGACCCGAAAACCCTGCTTATTAGAGAGAAACAATACGAATATAAGCCACACTATGGCCAAAGTCCATAGTGACAGCAAAACCTAGGTCCCTTATATAGACATATAGGACTGACTTAGTGCCCAAGACATCCCAAAAACGACTATAGCACAAATAAGGAAACAACCCAAAAACTGGACGCCCAATTTGTTTCCTAAATCTCTTAGCCGCCTTTGAGTTTTTCCACCTTTGACTTCAAGTCATATTCAACACACATACATATGGTTATTTGTCTCTTCCGTATCAACTATATAGGTATGTTGGTAAACTGAGCAAAAAATCAAAAGATTTATCTTAAAACTTTTACAAACAACACAATATGTTTTACACATCACTATCAGAGTCTTCTAACTTAAGTCACCCACTTCACCGTGGCAGTCTCTCTCCTTATCTATTTCCCGGTACTGATACTTTGAGACAGCCCAATAAAACCTGTTGAAAACACCTACACACAAATATTAATTCTGATATTAGATGAATTCAGATATTGGACTTAAAAGTATTGGCTCAATTTCAAGACTAAGTAATGTTACACGATCACTCACGCCTCACGAACGACGAAATAATCGACAAAACACCAAATTTACATGGTTCGCTAGCCTAAATCGAACTAACTACATCCACAGCGAAGAGATACCTTTATTTATCAAGAGGAACGATTAAAATGAAGTACATACATGTTCTAAAGACTTAGGAGCCTATTTATAGTGCTTAGAACTAACTTAGGGCCGTCCTAGATAGATTATGAAACAATTCCAAAAACACCAGGAGCAGACTAGGTCGTGCGACCTACACGACTAGGTCGTGCGACCTCTGAATTAGGTCGGGCGACTCCCAAAAACCTGCTGCTCCAGATGTTTTCCACTAGGTCGTGCGACTTACTTTCCAGGTCGTGCCACCTATGAAAACATCTTGAATGCTTCTTTGCACTCCATCTTGGTCCATTTGGTCCCCGTTGTTGCTCTTGATGATTTCTTCAACTTATTCAAGGCACAAAAACAACAAATCTCCACCTTGACTTGAATTCTCTCATGCAGCAACAACATCTCCTCTTCTCGCAAATAAAGCTTGCCTCCTCCGCACCCAATGTCTCCCGTCCCGTAGACTTAATAGACCCCCGCCGGTTCCGACATGCCCGAAGGGCTCACTGGCTCATAATGTTGAGCAATTCCAGACAATGCTGGAACTTGCTCTCCGAAACCGACTTGGTGAACATATCCGCGGGGTTGTCAGCAGTTCCCACCTTCATCACCTTGATCCTGCTTTCACTTCTCAAAAATGATACTTGGCGTCAATATGCTTGGTCGTTTCATGATGAAACTGGTCATTCGTCAAGCAAATTGAACTTATGCTATCACAGTAGACTATCGCCTGATCTTGATGTAGCCCTAGCTCATTGACCATTCTCTTGAGCCAAATTGCCTACTTTGCTGCTTCCGTTAGAGCCATGTAACTCCGCCTCCGTGGTGGACAAAGTCACCGTCGACAGTAGCGTAGCCTTCCAACTCACAACAGATGCTCCCAGAGAAAATACATAGACCGTCATTGATCTTCTACTATCAACATCCCCTGCATAGTCCGAATCCGAGAAACGAGCTACCAAGATGTTTTCACGTGAACCATAGCATAGGCCAATGTCTGACGTACCCTTAAGGTACCTGAATATGCGCTTTACCGCCTGCCAATGGTCCCTACCTGGATGAGCCATAAAACGACTAACCACACTAACAACGAATGATATGGTCGAGTACAGACCATAACATGCATGAGGCTTCCAACTGCGTTAGCATATGGAACCTTGGACATGTACTCCTTCTCCTCCTCTGTATGAACTGTGTACATTCCCAACTTGCTGTTATTTTCCATATGAGTATCTATAGCTTTTGCTGATAACATCTCAAATTTCGCCAAGATCTTCTTGATGTATTCCTGCTGTGATAAGAAAAGCATCTTCTTGTTCCTGTCTCTATAGATCTCAACTCCCAATATCTTCCGAGCAGCTCCCAGATCCTTCATACCGAATTCCGCGCTAAGAGACCTCTTCAGCTCTCTGATGTCCTTGATATCCCGAGTTGCGATCAAAATATCATCCACATACAAAACTAGGTAAATACGTGATCCACTTCGCAACTCTTTGTGATAGACACAGCAATCATACTCACACTTGTGGTAACCAATCTTTATCATGAAGCTGTCAAACCTCTTGTACCATTGCCTTGGCGACTGCTTAAGTCCGTAGTGTGATCTTTTCAACTTGCACACGTGATTCTCTCTTCCGGGAACTTGGAACCCTTCCGGTTGGCTCATGTATATCTCTTCTTCCAACTCTCCATGTAGAAAAACTGTCTTGACATCTAATTACTCAAGTTGTAGGTAGTGGTGTGCCGCTAAAGCTAGTAACACCTGGATAGAAGTATGTCTGACCACCAGTAATAATATGTCGTTGTAGTCAACTCACTCTTTCTGACTGAACCCTCTTGCCACTAGCCTTGCCTTATACTTGATGCCCTCTCCAGATGCAGTTCCTTCCTTTCTTCTGAAAAATCACTTGCAAATGAATATCTTCCTTCTCGCAGGTAATTTAACAAGCTCCCAAGTCGAGTTCTTGCTAAGAGACTCCATCTCCTCTCCCATCGCAGAAATCCATTGTGCTGACTCAGAACTAGATATAGCGGCCTTGTAGGGGGTGGCTCATCCTCTACCTCTTCAGCTACCTGTAATGCATATCTACCATACAATCATCCCTGTATCTTGCCGGAGGCTTTATGACTCTCCTCGGTGTTCCTTCAGCAATACTTTGATGAACCGGTTCCAATAATGTAGACACATCCTCACTATCAGACTCTTCTTATTCTTCCTCTTCTGCTTCCGGTGGCGATGTAGGGATTTCGAAATCCTTAGGATCAGTAGGATCCGACTCTCCCTCCACATTCGTCCCTGCATCTCCAAGCTCCACCTGAGTCTCATCAAAGACTACAATTCTATTAAGTATAATCTTGTTGTCTGCCCATATCTTGTATCCCTTAACACCTATTCCGAAACCCATGAATACTCCCTTCTTAGCTCTTGTTTCTAGTTTGCCATCATCAACGTGATCATAGGAAACACAACAAAAAATCTCAAATCCGAGTAATCCATTGCTCTACCGGACCAGACTTCCATTGGAATCTTGCATTCTATACCTGTGTGCGGGATCCCATTTATGAGATAGCATGCCATGGAGACTGCCTCTCCCCAAAAGCCCCTAGAAATACATGCATTTGAAAGCATGCACCTTGCTTTCGCTAAAAGTGTCTAATTCATTCTTTCGGCTACACCGTTCTGTTGCGGTGTGTGCCGAACGGTGTGATGGCTTGCTATTCCCTAATCCTTGCAGAATCCATCAAACTCTGATGAACAAAACTCTAATCTGTTGTCCGTGCGCAACCTCTTCACCTTCTTTCCCACCTGATTCTCTACAAGCGTCTTCCACTCCCTGAGTCTTGCGAAGCTTCACTCTTGTGCTTCATATTGAATATCCAAGTCATCCTGGAGTTATCGTCTATGATTCTCAGAAAATACCTGTACCCGCCAATCGCCTCGACTTGAGATGGACCCCACCAATCCGAATGGATCTAATAAAGAGTATCTTTCGTTCTGAACCGCTTTAGGGAACTTGCTACGTTGTAGCTTCCCATACACGCAGTGCTCACAAAACCCTAGGCTCTTGGGCGCATGCCTGGTGAGATACCCCGTCTTGTGAAGTTCCTGCATCCCACGTTCACTCATTGACCAAGTCTCATATGCCACAACTTAGTTAGATCAACTTCCTTAACCTCGGCTGAGGCAACTCCGACAGACCCTGTGATAACTGAACCTTGTAGCACATACAAAGTCCCATTCTTGACCCCCTTGAGTAGCACGTCCAAGTCCTTGTAGACGCATAATCCTCTACCTTCACCCTTGAAACTGAAACCCTTGCTGTCAAGTAGACTCAAAGAAATCAGATTCTTTGTGACAAGCGTTACGTGTCTCACCTCCTTCAATGTGCATGTCTTCCCATCCATAATATTGAACCTAATCAAGCCTTTTCCTATGATCTTGCAAAAAGCTCCGTTTTCCATATGAATGGATCCTCCATCTGCACGGCTGTAGCTTTAAAACACCTCCCTGTTAGAACGTATGTGATAAGAAGGCACATAGTCAAGAAACCACGCATCAGGTGAACGCATGACATCATCCGCTAGTAGAATGAAATCATTCTCAGAAGAAGTTCCCTTCTCTACTACGACTGCAAAGCCATTCTGTCCATGCTGTCCTCGTTTAGGGCAATCCCTTTTCCAGTTCCCTTTCTCCTTGCAATAGGCACATACATCCTTGGGTAACTTAGAACTGGAGAACTGCTTATTCTTGTTCTTCTTACTCTTCTTGCTTCCCCCCGTCTCCATCAACCAGGAAGCATGGTCCTCTGTACCTATGCATGCACCCTTATGGCGCAGTTCCCTAGCATGGAGCGCCGATCTGACCTCCTCTAGGGTTAAGTCATCCTTATTCACAATGAACTACTGAAAAAAGTTCTCGTATGATGGAGGTAACAAGATAAATAACAAAAGTGCGGCATCCTCATCATCCACCTTCTCGCCAATATTACGCAAATCTAAAAGAATTGTATTCAATTGATCAAGATGGTCCTTGAGAGCCGTAACTTCGGGCATCCGTAGGGTGAAGAGACTTTGTTTTAGCATCGACTTTCTAGTGAGACTCTTCGTCATGTAGAGACTTTCAAACTTGAGCCAAAGCTTTGCTGCTTCCTTCTGATCTGCGATCTCGATGATCACGTCATCCGATAAGCACAGCATGATCGTTGTGTGTGACTTATACTCCGATACCTTGAACTCCGATGTACTAGCATCCATGCCTCCTGTGTTCGCGGTCAGTGGCAACCTCCATCTTTATCTTCCACAGACTGAAGTTGTTCCCTCCGGTAAACCTATCAATCTTCAACATCGATCCAAACATTGTTCTTGGTGGAGTAATCTTGACCTAGGCTCTTATACCAGTTTGTTATGCCTCTCACGATCTCTCACGCCTCACGAATGATGTAATAATCGACAAAACACCAAGTTTACATGGTTCGCTAGCCCAAATCGAGCTAACTACATCCACGACAAAGAGATACCTTTATTTATCAAGAGGAACGATTACAATGAAATAAATACATGTTCTAAACACTTATGAGCCTATTTATAGTGCTTAGAACCAACTTAGGGCCGTCCTAGATAGATTGTGAAACAATTCCAAAAAACGCCAGGAGCAGACTAGCTAGGTCGTGCGACCTACCCGACTAGGTTGTGCGACCTCTGAATTAGGTCGTGCGACCTCCTCCCAAAAACTTGCTGCCCCGGATGTTTTCCACTAGGTCGTGCAACCTACTTTCCAGGTCGTGCAACCTATGAAAACATCATGAATGCTTCTTTGCTCTCCATCTTGGTCCCTTTGGTGCACGTTGTTGCTCTTGCTGATTTCTTCAAATTATTCAAGGCAAAAATCCAACAAGAAAAGTGACGTGATTGGTTTTCATGTACTACCAAATTACAAAATCAACCTCTCAAAGTACCCAAAGACACTTTTCAAGAATGAGTGGCTGAAACTTGCTCAAATGGATTTTATTATTATGTAACTTGCTGATATGTGATGGCATAAAGTAGTATCCATAAAACACGTCTTGCAGTAGTCGATAACTTTTAATTGGTATTGTATGTTACATTCCATTCCAGTCCGATCTTGCTCAGATCATCTTCTCTCTCGTACGAGGAAAAGATAAAAGCTGAGCAACAAGGATCCAAATGCATGCCACGTGGTAGGATATATTCGTTGGGCTAGCAGTTGCTTGCTGATATGTGTGTTTCTCGTACGTAATTCCTATTTTAGCTCCAACAACCGATGGCCGTTACAATTGTAGTGATGAATGACCACTTCAATTTCAGAACACCACATTTTACCATGTATTTTTAATGTTTTTTTTCTTTTTTTGGCGTGAACGGAAGGGTGTCCTCCGGCTGACAACTATAGAGTATTAATTTCAAGGCAAAGAGATCGTTAAAGTGGATTTTGCCTCTCCACAAGTCATTTTTCATCCGCAAGAATGCCAGTAGAAACATCACCAAGTTTTTCTAAAATGACATGTTACTGTTGGAATAGTGTCTTGAAGTGAAGAAATCACCTCAAAGGCCAAGGGAAGAAAATATGAGAACAAGGAAGAAGGGTGAGAAGTTCGGGGTTTTAATGAGGTCACAAGACCTCTGGTGCAGGTCGTACGACCTGTGTCCAGGAGGTCGCGCGACCTACTGACTAGGTCGCATGACCTGTGTCGGGTTCTTGCAGTTTTCAGTTGTTTCCTAATTTCTCTAGGGCAGTTTGGGGTCGATCCTAAGAACTATGAAAGGGTCCTTAGGTGTCTTAGGTATGTAGAAGATCAAGATGTGCGCCTTATTGAAGTCGCAAGACATCTGGACGCCTTTGGCCACTGACAAGGGAGGCAGTGATGTTGCATCGAAGGAGTATAGATTGATGGAGGAAGAGGCACACTCGACGATCATGATGTGGTTATAGATGACGTTATCAGGGAGGTCGAAGATCAGACAAGGGCGACTTTATGGCTGAAGTTGGAGAGTCTCTACATGACGAAGTCACTCACAAGCAAGTTGATGCTAAAGCAGTAGTTGTTCACTTTACGGATGCTCGATGGTACGACTCTCTAGGATCATCTTGATCAATTTAACACAATTATTCTTGATTTGTGTAATATTGACGAGAAGGTGAATGATGAGGATGGCACACTCTTGTTTTTGGTTTCGTTATCTCTATTGTACGAGAACTTAGTGCAGTCCTTCATTGTGAATAAGGATAGCATAACCCCAAAGGAGGTCAGATCGGCGCTCCATGCTGGGTAATTGCGCCACAAGTGCGCAGGCACATGTACGGAGGACCATGCTTCCGGATTGATGTCGACAGGGGGAAGCAAGAAGGGTAAGAAGAACAAGAAAAATCAGTTTTCTGTTTCTAAGTTACCCAAGGATGTCTGTGCGTGGTGAAATAAAAATGGAAAATGGAAGAGAGATTGTCCAAAACGAGGTTAACAGGGACAGAACAGATCCGCAGCCGTCGCAAAACAAGGTAATTCGTCCGACGACGATTATGTTCTATTGGCGGATGTTTTTACGCATCCACCGGATGCGTGAGTAGTTGAATCTGGGGCTTCCTATCATATTTGCTCTAACATGGAGCTGTTCTCGACATACAACCAAACAGATGGAGGGTCTGTCTATATGGAAAACGATGCCATTTTCAAGGTGATTGGAATCGGCTCAGTTAGATTTACGACGAATGAAGGAAAGTTATGTACTTTAGAGCAAGTCAGACATGTACCACTTATCAAGAAGAATCTAATCTCCTTGAGTCTACTCGAAACCAAGGGCTATAGTTTCAAAAGTGAAGATGGAGATCTACAAGTTTGAAAGGGTTCTAAGGTGATTCTCAAGGGAGTCAAGAGTGGAACTTTGTATATGCTACAAGGTTCGGCGATCACATATTCTTTCGGAGTTATCTCAATCGAGATTAAGGAAGCTGACTAAACCAAGCTATGGCATATGAGGCTTGGTCATATGAGTGAACATGGAATACAGAAACTTCACAACAAAGGCTATTTCACTGGGCACACGCCCAAGAGACTAGGGTATTGTGAGCATTTCGTGTACGAGAAGCTACCTCGTAGCAAGTTCCCAACGTCAGTTCATAGAATGAAAGGCACTATGGATTATATCCATTCGAATTGTTGGGATCCATCTCAAGTTGAGGCATAGGTGGGTACATGCATTTTATGAGCATCATTGACGACTACTCAAGGATGACTTGGATATTCATGATGAAGCATAAAAGTGAAGCCTTCTCAAAATTCAAGGACTGATGGACCTTGGTAGAGAATCATGTGCGAAAGAAGGTGAGGAGGCTGCACAAAAACAACGACCTGGAGTTTTTTTCACTAGAATTTGATGAACTCCACATGGGTCAAGGAATCGCTCGCCATCACACCGTTCGTACACACCACAGTAGAATGGTGTAGTCAATAAATCAGAAACTTTTAGTGAAGGTAAGGTGTATGCTTTTGAATGCAGGTCTTGCTAGGCGTTTCTGGGGGGAGGCAGTTTCTATGACCTGTTATCTTGTGAATCAGAGCCCGCACACAGGAATACGATGCAAGATTCCTATTGAGGCATGGTCCAGAAAAGCAGCATATTACTCGGATCTAAGGGTCTTTGGTTGCGTTGCCTATTATCATGTGAATGATGGCAAGCTAGAACCAAGGGCGAAGAATGGGGTATTCATGGGCTATGGGAAAAGTGTGAAGGGATACAAGATTTGGCCAAAAAACAAGATTATAACATAACTGTAGTTTTTGATGAGAGTTCAATGCTAAAGTCAAGTTCCGTGGAGATAGAGGTTGGAGCTGCAGAGAAGAAGGTGGAGGCAAGTTAAGGTCCTAATGATCCTAAGGAGTCTAAATTGCCTCCAATGCTGTCAGAAATCTGAGAGGAAGAAGCATAAGAGTTTGATGAGGATGCATAGCTACCAGAGGAACCTATAAATCAGCGTATTGCTGAAGGAATACCAATGAGAGTCACACACCCTCTATCAAGGTATATAGATGATAGTATGGTGGGATATGCATTGCAGATAGCCGAAGAGGTGGATGATGAGCCGTCCACCTACAAGGCTGCAATTTCTAGTTCTGATTCAGCACAATGGATTGTATCAATGAGAGAAGAGATTGAGTCTCTCAGCAAGAAATCGACTTGCGGAAAGGCAGATAGTCACATGCAAGTGAGTTTTTAGAAGAAAGGAATGAACTACAGCTGGAGAGGGCGTCAAACATAAGGCAAGGCTGGTCGCAAGAGGGTTCATTTAGAAAGAAGGAGTTGACTACGATATGATCTTCTCACCGGTGGTCAGACATACTTCGACCAGGGTGCTACTAACGCTGGTCGCACACCAGGACTTAGAACTTGAACAGGTAGACGTGAAAACAACTTTCCTACACGGGGAGCTGGAAGAGGAAATATACATTAGCCAACCAAAGGGAATCCAAGTTCCTGGAAAAGAAGACTATGTGTGCAAGTTGAAAAGATCTCTCTATGAATTTAAGCAGTCTCAAGGCAATGGTATAAGAGGTTTTACAACTTCTTCCTGAAGATTGGTTACCAGAAGTGCGAGTATGACTGCTGCGTGTATCTAAGCTGTTGCAAGGTGAGACACATATCTACCTAGTTCTGTATGTGGATCATATGATCGCAACCAAGGATATGAATGACATACAAGAATTGAAGAGGCCTCTTAACTCGAGATGAAGGATCTAGGGGCTGCTCGATAAATTATGGGAGTTGAGATTTATAGAGATAGGAAAAAGAAGTTACTCCTATCACATCAGGGATACATCAAGAAGGTCTTGTGAAGATTTGAGATGTTATCAGCTAAAGCTATGTTTACTCCAATGACAACTAAAACAAGTTAGGAATGAACACCATTCAGACCGAGGAGGAGAAAGAGTACATGTCTAAGGTTCGATATGCTAGTGCAGTTGGAAGCCTCATGTATGCTATGATCTGTAATCGACCGGACATAGCATTCGCTGTTATCGTGGTAAGTCGTTTTATGGCTCAACCGAGTAAGGATCACTGGCAGGCGGTGAAGCGCATATTCATGTACCTTAAGGGTAACTCAGATATTGACCTATGTTATGGGGCTAATGAAAGCATCATATTGCTGGGTTATCAGATTCAGACTATGCAGGTGATGTTGATAGAAGGAGATCACTGATTGTCTATGTGTTTGCTCTGGGAGGTTCTGTTGTGAGGTGGAAGGCTATGCTACAGTCGATGGTGACTTTATCGACCACGTAGACGGAGTATATGGCTCTAAGGATGCAACAAATGAGGCAATAAGGCTGAAGGAGTGGTCAATGATCTAGGCCTACTTCAAGATCAATCGATGGATCGATAGTCTACTGTGATAGGTTGAGTGCGATTGGCTTGACTAAAGACCAAGTTCATCATGAAAGAATCAAACATATCAACGCCAGGTATCATTTTCTGATAGTCTACTGTGATAGCTTGAGTGTAATTGGATTCTATTTGTTTAGTTACTTTAGCAATACAAAATAAGTACATGAATGTTACTACCTGTGATACAAATAAGTACATCATCTTCTTTCTTCAACCACCCAAGTTTTCCACGGACCGAGCCAGAACTTCTGGCGCGGTTTTAATTTTTAATTTTGAGGACCAAATGTATATCGGTCTCAAAAAATTTAAACTCGAACAATTCGTTGTACGTGTCATGGTCTAAAATCACGGCACCGTGGACAACCGTACCAAATGGTATATGGTTATCATTTTCTACAGATGACATAGTCACTGGTTAGAGAACTCCAGTGCGATGTGTTTTATGTCATTGTTGAACGATTCAAATTCTGATTATGACCTTAAATGCTATTGTTGAACGGTTCAGATTCTGGAAAAACTATTGTGTTCGTGTATGCTTCAATTGCGTCATTTGTTTAGGACGTGGACTTCACAATTATACTTGAGTCGCGTCATTTGGTTTGGATATGAACTTCTCTGTTAGCAATTGGTGCGCCCATGTGGGGTACCCAATGCAATTATCATAACCTTATGGGGTTAGTTGCACTAATGCACAAACTAGAAGGGTTAGTAGCTAAGGCTCAAACCCTAGGGGTTTATGTGAAAACCTAGGAGAAGTTTTGCCTATATAAAGAGGTAGCCTCCTACACATTATGGTGTGCCATAGTGCTATTATGCTAAGGCATAAGATTATTCCAGAGAATAAAGTCACTCTGTCTAGATTCATACTAGTTGTAGAGAACCCTAGTCTCTCTCCAACTTCATCCAAAGGAGGTGGAACGTGGTGTGGAAATCAGTGTTCGTCCTCAAGATTCACACTAGATTGGTGGGAGCAAGATCAAGGAGGAGGCGCGTGAAAGCAAGCAACACAACGATCATCCGCTGCATTAAGGAGCTTAGGAAGACAAGGTAAACACATGAATATCCCGCTTTGATTCATGTTGTAGATCTGAATGTGTTAGATCCTTCCTGCCCTTTATTGGTATCAGAGCCATAGGCTTGTTTTTCGTGCCTCGATAAGCGTTCCCGAACCTGTATTAAAAAATCGCGTTTCTGAAATTTCATAACCAGTAGACGAAACCTATATGGTTAGGTAGGGTTTTTCACGAGGATTCCAGATATATAAATTTTATATTTTTTGGATTTACGGTGAATTAGTTATGAATTTTCAAAGTTTCGGAACTGTATTAATCTGGACTGCTAGATCCAATAATAGAACACGTTTTTCAAAAACTTGTTAAAATTGGATTTTGACCACATAATCGGGATCAGGACGAAGAGACGATCACGGCAAAATTAATTTCGTCGCGAACGGAGCACGGGAAGGCGGCGCGTGGGCTTCACGCGCCACCGACGCCGCCCCCACGCGCCTAAGGGCTGGCGGAGGCTGCTGACGTGGCCCTAGGGCTGACGCGACAGATGACGTGGCGGTGCCACGTCAGCAAGTGGCTGACGTGGCGATGGCGTGGCAGCCACGTGTCAGATGACGTGACAGCTGACGCGGCGGTGACGTGGCAAGCTGACGTGGCAGCTGACGTCAGCATGGGTGCTGACGTGGCATGCCACGTGGCATGCTGACGTGGCACATGGGCCGACGTCGGCGCGTGGCGGAGGCGGACGCGCCCACGCGCGGCGGCGCGTGAGGGCGCGTGCGGCCTCCTCCCGCCGTCGTTTTTCGTCCGATTTTTTCCTAGGGACTCCAAATTAAATTTCCTATTTTGTGGATATTTTTTCATAATTTTTGGAATGACGGAAAATTTTAGTAATTTCCAGATTAATTAATTAGTGTTTAGCACACTTCCCGAGGCAGTTTGACGACCTTAAACACACTGTTTTGAGCCCAAATTTTTTCTGGAGACTTAGGTCATTTTTCCCTACGTTTTGCCATAGGTGGTAAGACCCTAAGTGGTAGGAAGCAATTTTCGATCTTTTTAGTGGATTAGATTATTGCTTATTAATTTCCAGTAATTATTGCTTAATTCCGGAAATTTCCAGAAAATTCCAGTATGTTTATTATATTGTTATACATGCTTTTGTGGGTTGAATGAATGTGTTTGGTGCATGGATGTGGCATAGATGTTTTATATTTTGGTTTTGGTTTTGGTTTTTGAATATGTAATCAAAATACGGCCTGCGTGTCGTGCCTCTCTACACTCTAGTGTCTTCTCTTCTCATCCACTCGCCTCTATGAGGTTACTTCTTATTAGAAATAAGATAGTTAGTAGAGATTGAAGATTGAAGCTTCAAGAGAGGTGGCCAAACCAAAAGCTATGGCGCAAGGTGCATGGAGCAATTAGACGGTCTAATGGAGCCTCAAGCTTGGAGTCCTCAAGAAGACGAGATGGCATGAGACGGAGTTCAGGACTTGCTCAAGAAGTGCTCTCAATAGTGGGAGTGCACCTTAGGGGCCACATCCATTGCATATTTATTTATGCTTATGCTTGTTTTATGTTATAACTGCGTGTGATTGGATATATATGTTTAACCTCGCATGCTAAAGAACTAAAACAAAAGAGCTCACATGATGACATGATTAAAATTGATAGGAAATCACAAGTGATGAGATTTGATTCCTAGGATATACGCTAGGTTTTGGTGGAGTCCTTGTGAGGAACTATTAAGTTTTAATCAATGTCACATGTTACTTTGGAGCTAAGTAAATGCTAGTGATTAACTTCCACAATGTCTCTATCAATCGTGTCTAAGTCAAAAACTGTAAAGGCTAAATGGTGACAACAACGACATGATAAGCTGTCGTACTATGTAACCATCCGTTGGACATAGGTTGTCAACCACCTACAAACATGGTCGAACCTGTGATGAATAAGTTGTCACAGCAGCACATAGACATTATCTTTAGGCTCACCAATAGTGGGAGGTAGCAGTCAAGATAATATCATAGAGCATGCTATGAAAAGGTGGGGAAATGACCTCATCAGCATGTTCTAGACCACTTTTAAAATTGTAGGAAGCCAAAGAAGAATCTTGGATCCATCTTAGCCATTTGCGCATAAATTCTGAGCATTGGCTCATAATAATCCTACCTCTACTATGAGTTATGGCTCATGTCATAATATTGAGCACTCGACCTTACCGTCTGAGATTGATGCCATGTATGATAATAGATTTAAGGGTTGTCAGGTACAAGTTATCCGATTTGCAATTTGATGCAATCTCTGCCACGTTTCATGGAACGTCACATGACACACCTTGCACGTGTCAGGATGTTTGGATAAGACCAAAACATGACAAGATGTTTGGATTAGACCAAACATCACACTGTTCTAGGATCTAAGCAAAAAGGGTTTGCTAAGAATACTAGTCCAGCATACTTCGGATGTCTAAGCAATATATGATTGCTAAAGGCTGTTGGAGAAGTATGATCATACTTAATGAAGTATGATAGGCAGATATAGTCCCTAGCCCGGTATTAGGACCAAGGCAACAGGTGGGGCAAGGATAAATGAATTTAAGGGAAATGTTGGTATAAGACCAATATTACCCAACACTGGCAAACGCAAAAGGGAGCTAAGGAGTCTTCCTAAGACTAAGAGAAAAGGCCAGATCTGGCACTAACTTCTCGTCTAAGGATCCAAAGAATTATCTTTGAGGGAGTAGCCACCAAAATTTGTTTTGGTCACAGTTTTAACTTTAGATATGGTTATATCATGGTGTTTGCGTTCTTAATATTCTAGCATGAGTAACGCCTCAGAATTCTTGGATGTCAACTTATGAGTATGACTTAAGATTCTGATATGTGGCGCACTAGATTAAGACACACGATGATAGGAAAGGATGTTCAGGCTAGCTAGGGCAGGCCTGCTTGGATTTTGCCCAAGGTACCCTTACCTGTGTGTAGTTCTTGCCGGACATGAAAGGCAAAGGCGCAAAATCATCCAGTAGAGCATTTAGGACTACTGAGTCTTTTGTATATTATTCATTCTGTTGTTGTGTTCCATCAAATTGTTAAAGCTAAAGACATGGTGCTTACTGTTCCATCACATTTGTAGATTATTGTCCACGTCTCAACTATGTGTGCTTGGGCCACATAAGTCTGAGGCACAAGGGTGCTTCAGACAGGTCTCTACAAAAGGTAGAAAACCGTCTGGATAAAAGGATATGTCCTTGGCCAGAAAGAGACTGGAAGTATCTATCTTAGCAAGAGCTATGTGATGGAGAAAAGTAAGGCAGTTGGCTATCCCCACGCCCCAGCAATATGCTGTAGAGGATAAAGAGGAATAGGTTACTGTAAGAGATGGTCTGATGTATGATAGAGCGTGCAAAGTACAAGTTCCCTATTCGGAGGAGACACTTTGCTAAACGACTATCAACATACGCAACCATAAGTCCACCAAGTCTGTAGCCACTACACCCTACAAGATGTGGACCAAAAGGGAACCTAAATGAGGTCACCTTAGGCCATGGGGATCGGCAACTTATGTAATAACTAAATTTCTAGCCAAGAAGAGGTTCGTTGAGAAATAAGTCTCTACGAAACAAAGGTTTCACTGGATGACACCCCATCCCTGAATGATCAACAGGAAATAGTTCCTACGGATCTTCAGGACAGTGGGAGTAACATGCCTAGTGAACAGCCCATCATAGATTATGACTATGTGGAGGAACCCTCTTTGCTTAGGAACGTTCTTTGAAGCGTACCTCGTCGATGAATTGACATCGAAAGGAAGACCATAAGGGTCACCACGCAAGAGAATGATGAACCTAGGATATTGTCCTAGGATCTTTCATCACCTGACAAGAAAGAATTTGAAGTTAGACCCTAGACGGAAGAAACGTATCTTCATGGAGTAACGTATCTTCTTATGCTATTCGGAGCATCCTAGGGATTGCGTATTCGAAACGCAACAGCCGATTAGTAGTGTAATGCAAATGGATTCACGAGATATATGATTTCTCATAGGAGATGTCCATAATTAAGGGATATGTTCGTAGAGATGATAACCTCCACGAGCATGGAGGATACCGCTGGAAGATACCCCGTTCATTAAATCGATTATGAGGAATTAGTCCCTCAAGGATCCTTTGAACAGTGGGAGTGACTTTCCAAGCTGGGTGCCCCATCCATAAGGTATGAAAGCAAATGATGATCCTCCTATGCAAAGGAATTGCTCATAGGAGCATACCCCATCGACTACTTGAGATCGAAGGGATGATCTTAGGGATCACCTTGCATATACGATAGGATAGAATCCTAGGCCTTATCGTTCCCTAATTATGAAGAATGAACAGTAAGCTTTACAGGATGAATTAGAGTCTATAAAGGGCCAACCAAGTTTAAGGCTAGGTTGGATTTCCAACTGGATGGAAGACTATTGGAGATTAATGGATTTCCAAGGTCAATCAGAGACCCAGACGGAAGCGTGGTAAGGCATACGACTTGCGTAGAAGCGAATAAGTCTACACTCATTCTGAGGGTAGACATCGACCAATTTGAGTCAATCCGACGAATTTGCGTTGGTTCAACGAGGTATCCTTCCCAAGGCTTTGGGTGGTGAGGGTTACGTTGATTCGCTTGGTAGCATCAATAGTTGTGGATCCATTCTCGATAGACGTGACGACTGAATTTCTTAATGGAGGAATTCTAGAGGTGACTAAGGTCAAATGCACAGAATGTGTTCAAGCTAACTAAGTCCATATGGGATCTTAGCTAGTCCTCTGGACAGTGGTATTTCATCAGGGATCGTTTACTATATGTTTACGATAACAAATGGAAACCGCTGTGTGTCACTCTTACTAGTAGAAAGTTAAAGATCACGTCACTTAATATCGATGACACACTATTGGCTAGTGGAGCTTAGGGATTGTTCGAGTCCCCTAAGGAGTAATTGTACTCCTGTAGCTCAGCGCAAGACTTTACGAGCCTAGGCATGTGCCCTAAAAGACGCCATAAAATAATGACCAAGTGACCAGAGTGCCTGATGCAGTATGAGTCTTATATGCACTATGGTGTGTATTCAGACCTAGCGAACGCTATGCAATCGGAAGAATTGGATTTCAGGATCTTCCAATTTAAGACACAAGATTGTAACCAGGATACTCTATATGATGGATCACGTGCCATGACTATCGAAGAAGATGCTTCGACTAGTTAGCCACATATGCTAACTAGGGTGGGGACCTAGATGCACTTAGATCCGACTCAGGCTATCGTCCATGCTCGATGATAGACTCGCATGGAACAAATGCAATATAAGTGTTGCATGATCGTATTAGACCGCTCCATTGACCATGGAAGCGAAGCACGATTGCCTGTTCTGCCATATGGCAGAAATGTGTTTAACTGAGAAAGTTTCTTGTAAGCTTATGAGCTATCAACAAACCTATTACCATGAGTAGTGTTAGCATACGGCTATAATATTGCGGTAAAGACAAACACATAGTCGAGGGTACTATTTCACAAAAGGTGAAATAACTACCTAGAGAGTAATCCTGGAGTGGATCGACTATGGGCCAGGATGTTGGCTCATCCCATTCCTATACCACTTAGGAATTGTCTTTGTGGACTGCTTTAGAGAATTGGGACTCGGTAGTCGATAACTAGCAATATGATTGATGAGCATACAAGACATTGATTGACTGGATTTTAATTGGATTTGTTTTAAGCAACATGTTGTTTTTGATACATGTATGATATGTTACATTTCCTGTACTAGCATAGAGCATGTCACGCAGACACTAGGTCGGCTCACTCACACGAGCGACCGCCTTCGCAATATCCTGGATATGTCTGGGTGTGGCGGAAGATGAGACAGAATCCAGATAAGCGCTGAAAGCCTGCGATATGATATGAGATGCCTTCTTCATATGAGCATATGGCCTATGATAAGAGCTTGAGGTCTATCAGTAAAGCTAGGAGCCTGTCAGACGGATTCGACTGTCGCATTGGAAATAAGTTCCAAGGTGAGGTTGGTTATGGCCAATCGAACATGGTTATTACCCCAAACCATGTATAGTCTGTATAGAAGAAGCCAGATGCGAGAGCTGATAATTGTTCACAATAGTATGACATGGCAGCACTCGGGCTGGTGACCATAAGGGCTACCGGATAGACATCTGCATAGTGGTCCTTTTGCAAGGATAAGACATGCGCTCTGATCAGAGTCTAAACACTATGGCGCATATTCCCCCTTGAATAACGCGCGCTTATGAGTGACCATGAGGTGATGAGTAGAATTAGTCCCTGGGATTCCTCATCGTGTGAGCCTCGTCGATCGTATAAGGATGATTGACACGGTATACCCTTTGTACTTACGTCTGTGTCATGAGGAGACGGGTCGGTGGTGCTACTTTGGCGTGACACCTTACGACTATGGATGATTCGGCCTTCCGGACACTGCTGGGAAAGCAGCTGAACCGAATCTAAGTGACACATGTATGTAAGGAAAGATTCTCGTTGCATCGCTCTTTATTATCTTTCATTGGGCCCACCTACAAGATCTTATGGCATCATGTAGGATATGAAAATATAAAGGAGATGTGGACTCATTGGAGCATGGCCTTCGGGACAAGGCAGGTGCTCATGATCCACGAGATGACAATCGGAGGAATCTGGGGGATACGAGAGTTACGGAGAGCATTATCACTGTTTTATGTTTTAAGGGTGCCTTCCTGCGCTGGCTATACGAGTTTGGTATGTGGATCTCCCGAGAGGGTGCCTTCCCATGCTGGCTATACGAGTTTGGTGTACGGATCTCCCGAAATGCAGGTACTCTCACCGGTCACACGCCACGGCCACACAATACTCTTTTGTAGATGATAGAAAGTTGGAGATTGATGGAGACTAGATGAATTGTGCAACCCCACTGTGCGAGTGGGAGATGTTAGCAATTGGTGCGCCCATGTGGGGTACCCAATGCAATTATCATAACCTTATGGGGTTAGTTGCACTAATGCACAAACTAGAAGGGTTAGTAGCTAAGGCTCAAACCCTAGGGGTTTATGTGCAAACCTAGGAGAAGTTTTGCCTATATAAAGAGGTAGCCTCCTACACATTATGGTGTGCCATAGTGCTATTATGCTAAGTCACTCTGTCTAGATTCATACTAGTTGTAGAGAACCCTAGTCTCTCTCCAACTTCATCCAAAGGAGGTGGAACGTGGTGTGGAAATCAGTGTTCGTCCTCGAGATTCACACTAGATTGGTGGGAGCAAGATCAAGGAGGAGGCGCGTGAAAGCAAGCAACACAACGATCATCCGCTGCATTAAGGAGCTTAGGAAGACAAGGTAAACACATGAATATTCCGCTTTGATTCATGTTGTAGATCTGAATGTGTTAGATCCTTCCTGCCCTTCATTCTCAAATATTAGCATTACCTCTACCAGCAAGATTTTTTTTTTAAGCTCAACAATACATGTTTGTGTATCTCAAAAAACACTATACATGTTTAAAGCTCATCTAGTAACCAGACATTGTAAAATCCGACCTCGGACCAAAGTACGTATTCGACGAAAAGAACAATCCAAACCCAAAACGTAGAATTTACAGCCGCCATTACGTAATTACAGTCACTAGCTAGAGTAAGGAAAATACTATGAGTATGAGGTAGTAAGTAAAGTGTATTTCTCGATTTCAGTATCCTATCACTATTGCTGCTGGCTTCATTAACCACTACGAGGAGGAGACGACAAAGGTAGTAAGTAAAAGTACTTCTCAATATTCTTACTGCCATCTTCAACGATGCAGATCAAAACCGTGTTAATCTCGCATTCCATTTTGTCCATACAGCTTGTATTCACGACTCCCGCTCAAACATAGCTCCTATACGAAATAACAGAATCTGCCTTCCCTACAACGACCTTTTTTATGATTTGCACATTTAGTCTCAGATATAGTAATAACCGGAGATGGCTCGCTTACGACATCATAACCTCGAAATTCGTTTGTAGTCAAGTGCCAAAGCATCTGCGGCCTGTATCTTGTCACTAAACTGCACTAAACATTACCAACCATGTGAGGAGATAGATTGCCGCAAATGAGTATACACTTAACTGTCCCATAATTGATGCACTCCTTGTGCAAGTCAGAATGAAACTCCTAATTTCCAATCGAAAGATGCAGATGAATGATTCTGGAAGGCGTCGAGCTCTCTCACTAGGAAATTTGGTGGTTAGGAGGAGATTCGAACCCAAGTAATGTGAATTGCCAATTACAACAAATAACCACTTGGGCAAAAATGTCGCCATAGATCCATGGGCGGACAGAGGGAGGGGCTGGGGGTGGCCATGGCCCCTACACAATTTTCTTTGCTTCTTATTACATAAGTTTAGATTTTTGAAATTTTTGGACTCTCTTTGAGCTTGGCACCCTCTACTCTGGACAAAAGTGGTAGATTAGGGGATGGTTTTGTACAGCTCGTGCAGTTTATAAAGGAAATCTTATCACCGGAGAACATTTTATGCCAATGTTAATTTCCTTTATTAATACGTAGTTAACATTTGGATAGGAGTTTTCAACATAAATTGTGTAAAAATAGGAGTCGTAGGAGAATTGTAGTTACTTTTGAAACTTATCCCTGAAATTGAGGATGCTCATTTATTCTACGAATTACATTAAAATAAAAAATATTTAAAAAATGTGAGAAAAAGGGGAATTAAACGAATCAGTACTGTATCAAAACTCTACTAAAAAGGCACCCACCAAGGGTGTTCTTGCTTAAAAGAGTTTTCTCACATCATATAGCAATCAGCAATTACTCAATACTCAATCTAGCATTAAGTTTGTAGTTTGGAAGAGTCTTCCAAAAAAAAGAAAAATTAGCATTAAGTTTGTAGTTATAGTCTTCCAAAAAAAAAAAAAAAAAAACTCTACTAAAAAGATCCCATTTCAAAATAAAGAGAAAAAAAAACTCTACTGAAAAGATACGACGCTCATCTTGCTCGGCAGACGGCACACTAGTGTTCTGCTTCTACTCTTCTCCACTAGTAAGTTTTCACAACTGTCCTCTCTTCTTCTTAGCAATTAATTTCAATATTTTTAGTTCCTTTTTTTTATATTTTTCAGCAATATTTTGTTTAAATTCTTTTGCTTTCTAGTTGTTGTGAGTTTGTAACTAAATTTAGGGTTCCGAAGACTCTATAAGAACTAAATTGTTTGTTTGCTTACTTGAGTGCTTCTTGTTTGTTTATTTGACTGTTGATTAACTAAACAGAAACTGATGAGAATTTCTGAATCAAGTTTTATTTGTCACTAGGTGTTTTAATTCTAGTGGTGATACACTCAGTATCGTACCAGTAGCTTTAGAGGCTACGAATCTCACAAAAACTAAAATAATTGAACATAATTAAACAAAATAAACAATTCTTATTCTCTCATGAAAAAATAAAGTTGAATCCTAACACCCTATAAATACTAAACGTTTTAGATAAATACTCTCAAGACTCCTAAACAATGGAAAAATGCAATAACTGACCCCTACTAACAAAATAATGTAAATAACGTCCTACCAGTGACTACTTAGGCACGTAGTCGTTGAGATACTTTGGCGGAGCACGATTCCGTTCCTCACGACGCAGGGTCGTATCGCTAGTCTTGTCCTCTGGTAGATACGTGCCCGTATCAACTCCCCCCTGTCGACAATCGCATTGTCCTCAATGCGAAGTCCATCATAGTGATCATTGTTGTCAGAGCCCATATACAAGTACTTGCTGTCGCACGTGTGCTGCCCCTTGACAAATTTCTGACCACATTTGAAGCACAACCCATTCGCGTACCTTTCCTGGCGCTCGGCAGGAGTCAGCTGGCGACGTGGTGGTGTCGACGCCGTTGCGGTATCCAGTGGCGATGCCGGTGAAAAAGGGCTAAGAGCTGCGGACGGCATTCGAATCGACTCTAGCTCACGGGCGAGCGAGAAAGCTTCCGCTAAGGTTTGAGGCTTGCGCAACCCTAATTCGCGTCCCAGTGGTGGCTTGAGACCGGACGAAAAAATAGATATCAAATGTTGATCGGGTACTGCTGTAATTCTGTTCATCAATCGTTCAAACTCGGTCTGAAAAGCAAGAACTGAAGTTTCCTGACGTAACTTTGACAACTCCCCAAAATAATCATGATAAATATGGTTATCAAAGCGAAGTTTGACCTCGTCAACAAAAGCTTGCCAGCTTGCAAAAGAGAAATTATTTTGGCGATACCGAAACCAATCGGCGGCATCGCCGTCGAACAATACCCCTACTAATTGTAGTCGATCATCCGGCGGAACGCGATAATACTGTAAATATTTCTCAACTTTAAAAAGCCAATTATGCGGGTCAATACCTGAAAATTTCGGGGCGTCGAAGCGAAGCTTGTGATTACGTGTGTCCGTACCCACCTGAGTGGTCGGACCATTCCCATGACCTGTAGAATGGGTATTACCCATATCAGTAGTGTGACCCATAAAAGCTTGTGGGCCTGGGTAAATATTTGGCCCAAAATAAGGGGTTGGACCCGTGAGAAGAGGGGTACTGAACCCAGGTGCACTGGCGTGTTGTTGTTGGTTCGAAGGAGGTGGTGCCGACGGAAATTGAACGGTGGGGAGGGCGTTTTGCTGCTGCTGCTGGGGCATCGATGGAAAGGCGGTGACGGCGTACCCTTGCAGTGCCGCAGATGGCTGGGTCAACGCCTGGATGGCGGCGAGGAGAGAGGTGACCACCGATTGGATCTGGACTTGATTCACAGGGGGCTGTAGCCCAACCTGTGGGTTCGCCGGAGAGTGTACTGGTGCCAGCGAGTTGGGCGCCGTCGGCGGAAGGCGCAGATTGGACGGCCCAACAATGGCGGACTCGAAGTTTTGCAGCGGTTGTGGCAGCGAGAAAAAGGACTGGCGCTGCTGCTGATCGAAAAACAGAGAGGGGCTAGGGGCGACTGGGAACCCTAGCGGGTTTGATGTCGGCGGCCGAAGATATGAATCAGACGGCTGAAACGTGGTCGCGACCTGAGTCGGCGGAGTAGAGAGGCCCTGATTGTTCTGTGTCGCCGAGACGAGCTGCGGATCGGGGAACAGTGGAGGAAATTGGGTAGTGGAAACTGGGTTCTGTGGGTTCGGCAGTGGTGCAGAGGACACCGGAAGCGAGGGCGGCGCCGGAGCTGAGGAAGACGACTGCAGCAAGGGTTGATCCTCCAACCGGGAGATTCGTTGACCCAAACTGGTTTCCAAAGCCGTGATTCGATCGCTCAAACCATCCTGTTCGTCAGAGCTTGTATTTGCCGCGATCTGGGTTTGCACAGCTGTGATTGCAGCCATGATTGTAGTGAATCGTTCTTCGATGGTAGCAAATCGTCCTTCGATTGCAGTGACTCGGTCTTCGATTGTGGGTATGTTCGTCATGATGAAAGCACCAAATTGATACACTCAGTATCGTACCAGTAGCTTCAGAGGCTACGAATCTCACAAAAACTAAAATAATTGAACAGAATTAAACGAAATAAACAATTCTTATTCTCTCATGCAAAAATAAAGTTAAACCCTAACACCCTATAAATACTAAACGTTTTAGATAAATACTCTCAAGACTCCTAAACAATGGAAAAATGCAATAACTGACACCTACTAACAAAATAATGTAAATAACGTTCTACCGGTGACTACTTAGGCACGTAGTCGTTGAGATACTTTGGCGGAGCACGATTCCGTTCCTCACGACGCAGGGTCGTATCGCTAGTCTTGTCCTCCGGTAGATACGTGCCCGTATCAAGTGGGAAGAAAACATCCACCAGTAATTCGTTCTTTTAAAAAAAAGTTCTATCATGGAAGTTAGTAGCTCAACTTTGATTGAGCCCTCAAGCAGTAATCTTGAAGCACCCAACAATGAACAGTGACGTAATAGGACATGACTTTCGGACACGTTTTTAGCGGCTTTAAAGATCGTGTTGTGTTACTGTATCTTGCCCCTCGCACTGTAGGAATCCTGCGTCCGCCACTACATAGATCAACTTGGTTTACTCCAATAACTCACACGACAGTAACTTGACAGTGGAATAATTTCTTACGAATTTTACACCATGGCTTAATGTGAAAATAAACATTTTTCATACTAGCATCTGGACCAAACAAATAGTGACTGAAGACCTTATATGCATGCACAAATAGAGTCATTGATAAGGTGTGCAAACTAAATACATGAGCGGTAGATGCCGAACGACTGAAGAGCCATTAGGCCTGTTTGGATTTTGTGGTTTTGGGGTTAAAGTTAACCAAAATCTGTTCGTGTTTGGACAAAGAAGTTACGGTTGAGAAATTCCGGTGACCGGTCGGAGAATAGCCGGTCACTGGATGAAAAGTAGTGTAACTATTTTTCGCAGTGCCCTGTTCCTTTACCATCCAGTTCCAACCCTATAGTAATAAAAAACTATAAATAGTTGCCACCCACATGCTCAGTTCCCACCTTTTCTCTCTCCCCTCCAATTATCCACTGTCCCCACATTTTTCTATCCCTACAGGTGTCCCTCTCGCTCAGGACTTAATTTCACAACACCCGGCCACCGGCTCCAGACACGGGCACCAAAAAAAGCCGGGCACCGGTGTAGACGACCCATGCACGGTATTGGGCCAAACTCTGAAAATATTAGGTTCTGGTTAGATTTAGCCGAGCCAGATAATCCAAACAGCCCCAATCACAACACACTTATTCGTATTTTTTCATATTTTTACATATCATATCCGTAAATGCTCCTTTAAATGTGGAATTTAGAATTAATACTAAGCAACAAATATTTCATAAATGTTTGTTTTTTCTTTACTACTTTAGTGAATATTGGAAAATTTCATATAACAAATTACTTCCACAAGGGGCAAGAAGTTCCACAAAGGTGGAAATCATAGAACTCGGTATGAACAAACTTACGTTTTGTTTCATTTGATTTGCAGATAGTAACAGTGATTGCTGATGTGAAGTACAAAATACTGCATAATCTTATCATATGCTCCAGGTCTACCTGTAATATGTTTACAACATAAAAACATTAGAGACTGAATATTAGGAACAAAATGAAAACATTAAAAAGGATGTACAAGGTGTGTAACATCCATACTTAATGTTGTTCGCTTCTTGCTTATTAATATAAATTGCTTGCTCCTCAAAAAAAAAAAAAAAAAAAAAAAGAGTCGCATACCTGAAACGCGTGTCATAGGTGTCGACATATACATATGGGATGTGAGCAATGTTGAGCCAGTCTTCTCCCGTTCCCTTCTCGCATCCTCTAAAGAGCTCGGGACAAGTTGAAACTGTTATTCGTTTCAATGAGGTGAGACTCCGCATGAAGTTCGACATTGATGATAACGAAGTTCCAGCAGTGATGTGAGGTCGCATATCCACTCTGGAGAGTCACAATTTTGTAGCAGTGTTCCTGCAGTGATGATAACGACTCGCACTATTCTAAATACAAATCGAGTCATGTGAGGTGAGGGAATGCTGAAATCTCTTGCCCTATTAACAAATTCAACAAAGTTTTAGGTGGGGGTTATGTGTTATTTCCAACTAACCAGCTATTGCATCTAAAAGATTTTTCAAGCTTACAAATTAAAAATGTTCACGAGCACAATCAAAGAGACACATATATAACAATATAGTTTTTATATATAAAATTCAAACACGACTCCAAGATACTGAATAGTTAGCACACATCATCTCTCAGTCTGAATCAAGAAGGCACAACACCAATATGTCTTAATTGTTGGCCATTGTGTTCATTATTCAAGCAACATAAAATCAACACACTTAACACACAGACAGGCCCCCCTCCAAAATAGTGTGGACCACATTATTACTCGATTATGCTCCTGAAGCTCTATGATATCCTGTAACCAAGCCAAAAAAATATATAAGAATGTGTGTACTCCTTTAAATGGAAGACATCTTACACAAAAATATTAATATGAAGCAGAAAACTTGCGCTCAAATGGGCTTATAGCAGTTTACTCCTCGGATCATCTCAAACCCAACAGTTTCTTGTACACATAACAGTTCAAAGTCGCTTGGACTTATCTACTCTCATAGGATTGTTCACAAAAGTAGCTAAAAGATAACTGGTTTATTGTGCTCTTTAGAGCCATTTTCAAACTTCTTGAAATCGAGATATACACGATAGTTAGACCATGTTTCACAAAAGAATTGCAAGTATGTTTTTCACTCTAAGCATTTGTTTCTAATAATGTCGAACTTCACATGCAATATGTGACTTACAATGAGCATGGGGAACGATCTTCCAAAGTTGATTCACTCCTTGCCACCCCTCCCAGAGGACGATAGTGGTCCCGTCTTTAACACCTTGGTGACCATTGAAAGCATCAAGAGCGAGCTTAATCTTGTTGAACATACTTATTATTCTATAGCCATCTCCCAAGTCCATGCTCTCAGTCCACAAAACTGACTCGTCAAAGGTATTAGGTTGGTAAGTGGTCAGCTGAACCTGCAATCAACATTTATATGCTTATTAGCGTTAAATCCCTTGAAATAGAAAGAACAAAAAGTGGCAGTCCAGAAAAGCATAGCTCAACAGTTAATCACAATATTCCTATAGACAAGTAGTTTTATTTGCAGATGCCATCCTGATAGCATAGAAGCTAAATAGTATTAATTACCTATTGTTTACTCATCTGACTTACGGGCTTGCCAAACATGAAGATTGATCATTCATAAACTACATATGCAAACATGATTTTCAGATAAATATGAGATGTTTGCTTAGATTATGCTGTGATTTGGGATGCATCTCAGGGCAACACTACCTATATATGTTGTAGTAATATCAAAAGCTCCATGCACAAGACCAATTTGACACACATCTAAAACTGATTCTGCCCTCCTGAACAAACCTTCCAGGATTAAAGTTTTAATCTAATGACTATAATAAACAAGCATCGGGATCATCGGGCTTATTCCACAGTATCTAAACTACCATGGATGTCTTTTTGACACTAAATTTCCTGATTGTTACTCTGAGAAAATCAAAACTACTGAATTGTATAGTTGTAGTAGATACAGTAAAAAAGTTGGCAATGATCAGAAGAGAGGGACAATTGATGAAACACACATACAGGATGGGTGGCGCCGATTGAGTGCTTGATGGCCTGCCCGGTGTGTTTGTTCACCAGTGCAAAGCCCTGTTTGTCCTTCACTTTCCTCTCATCTTTGATCCAATGCTAATCAAACCAACCAAGATTCACACAAAAATTAAAGAAAACCATATCAGAAAATTCCGAAATTTGAAAATCGTATCTGATCAGAGACAAGAAAACTCAATTACCTGGTAGGGATCCGAAGGGTCAGAGCGAGCTAGAATGACCTTGCCGTCACGAATCGTGAGGGAGTAATCAGTGTCAGCCTTGGTGTAAACCTTCACAGTAGGCTTAGAAGCCAATCCACTGTCCTGAAGATTCTGGGGGACTACAGAATGGTGAGGGAGGTGGTTCTGGTGGGTGTGATTCGGTGGCGGTTTGTGAGAAACATGCTCAACACCTTGAGCTGATGATCCATAATTGTGTTGAAGAGGGTGAAGTGGAGAAGACGATGAGTGATTGATGGTGTGGTTAGGTGGTGGTGGGTGTTGAGCAGAGTGATCTCCATAAGGGTACCCGAGATGAGGAGGGGGTGGTTGATTTTCTCCGTGACATGGTGGCGGATGACCGCCGTGGGTGGGTCGGTATGGAGGTTTTGGTTCGTAAAATGATGGAGGACAATTGCACCAGCGTGGGGGGCAGACACAGCAAGGTTGTGGTGGGTAAGATTCTTCACGTTGATCGTAGCGGTTGTTGTGGTGGTGGTGGTGATGGTGGCGGCGGTTGTGGTGGTGACCCATTATTGATCTCTCCAGAAAACTCAGAAGCTTAAACAATTCAAACGACACGAAATAGGATTTGTTGCTATAAATAAGAGTGTGAGTGGGGATTGTATGCTATAAGTTCCATATATTCTTTTTCTAAAAAGCATGCAAATTAAAGAAGTGTTTTGAGATAAAGAGAATCTCAGTCTCCCACTTAATCGTGGAATGGGGTTCGATCAATCAGTGGTGAATATTGCAAAGATATTTGAGACGCCTTTGTAGTTGAATCACATGCTCCTCGTGTCTGTTTAGTGGTATGTAGTACTCGTGAAATTACAACAGCGTCCCTCAGTATATGTTGTGTGTACATGGTGCATCCTATGGTTGCCCCTTCTTTTCTGTCTAGATGAATTCTTTTAACAATGAAGTGATGGTCGGATTCCTGTCACATGGGGAAGTGGAATCTGGCTTTCCAAAATTTGACAAAACAATTTTTTTTTTTTGAGGGAACCTACCATCGTGGCAGGTATATACTCCGCATATTATTAAAATACCGGGCAACAACCCAAAGTACAAATGGGGGGACATAACACCTTACCCATTGTGGTACAACCAAAGCATTAGATAGAAATACCAAAAAGAGAAAAAAACAAAATAACAAAAACAGTAGCTGAAGATGAATAACCTCAATCGATAGATACATCTGAATCAAGATAAGGGAGAAGAAAGATGGGGGGATGAATGGTGTAAACCAACACCGAATCCTTTGCAAGCCCGTCGGTTGCCATCTTATGCGCCGCTTGATTTCCCCCTCGCCTTATAAATCGAACCTCACCCTTGAACCGATTGAAGATGTTGTCGCGAAGCTCTGTCAAAACGCCGTCCCATTCATTTCGCCAAGATCTATCATTCTTCACCCAATTGCAAAGATTAACAGAATCAGTTTCAAAGATCAGGTTCTGTGTGGGAAGATTCATGTCATGGATCAGACGGGTTGTTTCTAATAAAGCTATTGCTTCACCAAAATTGGAATTGGGGCTCGCCGAAATCATAATCGAGGCAGCCCATATGAAAGCTCCGGCATGGTTTCTAGCAACAGCACCTGCACAAGCACAACATGGATTCTCTGAAGAAGCATAATCTATATTGATCTTGACAAAACCAATCGGTGGAGGCATCCAATGAACAGGTGCATTTTGAATGTCCAATCTCTCTTCAAGCTCTTGATTTTGAGAAAAATCACAAGCAGTGACTGTAATCCAGTTAAGAATTTGCGAATTTGTGGGAATACTTCCTTCAAAAACCTTTAAATTTCTAATCCGCCAAATAATCCATAACGAAGCAAGGAGATAAATCTGATTCATTTTGTCAATCCTCTGCAGTGAAGAACAAATCCAAGCTCTGTTATCTCCCTGAAAATCAGATAAGTTCATTCGGTTCTGAATTTCTTCCCAAATGAATTTAATAGCTTTGCAATTCCTGAAAAGATGACATTGACTCTCAGTGTTATTATGGCAGAGGGGACAGACATCCTGCACTTGAAATCCATGGAGTCTTAAATTTTCTATGACTGGAAGAAAATTTCTGCAGAATTTCCAGACAAAAGTTCTGATTTTTGGAGGCACAGGTAGTTTCCAATAAACTTCCAATCTTTTGTAGCAATACCTGTACTTGAATCCCCATAAGTCATCTTCTTTGTGTGTCTGGCCCATAAAGAGTGCATCATTTTATATCCTGATCTGACATTATAATTTCCATCAAAAGAGTAACCCCAACAAAGCCTATCCTGATGCGGATGAATGGAAATAGGAGTTTTAAGGATTGCAGTAATATCAGAATGACAGAAATTCTGAGTTAAAAGATCATAATTCCATCTCCTATTCTGGTTAAACAGTTGATTTACAGTTGTGGTAATAGGTAAAGTAGGGTTACTAAATACCTTTCTACCACCTGCTTCATTAACCCACCTGTCATTATAGACTGAAATGCTATTACCATAACCAATGACATACCTTAATCCTTGAAGAATAGTGTTCTTTGAAGAGATTATACTTCTCCAGATATAAGAAGGTTTATGGCCAACCTCTGCATGAAGAATAGTATGATCCCTAAAATACTTTGCTTTTAGGACCTGTGACAAAAGAGATCAGGCATAGTGTAGACCCTCCAAATTTGCTTTGCCAAAAGAGAATGGTTGAAATTTTCTAGTCTCTTCATTCCAATGCCACCTTCAGCTTTGGGAATACAAAGTTGATTCCATGAGGTCCAGTGGAGACACCTTTTATGCAAATCCTTTCCCCACCAAAAACTAGCCATTAGGCCTTCAATGTCTTTCAAAACCAGTTTTGGAATTTTGAAACATGACATGTAGTAAGTAGGAATTGCCTGGATAACAGCTTTGAGAAGGATTTCTTTTCCAGCTGGAGATAAAAACTTCTCTTTCCAAGGGGACATCTTTTTCCAAACTCTTTCCTTTAAAATACTGAAATGCCTCTTTCTCTCTTTTCCAATTGAAGTAGGCAAACCAAGATATTTTTCATGACAATTAGAAGCAGAGACTTCAAAAATATTCTGAAGAGAAGTTTTTGCTATGTTAGAGACTGAAGGAGAGAAGACTAGAACAGATTTATCCCAATTTATCCTCTGACCTGAACCAGTACAATACATATCAATAATGCCTTTGATAGTTGTTGCTTCTTCAGGTGTTGCTTTTCCAAAAAGCATGGAATCATCAGCAAAAAAGAGATTAGTAATTAGGGGTCCATTACCAGTAGATCTAAAACCTTGTAGTCTTCCATTGGCCACTGCATTGTTAAGTAAACTGGTAAAACCTTCAGAACAAAGAAGAAATAGGTATGGTGAAATGGGGTCACCCTGCCTTAGTCCTCTAGAAGGTTTAAAGAAACCCACTCTATCACCATTTAGACTGACAGAGAAAGTGACAGTGCTGATGCATTTCATAATCAAAGCAATAAATCTTTCAGGAAAACCAAGTTTTACAAGCACAGCTCTCAAATAATGCCATTCAACCCTGTCATAAGCTTTGGACATATCCAGCTTAAGTGAAAAGTAACCATTTCCTGTCTTCATCTTCTTCATGGAATGTAATGTTTCAAAAGCCACAATGACATTATCTGTAATTAATCTGTTGGGAACAAATGCACTCTGAGAAGCATCAATAATATCCGATAATATCAACTTCAACCTATTAGCCAAGACTTTTGATATAATTTTGTAGCAGACATTACACAAACTGATAGGTCTAAAATCAGTAACATATTTATGTTGAGAGATCTTGGGAATTAAAGCAATGCTAGTATGGTTAATTGCAGTAATATCACCATCCTCATTCAAACAATTTAAGACCAAAGTAGTAATGTCATGACCCACAATATGCCAATACTGCTGGTAGAAGAGTGCTGGAATACCATCTGGTCCTGGAGACTTTAGAGGATTCATCTGTTTAATCGCCAAATTCACTTCATCCTTTGTAAAATTTTCAGACAGAATATCAGACATTCTGCTAGTAACTTTTGGTAATATGGCCTGCAATACAGGATCAGAAAAAACAGTGGTATCAGCCTTAAAAATACTTTGGAAGTAATCAATAAACACATCAGCCATGCCATTGTCTTCTGTGATCCAATCACCACTAGCATTCAAAATTCCAGCAATGTAATTCTTTTTCTTCCTAGCAGAAGCCTTCTTGTGAAAATACGAAGTATTCCTATCCCCTTTCATTAGCCATAAAGCTTTTGATTTCTGTTTCCAATCCATTTCTTCTTTGAGAAGGATTTCATTAATCTGATTCTGAACCCTTTTGATATCTTGCAGATTCTCTACATTTGGAACTCCATCCTTTAAAGCACTGAGATGCACCTTCAGGTTGTCTAAATCTCTTCTCTTTCTTCTTCTAACAGTACTATCCCACTTCTTAAGTTTGGTAGCCACTTCAGACATAGTATTATGAAGATCTATATCACTGAGAACATGACCACCTCTATGCCAAACCTTTTGAATGATATTTGTAGCCTCATGACTTTTTACCCAACTGTAAACAAAATGAAATCTGTTCTTCCCCATTTGCTGTTGGGCCTGCTGAGAAATGTTAACTATAATAGGTCTGTGATCACTTGTGGAGGCTTCAAGCACATTAGCAGAAGAATGAGCAAAATTATTTAAAAAACCTGAATTTTCCATACCCCTATCAAGCTTCTCCCTAGTATGGTGCTTACCTTCTCTTCCATTTGTCCACGTAAAAAAACTACCTGTAGTATAAACAGGAAAAAGATCACAGTCTCTTAGGCAAACTCTGAAAGCATGCATCTGTCCTTCATTTCTAACTGAAGCTCCCATGTACTCAGAATGGCTAGTTATTTCATTAAAATCACCTAACACTAGCCAAGGTAATAATGGGTCAGGAGGTTTGAGCCTTCTTAAAAGTTCCCAAGAAAGGCCCCTCAAAGAAGTATTTGGATTTCCGTAAAAACCAGTCAAGTAGAAAAAAGTAGTTGAATTTTGACAGTCTGCAATTTTACAGTGGATATGAAATCTGCTGTAGTTGAGAATATGTAGATCAATATCCTCGTGCCAAAGCATTGAAAGGCCCCCAGATAAACCTCTTCTCGGCACATGAAAACCATTATGAAAACCAAGTTTACTCCGAATAACTTCAGCCTTACTATAATGTAGTTTACTCTCCATAATAAACACCACTTTGGGATCCTCTACCCTCACCAAATTGTTGAGGGCTAGGAATGTACGAGAGTTCCCCAATCCTCGTACATTCTAACTGAAGATTTTCATTGTGTCCGGCGGGGGTTGTCTTCAACCCCGGCCGATATCTCATCAAAGAAAGACAAATCATCCAAAGCTTCTTGGCTTCGGCTTCTCTTGTTGTCTTTGGCAAGAGAAGTATTAGTATTTCCAATAGCAGGAAACTTAGTTGTGTCACAAAGCATCAACACACTGTTATGAACTTGCTTCTTTGAATTTTGGTTTGTACTAACCTTTCTCTTCTTTTTTATGTTGTCCTTGTCCATGTGACAAATCCCATCCCTGACCTGAACATCCTTAACAATCTCTTTTCCTTTATCTGTAACAGCATATTGACGAACTGAAGCATTAGCATTGGCCGAAGATTGGTCATGTCTGTCCTCATCAAACTTAGCATTCAAACTCTGGGATTTCTGAGAAGTGGTTGGTGACGAAAGAGCGGAGTCCTTTCTTTGATTCGCATCAGTTGAAGGACTTTTAAAAGGATTCAATGCTGGATTCGCAGGATTCTGAGCACTCTTCAACCACATGCCATACTGGTACTTAATATCTATTCCCAGTTTGGTTTTCTTCTTAACTTCACTGCAAACTTTCACATCATGTCCCATAATCCCACAAAACTCACAATGAGAAGGAAGTTTTTCATATCGTAAATCAACCCAAATAACTTCCTTTGTTCTAGGATGTTTGATTTTAATGCACCGAGGGAGTGGTTTATGAACTGAGATCCCTACTTTGATTCGGATATAACGACCATCCCAACTTGGTCTATCCGGTATTTCAACCAAAAATTTGGTTCCAATAGATTCAGCCACACCATTTCCAACTTTAATAGTAATACATTCAGAGGGCAATTTTTTTAGATGGATCCAAAGAACTGCCTCATTATAATCAACTTCCCTCATGTTTTTTCCTTCCAACCACTTGTGCATGACGATAATACTTCCATTAAACCACCAAGGTTGGTTATTTAGAACAGTCTCAACATCAGTTTGGTTGGAGAAAATAAACTGGAAAAGATGGTTTCCTAGAGAAATGACTTGAAAATTCTCTGATTCATCCCAAAGACGATTTAGAGATGCATGAAGACCACTAACATTAATTGGGCGATTATGAAGAATCTTACTAGAAATGCTATGTTGGCAATCTTTGATCCCTTCATCCAGAGAGTCATCTGGCAATTCCACAATTTGATCTTCTTCTTCCGTTAGTTTCATTCTATCCATAGCATCTGACACATCTTTCTCTGTTTGCAGGTTGGTTGAATTCGAAAATTCTCCTTCCTCCATTGCAAAGACAACGCAGGAAAGGTCAATAATAAGCCACAGCAGTCAGAAAACAAGTTACCTGAATAGTCAGAACACAAAAACTAGCCTCTTCTGACAAGAGGAATGGCGGCAGTTAACCGGCCAAAATGGTGGTTACTGCCGTACAGATGGTCAATAACTGTAAATAACTGTCAGAAAGTGGTGGTGAGAGAAGAGAGCGTTCCTGTGAAATTTGTTTTTGACAAAACAATCTTCATTACCCAAACGGAGAAGATTAATTGAGATTATATTATCTCATAATCTGCTTTAATCAGCAAGTCCGAATCAAAACATCAGGGGCAAACTTATTTAGTTGGAGCAACAAAGAAATTTGTTGATATTTGAAAATCTCAGTGCATAGTTTGCTATTATTACAGATATTGATTCAGTTGCTTATTTCTCCATAATCAACCCCTGTTACTTAGAAAACATAACTTAAAAGAGAAATGTATGAGGGGGTGGGGGGATTGCGCATAGGAAAAAGCGCAAAGCTCAAAATTGTTGGAACTGCCGATACCATCGAATCATTTTCTCTTTTAAGAATTTGCTAGGTCAAAAAACTCTAAGATCTTCTACATCCACAAACCATATGTTCTAAACCCTAATAGGAGGCAGATCAAGTGCAGTTTTGAAAGACTGGAAACTTTTACATCCGTACTCTATTTTTTGAGGGATTTTACATCAGTACTTAGTATTGCATTATGTTAGTACAATTTATGTGACTTCGAATAAATGTCATTTTTCACCGGGAAGAGTCTCGGTCTAACTTGCTTTCTTCATCTGTATATATACATTTCTCTTACAAATTTTACATCTTGTTTCACGGGTAATCAGAAATTTCAACTTTTCCCTTCTCTGGTGGGTGAATGCTGAAAAATCTTGCACTATAACAAACTCAAAAAAGTTTTAGGTAGGGATTGGGGGTTAAATTCCAACGAACCATCTATTGCTTCTGAAAGATTTTTCAAGCTTACAAATTACCATATGTTCACGAGCACAATCAAAGAGACACATGAAGTATATATATATATATATATATATATATATATATATATATATATATATATATATATATGTATAATTAAATTTGAAAACACAACTCCAAGAGACAATTAATTAGCACACATCATCTCTCACTCAAGAAGGCACATCACCAATAATAGCAGATGTCTTAATTGTTGGCCATTATGTTCATCGTTCACGCAACATAATCAAATACACTAAACTCACAGACAGGGGACCTTCCAGAATAGTCTGGACCACAATATTACTCGATTATGCTCCTGAAACTATTATATCCTGTAACCAAACCAAAAACCAGATCATAACGTATGTACTCATTCAATTTGAAGACATCTTACACTACAGAAGGACAAAAAAAGAGAACCGTGCATTTATCAAACAGCTCATTTCAGAATAAAGGATCACAAATATTAATACCAAGCAGATTAATGTTTCTTAATCTAAGTGAAGTGAGAACTTGCGCTCGAATGGGCTATAGTAGCTTATTCCACAGATCATCTCAAAACCAAACAGTTTCTTGTACACATAACAGTTCAAATTCACTTCGGACTTGTCATGGTTTACTCTTAGAGGATCGTTCACAAAGACCTATATCATGGACTTCCCTCATCAATATTTTTACCGAGACATCTTGAGAAAGACTAAAGCATATATTGGTGTAGAAGATATGATCGGAGGAGCATGAGCAATGTACTGTTTTCCATTGTCATGGCAAATTTTGTTATGGGATGCCAAACAAACACAACCCACAACTAAGAATATGGAATGTTTCCCATTGCTTAAAGTTATATTCCATAGAATTTTTCTTGACATGTACTAGAGACATGTTTGTGTGGTGAAGTAAAGGAGACCACTACAAACTATATATGAACATACCACTACCATCACCACACATATATCCCCACTAGCATCTGTAATCAGCAGCTACTTACACAATTGTATATATATTTACTAAACCAAATTACTATTCCTATAAAGGCAGGGAGTAGAACTCTAAACTACTAACCCAGCAAGTTGTAAAATAGCTAAAAGATAACTAGTTTAAATTGTACTCTTTAGAGTCAAATTCGAACCTTTTGAAATTGAGATTTATACTGTTGTTAGACGTGTTTCGCCAAAGAATTCCAAGTATGTTTTTCATGCTAACATTTGTTTCTAATACCATCGAACTTCATATGCAATATGTGACTTACAATGAGCATGGGGGACGATCTTCCATCGTTGCTTCTCTCCTTTCAACCAGTCCCAGAGGACGATAGTGGTCCCGTCTCTAACACCTCCATGGTTTTGGTCACTATTGAAAGCATCAACATTGAGCTTAATGTTGTTGACCATCCTTATTGTTCTATAGCCATCTCCCAAGTCCTTGCTCTCAGTCCACAAGACTCACTCGTCAAAGGTATTAGGTTGATAAGTGGTCAGGTGAACATGTAATCAAAATTTATATGCGTATTAACGTTAAATCACTAAAAAAGTATCCTTGCCAAGAAAAAAAAAGGTGCCAGTCCAACAAAGCACTGCTCAACAGTTACTCTCAATCCTATAGACGTGTAGTTTTATTTGCAGATGCCATCCTGTTAGCATAGAAGCTACATAGTATAGCCTACTGTTTAATTATTGTTGGTGAAAAGGCACTAAAATTAACGATTTTAGTAGTGAAAATTTGATTAACAACGCATGACCAAGAACATAGAGAAAGCAAATCAAGAAGGCAAATAGCAAAGAAATTAGATACTGTACGAAAGAAAAGAAGGAACATAACATACCTCTGTTCACGATGGAACAGGTAAAAACACGAATGCAGCTGAGTCGCCAGGTCTTGCGAAGAAGGCCTGACTGCTCTTGAAGAAATAATCGCCCCCACTTACGCTGTATTGGGATCCGGCGATAATCCTTCCAGGATAAAACAGCTCTGATCCTCCTCGTTACAGCAGCGATGAAGATCACTTCGACTCGCACCTCAGTTCGCCAGAGAAAGAGAGAAAATTTTTCTGTTGAGAGATGAACCAGAGAAAAACGTACATACAACCCTCAATAAAACGAACGATTAACCATATAAATGAGATTCATCCATCAGTTTTATAGTAAAACTGATCAATCTAATTTATTGACAATCAATCCGTTTTAATGGTCATTAATCCCACAATAAAACGGTCAAAACAGTTAATTTGAATTATTCACCCATTAAAACTGGTGAGTAATAAAAATTAGCTGTATCATAACCTCTCGCAGGTCGCCTCGCGTACGCGAGACGCCGAGACATTTCGCCCAAATCGCCCTTCGACCTGACCCGGTCCGGTCCGACCCGAGTCGAGGCGAGGCGTGGCGAGGCGAGGCGGCGGCGGCGCGCGCGTGTGTGTGTGCGCGAGGCACACAATAACACCCATGGCTCTCCACACACCTTAGTAGTTGTACACTACCCTTGTGTGTGAAACCAAATATACCCACCTACCACCACTTTGAGCAATAATGTGGGACAAATAATGCTCTTGGTTTCAAGCTTCTTCAAGCTACCAAGAACATCACCATTTCTCTATGGATTTAACATCCAACTTCCAACAATCCCCCACAAATCCATGCAGAAATGCATTCAGGATTCTCATCATGACTTGTTATTCAGAGTCGGTACCCTTCCGGGTTTGAACCTCCTAAGTCCTCTACTTCGATGATTACCGGATTAAGATGGAATATTTCACCTTGAATCTTTATCCGTAAGGTGTAATCATACTCCATAGACGACGACAAGTCAAAGGCTATGGTGCCAATCTACGGCTTTGAGACATTAATGGTCCTGTCTCGATCCTGTTCGTCGAATGTTTCAAGGAATAACCCTTTCCTCTAATTGCGACCGCACAATTACATTCGCTTAGCTGGGCATCTCCAAAGATGACTGCCATCATCTCGTCAAAATGACTTGACCCCATTCAGAGTTAGAATAACTCTTGCTACACTGGCAGAAATAGTACCTCTTTAGGTTTACAGGGGATAGACTCCGATACAATAGTATCATCTATGTAGCAAAGGTACTACCAGTTCATCCTCACAGCTTGTTATTACCACATTGAATACACTTTTGAGGGATCTCCTCTCATGTGTATTGGGTTCCCACTGTTGATGAACTACGATGGGTTGTCAGTCCCATCCCCAACCTCGACTTAAAGACCACTGCAGGTTCCAGTCCTTTAGTCAAAGGATCAGCTGTATTATTCTGAGTTCCTATGAACTCTACAGCTATAATCCTATCAGACACCAAACCCCTTATAGACTTTAGTCTAACTTGGATGTGTCTCCTTGTTTTAGCATTATACTTTTTACTGCTAATCTTGTCGATAGTCGTCCGACTATCACAATGAATAGCAATAGCAGGAAGCGGCTTGCTTACTACAGGTAAGGCGGACATAAGTCCGTGTAACCATTCAGCCTCCGTCCCCGTGGCATCAAGCGCACACAACTCAGCCTCAAAAGTAGACCGAGTCACTATCGTCTGTTTGGTCGACTTCCAGGATATTGCTCCACCAGCCAAGGTGAACACATATCCAGTCACTCCATTGGAACCAGACTTCTTAGCTATCCAACTTGCATCACTGTACCCCTCAAGTACACCAGGAAACCTCCTATAGTGTAAACTTAGGTACATTGTGCCTTTCAGATATCTAAGCACTCTATCAAGAGCATCCCAATGAGTCCTGTTTGGACAGCTCGTATATCTAGCCAACTTAGACACAGAATATGAAATATCTGGTCTAGTACAGTTAGCAAGATATTGCAAACTCCCAATAATCTGAGAATACCTTAATTGAGACACAGGTACACCTGAAGAATTCTTGACTAAGGCAACTTTAGAATCATATGGTGTACTAGCGATTCTACACTGCGAATAACCATATTTCTCAAGTATAAATTTCTCTATGTAATGAGACTGAGATAAGGTTATTCCCTCAGCTGACTGAGTCAACTTCAGTCCAAGAATCACACTAGCCTCACCCATATCTTTCATCTCAAAATGCCTCTTCAAGAAAGCTTTCGTCTCGTTAATAATCTCAATATTGGTTCCAAACAACAAAATATCATCCACATATAGGCATAAGATCACACATTCACTACCTTTAACTTTGGAGTAGACGCACTTGTCACTATCATTTATTATAAAACCGAATGGCAATACAGTTTCATCAAACTTTTTATGCCAATCCCTGGGAGCTTGTTTCAAGCCATAAAGAGACTTGATTAACTTACATACTTTCCTTTCATTGCCTGATGCAACAAATCCCTCAGGCTGATCCATATAAATCTCTTCTTCAAGATCACCATGAAGAAAAGCTGTCTTAACATCCATCTGATGGATGGTAAGACCATGGACAGAAGCCAATGCTATAAGCATTCGGATTGTTGTCATCCTTGCAACCGGAGAGTATGTATCAAAGTAATCAATGCCTTCCCTTTGCCTAAAACCCTTAGCCACCAGTCTAGCCTTGTACTTATCTATTGAACCGTCAGGGTTCAACTTCCTTTTAAAGATCCATCTGCACCCGATAGTAGGACACCCAGGAGGGAGGTCAACTAACTCCCATGTTCCATTAGAAACAATAGAGTCAATTTCACTCTTTATAGCGCCTTTCCAATGCCTAGATTCTGAAGAATCCATAGCCTGCCGGAAAGTTAAAGGTTCGTCCTCGACATTGTAAGTGACAAAGTCACTTCCAAAATCCTTGACAACCTTAGCACGCTTACTCCTTCTAGGTTCTTCTACCTCCTCAGGTACAGATCTACTACTTGATTCCGCCCCCACATTTGTTATCTTTTCCACATGATCAGGGATAGAACTAGATGTGTGAGGTGGATTATCATTAGTAGCATCTTGAGGTATACCAGTCTTCATGGGGTATACATCCTCAAAGAATGTAGCATCACGAAATTCAACTATCGAGTTAGCCACTATACCGTCTATGTCAGATTTTAATACTAAAAATCTCATAGCCGTAGTGGTTTCTCGATAGCCCAGAAAGATACAATCAATAGTCTTAGGACCTAGCTTCTTTCTCTTGTGTACAGGTACAAGTACCTTAGCAAGGCACCCCCACACACGAAGATAATTAAGACTAGTCTTCCTGCCTTTCCATAACTCATAGGGTGTTTTCTCTTTGTGTTTCAGAGGGACTCTATTCAGAATATGGCAAGCCGTATTCAAAGCCTCTGCCCACATGTATTTAGGCAACCCAGAGTTTAAAAGCATACTATTAATCATATCAGAAAAGGTTCTGTTCTTTCGTTCAGCAATCCCATTGGACTCAGGTGTGTATGGAGGAGTAACTTCATGAACTATTCCATTGTTTTCACAAAATTCATCGAAAGCGTTACTCGTATACTCACCACCTCTATCGGATCTTAAACGCTTAAGTACCTTACCAGTTTGTGTTTCAACTTCAGTTTTATAAACAATAAACTTACTAAGCGCTTCATCTTTATGTTTAAGCAAATAAACATAACAGTATCTACTACAATCATCTATAAAAGTAATGAAATATCTACATTGGTCCTTTGTCAACACACCACCAAACTCACAAATGTCCGTGTGCACTAAATCTAACAAGTCTGAATCCCTTTCAACACTATGAAAAGGTTTCCTTGTTTGTTTAGCAGACACACATACTTGACATTTATACTTCTTTTCTGTGGTGTGCTTTGGTATCAACTCTAAATTCATCATATTCTTTAGAGCACCAAAATTTAAATGACCAAGTCTAGCATGCCACAAATTTGATGATTCAACACTATTAACAGAAGGAACAATACTATTAGCAAAAATTCCCAAAACGGGTTCAGCATTTATTACAAATAAACCATTAGACAAATAGCCCTTGCCAAAGAAAGTACCAGTATGAATAAGGACTACTTTATTACATTTAAAAGAAATCTCAAAACCGCTAGCTACTAAATGGCTTCCACTTATTATATTTCTACGAACAGAAGGAACATGATGCACTCTTGTCAGGGACAGGATACGACCCGAAGGAAACTTTAGGTCCACGTTTCCTAATCCAAGCACTTGTGCAGCATTCGCGTTCCCCATCGTCACTATCATGCCACTACTCTGTTGATAAGATACAAATAAACTAATATCAGCACAAACATGCACATTAGCTCCAGTATCAATCAACCATTCGTTAGACAGATATGTGGAAAATAGCTCAGGGTTGTAGGTAACATACCGGCCAGTGTCGGTTTCAGAAGCAGAAGCTTCACCAACAACCATGTTCACCACAGCCTCACTCGTGGTTCCAAGCACCGTATTCGCTTGTGCTACCACATTGGTTTTCTTTGATTTCTTATTTGGGCAGCCCTTACTGAAGTGTCCAACCTGTCCACAAACCCAACAAGATTTGCCTCCCTTTGGTTTCTTGGCCTTGACCGTGTCATCTTTTGGTTTATCATCTTTTGGCTTATCATTTTCATCCTTCTTAACAGTGTTTTTCCTTTTCTTTCCAGCAGTAACAACATTCACCTTCGCACTACCCGGTTCAGTTGGCATCACATGTCCTTGTTTGGACTTGTGTTGCTCTTGCACCGAGATGTCCAGCATGAGGTTAGTCCAGGTGATTTCTCCTTTCTGTCTTTTCAGGGAGAGACAAAAATCTTCCCAAGACTTTGGGAGCTTCTCAATCACACACATAACCAGAAACTTTTCAGGAAGATCCATACCGGATTCCTTCAAAGCATGCACAATCATCTCAAACTCGTGCACCTGCTCAGTCATGGACTTATTGTCCACCAGTTTGAAATCAAGAAATTTAGACACAGAATATTTTTCCAGACCTTGTGAGTCAGTATTATGTGTCTCATTCAGCTTTTCCCATAAAAACTTTGCAGTGAATGAATCTGATGAATAAACATCAAACAGAGTATTCGACAGAGCAGCAAGAATTGCCGCTCTAGCCACTCCATCTTTTTCAGTCCACTTCGCAAAGGCCTTAATGGAATCAGGCTTTTCTTGATCCACCACTGGTTTCTCATACTCCACAACCGGCCATAAACCCTTTATAGTTAACCACAATTTAAGCTTTTTCTGCCAACGAGAAAAGCCAACACCACCGTTGAATTTTTCTGGTAAACCAGTCAATTCAACAGCTTGTGGAAACGTATAAGTGGCCCAATCAATTGCCACGGCAGGAGCAGATGAACCGGGAACAGTTTTCTCATTTTCAGTAGTCATTTTGTTAAACAAATTACGGATTATTTCTTCAAGAATGTTGGTGAAAAGGCACTAAAATTAACGATTTTAGTAGTGAAAATTTGATTAACAACGCATGACCAAGAACATAGAGAAAGCAAATCAAGAGGCAAATAGCAAAGAAATTAGATACTGTACGAAAGAAAAGAAGGAACATAACATACCTCTGTTCACGATGGAACAGGTAAAAACACGAATGCAGATGAGTCGCCAGGTCTTGCGAAGAAGGCCTGACTGCTCTTGAAGAAATAATCGCCCCCACTTACACTGTATTGGGATCCGGCGATAATCCTTCCATGATAAAACAGCTCTGATCCTCCTCGTTACAGCAGCGATGAAGATCACTTCGACTCGCACCTCAGTTCGCCAGAGAAAGAGAGAGAATTTTTCTGTTGAGAGATGAACCAGAGAAAAACGTACATACAACCCTCAATAAAACGAACGATTAACCATATAAATGAGATTCATCCATCAGTTTTATGGTAAAACTGATCAATCTAATTTATTGACAATCAATCCGTTTTAATGGTCATTAATCCCACAATAAAACGGTCAAAACAGTTAATTTGAATTATTCACCCATTAAAACTGGTGAGTAATAAAAATTAGCTGTATCATAACCTCTCGCAGGTCGCCTCGCGTACGCGAGACGCCGAGACATTTCGCCCAAATCGCCCTTCGACCCGAGTCGAGGCGAGGCGGCGGCGGCGCGCGCGTGTGTGTGTGCGGGAGGCACACAATAACACCCATGGCTCTCCACACACCTTAGTAGTTGTACACTACCCTTGTGTGTGAAACCAAATATACCCACCTATCACCACTTTGAGCAACAATGTGGGACAAATAATGCTCTTGGTTTCAAGCTTCTTCAAGCTACCAAGAACATCACCATTTCTCTATGGATTTAACATCCAACTTCCAACAATTATCTGATTTACAAGCTTGCCAAACATGTATCTCATCATTCATAGACTATATTATGCAACCATAATTTTCAAATAAATATGAAATGTTTGCTCAGTTTATGGGAAATCTCAGGGCACAACCAAGGACTAAAGAGATTGCAAAGAGGCGAATTGAGGTTATATTCCAAAACCTTAAAGACAAGAGACATGGTTTTAAAAATTGAACTAAAGCAGCTAATCACGCAAGCCTTTTACACCTACTAATTTCTTCCCAAACACTTCAACACCATTTATCAAAATCAGAAGTACCTAATTCCACGTGGATTCACGTTTTCAAGATAACTCATTGCAGGTTATTTGTAATGAACATCTTATGGGTTTCAGCCACGCAGGGTAGAAATAGTCAACCCTTTCAATATTGTAATATCAAAAGTTCCACACACAGAACGCGAACGCGCATCTAATATTGATTTTCCCCTCCTGAACAGACCATCCAGGATTGAAGTGTAATATAATATCTAGTAAGTAGTATAATAAACAAGCATCGGGATCATAAGGCTCTCACCCAAGAATTTCCATACTTGCCAACTGTGCCATATTTCAAGAACCACCAATCTCAATTCACATCTCAATAAACTACCATGGGTGTCCCTTAACTCTAAGTTTCTTGATTGTTACTCACAGTGAGTCAAAAGTAATGAATTATAGTTGTAGTAGATACAGTAAAAAAATAGGCAATGATCAGAACTCAGAAGAAAGGGTCAATTTTCTTTATTGTTACTCTGAGAAAATCAAAACTACTGAATTATAGTTGCAGTAAAAATTGGCAAAAATCAGAATGGAGGGATAATTGATGAAACACATACAGGATGGGGATCGCTCGACTACATCAAATGTTCCTCTTTCTGTTCAATGAGATAGAGGACTGTAACACGGAAGTTGAGCTGTGAAAACTTCAATTCAACATCTCATCATTCAGGGTTCAAAATTTTAAGAATGTCCCTCGGGAGAAAATGACTCGGACGAACGCAGAAGAGATAGGAGCCCTAATCGGTGAAGTGGATGATGTTGACGGAGGAAAGGAGAAACAAATCATCATCAGCCCATTCCTAAGGTTCAGGGTACTGGTACTGTTATGTCAAACCACCTCACGAACGAAGAACGAATAAAAGAAGAACACGAGTATTTTACGTGGTTCGATAGCAAAATATTTGCTAACTACCTCCACGGCGGAAAAACACTCTTTATTCACTTAAGAGGAACAATTACATTGTTTTTGCATGCCTAATAGTGTGACTACTAGGTTCTTTATATAGTGCTAGGAAAATCCCTAAAGTTTCCAAATCCGATTTGGAAACAACTTGTTTCCTAACTAATCCTCCACCGCCTTTGACTTCCAATGTTTCCTAATCAAAGTAGGAAACAAAGAGTTTGGCCGCCTTTGACCAATTCAAGGCACCAACTCAACAAATATCCACCTTGCCTAGAATTGTCTCGTCAACAGCAGTTGTTCCTCTTCTCGCAAATAAAGCTACATCTTCTCCGCACCCGATTGTCTCTCGTCACAGAGACTCACTGGACACCCACCGGGTCCGACATGCCCCTAAGGGCTCACTGCCTCAAGATGTTGAGCAATTCCAGACAATGCTGGAAGTTGCTCTCCGGAACCGGCTTGGTGAACATATCCGCGGGGTTGTCAGCAGTCCCCACCTTCATCACCTTGATCCTGCTCTCGTTTCTCAGAAAATGATACGTGACGTCGATATGCTTGGTCCTTTCATGATGAACCTGGTCCTTAGTCAAGCAAATCGCACTCAAGCTATCACAGTAGACTATCGCCTGATCTTGAAGTAGCCCTAGATCATTGACCATTTCCTTAAGCCAAATTGCCTCCTTTGCTGCTTCCGTTAGAGCCATATACTCCGCCTCCGTGGTGGACAAAGTCACCGTCGGCTGTAGCGTCGCCTTCCAACTCACAACAGATGCTCCCAGAGTAAATACGTAGCCTGTCATTGATCTTCTACTGTCAATATCCCCTGCATAGTCCGCATCCGAGAAACCAGCTACCAAGATGTTTTCACGTGACCCATAGCATAGGCCAATGTCTGACGTACCCTTAAGGTACCTGAATATTCGCTTCACCGCCTGCCAATGGTCCCTACCCGGATGAGCCATGAAATGACTAACCATACTAACAGCGGAATGCTATGTCCGGTCGAGTACAGACCATAGCATACATGAGACTTCCAACTGCGCTAGCATATTGAATCTTGGACATGTACTCCTTCTCCTCCTCAGTCTGAACGGTGTACATTCCTAGCTTGATGTTAGTTGCCATAGGAGTATCTATAGCTTTAGCTGATAACATCCCGAATCTTGCCAAGATCTTCTTGATGTATCCCTGCTGTGATAAGAAAAACTTCTTCTTCTTCCTATCTCTATATATCTCAACTCCCAATATCTTCCGAGCAGCTTCCAGATCTTTCATCTCGAATTCCACACTAAGTGACCTCTTCAGTTCTCTAATGTCCTTGATATTTCGAGTTGCAATCAAAATATCATCCACATATAGAACTAGGTAAATACGTGATCCACTATGCAACTCTTTGTGATACACGCAACAATCATACTCCACTTGTGGTAACCAATCTTCAACATGAAGCTGTCAAACCTCTTGTACCACTGCCTCGACGTCTGCTTAAGTCCGTAGAGAGATCTCTTCAGCTTGCACACGTGGTTCTCTCTTCCGGGAACTTTGAACCCCTCCGGTTGGCTCCTGTATATTTCCTCCTCCAACTCTCCGTGCAGGAAAGCTGTCTTGACATCCAATTGCTCAAGCTCTAGGTCGTGGTGTGCCACTAAAGCTAGTAACACCGGATAGAAGTATGTCTAACCACCGGTGAGAAGATCTCGTTGTAGTCAACTCCCTCTTTCTGACTGAACCCTCTTGCAACTAGCCTTGCCTTATACTTGACGCCCTCTCCAGATGTAGTTCCTTCATTTCTTCTGAAAACCCACTTGCAACTGACTATCTTCCTTCCCGCTGGCAATTTAACAAGCTCCCAAGTCGAGTTCTTGCTAAGAGACTCCATCTCTTCTCTCATCGCGGCAATCCATTGTGCTGACTCAGAACTAGATATAGCGGCCTTGTAGGAGGATGGCTCGTCCTCTACCTCTTCCGCTACCTGTAATGCATATCCCACCATACCATCATCTCTGTATCTCGCCGGAGGCTTTATGACTCTCGTTGATCTTCCTTCAGCAATACTTTGATGAACCGGTTCCTCTGGTGTAGACGCATCTTCACTATCAGACTCTTCTCCATCTTCCTCTTTGGCTTCCGGAGGTGGTGTAGGGATTTCAGAATCCTTAGGATCAGTAGGACCCGACTCTCCCTCCACCTTCTTCTCTGCATCCCCAAGCTCCACCTCCACGGAGTTCTTCAACATATGAGTCTCATCGAAGACTACACTTCTTCTAAGTATAATCTTGTTGTCTGCCCATATCTTGTATCCCTTCACACCTGTTCCGAATCCCATGAATACTCCCTTCTTAGCTCTGGTTCTAGTTTGCCATCATCAACGTGATAATAGGCAACACAACCAAAAACTCTCAAATCCGAGTAATCCACTGCATTACCTGACCAGACTTCCATAGGAATCTTGCATCCTATACCTGTGTGCGGGCTTCGGTTTATGGATAGCATGCCATGGAAACTGCCTCTCCCCAAAAACCTCTAGAAAGACCTGCATTCGAAGGCATGCACCTTGCTTTTGCTAAAAGTGTCTGATTCATTCTCTCGGCTACACCGGTATACTGCGGTGTGTGCCGGAAGGTGCGATGGCGTGCTATTCCTTGATCCTTGCAGAATCCATCAAACTCTGATGAACAGAACTCTAAGCCTTTGTCCGTGCGCAGCCTCTTCACCTTCTTTCCCACCTGATTCTCTACTAGTGTCTTCCACTCCTTGAATCTTGCGAAGGCTTCACTCTTGTGCTTCATCACGAATATCCAAGTCATCCTGGAGTAGTCGTCTATGATGCTTAGGAAATACCTGTACCCTCCATGAAATACCCCGTTTTGTGACTACGGGTATTTTGTGATATTATTATAAGTGTTGGGAAGTTAATTTAATTATAGAGAGTTAATTATAATGCTTTGAGAGTTTGGGGGGAACTTTGTGACTTTAATCAAAAGTTTTAGTGTCTTTTACTTGAGATTGGGGGAGGTGTTTGTCTTTTGGCAAAACTAAGGGGAAATAAGTGTCTTTTGACCTAAATTTTCTTCCTACATAAAAGTTTCCTAATCCAAGAGGGTTTCCTACTTATGAAGTTGATTTTATTTCCAACTCTCATAAAAACCCTCACTCTCCCTATTTTTTCTAATCTCTCTCACATCCCACACTCTCTACCCGTCCCTCTCTCACTCTCTCTCGTCCCTCTACCCGACGGCAGCCACCCCACCGCCGCTGCCGTCTCTCTCTCTCTTTTCTGGCAAGGTAATATCTCTCTCTCTCTCTCTCTCTCTCTCTCTCTCTCTCTCTCTCTCTTTTTCTCTTTTCTTTCTTTCTCTTTTTCTTTCTCTCTTTCTTTTTCTCTATCCCCGTCCGTCTCTCTCTCCGTCCGCCTCCATGGGCGGCGGGTTTGAGCGGGTTTGGTCGTTTCGTTTCTTCTTTTCTTTTCTCTTGTTGATCTCTTGATCTTGTGATCACTTGTTCATGATTCATGTATGTTGCATGAAATCTTTAATTTTCAGTTTGTTATTGTTAGGATCATTGTTCATGGATTCGTAGGATTGATTATCAAGTTTTAGGGTTTATCATGTTCTTGGGTGTTGGGAAGAAACCCTAGTTTGGAAGAGAAGTTTGATTGAATGATTTGGGAGTTTGAATGATCATAATAGGTGGATAACAATCTGATTTGAATGTGGGAATCATGTTATATTAGGTTTGGTATATAGGATGAACTAGATGCTTGGGGGAAAAGTTTCATGAAGATTGACAATTCCCGTATTGATATTTTGAAGGAAGTTGGAAACTTGAAACTAGTGTAACTTTTGATTCAGGAATCGAAATTAAGATCCGTTTGAGGCTAAACTTATTATTTCGAACGTTTTGAATCTAATGGAACTGTTTTTAGACCATGATATGTTTGGGAAACTTGAGTAATAGATTTGGTAGAATTATGATAGATTATGTATGCTTTAGGTTAGGGGATTTTGAAGCAAAGCTTTGGGCTTATTTTGGGGCATGAATTGAATGAGATGTTGGGGAAGTGTTAGAACCCTAAACCATGGACTATCATATGGATGTAATTAGTATAGCAAGTATATTGCTAGAATATTGGTTTGATTAGCATATTGTTATGTGTAGGTAACGAGTTCGTCGACGACGAGTACGTAGAGTACGTTGATTGATTGCTATCGTTGGAATTTGCTTTGAGGTAAGTAAATCTGCCAAGCCTAGTGTGCTTATCTCTTTCGTGTCAAACGAATATTTGATTTGTTACGTCTCAAAACGTGTTTACATGATACATGACTTGAAATATGTGATTTCTACTTGTTAAATGTTTTTGATGAAAACATCACCATGATAATGAATGAACTATAACGTAAAGTGGAAGATGTTGTGCGGGGACTCTATTATTCTCTTTGGCGGTGTTGGCTGCGGTCCCGTCTCTTTTTGATCCGGTTGCAAGTCCCCGGATAGCGGCATGTACTCACTCCTCTGGCCGGCGTAGTCTTAGGGGGGTGTCGACACTTAAGGTCATGGAAGCTGTGGTTTATTTGGTTTTCCCCCGTCACAACGAATTAATAATGGATTTGTTTGGTTTTGTTAACGGAATGAAGTTAACACTGGATTTGAATTTTTCCTAATGTTTATGGAAATTGGTTTGGAAGTATATTATGGAATTGGGAACTCTTATGTTTTAATACAAGAGTCAACGTTGTTACCGCTGTGTTTGCGAAAAACTCATACTTTCAAATGAGTCATTGTTTTATAACTACCCATCATCGTTTTACATGCTTGGATGTTTGCTTACCAGTATTTCAATGCTGATTTTGTACTGTGGTGTTTCTTTTTGATTCCGCACCACAGGTTTAGAAGAAGGTTATCTGGCATAGAAGGGGACGCGCATCACATGGAACATTAGTAGTAGTATTTTATTTGAAATTGAAATCTTTAGTAGTTTGAACACTTTAGTTGTTTTGCCGGTTTGTGGCTAGGACGAAGGTTTATCGTAATACATTGTTTTAATTGGATTTAATTAATATTGTGGATGTTTTGTGCTTGCGAACCATGTTATAAAATCTCCTTGTATCGGGGCTCCTCTCGGGTACGGAGTGACATCCCCGGGTCTCCGGCTTGGGCCGTTTGGGGGTGTTACAGGTGGTATCAGAGCCGGCATTCTAAAAAGGAATTTGAAACTTGTTAGGGTAACTAAAATGAATATAGGAGAAATAACTTAAAACTTGACAAGCCGTGGGAATTTGGGTAGTATGGATAGGACTTTTATGTGTAAGTGTTTAGAAAATAGGATAGAGAGCAAAGTGCCCCATCCACCCAATCGAATTGGAGTATTCCAATTGGATTCTAAGTTTAAGCCTATTCTTTTTAAGAGACTTTGTTGGGAAATTTCGTCAAGAGTCTTGTAACCATCGATTTGGAGTCTTAGGAATGGTTATTGATTGCGAAGAGTAGTTATTTGGATTACGGTCTATGCCTTTTAAATTAGAGATTTATTAAGTTGTTTCCTCTTGTAGATGGCTAGAAATAAGCATACAGCAAGGAAGCGTGTGTTACCAGTAGAGAAGCACCCTGTTGTGACACGTTGGGTCGAAGGTGAAGACTTTCCAGATTTTCGTGACCGCGTGGTTCAATATTGTGAAGATAGATTCCAAGCCTTAGATTTTCCTCGGTATAGAAATCCAGCTTTTCAGGCTTACTGTATGGTGAAGGTACTACCTATGAAACCTATGTTTGGGGAAATTATTACAAAGTATAGCAACATCATGGGCAGGATGAATCGTCTGAATGATAGGGATTATCGTTGCCAAGGTGAATGGACGGTAAGTGCAGATTTTATATGCAAGTTGTTGATGGAGACTTATCTTAAGTGGCAAAGTTATACAGTTATTGAAATAGAGTCCAGTGATGAAAAAGACGTGATCTACATAAGCTCTAGTGATGAAAAAGAGGTGATTATTATAGACTCTAGTGACGATGAGGAAGTTGAAGAAGATCCAATGGAAGATGTCGATGAATACCCCGAGATTGAAGAAGATCCCATGGAATATGAAGAAAGTGAAGAGGACCCGAGTGAAGATGAAGAGCACGAGTATGATTCCAATGAAGAGGAAGAGATGGATGAAAGCGATGAGGACAACAATTAAGCTTGTTGGAGTTCTTTAGATTTCCTAGACTAGATGTTCTAAGTTTTATTTATTAGTTTGAATAAGGCTATGGAGCCAAGCAACATTTGAAGTTTTAGAACGATTCTTGAATAGTCACTTTTGGGCTAGAGTTAAATTCTTAGCGTTTTGCTTTGGGATGAATAATGTTTATGTTTTGAAGACCCGATTTGGGGAGTTTTATAAATTTAGCTTTCTGAATTTTGGAGTATGATTTGATGAATTAAGGTTGTGTTATGCTTTGTTATCATTGATTGAGGGCTTAGAAAGTGTCCATGGAGTTAGAACGCGAAAGCTTTGATTTTCGGTGTCGTTGAATCTGCGCAGCAGTGAGTTTTTGTTGTAGCAGACGTATTTAATTTTGGAGTTATTTTTCCCTGAATTTTTCCCAGAAAGTAGACATGCCCAGGTATCCTTCATAAAAATTTAAGCCCTATATGAGTTCTGGAGAATTAGCTACGAATTTCCAAATTTGACGGTTCAGTAGCAGAATTGCAAAGTGACTAGCTGTAGTATTTTCGATTGTTACCTATCTTCCAGACCTTTTTTTGACCTCAAATTTTTACGGACACTATTAGACACGTTAGGCTAACTATGGGAGAAAGCTTAGCTCATTTTGAGAATTTTAAAGTCAGTTTAAGTCTTTTCAAAGTCAACGTTTCTGTTCTGGTGGGCTGTGATGTAGTAATTTCTGTGTATCTTGAGTTCTACAATTGATTTTGAGTTGATTCTTCTTGATTATGAAAGTAGACTCAGAGAGGGTGTTGCAAACCAAAATTCACAATTTTTACTTGATCGATTGATCCTTTTTCCAATTTTGGAAGTAGACGAAAAGTTGAGACGTGATCAGCCTATGTGGAAATTCATGAGTAATTGAGTTAAATGATGATCAATGTGTGACACTACTTGTTTAATTGTGCACTACATGCCATATATGCGTGACTGCTTGTACTTCTTGGTACTTTATAAGTAATACAATAGGCTATAGTGTAGGGATTATGACTGATAGACCACATCAATACTACACCAGGAGAAATCGCCAAGTACCAATGGCCGCACCAAACAACAACGACAACAACAACAACATGGACCAATTCTTAGCCCAATTTGCTCAGATGGATCTGGATTTGAACAATGGAGAACAGAATGCAACTAATGTGCTAAGAAAGTGGCAGACATGAAGCCAGGGAACTTCATAGGCAATGAGGATCCTGTTGAGCTCGAAAATTGGATCGATGAGATGGATAAGGTCCTTGAGCTAGTTGAGTGCCCCGAAGACCGCAAGGTGGTTTGCGCGGCATTTTACTTGAAGAACGAAGCTAATACATGGTGGAGGAGTACGCGTCAGAACTTTTTGGCGCAACCCAATTTCAATTGGGAAGCTCTTCAAACCGCACTTCGCACTCGCTTTTATCCGGACCATGTCCAGGATCAAAAGTACTTAGACTTCGTGAATCTGACACAAGGGAACGGTTCCGTGACCGAGTACTTCAAGAAATTCATGGAATTATCCCGATTCGCAGGTCAGCTGATGCCTGATGAGGCGACTAAAGTTAGAAAGTTCATGTCTGGTCTCGAACTTCATCTGCAAAAAGACTTGATGTGCAGGACATACGATACTATCCAGGAAGCTTATGATAGAGCTGCAGCCGTTTGGCGTATTCAAGAGGCACAAGATGAGAAGCGTGGGAAGCGCAAGGTTGAGAACGCTGTGGGCTATGGAAACAATCAGGGTAGGACTAACCAAGGTAGTCAGGATAAGAGGTTTATGCCTAACCACGGAGGAAGTAACCAAGGACAGTATCGTGGTAACAAGCAGAATAATGGAGATGAGCAATCTCGCCGTTATATCTGCAAGAAGTGTCAACAGAATCATCCAGGAAAGGACTGTCAAGGAAACCTTGTCACTTGCTACCACTGTGGCAAGAAGGGTCATCGTTCGTTTGAGTGTCGATCGAAACCAAATGGAAACCAACAAGGGAACCAAGGAGGCAATTACCAAGGGAACCGGCAGTTCAACAACAACAATCAGGGCGGAAACCGTAACTATGGGAACTACAACAACAATAATGGAGGCAACAATTATGGTAGGCAACAAGTGAACAACCAAGGCAATGGAAGGAACAATGGAGTTCAGAACGGGAATAGAAACAACAACGCTCCACCTAAAGCCAACAACAATGGGACTGGTACGGCAGGAACTACCACACAGCATGGGAATGTTGCAAGGATCGCTGTCATGAGCAGGACTGAAGCTGAAGCAGCAAACAGAGTAGTCACTGGTACATTTCTTGTTCATGATCAACCAGCTTTTACTCTATTTGATTACGGAGCTTCGTATTCATTTATTTCATGATCGTTTGTGGAAAAATTGAGTCTCAATAAGCCGTCTAGAATATCCATCCCCGTAGCTACCCCAACCGGTCATATAACAGTATGTGACGCCATTTTTGAAGGAGTAGAAGTTAAGATTTCGGCTAGTACCCTACCAGCAAACCTGATACAGTTTGATCTTGGAGGAATAGATGTTATATTGGGAATGGATTGGCTGGGTAAATATCGAGCAGTCATAGACTGTCACGATCAGAAGATAAGGCTTAAAGGTCCAAAAGGAGAAAAAGTTTCTTACCGTGGTATCACAAAGGAACCATGTATCCGACTAGTGTCAGCCTTGACCATAGTCAACCAAGTGAAGAAGGGGAATAATGCTTATTTGTGTTATGTTCAAGACATGTCTAAGAAGGAGAATGTGCTAGAAGAGATACCAATAGTTAGAGATTTTCCCGATGTGTTCCCGGACGAAATTCCATGAATGCCACCTAGAAGGGAGATCGAATTCACTATGGACTTAGCACCTGGAACAGCTCCAATTTCAAAGGCACCGTACAGAATGGCGCCAGTAGAGTTGAAAGAACTAAAGGATCAGTTGCAATAGTTACTTCAAAAGGGTTATATAAGGACGAGTGTTTCTCCTTGGGGAGCACCGGTGTTGTTTGTGAAGAAGAAAGACGGAAGCTTGAGATTGTGCATTGACTATAGGGAGTTGAATAGCGCAACAATCAAGAACAAGTACCCTTTACCCCGAATTGACGACTTGTTCGATCAGTTACAAGGGGCGAGTGTTTTCTCAAAGATAGACTTGAGATCAGGGTATCACCAGCTTCGAGTAGCCGAGAAGGACATATCGAAGACAGCCTTTAGAACGAGGTATGGACACTACGAGTTTACCGTTATGCCTTTTGGTCAAACCAATGCACCAGCAGTATTTATGGATCTAATGAATCGTGTTATGAGGACGTTTCTAGATCGTTTCGTGGTCGTCTTTATTGATGACATCCTTGTTTATTGAAAGGCGAGGAAGAACACGAAGAACATCTCAAAGAAGTGTTAGAAACTTTGAGACATGAGAAGTTATATGCTAAACTCTCGAAGTGTGAGTTTTGGCTAAAACATGTTCCATTTTTGGGTCACATAATCTCCAAGGAAGGAATATCCATGGATCCAGGAAAGATTTCAGCAGTGAAGGATTGGCCTACTCCAAAGAATGTGTCCGAAGTAAGAAGTTTTCTCGGATTAGCAGGATATTACAGGCGTTTCGTGAATGATTTCTCGAAGATCGCTAGACCGCTTACTACGCTAACCAAGAAGACGGTAAGGTATAAGTGGGGAGAAGATTGTGAAGAAGCATTCCAGACATTGAAGGAAAAGTTGACGACATCACCTGTCTTAGCTTTACCCAATGATTCTGGCGAATTTGATGTTTACAGTGATGCATCGAAGAAGGGTTTAGGATGCGTGCTTATGCAAGAAAGAAGAGTTATTGCCTATGCTTCAAGACAACTGAGAACTCATGAAGAGAACTATGCTACGCATGACTTAGAGCTTGCAGCAATAGTATTCGCATTGAACATATGGAGACATCACTTGTACGGATCTGTGTGTAGATTGTATACGGATCATAGCAGTTTAAAGTACATCTTCACGCAGAAAGAGCTAAACAACAGGCAAAGACGTTGGTTAGAAGTCATAAAGGATTATGATTTGCGTATCAAATACCATGAAGGGAAGGCAAACGTAGTAGCTGATGCGTTAAGCCGAAAGTCGAGCCATACTTTAGATGCTATGCTAGTTTTACCAGATCGGCTATGCCGAGAGTTCCGAAAACTTGGAATTGAAGTAGTCAAACAAGGCGGAGTAAAGAATATCCTTGGGAATATGACAGTTGTGCCAGATATTTTAGAAGAAATAAGGAGTAACCAGCCAAGAGATGTGAAGCTGGAAAGAATAAAGAAGAAGATTGCAGAAGGCCAAGCAAAAGATTTCAAAATCCATGAAGATGGAAGTATCCGTTACAAGGGAAGATGGTGTGTACCACATAATTGTACGGAAACTAAGGAGAAGTTGATGCGAGAAGCACACAACACACCCTACTCAGTACATCCAGGAGGTGACAAACTTTATAAGGACATGAAGAAGATGTTTTGGTGGCCTAACATGAAGAAAGAAGTGGCAGAATTTGTGGAAAAATGTCTAACTTGTCAAAAGGTGAAGTTTGAACATAAAAGAATGGGAGGCTTAGTACAACCATTAGACGTCCCAGTTTGGAAGTGGGATTCTATTTTGATGGATTTCGTGACTGCGTTACCGACATCAAAGAATGGACTGAATCAGATTTGGGTCGTAGTCGACAGATTAACCAAGACAGCAAGGTTTATTCCGATGAAAGACACATGGAATATGGAACAAAGAGCTGATGCGTATATGAAGAACATTGTAAGATATCATGGAGTACCAAGCTCTATAGTTTCCGACAGAGATCCCAATTTTCTTTCTCACTTCTGGAAAGCACTCTAGGCGGCACTGGGAACTCAGTTGAAGTTTAGCACGACATTTCACCCGGCTACAGACGGACAAACCGAAAGAACAATCCAAACGTTGGAAGACATGCTAAGATCGTGTGTTATGGATTTTCAAGGTTCATGGGTTGATAGATTACCTTTGATAGAATTCTCCTACAATAACAGTTATCACGCCAGTATTGGAATGGCACCACATGAGGCGTTGTATGGAAGGAAGTGTAGAACACCATTGTGTTGGAACGACATAAGTGAGACGATAGTAATTGGTCCACAACTTATTGAAGAGATGACAGATCAAGTGAGACTTATACAGCAACGAATGAAGGCAGCACAAGATAGACAGAAATCTTACGCGGATCAGAAAAGAAGACCGTTGGAATTTCAAGTTGGAGAAAAAGCATTTCTTAAAGTATCACCGACTAAGGGAGTCATGAGGTTCAATCAGAAAGGGAAGTTGAGCCCAAAATTCATTGGACCATATGATGTTATAGAAAAGATTGGAGAAGTGGCTTATCGATTGGATTTACCATCGAATTTGGGTCGTGTTCACAATGTATTTCACGTATCGCAACTGAAGAAGTATGTGCCTGATGCATCTCATGTATTAGATCCCGAACCAGTAGAACTGGACCCGTCTTTGAGTTATGAAGAACATCCTGTCAAGATTTTAGACACCAAGACAAGAGACACCCGTAACAAGAGTTCCAAGATTGTAAAAGTCTTATGGACAAACCACCTCACTGAAGAGGCAACTTGGGAAGCGGAGGATGATATGAGGAAGAAGTACCCTCACCTGTTTGACGAGGTACCTTGAGTTACGAGGACGTCACTCCTCTAAGGGGGAGAGGAAGTAATCATTCGGTTTTTATTAAAGTACTACTTATAGTATATTGCATATCATTCGTGACCTTATGTTTGCATTTAGTAGTTGTACCATTGAGGGGAGGTGCATACCTTATTGAGGTTAAAGGTTAGTTTGAACTTTAAGGACGATTTTTTCTGTTAGGAGGGAGGTTTTCGTTTAAACTTCGAGGACGAAGTTCTCTTTAAGGAGGGAAGGATGAAATACCCCGTTTTGTGACTACGGGTATTTTGTGATATTATTATAAGTGTTGGGAAGTTAATTTAATTATAGAGAGTTAATTATAATGCTTTGAGAGTTTGGGGGGAACTTTGTGACTTTAATCAAAGGTTTTAGTGTCTCTTACTTGAGATTGGGGGAGGTGTTTGTCTTTTGGCAAAACTAAGGGGAAATAAGTGTCTTGACCTAAATTTTCTTCCTACATAAAAGTTTTCTAATCCAAGAGGGTTTCCTACTTATTAAGTTGATTTTATTTCCAACTCTCATAAAAACCCTCACTCTCCCTATTTTTTCTAATCTCTCTCACATCCCTCACTCTCTACCCGTCCCTCTCTCACTCTCTCTCGTCCCTCTACCCGACGGCAGCCACCCCACCGCCGCCGCCGTCTCTCTCTCTCTTTTCCGGCAAGGTAATATCTCTCTCTCTTTTTCTCTTTTCTTTATTTCTCTTTTTCTTTCTCTCTTTCTTTTTCTCTATCCCCGTCCGTCTCTCTCTCCGTCCGCCTCCATGGGCGGCGGGTTTGAGCGGGTTTGGTCGTTTCGTTTCTTCTTTTCTTTTCTCTTGTTGATCTCTTGATCTTGTGATCACTTGTTCATGATTCATGTATGTTGCATGCAATCTTTAATTTTCAGTTTGTTATTGTTAGGATCATTGTTCATGGATTCGTAGGATTGATTATCAAGTTTTAGGGTTTATCATGTTCTTGGGTGTTGGGAAGAAACCCTAGTTTGGAAGAGAAGTTTGATTGAATGATTTGGGAGTTTGAATGATCATAATAGGTGGATAACAATCTGATTTGAATGTGGGAATCATGTTATATTAGGTTTGGTATGAATATAGGATGAACTAGATGCTTGGGGGAAAAGTTTCATGAAGATTGACAATTCCCGTATTGATATTTTGAAGGAAGTTGGAAACTTGAAACTAGTGTAACTTTTGATTCAGGAATCGAAATTAAGATCCGTTTGAGGCTAAACTTATTATTTCGAACGTTTTGAATCCAATGGAACTGTTTTTAGACCATGAACTGTTTGGGAAACTGGAGTAATAGATTTGGTAGAATTATGATAGATTATGTATGCTTTAGGTTAGGGGATTTTGAAGCAAAGCTTTGGGCTTATTTTGGAGCATGAATTGAATGAGATGTTGGGGAAGTATTAGAACTCTAAACCATGGACTATCATATGCATGTAATTAGTATAGCAAGTATATTGCTAGAATATTGGTTTGATTAGCATATTGTTATGTGTAGCTAACGAGTTCGTCGACGACGAGTACGTAGAGTGCGTTGATTGATTGATATCGTTGGAATTTGCTTTGAGGTAAGTAAATGTGCCAAGCCTAGTGTGCTTGTCTCTTTCGTGTCAAACGAATATTTGATTTGTTACGTCTCAAAATGTGTTTACATGATACATGACTTGGAATATGTGATTTCTACTTGTTAAATGTTTTTGATGAAAACATCACCATGATAATGAATGAACTATAACGTAAAGTGGAAGATGTTGTGCGGGTACTCTATTATTCTCTTTGGCAGTGTTGGCTGCGGTCCCGTCTCTTTTTGATCCGGTTGCAAGTCCCCGGATAGCGGCATGTACTCACTCCTCTGGCCGGCGTAGTCTTAGGGGGGTGTCGACACTTAAGGTCATGGAAGCTGTGGTTTATTTGGTTTTCCCCCGTCACAACGAATTAATAATGGATTTGTTTGGTTTTGTTAACGGAATGAAGTTAACACTGGATTTGGATTTTTCCTAATGTTTATGGAAATTGGTTTGGAAGTATATTATGGAATTGGGAACTCTTATGTTTTAATACAAGAGTCAACGTTGTTACCGCTGTGTTTGCGAAAAACTCATACTTTCAAATGAGTCATTGTTTTATAACTACCCATCATCGTTTTACATGCTTGGATGTTTGCTTACCAGTATTTCAATGCTGATTTTGTACTGTGGTGTTTCTTTTTGATTCCGCACCACAGGTTTAGAAGAAGGTTATCTGGCATAGAAGGGGACGCGCATCACATGGAACATTAGTAGTAGTATTTTATTTGAAATTGAAATCTTTAGTAGTTTGAACACTTTAGTTGTTTTGCCGGTTTGTGGCTAGGACGAAGGTTTATCGTAATACATTGTTTTAATTGGATTTAATTAATATTGTGGATGTTTTGTGCTTGCGAACCATGTTATAAAATCTCCTTGTATCCGGGCTCCCCTCGGGTACGGAGTGACATCCCCGGGTCTCCGGCTTGGGCCGTTTGGGGGTGTTACAATCGCCTCGACTCGAGATGGACTCCAGCAATCCGAATGGATATTATCAAGAGTACCTTTCGTTCTATGAACCGCCTTAGGGAACTTGCTACGCTGTAGCTTCCCATACACGCAATGCTCACACAACCCTAGGCTCTTGGGCGCATGCCCGGTGATATAGCCTTTCTTGTGAAGTTCGTGCATTCCACGTTCACTCATATGACCGAGCCTCATATGCCACAACTTGGTTAGATCAGCTTCCTTAATCTCGGATGAGACAACTCCAGCAGAACTTGTGATCGTCGAACCTTGAAACATGTACAAAGTCCCATTCTTGACTCCCCTGAGAATCACCTTAGAACCCTTGCAGACTTGTAGATCTCTACCTTCACCTTTGAAACTGTATCCCTTGCTGTCGAGTAGACTCAAGGAGATCAGATTCTTCTTAATAAGTGGTACATGTATGACCTGCTCCAAGATACATAACTTCCCTTCATTCGTCTTCAATCTAACTGAGCCGCTCCCAATCACCTTAAATATGGCTCCGTTTTCCATGTAGACATACCCTCCATCCGTTTGGTCGTACGTCGAGAATAGCTCCCTGTTAGAGCAAATATGATAGGAAGCTCCGGAATCAAGGACCCGCGCATCCTGAGAGTGCGTGACAACATCCGCCATTAGAATGTAATCATCCTCAGATGATTTACCTTGTTCTGCTACGGCTACGGATCCATTCTGCCCCTGTTGACCTCGTTTCGGGAAATCTCTCTTCAAGTGCCCCTTTTCCTTGCAAAAGGCACAGACATCCTTGGGTAACTTAGAACCTGAGAACTGCTTCTTCTTGTTCTTCTTACCCTTCTTGCTTCCCCCCGTCGCCATCAGTCCGGAAGCATGGTCCTCTGTACCTATGCCTGCACCCTTATGGCGCAGTTCCCTAGCATGGAGCGCCGATCTCACCTCCTCTGGGGATAAGTCGTACTTGTTCACAATGAACGACTGCACGACGTTCTCATATGATGGAGGTAACGAGATCAATAACAAAAGTGCAGCATCCTCATCCTCCACCTTCTCGCCAATATTACGCAAATCTAACAGAATTGTGTTCAATTGATCAAGATGGTCCTTGAGAGCCGTACCTTCGAGCATCCGCAGGGTGAAGAGCCTTTGCTTTAGAATCAACTTTCTAGTGAGACTCTTTTTCATGTAGAGACTCTCCAACTTGAGCCAGAGCTTCACTGCTTCCTTCTGATCTGCGACCTCGATGATCACGTCATCCGATAAGCACAGCATAATCGTTGCGTGTGCCTTCTCCTCCATCGCCTTGAACTCCGCTAATGCAACATTCATGCCTCCCTTGTCCGCGGTCAAAGGTGCCCACAAGCCTTGCGATTTGAGCAAAGCCTCCATCGTTATCTTCCACAGACTGAAGCTGTTCCCTCCTGTGAACCTGTCGATCTTCAACATCGATCCGGACATCGTTCTTGGTGGATCTTGAACCCTAGTCGCGTGCTCCACCTAGATCGCAAAACCCTAGCTTTGATTTCACCAAGTTGTGAAACCCTAGCTTTGCTCCGCCTTGATCTTGATCTTGAAACACCGCCAAACCCGAGCTCTGATACCAGTTTGTTATGTCAAACCACCTCACGAACGAAGAACGAATAAAAGAAGAACACGAGTATTTTACGTGGTTCGCTAGCAAAATATTTGCTAACTACCTCCACGGCGGAAAAACACTCTTTATTCACTTAAGAGGAACACTTACATTGTTTTTGCATGCCAAATAGTGTGACTACTAGGTTCTTTATATAGTGCTAGAAAAATCCCTAAAGTTTCCAAATCCGATTTGGAAACAACTTGTTTCCTAACTAATCCTCCACCGCCTTTGACCTCCAATGTTTCCTAATCAAAATTGGAAACAAAGAGTTTGGCCGCCTTTGACCAATTCAAGGCACCAACTCAACATGTACTTTTTGTTTCTTTTTTTTTTTTTTTGAGAAAAATAAAGAAATCAATTACGGGGTAGTCAGACACGAATACCCGATAAATCATTGTTCAATACGTCAATCGCCCACAACGGTGTTTGAACGTAAAAACTGATATCATCATCTACCATCGCTTTGAAGCTAGCAAAAAAATTATTTGGCAAAATTGCATCGGAGGTACTCATATTTTGCAAAAACTGACAAGTGGGTTCCCAAATTTTAAAATCGTGCAACATGGGTACCCAAATCTTCAAAATCGTGCACCAGAGGTACCCTTCCGTTAACTTTCGTTAATATTGAACGAAAAAGTATAAAAAGACTATGATGCTCCTTATTTTCACTTCCAACTTCTTTTAAAATACAAGTTTTACTAACAAATCTAAAAAAAATTAAAATAATAAAAATTAAATTTAAATATATTTTTATTTACAGATATTCGTCAATCTTAAAGTGTTTAACTTTTTTTAGCAGTTTTTTAAAAAAAATTTGAAATTTCATAATTTCACGTGTAATTTTTTAATAAAAAAATAGCATACAAATATCTTTGATAATTTCATGTGTACCCTTCCGTTAACTTCCCATTTTGAGTTTCTTTTAAAATGCATAAAGATACTTGTACGTTATTGTTTTATTAAAAAAATATATGTGAAATTATAAAATTTTGAGATTTTTTTTAAAAACGGTTAAAAGAAGTTAAAGACTTCAAGATTGACGGATATATGTTAATAAAAATATATTTCATATCTTGAAATGATGTAGAAATATTAATTTTGATGAAATGTATTACATTATCTTACATATTAAATTATTAAATTAGACTTCAATTATTTTATTTTTTTGTAGATTTGTTAGTAAAACTTGTATTTTAAATGTGAAATAAGGGGCATAATAGTCTTTTTATAGTTTTCCTTCCAATATTAACATAAAGTTAGCGGAAGGGTACCACTGGTGCACGATTTTGAAAATTTGGGTACCCGTGGTGCACGATTTTGAAATTTGGATACCCACTTGCCAGTTTTTGCAAAATATGGGTACCTCCGGTGCAATTTTGCCAATTTATTTCCTTCTCTGCGAACACGGAAGTATCTCACATCGTGGAATTTTCCTTGAAGAGAGAAAGTAACAGTCCCATGTGGGTCCGATTCCAATACGAGAAATTGGGAGAATACTGCTACAAATGTGGTAGAGTGGGACATGACAAGGTGGAATGTAAATATTCTTGAAGCAGTAAGAAGCATTAGATAGCATATTTGCAGAAAGAAGCATTAGATTCCAGATTTGAATGTAAAATGAGATTTGCAGAAAGAGCTATAGCAGATTTGTTGTCACATAAAGACTAAGTGCAGTAGGCAAAAAGAATTTTAAGTCTCTAAATAACATTTTAATAGAGCTTCTAGCAACTTTTGGATGCTTCTTAGCACCCTAGTGAACTGGGTTGTTGCCAATAAAAATGGTGAAGTCAGTAGTGCTTCTCCTATCAGTTGGGTTACCGGTCCAGTCACAGTCAGAGTAGGCATCTAAAGAAATAGAACCTTGTTGGTACAAAAGACCGTGAGTTTTGGTACCTTGAAGATACCTTAAAATTCTCTTGGCACCAATTAAGTGTGCAGTGATGGGATTGTGCATAAATTGGCAGAGATGATTCACACTAAATGTAATGTCTGGTCTACTCAAAGTAACATACTAAAGAGCTCCTAAAAGATGTCTATATGGAGTAGCATCTGGAAAGAAGGAACCATCATGAACATGAAACTTATTGCCAACAACTAGAGGAGTAGAGCATGGTTTACATGTTTCCATATTAAACATTTTCAAAAGATCATCTATATATTTGTCTGAAGCAAAAATAACCCAGCAGAGGTTCTTTTTATTTGAAGACCTAAGAGTAAGTCAAATGTCCCAAATTTTTCATAGAAAATTCAGAGTTGAGCTTTCTTACCAGAGTTGCGATGTGAGTGACATCATTACCAGTTAGAATGATATCATCCTCATAGAGCAATAGAAGAGTGATGCCAGAATGAGAATGTTTAATGAAGAGTGGAGAATCTGCAGTAGAAGAGATAAAACCCAGAGACAAAATATAGGAAGTATTTCTCTCAAACCAAGCTCTAGGAGCTTGTTTGAGATCATATATGGCTTTGTACAATTTGCAAACATGTATGGGAAATTGAGTATTGACAAATTATTTCATGTAAACTGATTCTTTGATAGTTCTATGTAAAAATGCATTCTTGACATCAAGTTGTTGAAGTGGCCACTTAAAATTTGCATCAAGACATAAAATAGTTTTAGCATTTGAATGCTTAATAACAGGATTCAATATTTCATCAAAGTCAATGCCAGAAGTTTGATGAAAACTTTTAGCAACTAATTTTGCTTTGTATCTAGAAATAGTGTCATTTGGATTGTACTTAGTTCTGAAAATTTATTATTTCATACAATATTTGCAAATTTTGGTGCAGGAACAAGAGACCGTGTATTTTATTTTATGAGACTGTGATACTCTTCATCCATGGCATTGAGCCACTGAGAGTGTTTCTTAGCCTCAGGGCCAGATAAGAGAGAAATGTTGGGGTTGCCTAAGGCAGAAAACCTAACTTTTTTTTACTGATACCTGGTTTGCTTCTTGTCTACATAGGATGCCCAGGCGGTGGAAGCTGCATTTGAATCACTTCAGGTTCCATGACAGTGCTGGTAGGTTGCTCCTTAGAAGAAGGAGCCATTGTAACACCCCTCGTTCCCGAGATTTCCGTTCCGGACCGGAGAGCCTGGGTGGGTGCTATTCAAAATGAAACGGCGGAAATCAAGAACAATACATCCGATAATTATATATTACAACTCTTAATTTGTCTGTAATACACTGTTATACAAGGTGATATTATACTAAGAGTGCGCCTTATTAAAAGTGATATAATGTACTATGTCAGTCTCGAATCCCGCTACTCCATAATTCCAGCTCTTAGACCTGCGGGGGAAGGAAACAAGATCGCAGTTTTCCAAAGTCAGCAAGAAATGCTGAGTAGGTAAACACCCCAACATGTAAACAGGAAAGAGACATGCTTTTCTTTAAAGAATAATCAAGGAATCAGATATAGTAGTGCAAATGACCAAGTATGAGAAGATATAATTTTTTTTCAATATTCTCAAAACATTACAGTTTATGATTCCAATGTAATATTTCAAAACCACCATACTGTCCCGATTAGGGATAATCTCATAATACTGTCCCAAATAGGGAAAAAATCTCAAGTATAGAATTCATTTCCATTATCTTATGAAAATCCACGTTTATTAATTTTTTGTAGCGGGGAACGAACCAATCCAATAATATAGAACCAACCATCTCGCATGCATCCAAGACCTTAAGTGCCGGCACCCCCCTAAGACTCTTGCGACCAGAGAGGTGAGTACAGGGAGCAGGCCGAGGCAAATCGCAACCGAGCAAAATATCATAATAGGTCGGGTGGCCATGCCATCCCAATAATCATAACCACAATGTATATAAGGTTCCGCCGCACAAGTGTTTCCACTTTACGTTATTAAGTGTTATTAACCTCATGTGATAGTTTCCAAATAATCATTTAGACAAGTATTTGAAATCTCAAATCGAGCACGTGTATCATAAATCACATTTTGAGACATAAAATCATAAAAAATATTTTGACACGAATGGAGGACGGGCACATTAGGTAAGGCATATTTACTCACCTCGAGTAGCAAGACAATTAGCACAACAAAGCCTCTACGAATATACGTAGCCCTCGTCTACGAATTCGTCACCTACAATTTATAACTCCTAAATTAATTACAAATCCAAAGTGTGCAAGTATGCTATGCAAAATTTCTCCAAGTCTCATTTGAAATTACCCCCCCCCCCCCCATTATCCCACTAATTACTAGTGTGCCATATTTATATAATAAACCGGTGACGTAAACAAATTGTATTTTCGTCATAAAAATCACTACTTATATAAATACTAACTCTTAAAAATTATTAAGTAAGAAATCGTATATTAAACTTATATACTCTCATATTTAAAAAATAATAATCTATTTTACAACACATTTATTTGTAAGTGACTACAAGATTTATCTCAAATTAATTTATTTATAGCTAATTATTTGTTATAAAATGTATATACTATTAAAGAATTAAGTTCATAAATAAAGTTCACAAAAATCAAGTAAACAAGTGTTTAGTCACACATAATTATAAATTTATTTTGGAGAAATAATTTCTAACATCTATAAATAATAATCTAGTTTTATCTTTTATAAATAGAGGAGTTTACTCAAAAGTTATTTTTCCTATTTAACTTTCTAGCTCATTTTATTTTAATGTGTTTTACTCAAAATGCTAGTTTACAAGCACTTGCAAATATTTAATTAATCACACTAAAATTATATGATAAAATCCAACATTATATTTTATCTTGCTTATTTTTCAAGAAAAAAAAAATTCTTCTTACTAATTGATTCCTACATAATTTTAAAGGCCAAATCTTCTTTTTCAAGATTAAAACAATAACTGAAATGTTAAAAATTAATTCTAATACAAAAATTGTATTTTTATTTTCATATTTTATTTCAGTTTGTGTAAACAACAAGTGGATTCCCCCAAGTTCTCATAATAGACAAGTAAACACCCTCCCCCACTAACAATTCAGTTTCCTCATGTGTAGTTCATACCCTCAACTTTTCAGGAAGTACAAAAACTATTCCCAAAACCCGATTTGACCTAGAGCTAACAAAATCGTATTTTGATGATAAAAATTGACTCAGATGGTGATTTAGGAGTTACCCAAGCCAAAAATCGCTAGAAATGGTCAAGAATTGGGTCCGGTTGAGTTCGCCGTCGATGGTGGCCGGCGGTGATGGACGAATCCGGCGTTTAAGGCCTTGTTGGCTCCGATTGGAAACGATTACAGTCTCCTCGGGCGTCTAGGAGTCGAGTGGGGTCGATTTGAGGGGGTGGGTAGCGTCGGATGGCTTGGGCCGAGCTTTTGCCGGCGTTAATGGTGGCCGGCGGCCGGTGGCGGTTCTGGGTCTTCATTGTAGTGGGTTGTTGTTGTTGCTTCTCTTGCCTCTAATCTGGTCGAAAAAGTGAGGGGAAGAAGTCTAGGGGGTCAAATTAGATAGAGGGAGAGAAACCGGGAGTGGTGGCGGTTTTCTGGCGGTTCTCCGATGGTGGCAGCGGCCATGGTCGCCGCTGCTGCTGCTTCTCGGCGGCGCGGAACAGAGAGAAGAGAGACAGAGGTGGATGTGGAAGAAGAGGTGGTGAGAGGGAGAGATGGTGGGTGTGGCGGCGTCGCCCGCCGGAGACGGCAGCGGCTTCACCGCCGCCGCTGTTGTTGCTGTTTTTCGCCGGGGAGAACAGGGGAGAAGAGAGGGAGACATAGAGGGAGCAAGAGAGAGTTAGAGGGGTGGTGATGGTGGTGCAGGTGGTGGTTATGCCGGTGATGGAGGGGGTGATGGTGTGGTGTTCTGTGAAGAGGAAGGAGCAGAAGTATAAGAAGGGGAAGAAGAGAGAGTTACGGGAGAGAGAGAGAGAGAGAGAATGTTGGGGAATGGGGAAAATCCAGTTGCCGAAAAATGGGCAACAATAATTATTTATTTTATTTTTATTTTTGTGTATTAGTAATGTTATGGTGTGTTGGGTGCACCAATAGATAGACTAATCTAGCGGGTCGGGTACACACTAGGCTAGACAATCACTTAGTATAAAATAATAAATTGCTAAAAACAAATACTCTACAACGATATTGTTTTCTAGAATTAATACACGAGCTTCCCGACTATATTTTTAATCCGAAAATTACCCAATTTGTATCTTGCAAATAAAGTCAATTTTCTCTTGTTTAAATTACCAATTTACCCTTCGTATAAAAAACGGGGTATTACATCCTTCCCCCCCTTGAAGGGAGCTTCGTCCTCGAAGCTAAAAACTACTCATCGAGAAAAAGTTTATATACGATGCAAAGATATGTCTATACGACGATGTAGAAAATATGTCATGAAACTAACCAGAGATAGCATGAAATGTTAAAAATTATTTTAGCTGCTAAGGAATGTTTGCTTTAACTAAAGTGTAAGGGTATTAAAGCGAAAGGTTACAGCCATAGGTGTAGTATTGTTTGTGGGTGACATCATTGGAGCCATACCTGTGCCAGGTGGCTGCACATGAGAGTGAACAAATGGTCCCTCATGACTAGCACCTGGGTTCTGAGCAAAAGGGGTCCAGTTAGTAGCAGAACTGGTACCTAGAACAAAGATAAATGTTTTGTTAGACTTGGTTGTAGAAGTAGGAGGACAAGCAGATAAGGAACACTATTTCATCAAGTATGACATCTCTACTACTGTACATCCTTTGAGTGTGTTTGTGAAAGCAGAGATAGCATCTAGATCCTTTGGCATAACCCAAGAAAACACACTGCTGAGATGTTGGCTCAAGCTTGGATCTGTTATATGGTCTCAAGTTGGGGTAACAAGCACAACCAAACACTTTCAAGAAGTCATAATCATGTTTATTGCCAAATCAGTGATTTGATTAAGAAAACATCGGCATCAAAATCATGGAACCAAAAGTAAGTATGTAAAGAAGCTTGAGTCATGAGAGAGTAAGAGCAGTGTTAATAATATGTCTATGTTTTCTTTAAGCAGTACCATTCTGTTGAGGTGTATGGGGACAAGATTTTTGATGATTATGCCATGAGCAAATAAAACTTTGTGAAAGAGAACAAACATATATTCACCACCACCATCAGTTCTAAGAATCTTAATCTTGTGACTAAGAAGATTTTCAACTTGCATAATAAATGTAGGAAGAACAGACACTACTTCATATTTGTTATGCAAAGGAAACAGCCCAAGTATACTTAGAGAATTCATCACCAAATAGCACATAGTATTTGTAGCCATTATAGGATTTAGTAGCTCAAGGACCCCATACATCACTGGGAAGGAAATGTAATGGATTTGTGACACTAGAAGTAGACTTAGATTAGGGAAGTCTTGTCATTATTCCTTGTATACAGAATTCACATAAAAAAGAATGAGAGTGTTCAGATAACTTGCAAGTAGCACATTGAGAAAGACATAGATTTAAAACATCATTTGTTGGGTGCCCAAATCTTGCATGCCACATATGGCTTTTTATTATTCTGCTAAGAAAACCCTTTTGCTGACAAGTAGAAGAAGACGCAAATTGAAAGAGGAAGAAGAGTGAATGGGATAGAGCCCATTTTCACTCAGCCCTCTGTAGAGACCTTTCCCGGTTACCTTGTCCTTTATAGAAAAAATATCGGCACAAAAAAAAGAAACAATGATGATGTTTGCACGATTGATAAACTGAAAGCAGATTGGTAGCTAATTTAGGAACATGTAAAGTGTTTCTTAAAGAAAAATAATGTGAGGGTGTGTGAAGATATGCGGTAACAGATTTGGAAATGGGTAAAGCATTTCCATTACCAACGGAAACTTGATCAAAACCATGATATTGCTCAGCCAAATACAAGTTTCCCAAATCAGCAGTCATACGGTTTGTTTCCCCAGAGTCAGACATCCAGTAGCCAGGAGTGGTGGGGGGTTGAGAGGTAGATGCATTCATGATAGTAAACTTAGAAGGAGGTGGTTTAACCTGATAAATAATCCATCATATGCCAACTTTTCAAAACAGTATGATATTTGTTTCTACGGATTTGGAAAGTAACAGTATCATTTCCAGAAAAAGACATATGATTTAGGTTATTATAGCCATTAAACCTCCCTCTAGAACCTTGATAATTAGAGTTAGGTTTCTAAACCCTCCCTCTAGAGGAGTCCCCTCTAGAACCTCCTTTGTAACTGCCACGACCACCATGTTGGTGACCTCTTGGAGTACCTCTTTAACAAGAATTAGGGTTAGAGAAACCACAAACTTGAAAGGTAGAACCACCATAATGAGCAGTGTAAGGCTGACCGAAGGTGTGAAAAGCCATAGAGCCGGAAGATGAATTAGATGAGACAGAACCTTGAGATTCAAACATTTTTTCTTCAGCCTTGAGAAGAGCATGTAATTCCTCAAGAGATATTGGCTCACAACGAGTTCAAATAGAGGAAAAAAAAGAACTGAACTCAATAGAGAGACCATTTAAGGCATATAATAGCATATCGTTACCATCAACAGAGACCAACGAGACAACAAAATTGTCACGAATTAATTTCATATTTTCCCTATAAACAGCAGCAAAATCATTCATCTTCTTTATATTTTACAATTCATGCTAAAGTTGCAGGATAATTGAGCGGATAAAGGACACATACCTTGCCTCGAGGGCCAGCCAAGCAGCTCTAGAGGTGTTCTTACCAATAACCAAAGTTAGCGCCTTCTGGGTGAGAGTGGCGTCGATGAGAGTGAGAATAGCTTGGTCTTGAATCGTACATTCAGTGAACTCCGGATTAGGAACGGGATCTGAACCATCGGTGCCCGAAAGAAGCTGTGACGGCGACATATTTGAACCGTCGAGAAACCCATATAGATCTCGAGTACGAAAACATAGGTGACTTGATGTTTCCACAAAACAAAATCAGTGTTGTCGAGTTAAACGGAACGAGGTTATTGATGTTGGCAAGGATATAGAGGGGGTTTGAAGGAGCAGAAGCCATGGTAGTGATATTAATGGCTATGATACCATGAAAGCAAACCCAGATTTTAGGGTTTGCAGAGAGAAAAGAAGATGAACAGAATTGAGAGAAAATGCAGAAGATGCAAATGAGTTAAAAGCTAGAGTTCCTCTCATTAAGATGTGAATATATACAAGACATGTCAACGGACTGATTTACAGCTGTTGGATGATAAGATCGGGAAGACAAAAGACATAAAAGACCATCTTAAGTTAACATAGGTTACAAGCAGACTTTCTCAAATACAAAATGGACCCAGAATTATGAGGAATACCATAAAGAGCACAGAAGAAAACAAAAGTCTTACAATGACTATTTTAGTGAAATTGCGTTTATGCCATCTAATCTTTGATAATGACAGAAAGACACCAAATCTTCAAATCTTGAACTGAAAGCTTCATTTATGCTAATATGCCCCTAGCCGCATCTGCTTGTGCGAGCCCTGCTACTGCTCGTGTGAGCTCCCTGCAGCCTTCCGACCTACTTCCCTTTCCCTCCTTCGTTGCTTTGCCAATAGTTGATGGAGTTCTTGAATCATCCCAAAAAATCTCCACCTTGATTCAAACACCCCAACAACCCAAAACCGATGCTTCTCTCGTCAATCCAAACACAGATGCATCTCCCAAAGAACACGCCTCCACCCAAAGCTAAACTCAAATGTATTCTCCATTGTGGAATTGAATACATCCCGATGCGCCCCAACAAGCACCAAACCAATGCATCCTAACAAACTCGACCAATGCACCATAACAGAATGCATGCCCAATTTTGTTACCAATGGCAATTGCACTTAATGATAAGTGCCCCAAACAATGTCATGCCAATTGCGCCACAAAACTCGTGTGCATGTTGGAATTCATGAAACGAACTCCCATATTGGAACACAGATAGAGCGAGTGTCTGACAAAGGACAAGATTCTTACTATGAATTGACTCAACATCCCTTGATTAGAGTTTTTCGCATTTCGGTAGTTTGAATTGCTTATAATTTCAATGAACAAGTAGTTATGGAATCCTCGTAGTGATGAGATATTCCTATTACTTTGGTTGTCCAAAATAGATTTCATGCAAATGAAAAAAATAAATGGTAAAAGTAGGTACTTCGGCAAGGGAAATGTGTAGTTGAATAAGAAGTGGAACAAAACTTGAATTTGTAAACCGCATATTACTATTGTATGTGTTGGGTGCAAGCGATTGGTGTTATCAACTTGAGCAATGAATGATAGACAAGTATCCTAAATCAAGCCCCAGTCACAATTTTCCACGTTGAAATTGAATTCACAGTTTGAACTTTTATGGAGTAGCAAAATGAAGAAAGTTTATGCTTTGTAGAGTTGTCAGTTGTCAATCACCATAGATAAACTTGGTTTTCTCCAATAACTCAGGCATGGTTACTTCAATTGGTGTACCATCATCATATTTGCTAGCCTAAGACAAAACAACATGATGGCTTAATCTACAAATAATAGATAATGCGATCAACTTGCACAAATATATAGGGATTCAAGACCACAGTACGTATGCACAATGTTGTCATTGATATTGTGTGCAAAATTCAATACAATACTACAAACACACAGCACAAGATAATCAAACATAGGGATGGTAATATGGTCTGATCCGATCTGAGATCCGAGCGATCCAAGCCGAATGGATCGAATCCGAAGGGATCCAATTGAAAATAGATCGGAATTGGATCCAAAAAGCCTGACCCGAACGGATTTGTAATGGATTTGGATCTGAGGGCAGATCCACCCGGTTCCGACCCGATCTGATTCGACATATATGTGTGCTTTACAAATATAGTCATATTACCTCCCACTTACACTTACAAAGAGAGTACTATAGTAACTCCAACCTACAAAGCTATTTATTTTGTTTTTTAGACTTCCTAACTTACGAACATGGCTTATCATATAAAATAATGTTTATTTTCTTATGTTATTTTTTCTAATTTATTGCAAACTCGAGCCGGATCCTATCCGAATCCGATCCGACCACGTACTATATGGATCTACGGATCAAATTTGGATCAGCTTAATGAAACTTGATCCGATCCGAACCCGGTGATGATCCGAACGGATTTGGATCGGATCTGTATCCCATTTCTCTTGGTCGGATCTGGATCGGGAAGGGCCTGATTCGATCCGGATCCGACCCGTTGCCATCCCCAAATTTTACAAATCAATATGTGATTACATTATAATTTCTCATTGGTTAACTTTGTGCACTTAGACATGTGGAGTGCCACTTGTCATATTTGTAATGATTCTTTAAAGACAAATGGCGATGTGTGGTTTCACCTCGGGACTTTCCTGATTTTATATATTATATAAGATAAGATAAGAAGCGTATTATTGAGCTCCGGCTCGCTTTGGTTTGGTGGCTTCCATCTCAGCCGATTCTAGCGCACAGTGCGGCTCAGCTCCAGGATGTTGGCATCACTGCTTCATTACTGGCTTCCGAAGCCAACAACCCCTCCCAACGACTAACTTCAGTCTTTGGCGTGGTTTCTCCAGCACCGCCTCAGCCACTCCAGATCTGCTTTAGCAGCCTCACTCCTTTCCACCCGAACTCCGGCTCGCTTTGGCTTGGTGGCTTCCACCTCAGCCGATTCTAGCGCACAGTGCGGCTCAGCTCCAGGATTTTGGCTTCGCGGCTTCCTTACTGGCTTCCGAAGTCAACAACCCCTCCCAACGGCTCACTCCAGTCTTTGGCTTGTTTTATCGGCTTGCTTGACCCGCAAACTTTGACCGTGCACTTCAAATTGTCTGTGCTCCAGTTTTGGACCGGCACCGACAAGTTCCCAAGGTTTTTCGACGTTCTGAGTTCGTTTTCGTTGTCCGGTTTTCTATATTTGGACCTCTTGGATTGGTTTTCAAGGTTTTTCAGTATTCTGCTTCCGGTCCGTTGTTTCAGATTCGGACTTCTTAGATTGGTTATTCATACTCTAGGGTTTTCGTATCCTCGTTCATGGGTCATTCGGGTGCTTTGTCTTGGCTCCGCTACAAGATCTTAGGATACCGAGCGACATGTTGTTAAACTTTCTCGATTCAACCTCAACACGTCGTTAAACTGTATGGTTTCATTCTCACTCCAACGTGAACTGCTCGATCCGGCCTCAATATGTCGTTAAACTATATGGCTTCGATTATGAATTCGACTTGATTATGTCCCTAACCGTCTCGATCAGATTTTTTGAGCTTGACATGCCAGCAAACTGTTGTTCCAGTATTGACCTTGATATGTGAGTAATCTCTCGTTCTAGTTTTAACCTTGACACGTCTATAAACGTTCACTCATATTTTTCCAGCATTGTCATCAGCACCGTTTCTCAATCCTGGCTCGCTTCATGCATCGATTTTATGATTTTCCGACTATCTCTCCATATTTCAAACTCTAGCCATATTCCATATGCCTTGAATTTGAGGGGGAGAATAGTAGAGAATGGATGATTAGGCACATGAGAGTACCACATCAGACATGGTGGATCATGTGGTGCAGATCAGACAGATATGTCAGTCTTGGATTGCCAGATTGTCAGTCTCGGATTACCTGATCATCTCAGCCTTCACAACCATTTTGGCATTTTTCTGCTCCGTCCTTCGCAACCACATTGGCCTTCTTCCGCTGCTCTGCTTTCTTCTTGCAAACTCATTGTTGACACGTTGAGTTTGAGGAGGGTGTTAGAGATATTACATTATCTCCTAATATTTAGTTTCCTATTATGTTAGCATTATTTTAGTAATAATGTAGTCAGTGTTATTAGTTTCCTAGTTAAGTTTATTCGATATCGTTTCCCAGTTTATGGTTGAGTAGTCAACAAATAGGTTTCGTCTATTTATTGGCCTCCCATTGTACATATTCTACACACTTCAATGTCGTTTGAGCTTTGAGTTTTTCTTTACGGTTTTGCGTTATCTTGCTTGCTCTTTCAGATTGCGGATTTGTTGGCCTTCCATTATGTAGAAATCCATTGCACAGAAACTTCATATTCTTTAGTCATTGTTTGCTCATAACCTATATATTGATCATGCTCTTAGCAGTTTCGAATAACCTTGCATTAAATGCTTTCGTTGCTCCATTCTATCTTTCTGCTATCACTGAAGAGAGATATCGCTTGATAATCGTTATTGATGAGATGAAGAAACAAAAAAGTACTGGAAGTGAGGGTGATTTAGTAAATGGAACTCTCTTACAGGTTGTTCTCCTACCCTTTTTTACAAGCCAGCAGCCCACATGAAACAAACCCTAAATCTGACCCACATGAAGCGACGACACCGTGGCTGGCAGGGGTGGTGATGGTGCGGCGCCGCTGAAGCCCCAAGACCTTCCAACCGAGAAGATGGACTAAAAGCAACCCAAAACCAGACAAAATAAGCTCATAGCGGTGTTGGTGGGCGATGAGAGGACTTCTCCGGAGGACTCGGATATGCCTTATATCTAAGCATATCAGAGGGGAAGGGGGAAGGAGGAGCCTCACAACCGGGGGAGGGGGGAACAGTCACCGTAAGACCTAAATCATCTGGGGGAGGGGGGAAGGGGTTACTTACAGGAGGAAACACCCAAGTCGGATGGGGGAAGAGGCTTCGGCGGCAGAGGAGAGCAGCGGCATCGCTGGTGGAGCAGAGCGGCGGCGTCGCGGCGGATGAGCGGGTCTGGTAGTGATCTGGACGTCAGGCGGACAACGGAGCTTGGCGGGCGGCGGAACTTGGCGTGGCGGCGGGCAAGAACTGAAGCGGCTGGAAGTTCAGGAGGGGTCGGGGTAGTTGAAGAAGACGCCGGAGCCCTCCTTAGCTCCGGGAGGTGGGAGGCCTGGTGAACAGGGGTACGCCCAACTTCGTCGCCGGCAAAAAGGCCGACGGAGCACCCAGACTAAACGCAAAACCGGTCGGGCGGCTTCGAACCCGAGACGAACCGGCGGGCAGCGGTGAATGGATGGCGGCGGAGGACACGGGAGGCCGGGGAGCTGATGTGAGGATCTTCGTTCTGGAGTGGGTGTGGCGTGACACCCGGCGGCAGCTCCGATTGGAGCCGCCACCGGTGGGGGGGGGTTGCGACTGGTTTTAGGGTTTTGTTTGAGAGGAAGGTTTTTAGAGAGAGAGAGAGACTGCGGGGAAGGATGTGTACCATCTTCAATCAAGCCTCTATGACGGGAAATTTACACTTTTGTCTTCATAGCTATTGGCCAAATAAGTAATGACACAAGACTACAGTATGCATGCACAAATATTGTCTTTAACATTGTGTGCAAACTACATTAGAAGAATCACAAAACTATTATGCACAAGCTCATAACAACACAGCAGTAGAGAATCAAACATGGATGAGTGCAGCTTTAAGCAGAGTATATGCTATAACTGCAAAAACTAGTTTGCTATGATTGTTATGACGGACCATCTCACATTGGATATACAAATAAAGAAGAACACGGGATTTTATCCCCGCCGCCCCTTTGTGTTCTACCTTAGTCGCTGCCTTTGACTTAGCAACCAAGGCATATCCAACAAATCTCTACGTTGCCTTGAGTTTTTTCGTCAACAGCGAGCGACTGCTCCTCTTCAGTTTATCTCATTTTACACAAGTATATCTTATGATCTGTCTGACCTGCAGATCACATCCACTCTTACGTTTGCCGCAGTGTCTGCTTCGGCTGGTATCACGGTCCTCATCGGCAACGATCTTGACATCTGCAACCAGAATCACTGCAAACAGTTTGAGAGTGCTACCGCCATGGCTTTCCTTAGCTGGTTCAGTTCCCTGCCATCTTTTCTCTTGAACTTCTGGTCGCTTGCGTCTAGATAAAAGTACAAGGCAGCGACTAAGGTAGTGCATAATTTTCTCGCTTGGGTATGAGGGACTAATGACTTGTGTCTGTTTCAGGTGTGTATATATTTCTTGTTAAATCTGACCAAATATGTACACTGTTCTTTTTTTTTTTTTTTTTTTTTTGTTTCTTTTAGATTTTGAACACGGTGTGGCTGCTTGTGAGATTTGTTATATACCAGTACCTTCCTTAGCCACTCCCGCCGATTGTTTCTTTTACTATTTGCTACGTGGACTACTGTATTAGGTAAGATCCTCAACTGTAATTTGTTGAGGAGGAATTGACCATACGAGTTTGGGAAAGACCTACTGACATTTAACGTTATCAAAGAGATTGTGAAAAGACATTTAAAGTTCGTGGAAAACTGGGAATGTAGACTCCGTCTATAGACATTTTTTCGGGTCATATCATTGCCAGATATCATTGCCAGTTTTGACATTGAATATCCAAATGGTATCCAAAGGTGAAAAAAACTTTCATGAAAAACATTAAATTTTCCAATCAATACGAAAGTCTTCTAAACCATACTTATACCTTCGTTTCTCTGCGAACTTTCCAGTTGACTTTTTTTTCTCGTATTCATGTCACTTTGAGCAAGTGATTTGGATAGCAAAACGATAGAAGTTTATAGTAATTTTTACATGGTGCTGTAGCGTAAAATTTAATTTACAACACCATGAAAAAATTACTAAAAAATTGGCATGGAGATTACCAAGTTATGTATGTTGTGAAACATTTTGTTTAAACTCCAAGGACGAAGCTCTCTTTAAGGAAGAAATTAATAGTCGTAGGATGTTTTTATACGTACCTCACTTAGCTGAGGACGGGATTTGTAATTAGTGTATAGTTTTTGTAATTAGTCTATTTAAACATGAGGATTATTGAAAATAAATGACGGAAAGATTTCACCAAACTTCATGGTATCAGAGCGCTAACCTAGGCCTCTGCTATCTTCCTTCCGTCACCGGCCTCACGCCACCACAGGCCGCCGCCGTCCTCCCTCTCGGACGACCGCCGCCACCAGCTTCCGCTCACTCCTCTGTTGGTGATTGCTGTCGAACGTCAGAGCAAGCTCGCCATCGATCCTCCACAGGTCGCCACCGCTCTCCGATCACAGTTTGCACAGGCCGCCGCCGTTCTTCGGCTACCTCGTCTTCTCCGATCAGCCCTGGTCCGATTCTCACTACCACTGTCGACCTCGTCGAGGTTCCCTGGGTCTCTCTGCAACAACACCGCCGTCGGTCGATTTTTCCTCAATCGTGTGAAACTTGTGTCCGTCGACAGAAAGCTTCCTTCTCCGATTAGAGTTGAATCTCTGAAAAATTGGATAACCCTAGATAGCGAGAGAAGAGGGATTCAATTTCAGAGAGAGACGGTGATTCCAAAGAGGGTTCTGATTTCTCATCCGTCCCTCTCTGCCTTCTAAATGTTTTATTGCGGCTCGGCTCGGCTCAACAGTGCTCCGGCTCGGCTCGGCTCAACAGTGCAGCAGCCTCCTTTTGTTAGTTTCCTTGGCAGCATCTTCACGCCATGTCTTCCACCACCGACACAGCCTCTTCCGGCAATACCAAGGAGCCGCTTCACCCCGTCTTTCTGGTTATTCACCCCGTCTTTCTGGTTACGAACATTGAGAAACGTGTACGTTTCATTCTCGACAATGAGAAAGTCCAGTACGATCACTGGGCTACATTCTTCCGCATCCAAACGCACTCCTTTGTTAGTTTCCTTGGCAGCAGCTTCTTCACGCCATGTCTTCCACCACCGACACAGCCTCTTCCGGCAATACCAAGGAGCCGCTTCACCCCGTCTTTCTGGTTACGAACATTGAGAAACGTGTATGTTTCATTCTCGACAATGAGAGAGTCCAGTACGATCACTGGGCTACATTCTTCCGCATCCAAACGCACTCCTTTGGCGTTTCGGATCATCTTGACAAAGACCCGCCACCTGCTGACAGTGATCCTCTCTGGAGCTCTATTGACTCGGTAATCCTGTCGTGGATCTACCAAACGATCAGTGACGACTTAGCGCTTTCTATCCTCACCTCTGGTCAGACTGCTCGACAAGCATGGTTGAAATTGGAGAACCTCTTTCACGACAATCAGGGCTCTCGGATAGCAGAACTGGAATTGGAATTTGTCAATCTGCGCATGGACCACTGCTCGTCTCTCGACGACTACTGCACCAGGCTGAAGAACTTGGCGGATCGTATTGGGAATGTTGGCACTTCAGTTTTGAACCAGCGGTTGGTTATACAGCTCACCAATGGTCTCTCTCCGGCATATACCGGGGTTGCCATGATCATCCAGCAGACTCGTCCGACTCCGGAGTATCTCTCAGCCGTTTCCATGATCCGGCTACACGAGCGTCTTCTTGCTCGACAGGAGCCGGTCCATCCTAGCCCGCATCAGGTGTTGGTTTCGACTCCTTCGAACCGACAGCCGAATGCCCCCTCTACTCAGCCCGGCAGCCACTCCAGTGGCGGGCATGGGAACCATGGCGGCGGACAGCGACGCAATGGGAATGGCAGGAACGGACGTCGCAGATCTGGGACAAGAGGTGGTCAACCTGCAGCTCCGACACCCCCTGCTACACCCTCGGGCTCCCACGGCTCCTGGGTTTGGTGCCCCTGCCCCACAGGACCCGTGCCTCCCTGCCCTTATCCGACTACGGGCTAGAGTACTCCACGGCCTAGTCACGCTGGCCTTCTCGGTCCACCACCGGCTTCACGTCATCAGGCCCTCACTGCTCCTTATGGCCATCCGACTGCTACAGATTTGGGTTCTCAGCTTTCTGGCATGACACTCAGCGTCCCGGATCAGACTTGGTATATGGATTCCGGCGCATCAGCTCACCTCACTCCGCAGTCAGGTATCCTCTCTTCTCTCTCATCATTTTGTCAATTTCCTAACATACTTGTGGGAAACGACTCTAGCATTCCGGTGAAAGGATCTGGCAATCACACCCTTACCACCAACACCCGTTCCCTTCACCTTAGAAATGTCTTACTCACGCCAAATGTTATCAAAAACCTAGTATCTGTTCGTCAATTTACCACTGACAATCAGGTTTCTATTGAGTTTGACCCTTTTGGTTTTTCTGTGAAGGACCTACGTTCGGGAGCTCTTTTACAGAGGAGCAACAGTTCGGGTGATCTCTATCCATTCCAGCCTGGCCCTCCACACTCGTCCGCTGTCTCGTTAGCTGCTCTTCCTGCTTCAGTTTGGCACAACCGCCTCGGTCATCCCGGGCTTCCAGTCTTAGATTTGCTTCGTAGTAGTCAGTTCATAGCTTGTAGTAGGAATAAATCTGACCCTATTTGTCATGCTTGTCAGATTAGCAAACATGTGTGTTTGCCTTTCTTAGCTTCTACTTCTTCCACTGTTAGTCCGTTTGACATTGTTCACAGTGATTTATGGACATCTCCGGTTTTAAGCAAATCGCGCTATAAATACTACATGCTACTCTTAGATGATTACACACATTTTCTCTGGGTTTTCCCACTAAAAAAGAAAAGCGAAGCAATATTAAAATTCAAACAATTCACTACCTTTGTCCAAACCCAGTTTCAGCGACCCATCAGGAGTTTCCAATGTGACCTTGGTGGAGAATTTGATAATGGCTCCTTTCACTCCCACGCCATTGATCATGGACTAGTCTTTCGGTTTGCGTGTCCTCAGACGTCATCTCAAAATGGTAAAGCTGAACGCATGATTCGTCGAATCAATGACATTATGCGTGCTCTACTCGCTCAGGCATCTCTACCAGCCTCTTTCTGGGTTGAGTCTCTTCTCACTGCTGTCTATCTCCATAATATTCTTCCCACCAAAGTCCTTGGCAACATTTTCCCTACTGTTGCCCTCTATCATCGCTCACCCTCCTATGAGCATCTTCGCACGCTCGGATGCTTGTGTTACCCGAACCTCTCTGCCACCTCACCTCACAAGCTTGCACCCCGCTCTGTTCGATGTGTTTTTTTGGGCTACCCTCTTAACCATCGTGGGTACAGGTGTCTCGACTTGAGCACTGGTCGTGTTCACACTTCCCGTCATGTCACCTTTGATGAGACGGTGTTTCCTTTCTCCTCTCCTGGGTCAGTGTCTCCCTCTGTTCACAGGACGTCTGATCCCGATGACAGTCTTCCGTCTCCCCTCTTCACTCATCGTGCTCTCCACCCTGTGGCTACTGCACCCTCACCCACACCTCCTAGGGAAACCACATCCCCACTCACACCTCCCAGGGAACCTACACAGCTTACCCCGTCCTGGACCCTAGTGGAACCTTTTCCTCAGCACTACGTCCGTCGGTCTGTGTCCACTCGCCCTCCTACTATACCATCTGTGCCTGTGTTGCCTGACCCTCCTGCGTCACCCACACCGAGCCCAGTGGCCACTTCTCCTCCACATCTCTCTCCTCAGATGACTACCAGATCCATGCATGGCATAGTCAAACCAGTCACCCGTCTCACTTTAGCGGCCCAGCCACCAGACCCCATCTCGCCCCTTCCCAAATCCCCCATCCTAGCCTTGTCCGATCCTCACTGGAAAGCGGCCATGGATGATGAGTTTGGAGCTATGGTTACGAACCACACTTGGGATCTGGTTCCTCGCCCGGCAGGGGCTAATGTTCTGCGATCTATGTGGCTCTTTCGTCACAAGTTTCGCGCTGATGGCAGTCTACAGCGCTATAAGGCGCGATTGGTCGCTAATGGGAAGTCCCAGATGGTTGGGATTGATTGCGAGGAGACTTTCAGCTCGGTTGTCAAACCGACCACCATCCGTACAGTTCTCCGCATCGCCGTCACCCGATCTTGGCCTATCCGTCAGCTGGATGTCAAGAACGCTTTTCTCCATGGTGATCTCTCTGAGACGGTATACATGCATCAGCCCCCTGGCTACCGCGACACACGCCATCCTGACTTTGTTTGCCGGTTACGCAAATCATTATATGGTCTGAAGCAGGCTCCCCGGGCTTGGTTTCAGCGATTTGCCACCGTCCTCACGCAGACTATCGGTTTCTCTGGTTGCTCGTGTGATGAGTCTCTCTTCGTCTACAGTCGTGGCTCTGACATCGTCTACCTCCTGCTATATGTGGATGATATCGTCATCACTGGGACGTCTCCGGTTGTCTTGGATCACATTGTCTCCCAGCTCTCTGCAGAGTTTGCTATGACTGACCTGGGCCATCTGCATCATTTTCTGGGCATCGCTGTCACTCGTGATTCGTCTGGCCTGTTCCTGTCTCAGCATCAGTATGCGACGGACATTCTTCGCCGTGCCTCTATGTCGACCTGTAAGTCTACTGCCACCCCTGTTGAGGTAGGGAGTAAACTCACAGCTACATCAGGCCCGCCGGTTGCTGATCCGACCCTCTACCGCAGCCTTGCTGGGGCCTTGCAGTACCTCACGTTCACTCGACCAGACATCCAGTTTGCCGTTCAGCAGGTCTGTCTCTTCATGCATGATCCCCGTGAGCCGCACTTTCATGCCCTGAAGCGTATCTTGCGCTACATCAGTGGGACACTCGAGTATGGTCTTCGGCTCTCTGCCTCTGCTACTGATTCTCTTGACGCAGATTGGGCTGGTTGTCCGGACACGCGCCGCTCCACTTATGGTTACTGTGTCTTCTATGGGGACAATCTTCTGAGTTGGTCGTCCAAGCGTCAGGCCACAGTATCTCGTTCTAGTGCTGAGGCTGAGTATCGCGGTGTTGCTAACACCGTCTCCGAACTCTGCTGGGTTCGGAATTTGCTTCTTCAGCTTCGCGTCACCCCGCCTCGGGCCACCGTCGTGTATTGCGACAATGTGAGTGCAGTTTATCTCTCTGGTAATCCTGTTCAGCATCAACGCACTAAGCATGTTGAGATTGATCTACACTTCGTTCGTGAGAAGGTTCGTTTGGGTCAGCTTCGCGTGTTACACATTCCAGCAGATTATCAGTACGCCGACATCTTCACCAAGGGTCTTCCTCGGCCCTTGTTCCAGCGCTTTCGTTCCAGTCTCAGTGTTGGCTTGCCTACAGTTTCGACTGCGGGGGAGTAATAGTCGTAGGACGTTTTTATACGTACCTCACTTAGCTGAGAACGTGGTTTGTAATTAGTGTATAGTTTTTGTAATTAGTCTATTTAAACATGAGGATTATTGAAAATAAAGGACGGAAAGATTTCACCAACCTTCAGAAATGATGAAACACCCCGTTTTGTGAATATGGGCGTTTATATGGTTTTATATAATCATTGTGGCTAATTGCTTAGCCACGTGGAATTGATGAAAGTGTTGGGGCTAAATATCTAGCCATGTCAATTTATTAGGGATTGATATGATATTTCTTGAGTGTTGGTGAGGTACTACATAATTTATAATTTTATATAGTTGAAGGTCATTTGTGTCTTTCACTTAAACTCTTTTGTTTTAGTAGGGAAGCACCGTCTAGCCCCACTAACAGCAAAAGGAACATGAACAAGACCAAGGAGCAGACTCAAGGAGAAAAGAAGAAGGAGCAGAGTAATACTCAGGTTTCCAATTCTAGGATTCCGCAATCGGAAAGGGGCGCCCTAAAAGACCCTAATGCACAAATGGCGGTGGCTGCTAAGCAGCACTGCCAAGCACAATGAATATCCTAAGCTGGAACGTGCGGGGGCTTGGGAACCCCCGTAACGTCACCTCTCTTCATGATTTAATGAGGAGACAGACGCCCAACTTGGTTTTCTTGATGGAAACTAAACTCACGACGGCAGAGATGGACAGAGTTAGATTCAGATTGGGATATGCAAAGGGTATCTACGTGGATTGTGATGATAGAAGAGGCGGACATGCTCTGTTGTGGGATAGGAAAGTGGATTTTGCTCACACTCACAGCGGAAGACACTTCATTAAAGGTACGATCACTGAAGTTAATACTCAAAGCTCATGGGTATATACAGGGTTTTATGGAGATCCAGAAAGACAGGAAATAAAGAATTTGTGGAAAATTTTAACCAGACTCAATCTGAGATCTCAACCTTGGTTAGTAGTTGGTGATTTTAATGCGATAATGTCTTCAGCTGAAAAGGAGGGTGGAAGAGAAGTCAGCTTCAGGCAAACTGAGGAATTTCGTAATGTGTTACGAAAACTACAACTTAGAGATATGGGCTTTGCTGGTAACGAGTTTACATGGACAAAAAACCAACCAGACGATTTGGCTATCCGTGAGAAGGATTGATAGATGTCTGGTCATAGATGACTGGATTGAAAGATTCGGTCGAGCTCGGGTGGACCATCTGGTTTCAGACACGTCGGACCATACGCCTTTGTTTGTAACTATTTGTAAACCAGTTCGTTTTTTGAAGAAAAACATGAGGTTTCAGTTCGAAGCCATGTGGCTCGAACATGAAGGCTTCAAAGAAGTCATTAAGGAAGGGTGGAGTTCTAGTGAAAACACCCTTGGAGACAAACTTAACAGGGTTGCCACGGGCTTGAAAAGCTGGGATCGCACGGCCTTCGGCCATGTCAAAACTCAGCTAAAAACCCTTCGGGTTAATCTTGAAAGGCTAGAATCAGGGAGACAAACTGCAGCTAACTTAGAAGATATTTGAAAGACGAGGGAAAAGAAGTCACAGTTGCTAAGAGAAGAGGAAATAATGTGGTGTCAAAGGTCACGCGAACAATGGCTAAAGAAGGGGGACCAAAATACCCGCTACTTTCACAGGAAAGCGTCAATTAGACGGGTTAGAAACTCCATCCAAGGGTTAGAGGGTCCAAATGGCGAGTGGGTTGTGAACCCACAGGAACTGGTAAGTAATATTGAAAAATACTTTAGTGATATTTTTACATCTACCTCCCCTTCTAGGCAGGGTATGGATTTGTTATTGGGGCCGGTTGAAGACATTCTGTCGGCAGAAGCACGTGAGGATCTTGACAGACCCTTCACAGCAGCACACATACTAGAGGCTCTCCGAGCTATGCCAGCTCAAAAGGCCCCCGGGCCTGATGGTTTTCCAGCACTTTTTTATCAGAAAATGTGGCCACAGATTGGTGAAGAGGTCACTAAAGTGTGCCTGAAAATTCTCAACGAAGGAGGAGAAGTTAGCGAGCTTAATCACACTCTATTGGCTCTGATCCCAAAGGTAAAGCAACCTAGAAAGGCCTCTTATTTTCGCCCTATTTCTTTGTGCTCAACAGTTTATAAAATAATCACAAAGGCCCTAGCCAACAGATTAAAGCCTTATTTGGGGGATATTATCAGCGAAAATCAAAGCGCGTTTGTGCCCGGACGGCTTATTTCTGATAATATTCTCATCGCGCACGAACTTCTCCACTCGATGAAGACTAAGAAAAGGAAAGAAGGTAATATAGCCCTGAAGCTAAAATTGGGGAAAGAAAAACTTCGGGTGCTGTCACAGCTAGGGGAGGGCCTATCATCTCGCACTTATTTTTCACGGATGATAGCCTTAATTTTACAAAGGCTAATAGCCTTGAATTAACAAATTTGCTACATATTTTACAGATATATGAAACAGCATCCGGGAAAGTGATCAATGTCGCGAAATCAGCTCTTGTCTTCTCGGATAACGTGAAACAGGAGGAGAGGGAGATTCTTAGCGGCATCAGCAGCGTCCTAGTCGCTGATTGTCACGAAAATTACTTGGGCCTGCCAACAACAGTTGGAAGGAACAAGAAGTCAATTTTTCAGAAAATAATTGAGAACATCTGCAATAAGCTTAAAGGGTGGAAGGAAAAAACACTTCCAGTTGCAGGTAAAGAAGTTTTGATTAAAGCCGTTTCTCAAGCTATGCCAAACTATCCTATGAGTTGTTTTCTACTTCCTCTTGGAACTTGCAAAGACATAGAAAAACTCATTAGACAGTTTTGGTGGGGTGGATCAAAAGAAAAAAGAGCGATGCATTGGGTCAATTCGGGAAAAGTTGAAGCTAAAAAAGGAGGAGGGGGTCTCGGCTTTAAAGATTTCCACGAATTTAATCTAGCCCTACTTGCAAAACAAGGTTGGAGAATAATGAAGTGCCCAAATTCGTTGCTAAGCCGCTCTCTTAAAGCAAAATATTTTAAAAACAGTGAGTTTTTACATTGTTCTTCAAAAAGACAAATTTCTTTTGCTTTTAGAAGTTTGTCAGCAGGAAGGGAAACATTGAACAAATGGTTGGTCTGGTCTATCAAATCCGGTAGACAGATTAATCTATACAAAGACAAATGGATCCCGCGAGGGAATCCAGCTAAACCAATCACCCCCAGTCCAAGTTTTGCAACAATGAAAGTGTCCCAGTGTACTACAAATGGTAGTTGGAACAGAGAAAGGCTTAGAACGTACCTTTGGGATGTGGATGTAAGTGACTTTTTTGCAGATCCCAGTGACACAGACGACAGAAGAGGATAAGTTCAGATGGATCTATGAAGAATATGGCCTCTACTCAACAGCTTCGGGCTACAAGACTGTGCACAAGAGATTCCGGCAGGGAGACCTCCGTGTACACCGTGCGTAGTGGATCAGGGATCGCACAGGAAGAATAGGGGTGTGTGTAGGGAGAGAGTAAGTCAGTAGCAATGTCTGAGAGAGAGACAGAGGTTTGGCAGAGCTTCCGCGTATGGCAGTGTGTCCTTCTTTGTATGGAAAGGTTAACGATATATATATACTGGAGAACATGACCGTTGTAGTGTGGTTAATGCGCCCATTAATGGCGGCTTAATTAGCTTAACCATAACGGCACGTTCGTCCGAGCATATAGGAACCGTTAGAGCACGTGGTGCGCGAGTACCGGAACCGTTACGAGGTTGACCGGGTTTGACCGGATTGACCGGGTCTAGGGAGCTCGTGCCATAGATCTCTCAAAACAGTTACTAAAGGTTGCGCGCGGGCTTGGCTCGCACGCGACAGGGCTTACTCTAGCCTCCAAACCACTAAGTCCCTACAAGTCCCGTGCAGTGGTATGCGAGGGCTCTGTCTCGCAACCCCCACATGGATCAGCTCGGCTGGTGATCCTGTGTGTGTGGAGCACAATATGGTGTGCTGGATGGTTGCCACGTGGCTAAGATCTGTCATGTCAGAAAGCAGTATCTACATTAGCCCCCTTTCTGCGCGTGAAGGCTCATAGCTGTATAGGCTTCCATGCGCGGAAACCAACATGCGCGTCGTCGCCACGCACCAATTCAAATACGGGTAAGTTCAGCCCCCGTGCGTGTCATTATGACCTAAAACCCCTAGAGTCGTGCCGTCTGACCTTTAGGGTTTTAGGCGTGACGTCAGCCCGTATTGCGCGATACGACGGTCACGGTTGCGATTCGACTACTGAAGGGACGCAACCCTTCATTCTTTTGGATAAATACCTTGTATCCCATTATTGCAAAGCATCACTTCTTTCTCTTAAAGTGAATGGTACCCGGAGATCTTCGAGAGCAGATCCAAATAATCAATCACCAGTTCAGAACTGCAAATCGTATTCTCCAATTGTGTATATCCAAGCAAGCTTCAAGGAAACAAGGTTGGCCTCGTTTACTTTTGATTTAAAATACCAGTGTTTGCCTTGAACTGCGTTGAATCTGTAAATCCATGAAATTTGTGAAGAGGCTTTGATCTTTGAACCCGCTTCGTTTTAATCTTTCAACAATATCAACTCCCCAATTTCTGAAATCGGTACCGGAACTGTTTGCTTTGGTTTGCATAGATCTCAAATTCCAAAATTCAAACTGAAGTGTGGTGTGGTATTTCTCCCCCCTTTTTCTTGCCCTTTCGCAGGAATGGCCAAGACAAGAGTAACCAGACCCGTCAAAGAAGATGAAGAGATGCCCGAGCTTCCGCAGGCTCTGTGGCGAAAAGCCCCCTTTCTGGGTGGGAAAGACTTTTATCATGCGAGGGTGAAGGCGAAGAGGATGCCTGATCCTGTTCCAGTTGAGCGATTGTTGACACTGACTCGCCCAGTTAACTCAGCCTTGCTCGAGTTGGTTGGTTCCGAGGATGTGGTTCGATTGGGGATCGAGAATGGGCACTTCCCATACACTGCGATTTATACTCAGGCGTTTGTCCAGAAATTGGACTATATGGATGAGTGGATCGACCACGTGTTGGATCATCACGCCGAGACTCTCGATGAAGCCGGCATTTTCTTTGCTATCCGTGCTATGAAGGGTGCTGCCGTGAAGTTGGATCAGTCCATGCTTCTAGACCTTCTGTCCCGTTACTCGCCCGCGACTCACACGTTTCATTTTGCTGAGTTCGAGGCTGCCCCCACGCTCGAGGACGTTCAAATGCTGTATGAGCTTTCCCCCATGGGCGAGGTGGACCCCTTGAGTCACTTGAGGACATCTGCTGAAGTGGCCTTGTACGCGCAGATGGAGGAGTGCCTAGCAGAGGTAAAGAAAATCTCCACTCGGTGGACCACTACAAAGCCTCTTCCGAACTGGCAGCTGGTGGATACGTCTGCGAAGAATACCTGGAACAAGTGGTTGCAGTACTTCTTCCGAGACTATGCGAACAGCAGCATTACTAAGAAGCTTTTGAGCGAGAACCCGGAGGCCGAGAATTATGTAGAGGGCAAGGGTTATCATTTGACCCTTTGTGCCTTTCTCTGTGCTTGGCTGTCGAGGTATCTGATTGATGGTCACCCCCATGACGGGGTCTTCTACCATGTGCTGCCACTTGCCGTGAGGCTCGCTCTTGGCCAGAGAGTCGCACTCGGACCCTTGGTCTTAGGCACGCTATATTATAGGCTGGATCAGCTGGTTCTGGCGATGAGGGAATCGCGTGGCCGCCTCGATGTTCTGACCTTTGTCAATATCAGCTTTTTGACAATGTGGGTTTTCGAGCGCTGGCCGTCTTATGCTCCAACTCCCCTCCCACTTGATAAGTGGTGTCCCCCAGGCGAGACGGAAGCGCGCAACAGCGGAAGGGCTGCGAGATGGTTTGGAGCAAGCAACACCAAGTGTACTTGGAGTTTGATATGCGACAAACGAAAGGAGTTTACTGCCAGGCCCTATGCCACACGTGTTGAGAATGTGCGGTGGTTTCCAAAGCTATACCCTTCCAAAGGTATGGTCTTGTCAGAAGACCTTCTCTTTGAAAAGGGGCCGCATTTCCACGAACGCTATCGTGAATTCTTTTGTTGGTGTCTGCGAGGTTCCCTTCCTGCCCTTGCAGAGCATATTCGTGAGCTCGCGCCACGATATGAAAGGCTTACAGTGGATGTTGACCCCACTCGGGTCTCTCCTCAGTTTGGTTTTGATGCGGTGGCCCCATCGATCTGGCCCCAGTCTATTATCAGAGGGTGCTACAAGCGTTTGCTGACAAAGGAGTGCAAGACGGTCCTCATGAGCAATCTTCCCTTTGAGCAGCCTGCGGGAACTCGCAAGGGTGGTTGTTCCCAGAACTGGCTCGCATACTGGGTTGCCCAGCAAACGAGGATTGAGACGGAGGCGGCGGCGCAGCCAGGAAGGGCCCCCTTGATCAAGAGAAACTCTTTTCCGTTTCGCCCCAATTGCAGTTTGAGCGAGTCTGAGTATGGTTGCTACTCGCTGTGGGACCGCGAGAACCATTTGTGCCCCGATTTCATTCTGAAGGAGCAAGTCGACGCAATCAAGAAGGGCGACACGCATGTCGTCAGATATAGTAAGGCGTTTGCTGAGGTAAGCAATTCCTTCGTGTGCTTTAAGCCTTTTGATTTCCTTGCGCTGATGCTTTTCGTTCTGTACTGTTTCAGTGTCATGTGCGGAGGTTCGCAGCTGGTGATCGCTCCAAATCGCTGGTGAACACCATTGTTGCCACCAGAAGGAAAGGGGAGTCGTTCCGGCTAGCATGGAGGATGGATGCCGAGGTCGAAACAAGGGTTCGCGCAGTCATGAATACTTTTGCTGACTCGCTGATAGATAACCCTCCGGCTCCGTCTCCTCCTAGAGATGACCCGTCCCCTCCAGCGACTGCGGCGCCGAGAGTGAAGAGACCTAGGCAAAAGGGAATTACGATTTCTTCCCCTAGGAGTGCTCCAGCTTCTCCCCCAGTGAGGTCCCTTTCCATCAAGGACAAAGGCAATTGTCGTATGCCCAGCAAAGTGCGAAAAGATCTCGCAGTTGAGACTTTCGTTCCATTCAACCAAGAGGAGGAGGAAGAGAGACAGGAGCCCCAGGCAAGTGATGAAGAAGAAGAAGCAACAGTTGTGATGTGCGAGGAAGAATCAGGAGGTACTTCCGTCGCATCTCCTTGCCTTTTATCCTGACTTCTTTTCTTTGAACCAATTATGTATTCGCAGATGATGATGATGAAGCCGTTGGTGGCCTTGTGGCCAAGAGGCAAAAGAGAGATGCCCATTCTGGCATTTCAGATGGTCCTATAAGCGAGGATGTTCTTGCTGAATCCCGGAAGACAGCCGCGGAGGCTGCTGAAAGAAGAAGGCAGCGAGAGGAAGAGGAGCTCGAGCGTGTGAAACAGCGGAGCCTCGAAGAGCAGCATGTTGACGACTTAGTACGTCCAGTTGGCGAGGAAGACGAGCTTCCCGAGGAAGTGGCTCCTCATGTGGAGGAGGAAGATGAGGTTCCCAGAGAGGATGCAGCAGAGCTGGAGAAAGTCCAAGCGGACTTCGAAGAGATCGCCGGTGGCAATAAAGGTGAGATCTTCAATCTCGCAGTTACTTATAGAGATGTAATTGTGGGTGCGTTAAAGCACGGTGTGTCAAAGCCTGACATTCGCCGTTGGTTGGTAAGCAAATGCGGAGAACCCTCAGGTAATTATTTTGAGTGATATGCGCATACTAGGCTGTAGCCACTTGAGGCAAAATCATGACTGGTTTACTCGCATCCCAGGTCACGCTTCTCTTAAAGATTTGCTTAGTGAGGATACACTGATAGGGCACGGTTCCACGTCCCTAGTGTACGATGAGGATACCTCAATCCCACCTTCGCGTGGAGGTGCTTATTCTTAGCTTTAGTAAAGATAGCGAAATAACTTATAACACAAGTTACCTCACATTATCGCATTTGGTATCGCAGGTTATGCTGAGGAACCTGAGCTGGAGCAGAGAAGTCAGCCTTCTGCATCCCATGTTCCAATTTCGAGCTCCCATACCGAGAAGCCCGTCGCAGCCGCTGGACACGCAAGTGAGCATCTCGAGGATGTCATCGAACTTTCTGATGATGTCGAAGCTGATGCTGCGCCGATGGACGAAGGTGTCCGTACCGGTGGTGAGGAAGAAAGGACAAGTGATGCTAATATTTTTGCATCTGGGAGTGTCCTTCGCCCAGCGACCTCGGCTGTCCATTCGCCTCCGGCGATGACTGAGCCAGAAGCACCTATTCCTGCGTGGAGCATTTGGGGCTCGCAGGTTGGGAATGCAGTCGCAGCTGGTGCGGCCTACACTCTTCCTCCTGACTATGAGAGGTTGGAGCTTGCAGCTGATAGGAGAGCCATGGAGCGAGGGCAGTCTTCGAACAACCCAGTGGCCCGCATCCCTTCTCTTCATGAAATTCTGGAAGGCACTGGTAAGTAAAGATTTACCGTTCGCACGTGCATTATTTGCTTGCGAGTTCTGACATTATAACCATTTTTGATGTCTCAGGTTTAAATCAAACCGATGTAGACTGGGTGGTTCGAATGCGTCTCAGATACCCCCGATCGTTTGTGAGATCTCTGGAGATCGGACCTTTTGACAGGAGGCTATTCCTTACTGAAGCCATCTGGATACTGGAGCAGCTGTCTGCGGCTACACCTGCGACCATTTCGGCCCAGAGTGCTGAATTGCTGTGTGGCATGTGCCAAAATCTCCTGTTCAAAGTCCAAGGCAGACTTGGTTTCAAATTCCTCAAGGACAGAGTTACACTGATTCGCGCAGCTGTAACTTTGAATCTCGGTCACCAGAATCTCGCAGCTGAGATGCAGAAGGTGGAGCAGCAAAAGCAAAAGGTTGATGAAGCTTTGAAGCTGTATGACGAAATGAACGCCAAGTGCGAGCTACTGAAGCAAGAAGTGAAACAAGTGGAGAAGCTGAGCGAGCAGTTCGAGCCCCAAGACTCCTTAATCAAGAATTTGTTTTGACTTTTCGAATTTTGAAAAGAAAACAGGAAAATGGCTGAGACATTAATGTAATGTTTTGAAACATTAATGTAATGTTGCTAGGGTTTCTCCCCCTTTTTTTTTTTAACAAACAATGAGTTTGCCCGTTTTGCCCTTTTCGGGATTTGATTGGACATTTCTGTGCATATCCAATTATGACATCAGCAATTGATTCTCTGCTTGATTTTCGCGCTAACTTCTCGGCAGATAAGCACGCTTCCGTTGGGAAGTCCATCCGAATCATGACTATCCGTCATTTATTAGGATACGCAACTGAATCGTCGTAGCCTTTAGTAGGGTAATTGATTGTTACCGCTTTTCAAGGCGTAAGTGATTGAACTTACCCTCTTTTTGAATTTTGCTGACTCATCTTAGGCAACCGAAGAGTCTCCACAGGGTCTATATAAACCATGTCTTTGCCATTTGGGTTCTTCATCCCAAACATGTGCTTTGCCGTGAGTCCTTACGACTGCTGGCTTCAACGCTTGTTTTTCGTTGATTCATGGCAACTTCAAGTTTTGAATCCTGAGTTTGCGCTTTGTGCTATAGAAATAGTTTCCAAGATCCACTTTATGAGGCTTATTGCTCTTTATAACCATCATAAAGAGGATGCAGATAATATCTCATGTGTGTTCGAAGAAATTTCTTCGTGTATTATGTGTGCAGGTCATGTTTCCGGCCGCCTCGTGGCGAGGTGCAGCGCCGAAGTGACCGTGCTACCGTCTCGTAATGAACGGCGGGATTCTCCTCCAGCATCCCTGGAGGAGGGTTTCTTGCCTCTTCGTTCTTGAACTCAGGGTTGCGAACCGCTGTGTTCATCCCCGTCTACAAGGAGCCCTTGCCCTTTGGAGCTTCTGCTTGCAGTTTGATCGCTGGAACCGGTGGTTCCTTGGGCAAATGTTATGGGGAGCATATCTGACAACGGTCTTGTCGGATAGCGGGATGTCGAGCGTACGGCTTCATGTGGCTCTTTTTAGAGCAAGATCCCCCTTGCTACAGATGTTCACCCGCAGATCTGGGCATTGTGTAGCTGGCGTTTGAAGCCAGGGCGGTTCATTCTTTGCAGTCCGGGTTTCCGTACCGTGTCTCTGCTGGCTTATCAGCCATTTTTCGAATGTATTGTAAGCCATGTTGGCTGCGTAGTTAGATTCGAGCTTTTCGCTTGTAAGCTGTTATCTAGATAGATAAATTGTAAGTCATTTGACTCATAATGATATATAGCTTTTGTATTATCTGCTCTCTTTGCAACAAAATACAATTTCGCATGCGCTTCAGCTTGCTTTGCCTTGCATAATGCCATGTAATGGTTTCACATATGCGATGTCAATTCGCGGATGTTTCGCTAGATCATTCGAGATCGTAATTTCGCAGCTGTGCCATCTTGACGGATGGGCTTGTAGTTGGTCGTTGTAAATCATATGAGATCATGTTCACAACTTTACTATCGTAACAGATAGTTTTTAATAGATCAATTAAGATCGTTGAGTGGTGCGAATTGCTATCATAGAAGATAGGCTTTATTAGAGAATTGGTTGAGATAGTTTCTCGCATAAATTGCTATCGCAGCAGATAGACCTTTAGAAGATCTAGCAAGATGGTTCTGCAGTTACGTTGCCATCGTAACAGACGGGCTTGGGTGATCAACTAAAATCACTTTGCGTATAAATTGCTATCGTAACAGATAGGCTTAAGAAGATCATATAAGATCGCACTTGCATAAACCGCTATCGTGAGAGATAGGATTTTGATGATCGATTGAGATCGTTTTTGTATTTTGCTGCTATCGTAAGAGATAGGCTTTGGATGATCACTTAAGATCGCATTTGCATTGGCTGCCATCGTAAGGGATAGGCTTTAGATGATCAATTAAGATCGTATTTGTGTTGACTGCTATCGTGAGACATAGGCTTTGATGATCACTTAAGATCGCATTTGCGTTTGGCTGCTATCGTAAGAGATAGGCTTTAGATGATCGATTAAGATCGCGTTTGTATTTGGCTGCTATCGTAAGAGATAGGCTTTGGATGATCACTTAAGATCACGTTTGTATTTGGCTGCTATCGTGAGAGATAGGCTTTAGATGACCAATTAAGATCGCGACTGCTATCGTAAGAGATAGGCTTTGATGATCAATTAAGATCGCGTTTGTATTTGCTGCTATCGTAAGAGATAGGCTTTGATGATCAATTAAGATCGCGTTTGTATTTGCTGCTATCGTAAGAGATAGGCTTTGATGATCAATTAAGATCGCGTTTGTATTTGCTGCTATCGTAAGAGATAGGCTTTGATGATCAATTAAGATCGCGTTTGTATTTGCTGCTATCGTAAGAGATAGGCTTTGATGATCAATTAAGATCGCGTTTGTATTTGCTGCTATCGTGAGAGATAGGCTTTGATGATCAATTAAGATCGCGTTTGTATTTGCTGCTATCGTAAGAGATAGGCTTTGATGATCACTTAGGATCACAGTTGTATAAATTGCTATTGCAGCGAATAAATCATTGTTAACAGTAATAACAAATTAAATAGAGCAATATAAACGGCTAGAAATATGAACTTCTCATTTGGGAGAATTCTTTTATTATAACACTCTCATATGGGAGAGATAGGATTACAATCCTCTCATATGGGAGAGGAGATTGCGTCAATCATAGCCACATGAGACATTAAGCAACGTTATCATAAAACGTATGAAATAAGAGAAGTCAAGGATAGTACTTCTTGATCCAGCGCATGTTGACTGAGCTTGGAGTTGAGGTTGTGCCGTGCAACCTTCGTATGCTGCAGTAGCCACTATCGAAGACTTCTGTGACTTCGAAGGGTCCTTCCCAATTAGCTGCGAACTTTGGGTGAGTTGCTTCTCGCATGCAGTGGTCAGATGCGCGCAAGACCAGGTCGCCAACTGCGAAATCCCGTCGCTGGACTGTCTTGTTGTAGGCGCGAGCGATTCTTTCTTGGTACCGCTTGTTAGTCCTTTTGGCTTGTTCTCGCTTTTCTTCCAGCAAGACTAAATCATGATCGCGTTGGTTTTCATAGAGTGCATGGAAGGCCAGCCTTGCCGAATTGACTCTGACCTCCGCAGGTACTACAGCTTCGGCCCCATAACATAGTAGAAATGGCGAGGCCCCTGTGGGTGTCCTTGGAGAAGTTCTGTAGGCCCACAGAGCTATGTTAAGAGAGTCGGCCCACTTCTTGTGGTCATCTGCGACCATCTTGCTCAGAATTCTCAACAGTGTTTTGTTAGTCGCTTCGGCTTGTCCGTTTCCCTTTGGATAATAGGGGGTAGAGCATATCTGCCTGATATTGTACTCCGCGAGTTTCGTAGCTACCTGACGATTAACAAAAGGAGTACCGTTATCTGAAAGAATGGTATTTGGGATTCCGAACCTGCATACGATGTTTTCCTGGATGAAGTTAACCACAGCCAGCGCGTTTGCCGTCTTCAGTGGTATTGCTTCCACCCATTTGGTGAACAGCTCGGTTGCGGTGAGAATGAAATGGTTCCCATGTGACGTTGGTCGGATGGGGCCGATGAAGTCCAAAGCCCATGTGTGAAATGGCCATGGCGTCCCTAATGCGTGTAGATCCACGGCGGGAGCGTGCACTAGGTTCCCTTTGAATTGGCATTCTTGGCAGCGTCGCACCTTGGTGCGGCAATCGACTTCCATCGTGGGCCAGAAGTATCCGATTGAGAGGAGTTGTCTGCATAATTTCGCACCTCCCTGATGTTCCACCTGATGAGAAAGGTCCATGACTTCTTGTGCTTCCCTGCCGTCTAGGCATCGCAGCAAGTTGCCCTCGTGACCTCTTCGCCAAAGCAGGTTTTCCTGAACCACATATCGAGACGCTTTCCTCTTCAATTTGTCGGCTTCTTTTCTCGATTCGGGTACGGTGCCCTGGGTGAGGAATTCAAACAATGGCTTCCTCCAGTCTGTGTCGTCATCGGTTAGAGCGACGAGTAGAGAATCTTTGATTAGTGCGCAACTTTCGCACTTCCCTTGTATCAGGGCTGCAGCTGTTGACATGCTTGGCTAATGAATGCCATATCTCTGAGCTTTCCTGTAGATTGACACTTCGCTTTCTCCGCAAGCGTGTTGGTGAATCTTTTCTAACAGCTGTTGTCCCTCTTGCTCGGAGACACATCGCATGAGTATTCCTCCAGGACCCTTGTAGTAAAGGGTGTTGTCGTGGATGCAGTATCCTTTCGTGAGTGCCCAGCTTTCGCTGCTGGTGCCTTTCGCAATAGCTTGCAGGATTGCTTTTCGCCAGTCTGCGTCATCCATGTGTTCGTCGTCGCACACATCTTCTGTTAATGCCGACGATGTTCGCACTTCGATGGAAATCCTTGCGGGGCATTTGTCTATGCTGACCTTAGATCCTAGAGTTGCTAAGGCGTCTGCATGCCTGTTGTCCGCTCGGGGCTTGTGCTCGTATTTCACGTCGCAGAATTGCTGCATTAGCTTTTGTACTAGGGTGCGGTATGACAGGAGGTTGATCTCCTTTAAACCATATTCGCCCGAGGCTTGCTTAACAATCAGTTTGGAATCTCCCATGACCGTTAAGTTGCTCACTTCCAAAGCTTTCGCCGCACGGAGCCCCGCGATAAGAGCCTCGTATTCCGCCTCGTTGTTCGTGACTGCGAAGTTGAGTTTTGCGGACATCTGTATGACTTCTCCGTCTGGTTTTGTCAAGACTATCCCGATGCCTCCGCCTTTTCTGGTTGACGAACCGTCGAAGTGGAGGGTCCAATAGGGCACGTCGATCGCGTAGATTTCTGGGCCTTCGAGCTCTTCCTCGATCACGGGTTCGTGGCTGTTGTCGGGAAACTGTGCCAACAGATCTGCTACCGCCTGCGACTTGATTGCTCTCGGTTTTACGCATGTGATATCGTATTGAGAGATGGTCATGTACCATTTCGCCAATCTCCCGCCCGGAGTAGTGTGAGTTAGCAGGTATCTTATGGGGTCGCTTTTGGTGACCACCACTACTTTGTGCGATGCAAAATAGTGTCTCAACTTCTCTATCACGAAGAATAAAGCAAGGCAATGACGTTCGATGTCTGTGTACCTTGATTCAGCAGGCTGCACAATGCGAGAGATGTAATAGATGGGCCTCTCTTGGCCTTCATACACCTGAGCCAAGAGTGCTCCTATAGATTTCCTTGTCGATGTAAGGTATAGCAGAAGCGGTGATCCCAGTTGAGGCGCGATCATTATCTTTGGGGATGTGAGTAGCTCCTTTAGCTTTTCGAATGCGGCTTCGTGATCAGGAGCCCAGTTGTACGCGGCGTCCTTCTTGAGAAGAGTGCTGAAACAGCATGTGATTTCGGCGATTGCTGGGATGAATCTCCGCAGATATGACAATTTTCCCAAGAATGTTTTCAAGGTACTTTGGTTGTGAGGTGGCGTCATGCTGGTGATGGCTGACACTCCCAATCCTGGAGCGGTAGGGGTTCCTCCTCCCTGAGGGATAGCGGTGGCCGGTGGGGGATTTGGCGCAAGGGTGCCCAGAACGGCCAAGATCCGTTCTAACTGCGCAAACTGAGACTTGAGAGCTTTTGCCTGACTTTGGACAGTGGCGTCCAAAGACTCTAAAGTTGGCGCCTCGCCGGGAGTCGTCGGAGTACGGCGAGCCTCGTCTCCCGAGGGAGTTTCGGTGGAAGGCGATCGGTTGCTGACATCGTCCTCCTGAGACATGGTTGCTTTTGCTGGTAAGTTCACGTCGGGTTCACCAAAATGTGCACAAGAGATTCCGGCAGGGAGACCTCCGTGTACACCGTGCGTAGTGGATCAGGGATCGCACAGGAAGAATAGGGGTGTGTGTAGGGAGAGAGTAATTCAGTAGCAATGTCTGAGAGAGAGACAGAGGTTTGGCAGAGCTTCCGCGTATGGCAGTGTGTCCTTCTTTGTATGGAAAGGTTAACGATATATATATACTGGAGAACATGACCGTTGTAGTGTGGTTAATGCGCCCATTAATGGCGGCTTAATTAGCTTAACCATAACGGCACGTTCGTCCGAGCATATAGGAACCGTTAGAGCACGTGGTGCGCGAGTACCGGAACCGTTACGAGGTTGACCGGGTTTGACCGGATTGACCGGGTCTAGGGAGCTCGTGCCATAGATCTCTCAAAACAGTTACTAAAGGTCGCGCGCGGGCTTGGCTCGCACGCGACAGGGCTTACTCTAGCCTCCAAACCACTAAGTCCCTACAAGTCCCGTGCAGTGGTATGCGAGGGCTCTGTCTCGCAGCCCCCACATGGATCAGCTCGGCTGGTGATCCTGTGTGTGTGGAGCACAATATGGTGTGCTGGATGGTTGCCACGTGGCTAAGATCTGTCATGTCAGAAAGCAGTATCTACAAAGACACAAAGAGCTGATAAGAACCAGACAGAAACATCTTCGGGTTTGAGAAGACAGTGGTTGATCAATCTCTGGCAGATGAAGATTCCTAAGAAGATGGCTTACCCTATCTGGAAGATTTGGAATGGAGCACTCCCAGTCGCAGTAAATCTGAATAACAGAGGTATCAAAGCCCCAATTCATTGTACTGTCACAGTTTGGTGCATATGAAGAACTGGATTGCAGAAATCTTCACGAAGAACACTAAGCAAGAGAGAGAGGAATGGGCTATCACTGTTTGGTGCATATGGAAGGAGCGTAACAACAGCAGATTCAAAAATACAAGCTTTGATGTGCAGAGCTATCAATTTTTACTTATCTGAGAACCACATAATCCAAGATCTGCATGAGAAGGAGTCAAACTCAGAGATCAATCAAAACTCTTGGAAGGCGCCACCAGAAGTATGGTCGAAGGTTAATTCAGACATAGCTGAAGACAAGAACCGGCGCATAGCAGGAGCAGGTTGCCTCCTTAGAGATTCGGAGGGCCATTTCGTCGCCGGCCGATTCGAAGGAATCAACCACGACGTCTCAGTTATAAGTATGGAGCTAATTGGAATCCAGAAAGGCATGGAGTTAGACAGAGATGCTCGATGTAAAAAGCTAATGGTGGAAACGGACTCTTTAATGAGTGTCGACTTATTGAAAAAACGACTCGAAGGGAGAATCATTGAATGTTGTGAAGAAATCGAAGAGGAAGTCGAAATTTGTGTAGCCATAGCCACTGGTTTTGAAGAGGTGGTTTTCTGCCACGTGTCGAGACAATTTAATGTGGCAGCTGACTTGTTTGCAGCCAGGTCCCTAGCCTTTTCACAATATAGTCTTTATACCCGTGTACCTGAGTGGGCACGAATTGTAGTAGAAAAGGATAGAGTTGGTCCTTGTTTGGCTGGTTGAATGAAATTTTTCCCTAAAAAAAACTCTTTTGTTTTCGAGAAATCGTCTTTTTCGTCAATCGGTTCGAACCCGGTAACTCATGCAGGAGCTTCCAACGCTCTACCACTTGATTTACCACCGTTGCTGCTTTCACCTAAACTCTCGGATCATAGGATAAACAACTATTGAGTTTTATTTTCCTGTTAATTTCATTAAACTCTTATTTATCCCATTTATTTATTTATTTTCCTAAGTCTCAATTTTTGTACATAACGATTGGTACACCCGTTCCACACAATCTTCATCAAACTCTAACCCTAATATAATCAAATAACTCCTACGTAATTTCTGAACACTCAAAGAAAGCCCTCATGCATTTCGAAAAAAAAAAAGCCCTCACCCGTGCATCAATCTCTCTCTCTCTTCCACACGCCGCTGCCGCCCTCACCTCCCTCTCAGCTCGATCGCCGTCGCCGCAGCAACCCCGGCCACCGTCGCCGTCAACCTCTATGTCTCTCTCTTGCGGTAATCTCTCTCTTTCTTTCTCTTCTCTTCTCTTCTTTGTTTTCTTGGTCCTCGTTCCTCGAGATCGATCTTTGATACGATTGAATCATGGCACCCGCTATTGATAGCGTTCATCGTTTCGTGATCGTTCGTTTCGGTACTTCGTGGTACGATATATATCCAAATTGGTAAGTGTTAAAACCCTACGTTCAATTCTCGATTTCATGATCTTTATTTTCAGATTCATATCACATTCATATCACATATGAGCTCGTTCACTCGTTGATGATTTGATAATATGATCCACTCTCGAAACTATTGAAAACCCTAGTTTATAAGTGAACAAAATCAACCTGAGACCATAGGATACTTGGAAGTACCGCTCTTGGGGTTGTGTTTAGTCACTGTAGATTGATTGAAATTGAAACCCGAAAAAGTTGAATATTAGACCAAGTATACAATCTGGACAGTCGTTATAAGTGCATAATCTTCGATAGTCCAGAAAAGAGTCACTGAAAATGTATGTCGTGTTTCCTAAAAAAAAAATGTATGTCGTGAAAGCTAGTGAATTTAATATAGCTTATATAGTCAGCGAAATCGGCGAAAGCAGACGAGATAGTTTGAGACCCGAGTATAAGAATATTTTTCAAAGGTTTTAGAGATGGATGTTAAAAGAATATTTTAATAATTTAATAAGTCATTGTGGGCTAAAATAAATAGTATCGTTTTAAAAGTTAAATACCGATTTAGTGTGCTTAAGATGATTTGGCTTTGGAATCAATCCTTTGGGTTTCAAACAATTCTGATATACAACTAGTAGACTTGGCAAAATGGACGGTCTGGGTGGATTTGGGTTGGTTATATATAGGTTGGTTTTAAATAGGTCATTCTCCATTTAAGTCCAAATATTTATTGGACTTTATTAGGTAAATTTTTATGGACTCGGGTAGTAATAGGTAGTCTCATTTAAGCCCAGATTTTGTACTAAACCCAATCACAATCTCTCCCAGAACCACCATCGCCGCCTCCCAGCACTGCCGCTGGACAGTAACTCACCCTACAACCACAAGAACCACCTCTCCGCCATTGCCACCGTCTTCTTCCGTGTCTCCATCTCATCTCAGCCACACACAAAAATCGATAACCCAAACAAGGTCAAATCGACATCACAGAAAACAATCAAAAATCACAAATTGACCAAAATTGAAAGCGAAATCGATTGATTCGACCAACTAGAAACATATCTGAAACAGCCTCCGTCGAAGCCGTGAAGGGGAAGGGATGCTGATTTCGGGAATCCATTGGCGGAGAGGGAGAGAGAGAGAGAGAGAGAGAGATGGGTATATCCGCCGCCGCAACTCCACGAGAGGGCCGGTGAGAGAAATCGACTGAGAGGGAGAGCACCGGCGAGAGAGAGAGCACCTGCGAGAGAGAGAGAGAGAGAGAGAGAGCACCTGCGAGAGAGAGAGAGAGCGATCGAGAGAGATAGAGAGCTGCTCCCGACGGTGAGAGAGAGAAGCAGTGAATCGATCAATTTTTTTTCTTCTGGAAATCATTTTCTCATTGGGCCAACGTTTATATGGTTTTTGTTGGGACACAGGACAAAGCCCACAAAGTCCAACAAAATGGTGGTCTTAAATGGGACGAGTCCATAAATAACTTTTTCATAAATAGTTAGGACCCAACCTGTTTATAAGTTGGACAAATGGGCAGGCCCAATGGGCAAAAGCCCATTTTGCCAGGTCTAACAACTAGCATCACGAAGGGTATTGTTTGATTTCAATTATTTTACTTTACTTCAAACATTAGGACCACCTATTTGAACCCCTCTCCAAAATTCTTTAACTTTCACAACTCTTCCCCATCGTTGCACTACGCTTCTGTTTTGTAGTGAGTTGTCACCAAAGATCGACTTGTTTTACTCCAATAACTCATAAGACATTAATTTACGCATAATCATTTTGTTCATGTACAAATAACCAATTTTTATATTAGCAATTGACACCCAAAAATAGTGACTCAAGACAATAATATTCACGCACAAAAAAGAGTCATCATGCAAACTACACGAGATGTACTAGAAGTTCAATCACAATACCACAATGCACAAGCCCGCAACGCACAACTCAGCAGCAGAAGACTAAACAATGGATGGGTATTTCTAGTTATATACCATTATTGTAAATACTCTAACAAATTCAAGTTCAGAAAAATGCTACATAGTTGGATTACACAGGATTTAGTAATTGCACTGTTCCAGTGTAAGATATAGTGAACTATACAGAGAAGAGACTGTAGTTCTGACTTCTGATATGTCAAGTTTTATATAAAAGTCGTGTGCATATATTCCGTCTCCAAACTCGTGGAAGTGAACTCGTAGGCCTTTCCCGCGAACACAGAGGCAGCTTGCGAGAAAGAAAAATATATCCGCTTCCACTAATGTGTCAAATCTTATGATTTTCGGGTACTATGTCTTATAGAATACCACCCATTATAAAAAGTATAATTTCTATGAAAAAATCTAACTTTGAAAACTTCTTAGCGACCCAAATTGAAAACTTCCAACTTTATTCACATTTACATTCAGCACTAAAACTTCAATATGGAACAGTTGTTGCAACTCATGACGCCACCTGCAAACATATGTCAAGTAGGTTATGGTTAAGCCTGCCAGAGGAGCTTGCTACTAACCTGGGTACCCAGCATTAGTAATGTACGACATGACCAGACCATGCTGTGCATCTTGCTCTTCTATTACCTTGTTAACATGCTAATTCAGGCTTTCAAGCAAGAAAAGTCCAACAAATGAAGATGTGTTGGAAAACTCGATTATGGGTTATTTAGGACTCGATTATGGATGATTGAATGATCGATTCATCAAGCACCAAGTAGCTATGGAATCTTTTCCATGAGGTGATATTCCTACTATGATTTGTGCAAAATAGTGTATTTACTCCAGCGAGGAAATTGTATTTATTCCACATCGGAACTTGATTTAGATTTGGTTTAGTATACGTGTGTAAGGGGCAAATATCCTTGAGCCTTGAGACATTTTGTTATGAATGAATCCGGACACGGATGGAAGAATTAAACCTTAAAATAACAAAAGCAACCCTTCAAAGGAACGAGCAAAAGGGAACATAACAAAGGCGGAGGCTATGGTACGTCCTGGCCCCACGCGGAAGAAACCGGCTCAGCCGGTTATTGCCGGTAATTACGGTTTTACCCGCAAAAAGACAAAAAAATGGACCCCAGGGCGCCGCCATCAGGATTTTGGATAGAAATGTAAAGAAATGGATAAAACTGTAAAGATGGAGATAAAACTACAGATAGAAATAATTAAAAATGGACAGAAATGATTAGAATCGGATAAAACTTAAACAAACCAGATAGAAACGCAAACAACGCACTACAACTAAGCTATTACAGCAGATTTGCAAGCACTGGAGGTTTAAAGGGAAGATACATGACTTGTGAAACATAAAAGTGGACAGAAGAACACCTTGCAACTTTCGTTTCACTTAAAAAAAATAACAATTATTGCGAAAAGTAACGCAAATGCAAGAACGATGATGCATGTGTGCGATATCCTTTGTCTCCTTAGCATTTCTTGATTTTCAGACCTCATTCGTCTTGTTGTTTCAATAATTCTGGACCATCGTTGCATTGTCTCCTCGCAAAAGCATGGCGGTTCTTCGTCCGCCCATACAAAGTAACTACATTGAGACCCCTGAGGCAGTGGGCACCGGTAGAAATCTCGACCTGAGTTCTTTGTGTTAGGACCAGCTCTTCTCATCACTCGTATCCTTCCACAGTTACAATACCTTGGTCCATACTCGGAGTTACGACGGTATTGGTTAGAGGAGGAGCTAAATGAGGTATGTGACATGGTGGCGATGAGAATTTGGGGATATTTGGAGGAGGAGAAGATGGTGGAGAGCAAATGGCAGGTGTGCTTGTGCAAGAGTGGTTGGGTGCATAAGTAGGAGAAGGGAAGGGTGGTTTGTTGTTGGACATAAATGTGGAGTAAAGGGTTCATAAATACAGGTTTGACTACACTGTTACCAAAGTATATGCTGATTAACAAAGTAAAGGAATCAGTGAATGTGGTCACGACTGGGAAACAGATTTGACCAAAATGTAGATAGAAATCCAAAACACACAGATACTATTTATGAACAGGTAGACTGTAATGTAGTTCACATGAACAAAAATAGTTAAGTTCATGGTTTTGAAACCACAACCACACAACTATTATAGCCACAGAAAGAGTCACCACCCTCATTGTCAAACAAACATACATAAACAGGTAAAAATCCAAAACACACAGGCTTTATTTATGTCAAACAAACAAACATAAACAAAAAATGCAGATAACAATCCAAAACATACAGACTAGATTTAGAAACAGGTAGCATACAATGTAGTTGACATGAACAAAAATATAGTTTTTGGAACCTCAATCACACAACTGTTACATCCCCAGAAAGATTCACCACCCTCATTGTCAACATTCTCAAACAAACAGACATAAGTTAAATTGTTTTCAAAACAACACCAAATCACATATTTGTCATGGACTACTCAAAAGTAACGATTCCTAAAGGCTGAATAGACCGTAGGTATGTCCATGTACTTTCTGGCAAATAAGTCCTCATTGTTTCCCTCATACTTGAATCTGTCCACAGCATCAAAAAGGTCCCGTCGGAGGTCGTTGAACTCGGAACGGCCAATTTCATTGGCGAGCCAGATTCTTATGTATTTTTCATTGATCTTTATCCTCCGAACAGGGTCTGGGATCAGCTCCCTCAGATTTGCCATGTAGAAGCACACGTAAGCTCCACAGTCATGGCTGGAAAAAGGAAAGTAAGTAGCATTACAGAACAATTGGATAAAAATGTAAACAACACAGATTGAACTATTAGTATGAAGACATTACTTGTTACGTTGCCTTGGAATGTCAGGCTTTGTCCAAACAATCTCCCACTTTCTGATGTCATGAACATCTCTATATTCTGGCAGGGATATGCTGAAATTTGTGTGCATTTGTCCAAGCTTCTCACGAATGGCATCCGGTAGGTAAATGTACCTCGACATCGGATCAAGGATGTACACTTTTTGCTCAATAAAGTGCAATACCATGAGAAAGTAATGCGTATCGTGGATGTTGAGGGGAATAGCAACCTGTACATAAGCCAAAGAACAAACCAAGTCAAAAATGCCCTTCATTTTGGGCTTCGGTGGTCGCCGGAGGAACCTCTGTAGTTTCAGAGACATGCCCACTTTCTTCAACATCCATTGTAATGGACTTGTTCACTTCATCACAAATATCCATTGTGATTTTTGAAGGAGAAACGGATTCATCAATGGCATCCATTGTGAAATTGCAAAAGAAAGTAGAGAAGATGAGAGTTTGGATGAGAGAGAGAAGTATGTGGTGGTTGCAGAAGTTGAAGAGAGAGTTTGAGAGTTTGATGTGAGAGATTCAAATCAAAAATTTGAATTGAATTGACTAGTTGAGATGATGACTAAATTGGGAACCCAACTGCCATCAATGGTGGAGGTAGGTTTCACTAGCCGTTACTTTTTTGCAGCAGACGAGACATGTCATGGAGAAAGACAATTATACCCCCAATCCAGTTGCTTTGTATTTTTATCCGAGACAGTTATCGGATTTGTATGCTTTACATTTTTATCCAGAAGGGTTTAGGGTTTAGGGTTTAGGGTTAAAAATGTCTAATACGCTTAATCTGCATTCTATCTGTTTTGTGTTTCTATCCAGAAAGTCACAATGTCTGTCAGAACAGAATTCAATTTTTCATATGTATTTCTTCTTCATTATTTACTGGAGAGCATTAATTTGGGCGTGCTAATGATAACTATCAGGCATTGAGCCGCAACATTAAAGATTTATGTTGTTTCCAATGCTAATGTAATTTCCAATGATAATAATCATCCAACTCTTTGCATTCTGAATTATCAGTTTGAACTGAACAAACAACTCTCATTTCTAACTACAACTCTCTGCATTCTCCTCCAAAATAATGGAGGAAAATAGTGTTGTGTTTGGGTTACATGTTCCTGCAGATAATAGCTCTTACTTTCCAGAAAACTGTGGCAACTTTCCAGATGGTGTTTCAAACAACGTGGAAGCAGAGGTGAATGCATCTCCTAAGAGGAAGTTTGATCTCAATGAGCCTCCTCCCACTGATGATGACGCAGATTTCTCCAATGTCATACACGATAATGACATAGTGAACGGTAAGATATATTATTGGATGTTTTTTGATTAAGAGTATGATGTAGTGCACTAGTTACTTAAAAATGTGCTTCTTGTTTCAGAGGGATCACTCTCCGAAGAACAAATCATGGAGAAGAGGTTCAATAGTGAAGAAGAGGCGTACGATTGGTACCTTTTGTATGCATTTGTAAATGGATTCGGCATTCGGAGGGATAACCGTAGGTGTTTCGACAAATACGGACAACAAATCAAGTCAAGAATCTTCGTATGTGCCCGACAAGGCCATCGATTAAAGAAGTGCTACTTAAGGCCTGAGAGGAAGAGAGAGCATAAGGATGACACTAGATGTGACTGTCCAGCACGAATTCGTATTGCTCGATCTACCCCGTACGAACAGTTTCGTGTAAAGCAAGTCACTTCTGAGCACTCGCATCCCCTAGCGGACCCCAAAGTAACACACAAGCTTAGGTGTCATAGGAAGGTCAGTCAACATGATTTGGAACACGTTATTCACTAAGGGAAGTTGGTATAAGAACTTGTGAAGCATTCCAATTAATGGTCTCACAAGCCGGTGGTTACGCCAAAGTTGGTTACACTGTCAAAGACCTGTACAACAAGTTACAGTCATTGAGAAAGGCTTACTCTAACTCTGGAGATGGGCAGCTGGCCTTGCAATACATTGACACCCTTGAGCATACCCACGGGGGTGTATTCAAAAGGTATTGTTTGAAATACTGTCATTTTGTTTGTTGTTATATTCTATTTGCCTTAGATTCCTATCTGATATATCAAATTACAATACTATTTCATGTTGGTTTATAATATTTGTCTACCTGCTTATAGATTCTATCCAGATTCCTGAAACAAATATCTTTGCTTTTCAGTTTCCAGTTGGGTGAAAATCAACAGTTACAAAGCATTTTCTGGCGTGACGAGAGATGCAAACGAGATTATGTAAGGTTTGGAGATGTTTTGGTGCTTGACTCCACCTACAAAACCAACATGTACCTAAAGCCTCTTGTCATACTCTCCGGTGTTAACAATCACTTTCAGACGTGCGTTTTCGCAGTTGCAGTTCTACAAGATGAGACCACGGAATCGTACAAATGGGTATTAAATTGCTTCCTAGAAGCAATGGATAACAAGGTACCCATATCGGTCATAACCGATGGAGACTTGGCAATGAAAGCCGCTATTGCGGAAGTTCTTCCACTAGCGAAGCATCGTTTGTGTGCATGGCATCTATGTCGCAATGCCGAAGGAACCCTAAAGTTGGGGTCAGAATTTATGAAGGACTTTCGAAAATGCTTGAGCAAGAGATCCGACGTTAACCAATGGAACGATGATTGGCAATACATGGTAGACAAGCGGGGTATTGCAAACAAGCGATGGGTAACGGGTGCCTACATGACGCGCAACTTATGGGCAGAGGCTTTTCTCAAGGAATTTTTTTTCGCCGGTCAGACAACTACACAAAGGTGTGAGAGTATCAACAAATTTTTCAAACAATATTTGAACTGCAAGAACAATCTCCTCGATCTTATTAAGGGAATCATGCGGGGTATCGAGAAGCTTCGTGAGAACGAGCGAGGCCAACATTGTACTTCTGACCAATCACTTCCTGTCCTAACAAGCCAATTTAAGCTACTTGAAGAGCATGCGGCCATGTTCTACACTAGGGCTGTGTTTGCGAAGTTCAGGGAGCAAGCCAGGAAGGCAAGTCAATACAAAGCTAGTGGTGTTGAAGAAATACCTGAATATGACATGGATGCAATCTATGTCACAAGGGAGAAGGCAAGGGCATCTCTAGTAAGTTCACATGATACACTATCTCTTATGACTGCTTTAAACTGTTATCTGTAATATTTAGGTATCGATCTAGCTTGTCAATTGAAATATCTGATGTCCTTATTTTACAGCACAGTTCTTTCCAGTACTTTCATTCTTATCTATATGTTCATAACTTCTATCTAACCTGTCAAATAAAATATCTGAAAGCTTTGATCTTTTTCCTGGCAGCACACCGTTTTCTGTCAACGTGATAATAACATGCTCTACTGTTCCTGCAAGAGGTTTGAGTCATCACATATGGTTTGTGGCCACATTATTTTTGTGCTCTCTCATAAAGGAGTACAATTCATTCCGGAAAACTTGTTATCGAAACGATGGCAGAAGACGGATAGTGACTTCTACAAGAATGATCCAGCCATGCAGGAGCCAAAAATAAGACGGTGTGACGATCCAAAAACCCAGGCATTTCGTCGGGGTTGCATGAAGGGACGAATGGAGATGATTAGTGACATGGGTGGAACATCACAAGAGACTTACGACTATTGGCAAAAACATGTTGACTTGATGATACGGGGTCTCAAGGACATTATTTTGAAGCAAGAAAATGGTGAAGAGCCCGTGGTTAATGTCAACTCACAAGAGTACGCCCACGTAATGCCTCCATCCAAAGGTGATACAAAACCAAAAGGGAGCTCCAAAAATGTTCGAAAGAAGTGCGGGAGATGCCAAGAATACGGACACAATCGAACTACATGCCCGAATCCTCCAGTTGGTGTTTCCGGTCAAGATGTCGGCCAATCTCAATCGCAAGCGTCGCAACAAACTATGACTTCCAACTGCGAATACAACTGGTCCGAGGGAATGGGTGACCAAAACTCTTCAAGACGTGTTGGGAATGACTGGACTGATTTATTCTAGGGATTACATTAACTGTGTGAATGTTTTAGTTAAGTACCTTGACATTTTTATCCGTTATTTGACCTTTTTTGTCTGATCATTTACTGTGTTATCCGGTTCTTTGCGTTTTTATCCACTGATGTGAATTCTGGAAAATGCTGCATCAGTTTCTTTGCAGTTTTATCCAAATCTGCGCGTTTTTATCCACTGGGGGTGGTGACCTGCTAGAACCGGTCACCACCCCATGATTTTCCGTGTTTTTTGTCCGGTAGTGGGGGGGCCCACCGCAAAAAAAATTGCAGCAAGCCCCCTGAGACGTACAGTAGCCACTCCCCATAACAAAAGGGAACAATTATTAAGTCTCAAAGTTCTAGATTATCAAAAAACGAGTCTTAAATTCCAAAATTCTGTGCACAATGGCAACAATTGCGTTGTTTAGTTCACCATGGTATACAAATGGATGGGGTTTGTTCTGTTATAGCTTGAGATACATTCGAACCTCGTATGAAGTTTATTGTCAACTTCGGAAACGTTTTCCGTGAGATACATTGAACCTCATATGAAGTTTATTCAACTTCGGAAACGTTTGCCGTTTCTAGTTCTTGGCACGTAGTGTTGCATACTTTTCACGTATTCTTGCATGAGAGCGTAATTCTTTTCATTTGCACACGAAGGTTGTAGCCAAAGATCAACTTGAGAGTATGCATGCTTTTCACGTATTGCTAATGTAAAATGACGCCTTCTCTTGTACTGGACTTTGAATGTTTACAATCAAAACATTTTACCATTCGCATCCAAGTTCTAAAAAGATCGGCAATCGTGGGATGTTCTTTCTCAATGATAGGCTTCATGATACTTTTAACAACTTTAGAGGTCTGCCGTCCACATCTTTCTTAATACAAAATTTGGTAGCTTCGAGAGATTTGATAAATGGGGTTATGTTCCCCACCATATCTTCTTCATGACCATACAAGATCACTTTTAATGCTCCCGTTATTGGTCCAAGGACATCAATATATGCTTATGCAATTATAGGATAGAGGAGAGCTATTGTAAACACACGACTCCCACCCTGTTGGCTGTAATTTTAGTTTGTATATATGAGAAAAATAAAATATAAACAATATTTAAATAAACCATTTTTTTGTATGAACTAGAACAAAGCAGATTTTATTCATTCCAGCACTATAAACATTTTGTTACATGGAAAATAGGAAGCTTACACACACATACACCAGCCACACAACTAAACACAGCAAATGAAACCAAACAAAGACACTTAGCATAGGAGTAGATCTCCACCAAAGAAGAAGAAGACCCTACATTAAAACACACTACTTTGCAATTTGCGTCTGCAAGCACTTATTTAAATCTTCTAGAAAGAGTCGACGGACTCTTCTAATCTCCACGATCATCGAGGGGCTTCAGGCAATCCAGCCATAGAAAACTCTGGAAAGTTACTCCCACATAGCACATTCTTTTCAGATTCCCAAATTCTTTTTGTCTGTGTATTTTCATCTGTTCTTCAATCTCTGACTCTTCTTGTCGAGTGTTCTAGCCAAATATCAACTTGGTTTACTCCAATAACTCATAAGACCATAACTTGACGTGGGAATTCCATAATCATTTTTACAAGGCTTTAAGATGAAATTCATCATGGCTTAATTTACAAATAACCAGTTCTTATACTACGCATGCACAAACAAATAGTGATTCAAGACCACAATATGCATGCACAAATAGAGTCATTGATTGTGTGTGCAAACTAATTACATGGGAAGTAGTAACGTTCAAGTTCAATGACAATACTGGTGGTGCACAAGCCCACAACAACTCAGCTCAGCAAATATGAATAGGTATTTCTAGTTACACCACATACGTAAATACTCTACAGTAAAAAGCTATTACTATGTAGTAGGAGAACACAAAATTTGCTAGAAACCATGTTCGTCTACTGTATGACTAAGTCATGTACAAGCCTTGCAATGGGTGCTAGTTCAACGGTAGAGCATTTCAAGGTCCTGCATAATATCCTGAGTTCGAACCCTACCAGACGGTGGACATGATGTAATTCTAAAAAAAATGTCTTGTGCATGCCTTCTTGTCCGAACGAATGAAAATGGTCTAGTGGGACTTGTCTTGGAACAAAAAGAGAGCATGTGACAAAGAAAGAAAAATGTCTCCACTTCTGCCGTCAAATCATCAAACTAGTAAATATTAGACTACTTCCACTCTCTATTAGACTACTTCCATTCCATCTTTTTCTTTTTAGTTTGACTTTTCATATGTAGGTGAGTTACTTTGACCTGGCGATTTGATAATGAGATAATGCAATTTTTTATAATTTTTGAATGGTACATGCAATTTTTAATAATTTTTGAATGGTATTGTAGAGAATGTATTCTTTACGACACAACGTAAAATTATCAAAAAATTGAACCGTTCACCATGTAAAAGGGACATAGTAAATAATGACAAAGTGGGTCCAAGAAGAAAGATAGGTGAAGATGAGAAAATGAGATGGGTACAGTTGTAGTCTAATAGATAGTGTTCGGACTATAGATAATAAGAGTTAAAAATCTTATAACAAGTACATAGACAGATCAGAGAGCCAAAGAGTGATAGAGAAAGGAGTGAAAATAACCAGTACCGCATTGTGAAGAGGAGAGACAACTTGTTGGCAGCGATTTGGTAGAGAATAATCAGTGATCAGAATGTACGAAATGACAGCAAGTACTGTTCGATTTATACAAATGAGATGAAAGCAAAGTTAGAGTTTTGCATAAAATGAAAAGGAAATAGAAGAAGACGAAGAACAAACATATACCACTCCGTCTCAACTCTTTTGCACTATTTGGACTTTTACCACTACTCACTGGGTCACTTTGACCCGGTGATTTGGATAGCAAAACTTTGTAATTTTTAGATAATTTTTTCGTATTGTTGTAAAGTAACTCTTATTCTACACAACCATAAAAAAAATTAGTAAAAAAATACATCGTTTTGCCATCCAAATCATCAGGTCAAAGTGACCCAGTTACCGGTGAAAAAGTCCAAATAGTGCACAAAACCTCGGACGGAGTGGGTATGTACATTCCTTACTAACCAAAACAGTTTCCCAAGACACACTTTATACAGATGAGATGCAATGGTTGAGTTAAAATTCAACGGTGTGATTTGTAACGCATGAAAAGGAAGGATCCAGATAATAGGTTTAGGGTTAGTTATGAAAATACAAGTTTCCCCTTGTTTTCTTATGGGCTGATTACATTTTGAAATAAGTATGAGCTTCGGTCTTCATCAGCGTTATGGGATTTCTCTAATGGACTAGACTTCTTTGTGATTTTTAGTCAAATATAGTGATGGTATCAAGGATGCACAATTCCTCATGCACCTATTTTTCAGCACCAGAGAATCAAATATTATCATCAAAGATGGATTTGATTTTCTCCAACAACTCACTCAAAAGGACAATAACATAAAATTGGTTACCATCTTCCATCAAGCCTTGGTTACCATCTTCAATCAAGCCTTTGAGATGGCAAGTTTGCACTTTTGTATATTGGCCAAATAAGTAGTGACACAAGACCACCAGTATGCATGCACAAATGTAGTCATTAACATTGTGTGCAAACTACATTAGAAGAATCACAAAACCACTATCCACAAGCCCACACAACACAGCAGCAGAGAATCAAACATGGACGAGTGCAGCTTCTAGTGGAGCATATACTAACCGCAAAAACCTTTTTAACAGATTCAAGTCTATGAAAAACCTACAACGAAGGATTAGAGAGGACTTACTTAGTAACCTCTTTTTTTAAGTACGACGGAGTGAACTATACTGAAAAGGGTGCAGCTCATGCATTCATCTCCAAACTTGTGAAAATGAACCAAGCAGCGGAAATAAATAAATAAATATTTGCTATAGGTGTTATAGACGACAGAACGAAACCAAGAAATATCTCATTGCGTGCGTAAATGTGGGACACCCATCATGATCAAACAATTCCGCAGAGATTAGTATGATTGTCGCGATCGCGTCTACTATACCAGGAATATCAACGAACCCAGTCGCAAGTGCTCGGGATACTACCTAATGTACCTAAATCTACTACAAATATGGCTAAGACGATCATCAGAACAGAAATCAGTCTTTCCTATGAAGGGCCAACTCTGGAATACATTACAACCTACATACTACTAAAGCCGAACACTAGGACCGGGAAAATTTACACGAAAACAAAGAAGCACTGAAGCATTCGAATCAATTTAAATTAAACTATGCTACCTCAAAGGGGAAGGTTACACGTATAAATTACTACTACAAAACTCCTCTTCATCAACTTCTTCAGCGACATCCGAGCAAGCACGAAGCAGGTGTGACCATTTCACACAATTGACCAGTTGACGAAAGAGAAGGCAATACAGTGGACGTTGTTGTCTTCTGCAACGAGGAATTTCCATGATATGGCTTGCTCGTACGAGACATTAGCTACCCATTATTGACATGAATAGTCAGGCTGTAAGCAAGAAAACCTGAAAATGGAAGCAAATGAAAAAGATGATCAGAATAAAAACGGAAAACCCGTTGAACAGAACCAAGAAAATTGCATCCATGATATGGCTTTGCTCGTGCGAGACGTATCCCCATTGTTGACATGTGGAGTTCAGTTGGCAAGCAAACAAAGCCATGCAAATGAAAGTCAATTAGGGATGTCAATTGGATTGTATCGATAGGGTCTTCGGCATGATCCGATCATAATGGAGCAGATTCAGTATGATCCGTTTACAAATTGATCGGATATAGATAACAGGTTTCGTGATCTGTGAAACCCGAACCAATCCAATTAGGTTATTATTCCTAATAAGTTAATAATATGCAAGTACTGAAATAATCATAACATATACTTCCTTTGTTCTTTCTGAATCTTCACCATTTTCATTTTACCACTATTCATTGAATCACTCTAATTTGGTGATTTGATTAGTAAAATGATGAAAGAATTTGATAATATTTGCACGACATTGTAGAGTAAACTTCACTCTACAACACCAACAAAAAATTGATAAAAATTTGCATCGTTGGACTATCCAAATCACTGGGTCAAAATGACTCGATTACGGAAGAAAAGGTTAAAAGGTGAAGATTCAGAGAGAAGGGAGGTAGTTATTTATTTGGTATTTCTACTTTAAATAACATCATACATTTTACATACGTACGCACGATTTTGTTATACTAAAATTGACTTGCAAAGTGAAATTTAATGTAATGATCACATAGATAATCCCATCCGAATCCGCCCGATCCGATATGAACCTATGTGAATCGGTTTAGTGATAGGCTGATCCGATTGAAACCCGTTCCGCTGCCATACCTAAATTCAATGAAAGATTTATTCGGAAACTCTTGGGTCATTTCAAACTTTATTTGGATAAGATGTTACATTGTTACTACTACTTCTTTGTGGTTTGTCTAAGATAGCGTTCGGGTGAGTGAAAAAAATAATGGGGGAAGTAAGGTGATGTCTTGCATCGAAACGTGATGAAGTCTAACAAAACTTGGATTTATACTCTAAGTTCACAATGAATTTGGGTGAAAACGGTAAATATTAACTAAATTAACCATCGGGAAAGAATCTAGTGCGACAAAAGGAAGCAGTATGAAATGGGAACAATTAATCTACATAGAATGAATAATCGAGTTTGTCATTAATTTCACTTCGACTTCACGGTGGTAAATTAAATCAATAATCTTTGACCAACCACTCACTTCTTGGTTCGCCGTATTAACACCCAGGAACATTGAATATTTCAGCATAATGCATCACTGGTTCATTGTTGCTGGTTACCCCGAGAAGGAAATGATTTTTTTGCTTTACATTAAGGTTTGGTGTTGCACACTAAAGTTGTGGCCATATATCAACTTGGTTTTCTCCAATAACTTAGAAAGGAAACTACTTGTGCATGGAAATTTTAGCAGCCTGTAAGTTGGCATTTACACTATGGCTTCATTTGCAAATAATCAATCTATACTAGCAATTGGCATATACATGCATGCACAAATATAGTCATCTATATTGTGTTCAAACTTCATGAGAAGTAACAGAATTTTAATCACTATATCGCGATGCACAAGCCCGCACCAACTCAGCAGCACATAAACAAACCTGGATGGTATTTCTAGTTAATTATACAGTAGCAGTACATAGTACATACTCTATCAAATACAAGTACATGGAAAAGCTTATATCACACGATTATAAAATAAGTAGTGTGCATGTCCAAATTAACGAACTCCAAGATCGGGAACACAAAGAGAGAGAGAGAGTGTGTGTGTGACAAAGGACAGGTTCTTAGTGCGAATTGATTCAAGATCCCGTTATTAGAGTTTTCCGTATGGCAGTAATTTTAATTGCCTCTAATTTCAATGCACACATAGTTATGAAATCCTTGTAGTAACGAGATATTCCTATTACTCAGGGTTCATGTGAATGGAAAATTCAGTGGTGAAAGTAGTTTCTTCGCTAAGGAAAAAAGGTGAAGTTGAATGTGAAGTGGAACAAAAATTTGAATTTGTAAAGCTCCATATTACGGTTGTCTGTGTTGGGTGTAATCGATTGGTGTTATCAACTTGAGAGTGATAGTGATTGGTGTTATCAACTTGAGCAGTGAGTGACCGACAAATATTTGTAAGCCTGAGGCATATCTGTTATTAAAGAGGTTGTGCAAAAGAGAACGATTATGCCGCGGTAATAAAAATTTTGCCTATGGAAATTGAATTCATAATTTTCACTTTGATTGGGTAGAATAACTAAAGTCTTGGAAAAACAATTTGTGTTGGTAAACTGAACACGATGTCCTGAATTCTTAGTATGTGCTATCCATTGTGTACATTAATGTTTAGCCTAAACCTCATATCAGTCTGTGAGTGACAACGGTATATTTTAGTATCATCTTTGGATGGCTACATCGGTGGTTTGGGTTGTTTGGACATTAATATTAGAAAGATGGAAAATGAGTTTTCTTTAAGGTAGTCACCATAGATAAACTTGGTTTTCTCTAATAACTCGTGCACGAATACTTCAATTGGTGAACCAGTATCATTTTTGCCAGCCTAATACAAAATTACGCAATGGCTTAATCTACAAGTAATCGATAGTGCGATTAATCGGCACAAATAAATAGTGATTCAAGACCACAGTAAGCATGCACAAATGTTGTCATTGATGTTGTGTGCAAAATTCAGTACAATACTACAAATTCCGATTATCTGTTTTTTACAATACTACAAATTAACTCAGCAAAAAATAATCAACATGAAATTGTAATTCTTCTTCCGTCCGAAATACTATCATCGCTTCAAATACTCGTACAATAACATGAAATGTGACTTCGACATTGTCAATTGTCGCTACCTAAGCCTCCTACTAGCTCGTGTACACGACTATGCCATGCATTTAGTTGTCTTACTCCCACGTCAACATCTATACATCTATAGTTTAAAATCTAACCTACTCGTCCAAACAGACCAATTTCCTACGACAAAAGCGATAAACAGTTTAAGCATAGACTACGATGATCACCAGAACACGAATCACACTTTCTTGTGAAGGGCCAACTCTGAAATACATAACATCGTAAACTAATACAAGCACTAGGGCTGGGAAAATTTACAGGAATTAACAAAGCAACGAAGCATCATAATTAAATAAAATTAATTTATACTACCTCAAGGGTAGGCTGTGCGCATAGTTAAATTACTACTACAAAACTCCTCTTAATCAACTTCTACAGCAACGTCCTGGCAACCAAGAAGAAGATTGTGGCAATTTCACACGAATGACCAGTTGACGAAAGAGAAGGCGATGCAGTGGACGCTGTTCTCTTCTGCAGCGAGGACTTTCCACGATATGGCTTGCTCGTACGAGACATGGCGACCCATTGTTGACATGCACAGTCCGGCTGGTAAGCAAGCAAAGCCCTGCAAACGGAAGTAAAATGAAAAAATTGATTGCAATAAAAAAAAATGGCGAAAACACCATTGAACTGAATCCAAAAACGAGGAAAGCTAAAATGACTTCATTATAAGTACCTGCTCCATAATCTTAGCAAAGTCTGAACATAGAGCCTTCCTTCCAGACTCGTCGAAGATCTTATCCAACGTGATATCTTGCAACGCCACTAGCGTAGTTTCTAGCATGTCCAAGCCTGCCTGGTTGGCAAATATAAACACTGGCAACGCCTACAACAAATAGAGAAAACTGGTGAGGGTTTCTACTAGATAAGAAGAGAGGTCAAGACTCAAGATTGAAATATTCACTTCGTCCAATTTCTAGGGAATGCATGACGATGACAACAACTCGGGTGGATTTAGCGTTATTTCATGATGTACTGGTTAGCAAAGACGACGTGTCTAACACAAAACAATTTATCGTTACTAGTGATAAGCTAACAAGGATAAAACAGTTCTAAGCCTTCAAAAAATATGCATGGGTAGAAAAGCGTAAAGTAGAGCCATACCTTCACTGAGCAGCACAAAATCGCATCCGGATGGTGCCAGAGATCTTTCAACATTGAGTCACCATGCAGAGAATCCGATCTCAGTAGCTCTGTTCCTAGATGGTAACTGAGGAGAAACAAAAGAATCAATAAATGGAAATGACAATCTAGCCTCTTTCAAGAAAAGCCTGCCCAAGTAACAGCAAGACAAATAATTGGTGTTCCTAAAACGATGGTGGTGCATTCTGCATACAAAATAGGTATGGTTTAAAAATCGACTGATACGTGTCACGTTCTGAGTTTGACGGCGACAACTTTCCCAATTTATGCACTTAAAATCTAATTGAGGACAACAAATATCCTTGGGGCAACATCATCTTGCAATTTGCAACGGGGAGGTTCGTGTTGGTTGATAATGTAATTCAAAGCCATCAAGGGAGGTGAAATATGATACGGTATCTGTATCAATATTATTGTATTATTTATTTATTTAGTTGTCTAATCAATTGTTAGTATTTAATTATGTTATTCGGGTTAATTAATAATCCGGGCTTGGCCCGTTAGGTCTAGGGTTAGGGTTAGGGTCCAGCAGTTTATCTATTTAAGTATTTGTAATTCCCCAGCTTATTAAATAAATCAAGAAGAATATTTTAGTTTATCAGTTTTACTATCGTGTGCGAGTGTGTGTGCCCGATCGTTACCCGGGGGGTAACAAAATAGGTTTACAGGGCTATAGCAGATCAATGATTTTTTCAGTAAAATAGTGTAAGAAGTACCTGAAACTTCAATTTTTATTTTTATTTTTTTTATTCAATTTTATAATGCGGGATTTAAAATTTTAACCCCGTGATGCTTGTCAATTACCAGAACAACATAGAGTCAGAACCAATTAAATTGTCTGGCAGGGAAAATGAACATGATTCAGGAGAAAAGAAAACACAACTTGCCTGTAGCTTTGGGAGATCCAGTGAGCCAGGGTAAGAGCTTCGGGAGCGCCAGAAGACAGCTTCGTGCCTAAGGTGGGGCTCGACCCTGAAGGGGAAATCGCCAATGCAACTCTCTGTACAGAGGAAATCACACTTCGGACATATTGACGAGCCATGGCTGCAATATTGTCTTGCAGATTGCTCTCAAACGGAAACTGAAAAGCAATAGTGAGCACCGATCGTGTGTTCGAACCCGAAGACGCATCACCAGAGGCCTGGTTTGTTGCTGGACCAACTTCGAGACTCGAAGTAAGATCAAGTGTCCTTTGCGCACTCAATTTGTCCTGCGTGTCACCCTGCACAATGGTAAGATCAGTGATCCGATATGCGGAATATGCAGAAAAGAGGAAAATGGTCTTTTAGTGACAATAGTTGAATCGTCTTCCATGAACATGAGTAATAATACTTGATTAGGGTTCTAATGTTCTACGAGTGGGTTTGGCGTGAACTTTTTGGATTTTATGTTGTCTTAAAAGATGCTGCAAAAAAGTCCGTGACAGAAAAGTTATAGAGAAAAGATGTAGGTGTTTGGTAAAGAAAGTTGGTACTACAAAAAAGTCAGTGATGTACCAGTTTTGCTGTATAGTAAAAGTTACCAATATATCATTTTTGTCTTTTTATTGTTTGAAACGGTAAGTTCAAAAAAAGTTGTAATTGTAATTGAATGAAGAGGGCATTATCGTAATCTTTGTAATTAGGGGGGAAAAGTCACAAAAAACTAAAAGTCTTAAATCCCCTAAAAGAAGTTCATACCAAACCCTTACTATATCTACTCCCCGATTAGGGTTCTAATGTTTTAGGGTAAAATCTAACTGCCATAGTAAATTTCAATTGAACACTCAAGACATACAAAGTTACTGCTCGGCTGCATCGTGAACATGTTAACACATGGATGTTAATTACTTGCGTTGCACATTGCAGAAAAAACAGTGTGCGATCCACAAGATATATGAAAAAAGGGCAATATGATGTATGACGGGAAGCTCTAAAACTCAACTGATTTCGACTCCAGCGGGATGATGCGGAAACCAGATGGTAGTAGAAGGGCATCGTCAGGAAACATTTCATCGATTGGAGCGAAAACTAGTTCAGAGCAAGCTCCAACTGCATTCTCGTCGATTCCGCTACAGATCTGTAAGAAAAGCAACTCCGTTGAACATGCGCATATATTACCATCTGAACACCAAAATTCTCGCTTAAGAAGCACATACCTGCAGGAGATGGATGTCCCTTGACATGAAAGCATCTTCTTGAGCAAGTGAGTGGCCTTCCAGACGGATTACTTCAAGCATCTGACATGTGAAAAGAAAAAAAATAAACACTAGAACGGCTTAGCGGAGTTGTGACATGTTTTACTATTCAAAAACTCTTCACATTGGATCATTCGCTTGTTCTGAGTGTGAGAAGACGGCCAAAATTGAAAATATACCTCTTCATGTTCGATAGTGTGACCAAGTGGCATGATGATTTGACTTCCAGTGAACCTTGTGGGTCTCATTCCAGGGTATGCAAATGGGCTAGCTTTCAGAGCTGAAGCTGAATAAGCATCTACGTTGAAGTCAGCCCACTCGGATCGGTGCTCCCTAAGAAAGCGGACAAGCACAGCCGGAGGAACATTCTGGCACGATCAAGAGAACACGAAGACTTTTATTACAGGTGAAAGCCATTGCTAAATGCTTGTAGCCAACAATCTAGCATGACAAATTCTTAAAATTTGCAAAAATGGCTTTGAATTGCAGGAAGTTTTTTCTACAGTTTGAGCACTTACTTGCAGAAGCATGGATGCTTTTGCACACAAAATGCCACCAAGCATTGAAAGAGGGTTCGAATGATTGGGAGCAGCACCCAAACATTTGGTTGAATTAACCGCAACTATGACATCTTCAGAACCATCGCAGTTCAATGTTGACCAGCCATCATCGTTAAAGCCATTGACAGCGTCATTGAAGCCTCTACAAGTAGGAAGAAGGAAAACAGATAAGCGCACTAAGTCTCTAGAAAGGTGATTTGTGAAAGATATACAAAAATAGAACCTGCACAATCTTTGGCTAAAAGTTCGAAGAACAGCTGGTTGCCGGCCCAGACTGTATACCACCTCGCCGCTTGTTTCTTGAGCTATTTGCCTGACATATCGCAACGCCTACGAACGAGAGAAATTACCAAATAAGTTTAAGATCCACCTTCCCATCATGCACAAGCGAGTGAATGAATTAAAGCCCAAAACTTACCGCAATAGTCATTTTCTGAGCAACAACTTTTGATGATTCATAGAGCGGACGCAGAACCTCCGGCACACTCCAAGCCTAACAGATGGTAAAATTTAGTACGCCAGCCATAAATAAACAAAAGGTAAGGAGAGCTCTCAAACGGTTAAACCGTAACCGTAACCAGCCCGGTTGACCGTGACCCACCGGTTACGGTTCGGTGTAGTCCCAGCTAGCCCTCAGCTGGTTACAATTACGGGCCAGTTAAAATTCCCAACATCCTCTAAACGGCCCGGACCCCGGGACGGACCTCTTTAAGCAGGCCGGTTCAGTTCCGACGCCGGTACTTTTTAGTACCAGTAATATATATATATATATATATATATATATATATATATATATATATATATATATATATATATATATATATTATATTTACACACATATTTAATAGTTGTTTTAAAGGAAGTTAACCGGTTCGGTTAAGGCTACTGGCCGGTTCGGGCCGGTTATGATTTAGGTTTGGTTACGGTTTGGGCCGGTTGCGGTTTAGGTTTTTGGCAGGCCACTCACATGGTCCACCCAAACCTAAAACCAGCCCGGACCACTATACACTAGATCCTGGGCCGGTTTAGGACCATGAGGTCCCGGTTCAGCCCAGTTATTCTCTCAAAGGTTTTTTGTAGGCCGGTCCGCCGGTTAACCGTGGTTAGCCAGTCCGCCTGTTAACCGCGGTTAACCGGCCCACTTTACAACTGGGTAAAGAACCTATCAATCGGAAACAAACCTCCAGATTCAGATGGTCGACTATGTGGATGATTGACCCTCCACCCTCACAGGGCCGAATCAGATAGCCACTCGGAAGCATTTCAGCTCTCACAAATTGAGAAGCGGCAGCCGCATTCGGACCAGCACCGGAACCTGATAGAGATCTCTCGCAGACCTTCAAAGATTAACGACAAAGAAAAACAAAGATTAAATTAGCATTATTTAAGCACATCGGAGATCTATTGCTAAAACTTCCCCAATACGAACATGTCAAGAGTCTATAACCATACCACAAGACTACCATTGTCTAAACTCGTGGTGTATCTTAGAGTCCAGAAATCCCTCGCAGGAGCCAATGTGGTTGGAGCAAACATCTGAAAACAATCGCCCACAGTCATGTCTCTAGTAGGAACAAAACCTCAAGAATTTTTTAATTGTCATAGACGCCCATACCTGGGTGTAGACAAGTTCAATTGTTCCTCCACTTCCCGCAGGAAACATCGTGAACACCTCGAGGCTCCGACAGTCGCGGAACCAAGATGGACGATCCTTAAGGATCTCAGCAATCTGGTTACACAAATTTTACAAGAGATCACTTATTACACTAGCACAAAAACATAATACAAATTATAAGATAACTCCTTCGTGAGCTACAAAAAAGCTTACCTTGGTAGGTTCCAAACTCACTAGACCACAAGCGCGAGCCGCCACTCCACTGCAACTGTGTGAAATGGCAAAGATACCAACCGAATCCGGACCAGGCTAAAACACAACACATAGGGAAATAAAATAAAATAAAATTCAGACCGTGAATCTTTAGTACTAGATTGAATCCAATTGTCTAGAAACATGAACACAAACCTTCATCCCAGGCATCTGGACCCAATCGACAGCAGTTCCAGTAGCCTTGGATAGGAACTCTGCCAATGTCTCCTCCGCGATCGAAAGGAGTCTGCCCCAAAAAAACCCACAAAACAGAAGATCAGACACAATCACACAACAAGTTATAAAACCGAAGGCGGATCGAGTGTTGAAGAGCCTACCCAGCAGGGTTGTTTGCATCTCTGAGAGAATGCTGAGGAGTTGTTACCACAGACTCACAGCTAGCATCAGTTGTTGCTGCTGATGCCTGCTACAACATACATATATATATTCATCCTAAATTAGTAAATCTGATCACATCATGAAACATATCACCACAACAACAACAAGAATTCTTCATACTACATGGAAAACGGCAACAAATGTAGAACTCCCCCAAGTTCTTCACAAAATTATTTGGGTATTATTTGGGCCTAGCGATTTTATTAGCAAAACAATGCAATAATTTGGTAATCTTTTCATGGTGTCATAGAGTATACTTGTTCTACAATACCACAAAAAATTTACCAAATTCTTGTGTTATTTCGCTAACCAAATAGCTAGGCCCAAATAATTTTGTGAAGAATCTGGAGGAACAGAGGGAGTAGTTCTTAGATCTTGAGGAAGTTAAAACATGGGAACATGTGAATGAATCAAATAGCAATTTTAGGTAAAGGAAAATTGACATGCAGTATGCAATTGTTGGCGCACAGACACATCAAAGCAACAACAAAAATTCTTCAAATTACATCAAAAAATGGCAACAAATGTAGTAGTCTCGGATCATAAGGATTTTGAAACATGGGATTCTTCAAATTAGTACATCTGATCACATCTCGAAACACATCACAACAACAACAAGAATTCTTCAAACTACATCAAAAATGGCAAAAAATGTAGTAGTTCTTAGATCTTAATGAAGTTCAAACATGGAAATATCAAATATATCAAATACCAATTTTAGGCAAAAAATCAAAAATGGACATACAGTTTGCAATTGTTGGCGCATATAACCGTTCTCACAAACCAACTGTGAGACCTGTTTCTGCAACCTATCATTCTCCTCCATCAACAGCTTATTCATCGCCGTCAATTTCCTGTTCACCGTCTGCAATCTCGACGCCTCCTTCCTCTGCTTCTCTCGACACCTAAAAAAATCAAGATTTCCAAATCAGGATTCAAAAACCCTTCAAAATTATCAAGAAACCCAAACCAAAGATCGCAACTTTTCCATCAAAGCAACAATCTTTATTACCCAGAATTCAAAATCAAGATCAAACCCCCTTCAAATAATCAAGAACCCAGACCAAAGATCCCAACTTTACATCAAAGCACCAATCTTTATTTCACCAAACATGGCAACTTACACACCCAGAATTCAAAAATCAAGATTCAAACCTTCAAATTACCAAGAACCCAGACCAAAGATGGCAACTTTATCATCAAAGCAACAATCTTTATCTTACCTGCGGTTCTGAAACCAGACCTTGATCTGCCTGGGCTCGATGTTGGCCAAAATGGGACAGTCCCGGATCAGTTGCTGTCGCCGGAGAGAGCTCGGTTTCGGACACTCTGCATAAACCCGTTCCAGTGCCTCGACCTGTTCCGCGGTGTACCGGACGTATTTTCCGGCGGCGTCAAGGTGCTTTGTGATGCTCCCACTGCTACTCTCCCTTTGTGCCACCATCGCCATTTCTTCTTCTTGAAATTATCAAGAAACCTTCAAAGTATTCACCTTTGTTTGTGAAACTGAAAACCCACAACTCTTCCCTCAAGATTACAAGATTTCTTCTTCTTCTTGTTCTTGTTCTTTGAAAGACTTCAACTTTGGGTGTGAAATTGAAAACCCAGAAGCCAGATTAAAAAAAGCACAGAGAGGCGTAATCTGTGAGCTGAAAGGAGGTGGTTTTGAGGTAAAGATGGGTTCTTTCCTCGTGATATCAGAATCAAATCGGACGATCTTGAAACAATACAGAGGTAAGCTTCTCCGGGTTCTCGCAAAAAAGATTCAAGATAGAGCCAAACCACCTCAAAACCGAAAGTTCAATAAACAGACAAACAACACCCCCCACAAACCCAAAGATTGGATTTTTTTTACTGAAGCTTCGTCATTTAATTCTTACCCTCCCCAGAAATTCAAATCCACTCTCCGTCGTCGGCGATTCCAATTCCGGCGGCCACAGAAACAGACAAAGTTGGGGACTTTATCTCTTAAGAGCTCCAAAATTTGTCCACATGTACACCATTTTTACTCCAATCATGGTTTCAGGAGTGGGTGGTCAAAATTGAAATGACCCAGAATCGGTTTCATACGTTTAGAGAAAGAGGGAGTGTTAAAGTTGGGGACTTTGAGGGAATCGGACTTGGGTTGAAGCTTCCATAAGAGAGCAATGGAGAAACCAGAGAAAGAAAGAAAGAAAGAGAAGGAGTGAGAATTAAGAGAGACAGTGAGGGGTCTGATGGTTTGGTTTGTTCAAAGAAAGAGGGGCTCGCAAATCGAAAATGGCCAGTTTATATGCTGCTGCTAGTACCTGCCTGCCTGCTTTTTACTTTATCGGCAGTGGACGACTGCAATAAATAATTTACTCTTAATAATTAAATTCATAAATATAAGAACAATTTCAGTCTACAAATGAGTGGTAGCTGAGTGATATTCATTGCATTATGGTTAGGTTTGAACCTGACTAGACGTAGGATATTATATAATTTTTTAAGAAATATTTCAGTCTGTTTAGAATCAAGAGTGTCTTGACAGTATTTGGGCTTGGTGAGAAGTTGATGACGAAGCGGAGGAAGAAACGGACCAAACGGGGGAGCAAAACGAAGAGAAAACAAGCAGAAGGATCAGGGTCTTCGTGCGAAGACACTACTGGAGGCGGCCAATTAGTTATTTCCTTGTTCGTTTAGCTCGATTTTAGTATTTGTTTGGGCACAAGTTGTATTGTATATAGGCCTATATAAAGGCTATAGTTTCAGAAAAAAAAAAAGGCTATAGGTCGTGTATTACAATGTGTGGGTTGCATTTGTGGGTTTCTCTCAATAAAATCCGGGTTTTCAGGTCGTGAAGATAGCTAGCTCATCGCTAGTGAACCACGTTATATCGTGTGTGTTCGTGTGATCTTGTTTCGTCTAATGCGTCGTTCTCTAAATTCTGCTCAGATCATAACACAATCTACAAATGAGAGCTAGCTCGGTGGTAGAGCATTTGAAGCCGTGCATGATGTTCCGGATTTGAACTCGGCTATACGTAGAATATGATGTAATTTTTCTTAAAAAAAAAAAAAAAAAAAAAAAAAAAAAAAAAAAAAAAAATCAGTCTACAATTAAAAAATATGTTTTTCGCATCTAAGACGGTAGTTCAAGTGGTAGAGCGGTGCAAGCCCCTGCAAGAGATCCGGATTCACACGCGACGAAACAAATTTCTAACAAAAAATGTTTTTCTTCTTGAAGATAAAAAGTGTTTTGTATGTAATGCGCATTGGATTTGGTCTAGTATGAGAAAATCAGACTTTGCCTCCAATCCTACAGTTCTTCCAACTTCCAACTTCCAACCATGCTAACACACACTTTATTAGTAGTGCTTTTTTTTTCTTTAGAAAGATTATTACTTTAGTAGTGCTATTTCTCACATAATGTTAAGTGTTTTGTTTCAGAACGATGTTGCGTTGACGGAGATCTTTACTCTTAAAAGAGTTAATATCCAAATATGGTGGTGTGCAATTCAAACGAGGCTCACCTCACCAATTTAAAAAAAAAAAAAATGCTAGTTGTAATACTTCATATTTTTTCGTAGGGCCATTTCAGTAATTTAATCTAGTTTGTAATTTATTTATTTTATTTTTATTAAACTTAGTAATTAATAATTTATTTATAGTTATTTTATTAAGTTAGTTTATTCTTATAAATTTGATTTTAAATTGTACTTTTTATTTTGTAAAATAAGTTTGTTATACATTTCACTCAAACTTTTAGTTAATTCCATTGAATAAAACAATTCTGAAATTTTCTCTTTTTAATTTGGTTTATCTAAGTATCCTCTCTCGAACTTATTAATCAAACTTCTATTATCGGTCGAAATTTGTTGGCAACATTTTTATTTAAATTTTAATTCCTCGATTAAGTTATAATTGCTTAATTTTATGAATTCTTAAGGTTATTCGTAAGTCTCACAATTAAACTGGTGAACATGTCTTTTACCCGTTCCGCGAATACACATTCAGAAAAAACTAAATTTGAAAAGTTATCCTATCAACTAAGATAGTGAGTACACATATGGAGTTTAAATGGCAACTAAGTTTGGTGGTGGTCATAAGGGGTGTAATGACTAGTTTGGCTTATGACGTATTAGAAAACTGTTGTGTATCGATAAGAAATAACGTGAGAAAGTTGTTGAGGAAATTTACGCGAAAAGTATTTGATAAATTTTGTATTTAAGTTGTCGCGGAAAAATATTTTGACATCTTGTGATTGATAATTAACGTTTATGATTACTATTACAGTCGAAATGACAATACCAAAAAGCAGCAAAAAATGAATTTATTAAACACATTAACTTTTCATAAGCTGCTGTGGGAAATCAATTTCTTACCAAAAAATAGCAAAAAAAAATTTATTAAACACATTAATATTGTTTTTAAATTCAAACAACAACGTTCGAGAAAGAAGAATCATTACCAAACTAACTCTAAGTGAATTTTTTGAACTATAAGGGGCGTAAGTGGAGGTGATCATAAACTGGGAGGTGTAAGTGATATAACATCACAAAAAAAATAATGAAATAAAATAAAATAAATTAAACAAACCTTAGTATGCAGGATGTGGCTTCTTAATTCCAGACCAACATTTACCTCAAAAAAAAAATTCCACACCAACATTCTTAACAAAAAAGTGACATATTGCGCATGATAGTGGGACCACCTCCACATCCACCTCCTTGTACCAGTATTTCTTCTTCTGCGTCTACTAATCCTTTGCTGATCTCTTTTATCTTTTTAGACTTCTCCGGCGCCGATCGTCGGCGCACGTTGTTTTTGGTTGGTGACGTGTTGGAACGGTCGTAAATAATAAAGAGTAATGCTATATGTCTCAAGTCATGTGTCTCAAATACTTCCAAAACAGTTCATGTCAATAATATGGTCCCAAAGAGTAAAAGTCTGTATTATTGACATGAACTGTTTAGAATGTATTTATGACACATGATTTGAGACATATAACATTCTCAATAATAAAAATGTATCTGTGACACCATCGGTTTGAATATAATGTGAATTCAGTACGTATACTTTCAGTAGAACCTGTAACTATCCGAACATTTATTTTGCTGCAGATATGCTATCCGTTGATGGTTCTTAAAGGATATCCGTTCATTCATAACATTACATTGGATGAAATTTTATGAGAAGAAGTCTGAAAATAAAAAGGAAAATATGAGAAGATAATAGGCTTTACACATGCTCTGAATGCAAGTCTGTCTAGGGGATAAAATTATCTCTTTACACTATTCTAGATCTTTTTTCATCCATCAGCATTAGAAGAATCGGCACTTTAACAACTCCCCCCCCCCCCCCCCCAAGTCTCCTCCAGAATCCTCACAACATGCAACAACAATCTTGCTCGTATCAGAAGCCAAGCCTTCCAGCCACCAAAATATGAACCAACATATCAGAGATCACCACCCGAGAAGAATCAGAAGCAACTGCATCACAACAGCCTCCCTTTACTCCACCCATCCCCTCAAAGCCTAACCAGGATTGCTAGGACATTGTCATGGCAACAGTTCAAAGTGTTCTTGTATTATAGTCACTCTAGTTTTCTCCTAGTCTTGTTTTTCTCTTTGAACAATCTTTTCTCCCTCATAATGTTTTTAAAATGTTGGCATGTATTTTGTGATTTTATCTTCTTGGATGCTATAATATATTTATTCTTTTTCAAAACAAAAATACATAAAATATTCATCCAATCCGACTAACCTAATTTAGTCTAGTTGATAACTCCACTTTAGGAGTTATATTCTTATACGATTCACCATCGATTTGCGTGCGTTTAGAGAGATTTGTATGAGAAATTGACCAATTCTTATATGTTTTGAGCATACTTGAGTATTTAGACTTCATTGTGTAATCCGGGCGTTTTATGCATGTTTTAGGCTTTATTTGTCGCATTTGATCTTCCGGTATTTGTTCGTGTTGTGGATTTCAGGGACCGGAAGCTTGGAGTGCGGATTTTGGAGCGGAAGCGAACTTCGGAAAGAAAGAAACTCAAGGAATGCATGAGAGAATAGAAGAAGAGGAGAAGCTAAGAGGAGAAAAATAATTGGCCAAAAATTCAAGAGGAGTGAAAAGTGTTGGGTTTTTTGGTTGATTCAAAATCCTAGCATGGGATGGTCAAAGGAGGCTAATAGTTTTGGAAGTAATTACATTACTTTGGCAGCAAGGAATCTCTTTGATTCCTTGTAGGGGTCTACTTTGACTAATATATTTGGTAGTGTCCTTATTGGATTAGGAAATAATTCCTTATTTGTCTCGGATTAGTTTTGGACATTACTTAGGCTCCAAGTCTTGTACTAGTATATAAGTAGATGCTAGGGTCATGACTTGGTGTGTGCTTGTAATTGGGTTGTCTTCTCATCAATAAATTGTTTGGTTTGGCCGTGGATGTAGCTAGTCTCAAAACTAGTGAACCACGTAAATTCTTGTGCTCTTGATCTTGCTTTTGTTTGTTCTTGTTTTCTCTTGCTTTCTCACGTATTGGAATCCTAACAAGTGGTATCAGAGCCAGGTTACGTTGAGTCTCAAAAGAAGCATTGCCGAGTTCGTGATCAAGATATGTCGGGTTTGATGGGAAGATTAGGTTTCCGCTGGTTGGCCTGTGAAACAGGGGGCGCAAGCACACCAAGCCTTTGTTGGGAGGCCATCGAGTTCCTTGTTGTGGGAGCTATCGGGCTCTTGTTGTGGAGCATCGGAATTGTGGATCTAGTTTTAGAACATCCAGCACGCTTTCAGTTTTGGCATGCGTCAATCGATATGGCGTGCTCAACCCGACGAGTGATCTGGATCTACTGGATCTATATCTGGATTTGGGGGCTAGAAGATTTCAAGCCTTGGTGGAGGCGGCTCGAATCAACTAGCGAATTTAGGGAGAAACATCATTGAAAGAGGGAGTATCTTAAAAATTGTTCACCTGTAGATCTCGCTTCAGGTGGAGGAGGAGAGACGCTCAAGGTTGGTGATGATCTCTAGGCCCCTTGAGGGCGGTTTGGGCTCCTGGCATGGAGCATGGGAGCGTGTTATTGGGCACGCGGGGTTGGTAGCGCGATTGGATCTTGGATTGGCGCGCTTTGGTTATTGGTTTTGTGCGCATTGGTGCGGATGACGGCGCAAATTGGCATGACATCGTTTGATAGGCACTTTGTTGCGAAGTGTCATTGGTGCAACGTTGGGGTATGCATTGTGTCATGGTGCATTAGTGAAGCGTTTATTGGGACGCATTGTCTTTGTGTTTGTTGAAGACGCATAGACGCACTTGTTGGGGGGTATTGGGAGTGTGTTCGAAATTCCGCAAACTGGGAATACACTCGGATTAGGTTCATTGGATTGATGAGAAGAATTGGTTCGGTAGCTATGGAGTTTGAATCAAGGTGGAGGTTTGTTGGGTTTTTTGGTTGATTCAAAATCCTAGCATGGGATGGTCAAAGGAGGCTAATAGTTTTGGAAGTAATTACATTACTTTGGCAGCAAGGAATCTCTTTGATTCCTTGTAGGGGTCTACTTTGACTAATATATTTGGTAGTGTCCTTATTGGATTAGGAAATAATTCCTTATTTGTCTCGGATTAGTTTTGGACATTACTTAGGCTCCAAGTCTTATACTAGTATATAAGTAGATGCTAGGGTCATGACTTGGTGTGTGCTTGTAATTGGGTTGTCTTCTCATCAATAAATTGGTTGGTTTGGCCGTGGATGTAGCTAGTCTCAAAACTAGTGAACCACGTAAATTCTTGTGCTCTTGATCTTGCTTTTGTTTGTTCTTGTTTTCTCTTGCTTTCTCACGTATTGGAATCCTAACAAAAAGAAGCAACTCACTGGAAGTAGAGGATCACAAATTGTGATCACAAGATCAAGTGCAAGACCACATGGAAGATCAACGTGATCCTACAATTAAAAAAAGGTGATCATATGATCACAAGATCAAGTGCAAGACCACATAGAAGATCACCGTGACTCTACAACTAAAAAAGGTGATCCTAGGATCACAAAAGGTGATCACAAGATCACATTATTGGATCTGGCGTGAGTAGAAAGGGGTAAAAGTGTTATTTCTGAAAACTAAAAAGAATGAACGGGTTTTAATAGTAGAGAATGACCTAGGGCTCAGGAGATTCATCAAGGGGACGCCATTGGAGAGAAGATGAGCTTTCTTGGGAGCTTGGATACCATCGTTTGATTTTCTATTCTCTTCTCTTCTCTACTTTTTGTTGATGATCAATAAACTTTGTACTTTGATCATGTGTTTTAGTAGCTAAATCTTCTATTCGGGATATCTCATAGGTAGCTAGGGTTTGAACACCATGTTTCATGATTTATGGATCTTGTTTCATGCTTATATGCTTAATTGAATGTGTTTTGTTTAGTTATGCTTGATTCATGAGTTTAATCTATCTTTCATACTGTTAGACGTAGCAATATGATTGATCTAGGTGATGAATATTAGAGGAATCAATATTCGTTGCTGGAACTTGAATCATGCACTAGCTGTATCTAGGGTTGAGGAATCTTGCTAGTTGGCTAAGAACTAAGAGTAGATCAAGAGAACATAATGCGTAGTTAAACTTGAGTAGGCTAGAGGAATCATGTACGTGAGTTTAACTATAGGTTTTAGTTGAGGAATCTTCAAGGTAAATGTGCTCGTTTGGCTAAGTAGAGTACATTCGTGTTACTAGAACATAAATCATTAATGGTGTGAGACCCCTAGTGAACCGAAGAGATATCCTGATGCTTATCCCACATATTAATCTCAATTTTAATAATTAGCTTTTTACTTACTTTCTTAGATTAGTCAAACAAACTCAATTACTTGTCCACATTAAAGCTAATCATCCTAATTCGTTCACGAGAAGTCCTTTGGGTTCGACAAACCCGGATTTACCGGATATTACTACACGCGACAGCCGTACACTTGCGGTTGGATCGTGTCACTAGTTCAATCTAGTTAGTTTAAAGTGGATCGAACTATTTGTGCATTAATACTGAATAGATACTGCACAAACCAGAAAATATTAATCATTGATCATCAAATTCAATCCGGCTCTTACTCATTAAATTCAACCAGGTTAGTTTGAAAGTGGTATTGTTCTGGTATTTGCAGTCTTGATGCTAAAGCAAGTTATTCCATCCTCTTTTGGAATACTACTATAAAACGTACTTGTAGAGACTAAAATAAACCAACAAAAAAGTTGATATCTGAATCTATTGGGATTTGTTACCCCTTGGTTATATATATATGCAACTAAACATAGGATAAGAGATAAAATATAGGCATTTGTTTTTTAATATTCAAAAGTGTTTAATTTAGTATCATCTATCCATTCCCTCAAAAAATAAAGTATCATCTCTCCATGATAGACAAATAAAAATAGTTGGATTGATATATCATCAAATATTAGATAAATAAACCACTAAATAAATAAAAGAATTTATGGAAATAGGGCTTCTGCTTTTGGCATGCGTGAAAAGAAGCCTCACATGCTGCCCAACTGTACATGGCTCTATCAGTCTATCCCCTCACCTTCTTCCCCAGCTAATTATTCTTTTATAATATTACTATTTGTGTTGGAATTTGTTGTTAATTAATTATTATAATATTTTTTAAATCATGTTAATTTTGTTATGTTTATTTAAATATTACTTTAATATATTTGTATAAGCGATAATATTACTTTAATATTTGTATAAGCGACAATCGCTGGTCGTTCCTTTTTCCAGAAAAGGCTACATTACATTTCATCGGAATCATTAAAACCATTTGTTTTATGAGTCGTGTTAAAACTAATCTTTTTGGTTCAATGATTGTGTAGTTTATTATGCACAAAGTTTTTCGTTGTGGCTATCTAGTAAAACTTGTGGTTTCTACTATAAGCCGTGTCTGATTCATAATATCGAGAAAAAGAGGAGTATTAGGGCATCTCCAATAGTCTAGGCAAAATGCAAAATATAGAGAATATGATGAAAAATTGACCTCCAATAGACAATGCATATGCTCATGCATTTTGCAGAACATGCATCCTCCACTCCATTAATAGCTAGCAAGAAAGTAGGAATGCAAAATTTTGTGTCTATCTCTCTCCTCCCATGCATCATTTATATGTATATTTTAACTTCTCAAACTACAATATGTATAAATTGCATTTTACTGCTGGAGCAAAACTACAAATGCATTTCATGCAAAATTTAAAACATGCAAAAAATACCTACTACTATTGGAGATGCCCTTAGGGTATCACTATTGTTGTTAGTTTAAGAAAAATATTTCACATTTTGGTTTAAAACAGTGAACCCCTCAGTACTATCAAACTTTACCTCAGTAAAGAATTGCAATTTAATAGTTTTTGTGCTCGAACAAATTAAATATATAGCAGTTTCCAAACAAGAAGAATCAAATGATACATAGTAATACTGGTAAATACAAATAATTTGGTGAATCGTCACAAAAGTTATTCTTTTTTTTTAGAAATTTTATGTATTCAGATAATTATGTTAGGTAGCAACACTTTTGTAAGGAAAAATGAATACAGAATTTAACAATTAAGACATGCAAATGGGTGTTAGCACAAGTGGTAGAATAATTTAAAAACCTCCGCATGTTGTCGTTTGTTCGAACTCACTAGAATGTTGTCGTGTGTTCGAACTGAGTAGACGACAAAAACAGATAAGGCTAAAGAAAAACAGTTAAGACATCAATCAATACAAACATCAGTAAAGAGACTGACGTAAATAAGAATTCACATTATCCTCCATGAATTAGTGGTGATTACTGGTACTACTTTGTATAGATCTCCATTTTCAAAAGCAAGGATTTTGCAATCTTCCCAAATAAGACTTTGAAATGTCTCCCTCTCCTTAGGGGGCATTGCCAATAGAAGGGGAACACATGGAATCCAAAATGGGAGGAAACTGAAAGTAAAAGAAATTGACTTTCCAAAACATTGAAAAGCTCTCTTCTTCTTCTTCTTCTTCATGGTCCATATTTGGTGTTGTCGGTATGATTGTGGGTAAATCAGACCAGACCACTCCACTATACACTTCACGCATCTCTCTCTCTCACACTTTCTCTAAGGAAAATTATATATAGGTAGTATATTCTTTGATGTGTACACATAAGGTATATTTGAGAGGGATGTCATCAATCATTTGGTTTACTTGTGTTGCATGTTATGAAATTTAGGGATATACTAGCAAATGCTCATTCAATTTGGCCATAAACTGCAAATAGGTGTTAGGTTCAAAGTTTGAACCCTATTAGAGCATTCACAGTAGACTATTCAAATGGAAGTTATTCTGCAGCAGACTGGCTAAACCAGATACTATTTTAGTCTCCTAATTTCATGCTAGCTAGATGTGGCGAGTCAACACATCCTAGCTACATTTATTTTTTATTTTTTGTTTCACTTTTAGATAGTATTGGTACAACACTACTGGAGAAAATCTACCCTACTAAAATGAATAAGTTGAATTTGCACAAAAATGTAGCTAGTTTGTAGATAATACTACTGTGGATGCTCTTAGATGTAGACTAGATTAGAACATTATAATGTTCTATATAATTGACGAAAGAAAAGAAAGAAAATTAATTGACCACAAACTCAAATATAGTTTCAGCTAGAGATGGTTTATTAGGGCATCTTGCATGATCTGGGGAGCATATCCGATCAACTTATAGATGCATTGTGGTTCATGATAATCATACATCAAACGAAAAATAAAAACAGAAAATTTCCGCTTATATGATGAATAATTCGACCGATTATAACTCACATCGGATAAATTGATAAAAGTATCATTCTTTCTACTAGGGGAATATAGACCATTGTAAATTGGGATATTGTCGAAAATATATTATTGGGAAGTCAAATCCGATGGAGACACGACAAGTTGTGGAATAAATAATGCAGAAAGCCAAATGTAGACAGTATGAAAATATCATTCCACTAGCTCAATATTAGAACTGGTAATATTTACAATTGATTATGGCATTGTAAAAGACCGTGGGTAATTAAAAAGCTCCATAAAAAACTTTCAGCTAACAAAATTGAGACTTTCTTTATGTGAATTCACTAAATAATATAAGTAAACTGTGCATACAAAGCACATAAAAATGATACAATTACACAAATTACTAGTAGTTTTAAATGAAGGTGCTACATAAGACAAATGATAATGTGATAAATCTAACAAGCTTAATTTAAATGCAAAAACAACAAGGACTAATAATATGCAATGCATAGAACATTTTTTCTTATGCTACATGTGTTTCAGCATGATCTTCTCCCTTGACTTTTTCCACCACCGGATCACTTCGACCCGATGACTTGATTAGCAAACCGATGCAAAAATTTGGCAATATTTTCATTACTCCATAACACCATGAAAATGCTGTAAAAAATACATTATTTTGCTATCAAAACACCGGGTCAAAATGATATGAATTGAACAAATTAAACTGAGAAAATTCTTCTGAAACAGAGAAAGTATTTTTTTTCTCTCCAAAGATATAAGCAGTACAATCAAGGGGGCATCATGAGCAATAAGAAAGTCAAATGGGGGTCATATAAATTCCCTAAACTTTAGGCGATGGGATTAACATTCCTCCACTTTGTCCCCCCTCACATCCCTCTCTCACTCCTATCTCTATCACTATTGATGTGTTTATTTGGTTTTGTTTTGATGTTTCTTGATCTCTCTCTGTGTTTGTAAATGGGTGGAGGGTAGCTATCTGCTTTTGCCATGAGCCATTGCTTTTTTCATAGGAAAGGAATAAAATTTGCCAGTGCTTCCTCTACCCCCCCTCTCCTCCTCCTCCTCTTTGGGCCCACCCATCTGAAAGTCCAAATCAAGTCCCCACATCTTTTGTGGGCCCAACATGTCTGGCCCAGATCCATACCACTCTGTTTCTTCTCTTTCTCCCCCTCTTGACTTTTATCACTATTCACTGGGTCACTTTGACCCGGTGATTTGGGTAGCAAAACGAAGCAATTTTTTGACAATTATTTCATGGTGTTGTAGAATAAGTGTTACCCTGTCATGCCATGAAAAATTTATCAAAAAATTATATCGTTTTGCCATCCAAATTACCGGGTCAAAGTGAACTAACTACGAGTGAAAAAGTCAATAGGGGGAGAAAAAGAAGAAACGGAGTGGTATCTCTCTCCCAAAAGATATACTGTATGTATGTGTGCATTTGCAGGGGAATTCACTATTACTGATGTTACTGACATGGTGCTCTCCAAATCATCAGAATTAAAATTACGTGACATGATTTTTTCTAAAGCATCATAATTAGAATTTTTGTGATTTTTTCTTGAATTGTGTAGTCCTGAGGAGCACACTATCAGCAACTCCAAGAGCACTGAAAAACATATCACGTATTTGTATGTTTTAGTTGCGTAAAACACACATGAAAATGCTGGGTGACATGGGACGCCTCTTTGCTTTGATGGGTTGGTGACCTTTTAAGTGGAGACTATGCCCTACCCCCACCTCATTCAAACCCTTCAATTCTCCAAAATAAAACATCCAGTTGACCTTCTTGAGTGAGTTTTCTCATGGTGCAAGATTATGTGTGTAAACATGTTTCCCACAAATAATGGGGAGAATAACAGTAAAGATGTTTCTTACATTAGAGTAATTTTTCCGTTATTCAAGACTTTACACAATGTACAATCATTTGGAGCTCGGGTCCTGTCCTGCTACAGCATTGCATAATTGGCTTTGTCAAGTCAAAAGATTTAAACTACTACAAAACATTAACATTGCACATATATTACAGATTGAATGCGAGTCTTGGTGCAACTAAAGTACTAGAAGGTCACGGGTTCAAGTCGTGGAAACAGCCGCGCATAGTGGGAGTTTCGTGCATCGAACTGCCCTTATCATTGAAACCTTTATTACACAATGGGTGAAAGACACTTTCACCCACTCTATACAACTTCCCCCCCCCCCCCCCCCCCCCCCCTAATTTGGGAAAAGCACACTTTTATCATTTTAGGAAACTTACATTCTCTTATTGTGACCGCGTCCGTCTCTTTTACCCTACACAATTCAACAAGCTTCTTCAAACTAGACTCTCTCAAGTACTTGCCCTCTGACTATCACCCTCTATCTCCCTCTAACTTTGCTTGCATACTGCACCAACATAGTTCCACCACCACCACTACTTCTCTCTTTTTTTTAACATCATTGAAACTACCATGCTCTTGTTGTTTTCCCCATAAAGCTTTTAAGCCCACAAATGGATAAAGATGACAGTCCTGAATCTATGGTAGTTGGGGTGGTTGTTGATTCAGAGAAACACAACCCCCTTCCTTGTGGCTCTTAACATAACCATCCCCCCTTATTCAGCAAACCAAGAGTATAAAAATTGACAGCTCCAATCTTTGTTTTTGTTGCTTCCTCAATTTAGTGATTTAACTACCTGATGTGAACCCATTATCAGTACAATAAGGACCAGAATTGTTAGCCCATTTTTCACTAATGATTACTAGAATTCCAATGTTTTTTCCAACACAATTCGTTTTGAACTTTTGTTTATTTGTAGAAACCAGACCTATGGTTGAGTGACAACTACATCAGTGGTGTTCCAATGTTGGTCATTTGGCCACTCTTCAATAGTTTCACTAGATAGTTTTTACAATCGGACCGGCCAGTTCGACCGCCCGAACCGGTGCTTGACGTTCGGGTAATCGGCTTGTACATGTCGTCGAACCGTTCAAAGTCAGTCAAGACATCACTCCATAGTCCATTTCTCCCCTAAAATCGTTTCGTAATTACCGTTCATCTTTGAGCACAAATAGTCCTAAGGGCACGCGTAGGGCACTTCATTGCCCTTCGCACTGTCCAGGTCCGTCAAAGTGCCGTTTCTCTCACCCCCTATGTAATATTAGCATCGACTTGTGCAAGAACACTTAAAATGCCCATTATGAACGACATACATTTGCCCCCACTACTGGCATTTGGAAACACACACTAAAGAGTACGTGAACAGTCAATTCCCAACGTTGGGTCTTATAGGCTTTTACCTCCATGGTAAAAGCCTATAAACCCCCAACTTTTTCAATGACTTTTAGCCTATACTAGTACATCATAATAGAAAATATGATTATTTGGTCTGTTTCATCTGTTTATTTTTAGTTTGACTTTTTCATCCGCAGCCGTGTCAATTTGACCGTGTGGATTGGATAGTAAAACGATTCAATTTTTCGGTAATTTTTTCATCGTGTTGTGGAGTAAAGTTTTCTCTACGACACCATGAAAAGATTACTAAATTCTTGCATCGTATTGCAATCCAAATCACCGGGTCAAATGACCTGGTGAATAGTGGTAAAAGTCAAATTAAGAAGAAACGGAGAAAGTACAACTTGGACTACTACTAACACAGAACAATCTCTATGCCGCTAGACATTGGGCTAAATGCCAACCTAGTAACGATCTAGATGTCAAAGAAGCTGCTAAGAATTAATACTGAAATGAAGATCAGCTAATCTTTGTCTACCTCAGAATTGAATTGTGACACAGGTACCTTGCACGACCAAGCGAAAAGGCGCACGAAACATCATTACAAGGAATGTCAAGAACATGTGAAATGGTTTCAATGAGAGTAAATGTCTTGCAGCAACAATAATCAATCCTCTGCACATTTTCAGCATTGGCATTGCTCAATAATAGGACACCCTCCCAAGGTCTAGTTCAATTACTTGTAGAAAGAAAATAACTACTACCACATTTAATGAAATCAAACTGTGACCGTCAACAACATTCTTCAGAGCAAACAACAAAGATGAAACTGTACCATATGCCAAAGGGGACCATTGGTTTTTGCAGAAATGGGTTCTTATCCAAAAAAATGAAAGATTTTGGGAGAAAATATTTTGGTTGCAAGTGTAAGGCACTATGTCATGTGTAGTTTTTTGCAAGTGTTGGGAAGAGAGGATGTCGACATCTTTGCCTTTATTCATTTGGCAATGTTGTTCCATACAAATTCAACAAATTCTGTTGAGGGAAGAAGAAAACATGGGATAGTTCTTAGGTTTTTCCTACTTTCAATGATGACCCAAAAACATTGGGGGTATAATGTGTTCCTCAACAAGACAAGATGATGATATCCATTTGTGCTTGATTTCTGACACATTCTATCTACTGGGTTTGTCTATGATGCATCATTTTTCAATCCACCAGTGTGTGTCTGTGATTATCATGTTAGCAACCACAGGACACAAAAAACAATTTTCAGGGAAGTTATGGGACATTTTCACTAACAATGGCAACTCAATACATGTTCTCTGCGGCAAAACATGTTCTCTGGACATGAATCGGATCATGGTGCTAATACCATAATGCAATTTCACGGTAGCTATAAGCCTAAAAAACCTCTAAAGCTCTCTCACTCAGATTTTTGAAGCTCAAACCAAAAGTGCAAACATCACTTCACTCCAACAGATGACAAAGAAGCAAAGTTAGGAACACACAGAGCAAAGTTGATGAAAAACTAGCAGGAAATGCAGCATAAGACCATCTAATGACAAGTTCACAGGATAAAGCGGTCAACCACAAAAGCTACATCTTGACTTGAAACATATTTAATATTGCAGATTTAAATTAAGTCCGGCAAAATATCACTCTGGAAAGACGAACAAAATTAAACAATCTCAAAACCAAGATAACCATATCTATATATAATGGTTCTAGCATAAAACCTATTCCATCCATCATCAAATTTTGAGCAGTTCCAAAAGCTTATCTGTCTCTTGTCCTTGCAACTGATCATTCCCCTTCTTACTCAAGGTCTCATTGACATGAACTGAAGAAGCCATGACTGTTGATGCTTCTCCCTTACGAGCAGGTGGAGCAGCATAAACAGGCACAGCTTGCCTAATACAGACTGGAGGGGCGACTCGCATAGGTTGGACCTGGATCACCGGAGGTCGTTGCATGGGAGGTGGTGGAAGCGGCGGCGCAGAGAAACAAGGCACGGCGGTTCTCATTGTAACTGGTGGAGCAATGCCTTGATACGGCGATCGGCAATGCTGAATTGGAACATAAGGTGGTGCTCCTGCTGCAGGGAATCGTTGAGGTTGAAGCAGTGGTGACCTCATTGGGATATCGTTTGTCACTGTGGATGTAGGTCTAGGCCTAGGCCTAGGAACTGTCTTTTGGCAAATTAAAGGAAGGATTTTAGATCTAGTAAGTGAGCGGGGCTGTGGGCTTGATAATGGCTTTGGATTCTGAATTCTGAATTTCCTTTCAAATGGTGTTGGAGAACTGGAGAAACTCGCCATTCCTATCTTTTCCTTCAAGCGGAAATTTAATAGTGCTCTTGCGATTTTTATTTGTTCTAGCTCATCGTTGTTCTCCACCTCGGACGATGAAGTTGCATCTTGCCGTGCCACTGGTCATATAATTAATAAAAGAGGTGAGAAAAAACATCAAGAAAGTAACACGATTGTTCTGAATTAAAACAAAGTAAACTGAATTCCTAGGGAAAAGTATAACCTAGAAGTATATCTTGACTGATGATGTTTATCTAGACAACTTAATTAGATTGACACCATATCAGTGATTGGATCAGCATATGAGAGAGAAAACACCAGGATGCTCATCTCCTCTTTGTACTCTTCCCTTCACACATAGTTAGAATTACAGGATAAAGATCTCCATGGTTAACAGTCACAAGTCAAATGGTAAGATTATTCCTCACATAGGCGGGATCAACATATCAGAATTCAGATTGTATAAGATACATGTAATATCCAACAACTAAAATGAGTACGGGTGTCGTATCCAAAGGCTCCATAGGGGCACTAACAGCACATATCCAATAATTATCTATTCCAAGCTAACATCTTACAGAGGAGAGGGATGGAAGATATAGGTTGGAGAAATCCAAGTTCCAAACTCCAACGTGAGAATGCTCGGTACCAGAGAGACAGAATTACTCCCTCCGTCCCATTTACATTGTCATGCTTTCCTCAAACGGAAGTACCAAAATCATTGTCCTACTTGTAAAAAGTTCTAAAAAATTTCAATTCACTTCCTACACACCCTTTTCTCTTTCTTACTTTTCACTTTCCAAAGAAGAAGCAGTATACATGACAAAGGACAATTTAGTAAATTTGTCAAAGTCAAAAGCATCTCCTTATAATTTGTGAAAAGGCGACCCAGACTATAATTTTGGGATGGAGGGAGTACCACTTTTGTTGGTATTAGCAGCTACAGTTCCATTTACTTTTTTACCGTTTACGTCCCTTATATCTATGGATCAGAAATAAGGGACATAAACGGTGACTTTGTACCGTCAATATGTGAAATATGTTGCAGCATGACAATAGTTTTGGTGCATTAACTTACACAAACTAGCCTCGGGTTTTGGTAAATAAGCACCGCATAACCTTACTGTTTGGCAATCGTCAAGTGACACCCTTATTTTTGCCTAAATATTTATGGGTCAATACCCCTTGACTAACGGATCGTTAGTCAAAGGATGACAATTCAAAATCAGCACTTTACAACTCAAAATCCCCATTTACCCCCACTGTAGATAACTCCTCACCACAAGCACACACACAGCCCCTGTTGCTGCCACTCACCGCCGTCAGACCAAAACTGAGAGTCAAGCCCACCGAAAACTAAAATTTCCGACGACTTGAACACAGCAAAAGATGGAAGTATATCCTGTAATTTTGTCAAATCAACAACAATTGGACACATTTTCACTAATTTGGGGATAGTTTCTGTGCAGTTTTGAGGTGGTTTAAGGTGGCTGAAAAGAACTTTGAGCAGGGCATAATCGATGGTGGTGATAAATTAGTGTTGAGGAGAAGACGAATTGTGTTTTGATATAAATATCAGGATTCGCTGATTTCGGTCGGATCGTCTTCAATTTGGGATGAGATGGAATGGGTGGTTGTTTCCGGTGTCAAGAAGAAGAAGAAGCAATCTACCAATCAAACCCCAACCCACCATCAACGATTTGTCACTGCCCCTCTTCACGGTCAAGCAACCCCAAAACCATCTCTTTACCCTCACACACGAAGAACCCAGAGCACTGCAGCTGCTAGTACTGAAGCCACCATGGCAAGAGCTCAGACCCAACAAACTCAGATCTTGATTTGTCTAACCGATTCCCGGCCTCTATCGTCCTCACCGACATATCCCGGAAGCATTCGTGGTTGAATTTATCGACTGGCTAGAGTGCTTCACAACTGTTCGAGAGGGACTAGGCCACGGCTGGAGAGGATTTGTGACTTGTGAGGTTCTGGGTCTCTATGTTGGTGGGGATGTAGCTCCGGGTCTTTATACAGATCTAGAGATAAAAATCGGTGGTGGTGGAGTAATCGGCCGTATTTTGGTGGTGGTGGTGATGGGCTGGTTGGTTGAGAGATTGGTAGTAGTAGTTTGGGTGATAGGGAGTGTTAGGTGCGGCGTAGGGTTTAGAGAGAAAAATACGCTGATGGGAGAGGTTAAGGAGAAGGGTATAGCTGTATAGGTCATAAATAGAACAAGCGCTTTTGGCCAATATGGTAAACATATAAACATATATGTCCCCGTTAGTGCCGTTAGGGTGTCCCTTGACAATTTTCAAACAGTAATGGTAGTCAATGCTTATTACAAAAACGGCGGTTAATTTGTGTAAATTATCCTTATTGGTAATATTTGTTTTCCTTGAGAACTCCTTTTAATTATATGACTAATTATATGCCTTGATCATTTTGAAATTTTTTAAAAGCCTTAGGTGGCTTGTTTTGCTTCATCATAATAGCTAGAAATTTGCAAACGACAAATTCCTAACAATACAATGTCGAAATCGAAAACTTTAAGAGAGTGTTATTTCCTAATCTCATATATTCTACAAACCACCAAACAAAATTATGTTAAAAAATACTACGGTAAGTTCCCCCATTTAGGAAAAGATGAATCATTGATGGAGGATAGTATAAATAACAGTGTTTGTATTTACCGTTTCAATTGTCTAACAGTCTACAATACCTATGTAATCAAATCAAAATTATGGGAAGCCAATTATAGGAATTTGTGACACCTATTACTTTCTCTTAAGAAATAGGGGAGGGCAGCTTACATTGTTTTAGTGACGTCCAAGCTGCCATTGCCGCATTCTTCTCAGCTTGTTTCTTGTTCTTGGCAGGTTCACCAGTAAATGTAATGTCAGCAAGTTCTACCATCCCCGTGAAGATAGGTTGATGACCAAGTCCTGACCTGAAGGTCGTGTACCTCGGCAATGGGGCTCCAACCCTCTGCGCAATCTCCTGCAGAAGGTTCTTGTAAACACCCGTCTCATCCTATATCCACAAACAAATGGGAAACAAGATCAGACGCTTTTTTTTTCTTTATAGTAATAGAGCAAGCCAACTGAAACTTGACTGAACATAACTTGAGCTTTTACAGTTCAACATTATCGTCTCTATTTCCCCTGAACAAATACTGATAAAGAATATCCAATACTTGCTTTATGATAAAAACTCTCGAAAAATAGCACCAAGTCCTTTAACTTCTTTTAATTGGTTGAAAAACACAGATAACATGTGTGCTAATGTGCTACCCCCCCCCCCCTACAACTGTAGATATGAGTCAAATAGATTGAGAAATTGTTTTCTGGTATCACGAACCCCTTCTTTCATCAAGGTGGACAAACTATCATCCAAAGTTTGCGAACACGCGATACATGCCTGTAATGAAACAATTTAGGTTGTGATCTGACCACATTCATTCCGGAAACCTGTGTTTTTAAGAATGAACCATAGATCCACTCTAGTATAACTATCTGACATTAGAGACAATGTCATCTTTGGTCAAACAGAAGCAGATTATCCCTCTTCTATAGCCAACGGCACCAGTTCTAACCAAATTACTACCAGCAAAAATTACTCGAGAGACAGAGGGAGGGGAGATATGTCCCCACTCTAATTCTTAAGCCCACTTTGATTAAAAGATTTCATGAGCTTGTTGATTGCTAGCAACTATTGGTAAAGAGCAGGTTAAGGATCTGAAAAAAGAATGGCTTAATTGTCAACCAAGGCCATTTCGTGAAGAGGTAAGTAAATCAGATTAGATGAGAGAAACCACAGATTAGTAAACACTTCTGAAAGACAAGGGATCATAAAGGGAATTGGATTGGATCAAAAGTTATTGAAGTATAACTTGTTCAATAAACCAATATGATTTGTCCTCGTGCAACTCAAATAACTGGGCAAGTTATTTCAAATAAGGCAGCCTGAATTGTGATACCAGGCCTGTAATTAACATGAACTCGGCATGGTGCTAGTTACTGCTAATGAAATTGGAATGGTGTACGTGCCTGACTATCTAATAATGCAGCATGAATTGTGAATTCTGAAGCTGCCTGATAGTGTGATACCAAGCCTGTAATTAACATGAATTCAGCATTGGGCTAGTTTACTGATAATGAAATTGGAATGGTGTACATACCCAACTAGCCTTAAGGCACCATCATAATTTAAGCACATACCCCAGTATAAGAGCTCACAGACTACAAAATATTGAAGCCCGGTGATATATATTGGTCCCAGCAAGTAAGGTACTGCTCCAGCTAACAAACTCTATTAACCTTGCATGATCAAGTGAAAAAAGTTGTTTGTTATAATCTACACCCTCCGACCTAGTTTTTGGGCCATATTCAATCTCAAGAAGTTGAATGACAAAATAACAATATCCTTACTAAATACATGATCTTTTGCCTTATCTGGGGTGCTTTTCTTGGAAGTTTGAATATGAGAAGAGAATGAAGAGAATAAAGTGAAACAGTTGTTAACTCATTTTATAATAGGGGACTTCCGGAAGAGAAAATATACATATATATATATATATACACACACACAAACACAAAGACAGAGGGCTTTACCAGCACAGGATAAGCAGGCATACTAAATCCCACAGGTCAAGATCTTCTGATTATTAATCCTTGTAAGAATTCTTTATCACCACTTCAAACTAGACAGAATAAATGACTACTAAACTATCAAAGAAATAATCCTTTCACTTCTTTTTCTTACCAATGCTTGTTATTTTTCAACATTTTCCCTTCATGTTTTCAAATCATGTCTCCTTGCACTAAAGCGCAAGGACCCATTTGTATGTATCTTCAGCACTTTGGTCCTTTAGAAATGTAAAAATTCGAAACTTTCTAGTGCTGATATATTAACATACAGGATACAAGTGCTATAGTTTGATAGTACTTTTATTGTACGCAACTGTTGATTCATGATTCCATTCAATGGATAAACTGATACGTAAGAGATAGGTTGGTAGTGTCAAATTGTATCAAATTACAAGAAATCAATATTGGTAGAACCATTATCAATTTTGGAACCCTGGCTCATTCACTCGTAATTCACTCAATAGTCATAGAGCCATTATCAGTTATGAAGGGAAGTAAACTCCTAGGACTTATCAAGAAGAAAGCTCGTAAGGGAAAGCAACTCTTCTTTTGGTCCTAACCCATCGGTATACCAACTAGCAAAATATTGGTTCCTAATATGATCGGTCAACTCTGGTGCGGCAATATCAAAAAGGAAGATAAGTACAGTATGACTAGAGTTCTCCGATGTTGAAGCCTGTACGTAACTGAAGTTGGGTCCTGCAGATTGTAGATATAATTGGTATGTTCAATTAGCATGATAGCTCTAAACAGTCCCTTGGGAAAGAGTAATTTAGACAGTAATTATAAAAAACAGAGGATTCACAATCCTCTGCCTTAAGCCACTTGGCTACATCCACCCCCTTACTCCACTATTTACATTAAAATACCTTTTTAGGTTGTGTAATAGGGAGGTGTAAGCCCCTAATAGACGAGACTTCGATGACTTATCTGCTGCCGAAAGGGAAATCCCTTAAAGCTAAGATCGAAGAGTTATGGATTTTCAGTTTATGGGGGGTAGTATGGGATCAGTGCCATCAGTGAGATACCACTCTGGAAGAGCTAGAATTCTAACCTTGTGTCAGGACCGGCGTTAATGAAACTTTTCACAGGGATCTTGCACAAAATTGTCTTCGATAGGCGCGAGATCCTCATATAAATTCCATTGTGGAAGACACATTTTTTTCTGAACAGTTCGCCATGATATATCTGATCCATGCATAATATCATGAAAAATGGATCACGGACAGAAAAAGATTGCAGTCAGTTTGATAATGATCGAGTGACCCCTTTACCATTCTGTATAAATGGGCTATTCTATTTATACAGATCCCGATCCCTTTCCGACCTCGATAGGTCAAAGCAAGATTAAAAAGTTCAAGAAACTTATTTTCTCCCAAGAAGTAAGTTTCTTCGGCTTGAGTTGGGTTAAAAGCACGGAATGTTTCTGATTTAATGGATCATAACTCGCAAAAGCCACCAGATATTCAGAATCTTTATCAGCATTCCTCCCCCCAGAAGAAACCAAGTGAACATCCCAGAGATCCAAGAAAAAATAACAATATGGGGAGCAAATAGCCACTTGCCATTTCCAATCCAATGTCCAATTATCCAACCTCTTCTGACGTACAGCTACCAGAATACAAAAAGAGGTTATAATGGCCTTGGCTACATACAAGATACTTGATACCACAACTTCACGCTGTCTAGTTCATGGGGTGGACTAAGATAGTCTTCGAATCCAGGAATTACGTGACCATAGGCATTTGGTCCAAACACCTCACATTAAGACTTGGTCTACACCCTAAAAGAAGCCATCCTAAATATGTTTGAAACCGGGCCAGTCTGCACATGGACAAACTATTTCCACGTAAACACGCTGACCTGTACATGGGGATTACAAACTAGCGCAAGAACTTACGTATTCAAAGGCCGACATTAACAAATTTAAAGAAGGTGCTTCTAATATATTTCCTATTATGCGTCACAAGAGCTATGATCAACTTAGTCTCAACTTATGCCTCAATAGAATTAGACTCAGAGGGGACTTGACAGGAAGGGGACAATAACATTGGACCAACAGATTGTGGCAGATATGTTTCAGGTTTTTAGCACATTCCTACAACGATAAGACTCCAGCTGATTACATCCCCAATAGCTTGTTGATTATTGCTTACTTTTTGAGCTTGACAGCATCAATCTCATACTGTTGAAACACTGGTTATTACAATCTTGAGAGAGATAGTGACCAGACAGCATTACAGCAATAACTTATTATGAAAGAGTTTACCAGAATCTATGTTTTCATTACAGAAAGGAATAGGGATACGCTTTACCAATATGATAAGTAATTATTCCAGTGTATCAAAATAGATAGAATCTATGAAAAAGATTCTCTCAATTCCATTTAGACTTCGGAATAAGAGTCCGGATCCTCTGTATCCTTTATGTGTATCCCTCTTGTATCCTTACTATGATTTTAAACTTCTATCAAATTGAAAAAAAAAAATATGAAATATACCAATCATAGTAAGGATACATGGAAGGAACACACAAAGGATACAGAAGATCTCGACTCTCGGAATAAACATGCTCCCCCTTTATCTAAATCTCTCCAGAATACTGTTCGAGTATTTGTGATTCTATTGATCAACAAATAGGATCGACACTCAATTGTACTGACATGTAAGGTAGGGGTGGGAAGACTTGCAGGACAAAGATTCATTTTTTATGAGCAACAATCACCCATGTGGGCTATAATAAATGTGACACGCCAAAGCCCAGAAGTGAGATACCAAAGTATGCTAGAAGCCTAGTAGGTTCCTTATAAATCAATGTGCGATAAAAGATTGCCTATGAATTAAGACTTGAAAGTATGATGGAGTAGTACCACAGTCGGTTCCTTACAAATCAGTGTGCAACGAAATCTTGCACATATAGCACACCAGAAGTGAACTTCGCTTGATTTAGATCTACGTGATTCCAAATCGTCACACTTCTATCATTTATGATTGCTATCAAGCTACACAAGTTCACACTTCAAAACACGCAGTACGGATGACCAGTCAAAATATATTAATAAAAATTCGGTCAACGATAATTTCAGAAAACACAGTCCGAAATTCAAACAAAGCTACACACACAGCAAGATTGATGTGGTTAGCCATGCTGTCCAATCAAGCTAACGATAGGGAAACAAGATCATAAATTGAAACACACCTAAAGTGCTATACTAAAACACTCCAGCGCTGAAAATCAACAAGATCATTATTAAAATAGCATGCCGATTAATCCACATTTGTAGACTAAAACTTATATTTTGGAATACGGAACCAAAAAGATGTGATGGAATGGAACAACTTCATCGGTCCTCTCCCATTAATATCACTTCAAAAACCATGTGGTGTACTAAATCTTAACGTCTAAAGTTCTAAAAAAGAAACACATAAAGTTGATTCCATGTTTCATTTCGCATTATGTAACGCTTGAACTAGTCTGACCTGGAATTGAGTGCTATTAAAGACCTATAAATTTATGGTAGGAAAAAATAGTTGGAAGTACTATGCTAGTAGCTTCTCATTTCACACTAGCAGGAAGAACTGGTCCAAGGCAATTCAAAGCAATTAAACACTATAACATTTTATGCCTGAACACCCTTTCATTTAATGAATTAACTTTTGTTAAAGTGACTTATAGACCCTAACAGCTGTTGAGGAGATCTGATCAATGAGATGGGTCATTTTTAGTGAAAATAAGAATAAATGGGTGATGAATCTTGACTCATAAATACTGTCTCTACGAAAAACTTCCACATATGCCATTACACCTCTCACATTTCCATCGGCTACTAAGCTGTTTGCAAACACACATTGAAGGGGCATATAGGTCAATGACATTGGACCAACAGAATTGCAGCGGATATTATAAAGCTTATTCCTACAACAATAGAACTCCAGCTGATTAAATTTTCAATAGCTTGCTGGTCATGGTCTAGGTAACCAGGACTCGGGTGTGGGTGTCACATCGGTGTATAACTGAAAATCGAATTTGCCTACTTTCCGAAATTTCGGGCACGAATGCGTGAGACTACATAAATTTAATACATAAATATGTTTAGCTACTATGTTGGTTGAACGTAATATACTTTTTGATACATGCATTAAATTAATTGATTAGTGACAATATAAATATTAAATTATAGAGGCCATCAAAACTATTTGAACATAAAGCCCGTAGCTTATTGGGCTTTTCTAAAATTTTTTGAAGGCCAACATTTACTATCCCAAGACAAATAGGGAGTAATCTAGACATTAACTGTAACGGCATCTTCTCGGGCTGCATTTTAAGAGACGGACTGGAAGGGAACCAGTGAAGATTGACAACAAGAGTGTGTCGCCAAAGGAGAGGATGAAACTTACACGTAGACAAAAGAGAAAGAGAGCACAATAAAGGAACCGACGACTGTAAACCAGCGACTTCCCAGTGTCCGGCTGAGCAATGCCAGATCGGACCACCCAGTGTTGACACCGTTACTCCAGCGAAATCGACAAGTCCAGGTAACCAAGACTTAGCAATTGGACCAAATTGCTTTTAACCTTACGTTATTAGTAGTGAGCTTATGAAGTCTTGGGACAAGGGTAGCAGCGCCATGGATTCACTTATTGGATGCAGGGTGCACATAAGAGTTTGCTACTCTCTTAAGAGCTTAACATTCCTAATCACACCCTGAAAGAGACCATGACGTATTCATTCCAAAAAGGAATAGGAAAACATCTTATCAATATGATAAGTAATTATTTCAGCGTATCAAAATATAGAGTATCTATGAATGTGATTCTTTTTATTCCATCTAGGCTATGGAATACAATGCTCCCACTTATCTATACATCTCTCCACAATTGGAACCATATTCGTCTCCTTTTGATTCTATTGATCCACAAAGAGGCTCGGCACTCCATTGTACTGATATGTAAGGGTGTGGTGGGAACAATTGCAGGACAAAGGCTTGTCTTGTTATCAGTAACAATATCACGCATGTGGGCTATACTAGCTTTGATACACTTAAGCCAAGAATTAAGACATTAGAGCATGGTAGAACTCTAGTAGGTGCCTTACAAATCCATGTACGATAAAAGGTTGCATATAATTAAGATTTGAAAGTATGGTAGAACCCTAGTAGGTTCCTAACAAATCACTGTGCAAAGAAATGTTGCATCTATGTGATTCTCTATGTAAAGCACACGAAAAGTGCACATTGCTTGGTTAGATCTATGTGATTCCATATCGTCACACATCGACCCACTTAAGATTGCTATCAGATCACTCAAGTTCACACTTAAAAACAGGCAGTACGAATGAACAGCCAGGATATATTAATACAAATTCCATAAAAGAAATTTCAGAATTCTTCACAGGTCCACCATTCAAACAAATCTACACACACACCAAGATTGATGTGGTTGGCCATGACATCCGATCAAGCTTAACAATAGGGAGACTATCATAAATTGAAAACCACCTATTGTGCTGTACTAAAACATGTAGCTCTGAAAATCAAATTTTTTTTAACTACTAAAATGACTTGCCAACGAGTCCACATTTGTAGACTAGATGTTAATACTTTAGATTACAGAACAGGATGTTAATACTTTAGATTACAGCACAGAAAAATTGTGATGGAACAACTTTATTAGTCATCTCCCATTAATATCACTTCAAAAACCATACGGTGTACTAAATCTTTACGCGCTTAAATAATATATAAAATATATATATATAGAATGACTTCATGGTTCATTCAGCATGATGATATTTGAACTAGCCTGACCTGGAATTGAATGCTATTAAAGACCTATAAATTTATGATAGGAAAAATTAGTTGGAAGTAGGCTAGTAGCTTCTCATTTCACACTAGGAGGGAGGAACTGGTCCAACACACTTTAAAGCAATTAAGCACTATAACATTTTCATGACTGAAACACCCTTTTCATTCAATGAATTAATTGTCTTAAAGTGACTTATAGACCCCAAACAGCTGTTGTGGAGGATGATGATGAATGAGGACATGGGTCATTTTTAGTGAAATTAAGACTACATATGGGTGATGAATCTTGACTCATAAATACTGTCCCTACGAGAAACTTCCACATATGCCATTACAACTCTCATATTTCCATAGGTTACTACTTACTAAGGCTCCGTTTGGTTGATGGTAAAACATATTCCTGTAAAATGTTTTCCCTTTTTTTTTGTGTGTTGGTGCTGTTTGGTTGGAAAAAAATATTTTCCTGTAATATGTTTTCCTCAAATGATTTACACATTTCAAATCCGTAAGCCATTTTCCGGAGAGTGAAGGAGCACACCAACTCATACTAATACCTCCACCACCACCACTACCACTACCACCTACCTCCACCACGACCCATCACCGCCACCCATCACTGAGTCAACCAAACATGAGAAAATAATTGCAGGGAAAACATTTTACGCTTGTAAAACATTTTTCTGCGAACCAAACAGAGCCTAAGTTGTTGGCAAACACAACATAGGAGGGGCATATAGGTCAATTCCCATCCCCAGGCCGGAAGTTCCTCTAAACCCACTATCTACTCCTTTCAGGCAAGGGATCAATCAGACTAGTGTGCGCAGGATAAGCAGTTAACCTAGACGGAGCACAATAGCGCCAATTCCCTCACCGGCGGCAATCAATCGCCGGGAATAGAAACCAGAGTTCGGGAGAGATAGTACTTCAATCAACAAAGCCCCAAACTAACAAAGTTCAAAAATCGCAAACAATATATCAATCAGACTAGTGCGCAGGATAAGCAGTTAACCTAGACGGAGCACGATAGCGCCAACTCCCTCACCAACAATCAATTAGGGCTCAAACAAAGCCCCAAACTAACAAACTTCAAAAAATCGCAAACAACGGCATAAAACAGAGATCGGAGCAAATTAGGGCACAAATTAAAACCCTAGAGATGAAACTACTCACGAGGATCTTAGCGGCGAGAGAGTGAGAAGGACCACCGGTGGAGAGCGAGTGGAGGGCGACCTCGGCGGCGGAGTGCTCGGCCTGGCGGAGCGTGGAGCAGTAGGCGGGGGACTCGAAGACCTCGCCGTTGAAGTTGACGGTGGCTTTGAAGCGCGGCGCGTGGTCGGGACCTTCGCGTAGGCAAGTGTAGGAGGGCAGATTGAAGCAGCTCCTCTGCGCTAGCTCTTGAAGCTGGTTCTTATACATCTCTCTGTTGTATATCTCTTTAATCTACCTCTGGTGGTTCTAGTGAATTAACGGTTGAATTGATCCTTCCATGGCGGAATCGTACTTTTTCCGCCGGCGATTAAACCACCGCGTGAGAGAGTCGGAGTGAGGTGTCGCCGGAGAGTGGAGGACGGCGGAGATAAGGAGAGGGTTTTAGGGTTTTCTAGAAGGGGGAGTTGCAGAGAGGGGTGTGGAGAAGATGAGAGATTTAGGAGAGAGAAAGTGTTGGGGGAGAGTGGGGAGTTGGGGGAATGATTATTTTAAATTGGGGGAAGGGGAGAAAAAGGGAATTTATTGCTTTTTAATCGGTGGAAAGTCAACTGAGAAGAACGTTGGGCTCTTCTGCATGGATGTGATTTGTTTCAGTAATTAATTTCTCCCGATCTCGTCTTTTTTTAAATTTGAATTTGTTCGTTTCTCGAAAAAAAAATGAATTTGTTCGGTTTCTTTTATCGGTTGATAATTTATGTTCGTGTTTGGTAAATATTCAGTAGGATACTACTACCGTACCACTCCGTTCCAACTCTTTCTACCCAAACTGACTTTTGTCACTATTCACTTGGTCACTTTGACCCGTTGATTTGAATAGCAAACCGATGCAATTTTTCGATAATTTTTTCGTGGTGTTGTAGAGTAAAAGTTTCTCTATAATACGGTGAAAAAATTATCAAAATATCGTATTATTTAGCCATCCAAATCACCCGGTCAAAGTGACCCAGATACGAGTCAAAAAGTCATTATGGATAAAAAGAGCTGGGACGGAGTGGTATGTTCTAAAAAGTAAGCGAATTAGAATTTAAAATACCATTTCATCCCATCATTTTTTGCACTATCTGGATTTTTATCATTATTCGTTGAGTTATCTTGCCCTTGTGATTAACATAGGTAAGCTTTGCAATTTTATATAATTTTTTCATAGTGTTATAGAGTAACTCTTATTCTACAAGACCATAAAAAGGATATTAAAAAATTGTGTCGTTTTGCGATCCAAATTATCGGGTCAAAGTAACTTACGGGTGAAATATTTCAAATGGTGCAAAAGAGATAGGACGGGAGTGATAGTAGAAATGTTTGTAACACTGTTTGGTACGAAGTCTGTTTCTTCTCTTTCCTCCATGGTGGTCAAGTCTTCTGTGTTGTTGAACTGAAAGTTGTCCCGAATTCGTTCGATTAGCATTTCAACTGAGTTTTGGTGCGGAATTTGTGTCTCATATAGTTGTCGTTGTTTGTTAGGAACAAAATCTGGAAGGGAGGGAGTGTTAAAGGTTGTGCTACTTGGGCAATGAGGCCCCGTATTGTATTTGTTAAAGATCAGTCTAATTATTGTGTTTAGGGAAAAAGACACCCAGCTACCCTGAGTTTTGGATAAAGACAATCTGCACCTTATTTTTGGATGGAGCGGATGGTATACTAACAGAGCCTGCAAAAAGACTATTCTACCCTCACAATTTTTAAAAATGACCTGCCTTATCGTTTCTCATCTTTTCAAACCCTAATCCATTTCTCAATGTCATCTCTCATCTCTCTGTCTTCCCCTCCCAAACAGATGAAGCAATAGTCACAGAGAAACCCATCTCATGTCTCTGGCAGTTGTCATCGACGGGGAATGCTCAGGACGAGGTAGACTTTGAGTTTTTGGGTAATGCTTCAGGAGTACCTTACACTATCCACACGAACATCTTTACTCAAGGGAAATGAAACAGGGAGCAGCAATTCCACCTCTGGTTCGACCCAACTTTTGGCTTCCACTGTCACCTCCCCCTCCCGCCGACCCCGATTAGCGATTAATAAACTTTACGTTAACGGGAGGAGGGCGCGACATGCCGGTGCGGCCTTGACTCGTCGAGAGGCTAAACAAGTTAGTTTTAAAAGTCGTGACTAAAATTTTATTCGAAAAGCTTTGCGGAAGCGTAAATAAAAATTACTTGGGGTCGTCTTTATAACAATTTGAATTGTAAACATTGCTCAAGAAAAGAAACTTTGAACTTGGAAATTATTTACATTTAGCCCTCTCGACTCATAACGTAAACAGAGCGTAACTCGGGAAAGGTTGTAGGTATCATACAATGGCTCATACAAAGTCTTATATACATACATAATACATAACTTACACATTTCTAAAACAAATACCAACATATAATTCATAGTGGCTCCAAGTCGGCTAAAATAACTCGTCATCTAAGCACATAAGCGTCATCAAGCACGTAATCACATATGAACTTAACTCCATGCTATTTCTTGCTTCTTACATGTTATTAAAGCCTGAAAAAAAGGTAAATTGAAAGAGTGAGCTCAACTAGCTCAGTGAGTTACATCTACGCCCCTCCGTAGGTTTGGAAAACTAAAAAGGGCTAACTTTCCCATGGAGCGACATGAACATAAGGCATAGTCATACATACATATACTTGTGAAGCTTGAACGAGCATGACATTCATAAAGCATAACGTGTATCGTAAAGAAAGCGTAACGTAAAGCATAACTTGAGTCATGAGAAATCGTATTGTTCCAAGTAGGAACCTTGCTTTGTCTCGCGTAGAGACCTTAACATACTTGAACATGTTTGATTATTTTCTTATCTTATGGCCCGTGTAACCTTCGTGACTTAACATAACATAACGTAGGGACATGTCCATCGCGACGGCTCGTGAGGCGACGCGTTGCCTGCTTATATTGCCCCGGCAAAAGGGCCGTAGCCTGCCTATACCCGACAGGGGGTTTCACTCCGGTAACCGTGGCCTTTCTGAAAGCGTGTTTTATCTTATGAAACGTTAATTTTCTTTTTTTTTAGCATCCATGGGCCATAAACATTTTACTTGAGTAAAGAAAGCATGCATACATAATATAGGGACGACATGAACATACATAAGCTTGTAAGAAACTTGAGGTTCGGTACAAACTTCGGGAGGTAGGGTAACTCACCTTGCGAGCTTAATCCATTTATTTAACATTCCTTAATTCATTCCTTAATCGTACGAGCATCAACTCCACGTCACGTAAATAGCAAAGAAGGCTACAAATCATACATATAAGCACTTAGCACGAAATGATTCCAAACATAGCACATAAGCACTTAGCATGAATTCATTCCAAACATAGCACATAATGATTTAGCATGAAATCATTCCAAACTAGACATGCCTAAATCACTTAGCAAAATGATACTAGTCTTATCAATGCAAGATAAACAAACTTCTCACACATCCATATGCTTGTTATGTATTAAACATATTATTAGATGCATATGCAATGTAAAATGTAGCATATAAGAGAAATATAACATATAATGAACTAAAAGGTAACTTTCATAAACTAGCTTTAATAACTTGATAAACTTCCAAATCATGCTTATAAGATAAGAGTAACCATCGCTAGTACAAAATTCATAGGTGACTCAAAATAATTATTTGGGACCTCAAATTTTGACATAACATAGATAAAGAGTTTAATGATAACATATAAAATATCAAAAAAAATTAAAACTCTTAAGTATTTTTAAACATTAACTTTCAGAGTTGTTTAGGTGTAAAACAAAGGCTGAAAAGCGGTCTTGGTAATAAATTCATAAAATATTCATAGTAATTCCAAAAATTATGAAATTTTAATTGGAAGTAAAGAACACTATTGTGAACAACATATCCAAATTTTGTAACTATTGGAGTAGAATAAGTACATGAAATTGATGAAAAACTTCTCTGGTCTGGGTTGGACAGATTGTAAAAACAGCCCAAGTTTTTGGCCAATAAAAATTAAATACAAGTCCAATGGATCTGAAATTTTTACTGTACAAATATCACATACAAATACACAAACTGTAAATTTTTCATATTTTTCTGAAAAGTTTAGGTATTTTTCCCAATTTTGTGAAAATAGATTCAAACATGAACTTTATGGTTTTCTATACTTCGAAAACTTGTTGCATGCAAGGATTATTCCATCAAAATCTGAAATTTATCTAAAACAAGGTCTAAATAATACACATATCACTACCCACATCATCTTCTTACATGATTCTAACAACAAACTTGATTTTGGTGACATGCATGTATGTTCAAATGTGGGTTTCATGAAATATGCAACATTCAAGTACCAAATTGATGATCTAGCCATGAGAATGATGAAGCATGCTTGGAGATTAGGAAAATAAATTTCAAAAGTTATCATTCATATATCAAATCACACATGCAACTCAAGATCAAGCAATTTCATACCAAGAACATGAATCATTAACAAATTGAGCAAACAAAGAAGAAAGAGTGCTTACATATAAGCTTGAGAGTAACTAGAATTGTTCTTGGGTTCTTGGAGGTTGGATAAGCTTGGATTATTGAGGAAGATGAAAGAAAAGACTCCCCCAATGCATAGTATAACCCTAGGCTTGAGTTTCTCATGATTTGAGTGGTGGAAAATGGAGTTTTGGGGGTGTTTTGTGAGGGTCAACACCAAAAACCGGGATTTGTATTTGAAGAGATAGAAGAGAGCATTCTTGAATGTTCTTGATGAGAAAGATGCAATGGGAAAGAGCATGAGAGATATGTACATGATGGTGGGGGTTGGTGATGCATATAAATAATCTCATATCATGATATCATAGAGATATTAAAATAATGAACTCCACTTGTATGATGAAAGAGAGCTTTAGGATGTAATCTTCCTAGTTGGGTAAATAATGTAAAAACCAATAATAGATAGGTTGATACATAAATACTTAAAGTTTGGAAACATTACATCTTTACATAAAATTTGGGACAAACTAGAAATTTGATACTAACTAAAAAAAATAACATACTTGAGACATTTTCTTTAAAATCTAGCATACGTAATGAAATTTCAATCTTGACACACATATTTAGAAGATAATAATATCGCTTAACACATAAACATGCAACAAAATTATGCGGGTTACTACATCCACAACTACACAATTCACTGGAATCCATCAGCAGTTGTGCAAGTCTAAATATATTTTCTCGGCCATTTCTATTTCATCGCTAGATATAGCAAACAGGAAACCAATTTTAGCTAAGATCTACTGAACTCACACTTATAACTGAGAATCCAACTCTGGTTACAGGTTGTTCATCGATAGCTAACAGGAAACCAATTTCACACTTGCCATTTCCAATCAAATGTCCAATTATCCAACCTCTTCTAACGTACAGCTACCAGAATACAAAAAGAGGTTATAATGGCCTTGGCTACATACAAGATACTTATACCACAACTTCACGCTGTCTAGTTCATGGGGTGGACTAAGATAGTCTTCGAATCCAGGAATTACGTGACCATAGGCATTTGGTCCAAACACCTCAAGACTTGGTCTACACCCTAAAAGAAGCCATCCTAAATATGTTTGATGCACCGGGCCAGTCTGCACATGGACAAACTATTTCCACGTAAACACGCTAACCTGTACATGGGGATTACAAACAAGTGCAAGAACTTGCGTATTCAAAGGCCGATATTAACAAAGTTAAAGAAGGTGCTTCTAATATATTTCCTATTATGCATCACAAGAGCTATGATCAACCTATTCTCAACTTATGCCTCAATAGAATTAGACTCGGAGGGGACTTGACAGGAAGAGGACAATAACATTGGACCAACAGATTGCGGCGGATATGTTTTACGCTTTTAGCACATTCCTACAATGATAAGACTCCAGCTGATTACATCCCCAATACCTTGTTGATTATTGCTTACTTTTTGAGCTTGACAGCATCAATCTCATACGGTTGAAATACTGGTTATGACAATCTTGGGAGAGATAGTGACCAGACAGCATTACAGCAATAACTTATTATGAAAGAGTTTACCAGAATCTATGTTTTCATTACAGAAAGGAATAGGAATACGCTTTACCAATATGATAAATAATTATTTCAGTGTATCAAAATAGATAGAATCTATATGAAAAAAAATTCTCTCAATTCCATTTAGGCTTCGGAATAAACATGCTCCCCCTTTATCTAAAAATCTCTCCAGAATACTGTTGGGAGTATTTGTGACTCTATTGATCGACAAATAGGATCGACACTCAATTGTACTGACATGTAAGGTAGGGGTGGGAAGACTTGCAGGACAAAGATTCATTTTTTTATGAGCAACAATCACCCATGTGAACTATAATAAATGTGACACGCCAAAGCCTAGAAGTGAGATACCAAAGTATGCTAGAAGCCTAGTAGGTTCCTTATAAATCAATGTGCGATAAAAGATTGCATACCACTCTGTCCCAGCTCTTTCTTCCCAATTTGACTTTTGTCACTATTCACTGTGTCACTTTGACCCGGTAATTTAAATAGTAAACCGATGTGATTTTTTGATAATTTTTTCATGGTGTTGTAGAGTAAAAGGTGATCTATAATATGGTGAAAAAAATATCAAAAAATCGTATCATTTTGCTATCCAAATCACCCGGTCAAAGTCACCCAGATACAAGTCAAAAAAGTGAGATGAGAAGAAAGAGTTGGGACGGACTGGTATGAATTAAGACTTGAAAGTATGATGGAGTAGTACCACAGTCGGTTCCTTACAAATCAGTGTGCAACGAAATCTTGTATATATAGCACACGAGAAGTGAACTTTGCTTTATTTTTTTCTACGTGATTACAAATCGTCAGACTTCTATCACTTATGATTGCTATCAAGCTACAGAAGTTCACACTTCAAAACACGCAGTACGAATGACCAGTCAAAATATATTAATACAAATTCCGTCAACGATAATTTCAGAAAACTCAGTCCAAAATTCAAACAAAGCTACACACACAGTAAGATTGATGCGGTTAGCCATGCTGTCCAATCAAGCTAACGATAGGGAAACAAGATCATAAATTGAAACACACCTGAAGTGATATACTAAAACACTCCAGCGCTGAAAATCAACAAGATCATTATTAAAATGGCATGTAGATTAATCCACATTTGTAGACTAAATCTTATGATTAGACAAAAAAAAAAAAAAAAGACTAAATCTTATGTTTAGATTACTTAACCAAAAAGATGTGATGGAAAGGAACAACTTCATCGGTCCTCTCCCATTGATATCACTTCAAAAACCATGTGGTGTGCTAAATCTTAACGTCTCAAATTCTAAAAGGAATTGGTTTCCCCAGCAGCACCAGCTCCACCAGATCCGATGTTCACTAGTCGATGTTCTTCTTCTCAAGAACTTGGCGAAGAGACCTGGCCAGTAGATTCGATGTTCACCGCCTCCAGCTCCATCTCCACCTCCACCTCCCCAATCGAAGCCTAACCCTCGATCTCCTTTCTCTCCTATTCTCTCTCTCTCCGACGGAGGCGTCTCTGGCGAAAGTGATTCAACTCAGAAATCCATCATCTTGTCCCAATCGATGAAACCTAGAAGTCGATTTAGGGCTGAAATCTTCGAATTGATTGGGTAAAGATGATAGATTTCTGAGTTGAATCACTAACTGGGTCTGCGTTTGTTGCTTCTTCTGCTGGTGCCGAGAGGGAACAGAGGAAGAGGCGGAGGGAGAGTGAGAGGAGGTGGTGGTGGTTGCGGTGATGGTGGTGTTGGTGGTTGTTGGTGTGGGGTTCGGGAAAAATTGTTGAGGGTTCTTCGATGTTGAGGCTCTGTTTTGTAAAACCGGGTGGGTGTGAAAGTGAGATCGACAACTGGTTAAGATCTAGTGTGAAAGCAGAGTGAGATGGAGGAACAAAGCTCTAGTTTGTTTGTTTGATAAACATGATGGAAAGAAGCAGCTGCAGCAAATGGTGGGGATGACATGGGTTTTTTCATCATGTTGTTGATGATGATGAAGAAAAATTGGTAAGTTACTGAACCAAAATGAAGGATTTGTGTGTAAAGTAGCTGTTGTGGTTGTTGTACTGAAATTGTTAGTGTGGTGTTTTTGGTGTTCTTGAACTATGCACACCAAAAACACTAAGGACATCAACACAAAGAACATGACACCAAAGGGGGAAATCAGTTGTGGTTTGTTGGTATCAAGTAATTTTGTTCATCCTCTTAGATGTTGATGTTCTCCATTTATTTTGGTGTTCTTGATGTTTTGAATTTAAAGTGAAAGATACTCTTGGTGTTGTTAAATATCTTTTTAGTGGTAATGTTTTTGATATTTACTTTTACAATTGATGTTCTTAGTGTTCTTGATGATAATCAAGAGCAAACAATACAAAGCATTGTCTAATGGTGAATGGTGAAGCTGGTGGTGGTGATTTTGGTGCAAAGGGGCAATATAGTCCGAAATTTGTTTATATCCCACTTTTTTAACAGAACTTGACAGAAGGGTGCTAAGTGTCCACAGAATATTCCGTTAAATGGGTACAAAGTGTCTTTATTCAAAATCCAGGGTAGTAGTGTGTCTTTTACCCTAAACTCAGGGGTGGTCAGTGTCTTTTATCCTTGATCTTGTAGTTGGATCATATGCAGGTGTAGTTGTTTGTGTTGGTGGTGGGGATGATGGTGGTGTTGTTGGTGGTGAAATAGCAGTGGTGATTGTGGGGATGCGGTTATGGTGGAGAATCCCCACAATCCACTAAATATGATGGTCAAGAACATCAAGAGTGATGGCCAAGAATATCAACATTGAACAAAACAAATAAAAAAAAAATATATATATAAGCAAAATGGTCATAAAAAGTCATATTGCACCTCCATACTAACTGATCGTAACATATAAGGTTGGTATATGTCTAATCTCCATCAATTGACAAGGGTATTGTGTCTCCGACGGGGGCATTGTGTCTATCCCCAAACGCAAGGGGCTGATTGATATTTAACCCATACTTAAGGGGTGAGTTTTGACTTTTATCCTAATAATAATAATAATGAGTCGTTGCTCCGAACGTTTCAAAGGCTCTGAACTAATTTGCTATTTCATCCCGTTTCAATAAAATCAGGTGGAGAAGACGATTCCCAGGCAGTTTCGGAGAAAGCCCGGACAGGGGATGTTTGAGGTGAGCGATTCTGACACACACACACACAAAAATTGTTGGAGAGCTATCTATCTGGACCAAACGAGGAAATTCTTACTCTTTCAAGAACCGCCTGTAAGTGCGAGTACCTTGCCTAAAATTTAGTTCTTTCTTTGGTTCATGGCTGGCTGGGTTTGTTATGGTTATTTTCTTCCCGTTCAATGCGAGATAATAGTGATAATACTACAATGCCCACAAGAATGACAAGCTGAGCCAAGCTACTGTAAAACCTCTGAAAGAACCACCATTGAGACCAATTCTGAAAGAACATCGATTGAGGTTTTTGAAACCTGGGTATCAAGCAAGAACGATGAACCCAAATAATGAACAAGACACAAGAATTTAACGTGGTTCACTAGTTGTAAAACTAGCTTTGTCCACAACCCGGAAACCAGAATTTATTAGAGAGAAACAACTCAAGATGGCAGCGGGCCGGGCTGGGTTTAGGCCGTGCCTTGGCTCGGCGGGCTGAGGAAGGGCCGTGCTGACCCTAGGCCGGGCCGGGCCGGGTCGACTGCAGTGGAAAAGTGAACCCTTGCCGTGCACGGGTCGGTGGGAGGCAAAAAATGACCCGAGCGTGTTACGGGTCAAGCATGCCCTACACCGGGCCGTGCACGGGCTGTGTTGAAGGTGGGCCGTGCCGGGGCGTGTTTAGGCCGGTTCGGAGCGGGCCGGCCCATCTTGCCTCCATGAGAAACAACCCGATTACAACGCACACCACACCACACCACACCACACCACACCACACCAAATCTACCCTCATTCTACATGTTTGTATAGACCTAAAGGTCCTGAATTGGGGCCAAAGCAATGCCAAAACGTGCCTAAACTGATTAGGAAACAACCAGGTCGTGCGACCTCTGCAAAATTCCTGATGCTGCAGCTTGATTTCTGAGCCTCCTCTTGCCCTTTTGCCTGACTTGCTTGACTTTGAATCACCCCAACAGAGGTTACTGCTAATGACCAACTCTATGTGTTGTATAAAAATGTCAAAATATTATTTTTATATTAATATTTAAATTTGTGGTTTTTTCTGAAAAGTTGTCTTCTTTCAAATAGTTATAACTTTTACAACAATTGTGTTTTTTCATAGTGTCTTTTCCTAAAAGGTGCTTCAAGCACCCCTTAGTTCCTATAAATACAAGTATGTCTTTTGTGTCAAATTAAGTTTCAGATTGGTGTCTCTCTTTCTTTACATGTCCGGGTTGGGTCCTAATTTAGGAGAAGACAAGGAGTGCAATCTTGCTTCTTCTCCACCGTGGTAGGCATTGTATCGGTGGGTAGAATTTCCGTGTTTCCCATTTTGCACCATATAGTGGGGGAAATTACTATCCTAAAGATAGGTCCTAGACCGCCTTAGCCTACACCGTTAATCTCTACATCTTCTACAAAATCGATAAGTTCTTCTATCTCTTTATTACCGTTCTTCTCTATTTTGTTCTTTGTGTTTTTCAACTCACATCTTTCTACTAACCATTTTCTGAAATTGTTTGTTTTAGTGGATTTTCCACAACAATTTAGGATAGTAAGCTTCTTTTGTTTTAGGGAATCGAATGATTTCAGAATAAGGTTCAACAATGAAGTAGTGGATTATGGCGTCTGTCACCATGATACAATGGACCAATACCGCTCTTTTGTAGATGTGTAACAGTAGTTTCAAGAAAAGACAATTTGGAGGCGATTGTGTTCTTTTGTTGGATTTGGTTTTGATAAACCTCTCCTTGTTGGCATGATTGAAAAATCCTAATTGTTCTTCCTACTGTTAGACAAAACGACCCTAAGTTTGGCAAATTGCCCAATGCATGGGAAGCGTGCACTCTGTTGGTATCATATCATGGAATCGAATTATCATCTCGATTCGTTGAGAATGGTGGTCAGGTTCTTCAGCCGCGTAGCGTGGAGCACCAACTTGCGAAAAATCTGATTTCGGCGGGACGTAGGACAGCGGTTGAACTCATGCTCCGCGGAGACCAGATAAGTGTATCAGTTTATTTTGTGTTTGTTGATATGCATCGATATCATCCATTAGAGTACCTCGCAAATAAGTTTCTGATATATATATATATATATATATATATATATATATATATATATATAACAGAAAGATTATTGTCTAGCAGTTGATGTGTTCTAACTCTGTTGATAGTCTCTGTTCTATTTCTATGACAGATGTTTGGCAAAAGAGAACAACTTCTGATTGTAATGATGAAAGGAGACTAATTGGTACTGTTGTGCTGTATCCTACAATACTACTCAAATTTCACTTGGTCGCGAAAGGGGAAGAGAAGATACACAATTGTGACAGTGAAAGAGAGATGGGACTATAAATACATCTTGCAAACCTAGCAAATATGGATATGGATGGAGTTGCTGTGACGAACATGTTTCACCATGTACAAGAGAAATCGATGTTCCCAATTTCAAAATATGGTGGAGTGGCTATCATGGAGAATCAAATATTTCAACAACTGAGCGGTTCCATTAACATGACAAGTGGTTTGGGAACATTCTTGGATTTCTATGAATTTGGAAACTGGTCCAATGGAAATAAAGTCTCCAACATAATTCAAATTTGTAATAGTGCAACTCATTGTGGTCAGAATACACAAACCACGAACTTGAGTGTTCACGGTGTTGTAACCCATGTATTGGGGTCTGAATCACAATATGGTGGATGACTTCATGTTCAAGAGATACGGGTCGCAACACTGGATGCTGCCCTCACTTATAACAAAGAGGCAAAAGCGGAAAGTTCTTCGGATATGATGGGCGAGACAACAACTAACAGATAAGTTCTTTGTCATTTTTAAATCTTATTGCAATTCTGCTTGTGATCATCATGTTTCTGTACATGCATGAATTATGATACATAAAAGTGCATACATGTGAATATTTATCATGTGAATATTCAGTTTTGTCTCCTTAGCATGGTGGAAGTGGTTTGATGAACTCAGACATTTTCTATAAGATCATCTTTATGGTTATATCAACCGTCATCTAACCGTTTGGTGATTAACTACCAAACAATTGGCTTAATTTGGTTTTGAATTTGTCTTGTATTTGAATAGTTGTGTCATTTACTTTTTCACTCTCTCCTGCTGAAACGTTGGATGGACATGTTCTTCTCCTTGAATGGTAAATCCTTGACACCTTGGCTATTGTTGAAATTTGAAATTTGTGTTTCCTGAAAAATAATAATAATAAGTAGTCCTCGTAGCGCGCTTGCCAAAACAAGGGAGTTATTTATATTGTCAAGATACATTTAGTTGATAAATGATTGCGTTCCAAATATATATAATTTTCACAAAGCTTTTGGATGGGTTAAACGGAATATATCGTCATAGTGTCCTTGTGTATACATATAAGTTTAATTTTACTTACAAAATATAGTTTCTTAGTGTAACAGATTTGATTATTAAATGCATGTTCACAATGACTGAGAAAATATTTTGATAAAAGTTATGTGGGATATTGCGCATCTTATTATTGTGTTATTATATTGTGCTACTAACTTATTTTGTGGAGTCGACAGATGTAAGAGAAATTTTTCTGAGTTAACATCAAAACGATATATCGCATGGCGTTAACTTTGAAATTATGAGAAATCTGCATGAAAAATTACAAACGTGGAATAGGCGGTCAAGCATTTTTGGCGTATGCGGAGAAGCCTACTTTGGTGACACTTTGTGAATCATTTTTGAGGAAATGACTATCGTGGTAATGGTGATGTGTGGCGCAATTAATATTGTGAACAAATGAGAAATCCTCATTTTTGGGACGTGTCATTTAAAAATTGTCATGACAATTGAGAAATTATGAGTGTCTACCAACCAAATGTTATTTGGTTGATGAATTATAAAGGTAACTAAAAAAGAGTGAACTATCAACCTAATATTACTAGGTTGATGAATCTAAAGTCATGGGAGATATGGGGCTATTACCGATCTACAGAGGTGTCTAAATTGAAACCTACCTCATCATGATGATATCGGTCATTACCGAAAATCACATGCATGGAGGTTCAAGGGCAATTCAATTAAAAGACTACCCGCGGAATGTTAGTGTGAGACTACATTCCCAGTGCATTGCATAACTTAAGGAATAGTGGGGGTAGAAGCTTCTTACTAAGAAATGAATGCTATTCCTTCAAAGTCCCGTATCTGACTAATGCACTGTTTATCCACAACAATATCAGTAGGTTGGACGTAATGTCCTTAATAGAACTCATAGCCTTTATGGTGGAGCGATTTAGCGGTTGTGGACGCTCTAGATGAGTCTGCCTTTGCAAGTAAGGAAGTGAGAGGCCGCTTTCTAGGGGTCACTCGGTAAGACCCTGAGAGTACTTGCTAAGACCGATTCAGCGCAAGGCCCATTAATAAAGCGCTGCCTCTTGAAGAATTAGAACCCGGTACCTACGTGAATAGTTTCTTACTATCCTCACGGATTTAAGTCTCTATTCAAACCACGGTTCAAGGCTCAGTCCACCGTTGGCGATACGTGGTACTATACCCAACCATATTTACTTTCGTGTCGATTTATTTTCGAGTCTAATATTTTGAGAATTTTTAGTGGGGGATTGTTGTATAAAAATGTCAAAATATTATTTTTATATTAATATTTAAATTTGTGGTTTTTTCTGAAAAGTTGTCTTCTTTCAAATAGTTATAACTTTTACAACAATTGTGTTTTTTCATAGTGTCTTTTCCTAAAAGGTGCTTCAAGCACCCCTTAGTTCCTATAAATACAAGTATGTCTTTTGTGTCAAATCAGATTTCAGATTGGTGTCTCTCTTTCTTTACATGTCCGGGTTGGGTCCTAATTTAGGAGAAGACAAGGAGTGCAATCTTGCTTCTTCTCCACCGTGGTAGGCATTGTATCGGTGGGTAGAATTTCCGTGTTTCCCATTTTGCACCATATAGTGGGGGAAATTACTATCCTAAAGATAGGTCCTAGACCGCCTTAGCCTACACCGTTAATCTCTACATCTTCTACAAAATCGATAAGTTCTTCTATCTCTTTATTACCGTTCTTCTCTATTTTGTTCTTTGTGTTTTTCAACTCACATCTTTCTACTAACCATTTTCTGAAATTGTTTGTTTTAGTGGATTTTCCACAACACTATGTCCTAGATACGTTAGCCACACACACAGGGGGGGGGGGGGGGGGGGGGGGGGAAAGGGGACATATGAAAAAGAGACCAAAAGTAAGCAGCAGGCTAATAAGAAACAACACACCTGCTTGCCCGAAACGCAATCCTGATGTGGATCGTGAATCTTCGTCATTGGCTACCGTGAATCTTCGTATTGCTTTGAGGAGAATACTAACTAACCAAGAGATGGGAAAAGAAGACATGTTTTTCATTTGAAAAGCAACCAAGAAATTTGCATATCCATGCTTCTGTATATCTAATTGCTCTAAAGTCTAAACTACTAGGTGCATCTGAGTTGTCCTTGTTTTTTCCTTTCTTTGGTCGAGCGTTATGATTTCTTTCTTAGCCTCTTTATGTTATGTCTTCCCAATATGGATACAAGTTTGTTCCACCATTCCATGTAGGATATGTTAGACTTCTCTTTTGTATTGCATAATGCTGTAAACTAGTTATCCTATTATGATTTGAAAATGATCTCCCCCCACAGCCCTAATGACCAGTCCAGTGATTTTTCACAAGTTTTCGTCTGAATTTTTACACTATCACACAAGAAAATCTCACTCAAAAAATTATGGAGACTGGTATCGACAGATTGAATATTCAGCAGCAGCAGCCCTTAAACATAGATTTTATAACACTGAAGCGTAATTGTCAATGTCTCACTTATTATGTGATACCGTCCTAATTCTGTTTTCAATGGCTCACTTAAGGACATAAAAAATCAAATTGATTTGTACTCAAATGAGTATCCTGTACATATGAAAATTATTCAGCCATGACTACAATATAACACCCATTTTGTTAAGATACTTATGTTCTTAGTCCAAGAAACAAAACTAACATATTTGACACTCAGAGCTGATAGTGATCTCTTTGATTCCCTTGATCTATGTGTATTGCTTCTTCTTGTTCACAGCATCGTGTTTTGGCGAGGAAACACTACTGCCGCTCATGCACATCCAAATTGGTGAAATGTCTGTGATTGTGGTGTCATTGTCCTAATTAGAAAAAATCAAGCGAGAAAGGTAAATTCATGTGATATTGTGCTTACACCTCAACAAGTTTCAGAGGAATCATCCTGGTATGCTCTTTCATCTTTTTGGTTGGTCCTTATCATTATTTTAATGTTAATGCTAATCTATACATTCTAGGAGTTGTAAAGGCGGATCTAGACTTGGTGAAGCTTTTCTCACTCAACTATGGATGCCCTTCCAATTTGAAAAAAAAAAAAAAAAAAAAAAAAACCTTGAAAATACTGTTAGGGTGAAATAATAATCCCCATTGAAGCCTGATGTTATGAACTTGTTATGAAAATTGTCATATCAATTAAGAAACTCCCAGAATTTCTGAACTCGCGCTCTTTCACTGCCTTCATATCGGCTTGCAGTGAGGATGTTACTCAATATTTTGATCTTCAATTTATTTGTATTAATATTAATAATCGAATTAAAAAAAAAATCTTTATTGTTATTATACCCAAGAGATTAGAGGGAAGATAACAAGGAGTCACACATTATAGAGGAAGAGTAGAATGATATTAGGATCCGAAGCGTTGGACTGCGTGAACTTAAAACTTCACTTGGATTTTTGTTCAAAAGGGCAGCCTTTTCATGTTGTGAGCCCAGAAATTGATTACCCACATGTATATCTTTTACCTTGTTCTATATTATCATCAACCATTTAAAATAATTCATTACAGACCCTGTGTGAAAGTTCAAAATTTACCAAAAAGGGGGCATTGTTGTGTCTCATGAAGTTTTTCTGACGAGTATTCTGTATAATAAAATTTATCTAAAATACCGTGAGACACAGGCCAGTGGAGGGCCTGATACGAATTTTGCTGTGTCCTCCAAGTGTCCTGAGCATCCCAGGAGTGTCCCTGTCCCTGCTTCCTGGAGTTGAAGAGAGTAACATACTATCTTAACTCTAAAGAATATACAAATGGAGTCATATTATATTAATTCCCAAGGGCATGCCATGTGTTAAGGTGGGGGTTTTCAAGAAAGATGGGGGGCATTATGGTGAGACAAATTGTTGCCCATTGCCCAATAGGTGGGTACACCAGGAAACAGAGATGATGTTGATTAGCTTACCTATGATTTGGATACGATAGTTACTACTTGGTCTGTCTCGTTAGAAACTTCCCCAGATGACTTTAAGGAGGGCTATTTTGACCAACAAATTTAGCTAACGATATGATACACAAATTGACTAATTCTCTCATAACAGTGTAGTGTTAAAGAAAGATCTACAATATTGTGAAAAGATCAACACATTTTCGTATCATATTTTTGGTTTAAATACAACTTCCATTAACTCGGATACGTTTACGGTGCCGCCACATTGGTGTGGCAAACCAGGATCTTGCTCTCGCATACCCAGATCCTGCTCTGGCAAACCCGGATCCTGATTGTCTGACATTTTTGTAAAGAAAATAAAAAATAAGGAAGACATCACAATCTCATAATCTGTTTCAATTCATCTCCTCCAAACCAACCCATTTTATACTACAGGGTAATGTATAGTTTTAGTTAGACCTGCCATGATTGCTCAGACTAAGATGTTTGGATCAGGATCCTCTGTTGAGAACTCTCCTAGGATGGTTCGCCCCAAATCCAACAACGAAAGACATCTTCAAAGGATTCGCCCCCAACATGTAATCCACCTGACAAGTATACTCCTTCAAATTAGTCCATGCACAAGTACTGTAGGATTCAACATCATAGTACTAGAAGTGTCTGGTTTAGTACGAGGAGCGAGCCAAAGAACAGGGTACTTGAGTCTTCAAAATGAAGCCAGGAACCCCAAAGTCAATTTGGTTATATTTGCCTCAATTTTCCGTATTTTAAGGACTACTTCCGATCCTCAGTTTAGTACAGAGTAATGAAGCTTGCTTGCTTGCTTGTTTCTTTGCAAGTTTCTGAGGGTGTTTTGGTTATCAACTAAGTTTTCCACAATTCAATGTGTGTTTTCCCGTAGCCATGTATTGGAGACTGACATACTGGACACTGACACCACTTAGTTTATACATCAAACCACCTTCAATTACATGAACAAAATGCTTTTGAGAAAGGCCAAATTTGAAGGTAACACGAATCGCATTAAAGTGAATACCCACAGATAAAAATCTGCTTGACAAGGGCCGTGCCCGTGCTCTCCAGCTCCTATTTTAGATCTCGTAGGATTTTGGTTTGCGGAGCAAGAGAAACTGCGACATTACAGCAAAACATTGTTTCTTAGAGAAACAATTAAACAACTTGGCAGTTCAAGGTCAAAGGTCAAAAAAGTGACATTTGCTCCAATGGAAATTGTCGTTAGGATACCCTAGCAAGGAAAAGACGGCCACCGACAAATTTGTTGTCCCAGCTAAAGAGATCAATTCAGTCGTTAGCGACCAAAGTCCTAATGAACTTCAGATACGAAGCATTGTACGTAGATATGTAAGGCTTTGCAACTCCACAGAACAAGTCATCTTGCCAAGATTAAGAGATGCAACAAGGTTTGTTACAGAAATTTTGGGATTGAGAGAATTTCACGAGAGACTATTTGGCAAAATGACAATGATCATTTGCCAAATCATTCACAATATATCTCGAAACACATATTAGTTTCTTGCTTAAAGTGTATGTCTTTTGCAAAATGACATATGTCTCTTGCATGGTTAAACGAGGGTCAATTTCGGATTTATGCGGTTTGTTTATCTTAATCTTTACTATTTAAAAGTTTGCAGTGGTTCCTAACCAAAATTAGTTCCGAATATGTTTGAAATACCTATACTACCCTTCATGCCTTGATGTAATCACCGAAGAACTCCCTAAAACCTCTAATAAAAAAAAGAGTCCTTCCAAACCTAGCTTGCTCGTCTAACCATCCTCCCTGATACACACATACGTTGTTGCGTCGTCTCCCTTCTCTCACACCCATGTAGAATCGTCATCGGCGGCATACACAATACATAGGCTCTCGCCTCTCTCACACCGATTCAAGAACCAGGTTCTTCCATACAAATAAACCACACTGTATAAATCTCTTTCTCTTGCTCATGTTCCAATTGAGACCTTCGATTATTTCATGCATTTGGGAAGTCATGGTTGATTTAGCGATAGCATTTCCCAAAAATAATAAAAATTAAAAATATCTCAAAGCAATTATTTTCCAATACACTTCATACAAAATATATTATAATTTGTGTAATCTTTCAAGATAATTGTGCATAAATAAAATGAATAAGGACAAAGTTATCCGTACATTGATGATGTCGCAGTCACGTATAGAAGCGTTGTGGTAGTACGCCAGGAGTAACACTTTAGCTGCGAGGGCGAGCTTAGATGGGGATTGCAGTGAGTGACTAGAATATGCAAAATACTGTTTTTTCTTTTCTGAGTCTCTTCTTGTATAATGGGATCACGGATACGCACAATAGTGTTGCCTACTGCACTGTAAAAGGGGCCGCTTTCTTACCCCAAAATGCCAATTCTACCGTCAGCCCAACAAGCAACATAGCGCTGTTTCTGAGCGGTCATTAATTCCAGCAGGAGTATATGGTTCCAATCGCCTAGTTCCATCAGGCGCGGAAACTCCCGACATGAAGGTTTTAGTATGAAGTGTACCACACACTTTTACACAATTATATTTGATTCAAATCGTGAAATTTACTGAATATTGGTTTCCAGCAATGGATTGGTGATACTTGTTTTATTCAGAATTCTGACATGCTCAAGGAAAAAAATTCTAAACCACCACATGATCATTCACTTTTGACCTAGGCAAAAGAAGCGAGGATATCGAAATATAATTTAGTTCCTCCCAATATCTTATATATTTGAGTTTGCAACAATAGTTTATCATCATTCTCTCTTGATATTAAAACTCGACGGAGTCTTACTAAATGTGAAAGAAATATTCACGGAATAAATATGAGACTATACAACCAGATAAAGAAATTTAGATTTGACTAATAGAAAATAGGAAATATTGGACCCAAAACCTCATGCACTTTGAGGGTCCTTCGGCCATGTAATAGAAGCTTTGATGCTAAAAGCCAATGGAGAGAATGTTTTAACTGAAAAGGACACGAGGATTGAATGTTCGGTCACACCAGTTATATGCGTTTACGCTATCGTCTCTTTCCCTAAACACTTGGAATATTTCAGGGATTGGCTTGCAACTTTCAAATCCGAGTCAATTGTATGTTGTCCTACAAGAGTCATCCATATGCATGTGTGCGGGTGATATCTTTGACACGGTATGCACAAAACGCAAATTAGCCCTCTCTTTACAAGTCCATAGCGATAGGGTTGTAGCAATTCACAATTGAAAATGTAATGGGTTGATGAAAAGCATTACCTTGTACGATTAGAGACCGCCCCTCTCTTTTTAATGTCCCCGAACAATAAAGTATGGCTTGTACAAAATTCTGCTGGAAGCGGGGAGCCAGCATCTTTGAGCAATGATACATGGAGATATACATCTCCAATCGGTGCACTGTTTTATATCGGTGTTATATTGATCTGCTATCTATTGACAAAACGATATGAGATCGTTATGCATACTGAAATCATCAAAAATATGACCGGGCTACTGCAGATTTGTTAACTCACATAGTGACCCAAGTCAGCTTCATAATATATCAAAAGAGAAAAATAAACTTCAGACTCTTCCCCTTCTTTCTCACTCACCCGCAACGCTGACAATGGAGAGGGCATTCTCATCACCAAGGGTGACTCCGCCAATGGATCAGCCGACCGAAGCGGCTGTGGTGCATGAATTTTATCGCCGGAGGACTAAATTCAAAAAGTTCTCAATCACCAAAATTTGTAGAGTTATTATGTTGATCTACTTGACAATCTTAATGACTTAGTGATAGATTGATGAAATTTTGAAAAATAATATGACCCGTTTATGAGCGGGATAGATTTTATGATTTTTTAGATTACCTGAATCCGGGTACTTTAAAATCCGGGATCCGGTTATTTAATAACATGTTTCGTTGTAAAAATGAATAACCGAATTCGGGTAGGGCCTAACCGCATCCGGGTAGAACCCAGCCGAACACAAATGAACCAACAAGGAACCGACACGTTAGCAAACAACCCAGCCGGATCTAGGTCGGACCCATCCGGATCCGGGTCAGACCCATCCGGGTATGGGTCGGACCCAACCGGATCCTGGTCTTGTTGTACAAAAACTTGGATTTTTTTTTAGATTTTGGATAATCTATCTATCCATTAATCTAACTTATCCAAACGAGGCCAATAATACAACTCACCACAAAAAGGAGACCCTTCTATGCAATTACTTTTATAGGAGTTTTGGAATCACCACAAAAAAAGAAGGTCCTTTTATGAAATTACCCTTAAAGGGGTTCTGGAACATGAAATCGAAATTTCAAACCAAGGACCAAAAAGAGGGGACAAGGAGACGATCGTAATTTCACTCCACTTTTTCGTTGGCCAACAACGATTCCTTTGTTCATGATCTTCACTTTCTTGCTCTTCACGGACCCGCCATGGAAGTCATTATCAAGTTTCTCTTTTAAAATTTAGATTAATTCCACTAGTACAATCTATTATTTGTAAACAGCCAACTTCCAACCACTTTCCTACAATACTAATCAATTAAAGTTGCATAGCACCTCATAAAAATATTATTAAGATTGCATAGCCATTTTTGAAGGAAATTCAGCTTGTGAAGGTACAAATTTAGCAAGATCGCACGAAACATCGCCTTCAAATTCGAGTATTTTTAACTATAACGATAATGTTGGCTCGGAAAGAAATACAACAACCATCATGTTGGATGTTATATAAGACAACTAAATTACTACTAAAAGTATATATCATTCGATAGATCAAATTAAATAAGTTGATAGTGTGACATTGTAGGACCAATTTTGTTGGTTTATTTTAAAATATCTAGTGAGATTGAATGTGTATAATGAAAGGACGACACTTCGCATTTTGAAAGGGCATACTTCGGTGTTTTGTACAAATTGGCATAGTTAGTTTAGGGGTAATTAGTGAATTCATCGTTTTGAAAACACATATGATAAATATAATCCAATTTTTTTGTGTTTAGTACAATTCCTTGTACGTATGCATGTAAACAGCATGATCAATCTGTTTGAAATAACATCACATAAGATTTGTTGCTTCTCATTATTTTCCGTTACTAAGAATTGATTCATTCTAGATTGTAGATTGAAATAAGTAGATATGTGAACGATTCAGAAGCAAAAGGTAAAGGAAAACTATAGGGACGAGACACTATAGAATGCAATATATATAGTTTGTGTACTTCCTGCATTGGTCTTACACTATTAGCATTTCAGTTGGGTTTTCGTAAGTTTGTTCAAGTGTTTAATACCTTAAAATAGTCCTCTCTCCAACACGAGGAGATCAGCTAAATCGATATGTAAGGGTCTAATGAGTTCAATGTGGTGTGAAGGTATGAATTTCTTTCTTAAACAAGCCAACATGCCATAGAAAGAAATCGAGATACATGAGTTCCAATACATATAACAACGAGAGTCCAAAGAACAACTACAGAGTTACATAAACATAAAACACTAAATTACTACAAACATAGTTACAGAGGGTGGTCGTCAAAAGAGACACATCTAGCAATATTGTGCGCGCACGAAACCATAGAGCGGGGAACTTTTGAGATACTACAGTAGTACAATCCTTCAACGGCCTTCTTGATCCTAGCGAAGATCGGGGCATCTTGGAAAGCATGAACCAGTTCGAAAACATGAATTCTCTTTGTAACAACATCCAAGTATTTAAAAGGTGACCAAACCTAAGTCACCTAGAGAGGGAGCGAAGCGGGAGCGCGAACTGGAGCGAGAGCGAGAAAACGTCTAATTTCAGAAGGATTGCATTTGAGAGCGTCACGAGAGCGTTTATATATAATATTTATTTACTATAAATTATGAAGAAAACTAATATTTACATATGATAATGTGATTTTACACATGAGAATAGTTTTTATTAAAGAGGTTGTCAGTACTCATTTGTCAAATAGATTGCTTCAATAAGCAAGAATAATGTTTAAATAGTTGAATTATCAAACTGACACATAATAAGTTGAAATTAATCATCAAGTATAGTCCAAACTAATGGTAAATTGGCTCTAAAAAGTAATTCGCTTACGAAAATGAGCTCTCTATTTTCTGGAGCGCCTTTAGAGTAAGGTTTGGTCTCGAAAGCGCCAGAGCGAGGTTTGGGAGCGGGAGCGATGCCCCTTCGAGAGGTTTTAGGTGACTAAGGACCAAACCACCAACCCAAACTTAAGACATACTATTTAAAAAAAATATTGGTTTGCTTTGGTCAGGTCAGTTTCACTTGAAAATTTTGAATTAAAATTAAACACATTTACCATAGGACATGGGACAAACATAGAATAGTAAGATTAATCACATTCAGGTTAGTTCGATAGGGTGGTTTCTGTTCCCCTTACATCCCTACTATTTTATAATCCAGTTTCTAATTCAGTCCAATCTTTAGTACTCTAAAAATCATCAGAGGCGTGCTGTAAAGCACTGCAAGTTTTTTTGAAAAATGGGGAAGACAGTAAGAAGGCGGGAAGAGATGGCGACGATTCAGTCACCCAGACTGGATCGAAAAAAAATTTTGATTTATTGGGCCAGGATAACAGGCCCATTCCTGAGGAGGCAAGAGAAGACAGCCCAATTGAGCCCAACGTTACTTTGGAAGAGTCCATTGAAAGTCAGACTAGCCTAAAAGTCAATGACAATTTACTCGAGGACAGCACTGTCCTTTCACAAAGTAACATAACTCAGACTCATACGGGGATTGAAGGAGAAGTTCCAGAAACCCTAATTGAGAAAGAGAACAAGACTGAGGAGAAACAGAAAGCACTTCGGAGATGGAAGAGACAAGCCAGAGACCGCCTGGGTGCCTCTTTGCCTCAGCTTTCTTCGGAGAGGAGAAATTTGAAGAGAAGGGAGGAGGACTGGATGGAGGTTGATGCAGTTCTCGATTCGAACCCAGATGGTAAGAAACTGAAAAACACTTTTGTTGATGCTTCTTCAATTGTTGATCGGGTGGAGGAAACCAGCCCTAACTGGTCCCAACTACCCCAATGAGGATTATGGCATGGAATTGTCAGGGTGCTGGTAGAGCCCTGACAATTCAGCAGTTTAAAAGAGCCTCCATCTCTTATGAACCAGATATTTGGTTCTTGAGTGAAACGAAGAGGAAGAATGGTTTTCTTAATAAAAAATACAGAAGTAGAAAATTTCCAAACTGTTTTTGGGTTGATGCTCTTGGTAAATCAGGAGGATTGGGGGTTTTGTGGAAGGAGGAGGTGAATCTGAATCTGGTTAAATATTGCAGTTTCTTCTTGCACATAAGTATTGATTCAGATAAACATGATAATTGGAGTTTGATTTTTGTCTATCTTTGTCCAGAAGACAGTGTTAGAGTCTCCCAGCTGAATTTCATCTCTAATTATCTAGCTAATTGTTCAAGTAAAATTTGTATTCTGGGGGACTTCAATGACATTACTCACCCAAGAGAAAAGAGGGGTGGCAATTTAAGATCTCTGAATTCTTGTCTCCCCCTTCTTAATTTTTTGAATCACAATAGCTTGATTGATCTTGGATATCATGGCTATCCTTTTACATGGTGGAACAGAAGAATGAGTTCTTCTACTATTGAAGAAAGGCTTGATAGGGGAGTAGCCTCTGCTGAGTGGCTTCATTTGTGGTCTAATGCCTCTATTCATCATGTTACAGCTTCAGGATCTGATCATTGTATTTTGGTGCTTGACACTAATCATCTAAGTGTTTCAAAATCCCCCCCAATTTTCAGATTTGACTCAAGGTGGTGTAAGATTCCAGAAGTTAAAGAAATTATAGCCAAGATATGGAGCTCAGAAACTGATGGCAATCCAATGTTCTCTGTTGTCTCAAAGCTGAAGATGTGTAGAGCAGAACTGAAGAAATGGAGCAAAGTTAATGATAGAGGCCTTACTAGAAAGATTAGAGAAAAAGAGGAGGCTGCTAAAAAGATTAGAGAAGATGGTGATAAGGCAAATATTGAAGAGCTCTTCCAGATTGAAACAGCTCTTGAATCTTTATGGCTGGAAGAAGAAGCTTTGTGGAAAGAAAAAGCAAGGGCTAGCTGGCTGCAAGCTGGGGATAAAAACACCAAATTCTTCAACTCACTGGTGAAACAGAAAAGGAGAAGGAATATGATCCCAGGTGTCACCAATAGGGAGGGTTCTTGGTGCAGCAATAAGGAGGAAATTCACCATCATTTTGTATCCTTTTACAAAGAGCTTTTTTCTGAGAAAGAAACCAGAGATGCAAGGCCTGTTCTTGATACTGTCAAGAAAAAAATTTCCAGGGACATGAATAATTTCTTAACTCAGGAGTTCTCTGATGAGGAGATCAAAGAAGCTTGTTTTGACATCAATCCAGATAAATCCCCGGGGTTTGATGGCTTTACGGCAAAGTTCTTTCAAAGTTATTGGGATATTATTGGAGCTGACATTTGCAAAGCCATAAAGAACTTCTTCAAATCAGGTAAAATGTTAAAGAGCATAAATCAAACACACATCTGCTTGATTCCAAAAATTCAGAATCCGCTGCATGTTAAAGATTACAGGCCCATCAGTTTATGCACGGTGCTCTATAAAATTTTGTCCAAGTGTCTTGCTAATAGACTGAGTGCTGTTTTGGACAAGGTGATCTCACTCAATCAGTCTGGCTTTGTGAAGGGGAGAGTCATTGCAGATAATATTATGATAGCCCAAGAAATCATGCATTATTTGAAAAAGAAGAGGCAAGGCAAGGGGGTGATGGCCATTAAGCTTGATATGCTTAAAGCCTTTGACAGAGTTAGTTGGAGTTATCTTGAAGGTATGCTTTTTAATTGGGTTTTTGTGACAAATGGATTAACTGGGTTATGTCATGTGTCAGAAGTGTCTCATATAAGATTATTATCAATAATGATCTCTCTGATTTTATCATACCCTCAAGGGGGCTGAGGCAGGGAGACCCTCTCTCCCCTCTCCTCTTTGTTATTTGTGCTGAGGGATTATCCTCATTATTGAGACATTTTGAGCTTCATGGCTGGCTTTCTGGGATTAAAATAGCAAAGAATAGCCCTTGCATTAATCATTTGCTCTTTGCGGATGATTCAATTTTATTTTGCAAAGCAACAATGACTGATGCCTCTGCAATAAATACTTTACTGAAAATTTATGAAAGTGCTTCTGGACAGTCAGTAAATAGAGATAAATCCCAAATTTGTTTTAGTCCAAGCACAAAAGCTTTGCTGAAAAACTTCATCAGTTATTATATGGGGATATCTAAAGATTTCAAGGAGGGCACTTATTTGGGACTCCCTGCTCTAATAGGAAGATCAAAGGCTAGCACATTAAAATTTCTCAAGGAGAAATTTCAGTCTAGGCTCTCAGGTTGGAGCTCAAATTTGCTCAGCTCTGCAGGTAAAGAAGTTTATTTGAAGTCTGTGCTAACTACTCTCCCCAATTTTGCTATGTCAAGTTTCTTGCTCCCTAAAAAGCTATGTCAAGAGCTATCTCAAATTATGGCTAAATTCTGGTGGGGATCTCATAATCATGAGCAAAGGAAAATTCACTGGAAAAGCTGGGGGTATTTATGCAATTTGAAGGAAGTTGGAGGTCTTGATTTCAAAAATCTTTTTAATTTCAATTTAGCTCTTATTTCCAAACAATCTTGGTAGCTGCTGAATAACAGCAATTCCCTATTCAAAGCAGTTTTCAAAGGGAAATATTTTCCCAATTCCTCCTTTTGGCATGCAACTCCTTCTCAAGGTTGCTCTTGGGTGTGGAGAAGCCTCCTTGAAGGATTGAAAGTTCTTAAAAAAGGATGTTTATGGAGAGTTGGAAATGACTCTTCAATTAGGATCTGGGATGACCCCTGGATCCCTAGAGAGCATGATTTCTTTGTTTCATCTGCTAGGCCTCCTGACAGCAGAATCACTCTTGTGAGTGATCTTATCTTACATGATCAAAGAAAGTGGAATATGGACCTTATTTATGGGATCTTTTCTGAGGAAGAGGCTGATTTGATTCTTTCTTTGCCAGTGGGGAGCTGTGTTTGCAAAGATAAGCTTATTTGGAGCTACTCTTCTAATGGGGATCACAAGGTCAGCTCTGTTTATAAATTTCTTGAATTTGGAGTTGTTTCTGAGATTCCTTCTTCTAGTCATGGCCCATCTTGGAAGGTATTGTGGAAGGTTAATGTGCAGCCAAAAATTAGACATTTTTTCTGGAAATGTCTCTCTGGATCTGTATCATCTCTATCTGCTCTTGCTATTAAGGGAGTTCAAATTGATAATATTTGCAGCTTATGTGGAAATGAGCCTGAGAGCATGATTCATCTTCTCAAAGAATGTTGTGCTGTGAAAGAGATCTGGCTTTGCTCCCCACTTAGGTTGAGCCCTATTTCCATGGATGCCTCTCACTGTCAGGAATGGTGGAGTAAAGTTATTGATATTGCAAGCACTTCACCAGACAAGAACTGGTTTCTTGCTCTGTTTCTGAGTATTTGTTGGGGAATATGGAGATTTAGAAATGATTGGATTTTCAACAAAGTGAAATGGAAGCCAGATCAGGTTTGTTCCAGAGCTGTGAGCTCTTTGTTTGCTTACTGGGTTTCTAATGTTTCTGGATTGAATAAGGAAGCTTCTGTTGTGAAGAAATGCCATTCTCCTCCAACTCTTTCAGAAGAGTTCAATATTTTTGTTGATGCAGCCTCCGATTCCATTGCTAAAAAAGGTTGTGTTGCTGCAATTTGTTTAAAGGCTGATGGAGGTTATTTTGACAGTGTCAGTGAAGGCATTATTGGAGTGTTTAATCCAGCGGTGCTTGAAGCTTGGGCAATCAGAACAGCTCTTCTTTGGTGCTTAAACAAAAAATGGAAGGCTGTCAACATTTTTTCAGATTGTGAAGGTGTTGTGAAGCAAATTAAGGGCACCCCCTCTTCTAGAGCTTCTTGTGTTGCTACAATTTTAGAAGATTGTGATCATTTGATCCCTCACTTTGATGTTGTTAATTTTCTTTTTATTTCTAGAGATTTTAACTCCTTGGCTCATGGCTTAGCCAAGAGTTCTATCAAGAGGAATGGCTATTCCTCCTCTTTGTACTAATTTCTTTGTTGAATGAAAGCTTTCTTTTCCGAAAAAAAAAAAAAAAAAAAAAATCATCACGTTGTACTCTACAATCAAACCAATGAGTGGTGCAACCCTTAAACAAATTGTTTGTGAATAGCATACATTCATTAGTTATAGAGTACTACGTGGTGAAATACTAAAAAATTGCTGTCTAATTCATCAAATTAAAATCAGGAACATTTGTTTTGCATTTTCAAATGATAAATGTGTTTTATTTTATTTTGCGTTTTCAAATGATTATGCATTATACGAAAATCTATCCATCGCTTTTTTATCAAACGAATTTTCTCAATGTTACCAGGTCGAACTTGAAATTGCGAACAATTAATCATAAAAATCAAATCCCTAAACCAAAATCGCATTCTCTTCATTGAACCTCCTGCTTTTAAGTTACAGAAATTACAAGAATTCAGTTAAAACTTTCCGCTACTAAACAAAACTAACTCCTCTAATTAAGTCGCTTTTTCCTTCAAAATAAGTCAAAAGCTCCTCTCCCTCGTGGTAGTAGAGTCATCGTCAATGGTCAACGCTCCTTCTTTCCTTTCCTTTCCTTTTCTTTTATCAATCTTGGAACCCAATCTTTTCCCAAATTGCATTCCTCACCCTACTAAGGTCCCTCCCTTTCAAAGTCCTCCCTCTCCCTTCGTGCACGGAAAACGATGCGATCCTCGTCCTCTCCAACTGCCTCGCCAGAAACTCATGCGGCGGAATCCGATCTCCTCCGCCGTATCCGCCGCCGTCCTCCTCATCTCCGCCGTCGTCGTCCAAGTCATCGCTGCCGTCTCGCCGCCGCAACTCCTGTTTCAGTATCTTCGACCAGTCCGGAACATTAACCGGTAAAGATCCGGCCACTTCTCGCCTCGCTCCGGACCGGATCCCCGAATTAGTCCTCGAGATCCGAGCCGGCTTTTGGCTGTCAAACGGCGTCGTTTGGGACTGTACGGAACAACTCCAGAGGTCCGATTCATCGAACTCGAAGACCGAATCGGAGGAGATCTGAGCGTCGGAGGTGTCGGTGAGGAAGCGGTAGTTGTTTGATCTGCCGAAGTAGCTCTTACTGGTCACCGTCGCCATTATAAGATGCTTTGAAAAGAAAAATTGTTGGTTTGTGGTGAATGATGAGAGGCTTGTGTTGTGGTGGTGGTTTGAAGGGCTATTGGGGTCTGCTTTTATAAAGGGGTCGCTAAACGGATAAGGTTCTCCAGAAGGTGTTTTAATTTCTTGGTTTTATCTGAAACTTTATTGAGATTTTTACTTTTTTGCCCCGGGATTTTCTACCTACCGACACGTCACCTAATCGCTTGGATGACTAGATATTAGAAATTTTTTCTTGTTTTTGAAACCGGAAAAGGAAATACGAGTAACCTCTAGTTTTGTTCTTATCTTAGATATTTTATTTCGCTTTGCTCAAAAACAAAAAGATTTCTATTTCTTTCTTTTTGAGATAAGAGAAAAAGAATTTTTTTGCTACTTTATAATGTCGGTATGCATACACTAATAGGTACATTTGAATTGCTTTTTGAAATAATTTCAAAAGAAATATAGGTACATTTGAATTTAAAAAAAAATGTACATTTGTAAATAGTTTGATGTTTCTTGAATAAATAAAAGTTGTTCATTCCTTAGTTCCTATACAGACCGCTAACTTATAGTCGTAACATATGAAATTTTAGCTAACATTTCATTTAAGATAAATTTAGACGCGTGAAAATAAAACATACATAACTTCTTAAGAAAATACTAAAACACATGTAATTTAATCTGAATTGTATTGACATATTTTTACTAATCTGAATTGTATTGACATATTTTCACTAAGTCTCCAATGGTTAGATTCGTATTAAAATTTAGTCATTCAATTGGACGACTACAATGTTGGTCATTCAGGTCGAAACACACGTATTGCACTGCATAATATGATGAAAATATGAAATAATTCCTATGACTTCATTGTATTGTGCGGTAAAGTTAATACGCGTCTTGAGAACAATTAGTGCGACTGATTAGGAAATATAATTAGTCTAACCAAGTTGAGTAATAAAAAATTAGATTTGAAAATGATGGAATTAGCGAGTAGAGAATTTCTTATATTTTTCTTTTTTACTTTTTTTGTCCGAAGGAATTTCTTAAGTCACGTTGGAGTACGAGGGCAAATGACGCGTAGCTCGTAAACGTTGACGTCTGGCATAATTTTCGTAGACATCCATACCCATAAAAGACAAACGACTTAAGAGCGGTTACGGGGGTATACTAGTAAAATAAAGTATCCTAGTTACGCGGAAAAAAGTTCCTCCCCACGGTGGTAATCTCCAAAACTTTTGTCGCCACTCTGCCTGCAACGGGAAGCTCTCGTCTACATTTGTCGTACCATTCCAATTGAAGGGAACGTTGAAAGAAGGTACATGTGGTGGCTTTCTGTTCGAAGTATGGCGTATTTGTTCTTTTCAGTGGAGTACCGCTTTGTTCCCAACTTTTTTTTTTGTCTAAATTGACTTTTGTCACTATTCATATGGCCACTTTAATCCGGTGATTAAAACATTGTTGTAATTGGTTGATAATATTTTCATAGTGTTGCAGGGCAAAAGTTTTTTCTATCTCACGATGAAAAAAATACTCCCTCCGTTCCGCAAAGACTGTACATATTTCTATATTGGTCTGTTCTAAAATGGTTATCCACTTACATTTTCAATGTTAAAAATATAATGAACTTCCAATACTATCCGTTCATATTCAATGCACCTAGTATTAGAGAGAGGACAAGGAACAAAATCAAGGACAGTAGTGGAAATAACATGTCAACATTTGTAACTGGGGTGCATTAACTGCATGTCTCCAAAAAAAGTTGTGGTTTCAAAAATAGACTGTCTTTGCAGAACGGAGGGAGTATCAAAAGTCGCATCGTTTTGTCATCCAAATTATCCGGTCAAACTAATTCTGGTACGAGTCAAAAATTTGAAAGAACAAGAACGGAGTGGTGGAACCGTAGCTGGTGATTAGAGCTTTTGCGTAGAGGGCGGTTCGTCTGGTTCGGGTGGAGGGGGTGACAGAGGTGGTTTAGAATTCGAGACGTTAGAGATGACGACACGATTGGTAACACGTGGCAGCATTGGTTGCGTGAGGTTGGGGGGTGTGCGGACACGTGAAGAGTGAGACCCACAAGCGAGATTGATTCGTGAGCGTTCATGCACCCCAGCTGGACCTGTCTTTACCTGAGTTCACTAAATTGCATTGGGTGGAAAGAAGTGTAAAAGACACTTTCAGACCCCTAGGTTTGACATAGAGACACTTTTACTCCTTTTAGTTTGAGATATGATGCTTTCTCTTTATTAGTGTGCCAAATTTCAAGACACCTATACTTTTTAATTGTGACATGTCAGTACAGGGAGAGATCCGTCACTGATAATAGTTTTGTGGACGAATTATCCATCTTAGGTATTAAATGACACTTCCACAAGTTTTGTGGGCTAATTGCAAGTGTCTGGCGTACAAAAGCGGTGCAAATGTTATTTCCTAAACTAAAGGTATGAAACCGTCTCTGTGTTTCTGGGTCAAAGCTGAGGGGGTGGAAGTGTCTTTCTCCAACCTTTTGAGGTTAGGGGGAAGGGGAAAAATCGTATAAGAATATGGTTCAACTCCATGATGGTTTCAAACCAAACGTGTTAAGCCTTTGCTGCTTTTAGCAAACGTCATTTGAAGTTTCAACATTATCTTCATTTGATCTTTATCCTAGGACAAAACAAAAAGGTACCAAGTTTGGTGAAAATATTTAGATACAGATGAATAGGTTTGTTAATTACTAGTAGGTTTGTTATTTATTGTTTGTTGGGGTGAGTACTTATCTAAACCGGTAATGCTTATTTTTTTTCATGACTTTCTTGTCTAGTATAATATCACATGTTTATTGTCTAATGTTCTCTTTTCTTGTTGTTGTGCTTCCAGCTGAATGCTAATTGTGGAGACACGGTTCTTTTTGTCTCTTTAACGCTAGTGTATATCTTACACATGCGTCCTCGCGAAGACAACATATAACCAATAGATTTCGCAGTAGTTGAGGTCACCGGAGATGAAATCATGGTGGCCGCATGCGGTCGGATGTATAGAGTCAATGTCGGTGGATCTCTCAAGACACAATCAGAGGGATAGAAGGTACTGGAGTTGTGAGTAGAAACGAAAAGAGAGAATTTATCGAAGCAATAGGCAAACGAATTTGAAGATGTGGTAGCCCAATTGAGTGTTAAGGAATGAGATAATCTCCACGTTGTGCATCTTTCTGGGTTACTGAACCTCTCAATCAGCCAACAAGTGTCTTGACCCTTTTACATGTCGTCTCTATATCTCACGACATGTATGTTAGTTCTACACATTTTGCCAATGTCATTCTTTCCCTCTACCCATGAACCCACTCACTCACCAACTCCTCCGTACGTCCATGGTGTTATGATACACCCGGTATCGTACCAGTAGCTTGAGAGAGGCTACGAATCTCTACCAGTAGTTCGTGAGACTACGAATTACTACGAAAAACGAACCAAAGCTGAAAATAAACTAAATAAAACTCAAAGACAATTCTTATTCCATGGTTAAAACTGAACAACTCTACTGTTTAAATAGTAAAATAGGCTAACCCTAACCTTGAATGCTTGACCTAATGGGCTCGGCCCAGTCTACTAAGTAATTGAATAAACATCTAATTAAACTAATAAAATAAATAAACTAACTAGCAATCCTAAGTAAGCAAATAAATAACGATACATGACCATGAAGATACGGTTAACCCGTATCAACTCCTCCCCCGTTGAAATTCACCTTGTCCTCAAGGTGACGCTCAGACAAATGCCGGGATCAAACTGACGTCGAACGAGTTTTGAAAAGTCAAGGCATAATTGAACCCAAGTGCTCGTGGGTTGGCCAAAGTAATTAAGTAAAACAGGCCCAAAAATAGATTGTCCCATAGTTGCTGTTGGGTTAACAACTAGAGGAGTCCTAAATTGGTAAAGAGAACAGCCCAAAAATGCTTGCAGCCCAAAGGTGGAGTGCAACCCAATTGAAGAAGCCCTAGCTACTGAAGGTGGTGGCCACGGCTTGCGTTCTGGGTCATCGGAGGAGACTTGGACAGAGGCCGTAGATGACAGTGGCGATGTTGGTGGTGGTGGATCTGGAGGTCGCGTTGGAAGAAGGTCGCCTGTGAAGCTTGCGATGAGTTCGTCGGAATGCGCTGGTGGTGGCCGGAAGGGTTCCGGACCGACAGGCGTCTGTCGACGGCGATTGGGCGGACCGGGGTCGCCGTTGGCGGTCGCTGAATGGGTGGACGGCCTGGGCTTCGTCTGGAGCTGTGGTGGTGATGTCTCCCTCTTCAATTTCAGCGGGGGGTGCTCCGATTGAAGATGATGGAGGCCGGCTTTGGACGCTCGGAGGTCGCTGGCGGTATCCGGCGGCTCAGGGGGGTTCGGACTGTGGCCGTCCGACGCTGCTAGGATGTCGGATTGAGTCAGGAGCGGAGGGAGGGTGTCGTGGGTGCCGTTGGAGGGTTCGACGAGGCCGGTAGCAGAAGGTGGAGGCAATAGTCGATCCGCTAGGATCGAGATGCGATTGGCGACCTGGGGAGGGTGTGATTGGGAGTGCTGGGAGTGCGGCAGAGCTGGTTCGGGCTTGTGTTCGCAGAGGAAACTTGAGTGGTCGGCCTGCTGGTTTGCCGGATCTGGGTAAGATGGCGGCAGTGGCGACACTTGTTGCTCGTGCTGCTGCTCTTGTTCTTGCTGGGTTGTCGGCAACGGCGGCGGCAAGGGTCGATCCTCTAGGATCGAGATGGGATTACCCAGATTCGTTGCCTGACCCGAATTTCTGGCCGCGATTTGGGTTTGCAAAGCGGTGATTGCGGCCATGATTTTAGTGAACTGTTCTTCGATTGTAGTGAATCGTTCTTCGATTGTGGGAGTGGTCGTCATGATTCACCAGTTGAGTGTGGTGAAACTCAATGAAAGCGCCAGATGATACACCCGGAATCGTACCAGTAGCTTGAGAGAGGCTACGAATCTCTACCAGTAGTTCGTGAGACTACGAATTACTACGAAAAACGAACCAAAGCTGAAAATAAACTAAATAAAACTCAAAGACAATTCTTATTCCATGGTTAAAACTGAACAACTCTACTGTTTAAATAGTAAAATAGGCTAACCCTAACCTTGACTGCTTGACCTAATGGGCTCGGCCCAGTCTACTAAGTAATTGAATAAACATCTAATTAAACTAATAAAATAAATAAACTAACTAACAATCCTAAGTAAGCCAATAAATAACGATACATGACCATGAAGATACGGTTAACCCTCTGGTAGCCTGGTCGGGGCCTTAGGTGTTGATTGGAAGAGGCCTTAGGCCGTGGGTGGCAGTGGGTGAAGCTCGCCAAGAATCTCGCCGGAAAACATGGAGGTACGGGTGGGCGGCGGTGGCTCTGCAAACTCCGGCCTCTCTGCTTGTTTCTGAACCATTACAAGGATGAGATAGAGAATGGGGCAGAGAGAAGTGAAGAGAGATGAATAGAGAGTTAGGGTGCCCAATTTACCGTCGGGAGCTGCGGCGGCGGCCTTGGTGGCTGCTCGCGTTGGTGAAGGCAGCTGCTGCTGCTGATGCTCTGTTCCCGGCCGTCAAGAGAAGGGAAAGAGAAAGGACAGAGAGGGAGAGAGATATGCCAGTGGAGTGGTGGTGGTGGGTTTGCCGTGAAGTATGGCGGTGGTGTTGGGGGTTGAAGATGAGGAGGAAGGTGAAAGAGATGGTGGTGATGGTGGTGATGATTCTTGCTGTGAAAGGAGAAGAAGAAAAAGAGATGAAATTGACACAAAGTGATGTGATGATGTAATGAGCATGTGCTCTCATGTGGGAGGAAGAACAACTTCTTCAAGAAGATTGTCGTGGGAGGAGGAAATCTTCTCCAAGAAGATGAGTGAAACGCTATGGTGCTTCGGGTGCAAAACAAGTCGCGGTGGTCGCACACGCGCTTTCTAATAAAATATAAAGCAACACTACGACTATTATTTCTAATACTTTTCGAGAATTATCACCCGGACTTCTTTAACTATAAAACACAATAATTCGCCCCAACATTATTTCGCAAATAAAGTCGTATTGCACTTCCCAATTTACCACTTTACCCCTGACAAATATACGGGGTATTACATCCTTCCCCCCTTAAAGAGAGCTTCGTCCTCGAAGCTAAAACCAGGCAATAAACGCGAAATCTATAAGAGGCAGACTCACGGACCAACAAGTACCCTCTTACAAGCAAGTAACGTAGTACTATAAGTACGCACTATACCAGATAACGTCACAGTCACAAATGTTACCAACGGTCTAGGCTAAGCATGGTGTGAGGGTTTTAGGACGTAATAACAATAAACAAATGGGTAAAACGTAATGACAGCAAAAAAGGGTTTCATCCTCTCCCCCTTAGGGAGTGACGTCCCCGGAACTCAATTTACCTCATTAAACAAGTGTGGATATTTCCTTCTCATTTCCTCCTCCGCTTCCCACGTCGCCTCCTCTGACAGCTGATTCGTCCATAAAACCTTGACCAGCTTAACACTTTTTGTACGCGTGTCTCTGGTCTTGGTGTCCAAAATTTTGACAGGATGTTCCTCATACGTGAGAGACGGGTCTAGCTCCACTGGTTCAGGATTCAGCACGTGGGATGGATCCGGTACGTATTTCTTCAGCTGGGATACGTGAAAGACGTTATGTACTCTCCCCAGACTCGATGGTAAATCCAATCGATACGCGACTTCTCCAATTCTTACTAAGACATTGTATGGCCCGATGCATTTTGGACTCAGTTTTCCTTTCAGATTGAACCTTGTCACTCCTTTGGTAGGGGATACCCGTAAAAACGCCTTTTCTCCAACTTGGAACTCCAATGGCCTTCTCTTCTGGTCTGCGTATGACTTTTGCCTATCCTGGTCCGCTTTCATTCTTTGTTGAATGAGTCGTACTTGATTTTTCATATCTTCTATTACTTGTGGCCCGATTACTACCGTCTCGCTGATGTCATTCCAACACAGTGGTGATCGGCACTTCCTTCCATACAGGGCTTCGTATGGTGCCATGCCAATGCTGGCATGATAACTGTTGTTGTAGGAAAACTCTATTAACGGTAGTCTATCGACCCACGAGCCCTGAAAATCCATCACACAAGCTCTCAACATATCCTCTAACGTTTGAATAGTTCTCTCTGTCTGTCCACCAGTCGCGGGGTGAAATGTTGTGCTGAACTTCAATTGAGTCCCTAATGCTTCCTGAAGAGCCTTCCAAAAATGTGAAAGGAAGTTAGGGTCTCTGTCAGAGATTATTGAACTTGGCACTCCATGATATCTCACGATGTTTTTAACATAAGCGTCTGCCCTTTGCTCCATATTCCACGTGTCTTTCATCGGAATAAACCTCGCCGTTTTCGTTAATCTGTTTCCACTACCCAGATCTGATTGAGTCCGTTCTTTGATGTCGGCAAGGCTGTTACAAAGTCCATCGAAATAGAGTCATTTCCAAACCGGAACATCCAGTGGCTGAAGCAGACCCCCCATTCTCTTATGCTCAAACTTCACCTTTTGACAGGTTAAGCATCTTGCTACAAATTGCGCTACTTCCTTTTTCATGTTCGGCCACCAGAAGGTCTTCTTTAAGTCCTTATAGAGCTTATCGCCTCCAGGATGAACGGAGTATGGCGTGCTGTGAGCCTCCCGCATCAACTTTTCCTTGGTTTCTGCGCACTTCTGTGGCACGCACCATCTTCCCTTGTACCGAATACTTCCATCTTCATGGATCTGGAATTCTTTGGCCTCTCCCGCTGCAATCTTCTTCCTAATCCTTTCGAGCTTCACGTCTCCGTCTTGATTGCTCCTTAATTCTTCAAATAAGTCCGGTACAGCTGTCATACTAGCAAGTAGATTCTGCACTGTCCCTTGCTCCACTATCTCAATTTGAAGCTTCTTGAACTCCTGGCATAACCAGTATGCCTGGGCTAGCATAGAGTTCACTCCATGGTTGGATTTCCTGCTTAATGCATCAGCAACGACATTCGCCTTTCCTTCGTGATACTGGATCCGCAGGTCGTAATCTTTGATGACCTCTAGCCATCTCCCTTGTCGGTTATTTAGCTCTTTCTGTGTGAAAATGTACTTCAAGCTTCTGTGGTCCGTGTACAACTTGCAAACTGCACCATACAAATGATGTCTCCATATCTTTAGCGCAAATACCACTGCTGCTAGCTCCAAGTCATGTGTGGCATAGTTCTCCTCATGGGGTTCCAGTTGTCGTGAAGCGTAAGCAATCACCCTTCTACCTTGCATAAGTACGCAGCCTAACCCCTTCCTCGACGCGTCGCTGTATACTTCGAACTCACCAGAGTCATTTGGCAAAGCTAGGACTGGGGCTGTAGTCAGCTTCTCCTTCAGAGTTTGGAACGCCTCTTCACAGCTGTTGTCCCAGTGATACTTCACCGCCTTCTTCGTCAGCGTAGTCAGTGGTCTGGCGATCTTAGAGAAATCCTTCACAAAACGCCTGTAATAACCTGCCAAGCCGAGGAAACTCCTTACTTCGGACACATTCTTTGGCGTAGGCCAGTCTTTAACTGCTGAAACCTTTCCTGGGTCTACTGCTATTCCTTCCTTTGAAATGATGTGACCCAAGAACGGAACACGATCCAACCAAAATTCGCATTTTGATAGCTTAGCATATAGTTGCTCCTGCCTCAACGTCTGCAGCACTTCTCAGAGATGTTCTTCGTGCTTCTCCTCGCTCTTCGAATACACCAGTATGTCGTCAATAAAGACGACCACAAACCGATCTAAGAATGGTCTCATCACCCGGTTCATTAGATCCATAAACACTGCTGGTGCGTTGGTTAAACCAAATGGCATCACGGTGAACTCATAATGACCATACCTTGTCCTAAAGGCAGTTTTTGGAATATCCTTCTCTGCAACTCGGAGTTGATGATATCCTGACCTTAGATCGATCTTGGAAAAGACACTGGCCCCTTGCAGCTGATCAAACAGGTCGTCAATCCGGGGCAACGGGTACTTATTCTTGATAGTTGCGTTGTTCAACTCCCGGTAATCAATGCACAGCCTTAGACTTCCGTCCTTCTTCTTTACGAACAGCACTGGTGCTCCCCAGGGTGATACGCTGGGTCTTATGTACCCCTTAGTTAGAAGTTCCTGCAGTTGATCCTTCAGCTCCTTCAATTCTGCGGGTGCCATCCGAGACGGTGCTTTTGAGATTGGCACAGTACCAGGTGCCAAGTCTAGGGTAAACTCCACATCTCTCTTAGGTGGCATCCCTGGAATCTCCTCTGGGAATACATCAGGAAATTCCTTCACAACAGGTATCTCTTCCAACACAGTCTCCTTCTTGGACACGTCTTGGATGTAACATAAATAGGCCGAGTTTCCCTTTTCCACTTGATTGATTATGGCCAAGGCTGACACCAACTTGATGCGAGGCTCCCTAATGATTCCACGATATGTGATATTCTCTCCCTTGGGTCCTTTGAACCGAACCTTTTGTTCGTGACAATCAATAATCGCGCGATACTTCCCAAGCCAGTCCATGCCCAGGATTACATCTATACCCCCAAGGTCAAATCTTATTAGGTTGGCGGGTAGGATACTCGTTAGAATTTTCAACTCTACTCCTTCGAATATGGTATCGCAAACAGTAACCTGACTCGTGGGTGTCGCTACAGGGGTGGATATTCTAGATGACTTACTCAAACCCAGTTTCTTAACAAGGGATGATGATATGAAAGAGTAGGATGCACCAGAATCAAATAATACAAAAGCTGGTTGATCATAGATAAGAAAAGTACCCGTGACGATTCCATGATCAGCATCCACCTCATTCCTTGTCATTACTGCAATCCTGCCCACATTGCCATTTTGTGCTCCAGTCCCTCCAACTCCAGTTCCATTGTTGTTGGCTGCCATGCCAACATTGTTGTTGCGGTTCTGGCCTCCATTGTGTCCTGCATTCCCCTGGTTGTAATTGTGCTGTCTTCCATTTCCATTTCCTCCATTATCCAGATAGTTGCGGTTTCCGCCGTTCCTGTTCCCATAACCTGACTGCTGGTTCCCAGTTGGTTGGTTCCCATACTGGTGGCGATTCCCCTGATAGTTGTTCTGTGGTGGCCTCTGGTAGTTACCGCCTTGGTTTTGTGGGTTCATAGTTGATGGGAATCGACATTCGAAAGCTCGATGTCCTCTCTTGCCACAGTTGTTGCAGTTAACCAAGTTCCCCATGCAGTCAACTCCGGGGTGGTTTTGCCGACACCTTTTACAGAAGTAGCGTCGAACTGGCCCAGCTTCAAGGTTCAGTTGGCTGCCTCGATTTGGATTGTTTCCCACGGTGTTGGGCTTAAACCTTTTGTTTGGATTGCTTCCCCCCTGCTTCAGTAGCCTTGCGTTTCCCGTGAATCTCATCCTGTACCTCCTGGACTTGCCACATATCGGCTGCTCGGTCATATGCCTCGTGCAAGGTGTCGTAAGTTCTGCTACGCATGATGGTCTGCAACTGAAGGTTTAGTCCCGAAATGAACTTATTAATCTTATCCTCCTCATCGGGTACCGTGTGGCCCGCAAACCTTAGTAATTCCACGAACCTCTTGAAGTAGTCTGTCACTGAACCGTTTCCTTGCACCAAGTTGTTGAACTCATTGCACTTGCCTCTCTTAACATGGGATGGGTAGAACCGTGTTCTAATAGCAGTTTTAAAAGCATCCCAGTTGAAACCAGGTCGAGCCAGCAAGACTTCCTGAGAGGTTGTCCACCAATCATCCGCGTCACTTGCCAGATGGATGATGGCGCAGTTGACCTTCTCGTTGTCAGGGCAATGCACGACCTTAAGCAGCTTCTCAAAATGCCTAATCCAATTCTCCAGTTCAACTGGATCTTCCTTTCCCGTGAATTGGCGAGGGTTCAGATCCGCTATCTGTTTGGCATAGCTTTGCCTCCCACGATCCTCCTGACCCACTACTCTATCCAAGATTAGTGTCATCTGCGCCATCTGCGCGGCCATTTGTTCCATCTGTGATTGGTAGTTTCCCTCAGCTGCCATTAGTTCACTCTGCCTGGTGGATTACCGGTCTATCAGTTGTGTTACTACGCGTTTACTTATAGTATCATCACTTTTCATACTACGGTCTCGAAGTCAAACTTATTCCATAGGTGCATAGCAACATATACTATTGTCTATTCTAAGTCATGCAAGTCATTTAAAACTCAGTTACTATTAATTAAGCAAGTAATTCATTCACAAGCCAATCACACTTCCGCAATTTCATACTTCTCATTCCCTCTTAATTAAACATTATTGCTCAATGATCATAGAACATCAATTCAGGTAGTACAAGCATAGCCAAGTCACACTGCAAACTTTGGTATAGCAAGAAAAGGTAGTGGGTGGGTGGGCTGAACATACTAAAACTTAAGCTACCCATAACCCCATTGTCCTTCAAATTTTTATCGTCTTGCCCTACGTCCATTTTAGGTTGCCCTACAAGTTTTAAGTCCCTTTACTGGACAGCCTGCTCTGATACCACCTGCAACACCCCGCGATCCCCGAGCCTTCCGTTCCGGACCGGAAAACCCGGGAGGGCGATGCTAAAAGAATTGGCGGACATCGTAAGCATAACCACCATATATTTACATTACATACGAGTCTTTAGATGTTACACGCGTCTTTAATACTACGGAACGAATCTAGCATACTAGATAACCTTTCGGGACACTTTCAATCCATGTGAGTCTCGTACCCATCTAGTCCGTAGTCCCCATCTCCTAGACCTGCGGTGGGAAGGAAACAAGAACCGCAGTTTTCGAAAAGTCAGCATTAAAATACTGAGAGAGCAACACCCAAGCATGTAAACACAGGAAGAGGTAGTTTGTTATAACTTCGCAAAACACAGCGGAAGTAAAATTCAAAGTAAATAAGACATTCTCATATCATAATCAGAATTTAGTTTCCGAAAATTTCCAAACAAATATCCCACTTCCGTGTTCAACACCCCAATCAAGAGTTACCATTTCAGCCATGTGTTATACGGGGAATATTCCCTTAAACCATATCCAGCATATCCCATCACAAGCTACCAAGACCTTAAGTGTCGACACCCTCCTAACAGGGTTCTTGCGCCCAGAAGGAGTGAGTACAAGGAGCGGGCCCGGGGTGAATCTCCCGGACTAACCAATATGGGTCGAGTGGACGAAGCCAACAACGACCAAACCAAATTTGTAATAATCCAAAAAACGTTCCCCGTGCAACTCTTACCACTTTGTGTTTTTACGCATCATAATCTCTGTGTGATTATCTCAATAAATCGTAATCAAACACAAGTAAAGCATACGCACACAAAACACATTTTGAGACAAGTAATGAAATCGTGTTTAGACACGAAAGAAGCTAGCACGCAAGACTTGGCATGTATACTCACCTCGTTCGACAAATAGCACGTAAGCTCCTAGAAGTACACGAAACCTTCGTCTACGAATTCTTCACCTACAAAGTATATTTCCTAAGTCAAAGACAAGTTCAAGTGCCAAGTTATACTTTCTAACAATCGTCCTACTCGAGTGACGAGATCGACAATTTCCATTTTGCTAGAACGACACGTACATATACCCTACAACGGTATTCAAACCATACAACTTATCGAATAGCACACTAGTTTTGAAAAAGACTTCTTGATTTATAATATTTCCAAAAGAGGTTATTTAATTAGAGAGATTTTCATTAAGAAGACATATATGTCTAGTGAAATAAGAGAGTGAACCATTGATAGCTTAGAAAGATATAGTTGAAGTAATAGTGGTTAAAATTATAGAAAATAGTCGATTACTAATAAGTACAAATATTAAACTTTTAATAAAAATACCCCTAAATATTTATTATCAAGCAAATATCAACCTTCTCAAGTAGTTAATCTAAGTCGGGTTGAAAGTTGAGTAACAAAACACATTTTTTTTTTTGTTTGTTAAGTTTTTAACATAACTTGTTACAATTCTTAATCGACGTTTTCGATAATAATTCGACACCCGAATTACATTTTTGAGACGATAGCGATTTCTAGTATTTTTAGGAAATATTTTTGACCCAAAAGTAACATTTTTATTTTTCGCGTATAATGTAATATTTTCAGTAAACGACAACTAAATCCCCCCATATTATGCTAAATACAACATGCAACCCTTCCCTTCACATAAAACTTTTTAACAAGAGACACCCAGCCCCTTATCAAGTTCTGAATTGCAAACAAACCCCCCAAGCTATCCCAAAACAGTTTATAACAAAAGACACTTTCAACCCCCCCAGACATGAACCACCCAAATCGATCAATCCAACATCGAAATCGAACCAGCAATACATGATTTCGTCTATATAAATCAACTCACGGCGGAAATTAAGGCATACCGGAACCAAGAATTGCTCAAAACGGTCAATTAATGGGTCGGGTCGAAGAGCACTGCGCCGTCGCCGGAGGTGGAGCTCGACGCCGGCGGTGTGGGCTGTTCTGAGCCTAGTTGAACCCTCTGGTAGCCTGGTCGGGGCCTCAGGTGTTGATTGGAAGAGGCCTTAGGCCGTGGGTGGCAGTGGGTGAAGCTCGCCAAGAATCTCGCCGGAAAACATGGAGGTTCGGGTGGGCGGCGGTGGCTCTGCAAACTCCGGCCTCTCTGCTTGTTTCTGAACCATTACAAGGATGAGATAGAGAATGGGTCAGAGAGAAGTGAGGAGAGATGAATAGAGAGTTAGGGTGCCCAATTTACCGTCGGGAGCTGCGGCGGCGGCCTTGGTGGCTGCTCGCGTTGGTGAAGGCAGCTGCTGCTGCTGATGCTCTGTTTCCGGCCGTCAAGAGAAGGGAAAGAGAAAGGACAGAGAGGGAGAGAGATATGCCAGTGGAGTGGTGGTGGTGGGTTTGCCGTGAAGTATGGCGGTGGTTTTGGGGGTTGAAGATGAGGAGGAAGGTGAAAGAGATGGTGGTGATGGTGGTGAGGATTCTTGCTGTGAAAGGAGAAGAAGAAAAAGAGATGAAATTGACACAAAGTGATGTGATGATGTAATGAGCATGTGCTCTCATGTGGGAGGAAGAACAACTTCTTCAAGAAGATTGCCGTGGGAGGAGGAAATATTCTCCAAGAAGATGAGTGAAACGCTATGGTGCTTCGGGTGCAAAACAAGTCGCGGTGGTCGCACACGCACTTTCTAATAAAATATAAAGCAACACTACGACTATTATTTTTAATACTTTTCGAGAATTATCACCCGGACTTCTTTAACTATAAAACACAATAATTCGCCCCAACATTATTTTGCAAATAAAGTCGTATTGCACTTCCCAATTTACCACTTTACCCCTGAAAAATATACGGGGTATTACATTATCGGTTACAGAGCCTTTTCCACCCCGCGCATGCACAAGAGAGAAGCAATACCGTAGAATTTGCGCCAACTCAAGAGAGCGATAAAGATGCAAAATGTAGTACCCAAAATGAAGACGAGGGCGAAATGGTTGTGGCTGAGGAGGCGCTTCGTATCATCGTGCGCAGCCTCGTCGGCGAAACCCCAATTATTACAACTCATCATTGTCAATACCATCACAGCTTATCCATCCCTTCCGACACTTGAACCCCGCTCCACGTATCAGGTTTTGACCAATTCTCTTTGAAAACAGGCAATGACCGACGAATTTGCGGGTCCACATTCCAACCAATTTCATACCAATATATATGAGCGCAATCTTACTTGGGGTTAGGTTCCCTCGACATATCATCCTATTGTAGAGTGCAAATCAATCTTTCACGTGACACGCTAATCCTATGACACTTTTGACATATACAAAGCACATCTTGTGGCCAAGGGGTAACCAACAAAATCAGTGGCGGAGCTAGGATTTGATCGAAGGGGGGCACAATTAGGATATTTGTACTGTCATTTCAAAATAAATTTAATTAAATATCAAATGTGACACCGAAAGCTTTCTGGCTCAGTCGGTAGAACTCTTACAAATGGACTTCCGCCGCAAGGGTTCGAATCGCTCCAGGGACGTTCTATTTTAAATGTTTTTTAATTACGCACACGGAGAGAATCGAACCTCCGTCGATTTGGTTATAAGGCGAGAGTTTGACCAACTGCGCTAGAAACGCATCCTATTTGAGAGGGGGCACTTTAATATTTGTATAGAAGCTGAGTTAATTTTTCTTTATAAATTAAGGGTTCTCTAGTGTTTTCAGAAAATTTGCCCCCCCCCCCCTACATGGCTCCGCCCCTGAACGAAATTGAGGCACGATTACTTTGTCGTTCAAGCCTGTGATGAAACCCGTTATTGTTCGAATCATCTTGACTCTGGCATTCCCATGTAGTTGTCAGGTGCTCCAACTTGACATCAACAATGCATTTTCCCATTGGCACCCTCATGGATACGTGCTTCTTCGCCCATCCACAAGAATTCAGCAATCTAGAAAAACCCCTGATATGTTTGCCGTTTGCGTCGTGCACTATATGGACTAACGTGCACAATACATTGAACTTTCTGCATTTATGGTTCAATCAGGCTTTCGCAGGTATCAGCTGATTTGTCACTCTTACTACTTCGACCACTTCAGTTCTCACTACATTTGTCTCGCCCATGTCAACGCACTTCCCATTCAAGGATTCGTTTCCTCTCATTAATTTTTCGGGAATGGAAGTTTGCTCCTACTCAGGGTGGCATGTATCGATCCCATCCCAAGCCCTGCACATCACCGATATCTTGGAGAAATTTTGCATAGATAGGGCGATACACATCTCCACAATGATATCTATTGACCTATTACCCGAGCGGATCCCAATCATGGCAATTTACGTATCTGACTATCGGTGTCTCCTCCGACTCCATAAATATCTAAATCTTTTGGAATGATCTGTCATAACCTACAAAATATTTGGATGAGTATAACAGCCTAAGTAGGTACCTCCTAACCCCTTGCAGAAATATAGTAACCAATCAAACTGCAACGGATTATCAAACAATGGCACAAATCACATAGTACACCAATATCATGCTTTACAAGCAATTATTAAATAACATATACACAATCAATATATTAATAGTCAATACTCAGAAGTTATAGAATAACATACCGTGACTAGTGAAAACGTGGAGACTAGATTTCTCTTAACTCAACTCCAACGAGGCTACACGAACCTTTGAAACTCTGGCAGTATCTCTCAGAGTCTCCTTTTTGTTTTTGAGAAAATCTCAGTCTCCTCGACTCTACTCTCGCACTCATTTACAGCTAGAAAATGGAATGAGAAATAACTATGATAACATATACCATATTTTTAGAAAAGTGCAATCAATAACATCACCGCACGAAGGGGACACGTGGCAACAGGGCCGGCCATCCATTAGCCGGATTAGGTGTTCGTCCAGGGGCCCCAATTTCAAGAGGTCCTGTAGTATTTTTCAGGATTAGTGAGTAAGGTTTTATGTCCCCCATATTTTGTTTACGGGTTAAAAATCTGAACTATTAGTAAAACGCGGGGTATATGTCGTCATACAGCTGAGTAAAAATTTTTATTCATAGTTTTACTTATGGTAAAAAGGGGTCTCACTTTCAACTATCGCCTAGGGCCCATAAAAATCTAGGGCCGGCCCTGCGTGGCAAGCTGGCACGCAGTTGACTTGCCGAATAAACACGTGTCGCCCATAGGGACACCACATAACCCCTTGAATGCACGTATGGGTCTGTTTGTGGCCAACAGGCCAAGTAGAGAAAGCCCTTAGCAAAGGGTTATCTCCCTTATGTTTTAGTCCAATCAAACTCTGCCATGTCACCAACCTCGTGGGTAAACACACAACATACCACCCCCTGCCACATCTATCTCTTGTTACACGTGATAAGATGACTCCTTCCTTCATTAGTTCTTCAAGAAAGTATATAAATAAACTTAGTACCAGCTTACACCATCATATAGGGTTAACTAAAGCTAAGGAAACAATTACATCATCACGAGAGGGTTACTTAAACCAGCTTACACCATCATATATGCTCACAATTATTCATGTGATTATTCAGACATGTGCATTTCATGGTAATATAAATAAATTCACTTAATTAAATTATGTTAATATGTATACAATGCTATGTAGCAATTTAACACGATTAACTAAAGCGGCATGGAACACATACAATTTACTGTAATCTTGATACCAAAACTAACATCTTGGTTAAACAACTGCTCAATCAAATAAAAATAAAAATTCATTTTTCCTATACAACAAGAATAAGACAATGAAATGATTATTCGTGAAACGAGAATCCGCAACAAATAGATCCTATGTGATATTGGATTTAAACAATCACCACCGAGATTAGGACAGCCTGGATGCTAGTCTACAAAGGTAATCAGGCTGAATTGATGGTCATAGATCACACAAAACAACATAGCAGACTACATTACAGCCTAAGGAAAAATCCTAGTCCCAATAGAAAAATTGACCAAAAGCACCAAATATGCAAACTAGGCCTACATAAACCCTTCCAAAATGCAGCAAGGAAGACAGCCCAAACAGAAAGCCCAAAGAGTATCCCAACAGGACCCTAGGAGCAACCAACTACATCCTTAACAGCGAGGAACCAAGGGCTTCTTGGCAGCGAAGAAGTGACAACGACGACCGGAAAACAACAAGTAGTACCATAACAATGACATATCGTTACTGTATCGACCCCAAGTGAGACAAAGGACTCCATTATAGCCCGCAAGAAGCAGTTTTCACTTCATGCACCTTCTCAACCAAGAAATAGGGAGCATCATGTAGGGCTGTAAACAAACCGAGCCGAACCGTATATCGGTTGTTTGGGTTTGGTTTGTTTAAAATAAGAACGAACACGAACTCGAGCCAAAGGATTTTTAGGCTGTTTGAGTTTGTTTGATTGAGTTTTTTCGAACTCAGGTCGAACACGAGCCTGCAATCGAGCCAATGGTTAAAGAAATATTAATGCAACTATGTGTAAATCTTTTAATCTTGACATTTTACAATAATTTTTTCGCAATTGTCTCTTTCAAATATACCCTAAAATTGTCATAAAACACAAGAAAACTAAAAAAAAAAAAAGTAAATTCACTTAGAAATTTTGAAAAAAAATACAATTTAATTGTAAAAATACATATTATATGTAAATAATAATTGTTCACGAACAAAACGAACAAACGAGCCAAAACTTATGTTTGTTTGTTTATTAATTGAACAAAATCTTATGTTTGAGTTTTGTTTATTTTTTCGAACCGAATATGAACGAGTTTTGGCGAACTGGACACGAGTTGTTCGCGAATGATTCCGTTCATTTACAGTCCTATCATGTACTGGGAAATGAAACCTCCAATCATGTCACCTTCTGGTAGGAGTTGCGCCTCACTGCCAAGATGGTTTGGGAGTGCAACCACGGATATGGGCATAGGACTATAGCCCCCACTCGACTAACAAAAATTACATTTTTATCCTTATTTATTTTTATTTTAAATTTAGCTCTCAAAATAATTACACTGTAGCCCTCACTCAACTTTACAAAATTTATACTTGCCTTTATTTTAATTAATTTTTCTAAGTTAGTCCCCACTATTAACGCTGCCATTGGATATGGGTAATCGATAATAACAACCAAGGATAGAGAAGTGGAGAAATGAGATGGATTTGGAAGCCGAGGTGAGCTGACGATAAAAACAGGAGGTAACAGGCAGAAATGGTACATGCTTCAACGACGAATCTGTAGAACATGTCCAATTCGAACGACATGAGTCTCTGATGAGCCGACACATTAATGGCGATGCAACCTGATTTGTTCATGAAAGAGGCGGTCTTACAAACAACTCTGGTGAGGAGTTACCCGACGGCGCCAGAAGCGGTAGCTTAGAGAAAGTGTGAGGAGATAGAATTTTTCTAAGAGAGAAAGTTCTTTCAGAAAAAGGTGAATGAGATGGTTTGGATAACACTATTTACGGGTTCGGTTAACCTAACCGTGATTGCGTTTGAAAATAAGGGTTAAGGTTTAAATTTTACAGTGACCAGGCATGGAGATAGACGATTCCCAGTTACTAAAGTATATTCTTTTAATTCTTTTCAAACAAACCCGTGTATCATAAGACTTTACCAATAAAATTATTATAAAGACGTAGTGACACCCACGTGACCTGTCCCCACCAACTATCCATCTATTTCTTTTCACATGACCCTCCCTATCTCTCTACGTGTATCCCAAAAAACAACTAACCCGGCCACCGCACATCTACAACCCGTCCACCGCATAAAACTCACTTGGGCACTGCCGAGTAAACCCGGCCACCAGATTCCCACCAAAGCTTGGCATCGATTATCAATCTCGTTCACCCGCTCATCTCCAAAATACAAGAAAGTTATTTTCCAGTTGGGATTAACCCGACCGATCTATCCAAACTAGCCCAGTGATCCTCGTACATCTCATTTGAATGGTTAGAACTTTCATAACATCACATGTATCATATGTCTTTCAATGACACACATACACACACAAGTACTTTAAAATCCAAAAAAAAAAATACTATTTTTTTTGTTTTTTCTATATATGTAAATTTAAAAATCTTGAAGTATGGGAGAATTACCTAAAGAAAAGTGGTTGAGAATTAAAAAAAATCATTTGGTACGAGTTAAAATGCTACATATTTTGAGTGGATTTGTAAGAATAAATATCAAATAAGCATGCTTTTTAGAGATGCTTTGTTAGCCATGATGTCCGAGCCAGCTCGGGCCCACTTCGACTAATCCACGAGGTATACCTACAGTTTCAATATCATAGCATGGTATAAACTTTCTCTGAATTGTCAGACTAAACTGAAAACCCTTATTCCGAATACACTGAAAAATCCTTAAATTTTTTTGAACTCAACAGAAATTAAAATCTCGTACTACCTCCGCTCCATCAGGTTCTTCCAAGTGCACTCTTTACCGTCCTCTTTGACCCGGTGAATCGGTAATCTTTTCACGGTAAGAGTTTGATTTGCATATTCTTGCATCATTTTACTAACGAAATCCTTGAGTTAAAGTGACCCTTAAGTCAAAATAGGAAGAACCTGGCGCAACGGAACTTCTTTTTTTTTTTTTTTTTTTTTTTTTTTTTTGATTCATCGGAAAAACAACAAACTACAAAAACTGGAGAAAAGAGTTCAACCTAAACAAACTACAGTTGGAAGGGAAGACCAACTAACAAAACAAACAACCACCAAACCCCTAGCTATTACAGTTATCATTGTTAGCACTTGTGTAGCAACCCAGACTTTCTTCAGTGAGAGTCTGTTTGATTGCCTCATGAGGGGTGTTGTAAACAAGAAGATCTTGTGGTTGTTGTGCTCCAATTTTAGCAAGCAGATCAGCACACTTATTCTTCTCCCTTGGTATGTACTGGAGTCTGCTCTTGGCCAGAGTTAGTAAGTTCCTAGCTTCTGGAATGAGTGTAAGTCTGCACACATTCCTATCATCCAGGTTGTTGATCATATTAACTGCGTCAAGGGAGTCTGATTCCACAATAAGGTTGCTAAAGTTGCTTGAATAAGCAATGGTGAGCCCTTTATAAATGGCAAATATCTCAGCTTGGATCACAAAAGTGTCAGTAGAGTATCCAGTGAAGCTAATGATATGTGCTCCTTTTCCATCTCTGATGATTCCACCATAGCCAGCTCCACCAGTGTTGGGAATGCTAGCATCCACATTCATCTTCAGTTGCCCTGCACATGGTTGAATCCAATTAGTATTGGTACTATTTGCCACTTTCTTTTCACCCTTAAAAGCTTGGTGAATCTCAGTGGCCATTTTGATGATTTCAAACCCACAATTTCTGGTTGGAATAAGTTTATTCTCAAAACTTTTCAAGTTTCTTTGTTTCCAAATAAACCATAATCCCACCAAAAACACATCCTTCCACTGAATATCCTGAAACACAAGGAAACTGTCAGTCAAATTCTTGTAAATCCAAACATCCCAACTCAAGTGAATACTTTCCTGTATCCAATCTGAGCTTTTGATATTAAGCCATATATTTTTCGAGAAAGAGCACTCTAAACAGGTGTTCATGGTTCTCCAAGAAGGAATTGCATCTAGGACACATCCCATCAGTTTCCATTCCTCTTATGGATCTCATTTCATTGGTAGAAAGCCTTTTGAGAAGGACTTTCCATAAGAAACTTTTGAGTTTCTGAGCAGTTTTCAACTTCCATAACCAATTCCAGGACTTGTTTCCAACATCACTGTTATTAAGTAACTTCTCATAAGCAGAGGAAATGCTGAAGTTAGCATTAGGAGCTAAGATCCAGCTAAATTTGTCATTTTGGTCACTGTAGATAGGATAATTGTAACTTCTAATGTTGTCAATAATGTTAGGAGGCAAATTTCCTTCGACAGAAGCTAAATTCCAAGTGCCATTCTCCCCAAAACAAGGCCTCAACTTTAGTATTGTCGATCAAATTAACATTCAAGGCTTTGGTAGAGAGAGGTGAGTCACCAATCCACCAATCATGCCAAAAGGAAATGGCATTACCATTTCCAATTTTCCATTTCACATGTTTTTGGACAAAGTTTCTGCTAGAGATAATGCTTCTCCAGGTATTAGAAGCTTTACCACTCTTCTTCCAAGAGTACATGGAATTTTTAGTCAGGTACTTAGTTCTGAGAACTTTGATCCACAAATCCTTCTGAGTGGTAAGCATTCTCCATCCCAGTTTAGCAATATAAGCACAATTCATGAGTTTGGCCTTTCTAATTCCAAGGCCTCCCTCATTCCTATTCTTACAAACATTATCCCAATTCACCAAATGAAGTCTTTTTTTCTCAACAGTATCACCCCATCAGAAGTTTCTGTTAATACTGTCAATTTTTCTACAAACAGAAGAAGGGAACATAGAGGTCTGCATTCTGTAAGCAGGGATAGAATGAAGAGCTGACTTTATCAGAGTTGCTCTCCCTAAAATAGATAAGTGACTAGCTTGCCATCCAGCAAGTTTCTTGTTTAGCTTGTCAAAAACATCTTTGAAATCATTGGTATTTACTCTCTTGTGAAGAATAGGAGATCCAAGATAGGTGCCCAAGTTGTTAGTAAGAGGTATCCCACATTGTCTACTGAGATCTCTAGCCATGTTCCTATTAATATTAGGAGACACAAACATTTTAGACTTGTGGAGATTCATGGTCTGTCCAGACAAATCACAGAAGTCAGACAAAGTATCCAACACAGTTCTACAGACATTAGAGTCAGCTCTAGCAAAGAGCAAGATATCATCTGCAAACATAATGTGAGATATAGTGGGGCCCTTTTGGGAAATCTTAACCCCTTTCCAGGTCTTATCTTCCACTCTGCTTTGTATCATGCTAGAAAGTCTGTCAATACAAAGTACAAAGAGATAAGGAGAGAGGGGATCCCCTTGTCTCAAACCTCTTTGAGGTTCAAAATTATCAAGTCTTTTACCATTCCAAATGATAGAAAGGGAAGTAGAAGTAACACAGTTCATAATAAGGGTGATCAAGTTGTTATTAAACCCGTAGCAAATCAAAGTATCATGAAGAAAGGCCCATGACAATTTGTCATAGGCTTTCTCAAGGTCAATTTTGAAGATCATATCACCTCTCTTGCCTTTCCTATTCATGGCACTGTGAATTACTTCTTGAGTAATGATCAAATTGTCAGTAGTAGTTCTTCCAGGGATAAAACTACTTTGCATATTGCTCACCAATTTATCCATAAAAGGTCTCAACCTACCAACAATTGTTTTGGTGACAATCTTGTAAGTGACATTACATAGACCAATAGGCCTAAACTGATTCATCAAGCAGGGGAGATCAACTTTAGGAATAAGAGCAATTAAAGTCTTGTTAATCTCAGCAGGGATAGCACAATTGTCAAAACAAGTGTTTACAAAATTCACCATATCATCACCAATAATATTCCAAAATTTTTGAAAAAAGAAAGCCTGGAAACCATCACACCCAGGGGCTTTAAAAGGTTTCATGCTTTTCACAACATCCAACAGTTCATGGTTGTTAGTTCTAGCACATAGAATGTTGTTCATCTCAGTATTCATCCTTCCAAAAACTCTATCATCACAAGAGTTATCAGGGTTATAAGCAATATTGACATTTTCTTTAAAAAGATTAACAAAATAATCTCTAACAAGTTCAGCAAGGGTTTGAGGATCGACAATCCATAAACCATCATTGTTTTTCAGAGTCTTATAGTAGTTTCTGTTTTTCCTAATAGATGCACAAAGGTGAAAGTACTTAGTGTTTCTTTCCCCTTTAACAATCCATTCTCTTTTAGATTTTTGCATCCACAGAAACTCCTCTTCTCTTAAGATGTCATTGTATTGTTTAATCAAACCAATCTCTAAAAGGAAAAGATTATGCGAAAACTTTTTGGATTGGGCAGTCTGCACACCTTTAATTCTCCCAAGAATCCACCTCTTCTTTTTGAACACATTCCCAAACATATTTTTGTTCCATTTCAAAGAATTATCAGCGACAATTCCAAGTTTAATTGGTACACTCTCATTACAGTACCAAGAATTTTTGACAACCTCTACATAAGTATCATTGGTTGTCCACATTGCTTCAAATTTAAAATGCTTCTGAGTATGGAGAGAGTGAGAGTTACCTTCCGTGTCCACCATTATTGGTGAGTGATCAGAGTAGGTTCTAGGGAACACTGTGACGTTGTAGTCGGGAAAAATACCTATCCATTCTCCATTACTCATGGCACGATCCAATCTCTTCAGTGTGTTGGCCACTCCATCACGATTGTTATTCCATGTATGGGCTGGACCGGAGCTTCCCAAGTCCACAAGATTGCAGTTGTTGATATGGTTGTTGAATCTTTGCATTCTCCCATCATTCCTAGCCCTGATCATGCTTCTTCTTTCACTAGATTGTGCAATATCATTGAAGTCTCCTCCAATCATCCAGGGTTTATCCATACTACTGGCCATATCTTCTAGGCCTTCCCAAAGAACTTCTCTGTAAGCTGGATTCGGGCTGGCATAGATTACGGAAAGAACCCAATCAGAGTAACTATTTCTTTTGACAATCGCATGCATTCCTTGGTTGGTTTTGTTGAAGACTTCAATGCCAACTCTAGTAGTGTCCCAGAAGAGCCATATCCCCCCTGATCTACCATCTGGATCCACAAAATCAACACCTGAGAAGTTTTGATTTTGAAAAAAGTTCCCCATACTGGCGATGCTAACTTTAGTTTCAAACAAAGCAAACACCTCAGGGTTGTGACCCCTACACAAATCCTTGAAGTTTCTCTTAAAGTCGTCGTTGCCGGTGCCACGACAGTTCCAAAGGATGACTTTCATCGAGGAACAGTTATGGTGCGGCCGTTCCTCTCTGGGAACTAGCTCTGCTATCGCGTCCAAAACTTGAAAGTTCTCGCCCCAAGCTCTTCTTGAGTTCATCATCGCTATCGGTTTCCTTGCCTGGTGGATGTCCGTCGTCGCCACCTTCATCCAGGCTTCGCTGACATACCATGGCACTTCCACTAGGATTGGCTCCCTCCGATGGTCCTCCATATTGAATTCCAGACCCGAGGTTCCTATTCTCTTGATAATTGTATCCTTCAGCTCCATCTTCATCTCTTCCCACAAGAGATTCATCGCCTTTATCCCATAATTTCCCAAAAGTGAAAAGTGAGGGTTTCGGCGCCGCAGCTGTTTGAAACTCCTCTGAAGTGAGATCTAGGGTTTGTTCCACTTCTTTCTCTTTCTGTAGCGTATTCCTCAAACTGTTTATTTTTTGGCTCCGTTGCTTTGATCCGTTCTTCTTTGGGTCACCCGACCCGTGTCCTAATTTGAAAGTTTCATCCTTATTCCATTCCAATTCCTCGTCGCCCCTCAATCTTTTATCTCTTGCTGTAGAAACTCTCCCTTTTCCTTTAGTCTCAATAGGGTTATGAACGTCTTTTTTCATTGTCTCGCCTTTATAACTCGTTCCTTCCCCCGATATATCATGAGATATTCCTTCTTCTCCGGAGATGGATATGTCCAGACTAGCAAATCTATTCTTAATAGAAGGGAGATTGTTTTTTGGGCCAGTGAAATTACTTGGGCCTTTCCCTTTCTCTTCGTGGGCTTTCATATCCTTTGGGTCTTTACTCGTTTCATTTCGCTGTTGTGGGCCTTGGGTTTTCTCTTCCTTCTTCTTAGCCCATTTCTTTTTTGGAAATAACCAATTTCCGAATTAGCCCTTCAACTCTTTCAAATTTTTCTCATTTGTCCCTCTGATTTCCACTTCTCCCTGAATGGTCTTAGTCAGACCGTTATCAATGCTGTTGCTCTTCTGAGTATTCGTCGTGGCATTATTGACATCAGCATCTTTAGTCATTGCATCATTTAGAGGACCGTTGCTCGCCGTCGTCTCCGGCAATTTCTCCGATTTGTTCTTCGCAAACGGGCAATTAATTTTCCGGTGGTTGATCCTGCCACATTCAAAACAAATGGTATGAATGGATTCATACTCAACCGGAAAAACTTTCCGGCCAAGTCTGTATTTTGGAACAAGAGGTTTATTTAGATTCACTTCAATACATAGTCTCGCAAATTTTCCCCTTAGACCAGCAATAGAATTAAGATCGCCTCTTAGGGGTTTCCCTAGGACTTTCGCAACTAAATTCAGCGAAACCCCATTGAAGTGTTCATATGGAAGCCCAGGCAATCTCACCCAAACGGCGGTCGAGATTGCCGAGGCTTCCGAAGGGGCAAAGTTCGGAACCCATTTACGAACTGTGAGATAGTGATCAAACAAAACCCATGGACCCCCAGTATAGACTTTTAAACGATCTTCCGGGGAATCAAATTTGAAAATAAAGTAGTTAGCTTCGATTTCTACTGCATCAAAGTTGCCTTTGATTCCCCAGAGAGCTTTAACTCTGCTAATCAAAGTTTTATACCCCACAAATTGTCCAAGCAGTTTAACAATAAGGCAGTCCCTGAGGTTCTTCCTCAGTCTCTTTTGGAGATTTTGGGGAAAAACAACCTCAGGGATTTTTGCCAGATCTTCCGTAATATCACAAGTTGTCGTCTCATCATCAGAGTACTCATCATCACTGATTTCATCAGTTTCTTCTTCGACAGTATTTTCTTCAAAGTTCCCAGAGAAAAAACCTTTCGACTTTAGAGCTTTACTCAAAGCTTCTTTGAATGATTGAGTCTTCACATTGAAGGAGTCGATAACTCTTTTCACCTTTTGGTTCTCAACCAATTTGGCGAGTTTGACTCCCAGATTCAAAGAATCAGGAACTGGGTCAATTGTAGTAACAGAGGAATGAGAGGGGAGAGATTTAAGCTTTTTGATCTGATGTTCCTAAAATCCTCTCGTAAAAGGGGTTAAGGAATCGGTATTCTCATAGATGTTGTTACGCTCTTTCATCTCATCATCCTCCACTACTGATGTTGTGGTTGATTCCTCCATAGCAGAAGCCATGGAGAAGGGTGAAAATAGATCTGCACGCTAACCAAGACAGAGCGAAAATTTAGAGAGAGACTACCCGATTTGTTTTCGCAACGGAACTTCTACCAGTCAAGTAAAATGTGTCAGGGCCTTCGTCTTTAAACCCTTAATTGGGTTATTCAGAAATTAAAAGCATTGGGCTTAAAACATTCCATCTTTTGGATCCCATAAAACTGAAAGGGCCCAAACATCGAACTCCCACAAAAACTCCTAAAAGCCCATTTCCAAGCCCCATTCTCCGCTAAACCCTAGCATATAACCCCCACCTCCTCCCCCACCCCCACTCTCTCCCCCTCCACAAACCCTAACCCTAACACCATGCCGCCCAAATTCGACCCCTCCCAAGTCGTCGACGTCTACGTCCGCGTCACCGGCGGCGAGGTCGGCGCCGCCTCCTCCCTCGCCCCCAAAATCGGCCCACTCGGCCTCTCCCCAAAGAAGATCGGAGAAGACATCGCCAAAGAGACCGCCAAGGACTGGAAGGGCCTCCGCGTCACCGTCAAGCTCACCGTCCAGAACCGCCAGGCCAAGGTCTCCGTCGTCCCCTCCGCCGCCGCCCTCGTCATCAAGGCGTTGAAAGAGCCCGAGCGTGACCGCAAGAAGGTGAAAAACATCAAGCACACCGGTAACATCTCGCTGGACGATGTGATCGAGATTGCGAAGATCATGCGGCCGAGATCGATTGCTAAGGAGCTGGCTGGGACGGTGAAGGAGATCTTGGGGACGTGCGTGTCCGTTGGATGTACTGTTGATGGGAAGGATCCCAAGGATTTGCAGCAGGAGATTAATGATGGGACTGAAGAGATTCCTCAGGACTGAAGGAGATAGAGAGTGAGAGCTCTTTTGAATGTTTAATTATTATAGTTTTAATTTGGATTCTCCTAATTTCAGCTGTGTTTGGTTTTTTGAATTATTAGTTATTGTTATGTTCTTGTTTGGCACAATGTTGGATTGGGGTTTACTCTTTTCTCTTTATGGTAAATCAGAATTTAGCTTGGTTATCTTGTTTCTATGCTTGTTGAGATTTGTGGGTGTTCCATCTTTGTATGCTGGGTCAATCTTGCTAGGTTTGATTCATGGGTATAAGAATTGTTTCTCTGAAGTGGAACAATTACTATGTAGTTGATGTTAGGCACTGATGATGATAGTAGGTAAATGAATGAACAAAGTTAAATTTAGGCTTGGCATTGTTGAATTTATCATGTTCTTGTTTGGCACTATGTTGGATTGGCATTACTTTTTCTCTATGGTAAATCACAATTTAGCTTGTATATATGCTTATTGAGCATGGTGATTGTTCCATCTTTGTATGGTGGGTTAATCCTGCTAGGTTTGATCATGGGTATGAGATTTAGCCCTCTAGACAGGAACAATTACTATGTAGTTGATGTTAGGCACTGATGATGCTAGGTAAATGAATGAACAAAGTAAAAGTTAGGCTGGCCATAATTGAATTTATCATGTTCTTGTTTGGCAAAATGTTGGATTGACATTACTTTTCTCTATGTAGCTTGGTTGTCTTGTTTCTATGCTTATTGAGTATTGTGATTGTTCCTCCATCTTCATATGCTGGTTTAATCTTGCTAGGTTTGATTCATGGGTATAGGATGTAGCCATTTAATAAGGAACAATTACTATGCTGTTGATGTTATGCACTGTAGGAAAATGAATGGATATAGGAAATTTTAGGCTGGGTATTGTTGAGTTCATACCTGGGAAAATGAATGATATATTTAGTGAACAATGTCTCTAATCTGTGTGACGTGATCTTTGAAACATAACTGATGCCTTCTATTTGAAGGAGGATCATAATTGTTGAATGTGGGTCAAAAGTTGCATTTGGCCCATCGGTTTCTTTGAAACCACGTTTGGACTGAGTTTGTTTCCTTCTCCTTAATGCATGTCTTCAATACTCTCTGTTTAGAAATGCAGCTGATAGTTTCTTTTTACAGCTATCATTTGTCGTGTATTTGTTTTGTCTTCGAAGCGGTTTTGTGCAGAATTCCTGAATTCTTGTGACTGAGTGACCCTGAAATTACACGAAACTGATGTTAGCTTGTTGATTTCTATATAGAATTCATGTATGACAGGGTTTTTGATTGGTCGATAGTTGCCCTAGTTATATACTACAGCAGGGTATGCATTGTCACTGGCTCACTGCATATCTTTGGGCTCTTTGTTCAGAAATGCTCTGCGCTGCTGTGCACATTTGTATGGTCTTGATTAGTTGGTGTGTGCTTACTGAGATCTTAGACAATTGGACACTGGTCTCAGTATTATAGGGGGAAATAAATACGTTGACATCATTTTATTGGGTCTTGAATGCTTCTGGACCTGTCTTACTACATAGATACAGGGGATTTGAAGATGCTTTACTTCATTAGTAACCTTTATTCGCTTGTCAGTCTTGCAAACCTCCTGGCCTCGTTGTTCATTTGAATGATGCCCTTTTTATGACTATGTTTGAAACCTGTAGTTATTGAGTAATTTAGGTGGTGAAAAAAATCCAGTTTGTTTGAAAAACTGTCTCTTACTTCCCAGTCCATTTCATCGGTAGCGTTCCTGTAGGAAAGACCTCTGCCTGCCCGTGAGCACTTCTGTTTTAGTTTGGGAAACCCCTCTAAGGTAAGACTTGAGAATTTGACCATTGGTATAAGCTCCTTTTTACCACCTGTTAGTCACTCACAAGTTGTTTCGTGAATGTTCATTGAAATGCGGCTGTTGCTTGCTGCTGCATTCAACAGATCTAACGTCTCTATTTGTGTAAATGCTGGAGATTTGCATCCAAGGGCACAAGTTGAAACACCTAGTTGGTTCTTCGAGCAACCAACTATAGTGATTTCAAACATGAGTTGGCTATACTCTCACCTGGACAAATACTAGACTGAACTATTGAGTGCTTATTATGTCTGGGTTATGTGGATGCAGTGTATGTGATTGAATTGATATAGTTTTAGGTTGTTCAGTGCCTCTGCATGAGTTGAGAAATGCCAAGTGTTAGGGTGTTATTGCTTTGAGACAGTCTGAGGAGCTGGCTCGAGCTCTGTCCCTGGTCGAAGTTAGAGCTCAAGTAAATTTGATAAAGCTTCTATTTTTTGAATTTGATTGGCTTGAATATTAACCTTCTATTTTTTGTACGATGATGTGTCCTTATAGTCTGTCTTGATAAGCCCATGACCCATCACAACTGGGATACTTTGAAACACATACTATTTCAAATCCTTCGCATTGGAGCCTGTTCAAGGGACCAGTCTAAGGTGTTTGAGTGCCCCCTTAACATCTTACCTGCCTTTAGCTTATTTTAGTGAAGGACGACTAAGATGACTTTAAAGGGCCTTTGAGGTGGCTCGAGGTTTCTGATCCTGCATCCGAGCTACAAATTACGAATTTATTAATTCAATATCATTTAAGAATTGGGTGGAGTTTCTAAACAAGTTTTTCTTGAGCCCGAGTACAAAGTTCCTTGGTCATCATAGAAGAGCAACACCACGTTCTGTTTTGTTCCGGAATCAGTAGAGTGTTCCGTTTATGTTCTGGGCGTGGTCAAATCTGTTCGGCTGTCCCGTTTCGTTCCAATACCCATGCAGTTGTCAATACATAACTACATATGTTTAACAATATGTTTTCATCAAAATTGGATCGGAAAATCAAGAATGCCGTTTCGTCCATCATCGTTACATTTTTAAGAGAATAACGGAACGGGAATCGGTACATGCACAACTATCGGCTGCACACGGTTGCTTGACCAGATTTGTTTGGGAAGATGTAAAATACTAAAATCGCAACTGCTATTGTGTGCCTGTTAGAAAAACAACCGTTACTAGAAATACCACCCCTTCCCTGTTTTTAAGCAGGTGTACCAAACACACATTTCTTCTAATGATTGAGTCAGCGAAACTAACCTCTTGGGCCGCACGGAGTGTTGCGGGCCTAAAATGTGGTCAGGCTTCTCCATTGAGGTGGAGGAGGATTATTTGCAGCCACTACAACATTCTAAATTGGCAAAGCTCATTAGAAGAACCAAGGATCCAAGGCAAGGGATATTTGAGGGAAGTCCTCAAAAAGTGGTTGTCCGACGGGGTAAATCCAACTAACCCAAAAAGTGGTGGTCCAGAGGGTAAATCCAACTAACCCAGAGGAAGATAGAGCCTTAATAAACCTAGGCCCTTCGGGGTGTACCCGAGTTGGTCAGACTCGTATCCTAAGATTTTTGGGCATTTGCCTATTGGTCTTTTCAACTACAAGTCTGTCGGTCTGGATTTTCTCAGACTAGTATACCTCTCTTTTGTGGTTTACAGGCTATTACATTAGAGTAGGGGTTAACTCAATGCACACCTGAAAAGTAGTGGCTGCGGGTTCCCCTGTCATAAAAAAAACCATAATCGCTAATCATTTGGTGGACACTTGTTACAAATATTACTAAGTGAACTCCCAGAAGAAGTGAATCAATGACCCCTTCTTCCGCCATCTCTATAGAAAAATGTATCATACTGCAATGCATATCACATGGAAATATTAATAGAGCGAAATTTCAGAAGTTTTAAGTCTTTTCTGCAACAGTCTTTGAACCCGTCATAATGGTGTTGAGATTGAATTGTCAAGACACTGGCACTCTTGTACAGTTCAAGCACCCAATATGTTGTCCCCTACAATTCACCTGAATCACCTCACCTCGTATTGTAGTTTTTTTTTTTTTTTTTTTTTTTTTTTTTTTTTTTTTGAGAAATTGTTTTTGTCGTCTACCGGGTTTGAGCCTGGGAACTCATGCAGGAGCTTCCGACGCTCTATCACTTGAGCTACCACCCTAGCTGCACCTCATTTGTAGTTTCGTGACTGAAGAGATGATGGCCTGCATTTGGTTCTTCACCATTCTGTTTGCGTCAGCTTCTCTTTTTAATCAAAAGCCGGAAAGGCTTCACAAGAGTTTACTGAAGTATGTTCTCTCGTTTCAGTCTTTCTTTGTCCTATGGCTTGCATTTTGTTCTTCACCATTTAGTTTGCATCAGCTTCTCTTTTTAATCAAAACCGTAAAGGCTTCTATTTTATCCCATCGCAATTGTGGTTGAAATCGAATGCAACAAAATCGGATGTCTCAATCATCCAACTACCTGAATCACAACAAGCCGGTTGTCAGACCACTAGCGCTCTGTGTACCCTTTTTCTCAATCTCTCTCCAGTCTTGAGCTTTTCCAGCCCGGCAACAAAAGTTCCAGCTCGAGTATCACTTTCTGCAATCCATCAGAAAGACCATTAGTCCATGGTTAGACACCTCTTCAGCTATCATGGGCGTTTAGACACTTTTTTGGGGTAGGAAATGGAATATTACAAACGAAGGGTCAGGTAAGGAAAGCTATGGTGTTTTAGAAAGCAGTTGTGCCGAAATGCTATTAGAAAGCTGCAGCAAAAATCCACCTCTAAAACCTGCTGTGGAAAATCTTTTTTTTGCATTCTATGTTTGGTAATTATTGCTTCCGAATTACTGTAAGTGTCAAATGACAATATCAGACAAGGTAGAGTGTTATTGAAATTAAATGTCTATTAGAACATTTTGTTATGACAAGGATAAAAAAAGTATATTTTTAAGATTATAAAAAAGGGGGCTGAAAAAGCAAACCCTCTCATGCTTCTCAAAAGCAACGGTGGGAAAGTCGTTGCTGTCCAGAAAACAAATAAATCAAAATTTACCAAACACATCAACAATTGTTTTTGGCATAAAAAAACGGTGTTCTAAAATGCAAAGCATTACTAAACGTGCTCTAAGACCAGCTAGCAGCAAAGCAAAACAACCAGAAACACAAGGAAGCAACACCCAGAGAAAGCCCTAAAGTGTCTGACCCAAACACGAACAAACTTAAACATAAACTGGGCAATTTCTGGCACCTATTTTATCAGCCTCAATCTACACCTTCAGACTAGGAGGTGGTATTGTGACTTCAGTGATGGCAAAGCCTTTGATTCTTGCCATTTTCGCAAGGATGTCAGCCCAGTGATTGGCCTCTCTTGGAACACCTTTGATTTGGCAATTTATCTCCAGGAACGTGGGATATTTGAAGCCCAGATAACATTCTTAAGAGGGTGGTGATCAAAATCTTGTTCTATTATGAACTTCACCACATCCAAACAGTCATATTCCACCAGTGAATAGCTCTATATATGCTTGAATCTTGATGACCATCCCCATTCCAGCAATTACACCAGCAAGTTCAGCTTCTAGACTTGATGTCACAATATAATAATGCTTCCCATATAACACCTCTGATCCAATTTCCTCCCTGTGAATGTGTGTCAGTAACTGATTATGTGAAAGTGAAATTTACTTACAAAATGTGTAGAAAAATATATTCGCGAAATGAACTTTAAGTAAAAAGCACTGCTTCAAACAAAAAAGTCTTTCTAAATAAGCATCCACGGCATGAAATAGCAGAAACACTCTCCGAGGTGAGTTTCTCCAAAACTTACTTTGAATCTTGGAATTCTACGCCGTATGCATTATCAAAACTAGTTACTGAAAATCTTAACCAACGCTCAATATATTTTCAGAGTAGACTCGTATGTGAACTAACTTTGTTTGATTACGTAGAAGAGACATTAATGAACCGTGTCTGGACCTATATTTATTGGACTAAATGTAGGGTTTTGATTCATGGATCGCGCAAACAGAAGCATAATCAAACAAACAACCATGCAAAACCCTCCAAGGATCACAAGTCTAGATGCATAACGATAGTAAAGGCAAGAAATCATAAACACACCTTTGGGTTCTCCTTGATGACTTCAAACGCGAATAGTGTCACGTTCTCTATAGTTGATCCACGCCTAGAGTTGTTCCTAGATCTCCAATCTCCTTGGTGCTAGCCCGGAATGAAAGGAGGGTGAAGGAATCACGCAAAACGAGGCACAAAAGGGGGTTCGGCCCCTTTGTGGCGTCGGGGACAAGGGGCGGCGGCAAGGGGGGCGGCGTCCCTCTTTGCTTGCTCTCTCTCTCTCCTTTGTTCTCTCCTACTCTTGTTATGTTCTCTCTAGAGCATAAAGTGTGTAGGGAAGGAAGGAGGAGGGTCCTTTATATAGTCCAACAACTCCTTGTCAACTACCTAAAGGACTTATTCTAGTCCTACTAGAGTTCAATTTAGTCCCTTCCTTGCAAATTAGTCCCTACTAAGTTTGCAAGGGTTTGCAAAGTGATCCTTCTAATTAATTAATCCAATTAATTAATTCCACAATCTAGTACAACTCTATATAGCGTGTGACCCCATAGGTTCTATCTAGTTGGTAGCAACTCTTTGCTAATATGGAGCGGTTTCTAGCAAAACATCCATTCTAGCCAACTAATAGAATAGTCATCTAGACAACCTTGTACAAGTAATTGTCTCATCCCTTTGCCTCCATATCCGGATTGGACACGAGACATACAAGTCACACTCGTATATCCAATCCCTAGTTTCTCGATCCATGGAATAGCCTTATTCGTACAAATAACATCAATATCTCATATATTGATTTATTTGAGTCTGGCCAGACATTCTATAAGCACTATCCTCGAGTGGCCTTGGATATTTGCTCCCGTTATGTGGGAGGGGCAAATCCTCTCTACGTCCACTATTGCTTCTCATTGTATCCAGTACACGCCTTTATAACTACCCAGTTACGGTGTAGCGTTTAACGCTACCAAGATCACAATGATCCACAACTAGAATATCTAGTGACTTCAAGTCTAAGGATGACAATACCATTGTACCCGAGAAGCACTTGTGACTCAACATAACGTGTATGTAGCCTTCTCGGTAATGGGTCAATCCAGTGCAACATTCCGTAATGCACACCTATGTGTTGGATCGTGATATCTCCATACCAATCCAACCCCATACTAGTCTATAGATGATTGTCCCATTTAATCATTATACTTGACTAGGGATATTTAAGATAAACAACACAATTGTAAATCTAAGGACTTCATTATATTAAATATCCAATAAATAATAAATGAATTTCTAGCCAATTACAAATTCATACTAAACTAGATTGCCTCTAGGGCATCTATTCCAACAGTCTCCCACTTGCACTAGAGCCAATCTGGCGCATCTCGTATGCCCATACTCCTAGTGTGCCCTTCATGCTTCCACTGCGTGAGAGGCTTCGTAAGCGGGTCTGACAGATTATCATCTGTAGGAATCTTGCATATCCGAACGTCTCCTCTATCGATAATATCTCGAATCAGATGAAACTTCCTGAGCACATGCTTGGACTTCTGGTGCGACCTGGGTTCCTTTGATTGCGCGATCGCCCCAGTGTTGTCACAGAACAACTCCACTGGATCCGCAATGCTAGGGACCACACCAAGTTCAGAAACAAACTTTCTGATCCAAACAGCCTCCTTTGCTGCGCCATTTGCAGCAATGTACTCAGCCTCTGTTGTAGAATCAGCTACCGTCTCTTGCTTGGAACTCTTCCAGCTCACCGCTGCTCCATTCAGGCAAAACACATATCCCGACTGTGATCTGAAGTCATCTCTATCGGTTTGGAAGCTTGCATCAGTGTAACCCCTTACACGCAACTCTTCCTTACCGCCAAACATCAAGAAAGCATCCTTAGTTCTTCTCAAGTACTTTAGGATGTTCTTGACAGCAATCCAGTGACTCTCACTCGGATTGGATTGGTATCTGCTTGTCATACTCAAGGCATATGACACATCTGGTCTAGTACATAACATGGTGTACATGATAGACCCTATGGCCGAGGCATAGGGAATCCTACTCATGCGTTCCTTCTCAATCTCATTGGAAGGACAACCACTCTTCGAAAGAGTGATTCCATGTGACATGGGCAAGAATCCCTTCTTGGAATCTTGCATGTTGAACCGTTTCAACACCCTGTCAATATATGTACTTTGACTTAGGCCTAGCAACCTCTTAGATCTATCTCTATAGATCTTTATACCGAGTATATAGGCTGCTTCCCCTAAGTCCTTCATTGAGAAACACTTTCCTAGCCAATCTTTCACAGATTGCAGCATGGGAATGTCGTTTCCAATGAGTAGTATGTCATCCACATACAAGACCAGAAAAGCTACAGAGCTCCCACTAACCTTCTTGTAGACACAAGACTCATCTTCGTTTCTGATGAAGCCAAACTCTTTGACCACTTCATCAAAACGTCGATTCCAACTCCTAGAAGCTTGCTTCAATCCATAAATGGATCGTTGCAGCTTACAGACTTTGTTGGCTTGCTTTGGATCCTCAAAACCCTCCGGCTGTATCATATACACGTCCTCGAGGAGATTCCCATAAAGGAATGCTGTTTTGACATCCATCTGCCAAATCTCATAGTCGTAGTATGCTGCAATCGCAAGTAGGATTCGGATGGATTTGGTCATTGCGACTGGTGAAAAGGTTTCATCATAGTCAATACCATGAATCTGTCTGAATCCTTTAGCCACCAATCGGCCCTTATAGGTAATCACATTACCATCCATGTCGATCTTCTTCTTGAAGACCCACTTGCACCCTATGGGTCGCGCCCCATCAGGTGGTTCCACCAAAGTCCATACTTTGTTGGTATACATGGATTCCATCTCGGATCTCATGGCTTCAAGCCACTTCTGCGAGTCTGGGCCATTCATGGCCTCCTCATAGGTAGTAGGCTCATCATCTATGAGCATCGTGTCACCGGAATCAGTTACGAGAAGTCCGTACCTCTCGGGTTCCTGGCGCACTCTACTAGATCTACGAAGCTCTTGTGTTACCTGAACAGGTGGATCCACAACTACTTGTGATTCCTGTTCATGTTCCATAATCGGTTCTGTGATTTGTGGTTCTTGAACCTCTTCAAGTTCTACATTCCTCCCACTTGCTTCTTTAGAGACAAACTCTCTTTCTAGAAACACGCCGGTCCGAGCAACAAACACTTTGTTCTCGGTTGGATTGTAGAAGTAGTATCCCTTAGTTTCCTTAGGGTACCCCACAAATTTACACTTATCCGATTTGGGCCCTAGCTTGTCTGATTGTAAACGTTTTACATAGACATCGCAGCCCCAAATTCTCATGAACGACAGTGTGGGACGCCTCCCACTCCACATCTCATATGGTGTCTTCATGACTGATTTAGATGGAACACGGTTAATGGTAAAAGCTGCACTTAATAGAGCGTAGCCCCAAAATGATAATGGAAGATCGGTTTGACACATCATAGACCGAACCATATCCAATAGGGTTCGATTCCTCCTCTCGGACACGCCATTCCATTGTGGCGTTCCGGGTGGAGTGAGTTGGGACACGATCCCACACTCTCTAAGATAGTCGTCAAACTCTTGGCTTAAGTATTCTCCTCCACGATCCGATCGTAGAGCCTTGATACTTTTGCCAAGTTGCTTCTCTACTTCATTCTTGAATTCTTTGAACACTTCAAAGGATTCGGATTTTGCCCTCATAAGGTACACAAATCCATAGCTACTGTAATCATCAGTAAACGTAATGAAGTAGACATAACCATCCCTGGCAGGCGTGGCAAATGGCCCACACACATCGGTATGTATGAGTGCCAATTGCTCACTAGTCCTCTCTCCTTTCTTATTGAAAGGGGACTTTGTCATTTTTCCCAATAAACAAGCCTCACATGTCTCATATGATTCAAAATCAAATGAGTCTAGTAATCCATCCTTATGGAGTCTAGATACACGTTTCTCATTTATATGGCCTAAACGACAATGCCATAAATAAGCTGGATTTAAATCATTTATTTTAATCCGCTTGGTATTAATGTTGTAGACAGGATTACTTAGATCAAGGACATAAAGTCCATTAAATAATTGCGCACTAAAATAGTGAATATTATTCAAATAAAAGGAACAACAATTGTTCTTTATTGAAATAATAAAACCTTCCTTGTCCAAACAAGAAATAGAAATAATGTTTCTGCTCATAGCAGGCACAAAATAGCAATTATTTAATTCTAAAACTAATCCTGAAGGCAGAGATAGCTCGCAAACGCCTATGGCCAACGCAGCAACCTTTGCTCCATTCCCAACGCGCAGATCTACCTCCCCTTTAGCCAATCTTTTACTTCTCTTTAGATCCTGCATATTTCGACAAATATGAGATCCACATCCAGTATCTAATACCCATGATGTAGAGACAGTAAAATTGACATCTACAACAAAAATACCTGGTGGTGGTGGAATCACTATTCCAAGCCTCTTGTCCTCCAGATACGTTGGGCAGTTCCTCCTCCAGTGTCCAGGTTGACTACAGTAGTGACATTCACCCTTAGTCACGACCTTGGCAATGGCACCAACAGGCTTAAGGGCTTGTTCTTTGGACTTGGCAACTGACTTGCCTTTGCCCTTGGAGGAAGATGCAAACTTTTTGCCCTTTCCTTTATGCACCATCATAATGGCCTTGCCCTTACCCTTGTTGATGCTCTGTTCAGCCGTCCTCAACATGTTGAGCAAATCTGGCAGTGGTTTAACGATCTCGTTCATGTTATAGTTCATAATGAACTGTCCATAACTCTCGGGCAACGATTGCAACACGAGATCGGTTGCCAACTCTTGGCCGACCGGGAACCCAAGCCGGGCGAGATTCTCCAAGTATCCGATCATTCGGAGTACGTGGGGTCCCACCGGGTTCCCTTCTGCCAGATGACATTTGAACAGTGCCTTTGAGACCTCATACCTCTCTACCCTCGCCTGCTCTTGGAAGAGCTGCTTTAGATGTTCGATCATATCGACAGCATTCATGTTCTCATGTTGCTTCTGAAGCTCAGAGGTCATGGTGCAAAGCATTAGGCAGGCCGCATCATTAGCGTCATCAACACGCTTTTGATACGCCTTTAAGGCAGCAGGTGTCTGATTCTCTGGACCTTCTGGAACTTGCTCCTCTATTGCGTACAGCTTCTTCTCTTGCTTGAGAACAATTCTCAAGTTTCTGTACCAATCGAGAAAGTTGGTTCCTGAGAGCTTGTCCTTCTCAAGGACAGATCGTAGGGAATGTTGTGAACTCGATGAGTTGTTTGCCATTTGGAATTCTACAAAAGGAAAATACGCAAGTTTTAGTATTTGTGAATTTTTGACTATATTTAATAATGGCTAGTTTATTAAATATAGCTCCCACTATTTTTCTACGGATTAATAACCCTCAAGATATTAATGCGGAAAATATCCTTATATTTTCTAGTGGGCCAAGATCCATCTTTTTCATCTCCTTATGAGCTTGCTTTGGCAAGTCACCCATAATTCGATTACTTCTTAGGTAGGAACGATTCCAATTGCATCCCATATGCAACTCTTGGTTCAACCGGGCAAATAACTCCTTATTTATCCATCCTTATGGATAATCCCAATTGATTGCCTCTAGGTTTCTTAATCAAATTAATAGCCTAGTTGTGTTCAACCTCTTATCTAAACAATTGCACATTGTTACGTGCCATCGCATTCCATCATTATGAACCAAGTCGCCATGCTTTGGCACGCACGAACTCGATAAATAATGATGATAATGAGTGTTTAAATAACGAGAAGGCAAGAACACAATATTTAAAATTTGAGGGATTTTTCAATTTTAATTATTTTTGTTGATCAATATCAACTAATCTATCTATTTGAGTTTGGGCACAACTCCAAATAATAGATCCGGGTTGTCTAATTATCTTATTATCCTAATTGCATGCATCATCCATACACCAACCACACAAATAATAAGACAATAAATAAACAACCACAAAACAGAAATTAAACGTGATGTGGATATGGCCTTTTCTAGACTAAGATAATTCCAAGCCAATGGAATTATCTATGAACCCTAAACAAACACATCTCCATGCGTCTTGATCTTTTGGTCCATCCTTCATAGTCATGTGGTGTGCTCCATGCTCCATGCTCCATCTTTTGTGGCTTCTTTGGCTTTGGGCTTCTTTTCTCCAATCTTGGCTAACAATCTACTTTTTCTAGCACTAGCTAACATCTATACTAAATAAAATAAATCTCACAAGTTGAGAAAAAAATGGCACGCAGGCCATAAAACCCTAATTAATTATTACAATTAATTGATCGGCTCGCAGGCCGTAAAACCAAACCACAAAATTAAACATCCACATCAAACCACATCCTAAGGCCATATCCAATCACCATGCGATTTGCACATAAACAGTTAAAATCCAATTTTAACGCGCTTGGTCAATTTTAATTGATTTTAGGATTTCTAGGGCTAAAACGGTCCATGGGCCCAACAATCCAATTGCCCGGGCCCAAATAAGTGAACCATAAAGCCCTAGGGCCGGCCCGGCCCAAAACCCGCAAGCTAGGCCCGCGGGTTAGGGCCGCCCGGCCCCTTAGGGCTCCAAGCTTGGGCGGCAAGCAAGGGGGCGGTCCCTTAGGGGGCCGAACCTCCTTGTGGAGGTTGTTTCCAAAACAACCTCCTTGCTTGGAGCCCAAGTTTGGTTGTTTCCTTGTTGTGGGAGAACTCCTTCTTCCCCAAGGATGCCCAAACCCTAGATCTAAGATCCTAAAATTTCTCAAACTCACCAATTCATGCATCCAATGCAATAATTGGGTCTTGTTATGATTAATTCTTTGAGAAATTGCATCCAATGCTTGATTTGTCTTGTTTTACGCGATAAACAACAAATTAAGGTGTAAAACAACAAGAATGTAACACGTAAACTACGTTTATGCTCTATGACCTGTGGCTCTGATACCACTGTAGGGTTTTGATTCATGGATCGCGCAAACGGAAGCATAATCAAACAAACAACCATGCAAAACCCTCCAAGGATCACAAGTCTAGATGCATAACGATAGTAAAGGCAAGAAATCATAAACACACCTTTGGGTTCTCCTTGATGACTTCAAACGCGAATAGTGTCACGTTCTCTATAGTTGATCCACGCCTAGAGTTGTTCCTAGATCTCCAATCTCCTTGGTGCTAGCCCGGAATGAAAGGAGGGTGAAGGAATCACGCAAAACGAGGCACAAAAGGGGGTTCGGCCCCTTTGTGGCGTCGGGGACAAGGGGCGGCGGCAAGGGGGGCGGCGTCCCTCTTTGCTTGCTCTCTCTCTCTCCTTTGTTCTCTCCTACTCTTGTTATGTTCTCTCTAGAGCATAAAGTGTGTAGGGAAGGAAGGAGGAGGGTCCTTTATATAGTCCAACAACTCCTTGTCAACTACCTAAAGGACTTATTCTAGTCCTACTAGAGTTCAATTTAGTCCCTTCCTTGCAAATTAGTCCCTACTAAGTTTGCAAGGGTTTGCAAAGTGATCCTTCTAATTAATTAATCCAATTAATTAATTCCACAATCTAGTACAACTCTATATAGCGTGTGACCCCATATGTTCTATCTAGTTGGTAGCAACTCTTTGCTAATATGGAGCGGTTTCTAGCAAAACATCCATTCTAGCCAACTAATAGAATAGTCATCTAGACAACCTTGTACAAGTAATTGTCTCATCCCTTTGCCTCCATATCCGGATTGGACACGAGACATACAAGTCACACTCGTATATCCAATCCCTAGTTTCTCGATCCATGGAATAGCCTTATTCGTACAAATAACATCAATATCTCATATATTGATTTATTTGAGTCTGGCCAGACATTCTATAAGCACTATCCTCGAGTGGCCTTGGATATTTGCTCCCGTTATGTGGGAGGGGCAAATCCTCTCTACGTCCACTACGATCTCTAAGCTTGCTTCTCATTGTATCCAGTACACGCCTTTATAACTACCCAGTTACGGTGTAGCGTTTAACGCTACCAAGATCACAATGATCCACAACTAGAATATCTAGTGACTTCAAGTCTAAGGATGACAATACCATTGTACCCGAGAAGCACTTGTGACTCAACATAACGTGTATGTAGCCTTCTCGGTAATGGGTCAATCCAGTGCAACATTCCGTAATGCACACCTATGTGTTGGATCGTGATATCTCCATACCAATCCAACCCCATACTAGTCTATAGATGATTATCCCATTTAATCATTATACTTGACTAGGGATATTTAAGATAAACAACACAATTGTAAATCTAAGGACTTCATTATATTAAATATCCAATAAATAATAAATGAATTTCTAGCCAATTACAAATTCATACTAAACTAGATTGCCTCTAGGGCATCTATTCCAACACTAAACGGATGATTCTGTGTCCTAACTTATAGTTGTACAAGAAAAGAGAACTATGAGGAGCTGGTGGTGCTAATTATTCAAAGAGAAAGAAAAGTGATAAACAATAGAGGGATGAGGTAGAAGTACTTGGTTGAGAAGAAATGGGCGGTGGCGGCCGTGGTCGGTTTGTTTATCACCACCAGAAAGTTAACATAATCTACTACTTCCTCTGCTTCTTGTTTTGCTTCCTAATTTTACTTTCAGAGCTCGACCTGATAATTTGATTGACACAATAATAAAAAGTTAACAATCTTCTTATAATATTATAGAGCAAATTACAAAATTATTACGTCGTTCTAGTATAATAATAATACTTCCTCCGTCCCATTTTAATAGTTCTATTTGAGACTATTTTGACTAACACAATCGAGTAACAAAACGATGTAAAAATTTGTCAAACTCTTCATATTGTTATAGACTTAAGAAAACTCTACAATATTGTGAAAAATTTAGAAAATTTTTGTATCATTTTCCTACTCAATTTAACTAGTCAAATGGCTTGATAAGTCAAATAGTAATAATAATAATAATGCGATTTGTCATACTCAAATACTACTACTACTACTTCTTGTTTTTCTCACAACACTATTTTCTAGTGGACCAATCAACAGTCATAAATTATTCTACCTGCTACTCTTGATATCTGACACGTGTAACTTCTTAACCCACTCATTTTCTTCCACGATAATGGACAGACTGCTGTAGGGATTCCATCATGACACATTACTGCTTTAGGGCAAAAGACATTTTCACCCCCTCAAATTTGACACAGTCAAAGGTTTACCCTTTTAGTTTGGAAAAGAACACTTTCACCCTTCTTTAAGTATGCCACACTTCAAAACAGTCACACCTCACTATTGTGACGGTAGTCTTGCGATGGGTCCACTGCCAATAGCTTACCAGGCCACTCTAGGCCACTCTGATTCTTCTCTTTCTTATCGTTATTACTCTTTGACTTGTATATGGGTCATTTTGACTGGATAGCCTTTTAACTCGTATATGATTCATTTTGACTGGATATTAATATTTTGAATCGCAAAATAATAAGATTTTATGATAATTTTTTAACAATATTATAAAAAAAATATTTTAAAACACCATAAAAATTATAAGAAATTGTATCATTAGTTATTTAAATCACCGTGTCAAAGTAGTGATAAAATTCAAGATGATGGTAATAGACGAATCAAAGTGCTATGAGACAAATGAACTCTCTTAAGTGTGAAATGACCATTCATGCTTTGAAGGCCCCAGTAGATAAAGACAATACTATGAATGAACCCTTGTTAATGTTATACTACCACTCTCTCCCATCTCTAATGCACCATTTGACTTTTTTTATCTGTAACTGTGTCACTTTTGACCCGGTAATTTGGATCGCAAAACGATGTAATTTTTCGATAATTTTTTATGGTCTTGTAGAACAAGAGTTTCTCTACAACACTACGAAAAAATTATCTAAAAATTATAAAGTTTTGCTATCCAAATCATCGGATCAAAGTGTGGTAAAAATCCAAATGGTGCAAAAGAGATGGGATGGAGTGGTACCTCGGCTTCTTCTCTATCACAGTAGTTTGACTTTTGTCACTATTCACTGAGTCACTTTGGCCCGGTGATTTGTGTAGCAAAACAGTGCAATTTTTAAATAATTTTTTCATGGTCTTTTAGAGTAAAAGTTGCTCTATTAAACGGTGAAAAAACAACCAAAAATTCGCATCATTTTACTATCCAAATCACCCTGTCAAAGTGACAAAGATACGAGTCAAAAAATCAAACCGATGCCACAGAGAAGAAACGGATGTAGTAGTAACAAGTGATATTGTTGTCATAGAATTAATGATTTGTTGAGTTGTAATTTGGGCATTCAATAAAACTTTAATGGTAATTCCATACTCTGTCATAAACAATATTGATTTACATTCCTCAACCAGACTAATGGGGCTGTATGCTTTTTGTCTTAGCAGTGGGCCTTGAGTAATAGTGAAGGATAGGGTGTAAGTTTGTTGTTTGGTAGATATAATAAGCCCACTATTAATGAGCCGGACCACACCGAAAGACCCTCAATCTCAGGACTATTAATGCAACTTTGCCCCTTATAAGTATTTTCCTTTATTGTTGTAGCTGATGAGTTTAATTGTCATTTGGATACTAGTTCTAAACTTCTAATGCGTAATCCTCTTAAAAATAAACAATATCTTATGCATATCTAATACACAATCATATCATTATTAATATATTTTAGCCAAAAAACAAACATGCCATGGTGGCACAGTTTGTGTATAAGTGTTATGAAATTTCTTACATTTAAAGGGTGAAAGAATCATTTCCTAAACTAAAAGGGGGGTAAAATTGCATTTGTTTCAAACTTTAGGTGATGAAATTATCTTTTACACTATACTCTAGCCCCAACCTTCTTGTCTTTTGATGAGGCTGTCTGTCTAATCTGTATTATTTATCTATCTGGAGAGATTAGTATCATATAAGACCATGATAAAGCATTTTACATTATTCTCAACTATTCAAGTCATCCCCTCATAAGCCATCACTAGTTCACTACCAACTATAATTATTAGTGATGATAACTTAATTTATCATTACTTGATTCTTTAAATTTATCATTACTTGATTACTTGATAAGTACTATATGTTACTCCCAATAAATACTTCTTAGAAATTTTTAATAAAAAACAAACCAATTTTTACACAAGCATTTGCACTCCTGAGATACGCAGTACATACGTTTTAACTCTATTGAGATCGGACCAAATGTATTTTTCCTTGAAATTTTGGATTATGAGATGAAGACGCTTAATTAGCTTAATTCATCACAGAAGCAGATGAACAACTAAATAACGGGGATGATGAAGAAGGCAAAAAGTCAGTTCAGGCTAATAATAGTAATAATACTAATAATATGATGGTGATCTCACAGAATCATCCCCACATGCCACGTATCATTTCACAGATAAAATTAGTCTGGCAAATTTGTTCCTATCCAATAGCATGACAACACATTTCCACTATACTCCTACTTTACAAATGTTTATGTAAGAACGATGTATGTACATTGTGTTTATTTAAATATGTTGCGAAGAGATAAGCCTATGAATTCTTAATACTAGTAGTTAATACAAAATGATGCGTTGTTACTTGTTACTCTACGAGAATACTGCTCTGTCCCAGCTCTTGCCCATCATTGGGAATATTTGACTCGTATATGGGTCACTTTGACCGGGTGATTTCGATAGCAAAATAATGCGATTTTTCGATAATTTTTTCACGGTGTTATAAAACAACTTATACTCTACAACACCATAAAAAATTATCAAAAAAATAAATTATTTTGCTATCCAAATCACCGAGTCAAAGTGACTCAGTGAATAGTGGTAAAAGTCAAAATGATGGGGAAGAGCTGGGACAGAGGTAGTATAATGATGGTCTTGATGATGCGAGTAAAATATGGTATCTCTAATCATCTTTCAACACTAAGTGTAAAGAGTCATTATATTGTATGGAAATGAAATGTACGAGCAATGTTAAAGAGTTAGTGCACTCAATTGTTATGCTTAGTTTGCAGGTATTATAAAGGTACAATTTTACTAATAACAAAAAATATTGTTATCTTTTCTATATCTTCACACTAAAACCGCTTAGTTTGCAGGTATTATAAAGGTACAATTTTACTAATAACAAAAAATATTGTTATCTTTCTATATCTTCACACTAAAACATTATACATAAATTATTAATTTCTAGTATTGCTTCATTAGTGCAACCATCAGCTTAAAATACATGCAAAATTCAAACGAGATAATATTTTTAAGTTGGGAGACAACGTAGTTACAATTTTGGCATCCATTTTATTGATGTAGCAATTCGTTTTGCCTCCACAAAATTCAGACTTTACTATAATCGACACACAACATAGTTTCTCGTAACGTAGACACAGTAAGAAACCAATTCTTATTGTTATCAGATTTATGTTGTGTCAAGTTGCACATACATTTAGTGGAAGTTAAAAGAAGCCGAAGACATACTTATGGGCGAGTGATCGGTAACCATTGCATATGGGTATAATTACTTACTTCCTTATTCTGCATTACAAATTGAATAAATCGTGCCTTGGTGTGGGGGTGGGGGTGGTTGGTGCAATAATACGTAATATATGGGGAAACCAAAGGAAACAGTAGTTCGGGGACTAGACAGGTGTCAACCCACAGAAGGGTTTGGAACTTTGGATTTGAACGTTGATGTGGGGAAATAATATCGCATGCTCCATGACCCACCATGTGATGTTGTTCCTCTGCATATGATGGGTCAAAGTTTCTCCACTGGCTAAAGGATGTTCTATACTGTGTGACAAGTGTACCAGCGAGAAATACTACTATATGAGTAGTGTACCAAACTCCCAATACTGTTTTCCGAATAAACATTTCGATACTCTTGTGCGCTGAGTCGCTTACTACTCACAATAAACTCCGATCTAAATTATTATTTCAATAAATAACTCTACAAAAACAGAAAAAATCAACAAAAATACCCAAATTTGAAAATACTATCGTGTAAACTTATTTACTCATGTCTTTTGACGATTCGTGTATGGTTAAGAGATTGTTAAATATAAAGAGTCATACTATGAGTCTGTTTGGTATCAATTGAAAATCTCAATAATCAACTGAAAATAATCTGAAAATAAAATCCAATTTAACTGAGAATCCGAAACTGTTTGGTATGACCTGAAATAATAAATTACTAACTTGATCCATTTAACAAAAATTAAAGAGGTATATATTCAGTAATTGATTACATCTATTTATAGATGAAATGTGATCATGCTAATTTTAAAAAAAATATCAAAATTATTTTTTTAGATATTGTCGGCTGCATAATCTCCACTTTTGGAGATTCAGCAATTACACAGATTATTTTAATCTGCAGATTATCAGATTAACATTTGCAGGTATAACAAACGGAATTGTTGAAAAGAGGTCGATTTTAATCCAGTTGAAATCTCCTATACCAAACATGCACTATACGATCAGAATTGTAGACATAAACAGAGATATATTTATGTCCTAAAAGAATGTCTTCAAAAAAATATAGATATAATTTTTTTATATAGTAAGCTTAAAACCAAGGTAATGGAAAATACTCGAAGAAAACTGACAAATAGGAAAACACTAAAATTAAAAATCATATACAATGTTTTTCTACAAAATGTCGTATTTTGAATTATAGGAATCTAATGCTAATAGAGGAGATATATTTTTGTTCAAAAAAAAAATAGAAGAGATATATTTTGAGTGGCATTAATCTAGGAATTGTCATGTCGTCCACACATTTACATGTTATTTCGGATTCTAGCTTCTTATTTTTAATATATCATTTGTTGAATTCTTCATTCATGGTACTGATTTTCTGTTGATACCAAATAAACGTTACAAAGCCTGGACCAAAAGAAGTAGAGCCGTTGGTGAGAATGGTGGACCATGCAAGCAAAAGCTAACACAATAATTAAGGATGTGTAATTCGCAATGGTCGGCAAATAAATATGATTATCATGCCAATTATTATCATTATGATTACTCATTAGATAACATTAATATTAGTGTTAAACTAATCTAAAACACTGTTTCAAAAAAAAAAAAAAAAAATCTAAAACACAAACACACAAACACAGGCAGTCCAAAAACTGTGAACGTCTCTTTCCATTGTGTCCATAAATAGCATCTCCCCTCCTAATCACTTCTCATCCTCACTCTCATCACACTCTCTACCACCACCACCACCACCACCACCACACTAACTTTCTCTCTCTAGAATTTTCTCTCTCTAAAAAATGTCCAAGGACGTTGAGACGGCGGCGCAGCCGGAGTTCTCGGCGAAGGACTACCACGACCCGCCGCCGGCGCCGTTCTTGGGGGTGAGTGAGCTGAGCATGTGGTCCTTCTACAGAGCCGTCATAGCCGAGTTCGTGGCCACTCTCTTGTTCTTGTACATCACTGTCTTGACTGTCATCGGTTACAAGAGCCAGTCTGACACCGACGCTAACGGCGACCCTTGCGGCGGCGTTGGAATACTCGGTATCGCTTGGGCCTTTGGTGGGATGATCTTTGTCCTTGTTTACTGCACCGCCGGTATCTCTGGTTAGTACGCGCCACCTTCCTCTCTCTTGTTAGCGGCGGCGCGTGTGAGCACGCTCCACCTGCTTTTATTTTTTTGAAGCTCACTGTTGTTATTGAATTGGTTGAATCTAATTAGTTAAATTCCAATTTTAAATGACTTTATTCTTTTGTCTGTTGCTACTGAAATTTTATATTACTGTTGTTATTGAAATAATCAGCTGAAAATAATTTGAGAAAATTAATAGGTTGAAAATCTCATATAGTTGACAGTTGTAGTAACGTTGTTTGGTATTAGCTTAAAATCGACGGGACGTGAAAGAATCTATGAACATGGATATGAAAGTAATCTTAAGAATATTGGTTCCAAACATATCGGAATCGAAAGAATGTAACAAACTGAATAAACCTAAAATGACAAATTTTAATCGGAACTGACTAATTTCGGATCCCAAAATGCACTAAAAAATAGAAGAAATGGGTTGAAGATATATGAAAATACTGTTTCCAGATACGAACATAGAAAAAGACAGAAAAACAATAAACCAAAATATGTTTTCAATGAATAACACTTTCTTTAGGGTTGCCAAACAGGCACCTAGTGTTGAATATGTTACCGAAAATAATTGAGTCTCTTCATTTGTCACTTTCTACTTGTCGAGTTGTCGAGTCAATTATTGCAAGCTGGTTACTGTTTATCTACTCAAATTTGCATAGTTACAATAACATTATAAAAATGATAATAAATTCGAGTATTACTCGAATTGCATAATCAAAGCGATTTTAGAACTCAAACATGACTGATAATTTGAAACTTGTGAGTAGGAGTAGCAATCAGCGACGCATATCACTAATAAATAATATTCATATGCATTTAAGTTCGATTCGCTCTAAAATTGGTTGAAATGCTAATGTTTTCTTCCACTTAACGTTGGGATCACAGGAGGACACATCAACCCGGCCGTGACATTCGGGTTGTTCCTGGCAAGGAAAGTGTCATTGATCAGGGCTGTGTTGTACATAGTTGCACAGAGCCTAGGTGCAATCTGTGGTGTTGGATTGGTCAAGGCTTTCCAAAGCGCATACTACGACAGGTACGGAGGCGGAGCTAACGAGGTCGCCACCGGCTACAACAAAGGGACCGCTCTCGGCGCTGAAATCATCGGGACCTTTGTTTTGGTCTACACCGTCTTCTCAGCCACCGATCCCAAGAGAAGTGCCAGAGACTCCCATGTTCCCGTAAGTATCTGATCAAAATTTATTGTGATCTTTAACTGTAATGTTAAATCGCTTGATCTAGTACTCCAACAGTCTGACATTTTAGGCCATTGTTTAGTACAGTCACCCCGTGTTTAAGTATGGACCAAGTAAAATGGCGATGATAGCGAGGATGACCTTGCTAGGTTCAATTAAGTCTACAAAGAAAAGAAAAAAAACTACTTCTAGGCTAGGAGACTTATGTTACCTGCCAGAAAATTTTACTATTATTTTTAAATTTATTTGGTACGTCACACGCATAAAAGAAAGTAGTTGAGCGAACTATTTCATGGGTTAATTTTCTTATTTGATGGTGATATTTGGATGCATTATAATAAAGGTATTGGCTCCACTTCCTATCGGATTCGCTGTCTTCATGGTTCATTTGGCCACCATCCCAATCACCGGGACCGGTATCAACCCTGCAAGGAGTTTCGGAGCTGCAGTGATCTACAACCAAGAAAAGGCATGGGACGACCAGGTACAATCAATCAGTCACTCTCTCTTATCTGTATTTGTCTATCTGTCCCGTTAAATTGAGAATATATGATGATCTCCTTTTTTTGGCAACTAAACTGAAATTAACGTTTTTGGTTATGTGATTTGGAACAGTGGATTTTCTGGGTGGGCCCATTCATTGGAGCTGCAATTGCTGCATTCTACCACCAGTTCATTCTAAGAGCTGCAGCCATCAAGGCTCTAGGATCCTTCAGAAGCAATGCTTAAAATGAAATCAAAGTTTAATTTGGTTGCATGATTGATGAATTCCTCCTATTTAGTGGCCAAAACGATGATCAAGGATATGAGTACAAATTAAGAGAATGATCACAAAATTGTAAATGAGTGTTTGTTGTGGGGGCTTTTGTGGTGTTTCTTTTCTTTCTTCCAGGGAATTATTATTATGTGCTAGTTGTTGTTATGTTGTAATCTTCGTTTCTCCATTTGCTTCTTCCAATGCCTATGTAATTCAAGGTGTTCTTCTTCTTCCTCAATAAAAGTCCGAAGTTGCCTTCTATCGTGTCTCTTTCCTTTTTCCGTCTTCCAATCGTAAAGCACATGTTTACATCTCCAAATGAATTAATTTACCTTGGAGATAATCTTATAAACTTAGCATATGCAAAAGGGTAAAGGACATTTTCACCCCCCTTAGTTTGACAAAGAGGACACTTCACACTTGCACCTCTTCTCAGTGCCAAACTTCATGACACTTACGCTCTCTGATTTTGTCATTCCATATGGTAAGAGGGTAAAGTTGTAAATGTTGTTGGCTTTGCATCATGTATCCGGTGATGAAATGGAGCACGGCTCTTACGTTGTGGCTTAGAGTGAATCACATGATCAATGTGTCACCTACCTACAACTTGCAAGACTTATCCTCAGAAGTAAGGTTCCATTCATTCTCATTTCCAAATCACCAGCTGATATTTCAAGAACCACCAAGAATTTCCACAACTTTCTTTCTTAGATACCCATTTCAAGGGATGAAATAAATTCTAAAAATATACTACATTATGAATAATGTTTTTTTTTGGGTGAACATATTATGAATAATGTTGTGTTCTGAATATTAAAAAAACACACTTAACAATTATTTATCACAAAATTACTCTCACAAAAGTGATATGTAAGCTGCTCAGTTCTATGAATGATTCATACAAACCCCATTACTATAATCTTACAATCTATTTTTCTTAAAAATATTTCTCCATTTTAAAGCACTACAATTTGGTAATGGGGTTTGTGTGAATCATTCAAAAGAGGCCTGATGCCTTCTTGTCATCAATTTATTAATTTTGTTAAATTAATCTGCTGATGTTGGAACGAAAAGCACAGTACCGATCAGTAAACAAAATCAACACCCAGAAACTGAAGATACAACTGAGTTGGCTTCTACAGTGAGATCCTTCGACGACGGAAGCAATGGATTCGATGTCAAGTCATCATCTGGAATAGTTTCAGAAAATTTAAAATATTCAGATTTTAGTTTGTAAATTTGCTGGTCTGCAAACAGGTATCCATCCCACTGCTTTTTGAGAAAGTGAAATCTATTTTACTCCTTTTCTAATGGTGAGATATCTAATCAACATTATCTTGTCGGTAGTTTATGACTTTTTAAAGCAATTTCTTAACAATTGAGTTGGTGAAAGGATTAGCTGTTTGATGGTGAACATTTCCCTTAAATTATGGGAGAAATTATGCTTTTTATCTTTGTTCTTTTATTTTTATTTTACTAATTACAAACATAAGAATTTTTGAACCTCGTCACCGTATTTTAAAATCTATTAAAATGCTCTACTAATACTATGAAAAATTTAAGAAATTCTTCCCTATTTTTTTTTAACCAATTCTCGAGTCAGCTGTCATGAAAAGTCTAACATGACACTGACGGGTGAAATATATTCTTGAAAGTTTATAAATTATAACCAAACGAAAAGAATAATATTAGTATTATATTAGCTTGGTGCTGAGATAGTGATATTAACCATAACAATGTTTTGATTATCGCATAAATGGCAGGCTTACAATTTCTTATTCTGCCATTATTCAGGAAGATAAGGTTAGGAAACATTATACTAAGACCTCAAATCAAAGCTATCACTAAACTACAACCTTGGATGTCGACGGAGTAGTTTTCTTTACATAAACAAAAACAATCGCATTTTTAGTGTCTATTATTATATATGAGTAGCATAAACTCCACTAAAATGAGCTCGTCTAACTTAGTGGCAAGGGTCCTTCGTAAACAAATGATCAAGTCTCCAGATTTTCAGTTCAAGTGCCTCAGTAAGAGACTAGAAGTAGAATGACATTTCTTGGATGTAATAGGAAAATAAAGAAGGAAAGGAAAAGAAAGAAGCTCCACTGGAAATATGATTAAAAGCCTGTAAACTGCTATGCTTCGAAAGATTGGTTGTTGATGACTCTCATAAGAGCCTGTTTACCAGTGCCCAATTACCTAAGCACTAACTTATTCCAGTCTCAATCACCAATATTCACCTTCCCACCAATGTTGAAGTGTCGCATATTAACAATGTCTAGCACCAGTAAACAAAAGCCCTTGACCAATTACACAGCTAAATAAAGCAGAGCACAAGGACCATTCCAATTTCCACATTGATTTTGGGCCTAGTGTTGTTTGAATCAGTACTTTTCATTCCTCAATAGGGGGAGGGGGTACCTAATCCAAGAGTTCCTTTATTTTAACAAAATTGATTTTTACTGGGCCTTTTTCTTATATATATAACTTTTGATAATAATAAAAGGCTTCTTCCAATGAGTGTAAAAATGTCAGACATCTTTCGTCAAGAGGGGAGAGAACCTAATGCATGAGTGTCTTTATTTTAACAAAATTGATTATGGTGCACGCGTTATTATGATACCAGGCTACACTGCGAAACCAAAACCCCCATATGGAGACTTCTTCGGTCATTCTAAAGTCATACTAGTACTGAACGCCAAGGAGAATATACCTTCAGTCATACGGGGTTGCGTACATGGATCTTACTGTCACTTGGGTTTAGCTTTGACCAGGGTTTGTCTTCCGGTCTCTACCTGTATTTGTCTTCTTATCCCATGTCTACCAAGTCAATCTAATTCTAAACCAACCAATTTCTGTATTTATCCGTGCACCCAAGAGCCTCTGATAAACATAACCAAACCACCTCAAACGATTCTGTCTTTTTAAGGTCATGGTATGTATAATAATATTCATCCAAAAGAGAAAAAAAATACTGAACAAGAGCAATGCATGTAGGCATGCATATCCGGGACATGGTTTGCTAACCTTTAAAGCCAAGGCTGGGAATATAAAAAAACACACGTTATCATAGCAGCAGCATTTTTCATAATTATCTTGAATGATAAGTATAATGGGCCACCTCTATGTCAATATACTTGGCTTTTCTGTACTTGGTGAATTTTTATCCATGCTTCATGCAGCTAAATACACACTCCTTGATTTCTCTCTGTACATCAAGCGTGACACTGACACTGACACTGTCTTAAGCATGCCCTGACAAAATCAAACCGCTAAACTTAATGCCTTCGATGTTTTGGGACCAACTCGGGACATGTTCACTAAAACATCATATGGACAACACGGCGGTGTAACCCGAAAGACGCCTCTCGGGTAAGGGCGGATCCACTAAGAGAGTTATGGGGGTTATTGTTCCCAGTCAACTTTCAAATATTGTAATTTCACCCTGTATTATGTCCAATAAATTCAGTTTAGCCCCCACTAAAATTAAATAAACACCATTATGACGTATGTTTATTCATTAATATAATATACTTTTCGAAATTTAGCTAGTGGCATTCCATCACTAGTAACTCCTCATACCAATTTGGTTTAACTTGTAAGCTAGTATATTGACTAAGGAATTCCATGAACATCGATACAAGGTTTGGTGGTCTGGCTCACACAGCACTTACTAAGGAAGATCATCACAAGCTTCTTCAGTAACTTCTAAGCAAGCAAGCAATGACTCTACTAATTAAAATGACTACAAGATCTAAGAGCTGTCAAATGGGCTTGAGGGAAAATGTTCTGGGCTGGTCCCGGATATGGACGACCGAAGGACCGGAACCGGCCCAGGACCGCCAAATATATAGTACTTTCAGTTTATAAATGTAAGTTGTTGCAAAAAAGATGTACGCATATCAAAAAATTAATTCATAATGATAAACTGACGGCTAGGACCGGCCCACCCCCAACCGATAGTGGTGCGGTCCCGTGTGCTAGTCCCAGGATTGCCAATATCAGGCCCGGACCGTGACCAGCCCACCTCAGTCCAGGACCGTCGCTCCTCCCACTCAACAGGTCTGGTCCGGGCCGGGCCGGGCCGGAACGTTTGAAAGCTCTACAAACTCTCCGTATAAGAAAGAATTAAGACAGTAACATCTTATTCAATGCCGAAGCTAACTATATGGTACTCCAAAAGTTTAATACATTCGGTGTTCCACGTGCACCATAAAAGGGGGGAGAGGTATCTCTTGTGAGTCGGAACTCAGAAATTCACAACCTGTGAAATCTCAGAATTAACCGACCGTCCCAACACATGGACCATCGGCAAATGATAAATGTGCATGAGAGAGAGAGAGAGAGAGAGAGAGAGAGAGAGAGAGAGATGTCATTGTTCTTCACATGGAGGAGCCTGAAATAGAAAAGAGGGAAGGTGTGCATTGATTTCAGCCTTGGCATGCCTTTACACCACCTTAGATGGCTTTACAATCATATCCAAGGGGCCAGTGAAACAGCAAATAAGTGAAGATAACTACTATTATCAGACAGAGTCCATCCCAGTATTTTGCCTCTCAAGATTCAGATTTAAAATCCCTAAATAGCCTTTGCTGAGCCTTTAAGCTAAGCAAACCCATGTACAGGAATCATTGTCTCAGTAGCTTTCATGAAAGGACCAGATCAAGCAACAAATCACAAAATTCATAAACAATCAAAATAAAATATCAAATATGTTACTCGATACAAGAAATGGAAACACACATGGGAAACCCTGAGACTAAAGAGGAAATTTTAGAAGTGGAATACACGAGGCTGTTTGAAGTTCAATAGTGTTTTCACCGTCAGATCAACCTACAGTATAAGAGAATTGACACAGGTTGACATAGAGCAATAACCCATTTACTATGAACCCTTTTTTCCTTTCCATTTGTAGATCTAATCAAAGAAACTTCCAATCAATACGCCCGGTCTCCACCCTAGCCTACTTTATACTCGATTAAGGTGAACGTGATAATGAGTTACTAGTATAACAAGATTATGAGCTTTAAGCAATAGCAATAGCATTTGATCAGAAGTCCTTTTGAGTTTTGAGCATGAATACTGGTAAAATTATCCTAGATACAACCGAACAATCAAAATAAAAACCATCAGAATTTTCCAAGGGAAAGAAAGGCTGCATGAGAAGAACATTAAGGTTTGACAATTGAGGAAAGTTAAGAGAGGACCCACTACTCACAATAAAAAATAGCACAGAAACCCACACATCATTTGGTTCCCCTCTCCAACATCAGCAAGATTTCACTCTAAGCAACCACCACACCCCAAGGACCCTATAAAAAGCTAGCCATCTCAGAGCAAAACACAATCTTCAAAGTATTGCCTTGGACTAAAACATGAAACCAATGGCTTCAATCCTAATCTTCTCTCTCCTTTCCTTACTCTCCGTTGCTAGAGCTCAAGGTCGATCACCACACGGGCTCACCTACGAGAGCCCCATAGCTTTCTCCCCATCAGCATACGATTTCTTCCACCCCAACACTAGAGACCCATGTGCCGCATCGAATTGCTCTCCGTTGCCCATGGCTGCTACTGTGTCATCAACTCTGGGACATCAGAACAAGCCAGTGTCTGAGGATGGAGGGAACCAAGTTGGTGCTGGTGTTATTACTGGGATTGTATTTGGTTTTGTATGTGTCGTGATAATGGCGTTGGGCGTTTACTATGTCATGGTCACGCGGCAAGTTAATATCAGCAGGACTAAACCTGTTCAACCAGATGCCTAACAATGCATGGTCGTTGGCCAACCATGAGTGTCTTCTCGTATGTTGCCTAGTAATTCAGGATGCAATGTACTACAATAGTTACTAGTAATTGGCTGTATAAAATTTAGCATTTCTATTTTTATGCATATTTGATTGAAAGCACCTTGTTACTCTCTACTCTTATTCATCAGTGGGAATATAACTTGCTCCCTGTAGGGATTGCATTATGTGTTGACGACTCTTCTATTTCTCCAGATTGGATAATACAGGGAATCACCTATCCTTTTTCATTGGGAATTCTAGGTTAGAGCATCTATTTGTGTCTTAGTAAAGCCTGTAATACAGTTTTGCCATAAATATGTCATATTTTGCTCATCATTTTAGATCTAGAGATCTCCAAAGCAGCGAATGCTTCATCCGCCACTCTTCTCCTTGGTAAATTATACCGACTAACCAGGTCTCCACTCTGTCTCATACAAAATTAAATTTGGCATTCCGTTCTCTTTTCTATATTCACATGGTGAAAACAGACACAGAAGTCAAATATATAAACACCGTATTCCTACTCATACAGTTCTAGAAGCACTAACACTTAAAACAAATATCAAACCTGAAGTAAGTACGTAAGAGTATTATTTGTCCAGTTCTAGAAGATAAAAGGGTAGAAGGGACTATATACAGTAAGTAGCATCCTGATGGAAAAGAAGAGCATAGGAGGACACTCTTCTAATTACTACATCCAATTGACATCATACCAGTGTTTGGTGAGCGAAGTTTACTGAGATTGACCTATCAGATGACTGGGATACACATATAGGCTCATAATATATGAGAGAACATCAGAATAATGACAATCACAACGCATAACTGGAGGCAGAGACGCAGAGTCAGAGTTGGAAAACAGTGTTCCGACTTACGAGCACATACTTGTGCATCACCAAATAGTTTTACAAGCTGGACCAGACGTCGAACCGGTTAGACACCGGTTCAGCGGTTGAGAGTTGAGACACTGGTCGGACCGGCCGTTTAATTGATAAATTCATTAATATTCAATCATATACTGGCACTGTTTGGATAAGCTGAATTATTGAGAATTATAGGTATATAAGCTGAGTTAATCTGGGACGTTTGGATGGACGCCGATTGAACGATATTATGTCAGATCCGGATCCCGGTTGCCCAATCTGAGGGATCCAGACACTTGTTAAGAGTCAAAAGTGGCATGAATCCGGAGACCAGTTCCTTAGAAACAGGGATCCGGATCTGGCATGCCAGCCAATAATCTCAGATTCTGAGCTTTTCAATATCAGATTAAAATATAATCCATAAACCTTAAAACTGGCTTGTCCAAACATGCTTACTTTATTAGAATTTGATAAAATTAAATATCAATATCATATGTATGAATAATGAAGTATCAACTTAACTCTTTTGTGAGAAAGATGACTTAACTTTTCAAGAAACAATGACATTTTGAACATTTATATAGCGATTGATTATGTGTAGATCTATTTAGATTTTACCACAGAAATTTATTTAGTGATACACAAACTTTTAGTACAAAGTTTGTTCAGTAATGTAATATTCAACAGAGGTCATTTTTGTACTTCCATTTGAAAATAAGAAGAAAAATGTCCGGTTTTGACCCAACCGGTCAAGCACCGGTTCACCAGTTCAACTGGCCAGTCCACTCTGGTTTCTAAAACTATGCTTCATCATAATCGAGTCCGTGTTCCAGCTGAATTCCATTGTTTGGACTCGGAAAACGACTTATTTTTTTTGCAATTTTGGGAAATATTTATTTTGATCATAATTTTACATAACAAAATCTAACTTGCAATTCAGCAAATCGAGTTGGTCTAAGAATTTTGATTTGTAATAGGAATACTACAGCTTCTTTCTTGATTTTGGCAATTGTTCATTTTTCAGGATATAAAGCTTTGCAGCAATGTGAATTTTGGGGTTGTGCATATTTGAAGTGTTTACTGTATTGACATTACATTATTTGTTGTTAGAACAATGTCATTGAAATACATGAAAGAGGGACCAAACTGTCCCCAGTTCAGATAACAGTAATTGTTTAGAAGTCTAAGGAGATCTCCATACACTAATGGAAATGCACCATGTCATGCATGACAGTAGATGGATAATAATGGTGTGATTCGTATCACCATGTGGAGTAAGATTCAGGCCACAAGAATGTTCAGAAAAGTATATTTTGAGCAGGATGATTTGGTAAAATCCATAATTTGGTAAAATACGGATATTGTTAGTTGTATATGCTTCATACAAAATTTGAAAGCAATGTTAGGTCCTTTGAGAAATTTCCAGAATTTTAGTTTTGGGCTTAAGAATCGGGATCCTCCCTTTCTCATGCTTTCTACTGGCAAGCTTCGATTCCTATGACTGCTTCAAACCAAAGACAAACAGTAGAAATTTGCATTCAGGGGATAAGAAGAGATGTATAGGTTCTAAGATATCAAACACTAAGATCTGCAATCCTTTTGTAAATAGTATCGGATACCATTTTTGAGTAACTTACAAAAACTACCATCAGGTTTTAGTAAATAGGCACTCAATACACATGTTATAAATCAGCAGGAGATAACCCTAGTTTTGATAGACTGTAACATGGAGGCTGAAAATACTTAATTGCCCTTATAGATTTACCCTGTTACTAATCAGTACCCCTTTGTCCTTCTAGATCGACTATTATCTGTTCACGCTCTTCAATATCACCATTGCCATTGCCACCACCTTCTCTCTTCACAAACCACCACTTCCACTACAGCCAGAAAGGCCAACCCAAGCCTCGATCTTTCTCAGCCCATGACCACTGTCCCACACCCACCACGACGACCATCAACAGAAGCAAACATTTTATTCTGTTAGCCATAGAGAAGTTTCTGGGACTCCAGAGGCTAACAGAACAATCCAGCTTCCTTGCCAACAAAGCAAGAAGATGACACATCCATACTTCTGATTAAGAACATAGAGCTTGCAACCTTGGACCGACTGAGGCAAGAAACAGCCGCAAGTTTTCAATTTTCTGTCCTATTTAAACAGAGAAAGTTCAACGATTGCGAATGCGGCACAGATTAGATTTCCCTTTTCCAGAAATATAAGAAGAAGAGTTTTAGATCAACGATCAAAGAGACATAATTCACATCCAGCCTTGCTCTACTGCTAAGCAAGAGCAACCGAAACAAACAACAAGACATTCCAACAAGCTAGCGGACTTCCAAGTAGGTTCATTTAACAAACTAAAAGCTTAAAGCATGAACATTGAGCTAAAAGCAGCATGAATCCAAATCTTTACTTTTTTTCCATTGCTTCCTATTCTTTGCGCTGACATTTTCAAATTATCAAGGATTGAAGTTACGATATTGGGCCAGTGGTGGTGGCTTCGATTTGTCTGCTTCGTTCAGTTGTCCCAGACCAAAAATTGAGATTGTTTGATTGGAACCGAATCAACATGAGAGATATGTGAGGGTGGGGTTGGTACTCAGCACGTTTGGTTGAGTAGGTTATGAGGTCTGTTGATGGTGATCGTGGATGACAAAGATGGAGATGGTAGAGGATGTTGGCGACTAGGGTTCATGATTTGGGGAGAGAGAAGGGGGTGGGGTATAATGGTAACTGAATAAAAAATTGGCTGAAACCGTAATTTCCTTCCTTTGAAAAAAGATCTGTTAGTCAAAGGGTGTTTAATGTAATTATTGTATGCACAAATTAAGGGTCTCCCCTGATAATTTGCAAATAGTATGTGTACCGAGTGCCTACTACTAAAACCTAAAGATAGTTTCTTTACAGGAATTGATAATGTATTAAACACCCTAGGAAATCAATTGGGATGAGTGGTTCAGCCACCTCAAGTGGAAGACTAGTGTTCAACATGTCGACTGTGTTCGATACTACACGGTGGAACATGTCTACATAGTCATGCGGTATAACTGCATAGAATTACTAATTATCAATAGTACCATTCCAAATGATCCAATCTCCAGATTTGATAAGTTTGAAGAGGGATTCATTTCCTAGCTTATTTGATGCAGTCCTATGCCAAGGTTTGATGCCTACTATAGGTCCGACTCCTAGTAATATTTCTTCGTTTCCTCCTCTAATTCATCAGTTTAAATTGTGGCGACCGGTTTGCAGTTTGCACAACCCTAAATTCATATTTTTGATAAATAATAGCTAGTTTATTCAGAACATTTGAAATTGTACATACAAGAAAAGAGGGTAAACATCTGAACCTCAAACAGTGGGTCGTGAGTAGCTAACATATCTAATACGTACACCACAACACCAAATGTTGTCGAAGCGACCCATCTACTCCAAGAACTGATACTCTGAAGCAGATAACCCTTGACATGTGGCAAAGAGTTCTCCCCATCACAAAAGATCTGGGCATTTCACTCCTTCCGAAGTAGCCACATAACCGAATGAATCAACTGTCACATTCTTGACTTCTTCAAACACAGACACCGGCCCATGCTCTCAGAAAGTCCATAACTGAAAAGGTAAGTTCCAACTCACACCAAAAGTTTCAAGGCTCTTAAGTTCCAAAGAGGAGTGTCAATAGGGCAATGCAAAAGATGAGAAACAACTTTTTACCCGCACTTGCATAATCTTATATTAAAAATCCTAGATCCTTGCCTACTGAGAACAGCCACGACTGAATACAAATAGTTAAATTCTATTGATATATACTGTTTATTAGCAGCAAAAGCAGTCCCTAATTAACTGCAGGGTTTACTTTGTCCTAAATCAAATTTGGCTTGCTACGTTCAGCGAAGAAAACGAATCTTAAATTCCATAATGTAAAGAATAAAGATGGATACAAGCTCTAATAAGAATATTTATGTTAAAGATTTCTTCACTGAAACATCAATAGAAGTGATATGGTTATTTATAACAATGCTCCACCCAAAGGCAAGAGAAGTGTTATAGCAGATCAAATAGAGGTGAAAAGCACATTTTTTTCCCCGAAGGTATTGCAACTTGCAAAACTCACAAATGCAAGAAGACATACATGTTTAAGTAGTTGCACAACTCACTACTTCTACCACCCACGCGAGCTAACGGACTCAATGACCGCTCCAAATGCCTGATCGACAGCCTTGTTCCATAAGTGAGCAATGTCCAAACGAGATCTCTTTTCAAAAACAGGTTTCTTAACCTGAAAGAAGTTCAGAACAAAAACTTTAGTATGTGGCTCAAGCCCCTCAAGAAAAAAACTAGTTGATTAAAACCTAATTTTTACCCAAAATGCATCAGTAAGGCAGTAATTTGGCACAGGTATAAACATTGGCAAGCTAGTAAAAAGAATAATGAATATAGATACATTCTCCATTCGACTGCATAGATTACGATTAGCTCGAGAGGCATATTCTTTAAATTCTTCCAACAATACAGATATTTGTATTTCTATGCACTACACACTTCCTGGAACACAGTCAGATTTATAAACTGCCTAAACAATAACTGTTTATCAGTGAACCACCAGTTAAGCATCCAGCGTCAAGAAAACCGAAGTTCCATAGACTTGGAATAGAAAGGCGTGCACATGGAAAGGTTTTGTCTTCCAAATTCCATTGTGCATAAAATCAAGCATTTAATGCGACAGTCATCATAACAGCATAATTAAAGTAACCATTTGTGTATTCTGCAAAAAAACTTAAACCATGGAACCCGTGATTTGCAATGGATGAAATGGAAGTCTAAAGGTATAGATTGGACACTATGGAAAAATTCCAAAACATGTAAAATCTTACAACACAGAGCCTATGTTTACTTTATTAACTCAAATAAATTGATTTTATCCATTCCAAAAGCTCATTGTAAGAGAACTACATAAAAATAAAAGAAAAGTGGGTGAAGTCAATGAAAATGCTAAAGAGGATGAATGATGTACAAGAAGAGTTAATGAAACGATGGAAGCATCTGGATTAACATACACATTTCACCAGTAGAAGGTAAGTAGAGGGTACACAGTTGAATGAGTGGCTTGGTCATGTTCAGATTAATCACTTCAATATAGTAAAAAAGAGAGAAGTGCTATGACCAGACAGAAAGTATGCTGACTCCAATACTAAAGCCCTTCTTATTACAGCAAGACCAAACAAATATGAGGAGGTATCTTCTCTCATCAGATGTCATCCCAAAACTTGATTACATTACCATTAGACTATCTCCAATGGTGGCCACTCTCCCATCCCCTAAACTCTCCTCGGCCCCACTCTTTCATTTCGTAACATTCACAAAAATTTGCCATTTGGCCTCCAACAGCGGAGGGCTCCCCTTCCCATGCAATCAATATTTTATACTACCATTTAAATTACACTTTCATTTATATAATGCCCCGGGGCAGTGTGGAGGGCAATGCTCGTGCCCCTCGGGGAACTTCGTGCCTGGGCATACTGGGCTTGGTGGAAAGGTAAATAGTGATTTCTGGAGAACTTTGGTGCTAGAATGATGTGGCACCTAGGCACAGGGGCCTTACTAACTGTATATTATGATGCCGGGATTAGTATCCAAAACTTGCTCACGGACAAGTCCAAATAGTTTAGGGATCAATAAGGGAGGAACCTGAAAGAAGTACTGAAATATTTCTCAGTAAGGTGTAAGAATAAACAAAATCCAAAGAAGCTAAAAGAAGCAGTAGACAGCAGTCTGCGCCTGTCAGCTCACTCTTAGCATTGCTCACTTTCAAACCAGAGACACCCTCCCAAACAACAAGACGATAGAACAACTACAGTGAACGAATCGTCAAAGGCACATCTCCAGCAGAGATAAGGGACGCTTAATTTTCTAATGACACTTACTTAGTTTCAGTTTTATGCTGTTTCCTGTTTCTGATTACTTCAAAAATTAGCTGTAGCTTCAATCTAAACCTCAATATTATTGCTTTTGTGAAAAAATGGTTGTTGCACAATCGCGTCGTTTTGAAACGAATTTCTTCTTGCAAAATAGCTCCGTTTCAAGGATAATAAGAATCATATCGGCCAACTACCCTACGCGCGTGACACTGATTAACAAAATATAGACTAACCTAGTTCGAAAAGTACTCCTAGCAATCCACGCCCGACTACCGATTTCTCAAATCAGAACTAACCATATCTATATACTAAGCGAAGATAGACTTCTACTGTTCATTGTTGTAATGTTGGCTATAATTCAACCATGAGATCTCTTTGACATCATCAGTTTGGAATTGCTGTAAATATAGATAGTTCCGATGAGAAAAGATCATGAGAAGTAATTCGAATCCCCTCAAAATGTTCTTAAGTTGTTACAACTCTTTTGGGCCTTGACAACATAAACGAGAGTCTCCCGAGAACGGCTGCAACCAAGGCAACCCATTCATGAACAACATCTTCCTAAATAAATGAGCCGAATGTGAACCTCAGAGCTAATTCAGTAAACATCGCAATTCTTGCAAATACAGTAGTTTGTCTATTTTTGAGTTGGACAGAGTTGATAAATTCACAGAGTCCCCAAATAGCTAGTGCGTGTATTCATCATCTATCCTTCATAACAATATATGAAAAAACAGTTTAACTTGAGTAACGGTATTATGTTTAATTGGAATATATTGTATCTACATAATAAGCTGCTATGAGGAATAAGCTATCCCCAAAAATGTGACATGTGGAATAACTTATTCCCATATAACAAGCTATTATAGGGAATAAGCCATCCCTGAGATGTGACATACGAAATAGCTTATCCCCACCATATCCCGAGAACTAAATACTTCATAATAAGACATTGAAACTTAGGGAATTATCCTTCTGATGGTAATATGTTTAATTGGAATATACTGTCTCTCAATACACAATTTGTATTCTACTTCGATTTATGACAAATTCGAGCTCGAATTGAACACAAATCATGAAATTTAGTAAATTGTGCATGAACTCGACGGCAATTATATAGCACTAGTTCCAGAAACACTTCCAGACATGAGACGATGAATTACATTTTCTAGGGTTTCGAACGATTTTTTTTTACCTGCGCTTTAGGAGAGAACTGAGATTGAATTTGGGAGATCGATTCGTATATCCTCCTTCGTTGCTCAAACACAACGACGCCGGCGAAGGAGCTTCCGAGTGCGGCGCCGAGTAGACGCTCCTGCGTAGTAGTCGCCGTCGGTCAATTGGCATCAGAAACCACGGCAAATTGCATAAATACGTATAGATCTTGAGATGAGATTTGAGAATTGATAGTTCGATTTGCAGACCTGAGCGAGGATGCTGATCATGGCTTCTTCTCACCGTCGATAGATCTTCGTGCCGTTGGTTGATTTGGTTCCGGTGGTACTGATAGATAGAAGAACGACGAAACTGTCGATTTGGGTCCTTGGACTATCACCTAGATGTCAATTCGATCCTCCAACTACAAATTGAAAACGGATTTGCTGCCGCTTAGTTTCGAAGGGCTAGTTTGGGAATGCGTAGCGGTGCTAAAAACATGTTGTGTGAAAATACTGTGAAAAAACTACTGTTAAATGATAAAATGTTGTTTGGTAAATATTACGTAAAAGCTGCAGTGAAATATTGATGTAGTAATTTTATGTTTGGTTCGGTCGGTTTTGCCTAAACATTCTTGTATGAAAATTGAATACTAAGAGGTCAACAAATTTCAAATTTTAAGTAAAAAAGAAATTAAGTAGACGTAAAAGTTTTACAAAATTATCGTTTTCGAGAAAATATGATGAATAAAGAGGATTAAGTTCAATAAGATCATTTTAATTGAATCTATCTACTTGTGTTTATCATTTAATATATTATTTTCTTTACTTTTTTTCGATAAATCGGAAGCTTTCATTCATGATAAAAAATGGCTATCACAACCATTACAAAGACCAGATAAATTCTGGTGAGTGAGAGGTCATCATGCAAATTATGATAATGGCCAGTAAAACCTCTTAAGAAAAATAAAAAGAAAAAAAAAGTAAGATTCTAAAACAAGGGTACCCGTAGCTCTAAATTAAGTATGCTAGACCATGTACCAATGTCACACCATATGACTTTTCCAAGACAACTCATTTCATAGTGCAACCCTTTGTCTCCTCAGAACGTCCCTTACGTTTTTGGACTTTTGGACTTCCTTCCACGGTGGCCGTCGGCTGATTCTTCATGACAATCCTTCCTTTATTGCAATTGTTGGAGAAGCAACTATAGATCATGTAAAACCTTCCAACGACGCTATTTAAAAAACTTTTTTCCTCAGTCAAGTACTTCGAGAACCCATTTTGGCCCCGGCTAGAAGACATAGTCAAATGATTAACTTTTCCGACGAGTCTAGGAATTCTTCAAACTACCCGTCTCAAACTTGTAAGCTCTCTGTCGTCTGTTACTCGAGAGGTAGCAGATAGACGCATCTCCCTTTGAAAACACAATCTTGATCGTCTCCGGTACCCTTTCTAATCCTTGATGACCCATACATCTCTCATCCCATGAACAACATAGATCTTACAGTAAGTGAGGCGATGGACTTCTACTTGCAAAAGATACGATGAGAGTGGTAATATGATCGAGAAAAGGATAACCGTTCGCCAAAGTGAAAGAAATGATACGATGTAAATAAAGAAAAATTACCACTTGCAAAGCAAGGGACTTCCACCATGCCCAAGCATGGCATTTTCTCTCACTAGACCAGAGAGATTTTCTCTATCAATATATATTTTAAAAAAAGAGTAATTGACACTAAACCTACTTGCAAGATGCATTTTGGGACACAAAACTTCTTCCACTTTCAATTGCCCACTACAACCCCCTGCAATATAGACATGTGGGACACATAACCCCAAATTGATAACGGTGTTAAAAAGAACTAACGGAAATTGATCACGTGACAATGACGTGATGGGCTTGACCGTAATTACATTAAACTTCATTAAAACACACTTTAGTGTTTGATTAATCCTTAACTAATCTTCGTGCAAAAATTTGTCCGGGTTTCTGTTCGGTGTCAACAAAAACTTGGGGTTCGTACTATTGCAATTGAGTGTTAGCGAGAAGAACACAGATCACGATTGAGATGCGGGGGCGAAGTGGAATTGGTCCACACGGCGATCTTTTGGGTGGCAATCGGTCAGAATCTCCGGCGGAATATGCGTCTCATTCCCGAAATCAAGTCAGCAATTTGTGTCTCCCAACAAAGATTCGAGGTTTTTAGAGGAACTACTTTGACATGGAATCACAGACCCACTTTAAAACCCTAAAACTGAAAACCCACCAAAAAAAAGCCAGATAGAGGGGAGAGGGGGAAGAGAAGGGATGCTGCTTGTGAAAGTTTGTTTAATTTGATAATGGAGTCCATTTCTTAAACAAGTTGATAATGGAGAAGGCCAACTGGCAACTTTTCTTTTGAAATCTTATCAATTGTTAAAGAGTAAAGAGAACAACACTAAACAAATACTGTCATGGTCTTTGCCGGTTTGTTCCAATTTTCATTGAGGTTCATCCAAGTCCAGTAGAAACCCTCGAGAGGAAGAAGAGCAAACCCTCAGAAATTTGTGTAACCGTTGCTCATATCTATCTGACTCTCGATCTCTACCACTATGTCTGTCTCAATCTCAGTATCTGAATGTTTAGGTCGCCTCCTTAAGTAGAAGAGACAGCAATGGTCATCTGCAACGCTCTCTGCTACAGTCTCGATGCCTCGCCGAAATCAGAAGAAGGATTTTTTTTCTTTTAAATCTGAGAAGAAGAAGAAGAAGAAGAAGCAGCACTTTGTCTTCGTCTTCACAAGCGTTTTTGTTCCTAACCCTACCCGAGACACGATGTTGTTTGAAACCAGAACCCAATGGTCATATTAATATTCTTTTATTTTATTATTGAGTAAGTTCAAGAAGTGATTAAGGAAAAAAAGTGATTAAGTGGGATTGACCGTTATGTCAATCACATGATTGTCACGTGATCAATTTCTGTTAGTTTTTTAACACCGTTATCAATTTGGGGTGTTGCGGGGGTTGTAGTGGGCAATTGAAAGTGTAGGGGGTTTTGTGTCCCAAATGCATCTTGCATGTAGGTTTAGTGTCAATTACCCTAAAAAAAGTACATTACACACATATCGGTTTGGTTCGTTTGGTGTGGGGTGATCCGTTTACGAACTGAAACCGAACCGATTACACCGGTTTGTGAGAAAGTTGAACCGTTTGTAAACTGAACATCTATAAAACCGTCAAAAAACCACGACATTCGGTTCGGTTGATCGGTTTGACCGGTTTATTCAATTTTCCTTACAGCTATAATATTTTCATGATACCATGAAAAGATTATCAAAAAATTATATCATTTTCCTCTAATAAAAGATGCATCATTTTACTATTAAAATCATTTTTAAAGTTCAAACCCAGATGGCGATAAATAAATCAATTTTTTCAAAAATAAAATCATTTTTATGGAGGTTAATCTGTCTTTTAATAACCACCTTGGAGTTGTTGATGGTGGTGGAAAGCATTAGGATGGTGGTGGAAAGCAACCTAATGCATTTGTCTATCAGGTGGACCCGCAAGACTGATTAATTTTTTTTCCAACAAGACTGATTAATTGAAAGTGTAATAGTTACTGCAATTAATAATGAAGTATAACAAAAGCAAAGTCTGCCACATAGACACGATGTGGCTGATGCGGCAGATGGCCGGGAGATCCCTCCGGGTTGCATAGCATTTCTCCCCGGAGAGAGGTAGTTGATTGATACTACCCCGTTTCTTTTGTATAGACATGAGTTGATTTTTTAATCCGTAATTGGGTCACTTTGACTCGGTTATTTAGATAGCAAAACGATGTAAATTTTAAGCAATTTTTTCATGGTGTTATAGAGTAAAGTTTACTATACAAGACAATGCAAAGATTACCAAATTTTGTATCTTTTTTACTAATAAAGCACCCCAAATCAAAGTGACCCAGTAAATAGTGACAAAAAGTGAAGTTTGCTGATACGGAAGAAACATAGGTAGTAGGATTTACCCATGATTTTCCAATTCCCAGCCCTTTGATGTATGCCAAATACGATGGCTGAAGTATTGCCAGCAGATCCATTTTGAACAGTAAAAGTCCTATGGTATTTAGGGAGATTTAGGAGTGCAACTTGAACGGGCTGAACCCGACCAACCTGAACACAACCCGGACTTTGGAATTGGCACATGTTTTGAGTAATTTGGACGGGCTCGTGTTGGATTCTTATTTTTTTTTATTTGGATTCTTTTATAGATTAATAGTTTTTTATAAAATTTATAGTTTAATAGTTAATGATCAAAAGGTAGTGGTAAATTATGAAAATACCCATAAAATAATGTAATACGGTGTGATCTATTTGTGGTTTATTGTCACTGAACATGATAGTGTGGGGGGGGGGGGGGGTTGTACTAGTAAGTTGAAACTGGTGGGGGGGGGGGGGGGGGGATGTGTCACAAAACTCATATTGCATGTAGGTTTAGTGTCAATAACCCTAAATGTTATATTTGGAGAGTATCATATAGCATATTTATCAAGAATCTATTATTTTTCTTTTAATTATTATTAATTTTTTTAATTATGTTTATGTTTTTAATTAATATATTTTTTCCAAAAAATATTGTATTCTCTTGTATAAATGGATAATTTTTTAATTCACTCTAACTATATATAGTTATTATTTTTAGCCTTCAATAAAAAAATTGAAGTGTCTACATTCGGTATCTAGTTTTATATGTAAATTATTAATTTAACTTTAAGGAGATGATCTTAATTGAGTTGAATGTGATAATTATGTCAATTTATTTAGTTTAATGGGATAGTCCGAATTCAAACTGAACCCGAATTGGTTTGTTCGAATTTGGGCTTGAACGAGCTGGCGAAGCTCCTAACTCAGACTGAGCTGACTTGGGCAATCCCGACAGAACTCGGGCTTGGCTTGGACAAGGGTGTCAACTCGCCCAGCCCGCCCGAGTTGCAGTCCTAATGAGAATAGCTTACATGCCCCACATGTACTTGACACAAAGTTTGAAAAGAGCGTGTTTCTCTACTTTTCATGTGACCAAGGTGTTTGAGGTATAGTTTGAGAATGTTGTGGCGTGTTAGAAAGCTGCTGTGTAGGATGTAATGTGAGAAATTTGTTGTGGAAATCTATGCGAAATGTGCTTGGTAATCTCCATATATAACATGCTGCAGGAAAAACACTTATGACATTTTGTGTTTGATAACTAGTGCTGTAGAGTTGATGTTAGTGTCACAATGACAAAATCATACATAATAAAATAAATGCTATAATAAATAGTGTTATTGCAATAATAAATGATTGTTGATATTTATTAATGGATAATGTCAAATATAGAATTTATCGAAAAGAAAGTACCCGCTTCCTTGCCTTTCAAAAGCTGTTGTGGGGAAGAAATTACTTTTAGAAAGCATAAAAATAATAATTTATCAACTACATTAAAACTAGTTTTGAATTCGAAAAGCACAAAAGCATTACCAAACGGCCTCAGAGTACGTGGTTTTCACAAGAGAGGTACAATGTTGATGGTGAACACGATCTTAAATTTGAAATGATAATTTAGAAACTACTCTCTAAAAGTAAATGTCCTTTGGTTTTTTTAGTGGGCTTGTTGCCCCTACTTCTACGGGCGGTGAGTCTGTATACTAAATGATCTGGGTTTCAACAAGTCACCTAAAACCTCTCGGAGGGGCATCGCTCCTGCTCCCAAACCTCGCTCTGGCGCTTTCGAGACCAAACCTCGCTCTAAAGGCGCTCCAGAAAATAGAGAGCTCATTTTCGTAGGCGAATTACTTTTTAAAATAAATTTATCATTAGTTTGGACTATACTTGATGATTAATCTCAACTTATTATGTGCCAGTTTGATAATTCAACTATTTAAACATTATTCTTTCTTATTGAAACAACATATTTGACAAAAGAATACTGACAACCCTTTTAATAAAAAAATATTCACATGTGTAAAATCATATTATCATATGTAAATATTTATTTTCTTCATAAAATTATAGTAAATAAATATTATATAAGGGCGCTCTCGTGACGCTCACAAATGCAATCCTTCTGAAATTAGACGTTTTCCCGCTCCTGCTCCAGTTCGCGCTCCCGCTTCGCTCCTGCTCTAGGTGACTTAGTATGGGGCTCCCGATTCCTCACCGGTAGCGGAGTTTGTTTCAATGGTGGCTATGCCAGGTCATGCAATCTTCTCAAAGACTCTGTTGAGTTGGTGCCTTGAATTGGTCAAAGGCGGCCAAACTCTTTGTTTCCAACTTTGATTAGGAAACTTTGGAAGTCAAAGGCGGTGGAGGATTAGTTAGGAAACAAGTTTGTTTCCAAATCGGATTTGGAAACTTTAGGGATTTCCTAGCACTATATAAAGAACCTAGTAGTCACATTATTAGGTATGCAAAAACATTGTAATTGTTCCTCTTAAGTGAATAAAGAGTGTTTTTCCGCCGTGGAGGTAGTTAGCAAATATTTTGCTAGCGAACCACGTAATATACTCGTGTTCTTCTTTTATTCGTTCTCCGTTCGTGAGGTGGTTTGACATAACAAACTTGTATCAGAGCTCGGGTTTGGCGGTGTTTCAAGATCAAGATCAAGGCGGAGCAAAGCTAGGGTTTCACAACTTGGTGAAATCAAAGCTAGGGTTTTGCGATATAGGTGGAGCACGCGACTAGGGTTCAAGATCCACCAAGAATGATGTCCGGATCGATGTTGAAGATCGACAGGTTCACTGGAAGGAACAACTTCAGTCTGTGGAAGATAAAGATGGAGGCTTTGCTCAAATCCCAAGGCTTGTGGGCACCTTTGACCGCGGACAAGGGAGGCATGAATGTTGCATCAGCGGAGTTCAAGGCGATGGAGGAGAAGGCACACACAACGATTATGTTGTGCTTATCGGATGACGTGATCATCGAGATCGCAGATCATAAGGAAGCAGCGAAGCTCTGGCTCAAGTTGGAGAGTCTCTACGTGACGAAGAGTCTCACTAGCAAGTTGATGCTAAATCAAAGGCTCTTCACCCTGCGGATGCTCGAAGGTACGGATCTCAAGGACCATCTTGATCAATTGAACACAATTTTGTTAGATTTGCGTAATATTGGCGAGAAGGTGGAGGATGAGGATCCTGCACTTTTGTTATTGATCTCGTTACCCCCATCATATGAGAACTTCGTGCAGTCGTTCATTGTGAACAAGGACGACTTATCCCTAGAGGAGGTGAGATCGGCGCTCCATGCTAGGGAACTGCGCCATAAGGGTGAAGGCATAGGTACAGAGGACCATGCTTCCGGACTGATGGCAATGGGGGGAAGCAAGAAGGGTAAGAAGAACAAGAAGAAGCAGTTCTCATGTTCTAAGTTACCCAAGGATGTCTGTGCCTTTTGGAAGGAAAAGGGGCACTGGAAGAGAGATTGCCCGAAACGAGGTCAACAGGGGCAGAATGGATCCGCAGCCGTAGCAGAACAAGGTAACTCGTCCGAGGATGATTACGTTCTAATGGCGGATGTTGTCACGCACTCTGAAGATGCGTGGGTCCTGGATTCCGGAGCTTCCTATCATATTTGCTCTAACAGGGAGCTATTCTCGACGTACGACCAAACGGATGGAGGGTCTGTCTACATGGAAAACGGAGCCATCTGTAAGGTGATTGGGAGCGGCTCAGTTAGATTGAAGACGAATGAAGGGAAGTTATTTACCTTGGAGCAGGTCAGACATGTACCACTTATTAAGAAGAATGTGATCTCCTTGAGTCTACTCGACAGCAAGGGATACAGTTTCAAAGGCGAATGTGGAGATCTACAAGTCTGCAAGGGTTCTAAGGTGATTCTCAGGGGAGTCAAGAATGGGACTTTGTACATGTTGCAAGGTTCGACGATCACAGGTTTTGCTGGAGTTGTCTCAGCCGAGATTAAGGAAGCTGATCTAACTAAGTTGTGGCATATGAGGCTTGGTCATATGAGTGAACGTGGAATGCAGAAACTTCACAAGAAAGACTATCTCACCGGGCATGCGCCCAAGAGCCTAGGGTTTTGTGAGCACTGCGTGTATGGGAAGCTACAGCGTAGCAAGTTCCCTAAGGCGGTTCATAGAACGAAAGGTACTCTTGATTATATCCATTCGGATTGCTGGGGTCCATCTCGAGTCGAGGCGATTGGAGGATACAGGTATTTCCTAAGCATCTTAGACGACTACTCCAGGATGACTTGGATATTCGTGATGAAGCACAACAGTGAAGCCTTCGCAAGATTCAAGGAGTGGAAGACACTAGTAGAGAATCAGGTGGGAAAGAAGGTGAAGAGGCTGCGCACATACAACGGCTTAGAGTTATGTTCATCAGAGTTTGATGAATTCTGCAAGGATCAGGGAATAGCACGCCATCGCACCGTTCGACACACACCGCAGCAGAACGATGTAGCCGAGAGAATGAATCAGACACTTTTGGCGAAAGCAAGGTGCATGCTTTCGAATGCAGGTCTTTCTAGAGGTTTCTGGGGAGAGGCAGTTTCCATGGCATGCTATCTCATAAATCGTAGCCCGCACACATGTATAGGATGCAAGATTCCTATGGAAGTCTGGACCGGTAATGCAGTGGATTACTCGGATTTGAGAGTATTTGGTTGTGTTGCCTATTATCACGTTGATGATGGCAAACTAGAACCAAGAGCTAAGAAAGGAGTATTCATGGGTTTCGGAACAGGTGTGAAGGGATACAAGATATGGGCAGACAACAAGATTATACTTAGCAGAAGTGTAGTCTTTAATGAGTCTCCTATGTTGAAAAACTCCGTGTAGGTGGAGCTTGGGGATGCAAATAAGAAGGTGGATGGAGAGTCGGATTCTATTGATCCTAAGGATTCTGAAATCCTTACACCGCCGCCGGAAGCTGAAGAGGAAGAAGCAGAAGAGTCTGATAGTGAGGATGCGTCTACACCAGAGGAACCGGTTCATCAAAGTATTGCTGAAGGAAGAACAGGGAGAGTCATAAAGCCTTCGGCGAGATACAAAGATGGCGGTATGGTGGGATATGCATTACAGGTAGCGGAAGAGGTAGAGGACGAGCCATCCTCCTACAAGGCCGCTATATCTAGTTCTGAGTCAGCACAGTGGATTGCCGCGATGGGAGAAGAGATGGAGTCTCTTAGCAAGAACTCCACTTGGGAGCTTGTTAAATTGCCAGCGGGAAGGAAGATAGTCAGCTGCAAGTGGGTATTCAGAAGAAAAGAAGGAACTACATCTAGAGAGGGCGTCAAGTATAAGGCAAGGCTAGTTGCAAGAGGGTTTAGTCAGAAAGAGGGAGTTGACTACAACGAGATCTTCTCACCGGTGGTCAGACATACTTCTATCTGGGTGCTAATAGCAATGGTGGCACACCACGACCTAGAGCTTAGGCAATTGGATGTCAAAACAGCTTTTCTACATAGAGAGTTGGAGGAGGAAATATACATGAGCCAACCGGAGGGGTTCCAAGTTCCCGGAAGAGAGAATCACGTGTGCAAGCTGAAGAGATCTCTCTACGGACTTAAGTAGTCGTCGAGGCAATGGTACAAGAGGTTTGACAGCTTCATGTTGAAGATTGGTTACCACAAGTGCGAGTATGATTGCTGCGTGTATCACAAAGAGTTGCATGGTGGATCACGTATTTACCTAGTTCTGTATGTGGATGATATTCTGATTGCAACTCGGGATATCAAGGATATCAGAGAATTGAAGAGGTCCCTTAGTGCGGAATTTGAGATGAAGGATCTGGGAGCTGCTCGGAAGATATTGGGAGTTGAGATCTATAGAGATAGGAAGAAGAAGCTTTTCTTATCACAGCAGGGATACATCAAGAAGATCTTGGCAAGATACGGGATGTTATCAGCTAAAGCTATAGATACTCCTATGGCAACTAATAGCAAGCTAGGAATGTACACCGTTCAGACCGAGGAGGAGAAGGAGTACATGTCCAAGGTTCCATATGCTAGCGCAGTTGGAAGTCTCATGTATGATATGGTCTGCACTCGACCGGACATAGCATTCGCTGTTAGTGTGGTTAATCGTTTTATGGCTCATCCGGGTAGAGACCATTGGCAGGCGGTGAAGCGCATATTCAGGTACCTTAAGGGTACGTCAGACATTGGCCTATGCTATGGGGCTAGTGAAGACATCTTGGTAGCTGGTTTCTCGGATGCGGACTATGCAGGGGATATTGACAGTAGAAGATCAATGACAGGCTATGTATTTGCTCTGGGAGCATCTGTTGTGAGTTGGAAGGCTACACTACAGCCGACGGTGACTTTGTCCACCACGGAGGCGGAGTACATGGCTCTAACGGAAGCAGCAAAGGAGGCAATATGGCTTAAAGGTATGGTCAATGATCTAGGGCTACTTCAAGATCAGGCGATAGTCTACTGTGATAGCTTGAGTGCGATTTGCTTGACTAAGGACCAGGTTCATCATGAAAGGACCAAGCATCTCGACGCCAGGTATCATTTTCTGAGAAACGAGAGCAGGATCAAGGTGATGAAGGTGGGGACTGCTGACAACCCCGCGGATATGTTCACCAAGCCGGTTCCATAGAGCAAGTTCCAGCATTGTCTGGAATTGCTCAACATCTTGAGCCAGTGAGGCCCTTCGGGGCATGTCGGACCCGGTGGGGGTCCAGTGAGTCTCTGTGACAAGAGACATTGGGTGCGGAGAAGACGTAGCTTTATTTACGAGAAGAGGAGCAGCTGCTGTTGACGAGACAATTCAAGTCAAGGTGGAGAATTGTTGAGTTGGTGCCTTGAATTGGTCAAAGGCGGCCAAACTCTTTGTTTCCAACTTTGATTAGGAAACTTTGGAAGTCAAAGACGGTGGAGGATTAGTTAGGAAACAAGTTTGTTTCCAAATCGGATTTGGAAACTTTAGGGATTTCCTAGCACTATATAAAGAACCTAGTAGTCACATTATTAGGTATGCAAAAACATTGTAATTATTCCTCTTAAGTGAATAAAGAGTGCTTTTCCGCTGTGGAGGTAGTTAGCAAATATTTTACTAGCGATCCACGTAAAATACTCGTGTTCTTTTATTCGTTCTTCGCTCGTGACGTGGTTTGACATAACAGACTCTTTTTCCAACTCTCGTCAATTAGTTATTTTTTATGTGAACCAGGCGGTGTCTTGTAAACGGTAGCTAGCGACTAATCTTCTCGAGATTTAGAGATCATCCTATTGGGTCGCCTCTCCCAGCAAAGTTTTTATAGGTAAACACCAGATTCGATCTTTGAACTCAAGTTTAAGAGACCTAACCATCTACTAGTTGTGTCAAATCGTGTTAATACTGCGACTAGTAGTTAACATCTTTGCGTCAAACTTACGACTTCAATATCTTCCTCATCCATAAAACGCCACCGTACCAGTGACCCACACACACCTTAATGACCTCCCCAATGGGTAGTTCACGGTCTCCGGTTCAAAAAATATGACACATAGTGTCGCAATCAACACTAATAGTATACATTTCTCCACAAGAAGACTTGCAGTCATAGTGCTGCACTATGATTGCAAAATCACAGAAAACTCATATTTGGGAGTGCACGTGGCACTTTAGTTGCCCTGTGATGAACTTGAAGAGTATGTTGTCACCGCGGAATCACGCTGCAGGCTTTTTGGTAAAAATTGGAGCACATGAACCTCAAAACTTTTCGGTGTACAACTCTCCACAAGAAGACTTGAAGCCCCTTCTTGCGGTAGGCATGGTAGTTTTGAGTGCAATTTTCACTCTGGAATTGAGTTATTGCATATGATAAAATAGAATCCATTTGAGTGACTTGGCCCACGCATGTCTTGCATTTCTCAATCATCATGACTTTTAGGCTTTCATCAATATGTTCACATGCTATATATATTGGTTCATTGAGAATTGAGTAATGGGTTTGTGACAAACAGCTTTAAACATTATCAGGTGATTCGTAAGTCAAACCAAACTCAATAAAAAATGTCAAACCAAACCCATATTGATATACTGGAGGAAACCAAAAATGAAAGATTGACTACTCGAAAATAGAAAAAATTGCGATAAAAATAAACATATGTTTCATCCAATTTGGTTCGTGGGGAGGTTGACAATGTTGGCAGACAAAATTCTAACATGAAGAAAATTATAGTGTTGTCCTCTTTTATACAAACACACCTTAAAGACCTCCTTAATAGCTATGTCCATGGTCTGCGGTACGAAAGTATGACAAACAATGTCATAATTACCACTATCACTGCAAAAATCACGAAGAGCCGCCCATATTGAAAGTGCACAGCTAGCACATGCACTTAGGGCATGTTCACATGTTGAGACAATAGAACAGAAGGCAAGGGGCTCCGGAACTCTAGGGTAAGACACTGTTTACTAATTTTTGAAGTCTTTTGAGGGGGAAGGCACTGTCACCGCTCTAAAGAAATGTAAAGATAATGTATCTTACATTTTAATAATACTTTTAGTTATGGAATTGAAATGTTAGGAATGTTGATTAAGTACAAAATTATTGTGTACAAACACAATTTATAGTAATTACAAAATTTATTATGAAACAGTTTTTTTTTTCAAAAACTAATATTGCACAAACAATGTTCAAAACATTTTTTGTTATTTTTTCTGAAATATTTGAAACAGTTCTTCCAAACTAGTTTCTCTTTTCAAAAAAGTGTTTTTCAAAACTACTTTTTTTTTTCAAAACTAGTTTTCTTCAAAACCATTTTTTCAAAATAGTTTTTGCAAAACTAGAAACACTTTTTTTGGAAGAGTTTTCTGTGAAACATGATAATTTATTTTTGTTATATACAAAATTAATGTTCTTTGAAGATATGCAAAGTTGTATATGTTGGATGAAAATTGGGTTGAATATCTATGTGACAAAAGGGCTAGAAGGCTAGGCAAGGAGCTAGAATTGTCCAAACTCTTTCCTTAGGGAAATTCTAGCCTTAGCAAGATTTTTGTGGGTGGAGAGGTAATAGTGAGAAATGAATGGTTGGGAGGGTTAGGGTGAGGTGGTGCCAAGGCTAAAAGCCTTTAGTTGCTGCCATGTCACTTTGAAATTTGTTTACCTTATTGTTAATCTTCAACAAAAGACTTGTCATGTCAAGATTATGCGCTAGTTATTATGCTTGTGGTTGGTCTCTTTGTGAATACTGTCCATGTGCATAGGTCCCATCATTTCGATTGCTCCAACTAAAGCTAGGATGTTTTCTATTGTTGGGTTGATAGGTATTTTCCCATTGACGCTGCAGTTGCTGCTGCGGCTGCCCCAAATAGTTAAAATCTTCAACTGCTGCTTACTTGATCTCAATATCCAACCATTGTTGCTCAATAGTTTTTACTTGCTCTGGTGCATTGAGGTTGATAGTCTGAAAAACAGTGGTGAGTGTTGCAATCTGCAAATTTATGGACTCTAATTGATTCACCACTTCAGTGTCACTAGTTGGCTTTTGGTGTCGACGAACCGATGATATAGTCGTCTGGCGCCTAGCAATATTATCAAGAATCGTTTTGGCTTCAAGTGGACCAAGACCCAAAATTACCTCTTGCCAACTGGTAGAGTCCTTTTGTCGTTTCTCTATCTAGTGAATAGTAAAAGGTTTTGAGGATCTTGAGCATTGGTTCCCCATGGTTGGGGATCCTCCTCAAAATAAGATTGAACTTCTCCCGAGCTTCACCAAAGTCTGATCATCACCTTTTTTGAAAGTTGTGAAGATCGTCCATTAGCTCTACTACTCGAGATGGTGGATGATACTTCCTTATAAAATCATCACTGAGTTGCTCCCATGTAGTGATAGGATGTCTAGATAAGGTCATAAACCATTCCCTAAATTTGCCTGTTAGTAAAAAGGGGAACATCATGAGTTTCAACATAGATTCGTCCGCTGGGCGAATGTTCATAGTAAATTTGAGTAAGTATCGTCAAATGTGTATTAGAATTTTTGGTTGGCTTCCCACTGAATTGACAATCCTCCTAAACCATGTTCACTAAAGAACTCTTGATAGAAAGTGGTTGTGCCATAATGGGGTTCAAAATAGGCGAATGATAACTTGCCGCAGTCGGCCTGAAGTTGTCAACCAATGGAGCTTCGCGCTCTTGTGCTTGTGCTTGCGCGACTAGTTGTGCTAAATTGCGAGGATCCACATGTGGTGGTCCTTGCGGTGGTTGTTGCGTCAACCTAGCATTGAGAACTTAAACCATAGCTTGCAACTCCTCCATAACTTTTTGATTTTGCTCACGAAGAGCGGGTTCGACTGCTTAACTCGATTCTCAGCCCCACTATTTCTGCTGCTGCATCAGCCAAATTAGCAATTTTCTGCCTCAACTCTTTCCATCTTTTACGAAATAGTGATTCAGGATCCTCCAATTGTGGTATGACCTCGGGGTGTGTCGCGGGTCATACAACTTCAAAGATTACTTGAACAACATCTTCCCAAAGAAAGAATGAGAACTGCTAAATAAAAAAAATAAAACTGCCTCTAATTAATTAAACTACGAATTGCCAGTCCTCGACAACGGCGCCGAAAACTTGGTCAATGTGTAGCAGTTTAGTGTGCGTTATTATTTTAAAGCTGCCGAATTAATCGCAAGTGCACGGTGTTTGCTGTAGCAAGTTTTCCTGATACGTACCAAGTTTATGTCGAAACCAAAGAACTGGAGGTTAGAGTTAACTCAATTAGAGTGGTGATGATTTTGATTAATTTGTTTGCTAAAAACTACTTGCATAAAAGCAAAAAACATAATATTAAACAATAAACGAAAGGTGATTATGGCGCCTCTTTGAGATTTATGGACATGTTGGACCTTTTTTCATATGGTCACCGTTAACAACACTTTTGAAAACTTTTAAGATTTCTATTGATGTTTCTAATATAGTTTACCAGTTATTGTTATGTGCGAGATTATCGCGGCTACTAAGGTTTGTCAATCCGATTTGAAAGTGTGAGTATGCAGATGTTTATGCAGCTAAGATACTCTAGAAGGGGGGGGGGGGGTGAATAGAGTATGCCAACTTTTTGCAAAACTTGATAGGAAGATAAAAACTAGTGCAAACAATGAAGTTCAAGGCCTTGAAAACTAGTTCAAGCCCTTGGAAAGAATGCAGACAGTTTAAAGCAAGTATGCCTTTTTCAAGGCCTTGAAAACAAGTTCAAACCCTTGAAAAATAAACAGTTTTGTGAGCTGCAAAAACTATGAAAAGAAATGAACTGTAAATGCAGAAGACAAGTGATTTATAGAGTTCAGTCCACTTGGACCTACGTCTCTACCTCAGGGATTAGATACCTGCAGGATTTTCAACTCAATTCTTATTAATCAAAAGCTAAGCCCTAGAACTCAAGCCCATATAATTCCCTTACTCTGTTACAACTTGTGGTTTTCCCTAACCTGTCTAATACCTGCTCTAGCTAACTGATGAACTAAGAATTCTCTATTGTTCACCTTGAACAATCCTTGAGAATCGATGTAGAGATAATACAAAAATGATCTACCAATACAGCTCAATACAGAAGTACACTTAGAGTAGAAGACTGCAGTGACAATGCAGTGAACTTCTGTGAATGGATTGGAAGAATGATGAACTTATTTGATGCTTGCAAATCCAGAACTCTTTCTCTGTTTTTGCCCGTTTGAGTGTTGTGTCTTGTTGCTTCGGATTTGAGCTCTATATAAACTTCAAACAGCTCTGCAAATCTCCCCATATTTTAAGCAACAAACTTCCTATTTTGTAGGAAGCAGAGTTTGACTACTTTGAAATCTTCTCCAACGGTTGGATGATTACAATCTTCAGAGATTTTGTTGTAATATTTCATTTAAACACCATGAGAACCTGTCATACTCGTCTGATTGATCACATGATCAAAGTGTCCAACTATTTCCAAATCTGCAGCAATTCAGTTTAGGAAACAACCTGCAAAACTTAGATACAAAATTTCCTGCATTATCATGGTCAAACAGATGATATATAATGATCAAAACATGTTAGAACAATTTGTCTTTCATCATCTAATAACAATGAATCAATCATATGAAAGAGAGAGAGGAAATCAACTCAGAGAGTTTGCAGAAAACTCCCCCTGAGAGTGTGTATACAGGTTAAGCAGTTTCAAATCTTTGAATCCGGTTTCAAGGCCTTGAAAATAGGTCCTCTGAGACTGATTCAAGGCTTTGAAAGCTGGTTCAAGGCCTTGAAATAGCTCAGCTATTTCAAATCTTGCACGGCCTGACCTTTCACGCTTCACCAACTACAACGTGGTCACCATAATAAACTAAATCAATTTATCTAACTAGTTGTATGATCGCAACTCAAAAAAACCATTCATGAGTATTTAATCTTGCGCAGTTTGAATGTTGAGAATCAAATAATCAAATAAATAAAGACATGTCTAGGTCACCCAAATCATGCCCAAATATGATGAGTTTATCCACTCGTGATGGAATCAAACATAACAAGATCCATTCTGGCAGAAATTAAAGAGGAAGATAGAGCAAACTATTGATGTTTCTGGTGTATAAGTCAATAGCCTCCTTCGTCTTCTCCCAAAGCTCCTCCAATCTTCAATCTTCAAACTTGATGAACTTTTGACGAACTACGGTTTAATCATTCCGTATTAAGCCAATGCGTGGATACTCAACAATGGATGCTAGAGTTTCTTTTATCGTGAAAATAAATTGAAGAATGAAGTAAACTTCTTAAAGTTTCCAAAAAGTTAAACTTTTACCCCCCTTGGGTGCGCCGTCCCCGTGCTGCCGCCGTGGTGGGATTATGCTCGATGCGGCGGCGGCTCTCCGCACCGTGCACTACTCTCCCAGTCACCATGGTGGAATTTCTCTCACCATGGTGGGGTGTTATGTTCGGTTCGGCGGCGAATATTTACTCACCATGGTGGCGTGATGCTCACAATGGTGGCCACATGTTGTCTTAAAAAATTAGTCTTCTTCTTCTCCTTAGATCCACACTTTGCTCCTTAGCTCCTATCTCAACTTTTTTGCTCCTGTTGTGATTTCCAAAGTTCGTTTCCATACTTTCACTTCCTCGATTATGCTTATTTCCTCCACATGTATTCATGAAAAGCACGAACACATACCTGAGATTATAGCAGAAATAAATTTACGTAAAATACAGAAAATTAAGCATAAAATAGGTGAGAACACTTAAACGCTCTCGTGGTACCACAAAGGTGAAAATCACTCTAAATATGTAAAAAATAAGGAAAAATGCTCTAAAATAAAGGCAGACCTTATGTAAAATGGCACGGAAAGCAATACCAAATTAGGTGTTGTCGGGGTGGCAGAGAGGGACATTCCGACAACGGCCTTTTTAACGCGGTACGGGCATTTGGAGTTCATGGTAGTTCCCTTTGGGCTGACTAACACTCCAGCCGTATTCACAAATTTAATTAATGAACAACGTGCTAAAGCCATTCCTAGACGAGGTTGTGGTGGTTTTCATTGATGACATACTAGTCTACTCTAAGGACATGACGAGTCACGGGGAACATCTGAGGACCATCCTAGGGACACTGAGACTGTATGGCTAGCTTTCCAAATGTGAGTTTTGATTGGAAAACGTGTAATTCCTAGGCCACATTATCTCAAGGGAAGGATTTTGAGTAGATACAGGGAAGGTATCAAAAGTAAAAGAGTGGCATATGCCTCAGAACGTGGTGAATATTCGTAGTTTTTTGGGTTTGGCAGGTACCATCAATGGAGTATCTAACGATGGAGGATAAGGCGCATTCAACGATTATGTTGTGCCATATGAACTATGTAATCACTTAAGTCGCGAATCAGGATGATGCGGCGAATTTATGATTGAAGTTGGAGAGTCTCTACATAAAGAAGTTACTCACCAAAAAATTGACGCTAAAGCAACGTCGTTTCACCGCATGACCGAAGGTACACTTCTTAGAGATCCACATGATCAATTAAACACGATTCTTTTATAATTGCGTAATATTGAAGAGTGTGAATGATGTGGATGCAACCTTGTTCTTGTTGGTGTCGCTCCCACCACTGTATGAGAACTTTGTGTAATCTTTTATTGTTAATAAAGACAACATAATCCTAGAGAAGGTGATATAATCTCTTCATGCTAGGTAGATGCGGCATAAGGCCGAAGGCACATGCACAAATGATCGTGCTTTCGTTTGATGGCAACATGAAGCAAAGAGGGTAAGAAGAGTAAGAAGAAGTTCTAAGGATCTAAGTTACCTACGGATGTTTGTGCCTTTTGCAAGGAAAAGGGGCACTGGAAGATGATTGTCTTAAAGAAAGCAACATGAATAGAACAGATCTGCAGCGCTGGCGTACGTAATAACTATTCTGAGAATTATTATGTTCTAATAGTACATAATGTCACACATCAATATGATGTGTGGTTTCTTGACTCAGAGGGTTATTATCAGAATTTTCCTAACAAGGAGTAGTTCTCGACATATAGACGTGTAGATGGAGATAGTACCGTCTTTATGGAAAACAGAGCTGTTTGTAAGGTGAATGGAAGTAGTTCAGTTAGGTTTAAGACACATGATATGAAGATTTCCACATTGAAAGATGTCAGGAATGTGCTACTCATCATAAATAATCTAATATCTTTGAGTCTTCTCGACATCAAGGGTTACAGCTTCAAGGGTGAACATGGAGATCTACATGTTCGCAAGAGTTCTAATATGATTATGAAGGGAGTCAAGAATGGGACTTTGTACGTACTATAAGGTTCAACAGTCACCAATTATGTAGGAGTTGCTTCAGCCGAGTTTCAGGAATCTGATCAAATCAAACTATGGCATACGAGACTCTGCCATATAAGTGAACGTGGGCTGCAGGTACTCTCAAACAAGGAGCTTCTCGGAGGGCATAGGCCCTAAAGACTCGAGTTTAGTGAGCACCATGTGTTTAATAAGCTACATCGGAGCAAGTTTCCAAAAAAAAAAAATCATCAGAATAACGACACTTTGGGTTGCATCCATCTGGACTGTTGTGGTCCCTCTCAGGTTAAGTCGTTGGGAGGTCACAAGCATTTTTTGAGTTCTACGATAAATTGGATATTCATAATGAAGCACAAGAGTGAAGCGCTCAGTAAATTCAAGGAGTGGAAGACACTAATAGTCAGTAGGTAATCAAGTCGAAAAAAAAGTTAAGAGGCTGCGCACGAACAATGACTTGGAATTGTATTCATTAGAATTTGATAAATTCTGCATGGATGTGGGTATTGCTGGCCATCACACACTTCGGCACACAAAACAACATAATAGTGTAGCCGAGAGAATAAATCCGACACTTTTAGCGAATGAACGTTGTATGCTCCTGAATGCAAGTCTTGCTAGGCGTTTTTGGGGAGAGGGAGTATCAACAACATGTTCTCTTATAAATCGGAGCCCGCACATAGGAATTGGTTACAAGAAACATTTTAAGGTGCGTACAGAAAAAACTGCTAATTACTCGGCTGAAGCTCAAAAGCGATGTAGCCAGGAAGGACTATAAAGCTGGCATTGGTGGTACTTAAAAAACGATGCTCGTAGGTGGATTATAGGATTCTCAAATCCAACAACTAGCAATTTTTCCTCTTCCTACCGAAGCTAATGCATTGAGGATGGGTTGGAAGCTTGCATGTGATCTTAACTCAGATAGCCTGTGTGTGGAAGTGGATTGTGCTGAACTGGTTAATTAACCAGCTAGTTTCTTATTCTTCTTCAGTAATGAATATTCTTCTTCAGTAATATTGATAGCGCATTTTGTGAATTGTAGTGGGGATATGGGGATTCCATCCCAGCATGATTTATGTTGCTTAGTTTTCTGGATGAATGCCTCTTGAATCTCTTTATTAAAAAAGAAAAGTTTCCATGAAAATATTTCACGTGGCAATGAGCTCGAACCCTGCGACAGAAAAGCTTCGCATAACAATACAAGATTGTAGTATTTGTTAGACATCATCAATACTGTTGCTCATTATGTCAATGAGCTCGAACCCTGCAACATAAAAGCTTCTTGAATGTCTTGCTTTGACTTTTCAACCCGTAAGTAGTTCACATTGACTCGGTGATTTAAATAGCGAACGGTATAATACTTAAATAGCATGAAGTAACATAAAATAACGAAACGAATACGACTACGCCTTAACATAATCTTTGGAGTATTTGGGCGGATGCCGGTCTCGTGCCCCGCGTCGTGGAATCGTGTCACTAAGCGGATACGCATTTGGATCAGACATCATCAAGACCCGTTGCTCATTAGAGTAAAAATAGTAAACAAACACTTGCCATAACTGAATTAGCTATATCTTTAACTTATTACGAACAGGATAAAAATATCGATCCGAGTAATAATATTATCCAAACCAGGATAAGTTTCCGTACAAACAGTATCCTATGAGAACTCATATAGTACTAATTAACATTTTAGTTTGTGAGTCTGAGATGGGGTTTCTTGTTGGTGTTAAAGTGTGGGCTGAATTAGGACCGATAGAGGTTATTGGAAGTTTGAAGGGATTCTTGAACATTGCCGGATTCTGGAACTAAGCTTGTGGCGATGATGGTGCTGACCGAAATCTGGGTTTTGGGTGGCGGCAGTGGTGGTTGTTGTGGCGGCGACGATGGTAGGTCTGCTGATATTCATATGTTTATTGGGTGGACAGTTTTACCCTTAAAGAAAATGATTAATTTGTCAACTAACAGTTTAGTCTGTTAAATTGTGGACGGAAAATTTTTCCCACTTTCACGTTGACATCTATAGTGCAAATGGGGGATGCAATCAGAGAGTTTTAAGAGTGGGGGTTGCAAAGTGAGAGTTTTGACATACTAGGGGTATGCATTAAGTAATTAATCATATTTATGAAGATATTTAATATAATAAAGTCATTAAAATTATAGTTGTGTTGTTTATCTTAAATATCCCTAGTCCATTATAGTGATTAACATGACAATCTAGTTTAGTGAACCGTGTTAAAGTATTGTGTTGTTCTTCATCTTGTTATTCGTCTCATCACTGTTCTTGATTCCTAGCAAGCGGTATCTCGCTTCCGCATGTGTATTCTAACATGTATCATGTGTATGTGATGGTAAAGTAGACTAGATCGTATTGGTGGTGCTTTCAAAAATGATGCTGGTAGGTGATTGCAGGATTCTCACATCCAACAACTAGCATTTTTTCCTCTTCCTGCCGAAGCTAGTGCATTAAGGATGGGTTTGGAAACTTGTATGTGATCTTAACTGAGATAGCACGCGGAGTGAATTGTGCTGAACTGGTTAATTAACTAGCTAGTTTCCATGAAAATATTTTACGTGGCAATTAGCTCGAACCGTGCAAGTGAAAAGCTTCGCCTAACAAAATATAAGATTGTAGTATTCGTTAGACGTCATCAATACAGTTAAAATTCATAGTAAACAAACACGTGCCTTATTTGAATTAGGTAGATTTTTAACTTATTACCAATAGGATAAATATATGGATCGAGTAATAATATTATCCAAACTAGGATAAGTTTCCGGACAAACAGTGTCCTATCAGAAGTCATATAGTAGTACTAGTACTCTTTATGCCCTAACTAAATCAACTATATCCTAATCCCTTTCTGTCTCCTCCTCCTTCGCACTCACAAAGTCTATATATTAGAACCACCATAACAGTGCAGTGATCATCTATTCTATAGACAGTATAGAAAACCCTCCCTTTGTGTACTCTGTTTAGAGTTTTATTCTCTTTCTATATTCCCTGAGTCCAGCTTGAGCACGTTTTCACCAGTACCATGGCTGGAGGACAAATAGCGCCGGCGGGTGGTTCGACAACAAAAGCCTACGCAGGTAAACTTACCTGGTATGTCATGGTCACATGCGTGGTGGCTGCTATGGGTGGCCTTATCTTCGGCTACGATATCGGGATTTCCGGTATGATCACTAACTTATATGTGTACTTCTTTCTTTTATCTCTTTGAATGAAACAAATTAATTCAATTTTATGTTCCTGATTACAATTTTTTTGCATGTTAATGTTATGATAGGTGGAGTGACGTCGATGAGCCCTTTTCTGGATCGGTTCTTTCCTTCCGTACAAAGAAGGATGGATCATGCGAAATCAAACCAGTACTGCAAGTTCAGTGACTGGTATTTAACATTATTCACGTCATCTTTGTACATGGCTGCCCTATTTTCATCACTGGCGGCGTCGTGGTTCACGACGAAGTTGGGTCGTCGTATGTCCATGCTAGCCGGTGGAGCTGTATTCGCTTGTGGAGCAGTCCTCAACGCCTTTTCACAAAGGATGTGGATGCTTATTATTGGCCGAATTCTCCTGGGTTTTGGAGTTGGCTTTGCTACACAGGTAATATATATTGTTTTGTTTTGTATATATAATTCTTAGACTTAATCGCATACTGCATACCCTAGTACATCAAAATAGCTTATGTTCTAAAACTAGCTTATTCCAACTTCCGTTTGCAATATTATTACCTTATTGAAACTAGAGAAAATTCTCTAAGGGTATCGAGTTTTTATTAGGCTATTAACACACTTTAATTTATGTGTTTTTGACAGTCGGTACCCCTATTTGTTTCGGAGATGGCGCCATACAAGCATCGTGGCGCTTTGAATGTCTGCTTCCAACTCTCTATAACCATCGGAATCCTGTCAGCCAACTTAGTCAACTACTTCACCAACAAACTCAAGGGAGACCTAGGATGGCGTATCAGTTTGGGTGGGGCCGCTGTCCCAGCTCTCTTCATGATCGTTTCTTCCCTCTTGGTTTGCGAGACTCCGAATTCCCTAGTCGAGAGGGAGAAAATCGACGAGGCAAAGAAGCATCTCCAACGCATTCGCGGTGTGGATAACGTCGATACTGAACTGGACGATATAATAGCAGCCAGTAATGCCTCGAAGCAAGTGAAACAACCTTGGAAGAATCTCTTCACAGTGCGGCGATACAGACCCCAACTCGTCCTAGCAATTTTAATTCCCATGTTCCAGCAACTCACCGGAATTAACGTCGTCATGTTCTACGCGCCGGAACTTTTTAGAACTATCGGTTTTGAGAACGACGCATCGCTCATGTCCGCTCTTATTACGGGCGGCGTAAACGTCTTGGCAACATGCTTTTCTCTGTATGGAACCGACAGGTTTGGACGCAAGCCTTTGTTCATATGGGGCGGGGGCATAATGCTTGTGTTTCAATCCCTAGTAGCCGGTTTAATCGGTTATAAATTTGGAACATCCGGAAACCACGTCGAGATTGGATTAGGCTACTCAGCAGTCGTCGTTTCCTGCATCTGCGCCTTCGTGGCGGCTTTCGCCTTTTCGTGGGGCCCTCTAGGGTGGTTAGTTCCTAGCGAGATCTTCCCGCTCGAGATCAGATCGGCGGCCCAGAGCCTTGTCGTTGGGGTCAACATGCTTTTCACCTTCATCATAGCGCAACTCTTCCTAAGTGCGTTGTGCACTTTCAAATACGGACTTTTTGTGATTTTTGCCGTGATGGTGCTAATTATGACACTGTTTGTCATATTTTTCGTACCGGAGACCATGAACCTACCGATTGAAGAGGTCTCCAAGGTGTGGGCCGGTCACTGGTATTGGAGGCGTTTCGTGGACGAGGAAGATGTTGAAATGGTTTAATTAGTTTTCTCCTCGTCTCTTCTGTTATATCAGTTAACTTGCACTCTAACAAACATATATATATAATATATTATTTTATTATAATCTTGTGATTAATTTATGAAGGAATGATTTTTGAATATTGTTTCTTTTTACAGGGAATTGTTTGCCTGTATATTTTACAACTGAGTGTGTCTTATTTTTGTACAGCACTACAGTCGTCTGATACTGAATGCACACAATCATATAAGCACTAAGCCGTGGCCAAGTAGGAATTTCATAATAGTATATGAAACAATTATAAAGCCATCTTTGGATAGAATAAAATGAACAAAGTTGTACTAGTTGTCATCTTTGGACAGAAAACATAATAAGAAAGCTAATTAAGCTTCATAGACAAACGGGTGCAGTACTAGCATCCCGCCAGTGCTAGGCGGCATTGACCGTTATTTGACATTATACTACCTCCGTTTCCGTTGAATTGTCGTATCTTGACTTTTCAAGCCGTAACAGGGTCACTTTAACTCGGTGATTTAAATAGCAAAATGATATAATATTTTGGTAATTTTTCCATGGTGTATTAGAGTAAAGTTTGCTCTACAAGACCATGCAAAGATTATTAAATTCTTATATTCACTACACAAAATTAGGAGTAGGCAGCGTTTCTTTGGCAGCGGTTCCCAAAAACCGCTGGCATCGCGGTTAAAAGAAACTGCAGGCAAACTGGGCTAATGCTGGCAAAGCCATCGGTCTATACCAGCAGTTCTGCATAAACCCCCGGTACATACTGTTTCTCCCAGCGGTTTTAGAAACCGCTGGTAAAACACCATCTTAAAGCAGCAGTTTGTTAATTTGGCAGCAGTTCTCAGTTGCAAAATTAAATCCAGTTGACGCGGTGGTTCGAACCAAAAAACTTGCATAATGGAAATAACCATTTTACCGCTAGCCAATTCTAATTCTGTTAGAAGGGACTATACAACAAATAAACATTTTATGGAATATGTCGTCATATATGTTGAGAGACATACAAATCATTACACCCCGCAACTAGTGAACACAGCCAAATATCTAATTTATTCAATTAGACTATTCTCTATGACTCGCCGCTCAAATAGACTACCGATCTTTGTAAAATGAGACAACCAAACTTTTAATTGACTAAATTTGACAATCAATTATGGCTTGTTGCACTAATGGACTGTCGTGTCTACTAGTGAACTCTATCGAACTTCTAATTTGACCAAAACACACTACCAATTGCGACTCATCACTCAGTTAGACTGAAGATATCTACTAGTGAACTCGATCAAACTTTGAATTAACCAAATTATACTATGTTGTGACTCACCAGTCAAATGGACTATCGATCTCTACTATTTACTCATCGAACTAATACAAGATCTTGTTGGACTCTCTATTATGATTCAGCCATCAATTGGATTGCGGATCCTCAATAATGAAATGATGTGTAAGAATAATTGACCAAGTTAGGCTATCAAATTAGACGAGGGCTCAGAATAACTATCCATCTCTGCTATTGAGCTCAACCGAACTTCTAATTTACCCCACTAGACAATCAATGTGAATCTATCGAAGTCTTCTAATGAACTAAATCTGGTTTTTAAGTGAAATTGGACCATCAATCGGGTCTAACCTCTCACATGGTTTATCAATCTCTAATAATGAGTTCAATAAAACATATAATATATGTTTAGTTGTGACCCATTGCTCAACTATACAATAACTTTTTATTAAAGAGCTCAACCAAACTACGATTGACGAAATCGAGAAACTAATAATGACTACTGCTGATTAAATTGTCGATATTTACAAAAATAATGATTTCAGTCGAACTCTTAAATATTAATTAAATTTTACGAGTAGTTATTGCTTGCTCCAAGAGCAAATATGACGTGGTGCTCTAATTAATACATCACCGGACACGTCATGAACATGTAGGAATTCACTTTCTTTTGTCTGCCACTCATTCTCTTTCTTCCTGACGTGTCCTCTGCTGCATTGATTAGAGCACCACGTCATATTTTCTCTTAGAGAAAACAAAAATTTCTCCATAAAATAGGAAGAGTAAATTCTTTCATCTTCTTCGGCGACAACGTGAAATATGGGCGGCTATGTTCCCCCCAATTCTCAACCCTAACCAAAATTTTCCCTCGCTCGCTCACCTAAATCCGAAATTCCTCTCCCATAACTCAATCCTAACTTCCTACTTTCGTTCTCTCTCCTTCTCACCCTCTCTGAGTTTCCCTGTTACCAAGCTCGGTGCTACCACTGAGGGAAGTGTTTGCTTCTCTAGAAGATACGCGAGTGAAGGCTTATTTTACTGTTCAACCCAATTGCTTGCACAGTCTATCAATCCTTATCCACCTCTCCCAGGTATGTCGATCTCACATTATAATTCGATTAAAGGTCTCGATTGCATCCCTTTTCATCTCAGGTTCGGTGGAAAATTAGAAATTGATGAACATATGTTTTCGTGTTCGTTGTCTCAGTGGTAATCACTTCATTGTGAGGGTTGATTTCGTCCGAACATTACTACCTAAGGTACGATTTTAGTATTGAGGGTCCAGTTTCCAGTTTTCAACATGTTCTTTGGAGAAGCCCTAACATAGTGAGTGTGTTCTTGTTCAAAAAGTGAAATGTCTCTTAATTTACAAGGTCTCAACTATTAACAAAAATTAGGTTTCCCAGATTGTGACTGATACTGGTCAGCCGTATATTCATCAACCGTGTTATTTAGTTATTTATTTAATTGCTAATTTACTAGCTTTATTTATTTTATTAATTAGTTTATTTACTGAATTAGTCATTTATTTAATTAGTTAGTGAACCGGGTTTGACCCGTAAGTGTCTAGGTTAGGGTTACCTTATTTTAGTATTTAAACAGTGTGGTTATCAAGGAGAATAAGAATTGTTTATTTCAGTTTTACTTCGTATTCGTAGTTTTTCGTAGCCTCACGAACTACTGGTAGAGATTTTCGTAGCTTCTCAAGCTACTGGTACGATACATGTTGTATCAATTTGGTGCTTTGATTGACGAATGGCGGACATGGATTGTCTCCCTTGCACCGTTCTCATTCTCAAAGATCCCGAAGACATCGAAGAACTGTTCAAACAAGTGAATCAAACAATTAATTATCTCACCATGGCAGAGCTGGCAGACCTCCAAGAGAGTGGGTATCTCACCATGGCAGAGTTGGAAGACATCACAGCTAGTGGGGGACGACTCTGAGCAGTGGCCAATCAGGAGTTCTATCGCATCCAAGAGCATATATTCGAAGGCCGCTTACCACAGCCACCGCCGCCGCCGCTGGTTCCCAGCCGCAGCAGCAGCAGCAAGCTCTGCTGAAATTGCCGCCTCCGGAGGAAACACAGGAGCACGAGCCACCACCAACTGCAGCGGAGTTTGCCTCTCAACCGCCAAAGACCCATCCAGCCTTGGCGCCGAAGCCGCCAATTTCGTTGTCCAAACCGCCGGATCCGCTGTCCCCAACTCCCTCTCTGTCACCGATGAAGACGCCATCTCTGGTTACACCGTCCGAGCAGAGCACGGACCCACCAGATCCGCCCATTCCGCCGTTGAAGCCGTCTGACCCCCAGCCTTGCCACTGGAGCCTGCAGATCCACAACCACCAATTGACACCGGTGACCCCAACCTAGACCCCCCACCGACATATCAGCAGAAACCTGTCGGTTTCACCAGCGGCCATGGTCGCCAGGCTTCTCGATGGCTCAACCGCAACCACCTTCATCCAGTTCAACGACCAACCTCGCACAACGGCGGGGCCGTGGTTCTCTTTCTCCTAGCCAGCTGATTCCACCACCAGACAATGCCACCACCTACGACCTACACCGCCATGGGAACCTGCAGCAAAAAGGGGCGGGCAAAACTAGGGTTCACACCCCATTCGGGGTGAACTGCTATTGTGGGCTGCATCGTCCACACTTTGGGCTTCATAAAGTCTTTGGCCCAGCAGTATTTAGACACCTTTTGGGCCTAATTTCTTTTGGGCAAAATATATTTTGGCTCAGGGTTGATTTTGGACTCAAAAGGAAGATTCTCAATCTCTCTCATTGTCCCTTTGATCCAGGAATAAATAATGCTGGACTTCTCGACGAATTTTCTACTCATCCGCCTTGAGGGCAAGGCGATTTTTAACAGCGGGGGAGTTGATATGGGTCATTCGTATATTCATCAACTGTGTTATTTAATTATTTATTTAATTCTAGTTAGTATTATTTATTAGCTAGTTTATTTATTTTTTTAATTAGTTTATTTATTGAATTAGTCATTTTATAATTAGTTAGTGAACCGGGCTTGGCCTATAAGAGTCTAGGTTAGGGTTAGTTTATCTTAGTATTTGAACAGTGTGGTTGTTCATTTTTAGTCAAGGAGAATAAGAATTGTTTATTTCAGTTTTACTTCGCATTCGTAGTTTTTCGTAGCCTCACGAACTACTGGTAGAGATTCGTAACCTCTCAAGCTACTAGTACTATACTGGTTGTATCAGTGACTCTACTCCTTGCAATATATATTTTTTAACTTATTTCCTAGTATTTTCCCTTGATGATCTTTGCTTCCTTATGGTCATATCAAATGGATTTATACATTTATTAATATGCTTGGTTTGATGTCAGAGAGTTCTATATCTGTCGTTTTCTAGATCTTGATGATAAAAAACATGTTTCTTGTAGATGAACACAAGTGGTCTTGTACATCATTAATGTGATTGTGTTCTTCCCTTCTTTACTAATTCCGTCTCGTCTCTCTGTTTGTTAGCTTGTTGGTCTTCTATGGACTAAAGCTGAATGATACAAACACATTCACATCAACTTTGCTTTCAAGTAAGTTAACTTGTCAATGCACTTATGCTTCAAGTAAGTTATTTACCCTCTAGGCTGTGGAAAGATTCACCAGATGTCCAATTAGATAGATATGATCAAACCTACCCAAATCAAGCAATTGAGGAAATGCCCTCAGGTGGTCATTCTGTCCTGCAATCTTAACCGCAATTTTAAAGCATATGGTGTTTGACCTTAATAACATATACTGGAAGAGGATATCTGTTTTGTACTCTCCTGAAATCGCATCGTGACTGTTGAATTTGTTTCAGAAATTAAAGTTTTGTTCAAGGTTGAAATGAAGCATGGAGCATACAATCATACATCTCATAGAAGGGCATATTGGATTAAAAGTTAAGTTTATGACTTTTCTTCTCATCCCTTTCTTACTTCTTTCTCTATTATTCTGATTGCTTTACTACACAAGTTTCTTTGTTTCCTCAAAAGAAGCAGGAAGTTAGTGATGGTTTCCATGATCACTCGCGGGTAGCTCAATTGGAGATGACTTTTCTAACCCAACATTTTCCTATATCGATAAAACGTATCCTAGGAACTTGTCTCTCTCTCACGCTGTGCGTGGTTATGTTGCTTATTATATTCATGACTTTGGTTACTAGATACCAAATACTAATTAACTGTACACTGATATTCCTTGTAGGCTAGTTACTCCCTCGCACTTAGAAATGTTGAGAAAGCCCACAATGACGAGTCAAGTAATGTGGCCTTTGTTTTGATTTTGAATGTGGTTTCTCAGGAATAAAAATTCATTACCAATTTTGTATATATGAAAAACAAAGCATGTTCAATTTTATAAATGCGGTTGAATGTGGTTTGGATCTGTTCCTTTTGTTGATCCCATAATCATGAAGACTGGAACATCACCAAAACTTGTTCTGTCCGACAATTGTATGAGTAACTCATCATATGCATGTTTGACACATTTTTATACTTTTGTTTGTTTCAATTAACTTGTTATTAACTCTGTCTTTTTTAGATCAAGAATTTGATCTCTTTCGTAGCTGCAGTAGTTAGTCAAGTTAACTGCTATAAGTTTCCTTATACTGGATTGTCGATGTCCCACCGGCACTCAAAGGACTCGTGAAGAAAGCTGTGTACTATTGTTTGGACCTATGCTCAATTTTTCAAGCAACTAGACGATACCCCGCGCATACGCGCGGGTTGTCATACTAAAGTTTTATTTTGACATTGAGTCCATTTCATACAATGTGATTTGGAACAATTGTACTAACTTATGGAAGGATAATGCATCCTGTTATCAACATTACTTGAAGAACACATTGCATCTAAAATGAATGTCTCAGTCATAACGGAGATGTGGTTGTAAACTAAAACATTTACATAACATGCATAGTATTTGTTTTCTAATGACAAAAAAACCTATATATGTGAAGTTGCATAGGAGTTTCTACATGCCTTAAGAGGTATAACCATGTATGTACACATATGTTTGCAACAGAAGCACAAGAAGGAGAGATACGGTCTCCCGTTTACCATGTGATTTCTAATTTACATATTTTATGCACTCTGTGAGGAAGTACGTTTTGCTAGTATGAAGAAATCAAAATTTCATCCAATCATTTAGTTTGAATACCAAAATTGAGCATTGGGAAAATAAAATGTATCAATAAGTGAGAGTAGTAATCACGTGTGTATGTAGTTAGTTTTCATGAGTCAATGTGTTAATTATGAGGTTAATTTATTTTTTGTAACTGTTGTAGCTATTTATTATCAATTACAGAGAGTAAATTCAAATTTTAAAAACATAAAGATAAATAGAATAGAGTAAAAGGAAAATTCAGAAAGAATATAAAATGGGGTAACATATATATTACTAAAGTTTCTACTACAACCACTAATTTAAAATGTGTTTCATGGCCAATTAAAATCATGCAGGAGCTACTAAATTCATAGGTCATATGAGTTTGTTCATCCATCATATATCACATGTAACACGATTAGTGCTTCCAAATGCAATAATATAATAAGAGGTCAGCGATCACATGGTATTATAATTTAAATTTTTGTATGTGTGATGTTAATTTTTAAGTTCTCTAAAATTTTGAGCAAGAAAAGTAATTTTTTTATATTTTTGTCAGAAAATGTGTTATTATTTTCAAATTGTTTCTATTTAGTATTATGGTCATAATGGCCTATAACTACGCAGTGTAATATAAGTAAAATTAAGAAGTAAAGGTTTACTGAGTTTTTGCAAGAATTTATAATTTGGAGGAGGAAATTTTTTATTGGTTGTTGCTTGACACGAATTACATGTGTTGAATGAAAAAATGCCCGATTATTATTATTATTATTATTATTATTATTATTATTATTATTATTATTATTATTATTATTATTAGAAAACTGGGTTCCTAAATCCTATTCGCCGCTTGAGTTATTATTGTCAACATGCAAAGTAAAAAAATAAAAAAAAAAATGGTGGGAAAATAATTTTTAGAGTAACTTATTTTGCAACTCCTTTTAAACATTAAGACGTACTGTACTGATTAGATGAACTAAGATAAGAATGCTAAGCGACCAATAATAAAGATAATTACAATATAACTATATATATATATGGAAAAAAATAACAACTTGTATACATAAAAAATGTTAATAGTTCTACAAAATTGCCAATCAATAACATACATAAAGAACCATGTGTGGTCGTTAAATTTGAACTCTACAGTATACATGTTCTCATGGCATAGTAATGAAGATTGAAACACTTCACATGAAATCCTCGTAATAATGAACTTAATCATATTCATCAATCATTTTGTGATAAAAAAAGATAATTGATATTTAAAATGGTATTTTCAGGAAAAAAAGTATTTTGCTTAAAAGTCCAAAAAATAATGCATCAAGTCATAAAACTTGATCAGTTGCAAACTTGAAACTTAAAATTATGAATCCGAAGTTTGAATCCCCGTCTCAAACTCTGATGCTAATGCCTAATCTTAAAAGATGTTCATAACAAAAGCATTTATGACCAGAAATTTTATAGCGGAATATCTTTTAAAAAGTTTCAATGTAGCCCCAAACACACTTTTTAAACTGTATAGAAGAAATTTTACAGTGATAGAAAAATTGAAGAAAAAACATACCAGAGTGTTCTAACAATATGAATGTGATCCTTGCTTTCTATATATTCTTTCCCTCGACTTGATAAAATTATAATATGAATAAAAATTAAATGTGTAATATGGAGTACTATACTTATGTCACTCATAGTTTTTTTTTTTTTTTGAAACAAATGTCACTCATAGTATGAACCAACTGCATTATAAAAGTACATGTAAATTGTAGAGTTTTATGTAGATCAAATCCAACCACCCAGGAGATTTATGATTAAGTAAAGTTTTCTTTTCATTGAACAACAAAAGATGAATGAAAAATCTATAAAGTCTTAAAAATTAGATACCATTTTGATAATATACCGTTTGGGCTGTGGGAAATTTAATTTTAAGAGTCTTTTTGTATCTAAATTACATAAGACACATATTGTAAATGACTTTGAAAAAATACTAATCTATACATCTTTTGAGAAAAAATTTGAAGGAGATCGATTGCAAAAAATAATGATGAGAGCACATTCCAGCTGTCCTTTGGTTAATCACCATTAGACTTCTCCATTTGAAACGCATGTTGCAATAGTAATCACTCTAAATGCTATTGCTCATTTTGTTATTGCAGGATCCACAAGAAAGATTAATAAATATGTGCGAAATGGCTAAAGGTCAATTAAGTAGTCAAATTGATTACTAAAAATAAAGTAGTCAAATTGAGATGTCATTAACTTTTGTAACTCCTATCCTATTAATACCAATGAATATCTTAAAATTAAGTTACATGATGAGGGTTAATTAAGTAGTCAAATTGATTGCTAAAAAAAAGTTGTCAAATTGAGGTGTCATTAACTTTTGTAACTCCTATCCCATTAATGACAATGAATATCTTAAAATTAAGTTACATGATGAGTCATGTATGACATGGTGTAGTTTTATTGGCTTGTTCATTGCAATTGATGATATGGCGAAACAAATGGCAGCACCTCAATATTTAGAAATTGCCAAATGGCAGTTTCTGGTTCAATCTGAGCACTTGTCTGCTTTTATATATATATAGATTATCATTGACAAGACTAGTTACTAGACAATTTGTTTTTTGTTTTGCAAGATAGTAACAAACAGTTTGACTGATGTCAGTCATTAATCTTGTAATTATTATTTGAATATATATAAATAAATTTGAAATATGCTGTGACAACTACACTCATTATATATGTTTTAGTTTTTTGTTATTTGGTGACACCAAAAAAGTTGAAATGGTATTTGAAATAACAAATTATAAAAGAATGAAAACCGTTGGTAAACAATACAACCGTTGGGAAGTTGTTGTCAGGTACCATGGGTTCATTATCGGTACCTGCGGTTTGCAAAACCGCCGGAAAGGCCACCTGGTACAGCGGTTCACAAAGCGGGTATAGACTTTTGCCGGCGGTGCTACGCCAGAGGTTTGAAGCAAGGTGCCAGCGGTTTGGCAAACCGTTGGCAAAATTCTTACCCGCGGTTTTTTGAACCTTTACAGCGGTTTAACCGCTGAGAAATCTTCGATTTCCTGTAGTGATTGTTTTACTAATCAAATTACCGGACAAAGTGACCCAGTGAATAGTGGCAAAAAAAAGTTGGCTGAAAGAGAAGAAACAGAGATACTATCATATAAATTGAACTCTTCTAGCAAGGCCTGCAGTGCTAGAAAAAATGGGACGGTTACCTAGTGGTATAGTATACTCTGTATACTTTCAAGTTGAATAGTTCAAAAACAGCCCCTATATAATAATTCAGACACAAGGACAACTATTCCCGAAAATTATTATACCAGGCCTCAGTCCAAGCAGCTAAATCTGGTAGAGGAGCAAACATCTACGTTGGACAAAGGAACATCGAGAGGAAATAATTAGGTTGCTGGACACGCATGAGTTTATTTCCCAGCAAATTAGCAAGGAGCAATATCTTTTTATGACAAAGGATAGATCACAACATATGCTTAGCAACCAACTACCAAATCATCACCCTTTCATAGATCAACTATAACCAAATTGTATATTACTTGTATGTCTTTCTAAAAATGTAAACACAGTACAAAGAGATAATCAAAAGTCAATTTTCACTTCTCAAAAAAAACTCAATTTTTCTGGTCTTCCTTGTATACAAACGAACCGCGCTTAGATGAAGACCTCTTCAATATGATTATTTATTGTGTACTACAGTCTACAAAGAGCTCGATAAACAATTTCATAATCAGTATAAATACAATAAATATGATTTAACATTCGTACTTGAAAGTCTAGAGTAGGTATGGAGGGTTGTGCAAGGGCGCTTATAAATAGCATGTTGCCACTATAAGTGCTCGTACTGGTGGTGAATTACTTGAACTACTTATTTCAACTCTTTTTATAAATACTGAAATTACAATTGTTGGTAGCCAAAATAATCATTTAAACCAATTTTCTTACATTTTAATCCCAATGTTTTAGCAACTCACCGGGATTAACGTTGCGATATTCTACGCTCCAGAGCTTTTTAGAACTATCGGTTTCAAGTACGACGTATCGCTCAAACGTCACGTTCTTTTCCGTGTACGGTACCGATAAGTTTGGACGCAAGCGTTTGTTCATATCGGGTGGGAGCATAATGTTGGCGTTTCAGTAACTAGTTATTGGTTTGATCCGTTATAAGTTTAATAAGGACATTTGGAGATGGCGTACGTTGAGATTGGATTAGCCATTGTTGTAACCTGCATTTGAGCCTTCGTAATTGCTTTTGCCTTTTCGTGGGGCCCTCTAAGGTGGCTAGTTCCTAACGAGATCGTCCCGCTAGAAATCGCGGCCCAGAGCCTTAGCGGTTGGGTCTAACATTCTTTACACCTTCATCATAGCTCAACTCTTCGTAAATGCGGTGTGCACTTTTAAAATAAACCACATCGAACTTTTGGTTTCCTCCGGTATATCATTTATTATTTGACTTATAATTCCTCACCCCGTTTTGCATTTGTAATTTCCTTACAAACTTGATATTTTCTCTAGTAGTCTATATATACCCTTCGATCATATCCATACAAGCATAATAAGCATGATTATTTAAGAGATGCAAGGCACGCCAAGGCCATGTAATCTATATTTATATTAAGGGTAGTTTCTCAAAAAAAAAATGTATAGGGTAGTGATAATTGCACAAGTGAAAATGCTCCTTACACAAATATTTCTTTGCTGTGACAGTTTTACCCTTCATTGAGTACTTGAGCAGTAACTCATTTTCCAAGGCCAATCACCAAATCCAATTAAAACAAGTTAATGGTACTCTCTTGTTTTAAGAAAAAAAAGTTAATGGTACTCTTCTCTTCCCGTCCTCCCTCTCTTGTTGAGTGTTGTTTCATCCTCTGTTTTCTGGAAACTTCCGATCTAATCCAGTACAATTTGATTGTAGACAACAACCTCCACAACAAAGCAAAGAAAATCAGGGTCTCCATTTCCTTTGCGCTTTAGGGTTTGCATTTGGTTACGATGTATGAGTTCCGTTCTGGTTTGAGGTTTCGCTTATACCGATGGTAGTACTATAGCGCTCGGACTTATTGACATCGGCGATGCTGGCTTCAAGCTTACAAGGTCCATGGCGTTCGGGTGGGGTTTTCATGACACAGTGGCGGCTGTTTTGGTTCGTTTTGATGGTAATTGTGGTGGTTGCGATGATTGATTTTGGTGTTAGTAGTGATTGTGATTGCAAAATATCTCTCATTGCTGGTGGGTTGAGGGTGGTGGGAATGGCTGCCAAGGGCTGTTGGTAAGTCAGAAGGTAGAGAAAGAGAACTTGTATGAGAGAAAAAAACAGGGGGGGGGGGGGGGGGGGTGAAGAAGATGGGTGAGAGGTGAGAAAAGGGAAGAGGGTTAGATGTCATTAATAAGGTCAAAATGGTCTTCACAAGCAAAATGTTTGTGTAAGAACCTTTTCTACTTGTGTAATTATCACTACCCTTCATTATTTTCATATTTCGCAGGAGATAGTGGGCGTATTATTGGACGGCGAAGCCGCCGATTGGTTTCAATATCGGCAGCGAAGTTCGGGTTTTCATTTCTGGTCCGCTTTTATAGAGGAGCTCACGGTTCGCTTTAATCCGAACTACTACCACGACTATTTTGGACAATTGCCCAAATTAAAGCAGCATACTACTATTTTAGCTTATCAGGCAGAGTTGGAGAAGTTGTTAAATAAAGTTGGCGGCCCAACGTCCGATCGCCAGCTTATTTCGTCCATTACCTTGGCACGGGAATTAGAGGCCATCAGATCACCGTCTGTCGCTTCGTCCATTTCCCCAGCCACTGAGCCTCGCACCACGCCATTGTTCACTACTGCACCGTCAACTTCTGTCGCGTCCACACCGCCGATCAAGCGACTGACACTGGCTGAATAACAGGAGCGGCAGAGACAAATTTTATGCTACAATTGCGAACAGCGGAATTATTGCGGTCACAAGTGCGATGGGAAGTTTTTACTTCTGGGATGCGACGCCACTGATCCGCCGCCTCAAGAAGATTACGTCATTGCAGCTCACTACAAGAAATATAGGTTTTTGCGAGGGCAAAATACCCTACCAAATGTGATACACCCTCGCAAAAAGTTATTTGCGAGGGTATTTTGCCGTCGCAATCGCTAACGTGGTAAAAAAGCTTTTTGAGACAAACCGTCGCAATTTAGGTTTTTGGGGACAACTCTTGACCGTTGCAAAAAAAATGAAAACCTTCGCAATAATAGTTATTCATGACGGTTCCATCCCGTCTCAAAAAACATGCGACATCGCAAAAGCGACTTTTAAGAAGAAGAATATGACATATCGCAAATAATGTCATCTTAGAGCATAAGGAATCTTTTACAAGGGGTTCTCAACTGCTGGAAACTATTGTATCATCACAAGATCTCCAGTTGTGAGGAATGTATTACGTCACAACTAGTATTCACTCACTAAAAATTACTCATATAAAAATTATGCACTCCCTTCGGAAGTCAAAATTAAAATTTAACATCACAAAAGAAAACATATAACAGTAACCATAAAATTTATCAAAAAAATAATTCAGAATGCGAAGATGTGCATTCGCGTATCATTAAATTTGTATGTACGTCATCGATCATTACAGTAAACAAAATTTTCACTATAAGATGTCTTCTAAGGAAATTGAAGAAAAAAAGTTACAAACTAAAAGTCAAATATGTTCTTAATAATCTAAAGAGTTTCCGCTGTCAACAAAGACATCAATGTCAGCTCCTCATGTATTCTTAGCTTGAACCTGTAGTAGTTATACAATTCACGATTAATAGAACACAAAGGAACGGGTTGCATGATAAATATTGTAGTTAAGCATATCAAATACCGTAACTCAGATCAATAAGCTACAGTAGTAGATTAGTAGATTAGTGATGATGGATTCAGTATGATGTGATGTAAGGGGCCTCTAACGAAAGCTATATCTCATAGGATCTATAAGATATATCAAACATCAAATTATAGCAATCAATTTCATAGTTAAAAAAGCATAAACTCCATGATTCGATTTCATACCTGGGATTGAAACCCTACAATTTACTTGGAGAAAACCTACAAAAATGATGATAACATTGATAATTAGTGAACATGTTAAATCGTAAAGAGTCAAAAATTCACAGCCCACGCATATTGCTGTTAACTCACTGCCCTCAAATGGAAGCCCAATGTTGTTAAGATTAAAGCAAACCCACTGGACTAAGAGATAAAGTTAGTTTGAAAGAAAGAACTGATAACATGCACGACTTAAGAAAAAAGTAACGTAATTGCTTACTATACTGACTTAATAGGGAGAGGTGAAAGTGATATTCAATTTTTTCTTCAAAGCAAAGCCATCCATTGAAAGAACCTATAACTTGCTGTACACACAAATTTATGCTAATGGAAACAAAAGCGAGAAATTCGGCGAAGCAAATATTTTTATTGATGATTTGATCTCGGATTGAACGGGTAGGCGTTCTTCAATTTTGACGAAGAACACGATGAAGGTCTCGAAGAACACAAACGTCGAACGAGGGCTTTAGATGCTTGATCTCGGATCGGACGGATGAATATCTTCGAGGTTGATGAAGAACCGGATGAACGCCTTGAAGAACACGAAGAACGACTTGAAGATCTTCGAGTGTCTTGACGAACGCGGATGGAGATCTTCAACGGCTTGAAGAACTCGCTGATGATCTTCGAAGAACTTGATGAAGAACTTCGAAGAGCTTGATGATGATGATGATCTTGATGATGGATGAACTTGTCGGGGCTTTAAAAGCTTGATCTTCAGAGCTCTCTCCTTCTTGCAAGATGTAATTGTGTGTTTCATATGCCTGAGATGATCCCTTTATATAGGCATGGGCTGGCTTGATGGCTGTGCACAAGAGAATCCGGCAGGGAAAACTCTGTGTACACCAAGAGTAGAGGATCGGAAATGGCACAGGAAGAGTCGGGTTGTGTGTAGGGAGAGAGTAAGGCAGTAGTAATGTCTGAGAGAGAGACAGAGGTTTGGCAGAGCTTCCGCGTATGTCCGGTGTGTCCTCCTTTGTATGAAAATGTTAACGTCCTATATATAACGGAGAATGTGACCGTTGCAGTGTGGTTAATGCGCCCATCAATGGCGGCTTAATTAGCTTAACCACAACGGCACGTTCGTCTGCATATATAGGGACCGTTACAGCACGTTATGCGCGAATACCGGAACCGTTATGGGGTTGACCGGGTTTGATCGGTTTGACCGGGTTTATGGAGCTCGTGCCATAAATCTCTCAAAAGCAGTTACTAAAGGTCGCGCGCGGGCTTGGCTCGCACGCGACAGGACTTAATCTAGCCTCCAAACCACTAAGTCCCTACAAGTCCCGTGCAGTGGTATGCGAGGGCCCTGTCTCGCAGCCCCCACATGGATCAGCGCGGCTGGTGATCCAGTGTGTGTGGAGCACAATATGGTGTGCTAGATGGTCGCCACGTGGCCAAGATTTGTCAGCTCAGAAAGCACTATCTACATTAGCCCCCTTTCTGTGCGTGAAGACTCATAGCCGGATGGACTTCCATGCGCAGAAACCAACGTACGCGTCGCCGCCACGCACCAATTCAAATATGAGTAAGTTCTGCCCCCCCTGCGTACCATTATGACCTAAAACCCCTAGAGTCGTGCCGTCTGGCCTTTAGGATTTTAGGCGTGGCGTCAGCTTGTCCTCTGATTGCGCGATTCGACGGTGACGGTTGCGATTCGACTGCTGAAAGGACGCAACCCTTCATTGTTTTTGGATAAATACTCTGTACTCTCCATTGCTGCAAAGCATCACTTCTTTCTCTTAAAGTGAATGATACTCGGAAGTCTTCAAGAGCAGATTCAGATAATCAATCACCAGTTCAAAATTGCAAATCGTCTTCTTCAATTGTCTGCATCCAAGCAAGCTTTACGAAAACAAGGTTGGCCTTGTTCAATTTTGATTTAATATGCTGATATATGCTTTGAACTGCGTTGGATCTGCAAACCCGTGACATATTATCCACTGAAAACTTATGAAGAGGCTCACAATCTTTGAATCCAATTTCGATTTAATCCCCCAATGATAAGGACCTTGAATGTAGGGTTTCTGAAATCCCTGATAATGCAAACGATTCCAATCTCTAATTTCGGAAATTGGTACCAGACTGTTCATCTTTCTTCCAATAGATCCTGAATCTCCAAATTCAAACTGAAGTAGTGTGTATATTTCTCCCCCCTTTTTTCTTGTTTTTCCGCAGGAATGGCAAAGACAAAAGGAACTAGACCCACTAAGGAGGACGAAGAAATACCCGATCTTCCGCAGGCTCTATGGCGAAAAGCCCCCTATCTGGGTGGCAAAGACTTCTACCATGCTAGGGTTAAGGCAAAGAAACTGCCAACCCTTGTCCCGGGTGAAGGATTGCAAACATTAACCCCTCCAGTTAACTCGGCCCTGCTCGAATTGATTGGTTTCGAAGACGTGGTTCGACTGGGAGTCGAAAATGGGTACTTCCCGTATACTGCGATTTCCACCCAAGCTTTTGTTCAGAAATTGGATTTCATGGATGAGTGGATCGACCATGTATTGACTCATCACGCCATGACTCTAAACGATGCTGGCGTATACTTCGCAGTTCGTGCTATGAAGGGTGCTGCCGTGAAGCTGGACCAGTCCATGCTTCTAAACCTTCTTTCCCGCTACTCGCCTGCGACTCACACATTTCATTTTGCTGAGTTCGAGGCTGCCCCCACGCTCGAGGATGTGCACATGCTGTATGATCTGTCCCCCGTGGGCGAGGTGGATCCTTTGAGTCCCTTGAGAACGGATGCGGAGATTGCTTTGTACACGCAGATGGAGGAGTGCTTGTCAGAAGTAAAGAAAATTTCCACCCGGTGGACCACTACAGAAGTCCTTCCTGACTGGCAGTTGGTTGACACATCTGCGAAAAACACTTGGAACAAGTGGGTGCAATACTTTTTCCGTGATTATGCGAACAGCAGCATCACCAAGAAGCTTCTGAGTCAAAACCCGAAGGCTAAGAACTATGTGGATGGCAAGGGTTATCACTTGACCCAATGCGCCTTCCTCTGCGCCTGGTTGTCGAGGTACTTAATCGATGGCCACCCGCATGATGGGGTCTTCTATCACGTGCTGCCTCTTGCTGTGAAATTGGCCCTTGGCCAGAAAGTCGCACTCGGACCCTTGGTCTTGGGCACGCTGTACTACAGGCTAGATCAGCTGGTCGTGGCAATGAAGGAATCGCGTGGCCGCCTCGACATACTGACTTAAATCAATATTGCCTTCTTGACAATGTGGGTCTTCGAGCGATGGCCTTCCTATGCCCCAGTTGCTTCTAAGCCCAACAAGTGGTGTCCCCCAAGTGCGGAGGAGGAACGTAATAGCGGCAGGGCTGCGAGGTGGTTTGGAACTAACTACCCCAAGTGCGTCTGGAGCCTGATATGCGACAATCGAGAAGAGTTCATAGCCAGGCCCTATGCCATGCGTATTGAGAATGTGCGATGGTTTCCAAAACTCTACCCTTCTAAGGGTGTTGCCTTCTCAGAAGAGCTCCTTTTCGCAGGTGGAGAGCATTTCCACGAGCGCTATCGCGAATTTTTTTGCTGGTGCCTGCGAGGTTCCCTTCCTTCTCTCGCAGAGCATGTTCGTGAGCTCGCGCCGAGGTACGAGAGGATTACCGTGGACGTTGATCCCACTCGCGTTTCTCCCCAATTCGGCTTCGATGCAGTGGCACCATCAATCTGGCCGCAGTCTATCATCAGAGGCTGCTATAAGCGTTTGTTGTCAAAGGAGTGTAAAACAATCTTGATGAGCAATCTCCCCTTCGAGCAACCTGCAGGTAACCGTGAAGGCGGCTGTTCCAGAAACTGGCTCGCATACTGGAACGCCCAGCAGACAAGGTTTGAGACGCAGTCGATTCCTCAGCCAAGCAGAGCTCCTATGATCAAAAGGAATTCTTTTCCTTTTCGTCCCAATTGTAGTCTGGACGAGTCTGAATATGGTTGCTATTCATTGCTGGATCGCGAGAAACATCTATGTCCCTCAATCATTCTAGATGAAAAGATCGCTGCGGTTAGAAAAGGCGATTCGCATGTCATCAGATATAGCGAAACTTTTGCTAAGGTAAGCAACTTCTCTTGCATGCGCTAAGCTTCTTTACTTTAATATACGGAAAACTTTCATGCTTCATTTTCTGCTGTAGTGCCATGTGAGGAGGTTTGCATCTGGTGAGCGTTCCAAATCGCTGGTTACCACCATTGTTACTGCAAGGAGGCAAGGACAGCCGTTTCGGCTGGGATCGAGAATGGATCCCGTGGTTGAGACCAGGATTCGCGAGATCATGAATGCTTTTGCCGATTCGTTGATAGACAACACTCCGGTCTTGTCTCCCCCTAGGGATGATCCGTCTCCTCCAGCGACTGTTGCGCCAAGAGCGAAGAGGCCCAGGCAAAGGGGAATTACAATTTCTTCCCCTAGAAGCGCTCCAACTTCCCCTCCTGCGAGGTACCTTTCTGCCAGGGATAAAGGTAAAGGTCGCATGACCGGTAAAGCGCGGAAGGAGCTCGCAGTGGAGACCTTCGTTCCGTTCGACCAGGAGGAAGAAGAGGAGAGGTGGGCGCCAAGAGAAGGAGATGAAGAAGAGGAAAGAATTGAAGATGTCAGAGACAGAGAGGGAGATGCGATACATGAGGAAGAATCAGGAGGTATCTCAATCGTACTTCCCTTCTCATTATCTTAACTCTTTTGCAATCTGGTTTGAACAAATTGTTTCTTCGCAGATGATGATGATGAGACCATCAGTGGCCTTTTGGCCAAGAAGCAGAAGAGAGGTTCTCATTCTGGTGTTTCCGATGAAACCATAAGCGAGGACATTCTTGCCGAGTCCAGGAGAACAGCCGCGGAAACCGCTGAAAGGAGAAGAAGGCGAGAAGAGGAAGAGCTCGAGCGCATGAAGCAAAGGAGCCTTGAAGAACAGCACGTCGACGACCTAGTGCGTCCAATTGATGAGGAAGATGTGCTTCCAGAAGATATGGCTCCTCGAGTGGAAGAGGAGGATGTGGCTCCAGAAGAAGATGCGGCAGCTTTAGAGCAAGCCCAAGCAGATTCTGAAGAAATCGCAGGCGGCAATGAAGGTGAGATTTTTAATCTCGCAGTAACTTATCTAGATGTTATTGTTGGTGCGTTAAAGCACGGTCTGTCAAAAGCTGACATTTGCCGTTGGCTAGTAGGCAAGTGCGGTGAACCCTCAGGTAATCATTTGAACAATATGCGTGAACTGGGCTTAGCAATCCAAACATAATCATGACTGGTTTCTTCGCGCCCCAGGTCACGCTCACCTTAAAGACATGCTTAATGAAGACACATTAATTGGGCAAGGTTCCACGTCCTTAGCGTATGACGAGGATGCTGCAATCCCACCTTCGCGTGGAGGTGCTTGATCTTATCTTATCAAAGATAGTAAAATAATATGCGGTACAAGTTACCTCACACCATCGCATTTTGTATCGCAGGCAATGCTGATGAAACCGTGTTGGAGCAAAGGAGTCAACCTTCTGCGTCCTATGTCCCGGTGCCGAGTTCTCATACCGAGAAGCCCGTCGCAGCTGCTGAATATGCAGGAGAGCCCCTTGAGGACGTCATCGAACTTTCTGATGATGCCGAAGCTGACACTGTGTTGATGGAGGAAGATGCCCATGCTGGTGCTGAGGAAATAGGAACGAACGCTGCTGATGCTATCGCACCTGAAGGTATCCCTCATCAAGCTGCAACTTATGCTACCGCCATGCCTCCGGCAATGACTGATCCTGCGCACCTCTTCCCGCGTGGAACTTTTGGGGTTCGCAGGTCGGGGCTGCAATCGCACCTGGTGCGGCTTATACTCTTCCCCCCAACTATGAGGAGTAAGAGCTTGCAGCTGATAGAAGGGCAATGGGGCGAGGACAGTCTTCAACTACCCCAGCAATGCGCATTCCTTCTCTGCGCGAGATCCTTGAAGGAACTGGTATGTCGTGATTTGCTGTTCGCATCTTGCACTCTTTACCTGCGAGTTTGACAGTCTAACTTGGCTTTGACATCGCTTTAGGGTTGAAGCAAGCTGACGTCGACTGGCTAGTTCGGATGCGCCTCTCCTACCCCCAATCATTTGCGAGGTCTCTGGAGCTAGGGCCCCTCGACAGGAGGCTGTTTCTGACTGAAGCCATCTGGATTTTGGAGCAGCTGTCCGCGGCCACACCTGCGACCATTTCTCCTCAGAGCGCGGAATTGCTTTTTGGCATGTGCCAAAACCTTCTCGCCAAAGTTCAAGGCAAGCGGGGCTTCAGGTTTCTTATCAAAAGAGTTACCCTGATTCGCGCGGCCGTGACTTTGAAACGCGGCCATCAAAACCTCGCAGCTGAGAAGCAGAAGGTAGAGCAGCAAAGGCAAAAGTTTGAAGAGGCTATGAAGTTCTTTCAAGAGATGAATGCCAAATGCGAGCAATTGAAGCAAGAAGTGGAGCAAGTGGAAAATCTGAGCCGTCAGTTTACTCCTCATGACTCCTTGATCAAGGGTTTATTTTGATTTTGAAAAGTGGCAGATAAGTAGCTGAAACATTATTGTAATGTTGCTAGGGTTTCTCCCCCTTTTTTTTAAAAAAAATAATTGAAATGCCCGTTTTGCCCTTTCCGAGATTTGCTAGAATATCTCTGTGCATATCAAATTATGACGTCAGCAATTGATATTCTGCCTTGATTTTCGCGCTAATTGCTCATTAGATAAGCACGCTTTCCTTGGGAAGTCCATCCGAATCATGACCATCCGTCATTAATTAGGATACGCAATCGAATCGTCGTAGCCTTTAGTAGGGTAATTGATTGTTACCTCTTTTCAAGGCGTAAGTGATTGATCCTTACCCTCTTTTCAAATTCTGCTGACTCATCTTGGCAACTGAAGAGTCTTCACAAGGTCTACATAAACCCTGCCTTTTGCTATTTGGGTTCTTCATCCCAAAATGTGGTTTGCCGTGAGTCCTTACGACTGCTGGCTTCAACGCTTGTTTTTCGTTGATTCATGGCAGTTTCAAGTTGTGAAACCTGAGTTTATGCTTTGTGCTATAGAAATAGTTTCCAAGATCTGCTTCATAAGGCTTATTGATCTTTATAACTATCATCAAGAAGATGCAGATAATACCTCATGTTTGCTCGAAGAATTTTCTTCGTCTATTATGCTTGCAGGTCATGTTTCCGGCCGCCTCCTGGCGAGGTGCAGCGCCGTACTGACCTTGCTACCGACTCGTAATGAACGGCGGGATTCTCCTCCAGCATGCCCGGAGGTTGATCATTCGCCACCACGTCCGTGAACTCAGGCTGGCGAGCCATTGCGCTCGTCTCCGTGGACAAGGAGCCCACTGCCCGAGGAATGACTGCTCCCCTGTTTTGCACGGCCGCATACGCCGGAACAGGTGGTTCCTCTGGTACATATCTTGATCAGACAGAGGCCTTGTCAGATCCTGAGATCTTGGACATAGCGTTACACAGGTCTTGCGGTTGTAGACATAGCGGGTAGCGGGCTGATCTTCTCGCAGGAACACCCTACTTGCTACGGATCTTTGGTCGCAGACCTTTGTATTGCATAGCCTCTGCTAGGACCGTTAGGTCCATCCTTTTTCAGTTAGGATTCCCCCGATGAGTAACTTCTTGCTTGTAAGTTACCTTTTAGATGCATTGTAAGCCATGTTGGCTGCGTAGTTAGCTTGATTTGAGCTTTTTCGCTTGTAAGCTGTTAGCTAGACAGATAAATTGTAAGTCCTTTTGACTCATAATGATAAATCGCTTTGTATGATTTGCTGTCTTGTTACAACAAATTACAATTTTGCATGCATATTGGCAAATTTCGCCTTCTGTAGTGCTATATACACACTTTTGCATTGTCGCTTATGATTTGCTATCTGCCGTATAAATTCGCAGATATGTTTTTAGATCGTTCGAGATCGTGTTTGCGCAGCTTTGCTATCCTGGCAAATAGGCTTGCGATTTGCTGTAGATTCAAGTGCAAGTGCTATCTCATCAGATAGGCTTTTATAGATCACTTAAGATCATTTTTGCATAATTTTGCTATCATGGCAGATAGACTTAAGAATCATTTTAAGATCGCATTTGTATAGTGCCGCTATCGTGGCAGATAGGCTTGAAAGATCATTCAAGATCATACTCGCGTAGGCTGCTATCTTGTCAGATAAGCTTAAAAGATCAATTAAGATCATGTTCGCATGGACTGCTATCGTGGCAGATAGGCTTAAAAGATCACTTAAGGTCGTACTCGCATAGGCTGCTATCGTTGCAGATAGGCTTAAGACATCAGTTAAGATCATGTTCGCATGAGCTGCTATCGTGGCAGATAGGCTTAAAAGATCAATTAAGATCATATTCGCATGAGCTGCTATCGTGGCAGATAGGCTTAAAAGATCAGTTAAGATCGTATTCGCATGAGCTGCTATCGTGGCAGATAGGCTTAAAAGGTCAGTTAAGATCGTATTCGCATAGGCTGCTATCGTTGCAGATAGGCTTAAAAAGATCAATCAAGATCATATTCTTGTAGGCTGCTATCGTTGCGGATAGGCTTAAAAGATCAGTTAAGATCGCATTTGCATGGGCTGCTATCGCGGCGGATAGGCTTTTGTTAACAGAAATAATGAACTAAGTGAAGCAATAAAGACAGCTAGAAGCATAAAGTTCTTCTCATTTGGGAGATGTCTTTTATTATATAACTCTCATATGGGAGAGATGAGATTACGATTCTCTCATATGGGGAGCGGAAAATCATCCTTGGGGCAGAAACGATTGAGATCCCGGAAATCCACGCAAATGCGAAGCTGTCCATTCTTCTTTACCACTGGCACAATGTTGGCCAGCCATGTGGGATGGTGATTCGGCTCTATGAATTTGGCATCCAGGAGTTTGACAATCTCCTGCTTAATCTTCACGTTGAGCTCGGGCCTAAAGCTTCTTGTGCTCTGCTTTACCGGCTTGGATCCCGGAATCACGTCCAACCGATGCATGGTGATGCTCGTGTCCAGGCCGGGCATCTCATCATACTCCCATGTGAATACGTCCTTGTACTCGGTCAAGAGCTGTAGTAATCTTTCCTCCTCTTCGCTTGTGAGGTCCGCACTTAGAAAGACCGGCCTCTTCTTTTCTTCGTTCGGGCTTAGGAATACCTCCTTCAGCTCTTGCTTTTGTGGTCTGGGTTCGTCTTCCATGCATTCGGGTGCTTCTTTGAGTTTCTCTTCTAGAGTGCTTGGCATTGGTCTTTCTGTCTCCGCAACCTGCTCGATTTGGTTGATTTCCTCTGGGATATCCCCATGCCCGTGTGGGGACACCCCCGCGCACCTTCATATGCGATAACATTTCTTCCCGTTGGCGTAGAAACTCTCTATCTCCTTGCCTTCAGGGTCATACTTTGCTATTCTTTTCAGAGTGTATACGTTCTTTCGCTGGTAGGCAATCCGCGGCGCTTCTTCTCGCGTGGGCGGCTTTTCCTTGGCATCCTCTCTTGTCACCATCACTCCCGCAGGTGACTGATCTTTGATATCTTCCCATAGGGGTAAAGGAGTGTGGTTGAATGGTCCCGGTGTTTGCTCATCTGCCATCTCAGTGAACCACACAGCCTCACTGAGATGTGCTTCATCCATGTTGAATGGATTCGTCGAAGCTGGTATCTCGACTATTTTGTCATTCCAAATAGCTTTCATCATTTGGTGAGCTGTTGAAGGGACCGCATCAAAGCGATGAATCCAGGCTCGACCTACGATCATGTGATACGTAGTGTTCGCATCTATGACATAGAATTTCGCTGAGCACTTGATTTTGCCGATCTGGATACCCAGGCGGATCCATCCTATCGTCATTCTGGAGTCGCTTCCGAATCCCATCAACGGGGATGGACGCTTGACAATCTTGTACTCTGGGATTCCTGCTAGCTTCAATGTCTGGAGCGAGACAACATTAACTGCTGCTCCTCCGTCGACGAATGCTCTTTTGAACTCGACGCCATTGATGATGGACGTCACATACAAAGGCCTCTGGTGGCTCGCATATGTCCTCTTGTCGCTGGTGGAAAAGGTTATGATCTTTTCTGTAGAGCGAGACGCCCTAATGACTTTCCCATTGGAGACTACGAGATCCTCCTCGTAATCTTCTGCTATCCTTAAGATCGCTTTTGTCATCTCCGTCCGGCATTTTTCTGAGAAGTTCACCTCGTCGAAGAACCTGCTGAAGCCGTGCGACCCCTTCATCCGGTCGGCACACTCGTCCTCCGTGTCTATGATGTAGTCTTCATCATCATGGACTTCGGCAATAATGGGTAGACCATCCTCTGCGACCTCTTCGAGATCCACAATCGAGATCATAGCGACCTCTTTGCCTTTCGATTCCTGCTCCGCATGGGCAGGAAGTGGATTGTTGCGCACATCCTACCTTTGGTCGCTGACGATCAGTTCGCCATTCTTCATCTTTTGGCTGAACACAATTCTGAGCTTCTTACAGTCCGCCGTGGGATGCATGACCTTGCCGTGGTATTCGCACCACTTCGGATCCCTCACCATCTCCTTGGAGGGTGCCCTCTCGAGCGGCGGTAAGACACCGTCCTTGCGCCATTGCCTGCAGAGGTCGCTTGCTTCTTCCACCGAACATGGCAGAGGTGGTGCATCAAAGTTCACAATCTTCGCCTGCTTTTGGGGTGAAACCGTATTGACTTCAGCTTCGCGTCCCCTCTTGTAGCTGAATCTCCCGATTTTGAAATTAGTACCGCCCGAGGATCGCTCCGGAGCGCTTCTCTTTTTCTGCCTCTCCACTATAGGCTCGATGTTCTTCGTGCATTCGATTAGTTTTGAAAACGTAGGCGTTTGCAGGTTAATAAGCATACCTTTGTACTCATCTCGCATGCACTGCAGGCATATCTCTACGAGTCTACTTTCAAGTATCACATCTTTGCATTCCAAGGACTTGGCCCTGAACTTCTTGATGAAGGATATTCCGTCCTCCTCGCGCTTCTGATACATCCGCGAGAGGTGAATCATCGTCACCTTTTCCTCCATCTGGAAGAACTTGGTGTAGAACTGTTGGACCATGTCGTCCCGAGTCTTCATGGACCCGTCTTCCAGCGTCCGGTACCACTTGTAAGCCACGTTTCCCAGGGATTTCGGGAACTCGCGCATCAACAGTTTGGGATCGGCTCCATACGGCCCCATCACATCAATGAAACGCATGACATGTTCATGAGCGTTCCCATTGACGTCTTCGAACTTGTCCCATTTAGGAGCCTTGTACCCAACAGGGTTAGGCATGAGATAGATCTCTCGTGGGATAGGCGGATCGTTGTCTAGCTTCGGGATGATGGTATCCGCGAATGATTGGTGAGCCAGAATGGTGTCTATGCGTCGTTGCAGAGACGTCATACACTCTGGAGTGTTTCCCTCGGTAGCAGGAGGAGGGGTTGCTGCAGGCGGAGGCGAGACATATGCCGCAGGAGGGTTAGGGACATATTGTGCATTCACATTACCCCAGATTACCGTTGGAGGAGGCAAGGGATACTGCGAGGCCAGATTAGGTACCAAAGCTGGAGGCTGAGGAGTATGAGCGGTGAGAGGCAACATTTGAGCTGTTGACCCTTGTATTGAGGGTAGCTGAGTAGTCGCCGGTGGAGTTTGCAGATTAGGGTTGGGTGGTGTGGTTGAAACTCCCAATCCTTGAGTGGTAGAGGCTCCTCCTCCCTGAGAGACGGCGGCGGCTGGTGCAGGGTTCGGAGCAAGAGTCCCCAAGACAGCCATGATCCGTTCTAGCTGCGCAGACTGAGCTTTGAGAGCCTTCCCCTGACTTTGGATGGTGGCGTCCAAGGCCTCTAGCGTCGGAGTTTCACCGGTAGTCGTAGGAGTACGGCGGATCTCCTCTCCCGAGGCGGCTTCGGTGGAAGGCGATCTGTTACTGATATCATCCTCCTGAGACATGGTTGCTTGTAATGGTAAGTTCACGTCGGGTTCACCAAAATGTGCACAAGAGAATCCGGCAGGGAGAACTCTGTGTACACCAAGAGTAGATGATCGGAAATGGCACAGGAAGAGTCGGGTTGTGTGTAGGGATAGAGTAAGGCAGTAGTAATGTCTGAGAGAGAGACAGAGGTTTGGCAGAGCTTCCGCGTATGTCCGGTGTGTCCTCCTTTGTATGGAAAGGTTAACGTCCTATATATAACGGAGAATGTGACCGTTGCAGTGTGGTTAATGCGCCCATCAATGGCGGCTTAATTAGCTTAACCACAACGGCACGTTCGTCCGCATATATAGGGACCGTTACAGCACGTTATGCGCGAATACCGGAACCGTTATGGGGTTGACCGGGTTTGACCGGTTTGACCGGGTTTATGGAGCTCGTGCCATAAATCTCTCAAAAGTAATTACTAAAGGTCGCGCGCGGGCTTGACTCGCACACGACAGGACTTACTCTAGCCTCCAAACCACTAAGTCCCTACAAGTCCCGTGTAGTGGTATGCGAGGGCCCTGTCTCGCAGCCCCCACATGGATCAGCGCGGCTGGTGATCCAGTGTGTGTGGAGCACAATATGGTGTGCTAGATGGTCGCCACGTGGCCAAGATCTGTCAGCTCAGAAAGCACTATCTACATTGGCCAAGGTAGAAAATAAATATAATTATTTAGTTATTTATTTTCTGCATCAATGTGACAAGTGGCGCAACATAATTGGCCGAGCTTGCAAGTCTTGACAGCTGCATCATCTTGACAGGTGGCCCCATTTGATTGGCCTTACTTGCTGACTTGTAGCCATGTCATGCAATGACGTGACATCGCCATAAGCAGTCCTTGATTGTAAATAAAGTTTTGTCTCATTTACAATTTAGTCATCTATTAATTATTTTTAAAGCATAGTAATTTAGCAGCGAGTGCTATTTGATCCCTCACTTTAATTAGGCGATAATAAACACGTGGCACTATTTAAGTGGCCGCAAATTTTGCGTGTCTACACTTGCCAACAAAATCCCCCAGCTCTACGACACTGGTCAGTCTGTTGGACTGAATTATCTTGATCAAAAAAACAATTTGTCAAAGAGAGATTATTTACTGACCCTCAACTACCTAAAAATAAAATTGATAGCCTTCAGGGGTTCAACACTTGCTTCTTATTCCATAGAAGAAACTCATCGTGGTGTCCTTGAAACCTCACAAGACTTTGATAATATTATGTTATTCAATTAGTAAAAGAGCAAGAGAATACTAATTTGCTAAGCCACATTAAGGAATGTCTGTAGAAGAAACACATTATAATCAGTTCCCTGAACCAATTATAATTTTACAGTTAAACGGGAAAAGCAAGTGTTGAAGACATCAAATAATGTTTGCTATTAAGCAGTAAGTACTACATTAGCATCAGATTAATCGAGAGTGAAACCAAACTCGTAGAATTTTAACAGTTCGGCATAGTCATTACGGATTATGCCAAGATGACAATGGAGGTTTCGCATAGGGATTCGCGTTTGGTCTTGCAGGGTTAGACGAAAGCCGCTTTGGGCGCGCACCGCTCCTACTTTCGCCTTGAGGACAAGACAGTTGTTATCTAGGGGGAGTTGATACTGATGTTGACCGCTTGGCGACACGGTTACAAGACGTGGAGGTCGAGCACGAAACCCTACAACTTATCTCAAGGATTATGTTAACAAGTAGTGTCAATTAGTTTAATTAGTTTATGTCTTTTATATATTTCGTTATTATTGGGGGAGGGTAGCGTAATAAGTTCATCTAAGGGAGGGGGGTTAAAGTGTCTTTTACATTTTGTTGGGGAATAGGTGTCTTGTACATTTAATAGTCTCTACAAAAACTTCGTCCTGCGTGATTTTTAAGGAATCAACCAAGAAAAACCCAATTTGGGGAGAAACCCTCGTGTCATGTTCGTGTTTGTGTTCTTGTGTGTGTGATAGCTTCTTGCTATCATATGCTAACTATGTTCACGGCGAAAAACGACATTTATTTATCACAAGAAACGTGTACAATTGATTGCTTTATGTTCTAAGACACTTAGGGACCATTTTATAGTGTTTAGAACTGAACCATGATCGTCCTAGAGCAATTAATTAACATTCAAAAATCTTAGACTCTCGACACCAGTTGTACTGACCAATAGGGCGTGCGACTTCTGAAAACAGGTCGTGCGGCCTGCTTCAGAGGTTGTGCGACATCACTAATCACCCAAAGTTCGCATCCCCCTTTTCTTGTTCTCCCTTGCTCTCATTTTGCCTTTGTTGGTGCTCTAAGGTGATTTCTCCAATTCAAGACAGCATTCCAACAAACATTATCTTGAATTATCTAGTGCATTACAATAACTCATCATACCAACGTATGACCAATTTTTTCCGGTTACAATGAGTACACCCCTATTTGATGCATAATCGCCAGACAAAAGTAAGACATGGCCTCTGGCGATGAGCTTTGGTGATCCGGCTCATTAAGGGTATCAAATTGCACTTTTTTTTTATTTCATTTACTATTTTTTATAAGACCTTATCGCACAATATCTTAAGCTAGAAAACTCAATTTGCGATTCTAAAATTGGATTGTCTTAGAATTCTTCTCACTGTTTGGAGACAAAATAACATAAATTAATGTCATACTGATTAAGAGGGGATATATTAAAATAAACAGGGGCAGTATCATCTTTTACAGAAAATGCTAATGTAAGAAGTTTTAGTGTAAGAATCGGCACATATCTCTTTTACACGCTCCTTGTTACACTCTCCTTGTTACGCATGTTGATCTAGACACAATAACTAAACAAGTTATGAGTGATATTATGTAATATGACCAGATATATAATCAATGGTGATTTCGAATCCTCTTCTGGATGCTTGTTTTTTTATCCACTATAACTAAATAAATAAAATACACACAAGAAATAATTACATAAGAGTAAAATAAAGTGAGTTAGCAAAACATGACATCTACAAGAAGTTTAAAAATGTTACAGTCTCTTCAGGAGATGTAATTATAATGACTGCAAGTCATAAAAGTTGTCGCAACTTCATGTTAAGAGTTAAGGTCTATGCATAGCACCTCTTCAAGAGTAGTATCAACTTTGGTAATAAGTAAATCGAAGAGAAGTAAAAAATTAACTAACGTAGATATACACCTGTAAAACCATGCTCATGGGTGCATTCATAACCGAGTGGGACATCGGACTCACTAATTGACAATGGAATAAATGGTTTGTTTAACATTGGTTAACCAACTACCGTCCTTGCTTTTTTTTTCCAGATTTGACCTTTATCATTATTTATCGGATCATTTTGACCCGATGATTATAATAAGTATGATAACAAAGTCAATATAGTACTACCTCCGTTTCGTCTGTTTCGTCTGCGTTGACTTTTTAACCCGTAACTGAGTCACTTTGACTTGGTGATTTGGGTACCAAAACGATGTAATTTTTTAACAATTTTTTCATGGTATTTTAGAATAAACTTTCCTCTATAACACCATGCAAAGATTACCAAATTCTTTTATCGTTTTGCTAATCAAATCACCGGATGAAAATAACCCAGTGAATAGTGACAAAAAGTGAAGTAGGCTGAAACAGGCGAAACAGAGGTAGTAATAAACATGAAAACCGATTAATACACCAGACACGCTTTAAATTGACTTAAGTTCCTCCTTAATTTTTACTGCCCAGTGCCCAGGACCCAAAAACATCCCGCAAATTTCGCCCTAGCTGATTCTGTTGGTGCCTCGTAAATATCTTGTTCTCCTAAGCCTCTGGACTTTGTCTGTGCACATACCCATATCACATACATAGACAAACTTTATACCATTTACTGAAATTTTATTTGTTTCAATTTCAATTACTCTGCTATGCTTCAGTCTCTAATTTGCATGTATTTTGATCTGAGTTAAGTCTAAAAACTCAATCACCGAAAGGGTCGTGGCGATTTATCTAGTTTCATAGATGAAATTAAACTCATCTAGCCTAAAACTATGTAGAGTACAAATAGACTTAAAACACCAGATCCATTGAGAAAGTATTCTTTGGGGCTAGCCCCACCACTGTGGCATGCCTGTGTGGTGGGGCGCGCCATTCAGCTTTTGACAAATATGCACTAGTCAGATGGAACCCACCAAATTTTGCTTGTTTGTCAAAAATTGAATGGCGCGCCCCACCACACAGGCATGCCACAGTGGTGGGGCTAGCCCCAATGAATACTTTCTCCAGATCCATTAACTGAAAGCTTCAAAAGTCAATGATAGTAATGAACATGAAAACAAAGTGAATGTAGTAATGAACATGAAAACAGATTAACACACCACACAAGCTTTAAATTGACTTAGAAATTACCAACTTTAAATTAAGTAAAGCCACACACGCTTTAACTTATAAATTACCAAACTTCAAATTAAGTAAACTTCAATTTAAGTAAAGCTTGGAATGAACCAAGTTGGAGTAGAGTAGATAGAAAGAGAATCATCGCCTTCATACAACTGATAAATAGTTTTATCTTCGAAATTATATATGCCCATGTCTTTTCCTCCTTTCTTGTCACCACAAAAAGATTCATAGTTATCATCGGTGTAGTAGATGCAATTTTTTCGACAATTGAAATCTTCTGGTTGAGGTAGACACATAGATTGAGAACTACCCACGAATAAAGCACAATCCCCCAAATCATATATTTGTATCCACCTTCTCGTCTCAAAATTCAACTTGTACGCTTCAAAACGGGAAGTTGCACGGTATTCGTCGGCGCCCGAGTAACGATACAAGTTTGCATATCGAAGCACCAACAGAAGTTCACCCATTGATTCAACAATGTAATATGTTTCGGTAGACATACCTTCAAACATACTCATATCGGCTGCTACAAATTCGTCCATAGTTGGTGGGTGATTAGCATCATCATCAAAATTGGAGCAAATAAGGAGCTTACCCCGTAAACACAAGGCATAGATTTGGCCCTTGAAACAAATAAATTCTATGACGGTTGCCCGCAGTCGGAAGTGCTCCCAAGTATTTCGCCTCATAACGTTCACATTGTTGCCGTATGGGTCAGTTGTTACAACAATGAATTGGTCGTCTGAGGATGAAGGACGCTGCCTCTTGATTAGAGTAGCTTTGTGAACATAATATTCCCGCAGGTCACAGTCTTTCACCCATATTTTCGGATCGGGGTTCGGATCCGGGAGGACGATACGGCGGCCGGTTAAGGGGTTGAAGAGGTGAAATTTCCTATCGAAACTTAGGGTTAAGATCCAGCCGTACGGTGTTCCCCAGCAGTGTCTGCCATGGAGCTCATGCAGATTCATGAGAAACTTGTCATGGTTTCTGTAGATACTCAGCAAGCCCCTCTGGGTGCAACCGCCGCCAACGTTGTCGTCCTCGTCGTGACAACATAGTAACAGCCATGGTGGCTGACGGGAAGGCTCTACTGGACGCCACTGTTGATATCCTTTTGTGGCAAACCTGTAAGATCGGCAAACAGTGGTAAAGGCGGTGTAATCTTCGACGGCCGAGAATTTGCTGGCAATAACACCGACCAGCTCCAGAGGGATAGAACTCCAGTCGGCCATGGTTTCTAAATTAAACAACCCTTTTCTTTTTCTTTTCTTTTCTTTTCTTTTCTAAGAAGAGTAAAATTTGCTTCTTTGAACACACTTATATACGCATCACCTAGACGACCTAGTATCATAGTAACGTGGGTGGGCATGGGCTTTCACTTGTTAAAAATCCAACAAAGCATTGGCTCTCGGTGATTTGAGCAAAACGATATAATTTATTTCAAAAATTTCAATAAATGCAATTAATACTTTATTTCAAAAAACTTCATTTAGTTAGAATTTGGTGAATAATGCAATTAATACATTTTTATTTTTATTCTGAAATTTAAATTTTTAGTTTTAAAAACTTGATGTATGATGTATAATTTTGCATATTTTGAAAAAGAGTAATGCTATATGAACATAATTTTAGACATAAACATAGACATAATTTTCAAACGTAGTAAAATCAATCTCGACTATGGAAATACTAAACCCTTAGGAAACATTGACACATAATCAAAATCACTAAAAGTAGAAATTATGTCTACAATTCTGTCCAAAATTATGTCCGTTTAGAAAATCAATATATGTTTGGTATTCAATGTTTTAATTGGGTCTTAATTTTTTTTTGAGTGTTGATATTAGTTCTCATATTTTTTATTTGTGTAGTCGTATTATGTGTACATGTAACTTACATTACGTAGTAACTGTTTTGCGATTGTGTGGAATAAACGGGTTACACGACGAGTAACGCGTTTATTAAATAGGTCAGGTTAAAGTCCATAGCAATAGACACATTTAATATATGGGTCAGGTTCGAATTTACCTATATTGGTCTCGACACGAATATGATCCGGCATGAACACAACCCGTGACACGAATAGCCACCCATAAATAGAAAAAAAATGGGAAATAGGAGTCAAACTAGGACCGGGAATATGCTCTGCACTCTTCTGTTAACTATACCATCACATACACATGATATATAATAAAGATTTAGGAGTATTTAGGCTTCTGGATGTTCAAGGATAAATAAAGAAGAGCAGCTTGCTTTAATTTTTAGCAAGGAAACGAGCGAAGTAAGAGCATCTTCAACCAGGGACAGACCTAGGAATATTTTGTAGAGGGGTCTAAAGTAAACAATCTCGAAGTTGGAGGGGGCCATCTATTAAAAAGTTTGGTGTATAGGATTATTTCCCAATGCAAGTACTTGGGGGGGGGGGGGGGGGGGGGTGTTTCTTCAACCATGTCGCATTCCCCCCTCCATGTCCCCCTACACCAAACTACCAGTCATCTACAACCATACCCTCCTCCCATCTAATTAAGTTTATTTATTACAATATATATAAAGATATACAAATAAGTAATTAATAGATATAAAAAATAAATTCAAAATAATATCAATATAAATATATATCACAAAAATGATAAAAAAAAAAAAATATAGTAACGATAATAACAAACAACACTTTTTTCGGAAAAATAACAACTACAAGAAGAATTAGTAATTAAACATTATTACAAACGACAACTAGTAGAACGGTACTAAAGCACACAAAGTAGTGCAATAAACTAAATTAACTGTGTTTCAAAAATATTTAATAAATATAATTGCTAATAGACATATCAAATTGACAAAAAGACAATAATTTTTCATAAATATTTTGTTCCATTATCGAGAAAAGATTAGTTATTTTTATAATAAAAAATACTAATCGTAATAAATTAATCATAATTAAAATATTATAATATATATATTTATTAAGTGTAGTTCACGTATCCCAAAGTTGGATTAATTAACCACCATGGAGGTCTCTGTGTAATCCTCGACTGGTACTCGCAATTTTGTTGCGTGGCCAGTCGCTAGGTGAGATAAGAATTATTTTGTATTAATCATATTAGTTTTCGAGTTAAAATCAATAAATAGTATTGATGCTTTCTCAGTTTCCTCTTATATGTCAACCCTTGTTTGAGCCTTTTTTTTTAGAAATTGTTTTGTTGCAACCGGGTTTGAACTCAAGGTCTCATGCAGAGGTTTCCAACGCTCTACACTTGAGCTACCACCCTAACTGCCATTTGTTTGAGCTTGGAATCACTTGATACCGTTTTAATTGTTATTGCAACACACTATATTATTTTCTTTTATATATATATACACACAGACACACACACATATATATATTGTGTGCACATTTAAAGCCTAAAAGGCATGAACATGGAGAAACGCAAAATATGCCTAGACCGATTCAGCTAAAATTTATCTTTGATCACACTATAAAAGTCATGAAAACAGGAATTATGTCTAGTTTCGCTTATGTTTACGCATAAATTCATATAACTTTTTTCGTGAAAATGTTATGCCATTATATATTACGCCATATGCTAGTTTCCAAGTTGAGAACCAACTCTAACCAGGAACGACTATAAGTCACAAATCCCTTTTATCTCAAACATGTAACGAAATATTGTAAATAGGTGCTAGCTCAGTGGTAAAGCGTTTAAAGTCCCTGAATGAGGTCTCGGGTTCAAACCCGTCCATACGATGTAATTCTAAAAAAACAAGTACCGAAATATTCATATAATTTCCTTTATTGGATGTTATGAGAATCAGCGTGTACTTAGCAATACTGTGTAGTATAAAACAATAGTGTGAGAAGAAATTTATAAATCACGGAAAAAGTTTCATTTGTTGATCGTGCAGTACTGCTATGATTTCTTAGAGGAAAACTTATTTTGCAAATGTTGAGTTCATGTTATGCACTCTACTAGCAAACCATCCGCACATTGTTCGGAATACATTTTTAATTTAAAAAAAAATATATGCTATTTCATAATATTTTAATAACATTGTAATGTGAGAATTTGAGTTCCAAGGAAAATGCGCGCGCGCACACACACACACACATATATATATACCTAAATCTTTTGCATAAGTTATCTTTTTTATTGATAAAATAAATCTTTTTTCACTTCGAAAGTTGTAGATAGTGCTTTCTGAGCTGACAGATCTTGGCCACGTGGCAACCATCTAGCACACCATATTGTGCTCCACACACACTGGATCACCAGCCGAGCTGATCCATGTGGGGGCTGCGAGACAGGGCCCTCGCATACCACTGCACGGGACTTGTAGGGACTTAGTGGTTTGGAGGCTAGAGTAAGCCTTGTCGCGTGCGAGCCAAGCCCGCGCGCGACCTTTAGTAACTGCTTTGAGAGATTTATGGCACGAGCTCCATAAACCCGGTCAATCCGGTCAAACCCGGTCAACCTCGTAACGGTTCCGGTATTCGCGCATAACGTGCTGTAACGGTCCCTATATATAAGGACGAACGTGCCGTTGTGGTTAAGCTAATTAAGCCGCTATTAATGGGCGCATTAACCACACTACAACGGTCACGTTCCCTGCTATATATAGGACGTTAACCTTTCCATACAAAGGAGAACACACTAGCCATACGCGGAAGCTCTGCCAAACCTCTGTCTCTCTCTCAGACATTACTACTGCCTTACTCTCTCCCTACACACAACCCAACTCTTCCTGTGCTATTTCTTATCCTCTACATACGGTGTACACGGAGGTCTCCCCGCCGGAATCTCTTGTGCACATTTTGGTGAACCCGACTTGAACTTACCAACAAAAGCAACCATGTCTCAGGAGGATGATGTTAGCAACAGATCGCCTTCCACCAAAGCTGCCTCAGGAGAGGAGACCCGCCGTACTCCTGCGACCCCCAGCGAGGCACCGACGCTAGAATCCTTGGACGCCACCGTCCAAGGTCAGGCGAAAGCTCTCAAAGCTCAGTCTGCGCAGCTAGAACGGATCATGGCCGTTCTGGGCACCCTTGTACCAAACCCTTCACCAGCCACCGTCGTCTCTCAAGGAGGAGGAGCCCCTAGCGCTTCAGGATTGGGAGTATCGACCACACCTCCCAACCCTAATCTGCAAACACCACCGGCGACTACGCAGCTGCCTTCAATTCAGGGGTCAACAGCTCAGATGTTGCCTCTCACTGCTCATACTCAGTCTCCGGCTTTGGCTTCTAATCCGGCTTCGCAGTATCCCTTGCCTCCGCCAACGGCGATCTGGGGCAATGCGAATGGCCAATATGTCCCCAATCCTCCGACGGCATACGTGTCGCCTCCGTCTGCGGCAACCCCTCCTCCTGTTACCGAGGGAAGCATTCCAGAATGTATGACGTCTCTGCAGAAACGCATGGACACTATTCTGGCTCACCAATCATTCGCGGATACCATCATCCCGAAGCTAGACAACGATCCACCCATCCCGCGGGAGATCTATCTCATGCCTAACCCGGTGGGGTATAAGGCTCCTAAATGGGACAAGTTCGAGGATGTCAATGGGAACGCTCATGAGCATGTCATGCGTTTCATTGATGTCATGGGGCCATACGGAGCTGATTCCAAACTACTGATGCGTGAGTTCCCAAAATCCTTGGGAAACGTAGCGTATAAGTGGTACCGAACGTTGGAGGCTGGATCCGTGAAGACCTGGGACGACATGGTCCAGAAGTTCTATACCAAGTTCTTCCAGATGGAAGAAAAGGTGACGATGATCCACCTCTCGCGGATGTATCAGAAGCGCGAGGAGGATGGGATAACTTTCATCAAGAAGTTCAGGGCGAAGTCATTGGAATGCAAAGATCCAATGCTCGAAAGTCGGCTTGTAGAGATATGCCTGCAGTGCATGCGAGACGAATACAAAGGTATGCTCATCAATTTGCAAACACCTACGTTTTCAAAGCTAATCGAATGCACAAAGAACATCGAGCCTATAGTCGAGAGGCAGAAAAAGAAGAACGCTCCGGAGCGATCTTCGAGCGGCACCACCTACAAGATCGGGAGATTCAGTTACAAGAGGGGACGCGAAGCTGAGGTCAATACAGTTTCACCCCAGAAGCAAGCGAAGGTTGTGAACTTCGACGTACAACCTCTGCCATGCTCGGTGGAGGAGGCAAGCGACCTCTGCAGGCAGTGGCGCAAGGACGGTGTCCTACCGCCGCTCGAAAAGATACCCTCCAAGGAGATGGTGAAGGACCCGAAGTGGTGCGAGTACCACGGCAAGGTCATGCACCCCACAGCGGAATGTAAGAAGCTCAGGATTACATTCAACCAGAAGATGAAGAACGGCGAGCTGATCGTCGGCGATCACAGGAAGGATGTGCGCAACAATCCGCTTCCTGCCCATGCGGAGCAAGACTCAAAAGGCAAAGAGGTCGCCATGATCTCGATCGTGGACTTGGAAGAAGTCGCAGAGGATGGTCTACCCATCATTGCCGAAGTCCATGATGACGAAGATTACAGTATGGACACAGAAGATGAACGTGCCGATCGGATGAAGGGGTCGCACGGCTTTAGCAGGTTCTTCGACGAGATGAACTTCTCCGAGAAGTGCCGGACAGAAATGACGAAAGCAATCTTGAGGATAGCAGAGGACTACGAGGAGGATCTTGTAGTCTCCGACGGGAAAGTCATCAGAGCGTCTCGCTCTACAGAAAAGATTATGACCTTTTCTGCCAGCGACAAGAAGACAGATGCGAGCCACGAAAGGCCCCTGTACGTGACGGCCATCATCAATGGCGTCGAGTTCAAACGAGCATTCGTCGATAGAGGAGCAGCGGTCAACGTCGTTTCGCTCCACACACTGAAGCTAGTAGGGATCCTCGAGCACAAGATTGTCAGGCGTCCATCTCCACTGATGGGATTTGGAAGCGACTCTAGAATGACGATCGGATGGATCCGCCTGGGCGTTCAGATCGGCAAAATCAAGTGCTCAGCGAAGTTCTATGTCATAGATGCGAACACTACGTATCACATGATCATAGGTCGAGTCTGGATTCATCGCTTCGACGCGGTCCCTTCAACAGCCCACCAAGTCATGAAAGCCATTTGGAACGACAGAATAGTCGAGATACCTGCCTCAACGAATCCATTCAACATGGATGAAGCACATCTTAGCGAGGCAGTGTGGTTCACTGAGATGGTGGACGAGCAAACACCGGGGCCGTTCAACCCTACTCCTTTACCTCTTTGGGAGGATATCAAAGATCAGTCACCTGCGGGAGTGATGGCGACAAGAGAGGATGCCAAGGAAAAGCCGCCCACACGCGAAGAGGCGCCGCGAATCGCGTACCAGCGAAAGAACGTGTACACTCTGAAGAGAATAGCAAAGCGTGACCCTGAAGGCAACGAGATAGAGAGCTTCTACGCCAATGGGAAGAAGTGCTATCGCATATGAAGGTGCGCGGGGATGTCCTCACACGGGCATGGGGATATCCCTGGGCAAATCAACCAAATCGAGCAGATTGCGCTCACGGAAAGGCCAATGCAGAGCACTCCAGATGAGAAGCTCAAAGAAGCACCCGAATGCATGGAAGACAGACCCAGACCACAGAAACAAGAGTTAAAGGAAGTGTTCCTCAGCCCGAACGAGGAAAAGAAAAGGCCAGTCTTTCTAAGCGCGGACCTCACAAGCGAGGAGGAGAAAGGACTGCTACAGCTCCTAACTGAGTACAAAGATGTGTTCGCGTGGGAGTATGATGAGATGCCCGGACTGGACACAAGCATCACTATGCATCGTTTAGACATCATCCCGGGTTCTAAACCGATAAAGCAGAGCACAAGAAGCTTCAGGCCTGAGCTTAATGTGAAAATCAAACAGGAGATCGTCAAACTCTTGGATTCCAAGTTCATAGAGCCGAATCATCATCCAACATGGTTGGCCAACATCGTGCCAGTGGTGAAGAAGAACGGACAGCTTCGCATCTGCGTGGACTTCCGAGATCTCAATCGCTTCTGCCCCAAGGACGATTTTCCGCTCCCCAACATCGATTTTCTTATCGATTCGACAGCGGGTCATCGCATGTTCAGTTTCATGGACGGCTTCAGCGGGTACAACCAAATCAAGATGGACCCCGAATATGCACGAAAGACTGCCTTCATCACCCCAGTGGGAGTGTTCAACTACACGGTGATGCCCTTTGGTCTCAAGAACGCAGGTGCCACCTACCAGCGAGCCATGATGGCCCTATTCCACGACATGATGCACAAGGAAGTGGAGTTTTATGTGGATGACCTCGTGGTTAAATCCAAGCAAGAGGCAGAACACCTGGCAGATTTGCGGAAGGTGTTCAACAGATGCAGACGCTTCCAGCTGAAGATGAACTCTATGAAATGCGCATTCGGGGTAACATCGGGAAAATTCTTGGGATGCGTGGTACATCGCCAAAGAATAGAGCCTGACCCCGGGAAGGTTTCAGCCATCGTCAGCATGACCCCGCCGCACGACCAGAGTGCCTTAAAAAAATTCTTGGGGAAATTATCATATCTGCGAAGATTCATCCCTGCGATTGCCGAGATTACTTTCTGCTTCAGTAATCTTCTTAAGAAAGATGCCGCATACAACTGGACCCCGGAGCACGAAGCTGCGTTCGGGAAGCTGAAAGAACTGCTGACATCTTCAAAAATAATGATCACACCTCAGTTGGGATCACCGCTTTTACTGTATCTGACGTCAACCAGGAAATCCATAGGAGCACTTTTGGCTCAGGAGTACGAGGGTCAGGAAAGGCCCATCTACTACATCTCTCGCATTGTGCAGCCCGCAGAATCAAGGTACACAGACATCGAGCGTCACTGCCTTGCTTTATTCTTCATAATAGAGAAGTTGAAACACTACTTTGCGTCGCACAAAGTGGTGGTGGCTACCACGTCATCATTCTGCAATATCCGTCCACATTTTGCAAAATCTGACCACGTCATCGCGTCGGGAATGTCCAAAAACCTTAGGTTTGACTCCTGTTCGAGCCCAATTGGACTTACAGGTAGCTCAGAACACCCAAAACAATTTGGACTACTCGATCGCTTCTTGGAGCACTTGGAGTACCGCGGGCCTGCCACACCGGATCGGTCCTCCTGCTGCCTCCTTCACATGCTGCACATCACAGCAGCACCCCACGGACAAAGGAAAAAAAAAACAATCCATGATTTTTTTTTCTTTTACTTGTCCTTTTTTTTTGAATTATTTTCTTCACTGTCTTCTTCTTCGTCCTTTCACCTGCGTGCTCCACCCGGATCGTGAACCTGGCTCTGATACCACTTGTTGGAGAATTATTCGTCGACCCGAATTCCCGCCGCAACGGAAGCAAAAATACGCCACACGATCACACACTCAACACACGCAATATAGGAGAAGAAAAACGACACACAATAATTTAACGTGGTTCGGCAAAATCGCCTACATCCACGGGAGGAGGAGAATTTCACTATATCAATGTGGGAATACATCGTAGGGGAGAGACGGCTCAATCCGCGGACCACGTCGACGCGGTACTCTCATCCTCATAGACTACATCTATGAAACTCTAACATCTCACATCCGCTCACTAATATTTCTCACCAATTCTCTCCTCTCCTCGACTCTCCTCGACTCTCCTCAATTAGAACTCTTGTAGAGCCACCTATAAATAGGCCACACCGACTTGCTCTCCAAGTAATCCTAATAGGACCAATATTAGGAAATAACCTTATTACGAATACTAGTAGATTTCATATTTCTACTAGTTTCCAAAAAACAATAACTTTCTAATATTTCCAAATCTGCAGAATCAAGACAAGAACCCAACATATACCATTTACTGAAATTTTATTTGTTTCAATTTCAATTACTCTGCTATGCTTCAGTCTCTAATTTGCATGTATTTTGATCTGAGTTAAGTCTAAAAACTCAATCACCGAAAGGGTCGTGGCGATTTATCTAGTTTCATAGATGAAATTAAACTCATCTAGCCTAAAACTATGTAGAGTACAAATAGACTTAAAACACCAGATCCATTAACTGAAAGCTTCAAAAGTCAATGTAGTAATGAACATGAAAACAAAGTGAATGTAGTAATGAACATGAAAACAGATTAACACACCACACAACCTTTAAATTGACTTAGAAATTACCAACTTTAAATTAAGTAAAGCCACACACGCTTTAACTTACTTATAAATTACCAAACATCAAATTAAGCAAACTTCAATTTAAGTAAAGCTTGGAATGAACCAAGTTGGAGTAGAGTAGATAGAAAGAGAATCATCGCCTTCATACAACTGATAAATAGTTTTATCTTCGAAATTATATATGCCCATGTCTTTTCCTCCTTTCTTGTCACCACAAAAAGATTCATAGTTATCATCAGTGTAGTAGATGCAATTTTTTCGACAATTGAAATCTTCTGGTTGAGGTAGACACATAGATTGAGAACTACCCACGAATAAAGCACAATCCCCCAAATCATATATTTGTATCCACCTTCTCGTCTCAAAATTCAACTTGTACGCTTCAAAACGGGAAGTTGCACGGTATTCGTCGGCGCCCGAGTAACGATACAAGTTTGCATACCGAAGCACCAACAGAAGTTCACCCATTGATTCAACAATGTAATATGTTTCGGTAGACATACCTTCAAACATACTCATATCGGCTGCTACAAATTCGTCCATAGTTGGTGGGTGATTAGCATCATCATCAAAATTGGAGCAAATAAGGAGCTTACCCCGTAAACACAAGGCATAGATTTGGCCCTTGAAACAAATAAATTCTATGACGGTTGCCCGCAGTCGGAAGTGCTCCCAAGTATTTCGCCTCATAACGTTCACATTGTTGCCGTATGGGTCAGTTGTTACAACAATGAATTGGTCGTCTGAGGATGAAGGACGCTGCCTCTTGATTAGAGTAGCTTTGTGAACATAATATTCCCGCAGGTCACAGTCTTTCACCCATATTTTCGGATCGGGGTTCGGATCCGGGAGGACGATACGGCGGCCGGTTAAGGGGTTGAAGAGGTGAAATTTCCTATCGAAACTTAGGGTTAAGATCCAGCCGTACGGTGTTCCCCAGCAGTGTCTGCCATGGAGCTCATGCAGATTCATGAGAAACTTGTCATGGTTTCTGTAGATACTCAGCAAGCCCCTCTGGGTGCAACCGCCGCCAACGTTGTCGTCCTCGTCGTGACAACATAGTAACAGCCATGGTGGCTGACGGGAAGGCTCTACTGGACGCCACTGTTGATATCCTTTTGTGGCAAACCTGTAAGATCGGCAAACAGTGGTAAAGGCGGTGTAATCTTCGACGGCCGAGAATTTGCTGGCAATAACACCGACCAGCTCCAGAGGGATAGAACTCCAGTCGGCCATGGTTTCTAAATTAAACAACCCTTTTCTTTTTCTTTTCTTTTCTTTTCTTTTCTAAGAAGAGTAAAATTTGCTTCTTTGAACACACTTATATACGCATCACCTAGACGACCTAGTATCATAGTAACGTGGGTGGGCATGGGCTTTCACTTGTTAAAAATCCAACAAAGCATTGGCTCTCGGTGATTTGAGCAAAACGATATAATTTATTTCAAAAATTTCAATAAATGCAATTAATACTTTATTTCAAAAAACTTCATTTAGTTAGAATTTGGTGAATAATGCAATTAATACATTTTTATTTTTATTCTGAAATTTAAATTTTTAGTTTTAAAAACTTGATGTATGATGTATAATTTTGCATATTTTGAAAAAGAGTAATGCTATATGAACATAATTTTAGACATAAACATAGACATAATTTTCAAACGTAGTAAAATCAATCTCGACTATGGAAATACTAAACCCTTAGGAAACATTGACACATAATCAAAATCACTAAAAGTAGAAATTATGTCTACAATTCTGTCCAAAATTATGTCCGTTTAGAAAATCAATATATGTTTGGTATTCAATGTTTTAATTGGGTCTTAATTTTTTTTTGAGTGTTGATATTAGTTCTCATATTTTTTATTTGTGTAGTCGTATTATGTGTACATGTAACTTACATTACGTAGTAACTGTTTTGCGATTGTGTGGAATAAACGGGTTACACGACGAGTAACGCGTTTATTAAATAGGTCAGGTTAAAGTCCATAGCAATAGACACATTTAATATATGGGTCAGGTTCGAATTTACCTATATTGGTCTCGACACGAATATGATCCGGCATGAACACAACCCGTGACACGAATAGCCACCCATAAATAGAAAAAAAATGGGAAATAGGAGTCAAACTAGGACCGGGAATATGCTCTGCACTCTTCTGTTAACTATACCATCACATACACATGATATATAATAAAGATTTAGGAGTATTTAGGCTTCTGGATGTTCAAGGATAAATAAAGAAGAGCAGCTTGCTTTAATTTTTAGCAAGGAAACGAGCGAAGTAAGAGCATCTTCAACCAGGGACAGACCTAGGAATATTTTGTAGAGGGGTCTAAAGTAAACAATCTCGAAGTTGGAGGGGGCCATCTATTAAAAAGTTTGGTGTATAGGATTATTTCCCAATGCAAGTACTTGGGGGGGGGGGGGGGGGGGGGTGTTTCTTCAACCATGTCGCATTCCCCCCTCCATGTCCCCCTACACCAAACTACCAGTCATCTACAACCATACCCTCCTCCCATCTAATTAAGTTTATTTATTACAATATATATAAAGATATACAAATAAGTAATTAATAGATATAAAAAATAAATTCAAAATAATATCAATATAAATATATATCACAAAAATGATAAAAAAAAAAAAATATAGTAACGATAATAACAAACAACACTTTTTTCGGAAAAATAACAACTACAAGAAGAATTAGTAATTAAACATTATTACAAACGACAACTAGTAGAACGGTACTAAAGCACACAAAGTAGTGCAATAAACTAAATTAACTGTGTTTCAAAAATATTTAATAAATATAATTGCTAATAGACATATCAAATTGACAAAAAGACAATAATTTTTCATAAATATTTTGTTCCATTATCGAGAAAAGATTAGTTATTTTTATAATAAAAAATACTAATCGTAATAAATTAATCATAATTAAAATATTATAATATATATATTTATTAAGTGTAGTTCACGTATCCCAAAGTTGGATTAATTAACCACCATGGAGGTCTCTGTGTAATCCTCGACTGGTACTCGCAATTTTGTTGCGTGGCCAGTCGCTAGGTGAGATAAGAATTATTTTGTATTAATCATATTAGTTTTCGAGTTAAAATCAATAAATAGTATTGATGCTTTCTCAGTTTCCTCTTATATGTCAACCCTTGTTTGAGCCTTTTTTTTTAGAAATTGTTTTGTTGCAACCGGGTTTGAACTCAAGGTCTCATGCAGAGGTTTCCAACGCTCTACACTTGAGCTACCACCCTAACTGCCATTTGTTTGAGCTTGGAATCACTTGATACCGTTTTAATTGTTATTGCAACACACTATATTATTTTCTTTTATATATATATACACACAGACACACACACATATATATATTGTGTGCACATTTAAAGCCTAAAAGGCATGAACATGGAGAAACGCAAAATATGCCTAGACCGATTCAGCTAAAATTTATCTTTGATCACACTATAAAAGTCATGAAAACAGGAATTATGTCTAGTTTCGCTTATGTTTACGCATAAATTCATATAACTTTTTTCGTGAAAATGTTATGCCATTATATATTACGCCATATGCTAGTTTCCAAGTTGAGAACCAACTCTAACCAGGAACGACTATAAGTCACAAATCCCTTTTATCTCAAACATGTAACGAAATATTGTAAATAGGTGCTAGCTCAGTGGTAAAGCGTTTAAAGTCCCTGAATGAGGTCTCGGGTTCAAACCCGTCCATACGATGTAATTCTAAAAAAACAAGTACCGAAATATTCATATAATTTCCTTTATTGGATGTTATGAGAATCAGCGTGTACTTAGCAATACTGTGTAGTATAAAACAATAGTGTGAGAAGAAATTTATAAATCACGGAAAAAGTTTCATTTGTTGATCGTGCAGTACTGCTATGATTTCTTAGAGGAAAACTTATTTTGCAAATGTTGAGTTCATGTTATGCACTCTACTAGCAAACCATCCGCACATTGTTCGGAATACATTTTTAATTTAAAAAAAAATATATGCTATTTCATAATATTTTAATAACATTGTAATGTGAGAATTTGAGTTCCAAGGAAAATGCGCGCGCGCACACACACACACACATATATATATACCTAAATCTTTTGCATAAGTTATCTTTTTTATTGATAAAATAAATCTTTTTTCACTTCGAAAGTTGTAGATAGTGCTTTCTGAGCTGACAGATCTTGGCCACGTGGCAACCATCTAGCACACCATATTGTGCTCCACACACACTGGATCACCAGCCGAGCTGATCCATGTGGGGGCTGCGAGACAGGGCCCTCGCATACCACTGCACGGGACTTGTAGGGACTTAGTGGTTTGGAGGCTAGAGTAAGCCTTGTCGCGTGCGAGCCAAGCCCGCGCGCGACCTTTAGTAACTGCTTTGAGAGATTTATGGCACGAGCTCCATAAACCCGGTCAATCCGGTCAAACCCGGTCAACCTCGTAACGGTTCCGGTATTCGCGCATAACGTGCTGTAACGGTCCCTATATATAAGGACGAACGTGCCGTTGTGGTTAAGCTAATTAAGCCGCTATTAATGGGCGCATTAACCACACTACAACGGTCACGTTCCCTGCTATATATAGGACGTTAACCTTTCCATACAAAGGAGAACACACTAGCCATACGCGGAAGCTCTGCCAAACCTCTGTCTCTCTCTCAGACATTACTACTGCCTTACTCTCTCCCTACACACAACCCAACTCTTCCTGTGCTATTTCTTATCCTCTACATACGGTGTACACGGAGGTCTCCCCGCCGGAATCTCTTGTGCACATTTTGGTGAACCCGACTTGAACTTACCAACAAAAGCAACCATGTCTCAGGAGGATGATGTTAGCAACAGATCGCCTTCCACCAAAGCTGCCTCAGGAGAGGAGACCCGCCGTACTCCTGCGACCCCCAGCGAGGCACCGACGCTAGAATCCTTGGACGCCACCGTCCAAGGTCAGGCGAAAGCTCTCAAAGCTCAGTCTGCGCAGCTAGAACGGATCATGGCCGTTCTGGGCACCCTTGTACCAAACCCTTCACCAGCCACCGTCGTCTCTCAAGGAGGAGGAGCCCCTAGCGCTTCAGGATTGGGAGTATCGACCACACCTCCCAACCCTAATCTGCAAACACCACCGGCGACTACGCAGCTGCCTTCAATTCAGGGGTCAACAGCTCAGATGTTGCCTCTCACTGCTCATACTCAGTCTCCGGCTTTGGCTTCTAATCCGGCTTCGCAGTATCCCTTGCCTCCGCCAACGGCGATCTGGGGCAATGCGAATGGCCAATATGTCCCCAATCCTCTGACGGCATACGTGTCGCCTCCGTCTGCGGCAACCCCTCCTCCTGTTACCGAGGGAAGCATTCCAGAATGTATGACGTCTCTGCAGAAACGCATGGACACTATTCTGGCTCACCAATCATTCGCGGATACCATCATCCCGAAGCTAGACAACGATCCACCCATCCCGCGGGAGATCTATCTCATGCCTAACCCGGTGGGGTATAAGGCTCCTAAATGGGACAAGTTCGAGGATGTCAATGGGAACGCTCATGAGCATGTCATGCGTTTCATTGATGTCATGGGGCCATACGGAGCTGATTCCAAACTACTGATGCGTGAGTTCCCAAAATCCTTGGGAAACGTAGCGTATAAGTGGTACCGAACGTTGGAGGCTGGATCCGTGAAGACCTGGGACGACATGGTCCAGAAGTTCTATACCAAGTTCTTCCAGATGGAAGAAAAGGTGACGATGATCCACCTCTCGCGGATGTATCAGAAGCGCGAGGAGGATGGGATAACTTTCATCAAGAAGTTCAGGGCGAAGTCATTGGAATGCAAAGATCCAATGCTCGAAAGTCGGCTTGTAGAGATATGCCTGCAGTGCATGCGAGACGAATACAAAGGTATGCTCATCAATTTGCAAACACCTACGTTTTCAAAGCTAATCGAATGCACAAAGAACATCGAGCCTATAGTCGAGAGGCAGAAAAAGAAGAACGCTCCGGAGCGATCTTCGAGCGGCACCACCTACAAGATCGGGAGATTCAGTTACAAGAGGGGACGCGAAGCTGAGGTCAATACAGTTTCACCCCAGAAGCAAGCGAAGGTTGTGAACTTCGACGTACAACCTCTGCCATGCTCGGTGGAGGAGGCAAGCGACCTCTGCAGGCAGTGGCGCAAGGACGGTGTCCTACCGCCGCTCGAAAAGATACCCTCCAAGGAGATGGTGAAGGACCCGAAGTGGTGCGAGTACCACGGCAAGGTCATGCACCCCACAGCGGAATGTAAGAAGCTCAGGATTACATTCAACCAGAAGATGAAGAACGGCGAGCTGATCGTCGGCGATCACAGGAAGGATGTGCGCAACAATCCGCTTCCTGCCCATGCGGAGCAAGACTCAAAAGGCAAAGAGGTCGCCATGATCTCGATCGTGGACTTGGAAGAAGTCGCAGAGGATGGTCTACCCATCATTGCCGAAGTCCATGATGACGAAGATTACAGTATGGACACAGAAGATGAACGTGCCGATCGGATGAAGGGGTCGCACGGCTTTAGCAGGTTCTTCGACGAGATGAACTTCTCCGAGAAGTGCCGGACAGAAATGACGAAAGCAATCTTGAGGATAGCAGAGGACTACGAGGAGGATCTTGTAGTCTCCGACGGGAAAGTCATCAGAGCGTCTCGCTCTACAGAAAAGATTATGACCTTTTCTGCCAGCGACAAGAAGACAGATGCGAGCCACGAAAGGCCCCTGTACGTGACGGCCATCATCAATGGCGTCGAGTTCAAACGAGCATTCGTCGATAGAGGAGCAGCGGTCAACGTCGTTTCGCTCCACACACTGAAGCTAGTAGGGATCCTCGAGCACAAGATTGTCAGGCGTCCATCTCCACTGATGGGATTTGGAAGCGACTCTAGAATGACGATCGGATGGATCCGCCTGGGCGTTCAGATCGGCAAAATCAAGTGCTCAGCGAAGTTCTATGTCATAGATGCGAACACTACGTATCACATGATCATAGGTCGAGTCTGGATTCATCGCTTCGACGCGGTCCCTTCAACAGCCCACCAAGTCATGAAAGCCATTTGGAACGACAGAATAGTCGAGATACCTGCCTCAACGAATCCATTCAACATGGATGAAGCACATCTTAGCGAGGCAGTGTGGTTCACTGAGATGGTGGACGAGCAAACACCGGGGCCGTTCAACCCTACTCCTTTACCTCTTTGGGAGGATATCAAAGATCAGTCACCTGCGGGAGTGATGGCGACAAGAGAGGATGCCAAGGAAAAGCCGCCCACACGCGAAGAGGCGCCGCGAATCGCGTACCAGCGAAAGAACGTGTACACTCTGAAGAGAATAGCAAAGCGTGACCCTGAAGGCAACGAGATAGAGAGCTTCTACGCCAATGGGAAGAAGTGCTATCGCATATGAAGGTGCGCGGGGATGTCCTCACACGGGCATGGGGATATCCCTGGGCAAATCAACCAAATCGAGCAGATTGCGCTCACGGAAAGGCCAATGCAGAGCACTCCAGATGAGAAGCTCAAAGAAGCACCCGAATGCATGGAAGACAGACCCAGACCACAGAAACAAGAGTTAAAGGAAGTGTTCCTCAGCCCGAACGAGGAAAAGAAAAGGCCAGTCTTTCTAAGCGCGGACCTCACAAGCGAGGAGGAGAAAGGACTGCTACAGCTCCTAACTGAGTACAAAGATGTGTTCGCGTGGGAGTATGATGAGATGCCCGGACTGGACACAAGCATCACTATGCATCGTTTAGACATCATCCCGGGTTCTAAACCGATAAAGCAGAGCACAAGAAGCTTCAGGCCTGAGCTTAATGTGAAAATCAAACAGGAGATCGTCAAACTCTTGGATTCCAAGTTCATAGAGCCGAATCATCATCCAACATGGTTGGCCAACATCGTGCCAGTGGTGAAGAAGAACGGACAGCTTCGCATCTGCGTGGACTTCCGAGATCTCAATCGCTTCTGCCCCAAGGACGATTTTCCGCTCCCCAACATCGATTTTCTTATCGATTCGACAGCGGGTCATCGCATGTTCAGTTTCATGGACGGCTTCAGCGGGTACAACCAAATCAAGATGGACCCCGAATATGCACGAAAGACTGCCTTCATCACCCCAGTGGGAGTGTTCAACTACACGGTGATGCCCTTTGGTCTCAAGAACGCAGGTGCCACCTACCAGCGAGCCATGATGGCCCTATTCCACGACATGATGCACAAGGAAGTGGAGTTTTATGTGGATGACCTCGTGGTTAAATCCAAGCAAGAGGCAGAACACCTGGCAGATTTGCGGAAGGTGTTCAACAGATGCAGACGCTTCCAGCTGAAGATGAACTCTATGAAATGCGCATTCGGGGTAACATCGGGAAAATTCTTGGGATGCGTGGTACATCGCCAAAGAATAGAGCCTGACCCCGGGAAGGTTTCAGCCATCGTCAGCATGACCCCGCCGCACGACCAGAGTGCCTTAAAAAAATTCTTGGGGAAATTATCATATCTGCGAAGATTCATCCCTGCGATTGCCGAGATTACTTTCTGCTTCAGTAATCTTCTTAAGAAAGATGCCGCATACAACTGGACCCCGGAGCACGAAGCTGCGTTCGGGAAGCTGAAAGAACTGCTGACATCTTCAAAAATAATGATCACACCTCAGTTGGGATCACCGCTTTTACTGTATCTGACGTCAACCAGGAAATCCATAGGAGCACTTTTGGCTCAGGAGTACGAGGGTCAGGAAAGGCCCATCTACTACATCTCTCGCATTGTGCAGCCCGCAGAATCAAGGTACACAGACATCGAGCGTCACTGCCTTGCTTTATTCTTCATAATAGAGAAGTTGAAACACTACTTTGCGTCGCACAAAGTGGTGGTGGCTACCACGTCATCATTCTGCAATATCCGTCCACATTTTGCAAAATCTGACCACGTCATCGCGTCGGGAATGTCCAAAAACCTTAGGTTTGACTCCTGTTCGAGCCCAATTGGACTTACAGGTAGCTCAGAACACCCAAAACAATTTGGACTACTCGATCGCTTCTTGGAGCACTTGGAGTACCGCGGGCCTGCCACACCGGATCGGTCCTCCTGCTGCCTCCTTCACATGCTGCACATCACAGCAGCACCCCACGGACAAAGGAAAAAAAAAACAATCCATGATTTTTTTTTCTTTTACTTGTCCTTTTTTTTTGAATTATTTTCTTCACTGTCTTCTTCTTCGTCCTTTCACCTGCGTGCTCCACCCGGATCGTGAACCTGGCTCTGATACCACTTGTTGGAGAATTATTCGTCGACCCGAATTCCCGCCGCAACGGAAGCAAAAATACGCCACACGATCACACACTCAACACACGCAATATAGGAGAAGAAAAACGACACACAATAATTTAACGTGGTTCGGCAAAATCGCCTACATCCACGGGAGGAGGAGAATTTCACTATATCAATGTGGGAATACATCGTAGGGGAGAGACGGCTCAATCCGCGGACCACGTCGACGCGGTACTCTCATCCTCATAGACTACATCTATGAAACTCTAACATCTCACATCCGCTCACTAATATTTCTCACCAATTCTCTCCTCTCCTCGACTCTCCTCGACTCTCCTCAATTAGAACTCTTGTAGAGCCACCTATAAATAGGCCACACCGACTTGCTCTCCAAGTAATCCTAATAGGACCAATATTAGGAAATAACCTTATTACGAATACTAGTAGATTTCATATTTCTACTAGTTTCCAAAAAACAATAACTTTCTAATATTTCCAAATCTGCAGAATCAAGACAAGAACCCAACATATACCATTTACTGAAATTTTATTTGTTTCAATTTCAATTACTCTGCTATGCTTCAGTCTCTAATTTGCATGTATTTTGATCTGAGTTAAGTCTAAAAACTCAATCACCGAAAGGGTCGTGGCGATTTATCTAGTTTCATAGATGAAATTAAACTCATCTAGCCTAAAACTATGTAGAGTACAAATAGACTTAAAACACCAGATCCATTAACTGAAAGCTTCAAAAGTCAATGTAGTAATGAACATGAAAACAAAGTGAATGTAGTAATGAACATGAAAACAGATTAACACACCACACAACCTTTAAATTGACTTAGAAATTACCAACTTTAAATTAAGTAAAGCCACACACGCTTTAACTTACTTATAAATTACCAAACATCAAATTAAGCAAACTTCAATTTAAGTAAAGCTTGGAATGAACCAAGTTGGAGTAGAGTAGATAGAAAGAGAATCATCGCCTTCATACAACTGATAAATAGTTTTATCTTCGAAATTATATATGCCCATGTCTTTTCCTCCTTTCTTGTCACCACAAAAAGATTCATAGTTATCATCAGTGTAGTAGATGCAATTTTTTCGACAATTGAAATCTTCTGGTTGAGGTAGACACATAGATTGAGAACTACCCACGAATAAAGCACAATCCCCCAAATCATATATTTGTATCCACCTTCTCGTCTCAAAATTCAACTTGTACGCTTCAAAACGGGAAGTTGCACGGTATTCGTCGGCGCCCGAGTAACGATACAAGTTTGCATACCGAAGCACCAACAGAAGTTCACCCATTGATTCAACAATGTAATATGTTTCGGTAGACATACCTTCAAACATACTCATATCGGCTGCTACAAATTCGTCCATAGTTGGTGGGTGATTAGCATCATCATCAAAATTGGAGCAAATAAGGAGCTTACCCCGAAGACACAAGGCATAGATTTGGCCCTTGAAACAAATAAATTCTATGACGGTTGCCCGCAGTCGGAAGTGCTCCCAAGTATTTCGCCTCATAACGTTCACATTGTTGCCGTATGGGTCAGTTGTTACAACAATGAATTGGTCGTCTGAGGATGAAGGACGCTGCCTCTTGATTAGAGTAGCTTTGTGAACATAATATTCCCGCAGGTCACAGTCTTTCACCCATATTTTCGGATCCGGGTTCGGATCCGGGAGGACGATACGGCGGTGGGTTAAGGGGTTGAAGAGGTGAAATTTCCTATCGAAACTTAGGGTTAAGATCCAGCCGTATGGAGTTCCCCAGCAGTGTCTGCCATGGAGCTCATGCAGATTCATGAGAAACTTATCATGGTTTCTGTAGATACTCAGCAAGCCCCTCTGGGTGCAACCGCCGCCAACGTTGTCGTCCTCGTCGTGACAACATAGTAACAGCCATGGTGGCCGACGGGAAGGCTCTACTGGACGCCACTGTTGATATCCTTTTGTGGCAAACCTGTAAGATCGGCAAACAGTGGTAAAGGCGGTGTAATCTTCTACGGCCGAGAATTTGTTGGCAATCACACCGACGAGCTCCAGAGGGACAGAACTCCAGTCGGCCATGGTTTCTAGATGAAACAACCTTTTTCTTTTTCTTCTTCTTTTTCTAAGAAGAGCAAAGTTGGCTTCTTTAAACACACTTATATACGCATCACCTAGATGACCTAGTGCATGTTTTTTTGACCTAGTGCATGTTTGGCATCCAAGATTATAATATTTTTTTCAAATAAGTTATTATCAAATTTGATTAGAAACACCAAGTATTTAATCCAATTTGATTAATAATATGGTGTTTTTAAACTCACTTGGTATGCATATTTTTTTATAAAAAAACATGCTAAAAAATAATTGTTTAAAAAAATATGGTGTTTTATTGTATTTTTTTATACTTTTGGTATTTAACGACGTTACAATTGTGATTAGATGCATAAAATATCAAATATTATATGTCGATATTGTACGTAAAAATGATATTCAAGCAAATTAACATTGAAATTTGATAATGTTGTCAAATTAGATTTTGAATTTAAACACTATTTTTCAGCACATGACAAACCATTTTTTGATTGTGTTTAAACATGTTTTTCAACATACATTTTTTTTCCATTGTTTTGAAATGGATACCAAACAGGCTCCTAGTATCATAGTAACGTGGGCGTGGACTATCATTCGTTACAAATCGAACAAAGCATTGGCACCCGGTGATTTGGATTGCAAAATGATATAATTTTAGAATTTTTTTATAGTGTTGTAGAGTAAAAACTACTCTACGGTGAAAAAGTATCAGTAAATGTAATTAATAATTTATTCATAAATTTGGCTTAGTTAGAATTTGGTGAATAATGCAATTAATATTTTATTATTTTTATTTTGAAATTTAAATTTTAGTTTTAAAAACCTGATGTATGATTTTGCATATTTTGTAAACATGTTTGGTAGTCAATGTTCAGTTGGTCTTTGATTTGGATCGAAGGTGCTTGGGTTTGGGATGGGAATTGGTTCGATTTGAGTTTGGATGGCTGCGGCACTGGTGGTACTCTGGTGGTGGACAGTGGAGGTGATGTAAGGCCGGGTTCTATTGTGGGTAATGAAGCTTGGTTGGGTATTGATGGCGGACGAGGGAAACAAAGGAGGGGTGGCAGCGGCGGCAGTTGGTTTTTCGCCTAGTTATGGGTTTCAGTGGTGATTGTGGCGGCCTTGGTGTTGTTGATGATTGCGTGAACGAAGAGGCAAACTTGTCAGGCTCCTAGCAAGCAGCGAGATTAACAGGGCACCCAATTAGGTATTTCCCCCTTTATCTTGGTTCATTCTTCTCTTGGTTCAGTCTCTTTCTGAATTTGGTAAAAACAATTGGTTTCATTTTAAGGCAGATTCATCTCTTGTTGAGTCCCTTTGATCCCCACTCTTTCTTTCGTAAACATTGTTCTAATTTTATTAAGGATTGATGGAAATAGAAAATCCCCGTAATCTGGGCTTTGGTTGTCGGTATCGGGGTTTGGCGGTGATAGTGGTGACTTGGGTCGCCGGAATCTGGGTTTCATAGTACTGATGGTGGCGGTCGTGGAGGTGACTACAGTAAAACATCTATAAATTAATACTCGATAAATTAATAACTTCGATAAAATTAATAATTTGTCCAGTCTCAACTTGGGACCAGTACAAAATTGGACCCCATTCGATAAAACAATAAGACAATAATTTTTTTGAAATCCCAATATACACATATTGGTCCCAACGAAAATATAAATCAATAATTACTAGAATATTCAAAATTCTAAGATTTTATAGTAAAAAATAAATTCATAGTCACTTGGCTTTCTTTTTTTTTGAACTTCAAATTTATATTGAGTTCATCTTTAAATCTCATTGTAGTTAAGAGTTGAGGCATTGTGGGGCATTGTCTTCTCGTATTGCAACGAAAAGTTGTGCCCTGGAATATGGTTTTGTAATTTATTTTTCATCTCTAAAATATACATTGTAACTAGTACATTGGACTTGGAAATTTAAAGATCATAAGTAAAATCTCTTTAAATTAATAAATTACTAATTTATCGATATAATAATATCTCGTTAAATTAATAAAATATCATGTTCCCAACATTATTAATTTATAGAGGTTTTACTGTATATTGTTCTTACTGTTGGAATTGTGCCCTAGAGGCAATCAATTAATTGTGACATTTATGGATTTACGATTCATTATGTTATCGATATGGAGATATGTTAACATGAATGAAGTCCTTAGAATATAAGTGTTATATTCTTAAATATCCCTAGTCAATTATAATGATTAATAGGACAATCATCTATAGACTAGTATGGGGTTGGATTGATATGGAGATATCATGATCCAACACATGGGTATGCATTAGGAGTAATGGCATACTGGATTGACCCATCTCCGAGAAGGCTACATACATGTTATGTTAAGTCACAAGCGCTTCTCGCGGTGCAATGGTATTGTCATCCTTAGACTTGAAGTCACTAGATTATCTAGTTGTGGATTATTGTGATCTTGGTAGCGTTAAACGCTACACCGTAACTGGGTAGTTATAAAGGCGTGTACTGGATACAATAAGAAGCAAGCTTAGAGATCGTAGTGGACGTAGATAGGATTTGTCCCTCCCACATAACGGGAGCAAATATCCTAGGCCACTCGAGGGATAGTGCTTATAAAATGTCTGGCCAGACTCAAATAAATCAATATGGGATATTGATGTTATTTGCACGAATAAGGCTATTCCCATGGATCGAGAAACTATGGATTGGATATACGAGTGTGACTTGTATGTCTCGTGTCCAATCCGGATATTGGGACAAAGGGATGAGACAATTACTTGCACAAGGTTTGTCATGATGACTATTCTATTTGTTGGCTAGAATGGATGTCTTGCTAGAGACCGCTCCATATTAGTAAATAGTTACTACCAACTAAATAGAGCCTATGGGGTCACACGCCATATAGGGGTGAACTAGACATGGGAAATAATTAATTAATATGATTAATTAATTAAAAGGATCAAATCGCAACGACTTGCTAACTTAGTAGGACTAATATGCAAGTTGGACTAATCCATGTATAGACATGATTAGGATTTGCCAAGGTGGCCTAATTCATGTAGAGACATGATTAGGATTAATTTGCAAATAAAACTAATCCATGTATTGACATGATAAGGACTATTTTGCAAAAGGGACTAATCCGAACTTGAGTAGGATTATGAGGGGTTCTTTATGTAGTAGGACAAGGAGTTGTTGGACTATGTAAAGAACACTCCTAGCTTATTTTTCTCTCTACACCCATACACATCTATATGATAGAAGTAAGGAGAGAACAAAGCAAGGAGAGAGCAAGTCCCATAGAGGGCCGAAACCCCATGGGACCGCCGCCCCCTACCCGTCGGCCTAAAGGGTGCCGCCCCTACCTTGGCACTCCATTGTTGGCGATTCCTTCTTCCTCCTCCATTCTTCCTAGCTAGCACATGGATTTGGAGGATCTAGATCTCACCTCTAGGCGTGGATCAACCGTAGAGACGTGACACTATTCGCGTTTGAAGTCATCAAGGAGAACCCAAAGGTGTGTTTATGATTTCTAACCCTTACCATCGTTATGTCTCTTGACTTGTGATCCTTGGAGGGTTTTGCATGGTTTATGTTTGATTATGCTTCCGTTGTGCAATCCATGAATCAAAACCCTACAGTGGTATCAGAGCCACAGGTCGTAGAGCATAAACGTGGTTTATGTGTTACGCTTTAGTTGTTTTACACCTTAAATTGATTGTTTATCGCGTAAAACAAGACAAATCAAGCATGGGATGCAATTTGTCAATAATCTATCATAACAAGATCTAATTTTTGCATTGGATGCATGAATTAGTGAGTTTGAGAAATTTTAGGATCTTAGATCTAGGGTTTGGGCATCCTTGGGGAAGAAGGAGTTCTTTCCATACAAGGAAACAACCAAACTTGGGCACCAAGCAAGGGAGTTGTTTTGGAAACAACTCCCAAAGGAGGTTCGGCCCCCCTAGGGGACCGCCCCTCCTTGCTTGCCGCCCAAGCAAGGCCGCCCTAGGGGCCGGGGCAGCCCTAGCCCGCGGTCTAGCCGCGTGGGCTAGGGGCCGGCCGGCCCTAGGGCCTTGCGGTTCACCTTTTTGGGCCCGAGCAATTGGATTGTTGGGCCCATGGACCGTTTTAACCCTAGAAATCCTAAAATCAATTAAAATTGACCAAGCGCGTTAAAATTGGATTTTAACTGTTTATGTGCAATTCGCATGGTGATTGGATATGGCCTTAGGATGTGGTTTGATGTGGATGTTTAATTTTGTGGTTTGGTTTTACGACCTGCGAGCTGATCAATTAATTGTAATAATTAATTAGGGTTTTATGGCCTGCGTGCCATTTTTTTTTTTTTTCTCTCAACTTGTGAGATTTATTTTATTTAGTATAGAAGTTAGCTAGTGCTAGATAAAAGTAGATTGTTAGCCAAGATTGGAGAAAAGAAGCCCAAAGCCAAAAGGAGCCACAAAAGATGGAGCATGGAGCATGGAGCATTCCACAAGACTATGAAGGATGGACCAAAAGATCAAGACGCATGGAGATGTGTTTGCTTTTAGGGTTCATAGATAATTCCATTGGCTTGGAATTATCCTAGTCTAGAAAAGGCCATATCCACATCACGTTTAATTTCTGTTTTGTGGTTGTTTATTTTATTGTCTTATTATTGTGTGGTTGGTGTATGGATGATGCATGCAATTAGGATAATAAGATAATTAGACAACCCGGATCTATTATTTGGAGTTGTGCCCAAACTCAAATAGATAGATTAGTTGATGTTGATCAACAAAACAATTAAAATTGAATTCAAAATCCCTCAAAATTCAAATATTGTGTTCTTGCCTTCTCGTTATTTAAACACTCATGATCATCATTATTTATCAAGTTCGTGCGTGCCAAAGCATGGCGACTTGGTTCATAATGATGGAATGCGATGGCACGTAACAATGTGCAATTGTTTAGATAAGAGGTTGAACACAACTAGGCTATTAATTTGATTAAGAAACCTAGAGGCAACCAATTGGGATTATCCATGCGGATGGATAAATAAGGAGTTATTTGCCCAATTGAACCAAGAGTTGCATATGGGATGCAATCGGAATTGTTCCTACCTAAAGTAGTCAAATTATGGGTGACTTGCCAAAGCAAGCTCATAAGGAGATGAAACATGGATCTTGGCCCACTAGAAAATATAAGGATATTTTCCGCATTAATATCTTGAGGGTTATTAATCCGTAGTAAAATAGTGGGAGCTATATTTAACAACTTAAATCCTTGTTGAATATAGTTATACGTCACAAACTTTGCATAATCCTATTATGTTGAATACCCATGGCATTAAACAAACAAAAACACGACTTTATTTTTTTTCTCTAAACTGGTATAAAATTGAGAATTGTTCTCAAATAAAAGAGAAATTGTTGTACTTCGTAGAACATAAAGTTCTCTTCCACCGACTACCAAAAACACACTAAAACCTAATGGAAGGGACATCAAAGAATGGTTCTTTGGATGTGACTTGCCTCATGTTAGCAGCCATGAACTCTGAGCTTTGGAAGCAAGATGAATAACATGGAGAAGTATGATATGATCATACATTGAAAGAAGCTCTTTCAAACTAGGGAGCTAGGCATGAAAGGTTTGAAGTGTTGCTCTACTTCGGGTTATGCAAATATACTAATTCAATATGATTGAAACATTAGTAAATATGCATTATCTATGATATTGATAAAGAATAAACGGTTATTCACCCAAGTGGACCAAGAATTGCATTGGATGCAATTATAGTTTTGTTTTAAAGTTGATTTATTCAATATGATTGAAAAATCACTAAACAAAACAATAATAATGGGCATGGGCAAAGCTGTTAATGGTTAACAGCATGGGTAAGGGCAAATGGTTTGCGCCGACCCCATGGGTATAAAGCAAGCCTGTTGCTAAAACCAAGTTGACTCGAAGCCCCATAGGTGGTGTAGAGGAAGAGAGACTACCCAAAGTACATGGAAGTAAATAATAAAGGAATTATGAATTCCGATTTGGGTATATTGTTATAAAATTCAATGTGTCTATCTCATCATCAAGAGTATATGATACTAGATGAGGATCTCACATTTATAGAAATGTGGAGGATCTCAAGAGACGAAGACAACTGGATAAGGAAGAAATAATCCTACACTTGGGGCTATGAAGCAAAGGGTTGCTGAAAAGCCGTAGGGAATTATTTCTACCTTTAAGAAATTGTTCATGAATTAGACAAAAGCGATAATGTCCTAGCTATGAGTAGGATCATTATCATAGTTTCTTGTTTGGACAAGAAAGCTCCTTATCATAATAAAGGACAAATGTTGTTCCAATTTTATGGTATGCATTATTGTAATGCAATTTTGTCTAAGTGGATTCTATATCCATGATCATGATAATTTCATCTATAACATTAATACCTAGAGGTTTGCATATAATGATATGAACTTCACTTATCTTTAGCATTAACGTTTAGGCCCTACAAATAAAAGATACATATCTAGAACTCCATGAGGATGGATTTCTGGAACTCATTTGATTATTGAATCATATGAGACATGTAAGACTTATTGGGCAAAGATATGATCTTTTGGGAATCATACATATTGATGTATGAAGGCCGCTGAACAAAAAAAAAAAAAAAAAAATGCTAAAGATGGTTTTCAGTACTTCATCATATTTACTGATGGGATCAGGGAAATATGGATTTGTGTATCTTATGAAGAAACAAATCAGAATCCTTTGAATTGTTCAAAGTATTCAGGAATGAAGTAGAGAACCAGCTTGGCAAAAGTATTTAGACTATACGATTGGATCATAGAAGAAAGTACTTGAGCCAAGAGTTTGACAAGAATCTATGGGAGTATTGGATGTGATCTAAAACTCGCTCCACCTAGCACGCCACATGGGTTTGGCGTGTCTAGGAGGAGATTTCGAACCTTGTAGGACACGGTTCGGTCCATGATGAGTCAAACAGAACTTCCAGTTTACTTTTGGGGCTATGTTCTAATTACAGCAAATTTCGCCCTTAACCTTGTTCCATCAAAAACGGAATATGAATAACACTATATGAGATATGGACTAGGAAGTGTCCTAGTATGTCATTCATAAAGATTTGGGGTTATGTAGTTTATGTAAAAGAGTTTACATATAAACTTGGACCCAAGTCGGATAAATGTTTTGTGGGGTATCCTGAAAAGGACATTATTTCTACAACCTAATCGAGAACAAACTGTTTGTTTCTCGAACCACAGTGTTTCTAGGTAGAGATTGTCTCTAAAAGAAACAGTGGGAGGACAGTAGAACTTGAAGGAGTTCAAAAACCACAATAGAACATTGATCCTCTTGATGGAACATGAGTAGGATCACAAGGTGTTGTGGAGCAACCTACTCAGAAAAACACAAGAACCTCGTAGGTTAGGTAGGATATATCGAGGGACTAGAGAAATAGGGATTTCTCATTACCCATGATATATTGCTCATTAAGATGAGCCTACAACCTATGAGATGGCCACGTGTGGCCATACTCTCAGAAATGGCTTTGAGCCATGAGATACGATATGGAATCCATGTGTACCAACAAAGTATAGACTTTGATGGAACCACCTAAAGGGTAGGACCCATAGGGTGCAATTGGGTTATGAGGAAACCAACATGGATGGTAATATGATTACCTTTAAGGGAAAATTGGTAGGAAAGAGATTTCATGTGAGCTCATAGTATAGACTATGACAAAATCTTTCCCCAATTGTGATGCTTAAATCCATTCGCATCTTGCTTGTAGCAATCTATTTATAGATTGGATCAAGCTTCTAGGAGTTAGACTCTTCAAATGGATGATGTAATCAAAGGAGTTTGGTTCCATCAAAATTGAAGATGAGACTTGTGTCTACAAGAAGGTTAGTGGGAGCACATTTATGTTTCTGGTCGTGTATGTGGAGACATACTTAATCATTGGGAATGTTGCCCCTACTTGGCAGTCTTACGTAGATTGACTAGGGAGTTGACCTTCTAATGGTAGACTTAAGCGAAGCAACTTGTGAAGATCTATTGAGGTAGATCAAGATGGTTGTGCAGCTTAGGTCATAGTACATAAATTGACAAAGGTGTTGAAATGGTTCAACGTGAAAAGAATATTGATTCTTACCTATGTCACATGGAATTAGTCTTTGGAAGGCTAATTGTCTTACCAATTAGATTGGGAATGAACCGTATGAATTAGATTCACGAGATACGCCATGAGATGTACTAGGCCAGACGTGTCATAAAGCATGACACAAAGATACCAGTCATATCCGGGTGAGAGTCACGGGATTAATTATCAAGATTATCCTTTAGTACTTGAGAAGCACTAAAGATGAATTTTTGATAAATAGATAATATGAAGAGTTTGCTGTAAGGGGTTACAGTGATGCGAACTTCAAATCTGACAAAGAAGATTTCAGATTATAAGTCGAGTTTTTTGAGTTTTGCCATAGTAGGAGCGACTGTGAGCTGGAAAGGTTCCAGGCAAGATTCAGTCACTGATTCTAACATAGAGGACTGAGTAAATTAATGCATAAGATGCATTTATTCAGAATATTCAATCTCAATCAAATTGTTGATGGAGGAGATGTGAATATTTGCAAGGTGCCGGCATATGTCTCGCCCCTACGCAGTGTAAACGTGGAGGGCCGCGCTAGATCAATAGGCATATGATGCAAGAGATTGACTCTAGTGCAAGTGGGAGACTGTTGGAATTGTGCCCTAGAGGCAATCAATTAATTGTGACATTTATGGATTTACGATTCATTATGTTATCGATATGGAGATATGTTAACATGAATGAAGTCCTTAGAATATAAGTGTTATATTCTTAAATATCCCTAGTCAATTATAATGATTAATAGGACAATCATCTATAGACTAGTATGGGGTTGGATTGATATGGAGATATCATGATCCAACACATGGGTATGCATTAGGAGTAATGGCATACTGGATTGACCCATCTCCGAGAAGGCTACATACATGTTATGTTAAGTCACAAGCGCTTCTCGCGGTGCAATGGTATTGTCATCCTTAGACTTGAAGTCACTAGATTATCTAGTTGTGGATTATTGTGATCTTGGTAGCGTTAAACGCTACACCGTAACTGGGTAGTTATAAAGGCGTGTACTGGATACAATAAGAAGCAAGCTTAGAGATCGTAGTGGACGTAGATAGGATTTGTCCCTCCCACATAACGGGAGCAAATATCCTAGGCCACTCGAGGGATAGTGCTTATAAAATGTCTGGCCAGACTCAAATAAATCAATATGGGATATTGATGTTATTTGCACGAATAAGGCTATTCCCATGGATCGAGAAACTATGGATTGGATATACGAGTGTGACTTGTATGTCTCGTGTCCAATCCGGATATTGGGACAAAGGGATGAGACAATTACTTGCACAAGGTTTGTCATGATGACTATTCTATTTGTTGGCTAGAATGGATGTCTTGCTAGAGACCGCTCCATATTAGTAAATAGTTACTACCAACTAAATAGAGCCTATGGGGTCACACGCCATATAGGGGTGAACTAGACATGGGAAATAATTAATTAATATGATTAATTAATTAAAAGGATCAAATCGCAACGACTTGCTAACTTAGTAGGACTAATATGCAAGTTGGACTAATCCATGTATAGACATGATTAGGATTTGCCAAGGTGGCCTAATTCATGTAGAGACATGATTAGGATTAATTTGCAAATAAAACTAATCCATGTATTGACATGATAAGGACTATTTTGCAAAAGGGACTAATCCGAACTTGAGTAGGATTATGAGGGGTTCTTTATGTAGTAGGACAAGGAGTTGTTGGACTATGTAAAGAACACTCCTAGCTTATTTTTCTCTCTACACCCATACACATCTATATGATAGAAGTAAGGAGAGAACAAAGCAAGGAGAGAGCAAGTCCCATAGAGGGCCGAAACCCCATGGGACCGCCGCCCCCTACCCGTCGGCCTAAAGGGTGCCGCCCCTACCTTGGCACTCCATTGTTGGCGATTCCTTCTTCCTCCTCCATTCTTCCTAGCTAGCACATGGATTTGGAGGATCTAGATCTCACCTCTAGGCGTGGATCAACCGTAGAGACGTGACACTATTCGCGTTTGAAGTCATCAAGGAGAACCCAAAGGTGTGTTTATGATTTCTAACCCTTACCATCGTTATGTCTCTTGACTTGTGATCCTTGGAGGGTTTTGCATGGTTTATGTTTGATTATGCTTCCGTTGTGCAATCCATGAATCAAAACCCTACACTTACAAGTGTTTATAAATAAGCAGAAATGAACAGTTTTACCCTTAAATAAAATGATGCATTAGCCAACTAAAGGTATATTCCGTTAAGTGAGTAACACATTTCTTTTACCAGTTGCAACAAGAATAATTTATTGAAAACGGGGGATGCAATAAGCCTATTCTAGAACTGGGACATGCAATGTGTGAGTTTAGGTATATTAGTTCTCACTTTTTTGTTTTGTGTACTCGTATTACATGTACATGTAGCTTACATTACGCAGTAATCGTTTGCATTTGTGTGGAATAAATGGGTTACACGACGGGTAACGCGTTTATTATATAGGTCAAGTTAGGGTTCACAGCAATTGACACATCTAATATATGGGTCAGGTTCGGGTTTACCTTGTATAGGTATCGACACGAATATGACCCGACACGAGCACGACCCGTGACACGAATTTTCACCCCAAAATAGAAAGAAATGGGAGATATGACTCAATCTAGGACGGGTAGTATGCTCTGCACTCTTCTGTTAACTATACCATCGCATAAGAGCATCTCCAACCATGTCATATTTCTCCCTCGCCCTACACCAAACTACTACTCATCTACAACCATTTCCCTCATCCCACTTAATTAAGTTTATTTTTTACACTATATTTAACGATTTAAAAACAATTTATTAATAGAAATAAAAATAAATTCAAAATAATATAAATATAAATCACAAAAATGATAAAATAATAATAATAACGATGATAACAAACAATATTTTTATTCGGCAAAATAAAAATTACAAGTAAAAGAAGAATTAGTAATTAAACACTAATACAAACGGGTAGAACGGTACTAAAGCACACAAAGTAGTGCAATAAACTAAATTGTCAAGAAACTATTATTAATTTTTTATAATAAAAATAATAATTAAAAATGAATATTGTAATTATAAATATTATTAAACATAGTTCACATATCCCAAAATTGGATTAATTAACCACCATGGAAGTCTCTGTATAATCCTCGACTAGTACTCGCATTATTGTGAGGCCAGTCGCTAGGTGTGACATAAGAATTATTTTGTACTAATCATATGATTTTTAAGTTTAAATCAATAAATAGCATTAGTGCTTTCTCAGTTTCCTCCAATATGTCAACCTTTTTTTTTGTGAGAAATTGTTTTGTTGCAACTGGGTTTGAAGTTTGAACTCAGGACTTCATGCAGGGGCTTCCAACACTCTACTACTTGAGCTACCACCCTAGATGCCACTTGTTTGAGCTTGGAATCACTTGATACCATTTTAATTTTTATTGCAATACATACACCATACATACACACACACATATATAGTGCACATACATTAAAACCTAAAAGGCATGGATGTGGAGAAACGAAAAATATGCCTAGACCAATTCAGCCTAAACTTATCTTTGATCACACTATAAAAGTCATGAAAACAGAAATTTTGTCTAGTTTTCGCTTATGTTTATGCATAAATTCATATAATTTTTTCCTGAAAATGTTATGCCATTATATATACGCCATATGCTAGTTTTCAAGTTGAGAACCAACCCTAACCAGGAACGACTATAAAGTCACAAATCCCTTTTATCTCAAACATGTAACGAAATATTGCAAATGGGTGTTAGCTCAGTGGTAAAGCGTTTGAAGCCCCTGCATGAGGTCTCGAGTTCGAACCCGTCCATACGATGTAATTCTCAAAAAGAACATGTAACGAAATATTCACTTAATTTCCTTTATCGGATGTTATGAGAATTAGCGTGTGCTTATCAATACTGTGTAGTATACAAAAAACAATAGTGCGAGAACAAATTTATAAATTACGGAAAAAGTTCCGTTTGTTGATCGTGCAGTACTGCTATGATTCCTTAGAAGAGAAACTATTTTTCTTTCGTAAATGTCGAGTTCATGTTATGCACTCTATTAGAGATAGGGAATTTTTCTCTAATTTCTTAGAGGAAAAACCCAATTTATATAATGTCATCAAAGTTAGTAATATCAACTACTTTATAAGTGAGCATTGTAAAATTCTATCTTTATCAATAAAATTTCAGTATTCTTATGTTTGAGAACAATTTTTACTTTACGAATATTGTCGTTTGACGTATTTGAACGCTTCTATACTGCGATAAGTGGTATTAGAGCCAGGTTGTCCTCGCTCATGGTTTCTCGGCAAGGTGGAGAAGAGATCCCTGTTGACGTTCGTTGCGAATTACGAACCCTAGATTTTCTAACGAGCCCATCTTTGACAGGTACCTCGCACGTGGAAAGCCATGGCAGCCCTGTTGACCGCATCGTGCCAGTTCTTGGGAGGAGACGTTTAGTGGGTCGTTCTCTATCAATAACAAGGTATGCAATTTGGATATCGACGATGTTTATACTAATTTTGTTAGTACAAAAGTTGTTGAGTATTTTAGTTTGCATGCGGAAGATCACCCATCACCATATGCATGTGAAGGAGTTAATGGATCGGGGAAAATTTCATAAATCACAAAGAATTGTCATCTTTCTTTATTGATTGGTAACAAGTACAAATCTGAAATTTTATGTGTTGTGTGTGATATGGAAGATTGTCACTTGCTGCTTGGGCAGCAATGGCAATGCAGTGTCAATGGTCTTTATGATGAAGTTCACAACGAATTTGTCTTTACGTGGGAGTATCATAACATTAGTATTCACCCGGGAATTGATGAAGAGAAGAGTACTGTAGAGACAAATAATGAAGATAACAAGACAATGGGTATAGACAAAGTTCGAGAAAAGAAGATCCAGAGCACCGAAGAGCATAACAGAATTTTAACAATTTGCGTGCTTGATTCTAGAATGATGATTTCCTCAACATTGAGCAATACCTATTATAACTTTGATTTTCTTAATGTTAAAAATTTATATTTTCCATCTCCTTTGTTGGTTAGTATTGTTAACAATCTTAAGATTGTGGCGAAAACTGTATGGGTAAAGGAGTACAATTTTGTTGATTTGTTGAAAACAGTGTGTTCCAAGTATTCAAAATATTTGTTAATATGGAGTGGATGATTTCAAGTTTCTGAAGTGAACTCGATGACTAGTTCTTTCAAAGAAAGGGTGACTGACGTAGGACACGTACTATGGAAAATTTCGTCAAATTCAGGAAAACAGTTCCCATCAGTACGCAGAGTCAGGGGAAGAACTGAAGGGATTCGATATATGGTCGAGCCATACATGTTTTCAAGTGTGAACGACGTTTTAGCATAACTCGCGACTTAGTCATGCGCACCAGCCCAGATTAGTCAGATTCATTTGTTTAGGGCTTGAAATCGGCAATTTTACTATTTTTGGTAGTGTTTCTTTAGCTAATGACTTCTAGTAGGAAACTCCAAAATCAAATTCCGCAAATTGAAAGTTTCTCGTAATCTCTCATATTTTTTCTGAATTTGATATTTTTAGAATTATTTCTATTATTGGAAATTTCATGATTTTATTATTTTTAGTCTATTTAAGCATTGTAAAATTTCATCTTTATCAATAAAATTTCAGTATTCTATTGTTTGACAGCTATTTTTACTTTACGAATATTTTCGTTTGACGTATTTGAGTGCTTCTATACTGCGTCCAGTGGTATCAGAGTCAGGTTGGCCTTGCTCATGTCTGCTCGGCAAGGTGGAGAAGAGATCCATGTTCATGTTCGTCGCGGGTTAGAAAGCCTAGATTTTCTAGGGAGCCCATCTTTGACAGGTACCTCGCACGTGGATAGACATGGCATTCGTGTTGAGCGCGTCGTGCCAGTTCTTGGGAGGAGACGTTTGGTGGGTCGTTTGCAATCATTATGTAGTATCAACAACAAGGTGTGCAATTTAGATATTGACGATGCTCATACTAATTTTATTAGTTCAATTTTTTTTAAGTATTTTAGTTTGCATACGGAAGATAACCCATCACCATATGCATGTGAAGGAGTTAATGGATCGGGGGAAATTTCAGAAATCACAAAGACTTGTCATCTTTCATTTTCGATTGGTAACAAGTACAAATATAAATTTTACGTGATGTGTGTGATATGGAAGATTGTCACTTGCTGCTTGGGCGACCATGGCAATGCAATGTCAAGGGTCTTTATGATGAATTTCACAACGAATTTGTCTTTATTTGGGAGTCTCATAAAATTGATATTCGCTTGCGAATTGATGAAGATATATTCAAGAGTATTGTAGAGACAAATATTGAAGATAACATGACAATGGATATTGAATAAGTTCGGAAAAAGAAGATTGAGAGCCTCGAAGAACAAAACATAATTTCAACAATTTGTGTGTTTGATTCTACAATTATGATTTCCTCAACATTGAGCGATACATATTATAACTTTGATTTTCTTAAGCTTATCGATTTATATTTCCATCTCCTTTGTTGTTTAGTATCGTTAACAATCTTAAAATTGTGAAGAAAACTCTACGGGTAAAGGAGTACAATTTTGTTGATTTGTTGAAAATATTGTGTTCCAAGTACTCAAAATATATGTTCATATGGAGTGGAAGATTTCAAGTTTCTAAAGTGAACTCGAGGAAGATTTCTTTCAAAGAAAGGGTGACTAATGTAGGACATGAATTATGGAAAATATTGTCAAATTCAGAAAAACGGTTCCCATCGGTACGCAGAGTCAAGGGCAGAATTGAAGGGATTCGATTTATGGTCGAGCCATACATAGTTCCAAGTGTGAACGACGTTTTGAGCATAACTCGTAACTTAGTCAGGAGCACCACCCCATATTGGCCAGAAATCGACAATTATACTATTTTTGGCAGTATTTCTTTAGCTAATAACTTTTAGTAGGAAACTCCAAATCAAATTCCGCAAATTTGAAATTTCTCGTAATCTCTCATATTTTCTGAATCTGATAGTTTTATAATTATTTTTATGTTTTTCAAATTTCGTGATTTTATTATTTTTAGTCTGTTTAAGCATTGTAAACCTTCAGGTAATTCATCTCTTTCCCTGTGATTGAATACAATTCAGATTTCTCGGCTTGAGAGTTTTTTTTACCCGTGGAGATTGACGTTCGTCGTCTCTATAATCTTTGTTTCGTTTTCCGGTCTACATCAAATGTGCTCATAATTTCAAATATGAAAAATAAATTTAGTTTCATCTCGTCCGCACAATTTCTGAAGAATGAGAGTTTCATCCTCTTTTCGCATCAAGTAGCTTCGGAAATACAAGTATCCTCTTAAAATTGCGCTTAGCAAAGGAAGAAATAATCAAACTGGTCATTTATCTAAGCAACAAGTTGTCAATATATCGTGCTAATATAAAAATTGAGAGAACTCCGAGAAAAGGGGAGAAGAAAAAACAGCGTCCAACTTCTTCGGAAAGAAGTATTATAAATTATTTAGTTGCATACCACAGAGCCAAGTAATTTTTTGTAAACAATAACTCAACCAAAAACCAAAATAATTCTAGCCAAAATCTCGCTAGATTTTGGTTAAGGTTAACTCGGATATTGCTTGCAACACTCAGCAACATATAGTGGGCTCGGGTTGTGTCATTCGGGACTCCTCAGGGACCTTCGTGGCTGGTAGATTTCAAAGGGTAGAGTTCAACTCGTCGGTGCAATATCTTGAGCAAATTGGAATTCAAAATGGGCTACTCATGGAAAAGGATGCTAAGTGCAGGAAGGTGATTATAGAATCTGATTCAAAGCTTAGTATCGACTTGATAAAAACTGGCAAAGAAGTGTTCCAAATGAAGCACATGTATGCGTAGAGATGAAAGAACAGGTCCAACAGTGTTTACATTTGAGTAGCTGCTTTGAAGAAATCAAGTTCTCCCACGTTCGAAGAGAAGCTAATCACGTAGCGGGTTGCTTTGCAAAGAAAGCTCTCACAACCCACCAGCTTAGTTTATACACAAGAGCCCCTGGGTGGGCATTACGTGTACTGAACTGTGATTTGTTGGGTTGTTCCCCTTGAGTAGTAAGTATTTTCCCTAAAAAAATCTCTCTAGATGTAGCATGAAACGCACACCATAGTTTAGAGAGCAAGCAACTTAAATTCTTAAGATAGAGTGAAATTTATCAGTTTTGGCAGTAATGATACAACAGTGGTGATTACGTGTATTTATTAGTGATTATAGCAAGTTATTCGTTAATGAGCTTATGTGCTCACTAAAAGCTCGTGAGGAAAGAAAGAAGAGGAGGAAAAAATAAATCATTGTGCTATAAAGAAAATTAAATTGGAGGAGAAAAGAAAGCTATGACAATGAGAATTTGCAAAAGGGTACAGACATGTAAGATATCAAGGGGGATGAAGAGATACAAAATGAGCTTACAATAAATTTTGTCACGATAAAAAGGAAAAAAAAAAAACTCCTTCTCATCAAGAGAACGTGGAAGAGAAACCAACTCAAGAAGTAAGTATGAAAAATATATGTGCAATGTTATAAATATTGTGATTTTAGGCATTACACTTCTGGGTGTTAAAGTAACACTACCCATTTGCATGAGAAAGTGAATTATATTAAAATGAGTCAAGTAGAGGATCTTAGTTTACTGATGGCTAACCAAGAACAAATCTTAGAGAAGAGAAGATTACAAAATCGTCATGTCAATTATGTAAGGAACTTGGCCACATTGTAACGAGTAAGGGTAAGAACTTTTTCATCGACTATTGCACTTATAACTTTCAATGTATTATCTCGGACATGGACGAGGTTGAGGAGCATGAAAGCCAAAGAGAAATTAACGTGAAAGAGATGAAAGATAGAATCGAGAAGGAAGAGGTTGAGGCGCATGAAGATCAACATAATGTGTCACGGAAGATAAAAGAAGAGGTGGCATTAAAGATTCAAGATGAAGAAGACCATAGAAATGTTGGAGGTTACATAGTTGAGGAGGTCAAGAAAATAGTTAACAAGAGATGAAAAATTAATTCGATCCATTTCATGAGATGTGTTATGATAACGTGAGAAGACACTCTTTGCTATTTGGATTCAGAAATTCTACATTCAGACACCGGATGGGTGAACATGGAGAAGTTCTGTGATGCGAGGGAGAATGTTCATACGAAGAAGGTCACATGTTCAATCATTAAAGCAAGAGACCACACCCAATGAAGACATTATTCAAGAAAGTCATGAAAAACAAAAGAGCATTTCCAATAATATGAAGGGCAAGATTCTCATATTGTATGGAGATAGCTTTGGACACCGCCACAATTGAAGGAGATGGAGCTCATTGGAAATTTCAACTCCCCCCCCCCCCCATTTTTAAAAAGCTATTGAATTTGTGAATTAGTGTTAAAGATTAAACTTGGATTAGACCAATAAAAAATAACCATGTATTCGATTATCTCTACTAGTTAGTAGACCAAATGTTAAGTTGTTAGTAGCCTAAGTGCTTAATAAACGATTGGGCCCATTATGTTAGTACTAGCACGTGCATATTAGTTCGTTCAAATTTCTTATAATTTTGTAGAGAATTATAGAGAAGATCATGTGTAGAAAATTGTGAAGAAAATCATAGATATTTTAGTAGAAGTGGTTTGTGGAAGGAATGATGCTAGGAATATTCTTTCATCATCGCCTTATAAATAAAATTGTACTTTCACCAATTTGTATCAAGCAAAAGAACTGAAATTTCCTTTCACATATTATTTTATTCTATCTCTTAGTGTTACATCACTCTCCTCTTCCAGCGGACCATCTTTTTTTTGGAAAATTACATCTTCATGATAAGGTAGAAGAACACTTCGTCAAAAAAACTTACGAGGCAAAAGTTTTCAAAACAGGCAGTACTAGAGAAACAATTTTCCAAACTAGCTAGAGAGAAATTGGGCTACACTGCTCCATGACCATTTTCTTTGTATTACGGGCGTGTTAGTAGTCGTGGGGGGGTTGACACGGTGGTTGTCCGATAGGGACCTTGTGTCAAAAGTGTTCAGACACACCGAGCACTAATGTTTGGAGTGACTATGATAGAAGTTGTAATGAGCACGAATTGTCCCTTATGTTCAGAGGCATACATTAATATACCCAAATCAAAAGTGTCAAAAAGTTTGAAGACGACTTCAAGGAATCTGAGGAGAAGGACATAAGTGAACTGTCTTTCCTCCCCCAAAAGTTCTCTCTTCTCTTCTCTGAACCTTATTCTTTGTTCTTCTTCTTCTTCGGAGAAATTATCCGAGATCTTCCCTGTTTCCGGCCAAACTCCGGCCGGTGAAGCTAGCTGTGAGTCGAGGACCTCACATCACATAGTATATGTTGACAGAAAAGTATTCACCAGTGCACGGGTTCCACATTTTGAATCCGGCGTCAAAAGCTTTATGATGTTGCTTCCAAAGAATGATTGCGCCATCCGAATAATGGTGCTGCTTAGACATAAAGTCCCATGAGTGTAACATTCATTTCTAGAGGCTGTGAGAGATAAAGATTCAACTGTTCTCAGCTCTAGGTTATATTCAAAACAGGTAAAAATAACTTTTCTTTCAGCTGATTGTATGCCATCAACAAACGATGGTATGTTGCGTCGACACTCTCCAAGGCATACTGCCCCACTTCAATATCACAAAAATCATCAATTATAATTTGCTCGTGTTGTATATCAAACAATTTGTCAGACTAAAATCAAATCTTTAAATCAAGTTTAGTTCCTATAATATACAATGGAAATTTAAATTCCTAATGAACCCAATTTTTTTCTAGCTCAATCGCAGCATTTTTCTAAAGCAACTACAATCGCCTCGTCAGCTTGCTCATCTGTCCACACGAGTCTTTTCTTGTACTCCTCTAGATTGTTGAAGTACCCTTCCATTTTCTCGCAACAAAATGATCATAGCGCCTATCAGATTGAGAAAGTCAAGATTGGTGGCACTGAATTTCGCAAACCTGCAAACACAAAGTCAAATAAATCATGGAGGACTTGGGACTCAAACCGCTCACCAATTTCCAAAGTCGATTGCAGCCTCTTCAGCGTAGTGGTGGAGCCACAGCCTCCGTCGGCTCTTCTCCAAAGAGCTGTTATAGATGAATCTTTGGCCTTGAGGCAATTCACGAAACATCGAGAGTCATTACAGAGGAGAGTGGGAGAGGTGAATCTTCTATGGGAAGATAGCTTGATCGAGCCTATTGGCGTACGGTAAACGGAACATATAAGGGATCACTCGTAATTTGCATTAGTATCTCCGTCTGACAAGGCAAATTGGGATTAAGCCACATCATCAAAAAAGGCAAGTTGGTTGGTAATTCAGTTTTTAGCAACAACCATGTGGCTTGGTATGAATTTTGACTAATTTTCTTATACTTATGCAGAAACACCTATTGGAAGGTATGAAATAGTTATTTGCTATTTGCAGAAGAGATGATCAAGTTCTACGGACAAATGCAGTACGGAGATGTAAATTGGCGGCTTGGCAGTAAACGTAAAGAACCGTTTTCATAATTAAAATCAAAAGGCTATGGAGGACCAGAGACTTCGTGACGAGGCACCATTACCCCCCCCCCCACATGCGTTGGTAGCTAGGATTTCAGCTGTATCGGTGGTTTTGTTCTGCATGTGGTTGGTTTGGTGGTTGTTGCTGGTGTTGTTGACTTGGGCATGTAGAAGCAACGATGTGCTATCGGACTGTTTCCATTTGTTTGCAGTTTCGCTGTGTGTCGTTTCATTTGTTGTACATGTGAACATTTGTAAGCGGTGTATGTTATATAAACAGTTTCATTTATATAACTTTTGGCGGTTGCAATGGTAGATTATGTTGTAGCAAAAATTTACATTACATCCTGCCAGGTGAACGCCTACAATGCAGAAAAGCCTTGCATCCATGAACAAGTACCTGCCAAATTAGCTGGCCCATTGGATAAACCAAACTATATCAATTCCCGCAAGTTAAAATAAAATACATAACAAAAGAGTAGTGTGGCGCAAAAAAGATAATTGCACAAACTGTTGGTTTCTGCGGCGCAGAGGCATCCTTTGATTGCTAAAGTCACCTGAGTATGATCTGCAAAATGGTACATTAATGGAAGTTTCGGGGTTACAATAGAAAAATAAAATTTTGAAAGCATAATGTTAGTGGTGTCAGGTAAACCACCAGCAATATGCACTCATTTTAATCATTGTGAATCCTTGGGGTCAAGGCAGACCCAAGTTAGACCCAAGGTGGTCCTAGGGCCACCCTCAAGTTTGGTTCCTAGTTACAAATTTTTCATATATTTCAAATAATTTCACAAAAGATCCCATATTTTCCTGTAAAAAAAGAAATATGACCCCTCTAAAAAACACAAATGACCACATTCGTTTGGAAATATCCCCAATGCAACCATATGGAATTAGAAATAAATTTAAAAAAGGCCATACACTTCTAGATTTTTTTTTTTTGCCAGAACTTCTAGAATTTGTTGAAAGACCATAATTATTTAAGATTGAGGACAAAAAATAGTAAAATTCATCTATAACTTAATAATAAATGTTCTTAAAAATTTCTGATGCCTACACTTTCATCTAAAAAAATTATGATAACTTTCTAGTGTTAATTGTGTCCCCCCCTAATTGTGAATCCTGCGTCCGCCCCTGCTTGGGGTTGTACCTCGGAATCGATTTCCGACTTCCTAATAGAAGATGGATGCATATATGATTTAGGTTAGTCTCTACCTCCATACTGCAAACGAAATTAAATCAATCAAATGAAATGCAAGGGCTACAACTGTCGGTGGTGTCAAGATATGCTAAAGTGAACTGCTAAAGACCAAGGTTCATTACTGAAGTTTAAGCACTCCTTCTCCGCATCGGAAGTCAGGTATCTCACAAGAAGCATATATTTCTGCCAAGGCCGTCTCTAGCATTTTGGGGGCCCGAGGCAAGCATTCAATTTGAGCCCCCCCAGGAAATTTTCGTTCAAGGTTAAATTCCTAGTGAGAGAATGTAGAGAGAGTTTCCTCTGTTTTCGTCTTATCTAGAGATTTAGTCCCCTGTTTGGTGAGGTAATTATTCCAGGACCTTTTTTCCTTTTCCCTGAGAATAGTCATCCAGTTCTTTCTCCGATGGATGCTACTCAAATTCCAGTCACCATTTCCCTTGATAATGATCAGCAAGTGCTCACCAGACTAAAGAAACACTGCATTTACGGAAAAGTTCTAGCAAATAGGGAAATAAGGCCGATAAGTGTGGAGGCGACCTTCAAATCCATCTGGAAAATTAGAGATGATTTTAAGGTTTCAGCTAGGGGAGGTAATCTATTTGTCTTCGATTTCACAAACGCAGCAGATTGTGAGAAGGTGTGGTTGGGTACGCCATGGACAGTAAAAAATCACATCATGATTATGAGGAAATTGCAACCAGAGTCAAGGCCAGAGGACATGAATTTCTATGTTTGTGAATTATGGGTTCAGATCTGGAGACTACCTCTAGAAAAACTCACAGTTCGCAATGCAAAAAAGATTGGAGCCATCATTGGGGAAGTCCTTGAGGTGGATGCTGAAGATGAGGAAAATGATGAAGAAAACCTCACGGACCCGATTCGAGTGAGAGTCAAAATTGACATCACCAAACCCCTTGAAAGGGGTTTCTTCCTCAAGATGAGTACAGGAGTGGCTGAGTGGATCCCTTTCCAATATAAAAAATTGGGGACTTTCTGCTTCCGGTGTGGTAGACTGGGACATGAAAAAGATGAATGCAAATACCTATCTCAGATGGAAGGATTTAACTCTGGATTTGGAGCACATCTGATAACAAAGGATGGGAAAAGATATGGAGTAGGTTCATCAAGAGGAAAGGAACTCCAGAAAAAACAACAAGAACAGAGGGATGAAGGAAACTTGTCGTTGCCAGATTTGGTGCCGGAAAACAACAATACGGTGGCGCGTGGGAATCGGAGAACAGAGCAACAGGTGGATCGAATCGGAAGACGCGTACGCAATACGCGTACTAGCAGAGAGGACAGCTGGGGTCAGGCAAAGGACATCATTCCAGCCTCTCTGCCACAACGTGCTCGGGGAGGTACGATTCTGGTGCAGAACGATGAGCTGGAAGATTCGCATCAAGGTACAGCGGCTAGGGTTTACAGTGAAGAAAGGAGAAGGTCTCTGGTCAATTTGGTGGGCTTTCAATCTCTTATTGGACCGGGTATTAAATTTTATAGCCCAATTGTAAATTTTAATAACAATTTACACCCACCATGAAGAGCCCAACCCATTCAAATTTGCTAGTTCTAGTAGTACGACATCGTATGCCTCCCTCGAAGAATTGGGAACGACAGTTACAAAAACTGAAGAAGATGATGTTTATGGAGGCTCCTCTGTCAAAAACCCTAGACACGAAGAAGCAATAGAGTTAAACAGCGCTAAATATCAAGAGTTTGTGAAGGATACACGACAAATGATAGTTAACAAGATCATGGCGGAAAACCTAAGGACGCAACTGCAATTGAAAAGAGAGTTCAGGAAAGTGATGTTCCCAGAAATCCCAAGAGGCAAACGAGGAGGAGATAAATGGGTTCCAGACCGATTGATGGAAGTTATCGAAGAAGACAACATTGAACCTGAAACATTGGAGCATTTTACTACACAGTAGAGGCAAAGAAGTTCTATGAAAGATGCTCGGATGCTAAGTTCAGAAGGGTCACTGTCAAGGTTGAAGATTTCATCAAGAGGGACAAAACAAAACTGCTATGGCTGAGGAGGCGGGCCTTACCACGCCCCCAAGCCAGCCATGAGAGGCCTCGTCTGGAACTGTAGGGGGTTGGGATAGACCTCTACAGTTCGCCAGCTCAAGTCCTTAATAAAGCAGGAACAACCAGACTGGTTATTCATTGCAGAAACCAAGGTAAAATCTGAAAAATACAAAAATAGTCTTTCTCATATGCAATTCCATAAGGGTGAGGTAGTTGATCCTACTGGTAGAAGTGGTGGTCTCTGTTTTGCATACAAAGATGAAGTTTATTGTGAAATTGTCTACAAAACTACAGATATGATTGTGACCTTGATGTATGAGCATGATAATGCCTCCCCATGGCTTCTATTCTGCATTTATGCACCATGTTCAAAGAAAAGAAGAGATCTTCTTTGGAAAAACATTAACAGCATTATGGACACATGCTTGCTTCCTACTGTAATCATAGGTGAGTTCAATGAAGTATGTTTTCAGAATGAGAAGAAAGGAGGAAGAGGGGTCAATCAAAGCTCTAAAGGAGGTGTTTTGAAATTCATAAACAATGCAGGACTTATTAATTTGGGGTTTGAAGGTGCTAAATACACTCGGACAAATTGATGGGAGAAAAGAAGAAACATCAGACAAAGACTTGACAGATGCTATGCTAATCAAGATTGGAGAGTTCAATTCCCCTTTGCTAGAGTCATACATAAGACTGTCCCCTTTGCTAGAGTCATACATAAGACTACTAGTGAATCTGATCACATTCCTTTGATCCTGGATACTGAGAAGAAAAAGGAAGCTATAAAGAGGCCTTTAGAATTTGAAGCAATCTGGATCAGAGACCCTACATGCCTGGATGTGGTTGCAAGCAATTGGGATAATACAAGAATTAACATCAATGGTAGAGCTTGGCTCAAAAAACATCAAAGAACAAAAGAAGCTCTCAAGGCATGGAATAAAGAACATTTTGGACATGTAGACTCCCAAATCCAAAAAGTTACTTCCCAACTCCTGCTGCAACAAGAAGAAGAGAATTTTTGTCCAAATCAAGAGAGGAAGCTTAAGCAAGATCTTAGAGAACTTCTACAAAGGAAAGAAGTTTGTTGGAGACAAAAATCTAGAATACAATGGCTGAAGGAAGGATATGCAAATACCAAATATTTCCACACCATTGCTGTAATTAGATGACAACAGAATAGAATCTCTTCTATTACTACTGAGCATGGTGACAAAATTTCAAAAAGTGAAGACATTGGTGCAGCTTTCTCTAACTATTTCAAAAAGTTATTTCAAACTTCTGGCAATGTCACCCCTGACTGGCTACAACAAATTGTCCCTCCTACAATTCTTGAAGAAGAATGGAGCAGCCTTATAGCTATCCCTACAAACAAGGAAATCAGAGATGTCCTCTTTCAGATGGGAAACTACAAGGCACCTGGGCCAGGTGGTATGTCTGTTCTTTTCTATAAACAATTTTGGACTATAGTGGGTGATGATTTCTGTTAAGTGGTTAAAAAAAAATTTGACAGTAACAAACTCCCCAATCACATGAACTCCACCTTCACAACCCTTATACCTAAGAAAGAAGGAGCCTGTAAAGTTGAACAGTTTAGACCTATTGGGCTTTGCAATGTCTCTTATAAGGTCATTGCAAAAATTATATCAAACAAACTGAGGCCTTTCTTAGATAGGTGTGTTAGTCCTAATCAAGCTGCTTTTGCCCCACAAAGAAATATCCAAGATAATATCATTATTCTTCATGAATCCCTGCACACTATGAGTAGGAAAAAAAGTTAAAGGTGCTCTAATGGCTGTCAAAGTAGACATGGAGAAAGCTTATGATAGGTTGGAGTGGGATATGATTCTTAAACTCCTAAAATGGTTGAATTTCCCTGATAAACTGATCTTGTGGATAAAGGAATGCATTACTACTGTGACTTATTCTATATTGATCAATGGAGGTCCAGTTGACTATTTTCAAACTTCAAGAGGATTGAGGCAAGGTGACCCTCTATCTTCTACACTCTTTATTTTATGTTCAGATATCTTAACCAGGATCCTCACCTTTGCTGAGTCAAATAACTGGATTCATGGGTTGAAGATGACAATAAATTCCCAGCCAATTCATAGCTTGATGTTTGCTGATGATGTGATTTTGTTCTCTAGAGCTAACAAGGAAGAAGCTTATTATCTAGCCCTTTGTTTGCAACTTTATGAAGAAGTCACAGGGCAGAATGTAAACAAGGAAAAGAGTGCCATTTTTTACAGAAACAATGCCACAAGTAGATTAGACAGCAAGTTAAAACAGAGATTCAGCTTAGAAAAGGAAATAAAGAAGCAATTTATCTTGGGTTACCAATGTTCCAAAAATAGTCAAAGAAGGCCACATTCAAACCTGTGATGGATAAGATGGATAGGAAGACAGCTGGGTTGAAAGCAAAGCTCTTCTCTTTTGCTAGTAAACTTATTCTCATCAAGGCAGCTCTAAGCTCTGTGCCATCCGATGTGATGTCTATTTTCCTGCTTCCAAAAAATGTTTGTCAAGCTTTTAACTCCTCTTCTGCAAATTTCTACTGGGGTGGTTCAAAAGAAAAGAGGAAAATGGTCTTGCTATCTTGGGAAAATTTATGCAAGTATAAATTCAATGGTGGACTAGGCTTTAGAGAAGCCCAAGCTTACAATTTGGCCCTAGTTGCTAAATTAAGTTGGTTATTATGGATCAAGGAGGATAAGCAGTGGATACAATTACTAAATGACAAGTACTGCAAGATTCTGAAGTTCAAGGATGTTGAAGTTAAGAAAGGTGACTCTTACTTCTGGAAAGGGGTTCTGAAATGTAGAGATTTTTTAGCACTTAAAATGTGTAAAGTGATTGGTAATGGTAAAGGCATCAACATTTGGTTGGACCCCTGGGTACTTAACCTAGAAAATTCAAAGCCCAAACCACCAGATGACCTCCTCAATGCTCCAAAGATGGTGGTTGAGTTGATATATGAGGAAATGAGGAATTGGAACATGGAAAAATTACAACAATGGTTCCTCCCTGAAGAAGTGGAACAAATCCAGAAAATAAAACTACCAATTCAGGAGTTGGATGATTGCTGGATCTGGCAAGGTAGTGAAACAGGGATACCCTCAGCCAAATCCCTTTACCAAGCAAAGACTTGTGATTTTAATCATAGTACAGGTGATGAAATGTAGAAGAAGATCTGGAAACTCAAGATGCATAATCGTTTGAAAATGGTGCTTTGGAGAATATATGCAAAGGCCATTCCTATTAGTGAGTTCTTCCACCACAGAGTGCCTATGATGGATGGTATTTGCCAGCTGTGTAAAGAAGTCCCAGAATCTGCTAGCCACCTCTTCTTTTTACTGCAGTTATGCAAGAGCTCTATGGTTTGGTGTTGCAGGTCTCAAAACAGATGCTCACCCTGACAGAAATATCAAAGAGTGGTTCAGAGCTCTCCTAAATGAAGACTACAATGACATATCACAACATACCTGGGGTTTATGGCTGGCTATAATGTGTGATTACATTTGGAGAAGAAGGAATGAGATTGTCTTTAAAACTGAGTACAAAAATCAGGGTTGGATGGGGAGAGTTCAACAAGACTGCAGCAATATTAGAAGATTATGTTCAGAATATGAAATTGTAGAGGTGTCTGAACTCAGAGCTATAGATAATCATTCACAGGGTTGGACTAAACCTTACCATAATTTCATCAAAATCAATTGTGATGCTAGCTTGAAGAGTGATGGTGTTGGTCTTGCTGATATTGCCAGAAATAACAAAGGTGAGTTATTGAAATGGTCTGCTAGGTACCTGGAAGATGTTGATATGTCTATTGTTGAAGCTGAGCTCAATGCTTTAGAAATGGCCGCTCAAATGATGTTCAAAGAGCAGTGGAGCAATGTTCTTATTGAATCAGATTGTGCTGAAGTGATCGCTGGAATCTTGGATCCAAAGAAGGCCAAAGGAAATCTTAAGTGTAGAAGCTATGCCTTGAATCAGCTGCTTACTGGGAAAAATCACGCTAGTTTTTCTCATATTCCTAGAATTGCAAATAGTGTGGCTCACATTTTTGCTAATTGGATTAGAATCCACAAGGTAGAAGATAGGATTAGACTTCATGTTTCAGTTTTGATTGCTATTAGTGAGGATATGAAAAATGATGTAAACAGTTTTGGCTTTTAATATATATCTAATTCATCAAAAAAAAAATTGAGCCCCCCCCCCCCCAGAGACTTTCTTCACATATTTTCTATTGCATATTTTATTTTTATAAGAAAATAAATATTTTTTCTTGCTTTTATAGATGTAAATGTGCTAATGTAATCATCATATTCAAAGTATTTACGATAAATATAACATAAATTATATGTACAATTACTAAGATACCCCTAGCTTGTAAAGAATTTGGGGCCCCAAATTTTTGGGGAGCCCTAGGCGGTTGCCAACCGCCTATTGGTAGAGACGGCCCTGATTCCTGCACATGTGAATGCGCAAGTGATGGGTCACCGTATCATTATGTAATATATAAATTTAGCAAGTTATTTATTTAATTAATAATTCGGGCTTGGCCCGTTAGGTCTAGGGTTCGGGTTATGCTAGATTGTCTATTTAAGTGTTGTAATCCTTTGTTATTATGGAGTCAATAAAGAAAGAAGTCTCTCTCCCTTACTTCTATCAATCTCTACCTACCCTCTCTCCCTTTATTTTCAGTATTTGATTACCTACTATACGTCTATACATATCAATTGGTGCTCTCTTTGAGAGAATGACGGACGTGGGTAATCTCCCTCGCGCCGTTCTCGGACACAGTGAAGAAGAACGCAACATCCTCAGCAGACTCGCAGGCAAGCTCGGTGATACGCTGAAGCCTCGGGCAGAGGAGCGAGCCGCCGCTCAAGAACGAGCCGCACGCCTGGCAGAAGAAGCCGCGCTACAAGCTGCCTTCCCAAACTTTTCAAAGTTTATGCGTGAGTTGCAAGCGCGACAAAAGACCACTCCCAAACCCAGCAGCCGTTGGTACCGACCCCGCCACAGCAAACCCAAAATCTGAACGACGGCGAACCCATCGTCGTCGTCCTTCCCATCGCCGGCGAAAACCCAGAAATGTCGACCATCTTCGAGCCTCCACCGCTTACGCCATCGATTCCGGCGACCTTACACCAACCACCGCCAGAATCGAACCAAGCACGCCCAGAACCGTTTCCGTCGCGCCACTCCCTCCTGGTCCTCCGAACTCCCACCCGCCGTAACTCCCGACGGCTCATAAATCGACCGGACAAGCAGGAGCTTCCGGCGACCAGAAACAGAGCACCGGCAACCTCCCTTCTCTCCGGTCTCGTCCCGGCACAACCATGGCTTTCGATGACCTCCAACATCGCCAATCGAAGCTGCTCCTGCCATCTCCGGCACCACAACTAGGGTAACCACCACCATCGTTCCTCCTATCAGATCCACCGCCACCAGAACCACTGAACCGTACGAGTTATCTTCCTCTTCCTCTTCCTCAACTGCTGCTTAGGGCATCTGACCATGGGTCATTTTCAATAAATGGTCTCCAGCCTTAAATTGGGCTAAATACTTGATTTGGGCCGACCCAATTTCTGGACTTGGGTTTATTGTTTCAAGTGGGTTCGTTTTTTGATTTGGGCTTGGTATTGATTTGGGACTACAACGTGGGATTTTCACAACTGTTCGACGTCAGCTTGATCCGGGCAAGAATCCAGTCGAATTTTTAAACATCCACCTTGAGGGCGAGGTGGTTTTCAAGGGTGGGAGAGTTGATACAGGTCACCGTATCATTAATATATATATATATATTTAGCAAGTTATCTATTTAATTAATAATTCGGGCTTGGCCCGTTAGATCTAGGGTTGGGGTTATGTTAGATTATCTATCTAAGCGTTGTAATCATTCGTTATTATGGAGTCAATAAAGAAATAATCTCTCTCCCTTACTTTTATCAATCTCTCCCTCCTCTATCTCCTTTTATTTTCTGTATTTGGTTACCTACGATACGTCTATACATATCCCCAAGGGTCGGAATATGTGTCAGGATAATGGTCGTCCCCAATTGCAGAAGCATGTAGCGGTAAATCAATTATAATGGAGCTAAAGAGAATGAACGGTAGTGAAAGAATGGAGTAAAAATTGCAAGAGAGACGAGTATTTATGGATAAATGATATCCTTAAATATTCAGAGTATTACATTTTGCTTCTAGTACTGTTATCCTTGTTGATAAATTCACAGAGCTTAGCAGCAAACTGCACACCAATTCGGGCACCACCAACAACCACAAACAGATTAACAATATATTCCTGTCATCAATTAAAGACAGAAAGCTGGCTGATTGAAACAATCAAATGACTGTCCGGTGAATTCTCTGATGATGTTCAACTTTCAGCAAAAAAAACATAATATAAGTAGCAAAAGCAGCATACACGCGCGTGGAAGTCACTACTAAGTTTATCGAACGTCCAACTGAACAATATTGCATGAAGTGGTACATGTTGAAGGAAACCCGATCCTAATACTATAAAGGGCTTTCCTGCGGAGCTTTGCCCACGTCCGATCCATCCAATTCACGTTCACTCTCTTGCCAACTTGGTGTTTTGTTTGATCCTGCCTTAACTTAAGCTACTCGAACCCGGACAGACACCTGCGCTAGATCAGAACAAGGTCCTAAGTCGTATTCTAATCCTATATATCCTGTCATTCCCCAGGATAATTCGGATTTATTGGCAAAGCGTCGGAATTACTGCTCTTTAATAGAATATTCAATTCGGTAAGACGACAAAATCTCAGCAGTTGGGGCGAACCCAGGCAAAAGAGGTAAGGCCCCAGGTACGCTTTTTTTTATTCGCCTTTTGCATTGAAAGAACAAAATCAAAAAAAAAATGATTCTCTGACTTGAAGTCAAATGCGGCGAAAGTCAAAGGCGGCTAAGAGATTTAGGAAACAAATCGGGGCGGCAAACTTTGGGAGTTTCTGGGTTGTTTTCTTATTTGTTATATAGCCGTTTTGGGATGTATTGGGCACTAAGTCGGTCTTATATGTCTACATAAGGGACCTAGGTTGTGTCTAAATATTGTGGGTTGTCACAATAGTCTTTGGCCATAGTATGGGTTGTATTCATGGTGTTTCTCTCTAATAAAACGGGGTTTTCGGGTCGTGGAGGTAGCTAGCACCGTGCTAGTGAACCACGTTATATCGGGTGTGTTCTTGTGTTCTTGTTCTCATTGTCATCATCGTTCTCTAAGGTCTGCCCGGATCATAACAAACTGTTATCAGAGCCAGGTCAAGGGGATCACCAGTTTTAACAAACTGGTATCAGAGCCTGGTCAGGGGAATCGCCAGTGTTAACAAACTGGTATCAGAGCTTAGGTTGCGGTGTTCCAAGATCAAGGTGGAGCTATAGAGCTAGGGTTTCACAATCCGTGAAATTCATTGCTACGGTTTCGCGATCAAGGTGGAGCACGCGTTTGGGGGTTATAGATTTGGACAAGGAGATGCAGAGAAGATGACCGGAGGGATGACCAAGATCGACAATTTCACAGGGAGAAACAGCTTCAGCTTATGGCAGATCAAGGTACGTGCTTTGTTAAAGCAGCAAGGTCTGTGGTTGCCATTGGCCAAAGATAAAGAGGGGGTCGATACAACCACCGCAGAGTTTGAGTCTCAGCAACAGGGGCCGCGACAGAGGGCTGCGTATGGGGGTTTTAGACAGTCAGGGTTGCGGCGCATTGATGGAGGCCAAGGGAAGCTCCGGTGACGTTTGTTCAAACGGTAGAGAAAAAGAGACACCGGTGAACGAGGATGAACTCAGGATATGCAGGTTTGGCTGCAGGTGGTGGGTACTTCGGAGGATGGTCTAGTTCTCTAGGCCCCGTTGGGGGGCAAGAAATCCGTGCTCTTGACGAGGAGGCGGATTTGGTATGGGGAGTCTCTGACGAGGGACACGACACGTGTGAGACGTGCAAGGGGGCGATATTGCAGGAATTCAGTGGGAATTGGAGAAATTTCGCAAAACGTTGCATGAATTCAGTGGGAATTGGTGCAACGTGTTGGGGTGTTTTGTTGTAGGAGCTCAGTGGGAGTTTGAACAACAAACATGGGAACTTGTTGCAGGAACTTGGCAAAGTTGGAGCAACTTGTGATGTGAGGGTTTCGCATACAACTGCGAAACGTTTGGGGTTGATTATTGGAGAGAAACATCGGTTTAGGTTCGGGTTGCTGAGATGATTCAAGTGAAGGTGGAGATTTGTTGAATATGACTTGTAGTCAAAGGTGGCTAAAAGATTTAGGAAACAAATCGGGGCGGCAAACTTTGGCAGTTTCTGGATTGTTTCCTTATTTGTTCTATAGTCGTTTTGGGATGTCTTGCGCACTAAGTCGGTCTTATATGTCTATATAAGGGACCTAGGTTGTGTCTAAATATTTTGGGTTGTCACAATGGTCTTTGGCCATAGTGTGGGTTGTATTCGTGGTGTTTCTCTCTAATAAAACGGGGTTTTCGGGTCATGGAGGTAGCTAGCACCGTGCTAGTGAACCACGTTATATCGGGTGTGTTCTTGTGTTCTTGTTTTCATTGTTATAATCGTTCTCTAAACTATGCCCGGATCATAACAGTACAAGATATAGTCAGCTGGCGATGGACGACAGATAGCCAGAACAAAATTATACCCATATTTGACACTATACTTGTTGGGTTTTGAAGTAGGTAACGCAGCGGAATAACAAAATTTAATTCTACTTCAATGCCCACCACGGATCGTCAGGAAGAGACATCATAACATGATAAGAGACATAGTATTGTGTACCTTTGAATTTGTGAGATCACACGAAGAATGATGTCCTCGTCTCTACGGTTGATCCACGTCTAGAGGTGAGATCTAGATTCTTCCTTCAAACAAGTGCTAGCTTGAACCCGGAGGAAGAGGGATGAAGATCAAAGCAATAAAGCACAAAGAAGGGGGCGGCCTCCTTTTGCCGTCGGGTAGAGGGGGCGGACGGGGGCTAGGGTTTCGGCCCTAGCTCTTTGTCTTGCTCTCTCTTTTTGCTCTGTCCCACTTTTGTGTTATGACTAATAATAACTCATGTAGTGGGAAGGAAGCTAGAGCCTCCTTTATATACTCCAACAACTCCTTGTTGTTTCCATAAAAGAGTTTCCTAATTCTAGATGAACTAGAATTATTCCCTTCCTTGCAAATTAGTCCTACTAAGTTTGCAAGGTGTTGCACAATGATCCTTCTATTAATTAATCCATATTAATTAATCCCAAATCTAGCTCTACTCTATTTGACGTGTGACCCCATAGGTTTCTATATAGTTGGTAGTAACTATTACTAACATGGAGCGGTGTCTAGCAACACATCCATGCCACCCAACCAATAGAAATAGTTAGTGATCCCGACAAACCTTTGTGCCCAATATATCATATTGCATTATCCCTTTGTATCCATATCCGGATTGGACACGAGACATAAATAGTCACACTCGTATATCCAATCCATAGTTCCTCGATCCTGGGAATATGCTTATGCTTGCAGATAACATTAATATCTCTATATTAATTTATCTGAGTCTGGCCAGACATTCTATAAGCCTCATCCCTCGAGTGGCCGTGGATATTTACCCCCATTATGTGGGAGGGACAAATCCTATCTACATCACTACGATCTCTAAGCTTGCTTCCTATCACGCCCGATAGCCACCTTTATGATTACCCAGTTACGGTGTAACGTTTGATAACATCAAAGCGCAATATTTCACAACTAGAGTATCTAGTGACTTCAAGTCCAAGGATTGCAATATTATTAGCACTACGAGAAGAGATTGTGACTTCAACATAATCTAATGCATCCTTCTCGTCGTGGGTCATCCAGTATGCCATTACTCCTAATGCATACCCATGTGTTGGATCGTGATATCTCCATATCAATCCAACCCCATACTAGTCTATAGATGATTGTCCCATTAATCATTATAATTGACTAGGGATATTTAAGAATATAACACCTTATATTCTAAGGACTTCATTCATGTTAGCATATCTCCATATCGATAACATAATGAATCGTAAATCCATATATTTGTCACAATTAATTGATTGCCTCTAGGGCACAATTCCAACAGTCTCCCACTTGCACTAGAGTCAATCTCCTGCATCATATGCCTATTGATCTAGCGCGGTCCTCCACGCTTACACTGCGTAGGGACGAGACATATGTTGGCACCTTGCAAATATTCACATCTCCTCCATCAACAATTTGATTGAGATTGAATATTCTAAATAAATGCATCTTATGCATTAATTTACTCAGTCCTCTATGTTAGAATCAGTGACTGAATCTTGCCTGGAACCTTTCCAGCTCACAGTCACTCCCTCTAGCACAAAACATAAAACTCGACTATAATCTGAAATCTTCTTTGTCAGATGGAAGTTCTCATCACTGTAACCCCTTACAGTAAACTTTTCCTATCCTCCATTAATCAAGAGTTCATCCTTTATTCCTTCTCAAGTACTTAAGGATAATCTTGATAATTATCAAGTGACACCTCATTTGGATTTGATTGGTATCTTTGTGTCATGCTTTATGACACGTCTGGCCTAGTACATCTCATGGCGTATCTCGTGAATCTAATTCATACGGTCCATTCCCAATCTAATTGGTAAGACAATTTTCCTTCCAAAGACTAATTCCATGTGACATGGGTAAGAATCAATATTCTTTTCACGTTGAACCATTTCAACACCTTGTCAATATAGGTACCATGACTCAGGCTGAACAATTACTTTAATCTATCTCCATAGATTTTATAGATTGTCTCGCCTAAGTCAATTATTGGAAATCAATTTCTCTAGCCAATCTTTAATAGATTGCAGAGTAGAGACATTATTCCCAATGATTAGTATGTCTCTACATACAAGACCAGAAATTTAACTATGCTCCCACTAACCTTCTTGTAGACACAAGTATCATCTTCAATTTTTGATGGAACCAAACTCCTTTGATTGCATCATAAATTCGAAGAATCCAATCTCCAAGAAGCTTGACTCAATCTATAAACAGATTGCTACAAGCAAGATGCGAATGGATTTAAGCATCACAACTAGGGAAAGATTTCATCATAGTCTATACTATGAATTCTCATGAAACCCTTTCAAACCAGTTGTCCCTTAAAAGTAATCATATTACCATCCATGTTGGTTTCCTCATAACCTACTTGCACCCTATGGGTCCTACCCATTCAGGTAGTTCCACCAAAGTTCATACTTTGTTGGTATACATGGATTCCATATCGTATCTCATGGCTCCAAGCCATTTCTGAGAGTATGTCCACACGTGGCCATCTCATAGGTTGTAGGCTCATCTCGATGAGCAATATATCACTGGTTATGAGAAATCCTTATTTCTCTAGTCTCTCGATATATCCTACCTGTCCTACGAGGTTTTTGTGTTATCTGAGTAGGTTGTTCCACAACACCTTGTGATCCTGCTCATGTTCCATCAAACGGATCAATGTTCTATTGTGGTTCTTGAACTTTTCAAGTTCTACTGTCCTCCCACTGTTTCTTTTAGAGACAATCTCTACCTAGAAACACTGTGGTTCGAGAAACTAACAGTTTGTTCTCGATTAGGTTGTAGAAATAATATCCTTTTCAGGATATCCCACAAAACATTTATCCGACTTGGGTCCAAGTTTATTTGTAAACTCTTTTACATAAACATCATAACCCCAAATATTTATGAATGACATACTAGGACACTTCCTAGTCCATATCTCATATGGTGTTTTTTATAATCCGTTTTCGATGGAATAAGGTTAAGGGCGAAATTTGCTGTAATTAGAACATAGCCCCTAAAAGTAAACTGGAAGTTCTGTTTGAATCATCATGGTCCGAACCGTGTCCTACAAGGTTCGAACTCTCCTTTTAGACACGCCAAACCCATGTGGCGTGCTAGGTGGAGCGAGTTTTGGATCATATCCAATACTCCCATAGATTCTTGTCAAACTCTTGGCTCAAGTATTTTCTTCTATGATCCAATCGTAGAGTCTAAATACTTTTGCCAAGTTGGTTCTCTACTTCATTCCTGTATACTTTGAACAATTCAAAGGATTCTTATTTTTCTTCATAAGATACACAAATCCATATTTCTCTGATCCTATCAGTAAATATGATGAAGTACTAAAACCATCTTTAGTATTTGTGCTTAGCGGCCTTCATACATCAATATGTATGATTCCCAAAAGATCATATCTTTGCCTAATAAGTCTTACATGTCTCATATGATTCAATAATCAAATGAGTCCCAGAAATCCATCCTAATGGAGTTCTAGATATGTATCTCTTATTTATGGGGCCTAAATGATAATGCTAAAGATAAGTGAAGTTCATATCATTATATGCAAACCTCTAGGTATTAATGTTATAGATGAAATTATCATGATCATGGATATAGAATCCACTTAGACAAAATTGCATTACAATAATGCATATCACAATAAATGGAACAACATTTGTCCTTTATTATGATAAGTAGCTTTCTTGTCCAAACAAGAAACTATGATAATGTTCCTACTCATAGCAGGGACATGATCGCTTTTGTCTAATTCATGAACAATTTCTTAAAGGTAGAAATAATTCCCTACGGCTTATTCAGCAACCCTTTGCTTCATAGCCCCACGTGTAAGATTATTTCTTCCTTATCCAGTTTTCTTCTTCTCTTGAGATCCTGCACACTTCTATAAATGTGAGATCCTCATCTAGTATCATATACCCATGATGATGAGATAGACACATTGATTTCTATAACAAAAATACCCAAATCGGAATTCATAATTCCTTTATTATTTACTTCCAGGTACTTTGGGTAGCCTCTCTTCCTCTACACCACCTATGGGACTCCAAGGCAACTTGGTTTTAGCAACATGCTTGCTTTATACCCATGGGGTCGGCGCAAACCATTTGCCCTTACCAATGCAGTTAACCATTAACAGCTTTGCCCATGCCCACTATGAGTGTTTTGTTTAGTGATTTTCCAATCATATTGAGTAAATCAACTTTAAAACATAACTATAATTGCATCCAATGCAATTCTTGGTCCACTTGGGTGAATAACCGTTTATTCTCTATCTATCTCACAGATAATGCCCATTCACTAATATTTCAATCATATTGAATTAGCTTATTTGCACCAGGCAAAGTGGCGCAACACTTCAAACCTTCATGTCTAGCTCGCTCTTTTGAAAGGAGCTTCTTTCAATGTATGATCATATCATATTTCTCCATGTTTCTCTTCTTGCTTCCAAAGCTTAGAGTCCATGGGAGCTTGACATGAGACAAGTTACATCCAAAGAACCATTCTTTTATGTTCCTTCCATAAGGCTTTAGTGTGTTTTGGTAGTTGGTGGGAAGAGAAATTTATGCTCTACAATGTACAACATATTTCCTTTATTTGAGAACAATTCTCAATTTTATACAAATGTAGAAAATAGATTTCAGACATCTTGTCCATCTCATGGACATAAGTCGCGTTAGTTTGTTTAATGCGATGGGTATTCAACACTTATAGGATTATGCAAAGCATTGTGACGTACAACTATATTCAACAAGGATTTAAATTATTAAATATAGCTCCCACTATTTTTCTCGGATTAATAGCCCTCACCATTAATGCGGAAAATATTTTATATATTTTTTAGTGGGTCCAAGATCCCTTTTTCACTTCTTCTTGAGCTTGCTTTGGCAAGTCACACAAGAATTGGTTATTTAGGTAGGAACCATTCCAATTGCATCCCATGCAACTCTTGGTCCAATTAGGTGAATAACTCTCTATTCTTTATCCTTTAGATAACACCTAATTGTCATGCCTCTAAGCTCATCAATCCAATTGACTCTTGCCTAGTTGCGTCCAACCTCTTGCTTTCAACATACACGCATTACTAGCTTGCGTCGTCCGCAACACATCATGAAAAATTAAAATCGCCTTGCTTTGGCAAGCCCGAATTTTAATAGGCCATGATCATGAAGGGTGTTTTGGCAAGAGAAGGCAAAACGCAATATTTAATTGAGGGATTTATTTTAAGTTGTTTGGTTGATCTTATCAACATGGTCTACTTATTTGGATTGGGCCATCCACAATAAAAGACCAACCTTGTTTATTATTATCTTGTTATCGTTTTGCTTGTAGCGCCATACACACAAAATAAATAACAAGGCATGAATAATAAACATCCACAAAATAAAAAAAAACGTGGCATGGATATGGCCCCTAGAGTAATGATATTATCAAGCTAATGATAATATCTAATTGCCCTAAAGTGCCGAGCTCATCTCCATGTGCTCCACCATATCTGCGCGCCTAGGGATGTCTTTTGGCTCCTTTGGTTCTCCGGTCTTCTTCTCCATGTTCTTGGCTATCATCCAAATACTTCTAATTCTAGCCTAACATCTAGAATAAATAAATAACAGAAGCCTCACATGTCGAGGAGAAAAAGACGACTCGCAGGCCGTAAAACTTAATTAATTATAACATTAATTTGATCAGCTCGCAGGCCGTAAACCAAACCACAAAACAATAAACATCCACAATCCTAGGCCATATCCATCCACCATGCAATAAAGCACATAATACAGTTAAAACCGATTTTTAACGCGCTTGTTTAATTTTAATGAAATTGGGTAACTAGGGTTTCACAACGGTCCAAAGGATTTACCAAAGAATGGCCGAAATCAACCAAGGAACCGCCACACTAGGCCCGGCCCGGCCGGCCCCTAGCCCACACGGCTAGGCCGTGTGCTAGGGTGTGCCGGCCCCTCTTGTGCCGTGTGTTACTTGGGCGGCAAGGAGAGAGAGGGGCGGTCCCTACATGGGCCACACCTCCTCATGGAATTGTTTCCATAAACAATTCATGGAATTATTTCCACAAACAATATATGGAATTGTTTCCATAAACAATTCCTTCCTTGTTGGGTTGTTTCCAAAACACCCTTATGGTATTGTTTCCAAAATAATTCTTTCCTTGGTTCCCAAGTTTAGTTGTTTCCATATACAACTTCTTACTTCTTGCCCAAGTTTAATTATTTCCATACTTGAAAAACCCCTTTTCCAAGCATGTGCCCATGAACCCTAATTTTTTCAAGAACCCAATTATTCACATCCTATGTGATTAAACTCACCAATTCTAACATCCAATGTTAAATTGGGTCTTGTTTGTTTGAATCAAATTCAATATTGCATCTACTATGCCAATTTTTCAGTTTTCGCGTAATAAACAATAATACGGTGTATGAACTGAAATCGTAAACACATAATATCATGTTATGCTCTACGACCTGTGGCTCTGATACCATTGTTGGGTTTTGAAGTAGGTAACGCAGCGGAATAACAAAATTTAATTCTACTTCAATGCCCACCACGGATCGTCAGGAAGAGACATCATAACATGATAAGAGACATAGTATTGTGTACCTTTGAATTTGTGAGATCACACGAAGAATGATGTCCTCGTCTCTACGGTTGATCCACGTCTAGAGGTGAGATCTAGATTCTTCCTTCAAACAAGTGCTAGCTTGAACCCGGAGGAAGAGGGATGAAGATCAAATCAATAAAGCACAAAGAAGGGGGCGGCCTCCTTTTGCCGTCGGGTAGAGGGGGCGGACGGGGGCTAGGGTTTCGGCCCTAGCTCTTTGTTTTGCTCTCTCTTTTTGCTCTGTCCCACTTTTGTGTTATGACTAATAATAACTCATGTAGTGGGAAGGAAGCTAGAGCCTCCTTTATATACTCCAACAACTCCTTGTTGTTTCCATAAAAGAGTTTCCTAATTCTAGATGAACTAGAATTATTCCCTTCCTTGCAAATTAGTCCTACTAAGTTTGCAAGGTGTTGCACAATGATCCTTCTATTAATTAATCCATATTAATTAATCCCAAATCTAGCTCTACTCTATTTGACGTGTGACCCCATAGGTTTCTATATAGTTGGTAGTAACTATTACTAACATGGAGCGGTGTCTAGCAACACATCCATGCCACCCAACCAATAAAAATAGTCAGTGATCCCGACAAACCTTTGTGCCCAATATATCATATTGCATTATCCCTTTGTCTCCATATCCGGATTGGACACGAGACATAAATAGTCACACTCGTATATCCAATCCATAGTTCCTCGATTCTGGGAATATGCTTATGCTTGCAGATAACATTAATATCTCTATATTAATTTATCTGAGTCTGGCCAGACATTCTATAAGCCTCATCCCTCGAGTGGCCGTGGATATTTACCCCCATTATGTGGGAGGGACAAATCCTATCTACATCACTACGATCTCTAAGCTTGCTTCCTATCACGCCCGATAGCCACCTTTATGATTACCCAGTTACGGTGTAACGTTTGATAACATCAAAGCGCAATATTTCACAACTAGAGTATCTAGTGACTTCAAGTCCAAGGATTGCAATATTATTAGCACTACGAGAAGAGATTGTGACTTCAACATAATCTAATGTATCCTTCTCGTCGTGGGTCATCCAGTATACCATTACTCCTAATGCATACCCATGTGTTGGATCGTGATATCTCCATATCAATCCAACCCCATACTAGTCTATAGATGATTGTCCCATTAATCATTATAATTGACTAGGGATATTTAAGAATATAACACCTTATATTCTAAGGACTTCATTCATGTTAGCATATCTCCATATCGATAACATAATGAATCATAAATTCATATATTTGTCACAATTAATTGATTGCCTCTAGGGCACAATTCCAACAATACTCCCCAGATATTGTTTAAGGCCAAATTTTTCTATCCAACTGGGCAGTGACGGGGAGAGGAACAATCAAAATTATATTTGCTGATTTAGTAGTGAAAATATTGTTGATTAATTGGACTCTTCAGGCTTTGAAGCGGGTGTTGATAAGATCAGAGTCTTGCAAATTTAAGTTGACAGAAGCATCTCCAGATGTCAAACTTTGATTATCATTGTTGAGCTGGTGCCTTGAATTGGTCAAAGGCGGCCAAACACTTTGTTTCCAACTTTGATTAGGAAAGTATTGGAAGTCAAAGGCAGTGGAGGATTAGTTAGGAAACAAGTTGTTTCCAAATCGTATTTGGAAACTTTAGGGATTTCCTAGCACTCTATAAAGAACCTAGTAGTCACATTATTAGGTATGCAAAAATATTCTTGTAGTCTTGTTCCTCTTAAGTGAATAAAGGGTGATTTTCTGCCGTGGAGGTAGTTAGCAAATATTTTGCTAGCGAACCACGTAAAATACTCGTGTTCTTCTTTATTCTTTCATTGTTCGTGAGGTGGTTTGTCATAACAAACTGGTATCAGAGCTAAGGTTGACGGTGTTTTCAAGATCAAGGCACAACAAATCTAGGGTTTCACAACTTGGTGAAATCAAAGCTGGGGTTTTGCGATCTAGGTGGAGCACGCGACTAGGGTTCAAGATCCACCAAAAACGATGTCCGGATCGATGTTGAAGATCGACAGGTTCACATGAGGGAACAACTTCAGTCTGTGGAAGATAACGATGGAGGCTTTGCTCAAATCGCAAGGCTTGTGGGCACCTTTGACCGCGGAAAAGGGAGGCATGAATGTTGCATCAGCAAAGTTCAAGGCGCTGGAGGAGAAGGCACATTCAAACATTATGTTGTGCTTATCGGATGACGTGATCATCGAGGTCGCAGATCAGAAGGAAGCAGCGAAGCTCTGGCTCAAGTTGGAGAGTCTCTACATGACGAAGAGTCTCACTAGCAAGTTGATGCTAAAGAAAAGTCTCTTCACTTTGCGGATGCTCGAAGGTACGACTCTCAAAGACCATCTTGATCAATTGAACACAATTCTCCTTGATTTGCGTAATATTGGCAAGAAGGTGGGTGATGAGGATGTCACACTATTGTTGTTGATCTCGTTACCTCCATCGTATAAGAACTTCGTACAGTCATTCATTGTGAACAAGGATGACTTATCTCTACAGGAGGTCAGATCGGCACTCCATGCTAGAGAGTTGCGCCATAAGGGTGCAGGCACAGGTACAGAGGACCATGCTTCCGGTCTGATGGCGACGGGGGTAAGCAAGAAGGGTAAGAAGAACAAGAAAAAAGCATTTTTCTGGTTCTAATTTGCCCAAGGATGTATGTTCTTGGTGCAAGGAAAAGGGGCATTGGAAGAGAGATTTCCCGAAACGAGGACAACAGAGGCAGAACGGATCCGCAGTCGTAGCATAACAAGGTAACTCGTCTGAGGATGATTACGTTCTAATGGCGGATGTTGTCACGCACTCTCAGGATGCGTGGGTCCTTGATTCCGGAGCTTCCTATCATATTTGCTCTAACAAGGAGCTATTCTCGACGTACAACCAAATGGATGGAGAGTATGTCTACATGGCAAACGGAGCCATCTGTAAGGTGATTGGGAGCGACTCAGTTAGATTGAAGACGAATGAAGGGAAGTTATGTACTTTAGAGCAAGTCAGGCATGTACCACTTATTAAGAAGAATCTGATCTCCTTGAGTCTACTCGACAGCAAGGGATACAGTTTCAAAGGTGAAGGTGGAGATCTACAAGGGTTCTAAGATGATTCTCATGGGACTCGAGAATGGGACTTTGTACATGTTGCAAGGTTCGACGATCACAGGTTCTGCTGGAGTTGTCTCAACCGAGATTAAGGAAGCTGATCTAACTAAGTTGTGGCATATGAGGCGCGGTCATATGAGTAAACATGGAATGCATGAACTTCACAAGAAGGGATATCTCACCGGGCATGCGCCCAAGAGCCTAGGGTTTTGTGAGCACCGCGTGTATGGGAAGCTACAATGTAGCAAGTTCCCTAAGGCGGTTCATATAACGAAAGGTACTCTTGATTATATCCATTCGGATTGATGGGGTCCATCTCGAGTCGAGGCAATTGGCGGGTATAGGTATTTTTTGAGCATCATAGACGATTACTCCAGGATGACTTGGATATTCATGATGAAGCACAAGAGTGAAGCCTTCGCAAGATTCAAGGAGTGGAAGACACTAGTAGAGAATTAGGTGGGACAAAGACTTAGAATTTTGTTCATCAGAGTTTGATGGATTGTGCAAGGATCAGGGAATAGCACGCCATCGCACCGTTCGGCACACACCGCAGCAGAACGGTGTAGCCGAGAGAATGAATCAGACACTTTTGGCGAAAACAAGATGCATGCTTTCAAATGCAGGTCTTTCTAGAGGCTTTTGGGGAGAGTCAGTTTCCATGGCATGCTATCTCACGAATCGGAGCCCGCACACAGGTATACGATGCAAGATTCCTATGGAAGTCTGGTCCGGTAGAGCAGGGGATTACTCGGATTTGAGAGTTTTCGGTTGTGTTGCCTATTATCACGTTGATGATGGAAAAATAGAACCAAGAGCTAAGAAGGGAGTATTCATGGGTTTCGGAACTGGTGTGAAGGGATACAAGATATGTGCAGACAACAAGATTATACTTAGCAGAAGTGTAGTCTTTGATGAGACTCATATGTTGAAGAACTCCGTGAAGGTGGAGCTTGGAGGTGCAAAGAAGAAGGTGGAGGGAGAGTTAGATCCTACTGATCCTAAGGATTCCTAAATCCCTACACCGCCGCCAGAAGCAGAAGAGGCATAAGCAGAAGAGTCTGATGGTGAGGATGCGTCTACACTAGAGGAATCGGTTCATCAAAGTATTGCTGAAGGAAGACCAAGGAGAGTCATAAAGCCTCCGACGAGATACAGAGATGATGGTATGGTGGGATATGCATTACAGGTAGCGGAAGAGGTAGAGGACGAGCCATCCTCCTACAAGGCCGCTATATCTAGTTCTGAGTCAGCACAATGGGTAACCGCAATGGGGGAGGATATGAAGTCTCTTAGCAAGAACTCGACTTGGGAGCTTGTTAAATTGCCAGCAGGAATGAAGATAGTCAGTTGCAAGTGGGTTTTCAGAAGAAAGGAGGAACTACATCTGGAGAGGGCGTCAAGTATAAGGCAAGGCTAGTTGCAAGAGGGTTCAGTCAGAAAGAGGGAGTTGACTACAACGAGATTTTCTCACCGGTGGTCAGACATACTTCTATCCGGGTGCTACTAGCAATGGTGGCACACCACGACCTAGAGCTTGAGCAATTGGATGTCAAAACAGCTTTTCTACATGGAGAGTTTGAAGAGAAGATATACATGAGCCAACCGGAAGGGTTCCAAGTTCCCGGAAGAGAGAACCACGTGTGCAAACTGAAGAGATCTCTCTACGGACTTAAGCAGTCGCCGAGGCAATGGTACAAGAGGTTTGACAGCTTCATGTGGAAGACTGGTTACCATAAGGGAGAGTATGATTGCTGCGTGTATCACAAAGAGGTGCATGGTGGATCACGTATTTACCTAGTTCTGTATGTGGATGATATTCTGATCGCAACTCGGGATATCAAGGATATCAGAGAACTGAAGAGGTCCCTTAGCGCGGAATTCGAGATGAAGGATCTGGATGGGTGAACATGGAGAAGTTCTTTGATGCGAGGGAGAATGCTCATATGAAGAAGGTCGCATGTTTAATCATGAAAGCAAGATACCACACCCAATTGAAGACATGATTCAAGAAAGTCATGCAAAACAAAAGAGCATTTCCAACAAGATAAAGGGAAAGATTCTCATATAGCATGGAGATAACTTTGAAGACCACCACGATTGCAGGAGATGGAGCTCATGGAAAATTTAACTTTACACCCCCCATTTTAAAATGCTATTAAATTTATGAATGGGTGTTAAAGATTAAGTTTGGTTTAGCCCAATATGTTAAAGTAGTTAGTAACTTAAGTGTTAAATAAACGATTGGGCCCATTATATGAGTACTAGCACGGGCATATTAGTTAGTTCAAATTTCTTATAATTTTTTAAATAATTCTAGAGAAGATCTTGTGCAGAAAGTTGTGAAGAAGATCATAAATATTTTAGTAAAAGAAGTTTTTGGAAGGAATGATGCTAGAATATTCTTTCATCATCCCCCCTATAAAAAAGATTGTACTCCCACCAATTTGTTTCAAGCAAAAAAACTGAAGTTTTCCTTTCACGTACTATTTTCTTCTATCTCCAAGGGTTACATCACTCTCCTCTTCCACCGAGTTAGCATTTTTTTAAAAAAAAAAACTGCGTCTTCGTGATAAGGTAGAAGAACATTTCGTCAACAAAAGTCACAATAATAATTCAATCTTGGAAAAAATATTGTCTCCAAAATTCACCCACTTCACTCTCCGAGACAAAAGTTTTCAAAACATACAGTGCTGGAGAAACAAGTTGTTTCCTTGTATTTCGGGCTTGTTGGTAGTGGTGGGGGGTTGATACAGTGGTTGTCCAACACGGATCTTGTTATCCGAACAATGGTTCTATTGAAACATACAAACCCAAACCCCATGAATGTAACATGCTTTTCTAGAGGCAGTGCGAGATAAAGATTCGACCGTCATCGGCTCTAGGTTATATTCAAAACAGGTAAACAAGACCTTTCTTTTAGCAGGCCGTATGCCATCAACAATCAATGGTATGTCGTGTCGAATACGCTCCACGGCATACGACCTCACTTCAATATCACAGAAATAAGCAATTCTAATTTGATTGTCTCGTGGATCAAGCAACTTGTCATATTGAAATCAAAGCGAAAAAATTAAGTTTAGTTCATATAATATACAACAGAAATTTTAAATTCGTGCCGAATCCATTTCTTTTTTCAGCTCAATCGCAGCATTGTCGAAAGCAACTACAATCGCCTCATCATCTTGCTCATCTGTCCGCACAAATCTTTTCTTGTACTTCTCTGGATTGTTGAAATACCATTCCATTTCCTCGCAAGAGGATGATCCCAGTGCTATCAGATTGATGAAGTTACGATTGTTGGCATTGAGTTTCGCAAACCTGCGAACAAAAAGACAAAAAAGTTAAGGAGGACTTGGGACTCAAACTGCTCACCAATTTTCCACAGTCAATTGCAGCCTCTTCGGCGCAGTTGTCGAGCCACATCCTCCGCCGGCTCTTCTCCAAATATCCATTATAGATGAAGCTCTGTCTTGGAGGTGATTCGTGAAACAACGAGAGGCAATACAGATGCGAGAGAGAGAGAGAGAGAGATGAATCGTCTATGGGAAGCTGGATTGACCGAGCCTAATGGCATAGGATAAACGGAACATATAAGGGCTTACAAGTAATTTTCATTAGCATATGCGTGTGACAAGGCAAATTAGGATTGGGCCACGTTATCGAAAAAAGGCAAGTTGTTTGGTAATTCAGTTTTCAGCTACAACTATGTGGCTTCGTAGAAATTCTGACTAATTTTCGTAATCTTATGCAGAAACACCTATTAGAAGGTATGAAATAGGATTCGCTGTTAGCATAAGAGATGATCAAATTCTATCGGCAAATGCATGACGGAGAGATAAATTGGCGGCTTGGCAATAAACGTAAAGAATTTTTTTTAGAACTAAAATCAAAATGTTATAGAGGACCAAAGACTTCCAGCCGAGTCACCATTGCGTGCAAAGTATAAACATATTCAGAATGTCATTTTTGGTGTTTTGATGAACGAGACCAAATGCGATGTACAACGGACCGTGAAATAAGGGAGCACATAAGTCTGCTTGAGTAAACTGATGTGGAAGATCTATGGAAGGCGGATCTCAAAACATTTCAGACATTTTACCAAACGAATTAAAAGTGGTTAAAAAACCAAAGGGTGCTTCAAGCGATATGATAGAGTGGGACCCCTTGATTAAAGATGGTAAGATCAAGCACGCTCAAATATTGGCTTCGTTTGGGTAAGTTAGATTAATGGATACATAGATTATCCAAAATCTAGCTGAAAAATTGGATTTTTGTGGGTGAAAAAACGAATCCGACTCGAGCACAACCAGTACGGACTGGGCACCAGCCGGATCCGTCAAGGGCCATACCCGGGTCCGGCCAGCTCTGACTCATATTTGGCCATGCCCGACCCGGATCCGGCCACTCTCGACCCGGATCCGTTTATGTTTTTGGAAGTAAAAATATATAAAAATAACCGTCTCCAATTGGGGTGCATTTGCTAATAATCATTCCAATATTCTCTCGACCTCTCATCTCACATTCGTTCATCCAAACACCCCTATTACAGGTGAGTGACGGCAATCGGGTACACATAAGGCACTACAGGGACCCTATACCCAAACGGGTTTTATGTCTACCTAAACCCGAATCCGAACCACCTGAACATGATTTTATATGTACTCAAATTTATCCAAAAAAAATTCATGCTACATGGCTTACCCCAAAATCCATACCCGAGTTTATCCCTACTCCTAAACATACCCATTATGTTTGTTGAGAGTATCTATACGGAGTAGGACCGCCATTCGGGCGGGTTGGAATGGTTGACACCCTTACCCCAAGCTCAAGCCCGAGTTCCGTTAAAGTTGCCCGAATTCAACTCAGGTTGGTCGGGCTGAGTCGATCCTCTCCGGTTGGACTTTCCTCCAATCCATACAGTCCTATTTAGACCGTCAAATTAAATCCCTGGATGATGACACGTGGGCTTATTTCTTGAAAACTTACCTTCACTATATACCACTAACGGCGCTGTTTATGGGATGAGAGAGAAATATCTCAAAGTAATTGAGGGCGGTGGGAGAAATCGACGGCCACCACTGCAACTCCACAGGGGATTCTTAGATGGTCGATTTGTTCATCGGTTTTAGGTTTTAGCACCAGTGAACAATTGATATGATTATTTTACGAGGTCTTTAATTTCTTTGATTGATCCGAATTCTTCTTTGTTGATTGAAAATGGTTTATTTTTGCTTGATAATTATCAATCAATCTGAATGTGTTCGGGAAAGGGATTACGAAACGATGAAATCCAAGAAAAAATAAGTGAGTGAAGATTGATGTAGATGTCAAACAGGGGAGATCGAAGATGGTTTCACAGAAAATGTCCACCGTCTGTGAAATCATGAAAGATGTCTGGAGAAGATGAAGCCTATGAGTTCGATTGGAGATTGTGAATTGAAACAAACAGGGTCGATTCCCCTTTCTGCTTTGGAACGGTGCCCTGCCTTCTCGCTCCAGCCCAACTTCGTACTCCATGAATGCTGCTCAACCCTCTCTGTTGAAAATCAAACGGTAACGGAACGGAGGAAAGAGATCATATTAAACGGAAAAAGTAAAGCCACGTGTTGTCATCCTCCAATTTAATCCAACGGCCCGAATTGGACTGGAGGGACTGCAGCAAAATTGGACTGGAGATGATCCAAATCCCTGATATGCACCCCCTAATTCGGAGTTAAACTATGGGACTAAACCGAAATTACCAGGATATGAGGGTCGTCAATTAGAATTTCACACAACCTCTAAAGCAGTTTGACCAGAAGAGTAAGCAGTTTGACCAAGAGCTGCCAAACGATGTCGTTTCCTTCGTCTCCTCGCTACTTTCCTTCAAACCCTCTCACAGTCTTCTTCAGCTCTACTGTGTTCAGAACTCTAGATCTCATCCAAGCAAGCTCCGACCGATCCCAACTCGCCAACGCAATGACGAGTCGACTCGCTCTCGTCCTCTCCATTTCAACTCTCCTCCTCTTCTCCACACTCTCACCATCTCTCTCCAACGACGATCTCGACGAAGATCTCAGCTTCCTCGAAGCCGACGACGACGAAGATCACTCAGCGAAGCACATTCCTCACTCAGATCCCCTCTCCTCCGACGCCGACGCCGACGACGAATTCGACGACGACGACGCCGATTTCGAGAACTACGGCGACTTCGACGTCCCCTCCGGCGACTTCGACGACGACGAAGAGGAATCCTCCGGCCAGCCGGAGATCGACGAGAAGGACGTCGTCGTTTTGAAGAATCGGAACTTCAGTGACGTCATCGAGAGTAACAAGTACGTGATGGTTGAATTCTACGCGCCGTGGTGTGGCCACTGTCAGGCTTTAGCGCCGGAGTACGCGGCGGCGGCGACGGAGCTGAAGGGGGAGAATGTGACGCTGGCGAAGGTGGATGCTGGAGAGGAGAGTGATCTGGCGGAGGAGTACGGAGTGCAGGGGTTTCCGACGGTGTTTTTCTTTGTGGATGGGAAACACACGCCTTACACCGGCCAAAGGACCAAGTAAGTGATCAATTTGAAGTGTTATGCACGGCAAAACAGTAAAACTTTATTTTTTTACAGTACTCGAATGTCAATTGGGTAGTCAATTGATGATTAAATGATCAAAACCGTGCTATATTGTATTGATGATTGTTTGTATTTGAGAATGGTGAAGTGGAGAGGACTACTATTGAGGAGATTGACCTAATCACATATCAATTTTTCTGAATAAGTGCTGTTGCAAAAATGGGCTTATTAGGTAGCATTAATCAAAGCGTTTTCATAATTAGAAAGGCAAAATTACCTTCCTATGAGAGATCATCTTGTCAATGTCAATGATATCTAGTGTGGTCGTTAGTGTTCCCGTGTCCAATTTGTTTCAGAACCTGTTTGTCACTCCAGTTTGGCGATAGAGGGGTTTCAAACAATTCGAAAGTGTTTTCATGAGCTAAGGACCCTGAGTGTAATGACATTTTGCATTGGTAGAGCTAGAGGTAGTTAGTTTTCCTCTTATCCTAGATCTATAGGTTGTGGAGGGTGATCGCTTGTGTTTCAAGGTTCTTGGTAACCTTTTGTGAAGTTGGGTTCATTAATCATGAGAAGAGCTTTGATCTGCAAAAGTTCATCTGCATTTATGGTTCGTTTTAGGAGTCAGGTGGACTTGGACAAGGTGTTTCTTTTATGCTTTCTTAACTACTCTAGAGAGGTGCATCTCTGGAGGTGCGAGCCTGCACTGTTTTTTTTTTTTCTTTTTTCTTTTGCTATTTTATTTTTACCTTCATTAACACTATGCTTGGATTGAATAAATTGATAAGAGAAGAAAAGAATTTGTGAGAAATAGTTTGCTCGCCCTTTTTTGGATTAGCTTTTTGTATGAGAAAGTGAGAAATATAGTAATAAATATGAGGGAGAGAAATCTCACCGAAGGCTATTTTTGTTTCTCACCAAAACTGATGAGATTTGGTGAGAATAGAATCTCGTTGAAGTACATTTTGTGGTTATGACGACACTACCCATGCAAAAGAAATTAGAACCAAATCAATTCTTCGTTTCCATCACAACCAAAACAACATTAACATCTCCCACATATGCTTATGGTGCACGTTGAGTGCTATTTGATTTAATCCAAAAGTTTTTTTCTCAATCATCTCCATTGCCTTTCAAGGGAGTCGTTAAATTATTTATGCTAAAAATTTATTTTATATTAACGAACCTAAATATGTAAGGACCTTACTTTTACAGAGGCTTTCATTGTAGTCAAGTTGTGGGTTTTCAGTTTTTTTTAGTGTTGTTCTTGACAAAGACGAACATTGTATTGTTAAAGGTCGCAACCTGAAATGTCCACACTCCACAAATATTTTCATTTATTTTCTCATAATAAATTGATCCAAACAGAATAGACAAGAAAATATAATAATTTCCTACATTCTCACTTATTTATCCAAACACGTTAGTGAGAAAACAAAATCAAATCTTATCATTTATGTAAGGAGATACTTCTTCATTAACCTGTTAACTGTTATAGCCATATAGGAGTATTGAGTTTATTCCAGGATGTTATCATTTGTGAATGTGTAGTGAGAGGCTGTATATTAGAGTAGAATATACATTGAGAAATAATATACGCTTGTTTTTGTATTGTGGAATATGAAGTTACCCGTCCCTCGAAGAGCTAATGGTTTATCTTGATTCATGTGCAGAGAAGGAATAGTTACTTGGATAAAGAAGAAAATAGGACCTGGTGTAAAAAACATATTGACAACAGCGGATGCAGAGCGGATATTGGCTTCTGAAAACAGAGTTGTTCTGGGCTTCCTTGAATCTCTAGTGGTACAAACTCTTCCAAGTTATCAACTTCTAACGTTCTTTTTTAGCCCATGCGTTGCAGTCATTTTGACTCATTCTTATTTGCTTTTCACTTCTGCCCACCTTCTGAGTTTGGAGTCTTTAGCACTTACCACTAGCTATGAAACAATACTAGAGTACAGATCCTTTTACCAGGTTCTTAAACGGGATCTAACTGTTCTGCAGAGGGCAGAACACTTGCTCTATTTCTTACTATTCAAAAGAGGAAAAATACTTGCACTACTATTTTATCTCAAATTTCCTTCTCAGAAGGAATGAAATTTTTCATTGGCCTTGGAGTTGGCATAGGACATCAATTTAACTACATCACTAGCTTTTTCTACTACAAGATATATTAGTTAGGATTTTGTTTCCCAGATCACTTTAATGCCATTGAGGTTGATTTTTTTGTTGATAACTGTGCTGTTTTCATAAAATTGGCCCATGGTAGTTAGTTAGTATATTTAGGAATCAGGCATTCCCCCAGTTCTTCTTCAGCTATGTTATCTCCGTCCATTGAATATTGATTATTACTTCGCTTATTCGTCTTTGATAATTGTAGAGTCCTGAAAGCGAGGAGCTTGCCGCTGCTTCCAAACTTGACGATGATGTCAACTTCTACCAAACTGCAAATCCTGATGTAGCGAAGCTCTTTCACTTAGAATCTGATGCTAAACGCCCCGCTTTGGTCTTGCTAAAGAAGGAGGCTGAGAAACTGAGTCTATTTGGTACACTTTCACACAGTAGTTCATTTATACTAGTATGAAAGAATCTTGTCAATGATTGATTTTCTGAAATCCAGATTATCCTTTGTTTCATAGATGGTAAATTTGAGAAGTCGGCAATCGTCAACTTTGTGTCCGCCAACAAGCTACCATTAGTCAACACTTTCACCAGAGAAACTGCCTCTGTGATCTTTGAAAGTCCGATTAAGAAACAGGTAACCACCTTATTTATTCTTTTCTTATGTGAAATTTCTCTATTGTGGGATATACCAATCTTTACTTTGACTGAGTTTGACACCGATATGCCACCTTTTTCCATATTGCAGGTGTTGCTATTTGCCAATTCAAAGGATTCGGAAAAAGTTATTCCAACATTTGAGGAGGTGGCAAAAAGTTTCAAGGGGAAGGTAATATTACTATTTAGGTGCAGCACTATGATTCTATGAATACTTCAGCATCAAATCTAGTGAACCATTAGTCCATGATGTACTAATATATCTTTGTCTTAAAAGTAATTGAATATCGTCAAGTGCATATATTTCTTCATGGGATCAAAGGTCAACTGATCAATCATTTTTCTGTTTGTGGTTATCTTTGTTGCGATAATTATTTAGGCCTTCTTTTTTATTTTGGATTGTTAATGAGTATCTTGGACTAAGTCATAGATAGTTTTCTTTAACAAAATATAGTAGTATAAATCTCCTTGTTGAGGGACATGGTACTAATCATTAGGTTTTTTACCATCTTATCTACAGAGCATGATAACTGTAGTAACACACTTTGTTTTGCACTTGCAGCTTATCTTTGTATACGTTGAAATGGACAACGAAGATGTTGGCAAGCCCGTAGCCGAATACTTCGGTGTAACTGGGGATTCTCCAAAAGTAAACTAACTTTTTCATCTCCAGTTTGCATATACTTCCTGTATCAGTGCTAGAATGTAGACTTGACTCACAGTGATAACTTTTCCTATCAGGTTATTGGATTTACTGGAAATGATGATTCTAGTAAATACATTTTTGATGGGGAAGTGACTTCTGATGAAATTAAGGTCTAAGATCTGATATTTTCTCATTATCTTTTATCTCTCTCAATTTTTATCAATTCTCTTCTTACAGGTTACAAAATGATAGTTGACATTGTTGTGTAAATGCCCAAGTTTTTGCAAGAGTCAAAATTTTGCTTGGACGCTAATATTGTTGGTTCGTCATCATCAGGTGTTTGCAGAAGATTTTGTGCAAGGCAAGCTCAAACCCTTCTACAAGTCAGAACCTATTCCTGAGAAGGTAAGAATTTTAATTTTTAGCCCCCTGGAATCTGTGTTCTGCGAATTCCTCCAGTCTAACATTTCTTGCACATGCAATCAGAATGACGGGGATGTGAAAATAGTCGTTGGCAATAACTTTGATGAAATTGTTCTGGATGAATCAAAAGATGTTCTTCTTGAGGTACCGTCGTATCGTTATTTTACTTGTGTCCATACAGATCATCGTGTAACAAGTAATAATCTAGCTATGTAATTTTTTATTTAGGTATATGCACCATGGTGTGGGCACTGCCAAGCACTAGAACCGACGTACAACAAACTTGCGAAACATTTACGTGGCATTGAATCTCTTGTTATAGCCAAAATGGATGGTACCACAAATGAGCACCCCAAGGCTAAGGTAATAACTAGATTAACTTTAGCGTGTTTTGAAGTTGTAGTTGACAACTTGACATTGTTTCAGGAATTGAGGCTGTTTCTACGACTTTTTTTTTTAATTATAATAACTTAAACCTGGTTAGGCTTTGGAAACCAAGAAAACCCAAAGAATGAGTTGGTAGACTGTCGAATCCGGAGCACCACCACCCGGGTATCCGGCTTATAAGTGGCCGGTGCAATTTCCCTCGAATGATGAAGTGACACATGGACAATTTTCACCAGAAAAAACCATTTTTTTCTTGTACCACTTACCGGGTCCACTGGTTTGGTCTCCAGGACATCGGTTATGGCTGCAACGAGAAAGTACTGTATTATTAAATAGAACTTTAGACAGAAAACCACCTTGCAATTTCGCTTCGCTGACACTCAGTGGCGGATGCAGGATTCGTGTGTTGCGGGGGCCAAAGAATATGACTATTGAAATGAATAAAAGACATACATAACGATGACGTATTCTGTACATTTTTTCTATTGAGAATTCACATGAACATATGTTCAGTTATACCGAACGTCTTCCCAACTTAAGCACTCTACTTTTATCGAAAGTTCGCGGTATATAGTCGTAACAATAAGAATATGAATACAAATGAAATAAAATTGAGTTGTGAGAAGACTAATTAGAAAATAATCGCACCTTTTTATTTGACAATTCTTTTTTCTACAAAACTTTATCTGACAAAATTTCTATAGACTTTTTTACGTTTTGTTTCATTAAAATTCCTTACGATAGTGGATATTTGGATATACTAAATATTTTACACAACAGTAATTCACTAGTTAATTCAGGGAATGGTAGTATATTTTCAATTGTACGAGATTGTTGAGATGTTGTACGTGAATGATATACCATTTTTAAAAATGATCAATATCTTTTCTTGTTAAGATAACGAGTAATATTTCCATTTTAATTAATACATTATCTCAAATTAAAGTACGTGGCATCAGACTACTGGCGGTTTTGGTGGAGTATAATTCACATTGCACTACTGCACGTCTAAAGTTAGTGGGGGCCAAATTCCATTACGACTCAAACTCTCGGCAAAACTTACCTATAGTACCACTATTAGGAAAAATTGTTGGAGGGGCCATGGCCCCCTCCCGCCCCCCTTTCGGTCCGCCTCTGCTGACACTTAGCTACATGCAGTATTGGTTTTTATCACTTATCGTCTCTACAGTGTGTAAAATTGCAACAATCAGGTCAAAATGGATTAAAACCCTTTAACTTGCGTTAGATAAGTGTGTGGCATTTTGGTATTTTAATAGGTGAAAAGGGACATTGTGGTCTTTTCTCCTTTGTTTTTCTTTTCTCTTTTTCGTTTTTCTCTCTTCCAATTTTATTTATCGTTTTCTTTTCTTTTCTTCATATTTATTTAACAGAAAGTTAACGGTGTTAGTCCATTTTGACCTAACTGTCGTAATTTTACAAACTGCAGAGACGATAAGTGGTAAAACTAATACTGCATGCCTAAGTGTCAGCGTTACAAACTGCAGAGACGATAAGTGGTAGAATTAATACTGCATGCCTAAGTGTCAGCGAGGCGAAACTGCGAGGGTGTTTTCTGTCAAAAGTTGTATTAAACAATAAATATTATCCGATGCCCTGGTTGCAAGACCCTGGCACAGATTTGGCAAAAAATAAAAAATACTATCTAAACAGATGGTTTTTAAGTTAAACTAAAAATTATAATCACCCAATCCAAACCAAGGTTTTAAAAAACGGAAGCGGCTGATGTATCGGTCGCGGGCGCGTGTAACGGGATCGGACTATATCGGAGGGACTGTAACGGAAAATGGGGATCGAATTTGTGAATTTTAGAAAACATTCACGGAAGTTTTCTCCGTTTTTTCACCTTTTTCCCGATTTCCCCACACGAAACGGCCGTTTTTCCCCTTTTTTCCGATGCGAAGCGGCCGTTTTTCCCGTTACCGACGCAAAACGACTCGTAACAGGAGAAACGGTCGCGCTCTCTGCCGCTTCCGTTACAACACGGCCGCTCCGCACCGCTTGCCGTTTTTTGAAACCCTGATCCAAACAAGCCCATTGAAATTTGCCATAGAAATGTGGGTGATGTAGTGAGGTTGATGTTTGACTTTGCACGGTATACGCCTGAATAACAAAGTTAGGAACAGATTGAAGAGGGAACAAAATGATGCAAAATGAAAATGGCCCTTGAATCATTCTTGCAGCATCAGATCCAGTTTACAATGTGCGGAGAAATCAAATGTTTTCTTTAAATTTCTTCTAGAAATCCTTTTCTTGATGGTTTTGCAATTTATAGAGGAAAGATGAAGGTGCAAAATCATTTTTAAACCTGTGTTACCTAAAGGTGGGCAGCATGAACCCTATTAGCACACAAATGTGCACAAAATTTATTTGGGTGAACTAGTTTGGGTGTTTTTTTAACGTAAAATTAACTTTGTAGATCGCTGGTACGAAAATTGAAGGGATTGTCTTGAAACATGATTGTTTTCTCTCTTGCAGGCTGAGGGTTTCCCCACAATTCTTTTCTTCCCTGCTCAAAAGAAGAGCTCAGAACCAGTAAGTTCTGTCTACTGCTCACTTTGTTCTGTGTACTGCCTTTTTCTCTCATCAAGACCTGGTTTCGTTACAAGTAACAACAATCATTTATTGGCATTGCAGATAACTGTTGATGCCGACCGAACTGTAGTTGGACTCTACAAATTCCTCAAGAAGCACGCGACCACCCCTTTCAAGCTGGAGAAACCTGCATCAACTCCAAAAGCAGAGAACTCTGATGACAGCAAAGGAAGTGAGAGTGGCACCAGCGATTCCAAGGATGAATTGTGAGGTTTTTGTATTATTATGTTATCATATGAACTTGTGTAGCTAGGCTATTCTCACCACAAGATGAAATAGGAGAGGATTATTATAAGTTAACAGAACTATAGTAGGAGGGCTTGATGGAGAATCTCGGAATCCAGTGTATTTTTAGTTACATTTAGTAGTGTTTTATCGGGTTCGTTTTAGCTACTATAGTTAGTCGAATTCCACTGTATTTCCCTAGAACACTCCCAAGGTCAGCAATAATGGACTACTAATCAATAAAAGGTTTTATTTTTGTTCTCTTCTTACTATTTCATACACTGAGTGTGCTTTTATTGCAATGATTTCTTCAAATTTTTGGAATTTCGTGGTTAAAATGCATTGATATGGCCATATGGGGACCAAAGAGCTTACAAGCATTTTAAGAATTTCAGTTAAGCTTCTCTCCATTTTCTTCCATAAAACAGGACACGATATTTCACTTAAATAGGCCCTCTTGTTAAGCGGTCACATCTATGCTATGCTGTGGCCGGGAGAGCACCATGTGCACGCTTTTGCAATTCGTCCTTGAAGAGAGAGTAGTACACACCTGGTTGGGGCACACCTTGTTTTTGTGTGATTCGGCGTGCAAGACTACTATTGTATGAGTACTTTTAATCAGGCATGACAATGTATTGTCTGGATATGCAATTTGCCAAGATGCAGCCATATTTTGGTTAATTGACCTCTGCATTGTTGTGAATTGTTGAAGGGACTATTCAGAGGGACAGAGAGAGGGAGGGGCAGAGAGAGAATTAGAATGAAAGGAGGAGGGCAAAATAGACATTTCACTAGTTTTCTTAATCTATGTGAGAACAAAAAATGGAAGAAAGAAGAGAAACATAGGAAGTAGTTTTGAATTTGTGATGTGTCTAGGACAGAGTAAAGTAATGAAAGAAGGACGGATGAAAACAAACGAGTAGCAGAGTAGCAGATAAGAGGAAGTTGGTTGCTCAGAGAGCGCGCGCTAGGGTGTGTACGTAACTGAGGTCACCAGAAAAGAGGAAGCTGGATATGAGACATGAAGTGTGGCAGTGGATTTCAAGCCTCTAGCATCATGAGAGGCTGTTAGTTTCACTCCGCTTCAGGCAATGACAGTTAAAAACTCAGCATATGATGTGGTCCCGAACACACCTACAGCCATCACGAACCTTCCTTGTATAAGGTGTAAAAATTCAGGAATTCTCATCTCAAAACTAATTTGGTAAGAGAGGGCGTAGCCCATGACACTACTGTTCTCTTGAATAATAATGAGCTCTCATGGTCCACGTGACTCAAAACCACATATTTATATTATGTTATGAGAATAATAGTGAGCTCGAACAATTATCACCTAATGAAATATTTTCAACTTATAATTACGAATAACTTCTTTGTTTAAGCACATTAAAAAAAAAAAAAAAAAAAAAAGCCTCCAAACCTTCTTTCACAAAATCGGTTCTTATACAAATAATGAAATGCGGATACGATGATAACTGATGTCTTCCCTATCATGTTTTTCTTCAATCGGTTACCATCTCAACCTTCCTACACTCGCGCATCTCTCATTTTCTTTGAACTGATTTAACATCCAAACTTAAAGCCCTTTTCAGCAATTAGTAAGAAACATACGCTTTTGGCAAAAAACCCTTCTATATTGGGTTAAAGACACTTTGAACCCCTAAGTTTAGGCCAAAAGACACTCGATACCCCTATATTTTGGACAATTGACCCACCACTCTTGTAACGGGAGGAACCCAAACGACGATGCAAAATGACATTTTTACCCTCATTAATTATGATAATTACCCACTATATATCCCAAACTTTTCCCTCTCTCTCCCAATTCTTCTTCTTCATCAGCACTAACCCTAGCATAGCACAATCATCTCACCTTTCTCTCTCATGTCCTCTCCATCTCACCTACGAAAGCCATGGAACCACTAGTGCTGCCACAACCCCGTCTCTCTCTTCACCTTCCTACACAGATCTACTATAGCGAACCCACAAGAGACCAGAACCGATACTGTGATAATCATCTGAAATTCTTTCTCCCCTTAAACGAACCCAAATTCAATGCCCTTCTCCTTCTCCAACTCTAAATATAGCTACCGAAATGGCCAATACAGAGAAAGGGTTGGTTGTGCTGAATCGATTTGGGGTGGCTGTGTTTGAAACAATACCCTACCTATTTCTATTTCAGATTCTCGGTGATTCAAGTTTCATATCACCAATCAAACAAAGTTACCAGGTGTGAACGATTTGCAACAATGTTGTTATGTGGTGTGGAGATAAGAAATTCAGTGTTTTGTGAGACAACTACAACATCATCATCATCAGCAGCAGCAAGCATTTTAGGCTCTCTCTTGTCATGAGACTCGCGGAAGTTCCTCTTGTTTTCATCTTTGAGTTTAACTCCAAAACAAACAAATTTACCAAGATTTAGACTTGGAGGTTGTAACTTGTAAAGTGTAATGTTTGGAACTTCCAACAAAACTAGTTTTACTTCTAGTTCTACTACTTAAATCTCATAAGATAACAGATTCAAGTTATATTACTTGAATTTCGTGTTGTTGTTGTTGTTGTTGTTGTCGTCGTCGTCTTCGTCGTTGTGTAGATTTGGGTATCGCTGAATGTTGCTGGTGGTGGTGGTGTTGTTGGTGCGGATTCAGCCATGGTGAAGAACACCAACAATGCCAACAACATGAACACAAAAGACAAATAGGGGCAAAATTGTCAAAAAATATATTAAAAACTAGCTTCTTGGACGGAATTTAACATAAAGGTGCTAAGTGTCTTCACTTTTTCCGTTACAAGGGTAGTAAGTAAATTATCCAAAACACAGACATCTCGGGTGTCTTTTCGCCTAAACATAGGCGTGGAAAGTGTCTTTTATCCTTCTACATTTCCATTTCCATCCAAACACCGCCACTCCACTCTCACTTACGCAACCTCCTCTTCCGTTCACACGAATAACGCGTTCTTTCTTTCGATTTCTGGAACCCTTCAAATCCAATACTCCGCCCCCACACCATAACTACAGTACACTCCCTACGTGTCAAAACCTCATTGCAGAATCAATAATTAGTTACGGGATCGAAATTCTAGGCACGATCTTCTCCTATAGATCTCCTCCAATTCTCTCTATTCCTCACCTTTTCAAATCTCTTTCTTCTTCCATTCCTCAGATCTCTCTCTCTCTCTCTCTCAACCGCCGTTTCTTCTACTCCATTGTCATCAACCTCCATAGATCTGAGACCATTCGAAACGATTCTTCAGATCGAGAAGCGTTTTCAGCAATGGCGAAGTTAGTTGTCCTTCTCTTTGCTCTTCTCCTCTCAGTCCAACTCTCATTCTCTGCAGATCTACATTCTCCGAGTCCTTCTCCTACATCCGACGCTGCCGACGCCATATCTCCGTCGACGGCCGCTCACTCTCCGTCGCATTCACCTGAATCGAGTGCTTCGCCTCCTGCACCGCCGACGGCCGCTCACTCTCCGTCTCATTCTCCATCTCCGTCTCCATCTGCGGACGCATCTTCGCCGTCGGCGGATGCGGAGAAATCGCCGGCTCCGGCGCCGACGGAGCCAGCGGACGGAGGACAGAAGAGCAGCGACATCACTGCGAAAGAGAACGAGTCGGGAGATTCGAGTGGGATGAGCAGAGGACAGAAGGCTGGGGTGGCGTTGGGAGTGATTGCCGGAGTAGGTCTGGTGGTGTTTGGAGGGATCTTGTACAGGAAGAGGCAACAGAACATTCAGAGAGCTCAGTACGGGAACGCAGCCAGGAGAGAGCTTCTCTAGGTTTTTTATTTTTACATGGATTCGATCTCTACGTGTCTATTTTGGTTTATAGATTTCCATTGATTTATTATATCACCACCACGGATCTTTCTGTTAGTGTAACTTCTTTGAATTGAATCTTTTGATGATGATGATTTGTTTGATTCATTCAGTAGTTATGAGTTTTGGAAATTCGTTCGATTTAATAGTTTACTGTTTTGGGAGAAGTTGGTTAATAATATAATTGAATTCTGAGTTCATATATCAACCGTTGCTTTTGCTTTGGCCTCTTGCTGATCAATTAATACCAATATATTCATCAATCAAGTCTCTGAAATATTAATGCGTCAGTTGGTCAGTGGTGGAATCGAAGTAATTTGATTACATCTGAAGAGTTATATTCTAGAGGAGGAACATTGTTTTGTTGAAGGTCCATCTTAATCTATTGCTTAATTTGCTTTGTTTTGTTCCACCAAATTCCAAGAGAACTTCTCCTTAACAGCCCATGGTTGTTTCTGAAAATTAACTACTCCGATGCAGGGAAAATATATCAGTTTAGGGTGATGTGAACAATGAGGAACTGCATGTGAGTGCTAGCTTAGTGACATAGAGTTTATGGTATTTATGAGTATGTTCTATGTTATTGGCAAAAGAAATGAGGAAATGTTACCGTGTCCGTGTTGAAACTAGGGAAGCAGTAGATATGATATGGACAGTGGCTCGGAAATGTGATCTAAGTGAAGCAACATTTTATTTTATTTTTGATGACGTGAGAACCCGACTGGGTAAATTCTGTTCTAGTTCAATAGCCTGCGTCAAGCCACACCAAAGAGGTAAACTACTCTTTTGACAGACTCGCAATTGAAAAGGTCATTAGGCTGACTTGGGTTATCCCAAAGTTCAAACTCAAGACCTCAAGGTAAATGTCCAAAATTTTCTTAAGAGTGCAAACCTGACCAACTCGACTACACCCGAATGGGTAGCATTTCTTTTATTAATGCTACTGCATGTCAAATATAGGTTAGATTTCGAATCTCATCAATGCCGTCCCAGTTTGGCTGGCCAGTTATGCCATATGGATGGCAATGCTGGTCTAATTTTCATTACCTCGACCCGGTTCTGCGCCGGGGTGGTGTCTTAATATACATGGGGTACCCGGATTTACATAAAATTTGCCAAAGTTGCAGCGTTTGGCCTTATACCAAACATTAAGTTCTATAGTTTGTCTTTCTATTACTTCTACACGCAATGAAGATTGATTTTTGTATCATCTCAGGTGAGTTGGAACGATGATACAGAATTATGCTTACGTGATGCGCTGGTTGTACCAGTGCATATAATAACACATAATGACGTGATGCACTAGTGGTGCTCCGTGACTGTAACCATGCATACAAATCTGGTGGTCTGCAGAAAAAGGTGCTCACTCGTTCCTGGTTGAGGATTTTCTAGAAAACTTCATTCCTCATCCTCCACTACAAGGAGACCCAAATGGCCTTTCATTATTCTGATATCGTACTCGATAGTAACTGAAAAAAAAATAGTGTTTACCCTCCATGTTATTGATACTACAAATTGGAATAGCCACTAATATAATTTCATCTGGAACTACTGTATGCTGCATCCCTCCCTCTAAAAACTCGTTAACTACTTAATTAATACCTTGTGCGCGACATGGAGGTACACCAATTTCAACGTTTATTTGTTTGCGTCGTATTGGAGATATTATTGCTTTAGCTCATTCTTCTTCGGCTGGTGGGTCCACCCAACGGCCGTGATCTTTTATCAGCTGGATCAAAGCATCGGTTGCATGCTCCATTGCAATGCCTCGCTTTAGCACCGTCTGTATACATACAAACAATAAAACCCATAAAACGTTAGTAGTGACGTTAAAATTGTCGAGTCAGAATGAATTCAATTCTTTAACCTAGCTTGCGGATAGCAAAAACCAGGATACAGTGTCACAACTGGGTTCAGAGCAAATTATGGTACTAAACATTGGCATGGTGTTGGGTATCATGTGTGAGCAGTTTGTCCCACATCGGGATGGTGGACATGAGGTTCATGGTTAATATAGTATGATTTGGGCCCTAACTCATAAGGTTGACCTTCTGGGTAAGTGGGTGTCCCAAATCATACTATGGTGCTCGTCTCTCGCGGTGCTTAATCTCCCAATAAGTGGTATCAGAGCCGATGGTTCGTGCGCGCTGCCGTGGTGAATCAAGGGTGAGATGTGCGGTGTTCTCATGGATGGGTCTTCCATGAATGGTGGACCAGGTGTTCCTGCAGACGGTCAAATTCCTGTGTTGCTCCAGCAGGTGGTCTGGCAGATGGTGGTCCGGTGCACTCTCACAAAGGCGATTCCAAGAAATTCGGCGAATGCTTCCGGGCGTGGGGGAGCATGTTGAAGGGCTCACATATGAAGGGGGAGATTGTTGGGTATCATGTGTGAGCAGTTTGTCCCACATCGGGATGGTGGACACGAGGTTCATATATTATAAATTAAGACGGTTGACTTTAAAATGTCTTTGAGACCGTTAGATTGAATTAACCCTAGCCATTAGATCTCATCTACCAGTCACTTAACTACCCACAACTTAACTATCCACTTAACTACCCACTCCTTTTATCATACTTACAAAAGATGGGCTTCATTTGTTCCTGATTATTTAATACAATTATTTTTGTTGTCTTCGTTTTCTGCCCATGTTTGTAGATGAAAATACTCATTTTATTTATGACATTACAATAGGTGAAACGTGTTTTTGGGTAGTGCGCTCGGGCACGGGCAATCCCCTAGTGGTTAATAGAGTATGATTTGGGCTCTAACTCATAAGGTTGACCTTCTGGGTAAGTGGGTGTCCCAAATCATACTATGGTGCTCGTCTCTCGCGGTGCTTAATCTCCCAATACATGGTTCAAGATACATGATAAGTTATAGCCTTATAGGTTATTTGAATCATAAAAAGTTGAGTCTTTTCCGGTCCTTTTTATCCGAAGTGTGACCGGGTTCACATTTATTTTGAATCCTTGTGTTGTTCTGATATTTGGTTGTGTTTGTTCAATTATACCCTCACAAGCCAAAACACTGAGGAAGTCGACCCATGCATTTTTAATAGACATTGTCAAGAAATAAGCCATATATAGATCACATAAGTTTCATCTGGTATGACATGCATGGGCTTATTTGGGTAATGTGAGTTATTGTTTTTTAATAAAACAATAACGTGTTTTGATTGGTTTATAGTAGAACCCCAATAAATGAATACTCTCGAGACCAGAGAAAATATTCATTTAGTGAGGTTATTCGTTAATCGAACATTCATTTAGCCCCTTTGCTCAAGTCGGGACCAGAAAAACTAATCATTTGGCGAGGTTATTCGTTTATCGAACATTCATTTATCGAGGATTTAATGAATTATTTTAGTTGGATTTCTAGGTACCGGGCTCCTGGTCCTCAGACCAAGTACCCGGTTGTTATTTTATACAACAAAGTCAAAAGAACCAGGTCCTCATCTTCCCTAGCAGGTCCCCGGATCGACTAGCCACTAAGTACATGCCACGTGGCAGAGGCAAGTGAAACAAAAGAAAACCCATATTTTGTGAATCCAGTGCGCTGGCTGTTTCTCAATAGGAGCCGGGTACAACTACCAGCGCTCCAGTTCCTCGGTTTGTGAAACCATAAAACACCGTTTTTTAAACAAAAGAACAAATAAACCGCATTCCCAAACAGCCTCATGAACAAAAACCATTGAGGTTGACTGGCCTAAAATTTATTGTATCAACTGAATTTCTTGGTCGACCTAACGGGGAGGGCACTTAAACTACTAGATCTGCCTTTGATGAACCGATTAACATCTTTTGATTTCTCGTGACCTAGATGTAAACCTCGGTCCATTTGTGATATACCATACCCAGAATAGTTCAGCTTTCAAATATCGTCAAATAAGGAGAAGAAATGCATTACCTTTCCGACATAAAGGTCAATCTTTCCTGGAGCACCACCAACATACCCAAAATCTGCATCAGCCATCTCCCCTGGTCCGTTAACTATACAACCCATAATAGCAATCTGCGACAAAATGGGCAAGTAACAGAAAAAGTAATAAAAATATTAGACCTAATATATGAAAGTGGTTCCAAATAATCTCATGTAATCGCATAATTTCACGAGGATTTGATACTTACAGAAACACCAGGCAGGTGTGAGGTTTTTTCTCTGATTTGCGCACTTATCTCTTGAAGATCAAATAGAGTCCTTCCGCACGATGGGCACGAGACATATTCCTATAGGAAAGATAGTTTGCAAGAATCATTACAGAGGATTTGAAGTATCCGCAGAGACACATCATTCTGGTTCAGAGCAGAAACTCTTACCGTCTTTGTATTTCTCATTCTGCAACCTTGCAACAAATTGAAAGATGTACTTCTAACAAAATCAAAGTCCTGATCTTGGGCTTCTAGTAAGATACCATCTCCAAGACCATCTACTAGAAGGGCTCCTGCATTGCTTCCGGCACCAATGACTAAATCATCCCTGCAAGTAAACATAACACTATTTGAGTCCAAACAACTCCTAAATTCATAATGTGAAGTACAGTGGTTTGTTAATTACTTGTGAGTTCCTTTCGGGAACTGTATATGATGAATCACAGGTAGGTCAAGAGCTTTCTCGGAGAGAATCTCAAACAACCTGCAGTGAAGAAGACATGTGAACATCACAACCAGATTAAGAGAGGATCAAAATCTTCATTTTGTTCATTTAAACATTGGGAATGCAAACCTAAGTAAACAGGTTAACCAAGATTTAGGGAGTGAAGATTAGTCTAGTTAGTTATCAGCCAAAATCAATGCTCTACCGGGCAACATATTTGTGTATGGTCGAACATTAAAGTTCATACCTTCTAGCAGCATGCACTCTGCTGATTTTGTCCTCTGTATAAGGTAGTTCGTGGAGAACCATTGTACAGTCAATAGTTTTAAGGATTTCCAAATCTTCACCAGGCTCGTCTCCTCGTACAGTAACCACCAAGCGCGTACCTGAAAGGTGGGTTGTTAACATAGAATGGACATAGACAACGACATAAACATGTAGTGCAGAAATTTTATATGTGAGGCACCTTCTGGCAAAAGCTTGTATGCACCACTTGATAATTCGTTCAGATTTACAAGAACCATGGCATTGGGTAATGGCTTTGTAAGCTGCTCAGACAACGGAACTATGACCCCCATGCTTATATCTATGAGCCTCTTAAGAGCTAACCGCTGGTCAGTGCATAAACAATATCAGTCCCTTGTTGAACAACGGCATTTATAGCACGCATAATGAATTGAAAAAAAAAAAAAAAAAGAAAAGAGGCAGGGCCTTGTGAAATGACGGACAATGAGATGGGAGTCTTGAAGGAGTAATAGGGTGCAAGAGTTCTTACAGCATCACTGTCATCTGCTGATGGAAGCTCTCTCAACAAAATTGAGTCCACAGTTGCCAGATCCTGTGCATTGACATAAAACTCTACTTTTAGAATTAGTGCATACTTTTCATGATTAATATGCATTGCCACAATTATTTTATGTCGTAAAGAGAAGTACGGGCAGACCTTAAATGGCATCCCAACGGCAAGCTTAGTTGCAAGTGATCTATAGAGGAGCTCCGGTGTCTGGCAAATAGAGGATAATTGTTACTAGATACATCAAAATGATAATCTGAAACTATTGCGCGTGAAAAATAAATTGAAGCATTAATTTGTAATAGAAGACTTTATTCATGACATTTCGCATATAGTTCCCGAATTGTCTAAGAGCTTGAGGTGTAAATTAAGGAAAACATACAGTGAATGAAGCAAAATGCATCATATGGTAATCACTTGTGCTATCAGACCCATGTGCAAGCACTTTGATAAAGGTCAAAGCAATAAGTTTTAAGAAACATTAAGTAATGGGAAATAGGAAGTGAAGGAAGAGAGAAAACAAGTTTCAATGCAGATCTCAAGAAACAAAATTAAGGAAACTTGGAAACTGTCCAAGGTAAGAAGAGGGCTACAAAAACGGGAAAACGTGTACGTAACTACGTATGCAGTGTAATTGCTTTGTTTGTAAGGAACAGAATCTGAATGTTTAATTCTCATCACATACTCATATCTGGTATTTTTACCACATACACCGACGATTTGGCTCCTCGAAATATCTCTTAAATGGAAAAACTACTCCAAATTGACCCTCTCCAAAATATTTAGTTGTTCAACCAAAACTAATAGTAAAAATCATTTCCACCAAGCCAGGAACAAGAATTTTCACTGCATGGAAGGGAATAAGTAAAAGATACATAAGCAGAAAATCGCCCAGGAAGTTGGTGATAGTATTTACCTTCAACTGATCTAGAGAAACAGACATGAGAACAGAGCCATCCCGGTGCAAAGTACCTCTGTAATCCACCTCTTCTCCCTGCACATTATATATTTTATGATATTCAGATGCAAACACACAGAACAAAGTAAAAATTCTGCTAAAACACTGAAGTTAAAACGACCTCTTTCTGTATTGGCAATTGTCCAGTTCTACGTTGGAAATCAAAGTAAAACCTATGCTTCTCCTCAAATGGGGCCTGTTAAGACAAGACAACAGAAAGTGGCTAGTAAAACATAACCACATAAACATAAAGTGTGTAATTGACGTACTATCATTAAGGATGCATAGGAACTTACCACCCCTTTCTGAAGCTTAGCTGCTTCCATGCCAAGGTTAGCCAACCTTCTACAGGGGTCTATTTCCTCTTCTGGAGGTTCAGTAAGGGAAACTCTGATCGTATCACCCAAACCATCCTGTATGATTTCACTAGGTTCAGTAAATACTCGGTAACTGTTAGAATGCATGGGGTTCCACCTCAAAACCAATTGCCGATGATAGGGAGTGACACGGGACGTAATCAACTACACACACAAGGCTCCAAACATCCTGATGTGGGGCGAATCTCAACGGTAACATTGACTTTATTGGCGGAGAAACAGAAAATGAGGTCAAGATTGCAGATTTTTCCAACAAATAAACCGATGTACGTAATTCAACTAAATTATAGAAGCAAGAAACAATATAGAACTTAGTAACCACCACATATTATAGATTATGTGCAAAATTATAAATTGAAAAAGAGATTTTAATCAACCAGCAAATTCCAAAAGAAAATCATCATCTGAAGTCGTGAACAGAGACCTCATTAGGACACTATAAGGGTTGTAATGATAACATATATATGAGCACAACTGGTAGATCGCATAAGGAATAGAATAATTTAAGATCACCTGAAGAAGAGTTCCGATTCCAATCGCAGATTTCATCCGTCCATCTTCACCCTCGCCGGCTTCAGTGACTCCCAAGTGCAACGGATAATCCCATCCTTGAACATACATTTCAGCTAAAAGCAAACGGTACGCCTGGACCATGATAACTGGATTGCTCGCTTTCATTGAAAATAGGAAGTTATGGTAATCCAACTTTCGGCAAATTCTTGCAAATTCAAAAGCAGACTCGACCTGTTTTAAGCCATCAATGAATTAGTTGCACTATTAACAAAGAAAGAGGTCACATGGTTATAGCATTATGATTGAGTATACGCACCATGCCCCTTGGAGAATCCCCATAATAGCTCATAATGCGATCTGAAAGGCTACCGTGATTAGTTCCAATACGCATTGCCCTTCCATACTTCTTACATTTCTCCACCAATGGAGTAAAGACCTGCCATTTATTAATATAAAAATCATGAGAAGGTTATGTCACATTAACCACTATCCTTGTACCCCAGATGGCCTGTCACGGCAAAGCAGCATAATCCCAAAACAACCAACAATATGTTAAGTATAGCCGTAATAATGAACACAGCTCAAAATATTTCAAAACATAAATAATTTCTAGACAATATTGTTGCCTCCTTAAAAACAAGCACTGAAGCCCATCATGGGAGTAACAGAATCACTTTGAATGGTATGGTATTTGAGTAAGGTTTAGGTACACAAATATAGTTAAATGCATAAGATGACTGTTATATTATGAGACAGAGTCTTAAAGGCTTGTTAAAGGTATGATCGACCTTCAACCTCACATCATCATCAACCCCCCCCCCCCCCCCCCATTGATCTTTTAACTAAGAGTGATTTCATGCTTTTAGTGCTTCGCAGAAGTGGATTTGAGGGAGCCAGGGAGGGGGGAATGGAGCATGTTAGTGAAAACAAGGGAAAGATTCAATTGTTTTCAGGCTTCTTATTTGGTAGCTTAAGTCATTCTGGTTTGGCGTTTGATGACCGCAAATTCCAGTTGAAGAATGCTAGTGTCTGAGAATAACAATAAATCTAGATTCTACAATTACTTCATTTTGCTGGGTCAGATGAACACAAAATGTGATATGGCCTGACCTGCTCAATATGCTCGAGTTCTTTTTGATAATCGTCTTCCCCATACTCCAGTATTTCAAACTGAGCTCGCCTATCAGCTGCAACCAATCATTATGTTATACCTCGGATCAAATTAAAATCTGTAACGCTTTAAAAGTGGTAGATTGAGTACCAAAGTTTCCTGGGTTGACCCGTATTTTGTCAAAGCATTCAGCAACACGCAGTGCAACTGATGGAGCGAAGTGAATGTCCGCTACTAGAGGAATATTGTAACTGCATAAAATGGACATAATAATATGACATGCCGCTATGCAATAGTAGATTCAGAACTTCCATAACTTTGAACAGTACAGTTATCCGCATAAAATGGACATAATAATATGACATACTTCTTTTGAACCAAGGAATTTTTTATTTCAAAACAAGCATCTGCTTCTCTCTTGCCCTGCACCGTTATCCGAACAAGATCTGCGCCTCTGTCAGCTATTCTCATCACCTAGCAATAAAAATGGACAACCTCTATAATGAATATCACGTATAACATCTATGTCTCCAAACTTTTGTTCACATCTTATGCATACAATTCATGACACCAAAAACAAATATTGGGGGAAGGCATCCATGAGTGAAATCTCAGGACTCAATATCTTAAGAACACGAACACAGTCCTACTAGGTAGCACCATTAAAATCCAAATTGAAATGACATATATACCAAGATTGTTAAAGGGTCCATCAAACATAGTGAAGAAAACCCTACAATTAGCAATGAAAGTGGATCCACACTTGGTTTTTTCCTTTCAAAAGATGCCACAGTGTTTGATCACAACAAATCAAGAACCAACAACTAAAGCGACGAATGAGTTAGTCGGCAATATTTATGTCTGGACAGTCGGTATTCCTTTGAATACTAACAAACAAACTAGATATGCAACAACAAACATCATCTGCACCATTATAGTACTGCAGCATTTAATGGCCCCTTAAAGACCTACAACAAGAACTACCATACTTTTTCATTTTTCAGAAATAACATACGGTTAGGTAAAGAATCATTAGAAGAGAACCTGTTCAACAGTTGCTGCAACGTCCTTAGTATCGGTGGTGGTCATCGTTTGGATTCTTATAGGATGCTCGCTTCCAATAGCCACATTCCCAGCCATAACGGTGCGGGTTTTCCTCCTGACAGTTTTGTGAATCGATTCACAATACTTTTGCCTGGGAACTACATCCACAAATCAACAGAAATCAGATATCCGATATCGCAAATTCCTCTGGATCAATTAAAAAAAAATACACCTAAATTTCAGCATCAAGAATAGTTTAACAAGATAATTGTATCACTGAATTGATTGTCTAACATGTATAATCATCAAGGAATTGGAATTATCACATTGAGATTTAACTCACTCTGAAGAAGACTAAATTTTACAGGAATTAGGTATACCTAACAAAGGGCTGCCTTCTGAAGCAGGTTGAAGCTCAGCTAATTCAGAGCCAGGGTTTGAGTTTCTGATCACCACCGACACCTTATTCCGGCGAGACCTACTCCTCTGCAAATCAGAAACCCTAACGAAATCCATGCTCTTCACGAATCCAAGTCCATTTTCTCTCCTCTTCACACCAGTAAAACTAGCCGGAACAACACTTCCAGTCGCCATCGCAAAACAACACCAATTCACGACCTCTCACTGTCAAATTCAACCGAATCAGTCACAGCAATCAATTCAACAACTCAATCATAAGAAGATTTCAAGCAAACGCTAAATTTGTTCGCGAAGAGCGAGTTAATCGGAGTGATTTGACTCACCTCGACGTGAGTCAAATCGTCGTTTTGTGGCGAGGCTGTGAATGGAACGAAGACAAAATGCTGAGAGTGAGTTTCTTCTGTATTTAATACTTCACCATTGGCGAGAGCATCAGCAAGAAGAAGAAGGCCCGAAGGATTTGACCCATACGAAACGAAGAAGCCAAATAACGATAAAATTTTGGGTTTATTTATGAATAGGCCCCTTTAGTGTTTCGGTTTCTCATATTTGCCCCGTGTATATCTCCTACCTAACTCACCCTATCGCCGCCGGTTTTGCAGCAGGAGCACTAGATTTGTTCTTCTGTTGCAACTAATTGGGGAACAAAATAAATCACCTAAATATATTATGTAAGTGAGTATGAAACAATTGATCTGGTCGGAATTGTGGAAATGGAAAGTGTTGTCTTCTGTAAAATGTTGCCAAATTGAGTTAAATGATTTGTTGCTTGCTATGTAGAGAATCAAGAAAGAATTAAATACTCATTTTAGTTAAAACATGTGTCGTGCTTTGAGTGACGGATATTTATTTTTTTTATGATTGTGGCGTGGGAATTCGCAACCGCCACTCTTTGAATGTGCGCAGGATAAATTCTCATTGTAGTGCAATAGCCAGCAAATCTTACTAGAGAGGTAAACCAACATGAGAAAACTCAGACTGAAAGGCTTGCAGTTGAAGAGGCCCCAAGATTTGAACTCAATTGTCCAAGTTCTTAAGAATGCTAATCGAACCAACTCAATTACACCCCGATTGGTGATATTTATATTTCTTGAGAGAGAGAGAAATGTTATGCCTTACGCATTTATATTTATCCTTCAATATCACGGCCTATGTTGGGCTCTTAATAAAATTGAAGAATATTTAAAATATATTAAAATAAATAATTATCGACAAACATATTGACACATAAGTAATATAAATATAGGGGTGAGAAATAAATTGTAAAACATAACTGCATTCTTTTTTAGGGACAAAATTTAAATTAGAAGCCAAAATGCTCTAAATCATAATACAAAACGCCATTAGCCCATACCCATAAATCGTTCCCAGCTCTTTAAATTATTTTTCCATGCTACCGAATTCTTCCACGTTCCACAATGAGAGTTTTGATGCAACCGCAACTAGTTTCACCGGGAGAGTACCATCGGTGGTGTCGCAACTGTCAAAAATCACCTTCGGGCAGTCCTTATTATGTAATCAAGCCGACTCAAATTAAAAACAGCACTCTTTGAATAGTAAATAAAAACGTTTCTAAAGGCTTGCTACTAAATATATGAGTATTATTCTATAAGTCAAGACATATGTTCACATACATATTATTTTGTGAATGATACATTTTTTAGTATTCTGTAATCTTCTGAAAGTACACCAACATATCTTTCAATGGACTCGTTATGACCACAACCAGCTTGTCCCAAAAAGAATTTAACACTACAAAAACATATGGACCACGAGACCTAAGCCCACAAGAACCAACTTCATGTGGTCCAGTTTAAGGTCAGACCTAATTAACCAATGAATCGACGTAGAACCACTCCACAGAAACATATTGTCGCTTTCAAGCCTCTTTTTCTCTCTCACACACGTTTCTCTTCCTCTTATCTCTGCATCTGACGCTAGTTAGAAGCAATGTGCAATGCCATCTATCATTTGCGGTTCAATGACTATCAATGTAACACCCCCAAAACCGCCAGGCCGGAAGGCCGAAAAGGCCGACCCGGTAGCCCAGGGATGTCACTCCGTACCCGAGATTAAACCCGGATACAAGGAGATTTTATAACAGAATATCCAAACCAAAATCCATAAAATAATTAATTAAAAGTCTTGCCACAAACATGGGCATTATCTAACTGAAACTTAAAACTACTTGATGAAATAAATCTAAATGTGATATTTAAATTACTAGAGTGGTGCGTCTCGATTTCCCCCAAAAGTCATGCTTCCACCTAAACCTGTGGTGCGGAAACAAAAAGAAACACCACAGTTTTCAAAGTCAGCGGAAAATACTGAGTAAGCAACACCCAAGCATGTAAATAGATTATGAAGCAGTTTATAAAAGACACATAAGTTTGAAGAGTAAAGTATTTGAGTAAGAGTATAAGTATGAAATAAGAATTCACAAATCTTTTCCTTTATCACTTCACTTGTGGGGAAACATTCCCAAACTTCCTCATTTGTCCAATCGGGACTTCCAATTCTCAATCATAAAGGTCCATCATTCATAAAACATATATTACCATGTTGACACGGGGGAGATCTACTAATAACTGGCTACCAGACCATAAGTGTCGACACCCCCCCTAAGACTTCTTGCGACCAGAGAGGTAAGTACTGGAGCGAACTCGGGGCGGTTGTGACCGAGCAAAATAAAATAAAGTGGGTCGAGAGACGTAGTCCACATCGACCAAAGCTCAAAACATTGATCCCCGGTACAACTATTCCACTTTACGTCTTTACGTCTTATTAATCATGTGATAGTTGTGATAGAATCACCTTTGTAAAATCAGTAAACTTCCTCAAATAAACAGTTCAAGTAGATAATCAAATTTGAGACAATAAATCACAAAAGCAGTTTAGACACGAAAGAAGGTATGGGCGCTAGGCCTGGCATGTTTACTTACCTCAACAAATAGAAATCACAGCAAATCAATCGTAGTATTCGAATCATCCTTCGTCGGAGAATTCGTTTCCCGAACTGAGCAGAGGACGACGACGATGGTGAAGACCGGAGGTGGCTCGCGATGGTGGCGAAGGAGGAAGCGGCCGACGGCAAGGGCGGCGGAGACGGCGACGAGGGAAGACGCCGGAGACGGTGGAGGCGTCGGACGGGGCGGTCGCGGTTGGGTTCGGTTCTCCGGACCCGGCGGGTTTTGCTTGGAGATTCGAACGGGAGAGAGAGCGAGAGATTGAGAGGGTCGTGGTGAGTGATGAAATCTGAGAATCTTTGATGGGCTTATATAGGCGGTAGGAAGAGAATTTTCCGGCGAAGAGGAGAATTTCGGGTTTGTTTCGATTTTGTATCGGGATGGGAAATTGGAGAAATTGGGTTTGCTTGAAGCTAAATATTCGAGCTTTGTCAAGTTTGCAGTTGATTGGGACTATTTGGTGGTGATTTGGCGAAGATTTGAGGCGGTGGTGGAGTTGTGGCGGCGAAATCGCCGGTGGAAACTCTCCTGCTAGTTGCAGGAGAGGAAGAAGATGACAATTATGTTTAAAAGACACTTTCACCCCCCTTAGTTAGTTAAAAGACACTTTTTACCCCCCAGAATTATATTAACTGCATTATTTAAGTTACGAAAAAGACATTAAAGCCCCCTAAAGCTTAAAACAATAAAAATTAACTTTTAAATAATTAAACTAATACTCATAGCTTATACTAACATTATTTTAACACCTAATATGGTTATAAAATACCCGTTTTAATAAATTAAAACTTAATATTTGTTAAAAATACCCGTTTCTAAATAACGGGGTATTTCATCCTTCCCCCCTTAAAGAAAACTTCGTCCTCGAAGTTTAAACCAAATTCTAAACAACACTAAGGTATGAGTCTCCACTCTAGGGCATACTACTAATGACTACTAAATGCAAACCTAATGTCATGCACGATATGCAATATGCTATAAGGGTAACTTACAATATCGTATCTAAAAACCGAATGATTACATCCTCTCCCCCTTAGAGGAGTGACGTCCTCGGAACTCAAAATATCTCGTCGAAAGGTGAGGACGATTCTTCCTCATACCATCGCTTGCTTCGACTTGGTAACAATACTTTAATGAAAAGAGAAACTCCAATATTCTTTGATAAACTATTCCAACTAGAATTCCAAAAAATCCACTTTCCTAAAAACTTGAAGATAGGTTCAAAAAAAATAAATTTTCTAATATTCGAAAAACTAAAAGACACGAGTCTCAAAAACGCTTCCTAGGCGAGGGTGGGCGGGAAACTACTATCGTCCATGCTAATTCTTTAATTTATCACTTCTCCTGGGTCCTGTTCATCACCGCAATCCGCGCAACATTCCCATTCTGTGTAGTGGTTGCTGTTGTACCAGCTCCATTGTTGTTGTTGGCATTAGCTGGAGCGTTGTTGGTTCCCCCACTTGACGGTGAACGACACTCATAAGCGCGATGACCCCTCTTTCCACAGTTATTGCAAGTGACTAAGTTTCCTGCACAATCTGTTCCGGGATGGTTCTTGTTGCATCGTTTGCAATAGTGGCGTCGAGGTGGTTCATCTTCATTATTCTGCTTGTTGCCACGGTATTGAACCTTGTTACTTCCTCCATTGTTCGACTTGAATTTCTTGTCCTGTCCACCATTGTTGTTTTGACCCTGGTTGCTACCATTACCTCCTGCATTCTCAATCTTGCGCTTTCCACGATTCTCGTCTTGCATCTCTTGGATACGCCAAACAGATGCAGCTCTATCATACACCTCTTGGAGAGTATCATAGGTTCTGCACATTAAGTCTTTCTGCAGATGGAGTTGCAGACCTGACATAAACTTCCTAACCTTTGTTGCCTCATCAGGCATAAGGGTTCCTGAGAATCGGGCTAATTCCATGAACTTCTTGAAGTACTCCGTTACAGAATCACTTCCCTGCTTCAAGTTCACAAACTCTATGTATTTCTGATCTTGGATATGAGATGGGTAGAAGCGAGTGCGAAGAGCAGTCTGAAGAGCTTCCCAATTAAAGTTGGGTTGAGCCAAGAAAGCTTGACGCGAGTTCCTCCGCCAGATGTTTGCATCATTTTTCAGGTAGAGCGCCGCGCAAACTACCTTGCGGTTGTCAGGGCACTCAACCAATTCAAGGATTTTGTCCATCTCATCGATCCAGTCTTCCAGCTCCACTGGATCCTCATTGCCTATGAAATTTCCAGGCTTCATGTCAGACACCTTCTTTGCCCAGTTGGCTGCATTATGATCTCCATTGTTCATATTCTGAGCCATCTGAGTAAATTGGGCAAAGAATTGCTCCATGCTGTTGTTGTTGTTTGGGGCTGCCATTGGGACTTGACTACTTCTCCTGGTGTAGTATTGGTGTGATCTATTAGCCATAATCTTACACTATAACCTATTGTATCATTCATACAATACACTAAAGTATAAATAAATAAAAAAATGTAATACATGGCATATAATAAGCAGCCAATCAAGTAATATAACACATTGATCATCAAACAATTAGTTTCACATGCATTTGCACACAAGCCTTGAAACAACCCTGGAACCTACAGTTCCCTGCTAGTACAACCAAACGATAATCCAAGCGCATTTATTTAATAAAAACTGGAGAAATCCTCCAACAATAGTTTTGAAAGAAATGACAGTGTTCGAATCTAAATTCTGAAACAAAAGCTTCCTAACATAAATGAAATACTTCCTAGCTGCTTGATCCTAATCTTCAATTCACGTGTGCGCGTTCCCCCACTTTATTCATAACCTGCGGGTTTTCAAATAGCAACAGCCGACCGCAGAAAACGTTTATCAGTAAAAACTGAGTAAGCATGTAACACCCCCAAAACCGCCAAGCCGGAAGTCCGAAAAGGCCGACCCGGTAGCCCAGGGATGTCACTCCGTACCCGAGATTAAACCCGGATACAAGGAGATTTTATAACAGAATATCCAAACCAAATCCATAAAATAATTAAGTAAAACTTAAAAACTTGTCTCGCCACAAACATGGGCATTATTCCAATCTAAAATTTAACTACTAAATAAAACGATTCTAGATGTGAAATTTAAATTTACTAAAGTGATGTGTCTCGATTTCCCCCAAAAGTCATGCTTCCACCTAAACCTGTGGTGCAGAAACAAAAAGAAACACCACAGTTTCCAAAGTCAGCTGAAAATACTGAGTAAGCAACACCCAAGCATGTAAATAGATTATGAAGCAGTTTAAAAACGACACATGAGTTTGAAGAGTAAAGTATTTGAGTAAGAGTATAAGTATGAAAAAAGAATTTACAAATCCTTTCCTTTATCACTTCACTTGTGGGGAAACATTCCCAAACTTCCTCATTTGTCCAATCGGGACTTCCAATTCTCAATCATAAAGGTCCATCATTCAGAAAACATATATTACCATGTTGACACGGGGAAGATCTACTAATAACTGGCTACCAGACCATAAGTGTCGACACCCCCCTAAGACTTCTTGCGGCCAGAGAGGTAAGTACTGGAGCGAACTGGGGGCAGTTGCGACCGAGCAAAATAAAATAAAGTGGGTCGAGAGACCGCAGTCCACATCGACCAATCTTAAAACATTGATCCCCGATACAACTATTCCACTTTACGTCTTTACGTCTTATTATCATTTCATGTGATAGTTGTGATAGAATCACCTTTGTAAAATCAGTAAACTTTCTCAAATAAAAAGTTTAAGTAGATATTCAAATTTTGAGACAATAAATCACGAAAGCAGTTTAGACACGAAAGAAGATATGGGCGCTAGGCCTGGCATGTTTACTTACCTCAACAAATAGCAATCACAGCAAATCAATCGTAGTATTCGAATTATCCTTCGTCGGAGAATTCGTTTCCTACAATTCGATAATATCTAATCAATTATCGCTAACACACAAATACAAACAAGTGCTATATGCAATGCAAGTGTAATCCCCTTATTAACTCTCCCCAACCTTGCTAACGTGAACAACATCTTTTATAATAAAATACGCTTTATAAAGTTAACGTTTATTATTTGTAAAAACATACTAGACTATAATTATATAAATATAACTTATAAAATTAGATAAACTATTATTTTTATTATTTAGAGTAGAGAAACATATTATTTTACCCCAAAAATACTTTTAATTCAAATAGTAGTTTCTCCCAACCAAACAAGCCTTAGTAGAGAATATAAAGTACAAAACTAGCTAACTTTATTTAAAAGAAATAACAAATTTATTAATGGAAAATAACTTATTCTAATTTGTTACAAACTTATAAAAAATAAGTAAGAAGAATATACTTTTATTTTGGAGTGAAGATGAGTAAAAAAAATGATCTTAAACTTGTATAAAAATAATTATCTAATTTTTACTACTATAAAGTATAACCCAATAATATTATTCTTCAAAAGATTAACCTTTAAACAAGAAAATAAACTTCCTAAATAAATAATTCACAAGTGTTTTAATAAGGCTTTCAAACCCTCAAAACTTCTCTTTCAAATTTTAAGTGTAGAGTAGTAAAAAAAATAGTTGCTAGCTATGAGACCAACTAAATACTAACAGCTAGCTTCAACCACTGGGCCACTGCCCATTCTTGTGTTTCTACCCAGATAATATTTTTATAACTCTAACAGTTAACTAATGTTAATAAAAAAAATAAAAGAAACAAACATAATGGAAAACAAAAACGGGTCTGCTCTCTTCTTACCCGAACAGAGCATGAAGAAGATGACGACGATGGTGGCGACCGCCGGCGACGGTCGACGGCGGCGGCTGGGCGGCGCACGGCGACGGGAGCGGCGGCGGGGAGCGGCAGTGCGGCGGTTGGGTCCTTTAGGCAGCCAACGGGAGAGAGAGAGAGAGAGAGAGAGATTGAGTGAGAGAGAGAGAAATTGAAGGAGAGATTGAGAGCTATGAATTGGTATGAGAATTGCTCTGAGATTGGGGGGTTTATATAGGCTAGAGGGTGAAGAATTCAACCTCCATGAGGAAACCCACTTTGAAAACTTCAATTTTGAATCGGGACCAAAAATTGGTGAAATTGTAAATTATCGAGCTTTGATGAGATTAAATCGAATTGGGATTGAATTGGGACAACAATCAAGAGTTTTGGTGAAGATTTGAGGTGACGGTGGTGTTGGATTCGGACATGGAGAGCTTTCTTCCCGTCCATGGAATTGTTGGGGAAGAAGATGATAGAATTTTAGGGTAAAGACACTTTAACCCCACTAGTTTTAGGCTTAGTACAACTACTACCCCCTTAGTTAAATAAAAGACACTATATAAGTTAAGGAAAAATACATAAAAACACCTAGGTAGTTTATAACATTAAAATTAACTTTCTAAATAATAATAACTATTACCCAAACTTATCCCAATGTCATATTAACACCAAATAATATCATAAAATATAATAGTAGCATATTAACACCTATCTTATTATAAAATACCCATTTATACCTAATATTATTATAAAATATGCGTTTCTAAATAACGGGGTATTTCAAAGCATATACCACAACATGTAAAACAGAGTTTTGGCTTAAAGACTGAATCACAATATAACTGAAGTAACTTCACATTTAATCATTAGTTGAGCTGAGGCATATTAGAGCCCAGCGGGTAACGAATGCCCACAGAGAGGTCACGATGCAATAAATAATAATTAAGGTACCTCTCGGGATATCACAGTCCATCCCAATTCACCCCTGAACTAACTATGAGACCTTAAGTGTCGACACCCCTATACAGTTGTGACCCACACATGCATAGGTAGTACTCTATAGCTTTCACAATAAACATAGGGAATCGCCGACATGCTTCCGTGGCCTTAGCCATAATACAAAGGAGACTCGCCGACATGCGTCTCCGACCGTAGTCATATATAAATACAAAGGAGACTCGCCGACATGCGTCTCCGGCCGTAGCCTTCACACGCATCCTCTGTACATCGCCCCATATCATTTACCGTTCATTAATATATCACATGATCATTCTAGTAACCGCATACTTTCGAAAGAGATATTTGCAAGAGATTTTCGAAATTCAAAGCTTAAAACAGTTGCACGATATGCAAGTAACACACGCCAAACACATTTTGATAGTTGAAGGTGTTGTGCATATAAACTTACCTGGATTGGAAGAGAGACCGTCATACGAAAGCTAGTACGCAACTACTCGTAGTACGGGTCCTCAATGAACTCGCCTCCTACGAACTCGGAATCTACAATAGCAATCATTCCTAATTAACATACAGCTATCACGACAATAGTGCACACAAGTCCTACATGCAAATGCAAACGTAACCCCCACTTATGCCCAAAACTGAGATATATTATCTTTAAACATACGTTTAGAAGTTGATTTGATTAAGAGAACAATTGTTTATAAGTATAAATACTAAAACTGAAATAAAGAAATCTTTATTTAATATTATAGAAATTACTTAATGAAAATAAATATCTGAATTAAACAAATATACATATTTCGAGAATAAAAATTCAAAATTATAAAAGCTCATATATTATTCTCTAAACTGGGTTGACACGAAAAGTTATTATTTACGAGAAACATCATTTTATTTCTGAAATCTCAAACCTTAAAAGATGATATTTATATATGTAATATATATACAAAATAAGAAATATTAAATATAAGAAAAATAAAATAAATAGAAGTCAAGAATCATAATGTTATTACCAAAATATACTACTAAAGTATAAGGCACTATGTACTACTACTACATGTTATGTATAGATACTACTACTACTACCATATTATGATTAATTAAATAATTACTACTACTCCACCACTATCAGACGAGCAAAACACCTCGCCCAAACTTACACCTACACAACTCCTCAATTCCTTCCAAACTCACCAATCCAAAACACACATCAATTAGGAACAAAATACTATAGTACCACTTGTATACACACAAGGTAAGGTGGAAAACAAAACAGAGGGTTTGGGTATTTTACCGAAAGCAGGAAGAGGAAGGCGGCGATGGGTTCGGGTGCTACTGCTGCTGCAGTTTCGTCGGACAGCGAGGCAACGTCGGAGAGGGACGGCGAGTCGTCGGAGCAAGGGCTGGCGGCGATTGAAAGCTCCGTCGAACCTGGGTTCCGTTGAGCTGTTTGGCGGCTGGGTTCCTCGGCAAACAGGGCAGGGGCAGAGCGAGAGCTCGTGAGAGAGATTGAGGGAGAGACCTGTGAGTTTACTAGTGGGGATTTCGAGCTTTGAGGTGGGTTTATATATATAGCCTCGGGTAGGAGAATCCGGCGAAGAGGAGGAGAGTTTCCGGGTTCTTTTCGATTCCGAATTGGGTCACGTTTTTGGGTGTGATTGATTTCTTGGTGCGAAAGTATCGGTCTTTGTCGGGTAAGAATTGAATTGGGACTGAAATCGGGTGATTTGGTGGTCGAATTGGTGGTCTTTGTGTTGGAGGCGGTGTTGGTGTCGGAGAGGGAATCGGAGAACAAGTCTCCTGAGATGGAGAGGATAATGATGATGGGTGAAGTAATCATGTGTGGCAAGGTGCACACATCACGCGGTAATTGGTCACGTAATAACTAGTTAAAAAGTGACGTTTGGACACGTTAAAAAAAATGTTATACGACACATAATTTTTAATAACTAAAAACTTACGTAATTTTTATAACTTTTAATAAAACAATATATAAAAATAAAAAGTTCAAAATATAATTTTTCATAACATATATATATATATATAAATAAAATATATAACTCATAAAAAAAAAAACTTTTATAATTCCTTCTAACGCCCAAAAATATTGAATAATCTCCTAAAAATACCCCCAAAATTACGGGGTATTACAAGCCTAATCCCTAAATATTTAAACATATAAAAAACCCATCCAATACTACCCAAATTCCCAATGGCTTGTCAAATTTTAAATTCTTTCCTTATGTCCATTTTAAATTCCCTACAGGTTTTAGATTTCCCTTTTGGATAGCCAGGCTCTGATACCAACTGTAACACCTCCAATACCGCCAGGCCGGAAGGCCGAAAAGGCCGACCCGGTAGCCCAGGGATGTCACTCCGTACCCGAGATTAAACCCGGATACAAGGAGATTTTATAACAGAATATCCAAACCAAAATCCATAAAATAATTAATTAAAAGTCTTGCCACAAACATGGGCATTATCTAACTGAAACTTAAAACTACTTGATGAAATAAATCTAAATGTGAAATTTAAATTACTAGAGTGGTGCGTCTCGATTTTCCCCAAAAGTCATGCTTCCACCTAAACCTGTGGTGCAGAAACAAAAAGAAACACCACAGTTTTCAAAGTCAGCGGAAAATACTGAGTAAGCAACACCCAAGCATGTAAATAGATTATGAAGCAGTTTATAAAAGACACATAAGTTTGAAGAGTAAAGTATTTGAGTAAGAGTATAAGTATGAAATAAGAATTCACAAATATTTTCCTTTATCACTTCACTTGTGGGGAAACATTCCCAAACTTCCTCATTTGTTCAATCGGGACTTCCAATTCTCAATCATAAAGGTCCATCATTCATAAAACATATATTACCATGTTGACACGGGGGAGATCTACTAATAACTGGCTACCAGACCATAAGTGTCGACACCCCCCTAAGACTTCTTGCGGCCAGAGAGGTCAGTATTGGAGCGAACTCGGGGCGGTTGTGACCAAGCAAAATAAAATAAAGTGGGTCGAGAGACGTAGTCCACATCGACCAAAGCTCAAAATATTGATCCCCGGTACAACTATTCCACTTTACGTCTTTACGTCTTATTAATCATGTGATAGTTGTGATAGAGTCACCTTTGTAAAATCAGTAAACTTCCTCAAATAAACAGTTCAAGTAGATATTCAAATTTGAGACAATAAATCACAAAAGCAGTTTAGACACGAAAGAAGGTATGGGCGCTAGGCCTGGCATGTTTACTTACCTCAACAAATAGAAATCACAGCAAATCAATCGTAGTATTCGAATTATCCTTCGTCGGAGAATTCGTTTCCCGAACTGAGCAGAGGACGACGACGATGGTGAAGACCGGAGGTGGCTCGCGGTGGTGGCGAAGGAGGAAGCGGCCGACGGCAAGGGCGGCGGAGACGGCGACGGGGGAAGACGCCGGAGACGGTGGCGGCGTCGGACGGGGCGGTCGCGGTTGGGTTCGGTTCTCCGGACCCGGCGGGTTTTGCTTGGAGATTCGAACGGGAGAGAGAGCGAGAGATTGAGAGGGTTGTGGTGAGTGATGAAATCTGAGAATCTTTGATGGGCTTATATAGGCGGTAGGAAGAGAATTTTCCGGCGAAGAGGAGAATTTCGAGTTTGTTTCGATTTTGTATCGGGATGGGAAATTGGCGAAATTGGGTTTGCTTGAAGCTAAATATTCGATCTTTGTCAAGTTTGCAGTTGATTGGGACTATTTGGTGGTGATTTGGCGAAGATTTGAGGCGGTGGTGGAGTTGTGGCGGCGAAATCGCCGGTGGAAACTCTCCTGCTAGTTGCAGGAGAGGAAGAAGATGACAATTATGTTTAAAAGACACTTTCACCCCCCTTAGTTAGTTAAAAGACACTTTTACCCCTCAGAATTATATTAACTGCATTATTTAAGTTACGAAAAAGACATTAAAGCCCCCTAAAGCTTAAAACAATAAAAATTAACTTTTAAATAATTAAACTAATACCCATAGCTTATACTAACATTATTTTAACACCTAATATGGTTATGAAATACCCGTTTTAATAAACTAAAACTTAATATTTGTTAAAAATACCCATTTCTAAATAACGGGGTATTTCAATCAATCTATAGTTTAAGTATTTATCATTAACGGAATGGATTGTAGTAGCTAAAGATGTTAAAGATATATGCGATTTCGAATATTTATAAAGCATTGTATTAGCTATGTGGGCAACCCTAGCTAGAACTTTGCTTGTTAGGTTCATTTTTTTATTTGTTATTTTGTGTTAATTGAACATATTCTACATGTTAAAGTGCTAAATGGGTCGCAGGTGGATTGAATGTTCTGTTCCGCCAGTTATTGGTCCGAGTCTAGTGTTTTGTATTTCACTCCATTAAAAATGGGCTGGAATACTGTTCGATTCCAAGTAAAATGAGTCGGGATCGGGTCCACCGGATTTGCCCCCAGTGACATTGACAGACCTACAAGCGACATAGTACTCCAATTTTACTAAAAATGTCATTTATGCAATGGAATTCATTCTCTTCCCTCTACGGATTAGAGGAAGATTGATGATCGCGATCTTCTACTGGAAGTGATTACTACTTGTACTATGTGTTCTAACCCTTACCTACCTCAAAGGGAAGAGCGGCAACCAGCTGAGAAGAGTCCCCCCCTGCCCTTTGAAGTGCATTTATCAGATCAACTCCCAAGGCAAGAAGCAAACCTAGTAGAATTAAGCCCTTGACTTTCTCTAATTCGAGTTATCATAAAATCTACCACACACACACATTAGATAGGTTGGTATTGGTTGCAGTTTTGTATTCAACGGTCTTGAAGTAGGCATGTGGTCAAGTTGTTTAAAACAAAAGAAGGAGGGGGTGAAGTGCAAAAGTACTTGGAATCTTGTGAGAAACTCGACAAGATATTCCCCATCCAGAAAGGACAGCTTATCTACTTACCTCATTTGCCGAACTATTTTAAGCATAGAAAAGCAAAGCAAAAGATAAACCCTTCGCCCTCAAAAAAAAAAAAAAAAATGAAGGAATGAGCGCAAAAATTATTAAAATTGGTATTACTCCAAAGAAAGAAATTCATTACTACCAGTATTTTATCTTTCATTTTTCTTGAGAAAATGCAGGGCCACATGCTCAACAATTTGTTGAAGAACATATTGAGTTCATTTCACAACATAAGCATGTGATTAGTTCCTTAACAGGGAAAATTGTTTATTTTATTATGATTATTTTGTATATTTGATGCCGAACCAAAAAGATGTATAAACGTATTTGTTGTTCCCTATGGATCGTCTACGCTCCCTATGTCTCGGTCCAATCTGCTCCCTGTATATACCAATCGTTTCTTAACAATAAGTCAATAACACATCCCGATCAATTTATTACATTCGAGTTGAAAGTTTTCTAAGTAAAATGTAGCCACAAATATGTCTTTTGTTAAATTATCTTATTGAAATATAGTTCCCCGTTGAGTATGTGGGATAGACCCTCTTATCTCATTCCCCACTTCCCATAAATGAAGAATGTGTTTATGATGTTTGATGCACTCCATTTACGGAACTAGCCTTTAACAAGGTAACGCACAAGTTTTTAGAATTATATAGTATAATCTAAAGGACCTTACGTAATTACGTAACCCATTAATTCATTAGGACGTGCAATATTGTTTCCACAATACGTTGCTAGTAGTACCACCTAATAATATTTTATCAATTAAATAGAATACATGCTGAACATAGTTTACGAAACATAAATGGAGCATAGTTCACACTCCATTACCCCCATTATCTTAATTCCTTCAACCATGTGCTAAGCTATGTAAGAGCCTGTTTGGTTCCAGTTTAAAATCTCAATAATCTGTTGAAAATAATCTGAGGTGAATAAGCTGGCTGAAATTATAATCTGAAAACGGTTTGGCATGCGCTGAAAATCTTGAATTAAAATTTAATTGCGTTTGACAACACCTTTAGCTTTTACTATCAAAATTACGATAAATGTCTTTATTTGAACTTATGATACGTCTAAGATGTTACACGTTTGCACAAATTAACAATTCATGCATTAACGGGATAATAGAATATGGTATTTCAGACGTTATAACTAAAAAATCTCCAAAATCGGAGATTATATAATCTGCAGATTATTAGCCAACTTAAATTAAAATCTGACTCAAAAAATCTACGAAACAACCGAGATTAAATTTTTTGGCAGATTTTAATCTCAAATGAGATTAAAATCACGAACCAAACACTCACTAAAGATATAAAAGTAGAACCCATGGCCAGCTACCATTCCATTAGTGTCTAAAAATCTAATAATTCGTCCGAAAAAAATATACCAGCAAATTTAAGGCTAGGAGGACAAAAAAACAACTACAATTTAGGTCTTGATAAAGTTGGATTTACATACTAAAATAGCAAAGACCAATCACTTGTGAAATACGGAGTCCACGAGCGTAAATGTGGCCAAAATACATGCACAACAGTATTTTAGGTTCAAATCTCAGATCAAGCAAATTACAGACACCAGAGGGGAAGGGATTCGTTACAGAACCAAAATTATGAAATATATCTATCTTGCTGTTCTTGAAGAAGTCTTGCTGAAGACTTTGCATCCAGATAAAGACTACATACTTCTTCAAGATCCGCCTGCAAAAGATAGTGTAAAACATCAAGAATGTGACGAATGGAATGTTAATAAGTCCACAGGAGCCTTATACTTGCACAAATGCCAAATGGTGTTACGCAAATTAGTAGTAGTAGTAGTAGTAGTAGTAGTAGTAGTACCTTGCAAATGCCATCTCTACCGTTCATTTTAGCCACCACACTTGCAGGTGACAGAAGCTGTACCGCGTGCCTGAACATAGTATATTTAAACGGGTAAGATTCATTTCATTTAACACGAGTAAATAAATAAATAAATCCGGGGATCACCTCAAGGAAGCTTGCTGTCCAATCTCTCCAAGGTATGCCAAACTTTCTTCATCGACAACCAATTCCTCCACTTGTGCACGAATGGCTAAGATCTGGACAAGTGTCGAGGTTTAGAATGATTAAAATGTAAGTAATTGGTTAATTTCCTGTAAATTTCAGAAAATCAATGCTGTTGTATGTAAAATAATTATAGCTAGTAGGGTCGTACCTCTATCATTTCACGTGGACCGTAAGTTTCCGTACGTATGATTAACAGCCGGTCTAACAAATCAACTGGTATACCGTGAGGGCATGTCATGTCAGTTCCTCTGCAAACACAAAATATTCACAAACAAATCAATACGGTAACATCACGCGTGGAGCACATTTGATATCCTCTTCTAAAGCCAAGCCTCTATGTGGTTGCCTTTTAACTCAAAATATAAAGTGCTGTTTCAAACCAAATACGCGCGTAAAGTAACATCCGCCAAAAATGTAGCGAATCCATAAATTATCCGCGGACAAAGAGTCACTTGCTACCGCAAAGGCTAATAGAATATTTTAGAGATGGAAAGACATTGAATTAGAGACTGTAAATTGTACTCAAACAAAGAATACGTCAACACAGACAGTCAAACGGTTATGAGTTACATATTTAGAGTATTGTAGTTTCTCTCAGTCACATGCTTATCTTTAGGGTAGTAACTCGAAGTCATAATAGTTTCATTGAATCTCCTGTCATCTCTTCAAGAAAATTTAAAACATAAACAGAGGAATGGCGCATCCAGATGTTTACTGAGCCTACAATATCACCCAGGAAAAACAGAAAGTTAAACCACTTTCAATTTAAGCCGCTGTTATTTGGCAAAAACATGTTTAAGAACAGAGTTGTCAAACATGCGCTAAAGCTAATCGGTTTTATTTCTGTAAGTAGGCTTGAAGTGAGATTTGGGGGTTCCTTTGTTCTACACGCACAGTTAACATTAAAGAGCTTAATTTAAATCATATTACATTCGATACAATGAAAACATATCTTTATGATTTATGCCCTTATATAATTAAGATTATCCATTGTTGCTCGGTTCCTCCTACGATGTTAAAAAACAAGATCTAGCAAGGCACATCAATTCATCCCGCATAAAGGAACTGTAGACTCCATATTAGTAACTAATGTGTCTAAAAATAAAAGTAGTAGAACATAGTATAAGAAAATTTAACTAAGATTAAGCAGTGATAGTAAGCTCATAAAAACACCTCACTACTAAGTGAAAAATATAAGAAACAAAGATGAACTGTGACAACTGGACACCCAAGAGTTGATGGCCTAGGATTCGGTAAAGATAAAGAAATGTTCCAATTGAGAAGGATTCGTTCTGTTACAGGAGTTTCCGATTAGTTCAAGGTTGTGGTTGCAAAAAGGGATTATTACAGCTAAGGCAGAGACATACAAAGTAATCCATTTACCAAAATGGCAGTCAAACTTTTCTAGTTATTATAGAACTTTTGACAGAAAACCCCCCTGCAATATCATCTCGCTGACACATACCAAGCTACAAGCAGTATTGACTTTGTCAGAAACCCCCCCTGCAGTTTCACTTCTACTGACACTTGGCTACCAGCAATATTGGTAAAATGGTGCGCGATGTAGGTAAAAGGGAGGTTATCTGACAAAATCAGTACCGTTGGTAGCCAAGTGTCAGCGATACGATAAGGGGGTTCTCTATCAAAAGTTCATTATTATAAAAGGAACTTTACGAATATAATTTTGTTAGAAGGCAAAGACAAGTCAACTAGTATACCAAATGACAAATTTAACCCTCATTTTATAGTAGATTTTATAAAGCACAATATTCATTCATGCTCTTCAACTCTAACACACTCCACAAAATGAGTTCAAATTTTGCTGATGTCTGATGATGAGAAGAAATACCGACCCCATGGGAGAATTAGGTTCCTCACAGTTGTCATATTCTAGAGTGCGTAATTTTTTCTAGAAGAATCATTGAGAAGATGAATTTTAGGTTGTTGGGTTGATGGCCTCCTCAATAGAAAAGGGAAAGAGCATTTTCTTATAGGTAGTCAAAGATTTTATAAAAATGAGCAGAAAGTTTTCATACAAACCGTTAAGTCATACTAAATGAATCAAGGAAAACAAAGCAAATGATCTATAGAAGTCATTGTGACGCCTAATTGCCACTTCAGAAGCAACTGACCGATAAAGGCTCTAACAAAGGTCTCAGACATACAAGCCCCATCAAAGATATGTCTATTCCACGCACACACCGAATGATCCACACGAGCCAAACTTTCTTCCACCCTCTGTCTACCTTAAACTCCACACCAAGCGACAAGGGCCACCCAGCAAAAACAGAAAGTCCATCAAATCAGATCCCAGAAGGTCCGCACGGAAGAACAATGCAGTGGGAGGTGATTAACCGATGTAGTACTAGATCGGCACAAACAGCACAAATTGACTAACACCTAATGGCGGCGGACCAAGTAGTCAATAGGTCAAGATTCTGTCATGAACTGCGCACCAGACAAAAAAAGAGAACCGCAAAGGGTCTCCTAATTTATAGATCAAAGGATCTGGACGCGGAAACACGGGCCCCACACAAATCAGAATAATATGATCGGATGGAAAACGCCACTCCAAAGAACCATTACCCCCAGAAGGAGTTCCAACACGGTGAAGAATATCGAATAAACTGAGTAAATCCGAGATCTTCCAGTCATTCAAGTGTCGCCTAAACTGAACATTCCACAACACAACACCACCTTCGCTTCCCCCACTCACCCCCTGACTATGACTCACGAGAGCAGAAGGCTCTTGGACTAAGCGATAGAGGGAAGGAATCTGATGCGACAAAGAGGTCTCCCCACCCAACAATCCTCCAAAAAACGAACACGATCCCCTAGGCCAACCTTAACCCGAACCCTCTCTGCAAAGCGGCCCCAACCAGCCCTAATACCCTTCCACAACCCACACCCCAACGGACCAACAACATTGTTAGACCACCAACCTTCACTCACCAAGCCAAACCTAGCATCAATAACTTTCCTCCAAAGACAATTATGCTCCCTACCATACATCCACAGCCACTTTCCCAGCAATGATTGATTAAAAAGGATCAACTGACGGATACCCAACCCTCCGCTCTCCAGTCAACTAAATGATCCACCAACTGATCCCCCATACCACCCGACAGGAAATCCCGCTGAATCTTCTACAACCGCCAAGCTACAGAAAGTCAGAAACTGGCATGACAAAGAGACATGAAATATGTGCGAAGATTTGAGAGGATACTCTTTAAAAGTTTAATGGGCCCCTTTTGAAAGATATTGTCTCTTCCGACCCGCCAACCTACGATACCACTGTATCCTTATAGCAAACCCCCAAAGGTAACCCCAAATACTTTATAAGAAGATACACCCTAGGATATTAGCAAACTGAGCGATCCTAGGAACATCTTCGGTCGGAATGACATCGGACTTGCTCAAAATGAAAAAATAAAATAAATCATAGGATCAATTCAAATTGTCAACTTAACTTTTGCCCTTACATCAAATTGAAAAAACTTTCATAGGAACTCAGTGATGTATTTATCGTAAAAGGTCAAGGCCTATGATAGTGATTGGCTGTATTCAGATTGAGAGAAAACTGTGCATCTATGGGAAAGGTGTGTTCCTTAGGATTTGGTGTAGAGAGAGAGGTGTCCTAATGGAGTAAATTGTCATTAGGCGTAGTAAGTTACACATATTTGCCTTCTTAGTAAATAGTTCTCGAAACCTTCTTTTTTAAATAATTAGAAGAGTCACACACACTTGTATATTTATATACTTTCAAGGTTTCTGCCTTAATGTAATAATCACTTGTAAAAAGGAAACACAAGGTACTACACTAATTATTGTATAGTGGGTAAATTTATAAAAAGTGAAAGTTCTTGGACATATGAGTAGGGGCAAAATTTAAAGTTTCTGAATTTGGGCTGCGTGTGGAATAACTGCGAGGGCCTATGAGAACAGATTTGAGATAACTGGGGTAATTATGAAAGGAAGAAAAATTAGAGGGGCATGTGACCCGAAGTGGCCCATGTGTGTCCTCCCCTGACCACATAGTACTAAAAGAAAGACTTTCTAAATGCAGCATGTACCTCTCTACATGAATTACATTTGATGCATACAGGACAAGCTATACAGGACAAGCTATAAAATATAGCCACCATAACTGATCACTACTATAACCTAGTAAACTACACAATGATACTGTAGAACTCAGATAGCTGAAGTTCTCCATTCTTAGAATGCCAAGCAAAGAATATGTTCTTACAAGATAGAACTCCAAACCTTCATGTTGCAACTCCAGCAACCTGTCCAATCAATATCAGAGTTCATTTGGAGTGCAAGAGTTACCTCAATAAATCATCTTTTATTTAACACTCTATCTCCATTTCCCAACTGGTCAATCACCAGTCCCAACAACTAGCCCGTACACCATCATTATAATGTCTCCTGCGCCACATTCTGGTCACCAAAGACTTCCTTCCCTTCTCCTGGACTGAGTTTCTTCTTCAACTCTTCAACATTGCGTTAACCACATCAACACATTAGTTTCTTCTCATCGCCACAACACAACGAATTAGTACCGAGAAAATAACTCTTCATTGCCTCAATGTGTTGCCAAACCAGTGTCACCCAGTACTCCCTGATCTGATTTCATCTCCTGTGCCATAGCCTAACAAATCACCGTGCAACTACTAACTATTTGGTTTTTCTATGAAGAGTTGGAGTGTTTGACAAACTGGGTGTTGTTATAGGCAACGGGGGTGAACTGGTGATATGGCGCAGAGGGTAGCAACATAAGATGCAAGAGGTGGTAATCTGACTTTAGGGACAAATTGTCAAGGTGAAAAGGTGGTTGGTGGGGTTGCAATGGGTGAGGCTTGTTGCGCTATAATTGGAAGCAAAGGATATGGACAGTGGTCATGTAATTGGTTAGAGCACAATGCAACCTCGCAGAAGAAGTGACTGGATATACAAATGGAAGTAACCCTGTGAAGGTCAGTGCATGGCTGTTGCTACACAAGCAATTCCCACGATTGCACCCCCAGTTTCGTCGGATTACTTATTTACATTACTTTGATAAATATTGTATTTAATAAAGCATTACAAAACATGATCAAAGACTGATCTGAACTCAGGGTTGAGCTCCTCAAGGAAATCTATTAGGGCAAAAACTAATTCATTAACTAACCTTTACTTCAAAACTGTCTGGTGTTAAGTGATTGTCATTCTATGTAATGCCTCTGCCTCATCACAGAAAATGATCTGATTCCTTCCCCTCCACACAAACCATAAAACACAAGGTGGCTAATCAGCATATCTCCTTTCTCCGTTTTCCTTAACGAGAAAATTTCCGCAGAGCAAAACCTACCCACTGACTTTGGCATCACCCACAAAATTCCGAATATATGTCCCAAAGATTCTGCTACCCTACAGTGCCAGAATGAGTGATTAACTGTCTCTTCCTCGCTCTTGCATTAAATTCACTAACCTGCTAACCTGAAACCTCTTCTTTTTAGATTGCAGGGTGTTAAAACAGCCTCGCGCAACAACCACAAACAAAAGAACCTGACTTTCTTTCAAACCCCAGGTTCCCAGATTGCTGCATTTGTCAAGTGATTTCATTCAATGTAATGCCTCTGCTTCATCACAGAAAATGATCTGATTCCTTTCCCTCCACACAAACGACAAATTACAAGGTGACTAAGCCGCATATCGTCTTTCTCCCTTTTCCCTGTACAAGAAAATTTCCACTGAGCACAACTTACCCACTGACTATGGCATCACCCACAAAGTTCCGAAGATATGTCCCAAAAATTCATGATTCCATAAAAGCATATTACGTTGTAGTCTCACAAAATCTGAAACTCGAACTCTAATTGTCGGAGGTGAAAAAATGTAAAATTTACCAACTCTAAACTTTGCATGACATGTATTCTGAGTGTTTATTCCAATAGTACTAGAATATTGGCACACGCGATGCGTCTTCTTTAAAAGCAAGGGAAAAAAAAGAGAAAACTAAAACACATTATTTCAGTTAGACTCAATTATGACGCAAGTTTCTACAACATTCAGACTGCTTCAATTCTTTCATTCTGGAAGTTACTGACAAAACAGAGACATGTGAGAAACCAAAAATGTGATCCCAAAATTAAAAACGAAGAACATCACTAAATTTATACATGGAAAATTTCTGTTGCAAAACAAAGCAACATCAACATCAAGAACTTATAATTTATCTTCTACCACACTCAGTATTCTCGATCCCAGGCCTACCAGCCCCTTCACTATCAATCCCAGCATTAGAAGTCTGATAATCTGCAGAGCTAGGATTTCACCTTTCAAACAGCGAGTAAATGTGCGAACCTTGGCCTTGAAGAGGACACAGCTGACTAGGAGCCCACTGCAATGTGGTATGGAGGTTGCCGTGCCTATGGTTTGGTTTGGTTTGGTCTGGAATGAGTGCTACTAAAGATTTGGAAAAGTTTGCTGTAACTTCTCTTGTTAAGGCAAAAGGTCAAAAAATATTCTAGGATGGTTGTCCCACTGCACACTCCGTATTGTTAATGGAAAAACAAAACTGTCCTATTCTTCGCGGTGATATTTTATATAACCATTAAAGAAGCATTGGCAGACATGAAAGACGGAAATGTATAACATTCCCAGTATCCCTATCATGCCATATTGCTGTGTCCTGTTAAACTATGTCCTGTTAGATATCGTCTGTCAATGTTTCTGAAGTTGGTAAAGAACAACAACAAAAAATTCATAGCTAAATTGATATGTGAGAGCTGTCTGGGTTGATCATTCAAAAGTAAGTGAAGGGACAAATACATTGGGTTTTAACATAATGCGAAGATAGAGCCAACAAATCCGAAATAGACGCACTACGGGAAAGAAAAGTTCGATGCTTAGGCATGAAGAATAAAATAAAATGGAAGACACTGATCAAATATGTAAATAAAGAGGGAAGATAAAACTTCAAGGTTGTCAAATGCCTCAGTTTGTTCTAGTGTATGAGTACATCCTGGCAGATTTTTTCCCAAAAAAAAGGCTGATGTTCAAAGATGGCAGCAAGATATTAAAGATATGTACAAGGATGCTTAAACCATAGGCCTGACAATGAAAAAGATAAAGAAAATACCTGAAATGTTCCTTGCAAACTTACCTTACGTTACAAATTCCTCTATTTGTAGCAAAGATGACTATGGGAGATAGAGAGCTCTCTAAGGCACGGTTCAAATACGAAAAACACTCCATGTCCAGCATATGTACCTGTGAGCAATGATGATGGATCAGCAAGCTGTGATACTCGGCAGATACTAAAGTAGGAGAGAGGTGAGAATGAGAACCTCGTCAATAAATAAGACTCCAGGGACAAGTTCTGCCACACCTTCATCAATATAACGGTTAACTACCTACAATCAAAAAAATTATAACGATGAACAATGCGGAAAAAAAAAGAGAACTGAATGACTACTGCTTGGTATGATGCAAAATTAGAAGGCCATCTACAGTTTACCTTATTGATTTCTTGTCGTAACTTGTCAGTAATTTCTGTCTTTCTCGGCTTCATCATCTGACCCATTAGAGATAATATATCCTGACCGCCTTGAGGCCTTGCATTTGCAGCATCCAGATCATGCAAAGTAACGTCCTGATATTCCCAATTAAAATCATCTTGATTAATACCATTGTAACAAGCAGAAGACTAATAGAGTTAGTCTTTACTTTAAGGCCTCTATAAAAGCCAAGCTCAATCATAGACACGCTGGTTGTATATAGACTGACCGAGCAATTCGAAGATCCAGTATTGTATGATCAGAATAGCTCTAGAGTCTAGACTAACCCAGCGCATTACTGTTTACCATACCATTACTTAGGAATTAGTTTGTTTCTTGATGTTTGTAACGCTTATTTCCAAAATCAACTTCAGCTCTTTGTATGTCATATCTGGAGCTACGAAAACTGACCTAGATTCTGGACCTCAAAAAAGCCCAAGACAAACATCTCCATAATACACTAATATCAATCCCAGTACGCAAAACTAACCACACTAGAAAATGCCAATTAAACCATTCATAGTGACGAAGCCAATTGACTATTCGCCACCTTCTCTACTTTAAACACATCTGAAAAATACTTGCTTTAGAAAATCTTTCCGGAACCTTGTTCTCAGAAATGGAAAAATCACGTGCAACTCAAGTCTACATTATCTGGTTTTATTTCACAGTAAGCAAAGGTAAGAAAAAATAAATGTTGTGTCTGCTATTCACCAATTGGAAATAAAACTACGGATAGAAATATTGAATAAGTTCAACACTACCCATAAAAATGATTAATTGGTCGAATCAACACCTCATATTCTGAAGCTATCAGGGATGGCAACTGCAGTTCTCACTAGAAATAATAACATATGAGAAGAAGAGACCTAAGTCCGCTAAAACAAACCTGAACTATCTCTTTCTTCTTGTGAACCTCTCCTTTCGGAAGTGGAACATACTCTTCTGCCTCAAGATCAAATTCTGTAGCAAAAGCATCACTTCGACCCACCCTTTTCACTGCTCCACTATTGGATTCAATGTATATAACATCACCAACTGCAACCTGCAGGTCATTCCAAATTAGTAAATATACTGATGTTACACACAAGCCATTTAAGGTATGCATCTAAATATAGATGTTCAAACTTTCAAGGTCAACACTCTCTATCCTCAAGTCATTATACAGACTGCATCTAGCACATACCACGGCATCCAAATGAAACATTAATTGAAATATAGACGTGCAACATGTTTACCAATGTGAAGGAAGAAAACAAACAATTGGAAGTGACCATACCTTTTCCTTAATCAAGGCATCATATATAGTGGGGTCCAACTTGAGTTGCTTGGTCCCTTTCACAGTTTTTAAGCCAATAATTACATGACTAATACTTTTTCCATATCCACCAGTCACACTCTCGGTCTCTTCTGGGGAGAGTTCGGTCACCTAGAAGAACAAACAGTATCAGGAAGTGAAACCAGTGAAGGCAGATAAGTAAACCATGACTGAAGAAAACGGTGGGGGTAACTTACCTCTCCTTCATAAACTTCCTTATTTTCCTTAATACGTAGACCAATTGCACGTCGGAAATTTTCCATTAAAACTTCAGTTTTCTTCACTTCTGAAGAATACACTTCTGATCCAACCATTGGGCAGAACGGGACCTGCAATTTCAGAGAGTGTCTACATTATACATTTAATTCAGCAGATGGCCAATGGAGAAATATGAAATTACTAATGTTTGGATTGGGTAGTTTCTTAGTTTTTTCAGAACACTAAAAACTAGTTTCAAAAACCAAAGAAAACCAAGGTTGTCGAAAAAAAAAAAAAACTCATATCCAAACACCACGGTCTTTTTGGTTCATAAAAAACTAAAAACCAAGGTATCCAAATTCCAAACACCCCCATCATTAATTTTGTCAAACACATTCCATCTATCATGTTCTTGTTTGTTCTTATGCGGGTGATTGAATTGAATGTACATTCTCCTAATTGAAGCTTCTGAACAAGATAGCATCGACGGTTGAATGTAAATGAACAACATAAAGACACAAGGTGAGAATGTGTGACGAATATACCTTGCTACCAAGCTCCTGAGAAATACCAAGAGCAAGGGCGGTTTTCCCGGTCCCGGGAGGTCCAGCAAGCAGAAGCGCCTTTCCGGCCATCTTCTTTTGCCGTATCATATCAACTACAAGCCCACCGGCTTCTCTCGCCGCATTCTGACCCACGAAACCAGCCGCCAATCGCTCAGCTTCACCATTAGCCTAAAATACACACACACACAAAAATTAACAAATCCATCAGAAAAAAAAATAAAAATAAAAAATCTAATAAGAACCCCTAATTCATCATAAAATTAACAAACCAGTAATTACTCAAAATTAACACACACACACACAAAATTAACAAATTCATCAGAAAAAAACTATAAATAAATAATCTAATAAGAAACCCTAATTCAGCATAAAATTAACAAACCAGTAATTACTCAAAGTGAGAGCATAAACCCTAAAAACCCTAAACCCTGGAAGGTTAATGTCAAAGTTCGGAAGCGGCTAAAGGGATGAACTTTAAGGGGTATAAGATGATGGGTCGTCAAGAAACTAAATGGGTAAGCTCCGTTTGAGCGTATTAACAGTATAGACAGAGAGAAGAGGGAGGGGTGTGTACCAGGAGACCAAGGCCTTTGATATGGGTGTGAGTGGCAATTCTCTGTTTCTTGGTCTGCGATTGAACCTCTTCAATCTTCATCCTCTCAGGCGATTGATTGAATGCGACTGCGCCGATGAACAATGGCGAGAGGAGGCAACAACTCTTGTTGTTGAATTCCGGTGTGTCAATAGAAAGCAATTCGGCTACTGGAAACCCCTAAATTCTTGTGTGAGAGAAAAGTTTTGTCGTTGGAACTTCTTGAAAATTCGTATTATGCACCCGAAGTTTACATGATATTTCATTTACGTCCCCCCGTCCCACCACATATTTTGTTTTTACTAGTTACACTGAACCATATCATTTGAATCATATGGATGTAGAATTTACCATAAGTTTGTTTTTGTAATTGTTGTTTTTTAGCAAACCATTGTTCTAACTTTTTTTTTTGCAACCAAAAGGTAGAATAACATTACCAAGCCCAAAATACATCCAAGATCCTGCAACGCCAATGTAAACAGAGGCAATGCAGGCAAGCTAGAAAAACAAACCAAAGCAGAAGTCCTAGCTACTAAATTAGTTCATAACATCTTGATACATAACATCACCTGAAAGAAATCTAACTACAAAACAGTGAAAAGATTGACTAAGCTGTTCCAAATCCTTCACCATTCTCTTCCATTTTAGCGGCCACTCCTGCAACTTCACCCTTTTCCTTTGCTCCATACGCTGAAACAATTGGAAGACACATTTGTTATCAATTAGCAAAGAACAATGCATAAGATTCCTGGAAAGGACGATCCTTCTCAATTCCATGAGCAAATCAAAGATATCTGTTGGGATAGACATCCTGACTTCCTTCTTATGGAAATGAAGGACTAAACTTCCTTGCATGGCCACACTAAAAATGTTCTTTTTCCCCCGTCTTTTCCTAGTCGAGACCAAGATTTGGGAATCTTGATGGTGACAATCCCTTGTGGTTAGCTGAATGCTGCTTAACTGGTTCCTCTGCTGTGAAGTAGAGTTGAGCCCATTATGATTTCATGCTTCTAGGTATTGGTTAACAAGGATTTTGCATGTATAAATAGGAGAATGGATCTCACTGTCATGCTCATCATCTTTCATCCCAAATACAGCTGAATTCCTGTTAAGCTAGAGGGTCCAGGAGACTGCACCTATCCAACTAAGATTTCTAGGTATGGCATTATTCGGGATTGCTGTAAGGTAGTACTAATGAGATTCGAAAAGGAACAAGAGGCTGGGAAGTTGATTGGAGAAAGAGACCAGAGGATCTTAGCAAATTTACATTCAAGGAAAAGGTGATCAATGGTTTCAGCATGGCTCCTACAAAGATTACAGAGGTTATTAGGAGTATTGAATTTTTTTTTGAATTTTGTGACTAGTTGGGAGCTTTCCAATAATAGCTTGTCAAAGGAAGAACAGAATTTTATGAGGGAGCCTAAGATGCCAGAATTGTTTCCAGGGGAAGTCCTTGATAATTCCCCTCCACCCCTGGTCACTCTGTTGCATGAAACAGTTTCTTAAATCCTCATTAAATAACCACTTATAAGCAGAGTCTGTAGTGAGCTGACCAGTGGAGGAGCCCTCCCAAATACATACATCCTCTTGCTCAAAAAAATGGTAAGGGGATAGAGGTTATCTGTTTTTGAACCCAAGCAGGAAGGTGCCCAACTTTATCTCTGTCCCAAGTTCTCATGCCATTCATCCCAACTTTAATCCACTCATTAACACTCGTGTTAGTTTGTGCATCTTCTACAACATTAATCAGCATTGGAGTATCAGGGATCCACCTGTCTGTGTACGCAGAGATGTTAGTTCCTGATCCCACACTCCAAGTGATCCCCCTAGACACAATCTTTTTGACGGAAGAGAAGCTTTTCCAGACAAGATAGGGGTTTCTATCTGATTTCCTATCCAAAAACTTCTTCTTTTGCAATATCTAGAGGAAAAATAAGTGGACAACAAGCTGGACTTGGCTGTGGCAATCTTCCAAGTCTGCTTGGCTAACAAAGCCTGGTTAAGCAGAGTAGGGGACTTGAGGTTAAGCCCCCCTAGAGACTTAGGTCTGCACATTTGTCTCCAGGAGATCCAATGCATAGGCTTTTTATCCCTGCATTTCCTCCAAATGAAAGAAGAGAGGATATGATCAATCCTCCTAATGCAAGATTGGGGGAATTTGAAACTAGAGAATGGATAAATCAGAAGACTTGTAAGGGTTTACCGGACTAAGGTAGTCCTAGCAGCTCTGTTTAAGCAGCACCCCACCCACCCAGCACACTTGTTCTAACTTTGAATAAAAATATAATGAAAATACACTACATTTCAAGCCTTGCCCTTCCAGTGGTACTGTCATGGCCTTGCCTGCGCTGCACCTGATGATGGCCCTTCCTTGGATGCCTCTGCAACTTTTTCTAGCTTCCCAATGATTCTCCATGATGATGCTCCTAGGCTGGCTCCTCTTCCTGGTGATGCTTGCTTCTGCCATAATTTCCTTCATTGATGCGTAATCCTTTGTCTGGATCCTCTTTTATCTCTAGTACTGCTATCGTTTAGACTCTTTTGGTTGTTGGATGATTCTCCTTTGTGTATGTCTTTTGGAGAGGTTGATTTTGTTTAGCCTGCTTATGTAGGGGCTATGATGTCGTTTTGTTTGGCCTGGCTATTTAAAGGCTTTGTTGATATTTTTTTAGCGTCCTTCTTAGCGTTGTGGTTTAGATGCTTAGTTTCTCTCCGTACTCGATGTATGATCGTTTCGTTATTAATATGATGTTCTTTTTATTTACAAAAAAAAAAAAAAAAATCATAGTCAAAGCTTCATGCCTAGGGACGATTGTAAATGCAATAAAAATATACTTGTATTTGGTTAAAGTTTGCTGCCATTTGACGCAAACTTTAACCACTTCACTTTTTTGGGGAGGGATTTTTAACCACTTTACTGGCTTGAAAGAGTCCTGATAATAACTCTGGTAAGTACACTAATGGTCTACCCAATTTATATTATTACCAAACAACTATCTAAAATCCACATCATTCTTTTTGCAGTAATTTTCAACAGCAACTTCGAGTAACACCACAACATTCCTAAACTGACACTAAAGAGTCCTGGTAGAAATTGGCGCTTCATTGGCCTTTTTTATGTAATAAAAAAAAAAAAAACTTACACATATCACATAATCAATAAAACGGACATAAAATAATGACGAAATTTTCTGCGACTTATTTATAAAAGGAAAAAAAATCCCCTGGCTACTCTTCACGGAAGGGATCGCAAACACAAAACCAAAACTTCCTAGGGGAATTCGGAAATAAGGGTTTGCACTTGCCCCCCGTTAGCCCATGCTTGTGACAGTTCTCCTTGCATATTGATATAGGTCCTAAGCACAAGCTTTTCTCCCCAATATTTACATCAGCTTCACCTGAAATCACAAGTAAAAAAACGCATAGAAAACATATGAAAAAGAGAGATATTTTGCAAACAGCCATTTCTCTCCTTTGAATTGATCCCTCTCTTTGGTCTTCAATAATATAATTGATATCTCAAAGTGCTTTATGCTTCATTAGCGTTTGAATAGGGATATGATCATATGACCCTTTCATTACCTTTCAATCCAATCTTTTCTCATATAATCATATTGCCTTTTTTTTTTTTTTTTTTTTATAAATGGCACCCATTTTCATCTCTATTCTCATATTCTAGGGTAGTGATTCTTACAGCCGTCATTTTGATGATAACCTAAACTTTTTTTGTCAAGACAAATATATCCGTATTGCTTATTAATGTACTCCCTCTGTTCTTTCAAGTTCTTCAAAAAATTAAATTATTTTAGGTCCTTTTCATTTCTTTTGTGAACCAGTGAAAATTATCTCCATGCAGATTAATTCGTACCTAGTTGTTTAGCTGGAATTAGGGTGTTTTCAGCTGTTGTTTATCTACAGTCTTCGTTTTCAATATTATCATAGATTTTTTTTTTATTCTGAACAATATGATATCATATATTTTGTTATTGTCTGATTGATCTAGTAATAATAAGATCAGTTAAATTCAATGATTCTAGGTACTGATACAACACGGACATCAACTTTGACATTCAGTAAGAGATAATTATTAATACAATCTTGATATTTAAAACCAAAAAGATCGGGGACTACGTAGATTCTCTTCGTCTATGTTACTACTATTCTGGGTAGTCTGGCAGTTCTATTATTGAGGAGTGCTGGTAAAAATTCGTATGCGTATGAATAGGTAACAACTAGGGTATCAATCTAGCTCTCAGATCCATAATTTTCTCATATTATATAAATGGGCACAAGTTTTCATCTCTATTCTCCGATTATATACGTATGCTTTCAGTTTACAAATTATGAGATCAAGAAAGCATTGCCACAAATTACGAAGTGAAAGGTCAAAGAGGCATGTAATGGACAAGAAATTGAAGGCCAAATGTTCATATGGGATATTGAGGTCTGGGGAGCTAAGAGGTAAGCATGCACTGCGTAATACTGCCTTTCCCTCATCACTGTCTTAGAAGGATGTTCATTGTTATATTAGTTTTTTTAATTATTATTCGTTAACACTTCATTGAAAATGTTTGTAACACTCGTTGATAACACTTCGTCGTAGTTTTGTTAATAAAGTCACCTAAAAAAAAACTCATAAAAAAAAAGTTTTGTTAGTAAGGACAATTTTGTGTTGATTTCCTTTATTCTGGTGTTTGTTGTTGAAAGATGAATGAATTCCTAAACTTAGACAAACATAATTATCCAATTCTCTATTGAGGTCCTGCGTTATGGTGGTAGCATATGAACCATTAAATCCGGAGTTATCTAAATGTGTATACTATGCGTAGCAAATTTTGCATTTTGCAGTTGTATTTATGAAATTACCTTAACTTTGAAATTTGTCACCTACCAGAGTAGTCCCGACGATGGAATGGAACTCAAAAAGAAAAGGTCAGACGGGGCAATCTCAGGTACGGAGACTTCTTCGAGTGATCGAGACAATTCTCTCACTCACAATTCGGCAGAGATTGGCGAAGGCCAGTCCTGCCGATCATTATGAATATCGTAAGTTTGAATGTACAAGGTTTGTGAAAGATTTGTATATTCCAATCTCTACTTTTCCTTTGTCGAAAGAAAAGTCCATATATTTTGCCTTTAATTGAAACGAAGCAATTGAAGCATCATGCGGAGAAGACTAGGGTGAAACTACGATTTGCAAATGGTTTATCGTGCCTCGCGCTGGTTTATCGGGAGGTCTCTCATTGTTTTGGAAGTTGAATGTGGATATAAGAGTTCTCAAATTTAACTCTACTGTAGAGCAATTTTTTAGTGCTCCAAAAGGGCACCACGTGGTGCTCTAAAACCAATTAAAGTGCAACACTTAAATACACTGTGAGTGATTGACAGACACTCATTGCCTGTAGAGCACAATGTGGTGCTCTTTTCGAGCACTGAATTTTTTTTCCTTACTGTATCCACTGTTCGTCCCCCAGACAATCCATCTAAAAGTTGCTTTGTTCGTCCCCCAGACAATCCATCTAAAAGTTTCTACTTGACACGCTTTTATGGGGAGCCAAACACTACAAATTGGGAAGATTCATGGAATCTGTTACAACGTCTTAATCCGGGATATTCTGTGCCATGGACGGATATGAGACTTTATTGAAGGTCAATTTACCCTTGTTAATAAGATGGAAAGTGTCTTTTAGCCTTGTTAATAAGGCCAATTTTGTGTCGGTTTTTTTTATCGTTTAATTTTGCTGTTTGTTGTCAAAAATGAATGAATCCCTAAATTTAGACAAACGGATGCCATTACCCGATTCTTTGTTGAGGTCTTACGGTGCGGTGACATCATTTGGACCATAAAATCCTAATCTAGAATAATCTAAATGCATTCTATGCGTAGCAAAAATTGCATTTTGTAGTTGTATTTATGAAATTACTGGAGTATCTTTGAAATTGTCACATGTCACGTAGTCTGGGCTGTAGAGTCCTTATCGGGCATTTAAAATGGCAAAAATGTTTAATTGCACCTCAAAAACAGCAAGCATACCCGAAAGCTAGGTAAACCTCAAGCATAATACAATATCATAAATCTCTTTAATGCAAGTCATCGAGTTTAAAGCAAAATCTGCACTCACCAAGCAGCATCTTCAAGTCCAAATAACAATTTGCAATTACTATAACTCCAGGGTTTTGAATCCAAATAATGAGAAATCAATTCTAATCAGGGAAAATTCAAAACAAACACGTGTATGGGAAGAGAAGACCATAGGTTAATCGAATGTCACAGCTTCGGCCAAAACTGGCTTGTGCATGTCGATTTGTATTTACATAATTCAGACCGCCCATATGCTGCAATTCAGGAGAGAGAGAGAGAGAGAGAGAGAGAGAGAGAGAGAGAGAGAGAGAGACGCCCAGTTACGCGCAAGGCGTCCAGGGATTTGTAGGGCAAATTTGAAGGCCTTTGGATGCGTACAGATCAGGGTGTGGATGGTTCAAGACTGCAAGTCATATTGCTTGTTGTTACTTCAGATTCAGAAATTAAGTGTTAACTAAATGAAAATGAACTAGGACCAATACGAACAAAGTGTGTGACTGAGTGCGACAAGACATGTCGCTATATAAGAATGACAAGTACCCAGAGGACTGCAACTCTTTATCAGACTTGCTGCGCGTCATCATTTACGAGTGAGTGCCTCTCAAGGATTTCAATGGTGTCTTCTTCTGCACTGAAAATACAAGATGGAAAGTTTCATTAAATCATAGCACCACATGAAGATGCACACTACGGTAGAAAGCAAGGTAAGAGAAGGCCAAAGATAGTGCGAAGGGGCTACAAAATAGTAGTCTTTCACTCTTCCCCAATAAATTATACTTCCTCTGTTTCTCATCTTGCTTTCTACCACTCCGTCTCTTCTCTTTAGCCCCAATTTCTATTTTGGGACGTCTCTTCTCTTTCATCCCATTTCTAAATCGGGTAACCTTAAACAGTCAAAATGACAACATTATGGCACTTTAGTGTTCTGTTCAGCACAACCTTGTCTTTGATTGGCAACTTTAATCTATTTCATATTTCTCTTTCGGGAGGGCACTATTCGATAGGGTTTCAAATTCAATCTCTAGGAGGGGAATATGTAGAAGAAAATTAATGTTCCTGAACCTCCTATCATATCCTTCCTCTGTTTCATCTCTTTCTACCAGTTTTGACTTTACCACTATTCATCAGGTCGCTTTGACCTGATGATTTGATTAGTTACGATGCAATTTTTGGGTAAATTTTCATGGTGTTGTACAGTAAACTTTACTCTACAACACCATGAAAAATTATCAAAAAATTACATCGTTTTGCTATCCAAATCACATGGTCGAAGTGACAGCTACGGATGAAAAAAGTCAAAACTGGAAGAAAGAGAAGAAACAAACCAAGTAGTATGATGGAAAATTCAACTTTGAAATTACAAAAAGATAGGGATATAAAGTAGTCTTGGCAGATTTGGCAGATAAGAGCTTCTCAGACCCGAGGTAATGTGTTGAGAAGTTTCAGTTAAGTCTGCACAACTTATTTCCAATAAACACAAACATGGGTAAGGATTGACTTTCTTCATTTTCCTTCCTTAGTTCCTTTTACAAGTACATACAAAAATCCTGATTCAAAGAGCAAAATATGCATTTTTTTTTTCATTATAGCCGTACCACTGTTTACCAGAAAGATACTGCCACAAAATTTAGCATTTCAGGATGCTTACCTTCCTGCTCTAAGAATCTTAAATTTTCCTGGCTTGACAAGTTCCACTACAGTTGATCCTGCACGCCCTAATGGAAGTGATCCACCATCATAAACATATGCACAGTGCTCCCACAGGTTTTCAAAATCGTTGATGCTGACACTACTAGGCTGTCCACTAAGGTTTGCACTTGTAAGGGCCAGTGCGCTTCCGGAACCACGAGCTATGACCCTTATAAAATTACAATCAGGTATTCTAACTCCAATACTTTCCAGCCCAGGATTTAAAGACTTCTCTAAGATACTGGCCTCCCCTGGAAAAACAACAAAATAGTATATATGTTTCATCAGCATAGAGTTTCAATGGAAAAAGAAAACTATTAAGTTAGATAAATGCTGATGATGATCTCTGATTTGGTGATGTAAAAGGGAAAGGCGGATAAACTTCTTAGATTGGCTGTTTTTCTTCATAAAACTTGTTAAAGCATGGAAGAGAATGATAAACTTGTACTTTGGAACTGTCACCAAGCTTACTCACTGTTTTCAGAGCTAAGAGCATCTCCAACAATGAGGAGCAAAAAAAATGGCCTTGGACCAAATTTGGTCCTGGAGCAAAATTTGCTCCTCCAGTTTGTTGCTTGAGCTCCATCAGTGAGGAGCAAATTTGCTCAATTATTGTTATTTTATAATTGTCTTGTTATAACTATTATTATTTTTTCATATTAATTTTTTTTGAAATATTTTCATATTAATTAATCTAAAGTAAATTAGCAAAGTCTATTTAAATAAAATATGATTTTTTTACTAGTAATGTAATACTAATTTGATTTGTATATATATAAATTAAATTTAACATTTTTTTAATAAATTGTTATTTTCAATTACAGAGTAGGATTTCAATTTTTGATATATTAGTGGGAGTTGTTTCAAATGGAAGAAACAACTTTTCATTAAACTTGAATTTAATATTTTTGCTCCTCACCCAAAACTGTCACAGAATTGCTCCTCCAAATAAATGTCCTAGCTTTTGCTCCACTGAATGCTCCATCTGTTGGAGTGGGGTTTTTTGTGAATTTGGACCAAATTTGGTCCAAAACTGATTTTGCTCCTCCTGTTGGAGATGCTCTAACAGGCCTTTTCCATCTCATTTCGACAAAGCCCTTGATGTGCACAGATGATATATGTAAAAGTTGCTTCATGCAACATGAATCACTCACTCAGAAGAAGAAAAAAACAACCAAGAAGAAACCAATTATGGAGCCCTGAATCCACCCATCATTTCTTTTCCCGAATGAACTGTTTAGCAGTAAGCAACTAAAACTGGCGTGTTTGAATGGAAATAACAATGACGAGCCAGAACCAGGGATTTCAAGTTCATACGCACACGCACATAGAATCATTGGCTGTTGCCAGGATTAGAAAAGATGACATGTGCCTGTTAAATATATTACTACATACCTCGGCTTAGCACCACAGTTACTGGCCCAGGAAAAAGACTTTCGAGCAGGCCACGAGGCAAATGGTCTGTAGTAGCAAATCTGTTGATATCTGACACGTCGCCAACACAAATAGCAAGTGGACTTGTATGTTTACGCCCTTTGATTTCATAGATCCTATTAACTGCTTGGACGGAGCTGTAGTAGGGTCCACAACAAACAAATGAGTTACTGGATGCTGTAATGAAGCAACAAAATGACATGTCACATAATTCTCTACAGAAGAGTAAATAATATAAATCAATATCCTATTGAAACAAGAGATTAGTAGATGGTAATTCTCTCGGTATCTTCCTCATCTATAACACCATTTAAAAGAAGACCTTAACATGGCAAATGGCTTGTTTTTTAACAAGTGAGATAGAATTTGGAACTTTTAACCTGAACTATTAAAACCCAAGGGACTGGCTTCCAAATCACGGGAAGTTAACAAACAGGTGGCTCTTGATGATGATGTTATGTATTTAATTTAAACTAACTAACCAAGAGATAAAATGTATTCGACAGGGATGAGAAGAAATAGAGACAAACATCGCCTTCTTATCTATAAACTCTGACCTCCGTATCTCAACAATATAGCTTACTTTTCCACCTATTAAATCCCCTGGAGACTTGTTAGCTTACACTATTTAGTAGAATCTCAATCTCAAACATTCATGTGAAAACTACTGCGCCCTTCAATTTACATTTATATCATAGAAAGAGGTACTCTTCTCTAGATAATCTTGCGATGGAACAAACGCATGCATGTTGTGTTTTAGTGTGATGTATTTAACTCTCTCTAGATAACAGGTTGATGTAGTCCAAGTAAAAAAGCAAATACAAGTAAACACACAATTGAAACACAGTTGACTTGGTGAGGGGAACTCTCGGTTTATAGGTTTACAACCCAAGAGAACTCTAGGTTTCCTTGAGAGGTTCAAATACAAAATAAATCTTCTTGTGGGTTTATACAATGGGTAATTGACAGAAACCACCCCTGTCGTTTGGGCATTTGCCAGGTCACTACCCTGACCTTTGGGAAATACCATAAACCTCCTTTCTGAGTAACTTGTAACAGAAGTGAAAACTGTCCAATTTACCCCTGCCGTTAATTTCATTCTTTTGTGTTATTGTAAATGTAATTTCAGAATGTCTTATTTTTGCATCAAACTTTTGCATAATTATTTAGAAGAAACTAACTAAAGTCACTTTACGTCAAGCATAACTAAGCTTGATACAATTGCACAACCATTTCAATCACCATATAGCAGTCTTTCCCCTTATTAAGCACTGAGAATAGACAGATTAGATTAGAGAGGGCTATACAGGGACAAAATAATACTTTCAACCCTTTGCGCCATGATGCCTCCAACAAGTTCATCATAAACATTTTTGTGCAATTATGAGAAAGCAAATATCTATCTATTCTCTAGGAATATGAATATTTATAAATTAGAAATTGTACTTAACTTACTTAATGATCAACCTTCATTAAATTTTTAAATGCCATGCAAGACTCTCTTGGAAATTGAATGAATTTGGAAGATAGTTAATTCCATGCCAAATTAAGGGGGCATGAAACTAGTAATATAATTTAGACCACTTGGAGTTTTGTGTATCCTAAATTACAGTGGTGATTCATTTTCAGGGATGTGTTAGTGTTGTGTTAAGTGTGTGTCATGACCCCTATAGGATGTGTTCGTGTCGTGTTGAGTTTGTGACGTGACGTGACCCCTATAGGGTGAATCCAAACACAGCCAATTTATTAAACTTGGACATGTATGAAAGTAGTTTCAGATATAATTTTCATGTTCTGATTGATGCATGTGATGAAATGTGGAGTATATATTCTGGCGTGGGAGTACATACCACAGCGAGTCAAATCCTTCACGTAAGTACTTACTCCCTCCATCCCAGTGTAAGTGTCTTCCTTTCCTAGAATGGATGTCCCAAAATGAGGGTCTTACTGCCAAAGTCACACTTTTTCACGTAACTTCCCTCCATACCCATTTTCAAATAATTATTTTTTCATCCCAAGAAAAGTATCACACGCGAAAAAGACATTTTAGTAAATCTGGAAAGTCAGACGCACATCCTTAATCTCCGTGAAAAGTCCACACAACCATTCAATTGGGGACAGAAGGAGTACTTGTTAATGAGAATGGGCCACACTAGAGCCAGAGTTATTGAACTTTGTAGCGTTTGAATACTTAGCTAAATAAGATAGACGTCACATGTCTTTAAACGAGAACGTTAGTTTTACAGTGGGTGGTTAGTCACATAAGTCTTTTCTGCTCAAAAAAATACGGATGAAAACTAACGAGTACATAAACCTCTATACTCTTAAGAAGCCGTAAGTCATTTTTCATCTCTCTCCCTCCCTCCTGACCCCTTTCTCTCCTTCTCAATAAATACAGAAACCTCTCTCTATGAGCTCGCCAATAACTCCTCGCTGCTATATTATCCGTCAATTGTTCCATTTCCTTCTTCAAGTAATCTCTCTTTGAGTCTCTCTGAGTCTCCGTGATGCTACCGACTACCAAACCACTCCAAGATTGGCTTGATCTCCTTGTTGACTTCCCAGCTCACCATTACCAGTAAAAGGTGTTACCAATCTTTTTTACGTTATATTTTGTTTAGCCAATAGAGAGAGAGAACTTAAGCATTACAAAAGGTGTCTTGAAGCATGTAGGGGTCTTTTAGTCAATGGGCTGCTGACACATACTATGTCGGCACTCGTTCTCTAACTGCTTCAACACCATTATCCTCTTTGCAAAAGCCCCAGATCTGGAAGTTCTCACTGTGCCCACAACAAAAAGATAGAGAGAATCTAGAGAGTGGGAAATCTGCAGCATACAACTTGTCTACTGCTTCTTCTTCAGAATCAGAGATCTTCCAAAACATGTAAATCTTCATCCATCACACCAATCTCTTTGCGTGAAACCCTGACACAGCATGTCCCTGCAGGGTAAATTCGCTTGCGGTCTGTTTGGATGGCCATGAATTTGGGATTGGATTTGGGGCAAAAATTTACGTTTGAATTCACTATAAGTGTCTTGGATTTGATTTGGCACAAATCCATACCCCCCTAATGTTAATAATTTCAAATTCCACCTTACCCCAAGTCATTTGAAATCCGACGCACGGAGCTGTGTAATGCCGAATTAGTATGTCTCGGCTTCATGAGATGAAATTGTGCGTTGGTGTTTTGTCTTTAAACCAACCACTTGCCGTGTCCAAAAACTAACTAAACTGCTATATTTTTTAAAAGATAAGGTTTTGATCATGTTTTCTCAGCCAACCACGTGGCGTTATTGTCCTCAGTAGATGCATACTTGCCCCCTCCCTCCTATGTTTAACTGTGGTTGCCATTCTTGCACGCGAGGGGAAGACGTGTTTGTTTATTACTCTTACCATGTCCACGATGTCCTCTTCCCAAATCTATTTGATAGAAAGTATACCTGTTTGGCATCATTGTTTTTGTACAATATTATCTCTGTTTCTTCTCTATCATACCGGTTTGACTTTTTGACTCGTATCTGGGTCACTTTGACCGGGTTATAGAGCAGCTTTTACTTTATAGCACACTGAAAAAAATTTCAAAAAGTTGCATCGTTTTGCTACCAAATCACCAGGTCAAAGTGACCCAATGAATAGTGATAAAAGTCAAACCAATGTGATAGAGAAGAAACTGAGATAGTATTAAACATGGTGTTTTACCTAAAAAGTATTTAACAAAACTTTTGTAATAGGTCTGGCAATTCGGGTTAACCCGTGGAGTTGCGGGTTGGGTTGAAAAGTGTCGGGTTATAAACAGGTTGAAGTCCTCGACCCGTTTATTTTCGGTCGACCCATTTTGACCCGTTGCGGGTTCTTGTCGACCCAAACACGCTAACTTCGTGTCAAGTTCGTCTCGTGTCGTCGTGTAGGATCGGATATTGTCACGCCTTTTTTAAACAAAATTACGCATAAAACACATGTATTCTGCATTAAAATCTATGATACAATAGCAATTATGCAAATCAAATTTAAGAGTATTTCACACAAACAGGATATTTGGATTCTTGAAGTATTTAAAATTCTATAATTTCAAATCTGGGAATTTAAAATCAAATTCCAAATCCAAATCTAGGTTGCAAAACGCAACCTTGGTGTTTTGTTTATTCTTAACTAGAGCGGCAATTCTTGTTCAGAGACGTGTCTGTGTCGTGTTGAGTTCGTGTCCGTGTCCACCATAGCGTGAACCCGAATACAACCCATTTATGAAACATGTCAATTATTGCGGACCGCTACACGACATTTAGAACAGACTGATCACACAGTTAGGCCCCTCACACGTAGTGCTTTACATGCTTATTCTCTAGCGTATTAAACATGGCGCTTTATCTAAAAAAATATTTGACATGACTTTTGTAATAGGTCTGGCTATTCGGGTTAACCCGTCGGGTTGCGGGTTGGGCTGAACTGTGTCGGGTTATAAACAGGTTGAAGTCCTCGACCCGTTTATTTTCGTGCCAGGACCCATTTTGACCCGTCGCGGGTTCTTGTCGACCCAAACACGCTAATTTCGTGTCAAGTTCGTCTCGTGTCGTCGTGTTGGATCCGATATTGTCATGTCTTTTTTAAACAAAATTACGCATAAAAACACATGTATTGTGGATTAAAATCTATGATACAATAGAAATTATGCAAATCAAATTCAAGAGCCGATATTTTGCACAAACAGGATATTTGGATTTTTGAAGTATTTCAAATTCTATAATTTCAAATCTGGGAATTTGAAATCAAATTCAAAATTCAAATCTAGGTTGCCAAACGCAGCCTTGGTGTTTTGTTTATTCTTAACTAGAGCGGCAATTCTTGTTTAGAGATGTGTCTGTGTCGTGTTGAGTTTGTGTCCGTGTCCACCATAGCGTGAACCCGGACACAACCCATTTATGAAACATGTCAATTATTGTGAACCGCTACACGACATCTAGAACAGACTGATCACACAGTTAGGCCCCTCACACGTAGTGCTTTACATGCTTATTCTCTAGGGTTAAAGACAATTTCCACCCCTCGAGTATAGGTTAAATACAAATACACCGATCGTGTTTGGATAAAGACGGATACCCCCTGCTAGAGACAATATGCCCCCTGTTAGTGGATGGAGGGTGGACAGATACCAGCCTTCTGCTACACTCGGTTAGTGAATGGTAAAATCTGACTTTCTATGATCATTTTGCCCGTATTTGTATTTTTGTGTTTATTTGTTCATGTTCTTGGTGTTCTTGAGCACCAACTCCCCACCACTGAATCCCCACCAGCAACACTACCACCACTACTACTACTACTGCCAAACCTTTGGGTATGATATTGAGCCATTAGAGGTTTCAGCGATGTAAAAATTGGGGTTGATCAAAATGGGTAGAAACTGATCATCAACCAAATCACCTTGAATTCTGAGATACCCTCCAAATCTAAAGGGTGATCAAATCAGAGTTTTGGGGGTTTGGGGGGAGAGAACCTAAAAGAAAATCTAGAGTAATTAGTCAAGATGAGGAGGAAGAAGAAAACCCTCCCCAATTCAGCAAATTAAGAGAGATCGAGAAATCAAAAGTGAGAGAGAGAATCTAGGAGCTTCACAGATGGGTTTTGTCTTTCCCAGAGAAAGATCGATCAAGAAATATAAAATAGAGCAAAAAGAACGGATTATTACTTGCTTTTCGTTTTCAAAATTCAAACTTGAAAACCCAAATCTAAAGCAACAATTTTGAACGCTCTATATTATCTCACGCCCAAATCATCGTTCCACTCCTGTTTTCATTCCTAGACCGACTCTTAAGATCTCTCCCTCCCTGTGACATGTCTGTGTCGTGTTGAGTTCGTGTCCGTCTCCACCATAGCGTGAACCCGAACACAACCCATTTATGAAACATGTCAATTATTGCGGACCGCTACACGACATTTAGAACAGACTGATCACACAGTTAGGCCCCTCACACGTAGTGCTTTACATGCTTATTCTCTAGGATATTAAACATGGCGCTTTGTCTAAAAAAATATTTGACATGACTTTTGTAATAGGTCTGGCTATTCGGGTTAACCCGTCGGGTTGCGGGTTGGGCTGAACTGTGTCGGGTTATTAACAGGTTGAAGTCCTCGACCCGTTTATTTTCGTGCCAGGACTCATTTTGACCCGTCGCAGGTTCTTGTCGACCCAAACACTCTAATTTCGTGTCAAGTTCGTCTCGTGTCGTCGTGTTGGATCCGATATTGTCATGTCTTTTTTAAACAAAATTACGCATAAAAACACATGTATTGTGGATTAAAATCTATGATACAATAGAAATTATGCAAATCAAATTCAAGAGCCGATATTTTGCACAAACAGGATATTTGGATTTTTGAAGTATTTCAAATTCTATAATTTCAAATCTGGGAATTTGAAATCAAATTCAAAATTCAAATCTAGGTTGCCAAACGCAGCCTTGGTGTTTTGTTTATTCTTAACTAGAGCGGCAATTCTTGTTTAGAGATGTGTCTGTGTCGTGTTGAGTTTGTGTCCGTGTCCACCATAGCGTGAACCCGGACACAACCCATTTATGAAACATGTCAATTATTGTGAACCGCTACACGACATCTAGAACAGACTGATCACACAGTTAGGCCCCTCACACGTAGTGCTTTACATGCTTATTCTCTAGGGTTAAAGACAATTTCCACCCCTCGAGTATAGGTTAAATACAAATACACCGATCGTGTTTGGATAAAGACGGATACCCCCTGCTAGAGACAATATGCCCCCTGTTAGTGGATGGAGGGTGGACAGATACCAGCCTTCTGCTACACTCGGTTAGTGAATGGTAAAATCTGACTTTCTATGATCATTTTGCCCGTATTTGTATTTTTGTGTTTATTTGTTCATGTTCTTGGTGTTCTTGAGCACCAACTCCCCACCACTGAATCCCCACCAGCAACACTACCACCACTACTACTACTACTGCCAAACCTTTGGGTATGATATTGAGCCATTAGAGGTTTCAGCGATGTAAAAATTGGGGTTGATCAAAATGGGTAGAAACTGATCATCAACCAAATCACCTTGAATTCTGAGATACCCTCCAAATCTAAAGGGTGATCAAATCAGAGTTTTGGGGGTTTGGGGGGAGAGAACCTAAAAGAAAATCTAGAGTAATTAGTCAAGATGAGGAGGAAGAAGAAAACCCTCCCCAATTCAGCAAATTAAGAGAGATCGAGAAATCAAAAGTGAGAGAGAGAATCTAGGAGCTTCACAGATGGGTTTTGTCTTTCCCAGAGAAAGATCGATCAAGAAATATAAAATAGAGCAAAAAGAACGGATTATTACTTGCTTTTCGTTTTCAAAATTCAAACTTGAAAACCCAAATCTAAAGCAACAATTTTGAACGCTCTATATTATCTCACGCCCAAATCATCGTTCCACTCCTGTTTTCATTCCTAGACCGACTCTTAAGATCTCTCCCTCCCTGTGACATGTCTGTGTCGTGTTGAGTTCGTGTCCGTCTCCACCATAGCGTGAACCCGAACACAACCCATTTATGAAACATGTCAATTATTGCGGACCGCTACACGACATTTAGAACAGACTGATCACACAGTTAGGCCCCTCACACGTAGTGCTTTACATGCTTATTCTCTAGGATATTAAACATGGCGCTTTGTCTAAAAAAATATTTGACATGACTTTTGTAATAGGTCTGGCTATTCGGGTTAACCCGTCGGGTTGCGGGTTGGGCTGAACTGTGTCGGGTTATTAACAGGTTGAAGTCCTCGACCCGTTTATTTTCGTGCCAGGACTCATTTTGACCCGTCGCAGGTTCTTGTCGACCCAAACACTCTAATTTCGTGTCAAGTTCGTCTCGTGTCGTCGTGTTGGATCCGATATTGTCATGTCTTTTTTAAACAAAATTACGCATAAAAACACATGTATTGTGGATTAAAATCTATGATACAATAGAAATTATGCAAATCAAATTCAAGAGCCGATATTTTGCACAAACAGGATATTTGGATTTTTGAAGTATTTCAAATTCTATAATTTCAAATCTGGGAATTTGAAATCAAATTCAAAATTCAAATCTAGGTTGCCAAACGCAGCCTTGGTGTTTTGTTTATTCTTAACTAGAGCGGCAATTCTTGTTTAGAGATGTGTCTGTGTCGTGTTGAGTTTGTGTCCGTGTCCACCATAGCGTGAACCCGGACACAACCCATTTATGAAACATGTCAATTATTGTGAACCGCTACACGACATCTAGAACAGACTGATCACACAGTTAGGCCCCTCACACGTAGTGCTTTACATGCTTATTCTCTAGGGTTAAAGACAATTTCCACCCCTCGAGTATAGGTTAAATACAAATACACCGATCGTGTTTGGATAAAGACGGATACCCCCTGCTAGAGACAATATGCCCCCTGTTAGTGGATGGAGGGTGGACAGATACCAGCCTTCTGCTACACTCGGTTAGTGAATGGTAAAATCTGACTTTCTATGATCATTTTGCCCGTATTTGTATTTTTGTGTTTATTTGTTCATGTTCTTGGTGTTCTTGAGCACCAACTCCCCACCACTGAATCCCCACCAGCAACACTACCACCACTACTACTACTACTGCCAAACCTTTGGGTATGATATTGAGCCATTAGAGGTTTCAGCGATGTAAAAATTGGGGTTGATCAAAATGGGTAGAAACTGATCATCAACCAAATCACCTTGAATTCTGAGATACCCTCCAAATCTAAAGGGTGATCAAATCAGAGTTTTGGGGGTTTGGGGGGAGAGAACCTAAAAGAAAATCTAGAGTAATTAGTCAAGATGAGGAGGAAGAAGAAAACCCTCCCCAATTCAGCAAATTAAGAGAGATCGAGAAATCAAAAGTGAGAGAGAGAATCTAGGAGCTTCACAGATGGGTTTTGTCTTTCCCAGAGAAAGATCGATCAAGAAATATAAAATAGAGCAAAAAGAACGGATTATTACTTGCTTTTCGTTTTCAAAATTCAAACTTGAAAACCCAAATCTAAAGCAACAATTTTGAACGCTCTATATTATCTCACGCCCAAATCATCGTTCCACTCCTGTTTTCATTCCTAGACCGACTCTTAAGATCTCTCCCTCCCTGTGACATGTCTGTGTCGTGTTGAGTTCGTGTCCGTCTCCACCATAGCGTGAACCCGAACACAACCCATTTATGAAACATGTCAATTATTGCGGACCGCTACACGACATTTAGAACAGACTGATCACACAGTTAGGCCCCTCACACGTAGTGCTTTACATGCTTATTCTCTAGGATATTAAACATGGCGCTTTGTCTAAAAAAATATTTGACATGACTTTTGTAATAGGTCTGGCTATTCGGGTTAACCCGTCGGGTTGCGGGTTGGGCTGAACTGTGTCGGGTTATTAACAGGTTGAAGTCCTCGACCCGTTTATTTTCGTGCCAGGACTCATTTTGACCCGTCGCAGGTTCTTGTCGACCCAAACACTCTAATTTCGTGTCAAGTTCGTCTCGTGTCGTCGTGTTGGATCCGATATTGTCATGTCTTTTTTAAACAAAATTACGCATAAAAACACATGTATTGTGGATTAAAATCTATGATACAATAGAAATTATGCAAATCAAATTCAAGAGCCGATATTTTGCACAAACAGGATATTTGGATTTTTGAAGTATTTCAAATTCTATAATTTCAAATCTGGGAATTTGAAATCAAATTCAAAATTCAAATCTAGGTTGCCAAACGCAGCCTTGGTGTTTTGTTTATTCTTAACTAGAGCGGCAATTCTTGTTTAGAGATGTGTCTGTGTCGTGTTGAGTTTGTGTCCGTGTCCACCATAGCGTGAACCCGGACACAACCCATTTATGAAACATGTCAATTATTGTGAACCGCTACACGACATCTAGAACAGACTGATCACACAGTTAGGCCCCTCACACGTAGTGCTTTACATGCTTATTCTCTAGGGTTAAAGACAATTTCCACCCCTCGAGTATAGGTTAAATACAAATACACCGATCGTGTTTGGATAAAGACGGATACCCCCTGCTAGAGACAATATGCCCCCTGTTAGTGGATGGAGGGTGGACAGATACCAGCCTTCTGCTACACTCGGTTAGTGAATGGTAAAATCTGACTTTCTATGATCATTTTGCCCGTATTTGTATTTTTGTGTTTATTTGTTCATGTTCTTGGTGTTCTTGAGCACCAACTCCCCACCACTGAATCCCCACCAGCAACACTACCACCACTACTACTACTACTGCCAAACCTTTGGGTATGATATTGAGCCATTAGAGGTTTCAGCGATGTAAAAATTGGGGTTGATCAAAATGGGTAGAAACTGATCATCAACCAAATCACCTTGAATTCTGAGATACCCTCCAAATCTAAAGGGTGATCAAATCAGAGTTTTGGGGGTTTGGGGGGAGAGAACCTAAAAGAAAATCTAGAGTAATTAGTCAAGATGAGGAGGAAGAAGAAAACCCTCCCCAATTCAGCAAATTAAGAGAGATCGAGAAATCAAAAGTGAGAGAGAGAATCTAGGAGCTTCACAGATGGGTTTTGTCAGTCCCAGAGAAAGATCGATCACGAAAAATAAAACAGAGCAAAAAGAACGGATTATTACTTGCTTTTCGTTTTCAAAATTCAAACTTGAAAACCCAAATCTAAAGCAACAATTTTGAACGCTCTATATTATCTCACGCCCAAATCATCGTTCCACTCCTGTTTTCATTCCTAGACCGACTCTTAAGATCTCTCTCTCCCTGTGACGTGTCTGTGTCGTATTGAGTTTGTGTCCGTGTCCACCATAGCGTGAACCCGGACACAGCCCATTTATGAAACATGTCAATTATTGCTCCGTGTCCACCATTGCGTGAACCCAGACACAGCCCATTTATGAAACATGTCAATTATTGCGGACCGCTACACGACATTTAGAACAGACTGATCACACAGTTAGGCCCCTCACACGTAGTGCTTTACATGCTTATTCTCTAGGGTAAAAGACAATTTCACCCCTCGAGCATAGGTTAAATACAAATACACCGATCGTGTTTGGATAAAGACGGATACCCCCTGCTAGAGACAATATGCCCCTTGTTAGTGGATGGAGGGTGGACAGATACCAACCTTCTGTTACACTCAGTTAGTGAATGGTAAAATCTGACTTTTCTATGATCATTGTGCCCGTATTTGTATTTTTGTGTTCATTTGTTCATGTTCTTGGTGTTCTTGAGCACCAACTCCCCACCACTGAATCCCCACCAGCAACACTACCACCACTACTACTACTACTACTAGGGATGGCAACGGATCGGATTCGGATCGGATCCACTTATATCCATATCCGGTTCCAATCAATTTAAGTGGATCCATATTCGATCCATATCCAATCGGATCTGAAACGGATTCGGATCGAATTCGGATCGGATTTAGTTTGTAATATCCGTATTCGATCCGACAATCCGTATCTCCGGAAACAGATTTGATTCGGATCCGGATTCGGATCTCGAGCAATTTTTTTACTTTTCATATATACACAGTAAATTCAGAAAAATACGAAAAAAACCACAATAAAAATCTGCTAAAAAAGTAAAAATATACTCAAAATATTTACCAATATGACAAAAGCAAATCTATCAAGATATATAGATTTTTCCTAATGTTTACTGAATTTCTTTTAAGACAATAAAACATAATGTGTAGTTATTTGTCTAATGTATTTATATATATGTAGGTAAATATATAATTCTTTATAACTCTAAGGGTATATTTGTAAAATTTTGTGTGTTCGGATCCTTTCGGGTCGGATATCCATCGGATATCCTAATATATTCGGATCAAATCCGGATATGAATCGAATTTTGATTTTTAATATCCATATCCGATCCGTTTTAAAATGGATCGGATTCGGACTTGATCCATTCAGATCGAATCACTCGGATTTCGGATCGGTTCGAACCACATTGCCATCCCTAACTACTACTGCCAAACCTTTGGGTATGATATTGAGCCATTAGAGGTTTAAGCAATGTAAAAATTGGGGTTGATCAAAATGGGTAGAAACTGATCATCAACCAAATCACCTTGAATTCTGAGATACCCTCCAAATCTAAAGGGTGATCAAATCTGAGTTTTGGGGGTTTTGGGGGAGAGAACCTAAAAGAAAATCTAGAGAAATTAGTCAAGATGAGGAGGAAGAAGAAAACCCTCCCCAATTCAGCAAATTCAGAGAGATCGAGAAATCAAAAGTGAGAGAGAGAATCTAGGAGCTTCACAGATGGGTTTTGTCTGTCCAAGAGAAAGATCGATCAAGAAAAATAAAAACAGAGCAAAAATAACGAATTGTTACTTGCTTTTAGTTTTCAAAATTCAAACTTGAAAACCCAAATCTAAAGCAACAATTTTGAACGCTCTATATTATCTCACGCCCAAATCATCGTTCCACTCCTGTTTTCATTCCTAGACCGGTTCTTAAGATCTCTCTCTCCCTGTGACGTGTCTGTGTCGTGTTGAGTTCGTGTCCGTGTTCACCATAGCGTGAACCCGAACACAACCCATTTATGAAACATGTCAATTATTGCGGACCGCTACACG